>CM050664.1:0-2400000 GCA_027574665.1 Rhynochetos jubatus | reverse complement strand
TGAGCCCCATCATTAGCAGTAATTAGCAAGAGCATCATTAAGTGGGAGCATCCACACCCAGGGCAGGCTGGGCTCTGCCCGGGGGGGAGCTCAGGCACCCGGGGGTGTGAGCCGGAGTATGGGGACCCTCCAGAGGATCAGAGGGGGGGCTGTCCCCGATCCCTGCAGCAGCCGTGCTGCCTTCCCGACACTAAGTGGCAGCCTCTGCCCGGCTTTGGGGCAGCCCCAGGCAGCGGGGTCTGGCAGCAGCATCCCCGAGGGACGATGCACCATCCCCGGGGAGAAGATGCAGCTTCCCTAGGGGACGATGCAGCAGCCACGGGGGGACGATGCAGCAGCCCTGGGGTCCCAGGACCCCCCCCCAGCCTGGCTGACACCTACCTGGGTACAGACCACATTGGAGGAGGGGGTCCTGCCAGGGGTTGTCTTCACCCATGCAGCATTGGGTGTCAGGCTGAGCCCTGCTCAGGGTTAGATGGGGTCAGTGCTGCCTGCTAGGAGGGAGATAAGAAGCAGGGTTGGCAGCTGTTGGTACCATCTGCTGAATTAGAATCACAATGCACTAAACAAATAGTGTCTTGAGATAAAAACGTGCTGCTGAAGGCAGGGAGGTATTTCTGCTGCAGGTATCGCCATGACCCGGTAACCCAGCGTGGGGATTTGCAGTGCTATAAAGCAGCGCAGGGATATAAATGAGTCCTGGGAGTTGTATCCTGCCTGTGAGTGTGTCTGTGGAAGCATACTGAGCCTTGTGCTATATCAAGTGCTGATGCTTTGGGGAAAAGCTGCTCTGGATTTTCTGCAGCACAGAATAGAGGTAAAAAAAAAAAAACCAACAAACTTAAAATACCATTGTGAGGGTTTTGGTGGAAGCCAACAGCTCAACCCAGAGTGAGAGGTCAATGAGATGGGCAGCATGACACCAGGGCAGCCCCTGCTCCCTCCCTTGGCACGGTACCACATTTTACCCTTGGGAACCACATCCAGCCTGCCAGGTTATTCCCGTGAGGATCAGAAACCCTCGCTCCCACGCTGAGCTGCTGCTGGCCCCGCGGCCTGTCCTGCACCATCGGGGCACAGAGTGCTGGTGGGAGCTCAGGGGCTCCCCAGCCCTGATCTACCACAGCACATGCCGGTAAGAAACCCTGCGTGGACGTTATAAAATACCTCTATCAGACTGTATGATATATGCACCCCAACTCTGTAGTTGTCTAGAGGGGTAAAAGCAACCGGCAAGGCTGCAGACAGTTTTTCCCCTGGGTTGGGGACGGGTACAGCTGACGGTCACCTGAGGACGCGGTGGCTTTCGGCAGCACACAGGTCCCAGCCAGCCCTGCTCCCCGGAGCCACCGCTTTGCAGCTGTGAACATCGATAAAGCACGGCCCAGCTCGCCGGCCGCCAGCTCACATGCATGTAAGCCTGTTGGTGCCGATGCTTTGTCACAGCTAAGCGCTCACGCCGGGTTTAACACAGCCGAGTTGGCTGGCACGTATTCCACTCCACATTTATCCCTTCCAATTTTGGAGCAACCAGCCGCTCATAACCATTTGCCCTACTGCAAACAGCCCGGGGCTGAGCTCGGTGCCTGCTCTGTCCATCCTGCACCACCCATGCTTGGGAAGGCAGCATCTCCTGCAAGCTAAACGAGGTACATGCTAACCTCCCTCCAAAATCCTGGAGAAACTCAGGCTCCAGCGGGCCTGGGAGGTCTCCATGGAGAGCCCTTCTCACTGGAATCCAGTGATAGCACTTGTGGGAATGGTTCAAACTGGATGTTAGGAAGCGTTTCTTTACCAGAGGGTGGTCAAACCCTGGAAGAGGCTTCCTGGAGAGGTGGCCGATGCCCCAAGCCTGTCAGTGTTTAACAGGCACTTGGACAGTCCCTTAATGCCGGGCTGTAACTTTTGGTCAGCCCTGAAGTGGTCAGGCAGTTGGACGAGATGGTCATGGTGGGTCCCTTCCAGCTGAAATTTCTATTCTATTCTATTCTATTCTATTCTATTCTATTCTATTCTATTCTATTCTATTCTATTCTATTCCGTTCCATTCATTTTGAAATTCATTCCCACAGCCGCCTCAAAACCCCTTTGGCTTTATATATCCCCCTTATACCCAGGCTCGGGCTGCTGAGTTATTTCCATCTCCACCGGACGATTTGTGGCCACCTGCCACCGCTCAGAGGACAAGGATGCTCAGATGAACCATCCACCATCTCCCCCCTTCCCGCTCCCCGGTGTAAATCATCACAACGCAGGCGATTCCGGCGAGGCTGATTTACACCGGCAGAAGGACGCTCCGAAGTAGGGCCATGATTTAGGGATCCCATTAGGACCTTGCCACTTCTGCAGAAGAGGTGCAGCAGGTCGGTTTGTCTTCTCCTCCCAAAGCTGCAGCGATGAGCAGCGATGGTGCTGGCAGCCGGCGGTGACGCCGCTCCTCGAACAGCTCTGGCAGGATCGGTGCTCCGAGAGCACAGCTTCATCCCAGGAAGGTAAAAGCTCCTCTGTGATTTATAGCAGGCAGGAGAAGCCAGTCCCATCTGCTACCCCAGGCATCTACTCCCTTTTATTTTTTATTAAAGCATGAAAGCTTACTGTGAGGAACAACAGAGCTGGAGGAAAAGTGTCTTTCATGGGCACGGTTCTTGGGGAGGCAAAAGCTGCGACGCTGCGGGAGCCGAATTTACCTCTCTGGGAGCCCTGGAGAAGACGAGCATCATTTTCAAAAGGGAGAGTGAGGCAGAAAAGCCAAAAACTCACCCAGAAATAAGAAAATTCTCTTATTAGTGCTCTCTCACCCTCCTTTCCTGACCCTGCCTCCGGTCCCTGTGCACACTAAGGGCATTTTTCCCTACGTGATGCTCTGCAGCCGGCGCTTGTGCACACAGCGGAGCGTGACCGCGCAGATCGCTCCTCAGCCGGGCTAACAAATGACTAAACAACTGCAAAGGCACTTCGCAGCATCATTTTTTTTTTTTTCCAACAGATTTAGCAGCAGACTGGCTTTTACGGTGCAGCTCTCCCTTCAGTCGCTTTATCCAGCCTCCGTAATGTTCCACCCCCTCAAGAAAAAGAGGGAAGCAGTTAAAAACCAGGCCATTTCAGAGAAATAGCACCCACATACGAAATGGCTCCTCGAGGGCTGCTGCAGCCCTCCATGCTCTGATTTAAAGGCCAAGCAATTAGCGCAGCAAGCCGGGAAAGCACTTACTGTAGTGCTCAGGTAGGAGGTTTGCAGCTATTTTTGGGGTGCCGAGGGTGGGAGCAGGAGCCGAGCAGCCAGTGGCTCAGCGCGGCGTGTGGGTCAGGGGGAGGTTTGTGGGTCCTACGGGTGGGAAGGGGTTGGCTGAAGATGAGGAAGACCCCTCCGGAGGATGCAGCTGGGGGAGATAAGCATCAGCCGCATCTCCTGGGCTGGATGCTCTGTCCTGGTTGAGGAAACACCTGGAAAACATCTGGGTGCAGGGTGGCTTGGGCTGACAGAGGTTACGCCAGCCCAGCGAGCAGAACGGTGTTAAACTCCCCACAGGTAAAACCTGTGTCTCATCCAGCTTTCCGCCTGTGCCTTGTTCGTCTCAGCCGTGGCCTCGGCGTTGTGGGCTGCTCCATGCGTTTTTGGGAGAAGGTTCCTGCTGCATCACCCCAACAAACAGTGGGGTCCCAAGCACAGCCTCTCCCATCTCACCTGGGCACCGCCAAAGGCTGGTTTCCTTTCTCATGGCACCATCACCGCCGGAAGCAGCATATCTTGCACGTCTTCCCTCGTCCCATCCTCATCCCTGGAGTCAGAGGAGCCACGGGACCACCCCACTGCTCGCCTTGCAGCTGAACAAGAGCTGCTCAGGGGCAGCTGCGGGAGGAACAGGAGGTTTTAACCAAGGTTGACTGCAGGCACAAGGGCTTTCCTGTGGAACTGGGATTAATTGAGCCACATGGAAATGATTTGCATTCGCCAAATCAGTCAAATCTCATCACCCTGGGTGCATTTTGCTCACAGGCCATTACCCAATCCAGGCATGTGGCATGGTACACTCCAAAACACACTCCCGTTTCCCTTCCCAATGGCTTCCACTAACTTCTCCTGTCCCAAAGACCCCCCAAAACCTTTCCTGGGTGATGGCTCTCCTCCCAGATGGAGAGGTTTGCTTTCCCAGCCCTTCCCTTGGCTTCTGCCCTCTGTGTCTCATGGCTTTGGGGTCCCCCTCATCCCCCGCCATCCCGTCCCCCTTCCCCAGGCAGGGAATGGCTGCCCCAGCTTGCATCTGCAATGATGCCAGGGCAGCCATGGGTGCCTGAGCCGTGGCAGTGCCCTCCAGAGCTCTCTTCTTGGGGCAATTTAGTGACATTTTGGGTCCTTTTTACAGCCTGCTGTAACGAACATCCTCAAGTTGGTTTTTTAGTGCTTAAACAGGTTCTGTGTGTGCTGGTGTGTAGGGAGGTTCTGTGGGTTATCCATCTGCCTCTTCCCTGGCCTCTGCTGATGGCAGGATCAGCTGAGCCACCAGCTCTGCTCCCTGGCATCGCCAAGCTCAGCACTGTCATCAACTGTGTTTTAGGGGGTGAGAGGGGAGCTGGGGGGCAAGGACCTGCAAGCAATGCGGAGGACACAAAGTAGCCAGGGAAAGCCCCAGCCCCCAGGGCATGGGTTGACCTCCGCAAGCCAAATCTCCCCCTTTCTCCATTTCCCTCGTCCTTCCCTTCCTCCTGCAGGAAAACAAAACTTTGGAGGCTCATGTCCCACAGAGCTTGGCCTGGGGCGATGCTGTGCCAGCAGCCGCAGCCTTGGAGAGCCGGGGAAGTGCCGTCCCTCCAGGCAAACTCCCTGAAAAGTCAAGGCCAGGCTGGCACCACATCCAGTGCGCTCAGAGGAGGCTGGATTTACTTCTGACCACAATGATCGTGTAATGCCAGATCCTTGCTGCGTGTCCTTGGTCACATCCCTCGTTCCCGGTGCTCACCAGCAACGATGATGCTGTTGGAGACCATGGGTGAAGATATGAGGGATGGAGCATGAAGCTGTCGGCCACATGCTGTGCTCCTGGCAAGGCTGGGAGCTGCAGACGTGTAACACCGCTTCTCCCTCATGGTCTCTAGGATTAGCTTAATAGCACGGGGAAATAACAGGATGAAAAATTCGCTCCCCTCCAAGCACTAAAAGCCAAGTTTCAAGGTTAATTGTCTGCCCTGTAGGAATAGCTTTTGCACTCTGTGAGGGGCTTAATTAGTGTCATTTTAGCCAAGCAGAGAGAGCGCGCCCTGAACCCATACCGCATGCCCCCAAGCCTCGCTTCCTCTCCACGCCAGGCAGAGAGGTGATGGATTGCAGGCAGCTTCCCTCCCCCAGCACCCGCCAGGGACGGATTTGGAGTTGATCATGAAACCCTGAGATGCTCCTTGGCAGCTTCAGCACTGCTGTGGCCTCGTGCCCCATTCCTGCGCCCCTGGACCCTGCACCCAGGGCTTTGTGAGCCTGCTTGGGTTGTGCTGTCATGCTGTAAGCTGATGGAGCAGGGGGAAAGCATCCGGATGTAACTGCATGGGGAATATCCAGCATGGGGGGATGAAAGGCAGCGTTTAAGGAAAGCTGGAGCAGGCTTGCAGTGGGTGCAGCACAGCTCAGAGCCCTGCCCAACACCGTGGGGGCGATGCCCTGCTGCCATGCATTGATGTGCTGCAAAGGGGCTGGATCCTGCTGCCTTCCCCATGTTCCCTCTGGCCAGGGGGTCACCCATCCCCACAGAGAACCCACCTGTGAGAACAACCACAAGCTGCCAGGCTTGGCTTTAACAAGAGGCACAGGGAGATGGAGGTAGTTTCCCAATTAGCGTTGTCCTGCATGACCCCACCAGCTGTGGGACATGACCACTCTCCATGCAGCTGAGACTTGTGATCCCCGGCAGCTGGACACCGTCTGGCTCCAAAGGATGCGGAGAGGCAACTGCTTTGAGCCCTAACTTGGAAACCAAGGTGGGTGTCAGCAGTGGGGTCTGTGGTGGCACAGGGGCAGCCCATCCGCAGGGGTGACCCAGGGCTTTCCCAGCCCAGGGCCGCTGCTTCCCATCGCAGCACCCTCAGCAGCAGGGGGGGAGCAGGTCTCTGGGTGCCCACACGGAGGGTGTCTGTGCCCTGGTGCAGTTTCCCATCACCCAGAATCCCTCCTCGCTGGGCGCCAGCACACAGAGCCCATGGGGACAGCCGTGACCTCCTGCGCAATCCAGGCCAGGAGGCTCCCCTGGATGCCTGCCCGTCTGGCTGGAGCAGCCCTTGGAGAGCAGCAGCCTCTTGGGATTCAAAGTTTTCCCCATACTGAAGAATCCATGGCAGCCCCTGCTAAACCCATCTGCTGGCAAAGCCTCCTTATTCCTGCTCCAGCCACGCTTCCAGCCCAGCTGCCCTCCTCCCACCCCTGCCGTGCCCACATCCCGTGCCGTGGGGCTGCAGCCGGTGGGTGTTGGACCACCTCCATCCTCCCAGCCCCGCTCCAGCCTCTCCTCCTTTCCCTTCTGCCCTTTGGATTCAATTTCTCCCTCTGCCAGCCGATGTCTAAACGGGGCCCCAGGGGCTCCCCACCAGCAGCAACAAACCACAGCAGAAAAAATCCATCCCCAAGGCCGGGGCTGGCGTGGAGCCTCTGCCCCCCTGCCTGGGCAGCGACCCACAACCCAGCCAGGTGCCCTTTTGATGGGGGTCTGCCAACCCTCCCCCCAGCTCTTGGCAAGTGGGCGATGCTGCAGGCAGGCACTCTGGCAAAGGGGACGTCTGGTCTTCGGTGCAGCCAGGCAGTTTCTGGCATCTCAGGGTGTGGGAAGAAGGAGGGATGTGTGAAGGCAGGAATAGGGACAGCAGCATGGCTTTAGCAAGAAGGGGATTAAACACCTCAAACCCTGAACAAGGTAAACAGTCTGATTTGGAAACCCCAGACCTTTGGTTTCAGGCCGTTTTCTGCACTGCAAAGGTCAGTTTGCACTTGGTCTTCTCCATCTTGCTGAAAATGTGAAGGAAAAATCCTAAAAAGTTGGCTCCGGCACCTTCTTTTTTGCTGAAACGACTCCAATCGGCACCCAGCGATGGCACCCAGCGATGGCACCCAGCGATGGCACCCAGCGATGGCACCCAGCTCCCTGTCTGCCTGCGGGGAGGGTCGTGGCAGCAAAACCTGGTCTCTCGATTTGGGGGGGGAATCCAAGAGCCAAAGCAGGAGCCCTCCCAGCCCCATGGCTGGGTGGGGAGGGGATCTGTGGGGCAGAGAGTGCTCATGGCTCGCCCTCCCCTCCTGCTGCTGTGATTCAGGGTTTCAGGCTCGGGTGGTGAGGAGCAATGTATTCTTAATTCGTTAATTAAGCTCATCTGTGTCTGACTACTCACATCTCCTCCACTTCCATTAATTTCCAAGCCTCTTGCTTGGTTTCCTTTGGCTCTGGCAGGGGTTTGGCGTTGCAGGGAGACCAATTTCCTGCAAATTCAACAAGTGCCGGTGGCTGGAGAGCAGCAGGAGACCCCGTTAGCCCCATCCCCGTAGTGGGGGATACTTTTGGTCACCCATCACACCAGTCCTAGGGACCTTCCCACTCATGATTCAGGGATGGTAAGGGGAGCTGGCTTTGCTGGGAGCTGGCTTTGCTGGGAGCTGGCAGCGCTCTGTACCGGGCTGCAGCCAAGCAGGACCGGTTCATCCCGGCTGAGGAAAGTGTCTGGCCAAAGGTTGGGTGGAAGTGGGGCAGAAAGCCCCTGGGATGCACCAGGGAGAAGGTGGGAAAGGCTCTGCTGGGCTTCTGCACCCCTTCTCCTTTCAGTATCAGCCCAGCCTGGGGTGAGTGATGCCCAGAGCGGAGCAGCTCCCTGCCTGCGGGGCTGCCGTGCCCCTTGCCGGCAGGACACCAGGGCAGAGCCCTTGCCCGTCGGGTGCTGCTGGGAGGGCATCACACCAGGAGCCAGGGAGCTTGCTGGCTATGGGGCCTTTGCCCTGTCGGGGTCCCCAACCTTCTTCCTGGGGTCCCCAACCTTCTTTCCATCTTCCTTTTGAGATGCTCCTGCAATGCAGCTCGTAAACAGCCGCAAAAGCGGAGGGGAAAGAAGAGAAGATAAAAATAACAGCAGCAGGAGTGGGTTTGAAGTAAATAACTGCAAAACATCAAAGAGGAGGGGGAGTGATGCTCTGAGGAGGTATTTATAGCCAGCTCTGTGGTTCCTCGGGGTAAACCTGCATGGAAGCCTCTTCCCTGGTCCCGTGAGCACATGTTTGTGTCTGAGACCTGCAAGTCCGCCCTTCCCCGGGGTGCTCCCCGGGGGGTTTAAACCCAGAGGCAGAGCACACGCCCACAGCTCTTAGACTACTCAGGAGAGGGCTGATGCCCCGAACAGGCTCTGAGTCCAGCTCTCAGCGGCACCGAACACCGGGGCCAGGCGCCTGCTGCGGGGGCCATCACGCACGGCACGAAGCAGCCCCCACTACCAGGCTTTGCCCCCCTGCCAAGTCCTCGATGAGTGGTTTTTTCTCTCCGCAGCCCTACTGGGTGTCACGTCTGAGAGCAAGGCTGATTGCTTGGGGAAAACCGGCCGCCAGCGGGGCGCAGGATGAGAGATGGCCGTGGAGGTGATGCTGGGCGCCGTGACTCAGCTCCCCCCATCATCCCTGCTGCGGCGAGCATCAGGCGAGTGTCTGGATGGCTCGGCATCCAAACCCTGACTGCTCCACTAATGGGGATGCCCCGAGTAAATGTGTCTGGGGCAATGTCCCATATCCCTGGGGTGACAATGTGCAGGGAAGTTTTTTGGGGGCTGGTCCAGCCCTTTACAGCTGGCACCATAGGGTGCCGGAGGTGTGCAGGGTGGTTCGTTGGTGCAGAGAGGACCGGGAGGTGCAGACAGCATTAGGGAAAGTGCCCATCTCCTTGGATGGATGCAGGGGGCAATGGGGGCTGTTTCCTCCCTGCTGCATGGGACATGCTTGTGGCTAAGGGATGTGGCAGCAGTGACCTTTTCAACTGCCACCTGCTTTGGGAAACCTCGGTTTCCCTTAAAGCATCTGGCCCCATGAAAGGTACTTTGGAGGGATTTAAAGGGTTTGGGAGATTTAGGGCTTTGGGGCAGATCAGGCTGGCACTAAACCCTCCAGCCAGCTGTGCAGAAGCAGGACCTTTCAGAGAAGAGAAAGCCAGGATGATTTCCACCCTCCTGGAGCCCCGAAACACCCTCCCTCCTTGCAGCCATCTCCCAGGCTGCCGGGCTGTGGTAGCAAGGGCTTCTGCACACCCTCGCTGCTGCTCTCTAATCAGGCACGGGGTTTGCAATTAAGTGACACAGGGTACCCTGGGGACAGAGCCTGCTGTTTGAGCCGAGCTCAGACGAGTTTGGGGAGGGAGAGACCTCATTTCCCACTTAGCAGACAGGTCACGATCGGTGGATTCATTGATCCCAGAAAGTAAAGCCTCTGCTTCATTAGAGACATGCTGGTGATGAACGCGGCCTCGGGGAGCGGGGAAGCTGCTGTGAATCCTTCCATAATGTTGTCTCCATTGGGCTCAGAGCGCAGATGCCGGGAAGCTCCTCCGACATTCTCCACCTTCCTTTGGCGGCTTCCTTCAGAGGGAACCTGCTCCTTCCTGCAGCACCCATCACACGTGGCCCCGTAGGGCACCGGAGCTCCCTGGAAACAGGCTGAGGCTGGCACCTTAGTGCTTCTGTGTCCGTGCCCTCCCTCTGCGGTTCTCCCCACCGACGCGTGACGAGGGCACGATGCCCTGGGTTAAACAATGCGAGCAGTGGCTCTTGCCAGGGCACAGCACTGAGGCGAGACGCACAGGGACGCTCCCCAGGGTGTACCTGGGGTCAGCTGGAGGGGTCCCAAAGCCTGGGGTGCTCACGAGGGTTGTTTGCTCAGAAGCATGGACACAGCAAGGCCTCAGAGAGCCGGCTCGGGTGCAGGCAGCACAGGCAGCACAGGCGAGGGCAGAGAAGAGGCAGCCCCGGGCGATGGGGGCACGCTGACGCCTGGCAAGACCCTTGTGCGAGGTCCTGCCCACTCTGCTCCTGAGCCAGGACCTTGTGTACGCAACATGTTTTGACTGTAAAGGCAAAGGGGCTGTTGTTATTCCCCTCTGCTTGCAGGAAGGACAGATCCTGCTCCGTCTTCCGCTGCGTTTCTGATTTGCCCTCCCCACATCAGCTCTCCCCGGAGGGAGGTTTTCTCGCTGGCTCCTGCCAAGAGTTACTGGCAATAACTTCTCGGTGCCCTTCAATGCAGCTGCTCAAGACAACAGATGGGGATGTGGGTTGTAGCTGTGCCAGACCGGTTGCTCTGCAAGCCTGGTTCAGGATAAGCCCTGCTTATGCAAGTAGCTCCATCGACACCCAAAGTTCCCATTCCCTCCTGTAAATACCTACTGAGATGCTGGTGTAGTTACTGGGAGCGCAGCGGGAGCAGCTTCACCAGGGGTGAGCGTTGCCCACGCGCTGGAGCAGGGCCCCGTACCGTCCCCTTGGCTGCATCGCAACTCGGCACATAAACTGCTGCGATAACAACACCCACGAGCGAAAAAACCAGGGAAGGACTGTGAGCCTTCGACGTGGAAATTTTGGAGGTTTTCCTGGTTCTCTGTGTGAGGGGAGCCGCAGAGGAGACGTGGCTTTTAAGGAGGTTTCTGCTCCAGGGAATCACGCAATGCTGCTGGTTCGGGGCAGGGATGTGTCATCCCGCTCCGGCGGGTGTTAGGACTTCTTGTTGCTAACTCTTTCTTTCAGGAAAGCATCTCCGATGGGCAAACCTGCCTGGCAGGACGCCCTGACGCCAACACAGGCACCCTCAGCGTTCAACGGCGACAAACCTCCCGTGCCGTGACACGTCCCCTTCGCAGGCGCTGTTCGACAACTGCTCAAGGGGCAGATCTCGAGCTCCCAAGCGTTTGGCTCTGGTTTCTGGCTCATGCCGATACCCAGAGGGGCTGGAAGCAAAGCATCCTCTTCCCAGGCTGGCTTTCAGTTTGGGAACACCAAACTGAGAATCTGAGTACATGGAGTTAAACTTGGTTGCTGTCTGCATCCCTGGGCGTTTAAGGGAATGCCAGGAGCAGTCGGGGCATGGAAAGAAGGAAAGGAGCAGCTGCCTCTTCGGATTTACAGGGATCAGTGAGTCCCCAGCAATAACCAGGGTGTAACTGGGAGCAGCGTCTGACTCACATACCATATGTTCCCAATCCACCGCATTCAATCAAGCCTAATAAAATTGATAGGGGAGCATTGAAAATCTCGTGATTAATTCTTTATGATCTGTAATAGGGGAGCTGTGTGCCAATTACCCGAGTAAATCATTCATCAGAATATAAATAGAGCTAACCTCCAGCACAAACACTAGAGGATTTCCACTAGGATTGCAGGTCTGGATTGCAGCATTGCACCGCTGGTGACAGCGTGTTATCTGACGGAAGACAGGAGAGCATCTGCAATTTTGCTCCTTCTGCCCAGGCTCTGCGCTCCAGCGTTATTTGCTTCTCTCTAGGCTTGCAGCGCCGTCCTTCACCGTGTGTTTTGATGCTCTGTCCCTGATCTCCGTGACCCGTCCGTGCAAGGGTCAAACCCACGGGGATCAGCTTTACTTCAGGGCAGGTTTGGACATAAGAACTGTGACACAGCCCTCAGGGAAGGGGTCACAAATGCATTGGGAATAAGGCCCCACGCTGCGCCCATGGGACCTCCATCAGCAAGGGGCGAAGCTGGGGTGTGCTCAGGTGAATGACAAGCTCAGATATTAGAAACCAAGCTTGCCAGCCCTTCCTGGTGACCACCAAGGCTTGCTGGGGGCAACATCTGGTTTGCCTGGCTGGAGCGATGGGTGAGAGGGGGGTTATAGAAACCGCAGGCAAGCAAAGGAGTTCCTGAGCTTGCCCTGCTTTGCTGAGGATGGCAGCAAGAGTTACCTGTGGAGAATGGAAGCTGTGGGTGCTTTATATCCCCTTTTTTCAGCAAGGAAACCAATCCTTTGGCCTGGGAACTTTCTCTTGGGCTCGTAAACACAGATGTTCCTCTGTGCTGAAGCTGACCTGGCTGCAGTTTCCCAACCAATGTCCCACTTCTAAGAGGGAACCCACCCGATAGCACTCCCTGCCCTGGATTTCCATGAGCCAGGAGTCCTCTGGGTCTCCTTGTGTTTGAAACACTCCTGAGCAAACCGCCGCTGAGTGAGCCGCGGCGTCCCGCTAACTCGCAGGCAGCGAGCATCCTTCACCAGACTGATGCACGCACGTGCTGCTGACTGCACGTGAACCCTTCAGTGCCGCCGCAGCGGGTACCAGCAGCAGCAACGGCGGCTGCACCATCCCCGTGTGCCGTTAACAGCTCCCAGCCGGCTCGCTGGCTCCCGGTCCTCCCTCCGACGGGGCAGCTCGTCGTTACGAATGACTTGGGTGAAGCGCTTTCTGTCCACGCAGGCACTTGCAACTCCATATTCATCGGTGACCTCTCGGGGTCGTGGTGGGATTTCAAAGGGTGCTGAGAGGGGGATTCAAGCTGAGAAGGGACTTGGGAAAGCCGAGGGCAAGGTCCTCTTCCTTAGCTCAGCGTTCAGAAACAGAGAGCTGGATAAAAGGCATGCCACGGGGAGAAGGGGAGGGATGGGGACACAAAGAGAAGTCCAGCCCTGCAGAAAGCCCTCTTTGTCTCCTTTGCAGCTGCTGGGATGTTTCCGAGGCGGGATGGAGGCCGGTGCGGAGGGGCCCTGCCACCACAAACACCCCATCCCTCTTACACCGAAAATGTTCCCTGGACAGGGGATTTGGCAGTGGGAATGGTGTGGGGGCTCTGGTGTGATTCCTGCCCCAAACACTGGTGGTAGAGCACTGGGTCCTGCAGCACACGCCTTCACTGGGCATCCCCAGGACAGACGTGGCCACGACAGCCCAGTTCTGCTGGCCTCAAGCGAGGAGCCAGCGAGGCAGCTCACCCCTCTGCACCTCCTCGCCATCCATCCCTCAGCCAGACCCATTCCTCCTCCACCCTGCCATGGCATCCTTGTCCTTTCCCAGCTGGCAGCAGCGGGACGTCTCCCCCTTGCCGCAGGGATCACGGTCTGGGGAAGGTTTCTCCCTGCTAATTCCCTCCCCGGGGGGGTCGTTTCCTCCTCTCTGAACGCAGCCATCATCGCTTTTCCCACTGCGTCCCCTTCCCCGCTGCCCCAAGCACCCAGGTGGTGGGACTCGCTAAACAAACGTCCTCCCATCTGCTCCCGTGCCTCAGCCTGGGAGACGACAGAGGCGATAATTACACACTCGGCACAGCAAAATTATCCAGCGCGGGGGAGAAGAGGCCGGAAGCAGCTGGAGATCATCCATGGGGAACGCTGCTCCCACCCATATGCGTGTCTCACCCCAATCCTGCCCGGCGCTGCCATTTATACTGTGAATGGGCTCGCCGGGCCCAGGCGGGATGGGGTCCAGCCCTGCGCACGCACCCCGAGCGCAGGAGCTGGCTGCAGCGAGGGGTTTGGAGCAGCAGGAAAAACGGTTTCCAGGGGGGCCGAGAGCTGTAGCTGGGATCCCTGGGGTCTCCGGTTGCGAAACCCCCAAGGATGCCGTTTTGCCAGGGTGGGTTTCCTGTGAGCCATCGCTCCTGCCAGGGCAGGAGTGTTCAGACATCCCATCCCTTCCCCATTCCCCTGAGAGCCCTGGGAGGGACGCTGGCAGCTCACTCACGATGTCTCCTTCGTATTAAACTCCGTTTGGAAGAAAACTGATTTCCCCTCGAAGGGGGGTCTGCAAAAGCAGATGGTCCACGCAGAGACCCTCAGAGGGGACGATGCTGCCCCGTTTCCCACGCACCGGCAGGTCCAGGCCTGCGGCCCAGGAGGTGCATTAACCAGCAGCATCCTGGAGAGAAACGACGTGAGTGGGAATAATGACAGCAATAACAACATAAAATACACCTGCTGAAGGGAGTAGGCCGCAATGGATTGGCCTTAAAATACACCCAGCCTGGATGGCTTTACATTTTGTCCTGGAATGAGCAGCATCGGGCACGCAACATTTAATTTCCGGTGCCAGAAAACCGCTGGAGCCGTTTCCCTGCCGGGAGCCCTGAACACGGGCAGGGGCCGCGCAGGGGGACAGGCAGCGGGGACACCCCGTCCCGCTGGCCCCGGGGTGTCGTTGGGGATGGTGGGGGGGTTGGCCGAGCCGGTTGCTTCACCGAAGCAAGGGTCGAAGTCCAGGCGCCGGAGCACGGGCCGCCCTCCCCGCCCGCCGCTGCCCGGCCACACGCTCGCAGCCCAGCGCGGAGGCGGCCGGGCCCGCGGCGAGGTCAGTGCTTCCCCGGTGCCGCAGGCCCCGCCGTTAGGCCCCGGCTCCCCCTCCCCCCCGCGCCGTGCCGGGGCTGTACCGGCGGAGGCGGGACTACGCTTCCCGTCAGCGCCACCGCGGGGCCCCGGCCGGGGGAGGCGGCGGGGCGACCCCGGCCCCGCGCCATGGCGGGGCGGCCCGGGCCGGGTGCGGGGCGGCGGGCGGCGGCGGCGGCGGCGGCGGGCGGGGGCCGGCCTTTCCCGCGGGAGTGCTGCGAAGGGCTGGGCGGCCTGGACTACAGCCAGGTACCGGCGGGGAGGGCGGGCGGGGAGCGCCGGGCTCGCTGCGGCCCCGGGGAAGGGCTAGGCCTGGTGCGCTGCCGCTCGGCTGCGGGGCTGATTCCACCCCAGCCTCACGGTGCCATCGCGGGGCTCCACAGAGCTGGCGGCAACACCCCTCCACCCCGGGTTGTGCCTGCAGGTGCAGTGGACCCCGGGGATGTGCTGCACCCGGTGCCCGAGCTGCACCCAGTGCCCAAGCTGCACCCGCCGCCCTCCCCAGCCCGTGTCCACCCAAGGCACGACGGCGTGTTCGGGCCACGTGGCACCGGCACCGCACGGGAGCCCTGTGGTTGCTGCCAACGGCCCACCTGGGTGGCTGGGCAGCTCTTGTCTGTGTGCCCATGCAGCTCTAGTTTGGGTGCCCGTGCACCTCTTGTCTGGGTGCCTGTGCAGCTCTCATGCGGGTGCCCATGCACCTCTTGCCCATGTGCCCATCAGCTCTTGTCTAGGTGGCCATGCAGCTCTGGTTTGGGTGCCCGTGCTCCCCTCGCCTGGGTGCCCATCACCTCTTGTCCAGGTGCCCATGCACCTCTTGTATGGGTGCCCATCATCTCTTGCCCAGGTGCCCGTGCACTTCTCGCCCAGGTGCCCATGCAGTTCTTGCCTGGGTGCCCATCAGCTCTTGTCTGTGTGCCCGTACAGCTCCAGTTTGGGTGCCCATCACCTCTTGCCCAGGTGTGCGTGCACTGGTCGCCCAGGTGCCCGTGCAGCTCTTGCCTGGGTGCCCATCAGCTCTTGTCTGGGTGCCCATCATGTCTTGCCCAGGTGCCTGTGCCCTTGTCGCCCAGGTGCCCATGCAGCTCTTGTCTGTGTGCCCATGCAGCTCTTGCCTGGGTGCCCATCAGCTCTTGTTTGGGTACCTGTGCCCCCTCACCCGTGTGCCCACGCAGCTCTTTCCCTCCCTGACTTTGGGGCTGCAGGCAAGCAGGCATCGTTTGTCACCGTTATCGCCCGTCGAGGAGGAAGGGGCAAAGTTGAATGTTCTGTGCCCGTTACGTGGCTGTCCCAGCAGCTTCCAGAGACAGCTCATCCTAATGGGCTCCCCTTTTATCCCTAAAAGCACACGCTAGGCACAGGCCAATCTGCCTCCCGCTGGCAGCAGCAGCGAGTTTGGCTGTTGACGAGGAGAAAAGAAGGTGAGTGCAGCGTTAACGCTGTTGCCAGCCAAGAGTTAGTAGGTCAAGAAGCTTTTGTTCAGCCCGTGCTGGCAGTGTGCTCAGCGCTGTACGAAATGAGAGGAAAGAAGCTGTCCTGGTCCCACAGGATTGCAATTGAAGCGGGACCAGACAGTTCGGCCCCGGCGCCAGCGGCTGTCTCGGTGCCCAGGTTACAGCTTGACAGCGCTCGGTTTGAAGGGACGAGGTCTGATGGCCAAGGGCTGCTCGGGGGTGAGGGGAGGGGAGGCCGGAGGGACAGACGGGTCAGGATCAGGCCCTGGAGGCTGTTCCCTGTGTTCCTCGCCAGCACCCGTGTCCCAAGGATGGAGGAGCCCAGGGGAGGGTCCCCATTTCCCCAGGGCCGTACGGCCTTTGCTCTTGCACTTCGCACCAGTGGTTGTGCCGGACGCACCCGAAGCACCTGGACGTGCACCAGGACAGCGTGGGAGCCGTTCCCAGGGCCTTTGCTCTTGGCTACGAGAGGCGGCAGGTTTTAGCAGCACATCTCCATGAATCCCAGCGCGGCTCTGGTTCCCTCGAAGAACCTGTGAGGGGCCAGTGGGAATTTCTCCCCTGGGTGGGCGAGGTGGAGCCGATGCCTTTTCGAACCTTTCCTGTCCCCTGGCATCCGGAGGACTTGCAAACACAGCTGTGTTTGGGAAGCAAAAACCTTCCATGTCTCGATGTTGTCCTGATTTTGATTCAAGCGAGGGAAGGGCTTGGGCTGGGCTATTTTGTCTTTTGTTTTCAATGTTTTTGGCAAAAAGAAAAAAAAAAGGGCGCTGGCTGTTTTTCTGTTTTTCATCCAAATACCGCTGCAGGGAGAGGGGGCGGGAGGGAGAAGCGGCGTGGTTTGTGGCACGTCAAAGTGCTGACAATGTCAGGGACCCATCCTGGGAAAAAGATCTTTTTTAAAAGGAGAAAGGGGGGGAAAAAATGAGATTTAAGGGTTTTTGTTGTCATTAGATGAGACAGGATTCGCCGCTTCTGACAGTGCAGATTCACACCCCCCCTCGCTGTGGAGCCTGTTTGCATCAGTCTTAACTTTATGGAAGGCAAGTTTGAGGCTGACATAGTCCATTGCTTGGAGTTTCCACGCAGATCGGCATCCCTGGGACAGTCCTCCGTCCCCGGGAACGCCGAGGCGCTGTGGAACGGGGCTCCCTTCCCTGCGGCTTGGAAACACGCTTGGGTTGGCAGCTGCCCCATGGGGCTGGTACTCGTCCTCGCAGCGCCCGTGTCCTTTAGGGTGCTGCCGCAAACACGGGGCTCCCGGAGAGCCCGGTGCCCCTAAGGTGGGGGGGGAGCCAGCTTGGAGGAGCCCACATCCTTTCTGGCTTTGCACCCTATCCTTGCGCTTTGGGAGCGGTAACAACACGTTGCTCAGGGCCACTGAAAGATTGGTCCGCTCTCGCAGGGCCCCCGATGGATTTGGTTTGAGACGAAGTGCTCTGTATGCCCGAGCAACACCCAGTGCCCCCCGTGGGAATCTGCACCCCCAGTAACAGGCTCTCCCTTCCCAGGTGGATGTGACAGCCATGGCACGGCTCTTCGGCTACGTGGACGTGACCGACTCCGGCTTCGTTGCGGCTGTCCTCTCCATCGCCTTCAACCCGCTCTTCTGGAATGTGGTAAGAGCTGCCTGCGCGCCCACCACCCCGTTATTTTTAGCCTGCCTTTGCCAGCTACGTGGGGATCTCCTTTGGGCCGTGTTGGAGGAAAAACCTTTTTTTGGGAAGTCTGTTGGGCCGGGATGAGCATTGCTCCGTTATTAGGTGTTAGAAGTGGGTGAGCAGGGAGCTGCGCTGCGGGGAGAGCAGCTGGGGCCAGGGGTGGCTGTGACAGGTATCGCAGAGGAGGTGAAGGCAGGAGCCAGCGTGGATGCAGAAGGAATTAGGAGCCGAGCTCGGGAGAGAGGGCAGAGCAATCAAATCCATCCTTCAGCCACCTCCTGCCGCACCTCCCGCCCCAGCAGCCAGGCGCTGGTCACCGCTGGGACCGAGCAGAAATGGCATTAGCCCTTGGTGGGGGGCTGCACGGGATATGTTACCTGCTGCTTCCCCTTGAAATATGTTGGCAGCTGGTTGTGTGGATGGCGGGAAGCAAACAAGCCAAAAGTTACCCTGAAGAAATTCCCCCTCCATCAAGCTGCAAAGCCTGGTAAAGAGCTGCAGAGCTGGCAGCAAGCCACCCTAAGCCGGAGCAGGGGTACCTGTGGATGGCGGGAAGCAAACAAGCCAAAAGTTACCCTGAAGAAATTCCCCCTCCATCAAGCTGCAAAGCCTGGTAAAGAGCTGCAGAGCTGGCAGCAAGCCACCCTAAGCCGGAGCAGGGGTACCTGTGCACGGGTGACGCTCGCTGTCTGTGGGTGCCACAGCGCTTCGGGCACTGAGGCTGGAAGCGTCTCCGCTGCCCTTCACTGCCGCGGTTTGCTGCCTCCCTGCAAGAGCCGCGACAGTCATTGCCAGCCCCGTTTTGGGGTGTTGCAGAGCCAGCGTGCCGGGCAGGGAGCCCAGGCCGGCAGCAGCGCAAGGTGACTCCCACCCCGCAGCACCCTCGGCCACACCGCTGAGGTTCAGGGTGAGACCTTCATCCCGCCAGCACTTGTGGGAATGGGATGTCATCTCGGCCAAGATTCCCAAAACCGCCCGCCAAACCTCCCCGCAGGGATTCACACTCTGGGGAAGTCTCCTTAAAAAGGCCTTGCTTTTCCAGAGGGGGAGGATTCGGCTCGCTCTGAGTGCGGGGGCTCTTGAGATTGTCTCACGCTGGGCTTTGGAAAAGCGAGGCTCTCCTGGCTGTGAGTCACTTTGGAAACCTCTGTCGGAGCTCTTTGTTGCAGCCTCCCTAATTTTTCATGCAACTCGTTATTAAAAAGTCTCACGGTGTCTGAAATGTGAACTAGAATATGGCACATTATTTCGACCGCGGAGTCATCGTTTAGCATGAAGAATCAATGAACAAGAAGATTCAGGATGTGGTCTCTGGGGGAGAGAGAGAGACCGGCTCCAGCAAGCAACTGCATAAAAGGGAAAGAAAAAAGTACTTTATTAGCGTCTGCTGCTACGCCTGCGACTCGTGGGACGCCTGCAGCTTGGGAAATAGCGTTGCTTTTTGGATCAAGAGTTTGGCTGCTGTTAAAGAACAGGGAAAGCTGATGTAACAGCAGGAAGTTCGTTGCGTTGCTGTTGTCCCCTTCCAGCGTTGCGGTTGGCGGCAGGTGGCACTGCAAGCAAGACCTGCAGGGCCTGCGCCTGGGAGCAGAAGGCATCTCTGCTTGGCTTTGCAGTGAGCATCCTGAGCTGGGGTGGTGGTGGAAAGCCCTGGGGGGCGGTGAGCGTGGCATTCCCCAGCTGCAGCAGGCCGGGTGGCTCTCGCACTCTCCATCCATACACTTGCTCTGCCCGGGCCCCCGAGCATCTCCCTGCTCCCGGCGTGTGGCTCGTGGCAGGCACTGCTGAAAGGCTCTTCCAGGGGGGCTGTGGGACCTGCCGCCCTGAGCACGTCCCTGCTGTCGGATGCATTTTAGCAAGAGTGGTCCCAGGAATATCCCTGGATTTTCCCTGACCTGCTTCCTTTATCTCCTCCCCATCCTTTTTTCCATGTGATCAGTGTCCCAGTGCACCCAGCCAGCAGCTCTTCTTTCTCCCCATCCCTGCACAGGCTCCCTTTGTCTTTTGGTATTTGAGTTCCTTCCCAGCAGCTGAGATCGCTTCTGCATCTGAATTACTTGGGGCTCGCAGGCACTTTAGAGCAAAGGCTGGATTTCTGTGCCGTGCCAAGCACTCTCTGCTCTCTGTGCTTAATAAATAATGTGGGACCTTGTTCAAAAAACATTCTGTGCGTGAAATTCCTGATTTGGGTAGAAATTGGGTGGGGATGCATTGATTGAGTTCAGCGTCTTAATTCCCCGTTCCTGCTGAACTCTGGCCAGGTCTGCCTCTCGCAAAGTTTGGCGCCGGGTTGTCCTCACCGTGCAGTGCCTCTGAATAAATATGTGGTGGGGAAACCCTGGCTCCGTGCGGTGCTTGGCTGGTGCAGAGGCGCATCTCGAGGCCTCGAGCGTAGCGAGGTGTTTGCCGTGGTAAGCACCGAGCATGTTTCTTTAGGACAGAACCTGCAGGGTTTGGGGGCAAAGCGTGATCTCCGAAGGCTGCGTGGGAGCGTGGCTCTGGGGAAAACCCTGATGCTCGTCAGGTTGATCTGTGTACTTCAGTTAAGAGAGCACTTTAGAGCACCAGAGCCTCAGTGGGGCAATTTGCAGGACTTCAGCCAGGCTGTACTGATGCTCCCTCCTGTTCTCCACAGGTGAGAAAAGCTCACCCAAAAGAGCCTCAGGACTCCCCATTCCCACCCTCCTCCCTGCAGGTGTGTGCCAGGGGGTACCATGAGTGTCCCCCCGGGATCACCTGCGGCGTTTCCCCACCAACCCCAGGCCTCACATCCCCTCTTCTGCTTCCCCCCACTCCGTGCCAATTAAAATCCCGCTTGTCCCCAGGTTATGCTGTCCATGGCACAGCTTGGATGTGCTCCTGCACTGTTCCCTGTGTTTTTTCCATCTCCTCCTCATGCCGTCTCTGCTTTCCAACGAAAGGAAAACTCCTTTCTTTGTTACGAAAGGAGCTGCTGGTGGCCACGATCCCACGTGGGGCACGGTGCAGGTGAGGCCCCGAAATGCAGCAGCGGAACCGTTTTTGGGGATGATGTTGCTTAAAACTCTCCGAGGATGTTCCACGCAGCCGGGAGACCTGAGCTACCATGGGACTGTTGAGGGGCACCCGGCGAGGAGCGGGCGTGTCGCTGGAGCCATGCCGTAAAACATTAATGAGGTCAGAGTGGTAGAAACTTCAATAAATCCCATCTGTGTTTGGAAAGCCACAGAATGATGGGAGAAACTTCCCATCCCTTGGTATCTAAGGAAGGTATTAAACAGCAACTCCTCGGGGACAAACATTTTCCAGCCAGGAGAGGCAGGTAACCTGCGTGCGGGAGGCTTTAAAGAGCTCGCTGAGCCTTGGCATACAGGGAATTTCTGGAAGGCTGGAAGGTTTCTGACTGAATCTCAGTAGCAGACAGGCAAGTGGCATAGCCATGAGCCAGGTAGTCTGACGTCTGTCACCACGCAAGTGAGTTTCAACCGGGGAGCGCATCCGTCGGCAATCCTTTTCTTGATTTGAGCCTCTTAAAAATTTACAGCTGGCGTCATGGACCGATTTAGAAATGGCACATCTTCAGCTGCCACCTGAGAGCTTGCTCCTCCCGTCACCTCCGGTGACCCCCTCCAGACACCCCTGCATCCCGCCGCAGTCGGTAGGGTGAAACCTCACGTGTCGCTGTTAGGAAAGGGCTGAGCAGTATTTAGCACGATTTTAAAGAAAACAGGCCCCATCAGACAAACGTGATTTTATTCTTCAAGGTTGCAGCTTTTCCTGCTCAGGGTAACAAGATCTCTGCTCTAGACTTCTGTCAAGTGTTTAAACTGCATGAGGTTTTGATTAAAGCAGCGGTTGCACAGGGACCCGGGCTGACAACGCCTGGCTCCTGATGGATGTATATCTCTTGGTTCATTTATTTTTAATTTCCCATCCTTTTCTCCTCCTTTGGAGACTGGAAGAATCTGCCAAGTGGATAAGAAGTGCTTGTGCTGGCAGGGAGGGGGTGTTCACAGGTGCTGGCAGCCCCATTTCACCTACCTCGGACCACTTCTTGCTAAGCTCAGAGGAGGATGCCAGGCCCCAAACCTCCCTACACTGCTGGGACGCGGCCGGGAGCTCGAGGAATGTTGGGATTCAGACCTCAGCTAGCCAAGCTCTGAGACACCTGGGGAGCAGGAGAAAAATGCTGGATGCTGGGGGATTTCAGCACCTCTCGCTTACAGAAGGGAAGGATGTGTTAGCACCTCTCTGGGGAAAGAAAATTGCAGGGTATGAAATGGCTGTGCAGGGGCTGGAGATGAACGAGTCAGGGTGATTTTATGGTCTTTTCTGGCTTCCAAAATTTGTAAACCTCTGAGAGTTCTGTGGGCTTCCTCACAAACCTCTGCCCGCCTGCAGCCGTGGGTGAGAGCAGAAAAACAGCCCTCAACCATCCTCTGGAAAGCGCTTTTAGATCCCGTTGTAGAAGCCACGGCACAGCGATGATGATTATCTGCTTATAACAGATGCTAGATCAATAGCGGGGCTTCAAGCTACGCTGCAAGGCAATTGACTGCAGAGTGCTTCTTTATTGGGGTAAAGCTGGGCTTGCAATGAGGCTGGGATTCGCTCTTACATCTCCGGTCTTAAAATGTCACCACCAGCTCTGATGCCTTTCATCCTTTGTGCAGGGAGAGAACGCACATTATTCGTAATTGGACTCTCTACCAGGCAGCAATAGCCGTTTTCATTTCCTACAATGCCTGAGAAAGAGCGAGGATTTGCTTTTTTATTTATTTATTTTTTTTCTCCCCCAAACACCATTTAGTGGCAATTTTATTCTGAGTGACTTCGTAACGTTCCCCACTCAGGCGGCGAGGGCTTTGCAGCGATGCTGTAACGCGTGCGGCGAGCAGACGGCATCGATTCTCCGGCCGTCTCGTAACAGAGTGACTCCTGCCCGGGTGTGCAACACCGCGCCTGTTTGGCTCCTAAATTTAGCTTTTCCAGCGTGTGGGCACCGTTGCGAGCCACATAACAGGCACCGAAACTGGGTCGCATCCTCTGGCCTGGCAGCTGGAGTGACACAATTAGGAGCAGTCACCTTGAGGGAAGGCCACATCCTTCATCCCAGCGCCGCTTCCCCGCAGCCTCCCAGCTAGGGGTGGGGGTGTTTGCATCTAAATCCTCTTTCCGAAGCTGTGCTGTATCTCTACGATGTCCTTGCAGGCTGAGCTGCCTGCCGCGGGGTCGGATCACGGAGCCCAGCCTGGCCAGGCAGCTGCGAGCTGAGATGCTTCATCTGTGTGTTGAGCTAGGCCGGGTCTCAGCCCTCAGGGCTGCAGGCGATGGCAATCGTTCGAGCAGCCACCGTGCTCGCGTCCCTGCCAACGCAGGGTGCTCCTGGGCAGCCAAGCCGTTTCCGTATCCATTCCTCATGTGAATTTTGGGATCCAGCTGGTGTGCGACGCACCTCTCTAAACAGAGGTCGGCTCCGTCTCTCATCTATGGATGATGGCCAAGCTGAGTCGAAAAGCAGCCTCCCTTTTTTTAGCTTCTGCAGAACGCTTCTGTAGAAACCCAGGGCGTTTGTTGTATATACTGGACTTTTCTTGTTTAGTGTTTTAAAAATAAACCGCGGGCTGCTGGCAGTCCTGCTGGAATAAGTCATCACACACACAAAAGATGAAAAAAATATATTTAAGCCAAGAATCTTGTTTCCATATGCATTAGAGGATTATTTGTAGACCCTAAAAGTTGGAAGAGGCCCTCTCCTCTCTGTCCCACTTCATCCCTATCCTACCAAACTGCTGTTAGACACTTTCTCCTGCCGATGAGGTGCTTCTCCGTGACTTTAGTCTATAAAATGGCATGTCCATGGCCACCTGCATCCCACGGGACAAGGCAAAAGGTGCAGCTGGAGACCAAAGAGAATGTAGTCTGATCTCCCCAGACCGGGAGGCGCGGAAGGCGGTGGGTCCTCCCGGGTGGCCCTGGGCTTCGACAGCATTTGTGCGTATCCCTGGGAGCTGCTGGAGGCCTGAGCGGGGAAACCCATCGCCTCCCCCGGGACGTTGGCTATCCGAGGGCCAGACAAGGGCTTCCCGGGTTGCGTGCCTGCCGCAATCGCAGACGTGAGCTGTGTGTTTTCTGGCTGTGCCGTGGCACAGGCCGTTTAGCAGAAGCCTGCCCAGTTCCCAGAAGGATGGGATCTCCTGAAATAGGCTGCTTTGACGAAGAAACGCGGAGACGCGCAGTCTGCTGGGTGCTCTTGGGAGGTTGTTTCCGTAAGACCCGCTGCCCGGCTTCCATCAGGATGCAATTGCATCTCCTGCCTGCCTGGAGACTCGTGGTGGGGAGGGAGGCGTTGGGGTTTTACGGTGGGGGTGCTGGGTCTGGCGTGGGGCAGGCTGGTGGCACACAGGGTTGGCACCCCGAAGAAAAGGCTTCCCTCGTGTTCTCTATTTTCTCCCCCCTTGATGAACTCTGAGGGGACACTTATCTCCAGTTGCTCACAAGGTAGTAGCAAATGGGTAGTAAAGTAGATTAGTAAATCAGTAAATCAAAACCCTCCTTCTCGTTCCGACCTATATTGTGTCCCCAGTGGCACGAGTAGCTGGAAATGGCACTTGGCAGGAGCATCCCGCATCCCTGCTCTCTTGAGTGTGAAAGCAGATAGTTCGCAGCCCGATCGTGGCAGTGCTGGGTGGGCGCCGGTTCCTGGTAAATATTAGGAGCTTCATCTTCGTTAAAGAAACAAGAATCTGCGCTCGCCCCAGGGCTAGCTTACATTCCCTTCTAAGGCATCCTGGCCAAGCTTTAGAGCCCCAGACGGGGGAGAAATGGTCGATTTTTGGAAGCTGGTGCTGATGTGTTACGCTGATGAGCTGCAGACGTAGAGCGTGCCTGGGCAGGGGCTTTGGATAATGTGTTGCAGAGGGATGGGAGCAGCGGTGCACCGGCTTTGATTTTGGGGGATGGCCCCAAGCCAGGGCAAGGGCTGAGGAGTGGGATGAAATAGCCCTGCTCTGCGAGCCACTGCCTGACTTTTCCCTGCCGAGCCATCCAACCCTCCATGCTTGCTCACGTGCAGGGAAACGAGGCAACTCTCAGAAAATTAGGAATTTGGTTGTCTGAAAAGCTGGAAGCCCCAGGCTTGTGCACTTGCGTGTGGCTTCGTCAAACTCCCCCCATCTCCCAGCAACGTTGGGATGAGGGAGAGGAAGGCTGGTGGGAGCTCTTGATTTCCTGATGTGTCACTGACATCACGAACCTCCGTGGCGCATTGGATTTGGCAATGTCTTGCTTGGTATTTTTTCCTTTCAAACCTTTTTTTGTTCCCTCCCTTCCCTCCTCCAGACCAGGGGGGTTGCAGCCGTGGGTTTGCTCTGCGGGTCGGGTCGTGCTGCTTTGTCTGGCTGAAGGGTTTTCGCTCCCTGCCTGGGTAGGCACAATCCTTTTCGGTGTGATCCTTTTTGTGCTTTTGGGAAGAGCGAGCAGACTGCGAGCAGCTCTCACCCCTGAAGTGGGTGAAATGGAGATGGGTTTTAGCAATTTTCTCTGCCTTCGGCTGTGGCGGGGAAGCCTGACCGTCAGGGCTCACCGAACGTCTTCGTCACCTCCTTTGTGCGGTGGGAGGTTTGCTCATTATCTGGTTTGTGCTTCACTTATGAAAGAAGCTGTAATTGTAGCAGCTCCTTGCCATTAAAGCACAAAGACATTTTCAGGGAAGGAAAATGTCCATGCAGCTTTTATGATCCTTTACAGTACTCCTGCCTACTCTTCTCACCTCCTGCCCTTCCTCCAGCATCAGCTCTCTGCCTGCCTGGTGCTCAGCGTGACTGGCTCGAGCCTCCCCTTTGCCTTAGAAATGCCCCTTTTAGCAAGAAAAAATTGAGCTTCTGCCTTGTCAGTCTTGTTGGGTGAAGAGAAGAGGGACCCCCAATCCCCCCACGTCGTCAGATGTGTTCCTATTCCTGCCTCTTCCCTCAGAGCTGTGTTTTCTGCGGTGAGTCCGACAGCAGATACTCGATCTGCGATAGCGTGGGGAGGATTCTGAACTGAGCAAAAAGCCCCCTGTCCATCCGTCTGTGAGTACAGTGGATGCCCGTGGCAGGACCGGAGTAATACCAGATCACATCGCCGTGGGGCACACGTGGCTGTTCCTATTAAAAAACGGAATGACCTCAGATGAAATACCGTATTTTTAACTACAAAGAATTCCTATTAAGTGCGCTTTCCTGTTTATTTTTACCCAGACATTGTTTTAATGACTACGGAGTTACTCACTGGATTCCCGAGGCTGGAAAGCAGCAATGAATTAGTTTCATTTCGAGACTTTGTCGTGCAATCATTTGCCAGAGATTGATGTACTCGGAAGCCAAAGCGAGTGCATTGCCCAATGGAGGAACAAGGAACATTACTTTCCTGCCTGTATCCGTCAGACTTTGGTCCCTGGTGAGGATGTGTGGGGATCCTTAGCTGGAAGGACTCGCTCAGCCTCCCTCATCCACCTCCGTGCAAGGCTTCGGGATGTGTATGGAGCGAAAGGCTGTAGGAGGGTTTGAGCCCCTCGTGGCAGGGCTCCTGTGTGCAGCTCAGCGCCGGGCTCTGGGGCTGCAGAAGGGGGAAGGAGCTTCCCTGGGGTGCAGATCACTGGGTTTGGGGATGATTGGAGGTTTCTGGGTTACGTTCCTTGCATTGAACAAATACCATGGGGCCTGTGGTTACACCCATAGGATCACAGAGTGGTTTGGGTGGGAAGGGACCTTAAAGCCCACCCAGTGCCACCCCCTGCCATGGGCAGGGACACCCTCCACCAGACCAGGTTGCTCCAAGCCTCATCCAGCCTGGCCTTGGACACTGCCAGGGATGGGGCATCCACAGCTTCTCTGGGAACCTGTCCCAGTGCCCCCCACCCTCTGCGGGAAGAATTCCTTCCTGATGGCCCATCTCAGTCTCCCTCTTTCCGTTTAAACCCATCACCCCTTGTCCTGTCACTACAGGCCCTTGGAAGAAGCCCCCCTGCTTTCTTGTGGGAACCCCCATGAGAACGCCAGCCAGCCCGAGGGGTTTGATGGTTGTATTTAACCCTTCAGGTTGTTATTACTTGTTGTGCCGCGCGGTTCGAACATCTCATCCCCGAGGAGAGGGGAACAGAGCGCGCGGCTGCCCGCGTTACATAAAGATCAAATTGTCCCTCTCTATTGTTGGCCGCCGGGACGACGGCAGCATCACAAACATGCGTGTCCTCGGTGCCGTGGGAAATGTTCCCAGGGGAGGCTTAACACGGAGCGTGGAACACGATACGTCGAGCGGCGAGAGGACGGGAGGCCCTCCAGCCAAAATCCGCGCTCCGCCGGTGCACCCAGTACCTCTTTTCCAACGAACTCTCACTACCCTGCGAAGGGGTGTTGGATTTCTCTTGCATTTTGTGCTTTGCCAGGCGTATTTATTTTTTTTCTCCCCCCACCTTTGTCCGTTCCCCCTCCCATCGCAGCCCCCGGGGGAGCGATGAGCGAGTACACGCTGTCCAAAGGATGGGTGTGTTGGGAGTCTTTATTAGCAGAATTATTCCAGAGAATTAAACCCTAATTTCACAAAAGGGCAGCAAGAGAGCGGCTGCAGCTCTGGGAGAAGCCGAGACGGCGTTGTGTGTTGTTTGCCAATGGCACAAGGAGTCCTGGTCCGAGACTCCCGGTCCTGCTCGTTGGGGTATTACGACCAAAAGAATAATTGTTGTGTTTCTTTCCTATTTAAAACAAAAATTACAGAGCAGTTCTCAAGGAAACCAGTCTCCTCTGCCGTGGTGCCTCCGCTTGTTTTGTTTTCCGTTTTTGGGCTTTTAAATGTTCCTAATCATCTTCCCTTTCACCGTCTGACAACCCCGCTGCAGAAATGTGCCTCCGCGACACCCGTCATTGTTTCTCCCTGAATTAATTGTTGCGTGTAATTGCGACCTGCCGCAGGACGCTGTCTTGCTCCATTAAAAAGAGAGATGCTAATGAAGAACATTGGGTACCGTAGTATGGGAGGGCAAGGCTCGACTCGCTGGGACGTGTACTTGGCGTCCTGTTATTGCCAGCCCGGCCAGAAACGGTGTTTCTGTCTCTCCTCAGTCACTGGCTAATGATTGTAATTTTTACTTGCTGAGAAACTCTGGATATAATGGACTTCATTAACGGATACATGAGATGCTACCAGACCTGCATTAGGGGGAGAGAGGAAGAAAACAACCCCTGCGTGGAGGCAATTTTATTATTTATTTGTAGCAATAGGAGTGATCCAGAATTAGTGTCGGATTCGGCGGTGTGGCTAATGAGCTGGGCTGAGTTGGAATCCAAGCTAACCTATTAACGAGAGCAAACGGCAAAGATGATGCCCGGGTCTGAAAACCCTCACATCAGAACACAAGATGCCGGGCAGTGCTGGGCTGGCTCGGCTGCTTTTTCTTCCTCCGCTGCGTGTTTGTGGGCTGATTGACGCGTTTGCGTCTCGAGAGGCTTCTGCTTGCTGATCATCCCCAGCCTTTCTCCATCCCCTTCTCTCCTTACTCTTGTAGGTAGGGTGAGACAGAGCTTCTGATTTAATCTTTATGACAACAAACCCAAAATATTTCCACTCCCATGGGCAACTTGCGCTTGAAGAACTGCCCGACTGGAAACACGGCAGCGTCCAGCCCCACTTTTCAGCTGCAGGCAGTGGCACGGCCGCAGGTCCAGCTGGTTGGGGCCACGGTGACAGAGCTGAGCACTCACACGGTCCCTGCTACCCGAACACGTATCAGAACCGCAACTAAATCCAGGTCATACAGGAGAGGAAGGAGGCACTTGAGTTAGCTGACATCTCCGGTGTAGCTGTGTACCGTCGCTTTGCAATGAATCAGCAGCTGCGAGAAATGTCAGAGTCGTTAGGTGACCCCAATCTCCTTTTACCTGGAGCCAGTGGAGACGCGTCTCAGTTCAGTAAGAGGATATTTCTTACATGGGATGCACTTACTGAAGGCCGTCCTTTTTTATTCCAGCTAGAATAACTGCTCTTTAATCAGGCTGACCTTATTTGCAGCGGCGATAGCGGTTTCAACTAGAGGTTTGGAATCGTTTGGAAAGCTTTGAAGAGCGGGATAGATGCTTTGTGACGAAGATAGAAAGCTTTGTCCCCCCATTTAAAACCAAACCCGAGGCGTTGAAACCTGCAGTGATTTCAGAGGGACTTGACCTTGGAACTGTGGATCCGCCGGGATCCAGACCCCGATTTGGAAAGAACGCGACGGAGCGTGGGTGCGAAAATAGAAGGGAAGTCTTAAAAAAAGAAGAGAGGCATTTGTCTTGTAACGTGGCGTTTGTAGCGTGCGCTGGCTGACAGTGTGGTGCAGCAAAGAGCTTGTCTTTCTAAATCGATGCCAGTTCAAACACCGTCAGTGCTATTGTTGGATCGCTTTGTTTGAAAACGGGTCTTTTGGGTAGACGGCCTGTTCTGGAAACGCGGCCCTGTGTATAACACTTCACGCTCCTTCCCCGGCTTTGCTTTTTTTAGTAGGGCATGAGTAACAGGAAAAAAAATAAGTAAATACAGGATGGGAGATGGGCAGAATAGTTTCGCTCACCTGGGAGACTGACACACACCTTCCAGGTTGGCTTGGGAAGGTGCCTGCCATGGACTGTCTGAGCAAACTCAGACCTGTTTCGCTCAGAGAAAGAGCTTTGAGCTTCAGAAAAATATATAAAATTAAGAGGTTTGAAGTTTTCTGGATGGGAACTGAGGGCAGTGGGAAGCTGAGCATGGGCCAAGTCATCTGGGCATGGGAGAAGAGGAAAAAAATCTGGCAAAACACTGACCAGAGTGCTTCCCTGACCTGCGCACGAGATGCTCATGCGCAGCCCTTGCCTCCCCTCTGGGCTCCTGCAGACCCCCAGGTACTTGTGGAGGGCAGCCTCTGCCTTTTCCCAACCTTGGAATGTTGTTTTAGTGGGCTGTATTACTGGATTAGGAGCTGGATGGGTCCCGGCTGCTCCCTGTTCCCCCATGCAGCCCATGTCCGTCCCAGTGCTTGGCCATCCCCACCACGTCCCAGACTGCGACTGGAAAGATCCTTCCCCATCCCGTGCTGCGTTCTGGAGAAATCATTATTTTGCAAATACTTTTTTCCATGGGTTTTGTTGGCCAGGAGAGCCAGTTTGGGCCGTGGAGCCTGATTCCCTGTGCCTGGAGCACATCGCCCTTCACCCTCGTGGAGCTGCTGGTAAGGGCTCCCTGTGCCCACCCTCAACCTTCATTAACACACCTGATTCTGGATTACTCGAGTTCACCTGCCGTCAGCTTCCAGCTCGTCTGACATAAATCATGAGATCCTTGCCTTGGGGAGAAACTGTTCGGATTTTGTGTTGGAAATTGCGAGCAAATAGAGCCCATATTCCATGTCATTTTTGTTTTTATTGAAGAGGAGAGGATGTGGCTGATGGAACATCGGCAGACCCGGGCTGCCTCAGCATACGTTAAGCAGGGGCTTGTTTTTATTGCAACCAGCTAATGAGATGGTACTTTGATAAATCACATAAACACTATTAGAGAAATGAAATTTATTATCTAGCTGTTTATCATGAGTGGATTCAAGGTAAAGACTCATGTGGAGGTAATCTCAAGGGATGGCTTTGAGGTAAAGCGTACCTAGTCCTTACAAAACCCTTATCTGTTTCCCTGCTGGCTTGTTTTGTTTCCTCAGCTCAAGGCTGTTAGCTGAGGTGACCTGTGCCATTTCAGTCCAGGTACTTTCACTGGGGATGGCTGTGGGCCAGGGGGGCTATCTTTTAGGCTAAACTCGTCCATGGTGCAGGCAGGCTGGGTTCCTTTACCAGTCATCTTTCCGCTTCTGAAGAAGTGGAGTCACTTTACTCTTCTCCCTGTGTTGAAGTACTCAGACTGGACCGCGTTGACCCCCTCGGCAGTGGCGTTCACTGGGAAAGAGTGACTAGAAGAGGCACTCCAGCTCGTGTTTCCTCCTCTTACCCAGCTCGTTTGGGTGATGGGCATTGCGGGCAGCCAGGGTTTGTCGTGCCGGCTCGTCTCAGCGCTGCAGCTCCACAACCAGCCCCTCGGTTTTGGAGAGGGGCCCACCCTGTTCCCTGCTTGTATAGTTCCCTTCTTCAGCCCCTTGGATGTTCTCTGCTTTTTGCAGCCTTTTGTGCTTCCCAAGCCTCCGGCTCCCCTGCGAGAGCCTGCAAACGTGTGCTTTTCCCCTCCGTGTCGCCTGGGTGTACAGCCCCGTGGTTCCAGCTGGCTGTTCCACGCCGCAGTGTCCCGGTCTACACACCTCCTTGTCTTTCCGAAACCCCGCTGCTGTTTCTTTTGGCTAGAATAAACAACAAACCCCCATCCAGAGCCCGTGAAAGGCAATGGAAAAGTCTTCCTTGAGTCAAATCGACGCCTTCCTTTCCAAACTGAAAGCCCTTGGCAGACACGGATGAGCTAAGCCGTCCTGCTCAGCGGCAGCTTGCTGACAGCTGCTATTGCCATCGTACCAGTGAGGAGACGGGAAAAATTTAACTGGTGTAGCCTCCTCGGGAGACATTTTGTGGCTGAGCCGGCCTGTTCCCATCTCTTGGGACACATCAGGTCTCTGATCACCAGGTTGGGGTGCCCAGAGCCTCCTGGCCCTCATGGGGGGTCACTGCCCTGCTCCAGCTCCGCGTGCATGGGCTGTCACCTGTGTTCCAGGGCCCATTGCTCAGCAGTCCCTCCCTGGGTGCATCTTCTCTTGGCACGTTACCATTAAAAAGGCCTTTACAAGCTGCCTGGGCAGCGTCTCCATCCTGCATTGTCTTACAGCTCACATGAAACCGTTCAGACGGTGCCAGTCTCCTAATATCACTTCAGTGTTTTAATTGCATGAACTGGAAGCTGCCGCTCCAGTACTTACTGCAGGAACTTCACAGGGTTTTAATAATTTGCTGAAAAGCTTTCGGGCTTCGTTACTGTCTCCTGGCTCTCTGTAATTGAGTGCCTGCGAGTTGAGAAGCCTGCAGAGAAATAACTCGGCCTCTGGAACGGGTAGTCCGGAGCTGCTGCGCCTTTCCCCAGTGCAGGCAGTTAAACAAAGTGGAGGGGTGCTGGCAGGAGCTGGCAGCCTGCGACCGGCTCCCCCGGGATGCTGCGCGGGCGGGAGGGACAGAAAGCGGTTCCATGGTCACCCCTGAGCACCGGCTTCTCCTTCTGCCTCTGGAAAGTGTCCAGCCAGGGACAGCTCAGCCTGCTTGCCCCAGACAGCTCTGCAATGCCCTATCTATCCATGGTTTAGTGCTCGACCTGTAGCACCCGCTTCCAGCCAGCCCCACAGCCGGTGCCCACCTCGGCTGCGCCCTGCAGGTGGGTCCTGCTGGGAAGGAGAGGGGTGGGAGCAGGCAGGGCTGGGTGGGATGAGGGCTTGGGGAAGGCTGGGTGGTGGGCAGAGGTGGGAGCGGTGCTCCCACCCTGCCAAAGGGAGAGCAAGTGATGGCGCGTGGGATTAAGGCTGCTGGATGATCAGCCGGCCCTGGTGACAGAGCACAGCTGAGAACTGGTAGCTCATAGCATGTAAGAGATGGGGGATGCACAAGGGACTGGCTCACTAAAGGCTGGAAGAGGGAAGACATCCATTGTCGTCTGCCTCGTGCTGGGACTCACAAGGGATGCACGTGTACCCCTGGGCACCATGGCGGGTGCGAGGGAGTCACGGCAGCCCGGTGCATCGCTGCCCGTCTGCCGAGCCACGGCCACCGGCTAAACCTTCGGGGTTTAGGGCACCTTCCCGGGGCCACGCGCCCACCCGGGGCTGGCCCGGCGTTCAGCGGCGGCAGGGGGAAGGCAGTTCTGCCGATGGGTGCTGCGTATCGCTGCCGCACGGGGAACGTGACTGCGGGGAGGTGACGGCTAATTGCTGCAGCGAGTCAAGGACTGTTTAAGCAGCTAATTAATTCCTCCTAATCAGCCCTTGATCTGTTGAAAACTGCATGGCATTATCTCCTCTGCTGCAACACCTTGATAATTCCTGTCTGAATGGCCTTCACGGAGAACATATTTAAATAAACTCAATAGAGATTTCAGACAGATAGCAACTATAATTACCAGCTTGTACAAATTAAACCATGGTTTGTTCTGTTCTTTTTCTCCTGCCTTGGCTGCCCAGAGCTCCTGCTAATCATGTTCCTGCTGCCAGTGGCACGCCGGTCCCCGGGGCGTTTTCTGCACATGCCTTCGGAAAGCCTGTGCCCGGTGCTGGGCCGGAGTTTCGGATGAGGCTGCATGTGGGCACGTGCCAGCCTCGGCTGGTGCCGTTCCTGCGCCGGGGGCTCAGTGCTGTGCCCGCGTACCAGCGAGCTGCCCCAGCTGCCCCCGCACACCGTGCATGATCCTCCCCAGGACCAGCCCTGCAGTTTCCCTTCCCATCTCTCCTGAGGTTTGCAATCTGCCTGGAAAGCGGAATTTTTTTCACCTAGGAGCGTCAAACACTCGGACATTTGCCTAGAGAGACTGCAGGAGCCCAGGCTGGAGCTTTCAGCCTGGCTGTGGTGTTCAGCCAGCACTGTCGGCACTACCCTGCTGGCATGTGGGCAATAAACCGTCTGCGCTGGGAGGGATGAGGTCAGGGCACACTCATTTCCTCCACGGTCACTTGGGACAGCCAGAAAGGCTGGCTCCTCTGGCATTCGGCAAAGGTCAGCCAGCCCCGGTGCTGGATGTGCATTGACACTGCAGCCTGCTCTGGTTCGTGCTCTGCTTCCCTGCTCGCTCCTGGGAGCACAGTCGGAGTTTGGGTGCTCAGGTGTATCTTTTTCCTCCCTGTCTTTTAGATAGATGTAATAGCTGCAAGCAGGGTCGTTTTCCAGCATCCGAGCAGTGACAGAGAGCAGAAAATGTTGTGCTTTAACAAGGTATTCCAGGGAATCAGAAAGGAAAAACGGATTTTTCTTAGGAGGGGAAGAAGTCGGTGCCTCTGGTCGCCATAGGTGAAATTAGGGTAACGTGAGGTTTCCTGCCCTTCCATCGGGATACGAGCTAGCCAGGGCATGGCTCCCACAATGGAAGATGCTCACGTGGAGCCACCTAAGTCCAGAGTCAGGGGTTCTCCTGCCCCAGCGCTCACAGGAGGAGATGATCTTTAAGGTCCCTTCCAACGTAAACCACTGTATGTACTGTATGTATGTACCCCCACGGCTGGCCCGGGAGAGGCCAGGCTGGAGGAAAGAGGTAAAAAAATGTTTTGTCTGCAGGGTTTTGTTGAGTTAGGTCTGAATCATCTGTGCATCCAGGGATCATCCTGCTGATTGTTCTTCCTCTGGACTTCTCATGGAATTTCTGACTTGTGAGTCCCCTGGCGGACTGTTTCCTAGACCCCACGTGATGGGGCAAAATCCTTCCTGCTGGCAAATACTGCGAGACAGGTACGGTGAAGCATAATCTATTCGCCGTCATCTTTTCTCTAGCTCAGGCTTGGGCACTGAACATTTTGATGCCAACAGTTTGGCCAGGGCAAGAGCATCCACAGAAGCGGGCAGAGCATCTTCCTGGGTGAGCGATGGGTCCAGGATTTCCCGGGATGCGGGCACAGCCCCTCTGCCCTGCTCCCCAGAGAGCTGGGAAGCAGCCGCTCACCTCAACCCTCCAGTGCCTCAGTTTCCCTTGGGTTGAAGGGAGCTGCTAATCCATCCCAGCCTCCCAGGCATGGTGCAAGGCTAAATTCATTAGTGCTCAGGCCGTCGTCTTCACATACTACGGCGATGGGGCGATGTGAGGACACAGACCACCTGATTAGCATCCAGATGCAAAGTGTCCCTCAGACCCGAGCCTTTGGGCTATCTGGTTTCGTTCCCTATCTCTGGGGTAAGCCAGATATAGAAATGGAGTCGTGCACAAAGCCTCTATTTCAGAGCTAGGGTTGAGCAAATTAAAATGTAGCGTGTTCAAAAAGCCAGCTTCCCTGGATGGCAGACAAAAATAATCAATTTCCTTGAAACAAATACTAAATATTAATGAGAGGCGATGGTTTGCCATGCTCGCGGCGCTGCGAAGAGCATTTCCCGTTGATCAGCTGCGGAGGCAGGTTCGGGAGATGAAATTGCTTTTCGAACGGTTGTTTGTGGCCCTTGGAGGTGGCTCGGGAAGGTTTGCCTCCCGAAAAAAGGAAAACTGGGACCGTTTCCATTTCGCATCAGGGCCGGCACTGGGGATGCGTGCCGGTGCTTTCGTTTTTGTTTACGCGCTTGCCGGAGCGGTTGGGGAGATGGCTCGGTTCCGTTCTGTAGAAATCGGCCCCGAATTTACGTCGAGGAGGAGGCGATTCCCTAGGAACATCATCCGGCTGTGCCTGCCCCCGCCGAGCGCTGAAAACAGAACATGGGACCCAAGAGCACTCCCCGGCTTTGCAGCCACATCCGCTCGTTGATTTATTTCAATAACGGGTATTGGGGGAAACATTAAAAACATTACTTACAGCCCTCACCAAGTATCCTAAAGTGAAAGCAGAGGGCTGGGAGCTTTGGGAAAGGAGTCTTGAATTTTTCTATTGCTTTGACCCTTGGGTTACTTAGGAAACTTTGCATTAGCTCTGTTTCCAAACTCGGAGGTTGGAAGAAAAATAAAAATACTCCTTTCCCTCACCGGGACACACAGCCACAGCGTGGCGGTGGGCAGCACGATGCCGGCTTTGGCTTGGAGAGCAAACGGCACGCCAGGAACAGCCGCAGCCCTTCCCGGGAGGCTGCTGGCCTCAGCCCCGCCGCGTCCTGCACGCGGCCGTGGAGGATGCTGACAGCATTTTGCATCCATCGGTCAGTAAATAATAACACATCAGCTCATGATGTTAGAAACCCATTAAGCCAGCTGCGTAGCCGTGCGTCGACTGAGAGCTAATATTAGCTAGAAACGACTAAAATTAGAAAATTAGAACCGAGCCAGAACTAATTAGTTGTTCAAGGAATAGAACCAGAACCGGAACAAATTAATTGTTGCTGAAGTATCGCTGCGGGGCTTCCAGCCCCACGCAGGCTCCCGCTCCGCTTTGCTCGGGATGACTCCCGGACGGGCTCGGGAAGGAGCCCGGGGGTCCCCTCTGAGCTGTGCCAGCTAAACAGAACTGGGTGCCTGGGTCCCAGCCGGGGAGGCGGCAGCAGCACGACGCAGCACGAGCTGGGCTGCGCTGGGAGCGATCCCAACGCAGCCGAGCCAGCTTGCTGCTCCGAAGGGCTCGGAAACACGTCCCCTCGCCCCGTAGCTGCCCAGATGTGCTTTTCTAAAGGCGAGGGCAATTATGCAGCCGCCTCCGTGGCTCCCAGGCGAGCTCTCTCCTCCGATCCCAGTGGTGATGCCTTTCCAGCCTCGGCTCTGCCGCCGGCTGAGCTGCTTTGCGAAGGTCTCTAAGCCAGCCAGGAGCTGCCATCTACGCGAACGCCACCAGAAGAATTTCCAGGGAATTAGGAAGTTGGGACAGATAACTGGCACGCGGCTGCATTTTCCATCCGTGACTCAGCCACCTGTATGGTCACTTCACTTTCCAAAGGTGGCAACTCACCCTGTATTCCTTTCTCTCGCAGCGCTCAAACAGCAGCTCCCATTTTAGCAGCAGCATGACGCACAGTGTTTTAAATTCAATTTAGAATACAAACTATTTATACCAGCCAGAAAAAGGCAGTGAAGCAGCTCTTTCTGTCATGAGTGGATTTGTAATTTCAGAGCAATCATTGCATAACTAATTGAATCAGCTCTCAGCATGTGAAATCAGTATCCTGCTTATCAGAGGTTTATCATCAGTCTCCCCTCCTGAAGCCAACAGCCCCCCCCCCCCCCCAACCAGCAGCACTTTGTGCTTCTGCATCAGCGTGAGAAGCAAGCAGAACCCGCAAAGCTGCCTTCCTCTGCTCAAACAGAGCCGATAAATGACCGAATGCATTCGGAGCAGATGAATAACTGGGTTGCAGGTGCCTCCCGGAAGCGGCCCAGGCTCTGTGCGAGGGAGTGAAGTGCGTTTGAAGCTAATGAAGTGCCGGCAGTGTCTGAGAAGCAAATTGGTGCCGAGATGTTCTGTTGACTTCCCCCCTCCCGCCCCATCGCCCAGGTGTGCTCTGCTTGGCTTGAATTTAGGGTGTGATCCAAACCCCAGGCTTGGCGCTGGAAAACAGAGCCTAGAAGAGGCGATAAATACCACATCAGCTTTCCAAGGGACACAGGAAAGGTGGAAAACTGAGTAGCTGTAAGGGTTTTCATCCGTTTGGGAATGAGGGTCCTGGATTTGGTGACTTGGGTGGATCCAGTCCTGCAGATTTTGGGAGCAGCTCCAGCCACCTGCGTGCTGCAGCCTCCCAGGGTGGGAGGGCACCTCCTCAGCTGCGAGGCGTTTTGGGCAGGGGCCCATCCACTTCAGCTGCTCTGAAGAGCTGAAAACTGCAGCCAGAGAGAAGCGTGCTGTAAAGGATGCTAATGCCTTTTGGGGGGATGCTGCCCGTGTGAGTCCTGGTCGCTGACTGTAGCTGGCGTTGGGACAGCCAGGATGGATGAGGAGTGTGGATGAGCCCTTAATGGCTTCAGTTGCTGAGTGTTAACGAAGGTCAGTTGGTTCAGCCTGTACAAGGGGAGCAGTTCTCTGGGCTAAGCTGGCAGGTTTTACCGTGGGGGGAGGCTTGGAGAACTGACTTTACTGGAAGTGAGCAGAGGGGGGTGTTGTTCCTGCCAGGTATGATCCCTACAGCTGGATGCAGGAGATGGTAGAACCTAGAAAATGAGAGCTGGGTGTCCCTGTGGCCCATCCCCTACTCAGGGATCTGTTTTCCTTCCAGGAGAGCAGTAGTAGGCCCTCTGACAGGGGTCTGTTGGCTTTGGTGGCTTCGGTAATGCTCTCAGCCTTGTCAGATATACGTTGTCCAAGCCATGTGTTCCCAAAATTGATGCGTGGGTGGTTTTTTTAACATGAGCCAGTGCTGCTGGCTGGCCTGGTGAATGGGGCCCTGCAAGCACTAGCAGGGGCTGGCACAGGTAGGAGCTTTCATCCCCAGATTTGGTTTAAGCTGTGTCCCATCGGTGGCCCCCGCTGGCTTCTCGCAAAGCCACGCAGGCGGCATGTGTCCCTGCGCGGGGCCGAGGCCGCGGAGCTCGCTCCTGGGGCAGCACGCACCCCCCCGACTACCCACTCTGTTTTCTGTTGTCTCCTCAGGTAGCCAGATGGGAACACAAAACGCGAGCGCTCAGCCGAGCCTTCGGCTCTCCGCATGCTGCCTGCTACTGCCTGGGCGCCGTTATCCTGATGCTTAACGGTGTGCGGAGCCATTGGTAAGGAGCTAACCCTATCGCTACGTATCCGTGCAAAGCAAAGTCCCTGCAGGGCTGGGGGGGTGAGGGATATTAGCTCTGCAGTGCCGGATCCCAGCCCCGACCTCTTTGACGTGGTTGGGTACCTCCAGCCAGCAGCAGGTTTATTCCAGGGTTCGTCATACGGGTGAGGGATGCGGCGTGGCCAAAGCCATCGGTGTCGGCAGCGCTGAGGGCCGCCGGTTTCCTTGCTCCGCTGCCTGGAGGCGGTTTTCCCTGCCCTGTGAGCAGCCTGAGTGAGGGGAGGGCTGTTGGCAGAGGATGGATCATATGTAACAGCAGAATTTTTTAATTTTCTCGTAAAAAATCATAAACAAAATTAAACCTGTTTGGAAGAAGCCGCAGTTTCCTGTGTGGAAGAGCAGGATTATCTGTGCACTTAGCAAGCAGTCTCTTCAAACTCTTATCTGCGATCTCTTTAAATACCACCTGTGCTAGCTAACAGTATTGTATGCCTGATGCGCCGTACACCATGGGAATATGTCCTTTGACGTTCTGAGCGCAGCAGAGAGGTTTACTGCAGAAGATTTTCTCAATGCCAGCAATTTATCTGTGATCTGGTAGGCTTTATCTTCAACGCTGTTAGGAAAAAGACAGACTCTCTTACTAAATTCCCAGATTTAATTATGCCAGGGTCAGAACTAATGGGTTGTTTAGTACTTTGGGTAATTTCCCAGGCGAAGAGAGCTCAGGTCGGAATTTGTACATGTATTTAAAAGCTTTGCCTTCCTGGAAGTGACACCGAGACCTGCCCTTGCCCTTCTGCGTTTGTCCCAGCTACTGCGTATTGCAGAAACTGTAAGAAAGCCCGCGAAGAATGGGGCCGTAATTGAATGCAGGCAATGCAGAGGGCATGTGTGTGTTCTGCTGATGGCTTGGCGACACAGCAGGCTTGGATTTTGCTGGGGAATGTCTCCGCTGCCTCTTGCACAAATGACATAGTCACTTGTCTGGGAAGTAATGCAAAGCCTTGTGCCTGCTTTTAATTAAAACCCCAGCTGATGGAGGGACAGCCTCTGCTCCCAGTGGTCCTGCTGGCTCCTGGGTCAGCGAGGCTCGCTGGGTCGCAGCAAGGCACTGATGGGCAGCTGCTGGGAGAGCCAGAGACCCCTCATCTGTCCCAGCTCTACATCTCGCCTTGCCCCTGCAGACCCCACAGTGCCCTACCAGGGCTGGCATCGCTGGCCGTGCTGGCTCTGCTCTATGTCATGAGCTTGTGAGTGCCCTGGGGCTTGTTGGGGGTGGCTCTGCCTGTGCAGCCCATGAGTCAGGCTCTGAAGGAAACAGCAGGGTTAGCCCAGGGGGCTGGAAAAGCCCTATTGGGACTTTGGTTTTGGAGAAGAGGCTCTAGAAGATGGGGCAGCTCACCCCCAGCAGTACTGGATGAGTTGCCAGCCCACCCTGATGGGCCAAGGTCATCTCAGATGATTGCAATGTGAAGTTTGTTTTGCCCGAGCGTTTCAACACGGTTGGGTTATTCCCTTTTCTTGGCACTGACGTTGGCCCGAGTGCCAGCTAGCAGGCTTTGGAGGCTGTTCAAGCAAGGCAAGCCCTCAAGTGTGGGAGGGACGGGGATGTTTCAGGGGTGTCATCAACTGCTGGCTTTGCTCCATTCCCAGCTCAGCAAGCCCTCCAAGTTGCCTGGGGCTTATTGCTCAAGCCTGGAGAGGTTAAGATGTTTGGGAAGGATTCATCCTTTCCCTTGCTCTTGCATGAAGGTATCAGGCAGGTCCAAACTGGGGTTTGGCTGGCCAGAGAGAACATGGGCACTGTCATCTCAGTGGCCAGTGATGCCGGGAGACATCTCACCTGCTCTCACTATTTTGCTTTTCCCTTTATTTTCTCAGTCCCTTGTTCTCAGCACGCTGATGAAAGCAGGTTTTCCCTTCCTCAGCCTCGCAGAGGCAATCGAGCCGGCGAAGTGCGAGCTGTGCCTTGCACTTTAGCTGTGTGCGGTGGTCAGGCTTGCTTGCGCAGAGCATGCTGGCTGCTGATAGCGAGCAAAAAGGCAGCCTCAGGGTGGGGGGGTCCCTCCACCCCCAGTGCTGTAATCCAGCCTTTAAAACACCTCTCTTGCGTGCTCTGAGGACTTTGTTATGGGGCTGGGGGTGGGGGCTGCCAGGGAGCCACTGAGGACCCCACGGGTTGTCTCTCTTGTTTCTGAAAACATGCTTCCTTATTGAAGCTGCATTTTTGAAAGGCCCCCCAAGGTGGGGGCAGAGGAGAGGAGGGCAGAGCAGACAGAAACTTTGGGAGTGAGTTGGCCTTGTGGCTGAAAGCACCGGGGAGCTGGGCTGTGCGATGCTTCATCACCCACCCCACACAGGGGTCTCTGCCATGGTCCTGTCCCCAGTTCAGTGCCGTGATGCTCTCCTGCAAGCTTTGCTCTGAAGGGATAACTTGGGTGTAAGAAGAGGAATGTCTTGAGCTCAATTAAGCAATTAGGTGCTTCCCAGCTCTGAGCTTCGTTATCAGCCTTGAATTGGCTTCTGAGAAGTAACCCAGTATGACCTGTGACTGGGGGGACCTGCTTAGTCAACTGCACAAGACGAGCATCCTTAATTGCTTTGGTGCAATGATTATTTTCATTACAGCCATGTTCTTTCTGCAAGAAGCAGGGAACTTCCATCACCGAGGCTCTTATCTGTGAAAACAGTTCAGAAGTTCAGGAATGATCTGCCCTGCCTGAGCTACCCCAGCTGTTTAGGGCTGTTATCTGTGTGACATGGGACATGACAACCTTCCCTGTCCTCCAGCCTTGCGTCCGGTGTCACTCTCTCCTGCCTTACCACGTTGTTGACATCTTTGCGCGTTGACGTGTCTGCATCAGCTCTCCAGTGAGCCGCCGGCGCTGCCTGTCGCGTGCCCCGGCAAACTCGCCGTCTCGGGGCAGGCGTGTGCAGGTGGTTTGATACGCAGGGAGCTCATGAACTTCCCACCTTAAGGGTCTCGGGGTGTTTGCCTGAGCTGTAAAGGTGGGTTTTGCACACGCCAGGGTCTTGGGGCGCCCGGAGCCGTGATGCCTCCTTTGGAGTGAGCTGCGCAGAGGCTGAGCTCGGTGGGTACCGCGCAGCCGGCTGACGTGAAATCCTCCATGGATACCACCCGCTGGGCGTTGCCTCCTGCACGGACGGGCTTCTCGCTCGGAGCTGACACTTCCAAGAAAATGAATCCACCCTGGGGCAGGATTTTGCACAGGGAAGGGATTGTTTGTCGCTGCCTGGTAGTGCCGCTTGCCTTTACGCTCAATGCTATTTAATTTTGTGAGCTAGTACCGCGAACGGTATCAAACCGAGAACTGCGTGGCCTTTTGTGCAGAAGCGACCAAGTTTGATGATGGGAATTGAGTGTGGCCGGATGGAGCCAATGTCCCCTCCGAGTCACGCTGCCAGCAATCACTGATGGCTGTCCAGGAAAAGCCCCAGGCGGCCAACAGCACCTCCTGCCCTCGCTGGCATGGATGCCGGGCATCCAGATGAGGGAGGGGGATGGATGGATGCTGGGCATCCGGATGAGGAAGCTGGGCAGCTGAAATGCGAGGGAGGGGAAGCTGCCACAGCCCCCAACTGACCTAAATAACACACACATTGGCGCTGGCAGAAAAGCCAAGTCATTATTGGCAGAAGAAGCTGTGAAGATGATGGCTGGGATAGCAATTACCGGTGGTATCGGCAGGACGATTTTAGTGTTGTTTGGGTGGGATTTTTTTTTCCAAAGGAACAAGATCTTTTGTTGTGGGGTGTGCTGCTGGGCACCACTGTATGGTTTCACCCCCGTTGCCTCCTTTTTGCCAATTGGAACAAAACCTCGGGCGTGGGGGATGGACCGGCATCCCGCACGGTGAGCTCGGTACCTTGCAGCGGTGCAAAACCCTGGGGCGAGCACGAAGCCGTAGCCGAGTGGCTTCGCAGTGGGCAGCTGCCTGCACCACCACTGCTTCCGCGCTGCCTGCCGGCCCCGGCCCAATTCTGCCCCAATTGCATTTCCCAGCCCCAGTTTCCAAGCTGATTTTTTTGGGATCAGGCAAAGGGATTGCTGCTGGGCTGCTCCCAGCAGTGACCCAGTTTGCTGGAACAGGTCTTTGCCCTCCTTTGTGGGAAAGGGATTACAAAATATGCTCACTGTGGGCCACTGAGAGGGGCCCAGAGACCTAAAAAGCTCAGTATTTCCAAGTGTGCTCATGCTCCATGCGGCCTTTGGGAACGTATCTTGGGCTGACAGTTTGATAAGCTTTCCGGTGTTGCAATCGCCGTTCTCTGGTTGAGTAGATTGGTGCCTGCGGTGCAAACCTGGCCCCGCGTCTTCTCGGTGTCCCGGCGAGAGGACCTGCAGTGCGTTTTCCTGTCTTCCTGCGAGCCAACCCATGTGACATCTCCATTCCCGTGCTTCCGTACCGTTTCGAGTATTTTTGCAGTTCATGTGGTTTATTCCCACAAAGTAGCTGCTGAGAGTCTGAGCCAGCACGTCTCCGTTTCGGGAAGGGTGGGCAAAACTGCTTCCCTACGTGAAACCCTGCGGCGCACCGCAGCTGTTGTGCAGCCCGACCGTGGCTGCTCCCACCCTGCCAGCAACGGGCCAAATCTACCGATTTGGCCAGAGTAGAGCTGATGGATTTAGGTTTTTCCTCACTGGGATGGAGAATGAGTGCCTCTGGTGTCACGCTTTGCGCTGGCAAGCGTGGGGAGGTGTCAGGGGAAGCCCCATTTCCCCGGTTCCCACTTGCCAGTGCTGGGGACACCTTCCAGCCCCTGCCCCAAAGTCAGACATCCTTGTGGTAGCAGCTGGGTATGTGATTAAAGTAGGTCGCAGCCCACCCCACCCCCTCTCCCCTGCGCCGGTACGAGGGATGCTACTCACCATGGCAATCGCTCTGCTCGGCACATAAAGCATTTCCAGGTACTGGGACAAAGCCTGGCTGTAATTGGTGTCCTCTTGAGTGCCGAGCTGGGCCGCTGCCTCGTCGTGCAGCCAGAAATAAATGCAGTAACAAACGTGACTCAGAGGCACATGGTGAAAGGGACTGGTTTCATGACAGATCGGCTGCATGACTAGCTCCCCTGTCAAGGGAGGTGGCCAACACCTTGTCCTCCCCCTGCCAGGGAGGGTGACATGCGGCGCGGTGAGGCTCCCCCACCACCGAGGAGCAGTCACGGATGCCAGAATAATTGACGCTGCTGTGCTGCTTGTCATGGCCCAGCATCATAAATGCTTAAAAGGTTTATTTACCAATTCTGAAGGCTCCTGTGCGCATCATGTTTAATGCAAATAGAGAGTGTGTTTAGGAAGATATTAAACATTACTAGAGGGAAAGGCAGTCCATTATCTCCGTGCAAACACCTCCCTCTCTAGCTGTAAGCCAAGCAGCAGGAGACCGAGCAAGACATGCTGATGAGGGTAACGAATGCAGGCCTATCCGACCATGAAGAGGAAGGATGGGATCATCTGGAGCAGGGGAGGCAGCTTTGCCAAAGCAAACCACGTCACGCGCTGGTTGCCAAAACCTGCGAGGGTGATGCGCAGTCGTCTGGTTCATGCTCTTGAAGCCACCTTTGTTCTTCCCCTGCTCTGAGGCCAAGTCAGGTCGCTAGTGTAGGATAGAGGACCCTCAAGGATGTAAGATAGCATGAATCTAGCTCATCCGGAGCGAGAAGCAGCCTCCGAGGTCTGTGTTTGAGCTGCACCTCCCTCTGCTCTCCCGTCTCTTTGCTGGGGACTGGGATCCAGGTGGATGCCAGCTCGGTGCTGGTCTCCCAGACCTGCCTCCCCGGGGACCCTCAGCAGCAGGGAAGTGATGCAAAGGGGCTGTGCAACTGCGGCTGCTTCACGTCGCAGCCAGGTTTGTGTATTCCCATCAGCACTGATTTTAAGCTGCAGAAACATGAGCCTGGTGAGCAGGGAGGTGTGCTGGGTGCTGGAGGAGGGCCAGCCCTGGGATGTGTGCCTTACATCGCCACGGGCCATGCTGTCATTCCTCTGCCTGTGCTCAGCTCCCCAGAAAAGGAATTTCCCTAGAATTTCCAGCGGGGGGGGGGACACGACACAGAGTGTAAATCACCAATGTGCTGTGTTCTTCCTCACTCCCAAGCACATTTGTGCTGTGTTTTTCCTTGCTCCCATCCAAGGTGAAGATTAAATTACTTGCTCTGGGGTCCTAAAAACTCCCCAACAATAGAAAACCTTGTAGGAGCAAGCTCCAAAGAAAACAAAATCCAGGTTCTTACACCACGAGGTTTAAAATATCATCCTGGACGTTGCTTGGTGCATGTGACTTCCATCGGATCTTTGAGCCCTCGAATGGTACGTGTCCATCAGCAGGGCAGGCAGCATTGTCTCTCAGCTTTCATTTGGGCAACAGAGAAAATCCAGGGGTTTGCAGGGCTTGGGGAAGCTGGACGTTGGGTAAAAAAAACCTTATCCCAAGCCCTGCAAGTTAATGTCATGGAAGTGGGCAGCCAGGAAAGCCTCTGGGCACTTCCCAGCTGAGGAGCAGCTCTCCTAGCCCAGCGCTGGCAGGCTGGAGGTGCGGGAGAGCTGTTATTCCACTTGAATTTCAGCCTCCGGGGTGCTCATTAGAAAAAAAGGCTCAAAGTTTCCTACCTCATGTGTCAGCAACATGTGGAGAAACGCCGTGTACAGCTCTGCAGGCCTGTTATCTCCTCTCACTGCTATCAATGGGCGTTTCTATAATCACGGCGTTGTCTCCTTTGTGTCGGAGCTATGTGCGATGCTGAGCCTGCCGAGCCCTGCTCGGGGCAAAGTTCAGGGGGCTGAAGAGGGGGGTCGCAATTATTCCACTCACAAACGAGTATTTGGAAGGTCAGACCCGAAATGCCTGAGCAAGGCTGGAGCCGAGCCGTGTTGGCGCTCGAAAACGCTTGTCTCTAGTGTTTTCCTTTCGCCGTTCAATCCTCCCCCTGCCTGTCAGGCTGCAGCCGTGAATCACTCCTGGGCACGTGGCTAACGCCTGAACACTGCAAAATATTTTGATGGAGAGGAACGGGGGTGGGAGCACGAGATAACCCAGCCGATTGTTCCCAACCCTTCCAGTCCCTTGCCGACGCATCGCAGCCTCCAGCATTTGCAAGGGCGTCTTTCCCAGAGCTCCCGGTCACGATGAAGCCCGAGTTGTGCAGAGCAAGGCAAAGCTTTTGATGCTGCGGCTCAGTGGGGTTGGTGTTTCCAGGAGCCAGAAGGGCTGCGAGTAGAAATAGCTGCCCCAGGTCTTGGCTGCTCGCAAGGCTTTGGCTTCTCGCTTCTCCCGTTGGGCGATTGAGTAGGTCCAGTGGAAAAAGGGACCCGGGGAAGGGTCCTCCTCAGCAGCAGCATTTCCCAAAGCTCCACATCTCCCAGTGAGAGGTGTGTTATGTTAGTAATGAGTCGCTGCTATTAACAGCACTTGTTTTCTCTCCGACAGCTTTACAGAAGCCATGAAGAGCCAACCGAAGCTGGAGAGCTTGGACTGCCGCTGGGCCTACTACTCTGGCTTGGCCATCTTGGCTGTAGGGACCTTGTTTGTCGTTTCCAGCTTCTTAGCGCTGGGATTCACCGGGACGTTCCTAGGTAAGCACTAAAAATTCAACAGCTTAACCAGACAGTTAATTTAAGCCTCACAGGGGTCTGTTTTAAGCCTAGGGCAGAGCCTGTAAGAATTTCCTCGTCCTTGCCTTCAGGCCTGTTAGATTTGGTCTTGCCTTTATGATACCAAAGCGTGACCCAACCATGCCATTACCTCGCATGGAGAGGATGGCGCAGTGGTTTATACGGCGAGTCCCGTCACCTTCAGCGTCAAGCTTAATATTTTGGAAAGCAGCTGGTAATCTGACATTTCAAATGCTCCCCCCTCCAAAAAAGGACACCCAAGTACAGACCCCACGAGCAGGTCAGCGCCAGCACAGCGGGTGCGAACCGTCCGGTAGCCTTGCTCTGAGCGCCCACCCGCTCGACACACGCACCGAGGCAGGATCTCGTTCGCTCTTCCCTCTGCAACAAACCTGACGTTCGTTGACAGATTCTTTTATCTGCTGCTTTCTGGCAGAAGGCATTTTCCACTGTGCCTGCTTTCACATTTGGAGAGTAATTCCATTAGCGTTGTTGACTTTAAAAACATGCCAGTATGTGTGGAATTCATAAAAATAAAATAGAGACAGGAACAATAAATATCTAAGGGAAGGGGCAGCTCCCGCTGGCTGAAATAATCACAGCCCCAGCTCTGACACTGCATTTAGGCTGTGCTTTTGCAAGTGCTTTACAAACCAAATTCAATTAGCTCCTGCAGCGTCGCCAGGAAGAAAAGAGGGAGGTAATAAGCCTTCCTGGTTTCAAGTGGAGTTGCAAAGAAGTGCGTTGAGTTGGCCAAGATCCTGCCGCCAAAAATAGAGCTCAGCACTCCTGAATGCGTGCCCTCACCCTTCATCTGCGCAGCCCCGCTCCTGGCCCCCTGTTACACCCCTGGCCCCCAGCTACCGGGCACCGGCATCCTCCGAAATCACCCAAGGAGTGATGCTGTGCCTACGGAGACCTGTCCGGAGCGGCCGGGCACAGGCGTACCCACTGGCAAGAGCTGCTTCAGTGCTCCTGAAGCTCAGCCAGGCCTGGGGTTGTTTACGTAAAGCCTGATTCATCCGACCAGGAGCATCCACTGGACTTGAACCGCTGGGGAAAAGCAAACAAGTGAGTCAGGCTCAGCGTAAGTGCTGAGAGTGGCCCTGTCCCCCTCTGCGCTGCGTGGCCAGCATCTCACGTATCCTGGGGGCAGGGAAGAGGCAGGTGTTAGTGGCCCAGGCTGGGCACTTCTGCTCTGTCCACACTGCCTGCGGAGCGTCTCTCTGCCGCAGCGCACCAGGCTGAGACTGCACGGCTCCGAGGCCAGTGCTCTCTGCTACCCAAGGCATGATGGGCACCAGGGCAGAGCTGAGTCGGGGTGGGGAGATACCAAGACCATGTGCTGGTGCAGCCGGGCTGGCTCAGGACCTCTGCCAGGGGCATGGCCCAGCTGGAGCCCTGCAGCATCCATCCTTGGACCGACAGCAGCTTCCCTGTCCGTGCAAGCCTCCACGAGTCCAAGTCAGCAAACTCCGAATGGAGACTGCTCTCCAGCATGGTTTCTTACCCAGCCATGGGGAAAACAAGGGGTCCACAGGTCCTTGAGGATCTCACGTGGGATGTTATCTTGGTCAAGACTCACTCGGGAATCATGCTTCCAATGTTCTCCTGGATGCAGGGTTCCAGTGATGTGCTGGCACTGCGGGAGGAGCAGGGCCTCCCAGCACTTGTGACTGCAGGTAGCAAAGGACTGCCCTGCTTTGGCAGGAAGGGTGCATCCAGCTTCTCACAGTCAATATCTGAGCTCAAGAGGAGTTTTGAGAGAGCCTCTGACACACAAGCGCTTCAAAAACTTACTGGAAGAGCCTTTGACCCTTCCTTTTTGGGTTTTCACACAGCAGTGAGGGCTGAACCAGGCAGGGCACAGAGACCATGTCAGGGCTGCCCGTTAGATGCCTCTTTAGCAGCACATTTAAGCCTTGGAGTGGCTGCAGGGCACTTTGTCTCTTAAGTTTGGGCTAAACAGTGCAGCAGGACCCACAAGTCACCCTTCAACAAGCCTTCCTGTGCTACCCCATCGCAGCAGCGCCAACCCCAGCCTTTGTTCGCAGCGGCCGGATGGGGCCCCTCGCCCCGGCAGCCCGCAGAGCAATCCTCCCGCTGCACCGTGCCCTCCCAGGGATTTGGGCATCGGTTCAGCACCATTTACCCTATTCCCTGACGAGCGTAGTAACGAGGGCTTGGCTTCCCAGAGTCCGACGGCAGCGCAAGGCAGCTCTGCATGGCTGAGCCCATCTGTCTCATGCTCCAGTTTGATTCCTTCCAGCGCTGACCAAGATTTCAAGTAAATCAGACTTGACTAAAGGCTGTCAGTGGGCTGTGGTGAAGCCGGCGGCTCAACGGAGAGAAGCGGAGGTGGTGCATCATTCCAGGGCCATGGGGGACCTTGTGGAGCGCATCAGACGCCTTTTTCCTGCTGTGATCCAAAGTGTCTACCTAGTGGTTACACTGACCACTGGCAAGAAAAGAACTCGGATGCCAAAGTCCCCCAGCCTGAGAAGGCACTGATTCCCAGTTTGAGGGTTTAATGGAGGAATGGGGGATGCCCAGGCTGGTGCTGTGCAAAGCAGCACACGGTCCTTTCCCTTAGCACCTGCCTGAACCCAAAACCATCACAGTCCTTTCTGGTGGTCCAGTTCATTTATGTGAATGGGTCTAGAGGCAGGGTTTACACCAGCAAAGCCTGTGTCCTGGGGGAGTTGCCTGCCCCCACGCCCTCGCTGCTGAGGGCTTTGGAGTGCAGGGAGCCTGCCCAGAGGGTCCCACAGCCCCAGTGGTGCCGGGCTCGGATAAGCCCCTGCCAGCCCCAGGGATCCAGGGCTTTGTGTGAACCTCCCCAGTGCCAGTGCCCTTTGGGGAGCAAAAAGTGTTCAGCCCGAAGGCGAGGGCGGGCAGGCTATAATGAAGCATTTTGACATATAAGAAAGCACAGAAATGGGCTGTGGCAGGGGGTGATGTGTTCTTTCTACCAGAACAATCTCAGAGACGCATTGCCAAGTGACTGTGAGAACATATAGTATGAATACCAGGCAATTATCTCACTTAGTGGCCTGTAGTTAAAGCCCAAAAGCATTGTCTAATAGGGTAGGCGCTGTTTATCCCTGGAAATAAATGTTTTTGCACCATGTGAGGTCAAAGAAATTACACTACGATCCAGGTAATAATAATAACCTTGAATAGTTTGCGCTCCTGTAATGCCTTTTATCTGGATTTCCGAGCACTTTCTCACCATACATTAATCCTCACCACCCTCTGTGCTATAAGAAAGACTGATATTATGATCGGTGCACAATAGCACCGGGAGGGACGGAGGAGACTTGCCCAAGGTCAGGGAAAGGGCTGGCAGCAAAGCTGGGAACGCGACCCAGGGCTGTGGTTGCTCCCCGGGCTGACGGACCAGCATTGCTCCTTGCTGACGGACGCTGCGTGCCGTGGACACGGAGCAAAATCCGTGCTGGGCTTTGTCCAACAGAAGTCAGAGATCTGCCATCCCAGCCCTTTCTCCCCACGAAATGCTGCTCCTGAGCTGCACAACATCTTGCTTGTCATCTCTTTCCCAGGCTCCTCTCAGGAGGGTGGAAGGATTACTCCGAGGTAGATGGGAAGCTGGTTGGGTGCTGACAGTTCTGAAAGCTTTCCTCATTACAGATGACAATCACCTATTATCATCATTATCGTGCTGATAATTGAGTGTTTTGCAGGCAGAGGTGCTATTTTCTGAAATTCTGAGAAACTCTCTGAACCGTGAGATAAGGGTGACACTGAATGAGGGCATTTGGTGGTCGTGATTATAACATCTCGAAACACCATTACAGTGCGCTGGGCTCATTTCCCCATTAAATGGATTTGATCCCATGCACTTGCTTTCTCGTCAAGTGGCATCAGGCAGGCAGTTTTTGAATGAGAAAGTCGGAATCAGCCAGTTGGGACCTCAAGAGCTGCCTCCCGTTGAGGGATGTGGCTGCCGTAGCCTCATCGCATCGCAATTCCTCGTGGGCACAGAGCCGTTCCCGGAGAAGCTGGCACAGGCAGAGTAAACAGCCAACCTATTTGTTGCTGTTTTCTCAGCAGCGAAACCCCTCGTTCGCCCCTGGCAGGGTTGCCCCGTGGCACAGGAAGGGGGTATCGGCATGCCAAAGCCCCCCCCGCAACTCCCAGCATTGTGGAGCCTCACCAGAAACCCTCTGTTTGCTCCGCAGGTGATTATTTTGGCATCCTGATGGAGGCAAAAGTGACCAGCTTCCCCTTCAGCGTCCTGGATAATCCCATGTACTGGGGCAGCACGGCCATCTACCTGGGCTGGTCCCTCATGTGAGTACGCGCCCCTGAACAGTCGGGCCAGCGTGGGGTCCGTGCTCGGCAGGGTGTAAGGTGCCGGGCTGTGTTGGAGCCAAAGGAACTCTTGGGGACGGCTGTCAGCAAAAAAACATGGCATGGAAAGTGCAACATGCCCTGACTTCTCGCTCCCTGGCTATTTTGGTGCGTGCAGAATCTTCTGCTGTCATAAAAGGCATGCAGCATTAATTGTAGAAAAATAAATAACGGCCAAATGCTGGGGAGAGGAAGCATCAGCAAACGCTCTGCAGCTGAATGAGGTCCTTGGCAGGCTCCGCACGTGGAAAAACCAACACTCGGGGCCGAATTCACACCGGGTGTCACTCGGCAGGGGCAGGCACTGATACTGGGGATCAGTGTGACCCTGTAATTAGCTCTGCAAAAAGCAAAACAAGCCAACACATCCTTTCCCCTCAGTGCACACTTCTGAAACGCTCCTCCCGTGTGATACAACGCGGCTTAATGGCCTGCTTAGGAGGAAATGAATAGGCTGCAATTTAGCAGCAAATGAGCAATAGACTCTATTCTGTGGAACGAGTTTTATGTGGTTTTCATTTAATATCACATTTTATTTATTTGCCCAGGAGAAAAAAACACAGGCTCCGTTACATCCGGAGCCCGTAGAACGCTGCGGGGCCTTTGTCACTGGGTGTTTTGCACCTGAGTGTCAATTCCTCTCTTTGGTGGAAAAAATGAGGTGCTTTGCCACTTTCTGGTTACTTTTTCAGCCATGTGTGCAGCGCTTTCTGGCCCCTGGGAATATGTAAAGCTGATGGTTTCTCTCCTGTCTCCACTGAGCCTTGCTGCTGTTTGTTCTGCACCTGAAATCCATCCCCCGCTCCCACGGTGCTGTCAGCACGAGGCCGTGTGCCTTCCTGGCCGACCCACGGCGCTGGATTGGGTCCAAACCTTGGGAAACGGTGCACAAGAGCCAGAGCTCACGGTTGGGCCCGTGGATACTGCTGGGGGGAGTGGAGCAAAACTCCCCCGCCGTACCACACTGCAGCCGGAGACGACCAGCACCCCCACAACAGCACAGAAGGAGGAATTTGACCTGGAGGAGTTAGAAGGCAATTTTTATTTGTTTAAGATCAGCATGGAACTAATTCCCAGAACCTTTGCAGAACGCTCCTGGCCTGTTTCTGTCGCAGAAATCTCTCCTTTGCCCCTGCGAGAGAGCAATCTCGCACCATGTGTGCATTGTTGGGCTTCCACCGCGGTCCTGGGCAAAAGCAGCTCGAAGCGGCTCGAGACAACAGTGTGATTGCCTCCTTTTTCTCATTAAAAGGCTGCCACCGTAAAGGACGGCGAGGCACGACGAATAATTGCTGTTAACAAATTGCTGGAGCTGTGCAAAGTGTCACCAGGACACCGCTCGCCTGCCCCGGGGGAGCCCTGCGCAACCCTTGGTGCCGTGGGGTGAACTGTTTCTCTCCCCTGGGATCTCAGCTGGGGTTTCTGAGGTTTTGGGGAGGTCCCAAGTCTCTTCTGAGGTCCCGGGGCTTTCAGATCTTAGGTGTCTGCCCTTGGAGGCCAGAGCCAGTGTCCCGGCTCCGTGGCGATGAGAGGGATGCTGGAGGAGCGTGTTTGCCATCTGGTTTTGGACAGGCCTAAATCGTAGAGCGTATTTGTCCTCCCTCGGTGATGATCGTGCTCCGTACCGTGGCATCGGAGCCCGAAGGGTTGATTCATTGCCACCTGTAAGGGCACATACCACACAACGTCAGCGAGCCTGGCAGCACACCAGACAGCCTGCCCTCCGACTCCAGCCAACCTTAGAAGCATCGTGTGGGGCGAGAGACGCTGTTCTCTCCCTCACAGGATACTGCAGCTACCCCCGGCTCCACTAATGGCAGCCAAAAAACGTGTGCTCCAAACACACCGGAGAAGGCACCTCCACCAATCACCCCAAAAACGGGCGCTTCAGGAGGAAAGGGCAAAGCGGGTGTCCCACACCCAGGAAGGACGCGAGCCTACGCTATTCCTCTTGTGGAGGACCCACAGCCACGGGGAGCTGCAGCAAGGGTTGGGGACAGACACGCTTCCCATCCAAAACCAAGACCACGAAACCTTCCTGGCTGACCCTCTGTCAACCTGTTGCTCAAGGAGTAGGTCGAGCTCCTAGGAGGAGAGAAACAACTCACCCCAGCGCTCCTCATTGGCTGTACCCAGCAGCCTCGTTTCTCCCGACAAACGGAGCCGTAGCTGTTTGGGGACAGCTTGGTGTATCTTTGGTCGGGGAAGTGTTTTAACTCATGGCAACGGGCTGTGTAAATCAGGGCTGGAGCTGCAGCCAAATGATGCAATTAGAGGTCTTGCTGTCAACAAACAATCATGCAAATTTGTTCTCTCTGATAGGAATCAAGGAGGAGACATGACTAAGCATGCAATAGCAGGGGGTTGGGAGAGGAATAAGTTGCCTGATGCTTCCTAATGAGGGAAAAGCTTATGGCAAAATGGAAACGGTGAAAAGGCGACGATGTGTGTGTGTATCTCTCCAGGAACTGCTGTGGCCGGGCAGGACCTGACGGCCGGCCCGGTACCAGGTTTAGGTAGTTCGGCCTCTCCTGAAGGCATGTTTTCCCAGCAGGACTCACCCCCTCGCACAAGGCTTGCGGGATGTTTATCCTCACCAAGGACCAGCTAAGTCCTTTTCTCTTTTTGCTGACAGCCAGCTCTTGTCCCCCCCAGGGCTGAGCTGTGCCCAGCAATTAAAGGCAATCAGCAGTTTCCTAATTAAGGGCAACACAGCCATTAGCTGGAGGTGTAGGATGCAGAAAGGGTGTTTGGGGCGGGGGGAGGCTGGTGCCTGTGGTGTTCCAGACACAGCCGCGCTCCTGGCTGCGGAGCTGGTGGGTGCTGGGTTAGCAAGCGGGGAGTGGCTGCTGGTGTGGCCACTCTCACCCGGGGGGATTTGCCCACCGCGGGATGGTCTCAGCCGCTGGTTTGGGGACTGTAACCCACCCGCTGAAATCCTGGTGCCTTCGCAAAGCCCCCGCCGCCTTCGCTGGTGTTTGCCCCGGCCGCTTTCAGGCCAGGCATCCAAGAGTGGCCCCAGGTGGGTGGTGCAGGTTTGCTGCCTACATTGACTTTAGAGCAGGAGATGACGGGGATTGTTCAGTCCCAGTTCTTTGGCCTCGGTGCTAAGAAGAACAGCCGTTCCATCGCATCCTCAGCCCTCGAGGACCTCTGCCCGTAACCTGACGGTGCGGTGGGCGCCATCGGTCCCCCGTGCTGTGCCTGGTGGCCTCTTACTGCAGGCCACCCTTCAGCTGGGCCTTGGGAGGCGATAGGACGTGCCCCTAAAACGTCTTGAAACGAGTCTAAGTGTGAACATGAGCCTCCAGCCCCCCACGCACCCAGTAGCACCCACCCCAGCGCCCTTCACGGCGTAGGCATGGATCTTCCCATCCCTTTCCATCTCCTGCCCTGCGATGGCTCAGCCGCCGTTGCGATGTATACGGTGCCACGCGCTGCTCCGCGTGCTGGGTGCCTCCAGCGCCCTGGGTTGCCCGTCTTCCCGTGCACATCAGGCGTTTCCCTTAGAGCGTGCTGGCTGGGAGCCACGGCCGTACGTAAGCAGCTGCTCAGCTATTAAACAGCCTTATAATCTCAGGATTTAGCATCAAAGCAGAAGCTCTCTTAGCAGAGCCGTGCAGGGATCAGACTTAAAAGAAGTCACCGAAGTGGGCTGGGGAAGAGTCTTTGCCAAGGAACATCTGTCTAAGAGAGTTATTGTTAAGTACAAAAAAAAAAAGCCCAACCCCAACCCACCACCCTTTTGTTTGCTTGGGTTTAATGAGCGAGAAAGTGCTCTCACGGAGCCGGGCCTCTCATTTCACTTTCTAAAGCAGGTCTTGCATAAGCCTACGTACTTACCTGGTCTTTTCCTTCTCTTTCAAAACAGGCATGCAAGCCCAGCTGGCCTTTTGCTGACAGCTGTAGTGGCAATTTCCTACACAATCGCAATGCTGTATGAGGGGTGAGTGGCTTTGCAAAACTGGAGAGCTTCTAATTATTCCTACCGGCTTTAACTCCCGAGGTTTCGGGGAACCGCAGAAGCAAAGATGTTCTTTTCCAATTAATTCAGCAGGGAAGAAGGAAAACAGAGGATTGTTTTTCGATTGTTTTGATAATGGGCAGATTCCTCTCTGAAACTATTTGCTGAGTTCTAGGAACGTTTATGCATTTGTTTATTTTTAACAAAACGAGGTCTTTTTTTTCTTTCGGGTGCCTGATTCTGCCTCTGCAACAACAATAAGGAAGGCAGGGAGAGGACTTATTGTCTCATCTGAAGAGACCCTACAAGGAGAACTTGCATTTTGTAGCTCCTTGGATGGGCTTCTCCGCTATCGTGCACCGTAATAGCCCAGCAGCCCGGGACGGAGCAGCCCAGAATTATTCCCAGAAGCAGCAGTTGTGCTTCAGCAGCAAAAGGTCTTTTGTGATTACAAGGGAGGGGGAGATGCGAAGAGGCTGGTCTGCGTGCAGGCGGGGTCCGAGCGTGTGCCGAGCCTCATCCTGCTCGGTGCAGGGATGGTCCTGGGTGGGAGCAGCTTGGAGCCGCTCCGCAGTGCCGAGGGACCGAGCCGAGGATTGCCGTGGCACGGGAACAGTTAGGCTGTGCCAGCACAGGAAGGGTAGAGTTTCTGGGCCCAAAGGAGAACAAACAGTAGTCTTGATTTTATCTTCTCCACCCTTCTTTTGCCCCTCTCTTCTGTCTCTGCCCTCTCTCCCCCCAAATTCCCATCCTCCCAACCACAGGCCTTTCACAGAGGAAATCTATCGGCAGAAACAGAAGGGAGCAAAGAACAAGTAGCAGCAGGTACGTTTGCTGATCGGTGTTTCGGAGAGAGGGGCTGCTTTGCCAGGCTCCCCCACCCACGAGCACGTTTGCTGGGGACGGGAGCACCACCCACCCTCCCCAGCTCCTCCGGATCTCTCCCTGCACTTCTCCAGGGATTTGAGCTTCCAACCTCCGCAAAAATCCCAGGCGGGAAGGCTTTACACAGTGGCGGTCGTGTCCGCCTCTTGGCACCCAACCAGCAGCCCCCAGATTGTTTTGATTATATATCTGAGAGTCAGGGCGAGGGAAAATTGCTGGGGAGCTCTGAGGCTCCAGGCTCAGTCTAAATCAGTGAGAAAAAGCAGCTATTGGCCTTGGCAAGTGCTGCAGCGAGCGGCAGGGATGGGGCGAGAGGGCCTGCGTGCCCGGCCACCCCACGGGGAAATCATCCATCCCCGCTCCAGGCTGCTCCTTGCCCGAGCCGGGAGCATTTCTGCACCCAGGCTTGTGCCGGCTCACCCCGGGAGCTCAGCCCGGGCTTGCTTCTTGGGCCAGAGGCTTCTGCCAAAGCACAGATTCCTGCCCGGGCTCCTTTCCCTGGGGTTAAATGCCGCCCTGGAAGCACCCGGCGCATCTGCCGGCTGGCGGTTGGAGAAGTACGCAGCGCTGTGCCCCAGAAAGGCGGTGGGGTCCCTAACAGAGTCTTGTCTCTCTGCCTTGTGCCAAACAGCCTCTCGGATACCTCGGCACAGCGTGCCTCTCCAGTCCCCGCGCTGTCCGATTTGCCTGTTTTCCTACTGAGATGTATCCTACTAATTAGCCCAACATCCCTTAATGAGCCAACCGAGCGGCCTGTGGTATTGGAAGTGATCAGAGGAACAGCCTGAGCACGGTGGCACCTCCTCGCTGCAGCCCACGGGAGCTGGAGGTCCCTGTCCCCATTGCTGGGTCACTGTGGCTCCTGCCACCACGGTGGTGCTCTCCCAGGAAAGGGGACCGCCCGACCTCTCCTCCCGCACCGATTATTGAAGATTTGCAGGGGAAAAAGCAACCCAGCTCCAGCCCCAGCCTGGAGGCCAAGCAGTGTAATGATGGAGACACCGAGGGCCTTCTGCCAGGGAGCTCTGAGCACGGGGAAGCACCAGCTCCGGTTGATGCCGAAGATCAGCTGAAGATGCAGCCACAGGAAGCAAACAAAAGCTTGGATGAAGCAATGGAGAAGGCTTGTGAGGGGCCCTGCGGTGTTGAAATGTGGCTGGGGAAGGAAGAGGGGAAACTGCTGAAAGCCCGACAACAAAACCTGCGGCAAACCCAGCACTGAACCCCTCTTTTCCGGATGAGGGAACCCCCCATCCAGAGCTGCGGCATCCCTCCTGCAGCAGCTCCGAGAAAGGGGGCTGAAAAGCACGGGGATGGGAACGTATGACCAAAACCCCTGCCCAAGTGTGGACAGAGGGATGGGAGCCATCCTGTGGGGAAACCCCAGCATGGAGAACACTCAGGGGATGAGTCGGTCCCTATCCGCACCCTGCAAATATCCCATCCCCGGCTGGGTGTCCCAGTCTCCTCCACACCCACCCGGTCCCTCCTCTTCCCCAGGGGCCACGTGAGGGTCCCACCTGCCTTCCCCACCGCCCAGTGCCTTCCAGCGATGTTTCACTGCCTTGCAGGGGCTGCGGGAGGGAGGGAGGGAAAGGGCTGCTTTTCCCTTCTGTGCCAGGTACGGATCTGCCCCTGCACCCCTGCCACCAGTCTCGGCCGGTCCCAAAGAGCCCGGTGCTGGATCCTGCCCTGAACGGGAAGGTCCCAGGCGTGATGCTCCAGACCCAGGCTCAGTGTTTACAGATCCCCAGAACAGTTTAAGAAATAAGCTCTAAATGACCAAAACCACCCCTGTGTGAAGCCCCCGGCAGCAGCGCTGGAGAAGGGATCTGCGCTGCTGCCGGTACCGGGATGCGGTGCCACGTCTCGGCATCACTTCGTCCGCTCCGCAGAGGGTCCTCCCTTTCCTCAGCGTCCCGTCTGCCGAACGGTCCCGTTGTTTCCCTTTGCTTTTTGCATGTTGTAATTTGCCCCTCGGACGTTGCTCAGCAGGAATTAAAAGTGTTGGTTTCTTTTCAGCCCAGCCTCCGTGTCCGTCGGCCTCACGGACGCCGTGTTTATGTTTCTCCGCTTCAGAGCTGTTACACGAGGCCTTTTTTTTTTTAATCACCATCTCGACGACCTTCCACTTAAAGACTTGGGCATGGTATTTTATTTTTAGCCAAGTTTCCACATCCCCTTCACGGTTAATGTTTATAGAGGCTAAAACAGCCTGGTACCCATAGCAACCGGCGAGGAGAGGATACGTTGCATCATTCAGACCAGTTTGTCAGAGTTGCCAGTCCTGGCCCAAAGTCTCTGATGTAAATAAATTCAGATTTGTTGAGAGGTGAGATCAGTATTTACCGAAGAGACACGTGCTCGTTTGGGAAGGATCGCTCTTAACCTGAACGCAGCGAGGGCTGTGTTTGTGCCGTCTCGTTCCCAGCCTGGGGACCACGTTACGCCTTTCCCTGTCCCCACGGCGAGGCCGGGGGGACCCCCAGTTGCACCATTCCCATCCCCAGCCAGCATCAACCCCCCCACGATGGCTGTCACCGTAAACCCCCGTGACAGAGCTGCTTCCCATACCCACAGCATCCCAAAAGCGCAGGAACCCCTTCCCCCTGGATCCACTATTCCAACCCTGCCCGCTTCCCAGCCGTTCCATGTCGGCTTTGCATTGCACAAGGGTTTTTCTGGGGCTCTGCCAGATCTATCCCCGTTTTCAGTAGCTCTTCTCGCAGCAGCCAGCGCGGATTAATGTGTCGCTGCGTTGGCAGAACTGGTTCTGGCGGCCGTTGAGCTGGAGTTGGACGTTTTGGGGGCGTCTGCTCTCTTCCCTAAAGCAAATCCGAGGAGCTGGGGGTGATGTTCAAGCCCATCTCGTGGTGACCAAGCCTATTGTCCCTCGGGTGGGGAGAGGAGCCAGTCCCTGGCGGTGCTGTGTGCTCACCGGTGCTGCGGGGAGGGAAACACAGCGACACCGTTATTTATAGTGGTTTATAGTATTTAACAGTGAGGGGTTTCAGGAAAAAAACCCTGTATTCCTCTCCAATTACCTAATATTTCTAAGAATTTGGGATTGCAGAGGGTGGGGCTGAAACCTTCAGGCTGGGCACGAAGCATTGGTTGGTGTCGGAGCTGTTTCCCCCCTTCCCATCCCCAGGGCCAGCGCCTGGCTGCAGCTGGGCTCTATCCCGGGGATGCAGCCCGCACCTCCCGGTCAGCCCGCGCGACGCCTGCTTGCTTCCGTGGGAGAGACCCGCACCGGCGGACCCACCGGCGGCAGACCCGGCACCGGCACGGGCGGGTGCGTCCCTCCGGCTCTCGGTGGGGGGCCACGGGGCACCAGGCGGGGTCCCTGGCGATGCGGTCATGGGTCTGTTTTCGTGGCTTTGTGGCTTCGAAACGCAGCGTGGGGCTTGGTGTGCCCACCTGGGCTCGGCGGGGGGGGCGGGCGCAGCCTCGGCTGTGTGCGGATGCCGCAGGTAACACCTCCCCGACGGGCAGGACATCTCTAGAGCAAACACTGGGAAGGGAGAAACTGGTTAAACCTCAACTCCCGCCCGGCAGGGACGGCAGGGTCACCGCGTCCATCGCACCGCGCTGCCTCGGGTCACCCCCTCCCACCGCGCAGCCCCCGGCAGCGGCTCTGCCCGCTCTCCAGCTCCACTCGGGCTTTCCCCGTGTGCCCGTTCGCGTGGCTCCCCGCACGCCTCCCCGAAACTGCGTGTGAGTCCTTTTTGGGGGTAGGATCACCCACACAAACCCAAACTGCCTCAGCGGTGGGCAGGTGACACGGAGCCAGCTCCACGCTTGCGGGATGCTTCGTCCAGGGACGCTTCGGGAGACGGAGGATGCATCCTGAGGGCTGGTGGGGACATCCAGAACCAGGGACACGTTCCCCGAAGGCCCTGCCCTCTCGTGACCACCTGTAACCCCGCGCCCGTGTTTGCCTTTGCCCAGCGAAGCGGCGCTGCCTTCGCCCGGGGGAGGGACGGCCCCCGGCCCTTACGTGGCAAACAAACCCGATCGACCGGGAACGGAGAATAAACAAACACGTGTGGCATCAGCGGGGCGATGGAGAAGAAGTCACGTTTCCCGATGGGATCTTGCCAGGCCCGGCTTGCTGAGTCAGCACTTTTGTCATCTGGGAAACGGGGGGCTGTGGCAGCGGCTCCCACAGCCGCTGAACCTCCGCAGGGGTGGTTGCGGGGCAGGGGAGGTGGGTTTGTCTGCCAGTGGTTGGGATGCGATCCAAAGGCAAAGATGAGCTTGGAGTGTGGTACGGGGGGGCTCAGGGGGGCTTGGGGGGTTCAGGGACACCTTGTCAGAGGCCCTTTAATCCAGAGAAAGCAGACGGGGGACAGGATGTATCTTTGCAGGGGAATAGACGGGTCTCCGCTGCCCCTGCTGCGTAGGGAAAGCAGTCAGGGCGTTAAATGGTGACAAGGACACGCCATGGGAAGAACACCCTGGTGGGAAGCTAATTCCAGGTGGGAAACCACCAGCGCTGGAGCCGGAACGAGCGCCTGAGGCAGGACCAGGCGCCATCCCGCCTCGGCAGAGCCGGGGATGAGCCCATGGGCACCGCTCTGCTCTGGGGTCTGCGGATGCCGGCAGCCCCGTCTCAGGGGTGCCCAGGGGATGCTGCAAACCGACCCCCAGCACCGGGAGAGCAGCAGTACCCCGTTCCCCCTGCCCTCCGCGTCGCTCCTGCCAGGGACAGCACGGTGACGCCATCCAACCACCCTGGCCCCAGCCCACCTCCACCCCGGGGGGGGGCCTTTACGCACGGAGCTCCCGCCATGTGCCAGAGGACAAGTTCCCAGGCTGTTTTCTTTAACTTGCACACTAAAAAGCCGCCGCGGGACAGCCCGGCGAGCTGGCCCCGCTGCGCCGCATCCTCCTTGGATCTTGTTTCGAAAAAAGAAATCGTAGGAATGTGCTGCTTTTTCCATGTCGCGTCCACTTCAGAGGGGAATTGTTTACGGAGCGCGGCTCCTTTCCGAACCGGGGTCGCAGGATGGAGGCAGAGCCTCCCGGGAAGGCGACGTCAGGGCCGGGTTCTGCCTGCGGTTCTGCTTTCCTGCTGCCCCGGGGCTGAGCCTTTGCGGGAGCGTCCAGGGTCCTCGATTAGGAGTACCAGCATGGAGCGAGGCTCAGCCCTCACCCAGCTCAACCCCCCAACCCCAACGCCTCCCGCCGCAGCTTCAAACCCTGCGCTGGCCCCAGCACCCTCCGGACCCCCCAGCTGAAGCAGTGGGGACAGATGTTCCCTACACACCAAACCCCTCCGTGCTCCGAGCCCTGAGCACCGGCTGCGCATCCCGCTGCCAGCTCCAGCCCATCGCTCCCTGGCCGGTTCCCTGCCTCCTCCTGGGCTCTTATTTTTGTCCTATAACCCCGGCAGCCGATGCTATTTCCATGGGAACCCTCCTGAAATGTGTAGCAACGTGTCCGTCGGGGTCACGGAGCGTCCCTCTCCCCCGTGCCCTATATTCCAAGCCCAGTCGCTGCCCATCTCCAGTTACAGGTGACATTTCCCTCTAATCCCAGGGAGGCTGCCGCTCTTTGGAAAGGAGCAGAAGGTGCTGGAGTCTGGGGACATGTCCAGGACACACAATCGCCTTTGTCCATGATGGATGCTGCTGCCTTTGAGCAAACCATGGGTGAGAGGATGGCATGGGATGGGATGGAAACTGGGAGCAGGCGTGTTTCTGGCTCAGGGTACCCCAGCTCTGCTCTGTACGGAGCTCCTGACCCGTCTGTGCTGCGTGGTTATCGCCGATGAGTTAACGTCAGCCCGCTGCACTCAGAAGGGAGATGGTTCCATGGCGGGAGCGTGGAGAACGACCCCCGGGGCGGCCAGGCAGAGAAGCCAAGCCCCCTGCGGAGTGGTCCCACTGACATCCCAGCTCTCACCATATGCTTGGCTGTGCAACACCTTCACGCTGCCGGGAAGGAAAGCAGTGGCACCGCGCAATCTGCCGGAGCACACCGCTTCCCCGGCTTTGTGCCGCGATACGGGCGTTCAGCCCCTGCCAGGGGGTTTTGGCGAGTCTATCACAGCAAGAATGCACCAAAGGAAAAAGGAAGCAGACGCAGAAAGTCTGGAGACCATGGCACGGGACAAGCGTGCTCCAAGAGCTGCATCGCGCCGGGCGCAGGGATGGCATCTCCAAGGGAGCTCTCACCGCCCCTTGCCTGGATGACTCAAAGAATTGGGGGTTTGAGACGTGTCTCAGGCTTTCAAATTCTCCGTTAATCAAATCCCAAATGCTAAAAGGAATCAAGAGACATGAAAAGTGTTGCTAAAGAAGTAGGGGGTGGGGGAAGGAAACAAATAAACCCACCCCCTGGTTCCCAGCGACAGAGCAGCCCGCTTCTGCATCATATCTCATCTGGGAAAAATTATATGTTGTGAATTACGTGCTTCTTTTGAAAAGCCTTAAAGGAGATTTAATAAAATGAGACAAGCTAATAATATAGGGAATGAATAGCAACCCTGGATGCTGCATCTTGATTTAATCAGATGCTTTTCCCTAGGGGGGACGAGCAAGAGCTATAGCTAAAGCCTCCCTTCCCTACCCAGCCGCTCCACACTTCCTCAGGCCCCTCGCTCCTTCTGCCATCCCAGGGGAGCAGCGAGGGCAGGATTTGGGGTCCCACGAGACCCCGCTGTTCGCGGCCGCTGGGAAACGCACAGCCCACGCTGGTTATTTGTGAGCGGGCTAACGAGCAGCACGCCGGGACGCTGCACAGCAGGCGGGGAGAGGGTCCCTGCCTGAAGAACAGGACCTTGTCCTGGGGGAGAAAAGCGGGAGTTGGGGAGCCAGGAAAGCAGGGCTGGAGAGCGGGCTTGGCTCCATGACCAGCTCCAGGGAACGTCGTGTGTAGGACACGAAGCAACAGCAGTGAATCGGAGCTCATGTCGGATGTGCTCCTCTCCGGGGCCCGGGATCTGCGTGTGCCGGGGTGGGAAAGGCACAACCGGCCGTTCCAGACTTGGCTTGTTCACCGCTTGGACCCGTAGGACCCAGCTGGGAACCCAGGCCGGCTCGGCCCCGGGGCAACGATACTTCCCGTCTCCGCAGCACGCTCTGAAATCGAAGTCACGCTCTGAAATCGAAGTCACGCTCTGATGTAATTGTTCTTTCCCGAGTGTCCCCCCTCACTCGCCCGTCCCTGGGCCGGACCGTGCGGTGCGCGCTCCTGCCTCCTGGAACATTTTGCTTCCTACATTGCTGCTGCTGCTGTGAGCTCGGTTTTGCTGCTTGCACAGCTCGTCCAAGCCGGGCCCTGGGGAGCCGCGTGTTCTGTCGCTGGGATGTTTATGTGACTTTCGGGGAATTTCCTTTCTTCAGCCACTTGCCGGGGGCCACCGGGCGAGTTTTGTTTGTTGGCAGGTGGCTGGTAAAGCCCGGAGGGTGCAAATAGAGAGACAAATAGCAAGAAACCGGGGATTGATCTTCGCTGAAGATGTTCGATGCCATTAAAGGTGTCTGCAGCCGTTGGGTTTCACGCACAGCATCCTGCCCCAGGCTCTTGCTGTACCCAGCAGCTGCGGGAAAGAGCCTGTATCCTCCAAAACCGGGCGAGGAGGAAAGCATCCCACAAATGGCAGGGTCAAACTGCTCAGGCGGTACAGCAGCCGCGGGCGGCAGTGCTGGTTTTCCTGCCCCTGCTCGAGAGTCGGGCTCTTTGCAGTCAGGTCAGAAATAGGTGGTGATTTTTAACAGTCATAACCGTGGGAAGGCTTTGCCTGGCAGCGAGGTGGATCCTTTATCATCCATCACCGGCAGCTGGCACCGGCTTCCACCAGGAGATGAGTTTCTGGATGATCTTGGGGGGGACACAGCCTAATGCCTCGTAACGCTCCTCTCCTCAGGCCCTGCGTGACTCTGCGAGGAGCTGGGCGCAGGCAGCACCCACGTCCTCTCCCCGGGCGCTCCCGCAGCCCTCAGCTCTCCTCCGCCTGCCCACGGTCCCTGCCGATGCTCCTGGGGTCCCTGCCCTTGCTCCCGGGGGGGTCCCTGGCAGGGTGGCTCCCCTGCACCCTCACGCCGAGGCCCGGCAGCATCGTCCTCGTGGGATGCTCTGCCTCTGCTCTCGCCAAAGAGTCTTTTTCAGGAACCAAATGATTTTCCGTTGCAGGAGCCTGTTAACCTAAGAGTAGGCTTCGAGGAGGCTATTTTTACCCATTCCTGGCACTAATAATAGTTTTATGGTTAACGATAAACGCCAATCGAGATATTCGATTAGTCTGTCCCCCAGAGATGGGCACTTCCTATTCCCCCCGTTGTTTTCCAGCCACCCCTTCAATTAAATGATCTTTTTGTTATTTGGGGGTGACACACTTGCGCTCTGCAGCCGCCTATTAAACCTCTTCGCTGTCTCACACACAGGTCGATACACGCGGGAAACTGTCCCACTTTCTCTCCCCAGAGCGCCCTTGCGGCTCTGCTGCCGGGCAGGCTGGTTCCCCGCGGGCAGGGATGGGGCTGGAAGGGGCTGTTTAAACCCCACGGACCCCTGCAATCCCTCCGTAAACCTTCGGACAGCGTTTACATTAATATCCAAGTGTGAGATCACCCTCGGGGGGGATGACAGGCTGGGTAGCAGCCGTTTCCCAAGCGGTGCGGATGAATCTGTGCGTGCTAGCTGTCCCTGCGGTCCCTCTCCGTGCTGCAGCAGAGGTTCCTGCTACCCTGAACCTGAGTCAAGCACCGTTCACGATGCATTTTTTGTAATAGATCCTCACGGGGTTATTTTTTTTTGATTCAAACTTTCTCATCAGCCTGATGTCAGGCTTTCCCTGGGCCCCATCTCTCACCCGGTGATGGCACAGAGATCCCGGAGGGCAGCGACGCTCCCGTTTCCCGCGGGAACGTTGCCCGGGTGCTCAGGAAGATGCTGGGTGCCCTCGGCCTTGGGGGGCTGCTCGGGCTGGCCCTTGCGCCCAGCTCCAGTGACACCCAGCAACTCAGCACCCAACAAACCCCCTGCTATGAAGCAGCACCGTGCACCCGCCCCGGCAGCATCCCTGCCGCCTGCATCCCTGCCGCCTGCATCCCAGGAAGCATCCTTCCTCCTCCTGGCAGCCCCTGCCCTCCACGGCCCCACAGGGGCTGCAGGGCCCTGTGCTGCGGGTCATGCCCACAGGCCGAGCTTCCCCAGCCCTGTCCGTGCCCTGCCCGTGCCCTGCCCGTCCTGCCCAGGGCAGCGCTGCCGGTACCCTGCCCGTGCCCTGCCAGTACCCTGCCCATACCCTGCCCGTGCCCTGCCTGGAGCAGCATTGCCGGTACCCTGCCCGTGCCCTGCCAGTACCCTGCCCATACCCTGCCCGTGCCCTGCCCGGAGCAGCATTGCCGGTACCCTGCCCGTGCCCTGCCGGTACCCTGCCCATACCCTGCCCGTGCCCTGCCCGTCCTGCCCGGAGCAGCACTGCCGGTACCCTGCCCGTGCCCTGCCGGTACCCTGCCCGTGCCCTGCCCGTCCTGCCCGGAGCAGCACTGCCGGTACCCTGCCCGTGCCCTGCCGGTACCCTGCGGGTACCCTGCCCGTGCCCTGCCGGTACCCTGCCCATACCCTGCCCGTGCCCTGTCCGTCCTGCCCGGAGCAGCACTGCCGGTACCCTGCCCGTGCCCTGCCGGTACCCTGCCGGTACCCTGCCGGTACCCTGCCCGTCCTGCCCGGGGCAGCGCTGCAGGTACCCTGCCCGTGCCCTGCCAGTACCCTGCCCATACCCTGCCCGTGCCCTGCCTGGAGCAGCATTGCCGGTACCCTGCCCGTGCCCTGCCGGTACCCTGCCCATACCCTGCCCGTGCCCTGCCCGTCCTGCCCGGAGCAGCGCTGCCGGTACCCTGCCCGTGCCCTGCCCGCGCGCTGCCCGCCGGCCGTGCCCTCGCCTGCCCCCTAGCGGGGGAGTCGCGCTGCAGCGTCCTGAGACCGGCACCGGCACCGGCACCGGGGTCGGGGTTAAAGGGGAAGCAGCCATGCGAATCCCTCCTGCCCGGGGGCACGGCGCAGCCTGCGGCCCGGGCTGCAGTGCCCGGGGGGACGGAGACTTGTCTCTGCTCCCGCGCACCGGGCAGGGTCTCTGTGCGGGGCGGGTGCCCGCACACCCGCTGCTGCAGCGGGAGCGAGTGTAAACCGGAGCAGAGCCAGGCCGGGGAGCGGGGTGGGACCCACCCCACCCCCGGAACTCCCCCGTCCCTGCGCCCGGGTAGCGCGGCCGGCAATGGGGTCCCGCCCGGGGCGATCCCACCGCGGGGTGTACGGGGCCGCGGGACCCCCGAGCCGGGAGCCCGGACCGGGCTGTGCAGAACCGGGAGCCCGGACCGGGAGCTCGAACCGGGCTGTGAACGAGGCCGGGCTGTGCAGAACCGGGAGCCCGAGCCAGGCTGCAGACGGGGCCGGGCTGTGCAGAACCGGGAGCTCGAACCGGGCTGTGAACGGGGCCGGGCTGTGCAGAACCGGGAGCTCGAACCGGGCTGCAGACGGGGCCGGGCTGTGCAGAACCGGGAGCTCGAACCGGGCTGTGAACGGGGCCGGGCTGTGCAGAACCGGGAGCTCGAACCGGGCTGTGAACGGGGCCGGGCTGTGCAGAACCGGGAGCCCGAGCCGGGCTGCAGACGGAGCCGGGCTGTGCAGAACCGGGAGCTCGAACCGGGCTGTGAACGGGGCCGGGCTGTGAACGGGGCCGGGCTGTGCAGAACCGGGAGCTCGAACCGGGCTGTGAACAGGGCCGGGCTGTGCAGAACCGGGAGCTCGAGCCAGGCTGCAGACGGGGCCGGGCTGTGCAGAACCGGGAGCTCGAAGAGGGCTGTGAACGGGGCCGGGCTGTGCAGAACCGGGAGCTCGAAGAGGGCTGTGAACGGGGCCGGGCTGTGCAGAACCGGGAGCTCGAGCCAGGCTGCAGACGGGGCCGGGCTGTGCAGAACCGGGAGCTCGAACCGGGCTGTGAACAGGGCCGGGCTGTGCAGAACCGGGAGCCCGAGCCAGGCTGCAGACGGGGCCGGGCTGTGCAGAACCGGGAGCCCGAGCCAGGCTGCAGACGGGGCCGGGCTGTGCAGAACCGGGAGCTCGAACCGGGCTGTGAACGGGGCCGGGCTGTGCAGAACCGGGAGCTCGAGCCAGGCTGCAGACGGGGCCGGGCTGTGCAGAACCGGGAGTTCGAGCCAGGCTGCAGACGGGGCCGGGCTGTGCAGAACCGGGAGCTCGAAGAGGGCTGTGAACGGGACCGGGCTGTGCAGAACCGGGAGCCCGAGCCGGGCCGCAAAGGGTCCGCCTGGCAGAGCTGGGGGGGCCGGCCGGGGCAGCGGCGGGGGAGCGGGCCGGGCGCGGAGCCGCGCACTGACTCAGCCGCCGCCGCCCCAGGCTGTGACGCGCCGAGGGGCGGGCGCTGCCGCCTCCATATAACGCGGCGGCGGCGGCCGTGGGAGCTCACACCGGCCTTTCCTGCGGGGGGAGAGGGGCTGAGCAGCCGGGCACACATCGCCTTCCTCCTCCTCCTTCCTCTCGGCACAAGCTGCCCCATCGCCGGCTTCAATGAAACTGGCAGCGATGATCAAGAAGATGTGTCCCAGCGAGTCCGAGCTGAGCATCCCCGCCAAGAACTGCTACCGCATGGTCATCCTGGGCTCCTCCAAGGTGGGCAAGACGGCCATCGTCTCGCGCTTCCTCACCGGCCGCTTCGAGGAGCAATACACGCCCACCATCGAGGACTTCCACCGCAAGTTCTACAGCATCCGCGGCGAGGTCTACCAGCTCGACATCCTGGACACGTCGGGCAACCACCCCTTCCCAGCCATGCGCCGCCTCTCCATCCTCACAGGTACTTGGCTGAGGAGCGCCAGGAGGAAAGGGGGAGGGGTCCCTTGCCAGATTTCAGGTGTTCTTGCCCAGTTTGGGGATGTTTCGCCAGTCCTGGGAGGAGGGATTTTTGTGTGCGCGCAGGGTGGGCAACTGTTCCCTGCACGAGGTGACGGGAGGATGCGGGACCTGGGTCCTGCCTGGTCCTTCCCTCCCCAAGCCTACGTGGCTTAGGCAGCGGGTCTCTGCGTGTCCCCGTCCCTGCAACAATCTCACGTTCCCTCTTTGTCCCCAGGAGACGTGTTCATCCTCGTGTTCAGCCTGGACAACCGGGACTCCTTTGAGGAGGTGCAGCGCCTGAAGCAGCAAATCCTGGAGACCAAGTCGTGCCTGAAGAACAAAACCAAGGAGAACATAGAGGTGCCCCTGGTCATCTGTGGCAACAAGGGCGACCGGGACTTTTACCGAGAGGTGCAACCCCGGGAGATCGAGCAGCTGGTGGGAGGGGACCCCAAAAAATGCGCCTACTTCGAGATCTCGGCCAAGAAGAACAGCAGCCTGGACCAGATGTTCCAGGCGCTCTTCGCCATGGCCAAGCTGCCCAGCGAGATGAGCCCCGACCTGCACCGCAAGGTCTCGGTCCAGTACTGCGACATCCTGCACAAGAAGGCGCTGAAAGGCAAAAAGCTGCTGAAAGAGGGGGGCCGGGGCAGCACGGAGGAGGCGTACGGCATCGTGGCCCCCTTCGCCCGTCGGCCCAGCGTCCACAGCGACCTCATGTACATCCGGGAGAAAGCCATCGGCGGCGGGCACGGCAAGGAGAAGGACCGCTGCGTCATCAGCTAGGAGCCCCCGCTCGCCCTGCGATGGGAAGGAAGGAAAGGAGGGAGGGGGGCAAGATGCTCGTTACCGAACTGACTTTGGGCAGGCAGGAGGGTGGGCAGGCACCCACCCAGGCAGAGAGAGGGTCGCCTCTTCCCCAACCTCCCTCCTCCCCAGGGATCGCTTTCACCGCCTCCCTCCCCCAGGGGTGCGTTTTTGGGAGCGAGGGATGCGAAGGGGGAGGCTTTGGAGGGCAGGAGGGGGGGTGCCACTGGGACCAGCCTCCTCCAGAGAGAGGGACATGGAAAGGGTGAGCTGCTGGGCAGCCAGGGGGGAGGCTGAGCAAGGAGGGCACAGACCTTGGTGTTTCTCTCCCTCCCAAACCACCCAGCCTCGGGCACTGCCTTCAGGAGGGAGGGCAGAGACCTGCCAGCGCCTGCTCGGGGCTTTGGGTTGGGGTGGTTTTTTTTGTTGTTTTGGGGCTTTTTTCTTTTTAACTTGAGAAGCTGTGCACGGACTCTGGCTCTGTGTCGTGTGTTCGTCTGTGTCTGCAAAACACGTGCCGAAGACACTCCTAAGCTGTCGCAAAGACATTGTGGAGTTACAGCCCCGATGGACCAAAAAACTGACTCTTGTTTACATTTGTCTTGTCTGATTTGCAAGATTTGGGGGGTGCGGGGGGAGCGGGAAGGGTTTTTTTTAATAATAATAATAGGCACTTTATGTAGGTATCGTTTTGTCATTGACATGAACAAAGAAAGATCTTCAAGTGTTTCTACCGTGGGTGAAACTTGATGTTTTATTTTTTCTACCAATTAATAAAATCTTTTTAAAACGACACCCGTGGGTTTGCCTTTGCTTCCTCACCCTGCCCCGCAGCACAAACCAAATCCTGTTAAACCGAGACCTCAGCCCGGCCCCAAGGTGCTACAAACGGCCTCTCGACCCCATCCCTCTATTACCCCGTTTCCTCCCGACTCCCAGTGCAAAGGTTTCCGTCCCTGCAACCAACCGATTCCTTGCCACGCCGGGGTAACGAGGGACCACGCAGGGAGTCAGTTACTCAAAACGGGTCACCGAGCCAGGGCTCTTTCCTCACGCCGAGTGACGACCGGGCCAGCCCCATGACACACCGGGCATTGGCATGCGGCTCGCTGCACAAGCCCAGCAAACTGACATCACTTCGTTAGAAAGAGCCGATTGTGATTCGTGCTTTTCCCACCCCCCGCCCCCACCCCGATTAACTAAGCACGCTTTAACGATGTCAACACAGAGTGATTCATTTGCGCCCCGGCCGGGATATTGTTTTTATTTTGCGATGTGGGTAAAGGAAGTACTTTGCTCGAAAGGTCACCTTGGTGTCTGATGGGCTTTAATCTCTCCCCGATAACAGGTCAGGGTAAGCATCGCTAGAAAGGGAAAGCTCTTCAAAGAACACCTCTCCCTGGCTCCAGCTTCCGTTTCAGTTCATTTTCAGGCCCCCCCCCATTCCTCCTCCAAGCAGAACAAATCCACGTTTAACACATATTAATGGCAATCAAAATCCTACCAACGCCACAAACCTAAGGCGGGGGAGCGAGACCGCAAAGCAAAGCGCTTCGGTTTCGCTTGAAACCTGGACTCCAGTCGACAGAAGTTAACTTGTTCCTGTGTTGAGTGCCAGGTATTTATTTGGAAACACGTTGTTTCTTCCAGCTCCGCATATTGCACCGATTTCAGGGGAACGACAACTGGCAAAAAAAAGGGAAAGCACAGTCCAGGCAGGAGACACAAGAATTTATTGAGCTGGGACAGGCAATGGCTGGCCGAAAGGTAATTTCAGCAATAAAAAGAGTGTACATTGTGCTTTGTTTATCTTGGTGTTCTGCTTTACTCAGAGTTTACACGCTGGCACCTTCCCAACGAAAGTACTAGCGAAGTATTCCAGCGGACACAGAGTCATCTCTAGGCTACGGGTGAGTTGCAACCATCCCAGCTCCCAGCGAGAATTACTCGGTTCAGGAGAGGAAAATCCTACCCAGAGCGAGCCCGCTCCTCTCTGCGTGTGGAACTGACCCATCCCGCTGAGCCTCGCTCCCGCCGGCGTGGAACGGCTAAACGCTCTGATCGTTTACGCCCCTTGTTTTCGCTCCGCTTGCCCCTCCTGTTTGACAAGTGCCCACAAGCTGCGCTCGCCCAAGGAGACTGAGGCACCCAAAGCCTACCGAAATCCGCTCCCCGCTTCGCCCTCCCACGTCACCCTGCTTCCCGTGCCTCTACCTGCCTTTTTTCCTCTTAACCGAAAGTGATGTGCGGACACAGGAGCTGGGCCCAGGCTACGCAGAGTCCTCTGTGCTGCCCAAGCCCTGCCCCTGCTCAGCCCAGCATCACAAGGGGATGTTTGGAATTCCTTTACTCCTTTCAGACACAACCAGTCTCTAAAAAGAGAGAAATACAAAAGGAATTGAAAGGAATCGTTCCTCTTTCCACACACAGCAGACGGGAAGGTGCCCCGGAGACCCCTTCCAGGAGCAGGGCCAAACACCTCGCGCTTCCCCCTTACGCTCCCTTCTGATGTCCGTCCGCTCCTGTCGGTTCAGAGGTGAAAAAAACGGCCCAAACCACCCTCATTTTCTCCTTGAAGCTAACCAGCAGGTCTTTGACCCTTAGAGAGGAGAAAACATGCTGTCTCCTGCGTGCCTGAACGTAAAAAAACCCCCCCCACCCCCTGCCCGACGATAAAGCAGAAGTGATGCGCATATAAACGCACAACCGCGCCGCGGCCCAAAGCGCACGCGCCGCCGCAATCGCCGTCGCGCAGCGCACCGTGTCACACGCCTGCGAGCCGCGCAGAGCAACGCGGCCCAAAAAAAGGGCATAAAAGAAAGACAAGGAAACTTCTGCCACCTTTTTCCCCTCTCCTGGTCAGCCAGGAGGTATCTCGGACCCGGAGAGCAGAGCTGTGCTTCCTACTCCTTGGGGATTTCAAACATGCAAAGGCTCTTGTACTTCTGCAGCAGTTCGTTCTTGGTCCGGACCTGCTCCCGCAGGTTCTGCAGCTGCTGCTGCTGCTGCTCTGGGCTCACCCCGATGCCGGGCATGGAGCTGATCAGCTTCCTCATCTCCTGGAACTTGTTCTTGAGCTCATTCAGCACCTGGTGAACATCCTGGCTGTCCTTGTCCATGCTGCAGAGAAGAGAAAATAGAGACACCGTTCAGTCCTCCAGCTGGAATGTGAACAACCTGCCGGGGCGATGGTCGTCTCCAGTGCAACCAGAGCCTACAGTGCAATTCAGTGGGAAGCTTTTGCTCCTGGTATCTAACTACACACACCTAATTCACCTATCCCAGTAAAATGGGCGCAGATAGATGTACAGACTGGGTAGCCTCTGGGGAAAACCGGTTTCCTGCTGATTTCCAGCACGAGGTCCAGTCACATGGACCCATCAATGGGGTTAGGAGCCGGTGTACGGCTTTAAAACGTTACCATGGAGCAGGCTAAGTTCTCCCTCTGTTTGAACTCCCGTATCTCTCTTTGGGGAAGGTGAGATTACATGTGTTGTGTGTAGGCACCTGGAAAAAAGAGATCTCAGTCTCACCCATGACCAGTTGCTGCTGGAATACAAAAAAAAAATCAATGCACTCCAACAGCTTGGCAGCAGAAAATAGAAACTGTTCCCCAAAGTATCAGAAGAGCATCCAGTGGCATAGAAAACGGTACTTTGGAGCTTTAAAACGACTCTCTGGGGATGTATACCTAATAAAAGGGAAGCAACAGCTTCTTTCTTTATTTTAAGAGCAGCACAATTGGTTCTGCAGCCAGCTCTGCACTTTTCAAGGCTCAGTGTTGTCTGAGGCAGCGTCTGCCCTCAAACCCTCATTAGGATCTGCCTCAGCTTTGTTAGCACCAGCGAGTTTTACCGATTCCAGGCGAAAACGAGTCCCCGCTTCCCGGGTGCCTGTTAATACCGAGAGCGGGATTCTAATGGTCTTTGAAATCCGGGAGCCTGTTCAATAGCCAGATCTAAAAATAAATCCACTGGGCATGACCAGGGCAGAGAGGTGGTCGATTATAATTTTGGGGAATTGTGACAGAGCTGAGAGCAAAACTTTTAACCAGATGGTCGCCGTTCATTTCAAAAGGCCTGTTGGAACAAAATATTCATTACTCCCTTCTAAAGAAAACTGCAGCTGGTACTATAATGTATCCCCATTATGCAGGCACTCACGGGGAGGTCGGCAGTGGAAAAATACAGGCGCACGCACAACCCCATGGCACGTCTGGGTAAGGGTGGGTTGACGCTCTTTCATCCACCCTAGCTGCGGGCTGGCTTTGAGGGGAACATCCTCCCCGCTCCAGGTCTCCCAAGTCTTGTTCCCTTCCCTACAAATAGAGAACGACACCCGCCTGTCCGCCCCGTTGATCCAAAGGAATAATTATTTCAGGTTTGAGTTTTTGGTTGTTTTCCTGCTGGATCGAGCCACTGAAGTGACTCCCTCTTTGAGGGCACGGAGAGGCTGGGGTGAGGAGGCGTGGGAAGAGACTGCGGCCGCCTGCAGGAACACAGGACTCAACGCAACGTCCAGCCACAGCCTGAGCTGACGCGCCGCGCGCAAGACCTCCCGGCGGGCACCGTGTTCTTCGTTACACCAGCAGGGCCCACCGTTGCTGGAGCCACGCGCTGGGACCTCAGCGTCAATGCCATTTGGCTGTACGAGGGTGAAAATATCAGCAGGCCTTGCTAGGAAAAACCTTCTCCAGACCCAAACAACAGGAAAGAGCACGCGTCCTTGAATGTGAGCAAATCTACGCGATACATCCTCGCTCCCGAGCACAGAGTCACCTTGGAGATGTGTCTTCACGGCTGAGTCAGTGTCACAACAGCAGGGCTGGGCTCTGCGACTAGCGGCAGTGTTAAAGGATAATACGTTTGCCATCTGTCAGGGACAGGAGGCAACACACCCCACCGCTTGTCTCCGTGGTCCTACCCGTCTGCAGCACTGCTCAGCGTACCTACGTCTGCTCAAGCCGCCCAGAAAATGCCGTGCGCGAAGCTGAGGGAGGTAGCGGGAGTGGGTGGCTCAGCGGGACAGGACACAGGATATCCTACAGACCGTCATCTGTGGGTTATCGTGACCTGCTCGGTGACATACAGCAATCTGGGAGGTCTCAGCCCCTGGCTACTGCCCACTTTGGTTATGTACGTGTATGTACCTGGCAGTGGGCTCAGCCTCACTTCTGCGGTCTGGATAGATCAGGCAGAACGGAGGTCAGGGGCAACTGGCCAACTCCAGCACAATGGGGAGACCGAGGGAAATCAGAGGGGATGAGAGCTCACCCCTGTTTTGTACCCAGGCTGGTGTGTCAGGAGGTATTCAGCCCTTCCTTGCCATGGCTCAGGCTGCAGAGCCATTAAGGGTGAAACTCTCACCTTTCAGACATGCTTGACGCCAGTGAAACATCAGCAGGGCACAAACCAGCCTCAGCTTCTAAATAAACGCAAAGGCCAGCCAGGCCACAGCCACTAACAAGGGAATTCGTGCTTCCCATGCGCCCTGCCTCACCCCACACTGTGCCAGGTGAGAGAACGGAGCTCGTGGCAGAGCCACAGCCCTACCAGGATCTCAGACAAGCATCTCTCCAGGGGTTACGCTGGGCCAGAGACACGGCAGTCGTCAGGACCGTTGTGCAAACACCTTTTACCCCTACAGTACTTGAACCGGGAAGAGAACAATTTAACCCGTACCACTGCAGAAGCCATATTCCTTTTTACAACTGCCCAGAAATGGGCTGTGTTCCTGCACTGGCACTGCCTGTACTTTCCGAGGCTGTTATCAGCCAAACAGTAGTTAACTGGAGCAATAACCTGGGAGTACAATGCTCCTGCTCCTGGGTGTTAACAGTGGGGCACTGTACCTGGGCCATGGGAGCATCTGCACCACCCGGATGACCCAAACACCACCCAGGCACTGGGGTGATTCAGAGCGGAGATGCACTTGAGGCTGTGACAGCTCCCTCTGACACTCTTCCCAGTAACTCCAGCTAGGAGAAAAAGGGCAAAGGAGATGCTGGGAAGTTGGAGAGCATCGCTAGAGAGGTGACCTCATTGCCCTGCTACCCATCCGAGGCACCCTGAGGATGCTGGCAGTTGGAGAGCATCATTCCAGTGGGGAACTCATTAACCTGCACCCCGTCCAGAGCACCCTGGGGATGTTTGGGGCTGGAGAACAATCACTAGAGGGGGATCCCATTGCCCCACTCCCTGTCCAGGGCACCCTGAGGATGCTGTGGGTGGGCAAGCACCGTTAAAAGGTGGATCCCATAGCCCCGCTCCCCATCCAGTGCATGCCTGAGGATGCTGGGGTGGGAAAGCATCATTAGAGGCGGGACCTCACTGCCCTGCGCCCCATCCTGGGCACCCTGGGGATATTGGGGGCTGCAGGACAGCACCATAGGGGGATCCCATTGCCCCACTCCCTGTCCAGGGCAGCCCGAGGACGCTGGGGCTGGGGGTGCACCATCAGAGAGGGGACCCCGTTGCCCTGCTCCCCTCCCAAGGCACCCCGAGGGCGCTGGGGGTCAGCCAGCATCACTAGCGGGGGGTGCTGGAGCAGGGATGAGGTGCCCGGGCCGGGCCCGGTGCAGGGCAGTTCCTGCGATGCGATACCCGGCGAGGGGAAGGCCGGTCCGGGCGGGGCGGGGGAAGGCCTGGTGCCGGCGCCCCGCGGTGCGGCCGGTAGCCGTGGCCGCCGTTACCATTTGATGATGTCGTGGACGAGCGGCAGGAAGGAGAACTCCTCCTGCGCGGGCGGCGACGGCTTCTGCTCGGCGGGCGGCTCGGGCGGCGGCGGCTCCTCGGCGGCGCGGGCAGCGACACCCCCGGAGGCCATGGTGGATCCCGGCCGGCGGCCGCGGCGCCGCCAAGTGACGGAGAGGGGCGGAGTTCGGCCGAGCAGCACCGCCCCGGCAGCCGCCTGCGCCCGACTGCGCTGGGCCTGGGCCTGGGCCGGAGCCTGCGCTGGGCCTGGGCCTGTGCCTGGGTCTGTGTCTGTGCCTGTGCCTGGGTCTGTGTCTGTGCCTGTGCCTGGGTCTGGACTGGGCCTGTGCTGGGCCTTCTCCTGAGCTCGGGTCTGGGTCCGGGTCCGGGTCCGGGTCCGGGTCCGGGTCTGTGCCGGGGCCTGTACTGGGCCTGTGCTGGGCCTTCTCCTGAGCTCGGGTCTGGGTCTGGGTCCAGGTCTGTGCCGAGGCCTGGACTGGGCCTTGCCTTGGGCCTGGGTTTGGGCTCGGCCTCCTCCTGAGCTCGGGACTGGGTCTGGGTCTGGGTTTGTGCCACGGCCTGGACTGGGTCTTGCCTTGGGCCTGGGCCTGGGCCTGGGTTTGGGCTTGGCCTCCTCCTGAGCTCAGACCTGAGTCTGAGCCAGCGCCTGAGCTTGAGCCTGGGCCTGTGCTGGGACCTGAGCCTGGGCCAGGTCTGGGCCTGGATCTGAGCTGGGGTTAGAGCTGGGGCTTGGCCTGGGCCTGAGCTTGAGCCTGAGCTTGAGCCGTGCCTCTGTGACCCCCCAGCAATCCCCCTTCCTTCCTCACACCCTGCTGGCGCATTGCCCTGCGCAGGAGTGAGTTCTGCGCGGGAGGTTGGAGGAAGGACAGAGCATGGGTCCCTGCTCCCCAAGGGCAGGGCAAGGAGAGGGGGTCCTGGGAGCCATCCCGCGCTGGCCTGGCGGCAGCTCCAGCCCCTCTGTGCACTCAGATCAGTGTCCCAGGACTGCATGTGTCCCCTCCTAGACGAATTCTAGGGGAAAAATTGCACGGTTCTGTGTTAAATCAATAACCACAGCAGGGTTTCGCTGTCTCTTCTAGATCCCAGCTTTCCACCATGGTTTTTCATTAGCTGGTGTCCTTAGTTTGACTCTTAATGCAACTGGGGACAATTTGCCGGGGGTGGGGGGGGTGGGGGGGGGGGGGGGGGGGGGGGCGCTGAGTGACGGGGACATGGTCTTTGTAATGCCTTAAAGACGGCTGCTTACGTGGGACCAGGCTTTCTGCCCAAGGGAGGAAGCACGGGTGACATCAGTCGGAGGGAAAGCAAGCTGGAGCGTTGGCTGAGAGCCTTGGGCTGGAAACTGGAGGAATCTGGAGGGAGAGAGGCAGAAATCTGGTGTCAGAGCTGGGACTGCTGCAAGGCTGGGAGAAGGGGAAGAAATAGGGCTCTGGGGTGACAGACGTGCCGATGAGCGGGGCCTTGAGATGGCGCGTGGTCAAGCCTGGGAGATGGAGGATGACGCCCCTTCGCACCAAAAGGCCTCAGAGTTTGCTTCAGCAAACCGCTGCTGCACTGTTTAAACCCCTCCATCGACACAAAGGATCGCAGCGCTAATAATACCAGCCACGGGCATGAGTTTTGCTTCCTGTGTTGGCTTAGAGAAAGTGCATAATTTAATTTTTCATTTGAAATAGGGCCCTCCCCCTGCTCAACAGTTACGGGCTGAGGATGACTGGGAAAGCAGTTTTCTTTTTTAAACCAATTTCTTTCAAAAAGCAAACAGAGGCTATTTATATGTCAAATGAGAATGCTGATAACTGTTTAGACACATGGAGTATTGACTGTTTGCTCTAAATATAGCAGATGCAATCGCTCACTTTGTTCCTACTGTCAGGAATAGATCCCAGCTCAGGCACCGATGCTGGAATGTGCGAAGGAGCCCGGGGGAGCCCAGGTCCCACGGAGCAGATCTCTGCAGGGAGGCTGGTGGTATTTATGGTCCTTGGCTGAGCCAAGCAGGAGGTACAGGATGCTGCGTCCTTTCCGCGGGGCTGAGAGGTTCATTTCTGTCACTTTTTATGGGCTGTTTCTAAAGCGAGACTTGATTCAGGCTCCGTGGGGGACACTTTCCTCTGCGCTGTGCTGGTTTGACTCTCCCCTCGACTTCACAGAGGAGGGCGGCTAATTGCTAGGCTGCTGGACGCCTGCCTCTGATGGTGAGTCAGGCGGTCCGTAAAGCAGGTGACAACACGCAGATACCGTTCAGCCCTACCTAAAGCGCTGTCAATCAGCATTTCTTTGTGCCATTCAATTCCCGGGTTGGGTCATGCTGTGGAACACAGCCTTATCTACCTGGCTTTCCTCCCTGTCCCTGCCTCTCACCTTCTCTTTTTTGTGGGAACAGCTTTTCCAGCTCCCTCAGGTGACCCAGCTCTGTTCTTTGGGGTTCGACGTGTCTTGTGACAAGTCTAGAGGAGAGCAAAGATGCTTTGCAATAGGGTTGTGGTTCAACAGGCTCCTCCATCGCTGAAGATGCTGCTGAATTGGCCGGATGAGACTGTGTGTTCACTATTCAGCCTGTGTGAGGGGCACAGCGAGCTGTTGTCTATACCGTGACGGTGTGTCCATATCCCCTGTGAGGACTGTCGGGAGAGGCGAGACCCTGCTGACAGGTCGGGGCGGGAAGAGGAGCCTTTGGGCACGCAGACAGGTGTTGACCTCAGCTGAGGAGCAGTGCTGGTGTGCCCTAACCTTCACCTGCCCTAGTGGAGCTCCAAGCTGTGAGAGCCTTGTCCCAAGGGGGTGACTGTTCGCTGACCTGGGTTACGTCCTTGTGATGCAGTTCCTAACAGATCTCACTGACAACATGGTCTTCCTCATCCACACCACTTTGCGGTCCCTTCGGGGTCTCCGATTTGGACGGGAGGGCTGTGTCTGACCACCCGCTGTTCTCACGTGGAGCTGATGCTCGCCTGCAGTTCTTCCTGATTTTCAGTCTGGATCTTTTCACCTGCTGTCAGCTCCTCAGCAGAAGGGTTTGAACGAGCAAGCTGTGAAAACTCCCGGTGAGGCAGCTAAAACACCAACAAAGATGCTTAGTGTTGAATGAAAAGAATAATTCCCTCCCTGGATTTGATAATAAACCTGAAGTGCAAGTGATCGACCTGTTTTTCCTCGGTATGCATTTGAACGTCTCCGGGTAATACCCTTGCCGCACAGCCGGTCTCTGAAATGTGCAAATGTCCCCAAACCAGCTGATATCCCACAGCTTAGAGCCATTGCTCACCCATTGCTCACCCAAAAATGTGGTAAACCCATTATCCTAAAAACCAGCCGATCAAAGAATCCGTATCCAGAGCATCTTTTCTTACTGCCTGTCCCCTTCACCATACCAATATTCTTCTTTCTTCTGTCATTCCTATACAAATTGCACCTCCTGTCTGCGTCCAAAGGTAACTTTTGAGGGATTTACCACCAGTTATTTAATTCAGCACCAGGTGACTCTCTGCCTTTCACCATTTCCTTACGACGACTCGATGTTTTTATATTGATGGTCTGGCATTTCGCCGCGCTCCGCTTCTCGCTGCCGGACCATCTGGAGCTTGTTGCGCTGTTGCCACCAGCTCTCTTTCTTACAATTTTTTACTAGGTGGCTGTCACCAGGTTGAACTTTCTCTCTTCCTCCTGCTCCTGTACTGCATCGTCAGCCTGCGTTTTCTATTTTAAGTCTTGCTGAGCTGCCGTGGTGGGATAATTCCGAACTGCTGAGTTGGGCGGTTGGTGTCAGGGTTGTGGACACCTGGGACAGGGAGATAGGAACGAGAAGTTACAGCCCCAGCCCTTGGCTGTGGCCAGCAGCACAGAAACGTTGGCCCTTTTCGTTAGGTCGTGGCTGTGATCCTGCAACTTGCTCGGGTTCCTTGCCAAGATTCCCCAAATTTTGACCAGATGGAAATTTGGTCTCAGGCTCTGCCCTGTCTTGAGTCTTGGCATCATTCAGGGACTGTTTCAGGGCTCTGGTGTCCCTGGCTCCTCGGAGGTGCTGATGGGAACGGTGGGGGGTCATAAGCCGAGCTTCATCCTTTGAAACAATGTTTTAGCCAGAGAGATTTAGGCCCTGGAGGTCTGGCTGCCCCCAGACACGCTGCCCTGCACCAGCACGTGTTCCCATTGCTGCTGGTGCCCCAGGTACCGTCAGGGTTCAAGATCCAGCTGATGTGGACAAGCAGCACCAAACGCATCCCAAGCACATCGGTGCCTCCCGGAGCTCACCCCGCTTTGGCAGAGCCACCGGCTGCTAGGGAAACTCATCCCATGGCCCAGGAGATGCCATCCTCGAGGAGCCTAGGCATATGGGGCAGAGCCTGGGATGAGGCAGCACGGGAGGTTTGGCCATGCTGCTCATAGCTCCGGGTTGGGTGTCAGAGCTGCAGGGTATCGGCCTGGCCATGAAGGCCAGTGTTTCAGTGTCCCGAGCCTCCGGGGGAGAAGGGACGATTTGAGGACACAGGGAGTGTCCAGCAATCTCGTGATGCCACCCCACTGCTGAGCAAACACGGGGGCCGACCCAGGCTGCATGCCACCCCGGGGGCGGTACCCAAGCCAGCGTGTGGGCAAGGGGAGCACGGAAGGCCTCTTGCGCAAGGTCAGCTATGCAGAAACATGGATCCAGGAAAACAGGCGGCCAGGTCAACCGCAGCCGCCAGCCTGGCCCATCTCCGGGCGCAAGCGGCTCCGAAGCTCACCGTCTCCATCAGGCAGCGCTGGGACCATGGGGCATCCCAGGGTGGTGGGTCCTGGGAGCTGCTGGTCCCCACAGGGTCCAACCAGCTCACCCCAGAGTCAGGCTTGAGCACTCCCAGCCTCAGTTTCCCCCCAGTGCAAGGAGGCAAAACTCACCCTGCCAGAGCAAGGCAGGAGCTTGGAGTGTGAATTTGGGGTGTCCCTGAGGAGGGAAGTGTCCTTGTTACCATGGGACCAAACCAGCCCCGGATCCCTGCTGGCTCTCACCCGCAGCGCGGTGACTCAGCACCGACCCTGCCATTATTTACAAATAACGAGCGAGCCATGAAACACGTGCCGCGAAACACATGAGGCAGCGGCGTTTGCGCTCTCGATACGCAATCATGGCCTTGAAGCAACGCTGCAAGAGCCTGCACAGTGCCAGACCTGGGCCAGGATTGCTTTCCCAATCCCCCAGATGTACACCCTGCACGTCGGGAAGGTGATGGAGCGGGACAGCGTGTACGTGTGCGTCCCTGGGCGCACACATCCCCGTGTGCATCCCTCTGTGCTTGCACCCCTGTGTGCTTGCACCCCTGTGTGCATCCCTGTGCTCGTGCATCCCTGTGCTGGTGTATCCCTGTGCTTGTGCATCCCTGTGCTCGTGCATCCCAGAGCAGCGCTGCCCTGCGTGTGGGCGCAGTGCAGGTTTCACAGCTTGCTCTGTTCGGAGGACAGGCTTGTCGAAATGAATTTATCTGGATGCACGTAGCAGAGACTTGCTAATGTGGACCGCATTAAGGCCTTCATTGAAATCTCTGCTCCCTTTCTTGGTGCAGCTGTTGTTCTGGTAAAGTGGGTCAGGCTTTGTTCGTGTGTTCCTCAGGTTCCCTCCAAGTGTGGCAGGAAAAGCCATTACCTGGTGTTTGAGCACTTCAAAATGTTGCTCTGTGGTTACTTAATGCAGGGGGAGAGGAAAGGAGCTTTGTTTGGACTTTGTTTTGGCACCACTGAAAAGGCATCGGGTTAAGATCGTAGCCTGTCCTTCTCTCGATTTGCAAATACTATTTCACTATAATTGGCCTAATTACTGAAAACAGACAAATCTTACATGGGCTTTGCAAGACGAATCTGGTGTCCTCAAAGAATTCAGTTTTGTATGCCAGAGCAGTGGGTTTCTGGGGCAGCGCTGGCGTTGTGGGAGACACATCTCTCTTGCAAATCAAGGCACTGGGAGATGGAGAAGTCTCCATCCAGCTCCAGCGAGAAACCATTTAATCCTTCTCCCAACCTGGGGAAAGGTGCATTTCTGAGGGCCATGGCCACAGAGAGCAGCATTTTGGTGAGCCTTCCTCCCAGCCCTGGCCTCCCCTCGGCAACTGCAGCCAAGCCTGGACCCTCGGGGTGCTGCCGTCTCCCTGCTTGTCCCCCTCCTCGGCCTCACTGGCAGCACTCGCCCGTTTTTGGGGCTGGCAGCCCGCGGGGCGGCTTGTCACGGTCACACGTCCCCTGGCCCCAAGGAGCCCTGTTTGCCAAGGGTTTAATGTTTAGCCGCTAATAAACAAAGCGTATCAGAGAGGTTTTGCTGACCAGGTAGCGAAACTTTCCTGGGAATTTTGCTGGCTCTTGCGGCACAAACAAAGCCAGGATGTGGTGGCATGCTTGCCTCAGATAAAGTTTTCAATGGAAAAAGGCCTGGGTTTTCCCAGAGCGGCTTCCCTGCATTCCTCCAGCTCCCACTCACCTGCTCCCGGCCACCCCTCGGGCATCGGCTGGTGAGCCGGTGCTCAGCCGTGTCCCATCCTGCCCAAAGCTTTCTCACCCCCTCCCCGGCCGCGCTCTGGTTTATCCGAGGAGGAGTTGTTTATCGGGCTGGGATTGGTTTGGGGTTTTGGCTCTGAGCAGCTGCCGGGGAACAGGGCTTGCTTCATTCTAGCAGCATCAAAATAAGGTTTGCAAACAATGTCAAGGGGGAGAAGAAAAGCCCTCCTTGTTGTTCAGACTTGAGAAATCAGTGAAGTTATCCTTTATGCCTCCACTCCATGGGCACGTCTCAGCCGAAAGCCTGACTTTTTCCCCCAAAGGGATCTGCCCTAAAGCCCAGCTCAGCAGCCGCTGCCCAGCTCAATGACCACTGGGTTCCCCTTGCTCGATCCGGCCTGGAGCCAGCTTTTACCCATTTCTACCTTGCAAATAAAGCTGAGCCCAGCCTGGCTTCTCCCACCATGGCAGCCGGAGAGGGAGGCCGGAACATCACGGGAAGCAATTCAGTCCATAACACCATCTTCTAAACCCAGTGTGGCTCAGCCCCTTTCATTGCTAATCTGAATGCAAACAAACGTCATTGGAGAGGGGCATTGGGCTCCCAGATAAACACTCGCCTGTCCTTGCTCTCACTCCCGCGCAGAACCAGCCCTCCTGGCACTGCAGGAGGCTCTTCGGATGCTCCCACTGCGTTTTGCTCTTCCTCCATGGCGATGGCTGGGCGCCGCGTCTCTCCCACCCAGGGATTACACCGGGAGCTGCCTGCCAGCCAGCCCATTCCGGCATCTCTCAGCAACTGCAGAGATAATTGCCATAAGTCTAATTGTTCCTGCTGGATAACGAGCATTTTGCATCATCATCCCAGCTGCCGAAAGCATCATCGGAGTTGCTATTTCAGGGGTGGAAAGCGGCTCCTTGGAGCTGGGAACGGCTGAAGCAGGCTGGATCTGACCACCCGAGGCGAAGCCCCCATGCCAAGCCCCTGCTGACAGCAGTGCCGGTTTGCACGCATGCCTTGGGACAAGGCGTGGGCCAGGGATTATTCCCAAGAGGCAGCCTGGACATGAGGGTGTGCAAGCATGGGATATTCGGTGTGCTGTGCTGAAACACAGCCAGTCCCGAGGGAGTCCTGTCCACAGAGGGGCTTCTCCCACCCGGAGGCGACGTTGTCCCTGTGGGACGCAGGGATGCATGTGCACACGCATGGACAAGCACGCGCACGGAAGCACACACGCGTGCAGGCATGCACATCCACGTGAACGCACGTGTGTGTGCGTGTGCAGACCTACTCCCACGCTGGGAACCCGCAGACCCCTTTCCCTGCCGACCCGGTGGGCTCCTGCTCAGCCTTTCCCAGTGAGGGCTGCGGTTCGAACCTCTCCCTCGCACGGGCACTGGTGTCCCTGAGCTCCGGCGGGTGGGGGATCCCTGAGGTCCCTCTTTTATTCCCTTTGCTAAATTTTATAATGCTTTAAACTAGCTAACAAGCTCATACACCAGGCAATTGCAGGAGGGAGCTGGTAGATAAGCAAACAGAAACCTCCTTCTCTTAAAACCCAAGGAATAGCCCCTGCAGTGCGTGGTCGCTGCTCGGTGTAACGAGCTGTGTGCATTCTCAGACACACCACGTTGCTCTCGGTGTGGTGCTGCCTCACGTTTTGGGCAAGGCCGTTGCAGACAGCAGGGCTTGCTGCAGCCTCCCCACGCTGTTGCACCGGGCAGACCAGCTCCATGCTGGCGAGACACGCGGCCCGGGCTGGGTCCGCAGCAAACGTCACCCTCTCCCCGCCCAAGCAACGAACCAGCCACGCGGCACAAACCCCTGACTGGGCATTGATTTCTCCTCCACCAACAACCGCTCTGCAAGACCCGGGAGCCCACCACCTCCTGGGCAGGGCCAGCCACAGCTGAGGCTGCTGTGATGCACGAGGCTCGCGAGCGTTTGAGCAAGCCGGGAGTGCGGTGCTTCACTCCCGGCATCCCATCCAGCACCTGGCATGGCCGCTGGGAACTGCTCAGAGCTACAGGATGTATTGAGTAGCCAGCTGCAGAATTCCTGCTCCCCTCATGCTCACAAATGTGCAGTTTTGGGGCAGCAGAGGCTGTCCATCCCATCCCATCCCATCCCATCCCATCCCATCCCATCCCATCCCATCCCATCCCATCCCATCCCATCCCATCCCATCCCACACCTCCCAGCCCAGCTCTGGGCTCCACACCTCACTTGCTTTTTACTTATTCCCCACAAACCATGAGGTTGCAGCGGACTGTCAAGTGCAAACCCTGTTCTCAGAGCAGCACACCTCGAATTAACCCTCCGGGCTCTTCGGGCTTGCAGAAGCTTTCAAACGCTGCTCTTCCATCCCCTGCTCCGGAGGTTGCGGAGCCAGCGGCGAGGAGCCCTGTGACTGTGGCCAAGCTGCCTTCGCCATACCCTGCCTTGGCTGCTGGAGGGGTTTGAGGGCATCAACGTGCCATAAAAATGTAAGGCAAAAGGGGTTTGCTGCCAGATTGTCACTTGTGCCCCTGATGTCGTCCACAAGCCGCTGGAAATGGGTTTGCAAAGGATGCTGCTGAGCATGCCTTGGGAAAGGGTGATTTGGGGCTAGAGATGAGAGTCCTACGAGCTGGTTGGGAAAGGAGAGAGAGGAAAAAATGTATCAGGGCAAGAGAGGGCAGAGATAAGCAGCACATCTGGGCTGGGAGCAGGAAGCCGGCAGTCTCCCTGGCGCCATGGGGCTGCGGGGTGGCCGGATCCTGGCCGTGACAGCCTTGGATGGAGCCGGCCAGGCAGCAAATCCTGCTTGCTGGAAGGACTTGGGGGGAGCCGCGCCGGAGTCCTCTGCCAAAACCCTCCGGCTGCGGAGGGCAGGGAGGAGGCAGCCCTGCCCAGGGACCTGCTCTGGCTCCCATGGGCTGTGAGGGGGAAGGGGTGATGGGGATGGCTCCCCCCAGTGCCATGCAACCTGCACCCCTCTCTCTGCCCCGGTCCCTGCCATCCCAGGGCATTGGATTTGGTACGTGCCAGGGCACGGGCCACGCTCGTGGGGGCAAGATACTAATTTAGCACCATGATCTTGTTCTGTCGGTGACTGTACGTTACACCTTTGGGAAACTGCCCTTTGTATCAGCTCGAGCTTTTGGGGCTGGGGTGGGTTTTGTACCGAAGCAGCCTCTGCTGCTGGCCAGAGAGGGGTTTTGGGTGGCCGAGAGGGAAAGCACTATCCTCGGGAGCCAGCTGGGCCTTCGTGGCTGACTTTGCATGTTGTCTCCTAATTGCAGTTCTTCACGTTCTCTCAAAGCAAAAGGAGTAATTAGCTGGAGGACGGGAAATGCAGGGAGTCGGGAGCAGCCTCCGGAGCTGGCGGCAAGGGGGTGGCTGCTCAAGGGCTGGGCTGTGGCTCCCGCTTTTGCAGGAGCCCTTTATCCCCCCTCCCAAACAACCATTGGCATTTCTCCTGCCACCGTCCTCGTCCTTCTCCTTTGGTGAGCTGCATCCGCTCAGGCATCCGGGAGGAAAAGCGGGTGCTGGCAAGAGCTCCCCTTTCTCATCCCACCACTGCCGCGCCCCTGCAAGCACACAAACACGTTTGTCTTCTGCCAGCTCCGTATTTGCAGCCGCTGTATATACAGTATAATCCACCCACAGGGTATCCAGGCTGTACTTGGCCGGGAAGGACAGAACATCCTTGTGATTCGAAAGGTCAAAGCGAATGTCAATACCCTGTCAGCAAGAATGCCAAAGCTGCCTTGGGGACGCAGGGTGCTCAGAGGGAGAGTGACGGCTGTTGGGTACGCTGCTCCCTGCACAACAGGCACGGGGGCCCGGAAAGCGCTCTGCTTGCTGCAGAGCCGGGCAGGGAAACTGTCCCCAGTCATAATGTCATGGTGTGCAACCGTTTTGCCCGCTCAGCCCGGTGGGTACTGTACCCCCGTTGCCACTCCTGGATAGAAAGGATAATGAGGGGGTAAGAAGGTCAGGATGCACCTCCAAACATCCTCCCAGCTTCCTACGCGTTGTGGATCCGAAGTCCAACTCTGCCTACTCCCCATGGCAGGATTTTCCTCCCAGGGTCTCAGCCAGCTCCCAGACACAGAGGCTGGTCCCAGGCAGTAGTGCAAAACATTTTGCTTTGGGATCCGGAGGGCAGCGAGTCCCACAGAGACCAGGGCTGGGAACAGCTGCATCCGCCTCGGTTGGATCCCCCCTCCTCCCCGATGGAGAGAAACTGCCTTCACTCCAAGCTGGGCTGGAGGAAACTCGGCTTAGGCGGATGGCAGGGATTGATTTCCAAGTGACAACTTGCGTGTCCCTTGAGTTCCCGGCCCTGTGCCTAATGATTTTCTCTGTTAATAATCTCCGCCGAGCAGGCAGTAGTGCATGCAGGCACCGAGCACATGGACGAGGGGCACAGTCAGAGCCTGACGTGGCGATGGCAGGGCCACGCCACCGTTCCTGCCACAGGGACCCTTTGCATTTCTCCGCAGTGGAAGGGCTGCCCACAAAGCCCTTGATGCTGGCAGTACCAACCCCTCTAACAATGGCTCCATCTAACGAGAACGAAGCCTTCTTGAGGCCTGGGAGATTTGGGGGTGGATTAGGAAACCCCTTCATGGTGGCAGGTCAGATCTCGGGAGCTGATGGTGTTTTGCAGCAGGGCTTTGGGGGCTTCAGGGCACAGGGGGTCTGTGGTCTGGCACCCCCGGATGCAGCATTCCCACGCAATTCCCTTCACTCCAGCACACCTGGGCAGTGCAGGGAGCAGGAACGAGAGCATGAGGGTGGGTTCAAGTTTCTCCAAAGACAGGCTTTCAGGGAGGCCCGCAGACTCTCACCAGCCTGGCACTGCCATCAGGGAGCCGTGCAGCCCAGCAGGAGCAGCGGCACACGGTGCTACCCGCGGGAGCTTGCCAGGGCTCTCCCAGCCCCGACCTTTCTGGCTTTGAAAACAGGACGGGAACAAGACGCACTTTTGTTTTCAGTTTGGGAGCTGGAACGGGACCTTCGGGCTGTTCCTGGGATGTTACGGCATCCTAGCTGCTGGGGGGGGAGGGTGCCCGCGCTCCGACACCCTGGGCGGCCTTGCTGCACCCTTGCACCATTCCCATTTCGTCCTTCGGCGGCAGAGCCCAAAGCTCTCCCCATCCTCTCCTGCAGCCAGGCTGGCTGGGGGTGCTCCCCCAGGGCCATCGGCGGGGACGAGCGGCTTTCACAAGGGGACGTGAGCTCTCGCCATGGTTCATGTGCCTGGTGAACCCCGAGGAGGTCAGGGAGTTTATGCCGCTGCTCGATGCAAAACGTGACTGTTGCCCTCGACAGCGCAGGGCACTGAACTAGAAAACCAGCGTACGAGGAATGTGGGTGCCCCCACCTTGTCTCACCCCTAAAACTCGGCCACCAAACAGCCCTTGGCCAGCGACCCCAGACCGTGCTGCGGGGACACAGCCAGGGAGGACAGGGAGCTTGCAGCAATGCCATGCTTATGCACATTGCATGGGGAAAAATGGGGTTAAGCGCCGCATCCAGCCACGAGCAGAGCTGGCTGGTCCTCATCCGGGGACCTGGGAACCTCCAAGTCACAGGAATTAGGGACAATATGACCCTGCACTACCAAAATTAGGAAGATGCCCCTGGGAGCCTCTCCCTGCACAGGGCTGGCACCAGTTTGCTGCTCGATGTATCGGCCGTGAGGTGGGCAGGCAGCAGATGACGAAGGTATTTTTTCCTGTGGTAGAAAAAAGGCTATTTCTAGAAGGAAAGGGAAATCACCACATTGCCCCCGATCTCTGGGGGTGACCTGACACCCCACTGTTACCCACCGCCTGCCCTGGAGCAAGGACAAAAGGCTCAGCAGCTCTCTGCTTCCCGGCTCCATTCCTTATCAACCTCACACACCCACAAATGGAGAAATAATCTGCTGGGTTCCCATACAAGAGATTGCAGAGCCAGCCAGTGATGAGAAATGACACGGGCCCTGCCACGTCGGTGCACGTGGCAATCACCAGCACTTCCCAGCAAATCCCTGGAATGTGCCCGATCGCTGCCCGGGAGCCACTCAAGCTTGCCCGTCGGCGTCACCTGCCCCTCTCGTGTGCCGAGAACCCATTTAATCTTGTTGAGTGACGAATTCATGCCACCCTTCACAGGCTCAGGCTTTCTGTGGCAGCCGTCACGGCAGGAAAATATGGGTTTTTTAAAAAGAAAATCACGATTCCCAGGTTTTCTTAGCAGCGGGGACCTTAGGAGTTTACTAGGAAAAAATAAAGCCAGTTCTCAGCTGCCTGTGCCACACAAAGCTGGTGGGAGGCTGTTTGTGTGTCCGGTTGTGTTTGGTCCCAAATGTCCCCAAAAGTCCTTCTGCTGGCAGCGTTCAGCCAGGGCTGGGTGGAGACAGGGCCCCACGGGTCGGGAGATGCTATGGGGCTGGGAACAGGAGGGTTTGTAAAGTGTGGGGCTGGGAGAGGGGCTGGGGAAGGAGTGGGGATCCCTCCAGGTCAGCTCCACCCCTGTCTCCTTTGACTACAGCCCTTCCAGGGCACAGGAACACCCAGCATCACCTTGAACCCCCCCCCGCCCCAGTGCTGTGTATCCCTGCCCCATGCCCCCATCAATCCCTTTTCCCTGTTCATGCAGGAGCTGGGTCAGGGACTGGATCCGTCTGGAAGCATGTGCCCTGATGAAGGCTTCGTGTCCCGGATCCCTGCATGGCTCTGTCTGGATCGGCGCCGCGGTGCCAGCACCTCCCTGCTCCGGGCTCTTGATTGTGCGTGCGGGTAATATCGTCCCTGTGAAAAACACGATCCTTGTTTTTGCTGCCTCAGGGCTGAACCGTTGCCCTCCCCGGGGATGGGTCCCTGAGGGTTGGCAGGGATTTATGGCTTGCCGTGATTTATGCTGGAGGGGGAGTGGGATGGAGCTGTCGCAGCCTGCACCGAAGGCACCCAACGGCAGGACTGTCCTGACATGACCTGGGGACAGTGCTGGGCAAAGCCCTGGGGACAAACAAGCGTCCCCGGAGGGCAATGGTGGCATCCCCAGCATGGTGCACGTGTCCAGAGCCACCCATCCCCCTCCTGGGGAAAAAACAGATGTGAGATGTTAAAATACAAATTTTTGCCTCTAGTTCAGGGATTTGCTCCTCTCGCCCCATCCAGGAGGGACGTGGTGGGAGGTGGCACTGCCGGGAGGGACGCCGGGCGACCCGAAGGCAACGTAAAGCGGGGTGAGCAGCTTTGGGGGGAATCAGCTGAGCAATAAAGCAAAGCAGAGGGGTTGTGGAAATAGGGGTCTGCCGAGTACCAGGGGACACACCGCAGGCACCCGCACTCCCGGCACACTCCTCGCCGAGGCTGCGAGGGGGAGCGGGGATGGGAGAGGGCAAAGCAAGCCCCGAAAGCCGACCCCAAATCCCAACAATTGCCCCTTGGCCCTCGGCCGCCGACGCTCGCTTCCCACCCGGCTCCTCTTTATCAGCACGGGGCTCCGTGGCCAGACCAAACAGCCACCCCCGCCGCTGCCGCACGCGGGGCAGCGCGGGCAGGGTTGGGACCCAGACGTTAAATAAAAGCATCTTGTCTTCTGCAGGGTGTCGAAACCCAGCCCTTGGTGCTCCCGGGCGACTCCACTTTCCCTGCCCTCCTCCTCTCCTGGGTGAGAGGTCTGCGGTTGCTCAGCTCTGTTTACCAACCATGATTTTCCCCTCCAGCTGTTTCTTTATTTTCGCTGCAAAGCAATGCAGAACCACCTCGGCCGAGAGCAGGTGAAAGCCCAGTGCTAATGCCTGCACCAGTTCAGACCAGTAAGAGGCCAGGCATCATGCTGGGGGGGTGGGATGGGAAACAAGGGGACACGATGAGGTCCCTGCAGCAGGATGGGGTACAGGGTTGGGGGTTGTTGTGGCTGGGGGACTGCTGGGGACCACCATCCTCCAGGGCATCTTGGGAGGATCCTGGGGCCACCGTGACAGGGCTGTCCCCCTTCTGAACCCAGAGTAGACGTGCCCCCTGCCTCCCGTGTCACCAGCATCCCTCCTGGGACAGTTAGGGACAGTGGCTGGCCTTCCAGACAAAGAGCCTTTGGTGAGGAAATGCCTCTGGAGCAGTTCCGAACGGTGCGGCCAGACACACGACCAGCCGTGCCGAGGTCACACTATTCCCCCTGGGTTCTACCAGCCAGTGAGTTATTGCAGGAGGAAAAAGAGATGATTTACTCTTAATTTAACCCTGCTGCAAAGACCCTGGCGTCTCTCCCCATGGCCTGAGCCTGTGCATGCCCAGGGTGGTGGGACCCTCACCCTGCTCCCCCGTGCATCCCTTGCTGCCTTGCTCCTGCAGCCGAGCCGGTGGGCGCAGGTCCATGGGGACCCCCTGTACATCACCAGCTGCTTCCAATACAATTCCCACTCACTGGAGCTTTTCAGGGACCAGGGCAGACCCCAGATCAGCCCCCTTTTGGGTCCTCCCCTGGTCCCCAGGCTGAGGGAAGGCAAAGGGCTGCAGCACACACGGGCTGTGCCAGCTCCGTCCCGGTCACCGGTGCTGGGAAACACCCCGGTGAGCCCGCAGGATTGTACTCGCAGGAGTATTACCTGATTGCTGTTGCTGATAACGGACTTTTATGGCTCTTGCCTGGGCTCTCTGGGAGAGGTGAACTAGTTTAGCCTCCTACAGCCCTGAGGAAAGGGGAGGGAGGTGCAAAGAGAAAAACATGAATTTGGGGAGAGCCAAGCCCAAGCCATGCCAAGCCATTCTGTTTTCCCAGTGGGTATCGAGGCAGGCATCACACCCTGGGAGAGCCCATTTACCTGCCACGCACCCCCTGCTAGTATTTTCCAACTCCGGTGCTCATTTTCACCCAAATTGCCAACAGAGGTAGAAGTCAAAAGGCTATTTCTATGCGCGTCAGGAGAATTGTTGATGGAGAGGAGCAACAACTCCTGCTGAGAAAACCGCTGCAGCGTGAGCCCAGCCCTTTACTAGACATTGGAGCAGCCACTGAGCAGGAAAACTTGATGGGAAGTCTGGTTTCCTTGGGCTGGCTGCTTGCGGCGTTGCTGGGTTTGTTTTGTTCTGGGCTTGAGATACTGGTCAGACAAAAAAATGCTTTGTAAGTGTTGAATTAAAAGGATGATGCAAAAGCCACAGGGTGCTTCGACTAGAAAACGTGAGCGGTTTGCAGTCAGCCCCGGCGGGGTGCAGGCTGTTTGGAGAACATGGGGTTCCTGCGATTAGCCTGCTCACATGACTCAATATATAACCACCAGTTACACACTAGATTTAATCTTGGGTCAAAAGTCATGGATAATTCAAACCACGCAGAAAATGTTCATCGCATGCTTGCTGGAGCTGTTTTTTCTGCTATTCTTTGTTTGGCCCAAACAACCTCTGCAAAGCAAATGCACCCTGGCCCAGGGCAATAGTGGGTTGGTGTTACCTTCCCTGGCCAGAGCGAGCTCTGCTCCCGCTCCAGGAGCTGCCTGCTCTGTCTGCATCCCACATCCAGCTCTCTGAGCCTCGCTGAATCTCATGCACTTGCTTTTGGGGAAAAAAAGGGATGATTCATGCCCTGAACCTCCCGTCTGAAGCAGAGCATCGGTCCTCAGCCCAGTCACTTTGCTGTTTGCGCAAGTGAGTGCAGTGCAGGTGCCCTCCGCACCCCGAATCAGCAGGGGTGGGGATGCTGCAGGCTGTGTCCCCCTAGCAGATTGGGTACCTGGCTCAGCACATTCTCTGTTTCCATTGGTCCCTCTTGGGTCCTGCTCCAATTTCTTGTCTTGGGCAGTTTCTTTCCCAAACGAGTCATGAAAGCCACTCTGGCATCAAAAAGATGTCAGCAGGGACGTTCAGGAACGTCTTGCCTGGTTAGGTTAATTGAGCAAAGGATTTCAAGACAGCGTCTCGGAAACATTGATCAGGATACAGGTCTTGTGCTCTGCAGGTTCGGCGCAGGTTGTGCAGAGGATTGGCTGCTCCCTGCACCCATGAGCAGGTCAATGCTCTCCCACTGCTTTCCAGAGGCAGCATCCGTGATTTCTTGTGAGCTGCTTCTTCAATGAAGGCTTCACCGAGCTCGGAAGGGAGAAGCCGTCCTGCAGTTTTGCAGTGTGCTGTCTCACCAGGATGGTTATTTGTAGGGAATGCGTCGCCCCATCTGCCGGTGGCAGCAGACGTCACTGCCCGGTCGTTGCCCGGGGACAAGGACCGGTCACAGACCACGGCTGAGCTCATCCATCACTGAACCTCCTCTGTGCCTTGGTCCCTCTTAGGTCATTAGGAAGGATGAGTGATCCCTCCCTGCGCTTGCAAAACCCTTTGCCATGCAGTGACAGAGAGAAGGATGCAAATAGCCCCTGCGAGCACAAGAAAGCTTTTCCCTGTGGGAACACGAAGGAAGCAGGGAAGCAGCATCATGTCCATTTTGCAACCAGGAGGGGCAGCGAGACATGGAATTCACCCATGTTTGGGCACGATGCTGCTAAACCACATCTCCGGCGGACTCTCCTGGTCCCTGGCTACTCCTTCCCTTGCTGTGGAGCCCGGTGGTGCTGGCACAGCCGGAGGGTTTTACCGGCAAACCAGAGATCTGAGCCTGGCCTAGAGCCAGACAGAGCCTGGGAGGGCTGATTCCTCTTCCAGCCCCAGTACATCTGCACAGGGAAGAGGAAAAGCCCTTTGGGACAAGGAAGAGAAAGCGCTGGAACAGGCATAAATAGCTTAGTAATAATACTAATGACAGCACTTAGCACGTAGGCAGCCGTTTGCAGAGCAGAGCGCTTTACAAACATTAATTAGTGCTGGTAGACAGTTCAGCGATATGGCTCCCATTTTGCCAACTACCAAGTGCAGAGAACCAACCATCTGCTTAAATCCTTTTTAATTTAATCCTGGGGCATTCGTCGGAAAATCCTGAGCCTGTCTCTGCATCGGATGAAGCCGCCCGAGCACGCAGAGGCCCTTCAGACCCCCTCGGAGGGCGGCAGACGCTGAGCATCTCGGGAGAGAGATATTTTGACAAGTGTTGGTGGTTGCGGGTTGTGCCCGGGGCACGGAGCTGGAAAACACGGGGCGGCTGTTTTCCATGTCAATAAACACACGTGGTGTAGGCAGAGCGTTGGTGGTTTCCCTGAAGACACGTCGTGTTGCCGGAGCCTTTGGGGTTTACCAGCTGGGGATGGAGGGTTTGTTTGGGCTCCTCGCAGCCTTTGCTGTTCTCTGCTTGACCTGGGACAGTTTTTATCACCTCTGGGGACACCCAGTTAATTAGGAAAAATTAAAGAAGCTTCCAAGAATGAATGGGGTGCGTCAAGTGGGTTAAAGCTGTACCCAGGGCTCAGCCCTGTGGGGTGGCTGTCCTGGCCCTGGGGACATGTGTGCGCACTGGACGTGGCAGCCGCGGATGCCTGGTACCGGGATAAGCTAAAACTGCTTAATTTAGGGCATCCAGTGCTTTTCTCTGTAAAGATACCTGCGTTGTATTGCACAGCAAGCAACATCCCTGCAACACACACTGTGGGCTCTTGCTAAGGATGGGGTTCAGGAGCTTGGCCACAGGGCTGGACGCAAGAGCAGCACCCCAAAAAGTCCTGGGGGAAATGCAGGTATTGCAGGGTGCCAAGCCAGGAGGGCGCACAGCCGCGGGCAGCAGCCGGCTGGCGCGGGCACGGTTCGGTTGGAAGCCAAGGTGCTATCGCTCCGGGAGTCGGCAGCGGCCGGCGTGCGGGGTGTGCAGCCGCGCGTGGTGTTTTCTCTGCAGCTTTCACCCTCTTCACGGGTAATTTGCTGGCAGAGGAAGAGGTAGATGAAAACATGGAGGTTGGGAAAGGCCAACCCTACGGCGAGGAGATCCCCTTCCACTTCAGCAACAGAAAAACATGTTTGTCTACTCTTAAGCGAATATTGAAACCTGCAGCCCTTTCCCAAACACGGCGTTTAAATTTCCTGCTGCGCATGAACACGTTAACCCTACAGAGGGAAAAGTCTGCTCGGCTATGGCACTGACTAGTTTTCTCATGCTGATTTATTAGGATTTGTGGCTTTTTTTTCCTCAGATATAGATTTAAAAGTCTATAACGATGGAATTTTTCCTCCTCTCCAGGCAGATGGGTCCTAACACAGAGAAAAGGGTCAAACGGGGCTTACGATGAATTTTTCTTCTTGTCCAGACAAAAGAGCTCCAAATCACTGTGTCCCTGACCGAGCACACCACATACCTCGCTTATTATCTTTCCTGAGCTACACTTGCAGCTAGAATTATGCAGGTGCTTAAGTGCTTGGCTAAATCAGGGCCTCCCTCCCACTCACCATCTCCAGGGCCTTTCCAAATTATCCCCCAGGCTGGCCACATTTTGGGTCCAGGATGGTGCAAACGGTTCAGATCACACTGACTTCAGCTGGATCCTCTCAGCTGACGCTCAAACTTGCCCCATATAGCTCAGGCTCTCTGTTTTGGCTTGCAGATGGCTTCCTCGGGCAGCTCCCACATCCCGTCTCCACACCAGGTTGCCTTGTTAAGTGTCTGATTTTAATTTCACTCCATCAGGAGCTGGGCCTGAGCAATTACATAATAACGAGCTATTCATCCAGAGGGAGAGCGTGGATCTAGGTTAATTGGTCTGACAATTGAACCCAATCCTTTCCGGTTTTGCCCAGTTTTCCTTATTTTTCTCTCCTTCTGCACAATATCTGCAAAGCTCTCAGCCTCGTTAATTAAGAAGGTAACTTCACCCCGAGGGCTGTTTTGTTCTCCCTTCCCTCCTTCAAAAGCGAGAATAGAAAAAGCAGCAAGATTTAGCTAGTTTGAGATGAAGCAACCATCTCCGAGCAGGACGGAGCCGGTTGGGTCTGACGGGGGGCAGACCGAGTGGAGCTGCCGCTGTTCCCCTGGGATTTGGGGAAACAATGCTGCACGGCAAAAGCAGGTGCTGTACCAGAAACGCTTCTCCCTGCACGTTCAACGTGTTCGGTAGACGCACTGCAGAGCTGGACGGCGCAGGAGACCGCGGAATCCCTTGGGCTGGGTCATCGCCGGGGCTGCAAAACAGCAAACTTTGGGAGGAGAGATGCAAAAGAGTTTGTGGATCCTTGGGAACAGGCAGCCCTAAGGTTTGGGTGCTTCTGAAACCCTTTAAGCCAACAAGCACTGCTGTGAAAGCCCTCTGCAGGGACCCCAGTGAGTGGGGGATGCTGGGGTCCAGCATCATGCCTCGAGGCAAGGCCAGGCAGAGCAGAAATGAAGTTTTGTCCTTTTTTGTGGGCTCCTTGTGGTGTCTATTTTTGAGCACCCAAAAGTAGGGACCCTGTCGCAGAGCTGGGCCCTGACCTGTGCCAACTGGGGTGGGACACTCGCCTCCCGATTTTCCTAGCACCCATAGGTGTGGGCAGTCCCAACCCCGCGACATGTGAAGGGACTATGACATATTATGTCCTTTTTCATCACGGAAAAGTCGTGGGGAACCCAGGGAGCGATTTTGGACCAAGGAGGTGCTGGACTGGAGAGGTTTAGTGTCAAACATGTTTCCTCGCAGGCCGGTCCGTCTCGCCAAGAATAAACTGGCATCTGCGGAGAGGAGCCCCGTTGCAAGGACGAAGCAGTCCCAACACAGCAGCTCAAGCTGCAGCCAGGAGCTGTGCCCGGCCACGCTGCGGCTGCCACTGTCACCAGTGCCTGACCCCAGGAGCCAGCCCGGGAGCACTTTCCCTGTGATAAATTAGGATGTGTGCAAGATGCATGAGTAGGAAGCACAGCCGTGAGACCACATTGCGGGGTTGGAAAGGGAAAATCTCTTATAAAACAGGCATCCAAGGCATGAGTTTGCTTTTCCAGAGGCTGAGGGGAGCTGGGGGGGGGGGGGGGTCTGCCAGCAAAGGTGATGCTGGCAAGGGGAGGGAGTGGCAACACCTGAAATGCTTCAGGGACCTGCTCCTTGAGAGCTTCCTCAGGGCTGGTGGAGTCATTAGCTGGCGCAGCTGTAACTGGGAGGGGAAGCAAGCAGGATCCTCCTGGAGGACAGGGCATGGCTCAGCCCCCAGCAGCCAAATGGGTTGGGGTGATGAGCCAGGTGTTTCCCAGCTGGTGCCCTGCTAAAAGCCTCGTGCAGGCAGGCACGGTGCTGTAACAGGTGACACCAATCCCGATTCCATCGAGATGGAGAGCTGGCTGAGAGCAGGTGTGGGCTGCTGCCTGCCCCCGCCGGTGCCTGCAACAGCGAGACAGCGGGGATGGCACCGAGCCTCGCTCAGGCGGCACCAGCACCAAGTGCAGGCGGCTTTGCAGCACCAAGCGCAGCGGGTCACTGCGTTTCCCACCCCTGGGAAGGACTGACCCCGTGCAGCGCCAGTTGCTCCTCGTCCTACCACATCCCCCAGCACAGGCGCTGGGGTCCCCTCGCCTCCTAACAGAGGCCAATTCCTGGCATCTGTATTTGCTCCCAGTGCATCTCCCAGCACCTTTGGGAGTTTCCTTGAGTCTGCCGGCGTTTTGGAGCTGCTGCTGGGAGCCGTTGGATGACTCACCACCATCACTGGTGGGTGCCAGCAAGCGCTGAAGGCAGCGCAGGTGCTGCCCAGCTGGGGGACCCAGGAGGACGACATGATGGAACCACGGGCACCGAGCAGGTCAGGGGGACCTGTTGGGCCTGGGGACAGCCAGGTATGTTTTCGTAGACCTTCAAGTGCTCTCGCTCAATATCTCATTAACAGCATTTCAGTTGCTGCTGTTAATATCTCCTTTTTGGATCTCAGGAGGCCGGACGTGGCTCCAGTTCTGGATACCTGGATGCTGAATGCAGACTCTGGAACATGGGCTATCGGGCTGGGCTTGACCCAGACCCAGCCAAGACATGTTTCCCCAAAGTCTAGCAAGTTAAAGTTTAAAATAGTGTATATTCAAGGTGAGTCTGTTCCGGGAGAGGAGCAGCACCATGTCCCCAAGGCACCCTCTCCGCCCTGGGAGCATTGCTGGCACCCACCAGCAGAGGAGGAGCAGGCAGGTGAGGGAGCCGGGGATGGGCTCAGACCCATCGGGGGTGGCTGTGGGAGCAGGGTGTGCAAGCTCAGCGCCATGGGTGTATGCCCGCGGGGTGGCCTGAGCGTCCTCCCCGGTGATGGGTGTTTATGGAGCAGCATGGGATCCCTGGAGCCCTTGTGTCCGTGCCGCAGGGGCTGCAGGACACCAGGGCCGTATGAAGGGTCAGACCCTTTCCCTGGCTGCATCCCCGCTCTGCGATCATGAGCTAGGAACCTCTGGGGAGGGGCTGCTGATGGGACGTTGCTGTCAGGTTGGTGGGAATGGCAGGCAAGGTGGCCTCGTGCTGGGGGTTCCCGGTCACGGTGGTGTGCACGGGCACAGCGTCTGCAGCCGGTTTTTGGCAGCCGTGAGCCCCAGTCCCACATCACACACGGGCTCGGCCCTGGGGACGCAGGGAGAGGGTGGCAGGCTCACGTCTCAACACAACGTGTTCCACAAGCGTGTTTGTTAACAGTCACAAATAATCATTTTGCAGGACCTTTGCCAGGAGGGCAGGTTTAATGTGTGCGGAGCCTTGAAGGACACGAGAAAGCTGATGCAACCCATCACCGTGGGCTCTGGTCTGGCCTCCCCAGCACTGCTGGGGCAAGGGAAGCTTTATTCCTCTCTGGGGAGTGCATTACTTAAGCCCTTATGTACAAACAGAGAAACAAAGCCCGTTAATCCTACCAGGAGGGAAACGTTCTCGTGGTGCTGGGGGAGAAGGAAGAGTGAGAGGAAGTCACCAGAAACCTCCTGGTTCCGCTCACCATCTGCATCTCCGCCCTCCCTCGTCCCCCCATAATGGGCTCCAGCTTCAGGATGAGTGGGAGCAAAAGGCAAAGTAACGTCCTGGATCCTTGGGGGATTTGGGGCTTGCAGGGACGGGATGAACAGTCTCAGCCCTGGGAGAGCTGTGGGGTCCCAGGGGGGAGTTAGGGCTGAGCCGAGCAGGGAGACACAGAGGAGGGGGGATGCTCTGAGTTGCCGGAGGCTTGCAACCTGCATTTTTTCCAGGGATATTTTGTATATGAACCCTATAGACCCCTCAGTTTCTCTTCTGACCCACAGGTTTTTCATGCTTTTGCCCATCTCTGTGCCATCCTGCTGGGGGGCAGTGAGCAAGTGGCTGTGGGGGGGGGTCATCTGCTGCTTGGGGCCAGCCCAGCACATTGCCCCAGCGCAGCAGCGACAACTCCTTTCACCATGCCCCATGGCTGGTGCCCCGGTTGGCCCTGGGGAAGCTGTGCCCCCCAGCCGGCGGGATGCGGAGGGCATCGGAATCCGGGCTGGGATAAACAGGAGGGCTGAGGGCTGGAGTGGGGACTGAGGAGCTGGAATCCTGCTCCTTGGCCAGGCTGGCAGCTGCTCCCACACGCGATCGCACAGTCCCCTCTAGTGGATATTTCTCCTATATCCACACGGTTGTGCTGCCCACGGTGCGTGGGCAGCGCTGGGGTCCGGACCCTGGCCCGAGCAGTGACCCCAGGGCTCCATTGCGCTCCTCTCCCCAAACCGGACAGAGCAGCCCTGCAGAAGCAAAGCCCCGTCTGGCTGCGCCGTGGGCTGAGCCATCGCTGCCTCCTTCCCCTCCTGCGTTTTCGGGTGACTCATCCTCCGCCATCCCCTGTTCTGGCTTCGTCCCATCCACCCTCTGCCCTTGCGTCAGGACTGGCCCCACAGTCGGAGTTATTTGAGCCTCGGCCAACGTGAGAAAGAGCTAACGAACAGCTGACAGCTTCTGAGGGATCCAGGCACGAGCATCACTTGGCTTCTGCCCTGCCTGGTCCTGCAAGCTTGGTCCTGCTTGGACTGGGGTGAAGCGGGCTGCTCCGGGGGTGAATTCCCTAAGGCTGTTGGGTGCTCGCACCCCCACCCCGCTCCCTGCAGCTGATGGGCTTCATGTGGTGGATGTGACAGCACCCAAACCTCCTGGAATTTTTGCAGCAAGTTTGGGCAATGCCCAAATCCAGCCCCGAGCTGAGGGTGGTGCTCACACGTTAGAGACGGCGCCTTTGCTTTTGCCATCCTTTGCCCTGAGGTCAGCAGTGCTGCTCTGGCCAGGGTCACCTTCATCCAGCAGCCCCTGGCCACGGGAAGGATGCGAGGGCTCCCGCTGGCACCAGCCCGGAGTGTTCCCCTGTGCTCAGGACCAGGTCACCACCACCTCCTTCCCCCTCCTCTGCGCCCCCACCTGCCTTGGAAACCGTGCTGGTCACCTGGAAGATTTCTGGGATCTGCAACCTGAGGCTTTTCAAGGAGAATAAAGGCAGGAGAGTGTGGAGGAGCAGACGCAGACCAGCAGACCTGCTGCGTGCTGGCGGTTTGTGATGCTCTGCCAGCCCTCACCAGGCCGGTGGAGATGTGGTCCCTCCGCCTTGCTCCACCCTTTGCTGGGAAATGCACGGCCCCCTCCCTGGTGTCACCACCGTGGCAGCCCCAGCTTGGGACAGGGCTGGTGTCAAACCCGATGCCTCCATCCCTGTGCCAGGGAAAGGACAGCCTCTGCTCCAGGGAGCCAGGACCTCCAGCACGGGGTGGGGAAGGAGAGGCAGCTGGGGCCCAAGGCTTGCTGCCGGGCTTTGCAGGCAGCCTCAAAAAGCAGCCACAAGGGCAGAGAGGTGCCTGTTGCCCAAAGCAGCCCTGGGGCAGTTTATGAGCCCCACAGCAGCGTCTGGAGGGACACACAACCAGCCCAGCCTGGCAGCTGGATCGCCCTGTCCCCCATGCTGGCCAGGAGCCCCTGGGTGTCCTGGCTTCAGCACCCTCAGCTCCCAGATGTGATCCTGTTCACACTCCCTGTCGTGTCCTGGAGTGAACCAGCGTGAGGACCACGCATCCCAGATTCCCGGCCCTCCTCGCTGTCTCACGGTGAGCTGGGGCAGGTCACTGCCTCCCATGGGACATTCCTGATCCCAGTGTCAGGGGGAGCAGAGCCAGACCTCATGAGCCATGGCAGGATTAGACTTACCAGGAAACGGGCCAATTTAACCTCCGAGAGCTTCCAACCATCGAATACAGCTCTCCAAGCTGGAGGAGACAAATCAAGCTGTCTTTAAAGTGGTACGTGGCAGGGAGTTAGGAGGGAAAAAAGGAAATATTGTGAAAAAAGCAATTCCCAAGGATCAGTGCTCATTTTCCTCTGTGATGTGCTGATCCCAGCTACTAGGCTCAGGGCACGGAGAGCCTGGGATGGGCCACTGCCTGGCTGGAGCATCCCTTCCCCACAGTCTGACACAGAAAGTGGGATTTTCCCAGCTCTGCTGGGATGGTCCTGTAGTTCTCCCTTCCCACCTTCAATCCTGTGTGTCCAGCAGGCTACAGCGTGCATGGACGTGGACCAGCCCACAGCGATGAACAAGGTACAAAAGAGCCAGTCCCAGCCCCTTTTATTGTTTCTGCTCCACGGCCCAACAGGAGATACACTCCATGGCCTTATTTATTCCAAAAGAACTTTAGGAGGCTGATCACGACCTAAATCTACCCGTTTCTGACCCCAGGGTCTGTCTAGTGGGGTAATGGCATTGCTGGGGGCTGGCTTCAGGGTCTTAGGACACGGGGACTTGCCCAAGCCCAAGGGCAAACCCCCCCTCCTCCCATCCCCACGGGTGGGAAACTGCAAAACCCAAATTCTGATTCCAGGAAGCTGGATGCCAATAAAACCCAGCGTTTATTGCAGTGCTCCTCACCGGCCTCGGTTTTATAGATGTGCGTTTAAAAATAAAAGCTCTGTGCATCTTCGCTTGCCACAGAAGGGCTCAGACGTTGAAAGGGCTGATCCGTCGGGGAATGGAGAGCCACCTCCCGGCCCCGAGCTCGCAGGAGCAAACAGACCAGCTACCTGCTCGGGATTTCTGTGCGTCGAGTCGGAGCCTCGTGCATGAGAAACTCCAGCTCTGCTTTCAAGTATATTTGGTGTGAACCAACATGGTCTCTCTGGCATCACACATCCCACCAAGGGGGAAAAGACCCGCTGGCTCCCAGAGAGCCACGTCCCTCAGCTCTGCCCCGACCTCGGGGGAAGATAGCTGGTTGGGCAGCTGCCGTAATGATGTGCCAGCTCCGGTTTTGGCTTGAGGATGGGCAGCGAGAAGGCTCAGGAGAACTTGGGCAACGCATGTTTAAATGGTGCCAGTGGGAGCAAAAGCCAGCTCGGACCCCATCAGACCACCCCAGCTGCAGGAAGGGGCCGGTAGCCAGCGGGATTTTGGTGTGGCCAAGGGGTACGTGATGCTCAGCAGCTGTAGCGGCTGCCCACGATGCTCAACCGCTGTCCCAGCTCCCTGTCTGCAAACCCCCCAGCCAAGGCAGCTCTTGGCCAGGGGGGCTGCATCTCAGCTGGTGGCACATTGCAACCACCCCTCCCAAATACACCCCCCCCAAACCAAACCCACCACGCAGAGAAGCACACAGTGGTTTTAAACAGAGAGAAAACACAAAAAACACCCCCAAAAGAAGATCCTTACGGTACGTAACTCCCACCGCCATGGGCCAACCATGCCATCTCCCCCATCCCGAGAGACGGGGCAGCTTTCAGATGGACCCAACACGATGTGGGCTTCGTCCTTGGCCCCGCAGCAGCCAGGGAAGGCACAGGTTCGGAAGCACCGACTTCAGCAGCCCCTCCAGGTGCTGGGCATGGTGGGGGGCCGGGTGCTGCTGCTGAAACAGGTTACTTGTTGGCTATGTGGCGTTGAGCTCACGTAGTCTTTTTGCTGATGGAGGGCCCACAGGAGAGAGGAGACACAAGCCAAAGCCATGAGCAAGCAGCACAGGGTGGCTAACCCCAGCCAAGCCCTGGCTACTGACCCCACCCATGGGGCTATGTGTCCCAGTGGGGAATTCTACTCCTGCAGCAAGCAAGTCCTTGGGCCAGGAGAGCAGGAGCACGCGGTGGGATCCCGGACGGCGTGTGGGCAGGAACGGGGGCCACGAGGCCTCCGTGGTGTCAGCAGTGACGCATATGCATGCTGACCCTGACGCACTGTGTGTCCCCGGGGCTTTGCCATAGGCAGGGAAGGGATGCCCAGCCTTCCCCAGCAGCTGGGACGGTTCTTCTTTGGGGCTGGGCTGAGAACAGCAGCAGTGGAGGCTTTCTGGTCCTGCTGCGGGTGCCAGATGGGCCACTGCAGTTCAAGGCCAGGCTGGTGTGGGCTTGGGGAGGCAGACACAAGCCAGGCAGGGGAGGAAGAAGCTACGGGCACAGCTATGCAAAAAATATCTCTCTTGGAGCTGCCCCTTGGTCGGAATGCTTCCTATTCGGTGTCCAGGTGCAGCTTCCCAGCAGTGCTAGCTGCTCCCAGAGCTCAGCAGCTCCAGCAGAGTCATCTGGCACAGACAGCTGCATGTGCCACGGCCCCTTCGCACCGGCCAGGCAGCTGAACACCTCGCTGCAGGGGTCTGGGCACGAGGCAAACGGGGCTGGCAATACGGTCCATCCCCAGATGTCCAGAGCCAGGACAGTGATGGAGCCACCGGCAGCTGCAGAACAGGCCAACCCTGCGATACAGCCTCAGGGGTGCTTCTGATGGGCTCCCCAGCCTTTCACAGCAACAACCCTCCAGCTTCTTCCCTTGTGGCGCAGGGGGACTGAAATCAGCATCCATGGATGCAGTTGTGACAATCCTCCACCAACCTGCCCTTCGGATACCCGTGGTGCCTCTGCTTCACCCACTCCGCAGCAATGCCATAGTTCCTTCGCCAGCCCCACTTCTCCATCCAGCGGCATCTTCACAGGCAGCTCCGTGCCAAAGGCTTTAGGATGCTCTGCGGCACCGACTGTCCCAGTGGCTGGTGGGATGCAGCACCCAGGACCTTCTCTGTGGAAGCAGGGTGCCCGGCGGACACACGGCTCAAGCTTTCCTGGGTGAGATGCTGGACACAACTAGGAGGAGGGAGGTGGGGTGCTTTGATCACACACCCTGCGTTTTGAAATCCAAGGAGCTACCATCCGATCACCGTCTGGCAGGGTGAGCCATGAGCTCCTGCTGGAGCTGCTCAGCTCCCAGGAAGGGCTGGTGCTGGCACTGCTGCTGGCTGCTCCCCACCCCAATGATGCCTGGGTGAGCGGCACATGAGTGATGAGCAGGTGGGAAAAGAGCGCCTCTCTTTATCCCAAATCAGCAAAGGGATTCACCCTGCAGGGAAGCGTGCAGCCATCTCCGCACTGAACGGCACTGCTGAGCTGGTGCAGGGAGCCTGGGCAGCATCCACCGGCTCCCCTTGCCGTGCTTCTCCCTGCACACAGGTACCGTCCATGTGGGGAACGTCCCCCAAGGCAGCCCCAGGTATGAAGCCCCGTGAGGGTACAACAAATCACCTGTGTGATCCCTGACTGCAACACGGAGAAGAGGATGGAGAGCTGGCACGTGCCACGCGGTGCACCGGACATGGGCAGTGAGGGCAAGGGTGGCCTTGCCTGTCAGAAACACCAGGCTGGCCTCGCGTGGGGGGCACAGCCGCAGCAGAGAGACCCCCAGAACTGGTGGGAAATACCCCCCAGCCAGGCTGCCAGGGCCACGGGGCCAATCCTGCTGCTGGTCCCTTGCAGCACGGCTGGGCTGAGGTCCACTCCCTGGGTTCAGGTGGCCATGGCACTTGGGGTCCCCCTCCTCTTCCTCTCCGCAGGAGGGACAGCATCTGTCTGTCAGTCTGTCTGTGGTTTCGGCCTTCAGCAGGACCCGGCTGAGCGGGTGGCTGCAGCCCTGTGTGGCTGCAGGAGGCGGGGCTTAGGTGGTCCGGCCGGCTGTCCGGCGTTTGCTGTCCAGAATGGCCTTCCAGTCATCGGTCCAGGACTGCAGCCTGCGGCTGGGGGGCTTCAGCTGGAGGTGCTTGTTGTGGCAGGCCGTGAAGAGCACGTGCTCCCAACTGGGGTTCAGCTCAGCCCCTGCAAAGCAAGGAGAGAGGTCGGCTCTCTGAACAACTCCTCTGCAAGATGTGGAAGCCAACCTTACTCCCACATGAGGAGCCTGCAGACACAAAACCCTAATAAGAGCTTAATCAAGCAGGGAGGGACCAGCACCTATCACCCCTGGATGCTATCAGCCCCTTGGGGCTGCGTCTGGTCACGCCTGATGCCACCCCGCACCTCCCTTACCTGTTATATCGGGTCTGTCGTCTATAAGCAGGTCAGCAGAAACCACCGTCTTATCTCGCGTCAAAACGATCTGCTCGAGAAACTCGGGACCGAAATGCTTCTCCACCCAGGCGTACTGGAAGGCGAGGGGTGAGTGGTGAGCGTGGGCAGAGGAAAGCTGATGGATGGGGCAGGAGCTGCTCAGCCTGGCCCCCACCTCGTTTAATAAGTTCCTTAGTGGGAAGGATTCGGATGCTGCTGGAGCACAAGTTCTTTTATAGCCAAGCGGCTTCTGACATCGCGATGAAATATTAAGACCAAGCACCGCAGTGCAAATGGCAGAGCTCGGCCGACAGCGGAGCTGCAGCTCTGTGAAGATGCTCAGGGCCCAAACTGGTGGAGCAGGGAAATATCGCTGCCGTTTGACAGCACGCGGGGCTCAGCTGGCTTTCACCAGGCAGCACAGCACAGAGGGGGGAGCTGGGATTCAAACCTCCTCACCTTCTCGTAAGGGCAGTAGCGGTACTTCTTGATCGGGCTTGTGCAGATGAACACGTCGGTGCTGCCACGAGAGGAGAAACAGAGGCAGAATGTCACTCCACGGCCAAGCATGCTGACCAGACCCTGCTCCCCCTTGGAGCTGCCTCTGCAAGACCCCTCTCAGTGCCTGAGCAGGCAGGCACCCAAAGCAGACCCCCCGCCACAGATTTAAGACGTTAATCCCCCATCTTGCAGGCTCCCATCCCCAAGACGTGAACGCGCACCCTTTTCACCACCCTTGCTGGGAGCAGAGCTGAAGGGAAGGGGCTGCACGTGGCCAATTGTCTTGGCAACTGCTCCAGGAGTCAAAGCCCCCTCTCTCCTCCCAGGCCTGGCAGGCCAAGGGGTATTTTTAATGCTGATGTTCTGTTCAGTGCTTCTGCCAGGAGGCAGATGAGCCTGCAAAGCCACTGCTGCTCCCCCATCCATCCCCAAATACCACGGGCAGGTTCCTACTCACTCTGCCAAATTTGCCATTTGCTTCACAGCTTCCACGGCCCCGGGGAGCGGGTCCAGCTCAATGAAGAAGTTCTTGGATTCCCAGATGCTGATGGCTTTCTCCTGTGAGGGGAAAGAGAGTGGTTACTGCACAGGGCTTCGTGCTACTCTTCTCCCTGCGTGTGCCTTTCCTCCCTGCCTTTGCTAGGACAGAGGATGGTGACAGTGAGAAAGGTGGGAACGCTGGCTCCGGTCCCCTCTTGCCTTGCCTCTGTGGGTACCTCTGTTCCCCACCCGCCAACCTGCACCCGTCCTATACAATTGAGATCAGAGAGGCTCTGGAGCAGGCTTGGTTTTGCCTGTGCAGCCCCAGACACAGAGGGAACAGCACATTCCTCCAAAGCAAAACACAAGAGATTGTCCAGATCTGAACCAAACCCCAGCTCTGCATCCGGAGAAGCATTTCCACGTGGATCCGGCTGACGTGGCCTGGTAGCTCTGCTGTAACGTGACGCTGCGCAGCCACAGATGCTGTCTGGCCTATCTGTCTGAATCAGATCACTGAGAATAGCAGCTGGGCTGCTCTCAAAGGAGAAGGTATGTTATAGGATGGAATGCATGTCAGGATGAATGCAGATGCTCTTCCTCAGGGTCTACCAGACAAACAAGCACCTCCAGACAAGGGTTTGAAACACTTCACATCCGGGTTGGCAGCTGGGGTGCATCAGTATGGCAGAAAGGGAGACCAGAGACCACGGGGAGCAAAACCTTGGGACAAGGGCAGAGTACAGGAGCTGCCTGCAACGGGTCCAGAACAGCTCTAAGAACAGCATCCCCTCCACTCCCTCAAACAGGTAACGGCTTGTCAGCTGCCAAGAAAAGCAATTCCTTTGCGGAGACACCGGGTCCTCGGGGAGGAGAGCCCGGAGTGCTGCACCACGGCCACGGGCAGATGATGCAGCCCTGTGCCAGCGTTGCAATGCAGCCGAGCAGCTGCAGCCTGGAGCAGTTTTGAAGGGAGCCCTGCCCTGAAGGATTGATCCTGATTTTGAGCACCTCTGGTTTTGTATCTGAGGCAGGGGAATAGGGACAAACAGAATTTTAAACCCATCCTGGCCTCCTTGGTATTGCAAGCTAAGGAGGAGCCAGCAGAGCATCAGAGTAGGGGAGAGCAGCCTCAGTGATGTCTATGTTGTTCTTACAGCTCACTGCAACAAATAGGCTGGTGGGACATGCCAGCTAGACTTGCAGCTCCCTCCTGCCCGATGAGCAGGAATCTAGTGGGTAACAACCACGTTTTGCCTCTACTACACCTGTACTGGGGCAAGAAAGCAGGCAACCGTGAGCAACTGGGGCTTTGCTGGGAACTCCAGGCTCAGGGCAGCAACAACCCAGAGCAAACACCGGGGTCACTCGGGGAGTCATGTCCTGCTTCATCATGCTGGCTGCCTGCGCCAAGCCGCTGCCTGCCCACCTTGCCTGCTCTCAGGACGATGAATGCATGAACCCGTTACCTATTTGGGCACGGAGGATTTCACATGAGATACCAGAATCAAACCCTGTATTTCTCAAAAAAAACCCCAGATACCATCAGAAGACCAGACAGCCAACTCAAAAGGAGAGACTACTCAGGTCAACTGTTGCGCTCTTCCCTTTTGCCTGAGCAGCAGAAAACATTGCTGCTTCAGAGGAGGGAAGAAAAGCCGCCTTCATACATGTTCAAAAGGAAACAGGCTGACACGATGCAAGAGAGCCAGCAGAAATGCCTCCTGGCACCGTGACAAGCGCAGCTACCCTTCCAGTTTGCCACGGAGCCAGGCACACACCCCAACCCCAGTTGCTCTGCTGTAGACCGGTGGGCAATGATGTTTTATTTTTGAGATACCGACTGCAGTTGCACAAGAGACACCTGAGAAACGCGGCCTGCTGCAGCAAGGCACTTCAAACCGCACTGGAGTGTTTTCTTACGGCAAGGACTTCCGCAGCTATTCTGCTTCCACTTATGACAAAAAGCATTTCGCAATCAAGCTCAACTGGGGAAGAACTAAGCTCATCTTGAAGAAAAGACCCACTCAGCTCCCAGAGTCAGAATAATTCCCTGCGGCACCGCAGCCAGCACGCTGCCTGGCAGATGGAAAAATCCCCCAGAGTGGGAATCCCACCATGTGCCAGGCAGGACAGACCCTCAATTTCCTTCTCAACTCATCCTTTCAGAGCTGGGACTGTCACTCTTTGCCTCCTATTTTCTGGGCTCCTCCAGCAGGTCGGTGGTGCTCTGTGACAAAGGGGGACCAGAATGGCCCACGTGCCAGTAGCCACAGAGTGGCTCCTACTCCCTTTATCCCTGGTCTGAAACACGGGTGAAATCAGGGCTGCCCTGAGGTGGATCTGTGGAAGTTTTGCTCCTTGTTCAGCCCAAGGTTTTGGTGGTTTTACATGCCGACTGCAGATGCAAGGTGAGCTCACTTCATTTAACACATCCAAAGTGGTTAAGATCAAGAAAAAAAAACAGTTATCATGCATTACCTCCGCCAAATTTCTAGCATCTGCCTTACTGCATGACTGATGTCCTCCATTTACCTTCCACCAATCCCAGCTAGACAGGACACGTTCCTGCTTCAGCTCATCAAGCTGTTTAGGATTCTGCCAGTGGGACAGCTCTGGACCTTCACCCTCCCTTCCTCGTAGCCATCACACCACTAACAAGAATACTTTTATTTGCTGTAACACCTTCCAACTATTGCAACTGCAACCCGCAGATGAGACCACAGACATCCCATCGAGATGGGAAACTTGTAGGGGCCGAAACCGACTTCCTGCAGCACTCAGCCCTTCGTTGCATGATGAAGTACAACCTAAAGAGAGCTGTTGCTTTCAGGCTTCAATTATTAAAATGAATACGGTAATTTTCAGGCACGGGAGGGCTTGGGATTGTTTGAGTAAGCCCTCACATGAAGCATGAATTGCATGGTTTGCTCTCAACTTCTCTGCTGCGTCCCACCCTTCCCATTGCTGTGAGGAACTAACCCACCCATCTAGGAACAGGATCAATCCACACAGCTTGGCCAAATAAGAGCTCAGAAAACACAGCTATTCAATTCAGGCTATTTTAAATCAATTCGATGTTCAAAGATTTCCTTTCCTTGCATTTATCTCCATCCACGCATGCAGGGAACAAAAGACACATGTCCATGAAAAACGCTGGGTTTTGGGGAAAACAAAGGGGCTGAAAAAGCCCTCCTGCACGCAGACGGGCTGTTTCGGTGGGACCCGCAGCCCTCCCGGACCCACGAGCCGGGGGTCCCGCGGGTCCCGCTGCACGGCGCCGAGCGAACGAGAGCCACGCGCAGAGCCGGGGGACGGATGCATAGACTCACACTCAGCTCGGGTCCCAGGCGCCCGTATTGCTCCGACACCCAGAAGCCCCTCCGGTCCTCCAGTGCAATGTAGGGCTTGTCGGGGTACCTGGCCCTGAACTTCTTGAGGAAGCCTCCCTCGAAGTCGGCCAGCACCCCGTCCATGTCCACCAGCACACGCAGGGCCCTGCGGGACCCCGCCGCGGGGACGGGTCCCCTGCCCAGCCCTGCGAAGGGGCCGCAGCGCCGAGGCCGAAGGTGTAAGAAGCTGCTCAGCAAAATCATGATGGAGAAAGGGGGTCGGGGTAAGGGATGGGGGGAGGGTGGGGGGTGGGAATCTCCGGGAGCTGGGGCTTTATTTTAAGCACGCGCCCTGCAAGCAGGCAGCCCGGGTGAGCACATCCCTTCGCAGCTGCAGGAGGAAGGAGCGGGGGGGATGCAAGGGGGGTGCAATGGGGAGCAGAAGGGCTGCAAGGAGGGTGCGGGGGGGATGCAAAGGCCCGTCGTCGCCCGCAACGCCTCCTCCCTCCCCCCGCCCCATCCCTCCCTTGCAGCGAGCGCGGAGCAGGCGGCAGCGGCGGGGAAAGGGGGTGGGGGGCCCGGGGCCGGCCGGTGCACGGCGGTGAGCTCGCCCCGACCCGGCAGTGCAAAGCCCAGTTCCTCTTCCCGGTGCTTGGCCGAGCCCGGAGCGGCGGCACCGCCTTAAAGCGGCACAATCGCCCTGCGACGGCGCGGCTCTACCGCGCCTCCCGCCCGCTCCGAGCCTGCCCCAGCCCCGCGCCCTCCCCCTCCCGGCAGCGGGGGCTCTGCGGGGCGGCGGGCTGCCGAGCCCGGCGGGGTACCGAGCCCGTGCCTCAGTTTCCCTAACTCTCAGCCTCGGGGACACCCCACGCCGCCGCTCCATCTCCCCCTTGCCTGCTGCGGACCCGCATCCCCTGCCGACACCCCCCCCCACCGCCCCCATCCCTGTTCCTGGCTGCTGGGTACGTCTTTGGGGGCACGTGTGTAGCGTGGGGGCCTACGTGGTGGTCTTTGCAGCTAAGCCTCGATATAAAATACACCCATTTCTACCAGCTGGCGGGGAGGGGGCACGCTGTGCCCAGGATCTCGCTCGGTGTGACGCAGCCCTGTCCCCACGGGTGACGGGAACCCTTAAAATACACCCAGACCCAAAAGAAGCGCTGACAGGGACAGCACACTGTGAAGGTCTGTGTGTTCTGACACAGGGCCAAAGATCTCTCCGGTCAAAAAACACTCTGGGGATTAAAGCTGCTAAAGAAGGGGGAGGCCTCTGAGTGTGGCTAACGGGGTTAGGCAACCGCTGAGCTGGGAAAGAAAATATTTTGGTCGACGGCAATAATACAGCTTAACCATTTCAAAGTGTTTAATCTTTCAATTCCAGAATGTTTTCCAGTGGAATATATTGTCCTTGTTGCAGAGAAAGGGCAAACGAGCTGTAGGTACCGGGTGATTTGGGGGTGAATGAAGGAAGGAGCAGAACTGGCAGCCAGGCTGTACATAGAATCAGACTCACGGGACAGTTTGGATGTGAAGGGACCTTAAAGCCGCTCCAGTGCCACCCCCTGCCATGGGCAGGGACACCTTCCACTGGACCAGGTTGCTCCAAGCCTCATCCAGCCTGGCCTTGGACACTGCCAGGGATGGGGCAGCCACAGCTTCTCTGGGAACCTGTCCCAGTGCCCCCCACCCTCTGCGGGAGGAATTCCTTCCTGGTGGCATCTCAGTCTCCCCACGTATGGTTACCTGAGGGTAAACATAGCAGTGAGGTTTGAAAGAAATTGAGTTTGGAGTCCGTTCTGCTTTCGCTTGTACCGGCGGCACGTTGCTTACCGCAGGGATTTCAACCGAAGCCGCCGTTTCTGACCGCGCCGCGGGAGCGCAGCCACGCGCCTGCGGGACAGGCAGAAAGGCCGCCTTCTCGGCCTGCCCAATTCCCTGCCCGCAGCGGCGCGGGGCCGCGTTACCGCACCGCTTCGGCTCCTGCAGGGATGGAGAATCCGCTTCTGTTTACATAAACGGAATTAGCCCGACGGGAGAATTCAAACCCCGCTCCCCTACACAGGGTCGGACAGCCACCGCCTTCTGCCGCCCTGTGAGCCCCGTCAGCGGGGATAAACGGGATTAAACCTCCTCCCTCAGCCCACGGGCGGGCCTTCAACACCCGCCAAGACGCGGGCCGAGGGGTGACGCCACCGTGATGTCACCATCCCCGCCCCCCTCCGCTCTGCTGAGTCACCGAAAGGGCCTCCCTCGCGCTCGGCGCGGCGACGGCACTTCCGGGCAGGCGGAGAGAAGGCGGCGGTTGCTATAGCGACCTCGGTTCTCGCGAGAGCTGGCGAGGCGACGGAAGTGACGCACGGCGGCGGGCGTCGCGCGGCCCCCGCAGCGGCGGCTGATTGGCTGGCGGCGGCGGCGCCCGTGGCGGAGGCTCCTTCCCGCTTCCCCTGGCCGCCCCCGGCCCGCGCCCGCCCCCTCCTTCTCGCCCCGCCCGCAGCGCGCGCGGCCGCGCCGCCAGCCGCCAAGATGGCGTCGGCCCTGGAGCAGTTCGTCAACAGCGTCCGGCAGCTCTCGGCCCAAGGTGACCGTCGTGGGGGAGAGCCGCGTGCGGGCCCGGGCGGCGGCGGGGAGCCAGCGGGGCCTGAGGAGGGGGCGGCGGGCGGCGGAGCCCGCCAGGCCCCGCGCGGCTGGGGAGGGCGGGACGGGGCCTGCCCCTCTCTCATGGCTCTCCGTCAGACGCCGGTCCGGCGCTCCTGCCGCCCCGGGGGGCCCCCAGCGGGGCCCTGGCCGGGCCGGAGTTCAGGGCTCCCTCGCCCCTGAATGACATCCCTCCCTTGGGGGGATGCCGGCGGGGCTGACAGGGCACGGGGGGAGCGGCAGTGCCCTTCACAGCGCTCCCCGCTTCCTCTGCCGGGGCAGCGGCAAGTAGTGGGTGTCGGTAAGCGGGGGTTCCGGGGGAGTGGGGTGAAGCCGGCAGCGGTGGTCGATCCAAAACCAGAGCCCTGAGAATGAGGGGGGAGCAGCGGGTAGCACAGGGGCTTGAACCGGGGTTACGAAGCCTGTCACCCAGCTGATGAGCGCGCAAGGCGTGTGGGCTTGAAAATACCTCTCAGAAGCGTTAGCTCCCGGAGCCTGCACAGCCCTGCCTTACCATAAGCATGTGTTAGGAGGCCTGAGACTGCAGGGCAGGGTTGCTGTACCCCACTGTTGTAATAACCATGGTTAGGATTCCTCGGGTGCACTGCCAAACTCCTAATTTTCCTGTGTGTGGGCACAGCGTTTCCTATTTCTTGAACCTCCTGTCTGTTGATGCTCCCTAAAACGCGTTCTGAGCGTTTCTCTGCGGGGGATGCTTGTTCCCTGCAACTGATCAAAAATTGATGCTTCCCTCTATGTCCCCAGGCTTTATCTCTGGCAGTTACTTTTGGGTGGAGCTCCAACTTTCTCTTTGGTTTAACTTCTTGAATACAGAGTATCTTTACTGGGACTATCAGACACAAGAGACAAAAGGTACCTGCAAGGTGCAGGTACAAACCAAGTGAAAGGTGATTCGTCCTATGTGTGTAGCTTAGCTGGAGAACTTCTTTCATTACGAGGTTTTGTGGATGCAAAACTGGTTATTTTATAGAAGTTCTCCTATTAGGGATGAGCCGGGTAGCTGCTCTCTGTGAGAAAGTAAATCCAGACACCAGACGTGGCTGCTGGAGGTTATGAGAGCAAACAGAAGCCTGTGTCCTTGTGGTGGTTTCTGGTTATCAGCATGGGGCTGCATGGGAGGTGACATAAAGGGACGTTTAGTTGGGCTTGCTGTGGGTATTTCTGCTTAGGCTGGGCGAGTTGTTCAGTTTGTTGTGGGTAGAGGGTTGGGGGTTATTTTGCTCTCTAGATGACAGCTGTACAATGGATGGGTTTGTCTATTAGGGAGGACTCCAGAACTAAGGTTTTGCAATGCTTGAATGCCGTTATCAAACCACAGAGTTTTACAGAACTCTGTTCCTTTCCATGCTTGTGCCTTCAGTTTTCATTCCTTATGGAGAGAGCTGTTTGAGGGATGGATGTCTGGGCTTCCTGGACTCTGCTTCCCCATCTGGAACTTTTGATCCTGCTGTTACTTCAAACCTAACGTTGCTTTGCTAGGGCTTCCCAGGTTTTCCTTTTCCAAGGAAAGGCCAGAGGGTTGAGAATAGTGTTCATCTCTGAATGGAGCCACTATTCCTTCTTTTTATGAAGATTTTTGTAAGTGTGAGAGAACCTCTGCTTCTTTTCTCTTTAATCAGCGAGGGTTGAACAGTGAAACAATACTCTGCTTCAGAAACGTGTACTTTTAATTCAAGTAATTGCAGGGGGAGGACTTTGAAAGCAGTTCATGGTAATGGGTCTGCTTTATTTGCAAGGTTTTTTGGGCTTTTACCACACCATGATTCAAAGTAGTTACCTTTCATGCTGTGTTCACGGCTCACAGGGAGTAGAATAACACTGTAGTTCTAATTATACGAAGTAAATTTACGAGTGGATTTTTAAACCCTATTGTTGCTGAAACTCGGTTGTAATTTTAATGCCTGCTTCAGAAAAATGCTCGGGAGCAGACCTGAGAAGTGGGTAAGGCACTGGAGAAGCAGCAAGGAACAAGCTCTGGCATTGGGATTTTTTAGCAGGTGGAGGAAACTGGTTTTGGTATTGTTTTGGTTTGGTTTCCCCTTGTAACATCTAGGTGACACAGGCGTAGATAAACGTGTCCACGTGAGGCAAAATTCCACGTCACGGTAAACTGGCCAAGGTTTTGGAGCCTTGGCTTAGGTGTGCCTGGTGTTGATACGAGAGCCTGAAGCCCCGCGTCCGACGAGGCGAGCTGATGCCGCTTTTCATGCTGTGTTTGTGTTCTGAGGGTTTCCGTTGCAGTCCCAAAGGCCAGAAGCTTAGCTGTCACCTTACAAAACACCATACTGCGCGTACCTTCCGTGTTGAAAACTAATGCCTGTTACAGAAAGGGGAATTCTCTGGGTGGTACTCCTGTTTCTTCAGCTTAGATGGGGCAGCAAGGTGTAATGAAGAATGGGAATGTGCGTGAGTGTGCTCTCATTCGAGTTTGACAACAATGTTTTGTATTTCAGGGCAAATGACCCAGCTTTGTGAACTGATCAATAAAAGCGGAGAGCTGCTAGCAAAAAATCTTTCCCATCTGGATACAGTGCTTGGCGCCCTGGATGTGCAGGAACACTCGCTAGGAGTTCTTGCTGTCTTGTAAGTGTTGCTGTCTTTTAATTAAAATACCTCAGTATTAAAACTTCAGGAAGCACGCTGAATTGTCAACCCAAGGTTTTTCTTTTGGACATAAACGCTTTCAATCTGCATTTCATAGAAGGGTGCTTAGTTTCCTTCGGTGATGCACGTTTTATGAATAAAAATACCAAGGCAAATTTGTATTTTTCAAAAGAAAAACAACCTCTGGAGCTTGTAAACGCCATTGCTGTCAAATGGTAATATCAGGGAGTTTGTTTTCCTTAAGGCTGTATCCATTTCTCTTGTTTATGCCTTTATAAGTAGTATGCTGCGTGCGTTCAGCAAAAAGATGTAAAACTAGCCTTTCAGACTGGATGGGCCGGGCATTAGTGCCGAACTTCAAGCGTGAAGCAAGGCACTTCTGCTTTTCCACAGATTCTTGTCATAGTTCTTGGGTGTTTGTCTCTAGAGAGCACTGAGGCGGCTGTCTGCAGTTCAGGGTGATGCTTGAGTTGCCTGGATGATGCTGAGGTGTGGCTATTTGGCTCTGAAGCTCAAACTGTCGTTTCTAGCAGTAACTACCCACAAGCGAAGCGTCTACAAGTTCCACTGTTATTTAAAGTTGTCTTTTAAAGGGAAGATCAGAATTTTAGTCCTTGTTCTACTACTCTTCTGAAACAAAATGACTGTAATCCATGGGGATAATGTACTTTAGTATTACAGTTCGCCACCGTGTCATAAGAATGCGTTATGTGATTTACAGAAAGCAGGGCACAGGTAGTGCGTTAGCGGAGAATCCTGTCATGGGGTACATGAAACCAGTCATTAAAGTAGGTGGAGGAAGGCAGATAAACGCTTAAAAGAAATCGGTATGTGAACTGTGTTGTTTGAAGGGATGGTCTCAGCGGGGTATGGGAAAGTTCTGGCTGAAACTGTGGCAGGACAAACTCCGCCGCTGGTAGAATAAGACTCAGTGAAGAGACGGGAAGGGGTGGCAGCATGAAACCTGGCGGTCATAAGCCTTGTGGGGAAGGACAGTTCACGATGGTATTACAGTGCAAACACGTTACTGAAGTACACGCAGGGTCTGGTACCTCCCAGGAGCCTTAAACAGAGCTTTTCCTCTGTTTTGGGACATTTGTGGGATGTACAGCTAGAGTGTTCATTGCACTCACCTGAGCGCAGGCGTAGCTCATCCTACGGAAGGAAGCAGCGGTGTGTCGGCGTGTAGCCTCCAGCCTGTCGGGACTGCAGAGCTGGAGAGAAAGTGGAAGGGAAGAGCGCGAGCCCCTGTCGAGAGATACAAGTCTAATCACTTAAGAGTTGAGAGAGCACGTTCCAGCAGGAGGTGTCTGCAGGGTGGGCAGGGTAATACAATTCGTCTTCGTTAGCCAGTGTGTCCGATTGTAGCTCGTGTACCAGCTAGGATGATCTTTGGTTGCCATAGTTTGTTCTGAATTGCAGTTTGCACTAGATTGAGGCTGGGGGTGTGCGCCGAAAGCGTGTTTTCAGCTGTTGTGCAGCTCCTGGGGAAATCGTATGCCATCTGTCATAGACACTTGGGATTTGTTTGCAAGCATCTATGTGCATCTGCAGAGACTCAGCGGGGGAAGATGAAGCTTTTTTATTAATCGCCAAATGTTAAGCGCTAAACCTGTTTGTTTGTTTGTTTTAGGTTTGTGAAGTTTTCTATGCCCAGCATCCCTGACTTCGAAACGTTATTCTCACAGGTGCAGCTTTTTATCAGCACTTGTAACGGAGAACACATTAGATATGCAACAGACACTTGTAAGTTAGGCTTATTTTCAGACTTTGTATGTTTTTGGATAGTTTGGTATTACTGATTTTTCACTCTGTTTGTTTATTACTGTATTTAGTTGCTGGCCTGTGCCACCAGTTAACAAATGCCCTTGTGGAGAGAAAACAGGTGAGTAAATATCCTCTAATAATGATGTTTATATACCATTCATAATATATAAATAAGCTACCTACATATCCAGGCTCTTAAAGGGGACGTTACCAGTCTCTTACTTCATAAAGATTTGCCGCCGGCTTCACGTTAAATACTTTTATGCAGCTCCTTGCTTGTGAAGTTTACTGAGAGGTAGTGAACTTAAACCTAGATTTTAAGATTTCATTAATGAAAATATGAAGAAGATAAGGTTTTTTTGGGAAGATCCACCTAAAGATCGGCTCTGTCACACAAACTAGGAAATCTCTAGTACCAAGAATGTTCTTCAGCCGATGTGTGCGTGAGTAGGAGAAAGCCGCATGAATTATTAGCGCTGGTGAGGCAGTAATAACTAGTTTGAGTGTTGCTCTCACCAGTTTTATATAACATTCTTCATAAAATGCCTTAAAATGTGAAGGAAACTCAATTAAATATTTGACCGATGTTTTGGTTGCTAAGATACTGACTTTTTTAGGTCATTTTAGTGAAATCTCGCCTGAAATAGAACTAGAGATCAAGTGTGGTCTAACTGGAGTAAAGAGAGCCTTGCCTTTGTTATGTGGTGGGAGTTCAGGTGGCGTTGTGGAGTCAAGAAAGGTTTTCTCATCGCTCGGTTACTGTATTCCTGATGAGGTTGGCTTTGTGGAGCAGAATCGATGACACTAGTTATCAGGAGAAGTTGTATAGCCAAGGTTAATTTTATTTTCTGAGAGACTGCACTGTCCTACAGAAAGGGAACCTCAAGTTAACTATTACTTAACGGAACCTGTCAATTAGTGTTATTTTTCATTTGTAAGTGTCAACATAAGATCCAATGTGCTGCCATCTATGAGAAATTATCTGAAAGAGATGTAATTTCTGACAGCCCCTGCGAGGAATTAGCATTCTCAGACAAGCCATAGACAAGATGCAGATGAACACAAACCAGCTGACCTCAATACATGCAGATCTCTGCCAGGTAAGGCGAGCACAGGGGCTTTTTGTGAGAGCAAAAGCTTATAAAATCCTTATAACCCTTTGAGGAAATACCTGTTCACGTATTGCAATGTAAAAATGGCTTCTGACTATTTTTTTCCAGCAATAAACAATATGATATACTGAAATAAAATCCCCTTCTATTAATTTTACATGTTCAGTGCATGTCCCCAGCTCTTTGGTTTTGTTAACGGATTCCCAGAGTCCTTGCCCATCCCTTCTCTCTGGGCTCAGAGTGACGCACGGCTTGTTTCAGGCAGTTGAAGTGTAACAGCCAGATACTGTTTGCTCAAGTTTGACAAAAGACGTTTGTCTCGGTGTCTTTGGCCCGGATTTGCACTTCTGTCTCCTCCTTGACTCCTGGGATTTAGGGTTGGACAGGAATGTTCAGCGCAGTATTCAGCGCTGCCGGCGCGGTAGTCTGGATGGCCTGGAGTTTCCAGCAGCTTTGTCAGTCTAATTTTTTTTAGGATTCAGATAATTTATAACAGTTCACAGGCTGTGTTAAGGGTTTTCCAAATACAATAAATAACCTGTGTTACGGCGCTGTTGACGTGCGCTGTTTTTTCACTCTTGGAAGAGTGAGATTTATTAAGTAGTACTGGATGAATTGAGTTTCAACTTCTTCCTGATGGAAATTTGAATGGAAATGGCTAATTTATGAAAACTTGGTTTATTTTCTTGTAGCTCTGTTTGTTAGCAAAATGCTTTAAACCTGCCCTCCCGTATCTAGATGTGGACATGATGGATATTTGTAAAGAGAATGGGGCATATGATGCGAAGCACTTTTTATGTTACTACTACTATGGTGGGATGATATACACTGGGCTAAAGAACTTTGAAAGAGCACTCTACTTTTATGAACAGGTAACTTGAAATAAAATGGTAAGTCTGAACGTGTGATCAGTTGAAAGGCAAAAGCAGCGCTGAGAGAACGTATCGTCTTTGAATTGCCACCAAGGGTAGCCATAAAAGCCGTGAAACTACTACACAGTGCGAGCGGTCTGCGACTGTTTCCATTCTTAACCTTAGGGATAGAGTTCTGCTAACAGATCTCTGCTGCTGCTCATCACTCACGCAGGTTTTGCTTTAGCCCGTGTGTTTGTCACAGGAACACGTAAAAACCGATTTGGGTCAGCGTTCGCCATCAGCGCTTTTACGAAAGGTTCGGCCTGCTTATCGCTCCTCAGTGTACAGCGTGTCTCCAGAGGTGTTTTCCTTTCAGAAGGCCTCTTACAGCCAAGTAGCTGTTGCACCGTAAAACTATGCAACTCAAAGGTTGATGTTAAATTTATCTCACTATAAATATTTTTCAAACGCCTGCTTATTACCGCTCGCAGCGAAGCAGCGTACAGGCTGACATTAATCCTGTGTTCTTGAAGGAGAAGAGTTCCAGGGGTTTGCTAAGACCTTTGCTGATTTTCTGAGGGGACTTACACTTCAAGGTTATTACAATATTTGCTGCTTTTACTTTCTCTGTGAAAGAAGATCGTAGAATTGGGAAAACTTCCTGTAGGTGTGGGGGAAATGCTGTCCAGTGTGCAAGCCAAAGCGGTGCAGCGTTTTTCTGTAAGCAAAGGCGAGCTCTTGAGTGGTGAGCAGTGCCGCAGTAAACTAAGAATCCCTTTCCCTATTCTGCAGACCTCTTTCAGCAGACTTAAATGTGACATCTGATGATGTAATAGCTTTCTAAAGCCTCTGTAAGGAGCTCTGTAAATCCAGGTTCTACAAACAAGTAGCTAGAGGTGCTTTCTTGTACAGCTTTAGATATATACCAAGTAAGGAAGCCTTGATCTGATCTTAACAGGGTTATTTTAAGGTAGGCATTGCTGGAACATGATATGTTTTGAGCAGCTTGTCTAGAGTTTACTTTTTTAGGACGTTTTTAGGTAACTGATGTTGACAGAAGTTAGTTAAGCCTTAGCGCTCGGAGGAGAATTTCATGTCCTTTCTGCTTTAAACTCAGGTTTTGTTAATGCAGTAGCTACCAGCACCTACCAGTCAGTACACTAAATTTCTCTTCCGTTTCTCTCTTTCTTGCTCAGGCAATAACTACTCCAGCCATGGCAGTCAGTCATATTATGTTGGAATCCTATAAAAAGTATATTTTAGTTTCGTTGATACTACTTGGTAAAGTTCAGCAGCTACCAAAATACACTTCCCAGATAGTTGGTAGATTCATTAAGGTAAGTCTTGTGAATACAGCTAAATAATAGAACAAGTCTGAATTTGTAAATGATTTTTGCCTTCCTTCGTTTCGTGGTGCTGCTTTAACATTTCAGATCCTGGCAAATACCGCACAGCGTGCCGGAGCGCGACCTCTCGCTGCCTTTCTGCCCTGCAGCAGCTGAAGATTGTCTGGCAACTTTACGTCTCTTACAAACAAACTGTATTGTTCATATTGCAGATGCAGGTTTTCAAACTGAAATTTGGAAGAACCTTCGGGTTGAATAGTACATACCAATATTCTCTTTGCTGACAGCGCTGTTCCCTTCATAGCATTTTACATCAGAACTCTCACAAGACTCCGATTTCGCTCGGCTGTCAGTATGCAGTGTCCTTGTGAAGCCGTTTGACCCGTAACTTCGTCTGGTTGAAGTGCGAATTGCTAAATAGTTTATTCCAAAACTCCAGCTTTATAAAGAATAAAAGCTTCTGAAAAAGCTGCAAGTTTGGGGTCTGGAAGCGTTCTGATTAGGAGGTGTAGGGTGGAAGACACAAATGCTAGCGAGAGAGTTTTGATCTTGGGTAAATAACTCGCTTTTAAAAGTTAGTTCTTATTTAACACCGAGTTTGTTGATTTGTGACTGGAGTTTGAGTTCCAAAAATCATCTTCTAGCTCAGATACTAATAAACAAACTCAAACAATTGTTATTTGAAGTAATTTAGGTGAAGTAGCCTTCACCCTCTGATTCTCCGTTGTCCGTGCTGTGATGCACTGTGGTGAGGGATGAGTGTCTTAGGGGGCAGAACACATGAAACGGACGGGCAGTGACCAGTCCGTACGGTACTTACCTTGAATTCAGCTGGCTTCATGCGCTGGGCAGCTGATGGACTTTCTCTTGCGCTGCCGTGACTGGAACTGTCGTACAGAGCTCCTTGAGTGGTGCATACTGAATCTTGTACTGCGGTAACGGAGACTTCGTGTCCGAGGATCCGTCGTTGCCGTAAGGCCGTGTATTTTTTACGAAAGGTGCTTGAGCTAGTTAAATTCACTTTTATGCCTGCATGGCTTCTGATGTTGAAACAGCGAATAGATCTGGTGAGGCTGGTTGAATACAGTGTTCTTTAAGAAGGGTTCTCGTTTTTCTAATTGCAGCCCCTTAGCAATGCTTACCATGAATTAGCGCAAGTTTATTCAACCAATAAACCCTCGGAGCTTCGAAATCTGGTGAACAAACACAGTGAAACATTCACAAGGGATAACAATATGGGTCTGGTTAAGCAATGCTTGTCATCTCTCTACAAAAAGAATATTCAGAGGCTAACCAAGGTAAGATGGAGAGGGTTTCTTTTGCTGAGAAATTGCGACGAGTTTTTCTCCGAGTCTGTCTCTGACATGTATTCAGTTCAGAGCAAAATAACGTAGTGACGCCAGGGAGAAATTCCGAAAACTGAGGTTTATGTCTCTGAAACGAATGGGACTAAAATGCTCGGTGGAAAGCCAATTCAGTTGACTACTTAGACACTGAGCTGCCTTTTAAATAATTCGTATCAGCGGGGTTTGCCCATGAGACTTTCATACGTAATCAAAAAGTTGTGAGCGCTGCTGCCCAATGACCTTCATCTCTATTCGAAAAATAGGAAAAACTGAACCTTACAGGCCACTTCACTAGAGAAAAGTGAGTGACTAGAGCAGATTTTGGAAGTGTCTGAGGCAAAAGGAAAACCAGGAGCAGCAGAGTGATGTGCTCCTTCGGCTGCGAGATCAGATAATCCTTAAAGATGGTCGGGGAAAGCTCTTTTTTGGCAAGCTCAAGTGCTATTTGTTGTAATAGAACTAACCGCTGAAGGAGTGTGATAGACACAGCTCTTGAAGGAAATTCAAGGGATGGACAGTCACCTTATTCGTGTAAAAAGGCCAGGGAAGAGCTTGGGTGTGGTCAGGGCTGTGCCTGGGGTAAAGAGGAATTGCAGAAATGGAGTGATGGCTCCCTGAGTTTGGTCTGCGTACGTGTAACCAAGCTAATGGCTTTGAAGGAACAACTGACTCCACTCTCGTGGTGCTTTCGTAAGCAATAACTACGTGTTCCGCTCGATGCTTCCCATCGGGCTTCAAAAATAAGATTGCATAGGCCATGAAGGATTGATAGGGAAAGTTCTTAACATCTGGTTTTAACGGTTGGATGCTTTCGACCTTTCAGACGTTTTTAACGTTGTCATTACAAGACATGGCAAGTCGAGTGCAGTTGTCGGGGCCCCAAGAAGCAGAAAAATACGTCCTCCACATGGTAAGACTTACGACTTGGTTAAACTACCCTGATTTAAAAACCGATCCAACGTTAGACTCAAGTGTTAGACAAGTGTTTGGATTGGCAGTGCCTGTTCTGAGCGGCTGAAGAATGGTTCTTTCTAAGCTGGAGGAAATACTATCAGGCTGCTGTGTCTCCACCGAAGATCAGGCAGGCATCGTTTGTCTTTGAGAAGCTGTTAGCAAATTAAAAGCAAACAAGTTAAAGATGATTCCACAAGGAGTCTGTGTGTTACAGTTACCTGGAATTCTGTCCTTAACAATACCTCACATGAAACTCTCTCATTTCAGATAGAAGACGGTGAAATCTTTGCAAGTATTAATCAGAAGGATGGTATGGTCTGTTTCCATGATAATCCTGAAAAATATAACAATCCAGCTATGCTTCATAACATTGATCAGGAGGTAAATCTTTAAGATAACTGCTTTTGGAATTCCTACCGAAGACCCTTAGTCTGTAGAGAGCTGCTGAGAGAAGCCAGTGTAGGTAATGTGGAGACTGGGGGCTACGAATCGTTATCTGACCCTTTCACAGCGCTGGTGTTCAGAGGTGTTAGATTGATAGCCAGTTACTGTCAGCGTGTTCCCTGTTGCATCCCTTACACAGCTCGAGATGATTCGGTAGACTGCTTGATGTTGGTGATGGGAAGTTCCTTGGGTGGATTAGAAAGGTCGTTTTTAGAGTTTTAGGCTTCAAGGACCCCTTCCAGTGGCTGACGATAACCTGCCTGTAGGTTGAGGTGGTTGACTCTCGTGGGTCTATCAGTGGCCTCCGAAAGGATTGTTAGGGAGACCTGGATCGAAATAAGGGAATAAAAAACGGCCTGACGCTTGTTTGGGAGGTGAGGGGTGAGAACACTTTGACGTGGAACTCCTGTGATGGCAAAAGTCATGGCTCTGCTATGCAGAACCAATAAAATGTCTTGAAGGTCATGTTCCAGCTGGACAAAGTAATCAAGTCAATATGTGTTTTTAAGATGCTGAAATGTATAGAGCTTGATGAACGACTGAAAGCCATGGATCAAGAGATCACTGTGAACCCTCAGTTTGTGCAGAAGGTAATGGATTTCATCTCTTCTAAGAGATTCAGTTCAGTATGTGTTGCACTGAATGCCATCATTTAGTGTTAATTACATGCCCTTAATATGCATAAACATCATGCTTTAAACCGAAGAGGAAGTGCATGTGATTCCATATGCACTTTATTTTCCTACCTGCTAACTTCAAAGAACTGTCTGTCTCAAAGGTAAACCCTCAGACCTGTTTTTGAAAAGACATAACTCTCTCCCTTCCAGAGTATGGGCTCTCAAGAAGATGACTCAGGGACCAAACCATCCAGTTATTCCTGAAATTAATGTTGCTCACCACTCCGCTTTCAAGTAAAAGCTTATGAAAGAATCACGCCTGGAATAGAGCATTGAGGAGTTCCACGAAGAGAGCAGAGAGAACTGAGCTTTGCTTTTCACCTGGACATTAAGAAAATAAAAGAACACCCTCTCAGTACTGTTTAATATCAGAAATATTCTCTGCAAAGAAAAAGGAAAATCTCAAAAGAAAATTCAGTCTGTTGTGGATTTATTTATCTTCAGATTAACATCGTTAATGCATTAAATAATCTACCTTTTGTTTTAAAGGGTTTGAATGTTGCTGTGTTTCTGTAGCAGTCCTTTTTTTCCTCTTCTGCAAAAAAAGAAGTGTTATTCAGGGAAGAATACAAACTGGTGTTGGTTCACTTACAAGATAGTTACTGGTTCATTATTCTGTATTCAAAGTTGGCTCAAAGTGCAGATTTATCTTATGTACGGTGGCGGGAGGGGGGCGGGGTTTACATTCTCCACGCTATGATTTGCGTATGCCCAGCGTAGCTGGCCGCCGCCTGTGAAACGATGAAATAAGAACTGTGTTCTTCCCCAAAGGATGAGCGTGTTAACGAGTCCGTGTAAGGCGGAAATCGCCCCGGGGAATCCGTACGTGACCGCTATCTATGATTTTAAGTTTCGGATACAAAATCTCTCCGAATAACATTCGCTCTTAGATCAGAGTTGTTAGACCTAAACAAAAGGATATTTGCAGGCCTCGGTGTTCTGGAGGATTCTAGGTATGAAGTTGTTTACGCTGACATTCACGTTTTTGTTCCGATACGATTGGCACGAAGGTGTTCAACAGCCTAACGACTCCGGTGGTGGGAACCTGTTTTAGTGAAGGCGATGCTATGGATCTTGGTTTGCAAGGAAAGTAATTGTGGAATGTGAACAGAATCCTATAGAGCTCTCAAAATGCAGGATTTTATTTGGAGGTAACGCGCTGGAACGCTGTCTGGTTTTAATTCCCTGTTTTAAACATAAAAGCTTTCTTGAAGTGCTTCACCCTTTAACTCAATGGGCTCTTCAGTTTTCTGCAGTTCTCGTGTATCTGAAGATTCTCACCGTACAAACACCTTTTGAAACGCTTCACGTCAGCGCGAATCTCCTACTGTCAGGCATAAATAAACCTGTCGTCGGGTCAGAACGCGAGAAGCTTGGCATCCAGTGCTTCCTGCTCAAAGGCCTGACTAGGAGCTGCTTGCTACTGCTAACCCGCCAGCTATTTTTTCGGGAGCCTAAGTGGGAGCTAAGCATTTCTGGCTGTTGCCGTGTGACGCCTGTATGTACTGAGGTCGCCCCTGGTTGAAAATGCTCCACTTGTGCTTCCGGCGCGTGACTGTTGGGGTTTTCGCTTAGAACCGGTGTCTTGGTTCTAGCAGCGCCTCTGTGGCAGCCGTTTGCTTTCTGGTAGACAAGTGCCCAGGCGGTTCTCTAGGCGGCGAATGACGGTTTTGAAAGTATAAAATAGCGGTTCAGTAGCGGACACCGCACGGGTCCATAGTGTTTGTAGCTCACCACTGAGTTCTTGTGCTTCCTGTCGCAGAGGCTTTGAAGGCAACTTTCACACCCGGTCTTGATGCAAAATCTTGAGGGTTTTTTCCCCTTGCCTTACCGGTCTTGTGATTAAAGACACTTATGATTTTTAAAAGGTTTGTTAATCCTGCAGTGATTTCGATGCTGAACACGCTCACGCAGTTTTCCTCTCTGGTTCTGCGGAAGTGTGAAATTAGTGGATCGCTGACGCTGTGGGCTCGCGCACAAAGCCGGGTTGTCGCCGTGTTTACGACCACGTGCGGTAGTCACGGAAAGAACTGCAAATGACTCACCCCAAACTGCCGCCTCTACACTAAAACGTGGATGGCTCGCCTTCCGTTGCCAGGGCAGAAGGTGTGCAGGGTGCTTTGGGGAAGTTGGAGAACCAGCAATGTCCGCTGGGCAGTGGCCGAGCCCTCCTACCGCTGGTTCCTAGCGGTGAGCATGGACTTGACCTGCCGAGAGCGGCAGGATGGCTTTATCTGCGGAACTGCGAGCCAGCTAACACGTGCGGCTGGCAAATAGCAGCTACGTTTTCTTTTTTTGCCTAAAGCTGATTAAATAAACCCATACTGCACATCAGAAGGATGGTAGAAACAGCTGTGTAGTAGTTTCAAACGATGTATTACGCTATTACCTGATGGTTTTAAGAGGGCACGTGCTTTTTAAGAAGCGCTGAGGTTCCTTTTCTCCGCTGTTAAACGCCAGTTGCTGTTGCAGATTCAAAGTTGGGTCCCACCGGTAGGATCACGAGAGATAAAGCATTCATCCGTAGAGCTTCGGGGAAGGGCTTTTAAGTAATAGTTTGATAAACACGTACGGTCTGGCATCTGCATGTCGAGATGCTGTTGAAATTAAGTCAGATTTTTAATGAAATACCTCCAAGTCTTGGAACTAATTGCATGGGCTCTGGTCAACTGAGACGCTTTGAGAACACTTGAGCTGTCCCGTTTTAATTTCTGTTTATTGCAGGGAAGGACTTTTGATCAAAGACAGGAACGCTGTGTGCTATGCTCCTCCGAACTTAGGCTCTCAGAGGTCCTGTGGCTAGTTCTTCCCGCCGTGCGTGGCCGCAAGATGTGTCGATGACGTACTGAGTGCATGCTTTGATATCTAACTCCTGTTTTCACACGTCTTAATTAGCAAAGCTACAAACCGCGGTTCTGAAGGTAGCTTTAGACTTGCAACTGCACTTCTTAGCCACAGGAGGGGTCTCCAGTTATGCTTAGCAGGCAATGTTTCTAAAAAGAAATGGTTAGAAGCTCTTCGTGTACAACCCCCTCTCCTATTTGTGTGCCAGTGGGGAGCCCCAGTTGTGACCTCTGCTCACTGCCACTGCCCCACATGCTTTTGCCTAACTCCAGTTGCCTCCTCCTACACAACTTCCCTTCTCTATTCCACGGTACAACCGCAACCCGTTGTATGTGTTGCCACAGGCGATCTGTATAACGTAGGCAATGTTTTCTGCATGGCCAAACTGGCTGAGTAGGTTAGTCCTGAGAAGTTGTTTAAATGTGCTATTGGAAAATAAAGATAACAAACGAGTCGTTCTTCATAGTTTGTCTTAAATGAGATAGTAGGGCTTTCGTATTTGGCTTTTTCGGAGGGAGGGGGTGTCTCTTCTTCTTGTCACTTCTCAGGACGTGATTCTGGCTGACTGGCGGGGGTGCTAGTTGTCAGCTGCGTGTGGCAGTCTCCTGCACAGGGGTTGTTCAAGCTCTGCCGGTGGCTTCTCGGAGCAATCCTGAACTCTCTCTCTAGTAGAAATAGTTATGGTGCACACGGTGTGTCTTCCTTGGGAAGTGCTCCTGGTCCTTCTCCGAGATGGGCCCTGGGGTTAGGTGGAGTTTGGATCGAATGCTTCTGTTTGTGTCAGCGTTACAGTGATCATCCATCTCTCTGGCCGAGTATCCATTTCTTCAGTTAGGCCACGCATGGGGTCTGGAGGCATCTGCGGTACCGGCGTTTGCCCGTCTTTCTCGGGATTCAAATACAACCGTTACTCGGCCGAAGGGTCTGTGCTGGGCTCTTGGGGAAAACCTACCCTTTTCCAGACTCGGTTATTTAAAGCTAGGGGTCACCTCCCGTGTTAAAGGCGGGGTATTTTGAAGCCTGAAAGGATAATGGTTCCAGTGGACTTTCCATCGTAGTTTCCTAGATGAACCCTCTCATAAAACGCCACCTGAACTGGAGTACTTCAGGGCGGAGGGGGTTTGTGCGAGCCTGGAGCAGGCTTGTTCAACTCCAGTGAGGTTCCTTCAGCATTCTGACCCAGGATTTACCCGTGTAAACATCTGCTGTGACTGGTGTGTAAACGGGGGGCGAGAGTAACACTTCGTGGAAGCCTTTTTACACTCTGCTTCGTTCGAAGAGTTAAAGCACGTACTGGGTGCTGCCAGTGTCTTTAGCCTGGCGGTGAGCAGGCCCTGTGGGGGGCACGGGGGGGGGAAGGGGCGCCGCGGGAGCCGACTGCGGAACCCCCTCCACCCCGCGGGCTGTAACCCGCTTCCCCGCGGCAGGCCGGGCCGGGCCCCGCCCGCGCACGGCGCCTGCGCACGGCCCGTCCCGTGGGCCGCCGCGCACGTGATCCGCACAGCGGCCGGTACTACCCGACGGGGGGAGCGGAACCCGTCACCCGCTGCGCTGCCCGCGGGGTCGTGCGGGGCGGCTCGTCCCCTCTCGGCCGCCGAGGGTCGGACTCTGTTCGCTCTCTGCGGCGCCACAGCGGGGCAGAAGATAGCGAGGGACGGGAGGAGGCGTCTGCCGGACCTTCTCGTGTCTCCCCTCCCGTTCTGCGGTAATGGCTCTGCCCAGCCCTGTGGACGGGGCGGCCGCGGTGCGGGTCACAGCCGCACCCGGGGGTGGAGGAGCGTCCTCGGGGCAGCGGCGGGAAGGGCCGGCTCGGTACCGCGGTACGAACGGCTTCCTCTGCCCTCTCTGCTGCTTCTTCGTCCCGGTCCGCGGCCGCGGCGGGTGGGCAGCCGGGAAGCTGTCAGCCCCCTCTCCTCCCCCGCTGCCGGGCCGGGGTGGTGCGGGCCGGTGGGTCAGTCTCGGGCACCAGCTGACGCGGGCCGGGCCGGGCCGGGCCAGGCGGCGGGAGGCCGGAGTCGCGGTGAGCGGGGTCTGGGCCGTGGGTGTCCGGGCACGGGGAACCTGCGCTGGGCTGGTCTCGGGGCGGGGAGGCGCGGAAGGGTAGGCCGGGCCGGGCCGGGTCCAGCTGGGCCGGAGACGTTCGGGTCCGGGGGTGCTGAGCAGGGCCCGTCCCGACCCGCTACAGACTGAGGCCTCCGAGCACGGGAGGCTGCGCCGGGCCCGGTAGGGCCCGAGGTGTTCGGGCAGGGAGGTCTGGCGTGTCAGCCCCCAGCCTGACCCTGTGCGGGTGGAGGTGTCCGCACAGGAGGGTGTTGGTCCAGTCCGGTCCTGTTCCACCCCTGTAGGGCCTGAGGTGTCCCGGCTCAGAGTCAGGGACCCGGGCAGGCGGGGATCGCTCTGCTCTAGTCCCATCCCATCAGGGCACGAGAGGCTGGTCCTTACCCCACAGAGTGGTGCTGGTCCCTTAGGCTGAGCTAAAGGCCAGCCGCTCTCGGAGGGACACAGAGCCCCTCAGGCCCGAGAGATGCTTTAATACCCGTTGTGCTGATCCCCTGTGCTTTCCCCCATGCCTGCAGGAGGCTTGGCGCGTGTGCTGAGCTCTCACTATGAACGCCATCGTTGCCCTCTGCCATTTTTGTGAGCTCCACGGTCCTCGCACCCTCTTCTGTACCGAGGTTCTACACTCACCGCTTCCCCAAGGCGCAGGCAGCGGGGACATCTCTGGGCAGAATGAGCAGGCAGAAGAGGAAGAAGGTGGCATCCAGATGAGCAGTCGGATTCGCTCGCACAGCCCAGCAGAAGGTGCCAGCGCCGACTCCAGCAGCCCCGGGCCAAAGAAGTCCGACATGTGTGAGGCAAGTGTGACTATCAGTGTGTGGGTGTCAGTGGCCCTTGGCTTAACGAAAGGGCTCTTGGATTCTCTAATGCAGATTGGATTGTTTAAGAGAGGGGGAAAAAAAAAGGAGCTGCACTCATTTTGTATGTGACCACCAGTACCAGAAGATGGGCAAGGCCTCCTAAACCAAAACGATCCATGACAAGGGGATGGAGGAACCGTTGTTGAGCATATAGACCTTGACAACGTGGCTCTTTAAGTCCTGTGATTCTTTTGTGGCCTGAGAAATGTTTCCCTTGTGCTTGGAGAGCATTGACTTTACTAGGTTAGGTCTGGTCATTTATGAGTAGTAATTTTAAAAGAGGTATTGGTTAGGACACAGAAAAAATAATTGCAAAAGAAGTTAAGGTAATAGAGAGGATGTACGTTCTCAGTCGTTCTGACGCTTGTCCGCTATTAGTACTTGTTCCGAGGTGTCTGTTACTTGCTGTCCTTTAGGTTATGGCCAGTTTTGTTAGGCCAGTTGGTTTCACAGCTGCTGTTAACTGAATTTTACCACTTGTAGAGCTAGCACCGAGTTCACAATCAAATTAATTATTGGAAAGTGAGTGTAAGAGCAGAGCAAATACATCACATAGAGTTCTATTTGAAGAGCTGGATTCAAATCCTGACCCTGACTTAGATTTCCTGTCTTCTGAGTAGTTGTGTTCTTACCCGTGTGTGTCAGCAATGCTTCCCTGTGTTTTGAAGGGAGCGTGCCTTGGGAAACCTTAGGTAACTGCGTGCTCATTTAAGGCTGGATCTGCTTTTCTATCTTCAGGGTTGCCGCTCTCTTGCAGGAGGACATCCTGGGTACGTCAGCCACGACAAGGAAACTTCGATCAAGTACGTCAGTCACCAACACCCCAACCACCCCCAGCTCTTCAGCATCGTGCGCCAGGCCTGCGTTCGCAGTCTGAGCTGCGAGGTAACTGCCTCGGAGTACGGGGAGAAAACCTGCCGATGGCCTTGCGGCATCGTTTCATGTCCAGGATAGTGCTTTGCTGATCCTGGCTGCTCCGTGCAGCCTGAAACGAGGGAATGGAGGTGGAAAGACAGACACACAAGTCTCTTTGTTCCAGGATTGATGGGAATTTTTAAGGTTGATCTTTGATAACATTGAGGGTTCCTTCCTCTCACCTTGTGAGACCAGAAATTTCCCATTCTTGTTTTCATTCCTATGTGTTTATTGTTTTTCTTTGTAAGATAAACTGGTTTTGTAGGAACATTGGAATCTGTTGTTTAGTGCCAAGAAATACTTGATCTTTGTAGACCGTTAATATTCAGCATCTTACAGAAACGAAAGGAGAACCTCACAGGTTAATGAGCATTTGTGTGTCAGGATCAGCAAAATGCCCTGTGGATTCTCAACTGTATCATGGTTGAATAGAGCTGAATTCTTAAAATACAGTTAAACTGGAGGTTTTGTAGTGTTTGTAGGATACCTCTGGAGGTCTTTTTGACCACAGGTGTTGGATAGTAGCCTAAGAAAGGCTTGTTTTATTCGCCAAGCGTGTGTTAAAGAGCAGGAAGCTTTGTTCAGTTGACTACTGCGTCAGCTGTGTGGTGTGCTCAACTGCTTTGGTCTGTGTGTCCCTCCCCTTCAGGTCTGCCCAGGACGTGAAGGCCCTATTTTTTTTGGAGATGAACAGCATGGTTTTGTGTTCAGCCACACCTTCTTTATCAAAGACAGCCTGGCTCGAGGTTTCCAGCGCTGGTACAGCATCATCACTATCATGATGGACCGGATTTACCTCATCAACTCCTGGCCTTTCTTGTTGGGAAAAATTAGAGGCATCATCGATGAGCTTCAGGGCAAAGCACTTAAGGTAGGTCAGTGCACAGAGTCCTTTGGGCTCGATGTTAGTAACATTATGATACTTGATTTACATGAAACTCATTGCAGCCGGGGTGGTCATTTAAGGTTGGCACAAGGGAGAAGAGGATGGTGCATATCTGGGGGTGTAGGAGGGAAGGAACAGGGTGCCTTTCTCATTTTAAGCCAGTCACAACACTTTTGGCAGACCTAACTGCTAAACGGTAGCTCTGATAGAGATGTAAGTAACTAAAGTTATGGAGGACAGTGGGTTTAGGGCGTGAGTGTTACTTGATGTTAGTCAGTCTAAGAATAAGATTCTTTCCCTCTCTTTTCCCATAATTTACACTTTATTTTGGATGACTGTGTGTGACGCACCTTGCTCACATCGTGTTTTGGTTGGGTTTTGGTTTTTGGCTCGGCTCCGTGTAAGCATTTAGTCTTTTTTCAGTCTCTTGTACTGCCCTTTCTGTGGTGTAGGTGTTTGAAGCAGAGCAGTATGGGTGCCCTCAGCGTGCCCAGCGGATGAACACGGCCTTCACTCCCTTCCTGCACCAGCGGAACGGCAATGCAGCCCGCTCCTTAACGTCACTGACCAACGATGAAAACCTCTGGGCGTGTTTACATACTTCCTTTGCTTGGTAACGCCACCCACCTTTTCTAGATTCTGAAACTTCTTCGTGAAGAGAATATTGTCATGTTCGGAAAGGGTGGAAATGTGATTTGTTTGGGTAGTTTTTTCTTGAGGTAGCAAGTTGGACTTTGCAAATTCGTCTCCGAATTGGACGGAGCTAAGCCTGCTGACGCCTTTAGGACACAAAATATCCTTGTTGCTTTGAAGTAAACCTCCAAATGTGGCTGCTGATGGAAACCATGTCTGTCTAGATGGGAAGTATAAAGGGAGGTATGGAAGAAAGCAAGAAAAGATGCTCCTCCCCCCAGGGTGTTGTACCTGGGATTCACAGTTGGAAGTGCAGTGGTGGTTCACCTGGAAGTGCCCGTGTATTGTGATAGGCAGCGTGGGAGGTGCAGCTGTTTGGCACAGTAGTGTGTCTGTGGGAGTCCAGCGGCTCCAGTTCCTGACTTTGCTCATCCAACTTCCCTGGAGACGTGCCACAGGGCGCGTTGCAACACCGGCATGTGACTTGGATGGGGGACAAGTGTGTTGCGCAGAGTAATTGCAAAATGGCAGGCGTTTTGGTGCCTTGGAGTGGCAGCGGTTGTAAGATACGCTGATAGTTACCACACCGAGTAAAGCGTGGAGATGTGTTGAAAGGAAACACAGATCGGGTAGTGGTTGGATTTTTCTGTTGAGCTCATCCCACCAAGTTTCTTAGTGGATTTTTGCACCTAGCAATCAGCTTAGTGAACACTCCTTCTGTTTCTTTCAATGTCTGCAGGCTTCTGAAAGCTTGTGGCAGCCGACTTACAGAGAAGCTTCTGGAGGGAGCACCAACAGAAGACACCCTCGTTCAGATGGAAAAACTTGCAGGTGAGGTAGAAGTTTCCAGAGCTGGAAGACCCTCTGAGAATGCTTTGGAGGGTAATACACCAAGTACTTTCATCAGCATCGTAAGCGCAGCCGTCTCTCATCAACTTCACCTTAGTGGAGGTCTCTGCAGTAGCTGATGTGCTCTCCCGTGTGGAGATGGCTCTGACAGGCATGACAAGTCAAAGCCTTGGCCTCGTAGGCTCTCTGCACGCACACGTGCTGTTTGTTACTTGTGTAAGTGTTGCATCACCATGATTATTGTTCTCTCTGGCTGGGTTGGCCCTCCCAGTAAATCTCTACGGCCAGAAGAATTGGCAGTCACAGCGTAAGGACTTCTTGCTGCTTTTTCTACAAAATCTCTAAAATTAAAGGATCATAATTTTGTCCTTGCATTGAATTATTTTATTAATCCACTTAGACTAGAATCTATAAAACCTGCTTCAAATCTTGGTCCCTGACCTTCAAATCAGGAATAGAGGACGCGTGGCGAGGTCAAAAGCGGTGACTTTGTGTTCTGTAGGAGGTGAAAATTTCTTCTTGACTCTCCAGTGTTTATATCTGAACTACGAAGCATCATTACACTTCAGGTGTGTCTGTGACACTGCTACTCTCAGTCAGTGTGTTCTGGACTCCCCCCGCAGAGCCAAAACCAGCTGGCTGCAGTGTGTATAGGCACTTCTGAGGCACTTCCCGTTCCTAGAGAGCAGCTGGTTTTATGACCACTCTGCCTTGTATTTTGCCAGACCTGAAAGAAGAGTCGGAAGGCTGGGATGGCTCCGAGGAAGAAGAGAAGCCTTCTTCCCAGCCAGATGTTGTAGAAGGCCAGGAGCTGTCTAAATGTTCCCCTGAAACCTCTCTGATGCCCGACTGCAACAGCTGGAACGTGGCTCACAGGAGGTTGTCTGTCTTTCGCTCTCTCAGGCACATGAGACAGGTAAGAGAGGAGCACAGTTACTCTGAGCTGAACTCACAAGCTGATAACCTCTTTTCTCCTGATGCTGTTTTTGGAAAAGATAAATTCATTTCCTGCAGTCTGCGCTTCTTTCCCGGTTCTGTGTTCAGCACTGTGCCTACACAGCCAGTAACATGGTGTTAACGGCATCCCTGGGGACTCTCCCTTCCTCTGAGATCATGTGGGCCTCTAGTGATCATCGCTCATGTGGGATGGGATCATATGATTTCTCTCAAATTCTTTGCTCTTCTTCTTCCCAAGAGCAGCGATGGTAATTTAATACAGAGGTTGTGCCGCAGTTTCAAGGCCAAGTATTACTTCCTTAAAACAAAAGTGCTTCGGAGGGGGGAAAATAATTTCCAAACAAAACAACTGGTTCTGTACAGATCTGACTTTTTGCCAGAGCTTCCAGTTACCTGGCTGAGGGGGGAGGTTCAGTGCACTTGACTCACAGTCTCTGTCACACCAGCTTGTTCTCCTGGACAAATAACCTCCCGTATTTTTGATTTTTATCTGCTTTATCTCTTTAGCCTCCTTTTGTTCTACTTTCTCCTAATTCGAAATGCTTGAAGCTATTAAGCTACACTGCGTTGCAAGTGTGGGCCTTTGGAGGCTTGCCTAAGACTATTGTTTCATCTTCGATGCCTGACTCGCTGTTGTGACCATGTCCCAGCTGAGAGAAATGCCTGGAAGTTGTTCCAATCTAACGGAAGTTGTTCAGTCCCAATGGGCCTGTGTCCATCTGTGCTGGGTTTAGTCAGGAAAGAGTTAACGCTCCTTACGGTGGCTGCTAGGGAGCTGTACGGTGGATGCAGAGAGCAGCACTGATAAGGTCTCAGCTGGCGCTGGGCAATGCCTGCCCCAGATTCAAGGTCTTTCTCCACTTCTCACCCTGCAGCTGCGTTCCCAGCTCTCGCTGTCTCGCTGCAGGCAGGGCAGGGGACACGCAGCTCAGAGAGCTGACCCGAGCTGACCGAGGGAGTATTTCATTCCACAGCACGTCATGCTCGGGGCACAGGCGAGGACGGGGTCCAGGAGCCGTTACTCTCTTGCTCGTTTACTTCCTGGCACTTGCTGACACCGTCCCTGACTCCTGCGTTAGCTGCTTTGCTCACTCCTGTGCTGGCTCGCTCGTGAGGGAGTTGGTGGGTTTGTTTAGTTTTTTCGGTCGTGCTATCACTGACAGGGTTCGCTTGGAATCTGCTGCTGCGGCTCTCGGGCTCTCTGGGTCTGACTCTCACGACTCAGCACCCGGTTGCGCATTGGTCAGTGCGTGGTGATCAACAGTGTCATAATTATATCATAATTGTATCATGTTTTATTTTCTATTATTTTAATTATTAGTACTGTAGATATTAGTTTAGATTTAGTTAGTAAACGGTTCTTGTCTCAACTTTACGAGCTTCCTTATTTCTTTTTCCTTCGATTCTTCCCCTCCACTGGAGGAGAGGAGGGGTGTTTGTGAGAACAGCTTCGTGGTATTTTGCTAGCCGGAGTTAAACCACGACACCGTCCTGCCGAAACCGGTAATTTGGCCAGCAAGTGGGCTGATGGCTGCAGTCTGCACTGAAGGATCTGGGGCAGCCGAGAAACGAAGCTGCTGTTCTCTTAACGTGCTTGGCACTGGGCTGGCTCGGAGGTTAGGCACGTTGGCAGAGCGGTACTTCGCCGCGCTGTTGGTCCTCGAAACCGCAGGTGGGGGTGAATACGGTTTTGTGTGACAGTCTGATGCCTTTCGCACCTGGCGAAGGAATGCTTGATATTGGTGCTGGGGTTAGAGCTCTTGCTCCGTGCCCAGGACCTGCTAAATCTTCACGTTCACCTCTGCTGCTCAGTTCTAGCTGTTTTCTGGTGGGGCAGTCGTGCTTGTGGCAGGGCAGGCGGGATGTTTCACTGATTTCCATAACCCATGCAGAATGGTTTGGGGTTGTGGTTTTTTTTCAGGTTCTTGGGGCATCAGCGTTCCGCATGCTGGCTTGGCATGTTCTCATGGGGAACCAGGTCATCTGGAAAGCTCGAGATATGGATCTTGTCCAGTCTGCTTTTGACGTGCTACAGGTAGAAACCTTCTCCTTTGTTTCCTGGCTCTGTATTTTAACATGTATTTCCCTAGGATTCCAGCTTTCACAGTGACCTGTCTCTGCCATGTAATCTTGTAGAGAATGTGTCGAAATTACATGGGTTTGAAAAATATAACAACTAAAAAAAAAAAATCCCTAAAAACATCCCAACCAAAAAACCTCAACCTGTGGGTATCTCTGTTGTCCTCAGCAGCTGCATGGCCTTTCGAGCTGAGCAAGATACTTCTGATCCCCCAGATCAGGAGCGTCTGCCTGAGCCCTGGAAGCCAGAGAGAGAACTGCACTGTACTTGTTTAGTTCCAGTGCTTCTCTTGACGCATTTCCTTCCTTCTCCAGACTATGCTGCCCGTTGGTTGTGTGCGGATCATCTCCTACAGTGACCAGTATGAAGAGGCGTATCGGTGTAACTTCCTAGGGCTCAGCCCACACGTCCAGATCCCATCCCACATACTAGCATCTGGTAAGAACCTGTTGCAGAACTCTCTCCTTTCCTCATCATCCCCTGTTAAAGGACACGATTTTTTTTTATAAGTCTTGGCAGATAGTCTAACAATGCTGCACTAATTAACACTGTACCACTTAATTTTGTGGGTTTTCCCCATATCCTCACCCAATCAGTACTTGAAAGGTGTGACACCTGCTTTAACACTGACCATGCCGTGGCTGACAGTCCTGATTCCTGTGGAGCAGGGTGTGTAGCTGTGTTTTAGAATCTGGGCTAGTACAGTTGATGTTCTCTTGGGCTCTTGTCGCTCCAGAATTTGCGGTCCTCGTGGAAGTTCGCACTGCTACCCGGTCCAGTCTCTACCCAACTCTGTTTGATGAAGAGCAGTCCCTCAACAAGTACGAGTTCGTTGTCACCAGCGGTAGCCCTGTTGCAGCAGATCGAGGTGGGTGATTTGAAAGCAGAAAGAACCTGTATCGCTGGGGTTAAAAGAGCATCTTGATCTTTAACAGTTTTTTGGGCTCTTCATGCCCTTCAGGAAGTCTTGAGTAGGAGCCAGGTCAGTATACGACTGCTGTTTGAGGTGAGGTTTACCACAGTCTGATTGTAAAGGGTTTGCTTTGCCAGATGAGTGTTTTGCTTATTAATTTTCAGAAACGAGAAGTTGTGTAACGTGGGTACGGTAGCAATTGTAGGGAGATTCTTCCGTAACCCACGATGAACACTTTCTATCCTGAAATACTTGTGTGTTCATTTTGGTGAGTTCAGCTTATGAGGACCATGACATCACTCATCGCCCGTGTTCCACTCGATAGGCGGGCACGATGGACACAGAAATGCCCAGACCCTTTTTCCTTTTGCCTTCTCTGTTCAAGGATGTGAACGCTTGTATCTGAATGTGATTTGAGCCATGTCCATCAGTCTCGTGTTCTGGGAAGTCTCAATTTAGGTGAATTGGCCTCACTCACTGTCTCGAAAGATGGCTCATCCTTCCTGCTCTGTTCTCCAAAGACACAGGCGCAGTGCAGAGCAGACTTCCTCCCTCCGTAGTGTTTTTCCTGTGCTCCAGCAGCAGTTGTATACATGGTGCCACGTGTATAATTACAGCAGTCTAATTTGCATCCAACCACAGTGGCATGTCCAGAATCTTCTGGAAAATAATAGTCACTGGAAGGTCTTTTCTCTGTCACAGCATCTTATTAGGCCATGGACTGCTGGGGCAAAAAGCCTCCCAGGGAATTCCAAGAAGTGGCCTGGGAAAGGAATGCCTTGGGTTGGTTGTCGGTTTGTTTTTACACTGTATCCTGGAACTGCCCTTAACAAGAGGAGTGTCAAATCAAGAGGAAGTGGGGATTTGAAACAGAGTTTTTGCATTTCTGTGTGTACGTACGTGTGTTGTCCAGAGCGTGCAGAGTTGTCAGAACTTTGCCTTTTTAACAGGTTTTTGATATGGGACTAGAAATGCCAAAATCTAAACAATTTAAGTCTAAAAGTGGGTCTGAAGAAAACAAAGAACGTGTGCCTGCTCCAGGATCCTTCGCAGAATTCCGTGGTGCGTCTCGGGTCAGATGTTTTTCTGGTGGGATGATCTTTAGCTCCTCTTCCATGGAAGTGAAATCAAGGCAGGCCGCGGGGTGGGTATGTTCTTCCAGCTTGTAGAATAGGTAGGTTTCTTCCTGACTCGAGGAAGGTTGTTATCTGTGAACTAATCAAGCCAAGTTTGTGTTGAAACTGGCTGTGCTGTTAGGAATAGTGTAGCTCTCTGCTTATAGAGGAAGCTGCGTTAATGCACCAGACCAAGTACTGGTAAAAAACGAGTGCTTTTGAGCACAGTAAGACGTGGAAAATGTGTGTTGTCTGTAATGCCAGCAGGTATCCAGGCCCAGGCCATAGAATACACGGACTAGTCCTCGCCAAGAGTCCCTGGAGAGGTGTAAGCGGGTAACCTGTCGCTCGTGCGTCCTCTTTCTCACCCTTCTCCCCCTCTCTCTGACCCCGTAGTTGGCCCTACAATCTTGAACAAGATCGAAGCTGCCCTGACCAACCAGAACCTTTCCGTGGACGTTGTGGATCAGTGCCTTGTTTGCCTCAAGGAGGAGTGGATGAAGTAAGTACGGCTGCTTCGCGTTCAGAGAAAGAGCTCTGGCACCGATCCTGGAACCGGTGCAGCAGAGCGCAGGACAAGCCTGTAGTCAGGTGTCTTTGAGGCTTGAGAGTGGTCGGCTTTACTGCTGGGAGCTAAGAATATCGGAATTCTACTCTAGTCCAAACTCCCTTTTTGGCTTTCGGCAGCTCTTCACCTTTATGCTTCGGTTCACGCGTCTGTATGTTACCTGCATGGCCGTACTTGTCTGCCCTGTGCGCGCTGGGAGGATTAAGTATGCAGATAGATACGGGCCTGTCGGAGCGCTCTATCCAGTGCAGATAACGTGCCAAACAGATGTCAGGGTTGCGCCTTCAGGCGCTGCGTTTCAAAGGTGCAAGTGGTTGTAAAGGAAGGCCGGCCGGCCGTGGGAAAGAACTCCTGGAACGTTAGGGTTTGGGGGATTTACCTGAAGGCCAGATGAGCACTAGATGTGTCTCCCAGGGCGAGTTGTCACAACTAATTGTTTTACTTTTTGCTAGGATGAAGAAGCAGACTGTAGTTAGGCATATTACTACTGGAAATGAGTAATCCCCCTAACTAATCCCCCTTTTCTTGTACTTTTCTTCCTCCCACCTTGCTGAGAAGAAAGCTGGGGGGGACTTTTGACAGGGGCAGGGAGTGACAGGACAAGGGGTAACGAGTTTAAACGGAAAGAGGGAGATTGAGATGGGCCATCAGGAAGGAATTCTTCCCGCAGAGGGTGGGGAGCACTGGGACAGGTTCCCAGAGAAGCTGTGGATGCCCCATCCCTGGCAGTGCCCAAGGCCAGGCTGGATGAGGCTGGGAGCACCCTGGGCTATGGAGGGTGTCCCTGCCCGTGGCAGGGGGTGGCACTGGATGGGGTCTAAGGTCCCTTCCAACCCAAATCATCCTGTGATTTTTCATTCAGAGCATGAGAATAGTTTCCATGGGATGCTGTTTGAAGCTTTTCTTGATGCTTAGCTGCAGCAGGTACCGAGAGGAGCTAAAATTAGCGCTCATTCCCTGTTGGATCAAGGCCATTGTAATAGTGACAGGAGTTTCCTTTTTCTGCAGTAAAGTGAAGGTCCTCTTTAAATTCACCAAAGTGGACAGCAGACCCAAGGAGGATACCCAAAAACTGCTGAGCATTCTGGGAGCCGCGGAAGAGGACAACGTCAAGCTTCTCAAGTTCTGGATGACCGGCCTGAGCAAGACGTACAAGTCCCACCTGATGTCAACGGTTCGCAGCCCGACGTCCTCGGAGTCCCGGAACTAAAGGGTGCCCAAACCTCACTTGCTGCCTTCGGATAATGGCAGGGAATGCCGAGTTAACCACTGCTGAGCCGGCAGCCCGTGCGTTAGGTGGATAGCGAAACTTCATCACTGTTCTTCTGGTCCTCAGACTAACTTGAAGAGTGACTCGAGTCTTTTCTAATTGCTGTGAGACTGGACTAATAAGTGCTAATAAATAGTGCTGCTGTCTGTCCTGAAACTCAACTAACTCTAAATCCAGACCTCCAGACTAAAATACAGCAACACTCAAAGAATCGGCGTGAATTCATTAAAATCCCGTGCCGTCCTCGTTAAGCATTATGGTGTTGCAGTATTTTAAATTTCATTGGCAAGACTCGGATACCTGTGGCAACGTCCAGAACTCTGGGGAGTGGATATAGTTAATCTCCCCGAATCCCACATAAATCTCCTAAATGCCTGAGAGAACAAGAACCAAAACCAAGTGACACGTCACAGGGTACGGATCACGTGTAAACCGTTTCGAACCACTTTACGCTCGGATTTAAGGAGAGACTGTTTTCTGCTGTAGCATAAGTCAGGATTTCCTGCTGGGGTCCTGTCACTCCACTTTATTTATTTACATCTTGACACGGTTTCAGCGTTTGCTTTGGAAATCTTGTCCGTGAGGGAGAATTGGGATACAGGAAGGCTCAAAACGCAGCCTGCTTGCCTCTCCAGAGGGTAAAATACTCGCCTTGTTTTGCCTGTGGTTGCAAAACTTGCAGGTAATGAAGATAACCTCGTCAGGATAAGGGTGCTGGTGTTCTGGCTTCAGAATTAATTTTCTAGCTTCCTAATTAAGTTAAGCAGAAAAGATCCAACCTGTAGGTGCTCCCTTCTATAACTCCAGTAGCTATTTCGAGTGCTTCATGGAAACATTGGTGCCGTTTTTAATTACCTAAACAGACTTTCCTTATCTGTATTGTAAGGAGTTACTGTTCCTGTTGTGAAGTCTCTTTTTATTGTCTCTTTTTTTGTCTTTTTTCCTGGATCATTGTTGGGAAAACTTGACATTACCGTGGACGTTTTTAACAAGCTGGAGGCAGGTACCCGGGTGACCTTTGTTCAAAGGAGACTCGAGCTCAGAGAGGGGTGTTCCAACTTGTCACGAGTTCTGTTCTTATCTAAAATCTGCAGGTTGATTTTTGTCTGGAACATCTGTAAAAGGGCGACAGGCATTAAATCTTGTTCAGAGCTATTTTTGTAAAATGGACAAAGCCTAGTTTTGTGTTGATTTTTCAGCATGTGCGGGGCAAGCAGCAGCTGACCCACGAGGTAATTCCTGCAGAATTTAACAGGGCTTTTCCTGGTTTTATCTCGCTGACAGTGGGATACAAGCAACAGAAGTTAGAAGAGCATGGACTAGTGAGTTAGAATTTCCGGTGCTAAGTCGGTGCTAGCTCTTGTGATCTCACACTTTATTCTTCTACCTGATAGCCATTCTGGTCCAACTTAGAGCTGAGTAACCCAACAGCCAAGACGTTATTTGGCGTTTGGACCTTCTTGATTGCTGAACTGTTTGGTTGTTTTTAAGAGCAGCTCTCCCAAGCGATCCAACGTTAACACCTAGTCTCTGTCTAACCCAGGGTTGGTGCAGAAGCATGTGCTAGCAAAGCTCCTATTTCTGAACAGAAGTGTGCTGTCTTCCAAAGCAGCAAAAGGGCGGGCACAAGGTCAAGCTTGAGGCTTCATCCTCTGCTTCCATGCGCTTGTGTATGGTGAGATGCACGCGGCATCGATCGGTCTGTGTCGTGGACTCTGGATAGCGTATCGTTTTTAAACCAGGGTGAGGAAACCACTAACTTAACACGTATGAAATACCTGCAGGAAAGGGGGAGAGTTGCTGAAGTCTGTGAACCCGGGGCTCCCGCGTAGCTGTGCTTGCCTGCCAGAACAGACCTAGACGTGGGATTACCGAACTAATTGTCTGGGCAAGTTCCCGCAGCTCCGGCCGCGGGTGCTCGTTTTGCCGTCAGCCATAGCTGGAATGTGCATGCTCCTCTTAGCACAACTTAATTAACAAAAAAAGCATCTCTGCGGCCATCTTTCACCACCCTCCTTCCCTCTAAACGATACGCCTTAAAGACAAACTGATTGGAGCAGGATGTGTCTTTATTCCGGCGCGATTTCCTTCTCTGTGTGTCCGAGCATCGTCTGCCTGGCAGGCCGACGGCGAGGGCTGAGCACCCAGTGGCAGGCTGATGGTGAGGGCTGAGCACCCAGTGACAGCGGGCCGATGGCGAGGGTGAGCACCGCGGCGGCAGGCTGATGGTGAGGGCTGAGCACCCGGTGGCAGCGGGCCGATGGCGAGGGCTGAGCACCGCGGTGGCAGGCTGATGGTGAGGGCTGAGCACCGCAGTGACAGGCCGACGGAGCCACCCCGGCTCTGGGTCACGGGTTGGGCTGCAGTTACAGCCAAAGCCTTTTTGCACTAGTTCTGCCTGCCCCGGTCCATTCAGCGCGGCGGGATCCAGCTCAAGGGGTTGGGCAGCCCGTGCCGTGTGGCCGGCTGGCGTTTGGGGAAGGGTTAGGATGGTGAGGAGCGCCTGGAGCAGCTCCTGAGTGCATCCAGCAGTGCCCGTGACCCGTCTTTTCCCTAAGCCCGGGGGGGCGGCCGGCCGGGGTGAGGGGCACAGCTCGACGCCCACCGCCCGCTCCCTGAGGAAACCTCCCAGCGCAGCCCGCTCGGAGGCACCGCGCATGCGCGGAGGGCGCGTCTGAGCGGCGCGGCCATGTGGGCGGGGGGCTCGCCGCGGCGGGCTGGCCTGGGGCTGGCGGCGGCGCTGGCTCTGGCCCTGGCCTTGGCGGGGTGGCGGCGGCGGCGGCGGCCCCGGCCCGTGCGAGAGGTGCTCTTCTTCCCCTCACAGCCCAGCTGCACCGAGGCGCTGCTGGCCGAGGCGGCGGGGCCCAGCGCGGCGGCCCCCAGCGCGGCGGCGCGGCCCTGCCCCTGCCCGCTGCCCCGCGGCGACTGCCCCCTCAGCCGCCTCCTGCGGAGGCTCCTCTCGGCCCGCCGTTCCCTCGAGATCTGCATCTTCGCCTTCTCCTGCCCGCAGCTGGGACGCGCCGTCCAGCTCCTCCACCACCGCGGCGTCCGCGTCCGCGTCGTCACCGACGCGCAGTACATGGGCCTCAGCGGCTCCCAGATCGGCCGGCTCCGGCACGCGGGTGAGGGGGCTGCCCCCGGGGGCAGGGCACGGCGGGGCGCTGGGGGTGGCTGTGGCCTGGGGGGGACACCTTGGACTCCCGCTGAGTTGTGCCTTTGTAGGGATCCCGGTGCGCCACGACCAGGAGCGCGGTTACATGCACCACAAGTTCGCCATCGTGGACGGGAGGATGCTCATCACCGGCTCCCTCAACTGGACCACCCAAGCGATCCAGAACAACCAGGAGAACGTGCTGGTCCTGGAAGATGCCGAGTATGTGAAGCCTTTTGTGGATGAGTTTGAAAGGATTTGGGAGGAGTTCAATCCCATCAACTACCGATTTTTCCCAAAGACCAGAAATGACTGAGCCGCCTCCCAGGGCTGGTGCGGTACTGAACAGCTTGTGTTCACGGACTTTATTATGATGTGCAGACGTCACTGTATGGCCCATCTGGGGGTAATTTAGGTAAGCTCCTCCGCCGAAGCGGAGTACTGGCCACCCCAAAGTGCCACAGGTCCCTTGCTGCGGGGCATTCCCGTGCTTTAGGGAATGACCCAACTGTTTGGCGAGTTGTTCTGGGAGGATAGCTGCCGTAGGGCTGTACTCACAGAGCCTAACACCACAGGCAGGCTTGTTGCCGCGCCCTGGCGCAGACCAGGTACGCGCGTGTGGTGCTGGGTGGGTGTTTCGACAGTGAAATGGGCGTTTTCCAACCTGGGACGTGGCAGAATTGTAGCACAGTGGCTCCTCTGCGTCAGGAAGAGTTCAGAGGGCCACGAGCTAGAGTTTGGGTAAAGATGAGGCACTCAAGTTACAGTTCTTGTTGGCATTAATTGTTGAACGTTTGTAAAAGGTTTGTGAGCAACACAAAGGCAGGAATTATAAGCAGATTTTGGTTGTGTACATGCTTCCTTGGAGATTAGCAAAGCTCTAGCACAGCAGTGTGAGTACAGATACTAAAGACAGCTCGTCTGCTGGCACTACGTGTAGGGGAGCCTGGAAAGAAAGGAGAGAAACTGTTCTTTGGGATCAGTTGGTCTTGAGAGCGGCCACAGCCGGAGTTCAGCCACTGACCTCAGTGTGGAGCGGCGGGAGGAAACCCACCGTGTCCTGGCCTGGTTTCGGTGCCTTCGACCATCTGTGCTGGCAGCTGGGGGGCGGGCAGCGAGGGGACAGCACGAGGGTGGTGAGAGCTCTGTCCCTGCAGTTCAGGGTGGGACAAAGATGGGTGTAAACTCTGGAATTTCAAAACTCCGAACAGTCTGTGTAGGGATTGCTTTATACTGAATAGAAAGTGCCTCAGAATCTCTCAGAATGAAGAAAAAGGGTCTTAACGTTTCGTTCCCAGTTGTGCTTGACACAGCAGCGCGGCGCTTGCGCTGTTAAATAAACCATCATCACAGCAAGGCTCAGCGTCACCTGGATTTTGCACTCCAAGCGGTCCTTACGGGTTGGTTGGCCCAAACATCCCAACAATTAAAAATGCCTGGAGATCCTCAGGTATTATTTAGGATACACGGAGTATTTGGGATACCACAGCTGGCAGGTGACGTAGTCTGTCAGGGAAAGCTGGCATGGGCCTGGGGGGGAAGAGCACTGCTGCTCTCTCTGGCGTAGCACACGCAAGAGGCTGAGGAGGGTCATTCTCTGGTAAATCCCGTTCGGCAGCATTAGATTTACACCACTTTAAACATGTTATTGCTAGTAAGATGCTACCTGTTGCATTTCCTTCGTGAAGCGTGACTCTAAAAGCTCCCTTGTTGTCAGGCTCCGGCCTCTGCTCCGTTCTGCCTGTAGCAGCGTTCTTTTTGAAAGAAAACACCTCGCCACGCGGCATGCCAAGGGTGGTGCAAAAATAGTTTATTACCGTATCGTTAATGTAAAGTTAGGTAATTATATTTACAAAATAAAAATGATCAGCTACATCCAGGGGAACCTAGCATGTCACACGACGGTTCGTAAGGAATAAATACTGTGAGAAGAGGTGATGTTTCTATTGCAGTGAGCAGTTGATCGGGAACAGTGGCTCCTAAAAAAGCACTGGGATAAACTGGAGAGGAAGGGAGAAGGGAAGGAGAGAGGAACTCACACATACTGAGAAACAGGGGCCTCCCACACCCGTTCTCCTCTGCAGAGGGAAAACACCCCCTGTGAGACGTGACTAACCTGTGTGGAAAATGCCCCTTAAAAGAGGCCGTTCCGCCCCACGGAGGGACAGGCCTCTCCCCACGGCCCGTGGGGATTGTTCCTGCGCCTGAGCCGCGGGCATTTCCAGCAGCGGCGAGGCCGAGCATCCCGGCGCTGCCCGGGTACCGACGTCCCTGCTCCGCTGCCGCTCTGCCCCTCGGGTGCTTGGCGGGTCGGAGGCGGAGGGGCGGCCGCATCGTCGCAGGAACTGGGAAACGCCTCTCGCGTCCTCGGTATTCGCAGTTCCGGTGGGTCGTTTCCAGAGTACAAGCGGTAGTAGAGCGTGGTGGGTGCGTGGTTTTAATCCAGAACGCGTCGCCGTCGGTTACGGGTCAGTCGTTGGTTAAAGCCGTGCTCGGGCAGCACTGAGGCCTTCCCTTCCCGGTAGGAGGGCGGAGGAAGACTGACCGCGAGTACCTGAACTTCAGGTACCGCCCAGACTCGCAGAGCTTCCTTCTCTCTCCCCAAAACCCTCATCCTTTTAAATGATACGCTAAAATCTCGAGTCATCCAGAACTCCGGGTCCCAGGAGGGTCAAAGCCTGCACGTTCGGATCCGCTTTCTACTTACCACGGCCGTTAGTCCCTCCCGAGAGCCTCTGCCGTCTCGGCCCGCGGAGCCTTCTCACCCCTCCCCGCAGGCAGCGCGCGAAGCACCAGGACACCCGGTGTAACCGCGCTCGTTTACGCGCCGACGGCCAGCTCGGTTCAGCTGGTACCGCCGTGTCCAGCTCATCAGGTTTCCGCTAGGAAATCCTGCACCCCCCGTTCCCTTCAGCAGCCTCCAACTGGCGCCGGGCCAACCGCCGGGCCCGACTCCTGCCTCCTGTCCAGCCCGGCGCTCCCTGCTCCCGCGGCAGCGCGGTTGGATCCTCTTGTAAGGAACGGTTTGCGCTACGGGATCACGCGAGCGCAACTCGGGAGTAACTATGTTGTACTCAAAGTCACGGTTGAAGTTATGTACCGTACTTACACCACCTCTCCACGCTGCTGTAGGGTGTCTGTCCGTCCCGCGGCGGGGGGGGGAGGGGTCTGTCGGTCCTTTGGAAAGTCCAGGAGCATCTGGAATGCGCTCACAAGCGAGTTACGGCACTACGGGACTGGCTGCAACTCCAGCGCGCGCTCCGTCACCGAGTAGCTCCTGCCGCTGCGCGTAATGACAGGGAGCGGTTTGCGCGCGGTGTTCCCACCGCTCTCAAATCCAAGACCACCGAGTCCTCTGGGACAAACCACCCCGGGTGTAGAGGTTACAGTTCTCCAGCAGCCTGTGCGCCATCCCTGGACAGGCGTCTTCAAACGAAGGGGGTTAGAAAAGGTGTTTGTAACAGTCGTCAGACCCCCAGCAACCAGTTTATCGGGGCAGGTGGGGGGAGCTGGGGACGTTACGCCCCGTGCTGCTCTCCCGGGCCATCTGGGTTGGAACAGGGTGTAAAAATCAAACCCCCAGCTTCAGGCACAAAAGAGAACCCGCCGCTGATTTCGGCGTAAGAAATATTTACACGGCGTTGCGCTGGACGCTTACGCAGGATTTAAATCACCTTTGTTTCGGAAGGGAAGAGTAACAAAAGCTTTTCCTTTTCTACAAAAGATGGGAGAACAAGGTGCCGACAGCGGGAAGGCAACGCGCGTGTGCCGAGGTGCTCCCGACGAACTACGCGCTGCGTCCCAACGGCGGCAGAACCCGCGCGGGTACGAAGGGACGCGTCGTGCGGCGCCGGGGGGGGCAGCGCGGGACGCGGTGCGGTCCACCTCCGGCACGGGATGAGAGAGCTGGTGTGGTTTGCAAGCACACGAGCACAATCTGCTTCTGGTTTTGATAGGTGGGCAAAGCAAAGGTCCCACTTAGAGCAGGAGCCAGTCCGTTTAGGGGCAGACGGTGCAAACAGTAGGAAAATTTTACCTGGAGCCAATTAGGTGTCTGTGCACCTTCGCTGCGCTTGCCTCTTCCTCGCCCTCACGTTTCAGTACCAGCGACAGCGTAAAACCCGCTGCACGTGTTACGCCCTGCGCGCCCCAAGCAGGACACGCACCAGGACACGCACCAGGACTCGTCCCGCTGTGCCCGGCCCCTGGACCACACCGAAAGGCGAAGCCCACGGCCAGGGGCCGTGCCACCGCGCTGGGCAGCAGGACGATGCAGGCGGACTCCGAAAGCCTTCGGTGCAAGGGGGGGCTCACCCTCTCCTCCCCATCCTTCTTCCCTTCTCCACACGCTGATTTGAATAGCCACGGATTTACCCTGAAAGACGGATGGAGCCTGGAGCAGGAAGGAGCAGTGGGCTAGCTAAGGACCACGGCTACCAGTAAGAGCTTCCCAGCTGGCTTTTCTTTCCCCTTTTTCCTTCAAAGCACTGCTCTCTGCAGAAATATTTCCAGAAATACTTCCATTTTTGACAGCTCACGGATGCTGCAGGTTCCTTTTCTTTAGTGTAAAGGCAGGTAACGTACCGCCTCGTGCTCTGGCCAGACGCTTAGCTGCCAGACCAGGCGGAGCGGGAAGCACAGCCCGCAGCGGCAGCTCAGCGCGGCTGTCCATACCACAGCATCTTCCCTCCTCCTCCTCTTCTCTGTGACCTCCAGAACTCATCGCTGGCTGCCGCAGGACGCCGGTTACGGCGTTCCCAACGGGTGAAGTGCTGCCCCAAGGGTGCACTTGGTCCCGACGATGCCGCTGCTCAGCCCGATGCACCTTCCCTACAGCAGAGCCAGGTTCTAATTTCCAAAGGAGCCGAACTCCCCTGTGGAAGACGGCTGCTCCTACAAGCTACAGCGTACGAGACCACCACCACATTCATGAAAGACCCCTTTCCTTAGCAACAACATGTTAAGCCCACAAAGTTCAGCAATAAGATTCACTGATTTGGCTTATTAAGCATGGCTAAAACGGTGACAATGGTGGCCAGTCCCACCCCCCCGCCGTGTTCCCTCCGGCTCGCCTCCTGCCATCCAACCCACTTTGTCTATACCCATAGTTAGCGCTGGTTTCTCCCAGCAAACCTGCCTGTTTGGCATCTCTCAGCCATCCCACAGGCCAGAGAAGGTGGCCAACGTGTTAAAAATTCCCTGGTAGCAGACCTCTGCGCAGCTCATCCCCCGGCTCTGGTCCCGTTAGCCAACCTCAATCCAAATCCTTTCACAGCTGCTTCAGGGAGCCCATAAAAAGGCCGGGAGGGGGGGTTGTGTGATACCAGAACTGACAATTTCTGTACAATAAGGTGAAAGCAAACTAGAGGAAGGAGAGAAGCAAAACACCGTGCATGTTGCCTCGGGTGACGAAGTGACACGAGTGGCCCAGTTACATACGACCCGTTGCTTAGCGTACAGGCAAGTCTACGGGAAAGGAGCAAGAGCTGCCCGAGTGTTCCTGGGTGACTTCCCCCACTAAACATCGGCACGCTCTCACACGTGCATTAAGAATACTCCCCACAGCCTCTCTTCGTAGGGCCCTTTAGGGCCAAGCACAAGCAGAAAGCGCACCTCCGGGCCCTCCCTGCAGCCCGTACCCTCGTGCTGTACACGGCTCCCCGTGCCACCGCACCTCCTCCTGCCTTCCTGCACCAGCCACCCCGCAAGCGCCGCCGCCTTGGCCACCCGCTGCAGTGCCCTTCTGCCCTTTTTTGGAAAACAAGCACCATATTCGTGTGTTTCCACACGCCGGGGACAATCCCCAGCTGACCGTTAGCGTCTGCCCTCCACTCACCCAGCCCGTCTCCACGTTAAGAAATCAGGCGCGAAGCAGGAGCGCTGGCAAAGCCGTCAAGTGCTCCTCCTTGCCCAGATCAGCGCGTCCCAGGCGGGACACTGAGCTGCAAGAGAGGGTTTCTTGGTATGACCAAGCACGCAGCAGCAAACATCCCTCCGTGGGGAGCCTCAGGGTGCTCAGTGGGATGATCCTGTATCAGAAAGGGTCCAGCTTGTGTCCTCCACAGCACTGCTGCGCCGATGCAAACAGCAAGGTGGGTAACGTCTGGTCCTCACGCTGGAAATGCGTGCTCCCGAGCGAACCAGGTAAGCCAAGAAAAAGCGGGATTTGCTGGGGGATGTAAGAAAGGCCAAGGGTCCACGCGGTGAGGGGACCCGCGCGTGTTCTGCTCGGTTGGCTGAAAAGGGCAAAGTCCCAGCACACATCTTGAGAGAAGAGGAGGAGGAGGGCATCCTCCCGGAGCCCGTGATGTCTTGTAAGGGAAGAGCAACGTCGATGACAAGGCCTACACGCCATCCTAAACCTGCATCCCACGGCCTCCGCCAGGAGACTGCAGCTGCCAGAGCAGAGCTCACCTTGGACATGGAGCAGCCAGGGGTGAAGCGTAAAGGTGATCCCTGCTGAGACTGGAGAGATGGCTTTGGATGGGACCGAGCCAGGCAGCTGGGCCAGGTGACCATCCCCCCGACACGTGCAGAAAGGCAAACACGACGCACAAAACAGCAGACGGAGTCACCTTCCCACCCAAGTAATCGCCCGAATTCAGCTGAACCTGGGCCGCAGCACTCACATCTCTGCTGGTCCTGCGATCTCCTCCACTTGGCAGGCGTTGGCGTCCCTGCTGTCACTTGAAGAGTGCCTTCACCTGCTCGCAGATGCCACTGCAGCGTCACATTCCCAGCTGCTGTGAGCATGGGGAGCCGAACTCGCACCCTTCATCCACCCAGGAGGTTACACCGGACACCCAGCCCTCTCCCTTCAGTCAAGTGAGAGATGCTGTCAGGGAGAGAGAGAAAAACCGCGGACACAACGAGTGACAAAGGATGCTCTTCTTCCAGAAGTGGGATTTTCAGCACAACGCATGCGCACTTGACCTGGAGAAGGCTGACTCTGGGAAGGGCTACAACCAGGGAGACCTGCATCTGGATCTCCTCAGCTGGAAGGGAAGCAGGATGCCACGCCACGGCTATGAAGAGCCACTGCTAAGTATTACCAAGGTACACGGGTTTATCAACAGCAGTCTGTGCGTTAGCTGGCCATCAGCTACCTCGGCGTGGTGACAGCAGTTATATCCACAGCCCCAGGGTGACCGTTTCCACTCTGGGGCTCCCCAGTTTGGACTCCCATCGTGCAGGCGAGAAGCCGATGCTGAGGAGCTTTGGGCGCAAGGGCCACGTTCATCCGTGGTGGGATGGGAGGAAGGCTGAGGTGGCTGCTGACTGATGGGTGAAAGCAAATGCAACGCAAGGAGCAGCACTGAGACTCCTGGGAGCAGCTGATCGGAGAGATGGTCCAGGTGTGTCCTGGCTGGAAGGCTCCCAGGTCCTGCAACGCTCAGATTATGGCAAACACTACTGTGAGCTCGGATTAGGGCGAGTGGCTGCACATCAAACCATCTTAGAGAGCACGTGCCTGCTGCCGAGGGACAGGCTTCTGTATCCAAGTGGTTGAGCGTCTGTCCTGCCCTGCTCTTATCTCCAGGACTTCCACGTACGCCCCGGCACGATTACAAAGCGTCGCAGCAGGAGAGCGTCCCTGTACGTACTCTGCCCGCTGCACGGCGCTGACATCTTGGCCGGGGACAAGCGGGGCTCCAACGGGCAGGACGGACGGCTGTCAGGCACTGGTCCGAGTGCCCCGGGAAGCGTCAATCCAAGCGCTTGGCCATGGCAAGGCCACGCAAGCTGGACGTGAGCCTGATTCCCGCCGTGGTCAGATGATGCCGTCTCCTGCTGAGGGTCTGGTGGCTGAAACAGAGACTTGTTGCTCCAAGCATGACGATCAGGGTGAGCTCTCCGGCATCCGCCGAGGTCCAGCCTGGCAGGCCCGGAAATGGCTGTTATCAGCCCCGTGGCACTCACCGCTCCAGTTTGCTCTGAGGACTGCACTCGCCTGACAGACCTCAAATCGGCCACGAACGCACATGGAGCTGCCTACTCCAACCGTGTGTCAGCGCCCGAAAGACGAGGAAGCTTTGCTCCACGCGAAGGCGAGGGGGTAGTTTTGACAGCCCAGCCCCACGTGCTGCGGGTCTCTTGGCAGCTAAAGGAGACTGGGAAGGCAACGTGCTGGAGCGCTGCTTCGGCCCTGCTTCCGGCCAGGAGGCAGGACTTGGGATCTTCATAGGTGGCACCTTGAAACGCTCTCGTCAGCCCAGGATGAAGCCACCGTGCCGGGGCAGCCCTGCTGCTGTGAAGCAAAGCTTCTGCTCGGCTGGCCGTGTCCTGCATCTCGTGCTACCAGCTCCCTCAGCTCGGTTTCGTATCCTTCTATTGGCCTCACGGTGCTGAAGCGTATGCTTTAAATACAAAAGCTATCATCAGGACTGAGAAGGTCTGAAGCACATACTGGTTTTGAGATTTTTATTTCAGGAAAAGATTAAAGAATTAAAATAGGAGCTGCCCTGCTGACAAGAAGAGTTGAATTCAAGAAGCTGATAAAAAAGGAGCATTATATGCATTGAGCACTGTGCATTTTCAGTCAATATTGGCTCTACTTTCTACTCTACTTTCCTTTGACTAGGAAAAGGGAGTTTCACATGCGCACAGACCCTGGGATACACGGGACTCAATGAGAGGAAGGGAGTAACAGCAAAAAAAAGAGAGTGCTGGGCTTGATCGAACAGAGGCAAGAAAGTGATCTTACAGCTCGGCCCCCGAAACACCGACTCCGACCACCAGCGAGACGGGAGGCAAAGACACGCCGATGGGGCGGACTCGACGGTGCACGTGAGTATCTGCAGCTCCCTATCCATAACCACCCGGGCAGCCACCGAAGCTCCAACGGGCTTCGGTATCGCCTACATTCAGGATACGGCACAGTCAACGGCGCAGGAGAATCGTTTCTTGCATCCTCCTCCAGCGAGATGTCGGTGTTGTACCTCCAGGCTGCGTACGCCGGCGCGGGTTTGCGCTCCCCGACAGCTTCCCCCCTAGGCTCTCCCCCCTTGTAGGTGCAAGTAAAGCAATCAAGATCAATGGTTAGATTAGGCTCCTGGCGTGCTCTGAGCACCGGGTCTCCTGACAGCAGTAAGAGCTAGGCACGGCCGACACCACCCAGGCCCTGCCTGCGTACCAAAACGGTTGGTACGACAGAGCTAGCTTATTAACAGGCTACTGAGCCTTAATACTGACACTTAGTGTAATGGTTTACAGTAAAGGAAGGATTCTCCTACAAAGCGCCGAAGAGAGGGCGGAAAAAAACCCCACCCCATCCCTTCCTCTCCCTCTCCGAGTCTCTGGAACGTCTCACAGGCAGGGAAAGGCGGCGGGGAGGCGAGGGGGCGTCAAGACGAACGACAGCAAGGACAGTCGTTAAGGAACGAGAGACAAACGGTGCTGGTGCTGTGCTGCCTCAAGCTGGGAGGTGCGCGTGGTCAAGCGGAGCGGGGAGAACTAGTCTGTCTTCAAGTCCCTGGATTCAAAAAGCTTCAGGCGTTCTTGCACAGTCAGGCCTTCCTTCAGACTCTGGGAGAGACAAAAGACAGACAGCGTCGGGCACGGGCGGGCGCGGGGGCGCGTCGGGCACCTGGCACACGGAAAGGGTGTGATGCTCAGGCAAGGGAGACGTGGGCAGCGGGAGAATGGGCTCCTTGGCGGGGAGATTAGTGGGACATGCTAAGAGAAAACACACGGTTATGGAGGGCGGTTACTGGTGAATGGTGCCTAGAGAGAGGGTGAGATTGCAAATGAACCAGGCGACGTACCAGAAGCAAATGAGAGGCACATGGTCCTGCAAGCGGGATTAGCTCGCCTTGGAAAACGACCCCCGGCGCCTGCGGTGCAGCAGCCTGGGGCAATTTTCAGCAGAGCTCCGGCACTGCTGGAGCCCTGGGACGGTCAGTTTGGATCTGCTACGCTAAAGCGCCACGCTGCTGAGCAGCGCCTGCACGCCGGTCCTCCCCGCTCCACTGACCGTGCATCTGCCTGCGACGGTCCTGGCTCCGGTCAATGCGCAGGGTTTGCTCAAGCAGCCCTGGAAACTTCGGTTTTGTTGCCAGTGACAATCCCACCCTTTCTCTACCCCCAGCCTGGGGGGTCTCCCAAGCCAAAGCCGCCTCTACTGCACAGGGTTAGACAGAGGAGTCACTAAATGCTTCAGGTCTAGCAGGGTCTGACGGCTGATCCAGATTCCACGGCACGACACAGCTAGCCAACAGCAAATCCCACCCCGCTAGCCCTCGGCACTTGGATTCGTGAAATCTCTCGCCTACACGGGGTGACCCAAGGAGAACAGCCAACGCGAGGGGTAGAAACCCGGAAGCCAATTCAGCTTCACCCCGAAACTAGCCTGAGGATAGGCACAGCCTAAAGCCAGCCTCCCCTCCTTCCCGCGGCCCCGAAGCTGTGCTGCAAGAGCCGCAGGGGAGCAGAGCGCCCCGAGCTGTCCCCGTTTGCTGCGGCAGCACAGCGAGCACCCGCACTGCCCCTGCGCTGCCAAGCCTGTCCTTGCTGGGCTGCCCCTGCTCCGGGCCAGGCACCCAGGTAACCGCTGCCTGCAAGCCGATTCCTTGCAAGGAATTCACTCCGCAGCTGGAACACTGTTCGCTTTACAGACGTGGCGGCTTCGACAGGCACAGCCCTGTAGGCAAAGCCCCGTCGGCTAACGGGGAGCCATCTCCCCTTTTGCTCTCACCCCCCCGGCCCTGGTGCCAGAGGGCTGCACACAGCAGGTTGGACTTTGGGGCTGGGTTTTCTTTACCGGGTGTTTATCAAGGCAGGACTCCATGATAAACTTGGCCTGAGGCTGGGCAGGTTCCCATGGTTACTGTTATTTCTTTAAATGTTTCTCCTCCCACAGGCCCCCAGATACAGAACAGCTTTGGGAAGCAGCACGGAAATGAAAGCACTGAAACGGATTGGGTCGGAATTTACAAATGCCGTGTGCTTTCTTTTCAACGGGCGGCAGAGTCTCTCGGGACGCGAATCTCTGAGCACACGCTTCCTAAAGGAAGTTTACTTTGGGCCTCTCTAAATGGGCAGCAACCCGCGTGTTCCAGTTTGTACGTCTGATTTCTCATCAGATGGAAGGAGACAACGGAAACCATTAGACTATTCTGCTTAATGGTCCAAATTCCAGCAAATTCACCCTTGAGGCAGCCTCACAACCCATCTGAGGGGAGTCTGATGAAGGGAGACTAATGTAGGATGAAATCTGTGACAAAGGGATCCTCCATCGGGCTTCCCGGGGCTCTCCAGCCACCCCTCTGCCACCATGCTGGGAGCTCCCCTCTTTCCTCCAACCTCCCTCTGCAGACGCTCTAACCTCAGTCTTTACCACGGGCCAGTAAATTAACTACTACTCCAGTTACTCAAGGCATCTGGGTCATTAGGATCAGCCACGTTTCTCATCAGCTCCCTCCGTCTGCCGGATGAGCTCGGAAGCCTCAGGCCAGCGTGTGGGATGGTGGTGCAAAGCCAAGGGATGGAGAGCAGCAGGGTGGACACCAGGGAGCTGGAGGAAGCCTGGAGAGCAGGAGGTTATTGGGCAAGGAAGACTCTTTTGCTCAGCCACAGAACAACCTAAAGAAGCAGCAATTACAGCTAAAGGAAATCTAAGGCAGCCCAGGACATCCCCTCTGCAGCTGAGACGGGGGGCCACCACTTCACATGCTACAGGTCTTTGTGGGAAATAATACATTTACGGGCATCACTGACCCACTCCTCCACCTGGCTAACAGCAAAACGGCTCTTTTCTACAAGGCCTGGATGTTGCTGAAGTTTAGTCCGAGGCATGCAGGGTCATTCAAGCATGCACACTCCGTGTCCCGCGCTCTCCAACACAGCAAACAGGAAAACGTGCCCCACGGCATCCAAATCCTCTCCGTGACGGTTAGCTGTGTTGGCGAGGGTGGGAGGAGCAGAAAGACGAGAAAGCCGTATTCCCCAGGGAAGGGCCAGAGAGACTGTTTTTCATACGGATCATGGGTATGCTGACCTTCCCTTCCCCCTCCCCAGGGAAATAATGAGCCGTAAATAAACCAGTCAGTCATTAAGAGCAGAAGGGCTCTCGTTTGCCATGGAGGTGTGAGCAGTGCATGCACAAGGGGGCTGCTCCGGTGGGCAGCTGCGTCGCTGGGTGGGTGCCGGTTTGTTTACCTACGTGGCAGGGAACCTGGACTCGGGTTCATTTCAGTTATCCCATGAGACCTGCTCAATAACGGACTGTTGGAAGGAAAAAGCAAAATAAAGAAAAACAAAACAAAACAAGAAGCTCATAAATCCTAAACGCCATCGGCATTCGTGCCGCCCCGGCCACCCCCCGCCCCGGCAGCGATGCGAGCAGGCAGCGTGCACCAGCAGAGCCCGTGCTTGCTCTCCTCTCCTCCCTCCCCCATCACACACCGGGGAGGATGGGACCACAAGATAAATGGTCTAGATCGAGTTGAAGTGGTGAAGGGAAACCCAAGGTCAGACCTGGCCCAGCAGGGCTGGGCTGCCCCTGCCATGCGCAGCGCAGACACCCCAGGCTGACGACCCGCCGCTGGCAGAGCTCGGGTGGTGGCTGTTTCCCCAGCACGGGTACTGAGCTAGAAGCCTTCTGCCTGCCCGGCTTCTCGCTCTACCCAAGGTCCCAACCACTTCAAACATCAGCACGAGACACCAGGTATCCAGTGGTGAGAGGCAAAGCAGGTTTTGCCCATGCTGATCTTCCTTCCAACTGACCTACGTTTAACGAAGACGTTAAGAGGCTTTATTAGCCCTTTTTATCCCTGTTCCATACTGGAACAGCCAGTATGGAACTCCGGCAGTCAGCAGGCCAAGCGGCAGAGCTTGGCACAGCATCGCTGCGCTTTGGGACCAACAGCGAGTACAGAACGGCTGGAGAAAGACAGAGCCATCTGCACCTCGTTACGCACGAGCGAAGCGTGTGTTAAACATGACCAGGACCACGGCATCGTTGTTCCATCTAAAGACCAAAAATCTTGCAGTGATGAACACTGTAAAACCTAGGACAACGAGCCCGTTTCCACCTACTGACACTGTCTAGATTTCAACTGAAAACGGGGAGCCAATACTGGGAGAGTCCTCCTGCGGCAGACCAAAGAACAGGGTGAACTTCATCCTTGGGTTAAGCAGGAGCAGCGTCACGCCTGGATGTCGGCAGGCTGCGTGCCCTGCCCGGCCGTGGCAGGGGGAGCGGGTCCTGGCTGCACGGCCACAGCCCTTTCGCAGTCAAGAGCTCGCTTTTCTCTCCAGTGCCATCCAGGCTGGTACTAGTGACCGTGAAATTGTGTTTTCTTCCCCAGTAATTAGTTTTCCCACCTGGGACCCCCACCAGAGAGTAACACTGGACATTTTCATCACACGGGGAGGGACATCTGAGCTCACCTTTGACCTGATATTCCTTAGTTGCCGGCTAACACTGGATCTGTCTTTCTTCAAGAAATCAGGGTTGCTTTTTGATTTCATAATATCTGGGGAGAAGCAAAACAGCATTAGCACAGTGCCCGTGGGGTTCCTGCAAGGAGCAGGGTTGGGGCTCCTGCCCTCCCAGCCCAGGCCAGTGCCCCGATGAGCCCAAGTCCTGGGCAGGACAAGGGGTGACGGGTTTAAACGGAAAGAGGGAGATTGAGATGGGCCATCAGGAAGGAATTCTTCCCGCAGAGGGTGGGGGGCACTGGGACAGGTTGCCCAGAGAAGCTGTGGATGCCCCATCCCTGGCAGTGTCCAAGGCCAGGCTGGAGGAGGCTTGGAGCACCCTGGGCTATGGAAGGTGTCCCCGGCCGTGGCAGGGGGTGGCACTGGGTGGGCTTTAAGGTCCCTCCCAACCCAAACCGTTCTGTGAGTCTGTGACTCACGCGGCGCTGCTGGAAGGGCAGAGGGGACTCTCGGGGGTCTCTGCTCCCCTGCACTGCCTGTAGCACGAGGCTTCCCCAGTGCAAAATGCCAGAAGGCTTCCAAAGCCCACCAGCTTCCCACCCGCGGGGCTGGAAGGAGGAGCTGCCACCAGAGGACCACTCAGGTCCGCCTGGTCCCTGCCCTCTCCGGTGCGACTGTCTGCAAGGACGCAGACAGTAACTCGGGAAACCCAGATCGCTCAGAGCTGCCGGGGAGGACTGACCGTATCCCGATACAGTGGTGTTCACAGGGGATTTCTCTCCCTGAGCTTCTGTGGCTGCTTTCAGCTGCTCTTTCAACCTGCTGATGTCACAGTCTGCCTTGGCCTTCACGATGCTCAGCTCCGTGTAGATGTCTTTGTACTTGTCGCTGGCGTATTTCTTATCCTGGCAAAGAAACAAGAACAACCCAACCGTCAGACGTACGGCTGGAGCCAAGGGGGTTGTGGATGCGCCGAAGAGGAGCTTGGCAAACGCCGACGGAAGAAGAGCCGGCGGCGGGGAGAAACGGGTAACGCGCGTTTCACACACACTCTCGAAGCCACGTCTGACAGCAAAACGGGACCTGGGACGGGCAGAAAGCTGTGAGCCCAGCAGCCAGCACACAGCGCTGCCCGTGCACGCAGCCCCTTGCCACAGCGTTACTCGTTTGTGGTTTTTAATGTGAGCAAAGGCACGGAACTCAAGCAGAATTCCCAGAAACAGCCTTGGCAAAGAGGCCGTCCGGAGCAAACCAGATCTGATGCTGGGAGGCTGGGCAGATCTCTAACACTGATTACTTTTGCCATTTCAAATCTGATCTTTTGTGGCAGAAAACAGGGAAAAACACTGAAGGGGACATTGTGCCACAAGAAGGGAGAAGGGGTAAGCCTTGAGCTGATACGTGGAGCGCTGTACTGCTGGCACCAACATGGGTATTCAGTTCCACTCAGGGGAAAAACTAAATGTTGCTTCAAATGTGGGGACAAGTGAGCTGAATTCTGAGCACACACACACAGAGGAGCAGAGCACAGCCCGTAGGAGGATCTGCAGAAACGTCCCTGGGCATTACCCTCAGTGCTGTCTGCAGCTCGTCTTTGAGGGAGCTGATCTCCTGCTTCAGGTACTGGATTTCTGATTCTTTGACCCGCAGCAGGACCTGTGGGAACAAAAGCAGCGCGGGATCACGCCGTGTCTGACAAGAGATGCTCGCCCACTGCACCCGCTGACAACTGAGCCGGGGCTGGAGGCTCAGGCCCACACCAGCTCCACGCCAGCATCGCAAAGCTGCTGGTTCACGCAAGAAAATGACTCCTGGGTGACCTGGGAACGTGCCCAAGCTTGCCCTGCTGAGCGCTCCCGGCACAACCCTTGGTTTCTTAGTCCCCACTGCTTTGTGGACCAAATCCTAGGGGACAAGCAGGGCTGGGAGAAGGAAGAGCGGATGTCTGGCTTGACACGGTGAGAAGGGAAGATGAGGACCCCAAGAGCTCCTGGCCCTGCTACACCCCATGCCACACAGTGCTGACCGGCCGCGCGGAGGCACGGATGACCACATCACTGTCCCGGGGGTCTGCAGGCACTTGTGCCCACTGACGCTGCCCCTTCGGCACGGCAGAGCTCACCTCCAGCTCGTAGGCATCCTTGCCCTGCGTAAGAGGCGACCCAGCAGCCTCTCCCCCGCCCTCCCCGGTCAGCAGGGTCCGCAATCGCGTGATCTCCGCAGCCAGGCGGTTATTCAGCTCCTGGGGAGAGGAAAAAGCCGTTGTGGGAAGGGGGAGCGCAGCCACGGCTGGGCGCAGAGCCCACCGTGCTGCCCGTCGGGAGGTTTGCCCGTCACCCCCCTGCCCGCCCCACACACGGCGCAGACCCTCACCTGGTTGTGGGCGTTGAGCTCCTGGTTCTCCCGCTGGCACTGGCGGAGGGCCTGCCTCTCAGCCTCCAGCGCCTGCGCCAGGTGGGCGTTCTCCAAACACTTCTGCGAATACTGCTCCGAAAGCACCTCCAGCTCCCGCTGCACCGACTGCAGCTCCTCTCTGCCGGAACACACGCCGGGTAGTGCCCTCCCCGCAAACACCCACCCGTGCCCGGCCCCGGGACAGCCCAACAGGGATCTAAGCACTCAGGAGGGGGGCTTGCACGCTCCCTCTGGGGAAAACCTCAAGCCCAGAGCGAGCCAGCCCTTCGCTCTCCCGGCACAGCAATGCTGGCGCACCGAAGGGGACGGGCAGTCTTTCTCTAGGAGGTCAAGTGGCAGGACTTTCCTCCAAAAACTGAGCTGGAATCTATTCAAGTTTGCTCTGGAGTATTTGCAGACCTACACATCTTACGTAGATGCACCAAGGTTAATAAAGCTCTTCTGCTCAGTTCCCACATGACGACGGCATTGCATCGACAAGCTCAGCGCTTTCTCCTCGCCTGGTTAGATTTGGCTGAGCAACTCTCCCGCTGCAGCAGCGTGAAAGGCAGCCCCGTGTCTGCACATCTGCTACCTCTGGTGACCATAAAGCAGCTGAATTTGGGTAGTGTGGGGAAACTGACCCAGAGCCAGAAAGGTTACAGCAACCAGGTGCCTCCCACGGGCACAGCTGGGTCAGGACCAAGGGACAAGATCCCTGCGATGACATGTCGGCCCCTAACTCGTTGCCAAAATCAAAAGGGAGAAAGGTGTCTCCCACACACGTGACCACCCCGCAGGGCACAGCGACAGACGGGGGAGGATGACGGTCTTACAGGTATTGCCTTCGGAGAGCCTCGATGTCGGCGTTGACGCTGCTGATCTGTGAGCGCTGGGACTTCTCCAGCTCTCGCTCCAGCTCTTCCCGGTGTGCGTTCTTCATGGCTTCGATGGCTGCGTGGGACAGCACAGCGTTAGCACCCAGCACCGCTCCACCGTTTGTAAAGGAACAAAACCCGATCCCAGCACACCTCCCACTGCTTCGTGGTCCCTTTCAGCCTGTGCCCCTGGCTCCAAAGGGGTTTCTGCAAATCCCACTTTTTAATAAAGTCTGACCAATTGTCCCATTCGCATGTTGTTTCCTGGATTGTGACACCCCTGATGCAGAAACCCTGGGGTCCAACGCTTTCAAACTCCCTGGGGCACTGAAGAACCAATTCAGTGTGGAATCAGCAATGAACTAACCACAGGAATGACTTACTGCCTTTCTGAGATGGAACAGACAACGGATGGCCACGTTACAGCTGAGAGGGGTACCAAGCCTGAAGGACCAGGAGGCGGGCCTCAATCCAAAACCTATGTCCAACCAGCCTCTCCCTGTTTCCCTGTGATCTCCACCCAGCCCTCACCCCACCCCACCCTCCGCGTCGCAGCCCCATGTCCCCATCAACACGCATCTGCCCCATCACGGGGGACCCTCTGGTGTGTCCCCATACCTGAGATGGTGGCAGCCGTCTCCTCTGCCAGCAGGCGGTCCTTCTCCTCCCGCAGCTTCTCCAGCTCCCGCTGGTGCTGCCGCTGCAGGTCCTCGATCTTCTTCTGGTGCGTCTCCTCCATGGCTGCAAAGCCCCTTTCACATGTTGCCTGCAAAAGGGACGAGGGGAAGAGGTTGGCCCCGGGCACTGAGCCCACCAGCAGCCGCACACCAGCCGGCAGGTCAGCACCCAAGTTCCATACTGGGGATCTTCTCCCTCCCCAGCCATGGAGGAGCTGGCCGAGGAAGGACCTCGCGAGGTCAGAGCTTGTCCTGTCGGCTCAACGCCCAACAGCTCCGGTGAAAGGGAAGGACAGGGTAGATCTGCGGTCACACCCGATTGGGGAATGCCAATATACATTAAAAACACAACCAAAAAAGGCCTCCTGTGCCCCCTCTGCTCCCTTCAGCAATGTGGAAAGCAGATGACTTGTGACAGCAACGGGACCTTAATTCCCAATGGAGCGTCGCTTCAAATGCTGCACGGGCAATTATTTGCCAGCTCAATTACTAGCAGTGAACTTAGGCTGGGACATGGGAGCCAGCATGACTGGGGTCACCAGCCCTGAAATCTGGAATTCCAGCCTGGTCTTGCCCCAAGAACAGACCCCACTCCTGCCTCTGCAGCAGGGCAAATGCAAAAGCCCGTTTCCAGCTCAGCTGCCCTGCCAAGAGCATCGGGATCCTGGACAGACACACGGCTGCGGGACAGAGGCAGGACAGCAAAGCCACAGGCTTTGGGAAGGGGCACACACCAGGGATGCAGTGCCCAAGGCGTCAGACAAGGCAACCCTGATGCCAAGCACTGCACCGAGCTATTCTCCCTCTTCATGTTACAAGGCTGGCTTTATTTCCCCATTCCAACCGATTTCTTCTTGATTCACACTCGTGTTTTCCATGGGAAGCAAGAACTGTCTCCCAGGGAGACTCCATGGGAAATTTAAGGGGGATAAATTCACTCCCCGAGTGACAGCAGTGCTCGTGCAGCCTAACACCCACTGACCTCACTAACATACACTCCAGCATCCTTTCGTTGTCTAATGCTCTGTAACCTGTGCCGCTCTCATTCCCAATTTTCAGCTCTGGTGCTTTTATTCTTCCCTTTTAAGCTTAAATCCTGAGGCATTCTTCATGTTCTCAGCCTTTTTTTTTTTTTGTCCTAACCACTCATAACTCAGTGCCAGAACCTGCCTGGACTTGGCTGGCTGTGGAACAGCACGAAGCAGCCTTGCAGGATTCTTCAGTACACCTCTAACGCTGGAGGAAAGTGGTGAATGCTCCGCCACACGCCTGGCGGTAGATTCAGGATTTAATGTATCGTAAATGCATTGCTATAAATCCAGGACATTCGAACATGTACAAACCAGCATCTCGGCTGACTGATGCTATACTCTCCGTCAGCCTCAGAAGCACCTTTCAAGCCTGTAAATCAGGCAGGTTTGCAGTCACCCGGTTAGCTCTCTAGCCAAGGGGAGTTTCTGTTCTGCTGTCCCTCTGCTCCCTGCAGAGGTGCAGAGAGAGGCGGGTTCGCTCTGCTCTCCTGGACCGCTCTGCCCAGACGATGCTGCTTGCCTTCCTACCAGGCAAACTGCAAGTTTGGCAGAGCAAAAGCTGAAAACAGAGGCAGGAGGTCAGGTTCATTGCTTGCTGTTATTTTTAGCCTCTATTTTCCTAACGGTTTGGGTTGAAGGGACCTTACAGCCCACCCAGTGCCAACCCCTGCCATGGGCAGGGACACCTTCCACCAGACCAGGTTGCTCCCAGCCTCCTCCAGCCTGGCCTTGGACACTCCCAGGGATGGGGCATCCACAGCTTCTCTGGGCAACCTGTCCCAGTGCCTCCCCACCCTCTGGGGGAAGAATTCCTTCCTGATGGCCCATCTCAATCTAAATTTCGGTTCTGGCCTTTCCACTTCTTCCCAAGCAAGGACACCCCGCAGTACAAGCGCCCATGTTTGGTGCCTGGCTCGCAGGACAAGGTGTTACTCGTGTCTCCTGCTGACCTGAGCCAGGGGTTCACGAAGGGTGTTTGCTTGCTAAGGATTAAGATGGAGGAGACGGCGTTCAGTGAACACCACCGCTTCACTCCCGTCTCCCTCCCCTGGACGCCCCAATCAACCCTGACGGGATGCAGCAGAACTACTGCTCTCCCCAGGCTAAACCCAGCTTGTGGCTAGAGTTGAGCCATGCGCCACCCCCAGCCCAAACGTGCGCTGAAGATCGCGCAGCTGGAAGCAAACCCTGAGGAACTCCTGCTCCGTGAAAGCTGGCATGGGCTCTGAGAGCAGCCTGCATCGCTGTGTTCCAGCTGCCCCTTCAACCTGGAAGCCTCCCTGCGTGCTGCCGGGAGTCCTCTACTGCCCTAAACCCACTTCCTAACTGGAAATGCTCCCTGGTGAAAAGCAAAACACCAAACCCAAGAGGTTTTTTTAGGGGCTGTACCATCTCAGGCTAGTTTCACAGCCAGTCCTGACTGGCGGAGTGATCTGAACACCAGCACTTCGCTGCCAGAGGGTTTTGCTGCACCTCGCCTGGGTTTCCCACAACTGTGCACTTTGTTGTGTAAAGAACGGCTGGTGTGCGACACAGGGTGGTTCTCCTTGCGGCCTCGTGCAGAGGAGCGCTGCTGTGCTACAGAGCTCGGCGCCTGTGTGCAGCTACTTTCCCTGGGAACGTAGATTTTGAGAGCATTTAAGTTTCCATTTCATCTTACATTTTTGAGGGCAGCAGAGACAGATTGGAGAGATTTGATCAGACTGGGAAAGACAGAGTTGAGGAATGCTTTTAAAGGGAACTCACGAACAAAATGTACGCCTCAGGTACAAGCAGAAACACTCCCATCTTCATACTGAAGGATAACGTGAAGTTATCAAGCTACTCCAAAACCCTCCCTCCCTCAACGCGCCGATACCACCTCCAGTGATCAACCCTCCCACCGAGACCAAGCCCTCAGCAATGCATTTAGAATACCCCAGCGTGGAGAAAAGGGAAATGCCATGCTTTGCAGAGGCCTTTCTAACACTTGGGGGCTCGCTTCGGCGTGCTGGCTCTTTCAGGGGACACCCCTGGGTTTGGCAAGCGAACCCCGGGGCCGAACGCACCCTCCCGTACACTCAGCAGCAGAAAGCGTTAAGGCATTAAACGTATCAAGACCTTTAAGTTTTCAAAGTCTTTCTGGTATTTTTCCCTCAAGGTGGAAGCGTTCCCTTCCAGATGCTTGTTCTCCAGCTCATCCCTCATGACGTTCATCTGGGCCTCCAGCTCCTGGATACGCTCCCGCAGGCCGTGCATGGAGTCCGGGTCGCTGCCGGGGCCCTGCCCGGTGCCACCCACCTCACCAGCCATCCAGGCGTCCCCACTGTCGGGGCCCACCATGGGGGACGCCTCCGGGTGCTGCCTCTGGTACTCGTCCAGGGTCTCCTGCAGACGCTGCAGGTTCTGGCTGTAGTGCTCCTGCAATGCCTGCAGCTCCTCGCCATGGATCACCTGCAGCTCCTTGATCTTGGCCTGGAACTTGTCCTCCAGCAGCTGCATCTGCTCCAGGTGGTACCGCTCCATGTTCTGCTTGTCACGGACAACAGCATCCAGCTGGTTGAGGCCCTCTGTCCTCTCGGCCTTCAGAGCATCCTCCGTCCTGTTCAGTTGCTCTATCACGTTTCGAATCTCCTCCTCGTACCGTCCCTGCAACTCGCTCAAGCTCTTGCTGTGTTTATGCTCTTCTTCCTCCAAGAGCCTTCGCTGACCGTCAAGCTGGGCCACCTTTGCTTTGAGATCGGCGTTCTCCCGTTCAAGCATGGCGATCACCTCGCCGTACTCGCCCTGCTGCTTCCTAAGCAAGTCTTCGTACTCGTCCCGAAGGAGAGAGACCGTCTTCACGCGCTCTTGGCAGAGCGCATCCATGCTCTGCAAGGACTCCTTGTAGGACTTCAGCTCTCTCTCGTGCTCCAGCCGGACTTTGCAAGCGGCGTAACAAACCTGAGCCTGAACGATTGCATCTTGGACTAACAACGAGGAGTACCGTTCAAGGTCTCCCATGCAGGAATGGTATGAAAGACTCTGAGATATTTTCAGGAGCTTCTGACAGTCCCTCATTGCCTCCTCAGGAGGCAGAGAGAGTAAGGCAACGGATATTTCCTTCAGAACATTTGATTTGTCCTTTAGTTGTTGGGCAAGATCTTCCTGAAGGGAAACAAGAGCTTCACTACTATGGTCCGGCAGGCTGCCAATTTCCTCCGCCTTGGCTAATTCCTGACACGGCACCACTTGGAGACAGCTCCCGTCCCAGGAGATTTGGGTTCTTTCTGAAGCGTCTTTTTGAATTTCAAGTGCTTCAGAAACCTGGTGCATAACTCTGTCAAAATCAGGAGTCCTGTACACTCTGATGATCTCCTCCAACATGCATTTATGCTGCTGGAGAGCTGTTTTGGTATTATGGAGGTCTTCTTCGATTGTTTTTAATCTCTGATGAAAAGATTCTCGCATTTTCTGTGCGACAAACCCCAGTTCTGCCTTGATCAACGTAGCATCTGCTACAGCACCGAGAAAACAAGGAGAAAAGCCCAAACCTGTTGTTTCTGTTTTGCCCTCGGCTTCTCCTTCCCTGATGCTCAGGTGCACTCTCAGCTCCTCTACCTGGCTCCAGAACTCCCCTTCCAGCAGCAGCTTCTTAGATAGGACGCTGGCCAAGTCGACTGCTGTATGAGAAACATTTCCCGGCTCCAACAAAACCACCTCAGCTGTTCCCTGGATCTCTCTCAGCAGCTGAGATATCTCAGAGCTTGTATTTTTCAAAGACTCTGCTATCTGGTTGATGAGAGAGGCCTCAAATGCCACTCTCTCAGAAAGCCACCTCAGCTGGCCGGCGTCAAACCTCTCCGCTCGCTGCTCCTTGGAGACACGCTCCTCTTCTCCCACAAAACCTCCTTCTGGAGCGGGGCTTTCCGCGATAAGGCTTTCGCTCTGATACTCCGATGGGACCGGCGCCCCGCTCAAGGCTTGGATTGCGCTGGATAAGGTTGTTTCCATGCTGGACAGAGTAACAAGGAACAAATCCCCCTCTTTTTCCTTGTCTGATTTGGGCAAAGACCGTAGTTGCTCCCTGCACTTCTCTAAGCAAGTCAGTGCTTGGTCGTTTTTCACCTGGAACCCTCCCAGCTCGCTAACGTGATTTTCTATGAGCTTAAACTTTTCCTGCCTCTCGCTCTCCAGCTGTGAGATCAAAGCACTGACTTGGGATAAGCTGGTCTGGAGTTGTTCCCGCAGCTGAGACTCCGTGTTGGCCCACTGATGGTGGAGGGCGATGAGCGTCTCCTGATTATGGCCGTGCTGGCTTTCAAGCTTCATCGTTACATCTTTGAGTTTCTCCTCTGTAATGTAAAGTTTGGTTTCCAGGGAATGGATGATTGAGAGATAGGTCTCGGAGTCGCTTGTCCCTGACGATGGGTAGCCAAGAGCTGGCTCTGATGACATGCTTTCTTCAGACAGAGACCTGTCTTGGCTCGTGTCCGAAGAGGTACTGCTTGTCCAGTTTTTCTCCGATCCGTCCGGATGAATGTATTTTTGGCACTGGATGCTTGAGAAACGGATTCTTTGCCTCTTGGCCCCCAGGATTCCTATATCAGGCTTTGCTAAGGCTTTCTGAACTAACTCTGGGTCCTGGAGCTCTACAGCTTTGGATGGGGAGCCAAACTCCTCTGCTTGCCTCTGGCTGGTCTCAAGAACCTCCTCCTCCTCCTCCTCCTTCAGTGCGTACGTCAGAGCCGGGAGGACATCCTGAGTTTGCAGAGGCTGCCCCAGTTGGGACGGGTGACTTTCGTCAGTCTCGAGACTGGGGCCAAGATCTTCCGCCTCCTCAGCACACGGACCTGTGCCTACACTAGCTAATTTCTTTAAAGCCTCCTCCTTGGCCTTTAGCTGTACTTTAGTCTCCTCCAAACTGCTGTCTAAAGCAACCATTTTAACCAAAGCCTCGCTGAGATCTTGATCTTTCTTCTCCACAATTCTCAAGTGCATTTCCTTAACGTGTCTCAGCTCTTCTTCTTTTTCTTTCAGCACCTTCTGCACACCCTGGAACTGATCCGACACCTCCTCGAACGACTGCTCCAGATTGCGGTAGTTGGTCTCTTCCATTTTCAACTTCGCTTGCAGCTTTGCAACTTCGTTATCCGACTCGGCAACCTGATTCATGAGCTCGTGGAACCGACATTTGATCTGATCTCTCTCTCTTTCGAGCTCCTCGATGTGCTCCGCCAGTTTCTGGATGCTGGCCTCCTTCATCACCAGCTGCTCCTCCAGCTGGTGGACAAGCTCGCTGCCTTCGAACTTTGCGCTCAGCTTCTCCTTCTGCAGAATCTCCATTTGCTGCTCGTTATTTTGGAGCTGGTTCTCATACTCGTTGGCCTTATCCTCCACCTCCTTCAGACTCCGTATTAAAACCTGCTTTTCCCTCTCGCAGCTCTCCAGCAAAGCCTCGTAGTTCTTCTGCAGCTTCTCCTCCATGAGCATCCGCGCTTGCTCGCTGGCGTTCAGCTGCCCGCTCAGGTCCACGATCCTGTCTTGGAGCCGCTGCACCTCTTTCTGATGGTCCCTCTGCAAAGCCTGCTGCATCTCCAGGTCCCGCAGCTCCTGGGTCTTCTCCAGGAGCAGAGCCTCCGCGCTCTTCAGCTTCTGCTCACTGGCCTTCAGCTGGGAGCTGAGCGCGGCCTCGCCGTGCTGCCACTCCTCCAGCTGCTCCTTGGCTTTCTCTTTTTCGCTCCTCAGGTCGCTCTTGAGCTTGGCCAGGGTCTGCTCCTTGATGGAGAGCTCGGCTGCCGCGTTACTGAGCCTCGCCTGCAGGCTCTGAATCTCGGCTTCGTGGTGCCGGATCACGTCCTTGGCCTCGGCGTAGCTGCGCTTCAGCGACTGAATCTGCTGATTGATCAGCTCCTGACGCTGGCACTGGGCTTCCAGCTCGCTTTGGAGGTCTTGGTTGACTTTGTGGAGCCTCTGCCAGGCACCTGATGGCGAGGCGGCCACCTCGGTCTTAAAAAAATTGATTAAATAGTAGATTAGTAACACTCTTGGCTCTCCCTTCTGAGTGTCACACCTCTGGCCAGGCAGGCCATGGAAAAGCTCCTCGCAGCGATTTGGCTGCTACCCACATGCTCCAATTGGGATGATTTGTTCTTGGCACAATTTTGTTTGTTTTAACCAAGTTTTGGGTCTTTTGTTTTGTTTTTTTTGAATAAGCGACAACTGCTTTCCAGTAACAGAAAACACGGACCACAACATCAAAACAGCTGTACAGTAACAGGCTAAAAGGAATAAAAATAAACCAAACCAAAAATCAAACAGAACCAAAAAACAATGAAAAAGAAACACCAGCAGTAAAACGGAGACGGACAGACGAGAGAAAAACGGGAAGGGTGAGGAGGGGATGGGAACAGGTCGAGAAGAAAGGAACTGCTTTGTTTTTTTGGTTTTTAGCATGTTTGTTCGTTTTTGTTGTGAAACAAAAAAGTGCACAGTTCGGGTAACACAGTCCTACCGACCGAAAGCAACAACAGAAAGCGAGGTGACAGCAAATGACATCACATCCCACCCAAACGCAGGGAGACAGGACAGCCGGCGTGGCGATGTCATTTCTGTGACTGCCAGACAGGACTTAGTGGCTGCTCATCGCATTAGAGAGATGTCGTTACGCTAAAGTTTAAGACTAGGGAAGGTCTAATTTCTCTACCTGCAAAAAAAAAAACAAAAAACAAAAAACCAAAACAAACCAACAAAGGACAAAATAAAAAGCCCGACAAGTGGAAGGAGGGAAAAGGTGTGATGAGAATGTAAAATAAAAGAAACCAACCTTTGTGAGATTCAAACCAAAGCAATGTAGCATGCAAAGAGAAAACTCACGGAGAGAGAGTCATGCAAAAGGCGACAGAAATTATGTATCTTTAAAAAAAAATACACAGACAGGAAGAGGCGAGGGAAGCACAGCGTTAAGCCTAGGAATTTGGCCTGCCTTGCTGTACTCTGGTTGCTGGTAAGGAAAGCCCACAGATGTGACACTCAGTTATGTTAAGTTAAATTTCATGCTTTACACCAAAAACATGCAAGAACATCCGCCCCGGGATAGGTTAGTACGTGACCCCCTCCCACCCACCGTGACCGGAGACGGGGGATGTCTCCGGTCCATTCACGAGGAGCCCCCATTGTTTCTCCCAGTAGGGTTTCAAAGTTGGGGTGCCCCATCCCGAGGAAGCTCAGAGCGAGAGAGGGGTTACACGAGGCCAGAGAGGCTTCGGTGCACGGCACATGCATCGGGGCATGGGGGGATCTCAGCGGCTGCCTTATGAAACGTGCAGCGTCTTTTATGTCGGGGCAGTGCTTGGGGGTCCATATGGGGCTGGTGATGCTGCCAAGGAGGGGTCGGTGCCCCCCCCAAGGCAGCTCAGGAAGGATGGGCTGGCAGCAGTCAGGCTCCTCCATCGTCCCTATCCATGGACAACGTAGGAACCTCTCCAAAATTCGGGATGATGGAAGGAGGGGGGGCACATGAAATTCAGAGGGTCCGTCCAAAATAATGCTGTGATGTTTACCCGCGTCTGGGGCTGCAGATACCCACCCCCCAGCGATTCTACTTCCTCCAACCCATCAGGGCTTGGTGGGGTTACTCTCTTCTGCAACAGGACTTTAAACCCTCTGCTCCCAGGGAAACAGAAGGGAAATCCTCAGAACAATTAGACTGGAGCAAGGAAAAGCCTCCAACCCTTCCAAAAACCCTCTCCAGCTTCTAGGTCAAGGTTTGGGTCACTTCTCAGGGCAGGGATGTTGCTCAGCCCTTCTGCAGATTTCCCCTCTTGCTCCTCTCCTTGTATCGGGGTGCTACGGCCAGTCTCATGGTGGATTCAGCATCCAGCTTTTAGCCCCATTCCCTGATTTTTCCAGGCTTCAGGCACAGGGAGGTCAGATGCCTTTGCCTCAACGAAGTGGGAGACAGTTACTTTTCCAACTGCCGTGCGAAAATGGAACTCCTCCAAGCACGGACTGTCAGCTTGGGGGCTCCAGGAATAATTGCATTAATAACACCCCCCCCAAGAAGATCTCTGGCAAGGAAGATGCCCCCCGGCCTGGTCTAGCTCCCCCTCTGCAGCTTCTTCAGGGGAATTTCTGGCTGTAAGAAATAAGGACGCAAGGTTCAGCGTCGACACCGGGTCTGCTGCCACGGGAGCGCAGCGTGCGGCCACGCACGGCCACTTCGATCCACAGCCAGCTTGGCCAAGCAGATTTGAGCAGGTTGAAATGCTGCCCCTGCACAAAACAGGACTACAACCCCCCGAGAGCAGCCAGAAGCTGCTCCTCTGGGCATGGATGCTCCCAAAGGAAGGGCTGGAAAAAGCCCACTTTGCTGGGAGGAGGGAAGGAAAGGCTTCCCGAGAGACTCTTCCCATCTCTTTTGCCAGAACCTCCACAAACACACTCGGCTTTGATGAGGAAAAGCATCTTGTAACAGAAGAAGTTACCCAAAGTGATCCAAGATCATCCTGGTGCAAATCCTGCTCTGGCTGCAGGGAACAGGCCCAGAGATACGGCTGCGGGTGCCGTGTTTGCCCATGTAACCACCGCACAAACTCCCCGTCCAGCAGCAACTGCCGGGGTACAAGATGCTTAGAAAAGCCTTACGTGCGCCCCGCTGCCCGAGGGGAACATCCGGGGCACAGACAGGGGCAAACGGCTGTTGCGCAGGCAAAGGCAGTAAGGATGGATCAGAGGGGGACTTTGCTGAGGTCCCATCTGTCTGCCGTGGCTGCGCGTTGTTTTCCCTAGGGAGGCCCGGAGGTAGCGCTCCCTTTGCCTACTGCGTCCCGGATCCGAGGTTTTGTTAAGCAGATGGTCCTGGCAAGGCTACAGAATCAGCAATATTTGCAAGGTGGTCAAAGCTCCTGGACCCACTCAGGGGTGCACCATCTCTGCGTCAACCGGGACGTCCCCACGGACACCCTGGACTGAAGCCCAGCAGGATTCCCCTTGGGCACAGAGGAAGACGGATTTCTCCCTCCTCCCCGCTCTCCTACCTGCAACACGTAGCCCTCCCGGGCGCTCTGCTCCCGGCCCAGTGCCACTTTCAGCTGGTCCTGCAGGTGCCGGTTCTGCTCCAGGAGCTCCAGGGCCTCCTTCTGCTTCTGCTCCAGCTGGAGGGACAGGAAGAGAGACAGCGTCCAGGGAGTGGGCAGAGGGTCAGCCATAAGGAGCAAGTGGCTCAGAGGGGACGTTAGAGCTGAATGAACGGGGCTTTTGATGGCACCGCTGCTTTGCTCTGCTCTGGGATCTGGATTTCATTTTGCCAGGCAAAATCCCTCCCCCTCCCCGTGAAAGAACTAAGTTAGGCATTAGGTTAATTCGTAAAGCTCGCTGCAGCGACGGGTGAACGACACCAGCTCGTGTCAGGCACGACCCAGCCAAATCCCAGCCCAGGTCAGATTGGCGATACTCCTGGTTACCCCGCGCCTGCACCCCTTTCATTCCTCCTAATGCACCTTAATCCCAGCTAACAACCACCTTTGTTATCCCAGGCATGGACCTCTTCCAAGAGAGCCGAGTCTCCACCTTTCTTGTCCTAAAATCATTGATGTAGGCTCCACAAAAAGGGAACCTTTGTGCTGGGTGCTCTAACTCAAGCCAGTCTAGAGCTCTGCAGATGTAACCGCAGACCCGAATCTCGGCAGCTGCAGAGGCGCTCGGATCTGTGAGCCTGAGTTTAGGCTGGTTAACACACACCAACTGTACCCACCTCACCAGCGCCAGGCTGGCTAACAGCCATTTAGGCTGCGTTAAACGGGAGGGGGAGATGAAACACCACCCTTGCAGGAACAGCCCTTTCTGCAGCCGTGGGAACATGAAAGCAGCTGGCAGAGCCGTACGGGAACGGACACGGATCTGTGCCCTGCCAGCTCCCCAGGGGACCCTACAGCAGCCCCACTCATTGCTATTATGAAGTAGGAATAAATGCAGCTTTTTTAAGCCTTGCTCAGGCTTCCTGCAGCGGCCTGAAGGCCATTCTGGCAGGCAGCCTGCAACCCACACGCCCTGCCTTACCTCCTTCTCCAGCAGCGTGGTCAAGTGCTGCTTCGTCAGCCCCTCGTCCCGGTCCTTGGGGTGGGCGAGGTGCAGGGGGGCGATGGGGATCTGCTTCTCCTCCCGCAGCGGGGTGGTCTCCACCTGGTGCCAGCGCTGCTCGATCTCCACGTGGACGTTCTGCGGTTTGATGTCCACCGGGACGGGCAGGATCCGGTCCACCTCCATCCTCAGCGCTTCTTCCGACCCTGTCCCATCCACAGCATCGATCATCTCGAAGCGCTTGCGCCGCTCCTCCCGCCGCCGGGCCCGCTCCCGCTCCAGCTCTCCCGGGTCGGCGTCAGTGGAACCGGCATCCCTGGGGAAGGCAGCGGAGCCACTCTTGGAGGAGTCTGCAGCGTTCGCACGCTCCTGCGCCAGGGCTTGCTGGATGGGGCGAAATTCAGCCCAGTCAAAAGTCTTGGACCGTCCCTCTCGCCGGCGCTCTCGGGCACGGCTCCGCTTCTGCTCTGGGTCCAGCTCTGCTTGTTCCGCATCCGGCTTCTCGCTCGGCTTTGGCCCAGTCTCGAAGGAAGAGCTTGTTTTGCTTTTCTCTTCCGGCAAGGAGCTGTGAGGGCAGAGAGAGGGTGAAGGAAAGCATCAGTGGGTGCTCAAGGCGGCCAGGCGCTCCCACGCATGCCTCGAAGAGCTGGGTGGAAATGGGCTGCTGGAAGCCCAAGCCAATGCCACGTGGGTGCCCCCCGTCTCCCACCGCCTCGTGGGCGCAGGAGCCGCTGCTGCCCTTCCCTGGGGTTGTGCTGGTGTGCAAAGCCTTGGTGCAAGCGGCCCCAGCTGCTCCTGGGCACCCCCCAGCCCCCGAAGAGCAGCCGATCCCAACCTCGCTCCTCCTTGGCAGCCGCTCCGGGGCGGGTGACTACAACCCAGCAGCAGCCCATGGCCAAGGCAGCGACCCCAAACCGTGCTCGCAGGCGGGGAAGAGGCTTCGAAAGCCCCCCCCGGGTGCTGGCTGGCTGCCTCCCCGGCTGTGGGGGCCCATGCGCACACGCCGGTCGACGCGGCCATAGTCACGTGCTTGCAGGAAGGATGCCACCAAAGTCAGTCTGACTTCAGAGCTGCGGGGCCGAGAAGCAGAGCGGCTCCCAGAGGTCTTGGGGTAACAGGGGGAAGAGGTTTTCCTTGAGCTTGGCAAAGTTGGGGTGTTAATGGGTTGAAAACTTCTCCGTGCCACTATCTGCACTGAAGGCACAGACCAGCACGGGCAGCCACCCCGGCACGGGGCTGCACACCGCAGCTGTCGGCGCAGCAAGGAGAGCAAGAGTTATTCAACACATCGCGGAGGTCACGGAAAATGCTGATTTCTCAAGCAAGGAATGATATTTAGTGCTGAGTTAGAGGGCGGTGGGTTGAGAGGGGAGACATACTCATCAAGCAGGGAAAGTTAACAGGGGAAGGCAATATCGTTTCCAACCTACGGATAATCTATAATGCACCGTTAGCTTGTTAAACGGAGACATGCCAGCTTTGTAACATGCAGACCAAAATTAAAAAAGAAAATAGCAGTGCGCTGTTTGCAGAGGAAGCCCGTCCGAGTGAGTGGCAGGCATTCGCTGAACCCTCCTTGCTGCCAGAAGCCCCCCGAGATGCCTCCCGAGGCAGAGCCCTGCTGCACAGGCTGACCCCCTGGCTCTCCCCCCCTTCCAGTACAACCATCGCATCCCCACGCGCTGCAGCCTCCAGCGCAGCCTCCACAAGCTTTCTGCAAGGGCTGGAAAGCAGCTCCCAGGGCCCTTGGCTGCAGGCAAACCACAGCTAACGGGGACCCAGGCATGGAGACTGCCGTGGCCAGGAGGGAGCAGCAGCAGCACAGCTCCTCCTGCCTTGGTAACACACCCCAGCTCCCGCAGCCAACAACCTCGTGTATGTGCACGTGCCCAAAACAAAGGATGGAGCGGAAGAGATGACTCTGCATGGGTCCAGAGCTAGTATCTTCCGATGCGCTTTCATCCACGATCAAACCACAGGCTCAGTAGAGCTGGGTTTCAAGAAACTCTGGCGGTTACAGGCTAAAACCAGCTCGGAGATGATTCCTTCTTCAGCTCTGTCACTTACAGCTAATAAAACAAACCCAAAAGGCACCACGATGAAACCTCCTCGCTCCTCAACCATTAGAAGATGCTGCATGACTCCAAAGCCAGGCGCTCAATCTGGAGGCAGTTAGCGATTACAGCTGCCTTTTAAAGAAGTAAAGCGGGGATGAGACGGAGTCTTAAACTGGAGAAGAGCACAAGGAAAAAAAAAGGGGGTCCTGGGCCCCCTCAGATGTTGTTGAGAGACAGAGATTATGCTGCTCGAGGTACCACGTGGAAGAATCTCGGCATTTCTAGAGGTGACGTTTCCCCTGAGCTCGTTTCTCCTCTGCCGCTTTCCAAAGGGCACGGGATGTGTGTCAGGGAGCGGAGGGACGGCCGCCGGGAACTGAGTTAAGAGACTCAGAAGACTGACCCAAAGTTTCTCGTTTCATCTCCCACAAGTGCCCCACGGCTATTAATTCCGCTCAAGCATTTCACATCTCCTCCACTCCAGACAAATTAATTCACATCACATGGGATGGGGGGTGTCTTTGCCTTGTAATGGTATTTATAGGTCAAACCAAAAAGGGGGGGGGGTTTTAATACGGGCGGCTGTGGGAGCGGTGCGAGCTGTGAGCCGAGCACGCTGCCGCAGCATGCGAGCAGCACGTGAAGGCTGCAGGGAACTGAGGGGGGCACTGGGGAACGCAGCCTCACCAGGGCTGGGAGCTGAGCAAGGACCCAGCGTCGAAGTGGCTGCCTTCTTCCTTGTTGGTATTTTCTACCTGCATGGTCATCGCTAGCAGAGGGTAATTAATGCCTCTGCAGCTTGCCGGGCACCGCTGAGGGCAGGGAGCAGCGCAGCACCTGCTCCTCCCCGGGTGCTGACACACGCAGCAATATAAACAGCAATTACCACTGGAGTTACCGGGAAAGCGTGGGTCTGGCTCGGTGGGGACATGGTGGCAGGTTAACGAGATGTGGCAAAGGGCTGCTGGAGCGTGCCGAGTCGCACCGGCCCTGGGGATGGGACAAACACCGCCGCCCTCCGGCACAGCCGAGCATCTGGACTAACGTCCCTCCCGCACCCCGGCCGTGCTGTGCTGACGTTTGTCACAATCCATCATGAGCCTTTGCCAGCCTGTCCTTCGGCTTTCCAAGCCGCTCCAAGGGCGTGCCCAAAGCCAAGGCGGGACGGGCTGGGATGCCCCGCGCACCCGGGCACTGCGGCCAAGGGCTCGCGAGCAGGCAGCGGGTGAATGCAGCCCTTCAGCTCACAGCAACGTGACTAACCCACGCCAGGCTCTACCCCACCCAAAACCAGCTTGGTGGATAACGACAAGAAGTGCACCTGTAATTCCCTTTTTCCCAGCTCAAGATTGAGATTTTTGGTCTATTTATGCAGCGTAACAAGTTACTGCCCAACTGGTACCTGCGCTCGGACCCTCTCACTGGGGGTTAAGCCAAGTTCCCGTGGGCTCAGAGCAGGCGCAGAGCACGGGACTGTGGTGCTGCAGTAACCTGTTAGGCCATAAATACATCTGGCTCTTTAAAGGCAGAGAGGTCCCCTCAAACCTCCTCGGTCTTCATCTTCATATCTAGTCACATCGGAAGATACCAGTGTGGGGAAATCAAGTTGTCAAGACCAGGTTGCTTCTTCCCTTCTCTCTGGTTTTTATTTAAAGGAGGGAAAAAAAAAGAAAGAAGAGGGAGGGGAAAAAAAAAGAAGTGAAAAATAAATGGAAACTGCAGGACTTCCCGTCCGAGGTGCAAAAAAGGAGGAGCATGCAGTGAATCACGAGATATACAAACCACAGAACGTTAATACAGGAGAGAACACAGTTTTCCAACCTGGGCTTCAGCACGGATAGTTTCAAAGAGAAGTTTTTCCTGGGATTGCATGGAAATCAAACATACACAGGAATGAGGAGAGAGGCGGCTTCCCCGGGACCCCCGCGAGATCACCAGAGCTCGGGCAGGGATGGGAAACGGTGGCCAAGTGCCAAGCGGGACGGGGAAGGAGAGGTTGGAGCATCTCCAGGTCAAGAGCACCGGGTGAGAAGAGCCATTCCATCAACGTGGGGACAAACCTGGCAAAAACCTGCTCGTTGCAGCTACGGTAAGGACAGGAGACGGAGTTAATGGTGTGGCCGTGTCCACGAAGCCTGTAAGAGGTGGCCGGTAGGAGTGTGGCTGGCACGGTTAGCTGTGAGGAGGTCAAACACCCTTTACCCGCAGCCGCAAGCGCCCACAGAAGGTATTCTGTGAAGCGGGGGGGGGCCCTTCCTCTGGCACTGACGGCAGGAGGAGACGTGAGCATTACTAACGCGTAAGGGGAATGAGCTACGGCAGCTATCTGGAAGACCAAAAGAGGAGGGAAGACGATTTGCTGGCTGGAGTTTAAAAATATATCAGAGCCAAACAGCTTCTAAATTGAACCCTGGGCTCGTGCTGCCGTGACCCGTGGAGGGGACGGGCAGCTCGTGCTGAACAGTAGCCAGAGGAAAGGGGGAACCCAGCACAACTGAATCCAAGTGGTTTCACAATACCTGGTGGGAATCCAGAGGAGCCTTGATATAGGAACAGTATTTCATATTCCTATGCACAAATTAAAGCCACATTTTCAACCCTCTTTGAAGAGTAACTCAGCATATGAGCATCCCCACAAAGCGTTTCCAAATTAAGCCCAGAGAGAGGGATGTGAGAAAGAGCCGCAGCTTCCAGGAACGGACAGGCTCAGAAAGAGGAAAGAAAGGGGATGAGGAAAGAGTTACTCTTGCACAGCAAACCAGACAGCTGCAGGGGCTGCTGAACTCCCCCCTTTACCTTGTTACATCGGGGGCAGTGGTGGGGCGAACGTGCTTCATGATGGTCTGGATCCAGTTGCGACGAATGCCCGACGTCATGGCAGAGAGGGTGAACTCCCCTTCCTTCGTCTAGGGAGAGAGGAGAACCGGCTCAGAGCTGCTAATTGCACCCACCAGCACTTTCCCGTCCCCCTAATTCCACTCTGCACCCAGACCCAAGCACCCAGCACTGGGGCACTGCTCACCTGCCATGTGAAGATCACACCAGCCCCTCCACCCCTCAGCCCCCTCACGGTGGGATTTAGCGTTTCTCAGCGATCAGGGTGGTTTTGCCGTAGCTGAGACCCTAAGGCTGAGGCAAAACCTTCCCTTTCCCCTTTCTACTTTTCTGTAAATCAAAAAACTGGCTCTCAAACCCAAGGCCATAGATCTCTGGAGCACTGGTGGGGGGGATGCTGGGCGGCCTCTCTGAGGTGTCTGAGATTGCCCAGAGAAGCTGTGGCTGCCCCATCCCTGGCAGTGTCCAAGGCCAGGCTAGAGGAGGCTTGGAGCAACCTGGGCTAGTGGAAAATGTCCCTGCCCATGGCCAGGTGTGGGACTGGGTGGGCTTTAAGGTCCCTTCCCACCCAAACCGTTCTGTGAGTCTGTGACTCCCTTGCCATGGACAAGCATCCCCAAGCAGCGGCACAGCACGAGCAGCCCATCGGCCTTCCTGCCAGCCTCTTCCTCATCCCCGTGTTTTCCTTACGTGGATCTGGAAGCCATAGTTGCGCTGAACCGGGTACTCGGTAACGTCGTAGCACGTGGATAAATCGATTTCTCCATCCAGGTCAGCTGCCTGGAGAGGGAAGAGGTAAACATAAGCATCCCCAAAGTGCGGTGGGCTCGCAGGGAGGCACGCAGCAGGTTCTCCAGAAGCACAAAGCCCGGGGGAGTGATGCTTCAGGATCTGAGCATCTGGGAATACAACCTGCCTGGGGTCAGTTTGGGAGCACCTGGAGCTCCCCTGGGTGCAGAGTGATGGGCAGAACGCCAACGGGGAGGACACTCACCTCCTCTGCCACCGAATCCCGGTAGTATCTCAGGCTCTGGTCAGTCAACACAAACCAGTGCTTCTTCCACTAGGAAACAACCAAGATGGAGCTGTTACAACCTCCTTCCCCACCAGCAAAGCCCAGGCAACTTGTCACAGGCAGAGATGCCCCGCAGGGAAGCAGCTCACAGCCTCTCCCCTCCCAGCTCCGCACCCGGCTTCACCGAGAGGCCCTCCCAGGAGGAAGGGGAGACCTGAATGGGCAGCAATGCAAGCGACACCGTAATGGCTTGCACTGCCAGGACACCGACGGCACCGGCACAGCACCAGCACCTCAGCATCACCAGGCCTGTACGGGACAGTGAAACACCGCGAGAGCCACGGGGGCAGTCGGAGCCTTCCCATTAGCTCCACTGGGAAGACGATGATTTAGTGGCTGCACTTAAAGCCTCAGAGAGACCTCTTTTTAAAAAAAAAAAAAAAAAAGGCAGTAAAACATTCATGTTTTATCTGCAGTAGCTAGAAATCGAGTTGGAGGCTATTTCTGGCGCTTGCTCTATACAAATACACCCTCTGCACACTCCCAGTGAGGCAAGGGCTTAACCAAGGCAGTCAATTCTGTTAATTAAGCACTCGCTTCAGTAGCCAATTCCCCCTCCAGCTGCCTACAGATGTGCCCTCAGTCCCTGGGCCCAAGGCACCACAGGTACCCTCAGCAGAGCCCGGGCCACACACTCACAGCCACAGGCGAGTCTCCCTCATTTTTCCTCCACGGGCTGAGAAGGAGAGAAGAAAATCCAGGGAAGGGGCAGTTTTCAAACGGCCAGGGTACCCATTCTGCCTTGGCATCAGTGCTCCTACAGAGCAGCACATCCTGCATCCCTCTGGGAACAGACGGGAGCAAAGGGGCAGCAGCTGCTTTCCTCGGTGCCAACTCAGAGGCATTTATGTATTTCTCAGCCTCGCCATCTCCCTGGCGCTCGGGAGACATTATCGGAGCCTCATTACTGATGCCAAAGAGGTTGCTGGGTCGCAAGGGAGATGAGACTAACAGAGAAGGGGAACACGAAACCAGTGCTGCTATCCAAGCTGCCCCGGCTCCCTAGAAACCCAGGACACAATATCCAGCTGCGGAGCTTTGAAACCTCCCCGGGACACAGCGTCCCCCGGACTCACCTGCCCGTCCTCGTACTGCTTTGTCAACCAGCCCTTCTTGAAGTTCAGCAGGTCGGGCTGCAAGGAAGGAGAGAGGTGATCAGAGGGGAAGGGAGAAGCATCCGTGCCCAGGAGACAACAGCAGCAGTTTGATAAAACACTGCGTAGCAACAGTTAAATTCACAGAATCATAGACTAGTTTGAGTTGAAAGGGAGCTTTAAAGGTCATCTAGTCTAAATTCGATCGTTGTCCTGCGTGGTGGCTAAACGCTCGTGCCCAGGAGGAACAGACCTGCTGTGTGGTTTATTCAGGCTGTCCCCTTCCTGGCACTTCTGCAATTTCCCACTGCTACTCCAGCATCACAGAGGAAGGATTCGCAAGGAATTAGCAAGACTACAGGCAGTTTTGTCCCACTATTATATATTACAAAGGACAAATGATGTGCTAGTGATGCAAGGCTGCAGAGTTCAAAACAAGACTGAATTCCCAGGGCTGGAAATACAGGGAATCCCAGCACTGCACCACCCAAAAGGCACCTGCTCTTTCCTCCAAAGCGGGAGCGTCAGGATGCTGAAGCTCTGAGAAAAGCAACGAAGACAGCGTGGGATAACTCCTGCCAGCCCTCCCTCCCAGCCCTGCCCACGTGCAGGGAAGGATGTGGTGGAAATGCTTTTGCTCCCTTGAGGCTGAGCTCCTCCAGCTGCTCCACGTGCTGCAGAGTGGAGGAGGAACACAACTGTAGCATCCAAAACAGGCTATAGCAAGGGGAGCAATGGAAAACTGAAAGTCTATTCAATCACACCTATGCTATGGGGTGGCACATCCCACATCTGAGTGCTCCCATGGTGATAGGAACCCATCCCTGCTCCACAAAAACACCAGGGCAAGTGAATGCGACCTTGCCCTTCCCGAATCGCTAAAGAATCGGAGGAGGGAGCAGACAGACGCCAGCCTGAGCAGCCCTGGCTGTGATGTGGCTGCAGGCAATAAACCTGCTGAGCCCCAGCAGGACCTGCTGACGAGGCATCAACAGGTCATGAACAAACTACGGAGAAAATTGCATTTGCAATGACTACATCCAGCTCTGAAATAGAGCTGGGCATCCAACCTCAGCCCTAATTTACCTTGTGAGAGCGATACCATCACCTGCCTGCTTCTCCTCTGCCAAAGCGCAGGTGGGATCGTGCTTCCAGGATCTGGGTCCTGTTTAAGCTCTTCCATGTACAACAGAAGAGTGTCAAGCAAAAGAAGGACTGAGCAAGTGTTACAGTTGCTCTCAGGGTTGTCATTTATCAACTGGGAAGAAGCACAGTGCAAGAATCTTCTGCAAAAGCACATAAATCCCTCCTTAGCAGCATTCATATCACAGAATGACTTGGGTTGGAAGGGACCTTAAAGCCCCCCCAGTCCCACCCCCTGCCGTGGGCAGGGACACCTTCCACTAGCCCAGGTTGCTCCAAGCCTCATCCAGCCTGGCCTTGGACACTCCCAGGGATGGGGCACCCACAGCTTCTCTGGGCAACCTGTCCCAGTGCCCCCCACCCTCTGCGGGAAGAATTCCTTCCTGATGGCCCATCTCAATCTCCCTCTTTCCGTTTAAACCCGTGACCCCTTGTCCTGTCACCACCTGCCCTTGGAAAAAGTCCCCCTCAGCTGTCTTGCAGCACCCCCCAGGCACTGGAAGGGACTCGAAGGTCTCCCCACAGCCTTCCCTTCTCCAGGCTGAACCCCCCAACCCCCCCAGCCTGGCCCCATGGCAGAGGGGCTCCAGCCCTTGGAGCTTCTCCATGGCCTCCTCTAGCTCCGTGTCCTTCTGCTGTTGGGGGCCCCAGCGCTGGACGCAGAACTGCAGAGGGGGTCTCCCCAGAGAGGAGCAGAGGGGGAGAATACCCCCTTGACTCATACTACTTTGGTACACTTCTTAGTTCTCTCAAAATTTAAGCAGGCAGAGAGGGAAGATGCTGCTGACAGCCCATTTCAGACTGGGCTGCAGCCAGACACTACAGAAGCACCCAGAGCAGGGTGGTTTCTCCCACAGGTCCCACTCCCCCACGGAACCCCCTTTTCTCCAAGTGCTGGGGCAGGCAGGAGAGCCCAGGCTTTGCCTGAAGCTGCAAAGCTGCTGCAGCACGAGAAGTTTGGGACCAGCTGCCACTGAAGGGTGTAGACATTAGAAACCAGAACCAGACGAAGCACTGGATGGAAGAGATACCCACGCAGCGCGAGCCACGGCTCTGCTGTAACCCACCGAGCCTAACGAGGCATGAACTCTCCCTCGGGTTTTATCCCGATGGATAACCGATCTGATCTGAACCCGACGGGCAGGGCAGAGTCTTGCGATCACGGCCGCAAGCCGGCAGGCGTGCAGGTTTTTCTGTGTTGTTAAGTTTATAGCAGGAGTAGCACAATAAAGGAGTGTTTAATGCAAGGAAATGGTTTTCTTCCCACTGACTGCATGATTTTCTTGCCTTCACTAGATGATGTACGTTGCCACTTAACGTGCACTTCTTGCACCTTTTTATTACCACCAAGAATTTAAAAATCACCCTTGTGGCTGTTCAAGTCTACCTGAAAAGATACAGGAACGCTAAGCTACTGCGTTTTTCTGAGAAGCCCTTGAATAGAAGCTGTCCATCCACCAAAAATGCAGCTCCTATTTACAATGGCTCTGTAATCTTTCCGAGAGATTAGCAAGCGTATTTATTTTGTTCCTGCAGAGGGGTGGTGAGTGAGAGGACAGCATTTTGTGTTTGTTCTGTACTGTTTGCTTCCAGGTCTGGTGAGCATTTGAAATATGCAGAGGGAGGAATGCTCAGGAGGGCAGGTTCAGCCCTTCCTCACAGCCTTCGTCCCACTCACACCCACTCGCACCCCGTAAACACCAAGGAAGCGGCACTGGAAAACCAGGACATGTGTTAGGCTCTCCTTAGCACGCCACGTGTGGAGGGTGACGCCAAGTCACTGAAGCCTGCTCCGAATGTGAGCGGATCCTACGCCCTACGTGCTGGCTCCGGGGAGAGCAGCAGACAGTCCACTTTTCAAGGACCTGCCCGGGAAGGGCCTCCCACGTCCTCCCCCAGGGCAGAGGACACGGCCCGGTGGCTCACCGTCATAGAGGACTCCGTGGACCTTCTGTCCAGTGACTTTGCCCGGCGGTGCGGGGACAGAGGAGACGCAGACACGTCCAGGATGGAGCCCACGGCAGCACCTTCGCAAGTGAAGTCCTGTGTAAACAGCATTAGCCCAGATCAGCGCAGGAACTAGGACAGCCAGTCCCACTCTCTTGGCTCCCGGCATAAAAACCCGCGTGTTTAAGGGGCAGCTCAGGCTCACAACAAGTGTCATTTCATTGGCAATACATTTTTTTTTGTCCTCTCAGGCACTAATTTGTTCCTAATATATCTAAAGTGTAACTGGGACTCTCAAGACTGCCTGTTTCTTTTGTTACTTCACCCCATCCTGATGTGTCCTGCCATGCCACAGCTGAAGTTTCTCTCTTTCTGTTTTGGAGGAAGGAGAAAACAGCCTGGTTTTCCACTCTGATCTGCAGCTGGGCCAAGGCAGCAGAGCAGCAGCAGCAAACCTGCATGGACTGAGCACACAGAGCAGTTTTGAGCCTACCTGTGACTCCAGATCCCCTGCTCCACCCAGAGACAAACCCTATAGCTAAATCCTCTATCCCAGGCTGCTGGATCCCAGGTGCCATCCTCCAAACCCCAGCAGCTTACCCGTTTCCGTGGGAAAACCCTCTTCTCGCTCCTGCCTTGCCGCGTCTCACTGGAAAGGGCAGCACTGGCCGAGACGTTCATTTCCATGTGCTCCGCGTTCTCAATATCTAATGCCTCAAATTTTTCAATTACCTGGGATCGCCTGGAAAACAGAGAGGAAGGAGAAACCAGAGCCGGCTTAAACACCAGAACAGCAACTGCGCTGAGCTGTACAATCCCACAAATTTAAGGCTGCACAATGGCTCGACCCGGTGTTTGTGCACACCTGGGGTTTGGTCCCTGTCTCTCTGCAAGCTCTAGCGTGCACAAATCCAGGGCAAAACGCCCCAATCTGACCCGCATCATTTTACCGGCAGCCAAAAAACCTCACATTACTCAGCTCCACAAACAGTATCTTCCGAAATATCTAGAAAACCCTTGCAAAACCAGTGATAACATTTTACTTGTACATTTTACAGCCCTCTGAGAAGCAGGGATTATTGAGCAGCTTTGCCTTTACTCTCCAGCACTGCAGCTACCCATGACCCTGCAGCCACAGAGCAGAGACATCAACCAAGCTGGGGTGCAGAGGTAACAGGTACCTTCGGGTCACCCTGCGTGTTCACTGCAATAAATACCCTGTAAAACCTCAGCCCCACGTGGGAAACGTCCACGGGATTGTACTGAGTGAGGAGGGTCTGTAGGTGCCTCCAGACAACGGCTCTGGCTCGCAGGGTGCAGCAGCAGGAGGTGAGGAGCACCGTGTGCAGGCAGAGCAGGGCATCCCCTGCGAAACCCCAGGGCTCTACCCTCCGCTCAGACTGGTCTGCAAATCCCGCATGGACAGCAGGGAGCACAGCTTGGGCTCTTGGACACCACCTCGGTGGCCCAGCACACCGTGGCACATGTCTCCAAGGATGAGGAGAACTATGAATAAATGTGGATGGAGCAGGAGTCAACTCTGCACCAAACCCAAATGGGATGTTCCTAAGAACGAGCAAGCAACAGGCCTCTCTAGGTGGAATTAAAAGCGCTGTTTCAGCATGAAAAGCTGCTCACTGACCCACAGGAGAGGAAATACTGGAATTTTCAAAGGCCCTGCTGGTGTGAAAATTCGGGTTCGGGCAAGTATCAACCTCAGGCCTTTAACCACAACCTGGGATTGTGAAGCAATAACCCACCACACACCAGCTGAGCTCTGAGCTGTTGAGGTTTAACGCTCGATTTTGAAAAGGTCGATCCTGGTGGGTTTTTGACAGGAAATTTGGACCCAAGCGTGACGCATCTAAATGCGGGGCCGCTTGCTCTGTGTGAGCCTCTAATGCGCATGAAAATCACAATGGCAACCACACGAGGGGAAACAGGTTATCCAAAAAACCCCATTTCTAACACTTCCCACAAAAAGGAACAGCAGGTTAAGGACTCAAAAACCATGAGATGTTCAGTTTTCAACCAACATTTGCACCAAATTCCATAAACGAGACGAACAGTCTGAGCACATCACACCTCCAGGGGGCTGGAGCCCCCTCCCCACTGCTGCCCAGAGCCAGGCTGCCAGGACTGGGCACTGACGTCCACAACCAAAGAGGAAGGGATGAAATTGGTGGGGAAGACTTTGCTTTGTCAATTCCACCGTCTCTGAGGTTTTTACGGGACATCTGGTCAGCCCCTGCTGCCTTCCCAGTTTGCAGAGTGGGAGAGGGCAGATCCCGGGCTGGCGCAGAGCTCCCAATCCCCCTGGGATGTTCTGCTCATGAGATGCCCGTTCACATACGCCAACCTGCGGAGCATAAATCCACATCCTCCGTGCACCCACAGACCGGGAACTGTTTTGGAGTGACAATTTTTTAACCCTTTTTACACTGGCCCAGCCTTCTCTGAGTCTCAGTTTAGGAGGGGGTAAGAGGACCATGGATTAACATTGTCTGTGCCCTGTTAGGTGGAGGCCTGAATTAAAACAAATCAGGAGAAACAAACAAAAAACACCCAACCAAAAATAGGTAAAACAAAATCAAAAGCAGGTTGATTTCTCATGAAAGGGGCTGCACCACCAGGTTGTTCTACGGCTTGAGATTGAGATGAGATGGTAGCGAAGCAGGCGAAGTAAAGGCGGACACGTCACACAGCAACACAGCAGGAGAAGGTGGAGAGCAACAAGACCTGGAAGAAAACAAGGCTGGAAAATGAATGAACAGAAGAGGAAATTATATATCTGCATCTACATACAAAACAAAATCAAAATCATTCCAGTAATTTGTCATTGAAAAAGAGAAGAGAGAAAAATAAATCACTGCAACCAAATCACAGCCCCGAGGGTTAATATCATCCGGATTACAGGAAAGAATCGTGGGGTTTTCCCATTAGCTCAACATTTCAGGGAGGTTACTGCTAGAGATCCTGGAGGGGGGACAGGGGAGGAAGGGCTCTCCTTCCCACCGAGCAGAGGAGAGAGCCGCTCCCCCTAACAGCAGCTCGGTTGCCAAAACAAGGCTGCGGACAGGTACGAAGAAGCGTTTTAAAAGCTGCGGCGCCGTTCAGTGCTTTCTCAACTATAAAGCTCGTCCCAAGGAGTTCCTCGGCCATGCAGGCTGTTAATCTTTTCCAGGCCACTAAACCCCAGCTGCAGATCCTGGCTCTTAGGTGGAGGGGTGTGTGCGGTGGGAAGGAAAGCTAAGGCCAGCACGAGCTATCGTGACAGTGATTTTCTTTGATTGGAAGAAAGGGTTTGTTTTTATTGGATTCGTTCATTATTTAGCAGCAAGAGAGACAGAGAGTGTCAGGAAAAGGAAGAGGAATTTCCCCAAGAGGTTCACAAAAATGAAGAGGGAAGTTATACAAGAAAAAAACACCCCTATACTTGGGAGAGCAGGGACTCCTCTCGACAGGGAGAAGCAGCATTCAGAGCAGATTCTTACATCTCAAGAAGCTCCAGAGAAGGAATTTGAGAAAGAAAAGCCTTTCAGGCACTTTCAGGCAGCTCTGCTACTTATCGAGGCTAGAAATACTCCTCGGCCCCCTGACCACGCTCCTACAGCAGATCCGGCACAGCAGACTCTAGCCAGCATGAGCAGAACATGGGGTCAACAGGGAAAGCTGTGGTTTTAGAGGCTGCATCCCTGGAAGTGTGCAAGGAAAGCCAAGTTTGCCAACTAAAAACCTCAGTGCTCCCAGGGAGCTGCAGGAGGTGGGTAAGCCTGCAGCCGCACGCCCGGAGGAAGGGGCTCGGGGTCTCTGCACCCCAAGGACTCCCCAGCTTCTCCTTCCCAAAGCTGCTGACATCTTCCTGAGATGTGCCAGGGTTTATCCCCACAGCTGCAGAGCTTTGTTGGGATATGGGGATCAGCATCCGAGGTTGTCCCTGCAGCCTTCTCCGCTCTGATTCTGTGTGTAAAACAGGCTTCAAGATTTACCCATGGGGCTTCCAAAGAGCTGCCCGTCTCTTCTGCCTCAGGGATGGGTCTGAGATGGGAGACCAGGGGCACAGCTTGACCTCCCTGGACACAGACCCTCTTCCCCAGCCTGGTTGGGTCCCCCGGCACAGTGCCAGCAGCCCCGTCCTGCCGCGTGCCAGCAGAGGGAACTCGCATTCCGCTGCTCCGCCACGTGTGCCAAAAATCCTGGAGATTATCTCCCGTTTTCTGATTCACGTTTCTGAGCAGCTGTGAGCTCAGACGTCTGCGTGGGGCATGGAGGCAGCGTCAGGTATAAATGGTCAACATGGAAAACCTCCAGCACAATCCTAGACATCGGTCATGTCATATATCTTACTACAAGGAAACAGGATAAGAAGCCTGAAAAACAGCTTTATCTGGAGCTAAGCCTACAGGTGTGTCACCCAGGCGCTGGGTACCTAAAATACTTCTTTTCCAGCCATTCCACTCACACTGATTTACGGTGGGTAAATGAAAACGGGAGGAAGAGCCGAAAATACCAACAGAATCAGAGCAAGTTCATCTGGCTGCTCCGAGAGATGAAAGGCTGATCTGAGCGATGCCCGGGCTGGCACCTATGGGGTTGGCAGGTAGGCAAGCGATTTCAGGCAAGCGTTCCCAGATGTGTTAGTGGGTTACTGAGAGGGATTATTACAAATGGTGTTAAACCCAGGGGAAAAAGCTGACCCCACAGCATGGAAGTGAGTTATTGTACTTGCTCCACCTCAAACAGCACAGCCTGAGCTTGGAGGAGAAAAATGAGAGGGATATGTGGACTGAGTAAACTCAAGTTTAAAAAGCAGCCAAGCCAAGCTGAGCAGGGTGCTGGCGAATGTTAATTCTCTGATGTGACGCTGGATTGCCTCTCCGTGCCCTGCCGAGTCCACCCGAGCTCCAGGACACACGACCTCTCCACCCACACCATCCCATAGGCCAATTCCCAGGTTACCAGAGGAGAAACCAAACATGCCCGTCCCTGCACTCTGCCCGCTGGGCCGTCCTGATCAGGGCACGTTCCTCCGGTGCCATCAGCTGCGATCCCTGGCCAAAGCCCTTGCCCTGCTCTCAGCTATCACCCTCCTCCCAAACGCTGCACTGGGCTCAGCCCTGCGGGCAGCAAGACCTCTGTGCCTGGTGCAGTGCCCACTCCTCTCCCCACACCCGTCCTGCTCTGAGAAATGCCCTGAGCTGACCTAGGGGAATTTTTGCCAACACTGATAACGCAATCAAAACCTGTTAACAGCCCCAGGAGCCCATCTGGGCTGGGAAAAACAGATTTTCCCTGGGAAAAGGCACCCATCAGTGGGACTGACATTAAAAAAGGACAGTCTCTGGCAGCAGCATCCTCTCCCAGGGCCCTGTTATCTGCCTGTAAATCTGCTCCTCCCTGCCCCTGGCTGGCACATCCCAGCTCAGTGGAGATCCCAGTGCTGCACAATACCCCCCTGGGCCCAAGCAAGAGACTGTGGATACCCCCTGGGCTGGAGCAAGGGACTGTCGGCACCGGAGGAACACGCTGTCCTCTCACACTGGGGTAGGCGCTGGCCAGGGCGTCCTCTGCAAGCAATCCCAGCGGGGACACGACCTGGCCCACCCCTGGACCAACACGCTGTGGCACTTCAGCCTCCAAACGAGCAGTCACCAGCCCTTCCTCAGCCTCGTCCCCAGCCAGGGGACCTGTGTGGCATCCTTCACCCAATCAATTCCCAAGGCAAGGAAGCCCAAACCCAGGCTCTTCTCCTTTATCCCCTGCTTGGCACTCACTGTCAAGGCCAGGCTGGGTTTGGCATCCTCCTGCTAACCAGTAGCATTGGCACAAAGCTGCGCCGCCCTCCCCAGACCCGCTCCCAGCTCTCGGCGTGAGGAAGCGAGGCTGGAAAACAGTCCTTTAGGGGCTGGGAAGAAACAGGAGGAGAAGCGCCTGCTGAAACCGTGCTGAAACATGCCCAGAGGAAAACCAGGGCAAGAAAATCAGACTGGCAGGCGGCCCTCTCGCCTGGGGCCCGTCTCCCGGTTTGCTCTGCTGCCCTCACAGCACAAATGCGTCTCTCCCAGGGCAAGTCGAGCCCGTCCTTCGCCTCACCCGGAGAGCACCGAGCACGCCGGTGCAGGGGCGCGTGCGGCCGCCCTCCCCATCCTCCTCCGCGCTAAGCTGTTTTGCAGCCCACTGCGCCCTGCCTCTGCACTGCACCCACCTCGCCTCTCCCAGATTAATGCCGTGACATTTTGAAACCTCTCTCAGCTCATTAGGCAGTTGCGTAACGAGCCCGGCTCTAACACCGTTTAGAGAGCTAACCTAATTAATGGGGCCAGCTGCCAGCGTGTGCCATGCCGGGGAGGGGACAGGGAGGGTGGGCTTGCGAATACTTGGGCCACCGAACATCACCCACCTCAGCTGGCTGTCCCCAGCACAGCCACGCAGGGTGACACCTGCCCACTGGCACTACTAAGGACATCCTACCGCTCGGTGGGTGTGGACAGGCACCCTTAAACCTGGGAGGACTGTGATACAACAGGGTTTCACCCAGCAAACATTGCCTGCTCCGTCCACGGCTGCGGCAGGGACCCTGCCTCGCTGCCGCTGCAAGCATGCAAGGAGGGGATTAGCCACTCATCCCTTACCTTCTCTCACTGCCAAAGAGCCGGGCCACTTCTTCTCTCCCAGGGCTACGGGCCCGGGTTCTCCGCTCTAGCCGCTTCCTCTCCACCTGGAAGGCCTCACGATTACTGATCCTAATGGCCTTGGGAACGTCGGCCAGGGTGGTGTACTGCCGGCTGGCTTTAAAAGAAAGGGGACGCCCCGATTTTTCAGCTCCCCTTCCTACATCTCTGCTGCTGGAGTCCTTGTGCATGGGGCAACTGCTCTTCGAGTCCAAGGAGTTCAGAGAGAAGCTGTGAATCATTCGGTCGCCTGATCGGGTACCTGGGGAAGGAAAGGGCTGGGCATGCTCCTGCGAGGGCGATTTGGGATAACTGTACCTGTTGTTCGGGGTGCTGGGGCTGGGTGGGCTCGGCGGGGGCGGCAGCTGCTGCTCTTCCAGCTTTGAGTCTTGCTTGGTCTTCTCCAAGGAAAAGTACCCGCTCTCGACACGCGTCTTCCGCCCACAGTCTATCCGGTCTCCGTTCATTGAGCTCTCGTCTAAGGGACAGAAAAGTCATCACGCTGGGTGTCAAGTCCAAGTTCTGCTTTTAACAAAACCACACTGATTCTAGCAGGAAACATGAGCACAGATGGCCTGGGCTCCAGCCCCATGATGTGCCACCTCTTGCAACCCTTGGCTTTTCCACCCTGACCACCCGTCATGCCCATGGAGATGGTGGAGACAGTCTGCAGGGAGCTGGGAATGCCGGTCCAACCCTTGCATGGCTGAAAGACCTAAACCTTCAAGCCGAGAAATGGATGGCTGTGGTCACCACTCTGCACCTATTTCCATCCCTATCCTTCCCCACCCGGCATCGACCACAGCCCTGCAGGCACGAGGCGATGGACACCTGGCCCTGGCAGTGGGGAGCAGGCAGAAAGCGTCCCCCATCCAAGCAGGCAGATAAAGGCAATGGCCATAGCCTGTGGGACCTGTCCACGGCCCTGGCAGGAAGAGTCCTCAGCTCTATTGTTCCAGGGAAAACAATGCCGCAGCCTTGGCGCCTTCCAGGGACTCATCGAGGAGACCAAATGTAAACAGGGCGCTGACGCAGGGCCTGGAGGAGGAAGCAGTGCTCAGGGCTTGGCAGTCCCGCAGCCAGGCCAAGCGCAGTGTGGCCCCACGCCCTCGGGGTGCCCCAGGTGGGGATGTGGAGGGGCCAGAAAAGGCACTTTCCCCCTTGTTTTCCCCCCAGCACAAGGGCAACAGCACCTGTGAGGCTTGTCTCCATGCCGGGGCAGGACTGGTCTCCACACTACACAGCAGGGATGGAGGCTGCCTTCCCTCCTTGCTGGGATGCTCCAGGAACCAAACCCGTGGAAAACCCTTCCCTATACAGTATTTTTTTTGCTGGCTTAGCTGCCCGAACTGGGTCGCCGCAGCGCCACAGCAGTGCTGGCAGCCCCATCCCTCACCTTCCTTGCTGTCCAGCACAGGATCCTTCAGGGAGCTGGCAGCCCCGGCTTGGCCTTGTACCGGGCTCTGCGCTGGGCTGATGCCGCTGCCTCCGTCCACTTGGTCTTTGCCCCTCATTTCTTCCTGCCAAAGCGTGGACTTGGTGGCAGGGACCTTCTCGGCGCTGGGGATGTTGCTGCTGGTCACAGCCATCTTAGCAGGACCGGGCTCCTAAAGAGAAACGGGGAGACAGGAGGGTCAGAGGGGTTTGCCCCAGCTCCACACCCAGGGACAGCCCCATGACCCAGAGGTATGGGTCCTACACGGCTTGGGTGATGCCCACGATGCATGCCATGACAGGACGAGGACAGGGACAGGATTGAGCTTTATGTTATTTTAAAGCAATACCCATCATCTTCAACGCCTCCCTAGCTAACGAGGGGCTCTGGAGTCCATCAGATGATGGTGGCATTTTGGTGGCCACAGCCCGGCCAGCCCAGGTTCTGCGCACACTCCGGAGAGGCGGCAGCTTTCACAACTCGCTTCGGGTTTGGCGAGGTTCGCTACCAGATGTTTTGCTGTTGTCGTATTAAGCTTCTGCACAAGCAGATTATTTTCCTGAAAGCCACCAATAAACCAATGACAAACCCGCTCCAAAGGCTGCGGGCTGTGGGAAGTCTGCAACTGGGACAGGTTGCCCAGAGAAGCTGTGGGTGCCCCATCCCTGGCAGTGCCCAAGGCCAGGCTGGATGAGGCTTGGAGCAACCTGGGCTAGTGGAAGGTGTCCCTGCCCGTGGCAGGGGGTGGGACTGGGTGGGATTTAAGGTCCCTTCCAACCCAAACCATTCCATGTTTCTGTGATTCTAAGTTTCCTGGCTGCATGTTCCCTTTCCACAAAACAGGGGAAATGTAGGAGCGTCCGAGCCGGCAGCCACGGGCTGGGGACATGGGCTGCAAAGAGCATCCCCTCTGCCAACCCCCCCACCATGTCAGAGCCACCGGTGGGTTTTAGCCCTGCACCTCCAAATCAGCATTTGCAAGGCTGCGCCGGAACCGCCGGCAGATCTCCCAGGGAATGGGTCCTGGCTCTGTGCACAGCCACAACGAGAAGCAAACGACCTCAATTAAAAAAAATCTTCTTGGAAATTTCACTCTAAAGGAATGCAGTATTGGAGGTAAACGATCCAGAGTTCACGGGCATCTGCTCGAGGGGATGCTGCTTGAGCAGGGGGTCGGACTAGACCATCTCTAAGCGCCCTTCCAACCTCAACCACTCCCATTAATTGATCCAAAAGCCCAAAGCTAATCGTCAGCTCAGGAAATATATTTTTATATATTCCTTACACACACCCCCGTATATACATATTCGTAGATATGTATTTAATTAGACAGAGATATGAGGGCCAAAAAGCAGCCTACAAGCAAGCAGAGAAATTAACCCTTTGCTGCTCAGCGGTATGAAGAGCTCCAGAGCGCGCACCAAGATCAGCAAAACCGGCCTCCAGCTGCATCAAGTATGTCTGGGCACGCTCTGCTTACCCCAGCCCGCCGCACCCCTCTGCAAACCCGTCCTGCAACAGAGACCAGTGCCTCAAATCCCAGGTTTCAACCCCAAATCCTGCCTCCATTTCCCAGGGACAGCAGGCAGGGAAAGGCAGCAAGCCTAGTCTCTCCCGCCGCCTGCACCGCTCTGCCGGAGCACGGCAAAAACTGCAGGAGAAACCTGCCCTTTTTCCCCTAAGACCGCAGCCTGCTTGCAAAGGGGAGGTGAAAACAGCCCTGGGATGGCACCTAACAACGCCCATCCAAAAATCTGCAGCTGGAGATTTTGTATTCCCAGCTTTATATTCCCAACTTCACCCGTGTTGCTCCCACCATGGTGATTCCGCCGGGAGAAGATACAAAACGATGGGGGAGCTGAAAATGGCCCTGATGTCCCTTGGCTGCAGCCAAGCTCTGCTGTAGCACAGACAAGGAAAAACTACGTGGGAGCGAGAAGCAGCAGAAATATCCATTGTTTAAAATAGGGTTTTTAAATCACAAAGGTGTCCATCCCTCCCTGGGCAGCTCTCAGACACAATCTGCTGCCGGATTAGCCGGCGGCCGTCTTCGGCAAGAAATCAGGCTTTCTCTGCCGGCACACGGAGAGTGAGCTGAACAGCAGCCAACTTGAGGAGAAGCCATTTCACAGAGGGGGATTTGGTGCTGGTTTTCTTCCCAGCATCCTCTCTCCTTCCCCGGACCAGCCGTCTGCATCGGCATGATTTGGGAGACAGAGGAAAGATGCTGCTTCTGCCTTTGCAGGTCGACTGCAAGCCCCCGACAGCACTTTGTCCGGCGGCAGGTCCCACATGGAGGTTGGTTTTCCAAAAGTGGATTTAAAGTCTTTGTCTGGTGCCACGGGTCTAGGAACGGTGGGATGGAGAGGGTGGAAGGAGTGTAGCAAGCATTGGAGGGAGCAGGGTGGTCTGCCCCAAGCCAGGGAGGGGGAAAAGCATCACCAGGCTCCATGCTCACCCCATCCCCGAGTACTTGGGGAGCCCATCTGCCCGCAGGGAGCCAGCATCCTTTCCGCAGCCACTTCCCTTATTTGGTGCTCAGGAGCTCAGATCCTGTACGGTTTCCAAGAAGTTGCCATGGTGATGAAATGTAACCCAGAATGATGTTTTTCTGGCTCTGCGCCCCTTCTCCTCTCCGCTCTGTCGCTCTCCTGAACCCAGCCTGGCTTTAGTGTTGCACCAGGGATGTGACGAGCATCCCTGTCCTGCTGCATCAGCTCGCTGGGGTGCCCCAAATGTGGCAGCCCCCTCCCTGGGGCTTGAGGAAGGGCAACTCAGTCCATGGCCATGGAGAGAGGAGGCATCTTCCCTGGAGCATCACCAGAGCCAGCACTCAAGGGGCTGTGACAACCTCAGCCCTTGGCGGGGGGCAGCTCAGACTTCCAGCCCAGGGTGCAATAAAGGATCATTTTTCCCCGTCAGTTTTCCTCCCCATTGCCCAGAACCTCTTCATCCGGTGGAGTGGTGGAAACTTGACTCAAACATCGTACAAAACCCACTCATGGATTTCATCAAAGGGCACCTGAAAACTGGGGTTCAGGGGAGCCCCAGTGCTGTTTTCAGTCTCCCGGTGCCACAGCCCGCCTTGGCTGGAGGAGTCCTCTCAGCTGGACCCCTACGGCAGTGGGACGCACGCCTGGAGGTCAGGCAGCCTCGGGGACGCGGCTGTTCTCAGCCCCAGTGAGGAACGAGGGTGGCCTCGGGGTCACGTTCCCCATCTGTGGGATTCTCCCCCACTCTGGCCACGTGGGAGCCCGGCAGGAACGAGTGAGTCACGGCCGGCCCCGCTTTTTACCATTTATAGTCAAAGTGAGCACGAAGCCACCGCCGGGTCCCTGGAGAGCCCAGCTCCGGCCCCCGGAGCTCCCAGCCTGGCCCTGGCCTTTAGTATTTTCCTTTCATTCCCATTATCTCTGGGGTCATCTCAAAGGGGGTAACCGGAGCCCGATGGAATTTCATCCTGTTTCAGCCGAAATGGTCCGTGAAGAGCCAGCACCTCTCCCCGGTCCCCCGCGGCTTTGCGGCCGCTCCCAGGACAGCGTGTGCAGGGCAAGACAGTGCCCGGCGGGCTCAAAACGTGGGCCCAAAGCAGCCAGGAAAGCAGCAGCAGCAGCCTGCGACCCTGGGAAGTGATGACCAGGATTTAATTCATGCCACCCTGCTGCCCTGGCCCACCCTGGCTCTAGCCCTCTGCGCAGGCAGCATCAGAGGGATGGGAGCCCACTGGTCCGGCTGGTTCAGGGGGGATCCTCCCTGGGAGCAGAGCAATGCCATGGCACTGAGAGGGAGGCAAGGGAGTGGGTGACAGTGTGTGTGTCCCTGGGGTTACCTGGGGAGTTGGGGGCTCTACCTTCCTCTTCTTCTTCTGGTTTTGCTTGTTTGTCCTTGGATAGACTATCAGCATCTCCAGCCACCTGCAGACAGAGAAACAGAAGGTGAGTCTGTGCCGAAGGGCAGCATGCAGGGACACGAGCAATGCTCACACTCCACCACTTGCTGTAAAGCCCGGGCTGAGGACCCCAAAGCTGTTTTCCCCCCGGGTGGCTCTGACCATGCTGCCCATGGAGATGATACCCAGTCCTGCCTCTGGGCTGGCTGCCTGCCAGCTCCCGAGATGGAGCATCCACATTGCACCCCCCGACCCAGTCTCTGGGGTTTGTAATTTGGCCATAACCACATCCCCGAGCTGGAGTTGGGCACACAGAGGAGCTCAGCTTCTCCAGCCTTGTCAGGGTCAACATAGTAAACAGTACCCAGAAATCATCCCAACCAGCTCTTGGGGGGGAAATGAGGCAGGACAGGAGGGGAGGAGGGATGACCCCAGGGTGCTTTGGCTCAAACCCCACTCACTGCAAGAGCGAGGCCACGGCCCAGGCTGACATGGGACAGGGATTCCAGGATCCTGAAAGACAGCCGAGAGGGACAGAGCCTCGGGCAGGACCTTCCCCCTGCAGCGATGCCAACGCCCGCACACTGCACACAAAGCGCTTTTGTCCAAGAAAGAGCAGCGTGAACGTGGCATTGTCCATTCCCTGCACAAACGGCTTGTTTGGGCGACCCTCCTGTGCTCTCCCACTGCGTCCTGATGACCTGTCCCTCCATCTCTGTGAACTCCACAGGGATCTGTGGACCGCTGGGAAAACATTCCCGCTTCAGATGTCCCCGTTTCCCTCTCTTGTTCCCCCCAGTTCGCACGCCGCTGCTGTAAAGCGTTTTGAGATGACCACATCAAGTGGGGTTTGGTTAAGCAATAAATGCCAGAAGCATGCAACGAACGTAAAACAAATTCTCCCCCGGCCGGGGAAATCTTCCTGTCGTGCTGCAACTGCAAATGAAACCCGCCTGGCTTCGACCCAGAGTGGGGCTGTTTCGGGATGATTAATGCGTGCAGTCAGGAGCAAATACGCTGCTTCAAAATCCAGCGCCGGGCCAATGAACAATAAATCAGCCCCACCTTGCTCTGCAATGCCTCCCCCTCCCGCGTGGCAGGCAGGACCGGCAACAAAAGGCTGAGCCGGGAATTGGAGCGTGGGGAGAGGGAGAAGGGAGCAGGGCATGGGGGTTGGCTGTGTTTTAGGGCACGGCCAACGTTCCTGCCTTGGCTGGAGGAGAGGAGCCGGCTCCCCTGTGTCACCATTTCCCCCTGTCTCTGCGTTCTCTGCAACCCCATCGCTGCAAACGGGACCACGGGGGTGGCTGTGCCACCGGAGGACAGGTCCACATGGAGGAGGAGTCACCCACCCTCACGGGTCTCAGTAGAGCAGGGAAGTTGCAATGCATGAAAATACGTATCTGTTCAAAATCCCAAGTTCTGGGTACAAAAATGCCTATTTCAACCAGTGTTGACCAAAATGGGGGGAGTCACAACCAAGGAAAACGCTTGGAAATAGCAATTATCTCAACAGAAAGCACTGAATAGTGCTGCCAGGGCTTGGGCAAGCAGGAGATGCTGCGCTTCGGGAAGAGTGGGAGCGAGCCAGCGCTTCATCCCTTCCACTTTCTGCTCTACTTTCAAATGTCAACAAATTCTGGGAGGGAGGCTCCGAGCTCTGGACATCCCACGTGGGGAATGCTGGCAGGCGAGCAGCAGCACCGTTACAGTCCATCGCTGCATGCCCACGGCTCAGCTCTCCCGCAGCTCTGCGCCCTCACCGGCGCCGGCTGCTACCCAAGCCGACACGTGAATGATGGACAAGGATGTTCCCTGGTCATTGTCCAACACCTCCAGTCAGGACATCTACCATGATTTCCTCAATTTAGGGCCCTAATCTTCGGCGTTGCTGAGCAACTGCATCCCAGCGGCAGGCACTCCTATGAGCAATGATGTTTTAATCGTCCTCGGAGGTCAGATGCTCCACTGGGACCAGAGGGGTGGGCAGCATCCACCCCCTCTGCTAGTCTGCCCACAAGGAGGGAGTGGGGAAGGGGAGAGAATCCCCACCCTTACCAAAAAGGTGGGGAAGACAGGAGCTGACTGCAAGGCAGCAGCTACACCCAGTCCCCAGGACTGTCCCTGCAGCAGGCCGTGATCGTCGCTCAGGGATCAGCCTGGGTGCACACTGCCACAGCACCCGGCCTTCAGCAAGGTCCTACCCACCCTCCTCTTCCTCCCGGCTAAGGGGAGAGCCCCACGACAGCTCTGCCCTGGATCTACACTCACCCACTGATGATCTCCTTGTTCTCAGCCCGGATGAAGTGCTCCTTCTCTGGCGTTAGGATGCACAAGGAGAATTTCTGCCCTGTCCGGCTCTCTCCGTCCACCACATCCGTGCACTGGTTCATGTTGATGGTGCCCTGCGGGAGGGTTGTCGGCTGCCAGGGGAAGGAAAAAGGAGTAAAGTTGAAGGAGGGAAGAGCAGATATGGGCAGAGCTGAGCCCTAAACCCTCTCCTGGTAGACACCAGGATCCCACACACCAAGACGCTCTGACCGCGAGTACCCAGACCCATCCATGCGCTGTGCCAGCACATGGCCAAGCCCTGTGCTGCACATCTGGGGACACAGACCAGCAGGCACAACTTCTGCCAGTCCACTCCAGCCCACTGCTGCCAGCAAGATGCTTGTCCTGTTCCAAATGCCCATGGAAAGACGGCTATCCCACTGCAGCACGGGACACGAAGGCAAGGCACCGAGTGACTGGCTTTGGGTTTGCAGCTGCAAACCACCTGGGGTGGTGGAGTGGAACCTGGGGACAGGGGGTGGCAAAGCGGCAAGGCCCCGGTGCCTGCAGTACAGGACACTATAGACAGACATGCCAGGTTTTTCCCATTAAAGCTAACAAAACATGGAATGTGCAGTGAGGGAGCACAGTGTGGAAGGGACATTGTCTGTCTGACGGGCTTGGCAAACACAGTGTCACCTTCCAGCCCCCTTGCTCCAAGCAGACACAGTGGAGCGGGACAATCACTGCCCCCCCGGCCCAGAGGGGACACAGAGGGACCCAGAGGGGTGTCAGCACTGACAAGAGCTGACAGGTCCATCTGGAGCAGTGCCGGCTCATCCGATTACAGCACGGCCACCCGCCCCTGGTACACGGTGCCTGCAGCTCTCCCCACCCGAGCAGCGATGCCATGTCTCTCCCATCCCCAGCCTGCTTGTGCCCCACAAGGCCCAGTGACACTGGGGTCCACCCCACCCCCACCCGCAGATGCTGTTAAGGTTTTTACCACAGAAACCAGCTCTTCTGCCAGTAAAACCGCTCCAAAAGCTGCCTGCACAATGCACAGAAGCGATGACTGGTAAGAGCTCAATGGCCCCAGCCTGTGACCTCAGGACATTCAGATCAGCCCCCCGAGACACCCGGTTCACCCATCTGCAGGCCATGGGAAAGAGCCCCCTTCCCCAGGAAAAGGGCTTTCCCTGCAGCTGTGTCCCCAGGTGGGAGCATCCCACGACAGCCCAGGGGTGGCATGGAGCCATCACAGGTGCTGCAACACCAGTGCCCAGCACGGGCACACGGACAGGACCGGTTGTACATCAGGGACACCAAAACCTTGTGGAAATCAGCATCCACAGACCCCGGGTGATGGAGGGAGGGAAAGCAAAGCCAAGCCCAGACTCCTGGCATGCTGCATGCACAGCCGCCTGCCCTGCACCGCCGCGGGTAGTCGGCTCCTAAGAGGATTTTTTTGTCTTAGACAACAAAAATAAAACCCCGCTTTCCGGGAGCTATAAAAATCCAACGGAAAAACTTTCTCCTGCTCCATGTGGAGTCCTAGAAACGTTTTTGTCTCGCTGGCCTTCAGCACAGCCAAGGTCTGCAGGACTGCAAGGGCTCTGTCCGATCCGATTCCCCACCCAGAGCATTTTTGCACCAGGGAACACAACCAGGATGGGGGGAAAAAGGGGATGAGGGTGGCTCCAGGAGGGAGTCCCAGTCCCTCACAGGGACCCTGGGCCACTCAGTCTCTCTTGCCACAAGCACCCCTCGACTCCCTGGGAGGTCTTGCAGGGATTTGGCACAGTTGGAGAGGAGGAGACAGCTCCCTGGGAAACCCGCCTGCTCTCCTCCCTCCTGAACCCCACGGCAGCGTTCAGGGCAGCTTCCCCCGCTGCTCACACCCAGCCCCGACCCGAGCACACCCGGAGCGGAGGAGCCGGTTTGGGGGCCCCCATGCCGCCGGGCTGGCCCTGTGAAGTGGTTTTGCCACACACCCCTCCTCTCAAGGGTAAAGGCTGGCATCTTGCACAGCCAGACGCGTGGGTCCCTGTCCCCCACCGAGACGGGATGCCCGGACAGGGGCTGAGATCAAAGCTGGGATTGCCCCCCTTGTACCTGCGGCTGGGGACAGGCTGGACACTGAGGGCAAATCCCCCACCCCACAGCAGCCCCCCTGCACCCCCACACCCCTCGGCAGCAGAGGAAACCTGACAGACCAGCAGTCTCGCTCGCTGCGGATGTAAATTCCTTTACACCGTTTATTTCCTCCCTTGGAGGCAGCGCAGGCACTCGGAAGCAAAGCGAAATGCAAGTGGTGCTGGGTGGAAACGCACACACGCAAGCTCCACCGAGGAAAAGGATGGGGCTCAGGCAGCACTGTACCCCGGAAGCACCTCGAAGCAGGATCCCCAGCGGAGGAGCTGGCGATGGCACATGGCTTCTCTGCCTGAGGAACAAGGAGAACAGGGGGAACACTCGCGTACTGATGGTGTGGGAGCAGGGGAGATGGGAGAGGCAATGCAGCAGGGGATAAGGACACATGGACCCCTTCCCTGCCTCTGAGCATGTTTCTGCACTGGGGGGGGTCTCAGGGCTGGGGATCCCTGGGGAGGGACGAGCAGAGCTGGTCCCAGGCCAGGTGAGGACTGCACGGCTCCGGCCATCAGAAGGGATTAAATAAATGCAAAAGCAGGGAGGTATTACACGGCAGAGATGCCAAAACAATAACAAGGCTAGGACTTCAACCAGCCCTTTGAAAAGCAGATGCTTTGATACAAGGTCGAAGCCAGCGTTGCACCCTGGGGAGATTTCGCGTCCAGGTGAGACAGAAGCAGATGCTCAGGCTCAGCTCTGGCTCCTGCTGCTGGGGACAGCCCTGTCCCCAGGCGCTGGCCCTGCCTTTGCCATTTCCCATGCTGCTGTCGATGGGATGGAGCACACAGCCACCCTGCACATCGGATGCCTGGATGTGACTTAACTGAGGGGAGGAGTGGAAGCACAGCAGGGCGCATGAACAGAGTACACCATGACGAGTGGCAGATCACCCGGTGCCACCAGCCCAGCGAGCAGAGCAGCCCCCTGCCCCTCGGCGCGTGGAAGGCAGCACCACACCCAATAAGCAGCTACAGCTCTCCACGCTGCCAGTATCTGCAGAGGAACTGCAGCCAAGAAACAATTGCCTTGCTGTTTCCCTCTGGTATGACAGATCCGTATTTACACACACACACACACGTGCTTGCAGCGTCCCCCTCCATACTACACAAAGCCTATAGTACGCTATCCTCCTCCTCCTCTCTCTTCCCGGGTGCCCAGGACACAAGTCATCAAATCACAGAATCACAGAATGACTTGGGTTGGGAGGGACCTCAAAGCCCACCCAGTGCCACCCCCTGCCATGGGCAGGGACACCCTCCACCAGATCAGGTTGCTCCAAGCCTCATCCAGCCTGGCCTTGGACACTGCCAGGGATGGGGCATCCACAGCTTCTCTGGGCAACCTGTCCCAGTGCCTCCCCACCCTCTGCGGGAAGAATTCCTTCCCGATGTCCAATCTCAATCTCCCTCTTTCAGTTTAAACCCGTTACCCCTTGTCCTGTCACTCCCTGCCCTTGTAAGAAGTCTCCCCCAGCTTTCTTGTAGCTCCCCCAGGCACTGGAAGGGGCTCTAAGGTCTCCCTGGAGCCTTCTCTTCTCCAGGCTGAACACCCCCAGCTCTCTCAGTCACACCGTACTCTCCACATGCACAACCCCAGCAGCCGCTGGACAAGATGCAGGGACCATCAGATGGATGCTCTTAGGATGCAGAACCCAGCAACTGCAGCATCCCCTGCCTCCGGCAGTGGAAAGGAGAGAAAGAAAGAACGGGGAACCCCTTACAAGCCTGAAGGAAGAGATCCCAAGCGGACTGTTACTGGGGAGACCTGGGTGCTGTGGTAGGAGGATGCACAACACTGTATGTTCCATGGGCTATGAACTCACGCTGTAAGTCAACAGAGTTTATCTGCAGATAAAAACCTCATTTCCACACAGTTTTGCAGGGCTGAGGTAGAAATACAGGAGTATTTAGATACAAAAATTACCAAATTCTCTCCAAATACCTTCCCTATCATTTTTAATAGGTGTGCATCGGAGGAGCATGATCCAAAATACAAGGGAGCTGCGCTCAGCAACTGTACACAAGATGTTTTCTGAGCAGGTAACCCTGCGGTCAAGCTCCCGAGAAGTGGCCCTGCCATGGCCTCAGTGGGACACGGCCAATGCCCACACCGTTCTCCGGGGCTATTACACAACGTGGGTTAATGAAATCTGGAACACAACCTTTAAAGAAAGGCGATGGGGCAGGGGGAGGAGGAAACCAAACAAAAGGGACATTTTACTTTCTGCCAAGAACCAGGAGGGGAAGAAAAAAAAAGAAAAGAAGAAAAGACAAAAACACAACCATTTGTCTATCTCGCATGGCAGGCTGGTTGCCTTGGCACCCGGGCCCAGCCATCCTGCGGGGGAGATCTACCACCCCGCTCCACCACCATGCTGCAAGGGAAGGGCTCGGGCTCCGGCTGGCTCTGCCCTGGATCCCAGCACTGCCTGAGAGTACAATCCAGCCTGCAGTGCCTGAGGAAGAGACATCCACGATGTCTCCATAAATGCTTCTTGACAAATGTTAATTCTCCAAGCTAAAATATTCATGAGGTCGGCTGCCGAGCGTGCTGCTCGCTGGCTGCTCACTCGCAGCACTCTTGGGTGCTCTGCAAAGGCAGCTGCTGTGTTTGCTAAAAGCTTCACCCATCCCTGGCTCAGCTGATCGCAATGCCCGAGGCAGGGTGCAAGCGGGATCTTGGCTGGGCTGCAGCGTGGGATGGAGCACGACTCCGCTGCCCCATCGCTATGGGTGCATCAGAGCAGCATGGAGACAATCGTGCCTTGGGTGAGGGCAGCAATGCAGCTTGAGCAGGCAGCTGCAGGCACCAGCGAGGCACAGGGAGCCCACACTATACACTCACAGAATGGTTTGGATTAGGAGGGACCTTAAAGCCCATCCAGTCCCACCCCTGGGACACCTTCCACTAGCCCAGGTTGCTCCAACCCTCATCCAGCCTGGCCTTGAACACTTCCAGGGATGGGGCACCCCAACTAGGGATGTGCCATGCACACGCCAGGGCTGGCTCTCCCGGCTGGGTGCTGCTGCCAGGGTGCTCAGCCTGCTGGTGCCAGCAGGGCAGCCACGGCGTGCCCCCAGCTGCCCAGGCGCCGAGCGAGCGGGGCTGGCACAGCAGCAGGGCTTTAATGAGTGTTTTAGGCTCCCTGCCACTAGGCACGAGGCTACTGATATGGCCACAACGCAACCGGAGATCTGTGGCGGGCAGATTTTATTACAGTTATAGATCGTCTAACAGGCTGAACATCCTGGATTTATTAAATTAGACAAAGGCTCTTGAAAACGACCTCTGCAGGCTCTGCAAAAGGATGGACTGGAGCAGTTACCCATCACAGAGGAGCAGGAGGTTGTGCTCCTCCATTCCACACCTCCATGCAAATCCCTGCTGTCCCCACGGTAGTTCTCTGCTATCCCTGTGCCATCCAAGCTGGAGGCAGGTACCTTTTTTTGGCCACCCGAGCACCCCTTTCCCACCTGCAGCCTTCCCCTATCAGCAGCTACTGCTCAGTGAAGCCACCGAGAACCCTCTGGCTTGTCTGGACTATGCACCAGGCAACAGAAAAGCAGGTTTTCACCGTGGGCAAGAGAAGTCAACGAAGGTATCAAGCAACACACATCCCCCTGCACCTCTGCATGCGCACCTCATGTCCCTGTGCAAGGAACAGGTGAAGATATCCTCAAATCCCACTGCTGCCTGGACTCCCCAGCCATCCCAAAGCCATCGCTCCCTTTCAGTGATGGAGATGCTCTGCAGATATGGCCTTGGCATGTGCCGGTGTGGCTCTGCACCAGCAGCAAACCTGGCTCACAGTGCCACCAGCCGTATGGACAAATGCCCTAACACCTCCTCCGGCCCCATCACATTTCCCCACCGTTGGCCCCTGCTCGTTCATCACGGGAGCCGACAGCCAGCTCCTGAAATTTGTTTTGCCCGTGGTGTTCCCCTTATCCCAGGTCACCCACCCCAAGGGATCAGCTTGGGGAGGTGGGCTTGGAGGGTGGGTTAGCAAGCCCCATTCACACCTGTCCCTGTCCCTGCATGCCAGGCCCCTCTGGAGCCCTCCGGAGCCTCTACCAGGAGATAACACACCATCGGCTCCACTTTCACCAGGGGGAAGGGATTTTCCTCCCTGGGAGCAGTTTGGGGAGGGGGCAAAGCGCAGTGGCTTGCCAGGAGAGTTCAGCCAGGGGCCGCTTTTAAGCACAGTTGGTGTTTATGTCCCCAGACAGCGAGTCTAAACACTGAGTGAGGCCGCGAACCAGCCATGAGCTGCCCGTGAGCACCCTCGGGTTCACTCTCCTACCCAGTGCCACCTCAGCAAGCCACAGGCAGCACCCATCTGGGGGGTGCCCAGGCAGCAAGTTCGGGGCCACACATCCCATCTGCAGCCCCCATCCCCATGGGCGCCCATCCGGGGAGCTCATGCTGGAGCGCAGCAGCCGGCCGGGGCCGTGCAGGAGGCTGGAGCTGGCTTGTCTTGGCCTTATATGGCGATTTTTGTGCGTCTCTTGCAGCTCCCAGCTGCTCCCCACCCCAAAGCGGGGTCGGGAGCTGGCAGCCAGCGCCTAGCCTGCCTCTTTCCTGTTAACCTCTTTCCTGCTGAATGGCCTCCAAGGGGTCCCTGCACAATGGGGACGGCCAAATCCTGTCCTGTCACAACCACCCGCACCAGGCAGGGAGGGTCAGCAAACCCAGTGCTGGTCAACAAGCGGGTCCAACCTCCCCCTGGGTCCTCAGCAGCATCCCCAGATCCTGGGAGCCTCTGGGAGAGCTCACACCCATGCACACACACGCTCTATGTCCAACGCTGCTGGAGGGGAAGAGGGACAGAGGATGCAGAGAACATCAGCACCATGACAGGAACAAGGTCAAGGTCCCACCAGGATGGGGGTCGAGGAGCCACTCCCAGCCACCAACCCAGCTCTTTGGGGACCAAAGCAAAAGCCAGGCATTGCACAAAGAGCTTGGAGCAGCCACTCAACCCACATCCCAGCTCTTTGGAGACCAAAGCAAAAGCCAGGCATTGCACAGGCACTTGCTGGCCCTGCCATACTGAAGGCACCATCTCGCAGCCCTGCAAACCCAAGAGTTATTCATCCCTCTTGCTCTCCAGGATTTAAATGCATTTAAAATGCAAAATGCCCTCCCTCCCCTCCGAGGAGGGGGGTGGGAGGAATACATGATAATAGATCCGACCCCATCTGCTCGCAGCTGCCAGCGTGGCATCCTCCCCGCTCCCTGACGCACAGGCACAACAGCTACCCAGCCAAAGGGGAAGCAAATAGGTGCAGCATTCAACTAAGTTGTCATGGTAATCAGCCCGATGGCAAAAGCCTGGCAAGACCACGCGCCAGGAGGGTACACACGGCAAGAGACCAGAGCTTGGTGCAGGGACCACAGCGGAATAGTTCCTTGGAGAGAGAAATGCAGTCATTTGGGGGTGGAAAGGCAGGCTGCATTTGGATCTTGGTATTTGAATTTTAAATTGCACTGTTCCAAATTGGCCTTGTCAACTTTATTCTCCACCCCCTCGGTGTAAGAGACAAGTCCCGGTGGTCCCTGCACAGCGCGCTGCCAGGTACACGTTGCTCACCACCATCTCCGTGCACACCGGCTCACACATCCCTCCCCAGGAGCAAAGGGCTTCACCAAAACATCAGAAACCACGTCCCCATAACAGGATTCATAAGGTCACCCACCGAGAGATGGCCACGGACACAGTGATGCCAATTCTGGAGACAGCTGAGGAGATGGAAAGCTTGGATGGAGGCAGGGTGATCTCCACCCATGCTGGCCAGGCACCCAAGCCCTGTTCCACTGCTGGAGCTGGCATTTCTGCTTCATAGGGTTGAGGGAAACACCTTGTGCATCCACCTGGACATCAGCTGTGCTGGAGAGCTGAGGCTGAACCGGGACAGGCTCTGCCCAACAGCCCAGGCTGGCTCTGCCAACCAGTCACCAAGGGCTCAGGCTCCGGCACTGACTCTCCAAGCCTAGAGCTGGGTAGAAAAATTGGCGAGAGGGGCAATGCCCTTGCTCAGCATCCTTATGACAGCTACAAAAAGTTGTGAAAGACATTTAAAAGAGCTTCGCAACTTGGGAAAAACCTTAGGAAATGAACCCAGGGCAAAGCTCCCTTGCTGCTCCATTCTGGAGCCAGTCTTCTTGCAAACTGCGAAAATAACTGCAGTCGATGTGGGCTTCAACATTATTTACAGCATCAAGAGCTGCTGGAATGACTCCTGGTATTATGTTCAGCACTGCTCCAACCTATGGGCAAGCTCCACCATAGCCAAGGGCCACCTGAGGTGCCACCACCCTTGCAGCATGGAGGCGTGAAAGACACGGTCGAGATGTACAAGGCCACTCCGCTGTATGTGGCACCCAAAATCGGACCATGTGGAGAGACAGGAAGATCCAGACTAGGAATACGTGAGGAGAGAAGGGGCTGTGGAGGGATCTGCTGCTTCTGCCTTCTCTGAACCATCAAGGATAGGCATGGCCAAGATAAGAGCCATCCAAGGAAATCACCAAATTAAATCAAAGCCCTGTTCCTCCCTAAATGAATCCATCTCCCCTCCAGCCTAAAGGGAAGGGAGGTCTCCTGGTCTCCAGCAATCCCACAACCTCTCCTGCATCACACCCAAGCAGAGGAATCACAGCAAACACACAGCAACAGACCGAGCCGTCAGCACCGTTACAGACGTGCCCTGTGTTACGCACAGGGAACTGCACCCAGAGCACAGCGAAACATGGCAAGTGCCTCCCCCCGTAAAAGAGTAAATCAAATGGCAAGACATTTCCTGCTGTCTCAGTAAAAGAAAAAAAAACCCCAAAACTTTCAGTTCTATATGAAGTAGAAATTTTCATTTTTTTCCCCTAAAACACAAAAATAGAAGCACCACCTTGCAATGGACAAAGTCAGCGGAAGTCTCTCAGCAAAGCTCTGCTGAACAGTCACAGGATGTAGGGTTAGACCCACTCAAGCCAACTGCAGCTGACCCAGTGCTGCACTGCAGGGCCACGGCTCCAGTTTCTCCCCAGTTTGGCTTCTTTTGGGCTCACCTGAACTGAAAATCTGCTCGCCAGATTTTGCCTTACTGTGGGTAAAAGCAACTTATTTGTGGTCAACACTCCTCCCACCCCACCACACGTACACCGGTCATCCCGTGCCTGACCTGTTCTCCCTTCCACAGGCTCCAGTCTGGCTGCAGCAAAGCCCGCAACGTGGGACGTAAGGAGCATCTATCTCCTGCAGGAGCCATGCACTATGGTACTGCTGCCATGGGGGGGCTTCCTGCAAGCCCCCACCTTTACCCCCAAGCACTGTGAATGCAGCATCTCACACCAGCACTCAACAAGGTGAGGACAACTCTGGGGACCCGCAGCAGCAGATCCGCCGGAGGCCCAGGCAACTCCCACGGGCGCAGATGCTTCAGTGGAAGTTCTCGAATCCGGCCAAATTAGCCTGGAAATCTCATTACTCCCCAGCGCTGCTCTTACGAGCTTTGCAGAGCTTCCTGCCGGGCTGGGAATACCACGCAGCCGGGGTCCCAGGGCGCTAGGGGGTCTGCAGCTGGAGGGGTGAGGGCGAAGCCAAGCAGAAGAGGTTGGGTTGGCCAACCAAGCAGCAGCCACATCCTGCAGCCCACGCCTCACCCCTATAGAAAACCCCCTACCTGCTCTGCGTTATTCCCAGCAGCTTCCACACAAGCTTGGACTCTGCAGACCTTCCCAATATCCAAGGGGGCATGCGGAGAGCATTTTCCAACTTTTGACCACTGGCCATCGCACCAAACGGCACAAAACAGGAGGCTTTTTGGCCAAGGAAGGCAGATCCAAGGAGAAAAGGTCCCAACAGGCGCGCAAGGCTGTTGCAGGGCAAGGGGACCACCCACCAACAGCTCGAGCTGGGCTTTGCTGCCACGTGCAAGATGCGGTGCAGGTGGTGATGCCAACAGCAAAGAACCAGGCACCACCAGGTTCAAAGGCAAGCAGCACCCGGGGGGAAAAGCACTTCTAGTGCCTGCCATGGCCAGGGACAAAGGCTGGGAATAACACCCCAGGCTGCCACAGCTGTCCCCATGTACCGGGAGAGCAGCGCTTTATCCTTAAACCTGCTGCTCCCATCTGACTCCTGCACTTGCAGAAGAGTTCAGGGAGAGGAGCGAGTTCACAGCCGGGAGCTGCTCCCGGCAGCAGCCGTTTGGCCCCAGCACAGGGGAGCAACGTGGGGCTGGTGCACCCGAGGGGAATGAGCCCGAGGAGGTTTCTCCATTCCCCATGCCTGGGATGACAGACTTCACCCCCCAGCCTCGGCCTGTGCATGGCATTAATTGCCAAACATCCCCTTCCTCCAGACATCTGCTCCGTCCATAATCCTTGCTGTCCCTCCCCTGATGGGAAAGCAGCCAGGAAAGTGAACCAAAACCCTAATTATATCCCAGTAGCTCCCCAGTGCCGCGGTGATCTGCTGTGACTTTATCTGCACGGCTGCAGCAGGGCCGATGAAAGGAGGAGGAAAGAGCTAAGGCCAGGCACACTCCAAAAACCCACCTTTCTCCCCAGCCACGGCAGCACAGGGGGCAGAAATCCTGTGCAAGCTCAGGGTGCTGCCGGGGCAAGTCTAAAACCAACCTGTGCTCCCATCCCCTCCGTCTCCTCTCCCCAAGGACCCTGTCACCCACAGCAAGGGAAACACCGCAAGCATTGCTGTATGGGGACGAGAGGAGAGCGGTGACAACGGCCTTGTGGGTCCCCAGGGCACTGCTTGGCCAGAAAATCACAGAGAGCCACAGCTACGGCACCTGGAGCCACAGCACCCGCAGCACAGGGTGTACAAGGGGACCCTCAGGACCGCATCCCCACAGCAAGGGGCGCGATGGCAGCGGAGACGTAGCATGGTAGGAAAACATGGGGAAAACCCCCTCCCTGCTCTCCCTAGCCCCCAGAGCAGCCCAAGCCACGCACGCAGCACCTCTGCCTTAAAGGCAGAAGGGGTGGCAGAGGAGCCGTGGTGCCCGCGGCGGGTGGCAGGGCTCGAGCCACGTTGCCGCACGCAGCCAAACCAGCTCCTGGATCCTGCGGGAAGGAGGCGAAGGGTAACGCGAAAGCTGCTGGGCACGTGATTTACCGACGGTAATTCCAACTTTCAGCAAGACTCACTGGCTGTTTCACCTCATTGCTTACTTGCAGGCTTCAGGGACTGCAGGGAAGTCTCTTCCGCGGCTTTGAAGGGACAGGGTGAAAAACAACAGGTCTTATAAAACACCTCAAAAATATAAAATGCAAAAGCACAGTCACACACTGGTATTTGGTCTGGCGTGAGGGACAAGCAGTATTCTGTTGGCATGTGTTTCCCAACCTTATATATCTCTCAGCCCATGATAACTCGTAGAGCAAGACCAATAGTAAAACCTGCCTGGGAATTCTTCTTTTTCACCAGAAATGCCACGAAACAGCGCAGACAAAAGACGGAAGGCTTCTGCGAAAACCCTGCGTTCAGTAACTCCGCGAAAAGCCGTTTACAAAACCTCACTGAAGACCTCGCCTTGTCTCCACGCAAGTTTTAACCTGACAATGTCCCTTTCACAGGCTCCAAACCTGATGAATAATGCATGGCTGGGATAAACCAGAAATATAATATTCACTAACGCTTACCGTAAGAGAGAAACAAGGACTGCAAATAAGTAATTTATTAACCCCAAACCGTGTTGCTGCTTGAACAGAGTGCACACCTCAGCTCTCGGCCCCAGAAACACCAGCACAAAGTCTGCTCTTGAGCCATGGCAAGAGCACGCCGAGGGCTGGCTGAGACCCCCTGCTCTCATCACACCTCCAGCACAAACACGCCTTGTCCTGAACCCTGCGAGATGCCAGTGCCAGGGGAAACAGCCTTGAGAGCGGGGCTGGGAGCTGCCACCCTCCTTCCTCCTCCTCAGAGGCTGCAGCCACCCCCTCATCCAGCGGGAAGGGAGCAGCAGTGGGAAGCCCACAACCCCGCGCTCGCCCATGGCTCCAGCCGCTTTCTCAGGCATTCCAAAATTTGGCCGGAGCCTCTTTTTGCAGCACACCCCCCCGCACGGCTGGACGCCTGCCTAATTGCATATTTATTTATTGCTGCATTTTCCCAGGTCCACACACACACTAGCACAGGGCCGGGGGGAAACCGAGGCCGGCTCCCAAGGCAGATCCAAAAAAAACCCTGGGGGGTGCAGCTCCCCCCCATTCCCCGAAGGCCAAGAGGAAGCCGGGAAGCACGAGGTTGGCCAGGAAAGGGGTGGGAGCGGGGGGAAGGAAGGGGGGGATGCCGGCGGCATCGCCCACCCCCTCTGCTTTGTGCGCACGCTTGGGGAAATTAAAAATAGCTGCGTCCAAAGAGTGGCTGCAAGCGCCACAAAGAGCGTGTTGAGCAGAGGCAGCTGCAAGCTATTTGCTGCCCCTGGTAATCAGCATCTCAGCTTGCAGAGAACTTCCCCCCCACCCCCGGCCCCCCCAACCCCTTCCTCCCCTGCCAGAAGCTGCCGCTGCCTTTCTCCAACCCACATATGTCATGTCAACAATCAATGAATACAGGATCTCTGCCGGGGGATTAAAAAAGGGGGAAGGCACTTTGATTTTTGGAGCAGCTTTGTTGCCTTGTTCGATTCACGGTCTCGGCCTCCTCTCCGAGCTCTCACCGAGGGTTTTGCAGCGCTGAATCCCACCTGGCAGAGATGGGACCCTCGGTGGGAACAGCGATGTGCCAGCCACCGGGAATGCTGCTTCTTCTAGGGATTTCTTTAGGGGATGGGAAAAGGGGTGCCGTTGCCCAGCGTTACCCAACCGGTAGCCCACTGGTGGTCCTCACCGGTGGCCCGCGGCAGGGCTGGAAAGAATTAAAACTAAGCCTGTCCCCAGCAGCAAGTATGGGCTGTGCTGCAGGCAGCTCGTTTCACAGCCCCTCCCCAGCACCAAGCAACAACAGGGCAAAAAACCCCATGGTTTTGTTGGTTCCTTGCGTGCGTTGGTCACTCACATCTCTGCAGACGGGCACGGTCACCCAGGGACCGGGGAATGCTTGGGAGCCCAGCGCTGGCCTGGCTTGTTGACAGCTGGGATCAGGTACCCATCGCTGCAGCCCCTTCCTCAGGGGGGGACTACCCCGCTGCCTTAATTTCAACTGCTCCGCCAGAAAGAAAAATGACATTAAAAAGAAAAGGAAAACAAGGAAAAAGCAACTGGAGCAACTGCCTGTAGTAAATACCATCTGTCACTCGCCACTGCAGTACTCGGGGCCATCGCTGGAGCGCTGTGCCTTGTTGGACATTTACGGGGCGGTGGGATGCAGGGGGAAGGCAGGTCCCACGGTGCGAACGCCAGACAGGGCCCAACGGGCTTGCGTGAGCATTGCTGTGATGTTGCTCGGCATTACTGTGACACAATTAGCTGTGTCATTTCACTACCAGCTCTGACATCTTCACTGCTAAACGCCACCGGGGGCAAGTTTGATTTCTGCCATAACGTTTTACGGCACACGCTGCTTCTTTCACCAAGAGCCAGGCTGGAGGCCATGGGTACGGAGCCCAGGTTTCCAGAAGTCACTCAGAGGAAACTCCAGCTGCTACAAGCGCCTATATGCCTCTGCCGCCCATAAACTAGATGAATGCCATTTAAAATCCAGCTCGTTTCCCTCCCCGCTCTCGCACGTGTCTTCTACACAAGCGTCTTTTGTCACAAGAGATGGAGGAGTAAGGAAAAAGCAGAAAGGACAGAGCCACTTGAACCTGTTCCCGTTGCTCAGCATAAGAGCAATTCCAGCTTTGCTGCAGGAGACAATAGGGGCTGTGTTGTTTCCAGGAAGGAAGCACCTGGGCCAGGTCAAAGCTGCTCCTTCATTAGGAGGTCGCTGGCTTTATCATCTCTCCCAACTCCGCTCTCATCCTCTCGCCTTCCGTTAACTCCCAAACCTCCCACCATGGGCTGCTTCCCATGGGCACCCCTCCCGAGTGGGTCCTGTAGGCACCCAAAGCCCTTCTCGGGGGAGCTGGGGTGTGGACATGGGCGTCCTCCATCCATGCTTGAGAAAACGTGGACAGTCTGCTTGATCCACCTAAGCTCACAGTAAACCCAGGCACTCTTGGGGGCCCAGCGATGGTCCCTGGCCACGGACCCAGATGCCATGACTGGTGTTGGAGCCATTCCTGGAGGAGCCCTTCGCTGTTCCCTCAGCCCCCACGAACCGCCCTGAAGGGCTGTTACTTCCTCAAACACCAAACTGAACCACACTAAAAGAGGGAAAACAGGAAAGGGGAGAGAAGGGAACCATTCATGGAGGTGCCCGTAGGTGTCTTGATGGCAGGACCCACCTCCAGCAGCAACTGCAGCCAGACACCGAGCAGACAGAAAAAGACACTAATCCCCCTGAAGCCACCACCACGGGACCCCCACACCCAACCCCAGGAGACAAAATGGCACAGAATCAGCATCAAACAAGACATGAAATCAGTAAGACCATGAATGAAGATCTGCATATCCTCCCAACCCCTTCAAGGTCCTGGGAAACATGTTCTCAGGGCTCCCTGTAGGTTCAGGGATTTATTTTTCCCCAAAAAAAGCAGTACTGAAAATTAAACACACAAACCCATCCAAGATCTCTGAGTTCTGCTGGGAACCACCAGCACTTGTGCCGTCTCCACATCTCCCGCACAGCAACACAGGCATATGCTCTGTACCCTCTCCCTTGCACCCTGGCTTCAGGCATCCATCGCCTGCCCAGCTCAGGAGAAAGGATCGTTGCTGTCTGATTATTCCCAACATTTCCTTATTTCTACTGCATCATCTCCAAGATATGCACAAAACATCCCAGGTGAAATCTCCCCACAGATCATCTTCCACACCTCCCCCCACCAAACCAGTTATTTCCCCAGTTCTGCTGCCCAGCACTCCCATCCTGCACGATTTCCATCCACACTACAGCCACAAATCCAGGAGCTCCTGGACGGAGCCATTTCCCCCCCACCACTGCATAAACCGGTGGGACTGGCAGGGCACCGTCACCAGCGTTCGCCAAGGTGACACACACTGGCCTGTCACAGGATGTGGCCGTGCAAGGGGTCATTCCCCACCCCCACTGGGGTCAAACCGAAAACCAGAGGTGCTGGGAAGAAAATCCTCCTGCTCCAAGACCAGGTCAGACCCACACCCTGGAAAAAACCTGGGCTGGGGGTCCCTGCCACTGTCCGAGCCTCACAGAGCCAGACCCACCCGCCCCCCAGCCTTTCTGTTTCAGCTTGCTTTGAACTGGAAACACGCTTTGATTGAAGCAAAAAGCTTTTTATGCTGAACAGAAACTGAAAGTCTCGAAAATCTGGCAAACAGATCTGGCAAAATTATGTCCGTGGGGAGGTAACGCCAGGGATGAGGGGAATGGGGTTTTGAAAGCCTGGTGCTCCCACGGAGGAGGAGGCAGGGAGAGCTTGGAAACACTTTAAATGGCGAAATGTGTGGAAAAAGTAAGGACAGAAAGGCCAGGATGTTTAAGGTTCGTTTTTAATCCCTGCCAATGAATTTCCATCCCGTGCCAAGACTGAAGTAAACTGCTTTGATCTGAAAAGGAGGAGAAAAACACACACGCAGATTCTTGGCTTCTTAACACAATATAGATGACAAAGGAAGGAACCACGATGAAAATTAACGCGGCGCAGCTCTGCTGACGGCGACGTTTTAAAATGACCCTTTCTTCCAAAGAAAGAGGATTTTGGAGGGAGGTTGATTAGGAAACAGTAATTACATGTGTCTACACCTCACAGCACCATTGGGCACGCATCCCTCCCTCCCTCTGATCCCCCACCAGCAGCCACTGACACACCATTCTCCTTTTTTATCCATTTATCAATTCCTCCGGTTTCCACGTCCGGGAGCGAGGCCTGGGGCCGTGCGGGTCTCCAGATGTGACCCGGCAGCCCCCTGCTCGGTGCCAGACCTCCCACCTCCAAGCTGGCCTCCCTTCTCCTATTTATACACCCGGTCCAGGGGTCCTGGTGCTCCCCTAACCATTGCCAGATGCTGGGCTGGCCTCGATCTTCATCCCGTCCCGGTCACATCAGCTCCTAGCTCCTTCCTGACCTTCCTCCCGGCCATCTCAGGCTAGAGCAGGGATGTCTACTCCATCGTACCGAGGTTAATGCTATCGTGATCCATTTATTATTAACTTCCTGACTTAGGAGCAGGACTACCATGCTGAGAGCCTGGGAAGGGTCTGCAACACTGCCACGGAGGATGCAACCACCCAAGTGCATACGCATGAGCAAACCCTGGCACAGAGGCGGCTCACTACTGGTTTAATCAACCCCTTGGACCCCCCCAAACAGCAGTTTTAATCACAGATCCATAGAATGGGTTGGGCTGGGAGGGACCTTAAAGCCCCCCCAGTGCCACCCCCTGCCATGGGCAGGGACACCTTCCACCAGACCAGGTTGCTCCAAGCCTCCTCCAGCCTGGCCTTGGACACTCCCAGGGATGGGGCACCCACAGCTTCTCTGGGCAACCTGTCCCAGTGCTCCCCACCCTCTGCGGGAAGAATTCCCTCCTGATGTCCAATCTCAGTCTCCCTTTCCGTTTAAACCCGTTACCCCTTGTCCTGTCACTCCCTGCCCTTGTGAAAAGACCCCACTCAGCATTCTAACAGGCAATGCCTCCCCCCACCCACCCCCAATTTTAGAAAGCAACTTGACTCCAGTAAATAAGATGTAGGGTAGAGGCAGGGCTTACAGCCCATCCTCACCCTTCACCCCACCACCCTGGAAGGTCCCAGACATGGAGTGAGGCCAGTTTGTTGGGAGAAGGACATGCCGTGCCCTGGAACACTCCGCATGATCACCCACAGGGGAGCTCAGAAAGCCCACCCAGAAGCTGCTCTCACCTTGGTGTTAGTTACCCACAACACCAGCAAGTCTGTGATGCTCCCAGGTGAGTCTGAGTTTTGTCCTGCTTCCAAACCAGCATATCCACCAAGAAAAAACCCAAAAGTCTCAGGCAGCCACCGAGAAGAGGCCTGGTGCAATGGGAGAACACCAGGGAGGATGCAGCTCTCACTGGGGGCAAAGGACTGGCAAAAATGAGTCTCGGATAATCCCAGCTCAAAGGAAGCAGCAGAGGGGTAAACTGAGGCACGGAGACTAGACCTAGCCCATGGACATGTAATGAGCCATTAAGAAGCTGGGCTGGAGATCCAGCCCCTCTTTTCTGACCTGCTCTAGCCACGGGGCTGGATCCGTCCCCAGGCAGCGCGGATGCCACTGCCCACATCCAGGCAGGGAGGGGGACAGCACCCTCCATCCCTGCAACACCCCTCCTGCACACCCACTGTCTCTCCACCACGTTCCCACGCACCCGGGCTCTATTTATAGAGACCTCGGCCACTAATTATAGATCACAGCAATCAAAACAAAAGGACGCAAATGCTCTGCACTTGCCACTCTCTGGCTCCGTCCCCTTATCCCAACACTATTTTTGTGGTAGCTCCCTCAACCAAAGCCTCCCGAACCGCCCTGGCACCGTGGTGCAGTGGTTTCGCTGGGGACCACAGGGTGAAGGACTGAGACCTTGCACAGCATGAGGCAACGTCAGAGGGTGCAGCTGCCAGCACCCGTTTGGGCATCTCCCCCCTGGACAGAGCATGCCAGGATGCAGCCACCGGGCATGGGCACCCACCGATCTGGCACGGGACCCCTCTTGTCCCCTTGGGTGACTGAGCACGATCCTGCCCAGCCCGGGAAGGGCTGGTTCCCCACAGGCTTGAGGACTTTATCCTAATTTCAAATATCTGGAAGTACCCAAGGTCTAAGCTATTTGGGCGACTCTTCCTCCCCCAGAGTAAGTCCCTGGATGCATTTTCTTTGGCTTAGATTTTTTTAGCAGGCTTTAGCCTCACACTCCATGCAATGGGGAATCAGGGAACGTATCCCTTGGGGAAAACCAGGTGCACAGGACGGGGAAGCACACAGGGGCAAACCTCCTGAGACACTCACAATGCAGCAGCTTGTCCCCAAGCCTGTCCCCAGCTCCCCATCACCTCCTGCCTTCCCTCAACTCAACCTAAGAGTGGTTTCACTATCCTCCAGCTGCTGCAAACGTCAACCCCTGCACATCACCCGGCCGAGCACGGAGGTTTATCAGACAGCAGGAGCCAGCCAGCGCTGGGGTACTCCCAGGTTCAGCCTGGGAAGGCAACCCTGAGCCTCCACATCCACCCGCGGCTGGGAGGGAGGAATTTCTGCACGTCTGAGCAGGCTCGGCTTAGCCAGGGCTCGGCAGAGCCGGGAACCGCCGCTGGCACACTCCCTGCAGAGGGGAAGGGGATGTTCCCAGAGGCCAGGCAGGCTCTGGGTGCTGCCACAAGGCTGAACGGCAGCCAGCGTGAGTGGCTCAGTCTGAGGGGACGGGGGTCCGTAGCCTGTGCATGTCACCCCCATCACAGCCACTATGCAGAACTGGTTTGAGTCTTCAGAGTGAAAATACAGCAGATAAAGGACAGAGAGGATGGACAGACAGAAAGAAGGTGGCCGAGCAGGAGCACAGTCTCAGATCAGCCTGGGGACGCCCATGGGCAGGTCTCAGGAGGGGTCTGGATGCCAGCAGGGCGGCTGGTACCCACCTGTCCCACCCTCTGCTAATGGTTTTCTGTGCCCAAAATGCTCCAATCAAACACCAAACTTCACCCACCCCACAGCAAAAGGCTATTGCACCAGAGGCTGGCCCATCCCATGGCCTCAGTGTGCCGCAGCACCAATGCCTTTGGGGACCCCACCTGAAGTCTCCCTAGACTGTGGGTGGGCTTCAAGCCACCCCTCCACACCCCGCTGCTCTCCAACCTGCCAGGAGCCAGCCACAGGGTCTCCCTGGCCAGGCACAGGAGCACCTCGGCTGCCATCGCCAGCCCAGGGCACCCCTCCTGAGCCCACCCTGCCCACCATCCCTCCCCTCCTGCTGGTAGCAAGAGCCAAACCCACAAAATTAATGTCTAACAGGTTCAAGGCAGAGCAACACAATCCCTGCTTGCAACAGCCTGGGAGGTCTCCGGCCAGCTGCTGCCTGGCCCCCAGCATACTGCAGAGCCCGTCCCTGCGCTCAGGCCCCCATGGGACCCTCAGCCGGCTCCCAGGGGAGGCAACTGGGGGTAGATCATCCCTTCATGGGCTGCAAAGTGGACCCACACACAAAAAACAGTGTCCCCATTACTCCTCCCTGGCCCACAGAGGTGGTGGGAGCACAAAGGAGGTGGCACAGCCATGGGGTGGAGGGCTGCAGGCAAGGAGTGGGCAAGCACCTCTGGGGACAAACCAGCGTCCTCCAGCAACCCAGCCAGCAAATGCCCAAGATGTGGTGGGCACGGGGCTGCTGACAGCCTGAGCTGAGTGCCACCGTCCCCTCCAGTGACCCCCAACCCTCAGCCATCACAGCCTGATGCTGTGGGATGGTGGCAGTGGGTCCCAAACCCACCGGAGACGTGGCACCCTCTAAGCCACAGTCAGGCTCTGCCCATGCAGGAAAGGGACACTGCAGCTGAGCCCTGATATGCTCAACACACCGCACCCTGCCGCTCCCCACCCGTCCCCCCTCCACATGCAGACTAGCTGAGGGCTAACACCTGCACGGGCGCTCGGTTCCCACTCGAGGGGCTTGCCCTGAGCTTGGTGGTACTGGGATCAGGGTCCTGCTGGAGTGGATACCTGCACTGCAACGGGCACGGGTAACCCCTGGGGAGCAGCAGGAAAGCTATGTGGGAGATACCTGCCACCCCTGCAAAAGCAGCCTCCCGGCACGCAGGGAATGAGCCCAGCCCTCCTGCGAGGAATGGGGTGAGGGCAGGGCTGTACAGGGCATGGTGGGCTGCTGGAGGGGTGCTCCGGTCCTGCTAGCAAAGCTGGCGCCTGATGCAGAGGGGTCAGGGACTGGCGGTTTGGCAGAAAAAAAACTTCCCCCAAGGTCAAATGGAGGACACGCCACAGGACACATTCCCACATGTGGAAGATAGTCCCTGTCCTTCCTCAGCCCCTCCGCTCCACTCCTGCCTGGGCTGAACAGCAACAAAAGAACTCGTTTCCTCATGCTCGGGGGCTTTTCCTCCTGCCCCAGCCTGGGCAGCGCAGCAGGGGATGCTCCTTGGCAGGGGATGCTCCTGGGCAGGGGATGCTCCTGGGCAGGGGATGCTCCCGGGCAGGGGAACGCTCTGCCCAACCATGGCCAGGCGACAGCTTTAGCAGAGCCGGTGCAAACAGCAGCGTGGATCCCACGCAGCGATGTGCTCGGCAAAAAGGTCAGGAGGGTATTTTTACACCATGTGTCAGACCCTGAGGAGGAGTGAGCCGCGACCACCTCCTCCATCTATGGCCACGGCAAGGCTGGACCGAGCCCTCCTGCCCTCCTCCTGCGGGACCCACTGCACCACAAAGGGCCACGGCAGCAGCAAATCCTGGTGCCCCATCCTGGGAGCGCTCTGCTGGGCCAGAGCTGTCCCACGGGGCACACAGGGTTGCAGAAAGTCCAAAAAGTGCCTGGAGAACTGCAGGATGCTTCCCCCATCCTCTGCACGCTCTCTGGCGACAGTTCTCTGCAGCCCAGGGTGGCCAGGGGAAGGAGAGCGATGCCGCGAGGTCCAGAGAGCAGGGGTATTGCCCATCTGCTCCTGCCCAGGGGCAGCAGTGCCTGGGGCAGGTCAGCCTCTCTGGGATGCAAAGCCAAAATAAAACCCAAAATTAAAAGTCACGTTTCCCGATATCTTGATATCCCTCCTGAGATCAGGGCATCTCCCCAGCCAGTCACACACCACTCTCCTGTCCCTATAGACTACGAAACACCAGCCCAGCACAGAGCCAGGCTGCTGAGACACTAAAAATGTATTGAAAGCGTCCACGGCTGCTACCCGAAACATTTAAATTATTTAGGGCACTTGGATCAACCCCAAGAAAAAATACAAACAAACAAGGCATGAAACTCGAGCAGCGCACGCCGTCCTGCCTCCCCATCCCACAGTGCCCGCGCAGGGGGCATCGGCAGGGGACCAAGGCATGCCACCCTCGCAGGGATCCTCCCTGCCGCAGGTCCCCTCATGTCCCAGTCCCACGTGCATGCACACACGCTGCCCCGCATCCCGGTGCGCCTGGCTTCCTGAGCCTCCTGCCCAGGCGGATCCCAGCACGCGGGTGTTCGCTGTGCCATGCCGGCACGCTCAACCGTGGGCACCCTCCCGCGGGCTTGCTGTATCGCGGTGGCTAAACCGGCAGCCCTGGGCACCACGGCAGGGCTCACCCCGCTGGGCTCATCAGTCCCCCTTCGCAGCAGACGGGTTTCCCTTCTTTTCGTCTCCCCACTCTATTTTACCAAGGAGAGCAGCGCCCGAGGCATGCCACGGCTCCAGGCAGGCAAGCAGCGGGAAGACATTCCCGCTGACCTATTTTCCGTGGGCATGGCTAGGCAGGGCCTCCTTCCCAAGCACTTCACCACCACCAAGCCCCAGCGGGCACAGGGCAGGGCAGAAAGGAGCAGGGGGGACCCCACCAACACAGCATCTGTCAGTAACTGATCCATCCAAGCCAGGTGGGACCCGCACACCTCCTAAACACCCACCATCCTCCACTGACCGGCCACCGAGCTTCCCACGCCATGCCAGGAGCATCGCCAGAGGCTCCCCAGAGGGCAGCAGGGGCGATCCCCGCACCCTGAACACGGCAGCGCAGCGCTTACCATCTCGTCGAGGGCGTAGCGCAGCAGCCCGTGCTCGTAGAGGATGAAGAACCGACGCTGCCATTTCTGCAAGAGAAGACAGTGAGACGGGTCACAGCAGCACCCACCAGCCCCCAGGCCTCGCCAGGGCACCGCAGCTGCACCCCACAAAGCTGGGGCAGAGAAAAGGCACCAAAATCCCTTTGTGGCAGGGGATTTGTGACAAAGGGACACGTGCCCAGGTGTCTCCAAGCACTGGACCACAGCTGCCAAAAAAGCAAGGGGGACCCCGCAACGCTGCAGGGACCGTTCCTAAAGGGTGATGAATGTTGCAAGAGTGTTTCTGCTCAGCCCCTCACGCCCTAAAGTCAGCTGTCTGGGGTGCCGTGGGCTTTGCAAAAAAAGGGCTCTGCCAGAGCTCTGCTCCCACCAGCCCCCGTTGCTCAGCGCTGATTTACTGCCTGGTTCCACAGGCACCCAAGAAGAGGCTGTTTGGGTGTTGTGTCCCCACCATGCTCCTCCCTGCATTCAGACCACCCCCAAGCTGGCCTGCTTTAACCATACAGGGGAAAAAAATAACCAGAGGTAAGACTCCAGCTACAGGTTGGAACCAGGACATTCCTCCTCCTCTCCTGAAGGAGACCCTCAAGCCCCATCACTGCTCTCCAAGAGACCCAAGTCCTGCGGGACACCAGAAGGATCCCCCCTGCTGAGTGCTCCCAGCCCTCAGCTTCATCCTGCGCTGTCTCTCCCAGCACCCGGTGCTGCAGGGTGGCAGGGTGTCGTGCCAGATGTCCCCCAGCAGCTGGATTTGGATGGTGGCTGCACCTCCAGGGGTAGCACTGCCTAGGAGGTCCTGCCTCCCCCCCGCACCGTGCTGGCACTGCTGCTTCTGCAGCCCCACAGCAAACCAGTTGGGAGAACTATCTGGCTGGAAGGAAAACTGCCTTTTTTTTTTTGTTCGTGTGTGCCAGACTGTTTTCAGCCAAGAGCAAAAACTGGTTGAGCAGGCTGAAATAAAAAAGGTCCTAGATTCATAGCCCCAGTGCAGCAATTCTTATCTCACTTTTCTCAGCCCTTCAGGCAAAGTCCGAGGTGCTCAGCGACAAGCAAAACTACTGAGGACCCTGTGGACCTCCACACGCCCCCAGCCTACGTTCCAGGAGGGACCAGAGTCCCACGTCCCCACAGTGTAGGGCCAGCAAGCCTGTGACTAGCTGTGACTCCAAATAATGACCCATATACTCCAGACTGAACTCAGAACCCAATTCTTGTTCACTTGGGCGAGACTTTTTTTATTACTAGCAGCTCCGAGAGCATTTTGGCAGCATGACAGAGGGTTCACGGACCATTGCCATCCCTCCCACGCACCAGACAGCCCAGTCCTGGCAGCCTCAAGAGCAAGATCCCTGAAAGAGCAGCTTGAGGACAGGCTGGGAGTCCTTGTCACAAGCCAGCGGTGAAAGGATATCAGCTTGGCCATGTCCTTCCGGGCCTCACACCCACAGGGCAGGGCTGCAGGGCATGCTCTGACCCCACACGATGCAAGGCACAAGCAAACCCCTTTGGGCAGGAGCTGGGTGTGCCCTGCTCTCTCTGTGGGTCTCTGCTTCAGAGCTCCGCAGGGTCACAGCAAACAGGAATCACCTCTCAGCCCTGTCCTTGCTGCAGGACCTGCCTGACACAGGGCTGTCAGCATTAGGGGATGGGATGTAGCCTCCCTCCAGGGCTCTAGGCATGCCCATGATAAGCTGCAGAAAATAAAGTAGTTGTTTCCAAGCACCAAAGGGAAACTGGGTGCCTTGCTAATGGTCCCAGCATGGCTCAGACCCCACTGGAAGCCCTCCCATCAGCGTGGCACACGTCAGGCCAAGCAGACCCCAACCAGAGCAGCATCAAGGCATCGAAAAGCAACAGCAGCAAGCAATGAAACTGCATGGACTGAGCCTGACCAGCACATGCAGCGCCCCAGCCTGCTGCCCAGCATGGGAGATCATGCATCCCAGACAAGGCATTTGAGCCCTGCTACCGGAAACATCTCCCAGCTTCCTGGTTTGCACAAAGGAATGGGTGCACGGAGGTGCCTGTGGCACTCCTGGGCTGCAGCTGCCTCCACGGGCAGGGACAGGCCATTACCACTCCTCCTGCCACCCCCACCCGCAGCACGGGGAGAGGGCGTCTTGGCTTCGCTTACCCGGGAGCGATGGACAGGGTTGTCAAAGTCCGTTCCTTCCGGAGCCAGCAGCAGCCAGCCACCATAAATGGGTTTGGCCTGCAAAGAAACACGAGAGAAACACATCAGGCACAGGGGAAAACCAGCTCAATGTGGACCAGCACCGTAGGGGATCGATGGTTGGGAACCATGGGAAGCTGCACCAGCCCCTGGCATGAATCCAGGCTCCTGCACACAGGAAAACTCAGCCCTGCCAGCGCAGGGAACACAATGCTTGATAGCAACCTGTGGTGCTGTATACACTGCGTGCAAACGGGACGGAGACGAGGACCCAGGAGGAGGTAAAACCCCAGCCACAAACCCCAAACTCGGCTGATTCGGCAGGGCATCGTGTCGAGAGCACCAACCTCCCGGGCACTGCCAAGCTGCAGAGCCCATCCTCACCAACAGCTCTTCCCCTCGCGACCGGCAGCGTGCCTCTACTCCAAAGCAAAAACGCACTCCAAAGGAGAGCTTGATGTTTTCCTTCTGTTAATTAAGAGAGGAAAAACTACCCAGCGCTGGCAGCTCTCCAGCTCGCAGCCGCTTCCCGTGCCGCACACATCCAACAGCCCTTTCCCCGCAGCGGTGGCCCCCACCAACAGCCTCCAGCAGCCCAGGGCCGAGCACGCAGGAAGGTCACAGTCAGGCAGAGGGAAAACAGCTCATTCAGCTGGCCAGGAAGAGAAAGGGAAAGAATACCCGGAAAGAAATGCCTTACAGCACTGCCATTTATTAGTGGAAAAAAAAACATCCAGGCTCTTTCCATCCATAGTTTGGCCGCAGAAGTGGCTGGTGCAAAGCAGACCCATGCCGTGGTGGGATGGGGATGGGCATCGGGCATGTCCTCCCCCGCAAAATCCTATGGGCACCACTCCTGCTGCCTGTCAAGCTGCAAACTATTAGCCAACACCATTCCTGGCAAGGGCTGGGGCCAAATCCTGGTGCAAGAGTGGCGAGGCATTGCCACACCGGCAAGGCGGTTCCACGGAGATAGACCAGGAGGGAGGAAACCCAAGGCAGATCCAGCTTCAGGAGCCCCTTGGTCCGGGGACACCGCTTTCCACCGTGAAACATCCATACGTGCCCAGCACGGCAACAAGGATACACATTCCCAGCTCCTCTCGAAATTATTTGGTTCATCTTGTTGCTTTCACGCGTTTCTTTTTCCCCTTTTTCCTTAAAACTTAAAACTGTTTCCAGCTGGGTACCTCCCCCAGATTCCTCCTGCCAGTTTCTGTGGTTTTGTAATGTTGAAAAAAAAAAAAAAAAAAATTCCCCCTCTGGAAAAATCCCTGCAAACAATAGAAGAAACTGCCTATGCACCAAAAACTGTCAAAAGCATGAAGCACTGAGTAAGCAAACTGGAAACAAGGCGGAGGAGCCCTTTACTGTTTATAAAGTGAAAAGAAATAACAAAATCTCTTATCCCCCCCCACCCCCAACATGACATATCAGCTCTAGGTGTTGCTCCCGCAACAGCTGGGAAAACATGATTTGAGAAGACCTTCCTTCCCTCTCCCTTTAAAAGGATTAAAAACAATGGGAATAGAGTGCTGGGAGCAGGATCCAATTTTGGGGAGTCGCTTCCCTCCCTCCCAGGGGACCCCTGCACCCGCCTGTTCCCACGACCAGCACCAGCCTCGCCCACATCGGGGGCTTTGCTGACACCGCAGCCCCCACCCCTCCCCGGCTTTGACAAGGAGCCCCTCGCCGCCACCCCCTCGGTCCCGCTCACCTGGGTGCTGGCACCCTGCTCCTCACCCGTGGCCCCCATGCTGCCCCCCAGCCGGCACAGCACCCGCCGCTCTGCGCCCGGCCCCGTGCCGCCCACGCTGCCAGCGCCCGGCGGGGCGAGCCGTGCTCCGCCACTCCCCCGGCGCGCCCCGCCGCCAGCCCGCCCCGCGCCCCCACCCAAAGGCACCCGTGACGCATCCGTGCCCACGCCAGGGGAGGACTTTGGAGCTCCCACTGCTCCTCGACGGGGCGGGATGCAGCCATGTCTGGCTGCGTGGCCTGGGCAGCGCCGCTCGCAATGGCCTTTCCCCAATCTTTCTTCTGTTTTACAAGGGAAAAAGCAAAATTGGAAATAAATAACCAGTGGGTCAGCAGTCCAGTGGGTCACCGCGGCAGGGAACCAGGGGTCCCCAAACTCCCACGGGAGTCACTCGCGGTGTGCCCTGAGCAACCGGCTCGGGTGCTTGAGAAGATACAGCCAGTAGCGTCCACCACCCCGGCATGAGGAAGAGGATGATGGCGAAGGCAGGACACGGCGTCCCCAACGCTTGGCGCAACCACGCCAAGGCCTGACGAGCTCTCCATGGCGATGCTACAGGCAGCCGAGCTGCGTGCGGGGCTCAGCCCTCCTCCACCCCTCAATTTTCCGCTCTGTGCCCCAGCACAGCCCCTGGGTACAGCCAAGCACTCAACCCGAAGCCCCACAAGCAAAATCTCTTCCTGACACAAGCCACAGCACTGCAACCCTCCTGGTAGGACCGCCCCAAGCACCCCACTGCACCCCAGCAGCGTCCAGCTCCCAGTATGACAAGCAGCAGGGCAAGTCCAGGTGCCACACCGGGGACAACGTAACCACGAAACCCAAGCAGGGGACACCATCACCAGGGTCAGCAGCCTTAACCCAGCATCACCAGTGTGAAGCCCTGCCTGGCTCACACCCTTCAGTGGACAATTATTTTGCCCTCAATCACACCAATTTTGGCTCAACTGACCACATATAAAGCACCAAGCACCTGAAATACATGCCCTAAACATAAAGCACGGTCGTTTCCTTCCCAGTGTCATAAAAAAGCACCAGTGGGCTACACTTATTTTGGCAGAAGCATCCAATTTCAGATATTGAAACCGAAATAGCTGAAAGGTATGAATTAGAGCCAGCCGGCGTGGGCAGCCCGGTTCCACCCGCCAACAGATGAGCACGCAGCAGTGCTTTTTAAAGCCAAACCAAAACAAGCTACTGCTAAAACCAAGCAAATGCCCAGAGAGGTATGAACCTAACTAAAAGGGATATGAACGGGTGCACGAAGTGTCTGAAATAAACCCAGCGCACCTGCATTGGCACAAGCCGGCTGAAGCGAGGTTTAAAATAAACCCGCTCGACGCCGCTGTGGGAGGCAGGCCCAGGGGAGCGTTACCGCGCCGCAATGGAGCTGGAGCCACACGAGGCTTTGCACCAGCTCGGCTTCCTCTGGAGAGCTCAGCAAGAGGAGGAAAACGCAACACCCAGCACTGAGCAAGAGCTCAGAGCAAAAGCCGTCCAAGCAAATGTGTAAAAGCTTGTGTTAAGCGGTGGCACTAAGGCAACCCCGGGGTTCCCGGGATGCTTCTGACGACGCAGAGCACCATCCGTCTCCTGCGAGCTCTGAAGGGTCAGCTCCAGGTGGTTTTCCCCGCAGGCAGCGGCCACGCGGGATGCTGGGGCACTGGGCGGCTTCGCTTTTATCCAGGCGATACCTGGCCGAAGGGCGAGCCACCAAACGACATGGTGCAGAGGAAGGACAGCCACTGGCAGCACGACACATCCACGTCTGGGGTGAGGTAGGGCAACGCTCCCAGGGCAGGCAGGAAGGAGAGCCGGTTCCTCCGGCATGGCTTACGGGGTGACAAAGCCAACCACCCACCGACCAGGCAGAGGCTGACTCAGGCAGAAATGTCACTGCTCCGCTTCCTGTCCCTCTGGGAAACGCCTAGGTATCCCATCCTGCCTCTGACCCTGCCTGGCCCTGCTTAGTTCAGAGCCTGCCACCAGAGCTGTGCTGCGGGTGCTCCGCAGCCCCTCACCTGCCTCTCGGGCCTGCCCTGCATCCGCCCCCTCAGCCTGCACTGCATCAAGGGCGAGGACGCTGCTCCAGCCCAGGGCCGGCGCTGGCAACACGCAGGTGGGAGGAAGCAGAGAAGGAAGCGGCCCCAGCTCGGTTTACACAAAGCTGTCAAGCTGCTGCGCTGATGCTGCCCAGGCACAGACAAATCACTCCACCCCAACCAGCTCCGCCAACACTAGGAACACGATTCCCAGCAGCCCAGGGGACTGGGCTCAAAGGAAATGCAGAGCCACTCAGCACTTCCCAAAGCCCAGGGTGATACAGGAACATTCCCAGAGCTGTCACTCAGTTCCAGCAGGCAGGATAGGACACAGAGGCCCGACAGCCCAGAGAGCACTGGATCACGGGGCTGCAGGTGGGCTGTGACACCAGCCCGTGCGGCTGTTGGACAGGCTTTCACTCCTGCAGTGTTTGTCCGTGGTACCTTCACCCCTTCCCTCACCCATGCAAACCCACCAGGCACGCAGGGTGCTCGGTGGTGCCAAGCAGAGCCGCACCGTGCCGGCCCCGCAGGAGCTCACTGGACAAGGTGGAACAGGAGAGCTTTGCTGACATCCCTGCCTCCTCTTAGGGTCTGTTCGCAGCCCCATGGCAAAGCACTGACATCCCCCTGGGGTGTCAGGATGCCCAGGCGGGCCAGGGAGGCCCCCACAGCCAGTCCCCAACCACCCCAACGTGTTCCAAGGGAAGCCTGAATCCATCACCGGGAGAGATTCCTGGCTCCGAGCGCGTGGCGGGAGGGATAATCTGTTTAGGCTGCCGGCAGACGTAATCAGGCTGTCTCGGGTGGAGGCAGGGCTTGTTTTGTTCAGGCTTGGCAACTGAGCGACAAGGGGGGAAAAAATGGACTGTTGCAGCGGAGCTTTAGCCTCTGCCTCCAATGCTGAATGCGGAGCCCTGCGCACCGGGGAAGCTGTTCTGGGATTTCCAGCAGCCCTGCTAGAAAACAACAGCCCCAGCATGGCCCAGGCTGTGGGTGAACCCACGGCAACTCCCATCCCACCACCTTTATGGGTTTAGTCCCAAAATTCACCAAAGAGGCCTCTCGGAAAGCAGCGACAGCAGCGCCTGCTGCTCCTTGCATGCATCTCCGGGTACTTGAGGTAACAGTTCTCAGCCGGACCCACAGGAGAACAAGGTCCCAGGGTAGGAACAACACAGTCCTCATCCCCTGTGCACCAACTCCCCAGCTGCTCAGGGCTCCCCAGAGGCCGAGGGACCCATTTCTGGCACAGCTCCAGGGGAAAGTCACCACAAACACTATGGTTGAACCTCAAAAGAGGAAATCTGGGTGGTTCCAGCTCCGCTCGTGGCTTTGCACACCTCGGAGCTCGAGACAACATCGCTGAGGGGTGAGTCGGGGCAGCCGTCACCCAGCAGGAATGGGGAAGGTGACAGAGTGTTTGGGGTGGGAGCGGGATGCGATACCCAAGCAGGCTTTCCTGTCAACGGTACGGCTTCTAGGAACTGAGAGACAGGCATCGCTTAACATCCCAGTGGGATGCCACACGGACCACTGGAGACCTGCGACCCCAGACGGCAGGAGGCTCTGCAAACCAACGCTCCAGCGGCAATCCCCAGCGCCAGGGGGGTTACATCTCTTTCCCTGCCCATGCAGTATTTCCCCTTGCTGTATGTCACTTGGACGAGCAGCAGAGCGGGGCTGAACCCCAGGCGAGAGGCTGCTGTGGTGCCAGCGGGCATCTGCAACCGCTCCCGGCGTGAACGCCCCCTCCACCCCCAGCTCTGCATCCAGGAAGCCACTTGCTGCCCCAGGATGTGGTCCAAGCTCAGCTTTCTCCAGCTCAAGACCCAGGTAGCTCATGGGGACAACCGTGGATGCGCAGGGACAGCCCCTTCTCCATCCATCTCCCACTCTCCACAAAATCACATCGGCATGGCACGGGTGCAGGTATGAGCCGGCTGCTGCCAAAGCTGGAAATCGCCCAGGTCACGCTTTCCTCACCAACACATCTCACCGTGCAGGAAGAGGCCAAACCAGACCGGACAGACCGGACCTGGGGCATGAGGAGCAAGAGGTGCCGCTGCCGCGGGGCGGCTGGTGGGCACCACGCGTGGCACAGCCCTCCCGGCACACCGGCAAACCCCAACGAAAGGAGCTGCCCGGGCAGTTGGCTGCGTGGGCAGCGGAAGCGACTGACCGACCGGAGGAACAGGAAGGGGAAAGGTTGAATTCACCCTCCGCGCAAACAGTCGGACTCCTTCCGCAAATACCCCGGACCTGGCCCCAGGGCTGCGCTCTGGGCCCAGCACCGCCATCGGCTTGAGCAGTCGGAGCAAGGGCTGGAGGAGGCCGGCCACAGCGCGCACAGGCAATCTGTCAAGCGGCAGCAAAATGGAAGCGGGAAGGAATTGGCTTTGCAATCCCAGCTCCCCCTCCTCGAGCGGCCCCGAAGCCCGGCGAGCGGGCGTATCTAACCACCTCCCACCACGGGGCTTCCTCAACGCCTGGGAGAAGCCACATCTCTCCAGAGTGCTGGAGAGGGGATTTATCACTTCCTCGGGTGCCAGAGCAGATAAGGTGTGGCGCCATGCAAAATAAAAAAAAAAACAAACCCCAGCAGCAAGTAAATGTGCGAAGGGGACGGTTCTCCAGCACCCAAAGGCACTGCCGTGTCCCTTCCCTCGGGCCGCGCGGAGGGTTGAGTGCCCCCGAAGCTGAACCCAGCACCCAACCCGACGTCCCCCCCGAGCACCCGCTGCCCTCGCGCCACTCTCCAAGAGCGGGATGCTGCTCGGGGTGGGGGGAAAGCCACCACCACCCTGCCCACCACAGCTCCTCAGGCTGTGCCCCCCAGGTCCCTGCCCGCTGCAGCCACCGACGGAGGCGGGTTTGACGTTTGCCATGAATCTCCCCGTTTGGTCCTAATAATCACTCAAGTCCAGGCGGATTTTTGCAGCATGATACAAGCAGCTGGGAGCAGGGAATGCAAACACAGGGGCTGCTTTCCAGGAAAGAGGGGGCTTTCCCCCCCCGAGGAGCAGGAAGTGGAGGCGAAAGCGTGCCCGGGACATGATCCCTCACCCTGCCGCCCTTTGGACAATGCACAAAGCCAGGATAAGACCCCAACCCAGAGCATCGCAGCCCCATCGATGCAACACCCCAGAGCAAAGCCAAGCCTGTGACCCAACGCTGACACCCTCCAGCCTCAGGGCTACCCTTCGGCATCCAGAACAGTAGGAAAGTGATAGTGTCCAAGGGGGGAGAGATGGAAATAACCACACACCCCTCCACTGCTGAGCAAAGGGTGTCACGGGCTGGCAGGAGGCAGTGGGAAAAGTTTGCAAGCTCCATTTTCTAACTGGGTGGTCCGCTGGGCATCCATGCCACGGTCTCAAAGGCAAAAAAAAAGACACTGGTAGCTGGAAAGATGTCCTCAAATTCCTCTATCTGTGCCAGTCCCCATGCCCCGGGAGAGCAGACGCATGGAGAGAATTAAAAGCAACTGCTTTACGCTCTGCTCTTCTTCCAATTCAGGCCAAGAGGAATTTTGAGGTTAATTCCCAGCCCGTTCTGTCGTGGGGGGCTTCATCTTCCTTAGGAACCAAAGGCACGCGCGCATGGGCGCTGCTCGGCCCGGGCCAGCCGCCGTGGAGAGCGGGGACCCCACAGGGACACCCCTGCAGAGCCCTGGGTGGCTTCCTCAGGAAGAGGGTCCCACTGGCCAGGCCAGCTTTCTCCTGGAGACGGAGGAGGGTACCCAGGAACCCCCATCCCGCCAGGGCAGCCTCTGGGAAGCTGATCTCCACGCGAGGTACGCAGGAGGTTAAAGGGGCCGGTGTGGTGCCGGTGCAGGCACGCCTTGCCAGGAAAGAGGGAATTCCCATGAAAAGGGAATTTATCCCTTGCCAGGAAAGGGGCAGCACAAAGGGAGCTGGCGACAGACAGGCAGAGCGGCCCGGACAGAGGCATCAACAGCATCGTGTCTGCCAGGGACCACAGGCCAGATCCTGCCGCCGCACAGCATCGCGGGGCTGCGAGCACCCGCGCCAGGGCTCGGGTTCATCGGGGCAGACCCACAGCAACAGATTTCCCCAAGAGGGGTGGGAGCAGAGGCGGCGACTGACCCAGTTTTTCCCACCCAGAAGGTCAAATGCAGGTTGGGAGGGGGGGTCAAGGGCACGTCACCTCCCTCCTACAGCCCTTGGAGCGGGGGTTGGCCAGGGCTCCGACGGGTGGTGGGACCACACAGAACCGCTCCAAGTCACGCCGACCCCCGGCCGGCAGCACAGCCACGCACAAAAACAACTCGTGAACACAGCGCTCCCGGGATTAGGGACTTAGCGTCCACACAGCCCTTTGAAGTTGGAAGTGCTAAGTCCGATTATTATTAGAGAGCTCCAGCTCATTAATCCTGATGTTTGGGGCTGGATTCCCCCCCTCCCAGCCCCGTTCCCAATTCAGTTCCCAAGTACGATGAGAATCCACTACTCCCACGAAATATTTGTGACTCTCATCGGTCTCTGACCCGAGCGGCTCCAGCGCCCGGAGCACCCCGGGAAGCAGGAGGGGCGGCTCTTAACACCCGCACAGGTATTTTTATATAATAAACCCCCCCAAAAAAGACACGAGTGCGTAAGTGTGAAGTACCTTCACCTCTCCTGGAAGCCAAGCGGAAAGGTCAGATGACTCAAAAGGACTTTTCTAGCCTGACTCTAGGTAATCGGCAACATGGTCCCTGTCCGGGGGGCGAGCGGGACGCGCTGAGCACAGAGCCCCCAGGCTGCGCCGTGGGACACCACCCCCCCTTTCGTGACCCAACCCAAGCTTAAAACCCAATAAAAAGGAAAAAGGAACAAATAATCAGAGCAGTTAAACGAACCGTTATTCCCGGGTGTGCCTGGGAGCGAGCACACCCCCACATGCAGCTCCACGCTGCAGCGCGGAGCCTCCTCCGAGGGGTACGGATTCGGAGGGGAGGTGGGCAGGACGGCGGGGAAGCTCCGCGGCACCGGGGGGATGCGCTGTGCGTGCATCGCACGCTACCAAGGCCACCATCTTTTCTGGGAATCGGGATTACTTCACCCCGGCTGCAAGGGAGAAGCCGAGCAGGATCACGCCGTTTTTCCCAACCGGAGCCCCCCGCGTCGGGCCTAGATCCGGCCGAAGGGCCGACCCCATCCCAACGCCAGCTGGCCATGGCGATAGCCCCCTCCGGGGCCACCCGCCAACCCGGTGGGAACAAAGCGGACGAGGGGCTGCCCGAAAGACGGCTCTGGGTCCCCCGGGCGGGCGGCGGGCCCCCCAGGGCAGGGCACTATGGGGGCAGCGTGCAGTGCTCCAACCCCCCCCAGTAGAAATAAAAAAGCCTTGCGCCCAGGAGGCGGCGAAACCCCGGGCAGAGGAGCAAGAAGGGGCCGGCCGGGAGCGGGGGGCTCTTCCCGAGCCCCCTCCGGGACGGTTCCTTTGTCTGGGCACGGCTGCGACGCTCCCCGCCGCCCGCCCCTTCCCGCATACACCACGGCATTTTTTCCAGTTACATTTTTTCCATATTAGCCCTCAGATTTCATTATGCCCCCCCCCTCCGCCCCCCCCCCCCCCCCAGCGAGCGCAGCAATGTCTGATCTCATTGCCATAATAGGATCGGGAGCGGGGATGTCAGCCCCGGCCCCCGAAAGGTGCCGGAGGAGGAGGGAGAGCGGCCCTGCTCCTCGCACCCCGACACCACGGACAGGCCCCCGCACCCCAAACACACCCCCACCATGGGTGCACAGGCCTCCGGGCCTGCGTCAGGCCTGGGAGGAAGAGGTGGAGGAGGAAGGCCCAGCCCTGGCAGCCCCCCAGCCTGTCCATGCTGGGCCCTCGTGCGGGAAGGGTTAGGGGTCACCTCCCAGTCCCCCCAGGAAAGTGGGGGGACTATGGGGTGAGGGGCTGTGTCCAACACGTCTCGGGGGGGGGGGGGATGTTTTGTTTGCAGCTGAGGTTTTCCTGGGACTTTCGGGAGCGCCCAATGGAGCGCACCGGATACCCCCCTTCCAGCTGCCGTGCACCCTGAGAAGGGCTGGGATCACCCCGAGTGCAGGTGCCGGTCCCCGAACGGCTTCAGAGAAGGGCTGAGGCCCCAGGGGAGGGGGTACCGGGGTGGGCCACAGCCTAAGGGAGTAGTGGGCACCGTGGGGATGCCAGGTGCCCCATGGGACACACCTGGGTACCTGTGGGGCCAGCAGACACCCCAAGGCACTCCTGGACACCCTCTGGAACCAGAGGGCACCCATAGGGCTCCTGAACACCCCACAGGATTCAGGGATACCCGTGGGTCTCTGTGCTATCCGTGGGGTCAGCAGGCACCCCACGGAACCCCACAGCACCCGTGGGAGCAGCAGGCACCCACAGGGCCCTACAGTAGTTCTGTGAGCAGCAGGTATCCCATGGGACCCCCAAAAACTCCACGAAAACCCATGCTAACCCAGGCACCCCTGGGACCTTGCGCTATCCGTGGGACCCTACCCTATCCATAGGATCCCGGGCTACCCACGGGGCCACCCGTGGCACCCTAAGCTACCCAGTGGCTCCCCAGCTACCTGTGGGGCCATCAGGCACCCGCGAGGCTCTACACCACCCACGGGACCCCTCGGCTACCCAGGGAGCCAGCAAACACCCCACGGGGACCCAGGGCGCCCCGGGGCCGGAGGCGTGGGGGGGCGGGGCCCCGGGGCGGATTTTGGGGGGAGAAACAGTGCGTTTGGGGGCTAGGTCCCACCTGGTTGAGGTCCTCGTCGTTGAGCAGGTGGGACTCGCGGGGCTTGAAGCAGTTCTGGCACTTGCTCTTGTTGAAGATGTTGGCCTGGAACTTCCTGCAGGGATTGTCCTTGGCGGCCATGGCGCTCCCCGAGTCCGCTGCGCGCCCGCTCAGCGCCCCGCGGAGCGCTCTCCCGCCGCCGCGCCCATCGCCGCCCCGCGCCCGCCCTCACCGCGGGCCGCGGCCTCCGCGCAGCGCGGCGGGGAGCGTCGAACTAAAAAAAACCAATCACCCTCCAAAAACAAAAAAATAAAAAACCCAACCAAACCCAATAAACGGAGCAAATGCAAACCGGGAACGCGAGCAAACGGCGGAGCGGCCGCCTCCGCTGCGGCTCAGCGGGCGCGCATGGCCGGGCGGCGCGGAAGGATGCGCAAAGGCCGCGGTACCCCCCGCCCTGAGGGGCTAGGCTGGGCGGTGCGGGACCCTCCGGTGCGGTGCGGAACCCTCCGGTGCGGTGCTCCGCGCTGCGGCCGCCGCTGCCGACTGCGCCGCCCGCAAAGTTTCCAGCGCCGCGCAGCCAGGCGGAAAAAGGGGCGGCACCGCGACGCAGACGGACGGCCCCGCCGGCCAATGGAGGCGGGCATCCGCCGCTAACCGACGGCCTCTCTGACCAATAGGATGCAAGGAGAGGGGTGGGCGCTGCGGGGCCGCCTCGGCCCCCTTACCGTGGGGGAGGGTGGCGCGCTGACAGCTGGGGGCCGCCTGGGCTCGGCTCGGCTGGGCACAGCCCCCCCCGGGAGGACTCGCGGGGGACCCAAGCTCTGCTGCGCCGCCCTGCAGTGCTGGACCCCCCCCTCCACCGTGCACGGCTCCCCCACCCCTTGCACTGGCCCCACCACCACGCACGACCCCCCCTATATATAATGGGGTGACTCCCCCCCCCACGAACACAGCCCAGGATGCTCCTGCAGTGGTCCCCACGGTGCAACGTGGAGTTTGCACCCCCACAGCCCCCCACCCACCAGAGGGGTGCATCCCCCCCCCCCCAGGGCCAGCCCACATCTCCGCCACCGCAGCTGGTGCCACGGCCCCACGGGTGGCACAAACCCGGGGTGCCACTCCCCTGCCCCCCTTAACCCTGACCCCCCTCCCCAACCTTGGGCACAGTCCCAGTCCCGGCACGGGTGGGCGCATGGGGGGGTTCATCCTCCTTGTGCCCCTCCTGCGTCTCTCCAACGTGCGGCACCGGGGTCCCACCGGGGGTGAAGCAGGGATGGGGGTGCACGTCCTGCCCCAGCCACGTCCCCCACCTCGTGCCACCGCCCCAGGGCCGGCAGGGAACTCCTGTTTGTCCAGCGTGTTTTTATCCGGTGGAAACCGGCAGCACCGGCAGGGAAATAGGCCCGACCGGGCGATAAGGGCCCGGCGCAAGGGCGCGGGTTTGGCCTCCCAGCTCTGCCCCCGGGCTGGCCGAGGCACCCGCAGGCACACGCCGGGTCTGGATGTACCCTCCCAGCCCTAATTCTGCACATCAGTCGGAGCAGGGACCTCCGTGCCAGTAGAGCGTCACCGAGGAGAGAGGTGGGGACCAGGGTGATGGGGCGAGTGTGCCCGGCGGCACCTCCAAAACGCCCTCTGCGCCCCAGCCCGGCACGTCCCACTGCACTCGGGCGCCGCCGTGGCACAGGGCATCTCCCGCTTACCCCAGTGTCCCCTGCCAGCATGGGATGGGGCTCTGCTATTAGGAACAGCCACACAGACCTTCCCGGGTTTGTTGGGACCAGGAAAAACCCGTCGGAGAAGAGGCGGTGGCGTGATCCCCTCGCACCCGGCGCTGCCCCGCCGTTTGATGTGGGCCCCGGCCTCGCCGGCCTCGCCACGCCGGCTCCATGCTGTCATCCCGGCGTAAATAAAGACCAGCACAATTGCTGTCTTGTTTATTAATTTTTCCTTCATCAAAGGCTGCTTTAATCATCTCTCTCCCTCCTGCCATTGCCACTCGCAGCACGCATAAGGATGGGATGGCGGAGCCGCTGCACTGACCTCACTCCTGTGCTGGTGGCACCGGTGGCACCGCTGCACCCTCACCCATCCCGCACCGGCTGCCCGGGCAGCCCCAAGCACGCGCGATGCTCCTGGGAGGGATGTGCAGGCTGAGGGGTGGCCATCAGCCCCCACCCCATCACGGGTTTGGGTGGATTTCTCATCTATCCCTTAACCCTCACGCTGTAAAAGCAGCACCGTCCTTCCCTGGGGAGGGAGGTTTTCCCCTCTGGGATTTACAGACCCCACGCTCTCACCGTGGGTCCAGGGTTCACCCGGCACATGACTGCAGAGCGCCTGCTCTTCAGAGAAGGGCAGATGGTTGTCCTGACCAGCTTTCCTCCTGCCCTGATCCCCCTTTCCTCCCTCCTTCCCTCCCTGGTGGTGTTGGATTATTCCCTGCCGCATCCCTTGCTGAGGACCTGCATCCCATGGATCCCAGAGATGCCCATCAATTTTTTCCATCAACAAGCTCCTCTGCAGCTCCTTGAGCACCTCTACGTGCTGTCCCCATGGTCCCCAGGTCGCCACCCCCTTGGGATCCTGACAAGCCGGTGTAGGCACAGCACCCGGCACAAGGTCCACATGCGCAGCATCCTCCCGTGCTCCGGGATGAGCAGGGTGAGCGGCCCAGAAGGGCTTTGGGTGAGGAGTGGGGGACAGAGGGACAGCGGTGACCAGTGTGTGACCTGCCATCGATGGGCACAGAGACAGGGCAGGACTCCACAGACTGGGGTGACCCTCCAGGAGGGAAGAGGCTGTTCTTTCCCTGTCCCCCACAAGAAGGGGGCACAGCGATGGCACAGAGCAGGGAGCAGGGGCAGGGCTGGCTTCTCCAACGCCACAGGCTGTGCCTGCCCCGAGACGTGGCCGAGCCGCAGCGTGGCTCAGGGCCACGACCTGGCGCCACGCACGGTCCCCCCGGAGCCGGCAACACCTCGTGGGAAGAGGCAGGTGCCGGAGCTGGCTCCAGCCTCTCCAAAAATCCAGCGGAACGGGACGGACGTCTCCGCAAACCTGTCGAGCTGCATTCAGCTGCCCCGGAGCCGGCGTCCGCCGGCCGCCCGTGTGCCACGTTCAACATGTGCAGCCGGTGGGGCCACCGAAAACTCCCTGACGATGACTGTCTCCAAGTACCCCAGGCCCTGGCACAGCCATGGCATGGACATCCCCCACATGAGCCATGGAGGTGGGTGTCCCACCCCCCTGTCCCCCCCATATCCCCCGCCGTGGGGACACCCAGTAGGGTAGCTGTGTGTAACAGGTCTCTTCAGCCCAGAGCCAGTCCAGAGCAGTTTCCTCAAACGAGGGCAATTACAATAATGGGAAAATGGAAAGTATTCGTCAGGGAGCTGCAGTGGCAGAGGGGGAAGGTGCCGTGGTGAGTCAGCGAACCAAACCGAAGCCCCAGCACCAGGTAAACAAGCTGCAAACCAGGAGCTGTTAGTCACTGGTGATGGCTGCACCGGCCCCAGCCTGGGAAGGGCATCGGCAAAACCCTCCTACTCCAGGAAGGGGTTTGGGAGCACCAAACCCCACCAGCAAGAGGAGAGCAGCACCCACTCCCCATCATGGCATGGAGGTCCCGCCAGGACCATCCACCACCTTCTCCCATGAGGATGTCACGGGGATGGGGACATGGGACATGTGGCTGTGCCTTATTTTGCAGGCGAAGCTGCGATGTGGCACTTTTTCCTGCGGGGCCAGGCGCTGCCAGGGCAGGAGCAGGACGGCCGGGTGCTCCTCCCGGGTGGCCGTCGCTCCCCATGGGACCTCGGGCGAGTCATTTAATCTCCTGCGCCGCCACGTCGCCGTCATTACGGTGGAGCCAGACGGATGGACGCCCAGGGGAGAGGGCAGGACTCCTGGTTTAAAGCCGGCAAGCCCTGGATCCCCACTGGATCCAGGCTGGGACCGAGAGGCGCCTGTGAGGGCTCCCCTTCTCCTGCCCTGCACCCAGTGGAGTCCCAGCCATGGGGGTTGGATGTGGCACCTCGAGCCAGTCAGACCAGCTCTGTCGGGGTCCAGAGCCCCCAGCCCTGGCTAGGGAATACCTGGCAGGGGAGCCACTGGTCAGGGATGCTTGGATGGCCCTCAAGCCACCCTGCATCTAATGGGGAAAACCCACAGGTTAGAAACCTATGTGGGGGTAAAAAACACCCTCACCCATGGAGGGAAGGTCCCCTGGGCTGCCCCAGGTACTCTGTCCATGCCCTGTTCAGGTATATGTGGAATTTTCCCCTTGGGTAAGGTAAAAGGACCCAAGTTTTCCACTGGAGGAAATCCACAGCGTTTCACTGCAGCTGCTGCACCCCAGAGATGAGGATGCAGCTTCCACAGGGCTGGAAAAGACCACGAGGATGGTCCGGCGCAGCCCTCTGCTTTGCTGGAGACACACACAGAGGCTTGAGCTTGGCCCAGAAGCTGCATTAAATCACGTCCCACCAAGCAGAGATTTCCTCTTGCCCAGAGATGCCAAATGCCTGGGAGTTCATAGCCTTCTCCTAAAATTGGGCCAATGGTTAATTACGGTCCCAGCTGGGTTATCGGTGACCGGGTCCCGTGGCTGCTTCCTGCCATTGGACCTCGCCACGCTTTAGCAGGGAAAATCCGGCTCTTTTGCTCCCCCACGTGCCCCCCTCCCTGCTTTTTTGGCTGGGCCCTGCCTGTTTGGCCAGGCAGAGCGGATCCCCCTGCGAGGGGAACGGCTGCCTGTCCTGCCGACTCCCCTCTCGCTGCGAGCCTCAGCATCCCTGCTAACAATACCGTCCGGTCCAAAACGGGGTCCCTGCAGCTTTCTCCATCGCTAGCCCCCTTGGCCACCGCCCCCAAGCTGCCAGCCGCAGCCGGCGGATGTCTGCTCTGCTGACTCCGTATAATGCAAGTTTTACAAATGAAAATGTCACATGGCCGTAAATTAAATACTTTGGAGAAACCCATTATAATGCAGCAACACAATTAGCTTTATCAGCCAGCCCAGAGTCATGCCAAAACCCAAAGCCGACTCACTTGACAGGAGCTGCCATCCATGAAACCAAGCTAACGACCTTAATTATATTTTTAGCTTCTAATTTTTGGCTGACAGTATCCCCAATTACCCAGCCCATAATTTACCCAGGGACTGCCATCAGCCTACCTGGTCTGTAATTCCCAGGGTCAGCCCTTTTATCCCTTTTAAATATTAGACTCACACTGTTCTCCCTCCAGCCCTCTGGAATTTCCCCAGGGTTTTTAGTGTTAAAAATTAACAGCCGAGCTCCTCGGCAGCTGGTTCCTGTGAGGGTCCTGCCAGAAACGCCTCTCATCCTGAGAAAATCCAGCGACGTCGGAGGTGGGGACGGGGAGTTCCTCCTACCAGGTTAAAATCGCCGCGTTACCTGATTAACTGCTCTGGCCAAAGATCGTTCCTTGACTCGTCTCCCTTATCCACACCCACGCTTCACACCTCAGCACACAGCCCCGCCGCTGGAGCCGCCTTTCCCTGCCCCTTCGCTGTGTATTTACGGGATTTGTCATCGCTTCCGTGACAGGTCTCAGCCAAGACGGGTCTTCTCCAGCCGGCTGTCCTTGCTCTCCAGCCGGCTACCAAGTTTGGGGAGCTGGCCTTGAACACAGCCTGGTTTTTATCATAGAATCACAGACTGGTTTGGGTTGAAGGGACCTTAAAGCCCACCCAGTCCCACCCCCTGCCATGGGCAGGGACACCCTCCACTAGCCCAGGTTGCTCCAAGTCTCATCCAGCCTGGCCTTGGACACTCCCAGGGATGGGGCATCCACAGCTTCTCTGGGCAACCTGTCCCAGTGCCCCCCACCCTCTGTGGGAAGAATTCCTTCCTGATGGCCCATCTCAGTCTCCCTCTTTCCATTTAAACCCGTCACCCCTTGTCCTGTCACTCCCTGCCCTTGGGAAAAGCCCCCCTCCAGCGCCCGGTTTTGGGAAGGTGCCTCTTGCAGCATCACCCCGATGACACACGTGGCACCTCTGGAGTCTGGCTCACCCCGGGGCTTGCCCACAGCCCTCAGCACCGGGCTGCCTGGACACCGGTGGGTGCCGAGCATCCTTGGGATGATGGAGTAGCAGCTGGGCATCCTTGGGATGATGGGGTAGCGGCTGAGCATCCTTGGGATGATGGGGTAGCAGCTGGGCATCCTTGGGATGATGCCCCGCTGCAGCCCCGCAGGGTGGTGGCAGGATGAGGCCGCGGTGCAAAGAGAGGAACCGGGCAGCGTGGGGTTTAGGGGGGCACCTGAACCCCACCTTGCACGAGGGGCTGTTGCAAACGGAGGCTCGGGGAGGGGGCAGGAGCCACCCTTGGCACAGAGGCCGGGAGGGGCTGGGGAGGCAGGTTGGAGGGCGTCGGGGCTGCGAAGGCAACCGGAGCAGCAGCTGGGCTGGCCAAGGGTGCCATCTCCTGGGGAGACACCCTAACAGCCGGGAGCAGGGCGCCGGGCGGGCAGCCCCCCGGGGGTCTCCGGTCCCCCCGCGCCGAGCCGCCGCTGCCCTCGGCTCCGGGTGGGCTGCGGCCGTGGTTCTGCGGCTGTGCGTGGGTGCAGGTCCCGCCGGGAACACCCGTCGTGGGGCCCCGGGTGGGCACGGCCAGCCCCGTGGGTTGGTCAGGCAGCATCCCCAGGGTGCGGGGCAGGATGCGGGGGACTCCCCGGCTGCGCACAGGGCACATCCTCGGAGCGCTGAGTCCGCAGGGAATTCGGGGGACAGAAACGCGTCCTTCGGAGCCATCTGTGCTCAGCCCGGCCTCGCACTTAACCAGTTTCGACCCAAAATGACTCCTTTCCCCTGCCACGGCCCCTTTTCTCAGGTCCCCAGGGGAGCACGTGTGCGAGCAAACGCCTTGGCCAAGGCCCCGCGGTCCCCAAGAACAGGGATGGCGAAAGGCAGGTGGGGGAGGAGAGGCTGGCAGGGAAATATCCCAGCAAAGCTGCTCAAAGAGGAGGAGAGGCACCCCCAAAAATATTTCGGAGCCAAACGTTACCCAACCTGTCTGCCTGTTACCTGCAGCTCTCCTTGCAGCAATGCCACCGGAGCAAGAGCACGGGAAAAAGAGGTTTTATTGTCAGGACAAAATTGGGCGCTGTCACCCCAAATAGACGGTGGCACCTCCGGAGCCGTACGCGGATGGACGCTGAGGGATGCAAAATTATGTAGGGGGATGCCGAAGGGATGCTGCGGGATGCACGGGGACGCACAGGGAACTGCCGATTGATGTCCTCCCACGGGTGACACCCAGCAAAGGAAGGGTTTAACCCAGGACAGGGTGCAGGCAGCTGCTGCCTGATCCCTGCCTGTGTCCCAGAGCACAGGGATGACCCCGGGAAGGGCAGGCCGGCAGCCACCGCCTTGACTGCGGAACGGCAGCTCATGGGGGACCACGTTTGGACGTGCTTAAACGGCACGCGCTGTCCTCCGACGCCCCGGGAGGGGGTGATGCTGCTCAGGGCCCCGTGGGTCCAGCTGACGGGGGCACAGCTGAGGAGATGGGGCTCTGGTCGCAGCGTGCACCCACAATTTTAAAGTCGAAATCCCACTGCCTGGTCTCTGCTCAGCGAGGAGAGACAAACCACCCCCAAGTACTTCTCACTTCCCTCTCGAGGGCACACCAGGGTGGAAACTGCAAGTCTCCGGCTGCTATTTAGAGAGGCAGGTTTCCCCTGCAAAACCCCGAGAGCAGGGCTGGGGCCGTGGCTCCAGGGCCACGCTCAGGCAGCGCAGGCGATGCCCAAGTCACGGTTTCCTTTGCCGTCAGCTTCAGCTCGGCAGGCGAAGGGGCCGTGGGCTGCGCCCAGGGCGCAGCGTCAGTGGGACGAGTCTGCGCAGGGACAGACACCACCGACGTGGAGGCAAGGGTGCATTTTAGCCCCAAGCCCTTGCACCACGCAGCACCCCTCCCAGCCATCCCTCTGCCCTCCTGCTCCCTCCCGGGACCCTCCACAGGTTTTCCTAGCGGGACACTCCAGCCCAGCATCGATCCCATCCTTTACATCAGATGCACGCGCACAACGCGGCACAGCGCTGCCGCTGCAGTGTCCCCATAGCCATGGCGTGCCACCTCCTCTCCCACTCCTCACTCCAAGCCCAGTGGTCCATCGGATGGTGCCGATGCTGGTTCCCTCCCTCCCGCAGGAGCTGGGACATGATGGGCCACATCCAGGTGCTGTGGGGCCAAGCAGCCACGAGGCGCTGGGTTTTTCTGCTTTGGGATTTGTTCCCCATGAGCAGGTTCAGCCTCCAACGTCCCCGCAATGGTCACAGAGCGTTGCACCCTGCAAGCGTTGCGCCCTGCAAGTGGCCTTTCGGTCCCTCTCGGCTGCCGGTCACCACCGTGAGCACGAAGCAGGAGTTTTTGAACTGAATGGAAAAAACCCTGACGCTGCCCCGCTGATGTTTATAGAAAGTAGCAGGTATTGCTTCTTCCTTCCCCTTCAGCTGCTTCTGCAGAAAGGTCCCCCCGGGCTGAGCTGAGTCACTGTCTGCCCTGCTCCCAGCACCCCTCGCCCCTTCCCAGGGCCACGGCACAGCCGGGCCCAGCACCTCAGCGGGAAAGGGGGAGAGACCCCCAGCAACACAGGCACTGCCAGTGGAAAAGGGGGAAATCAGCAACGGCACAGCCTGGCTTTGCTTTCACTAGATATTCCCTACGGAGCGTCGTGCCACCGGCCAGATCCACCTGGGGTATCGGAGCATCCGGTATGAAGGAGCATCCCGCCTGGCTTTGCTGACCAACCCCATTCCACTTGCAGGGCGAGGTGGGATCTAAAAATAAACACACAGCTGTACCCTCGGAGGCTGCCGGCAGCGCAGAGGTAGCTCTCTCCCTCTCTGAAAGCCAAGCTGTGCATCAACGCTTTCTGCACCTCCACTGCCAGCAGCGAGGGCGGTGCCAGCCCCGAGCCCAGCCGGGACCTCCGTTGCTCAGGCAGGATGGCACAGCCCTCCTGCAACCCTCCTGCCTCCGAGACATGGACGCACTAGAGAAAAGCAGTGTTTACAGTATCTTATTCAGGTCCACGAGATGCTCTACGTGCAGTGACCAGGAGCCAGGCCAGCGGTGTGGGCTGACCGTCCTGCGGACAGGGAAAGGATGGGTGCACGGAGCGGTGCTTGGTCCTGCTGGAGGCAGGACAAGTCGCAGCTGCTCCGTCGGTGAGGGTGGCCAGCCCTCGGTGCCACGCGGCATCGGTGGGACTGTGCCCACGGGGCTCCGTGGCTGTGACACTGCCCCAGCGAGGGGGACTTGCTCCTCTGCGCCCACAGCCCCACGCCGCGGCATCCCCTCTTGCTCTGCCAGAGCTGCTCCTTGGCAAAGCCCGGGAGGGCAGTACCCCGTGGGGCTGCCCGCTGGCTCCCCCGACCCTGGGTTACTGTCCCCTCCGCAGAGCAAACGCCCTTCCCCGCAGAAGGAACCGTCCCATCGCAGCCACGCACCGCAGGGGCAGGTGCCGCAGAGCCCGCACCCTGCAAGCCCCTCTGCAACGTGGCTGCTTGGCCCAGGACACCCCTCGCCGTGCCCAGTGCCACATCGCTCTGCAGGGTTTGTCCCTCCCCGGCCCCCCGAGCCCCCGCAGCCCGAGGACACCCGGCGAGCCAATGCAACGTGCTGTGCCTGAGGCCGATTTGCATGGAAGGGATAAGGGGAAACCCCAGGAAACACATGGCCCAGGCATTAATCAAATCTCTCTCTAATAATAAACCTCCCGAGCAATGTGCGGGCTCGGGGCTGGAGCTCGCAGTGCAATGGCAGGAGCCGAGGGGGCCTAGACACCGCGGGAGAGTCAAACGTGAGTCACCCCACGGAGGGGCTGCGTGGGGAGATGGGGGTGAGGGGTTTGTCGATGCCAAGGCTGGGGGCTATGGGGACAGTTCCAGGGTGCTAGCACGGAGCAGGGGGTCTCCCTGGGGTCTTGGTGGAGGAGCAGAGCCACTGCAAAGGGCTTCCACCCTGCTGAAGACGGTTAGTGCTTAATGAAATGGTCGCTTAATGCTTTGGACGAGGGGTCCACAGGGGAGTTAGGGGTGCTGGTCCCTGGTGGCTGCAGAGGGGGAGACGCACCTGGCCCTGCTGGAAATCGCGCGCTGCAAAGCCCAGCTGCACCGTGCCGGCAGCACCACGCGCACTCCGCGGGTAGCGGAGCTCAGCCATCGGGCAGGATTTGTGCTAGACAGAGCCAAACACCCGCCTGGGACCTGCCCTCACAGCAGAACAGCAGCGGGGAAGGGGCTGCCCGGCCTGTAGCCCCCCAGCTTAGACACAGCCCCAGATCTCCACTTCCTATGCAGTTATCCAAACAGAACACCAGCGTAGCTCAAGGATGGCCAGGCTTGCTGCACCCCCGGGGCTCGCTGCTGTCCCCAGGGCTCACCGCCATCCCCAGGGCTCACCGTCGTCCATGGGGGTCTTCTCTTTCATCCCTTTGGTACGAAACGTCTTCAAAGAGCATCTGAGGAGAGCACCGGCCTGCGCCTCGCTCTGTCCTGGGGAACATCTTCAGCCAGCTGGCTAGAAAGTGATTGAATAATTTTATCGCAGCCTTAATTGAACGAGCGGGACTATAGGGCCAGCATCCCCGTGCAGTGGATTGATCCCTGAGAATGGGAGGGTTTGACACGTGCTGCCCCAGGTAGGAGCCGAGTCACAGCAGGCAGAGGAAGCCCATCCGCAGCTTCTCTGCAGGGAAGGTGCCGCACGCAGGACAGGGGGACAGGCAAAGTGCCCGACTGCTGCACACTCCCAAGTACCAGAGAGAGATGGCACAAACCCCACCTGAGTAGAGGTTTTCTATAAAAAAATCAAAGTTTGGCTTTGCAACGGCTGCAGAGGCTCGGGCCGAGGCGACGCGCAGCCTTTGGGCACGCGGGGGTTGGTGCCGTGCTCCGGCATCGGGGAGTTTTAAAGCTTTCGGATCCGGTCGGCACCGGCAGGAAACAGCTGCGGCCCCCGGCACGGCTCTGCAGAGGGATGCGGTCACCCTCGAGCCCTCTCAGTCAGCAAACGGCCCGTTTCCACCGCGGCCGCCCGTGCGCTGGGTTAGCGCTGCCTGCGGTTGCTCGGTCACGCTTGCCGCAGACCCCGTGTGCGGTACGGCACCGCTGAGCAGTGGGGGGTCGGCAGGGCCGTGGCCAGGGACCGAGCCCATCACTTGGGTCACCTCCAAGGCCAAACCCTGCGGTGGCACAGGTGAGGCTGCAGCCAGATCCGGAGCACCCGAAGTTGGGGTCATGCACAAATATTGTAGCTGCTAATAAGCAAATGCTCATTCTCAAGCTAATTCTTTAAACTGTAAGGTTTGGGGCAGATTTTTGTGCTGTTGAGGGCTCTGCCGATGCCTCGCTCTGTGCCTTTGGCACCACATCCAGCCCACGCAGGCCCAGGGCGCACCGTGGCAGAGGAGGATGGGATGAAGGGCTTCTGGCGCAGACACGAGCACGTCCACCCCCCGGCGTCCCAGCTGGCAACGGTTACACCAGTGACTAAAGCTCTCCCAGACAGACGTCCCTCCTGCTGCGTAGGGGAGTTTTACACATCAAAATCGGGTTTCATTATGATGCCAGAGCACCAAAGGGAGGTGTCAGAAATTACGCGTGGGGTGGCACGAACCGCCCCGACGCTACAGAGGAATTCAGAAGTTTCCAGAATTAAAACTTGTTTCAAAAGACATTACCAGGGGGCATTCTGGTCGTATTTCTGTGGTTTTCAGAAAAAGACACGCAGGCAGGAGCGGTTCCCACCGCTCGTGCTCCCAGGGGCAGTTGCGTGCATCCCTCGGGGCACAGCGCAGGGCCACCTACACGCCAGGGTGGTCTCCCTGCCCGTCCCCAGGGTCCCGCACAGGACGTGCTCACGGAGGGTTATCGCTTGAAGGGTTTGCTGAGCCTGAAGCAGGTTTTGCTGATGCTCTTGCTCAAGCCTAGGACCGGAGAGGGCTGGGGCAGAACCGGGCACCCCCCTGCGAGGGGTCCCAGCCCTGGCAAAGGGATAAGGTGCGCACCCTGTACCGACTCACCTCCCGTTCTGCAGCCATGGATGGGACGCGCGGCGGGTGGGATGCCATGAACAACTGCACCGACCAGCAGTACTGGGACACCCTCGTTTGCCAGTGCATCCCCTGCAGCCTCGTATGCGGCCGGCCCACGGTGAGGAGGTGTGCTGCCCTGTGCGGTGAGTGCCGGCGGCCGGTCGCGAGCACCGTGGGGCTGTCCTCGGAGCCAGCAGACGGGGAGAAGCTGGGAGGGGAGATCAGGCCCTGGGACGAACCATGGGGCTGGCTCCAAGCCAGCTCAGAGCTTCCAGCCAAAAGCGCTGGGGAACGGGACAGCTTCCCAGCGATGGGCTGGGTCTGGCAACAGCTCAGCACGGACCAGGCTCAGGCTGCCCACGTCTCTGTACCTCTGCTTTCTGGGAGCCACAGAGCCCCGTCAACACACACATCCCGTGCGGGTGACACCCCACCCTCCGTAGACAGGGCCTCGGGATACATCGGGTTCAGTTGGTGGGTAATGATAAACTCGAGCTGGGTGTTTGCAAGGCTGCACTGGGAGCCCTGTGCTGGGGCAGGCGCCGAGGTGCAGCGACAACAGGTGAGGAAAAGGAAGAGAGATGCACTTTGCACCCAAAGCCTGTACACAACCCCCTGCACGGCCCCTTCCCTCCCTGGGGAGCCACGGTCCGGGGCTGCTGCACCCTGTCCTAGTGCACAGGGGACCCACCCCTGCGCCATGGCTGCAAGCAGCAACAAGTCACGTCTCCTGGTTGAGCACAGGAGATGCCAGATGCCATCCTCCGCATCCCGAGAGAGTGCTCAGGCAGGTTTTGGTGTGTCCTGAAAAGCCGTGCAAGCCCTAGGGCAGCAGCAGCTCGAAGAGCAGCAACCGGGAGCTCCCTGCCACTGCACATCCTCCCTCCCCGTGCAGCTGCCAGCGGATGCCTTTCCCCAGTATTCATCCTACGGCCAAAAATCATTGCAGAGCCCACGGACCTGTCACCCTGCCAGCCCTGGAGAGGTTGTCAGCACTTACGGCAGCGTGCAGGTCTCGCCCGGCGCCCGTCGGAGCCGAGAGCTTGTTTGGAGTGCCCGTGGGCTCGTCCACGCACGAACCCAGGCACCGGGGGCAGCGGGAGGGCAGCGGTTTGGGAGCCTCGTACGCAAATGACAGGGGAGGAGGGACACCCAGGACACCGTGTTTGTCTCCCTCTCGCAGAGTCCATGGATTGCAACAGGAAAGCTGGCTTCTACTACGACGAGCTCCTGAAAAATTGCATCAACTGCACCACGGTCTGCGGGCAGCACCCGAAGCAATGCGCCTCGTCCTGCGAAAGTAAGGCTGGGTGCGAGGGCAGGCAGAGCGGGAGGTGGGGCAGGACCCCCAGGGCTGGGCTGGAAGAGGAGCCAGGTTATGGGACACCAGCTAGGGAAGGGTCAGCAAACCCTGTTCTCTTTGGCGTGGAGGGTTGTGTGTTTGGGTGTTGCTATTTCACTGGGACCGGGGGAAAGCGAGCCAGGGCATCTGCCTCCATCCCGCTTTCCCCTTCATGCAGCGCGTTTCCCCTTTTCCAGACCCGTCCGTCCGCTCCACCAGCTGGGGCAGGACCGGCCGTTGCATCCCCTCACCCTGAGCTTCCCTCGGCGAGGGGACGGGTTATTTCCTCGGAGACCTACAAGTCCCACACTGGGGTTGGGATATGATGATTGGAAAAGAGGGAGGAAGATGGGAATGGGATGTGGGAAGGGATCTCCTCTGCCTTGCCATGGAAGAGAAATCCAAGTGAGCAGAGAATGCACAGATGCTATCAGCAACACCCCTACCCCAAAGTCACCGTGCAGCGCTCACCCCGGGGGTTTCTAAGCACGCCCATCTCTCCCTGGCCACAGCAGGTGCCGTGGTGGCCACCGGCCCTCCGCCAGCCGCCCTGGTGACAGCCTCGCCGCCCGCGCTGGAGCAGAAGGCGTGCGCGGAGCAGGAGCCGTGGCTGGTGGTGTACCTGCTGCTGGGGCTCTGCCTCTGCGCCCTCATCTGCTCCCTGCTCCTGGGCTGGACACACCTGCGCAGGAAGGGAGAGGTGGTCTCCTGCCAGGCCAGCGCTGGGACCTGTCACCGCAGGGAGGACTCCTCCAAAGGTGGGTGCTGGTTGCACTGGGGGCTTTGGGAGAGGAGGGGGAGGGACAGAAAGCAGAGCCAGTTGGTAACAGGGGGAGGGGGAAAAGCAAAGCCAGTGATGTGCAATGCGGTTCGGTTGAAGCCTGGAAGAGGAGCAGGATCAGACCCCTGTGACCCAATTCTCCACCCTAACCCCCTTCTCAGTCACTCTCTTGCAAAGCCACAGGCACAGATTCCCACTGCCACGCCGGGGCTGGAGCTGCACTGTCAACCAGCGACCCTCCAGCCTCCATCCAGAGGCCGAGGGGCAGCCGAGCCACGGGGAGTTGGAAAAAGCCAACCCTCTCCCAGAATGAACCACCTGCCCAAGGAAGGGCCGGGGCTTTCAGGGCAAGGGCAGCCATCGGGGCTGCCTTGGGGCGAACTGCTGACCACGAGAGCCATGGGAACACGGGCTACTTGCTCCTTAAACAGGCTGACGATGGAGCTGCTCTGCTCAATTATCCTGCAGCATCGTCAGGGTTTTAGCTCTGGAGCCAGAGGGGCTTCACGTGTCTTTGCTTTAGGGAGAAAAGACAGGGAAAGGGTAACTTGGCGTAAGCCAGCATAGAAAAGTGTTTTTATTGTCCCTCCTCCTCTTCTCCCCTGCCTTTACCACAAAAAAGTGTTCTACTTACCCGTTTACGTCTACGCACACACATTCACGTACGCACACCTCCAAGGCAGTCGGGCTGGATGTCAAACAAACATCACGGGGAAGAAGCCGTAGCGTCGCTGCAGTCGCCCTCCAGCAGAGCTTAACTCAAGCTGTTCCCGCCTGCTTGGGCCGAAGGGCACGGTGGCAGTGAGCGTTCACTTCCCGGGGAAGCCACCAGGCTCAAAGCGAGTCGCTGCATGCTTTTCAATACCCCGTGCCTACCCTGGCTCACCCCATCTCCGGGGAGAGAGCAGAGCGCTCCGAGCGCGCGGCTCACGGAGCGCAAACTGCCCGTGGGAGCCAGCCTGGACGCTGCACTCGCAGCTCTGGCACCTCGCCCCGTGCCGCACCGTTGCGTTCGCGCACGCGACAAAGGCAGCGGCCAACAAAAAGACTCTTTACGTGCGACGCTGTATTATGATGGCTTCAGTGCTAGACCTCCTGCGCAAGGCACTTTCCAACGTCCCCCTCAGATCATGGAATCACACAGGTTGGAAAAGACCTGTAGGATCATCCAGTCCAGCCGTCAGCCCAGCACTACCGTACCCACTAGACCGTCTCCTCCAGCGCCACGGCTACACGTTCCTTGAACGCCTCCCGGGGCGGCAGGACTTGGCGTGAGCACGCAGGCGGCACAACATGGTGCCACGGATTTTATCAGAGCGGTGGGAGGCGGATGCCCGCTCCCGTTCCAGCACCAGCTCTTTATAGGTGCCACTACAGCACTGCAAAGCATTTCTTGGGTAAAAGGTGCTCCTAAACCCCCTTAAGCTAACACACGGTTTGTTTGCAGATCGTCTGGTGGAAGCGGGCAGCGTTGGTGACGGATCCCCCGGCAGCAAGGTCCCAGAGCCGGTGGAAACCTGTGGCTTCTGCTTCCCTGGCCACGGCTCTGCTGTACAAGAGACCAAATCACACCACGGCACCTCCTACCACCCGGGGGAAAGAGCTGCTCCCTCTCACACTGGGATATGCAGCACGGGAAGCGCTGGGGCCATTCCCAGCCCTGATGACGGCCACTTCAAAATCATATGTTCTCCTTCACAAGAGAAGACGCCCACGGCGTGAGCATAGTGATCCTGCACGGGATCAGAAAGGAGGGACCCTCCCTCTGCCCCCAAAACACAGCTGCTTCACCCTCCGTTTCCAGTGACTGTAACGCCTTCCCCCAGGACCAGCGGACCTGGCACAGCCTTTGCCCAGGGGCTGTAGGCTACAGTCGGCGCTGGAGGTTACACACAGCGCTGATTTGCTTCCACTCAGGAAGTGAAATTCTCGTTATTCCATGCACTCCCAGTGACAGAAGTCGCTTCCCATTTAGCGTCTTCATCCTCCGCCTTGACCTCTGCAGACTCCTCCGTGCGTCCCAGCCGTCGGGAGCGTCGTCTCTCCGGGGCTTTCCATCCTGGTTCCCCATCAGCATCACTTTCTCTTGGCAAAGGGTGTCGATGCAGAGCCGGGATCAGCCTGTGACGGCCGCCGGTCCCACGGGGAGCACGCCTTTCCCTGCCTGACCGCTCTCCCGAGGAACACGAGCGGCTCACAAGCAGAGCTGTAAGCACCTCCAGCCCGGACTCACGCCCAACAAGTCACGTGTGGTTAAGACCACCGAAGGTCACCGCCACGGTCTCGAGAGCAGCGCGTTTTCTGACTGGCGTTTCTTTACAGGACACGATATTCGGTAGGACACATCATGGAAAGCTCCGCTGTCAGCTTTCCACCTTGCTTGGGAAGGGAGGACAGGTCACGGGTGACGCCGAGGCTTTGCCCTGTGACAGGACACGACGCTGCACGGGAGGGGCTGGGACAGGCACCAAATCCCCGATGGAATTGGGTTTAAATGTGAAAACTCACCCATCTGCGAAGCTGGCTCGTCCTGCCTGGCCTGGGACAACACAGCTGGTACAAGCGATGAACCAGGGTGAGATGGAGCTGCTCTGCGGGAAGATTTTTACCTGGCCTGGCTTTGGAAGCTACCCTGGAAGAACGGGGGTTTCACCACGTCACTTGAAGTTCTCATTTTCACTAAAGGAGAGTGTAGGAAGTTTTTGCTGGGTGAGAAATCACTGCTGGTAGGAGCTCGTCCCCTCCACCTTCTCAAACCAGAGCTTCGAACTCGAAAGAATAAATGTGAGTTGATACTGGCGCTGGGAAAGCAGAGAGCTGGAGCAAGCACGAGCAGAGTTACAGCAGACTGTCCCCTCCCTACTATGGATTTCTTCAAACGTCGATGTTTTCCTGTCACTAAAGAAGGCCCTGCCGGGGGAGCGACCACGACAAAGCCGGTGCCACGAGCGACGTCCGGTCACAAAGCGCAGGAGGCGGTCTGAGGACCAAGAGCCCACGCGTTGGTCCGGCAGCTGGCACGCGGGGTGAAGCTTTGCCCTCTTGGATCGCTCCAGGAACCACGCTGACAACTCCCGGTGTCGTTATCCTCGTGTACTGCGTCTCTTCCCGGGGTTTAGCAAAGCCCTTATTGCGTGGTAGCACGAGGGGTGAGTTTTGTATCGTGCTGCATTTGCATCCAAGGGGAAAAAACAAGCCTTTCCACAGCTGAAATCTTGTTTTACTCAGACGGGTCTCCTGAACGCGATGGGTGAGCCCTGGAGGCCACCACCCCCCCACGGTGCAATGGGGAGAGCAACGGCTTACCCAGTGGCAGCCTCCACTGGCTGGGCCACCCCCAGACCTCCCCCCGCTGAACCTCACACTCTTATCACCTCCCACCCTCTCTTGCACCCAGTCCATGGGCCTCCCCCACCTCCCACTCTCTCAACCTCAAGACCCTCTTGGCCTCCCCTCTCACAGAGCCATCTTCCCCCAGGGCCTCCAACTCCACAGTATCACCATCCACAGCCTTAGCTCCTTTCCCTCCTCTGGAATTTGCCCCTGTGGCCTCCTGCCCCATGGCCTCAGCTCCGCAGTCTCTGACACCACAGCCCCGGTAGCATCCCAGTTCCTCTAAACCTCCACAAGCCTCTCCGCCCCAGAAGCCACCTTGGCCTCCCACGCTGCTCAGCCTCACCTTCTCTTCAGCCTGTACCTGTGCTTACACTAATCTCTACACCAGCTTCCCCGTGTCCCTTGGTCTCCGTTCCAGCTCAGCCTTGCTCCTTCTTGCCCTCCCACTGTCTTTTGGTACCTGCTCTTTCATCTCCGAGTCTCCACCTGCATTCCCGCTCAGCATCACACTCCTGCCTCCCTCAGCCTTTTGCCCCATCCCTGTTCGTGCTTGCCCTCCCAAAGCCTCTCCTCGCCCTGCACTGCTGCCCAGTGCCCCACGCTCTCTACAGCCTCCCACGGCATGATGGCCTCCAGTCCTGCCCAGCCTTCCCCCTGGGCTGAGCCTCCACAGCACCAACCCTGCTGCCTCTCCTTGCCTTCCTCCCCCCAGAGCCTCCCTCCTCAGCCTCTGCAGGGTGAAGGGGTTTTGAATGACCCCAGGGCAGCACCAGCACGACCTCCCATCCCAGAACCAGGGCTGGGGAAGCCCCCAGCCCCACGTCCCCCTCCACGCAAGGTGACATCCAAGTATCAGCTCCAGGGACAGGTGTTCATCACCTGTGGGGCAGAGCCTGTGCTGGGGCTGTCCCTCCCGTACCACGTGGCCCCACAGCCCCAAAACCAGGCAAAGCGCTCATCAGAAGCCAAGTCCTTCCCTCCAGCCCCGATACGCAAGAGGGGAACATCCCTCACCCTCACGCTCCCCTCCTGCAGGGAACAGAACTGCCCTGATCAGCGTATAAGAGGTAACACGGAACAAATCAGCAGAGGAAAACCAAGACACAGGCTCCCAGGTACAACCCTCGGCTGCTGCAGAGCCAAGAGGCATCAGGATTTGGTATCACTCCTGCAACCACTGGCCAACAGCCCTGACACAGCACCCCCGGAGACACTGCAAGTGGGGGACACCAGCAGTTACAGCCGGGACAAGTTAACCTCTGTGGAATCCAGGGCACTGATTTGGAGCAAGGGCATGTACCCAGGGGTTAATCCTCACATTTCTGCTTCTGCTCAGGTTTTCCTTAGGCACCAGGATCAAGTAAAGCTTTCTCTCTGGAGATAAGAAAATATTACACCTAAAGCCACTTTCTGGCTATTTTTGTGCCCCACGTAGAGTCACGTTCACTGCTGGTGGGTAAGGGGACACACGCTCCAACGTGAGCCTGCATCACCACACCGGTCTTTGTTCTCAGTCACTCCTGCAGCTGCTCCTCCACCGCGGACCGAGCCGTGTAAACCTGCACCTCCAACAGAACCACCCCAAAACGCTGCTGGAAAGGGTCAGCAGCCGGGGGGGCGCAGCCGTGGCGCACGCAGGACACAGCCTTTCTCTGCTGTCTGCCAACCCCTTGGGGAGCCGTAACTCCATCAGCCCGTTGGTGAGCTGTTCCGCGGGCGGCGCTTTCCTAGGGGTGATGTTAAGGGAGCTCTGCACGGAGAAACCTCCCGGTTCCGCAGGGTGTAAACCCGGTGTACGAGCTGTGGGGCTGCTTCGGAAGAGGTGGAGGGTAAGAGAAGGCTGCGTTGGAGAAAAAGCATGGGGAGGGGTGTGTGACAGCAGCTGTTCTTCCATTTATAGGAAGGGGGAACACGCTCTCTCCTCCTCTAGCAGCCTGCGCTGATTTACTGCTGCTGGAAATCAAAACGTGCCTGGTACGATTCAGGGAGAGACACAGGGGGTGGGGTAAGGGGGCAAGAAAAGAGTGAGAGCTTTTAATACACCAGGAATTCTGCTGTTTGAATGTGGAAACTGAGCGCCAAAACCCATCTCGCTCTCCCACCGAAAGCCATCTGCGCCGGCGCAGTTGTAGAGAGCACAGCCCGATTCACCAGCCTTGGAGGGCGGGGGGGGGTGTGTGGGGGAAATAAATTAAGGCTGATTTATACGGCTGGCCTCGTCCCTAAACAATTTGTTCCTAAAGGATTAACAAAACAGACCGCGTTAGCGCCGGTGGCCAAGCGCGTGCTGGTGGAAACCAGAATTCATTTGTCGAGGCTCCAGAATGAAAAAGCAGCGGCCAAAGGCTCGGCAGCACAAAGCCAAGGCGTCCCCGCAGCACCGGGGCCACGGCCGCGCGGTGGCACTCCTCCTCCGGCACAGGACAATCCAACCGCAGCAGCCCTGGGAATAATGACAGGCTGGTTCTTGCCTTCCTCTGCCAGCTTGCTGCATTATTAAAAGGTAGCAGAAAGCGTCGTCGAGCATCTGCGCGATGCCGCGCTCAACGCGGGGCGGGAGGAGGCCCCCCTTCCCGCGGGCGCGCCGTTCATCCGCAGCTCTCGGGCCATTTTTCACGCGTGACAGGAACGCTCAGGTTAAACCTTGCGGCGCCCGCTTACAACTGCGGATTATTTCAAGCGTGATGACGGGGAAAGGGGGGTTAAAAAACCAGAGTACGCTATCGGTTCTGCAGAAACCGGCTGCCTCGGTAACGCCCACGCTGCACCGTAGGATTTCTGTGTCCCACTGGGTATTCAAGGTGCTTCAATTCGCTGTCCCTTCTTCCTTCCCTGTCGCAAGCTGTCGCAGAAACATCTCCATGTACAGAACTGCCTTGTATTCTTCCAGTTTGTGTTCAGACCAAGCGCAATTCCACCGTCCCTTTGTTCAGCTGCTCTCGTAAGATGCTCATTTAAAAACCAAACAAACCCTCCTCCCTCATCTTCCTCCCATTTCTTCCGTTACTCGGTCGCGTTCCGCCTCTGTCTCGGGCAGGGAGACACCTGTACCTCATTCTGGAGCACAGGAGCTAACAGCTTAGCCCCATCCATGTTTATGTAACCGCAGCGGTGAAGGCGAAGAGCGAAGATCTGGACACACACGCGGAGCTTAGTGAGTATTTTGGTGTGGCTCTTGCACCGATTTACACTGCACCTCGCTCTTAGGCACAGCTCCACGCCTACAGGTTCCGTAGGGAAGGGAGAACAAAGCTATTTTTGCTTGTTTAAGCTCTCTGTTCTGAATGGTTTCTCTCTGAGGCTGCAATTCAATCCCCAGCCCAGTCTCCTGAGAGCAAGACCCAGCACACGGGCTCTTACTGCCGGTATCTCGACACGCCAACGAGCTGCTCCACGGACGGCGGTGCAGGGGGAGAAAAGGAGCAAAACCGCGTTTGTGACAGCGCAGGAGGAAGCTGGGGCACCAAATGCTGCGAGCTAAGGGCACCGAGACGGAGACTCTGCTAGGAGGAAAAGAGTACGTGAGGAGTTAATACATGTGGGAGGATACAAGGAACCAGTACCAGCCTAGCACATACCAGGAAAATGTGTTGTTTACTTAAAAACGGAGTGCACTGCAGAAGTGCTCGATAGCAGCAGATCTATCACTCAATGCTGCCCCCAGCAGCAACCGTTTCCAACAGATGGTACATTCTTCAATACTGAGGTCCTTTCAAGTGTCTCATATATATATATATATCTATATATATATCTCTTTCTGCCTTTGGAAGGCAGCAGGGGAAAAACCAAACCAAACCCAGCAACAACAAAACAAGCAATGTTGAGAAATTCAAACTTATTCACAAGATTTAAAAAAAGAACCCAGACCACTCTTACAGTATAAACACGCCAATTCATTCCTTTTTACTGATGGTTGCATTTATGAATTTCATTCTCGTGAAAAAAAAAAAAAAAAGGGAATAAAAGGAAAAAAATTAAGAAAATAGCTATTTATAGAAAACAAAACAAAAAAAGGGCTCAAACAGAAAATCATCTGTGCTGATGCTTTTGATGAGCAGTCCGATGGCATCGAACATTACCTGTGCAAGCAGGCATGCTTGAAAACCTGTCTTAGTACTGTAGCTTCAGTTCCACAATCCAGGATTTCTTTTATGGTTGTTGGAAAAAAAAAGAGCCTAATAGTTTCATACTGTATTTATTTAATAACTAAAATTCACAAATAAAAAGATACTTGCAAAGTCCTTTAGTTGTGTCATCTCCTCCTCCTCCACTCTACTGCTTTCAGACCCATATGCATAAAAAAAATGGGCTTGGATTTTTAATTTTAACTGTTATATGATTGGTCGTTGGAGCTGAAGCACCAAATGGAGAAGATGCTTTATGGAGATGAGGGTATAACCCTTTGCCTTCCCACACACGTTCTGGAGGAACACAGGAGACGTACCAGTACCCGGACTCCTCTGCTCCCATTTCCCCCACCCAGAGCATTCCTTTCATTTTATATTTCCTCTGCTTAGTGACTGACTGTAGCCTCTTTTTGCCCCCTTTCTGTCCGTGCGGGACCGCATACACGTTGGACATTGTTCATTTCTTCGCCAGGCTTCGAGTCAGTGTCAAGTAGGTCCTGTTACAGCTCAGTGCTAGTTGGTTTTTAATGGGTCTTTTCATTTCAGGTAGGTTTGTGTGTCGATTCAGAAGGCTTGCTTATTTTCTTCCTTGTTTATAGCTGACAAGCTGCTGGATAAGGCTATTCATACTCCAGGAACTGTTTGTGATAGAACAGCAAATATCTGTAAGAAAGCAGAGGTACAGGTTCATGCAGTGGAGCAGATCAGGATTTTCATTGATGCCATCATAAAAAAAGAGGACTATTCATTTTGCTTTGCTTTTCAATCTGAAGCGATTCCAGGGACATGCCAGCTCCGTACAGTAACTGCGGATGAGGAGGACGGAAGCCAGCTGAAATAATTTTGCCAACAACTCAGGAAACCAAACAGTTGTACATCAGTCAAACCTTCTTGTTGTACGATCTACTTAGAGCCTGAAAGCTGGACCGTGCAGACAGGCAGCATCCATTTAACGCGATCACGACACAAAACACAGCAGAGGTGCTTTAAGATGCAACTGTTGCTTTAGAGTCGCATTACCAAGCATCACACGCTCGGTGTTACTGCAAACCGTCTGCCACATGCTGTTAGAGAAGCAAAATGAAGAACCAGGCACGTGGGTGAAAACTCGTGTGTCCCGACCACACCCAACTCAAATATCTAATGTCACGATCTGTACTCAAATCCGGTGTTTTCACGGGGTGAAGTTCTTCCTGTCCTCGATTACTTTGAGTGCTGTTACGTAACGGAGCCCAGCCCGCAAGCAGTGGCGTGTCAGAGGGACGTGGACTCACCTCTACACACCACACACTGACAGGGTCACGGCATGACTCTTGAAACGCTTCAAAGCGCTTGAGACTTTCCAATTACCACCGTTCCATCTCGCGCCCTTAGACCACGCAGATCTACTTAGTGTCAGCCTTTATCTGAACCAGGGCACACGGATCAGAGCTCAGCCCAGCCTTTAACGAGAGGGATGGGCAGCAGTGGCGCCGCACGCCCCCTCCTCCTTGCCTACGGCAGTCATACCCCATCTGAGGGCCAGAGCTAGCCACTTGGTATCGGAAAACCCATTTTTCTGCTGACCTCAAAGTATAACTTCCCTTGCCAAACCATTTAACACTAGAATTCTGATATTATAGATTTTTTTACTTCCTGAAGTTCAAAAAAATGAGGAAGTTGGAAAACGTGTTAAAATCACCAACTGACCATCGCTGCCTACAGCAGTCCATGGAAGCATCAGGAATAATTAAAAATAATAAAGGCTTATCTTTCCAGTACCAAGTCCATAGTTCAAAATGCAAACTGAAGACTTCAGATTTCAAGTTACCTTCTTCTTGACACCCGTACCAGTGCCCAGTGCTGCCCTCAAATGAGGAACACCAAGATCCTTCCCTTGCAACCTACTGCTCTGCACTCCCAACGCCTGTCTGAGGGAAACAGCTGAACCCATAATGTCAATCTGAAGTCAGTGCAAAGCCACGAGCTACGAAACAGCTCGTGTTCTGTGCCTGTCTCCCACACAGCCTTTGCCAGCCTGGTTCACAGCACCTTCTTAACGGCTTGTCTTCAAGTCTTTTATGCTCACAGTAATCCAAAGGCTCTGCAGACAAAGACTGGATTGTGTTATGGATGTAAATACTGATCGTACACTGTACGTGTCACTTTGGCTTTCAGAGTCCCTTCCATTAGGAAGCAAGAGTTTGGACATGAACACCAGCTACAGACACGGCAGAGTCAGCTCATGTCCCTCATCCTTCCCCTTCCCCAAATCCAGGATTATAAAGCAACATGCTGAAGCACTGACATATACACAGAGAGACATTAGATGTTCAAAGACAGAAAGTAAGTCTTCTCTATGGTGAAAGAAATAAGGAAAACCCAACAAAGGGCAAAGTTTCCCTTCCTTTCCCGTTGACAACTTACCCTTCACTGTCTAGCACATCCTTAATGCTAGCCTTGGTGATAATGGCATCGTCACACTTGAACCACTGGTCCTTGTGCTGCCGGATGAAGCTGGTATAGTGCCCACTCTCCAAGGTTCCCTGGTGATTAACTACTGCAAACAAGGAATACCTGGTGCAGAAAAGGAGTTAATGAATACGTGGATCAAAGGTGGAAAACCTGACATTTTTGACAAGCAGCAGCTTGTGTCCATCAACACACATAGCAACAGTAGAGGATCTGATCCATCAATAAAACACCAGCTCTGAACACTGACTGGGAAGAGGGCATCCTTACCCAGGGAAAAGAACCACATTTTTCTTTTCCTGTCTCGCTATTACTGCCACACTCCAGCCTGATGACAGCCCGTCAGCTTTACCAATACTGGCTGCCACAGATTTTCCTTCTAAAGTAGATCAATACTGATGCATTCCTGAAGAGGACCAATGACTATCTTCTATTTCCCTGAACTGGTTACCCTAGTGAACCAGAAAAATGCATTGGAGATACAGGGATGGGGAAGGAGGTAACCTTAAATGTGGCTAACCTTAAATATTTCTGGTGATAAACTGCTGTACTGATTAGTTGTCTTTCATCTGGGAAGTCTGTACCTATTCTGAAATACTGAATATAGTCACAGCCTCAACTTCCAGCTTTCAGATGCTGCTATGCATTTGCCTGCTAGCCTGAAAACTAGCAGGCACATCTTTGTTCCAAAGATGCTCATTGACTAATCAAGTTGATCCTAACTTTGTTTTCCCCTTTACTTTTCTTAAAATGGGGAAGACTGAAGTCCTTGGCTCTTCTAAGGTTTTATTTCCAGTCTTAAATACACTGGCAGTATATTTCTTTTTCAAATGTTCTCCACTCTAACTCATTCTTAATATGCTGTCCTCAAACTGGGATACAAACACAGCTCCACACTGGCAAAATAATCTCTCTAATCTCACGTGATGTTGTTCTACTTAAGTTCAAAACTCAGAGCTCTTTTGACACAGTGGTGCCACAACCTATCCAGCTGACTGTACCGAGCAGCTGATTTGTAGTCACTCTCCTCCTAGTGGAGTCCTTCGATACAACTAGGATGGACACCACTCTCCAGACCTAGATGGAAGATTGCAAGGTTGTCCCAGCTCTTTACTGGCATCCAGCTAAGCAGCTCTGATGCCTCTGCTCTCCTTACCTAACCCTCTTCACTGTTAGCAACTTCTCCAGGTGAAGTCATGCGCAAACCTCACCAGTGATCAGCTGCATTCTCTTTCAGACCTTTGCTACCACTATCAAACACCAGACATCCAACGGACCCATGGCTACGGGGCCACACGTACCACCTGCCTGGTATCTGCTTGTGTGACCGCTGCACTAGGAGCTGGGTAGCTAGTTACTAACGCTGTCTACTGACTCCAGTCCGTTAATGAAACATTTAGTGCCAAATGAAGTGCCTTCAATTTAGATACACACCAGCAGCACATGGCTGTAGCAACCCAACTTGGAATCTTATTTAGAAAAACCAAAGGGGGTTCGTGTGACCAGCTCTATTCCCATAAAGCTATGGATACTGGTCTCAATTCCGCTCCCTTAATGTTCTTGAGCAAGTCCCACATCAGCCCATCGTTTACTGTGACTGCAATCAACACCTGACCAAGAAGCCCCAGACTTACTGGGGTCATCTGCTTGGGACGTTGAGTGTCAGTGTTCTATTGACTTCGTTTCAGTCCTCTGGAACCCCCTTTGCTATCACAACTGAAATATGATTACGTAAAGGAAACACCCATCCCTCTTAATACTGTAATGATAGCTTTTAATTTCACTTGTAGACCGACTGCCAGGGTTATCGCCTTCAGATCCGAGTCAGCTGCCAAAAAACCACGAAAGGGTAGGCAACCGTAGTGAGCGAAGCTTTAATTTGCAAGTTCAGACTTACTGTGCTGTCAAACATGGCAATGCCCTCCACGCTGCAGGATACACAGCGGGCTGCAGAGCTCCGTCTAGGAGCCAACTACCTTTCACAAGAGGAGTCACGGAATGTACCACTTACTTATTATCATTGTTTAGACTATCCGTCGGCTGCTGGTACTGCCCGTTCATTCTGCTCTCTTTACTGCAACACACACAAAAATCCAGTCACTTAAAGCAGTGCTTTCCCAAACCGAGGAAACAGGTTTTGCACGACACAGCCTGTTTGCCAAATCCAGGTCCTTACTCGAAAGGACAATGCTGCTTAGCAGCCGAGAAGGGCTGCTGATTAGGATGCTGAAGATGCTTTATTTGTTCTCACAGCAATGCTACATAAGAAACACCATTTCTCCTCCTGGTCAAGGCTTCAGTGCTGCACATACAGATCTGTTTATGTCAAATGCCCTATCCAAAAAGCTTAAAAACCAGTTAAGAAAAGATTTGTATTTTAAAGTTGGAAAAATATCTAATTACATCAATCCCTTATCCTGTGATGGGTCAATCATCCTGCCTGTGACTTGTAAATTCATTTTGTGTTTTGACAGCAGCAATAGGATTACGCTGCTGATTTCACAGCCGACGAAATTCAGATTACTGAGTTATGCCTGCTGATTATCCCATCTATATTCCATTATGCTTGATACCTTTCATCAGCAGAGCCTGTTCTATCCAGGCAGAATTCATCACAGAGGAACAGGGAAGTCTCAGAATCTCCAGAATACACTGGAATAAACCATATATTCTTAATATAACATTGGGTGGCTCTCCTTTCTCTCCTGGCAGAAGCATCTGCTTTTCTCAGGGGGCTGGGGAAGGCAGGCGAAGCTCAAAATTACTAGTAAAATTTTAGCATCAAATAGAGCCTCTGTGTTAAGAGAGGCCACGTTTTGGTGGTTTCTGCATTGCTGCAGATATAAGTTAAACCTGAATATCCTCTTGTATATGTGAATGACATACCGGACAAATACTCCTTAACTGAGCTGATTAAATTCCTTTCATAAAGGTGTATTTTATATAAATGTCATGACTTTCACAAGCATGGGAAGTGGGAGAAATCTTACTGTTTCTGTTTAAATACCAACTAGAAAAAGCTATCTTTATCTGGACTATGTTTTTTCTTAATGCAGCATTCTCTAAACAGGAGTTGAAGATACAAAACAAAAAAAACCCCAGATTTGCATGTGTGCAGGAATAAAGAGGAAGGATTTTTATAACTTCAGGAATCCTGGGTCAGGCATTAGGTTATGTCTAGTCTGCCTAATTATACGAGGTGACCAGTGGGTGGGCACTCAGGCAGCAATCTGAAGGCATGATGGATCCGAGTACAAATTTAACATGCAACCAGAAACATACCACACATTAATTAAAATATTAAAGTTTGAATACAAAGCCTTTTCTGGCACACAAAATTCAACAGTTTGTCTAAAAATTAGTTTAGAGGACGTACATTTCAAGGAGAAGCTGACAGCAAAGTGTCATTACACATACTGTTCTAACACCTTGACTCAAGGATGCTCCATGTTTCATGATGCACATGTATGAACTGGTAAACAGCTCTGTCCAGGTCTCTGAGCGATTTTGATCTTGGTACACACCTGGAAGCCATGAATGGTGTCATGTCCAGCTCCAGCGGAAATGAGACATACGTAGTGATCTTTCGCCTCAGTTTGGCTGAGTGTTCAAACCGCTGGGGACAAAGGGGAAGAATTTGGTTTTTTCTTTAGAGAAAGGCTGAGTTTTCTGTCTTTTACAAATGTCCTAAGCTTAGGAACAATAACATGAAAGCATATTAACAGTCAGTATCCAGGGGCACCCCAGCTTTTTTCTACCAACTATCTGGGCTGGGAACCCCTGTGTAAACGCTAACACGTTCCTACCAAGAAAATAACTCACCATTTGCGGGGCGAAAACCCCCCAGTATTAGGTTGTTTACCTTGATATCTACACATACAAACTTATTCCCAACTGACATTAAGAAGGAATATATCAAACAGGGAGAGCACACACAGCTGTTCCCCGAACGAGCGTTCATTTGTGCTATGCACTATGCAAACACATGGCGGCTGCCTACACCAGCACGCACCACCGGTGACAACCAGAGTCTGCTGTCAGACACACACACTTAATCCACCCAACGCAGCATCTCAAGCGACAGGAGTCAAGCCTACGCAGGAATACCTATTCAAATTAAGGCAAAAATGGAATAGGGTGATGAAAAGCCTTGTCCCTCCGCCAAGAGGAGCCTGCAATACACCCCATCCTCTCCTCACCTTGACTGAACATTAAATGGAAACAGGAACAAATACCAGAAAGAGATGAATGAGTTTTTATTTAAAGGCAGCTTTTCTCCCCATTTCTCAGAAATTCTGTTTTATTTACACTTTGAGTTAATGATTTTCCGATTGTGGTGCCCTAACAATTCCCTAGCAACAGATCCAGACGTGAAAAGCTGAGACTTCTGTAATTCTTGTCATTTATGTTTCTTTTTTGCTTTAACCCATGAAATGAAATTTGAATTTTGGACAGGACAACACAACCACTCAGGAAAAGTAATTTAAAAACCCTTCAGTCATTCCGGCTAACACCAATAGTGACACGAGTGTAGGAAAAGGGTTGAGCACATTCACACTGCCTTGCCCCAAGAGCAGAATCACCTGGGTACATCTTGCTAATTACTCCGCAATAACGAAATCACAGTAAAATCAAAGAGCTCAACACCCCCCAAAACTCTCCCCAAAAGCCAAGCAGCCAACCAAGTGCTCCTGAAACCTCCAGTCAGTCGTGCAAGAATGCTCTTCCGGAGCACGGCAAACAGCCGAAGGACAAGGGACACTGCCGCTATCTGTTCCCGCCAGGTTAGGATCTTTGGAGTGTAACACTGCACGTCACCTCGGCTAACACTCAAGAGGCAACTGAGGAACTGCTGGTGTATGGGGGTGGACGTCTGCAGGCACGACTGTCCCCAGCAGTCTGAAAAGGCCTGTAAACTGCAGAACAGGGAATTCTTTCCACCTGTAACACCTTTTTCTAGTAGTAAGCGGAATCAACCTTTTCTCACAAACACAGACCTTCCTATGGCGTCCTGTTTTCATGTCAAGACCCCAGCAGTTCATTAACAAGCTTCTGTGCAAGCCAGATTTTGTAAAAGAATTTTAAATTGCTGTTAGGCTGGATACAGAGTTGCTATGTAATTTAACAACTCCGAACTACAATCATTTCTTGAATACAGCCTGTGACTCGCTCAGTGAGACCATGACACTATGGTTACACAGATTATTAGATTTTCCAGTTCGAACATACTGACCTAACCTAGGGGCCTACTGGAAAATGAACCAGAAGAACTGCTTGCATGCTCCAGCAACATTCAGCATGCACTTTGCCATGACAGATACGAGGTCTAATTCCAACACTATTAAAGTTACCCAGGTGTTTTACCAGCGTTCAAAGCCTAGAAGTCTCCGGAGCAAAAGGCTGGAGCATGTATCCTTTCAATTCACCATTCCCCAGTTGGAAAGAGAAGCAATACAAGGCTCCATCTGTACACAGCATACAGGCTGCCGTTTTAAAAGCGGTTTCCAGCCACCACGGTGGTAGTTAAAATGCTGTTTTCCTTTATGTAGCTTATGTGACATTAGTATCATCATCAGATAAGCAGTTTCTTGAAACACTGGGCCTAGTAGGAGCTGAGGGCAGTGATCACCAGTTGCTGCCCAGCAGCGAGGACTTTGCCAGTCTGTCCCAGGAGACTCTCAAGCCATCTGCATGTGAAAAGCTCAAGCAGATCAGAGATGCAGTTTAATTACTACGGTGGCTGCTTCTACAAAGGCCTGTGGCATCGCTCTTTAAGGACCCTTTGCCTCTTGACACAGAATGACCTTCATCTTCTGCAATAGCTGCCTCCTTCACACCAGAGTCACACTCTAAGACATAAATCTCACAGAACTAAACTTGCCAAGGGGCACCAACTACGCCGTTATCTCCCATCACCGCATCTGGAAATTTTGGAAAGTACATCACAGTTGGGAAGATAGAAGCAGCCTTCTCCATTGCAAGGGCTAACTTTGTCATGCTTTTCTTTTCACACAAAGTTCCTCTGTGGCGTTCTTCCAGAACAAACGCAGGATAACATTTTTACCGTGCAGGATGAGGAAGTGTTATGGGGAGCCTGGTTTCTATGCTGGTTCAGGTATTGCACCAGCCTCCCATCTGTTGCTAGATCCTAACAGGTTCCCACAGACACACTGCAAAGCTACATTACAGATAACGTAATGCTATCTTAATAGAAAATGTAGCTGGGCATACAAGCTGTTCTTTATATTAATTTGTATCATAAGAGATTAGTCAGTGGCAGCCAGAAGATATGTCCAGGAATTTAGCCCATCCCCTCAGAGGGGAAAACATGACCTCTGCTCCGTCTGCTCCCTGTGAACTTACTTTGAGATGAAAACAGGCCACAATGGGTAACTTCTTCATAGTGAGTTGTTTGGTAGATTCCTGGTAGCTATGGCAACCACTACATTTGATTTTGGCACTGCTTCCTAGATGTTCTGGCCTTGTAAACCTGGAAAAATATGAAGAAGCAAAGGGATGCACAAAACGATCAGATGATTTTCCACACATGCCGAAAACACTTCTTTTACTTGTGGGCCGCTGGCACCACAACAGACGTAGCTGATGGCTTTTAAGTGTCATTTTGAAAAAACTCAACACCTATAACGTGCAGTGCTATAGTTCAGGTAACCAAATCTGATCCTTATCATTGCTCTGCTTGGGAACGTCGCACTGAAATCCATCAGTGTGTCAGAAAGGAACTAAGTATTAGTTCATCTCCTATCCTACAACAGGACAGCTGATTTTCATATAGAAAGCAAAGATCTTTTGTTTTCAGAACCAATAACACTGACAGAGAAGTGCTGAAGCAAAATGACAGGACTTGTGTGCTCAGCTGTGTGCTATCTGCAGGACACTTCTAGCTTGTAGCCCTCGAGGGCTAGGATCAAAGCAGAGATGGAAAGGGCTGTAAACACAAAGTTCTTTTCAAAATGCAGACATCTTCCAAGAAAACCCAAGTGTTGACAACTAGAAAAAAATCTCTTTCAAAATTTTCAGATGGAAGTGCTCAAGGGAGCTGTAGGAAGAGACCATCACAGAACGGGGAACTGCCTGGGGAGAATATACTGCCTCAACATTCTCACAGCACACTGGAGCAAAATATCTCTCACTTTTTCAGACTGTCAGCACAGAGAAGTCTAGGAGGATGGACTGCAAAGGCTTTTCCTTCAAATTTAGACTTCCACAGGGTAAATAAATCATCTCCCCAGAGGCTGCTTTACAACGAGGATCTTTGAGATGAAATGTCTTGAAACATAACTGAACATTTTACATGAATGCACACACCAAGCAGGTGAGTGCAACGCAGTATCAGCTCAACACTGACCCTACCGTGCCTCCTTTTGTTTATGGCCAATGCAGCCTCCACCATTAAACGATCATCACAGCCTCCTGGTCTCCCCACCTGTCTGATTAACAAGATTTCCTTTACCCAGCCTATGGACAATCTCTGGGTTTGGTTTTTTGGGCTTCCCCCTCCCCCCCCCCCCCCCTTCTCTTGTCTGTAAAAAGGCTTATAAATTTGTTATTTTTGCTACAAGTGCCTACATCTTCCTGGGTTTTGTCATACTCCTGCTCAATCCTCCCTTCTTCAAGCCAGCTTCAACTTCCACGGCCACACTGGTTGACAGGAAGCTACACACCCTGCTTGTTTGAATCTAAAATTCAAGCTGCTTCCTAACTTTTGGGTAAAAACCTAGACCCATCCTCTTCATCCATCAGAGTTCAACTTCTTTCTAAAATCCATACTCAGTATCTTTGAACCTGGATGTTTTCCCTTCCGTGTTATCATCTCTCTCCAATTCTACTAATCCCCATGTTGAAGAAAATCACCAAAATTCAGCTGGTTTTGCCTCTTGATGCATTCCAGCATCAGCAATTTCTCATTTGTACTAGTTTCCATGTTTTCTTAAAATTATTGATCGTGAAAGTTATCAAGAAGGTTAGAAATCAGCTGTCAGGGGCTATGAATTTTGTTTCAGGAGGATTAGCTTCTCCCCATGCTACAGGTAACCTCTTCCTCAGAGAAATACCTTCAATAAATATCTGCATTTGCCAGAAGAGAGTGGTTTTCAGATCTGCTAGAAGATCCACGTTAACTGCATATGAAGCCGTAACATTCTCCCCAGTTACCTGTTTCCAAGATGCCTAAGCTTCCTGCTCAGAATTAGATTCCTTTTTTGGAAGCTTCACTCCTTTAGTTCTTAATGCCATCCCCACAGCTAAGCTGGCGGTCGCTGACCCTCAGCTCTGCTTAGAGCAAAAAATCAGATTCATACTTGAGTGTTAAAATTTAGACAAACATTAAATGCATTTTGAACTCTATGTGCTTGCTCAGCTGACACAAGCAACACCACGGAGACACGCGCTAGTGGTTTCAATCATTTAAAACCACACTGCCTGGCAGCAGCCAATGTAAAATTTGTTTTCTCTTTGCACCGCATGGCAACTGGTTTTGATTGCTTTTTGTTAGGCCTACTGTGGCTCCCAGCCTTCTTCGCCTTCTCACTTTCTCTTACGCAAAGAATTAAAATACGGATAAAAATGCTGTGACAAAGCATCACTTACTCCCATTGTTCAGTGCCACCTGGAGAACAGAACGAAGCCAAATTCTTTTTACCCCACCAAAATGGTATTTGTCTCATTTCATACCTTCGCAAGCAGTCTGTGAGAGTGGTGGTGCCCGATACATGGCTTTCCCCATTTACGACACTGCCATCACTCCCCGGACTCAGTGGCCAGAACGGGGTGGAGGAGCCTGGCAAATCCAAACTGATGTCCCAGAATGGGTCTATCGTTGTGGAAACGCCACTACGAAAAAGAAGAGAGTTTAATACATGTTTAAAAGAAGTAAAATTAACAGCGTCTCACTTCAGGGTGCACACCAGATAATTACTGTTAAGAACTATGGGATCTACGTCACCCCTAGAGGGCACTCAAAGATGACAAAACACAGTTGCTCCAGAGCATTTTCCCACAACTGTCCGTTTTTCTGAATATTTAAAAACCATTATGGTTTAGGAAGTGTATGTGATGTGCTACATGCAAAATATATGTATTTATAACTTCTCCCACTCACTGGAGCCCTATGACTCAAAGTGAACAAGCAGGGTTACTCAAAGTACTGGTCATTCTGCTGACCAGTATAAACCAGCTAACAGCTATGACGATAGCTACGTGCAATCCGACTAGTTTAGAAGCATGGTTCATCTGGTCAAGGCATGGTAGATGGGGCTTAAGGCTACTTCAATACAGAGCCAAGCACTTTTGCTATAAAACAGTGCACGGAATTAAGCTTTACATTTCACATGACCATCTCCTACAGCAGTGGGAGTTGGAGAGGCCAAAGAATAACTGCATCAAGACGTAGTGTATGCTCCCAACCAGAATCCTCCACAAGACAGCTGAAGACAAGCCAACAGCTAGACTATGGAAAAAGCTTCTCAAAATTTTATCCAGGATCAACTCAAATCTTTTCTTCCAGCATTTACATTTTAAAGAGGACTCCAGAACTTCAGGGGTCGAAGTTCTTCGTCTGGAAGAATTTTCTGTTTGTACTCATTACGCTTGTTCTTTGGAGTTCTCTCTTCCTCTAAAACCAGTGTCTTTCACCCTGCAGTCTCATTAAGCCTACAATATTCTGCTTTTTTCTAGCTTCATTTGTGCAAAAGTTGTCAATTTTCAAAAGCAAACTTCTTTTGTTGAAGTTTTATCAATGCTAATATTGTGTCAGAACAAATCAAGCTTTTCCTTATCATGTACGGATTCTGTGGCTCTGTCGGGCAAAGAACAAAATTCCCTATCTTTTCCTTACAGTAAATCTGCAAATCTCTTCAGGAAACTGAGAATAAAAGCAGATTCAAACAAGCACAGCACAAGAGCCCAACCGCAGGACAGCGTGCATAATTATAAAGAATGCAAGACAGAACAAAAAACAAGAACTCTGTCTTCTGCACTATGGCAACACAAAACATCTTGAAAGAGAATTCAACTTGCCCCAGTACACAGAGCAGAACAACAAACACGGTTTTCCTTATTCCTGTAAAACATTCACTCGCTGGTACCCGAGATTACATTGGGTATGAGCCTCGCTGAAACCTCTCCTGATGATACACGAGGCTCCCAACGGAAGGAAAATATGATTGCCTTTCAGGAATTTCTTCCAACGTAGTGACAATTACACACTTTCAAAACCAATCAGATCCTGGAAGTCTTTTCCTCACGACCTTGGAAAAGAACAACCTTGTACACAATAGTAAAAAGTTTATGTCCATAAGCCTGTGGTACTTTCCAGGTAGCTTTTTTGGCACGTAACATCTGACAGTTAACGGCAATGAACTGCACTTAGCTGATGCTGTATTTAAACGGTTCCCGTCTTGCTGGAATTTGGCTGGTGTTTTATTGGTATTCAGGAAAGAAAAGATTCAGTAGTACACTGCTGCACTGCAGGGTGCATAGATTCAAAGAGTGCAGAATCAGAAAAAAGAAAAAGGACTTACTGGCAGACTTGACAGGTAACATCAGACTGCAGTCCGCCTGTGAAGATTTGGTCTATGATGCAGTTACAGTGGTTGGGGTTGTTGGCCTTCTTCCCATTATCATCACCTGGAGGAAGGCAAACACAGGCTCAGAAAGTCAGAAATCCTCCGAGAGAAGAGTGATTTGTCTTGGACTGTCCAGTAACCCTTTATAAAACAAGCTTATAAAAATACTGCAAGTTCACACAGACAATAGAGAACCCTGAAAATGCTGGGCATTGAAGAATAAACAAGGAAACAGGAAGGGAACTCCTAGAAAGATATGAAAGAGAATCAGAAGGTGACTAAGTGCAGTTGACTCCTGTAGAGGTGAAGCTTTCAGCCATACCAGCTGTTAGCCAAACCCTTTTTCAGGGTACAGCCCTATCTGCCTTTAGAGATCTGCTTTGCACTATCTGGTAAGAAGATCAGATGAAGGAGTTGCCACGGCGGTTCATGAAAATGAACATCTGAACTTCACTCAGAGCACCAACATGCAACATCTGTACCTAAACAAACGGCCAGCTCTTTACCACAGAAGCAATAGTTTCTGCTTAGGCAGGATATTCATTATTCTCCTAAATTACCAGAGAGGAAAAACGTCAGCAAATGCTACTTTTTAATTCTATCTGGGATAGGGCAAGGGGAGGAGGTTTGTTAAGAGCCGTTAACCTCCAGCCTGCTGTCTGCATCCTGTCCTTGCACCACACAGGTGCTTTTTCACCAGTGGAAAAATGGAAGATGTCCTTATCTGAAGGGGGAAGATAAGTGCTGTGTCTTCCTCCAGCTTCTTCAGAGCCACAGCAATCCTCTAAGTTCCCAAGGGGCACAGTGAACGCATACCCATCCTTTAGGCGTTATAAACTGTCACTGCAGGTCTCGGGAGCGCAGCAATTCATTTTTATGGTTTCAGTGCTGAGATTGGGCCAATTCAGCTTTCTTAGACTAACCAGAGCATTAAATAACCCAAAATGTCTTGGCACAGTTCTCAGCTTTGAAGCATCCACCTTCCATCCCCCATAGGTGAACTAGAAGTGACATTCTTTCTTTGATTTCCAAGACTGTACTGCTTATTTTCCTTGGGTAGGAGAGATGCGATTGGTTTTATTTCGTAAACAGCGATGCACACACAAACTATTCCACAGCACCTTGTAAAGTACACCTTAAGATATCTTCCAGCCTCCTGCAGAAGAAACTGCTGGGAGACAGTCAAGTTTTGCCAGGTTTCCTAGTCACTTCCTAGGAAGTATTTAATTTCTGAAACTGAAATTCTAAGATGCTGACTCCTGAAGTCACAGCTATTACTTAAAACCAATTAATTTCTCATCAAGTATGTCATAAAAACCACCTGGAAAAACTAAAAACATAGGGGGAAAACCCACCGATTTTCTTGAGTCTAAGGTGCTTCAGCTGGAGTCTTGTTGCAGGAGGAAGGAATAAGGTTTTTTTATCCTAATGAAGCTTTAGACGTCTGTTACAAATATTATATAAACCGACAAAGGCTTTACCTGATTCTAAGCATGGAAATGCAGATGTAGGTGATACCTACTTAGCTGCAATGGCCACTCCAGTTAATTAGATCCTAAATGGCTCAGAAAAGCTCTCACTTGGCTGCTGGCATTAGAAACTCTTGCCTGAGTTGTCAAGAAAAGCGTATTGTTTCCTTAAAAGGGCTCTTGAACAAAATGCTCTAAAATTAGATTTCCAATGTACGAGGCTCAAGTTGGGGTTATCGGACCCAGTCTCAGGCACTTCTTGATGGGAATTTCAGTTAAATCTCACTGAACTTAGGATCTTTGGAAGGACTCAATTATGCCAAGCGAATGAATCGCGCATACTGTATGGAGACTGTACAAGACATTCTTCACCTTTAGCAAAGATCACTTATAAGACTGCACTTAAGTTCAAAGAACTTAATGGGGTTTTACCCTGTTTATAAAACTCCACTTTTCCTTTTTAAAGGAACAACATACAACTGCCACATCCTCGTCATCTCGCCATTTGAAACGTCACCTCCCTCTGTTTTGTTTGGAGGGGGCAGAAGCAGAGAAACAGTGTCTAGAGGTTTTCACCGAACCACAAGTAACATCCCTGTTGGACACCTCTAACAGACAGCCACTTCCGCCTACGGGAGAGAACGAGTCCTCCCTTTTCAATTATACAAGCCAATTAGGATCAGTGAGGAGAGGGTCTCAAAAGAATATCCTGTGAGCTTGTTCCCAGCAAAACAGAAGGGCATTACCCACTCAACATTATTTCCCATGACATTTGATTGGAGAGGGGGAAAAAAAATAGTAAGATTCCCACCTACTCACACTTGTCAATATGGAACAGATGCTGAGAGGAGGTATATTATGCAGCTGAGAACTAGAAACTGCTAGATTGTTGTGCTCAAGTTAAGGAACCCTTCAGCATTTCTGTACGGCAAAGTAGGGTTTAATTTTATACATTTTTGTTCTTAAAGCTGGTCATAATTCCTACTAGGAAAATCCGGAGTTTCATGGAAGATTGGTCAGCACAAGCCTAAAACCCAACTTGAAAATATATCAATATATACACTGATGTAATGATGAGAATGGCAGAAAACAGAGTTTAAAACTTTGGATTCAAATTAAATGCAACTTTAAAGAAAAAAACCCCAAACCCCAGACTTTACTACTGTGTCTGTACACGAACTAAGCTCATTAACTTGTGTTCAAAGATATACGCTTCTAATACACTACTACAGGTAACAACGCTAAAACAGCCAGAGACCACTTTAACGTTGCTTTTGCTCTTGAAATAAAAACGTTTTGCCTCCAACTTTCATTAAACAAGAAAAAGGAATTAAACGATTGCCAGATGTTAAGAGGCATTTCTCAAAACAAGACATCGACGCTGACCTTCCTGCTTTACTCTGGCTCCCGGTGTTGTGAGCATGTGCTTGTTACTCTTTGGGGCAACGCAGTATACGTATGCATTTATATGGATCATAGCAGACAACAAGTTTTGCAAGCATGTGCTTTGCCAGTTCCCAAGAATATCATGCAGAACTCAGACAGGGGGTAGTGTTTTACTCCCAAATCTCAGCACAGCATCCTTTTTCTGTCATGATACCTAGCACCAGGCTTCAAGTTTGCTTTGTAGCAGTCCTTGTTGGAGATTAATGCAAAATGCCTCATGAAAACCAGATAAATGAGGAATAATCAGCTTTAAAGTGCTGCTCTTTTTGTGAGTAATATTTGGATAACATTGGCTGAATGAAGCTTGGAATGAAAATATTGGATTACTTCCATATTTTCATCCTGCTTTTTGAACCTCTGCGTACAAATGCCCATCCCTGCCACTTGAATGCTGTTGCTATTGTAATAAATAAATTAAAAACCCCACCCCACAGCTAGTGATTTCTCTGGGCTGAATATTAGCTTTTGAATGGCAGTCTTGCTCCATACAAGACAATAACAACCCTGGGCTAAGTTTCTCCGAGTCTGAATATGTCTGAGACAAAATTAGTGACGTGCAAAGTGTTTGGATGATCAGAACCTCACTGTCATGGGAGCAGGATTAGAACCCTGAATTTCTTTCAAAGCACTGGTAATGAAGACGTCACAGCGACTAAAGGTTGACGTAATGCTTTATGCACTAGGCAGAAATACCCATTATTTACATTCCTCTAACAAATGAAGAGCCCTGGAACTCCTGAAGGAACCCACAGGAAGCATGGGGTATACGTGGTACTCGTTCTTCATAAAGGAGTCTAAGAAAACATGCAAGAAGCAACAGATGAATCACTGAGCATTTTCAGCATCTTCTATAATCCAAACATATTGGGAGAGGGAAAACCAAAGTTGTCGTGCATTTTAAAGACCAGAGTCAGTCCATGCCGAAGTCCAGGTGACTGGGTAGACTTCAGTCCAAGGGAGGTGGCCACTACCTACACAGCAAGGCTGCTCACAGCACTACCCCGGTGAAGAAGCTAATGCCTGATGCAGAGTAAGCTCTGAATCTCATTGGGAAGCTTTCGTGGTGAGAAAGACCACAAACGCCAACGGACAACGACACTGCGCAACTCCGGAACAGCACAAAATGCAGGTACAACTTGAAACGGCATTTTAGTAGCAGTGTTGGAACACGAATTTGGATTCCAGAAGGCTCTTGATTTCTCAGCTGCAGTATGCATTTAAGGACAGACCTTGCACACACTTGCGGTGAATGGTAGAGAAAGATGAATAAATAGCATTTTTTCCCCCACTAAAACACTACTTTCCACTCTGTCTATCTTTCTTCAGCTGTCAGAATAAAAAAGGTGATGCATAGGCATGACAGACCACATTCCTTTCATTCGGGAACATTTATACTACTCCAGCAGCAGAGGAAAGCCCTGCTAAGTGTTCAGAATATGCCTGCACAGATGCCACAGCTCAACACGAGTGCTAGCACAAGCTACCACCCCCGAGATGCGATTTACACTGGTGATCGTCCAGGTATCCTGGGCTTCCCAAACTTCTCAGGCACCACTCAAATGAAGTATATAATTCAACGAGCATTAAAAACCGAACAACTACCTGGGCCAGCCCATACATGAATCTCAGGGCAGTTAATTTTATGCTTCGTAGGATGCAGTATTACAAAACCTAAATCCACATCAAAATCGTGTTTTTCCTAATTTAGGCAGTGACAGGTATCAATAACGAGCATTCACAGCCTTCTCTGACTGCACCTAGGGCACTTCCTAGAAAGCAGAGGAAATGGAATGGAAAAGGGATGAATTCCCAATGTCAGCCAAACAAATATCACTGTATGTTTATACAGCTCTTGGCATAAGGAACACTTTCACTTCCTTTGGTGCCTAAAGCCTTGGTGATCATGACCAACACCCAAAAATTAGAGCTTTTGGACAAAATTTTCCCCATATTTCGTTTTACTTCCCTGTGTGTCAACCATAAAGCTTGATTACTACTGACTGGAAGCTTTAAAAGCTTTTTTGATTCAGTAAAATAAACATTTCATATCGGCAGGGGAGGCATTATTTGCTTATTGTAGCTTTAGGACATATTCTCACTATCAGTAATAATATTTTTGTTCACATATGTGTGTGTGTGCATACGTACGTAAGTGGGAAAACTTTCTCATCACACAGTGAACTAATTAATTCCAAAAGTGGTTTTATCATGACCATACTTGAAATTCTGGTTTAGATGAACTGCTTTGGTTCCCACACAACTGCTCAACCACTTTTTTTGAATTACCTTGATGTGGTACAGATTATTGGCTGTAGCTGAGTAAGGTCCATTTCTTCAGAAACTGAAATGTAAGAACCTGGGTGCACAGATGTCAAGGACCGAGCAGTAACACCTTCCCACTAGTAGCACTCTCACCCCTTAGTTATGTCCATGCAAGTAGCTCACGCTTACAGATATCCACTAAATCACTGAATTTCAGTCCTTGTATTGAATGCAAATGCCACAGCCCAAAAAAGCTCCGCACTAAAGGTGCAAAACCCCCTAATTCAATTCCATTCAAGCTGCCTGAAAGCATTATGAAACTTGATACCAACTCAAAAGTTCTGAATACATCTGTGATACCCAACCAGTAGGAAAAGAATCGACACACATGCACACGCTCTTCCCAAAGAATGTCTAATGTACATTTTTCAAAGTTTTAGGACAGATCAGAGTTTCATTTCCATTCAGGCCAGAGGCCAAATAGAACCAAGCATAAAGAAACTGTTGAGAAAGCTTGATTTTGTTGGTAACTGCAGAAGATACGTCAGGTAGAGTCTTCTTTAAAAGCAAACTACGCTTAAAAGAAAGAGTCTTTCCAGATTCTTTGTTAGTTTGCAAAGAGTGCAGGGACCTCTGTTGTTGCAAGTTTTTTTCCTCCTCCACGAACTAATCGGGGCGTACAGAAGAAATGCAAACACCATTTTATATCAAAGATGACGAAAATTTCAGGACTTGTTCGGATCAGGGGTTCAGACACCTGTCAGGAACCATGAAGTATTTCTGTTTGCAGCCGAGTTTATTCAGCGCTAACAAGTTCAGCATTGGGATAGACTATTCCTTCCAGGATTTCAACATTACTTTCAGTAGACACTGAACTTCGGTGAGCAATTGTCAAATGACAGTACTCGCCATTACAAAAGAACTGTTCTATGTGCTCCTGTCCCGAGACGCCTCTTAGAGAAGACTCTTCTGGAGGACCCCTCTTATGACACTGAACAAGCACATCTGCTTCCGTGTAAGACTATCTCCAAGATAAAAGCAAGACTTCAAAGCGTTTCAAAGCAGCAGTAGCAGCCTTCCCTTCGACAGACCCCCGATAAGCCAAAAACCTAACCCCCGCCTGCCTTTTCTAAGAGCACCAGAGGAAAGCTGAGTGCTTTAAAGCTCATTTTTAGTCACTAAGGACTGTTTGTTTTGCTAGTACCAATCCTACTATTTTTCCCTTGCAAGAACAGTAGAAATTTCTGCGTTTAAGTGGCTCAAACTGGATCAAACATTGGCAGATCGGGAAATTTTCAGTTCAGATTTAGTTCGGTAAATAACATGAAAACACCTAATTTCATATGGTATTACCAAATCAATTCAAGACTTAGATCCTTCGTCTCTAAAAGCACATCGCTGAGTATCTTTACTATACAATTATGTATTTATATACAGACTAATAAAAGACACCAAAACCAAATACTAATTTTTTCTTGTTCACTTTTCTGTAAATTGGGCATCATCAGTACAGCAGAATAATATTTAAGCAGAACAGCCATAGCCTCCCCTGTGTTATTTCCATCAGTCTCATGACACACCGAGTAAGAGTTCCAAACTACCTCAAGTATAAATACAATTAAAATGGCAATTTAAAAGACAGTGACTCACAACCAGTAAGAGAAGAACATGATGGTGATTCAAATCACTGTACAGGCTTGTCTGCCTCTAACTCCAGGTAATTTTTGACAGTGGGAACGCTTTATTTATTTATAAATCCTTTCCTTTAGACCTACCAAACATTTTTAAAGGAATTTAAGACTGGTATACTGGAAGACACTACACTTGATTTAAGAAGAGATTCCTCTACCTCCTTTTGATCCAATATTCCTTGTTGATTGAGGACTCCGTACAAGCCTTACCTTTGCAGTGTCTGTGTAGCACATCTAATGCAGCAATGAGGAACTCGTGTGCATCTTGTTGCTCGTACCCTGCTAAATGCCGTGCATGAGTCCATACCAGGTGCAATAACCTATATGGAATGTGAGGAGATCGGTGCCCAGAGTAAAACTGCTCAAAGCAAAGAGAAGGACATGACTGTTAACAAGTTACACAGCCTCAGTGCATTTAATTATTAAAAACTTAAAAATGAGTGCAATTAGTCAAATAGATTTAAACCGTTTAATTCTGATGGCCTTAATACTAAGATACAGAGACAGCTTTTTATCACAGACTACTGAAGTGATCTCAGAACTGAGCAACTCAATATTCTCCCTTGAAATTCCTTCATTTTGTGATGGATTAGCCTAAAATAAAATAAAAAAACAGGGAGGCAGGGGGAAACACACAGATGGACACAAACAACACTCAGAATATCCTTACTGATACCACTGGCTTTTATTAAAATAGCCTGGGGAGGGGGGAATTTTAGATTTGCAAGAAATCAGAAACTTCATCCACAAATTATATGCCCCCAAAATCAGGACAAACACCGAAGGTGAGAATATTGGACGCCAAGTGCCATCCAGCCCCTGAACCAAGCCACGGTGACCTTCCGTATCCAACAGCTGTGCACAATCCTATCTTAAGGAATAATTTACGAGCAGGATAGCAGCCTCATGCCAGTATTGGCCTTGCACCGTACAGCTAGGGCAGCACGAGGCTTTACAAACAACTTCATTCTGCAGCACTGCTTGCAGAGCCGAAGATAACACTTTGTCCACCTATTCCCAAAGTCAGCTGCCCGTGACCACTCCTGCAGGGTGTTACTGCCCGGAGATCTGGTCCCGGAGCAGCTCCTGCATCTGCTTCTTAATCTGCTTCAGTCCAAATCTGATGAGCTGGCTACTGAGCCACTGACATTGCCCCAGGTGATTGTGCCAGAAGCGTATTAGAGAGTGCACAGGCAAATTAGTCAGTCAGCAAAACCGTGATGTGAAATACCGCTGCTGAGCGGTGACACACAGCTGGGGAGGTAAATCAGCACAGAAGAGGATGACAGGGCACTGTCTACAGAAACTCATGCACTTTTTTACCCTTTTTTTTTTTTTTAAATAATCAAACCCAGCCAGGTCCTACATAAACTCACCCGCCCCCCCACACCCCCACCTAAGGGTCCGTGTGTCCTTGGGTGGAAGGTTCACCTCCTTCCTTCACTCTCTTCATTTCCATCCACGTGCTACTGCTGCAACTCTTCTACTCTTCTCCTCCTGGGGTCCTCACTTCTGCTGCCAACCCTGGCACCCAGAGTCTGAGACTAAAGCTAACAGTCCCTTCTTGAGCAAGCTGACCTCCTATCTGCTCATGAGCCCCTGCACCGTGATACCTGTGCACAAAGTGAAGCAGAGATGTTTGTGGTGTCCCTGCAGGGAGCCAGAAATGGCCTGGAAGAGTTTATTCCCTTGGGCTTCAGGTTACATTTAACAGGGTAATATTTTTGTAAGGCATTTTGCCCCCCCTAACCTCTGGAAAAGGTATTTGCCAGTAAAAGGTGCCTGCAACACCCTGTTTATGTTTTGTCAAGATACTATCGAATCGATGGCAGTTTATCTTCAGTTGCTCTTCCCAAACAGAAGAGAGTGAGCAGCAAATACACAGAACAAAACCAAGATTTAAAAACCCCAGCAGTATGTAATTTCTAACTCTCGTTGGAAATGAGTTGTACATTTCTCCCTGCCCAGCCTCTGAGCATTTTATGTCAGTGCAAGCACAGGCATTGCGCTACAAGCCTGCCTATGTAAAACATACTGTATTTCAAGGGACAGGTAGGCAAAAGGTAGTACTATCTTCTCATCTAGTCCTCAAGTCCGTAGGGTTTTCCGAAGGATTTTAATATATTCCCTTGTAAAGAAGTTTCCCTATTGCAAGCGCCGCGTTTTCCAAACAAGAAGATATACCTCTGCAGCCCGACACAAAACGCTTCTATAAATAAAAAGATCAATAGTTAGCTCTGATGCCAACAAGAACGACACCAAGGGACTGGAGCGGTAGTATGGTAATTGAAATCTGCTGACGCAGCTGCCGCTCAACATAATTCAGGGAACTGCAGCAATAAAACTTCTCTGTTCTGTCACTCCTTACAATTAGTCCCAGAGCTCTCCAGTCATTTTAACCACCAGCACTCTCCGTAATTACTCCACTGCAGACACTAGACCTGCCAGCAGATTTTACATTCTCTAGTGCTTCGTTAGGATCAGAAGAATCTAACAAGAAGCTTTATCAAATTATTAGCTATTCTCACACAAACTAGGAACACACCTAGCAAGGACACTGCTGAACATACATGGGGATGGGGAACGCTTCACTGTTCTAATAAATTAAAAATTAAACAAAAGAATCTGAGCATAGTCAATAGCCATATTTTAACTGGAATACATAAAACATCCATCCCATCTCTGTCGTTTCCTTGTTGCTGGGAAGCCCAGCCTACCAGAGCTGTTCCAATCCACAAAAAGGAAAAAGGTCCATGTAAAGTCTTATTCAATCACTATTACAGAAACTTTTTCATTGAAGTGTGCAAGTCTAAATGACGATGTATTCGCAAGACATCTCTAAAACACTTCAATGGTACAACTCTTCCAAACGTCATTTAAAATGATGTCTGTTCAAATTTGGGGTTGATTCAGCAGTGTCAGTTGTTTATACTGGAGAGAACTATGTCAAGCAGTTTGAAAATGCTCGGTACTACCCTGTTTAATTGTTGTTCCAGGGAAGAAGGCGGGGGGGGGAGGTCGAGAAAGAAGCCACCAAACCAGGATTCAAAGCCTCCATTCTCACACAAAACACCAGTAACATCAACTTCCTTTGCTTTGCACTTAAAACATTTGTTCTTGGATTCTAAAAGGAAGAATTTATAGGGCATTTAGAGGATCCTCTGCTTTGTATTTTGCATTAGTGTTACCCAAAATACCCAGATATCAGCCAGGTTTAAAAAAAATCAAAACCTCACCACACACATCTGCATTTTTACCTCCTCCTGCCAAAAACACACACATGGAAGTTTCCCAATTATGTGACCAAACAGATACATTTGATCCATGCTGCATATGTAACCAACTAAACAGGCTCCGAGCTTTGTAATCAAGAACCTATAGGCATAAACCTTGTCCCAGGCTCCAGTCCAATTTGAGAAGGTAAAACCTCCTCTTAGAAATTGGTTCCCATTAAGGCTAAGCATACTGAAAACTTACAGTGGATGAAAGGAACGGGTAAGACACGTGTCGTTCCGAATCAACGGACACCTACTGGGGGTTTCCCAACAAAGAGCAGTGGTTCAGGGAGTCAGAAAAGCCGTTTTGCCTGCATGCACTCTGAATGTTCTACACTTGTGTCAGAGAAAAGACTTTACCAAATTGGTACAAACTGTATTTTCCACTGCAAAATGCAAGGCCTCTGTCTATGTAAAGAGTAACTGATTTTTCTCTCCCACACTTTTGTTGGAACCTATTTTATACATAAGCCTTTTCCACAGTGTGCCATCTTAAGGTATCCAAGCCATAAATCAACTCATTCTTTTTCCCTTCTGTCCTCACTTCTCAACTCTCCACCTAGTTGTGCTGTGCACTTTGATAGGCTCACGAGGATGAGTAATGACAGGAATAAAGGCGGCTTTGTACTTTACATCTCTGCGTTCTGCGATATTCCCACGTATCCGTGCTATTCCAGACACAGATCCGCTAATCCTACCATCCTGAATGGTCGTTCTGTAAAGGACTTAGATAAACCTCAGTGTACAGACCATCTTGAAATTAATTTTCATTGGAGAAGCAAGACTAAAACACAAATACCAGTAGGTAAAAAGTAGTGCACAAACCCTTTCAGCCAAAAGGCTCAATGAACGGATTCTCTGTGTTCTATCTTCCCTCCATCCAGTTTCACCACTATCTGTTATTCCCAAATCCTTTTCATTCCTTTTCTTATGCAGTGTAATTCATGTCATCATTCTATTGAGAAATAGGTTTCAAGTAGCACAAATGAGAATGTTAATTGGTGCAGTCAGATATTTTTAAAACACACAGAGATTCAACGCTTGGCATATTCACAAGAAAAGCTACGAGGAAAAAAACCTCAATGCTGAGAACCATCTGACACTCATTACTCACTCATTATTTCAGGTAGAACTTTGTAGCTTCCTATTTACGACAGAGAAATCGCACAACCTATAGAACTAAATCATCTTACCAAGAGGGACAAGTGGTCTTTTGTTTAGGAAGCAAAATAGCAAAACTTGCTTATTTATGTATAATAAGTTTCATTTGATGGTGAAAACAGTCTCTTTTTCTCCTGGAGAGTTCTTATTGGCAGCATTCACCAGATCCCCTGGCATTCCATTTGCCTAAGATCACCCCTACAGCAAAGAAGGGTGGAGGGGAGATGAAGTTAACCCTTGCCCTGATCGTTTGTCACTGGGTAAAACGCCTTGGGGTAACTACATCACTTAATCCTGGTGGGAAAGCTGCTACGTAAAAACAAGACGGAACCTGACCCAAAGTTTCCCCCGTAATTCAATTACAAAGGAATTCTTAACCATAGCACTGAATTCTCCACTGGTTAGCTTTCCTTCATTCAGACCTCATCTCTGCAAAGAGCAGAGGAATCTTCACCATAACCACTGCATATAGCTGGGACATGAAAAAGAACCAGTCTGCTCCAAAAACGCAAGATTTTGGTTTTAATTCTGAATGTAGGGAAATTAAAGCTCACTGGGAAACAGAGTTTTACAATGAGTGCTGACAGAGCTATAACCATAACATGGCATTTACTGCTTCCAAGTTAAAACAGACCCAGTTGGTTGCAGACACCACAGTTTTGTTGCGGAGGACTAAGCTCCAGTTTTACTTCAAGGTGGTGGAGGCACTTTTTGTTGTGCTCCGGCAGCACTCAGCTGCGGTATTTCAACGTGAAGTAGGGACACTTGACTACTGCTCTATCTTCACAGGATACCACAGGGATGGCTCTTCCCTCGTTCATGTACCCTCACGTCACAGAACATCCATGAGTAGAACCGATGCGAGCGCAGGCACGAATTTTGATCGGGGAAAGCGAAGGCTGAGATTCCCCAAGCTGTGTGTGAAATTAAACTTGATTACAACTGAAACTAATACGAATGCTGCACTTAAGCCCCATTTTGGCTAACAGCCCGTTCTTTGTTACACGCTCGTATGCAGTCTAGCAAAAGGCACCCAGGCCATCGACAGGGCTCCACATACAGAAATGGAAACAAAAATCATTACCTAGCCAGTCCTGATCCTCCCTCCAGCCCCTCGATCTGTAATGCAATACTCATTTCCCCTTACCCAAGGGATTTATTTTAAAAATGCGTGTGTGTAAACTGAATGCGGTGATATTCAGTGAGACTTTATACCAAATACGATGAAAGGATAACAAGATTATAATAGCACTCATTTGTTTAAATAAGCAAATAGGTTTCTGTATTAACAGGGTACAGAAACTGGTATTTCTATGCCATGACTGGGTTTTTCTTTATCTAGGTTGAATGATATTTCCCTATTTAATTGCACATCTGGTTTCAATAATCCTGCAGCTGCTACCTATTGGTATGCCAGCCTTTTGTTTTTACCTCCTTTCCTGTCAGACTCGGGAATAACTGAAAAATAAATCAAACCCCAAGAAGTATAACAGACAGCTAATGACTGATAAGCAGCATGACAAGTTGCAAATTCACAGGAGTGCTGAGCAGAAAACAACTTTGCACTGGAATGGCTGAGGGGGACTTTACCTTCCACATATGTTTAACTCACCTGCAAAGACCAAAAAAGAATGATCTCCAGTGAAAAAGGCACAGAAGTAAAATCCAATTGAAAATCACAAGGTAAGGTAAAGCTATTTTAGGCTGGTCTCAGTTTGAACGAACTTCCATGACAGCGTATATGCAGAAGACATGCTCTGTGTACTGACGTCTCCAGCTATCTTAAATCCTCTGTGACAGCATGTACCATAGCCTTTTCTTTTGGGGGGTCGGGGCGTTTTCCTTTTTACTTACCAAGAAAGCGGCTCTATCACTGATGAAAATGCACAGGACTGGGTTGGTTTGTTTTTAAAGACTCAAACCTAGAAGCCCGTGTCTAGCCATAGTCCTTACATTACTGAAGAGGATCTAAGAGAGTTAATAAAGCTCTTTGACTATTTCTTAAGGAAAAGACTCTGCCTGTCTCATACAGAACAGACTAGAGAAAGGCACACTGCAAAGCCAGTCACCTGAGCGAGAAAGGGAAAGAAGAGTAGCTCACACACGGAAGGTACAAAACCCGTACCAACACATTTACTTTTCTACATCCTCCTGGCCATTAACGGGTTTCCACATAAGAGATGATAACAAAGATGTTTCTCCCTGTCAGAAAGCACTGAATTGAGATCCTTAAAATATTTACACAGACCTACATAAACCAGTGCCTTAAACCACAAGGCTGTATACTACTGCCTTATTCTTACTCCCATTATCACCCAATGAGCCGGTGACATATATTCCAGTTACAACTTGCACCTTTAATTACAGCACGCGTTCGGCTTTAAGACTGAAGACTCGCAGATCAGTCTCTGAAGAGCAGGCTGCACTGTAATTATTTCCAATACCAGCTTTGCCCAAACAAGGGTGACTTAAGAACAGGACTTAAAGGGCCTATAGTTTCCCCTTCAGCAGTCAGGTATTTTTGACAGCGGGGTCTCAATCTTTGTAACTCTGGCCACACCCTGAGGGAAAAGACAGCTTGCATTGCCTTTGTATGTGCAAATAGAACACCATCCCTTTTGGGGTAAGAAACAGCCAGCATCTGTAGAAAGGCGATGCTATTGTGGCAAACAGTACTCACCTCCTGAAAAAGCGTAGACATTTCACAGACCAGACATGAGCTGGGGCTTTGCATTTCACATTTGTGCCTGTCGGAGAGGAAGAAATCTCGCAGCAGTGGAGTGTGGGTAAGTGCCTGGACAATACAGTTCATAAAACATGTGTTCCCAAGATTGATTAGCCCTCGTAGACCTATAAAGACAGAAGGGGGAGGGGATGCGTAAGTATTATCAAGTTAACAAAATGGTACATTTGCATTTTTATACAGTTTTCACAGTATTACCACAGATTTACTGTATACGCGCAGCTCCGAGCACACCACTATACATTGTTTTGGGCAGGCTATTGGTTTTGATGTACCCAAGGCTCAAGCTGCCACAGGCTAACCTACACTAGGATTTGGGTTTTTTTTTTTTTTTTTAAGTTCTCAGTAGAAAGGAAACCTCAAAGCACAGCAATGCCGATTTTGCAATGGCTGGCTTGCCATACATCACCAAAACATGCCCCCTCCCCAAGCTGATACCAAAGTGCAATGACAACAACTGAGTAAGTCACTACAGTATGAACCAATACATTTAAATAAACCAATAAATAAGTGTTCAGATAGTTTAAAAGGCTTTCCCTCATGCAGGTCATGAAGCCAGAATCAAGGTTTTTGTACTGTTATAATGCAACAATCACCTAAGACAGGCAGCAAAGGAAACAGCCGTGGCAAAACAAAGTCAGGCTGTGACATCCAATGCAGACTTAGCACATCCTTGTTTTGTACAAAACCCAAGACCCGAACAAGACACCCTTAAGGAGAAACTGAACAATACTAGTTCCACACTTGGTTTAGCTAAGTTAAACATTAATCTACAGCATACATCAAAAAATTCAACTTGGCATAAGAGGATTCATCACACCTTAAGTCAAACGTTCAGTAATGCCCAGAGACGATTTCTTGTGCTTGGAAACCAAGATGCTTAAAGGAAAGCTCTTTTGATGCACAACAGAAGGGAGGTTAGGAGTGGGGAAAGCTTTTCAGTCATTTGCAAAGTCTAAGTGAGAAGAAAAACATGCTCAAATCCTTGAGTATTCTTCCAAAACATTAACATAATACCACCATACAGGAGTGCTAAATGAGATGAGCATCAGGTGGACAAGAACGCTTATTTTTAACCAAAAACTTACTTTGAAACAAGATAAAATGCATGGATAGACACAATTCTGGCATTAATTTAACATAGCCCGCTTCGGCAACATAAACGGGATTACTACGCAAACAGTGAATGGAAAAAACTGGATTACTTGACAGAATGAAGAATTTCCACGGGGAGGGGGGGAGAAAGTATCAGCTGGAAATGCTGTGGTGATTAGAAATGGTGCAGTTCCCTTGCAGTACACCAGATAGTGCTCAAAGGGCTCTTTAGCATCTTTCAGCAGGAGGAGGTGTGGTCCAGTTGCTATGTTACCAGAGGGAAACGGCACTACATCAGCTTGAGCTGCACACCGAGCTGTAGGGATGGACACAGAGCCCTCAAACGTTCTTCCCTGTATCCAACACAACAGCTTCCTGTTGCTTCTGTTTACACAAAGTGCAGGACCAAGTTTCTCACTCTATTACAGTAACTTGTACCAGGCAGAAAGCTTACGGCAATCATTTGCTTTATTTTCATGCTGGGAGGCAACAAGTGTATGCACAACAGTAGCAAAGTGTTAAATAGTTAATTTGTTGTAACAGCTGGAAATAAGGTGTGATGCTTCAACTTTGTACACAATCCTATTTCAAGCCCCAGCCTACATGTCTCTGCAAACAACGTCATGACAGAGTTCATGCTGTGCAAGTGGAGAAATGTTTCGTTGGTACCTCCAGCCCACCTCTCCCCTGTATTTTTCCGTTTAAAACGTGCTGGGTTTATTTAAAATGACAGACTGTGCAAACAGAAGCCTGTACGGCTCCCTGGACATGCCAGAGATGCACCAGGGTATTCTGAAAAGCAGGAGAGTCTCTCCGTATTTCTCTCTGGAAAACTCAGTCCCTCTGCTTAGTGCCAGAAATCCAAGTCAGCCTGCACAGCGCAGACGACTGGTGGGAAGCAGGTAGTACATCTAGAGACTCACCCTATCACTCTTCTTTTTGATATCTAATTGAGCAATCACAAGTAAAAGCAAACACATAAAGGCAGCTTTTTGGAATCATTTATTAAGCATCACTTATTACATGCCTGTGGCTGGACCTTCTTTCCCTGTGACAAGAATGAGCTCTTCCTCAAAGTTGCCACCAGAAGACTAATCACAGGCGTCAAACAGAAGGCTCTCTTGGTTCACTCTACTTGCTTGGTCTTTCGGTGTCAGTTTTTCATGGGTCTAAACAGAGTGCTTCATAAGCTAGGACTTCACGTGAATGAGCCGAGACAAAGTGACCTGCAAAACAGACAAGGCTGAAATGTGAATACTCCAAACTCCAGTAAAAATAAGAAAACGGTTCATGTAGCAAAACATGCGAACATGCTTGGCTGAAAAGGGAAAAATGTAAAGGAGCACTGCAGTCTTATCCTTGAAGCCACAACAACAGCACCTGCTATACTGCCTCACACTGAGGTTTGAAATGAGACAGCTGTGATGCATGGAACTACAGCTAAGGTGTGGCATAACTAATTGCAGCATCTTGGGAAACCCCAAAATTTGGTGTACGTAAACTAAAGAGCTGACACAACTTGGAACGACACATCTTGTGCTTAGCTTTTATGGGAAAAAGTGAGTTTTGTTGGAAAGAAAAGGAACTAAAAGCCTGTAACACATTCTGGTCAGTAAAATACTACAAATGTGAAAGACTTGTGTCTGCCACACCTATTCCCTCCCCATTACTAAAGCCCAGCAATATTTAACTGGAACAGCCAAGCCTTGCAACATGTGGGTCATAAATTAACAGAAAAATGAGGTGCCAAAGCCTCAAATGCAGGACTCCACTTTTGCTGGCATCAACAGTTGTCCCCACTAGCATCTAATCAGTGGACAGTGTTCGCACAGGGGAGTGAGCGAAGGACTGCCAACAGGACCCAACCTCTAGTAATTAATCTGCTGTGCTTCATAGTGTCATCTGTATTTCTGTTTCTGAAGTGAGCAAGAGCAACCTCACTAGGTACTTAATATACACCATACAGATATGTGCTCTTGTGAGTGCAGTTAGCAGAAAAGCACTGCTGTACTTCGGAACCATGCTGATGTAAATGTAAATACTGGCATAAACGAATACTGCTGTCAAGACAAGATTGTCATGTATGGTATCATCGTAACACAGAAACACCCTTTCATCATCATGCATGGTGTACAACCACTGCTCCCATTCTGTCTCAGGCTGGACAGGCAGGGCATGAGCAAAGTGGCAAGCAATCTACTTCTGCAATGCCTGGAGCACAGATAAACCCACGTGGGAAGTTGCACATTTGGTCTCAAAACTCGGTTCTAAGTGGCTGGCTTACCTTTGTCAGCTTCAGCTCTTCAATCTTCTTCCAGCAGGGGTTTTGTTTTCAAATGTTCAAAGTAACAGACCTGCAGTACTGGGCAACAATGCTTCTTGGGATGCGGGGAGATCTAGAACACTGGTTCTGCAAGTCCACCCACGTAGGTGAGATGAAACAACCAAAACAATATCATTCCAAGATAAGGAAATTCCACTTCTCTGTGAAACGCAAGCGTACAGCTATTAAAGGTGGGGAAGCAGGGAAATGAGGACCACACATGGATACAAAATACAGAAAAGCCAATCAGGTGCCTATCTTGCTCTCCTGGAAGAGGTTCTGTTTGTCTCTAAGACTCAGCTTCGTGCTGAGATAGGAAAGACGGCAGACAAACCAGTCTGAACAAACACCACCATGCAGAAACCGTGATTTATTTGGTTCGGGAAGCAAGAACATAGGTCACTATATAACGCAACTTCGTGAGACAACCAGCATTCAGCATAGCCAGCTTAAGATCCTTTTTACATTAAACACAGGTTGGCAATGCCTTAGAGCCATTTTCTGTCCCCTACCCCCAGCCCTCCCAGTGCCCCATCTGGCACTGCTGTTCCCTGAAGCTCCATCAGACAGCATCTGAAGGCAGTGCAGGCTCAGGATGTGCTCACTGAAATATTTAGAGTTCAACGTAACCCTTGGAAACAAACAATGTAGCTCAGCAACCAAGATTTCTGGAACAACTTGGGGTTTTCATCCTATGTTCATCAATAGGAATTGCAACATCATTTAAAAGCACCTTTCTGAAAACGTATTTCAAGGGAGAACTGTGTATATACTCCTTAGCACCCAAATTCTTTCTCAGCTCTCCAGTTTCAGGTGCAGACCATACCATACATCACCAGAATGCATCCTTACAAACACCAGCCCCAGCCAGGCCAATACACTTCTGTTCCACCCGCGTGCCAGAAGCAGCACAGATTTGCTAATGGGGTTAGTGACAGCCGTTATTCTCAAAAGATAATCCCTTTTGAAGGAAATAACAAAATTCTACTAATTTCAGAAAGCAACAGTATGCAGATACATGAAATTACAAACCTACACAGGAAAAGTGAGACATTCTGTAACTCACGCGATCACTAGTGTCACCAGAAAAAAAACCAACCATGCGGTTTTGGTGAGTGTATCCCACACCGGTTCGGTGGAGGCATCCTTTCTCAGTGGCTGAACGAAACCCAGGTGCAACTGCAGAAGCAGAAATACTGAGTCGAATGTGTTAAGGAAGGGTTTGTACAGATTTGTTTTTTCTTTTTTTAACAAGCTTAGATGACACAAAATAATGAAATGATTTTGACAACAGTTTTAAGGGAAAGCTACATAAACGTTCGCCGCAGCCAAGTTAAATGAAAAAATTTTGACCGCATGATTTAAAATAACAATTCAACATCTCAACCTCCAACACACACACAGCATGCTATCTACCTTAGAAGCAAAAAATAATCGATGGGCGGGAGGAGGAAAGAGAAAAGAAAAAGTTATTTGAGCGCAATCTGAGTTTCCAAAAATGGGCAAGTTCTTTATTTTGACATAAAATTGTCCAAAGTCACCTTGAAATTCGCCTGAGTTCTGCGAACCACTTATACTTCTCCCATCCCTTCTAAGATACAAGGCAAAAGCATGAATTTATTCCTTCAGTATTCTGGTATTACGCCTTCTTTACCTTGCAGAAAAAGCCATCAAGACAAACCGGGGCTTTGTTTGGCTGATTTTTAAACACTGCAAAAATAATACTCAAAAATATTCAACAATAACATGAACAGCTTTGATGACGAACACTGAATGATGGACAACATTTGTGCCCTGGTAGAAGGCTGAACTGAAACGCCTGTCAGCGACCACGCGGTGATGCTTTGCTAGGAAAAAGCCTGCAGCAAGCAGGAGAGCTCTGCTGTTTACTGGGCTTTGGGTCCAGTGCCTGTTAGAGAAGCACACATAGAACACAAGTGTATGGAACGTTTGGAGATTGCCCCAACCCTATTCGCACATATTTCAAGAGTTAATAAAAATGCCCACACAATATTCTGATGGTTTTTCGGCTGCACCAGCTGTAGCATGTCGGGAAAATGCAGCGAGGTTTTTAAAAGAATATAAGCAAAATGTTATGCAAGTACAAACTTTGAAACCTCTATAGAAGTTTCAAAAAAAAAAAAAAAGCGGTCAAAATCCACTAAGGATAACCCTGAAATGAATACGCTCTGCCTAGAAGCCAGTGGAGTCCAGAGGAGGCCATGGAGAAGCTCTGAGGGCTGAAGCCCCTCTGCCATGGGGACAGGCTGGGAGAGTTGTGGGTGTTCAGCCTGGAGAAGGCTCCAGGGAAACATTAGAGCACATTCAAGTGTCTGGGGGGGCTATAGAAAGTTGGGGGGGCACTTTTTACAAGGGCAGGGAGTGACAGGACAAGGGGCAACAGGTTTGAACTGAAAGAGGGAGGGTGAGATGGGCCATCAGGAAGGAATTCTTCCCGCAGAGGGTGGGGGGCACTGGGACAGGTTCCCAGAGAAGCTGTGGCTGCCCCATCCCTGGCTGTGTCCAAGGCCAGGCTGGATGAGGCTGGGAGCAACCTGGGCTATGGAAGGTGTCCCTGCCTTCTGCAGAGTACTTGGATTGGAACAGAAAGTAAATTTATCTGTACTCACTGCCACTGCTTACCCTATCCAAACACACAAGGAGAATGAGGTGGGGTTTTTCCTTACACATTCTGACCCAATGTTGGCATGTTTCCCCCCCCCACCTTCCCCTCTTCTGGGAACCTCTAATATAAGAACCAAGGTGCATGAGAAAAGTAATTTAAACCATGAAAGACACTGAAAACAGAACCAGTCAGTACAAGACAATGAAGAGCAACTCTCGTTAACAGAGAGAAGATAAATTATAAGACTATTTTAGATACACCGCATTGTGCACGGCGCCATAAACTACAAGTTCACCCAGCCCTACACAGAGAGAAAGACAATTACATCAGAAAAGGCTTTCTAGGAGAAACAAACAAACAAACAAAATCCTAGGAAAAAGAAATATTTGCATTCTAAATGAAAACACATCTTTATCCTTCCAATTTCTGGCAAAAGTATTCCGGATCACTGCATTTTTTCCATTACTACTGAAATAACAGATTGCTCAATAGAATAAAGTTTGCTTATGTGTACAAAAGGGAACTGTCCTTGAGTTTGATTCCAGTTGAAAATCCTGGAGTCCAGCTATAAAACACGGTACACCGGAGGAAAGAAGTACATGCCGTGGATGGCACATGTACAGCGAAACAATTAACAGTTGAAGGAAGCGGAATATAGTAAGTACTGCTCCTCGTACAGATCACCAGCACCAGAAGACAGACTAGACAGATGAATCCCCCAAACCCAGGAAGTTCTGAATTTTGGTCTGACACTGCTGTACAGAGTAAGAGGAATTCATCCTCGTCTCTCACCTGTTTACTTATTAATGCAGCTCTACCCAGAGGCAAAGATGGGTTGGTCGGTCAATTTAAAGGAATTAACCAAACAAAATTTGCTCTATCACTGAGTAACTGACAATTCAAAAAACAAACCTCCAAAAAAACCCCAAACACACCCACAAAAACCAACACAACACCCAAACCCCAGGAAATATATCCCATGAACTGAATGCAAGTTGTGACCTGAACTAGATGCTCTGCCATTTAACTTACTTTCTTAAGGTATTCATTACTGGCCAAGGGTGGTTTTGCTTTTAGAAAGGAGAGTCAATTCCTCACCTTTCAGATTCCCAACTAGCTCACAAAGCAAACCACACCAAAACAACGTGGCAGTTCCTATTTCCCACTTTCGTTGTAAGAAAAAAATCTCACATTAAGTACTACGACTTAAATGCATCCTCAAGTGCTTCGTTCAGGTTCACATGACAACTAAGTCGTCTTTTTTGGTAATTTCTGGCTTATTTGTGTGCAACTGGGCAGGAGACTTTTCAGATTTACCTTTTTTTACGTGGTGTTAGGATTGCCACCCAAAGTCATTGGGTTTACTCTTTTTCTCTCTTAAAATATCAAAAAACCCCATGAAAAGTGAACGATAGGTACCAGCCTACCTACATTACATTGAGAGGGTATCAGCAGCATGCGTTCAGCAGTAGAGAGGAACGTATTTTCTAGCACGCCTGTGAGGATGATTCAATTCAGCCACACCACAACGTAAAACCAGCAGTACTGGTTCTGCACAGGTGGGATTAAGTAGTCCAGACCAAGTGAACACGGTCACGTTCTTCATACAACCAGATTTAGTCCCTCTGCACTGCACCCCACAGTACTTGGAAGGCTGATTATCTTGGGCTCAGCGCCACGTGAACACGCACGCTCGTACCGCTTACAGACTCACACCGACGCTGCGTATGTTCACGCTGCCCCGAGCCTAAGCTGAATTTGCATTGACTCAGTGTGGATCGAGACACCAATAATGTTTTTTCTAGTATTTAGTTTGTTCCCACCCCTCTTACTTAACAGGGAATTGATTGTATTCACTACTTTTATTCAATAGCTTCAGTGACATCACATAATAGATACTCACGGAAGGGACAAACCACATCAAGATAGCGCAGCGGTAATTGGAAGACAGAGCAATAATTCAAGAGCAACTTGTTAAATGGGAGAAACTATCTGAAATCAATTAAACTCAATAAAAACAATTGTGAAGTAGGAAACAAGAAAAATTAAGTGGACAAACACAAAACAAGCAGCAACAGTTATAGCAACTCAACCTAAATGACTTAATACTGTTTGTCTCAGAACTCCAGCACAGCATTTTGAAACAGGAGTATGAGAAGGCTGGGAGGTAATTATTCTGCCCTGGAGACAGGAAAATCTCAGCTGGATGATGTCTGGGATTGAGCGCCCATTTTAAAAAGAGATCTACGCACACCGGGGAGAAGTCAAGAAGACAAATGAAAATTTGCACGAGGTTAATATTTGAGACTGGAGAAACAAGGGAAGAACCCACTGGTTGAGTTCATTAATTACAAAAGACAGTGCTGATGGAGGAACAGCCAAGGCTGACGATTTTCAAGTATGTTACAGGCCACTGCAAAGAGGACTGTAATTAACTCTTGTGGCCTACCGAAGCTATAATAAAAGCAGACTGAGCTCACAAGAAGTGAAATTTAATTAGATATTAAAAATAATTGTTTCACAGTTAGAAAACATTGCAACAAGGGAGTTTGGGACTCCCAGTTGTCGGAGCAGTTCCAAAAGCAGGTCTGTCAGCCATCAGGAATGGCCCAGTACATCGACCCTGACTCAGAGTAGGTGTGTAATGCCCCCTCCCCTTTTCATCCCCTGACTGTTCACACATTGTGATTAATATTACAGTGTGATACAACCCACAGGAACCAGCTTTGACAGGGAGGGGGGAGGTGAGGGCATTCTCACACACCAGCTAAACCCATCTAACAGCTCACGGATACCAAAAGGGATGTTCCCCTTGCACTGAGCTGGGCACCTGCTTGACTCCACGGTGACATGGTTCACCTCGCCCGTTTGACAGAAAATGTGCTCTCGCCTTGAGGGGATGAACTCATCACTTGCAAACAGTGATGATGTCTTGGGACTCTGACCTGTTTGAGCAGGTTCACAGAGCTCACTGTGGGTCAGATGAAAAGGCCAGTGCAGGAAGATGGGGCCAGGCTCTTCCCAGTGGTGTCCAGTGACTGGACTAGGGGCAATGGCCATAAACTGGCAAACAGAAGGTTCAACCTGAACATGAGGAAACCCTTCTTCTCTGTGAGGGTGACAGAGCCCTGGGACAGGCTGCCCAGAGAGGGGGGAGTCTCCTTCCCTGGAGACTCTCCAAAGCTGTCTGGACTTGTTCCTGTGTGATCTGCTCTGGGTGATCCTGCTCTGGCAGCAGGGTTGGACTAGATGATCTCTAGAGGGCCCTTCCACTCTGTGATTCTGTGGAATGAGGGAGGGATGCAGGAACTCTCGGAGGTCTCTCCCACAGACAGACAACCCTTGTATCCCATCTGCTGTAACAAGCTTCCAGCGCGGGCAGTTGTCTAAAAGACACAGACTGGGCAGCACAGCAGCCATAGCCCTAATGCCTGTACCCAATTCCTACACACGCCCCTGGAAATCAAAATACACGGTCCTGCTGCCACCCAGGCAGGGATGTGGAACAGGTACCAGCTGCTGCTGGAATCAGGGCTGTCTTCAATGTAAGTTTTAGACTACACAGATATTTTACATATGAGCTTTTGCATTTATGGCTCAGTATATAATTCAATTTAGTAATTAAAAAAAAAATTGCAATATAATGCAAAAATATTGCCTGGATCTGGCATTTCAGTCCATTTCCTTTGGGTCATACCTGGCAGCACTGATGAAGGAAAATTTAAGCCTGCAGCTATTGGCAGTGCTATGCATCACCTCCAGGGGAGCTCTGCAGTGTCCCCGTATCATGCTGTACCTTCAATTAACAGCAATCACAGAACATTTAAACAACACTGGACTAAAGGCTCAGCATAAGAGATACATGTTTGTAGCTAATTATTTAAATAAAGAATTTCTAGCCATGATATGGAAGTAACAACAACAAATTGAGATGAGATTCAAGGAAGGTTACCCTTAACTTTGCCAGATTTGGGAGAAAAACGCACATCTCTAGAGAATTGCACAAAAAAGGCTTTACTGTAGATTCTTCCTCTGAGCAACAGATCAGCCTGTCCACATGTGCTATTTGGACATGTATTGTTGGATGAACCTAAGGGCAAGTCACATCCTTGGAGCAAACAGATCAAAACCAAGTTACCAAGAGTACAACCAAACAAAAAAAAAACGGTAGGGTTTTAGATTATTATTCCACAGATGAAACAAAACCTGCCAACCAGCCAATGATTCCCAAGTGTACACAGTGTGCCAGATGCAAAGTACTCTCTATACTACAATACATGCATCTTTGAACCACTTCACAAACTAACGATGCCAAAACACGCACAATTTTCACAGCCCAGAGGAGTTTCCGTTCTCTGCCTTAGGGCACGCCCCCTAGGATTTCATTTACCCGAGGGTGCTCGGAGCTCAGTGGTGCGCAAGCACCGTGTGCCCAATCCTCCGGAAAAGTACTGACCAATTACGCTTATTTTTATTTGTGTTTCTGCTGGCTTAAAGCACTTCAAACAAGGCAAGTGATTTGTTAACAGTCTGGGCACGGTAAGCCAGGGTGAGGTTACAGCCTGGCATTTACTCTGCAGTAACCTGGGTTAAGACCAAGCACACCAACGAGGTAGGAGCACTTGATGTCCTTTTAAGTTCTCATCCTTCTGATTTGATGGTAATTCGCCCATGTGTGCACACCCTCAGCCTGGTAAAATGAGTCAGCATTCCTAAAATATCTGGCAATACAAACAAACAAACCTCCTAAGGTTAATTTTTCTTATAGCCCTGTAAATAAAGAAGCCATTTCAAGCAAGACAAGGGACTGCAAGTATTTTTTTCCCTGTGAATTTAAATTAAGAAACACGCTTCCAAAACAAAACAAAGTGGGTAGTTTTGACCAAACCATTGGTAAGTGCACTGAATCTTCCATTAAAATCACAGGAAACATATCTGGAGAAGTGACACAGCCCAGACCTCTGACTCAAAGCAGAATTAACACTAAACATTATTCCTCACAAATGTTTCCCTAAATTGTTCTTAAATCTCTCCAGTGATGAGATCCTGCAATATCCCTGATATACTTGTGTTCAGAAGCATTTCAGTGTCATCTCAGCAAATAAATTAATGCAGAGTTTAAGAACTGTAACAACATTAATATGGAAGATCACATCCATGAGAAAACTACAGATAAGCTCCTCTACCAGTACTATTAGGACTTCTCAACTGGAATGTGTTTTTTTAAATACTTCAAATAGCAATACCTTTACAAAAGCTCCTGAAATAAGGGAGGAAACAACTTGTCCAAGATACTGCAGTATCACTGGTTTTCTCCACTAGAAATTTCTGTGCACCTGAGTGGGTATGGCATGTGCTATTTTACTTCCCCACACACAAGGAAGAAAAGACAACAGCTAACCAGAAGCCTTCTGTGGGCCCAATCTAGCCAACGTGTCCCCAAACTAATCACCACTGTAGGAAAAAGGAACAGAGCAGAAGACAAGTAAAACTACTTCCCTTTAGAGTAAAGGTTTTGCTGTTTGTATCTGCAGAGCATGACAATCCCGATACACCAGTTTCATGTGAGAAGTCCACAAGGGTTGGATTTTCATCTAGGCAGCACAAAGGAATACTCCAGGAGCACTTTCTCCTGGCCAGGATGTGAAGCTGAATTGTTTTTCCTGTTAAAGCAATGGCTGCCTTTGTACTATAAGTGTCAACAATAACCTGAACTAAAAAAGTACCAGGGAAAGGCTTTTTCATAAACTCAGACAACATAGTAAATTCATGTAGATGCCTGTTACATTTATAAGTATTTTAAAATCAGTTTTTAGGTGTGGATTTAGCTGTCTCCCATAGCCAAGTGTAAATTTAAAACAAACACGGGGTGGGAGGGGAACCAAAGCCAAGGATCTCAGCAACATGCAAAATAAGTTTTGAACCTTTTGGTAAATCATCTGGCAGAAAAGGGACCTGTGAACACTCTGGGCAAATAAAGGCTTTTTTACATTTAAAAGTATGGAAAATGTCAGGTTATATATCCATCATTTCTTATCTTCAGCATTTACTGACCATCTTACTGAGACTTTGAGCAACCTGACCTAGCGGAAGACCATCCTGCCCATGGCAGGGGAGGTTGGAAGCAGATGATCCCCTCAATCCAAACCATCCGGTGATTCTATCATCTGCATCACAAAACTGTTTCTCTCTTGGGTGTTTCAAGAAGAAACCAATGCATCATGTCCTCAAAATCAGAAAGCTATACGGTATGTAATCATCCATGGGATTCTCTCAGCTGATGAGTAAGACTGAAAGACATGAAGTTCTGCAGCAGAACCTGTACCAAACTTCTGAATTCTTACCTTGGCATATCAAGTCCCACTGAACACATCCTGTCTGTTGTGCTTCAACCTGATCCAAGCTCTGTCAGGATCTCTCAGCAATGAGTGAACACACTGGGGAATGCACACACGCAATCTGGATCTCAGATTTTCAGAACAGGCACTAGAAGAAAACATCTTTCATACATGGCACTGGAAATAATCAGATAATGCTTTGATACCGAGTAATAGATCTGATTATCTGATCCCTGTAACACCTGAAGATCAATTGGCTGGAGGCAACGCGATGCAGCCCATCAAGAGCTAGAGAAACAAAGAGGCACCCATTTCTGCACAGCAGAAAACATGACATGAAGTGCCATGTATATGTATATGGTACAAAATGCCTCAGTTTAACGATGAAGCCAGACCCCTTAACAGCTGCGGTGCTCTTCGTACACTCATACAGAGCTGAAGGAATTTAAAGAAGTTGAATAAAGGTACGGAGAAGCTCCTAAAGCAACCACATCACTGCAACAGGAGGTGCCCTCTCTCACACACCCTACAAAGCAAAGCTCAAGACATTAAAGTCCTATGAGACAGTATATGAGAATAAAGATTAATCTGATAATTGCAGGAAGGTCAGGCAGAGCAGACAGCAGTCACCCAATATCAGAACAGGGGTAGGCAAAGAACAGCAACTGTGTGTGTCAAAATGACCGAACGATCGATACGGAGCATTATGACAATCAGCCTTTAAAAGTTGTAGACCCTTCAAGGTATTTTTATATGGCAACTTGATGGCAAAGAAAAAAAAAAAAAAAAGGCTTTATACAAAATAAATTACTTCAAAAGGTGGCACAGAATAAAATATTCTCTTTGCCCTCCCCCAAAGCAGCCAAACTTAAAAGCTCAGTGAGATCTTGCATGATCTGCACAGAAGCATAAGACTTACAGTGAGAATCCTGTGCAGATGGCATCTTTAAAGAACAAGAGGTACTCCCACCAAACCGACAAAATAAAATTCACACCCGCGGCCGTCCTTTCCCCCCAATATCACACCATATGCTGCCTACAAGTTTTTACCCATCCTCAAAACAGATTTCACAAATTAATAACTTAAGGAGGAGGCTAACTGCCAATGAAATTAAATGCATCCAAATATATTAATATGCACAAATTATTGTTGATGAATTGGCACAGAGCTATTCCAACAATCCACAACACAAACCATGCCACATGCTGTTTATGCATATCCCTGGTTTCAGTATATACTGTATCTACCTCCTGTCCACACAAAGCCCAACTCTAGAGGCAGATACGAAAGAGCGGAGTGGAAGGTCACAGTAAATATAATCCAAAGCGATCCACAAAAGAACAAAACTGAGATGGGATTACTGGCCTTGTTGAAAAGGCCACGCTCTCTGTAGTGACAGGCAGTTAATCAGGTTACAGTAGAGTGCTAAATCAAAGTTCATAGAATCACAGAATGGTTTGGGTTGGAAGGGACCTTTAAAGCTCCTCCAGTCCCACTCCCTGCCATGGGCAGGGATACCCTCCACTAGACCAGGGTGCTCCAAGCCTCATCCAGCCTGGCCTTGGACACTGCCAGGGATGGGGCACCCACAGCTTCTCTGGGCAACCTGTCCCAGTGCTCCCCACCCTCCACAGGAAGAATTCCTTCCTGATGTCCAATCTCAATCTCCCTTTTTCCATTTAAACCTGTTACCCCTTTATCCTGTCACTACAGGCCCTTGAAAAAATTACACCCCCTGCTTCCTTGTAGGCCCCCTTCAGGCACTGGAAGGTGCTATAAGGTCTCCCCGGAGCCTTCTCCAGGCTGAACAAGCCCAATTCCCTCACCCTTTCTTAGCAGGAGAGGTGCTCCTGCCCTGTATGGTTTGGGTATTTTTAATTGTAAGAAAAATAATCTTCTTGTGCTAAGGGTGTGTCTGCCCACAGCGAGACGACAAGCACATGGTAAGACTCAGAGTAGCTGCATGGGCTCATTCTGAACGTCCTTATCTGGCTCTCGATTTAGAGATTATGATGGTATCTTTGCACTGACTGCATCACCATATAGCAAAAACATACCCTCCAGTTCCAGACAGGCTTTGGTCTTTAGAGGATCATCACACGATGCTGACAAAGACAACAACAGCCCGTAGCTTGGCGTAGTGTGGTCGAGACATACCTGCTGACGGCAGGGTTTGCTGCCGGAGAAGGGCACGGTCTGCTGTTTGTTGTGACAGACACAATGCCAAGCACTTTCAGTGGATGCTTAGAGAAGAACAGATGTGCTGTTTTGGCTTTTCTTAGGCCAGTTACACAGTACTTTAAATAAAACGTATCAGGGCATTTCTTTAAACAAACAAAACCATACTTTCATAAATCTATCTTGCTCAGAGGGGCAGAATCAAATTCAGGCTATATGTTGCTGTTGGGTTTTTCTTGCTAACACACTCCCATTCCCATAAAAACCTGTTCAAGCAGATCATAAGTGATTAACATTTACCGCAGTTGTCATGTTAGAAGCCTAGTGTTTTGACTGCATACTGAAGCTATGACTTAGTGAAGAATGCACAGTACAGGAAAAATACTAACTACCATTAGAAACAGAGAAATAAAACAAATAATTGAGTCAGTAAACATTCCACACTTAAAAATTGAATCAGCATCTGGGAGGGGGGAAAAAAAGCTTTTTTTGTGCCACTACCTCACTGGATCCAAAGGATGAAGCTTCATCTGAAGAACTGCAGAACACAGTATTAGATAAGTCGAATTGAGACACTGTCTGTAAACTCAAAAAGGTGTGTATGGATCAGTAACAAGCATTGATCCACTTTAGAAAACTCCAGAGAAGGAAAAATCAGGTTTGAGTTAGGAGTTTGGAACCTGACCCAAGCCCTTGATTAAGAACCCCATCTTCTGAGGAACTGCAGCAGGAACACATGCAGTGTTCTTCCTTTGTCTCAAATCCCCAGGAGCCACCTAGAGTTACAAAATTAAAGTATTTTCTATGCAAGTAATAGGGATGGCAATTTTCCAAGACAGGATAACAGAAAAATTCAACCCCAACTGCAATCTGCTTATTTCACATACACGCAGTTTTAACTTCCTACAGTCCGCAGGGGTTGTAGTTGAGGTAAATATCCCTGGAGAGCAGAATTCCGGCTTTATAAACTTCATGCTTATTTCAACATTTCATCTGCAGTATTTTATATTATTGCAGCCACACACATGCCTATACATGGGCATCTCCCTCTGCTCTTATTTCCCCACTAATAAAACATGCAAAACAAGCTTTACAGGGAAGGAGAAAGCCAAACCATTCACGATTCCATATATATATTGTTTTAAAGAATTCTAAAACCTGTATAAAAACCCACTCAGACAGCAAATACACCCAAAGGTTGTACACAGCTTGCTATTCTGTTTTAAACTAAACTGCTCCCACGTAAAGGCATGCAAATTCAAACCTTCAAGCAGACCCCTGAACTGAAGAATCTCCTCCAGAACACGTTCAGCTCATCACTGCAAAAGCCGTTTCCAGTGCCAACCTACCGCCGAGCTCAAGCTTCAAGGTAACTTCTCAAAACTCTTTTTGACATTTTGTTAATTTTTACTGGAAACAAAGCAAATGCGAAGGATTTATTCTGTACACAGATGCTGCAAAACAACCCAATCTCAAAGCATCATTTCTAAGAGCTGCTAAGAATCCTTCTGATCTACAAAGGGCAGGTCTGGCTGTTTCTTCAACAACAGGTACCCTGCTGCAAGGACATCAACCAAAAAACACTGGAGGGCCTAACGAAGGCCAAAGCTAGGCATGATTTCACTGAATACATAACTTTATTTTCCAAGCTATCCCACTACTATTGCCCGATAATCCCTGGAGACAAGATGTTAACTGGTTTACACTCCAACTTGTTACAGCATTTTGAGTTGAAGGCAGGACGAAACCCTTGGGGAAAAAGAATCTGTATCCTCCTTTCATTCATCTTTAAGCTGAAAAACATGCCCTGCAAGTTTCAACTATTCTTCAGTCATCAAGCGAAAGATAGGCAAACATTTATATTTGTTACTTCCAAAGAGCTTGCTTTTTTTTTTCCTCTTGGGGAGGGAAACTGTGTGTAAAAGCTGAAAAGGAAGAGCCAGAAACGTTGAGTTTATCCACATACCGTACAGCAGGACCAGTAAAACGGCATAAGCCAAAAAAGGTCATTTAGATTTCAGCCTTAGTACTGATTGTAAAAACACAAACAAACAGTAAATTGATAAATACCGATGGATTTTAGCATCTTAGAAAGGAATTCATGTAGTTATGTAATATTTACTTTAAAAAAAAAACCAAACAAACATTTAGCTTAATATATGACCATATAGGCCCCATTATCATTGATGTCAGCTTCTCAAAGATCACATCTTCTTCACATGGGATCCTAAAAAGCCTGAAAAGTTTGTTCTTCATTTAAAATTGTCTGCCTGGCCTTAGTGAGCCTTAGTAAAATGACAATGCAAGAGTAGTTAATCTTTGCTGGCTTTGCCGTAGACACACAAAAACTCCAGCTCAGAAGCGTGGCTTGCAGTGAGCAGCAGGAGGTTCGCCCTTGCTCCCAGCCACAGCCCCATTCCTGCGCCGTCCCCTCCTCACAGAACCGTGTCCAGCTGTTGAGCGCAGTAACGCAGGAGAACATCGCTCCTGGCAAAACCACCACCGCCACAAAGCACAGTCTTTTCTGCCAGGTTAATGAACTGAACAGACTGCAACCAGCTTGGCAGCACAAGAGGGAATGCCCTGGAGAGGTTGGGAGCATGTGGCTGGAATTAAGGGGAAGTGTACGCAAGGGTGAAGAGAAAAAAAGGCTTGTCCCCTGACAGAAGCAAGCTCTCTACCTTAGCTGTAGCATATGTCTTCAGCCTTAGGAGGTATTAGAGAAATATACTGCTAGTGTTTTTGCTTATAGCATAGCACCAACATGGAGGAAAGGGAGAGGGAAAGATACAGTCTATTGCTGTCATCAGAAATGGTTTTTAGGGTTTGGTTCCCTTAATGTTCAAGTCAAAGAGTATGCCCCTGCAAAACCATGACATGAAATGAAAACAAACAGGACAACCCATATACTGAAAGACATCAGCTTATGTCCTTTCTGAAAGGAGGACCCAAAATTCAATCAAATACTGAGAGAGTAAGAGTAGGAAGCCCCCTCGTTCTCCAGCGAAGCCAGCAGGGGATCAAAGCGTTCTGAAGTAGCGTTAATTAGCAAACTCTTCCAAAGTCAAGGTAAGATGACTTACATTCCCAAAACACAAGTTTCGACAACAGAAGTTTGCTCACTCCGAGCAGGTAAACACTACAGGGACGTCAGTGATACTGTGGCCACCCCCAAGCTTACCCAGGAGCAATTAAATCATAGATAATCCATGCCTGCTGTGAGGATGCACCATACAGAGTGACATTACAGCAGTGATGCAAACTGCTTTCCAGCACTAGCTTTAGAAAACTAGGTGACATTCACAGATTCACAGTGTCAGGGGTTGGAAGGGACCTCTAGAGATCATCCACTCCAACCCCCCTGCCAGAGCAGGATCACCCAGAGCAGATCACACAGGAAAAGTCCAGGCAGCTTTGGAAAGTCTCCAGGGAAGGAGACTCCCCCCCTGGGCAGCCTGTCCCAGGGCTCTGTCACCCTCACAGGGCAGAAGGGTTTCCTCACGTTCAGGTTGGACGCTCGCAGATGACAATCAATACACAAAAAGGCCACTGAAACATCACGTGGAATTTCTTTTCCAAATGTCCTTCTCAAAGGAAGGCTTTATGCTTTATATTGCTACGGAAGGAAACTTCAAGAGGCTAGTAAGACTTTCTGAAAGCACATCTCTACAAACCCCAGTAACTAAATCACAGCTTGAGTCTTAGATTTCCTGCGACATTCACACCCCACTCATTTTCTTAAAATTCCCTGGACCTTTGAAAGGACAGGGGGTTTTCAAATTTGCTTTTACTATCAGGTTTATAAATTTTAGATCTAGGAAAAATATTACACACATCAGTCCAGAGGTTGGAGCTCATGACAAGGTAAAACAGGAAATGAAGGATCCCCCCAATAGAAGGGTAGCATTTTTTTGATTTTACTAATCCAACCTCTTAGGAAACCATATTCCAACCAGACAACAATTCTGATGACGACACTAGATGAAAAAAGAGTTACAGAGGAAACATTCACCTGAGTAGTCTTAAAGGTGGTTTTCCTCTCCTCCATCACACAACACACTAAAAAAAACATTAAGGATCAAAGAGATCCTGTTCAAGGCGCACTTGGCGTGATCGTGATTTCAAATATAAAAGCAGTGTCGCTTATGTTAAATTTAAATTACAGCTAAAAATGTAGTGTAGTACCAAACCACGTTTTTCATTCCACTTTGTCACCTGAGCTTCCTTAAGTACCATTCACCTGGGTAAAGTACAGCAGGAAACTTACATTCACAAAACCTTCCAAGCACTAAGACAGTCTGCAACACCTTCTCTGCTACACCTACAGAAGCGGAGAGGCTCCTGGTAGCTTGTCTAGAGACCCAGGAATTTTTTCCAGGCCGCTGTTCCTCTTCCCTTGCCACCTTTACATGGAAGCTCTCCTGCAATATTTATTCCACTTGTGGTGCTCTTTGTCACGTCACTCTGCTTACCCTCCTACAGCTGCAAAACCCACCCCCTACTCCCATGCAGCTATTGTTTTTACCACCTCCCCCTCACCTCATCAGTCTCCCTGAAAAGGATTTGCTCAGCCTCCTATAAAGGCCATCCCCTCTGCCTTTTTGCCACACTGCAAATGGGAATCCCAGGTGGCTCCTGCTAATTATCCATGTGCCTTGGGAGCCTAATTCTTCCTATTGTCACTATAGCAATCTTTAGCCACAAAGTCACTTCATATGCTAATGGGAGACCAGCTGATCCCCAGTTAATACTTCATGTACTCAGGAGCACTGATCTGCTGGGAGTATTAATGATGGCAGAGCAAGACAAGCTTTGGAAAATAGTTCCCCAAAGATATTGCATCACTTCCACTTCTAGTCCAAACCCATCATAAAAAACCGTGCTTGTGAACTCGCAGCTTGGTCACCGCTTTCAGTGGCCGTGGGCAGCCTCTTCACCAACGAGACTGAAAAAACTGAATTTACACCTTTTACTCTGTTAGAATCTAATTTAGTAATTACTAAGTCTTATCTAATTTTCCATGTAAAAGCTTGGGTATTTATCGGATGTCTGAAACACCAGCTTCAACCCAAAATCAAGATGAGCATTTCTCTGAATAGAAATACTCTATAAATTGAACAGCCTAGGCCACGATTCAGTACTGCTGCTGAGAACAACGTACAGTAACTTATGGAATTTCTACCTGCCGCTCACCCTCTGCATTCCCCACAACACACCATCCCTTCGGCCTGATCTGCTTCGCCTGAAAACAACTGTGCCAGCACCGCCAAAGAGGCAGCATGTTACAGCACCTGGGCACACAGGGTCTGAGAATGCCTTGAGCTGATACTGCTGCCAAAGAGCAGGTGTTTTTATGGTCTGAGTAGACTATAGTCTTCTTCAGTGTCCAGAAATACAAAAACTCCATCAACATTTCAGGTCTGCTAAGACATCGGAATATGAAATGCCCCATAAAATCCACACTACGAAGGATTTTTCATCATGGCTTCCTGCACGTAGACAGCATCTTCCAAGTCACTTTAAAGATGCTTGTGTGCAACAGCCCTTTGCTTACATCCCGAAAGGCAGGGATCAGCAGAGTTTCTATAGCTTGCAGCAGTGCCCAACGTGAGTTTTCATCTGAAGAGCAATTTGCTCAATGGCAAAATAGCGATTCAAGCAAAGTTATCTATTCTGTCTTCTTACAAGCTGGAAAATATCTGTGAGGTGGAAGCACGCACTGTTTTAAAAGAGAACCAAGCAGGATCTATGGGGGATTGTTTGTACAGTTGGGCTTTTGTTGATTATTTTTTTGTTGAGGATGTCAACAATAAGTTTATTCTTCAATGGGTCTCAGATTTTCCTGTAAGAGGAAACAATTTAATTTTGCTAAAGCAAAGGCCAGGAGTTTTGCACAGTATTTCCTCTAATGAACTACCAGTTCGACCCTCCATTATAACATTCACTTCGTGACTGAATGTTCTTCAGATTTAACTTATGGTGCCAATGGAAAACAAAGGATTCTGCAGCTGTACAAAAATTCAAACAGCCCAAAAATTAGCAGACACATCCATCTGTTTGAGAAGCATGATGAGATTGGTACAAATCTGGAAGTAAAAATCCCTCTATGTACAAAGAAGGTTCTGCCATCGAGAATACATTCACCTACGTGAGTGGAAGGCTAATAATACGGATGTAACAGGAAACTACAACAAAACGTATCTTACCACCTAAGTGTGTTCTAGATACGAATCACAGTTTAATGTATTTTATTATTAGGGTTCAAAATCATACGCAAGCCCTTCACATGCAAGTGAAGGCCATGCTTCAAAGGCCACACCTGTCCTAGTTTCAGAACGCTGTCCCACCTCCGTCAGTTATAGTACTAATACCTGTCTTACACAAGCGCTGAAACAGGCAGTGGCACAAGACCCGTTCCAGAAGGTCCTCACGGAGCAGTTAAAGATGCTGTCACCCCACTGACATCAGCATCTCTCTGGAGGTAAGACAGAAGGCAGCAAACACCCCTGGCCTTCCTCTTAAAACAGCTTTGCAGGAAGCGTTTTATACATAAACGGCAGCTGGTTAACCTTTAACAGGCTCTTGTAAACACAAGCGATCAGCAGATGTGCAATGCTTATTACAGATGGTTATCAACATCATCTTCATTTTCAGAACCAATAAAACTGGACATTACGCCTACTCTCCGAGCCATTTACCTACCTCAGAAGGTAAACCGGATTCACTAATATCTGCTATGGGATTGATAAAAACTGGATGGCAAAAGAACTGAGTATTAGAAAGAGAGAGAAATGGGAATGTCCAGATAATTGCAGCACTTCAGTCTGCATATAGGCTCTTCACTGATCTGAAACTGCAAACAGACAAGTCAACGTGAGGAAAGCGAAGGGAAAAAGACTCTGAAGCAGACATATATTTAGCAGCAGGTTAGATGGAGACAAAAGGCTCAAGGACAATGGCACGTCTTTTCTTCCTTCAGCTAAACCCCCAATGTATTTTTGTGAAAGAAAGCTAGTCTTTTACTTTTAACTGTAGCCCAAAACTGCATTATGTCTCCTGGGTGCTTTGATTTTTTTCTGTTTCTGAATCTCAGCACACAGACAGCTCCAGGGCTCAGTAGGAGAAATTATTAAAAGCATGCCTGCAGAAGTAAAGAGATCAGTCATTTCACTTATCCCCTGTGTTTCAGGAGTGCTCCCCCGCCTATCCAGCATCGTATGAGGTTTCATGCAACCAGACATGTCCTTTTTAAACAGACTGAAAAATTTAAAATCCTTTAAAAGTAGCTATAGCATTCCTTTGGATTGGAGGGAGAAACAGAGAAATGTGCTTCGACTCCTCAGAAAGGTCACGTTCACCTTCAAAATTCTATCAAACTTTTTTCTTTTGCCCTGCACAGTTCTATTAAGTAAATTGTAACAGTCCTTACAAAATACACCGCAGTTTCATAAAATGCAAAATCCCAGCGTGAACATGATGGAAGCAATCTCTGCCTAGTTATTTTTTTCCTAGGCCTCTTGAAGTTTCCAAAATCCAGATGTTTTTCCAACCGTCTTTCCCATTCCACTATACCGAATGCATAGGTGCCACCTTTAGAATTGCCATTCTATGTGCGTTTTCAACTTACTACAACTCTGTGTCCCTCAGTTGATTTTTCCAGATGTACACATACACGTATTTTGGATTAAATATGACTTACTGCATTAGAAACCTGACATTAGAAAGTTTTAGCCATTACGTTCAGTGTATTTTGACAACAGCAGGCGTGTTGAAAGCCTGGCGCGTTCTCCTAAAACAGTAAGGAGCTTAAAAGTAGGAAAAAGCTTTTTAAACAGTTTCCTACTTCCAATGTGTAGAGCTACACCTCCAAACCTGTACCTTCCCCGTTAACATTCCCTTGTACCTTCCCTGTGCATTTAACAGTACACAAAAATGCCCAATCATCTTCATTAGTTTGTCACAAAGCTGGTTTTAACCCCCTACTCCCACAACTTAAAGACAGCGGAGGAGAAATTGGAAAATGCTGTTCATCACCTTTACCCAAATACTCCCCAGGCGTAAGCAGATACACCCGCGTTTAAGAGGGTTCTTTGCTCCAACTACTGAACTCTAAACATGAAACATTTGATGTGCATTTCAAAACTGTTATGACACACACTGGAGAACAAATTACATCTTTTCAAAGTCAATACAAAATTGAAGAGACCCCATTTAGAGTTCAGAACATGAAGCAGAAAGACATCACCGTGCTTATTCTGTCTGCTAAAAGCAGATTTACCAAGAGACTGCTATGGTTAAGGACACATCAACCACAGGATTTCCCCTACATACACCTGCACGGGATCACTGATGAAGATAGAATTGAGACACCAGCACTGATTCATGCTAACGCCTCTAAAGGCATTTTGTCAGGGAAGTAGTTCTGGTTTGTAGCTGTTACACAGATGAATCATCATCAGTACCTGATGTGACAGAGCAGACACCCTTCTGCAGTGAGAAAAGGGTAGGCAAAATAAATTTCTGCTGTTACCCTAACAGTTACGGAAATGCACTACAATCACCGCGGGCCAAAGTACTTATGGAAAAACAACAAGAGAATTTTGAACATACAAGGGGCTGAGAATCGGCTTCAGAAAGGTTGTCTACACCTTACCTATGGTGCAGTTTGTAGTTATTTTTCTCCGCTTGGGGTTGTGTCGTAGCAATTCTAACTCTCGTTTGGTTGGCTCCCATGTTGAATACTTCTCTCCAATGCCTAAGCAGATGAAAAGAAAGTTTCAGGAAGTTGTTTAGTAAAAGGATTAAAAACTGTGTTCAAGTAAAAGCTTTCAACATGCTGTCCATTAAGTTAGATTCGATCTCTGTACAACTACAAGAAACCTGTACCTTTTTAAACCCCACCCCAGTATTGCTCAGAAAGGTATCGACCAATCTTCCAACAAGTAAGAGCTAAAGAAAAGCCCTTCTTCACTTGTAAAGAATAGCCAGCCCAAAGAAATTTTCCATTATTGGATTATAATCCCCCTTTCAGTTAAAAAGAAACTCCAGCACAAGAGCAAATCTGCTGTTACTCAAAAATGCGTGCATTTGTGCTGAGAGGTCAAGCGACAGAACCACTGCATGATTTTAGGAAAAGAAACACGATAACCAAGAAATGTCACCACCGAACTCTGACAAGTTATTAAATAAATCAAAACTGACCCAACTTAATGGACAGAGACAGGCTTAATCTTTACAGATGAACAACAGAATTCAGTAATTCGAGACAGTAAACTGTTACTACGTGTCTTAGGATACACCATTACAGAGTATGACTTCTTACAAACACCGCTGAGGACTGGATATTAGCAAGTTCTAACAAGCGAGATTTTCTTTACCTAAAAATGCGATTAGTAGTGGGTTTAAACATAACCCTCCCCACACCAATCAACCAACGCTTTCCAAATTCTTAACTACCCTTTCTCATGAGCTCAGGCTAAAATCTGTCACTCTGCTCTTTAAACATCAAGACTGTATTTCCAATACATTCCTTCTGTGCAAAGCAAAGCGCAGAAGAAATGAGCCAGGTCTCGGCACAGAGAACAGATGTGAAGCGAGAGCAGAGCTGTGTTCAGTGTAAATCCAACACAAGAAAAACACAGCCGTGACGAGTCGTGTGCTGACCAGCTACGGACTGCTGCAGCCTACGTAGCAGAGAAATTACTGTGCAAGGTCAATTACAGTGAGTCACAAAAGCATCTTGGCGTTAGAAATAAAGAATAGTAAGATGACAAGCAGTCTATTCCAAAACTGAGGATTAAAGTCAATTAAGAGTTATTTTTCACAGAATGCACGGACCAGAAACAGTGCTGTGCTACAGAAAATAAATTATAAATCATACATATGAAAAGGAGAGGAGAAAATATAGCTAGAGGCTTACACATTCTGCATAATATACATTAAATTTTAATAGCTCTTTGATCTTCATTTTCAGAAATAGCTATGCTTGTCAGAAGCTACCCACCCAAAAACGTTCAATTCATAGTTACTACTGACCCTCCGGGCTCTAGTAATAAAGTGTCTCATTTTTGCATTCTAGAGGACTAGAAAATTTGTATTTACATGGATGCACCCATCTCTCGCCTTATTTGATTCAACAACAGACGATGCACGAAGTGCAAGAAAGAATACCAGAATCACACAGTCCCTTTGCTCTAGCCAAGGTTCAGCATCAAGCTACACACCCAGGAAAACAGAGAAGGAAACTAATTACTGCGTAACAGATTGGTGAGATAACCCAGCTGCAATGCTTTGGATACGCTGTACAGTAGGCACCGGCCAATGAATGAAGCAACGGCAGAGACGCACATATGGACAGTTCACATATGACAGAACATTGGCTTGCAACAAGTTTGGTATTACATGTCTTCAGCACCCCTTTTCCTATCGGGAATACTCCCTTAGGAACTTAGCCAAATTGGTTTGGATAAAAGCTCAGAATGATTTCCAGCACCGTGTTGGTACCAGCGACTGCACTGGCCAGCTGTAAACTTCAACTCCTGCATTTGGGTTCGCTGCAGTTTAAACACGGCCAAACACAGCATCATCTGACAACGTGATGAAATCTCGTGATTCAAAAACCAACCCTGGATAGGTTTAAATCACATGTAACAAAATTCACACCTGGAAACACATGTGCGCTCAACTTTAGGCATGCAATAGTTCCACGTATGTCAGTGGGACTATTCATATAGACTTGTAGAACTGTATAGCTGAAATGCTTGTAGAGGATGGGCATCAAAGCGTTTCACAAGAGCAACTCTTCGAGTGAAGCTAAACATGACAGACTGGGTTACTGTGCAGAATTCTGGGTGAATCAAATATCGTTCCATTAGAAAGAAATGAAACCAGACAGAAAACCATGTACAGTTAATGCCACAGCAAACACAGAGCAAAACAAACAGCAGACTTTCACTAGAAAGAGCACAAGGCAAGTCAGAGACAGAAATGAAGTGTTCTGTTCCAGCTATAGAATTTAACAGGAATACTGAGGTTTTATTAATCTTGAAAATTTGGAAAAAAAGACAGAACCGCTTATTAGGAATGGTTCAGTGTTCAAAAGTTCAAAAAACCCATCACCACGAACACACACAAAGAAGGAAAAAGGTTTAATAACACCCACAGACATGCCAAAAAACCCAATATAAACTACCTTAAACAAACATGGACAGGTTACCATTTACAATTAAAGGCAAGTAGCGTTACAGGTGTAAAAATTCATCATTTAAAAAATGATGGCATGACATAGTCAGAGAGCCAACTCTGCATGTGAAATCTCCACCCAAGAATTAATTTTATTGGGTCAAATATTCTCTGAACAATGACAGTTAGTGTATCAAGGACATATGGATGAGTGAAAGAAAAGGTGATGAAGGCTCTACTTTTATAAAAGTCACCATTTTGCAAGTAATCATCAATATAGATCATTTACTTTGCTATACTTCAGCAGATCCCCTGGCTTCCCTCCACTCCCAAAAATCCAAGCATTAGAATGAAGGGCTCCGTGTACTCTCACCTCCTTTGTTATTAAAGCATAGTCAATACCAGAGGGGAAAAAAAAGGCAGAGTTGAATTTGTTCAGAGTTACATCACATAACCCTGAACTACAGCCAGACACGGGAACTCATCCCACTAGGAGTTATTACAGGAGTATGAAATGAATCTCATGATCTTTGGGGTTTTTCTTAAAGTTTTTTTTCCAGGCATCATGTTGTTATGTGAGCATCTATTAAAGCACACAGGCACTGTGCATGGACCTTTCAAAATATACAACACTGACACTTCAATTCTTAAGCCAATCTCAGTTTTTGCAGACTGGATTCACTTCTTAAGTTCTTTAAGTTGGCAACACTGAGGTAAGTCTGCGGTAGCAGTATAAAACCAAGACACTAGATTCGGGGTTTGTGCTAATCTTGACATTCAGTTTGGAGGAAGAAAGGTTCCCTGCCCCTTTATAACCTGTCAGGTAACATGAGTCACTATGGGAAGGAGGGGATGGATTGAAGCAATGGAGAAAGACGGAAAAAAGACAACATAATTCTCCACTATTTCTCCCATGTATCTCCCCTTTCTCATCCTTAGATAAATTTGCAGGGAAACACACATGGTTTAACGATGCAAAGCCATAAAACAAAAGCTCCTATGCCACAACTTTAAGGCAAAGTGTCCATACTCTGTATTTAAAGTGCATTGTTCTCTATTCCTTCATTTCACATCTTCACTGGTCATTACAGATTTGTTCTCTGGGGACAGAAGATGCAATGTGCATATTCATATAAATATGCATTCATACATGTATTTAATATGCCATTTGTTAGTCACATAACCAGCATAGAGAAGGTTTCCTGCCCCCCAGGTCCTCTCAGTGAACCTTCCCTTCACTGCTCAACTCTGTGGTCCAAGACAACACGATGAACAATCTTGTAGCTGTAATTACCTTAGAATATAAGCTACAATAGCCTGATGTCCTCTGGAGGACAAACTGGTTGCGTCTCAGTTCAGAAGGCACAAAAGTATCCTTTGCTAAGGACAACATAATTAAGAAATTGGCCTTTGAATTTATGTGTTCTCAAGTAAAGAACGGAAGGGCCTTCCTCTTCCACAGCATCATGAAGAACTCACGTTGTTGTAGCCGATTAATTTGGTGCCCAAAGCAGCACAGTTTAGAAGGGATTGAAGGAGTTTTCAGAAGAGGTGCAAAGCCTAAATGAAAGGTTTAAGAACACGTTTCCATTTTGTTGTGCTTTGAAAACCAGTGCTTTGTGCGTTTTAAGCTGGATTTTCTTGTTCTAGGCCTCCCTGGCAATCTCACTTCCCTTTTTCCTCTGATTTGACTCTCTCAAGATGGGGAACAGGCAGAAAGTAGAATGGGATCTGTAGTAGGAACGGAGTAAAAGCAGCTATCCTTTTGATAACGCCATCAGAAAAGCTCTAGTTAATACGATGTTAGCTGCTATTTTTAAAGTTGGAAACGAGGTTAAGAATGGTTTGAAGTCATATCAGCCCTGGCTAAGACTGTCACATCGAAACAGGATGCCATGGGTTCAGTAAGAGACGTTACTCGACAGAAGTCATCTGTCTGTGAAGACACTTTCCCACTTTAAGAAAACATACCCCCTAGAGGCCACTGGAAATGGAAGATGACAAGCTTTTTTAACTAATACTTAAAAGCTACTCAGTTTAAGATAAATGCTACTTCCTTTTCTTTAAAAAAAAAAAAAAAAAAAAGAAAAAAGGAGAAAAGGTTTGTTTTGGAGTAATTGTATCAAGGAAAGGGCATATGAAATCAAGTCTGCTGTAATTATTCAGTCATTGGAACATATCCAAACAAGAGGAAGACAATTTGCACGATAAAACTGGCATTCTTAACTGTGATTCATGTCTAAAATGGCAGGATAATCAGCAAAGGGACGCTTGTTAGTGAAGTGCGTCGCCAGCCCACGCCTCTTACCTGTCATTGTACACTGGTAGTGAGAAACCACTGTTGGGGTGAAGGCTAAAAAAGAAAAAATTAGGGAAAGCAAACTGAATAAAACAAATGTGTGTACATATATTTGTGTGTAAATATTTCTACATAGATACTGTGCGTGTACCGTGAAAGCACAGGTGTGTAAGTAAGCTGGCACGATCTATTAAAAAAAAAATCACACACAAAGGTGGCACTTGTGAGGGGAACAGATTTATCACCTCTATCACCTAAGTTAGCCTAAAGGAGGGGACTGTTACATTTTCTACCTGATACAGATCTGACTCGGATATTATGCAAGTTTTGCAGGATTAATGTTAGCTATTTTAAAGTGGTTTGCAGTTAAAAATCAAATCTTGTTGCTACAATCAGGTGTGGCGCACATGTTAAACTAACAGTCTAACTACTGGAAAGTAATAGCTAGGCATCTCTCTCCCAAGGCCTGCACTACTATCTCTAAAGAGCTCTTTATTCCCCTTACGGGTTTTTGCCATTGACAAATGGGAGGGACAGGTATGAGTAAAAACAGAAACAAGAAATTCAGGCAGGAAAACCAAACCTTGTAATTTCCAAGCTTTTCGTTGTTCTTCTTTGGCAATTTGTTCCATGTCTTTGTCGTATATGTAATCTTGACACATAAAGCAGTATATACCCCCATACAAAAGGTCTATGGCTGCAAAACAGAAGGGAAGTCGGGGAGGAGGAAAAAGAGATGTGAGTTCATAAACTAGAAGACATTTTAAAGCAGGCTTCCAAGTCAGGCACTCTCCCCTCTCAGCAGTCCACAAAAAGTAAACTCTGTACTTTAAAATCTGGAGAGAATAAAGAAAAAAACAGGGAAATTTTTCCAGTTACACAACGAGTTATCCAATTGCATCTGGCACAGCAGGAAAACCGTGCAAGGCAACAAAGCATTAGCTGCCTTCAAGGTGTTTGCAATTCATAGTATACCTTTCAAAGACATAACTAACCAAAAGGCACAACTACGGCGACTGATACAATACATACAGAACTCTTACTCTGAGGTTGGATACCCCAGTTTGAATTGCCTTTTTCCAAGACATCCCAGGATTCTTCAGGCTTCTATTCAAAGCCATTAAAATAATTAGAAAATACCTATTTAAAAATCCAAATGAATGCTCAAACAGAAGACAGCCCTGAAAACTCAAAGATACTTGTCCAGGGGAATGGTTTTCCGGAGCAGTTTATTCCGCAGGTTACACGTACGCCTATTTCTCATTTCACATGCCCTTTTAGAACAGACATTTGAACACTGACCAACATTAAAAATACTTTTCCTCCACAAGCCTAAACAAAAGAAAGCCAAGAAATAAAATAAATCAGCTAACTGGGAAATGACATTTTGCTTCAACTTACACAGAGGAAGGAGTAGGCGCAGGCCAATCATAGCCAATTCCTGATTTTCAGTACGTAGATAGGGAAAAACATCACCAAGAAAAGTGTTAAAAAAATTTCAGCGGTCACTCGTTCTTAGGGAGCTACTAAGATACAATCTACATCTAGCAGATACGTAAGAAACATCACCATTTTCCCCTCAAGAATGTATCCTCCTTTTGGGTTTTATTCCCAAATTCCTTTTATTTCCAGATAAATAGCACTATTTAAAAAAATCTCACTATAATGGAAGTTTTGTTTTAAACAAAGGAATCCATTACCACATTAGGTGGCCTGCAGGAAACAACACTGAATTACCCTGAAGTCATAAAGAAGCCGAACGGCACGGCATGCCGTGGGAATTCTGCTGTCGGTCTCACCAGGCAAAGGGGAAGTCTGTGCTCTCCTCCATTAGTGGGCCAGCGGCCTTGATACGGGTGGTAAGCTTGGTACAGCTTCTCTCTACTCACATCCCATCCACCCTTCACAGCCTCTACCCCTCTTACAACCTGCTAACCCTCTCCTTTACACCTGTGAGCCCTTTTGCTCTCTTCCTTCTCTTTCAACATCACTTTGTCAATGATTATGTCAAACCGTGTTTTACTTCTGTTAGGTAACAGAGGGAATGCTACTTTGAACAAGTTTGCATCACGGGCTGTCATCTTGCTTATGTGCTTCATTATTTCTGTTATTTTGTCTACTTGGACTACAATCAGTTTGTGGAAGAGGATAAGGACCGCTTCCATTACCTTGTGTAACGTCCAAACACCAGAATTTTCACCCTGGTGCCTGGAGGACACAACTCGTTTAGCACAAAAAGGGATAAGAATCTTAGCTGCAGAGGAGATCAATAACAAAGCGCTGTGTAACTAAAGGGGGAGGGAATCACAGGCTATACACTATTAGTTACACAATATTTACTCCATTACCTATTACACTACCAGTTATGTACAGTTTTCAATAGAATTGTGGGAAATATTAAGTAGTGGTCTCAAAACACAAAAATCAAACATTGTTCTCCATATATATGTTAAAAGATCCCAGAAACAGCCCCCCTCCTACCCAAATAATAGAACTGGGCTGGCAGAATCTTGAATAAAGAGGACTCTCCGTGAGCACTAACAGTCCCAATCGACCGTCAGCACGGGTAGGCATACATCGCGCTCAGAGGATTCCTTACTGCTCTCAACTTTCTGGATTTACACACGTGAGCGATGAAGTACAGGTGTCAAGATCAAGACCAACAAGAGACCACCCTACCCAAACCACTTGTGCAGAGCAGAATGAGTTCCTGGTGTAAGGAATCACAAAGCTGAACAGAAGCACCGGCGGAGTAAGAGCCATAATTGTCCAGCACCTGATGAAGCACTCTTGAGAAAACACTCAGGGAACAATACCGTTGTATATATGCCAACACTTTTAATGGCATTAAGACGACTGCGATAGGTTTAGGACAAATTACCTCAAGCACCAGGCAGCCATAGGGGCCTGATTACAGCACAAAGGAAGGGCAGGAGTTTCTCATGAAAGCCAGAACATGGCTGCTCAGTTTCAGGATCCTAGGAAGAGTTTGTAATTAATTGTTTCTAATTGGTGTAATTTGATTATTTTTTCCCTTGAAATAGACTTTAACCTTCTTATTCTGGCGGTGAAAATGAATGTTTTCTTTAGGGAAAAGTGCAAAATATCCACAAGTCACTCTCATGAGGCAGCGTGCCCACGAAGCCGGCCTGCAGGGCCTGGGCAGGGGGTCCCCAGCGCAGCAGCCACCGAAAGGACTGACAGAAATCCTCCCAAAGCAAGTGTTAACAGTAACTGAAGTTACAGCACACCAAAAGGACAAAGTCCATACAAAACTTTGTCCCTGAAATGACTTGAGGGGGGAACTTTTCACCTCATTAATAGTAACAGGCTAAAACTTCTTTTCCTTTTAAACTAAACTGCTGTGAAGCTGTATCCCAAACGGAAACACCTGACCAGAAAATGCAGTAAAAACACACTATGAAAGTATGAGAATCTATATGTAAGAAGCTTCATCACTTGCATTAGTATTTGGGATGACAAAAGTAGCAGAAAGGAGCCTCAAATTCATCACGTTTGGAAACTACTAGCCACAAGTGATGCCTAGATGTTTCAGATTAGTGCACTGCCAACTCTGCCACGATGCCCCACGTCCCTCACGATAAACATCCCTTTTACAAGCCTCCTCCAGAATGGCTGCTACTCCTACCTTCCAGCATCTGCTTCTCCTAACACCACTACCACCCCCCTCCATAGGGAGCTGGAGTGAATTCACTCTACTTTAATTCAGTGTTATCTTAATACATGTACACCACTGATTAAGGTGGAAAAATATAGTATACATTCGGCAGAAATACACTTTTTTTTCCACAGAGAAGAACTGGCAGAAATTGGAAAGAATCATAAGGTCATTTTACTAAATTTGATCAATTTAGTTTCCTCTGTCAGGAATTCAAAATACCTACTTGTGGGTCACAGGCAGAGTAATTCAAGAATGAAAAGGCCTCTTGGCATGGCCTCTTTGCTTTTATACCTTCTACGCTGACAACAGGCTACCGTTATTTTAAAGTCAGATCTCCTCGTTCTCCACGTACAAAACTCTAAACAGCTGTAACACAAGAGAGAAACTCAAAAGACATCTCACTTTTCATTTAAAAATAAAGCTATCAGCCTGGAGAAACAACGAGGCATCACAGAAAGGTGCTCTCATTCCCGCATGGTCTTATCTACTGATACCAGAGACAAAGTTTTGAAAACCAACAGCTCAGGGGTGAAAGTTTCAGTCTGGGCAGCAAGCGGTCTTGAAACTCTCCATCTGGGAGCCAAGTGAAGTGTTTTGTTGAAGGCTGAGTGCTTTACTTTGCCAAGTATATCCACTGACGTCCTTTTGAAAACATTAAGAGACCAGAGATGATGGTAACTTAACAACAATATGCAAAAAAACGAGGGAAGCATGCTTCATCCAGAATACGTGTATGCACGCACAACTCATCCAGTTCAGAAACTGGTACGTTCAGTTTGTTAAAAACCCCAGGTAAACAGAACTAACTTTGCTCCACTGAAAACAAGATACTACTTCATCCTATATGACAGCCTTCCATCAGGTACGACTTATTTGTGAATCATGTGTTGGCATCACCTTCCTTGGAACGCTGGTTGCGTCCAAGTACAACAAAACACGGAATTCAGGTCAGGTTTTACCTGTATTGAAATTAATTCCACTGTGAATTTCTGTGACTCCATCTTGGCTTGTTATCAGCTCGAAAGCAAGACACACTCATATTCTATGCCAGTCACCTACATTCTGTTCAACTTGTGTAACAACGGAGACTGAACTGGTAATTCTTTCAGGCAGTATTCTAAGTCAACAACGCAGGCTCATTCACACTCCCGAATTTCTCCCATTAAGCGTTAATCATTAAACTGGTTTCAGATAATAGTCTCGAGTCCACAGAAGCGATCTTCTAAACTCTAGCCAGGTCTCCACTTGTTTAGTGCTAATAGATCAGAGAGGAGTACGAGTATCTGTTTGCACGCTTCCTGTTTTCCTGGCACCTGGAAACTGCATCGCACATCAGAATTCCTGAACTGATAAGGCAGTAAGTTTTGCTGATATGAGTAAGAAAATGTTACTAATCTCAAGGGGAGGGGGGCAGGGAAATAGGTCAAAACACACCAGCAGAGTCATCTGAGGCATCAATCAACTCACTCATTTGATTTTTTGCCAGAATCTAGTGAGCAGGCACATTAAAGGCCATTCACACTTATCCTTTCAGCCTGTATCAAGGTAATCACAGCCTTATCAACTCCCCAGGTCACAACACAGTTATACTTAGGTTTTTATTTATTTATATATATAAAAATTACAGATATATATAAATTTTATATATATATATATATATATATAAAATAAAAGGTTAGTCCTGCTAAAAGGTCCTGGAAAGGTCAGTCTTATCTACCTCCTTAGAAAGCTTTTCACACCTGTGTATAAATTTTACATTGCAATAACAATTCCCAACCCAGTGGAGATACCAACCTACCACAGTGATCAACCAACAGGGACTGTGCAACACAGTAAAAACCAGCTCATACAGCCAGATCTTACTTCACCTGCCCATCACCCACACCCACAGCTCAAGGCACGTACCAAAGTATGTACAGGATTACTAATACACACTGAACAGGCAAGCAGATGCAAGAGCACAGGTATCACTAAGGTCAGAGCGAGAGTATCTCATTTATATGGCTCGGGGAAGCAGAGGTAACAAGGGATGTATTGTAGGAAGACGCTGGACTATGATCCTGAAGCCCCCTGAAACATACAGCAGCTAGCTGCAAACACATCACTTCCAGTGCTCAGACAGCTGTTACAGCTGAAATCTGTGATATTTCTTACAACTGTGATTAAGCGTGCAGTTCCTGCTAGTCTCCATGGAGACTGATGTTGGCTCAGCAAAAAGTCACCAAGTGTTTTAAAATAATTCCTGTTCTTTCTGAAATTTCAAAGCACTTAACTCGTTTTTGCCTATCAGATGTTATTTCCCCAACGAAAATTGCAACAGTAAAAGCAACCAGAAAGCACAAGCAAAACGACAAAAATATTTTTACAGCTCGTTTTACATGCAGCTGGAAATTAAACACCAAAATACACATTAAAAAAAAAAAAAACGAGAAAAGGAATCTCCAAAGCTAGAAATCAAGCCGTCAGTTGGATCGGCCCTTACATTACGTGTATTTGCGCACTGAGTACATTATATTCAGCTGCAAAAGAATCCTTTTTGGGACGATACAACACTGTATTCTGTACTTTGGCTTGTATAATTAACTCTAGCTCTTTTTATCTAAAGGTTATTCCTTCTGGGAAGTACCTTATCTGACACGTTCTTAATTGTCTACTCCCACGACAGTAACTACAACAGTCTTTAAGCAGGAGTGCATCTTCAAAGAACCTCCCTCCTCGGCCCAGTGCTGTTTTTCCCTTAAGAAAAAGGGACAGTATTTCACTACAGCAGACAACAGCAAATTCTACCTTGCACAAACATTAACTTGAAGAATGTAAGCTTCCCAAATACGTAAATAAACAGCAGCTCACAGCATGCGTGATTATATAGCTCTTTTAAAAGGTTCTCCATAAATATGGTAGGTTTAGTGGTAAAAATATTACAGTATTTACACAGTACCCACAGATAAACAGGCAAAGACTGTCTATGGTCTCAATTTAGCACTGATTTTTGTAAACCTTAAGCCTGGCCATAAACTTCTATTGGTACAAAAGGGGTTTTTATACATATATAGACTTCCCCAGAAATCCTTACATAGAGTTTACCTAGAGTAATTTTTATTTCTGTCTTCGCAAAGATGCCCAACTAATTTTATCTAATGAATTGACTCCAAACGCTCTTTGAGATTACACCATGCAAAAAGCAGTAAAAATCCGTTAGGGTTGGTTTGGGGTTTGGGTTTGGTTTGGTTTTTTTTTTTTCCCAATGTTCAAAGAAGGGTTGATGTTGGCAGGGACCTCAAGGTCACCCTGTCCAACCCTCCAGCTCAAGCAGGGCCATCTAGAGCAGGTTTTGAATATATCCAAGGATAGACACTCCACAACATCTCAAGGCAAGCTCTTCCAGTCCTCTATCACGCTCACGGTAAAAATGACCCCTCTGATGATCAGACAGAACCTCCTGTGTCTCAGTTTTGTGCTCGCTGCCTCTTGTACACTCACTGGATACTACTGGAAAGAGCCTGGCTCCACCTTTTTTTTACCCATTCTTTCAGATCTTCGTACACACTGGTGACATCCCCCTGAGCCAGCTCTCCTGTAAGCAAGACTACCGCAGTGCTCTCACCTTTCCTCCTAAGAGGGATTCCAGTCCTCCATCATCTTTGTGGCCCTTTGCTTGGCTCTCTCCAGTAGCTCCAATCTCTTACTGGGTAGCCCAGAACTGGACACAGAATTCTAGACATGGCCTTATCAGCACTTACCAATTTCAGGTACCTTCTCGTACTAGCACATTTCATTTTTTATTCCTGAACTTACCATTTAAAGTACAGCTGTCTGTGCTTCAGTTCATACTCAATATTGCTGCCTACCTGGACATCAAGAACTATGATCAGGTCACTCTCAAAGGCTAGCAGCTCCATAAATATTAGGGATATTCAATACTATTTTCCAGTATTCTGTTTTTTAAGGTACTTACAAACTTAAGCTGTACCACTAAGAAGCCTAATTTTTTCTGTGTTGATGCATATGGAAGAAGAAACAATAATGATTTGCTGTTTTAAACAATCTTTTCCATAAATAGTAAGCTTACATACCAGTTTCTTAAGCATGGGAGTACACGGCACTGTTGGCCTTTTGTCTTCATGGAAAATAAAGACAGTTTGTTCCATAAGCATTTAGGATGAATTGAGAATGGTGGACACACTGGTCAGGAGAAAACTTATTGCATGAAATAATTCATTTTTTGTGGAATGATATAAGAAACAGGGAAAAAAGGCATTTTAAGTGGAAGGAAAATTGAGTGTGTTGTACACCAAACAAAACTGTACAAATCCATTTTGACACAACCGGAACTTTAATACAAAATGATCAGGATTTTGCAGTCTAACTCTAAAAATGTTCAATTTACTTATTGCCTGTAGTTTAGAAAACACAACTGAATGCTTTTGGTTTTGAACATTAAGAAGCATCAAAGCTGACAGACTAGAAGAACCTGTTGGCAGTTGAGGGAAAGGTACTCCAGATCAGTTAAACTCTTTTCTTAGTCCTTTGGTTATTGACCCCACTGGAAACAAGAAGCTGAGACAGGAAAGAAAAAAAACCCAAAACTTTAAAAGTCTAAATAATTCTGACTGTCACTTGATTAGTCTTTGTGATGGGAATTATAGGGTTTTTTCCTTAGCAAGAACAAAAAAGTGAACATGACCTCCTGAAAAAAGTTCACTGAAATAAATGCTCTAGTTCAAGGCACTGAACCCATCATTTTTCACACTTAGCAAGAAAAAAAAATCTGTCTCTTTCTCCCTATATGACACTAATTCATAAATACTAAGATACTGAACAGTAATAATTCCATTTTTCATTTGTGAACAGAAATTAACTGCAGTCCGGTGGAAGCTTAAGCACCAAGTTAAAAATAACGCCACTAAACTAATCCAAAAGACAAATAAACTTGATCCCCCTGTCTAATGAGGTAGCTACAAGAAACTATCACCTTACTGGCCTGGAACTGACAGGGATAACCCAGCAAGTTAAAAAGCCCCAGTGAGTGTATCGGGATGACAGCTTACCTAAATTGTGTCGCTTTGTCTTCGCGTGCTCGTGAATATGTTTCTTTGTAAAGCAGCCAAAGAAGACACAGTAGAGGCAAGAGTGGAGTCTGTTCAGGTGGGCACCACACATATGACAAATGCACGACTTTGCCTGAAAGAGAGAAATGACACAGCACGTGAGGGACAGAAACGTATCCCCAGGTCCAGTTAAACGGGCGCAGATCTGACTGCTAGCCTTCCCTCTCACTCGCTGCCTTCTGAAGGCTGAAGGGAAAACAGCTCTGCCCCATGTGACAAAACCACGAATTAGACATATAAACAGAGAAAACTTCCATTTGTCCAATGCATTTCCAAGTCTCACTAGGGAGCAGATGGTAGTCCACCTATCTGCAGCTCGGCCTGTAGTCTAATGAACACTTCAAGCAGGAACAAGCAGGCACTGCTGCTAAAATACACAAACCACCCCACCAGTAGTAACAGGACAAGGGGTAACAGGTTTAAACTGAAAGAGGGAGATTGAGATGGGCCATCAGGAAGGAATTCTTCCCGCAGAGGGTGGGGGGCACTGGGACAGGCTGCCCAGAGAAGCTGTGGCTGCCCCATCCCTGGCAGTGTCCAAGGCCAGGCTGGATGAGGCTGGGAGCAACCTGGGCTAGTGGAGGGTGTCCCTGCCCATGGCAGGGGGTGGGACTGGGGGGGCTGTAAGGTCCCTTCCAACCCAAACCATTCCATGATTCTATGATTCCCTCACTCCAAACCAGGGCATTTCTGTTCCATACCAACAACATACCAGCACAACAACCGGAACAGCCAGGAGAAAGATGTGTGTGAAATAAACCTGGCACCGCCTAAGGCTAACCTGTTTTGGTTCCCCCATCCAGCTCACGATGACCCCACAAACTTTCATTGCTGGTGCAAAACATTTGGGCATTATGGCTAGCACAGCGCAGGCAGAACATTACAGACACTGATGACCCAGGAGCGAGGTCTGCTGCATCTGCTCCTGTTCAGTTCTTCAGAATCACCCCCCACCGCGGTCCCCACCTTGGGGCAACGGGTTTTGCTGCTCAAAAACCCCCTTGCTAAGCTGCTTCAGCTTGCCAACCTGGAAGTTGAAGCTAGACTAAAACTAATCTGTCAGGTTAGTCAGTTGGGGGAAGGAGGGGAGACGGAGTAGGCTCAGATGAACAGAGCTCAGGGAAAGCAGATGCTCAGTGGGAAGGTAAAAGGCAGGAAAAGACAGGAGTTTTGGGTGGCAGGACCACAGCAAGAAGTGTTCACGGGTATATGGCATCTCACTTCTCTGCTGGAAGATTCTGCCAATTCATTCATGAGATTTCTCTATACCAGTCCACCAAATAGTGGCACAACACCAAATCCAAAGCAGTCGGTGACAGAAGTCACTTTTGCCACTCTTTGACTCTGAATCAAGTCTGGAAAGCGATGGGCTGACTGATCACAGAATGAGGGGGCATGTGACCAGTTACCAGGATTCATCAGAAATTCGTAAGCATGTCAGCCTGACAGGATGATTTCCACTCCCATTACAACCATGCATTTTAACAAGCAGGACTAGACACCAAAAAAAAAAAAAGGCAATTAGAAGGTTGTAAGCAGACTTTTTGACTCTCAGTCATATCTGAAGCATTCTTTAAGTCAACAACACCCAAAACTTTCTTTTAGCATTTCACTCTAGTACTTCAACCAATCTTTTGCAAAATTACTCTGCCTAGTAAGAGATTCAAGAGTTTGAGGGATATGTCTCGCTCAACAACACTGAAAACAATTCAGGACCAGTATCATCCAACTGGAAGATACAGACAGGAAAAACTGCTCACAGTAAATTCATGTCCGACAACAGCAACTGCATTCCGCCATAGGTTTAAGAGTAACTGAGCTTCTGTAACTGCTCAGAGCTATGTCTAATTTTACAGATTAATCTGAAAACACTATTCCTTTGCTTGTCAATAGAGAAACACCTTTTTAAATTCATATTAAAAATAAAAAGAATCAGAATTACTAAAATACTATGCTATCATCTAAGCCAGACCGCGCATTTCATCAAAAATAACCCCTAAAGCTTTTCAGTAATATTTGCCCAGTCTGCCACAACTTAAAATTAATGCTGAATAAACGATGCACGACCCTGCTCTCTGGCACTTTCAGTAAAGCAGCCTGCAGTATGCTGCACTATGTTTTTATTGTCAAGCTCCTGCAAACTAAGACTTCAATACCGAATCTCACGTGTTGCGTATTCTAAGTTCTCCTAAGTTCTGTTAGACGAAAATAGATCGGTTGAATCAAACTCCACACACCTACAGAAATATTTTAAAAGTAGGACCAAAAAAAAAAAAAAATTCACCACCATCACCACAATTTCCATCTTTAGAAAAATGCCGCAGAACTGTCAAACTGCTGCCTAACGGTCGCTCTTTGGCTGCAAAAGCTAAATAGGATCAGCCTATCTGTTAAGATTGCTGCTATGACAACAACTCTAGCAACTAGCTATTTTACTTAGCCAGCTAAAAATAAACCTTTTAGCATTAGATGTATTGTAAACAGATGACATAACAAGCATGTCAGAAATGATCATTCTAGGTTAAAGGCAGAAAATCCATACCCTAAGATTTTTTATTTCAATGCAAATTAAGAAAAAAATCAAAGAATGTAAAATAAAAATAGTGGTATGTTAAAAGAGAGGTTCAATCACTTATTTAAAGGAAGCTATTTTATCCACATCTTGTATTGGCTCAGTATCACTCAAGATGGTTTTTCTAAAATTGTAAGAAAACAGGGTTAAAGACCACAGGGTGAGGAAAAAAACATTATGAAACACAGTGGCTATTCTTAACTAGATTAGCTGTCTCCTTTTCATCCCTCTGTGCTTTTAAACAATTTGTTAAGTTAAAACAAAGCTGCCTCCCTCCCACCCCACCCCAAACAACCAAGTCACACTGTTTCGTAACGCTCCCACCCCGCTCACATCTGGAGGCTGTAGTCCAAGACAAAACAGAACACTGCAAAGGAGCCCATAAAGTCCCGAGTTTGCTTTACAACACAACTCAACCTTTCTAGAAGGCATGCTAGGTCTTGCTTACGGTCCAGACGCTCTGGGGAAGTCAACCAGCATTTTGGCTGCAGAATCAACATGTGGCTTCTCCTTTCCTCTGCTATGTCCTCCTAGACCCTTCCTTATTCTAAGACACAAACGTAGAGTCTTCCCCTTCCTCCATGCCCTCTCCCATTAATATTCTGCTCCCTCATCGTTCCATCCTGTTCCCTTGCTTCCCTCTTTTATTCTCCTCACCCTCAAGTACTTCACTCTCCATCTTCAGCTCTGCTCTCTGCCCACATGCAGTTTCACATCTCATGTCCCCAGCCAGTCCTCAGGCCACACTGAACCTCTGTTTCTCTCTCCCCGTCAATTTTTCATTGACATTCCAACAAACTGCTCACAGAAACCAGAAGAGGCTCTGAACATTTTCATTCTGGAAGATTATATCCAGTTTTTTAAACGATGGTCCTGCACAATACAAACGGTGTACGCACACACACGCAGTAACCGACAACATTTCTGACAGAGCCACAGCAGCGAGCAACATCAGACACCCCAATTCCCTCCTCAGTGTTTTTTCCTCTACTGATCTCCTTTATTGCTGCTCAGACAGTGGTAACTCACACGCCCAGAGCCCCAGCAACGGTTCTGTACCTTCTACAAAGGAGGTTTAAACAGCCTAGGGAGGGAGGATCTGAGAAGGAGTGCACGGCACACAAGAGGGTGCTGGCTGTAATCACCTGTACCAGGTCAAGAGAGTCCCATCTCCAAAAGGCTCTTGATGGTGTTAATAGCTACGATATGAAGTGAGTTAACAAGAAAGCAGCAGGCATCAGGTGCTCACATAAACTAGACTGCTGACACTTCAAGTCTTCCCAAATCATCAGAATAGCTTATTATTAGTTTACCATCCTACCATCAAAACAATGGTGGAGAAAGCGGATGCACGCAGCCGGCCTTGTTTTGCCCTAGCAGTTCTGCCCGACGGTTCCCATTCCTACTCTCCTGTCCTGGGCCAGCTCAGGCTCCACCTAAAGCAAGAAGGTCACACTGGGCATGTAGCATCAGTTGTTCCAAAACCTACAAACCTGTTTCAGCTTCATGTAATACTGGCTGCTCAAAGCAACGAATGGCAGTTGTGAGTGGCAATACGCTATTCCTGCAAGGCAACTGTGCGGAAAACCCAAGAGGCATACAACAGACCTTAGCTGCCGCAAACCACCCATCTATTTCCAGCTATTTCAGAAGCTCAATTTTTATTTAATTGTACATGAGAGGAAAACATCTTTTTAAAGACATTTTCCATTAGGGTTCTTGAGTCTTGCCTCACACTGAATATATCAAAGCACTTTCAGAACAGGGCTGTTGTCAGTTACAGGTTTGTAAGCCAAAGACCTCCTACCTGCCACAGCCTGCAAACCATACTCACCACAAAGGTTCGCAGGGGAAAAAAATGACCTGGGTAACACTAACAAGACTGTGGGAGGCTTGGGAGGTTAACTGATCATAGGGAAGTTATTGCCACACTCTACATGCTCACAAGTAGCTGAAAGCTGCAGATTCTTACGGTAACTCATATAGCAAATACACTAGCTATGGATCCCTGAAAGGGTTCGATCATGTACAAATTCTTAGCATTGGGAAAGTAAAAATTTCCCAATACTGAAGTTCTTCCACCTTTTCAAGTGTGTAAAACAGACAAAACAGGCGCACCAGAAACACGAGGATAAAGTATGTAATTTTCTAATACGTTATCATTATTGAAAGTCGTCGGAGGAGTACACTTCCCAGCCCAAAACCAAGTCTAATTCTTCAAAAAGAACTTTAATCTCAGTCTACACAGATTAAGGTGCTTGTTGTGCAGCTCTAAATATGCCCACCTACATAGAGAATACAGGTGACGTGGGAAATTCTCCCTCCATGCTAAGTTTGTCACCATAATCATCTGTGCTGCCAAGGAGAAGCGTTTGTGCTCCAGAAGCAGTACTTCAGCTCCAAGGATTTCATACAAGGTGGTACTTAAGTGGACTTGAGAGACGGTGAACTCGAGGCACATGGAGACACTGAGGAGTCCCCACTCGTGGCTGTTGAATTTTGAAGTAGGATTTCTGTGAAAAATTGAGAAACCTATTCCAAAGTTAACCTCCACAGCAGTTATTTAGGCAGGAGAAGCAGACAGCCCTCAAGTCAAGAGGCAAAATTTAGCAATGCTATGAGATGCTGGGAAGCAGACTATCCAGAACTCTCAATACTTTCCCTCCTGATACAATTTGTCCACTTGCCCAGAGCCTGAGAAACCTGTGACAGCTCCTGCGATAAACCTCTTTCTTGAATCCTTAATCCCTTACAGGCACATGAATGTCAGTGAAGAGAGAGATGTAAAAGGTTGCACTGTTCATTAATTTAACAGCAGAACCAAGGCGGGGGGAAGGAATAAACAAGAAACACAAAAAAACCCACCACGGAAAAGTCAGACTTTCAACTAACACTTTTCAGATCTGAGGTGCAAATGCCCCCCTGGGCAACAGATGAAGACATTTAAGGAAAACTTAAGCATTCCCTCACACATTCAGAGTCCCTGGTCTTTATATGCACATTTTGGGTACAGTCGATTCTCTCTGCCGATCTCTGACTCTCCTATTCCCCCTGCCATGTACAGACCATAGCCTGGGCACAGCCTTTTATTCTTATCCATCCGTGTTGCACCCAGTTCTTGTCCAAACGTAAAGCAGACACAGCAGTGCATGCTGAATGACAAGCGGCATGCCTCCCTTAGCCTATGTTTTGGAAGAGAAAAGGACCAATAATCACAAGAATTCATATAACTGACCATTGCTTCTTTCTTTGCTGGAGACGGAGACCCTACAGCTATTTCAACAGCGGTGCTGCTTCTGCCTTGTGGGAGGAGGAAGCCAATATTAAACCACAGCTGACAAGATTTATTACTCTCTAGTACTCTTTGCACCTCAAGAGTAACAAATTTAGGTCAAATCTGCCTTATGACATTTACTTCAGGATGCACCATACTGCTTTCCTAAGGCAGGCATGCCACAGCCCCATCATCTGCTAGCACACTGGTTGGGATATTTCATAAATTTAAATACTTCAAACTTCAAAGCCCAACAAAAAGGGGATTGCTTCTACAGCTCTCAGTGGTATGGCATAAAAATCACACCTCCTCATGCTAATAGGATGATTCAGAGTCCCTCTGAGTCAGCGCACATTTCTGACACATCAGCTTTAAAATAAAACATAATCAACTTAAGTATTGTTCACTCACTTCCTGCACCCAACTCTTAATTATGAGATTGTCTGATTAGACATGTCAATTACTTTTTAAAAGAATATTCCATCGATACCGTAAACTTTGTTTCCAGCCACACAAAGGTGAGGGGTACTAGTAAAGGTTTTGGCAAAACTGTGCACCAGTTACAGAATTCTGTGGTTTGATTAAGTGTTCAGAAAGTGACCTTAAAGCCAAGGACAGGCAACTTCTTACACTGGGTTATTCTAAATGTTCGTTCACACAGCTGCAGAAAGAGACAGTTAAGTATTTTGGCTCTATTCAATGGCAAATATTGAATCTAAGGCACCTGCTCTGCGCCGGTGTATCCGCTGGCTCCTGTACTGCCATCGCGGGCGGCAGGGAGAAGATGCCCACGCAGCTTTCCTAGTGCGTGACCAGGATGTTTGGCTCTGACCAGCCTAGCACAAATCTGAAGACAACAATACTGATACCACAATTTATAACTAGTGATGAAATAGCCTGAATTGTAAATAACACGACAATTCTCAAACTGAGTGTAAGTAACAGTAGACCGTTGTGACCATCTGGGCAGCTTGTTAGCCTTCTGCAGCTAATTCTAATGAATCCTACTTCTGCCTCTAAGTGAAAAAAACTGTTGAAATAGGGGAAATGAAAGTACTGAACATGCTACAAAAGATACTAGAAAACAACTTCAGGAACCTTTTTTTGTTCTTCCAAACCAATAAAACTTTTCATTAGACCTTATTCAAGATGCTGCATCCCCGCAGCGCGCCAACTAACCTGTCTTTCGGTAAGGCAAAATAACGTGCGCATTAAACTGACCTGTTTGAACGTCAGAATCGTTTTATCTTAATTTAACCCCAATTCTGAATGAAGATCAGTTGCACGGTACCTACTGCCAGAGAAAGAACCATCAAATATTTTCTGCAACTCAAATTCTGAAGCCAGTTTCTCCCTCCTCCATTCATTTTTTCCCTCCTATCTTCGTGGAAGACACACCAGTGACACACAAGGGAAACGAGACTTGCAGGTTTGGAGGCCAGTATCAGAGTATTTTGTGTGTTCTCCTTAATTAGTACTTTTTGGTCAAAAAGTTTTAAAACCACACTAATCCTATTCCTTTTCCAGTTGCATTTTTTGGTTTTGACAGTGTCTCCATTTCCTCACCTGGCAATGGCAAGCCCCTGCTAAGCGTTGTGTGGTGCTCTGACGCCAGGCTGACAAATTCTCCGGATGGGGAGAATGGGAGTTTATCCTAATTAACAGAGCAGCCTGAGCTACCTTCTGTAGGAGTGATGGCTTGCCACAACCCACCAGGAACCAAAGCAGAATAGGTCAATTATTTTGACTGGACCAGGAACCCCATCCAGAGAAATAATAACGGTAGAACTGAGTTTTTAAAAAAATAGAGGGGAAGAAAGAAAGAGACCGATTAGGATATTCCCAGTTTCTGAACAGGTCTTCTCAAATGTAAAATTAACCACAAAAATTACTGTGGAGGCCTGGCAGTATTCTGCCTTATGCCTCTGGACATAGCAAACAGTTGTTTTTACTCTCTGTTGGAAGGGTGGGAAGATGACGAGAGGTACGATGCTTCCAGGAGTCAGCTGGACAGCAGAGAAGTGCTCTGTACAGAAGTGAACTGCTAGTAACAAAGAACTAACACCGATCCAAAGACAAGACACGAGGAGCACGCAGGCAAACACTTCAAGTTCCCAGGGCATAAGCAATACGGAGGGGGCTGTTTGGCCACATGCAAGAACAGAAGCCATCTATGAAAGCATCTTCCCGACACACCAGCTGGAAGCAACAACGTCCAGAATAAGCCTGAAAGGCCCACAAACCTCTTTTGAGATAACACCATCCATTCTACCCAAGGATGAATAATCTGGATTAAGTTATCCCAACAACTTTCACAGAGCAGGTAATATGTCAGCGTCCACTGACAAGAATCAATAGACAGAGCGTTCCGTTCCCCTCTAACTGTAACAGAGTGGGAATGGGTATTACTGAGCAGTTCCAGAGCACAATGACCAGTTACACTGGTAACTCATTTGCATGGTCACACTTCATTCCAGCCCTCAATGGGCATGGGTTCATTCCCTATCACTGCTAAGGAAAATATGGGTAACTTCACTAAGCAGCAATTGGAAAAAGATGCAATATAAAATAAGACTCATTGATTTGAACTGAAAGAAGCAAGTTTGAAATACCTTTGAGCCCATTAAAAAAACCACAGCACCACAACAAACCAGACTGCGAACAGGTTCTACTTAAAAAACCATTTAAAATGCTTCTACACAAACTAAGATGCAGATAATATAGCAGGGGTTTATGACTCCACATGCTTTTCTGAAATCTTGAGCACATTAACTCAGAGAACAGCATTCCCACTATGCCCACACATACCACCCTCAAGGGAGGGAGAAGAAAAAAAGTAATCACTGAGAGTTATTTCAGAAGAGACCCCCTTCTTTTCTCCGCCTCCTTATCCACAAATACTGGATTAATACACACAAAGATTGACCTATAGGTGTCAGAAAGGCCTTCCTGGAGCCCTTCTTCCAGAAGGAACCAGACCTCTTGAGGATGGACACTTTAGTTCCCATCTACTAACTTGAACTAGTAGTTGTTAACATTCTGTGCCATTATACACCAGGATCAGCCTATCCTAAAGTGACCTTTCCCATTCCTGAATGAGCCACTTCAAGTAAATAATTTTTTCCCAAGCATTCAGAATAAGAACAACAACTTGCTTTTAATGTGGTCTTTCATTTAATAACATCAAAGCTCCAATGAGACTTTGCATGGAGCGGCAGGATGGAAAGCCAGCAAACTCATTGTATTTGTCCCCTTCCTACTGGAAGGGACTGGTTTAAACTCCTGCCTCATCTCATACAATCTGTACCCAACATGTATTTTTCTCAACTAAGGCAGGTGACTTCCTGGTGATGAGGAGCCCTCTCATTACTTGTTCTACTGGCTCAAGTGTAGGTGCTACCAGCTCCAAACGAGGGGAGATGGTAGCACACTAAAGTTCAGGGCAATACTCGGAAGGGAGACAACACATTTTCTCAGTCAGCTCTGCAGCGAGGACACGCTCTTCAACGTGAACAGTGTTGTAGCCCAAGTCTATCCAAGCTCCAAAACCACAGCTTTGGTTCAAGGGCTCTTCTCAAGGGAGCAGTGCGAGTCAATCTAGAACTAGAGAGCTTGGATGAGATTAAGAATTGTGTTTGGGGGTGAACCAGAGATCTGACTGGTTATTTAACCTGTACATACAGATTTTTTCCTCCAGCTCCCTGTACTCTGGATATAACTATGCCAAGAGCTGGAGATTAAATCAGGTCAATTTTTTTAATTATTATTTTGTTTTAAACCCCCAACTTTTTCCAAGTCTTGTTTCACATAAAATTCAACAGCAGGTACAAGGCTGAAATGAAAGCTAGGAGGAAAACAAAAAATGGTACAATTTAAAAAGAGTCAGCACAAGCTAGGGAAGAAAATAGGATACTCCAAAGATGTAATTTTGGTCTTCTAAACTAGTCACAGTAGTAAAAAGCTGTATTTCAAACAAGAACAAAGCAATTGTCCTGAATTCAAATGACTATGCTGAAATTGCTTATGTGCTTCTCCTTTGGTAGGTGCTCATCCCCACCACCAGCATTTATAGGTCTAAATGACTTCTCAGGTACTCTATAAAAGAGGCATTTAAGAGCCTACTGTGTTTTTAAACCATTTAAATAATGGATGTGTTCAAATTAAATCATATGTCCTTCTAAAGTAAGAGTCTTTTAAAAGTGGAAAGCATATCTGCCCTGTGAAAACAGTAAGCTGCTTAAGGTTCAAATGCATGTCTCTCCCCGAATATATATGATGCATGGATATGTTCTCAGTTGATTTTTATCTATTTCCTGCAATGCACCACTGCAGTGGAGAATTTCACATGAGAACAAGGCTTGCCAATACCGCAGTAGTGTATTCTAAGATCTAGTACAAAATCTATTACTTTACCTCCCCATTCCCCCATGTCAGCAAATCGTGGAAATGTTTTTAAATGTCCTATTAGGTAATGTATTGATCTAATCTGTGAGCACATGACTTGGGAAGCAATTCAGGGAGCAAGCTAAACAGACAAACCTGCCTGATGCTGTGCAGAGTCTTATTAAACCCTGCCCATGCTGCAGAGACTGTATTTTGCCCTGCATAAAGCTAAGAAATTTGACTTTTCATATGAAAACAGGTATGCTCTGGGCTACTCTGCCATACTCCTCTATATAGCACCCTTTCAGAAAAAAAAGAAACTTCAAGACACATAGGATCAAAGCCCCAAAGTCCTACAGCCTCATTTAGAAAAGCACAGCTATTTCAGCTATCTCTTCTTTAACTACTCTAAGATGTCCATAAAAATATGTGAACTTAATTAGTCCACATCAAAGTCAAAGCAATTCTGCTAGTAGGAAAGATGGATGGGATGATGCCACAGCACAGATTCTCTGTGGCATGACTTATTTATGAGACAAATACTCTCAGCAAAAAAAGGAGACTAGTAGGAAATGAGCAGCAGAGTGACAGCGTGCATCTATTAGGGACTATTTGTTTTATTAAAAACAAAACACAAACCAACACCACACTAAACAAGATAGATCCATTGTTGAGCTTAGCCAAAAAACATTAATCTGGTAGAAAACATTCCTGCTTTTAGAAGAGTTATGCACCATTCTGTCAAGACTTTAAGAGTTATTATAGATGACATTTTGTATTTATTGCAGCAGAGGAAGCCAACTGGCAGCACAGACATTAACCCCATCGCTCACAACTTTTCTGACGATTGTGGGTTTCAATGATGATACACACAACAAACAAATGGCATTCAAGCCAAACTCCCTTCTTGCCATAAGAATAAAACTTCCTCTTTGTCTAAGAGGAGCTGAAGACAAGTTCTACTCCCCTCACAGTGCCTACATGAAAAACCATCACAAAACAATAAAATAAACTTCCCTTTCGGTTTTACAAGAGCTACACAGAACATTTGCTCATTTTCCTTCCAAAGACCGGTTTGCCCAAAGCGCCACAACCCATTCCCAAGAAGCATATTTCTCCTTAAAAACATACCAGAAAAATGAGCTGCCACAGAAAAGGCCATGAACACTAAATAGTTCACAGAACAAGTGCATCCTTTAAAATTACACAGCGAGTCTTTCTCCAAAAGAACATTCGCAGGGCCTCAAACAAGAGTGCTCGCCCTAGCACAGAGCTTAAAATGCAACTATAATGATGGACAAGCTAGAAATTTTGTCTTGTTCCACTTACGATGCTCAGACATCAGCATCTGACGACGTATTTATGCTCATCTCGCTGTATTCATACAGGAATACTCGAAGCCAACTAGCACGTTACTGCTGAGAGCATCCCGAGAATGAAAGCAAATTCTCAGTGTGCTTGCACAGAACACGCTTTGATATCCTCTAAGCTGAAGCTTACTATTTCCTCACACCTCCGTACAAAACAAATTAATAATTCATTTCACTAGCAAACTAAGGCCTTTCATTCACTGGAAAACTTTCATGCGAGTTTGCAAACCTGAAAGTTCTGGAGATACGACAGAGGTGGTCAGAACTACAATCCACCCTTAGAAGAGTCAAGATTTAGACAGACGGATATTCTGAACTCCTCAGGCATGCAAGTCAGCTTAGAAAAACCGGTAGGAAAGCACTATGAACACAAAATACCTTTTTGGAAGAGAAAAGCAAATCTATTTCTCCCACTAAAGCCGGTAGGATGAATGAAAACATTTTCAGAAAAAAATCCCTGGGAGAGAACAATTCTCCCGACAAAAATGTACTCCTTTATTCATTTAAAGAGTTTGCAAATTGCTGCGGTCCCACAAAACAATCATTAACTACGACGTGTGTAGAAATGATCACCCACCTTCCTTCGAAAAGCTTGTGTCTTTTCAGACAGGATGTGCAGCCAATTACTGTGTTTCAACACTTGATGCTGCCTTTGAAACACCAACTTGTTTTGCAAAGTCAGTTTATTTTGCCTGTCTCAAAGGAATGATTCGGGAGGAGAGGTGCAGTTAACTGCTACTGCCTCGAAAGATCAGAGCCCATGGAATTCTAGCTCCTGTTGGTCAGGTGGGCTTGGGTAAACGGTGGCTTCCAAGCAGAGACATTTGGAATCACCTAAATGGAATCAAGCAGCAATTAAAAAACCCTCCAAACAAATAACACCCCCAAAAGCCAACACAAACCAAAAAAGCATCACAATACATCCTCCATTTGGCACTTCACTAATAAGATTCAGGTCTTGGAGCTGAGTTTAAAGCATCTTGTCCACATGTTAAGAAAAAAAAAAAAGGCTGCCTAACAAATACCTGCCTTTTTTGCAGAAACATGGAACTACGAAGTTTCAGCCGCCTGCTCCTTTCCCCCCATCCCAAGACACTACTGAGCACTTTGTTAATTATCTCCAAGCCAAAGTTCCATTAAGACAGGAAAGAGCATTAAACTTACATCTGAAGCACCTCTAACCTTCGCTGGGTTTAAACTGAACATGTAGTGTAATACACGATCCCTGTACTTTGCGGCTGAAGTCTCTGTTGGTCCTGTACTGTCAAACTTCAAAGATACACTGGCAGCGAATTCAAAAAAGCAAGGGCACAATTTCTTCGTGACTGCAGAGCACGGCTGAGAAGCTGGGATAGCAATCCTTGGGCAGGTTCAGTACTCTAGAGGTCACAGTGCCTGGGAAGCACTTTCTGAATTTCCATCACTGCTATCAGGACTGTTAAAACGGGACTTTTTTTAAACGAAGTTTCAGATCTAATGCTGAAACCTTCTCCTCAGAAGTGAAGGATGACAACCTTGCCAGAGAAGTTGTCATTTCTTTCATCTTTTTAGTTTGTTGACTAAAACTTCCCATACTCCAATCTTTTTTTTCCTACCAATATCCAACCAGTCAACAATATTTTGGGGTTTTTTTCCCCCCCCATGAAGTAAAACCCTATATATTCCCTTCTCACGGATGCCTATAAGCCATTAACAGATCACATTTCATGCATTAGTGTCACTGCTTTGTTCAGAAGACCCAAACAAACTTCTGATATGAGATTTTTAAATCGAGCGTAGAGAAATTCATCCCGGTATTTTTATTAGTCTATTCTGTACGCTACCAAAGGGAACGCTACTAGAGAAAGAAAGTTTGGGGTTTTTTAAAATGTATTCACATGCAAAGGGCCGCCCTTTTCTAATAGTGCAATTACAAATGCAATTATTTGTATCTTTTTGGTGTCTCATCATCCGTAGTTTTGATTTCAGGAGGTTTACTTAGATTTTGATCAGGCACAGTTTTCTAAACACGAGGCAATCCTGTATGTGAATGGAGTTGACAACCAGGCCCTCAATCTGTCCACTGACATTTGTGTAAAGAAAAAAAAAGGTCTAGGGCTTCAGTGCAATGCAATGCTTTGAAGAACAACACAGAGAACCATCAAATAGATTAAAATCTTCATCTTGACCCAGCTCAGACTGCTTGCCGACAGTGAATACGAGGAGAGCATTTCTGTGCAGGTCAGATGTCGCTCACGTGGGAGCAAGGGGAGAAGCTTCTACTCAGAGCACCTTTAAACTCCATGAATTCACTAGAAGAAAAATGTCTGTCCTTACTACTGTGAGAATAAGGATCCAAACAGGGTAAAAGAAAGGTAGTTTTGTTAGTATTGTTGTTGCAGGGCTTTTTATTTAACACCCAAGCAGCTGCTGCATCTTACAAGAAAATCTCCCCTGGCACCTAACAGCAGAGTGGGAAGTGACTAGAGCTTTGTATATCTGACTGGTTTGAAAAATACTAATATTCAGCAATAGAGCCAGAGGAGAGGTAGCTTACCCCTCTTGTCCATGCTTATGATTGCACCAAGTGTGGCAATGCAGCTGTAAACCGGGGCCAGGCACGAACAGTCTGGAGAGGAGCAAAAGGAAGAAGGGTGCCCAGCCCAAGCCGCCAGTGAGAGGGGCTGGAGAGGCGAGGGGAGCTGTGCCTGAACCCAAACTGTGGCTGTCACCCATGAGGCCCGATAGGCAGAAGCAGAGAAGCTGCATGACCTAAAAGAGCACTGAAGATAGGCAGCACTAGCCACGTAGCTGAGGCTCTGCATCTCTTTGGAGACCAAAGCCCACATTACAATAATGCATCTGTCACAGGGGTCAGCCACAGTCAGCCTGTCTTTGTCGACGGCTAAGGACATACGATCCAACAGCCTCAAAATCTGTGAGCAATCACAGATGACACAAAAAGTATTCCTTTTCCCATCCGCCAATGTGTTCCTAGCCAGAAAGAAAACATCCCATTAACAACTACAAAAACTGAGACAAGAACAAAAGGAGGCAGAAGAAAAAAAAGAACATTTTTAAAGCTCCACCAACAGTCTTAGAGCAAGAATTCCAGCGTCACTGTCGTAAATACCGACTCATGACTAGTCTGAAATGTTTCATCTTCCAACATTAATTCTGCTCATTCCTCATCCGGACCAAACTTGCAAGACACAAGTCTGAATTTCAGAAATGACTTGGATCTTCCACCAACTTCAGAGGTAAGACTGCAGCAACCCTGAAAATTAAGCCATCAGTAGACTCCGGCTAAGCGCTGCATGATGACGGCACGCATCATCTCCTACGGCGAAAGGTATGAAGATCTGACAAGAACACATTTTTTGCTGACCAGCCAGACCTTGCTCTCGCATCTTCCCTATTTACGGAACAAGTGCTAAACCCTTAACTCGCTATACACGTCCCCTTCAACCGAGGCTGATCACTTCAGCACCATTTACACGCCACAAGTATTATTTCCCCATCTTCCTCTTTAGGAGGCTGCTTGATTACATAATGCTGCACACTGAAAACAAAAATTAGTAGATTATAGTGTTTGGTTTCATTTATGGACATTGTGCTTGGTTTGTCATTTAATGCAGAAAGTGTTAGTTTAATGTAAAGCATGGATATAGAATCAGTTAAGACAAAACAAATACAGGCTGCCGCAGCCAGCTGGGCTCAGTGGCTAGGAAAGCTTATTTAGGCAGAGCACATGCTTTTAGCTAGAACACACCTCTGCATTCCAAAGAGAAATCCCAGCAGGACAGCAAGCTCCCACAACACAGGGATAAGAAAAGCAAGCAGAAAAATTCCCGGGCTGTTAATTACAGTGAAGGCCTATTTCATAATATCAACAACAGATCTTTCTTCTTTTCCTTGATCTTTAAAGGACAAAATACAACAGAAACAAGGCACCTCCACTTCTGCCATTTTACAAGTCGTGTTTTAAAGAGAAGCCTGCCTCTAGAAAAGCTTCACCTACCCTCTACTGTTCCAAAGGAAGGGCTGCAGAAGGAAGGGTGAAAATGGAATTAAGTGCAGATAACATCGCTTTCAGGACCTAAAACATCCCCTCCTTCCTTGATATCAAGCATGAAAGCATACCCAGAGCCACCAGCATTATACAATCTGTCTGTGTAAACAGCAGTGTCTTTCTGAATTAATGAGGTTTCACAAAATTCTAATGCCCCTATTAAAATATGAAAGATGGTAAAGAAGCCATTTCAGGCAAAGTGGTACCCAGCCCCGGGGAGTTAAACCCCATCCACCCTCACGCTAGCACATCCCGCAAATGCAAAGCCTCCTTTTGAGTACCTTCAGGAGACAGCGGGAAGCAGAAAAAGCAAAAACACCAGAAGAAAGGTAACACCACCACTTATGGGGTAAAGCTTTATCTTACAACACAGCGGGGAGTTCTGAAAACCATTTCTGGTAGCCAGCTCCAAACAATTGTTAGTGACCTTTGGAAAGGAACACAGCTTTTACTGAACTCATTGAAAAGTTGAGGCTAACAACTTCAAATCCTCAAACTATTCCAGTTCTTCAGACTATTCAGAGCCTGCAGAACAGGAACTATCAAGACAGAACGCTTCCGACACAACGCCATTGTCTCATTCCACAATGCATCTTTTTGACAACACTTCAGAACTCATAACACGCACGCCGCTTCACATCCTCGCAACAGAACGCTCTGTGAATCAAGATCCTGGAACTCTAGTCACAAGACGGCGAAGAAAAATGTTTCAAGGTGCCGAAGAACACCTTAAAACTATATAAAAAACCCAAATGCTTAGAAATCTCAGCGAAAGACGAAGACCTGGTTTTAAGAAGAAATGGAAAAGGATTCACCTTCCGTTCTACCTACTGCCACTACACATCAGAGCAGCGGAAGTATTCAAACACGATACTCCCACCTTCCAGACGCACTACTAGCCCTTATGGCTGTCCCTTGTAAGCAAGTAGTAACGTGCTACCATAACTCGTAACGTTTTCCACCTCTTCTTGGTGAGGGCATTAAGATTTCTATTAAAGATTTAATTTTGTCCACTGCCAGAGAGCTACAAGAACTTCGATGCAGAAGACAATTTGCCTGTCAAAGTTAATGAATTACTCCAGTCATTCTTTGATTAATCGCACAGAAATTAAGAACGCAGAGAAAAAGGCTCTCCAAGAGAGCGGAAATTTTTCAGAAAGTTTGCAGGCGAGTTCAAGTGTTTTTCATCAGTACTGTGAATCCGTGCCCGAGCATTTCTTTCTCGGTAATGAAATAATCCTTGGAATTAAAGTGCCAAAAAGACTTAATCAGAGCAGCGTTTCCTGACATCCCATGTCTGATAATCAAGGGATGGCAGTGGTAACTGGTGAGGGAAGTGGGGAAACAGTACCACCTACATGTATTTAGCCCAAGATGGGCGTCAGGACTCCCCAGCTCACCAATCCCAGGTAAAACTTATCTCCTAAGAAAAATGAAGAAAAGATTTATCAAATATATTCATACTCCACGTGACCCTTTGGACAAGTTTGCAGTTTGGACCTTTTGCACAGGAATCTCATCACTATAGTTTTACTGGGAAAAAAAAAATCTTATGATGACACTAAAAAGTAACAGGAGAAAAATCAGATAGCGGATGGGTCGGGAACGCTATGGGGAGAGGGGGAAGACAGAACTGGAGTGCCCATGAAAAGTTCTAAGCTATTACTATTGTAGGTAGCTCCCTTAGCACTTGGTACAAGAAATGGACTATACATCAAAATGTTGTTCTGTGCAGTGTCCAACTACTAGAACATTTAAATACGCATTAAGTGTGGCTAAAATGCCCTTTCACCACTCAGGTAAAGATTCATCTTCAGTTTTATGCAAGATGTACAGCTTGTCCTCCAAACTTTAAACTACTTCATGAAAACAAAGACAGTAACCCCCCCGAACAACATCCAGGATAACAAGCAAAAATAGCTATTTATGCATAGCCTTTCAAATCCTGTAAACCAGCTGGTTTTGTTTCAAGAAAAAACCAATTCCTCCCTCTATCTTGCAAATCAGGAATATTGCAAATAAGATCAAAACCGTTTCAGCCCGCTTCACTCCTGCCTCCCTTTTCCCCCACTGGCTCTTGGGAAAGTTTGGCTTTTGCAAGGAACTGTCCCATATATGAATCTTCCTTATCGAATGAAAACACAACTTTAACATAAATATGTGTGTACAAAGTGTACCTATTCTACTGAGAAGAAAGAAAAGGGAATTTGAATCTCAACTTCCTGTAAAGCGTTTCAGGAGGTACTTTCTGTGCTCTCAATACCAAGCACACACTGAGCTCCAGGAAGCCACCGCACATTTTCTACTCAAAAATAGCATCTGACCACAGGTATAGTTTGAATGATGGGAAAAGAGACAGTTTTTGTAGAGGCCTTGCTCTATTTGTGTCTACTTATATTAATGCCACAGACATTCAGTATTTAGCATCACACACTTGGACAGAAGCATATTGGTTTCTGTAAGAGCAGAGGGACCTTTAGAAAGAGATAAACGCACAAGGAGAAACTCCAAGATGTCCTGTTACAGAGCGTTCTGGGCGCATGCACCTGACAAATTAGCGTGTGGCATTTCAGTACTAACAATGCCTGCAGAAGATGCTTGAAAGAAGGGAAGAAGATAGTCTGTTTATGCACTACAGGTGATTGCCAGTGACTACTCACGCACACGCCAGTGATTCATTCAGACAAGATCGCCAGAGATACAGTTACCGTCGCATTTGTCACGCATAAAGAGACATAACTTAGATTCTACACTAGCAAACGCTGGGCCCACAACATGTCCATTAACACTAATAATTAAGAGAAGTAGTGCTCATTTACAGCATCCGTACAGTAAAGCTACAGACTGCTTTCAGAAAAAAAAAAGTCTCGGATATAGTTTACAGTTTATCTTTTCAGGAGAGTTTAAGGGTACTCGGGTGCACATGTGTTTTCATGTCAAGTGGAACACAGGAGAGAATTTCAGTTGTATAAATAAAGTAATTGCATGATTTAAATAACCTGTTTCAAAAGCAAAAATCACAGATCTGAGGACTCCCAACTGAAAAAAAGACAACGCAAAATTGGAACGTGCATTGGTGGAACAAATTGCTTTTTAACTCCTACGGCCAAGGTGATGGAGCTGTTTGCAGGCAGCAATTGTGACAAAATCCAATCATCATCTTTGATCATCCAAACAGAGATTGGGCGTCATTGGCAACTACAAGCCAGACTGGACAGCAGTCTGCAACCTTGTAATTCTGTTTAAGGGAATCTCGCTTTAACGTGGTTGCCACAGTTCAAACAGGCGACAGGAAAAGGAAGTCTGCTCTTTGCCAGCTGAACCTCCATACTGCCATCTACCAATGAAGCAGAACCCACTGTTCCTCAGGACACTTGCTCGAGGACAGAACTTACTCAGAGCTGTGAATGAAATACCCGTTTGCGTCTGAAAACAAGACAGGAAAACAATATCCAAGCAGCCTTCCAAGTACAGCTTCAGATTTGTCACAATGCTCCAAAACGATGACAAGAGAGCTCCAGCATTCATGCACTTGGAAATCGATTACTGTGTGAAATGAAAAATGTCTGTGGTAGAAAATACTGACATCTTGATGGTAATCCTAAGACATGGGGCTTGTGCACATGTGGAGTTAAGTTACACCATCAGCATAACTATCCTGTGTACCAATGCAAAACCGCCTGCAGCATGAGATTTCATTAAAAGACTGAAAATGAGAAAAAAAAGTTAGGTCATCAGATCCTTTAAATTCTCAAAAAAAACCAAAAAGAATTACTGGGAAAAAAAGCAGTAGCTGCAAAGCCCCACTGTGCAAACAAGTCCCTCTGTTATTTGGTTTACAGGTAAGGTGGTGATCCGAAACAGAAGGGCTTTTCCAGTTCATATAAAAATTATTCCTGGACTTGCTCAACACTTGTCCCTAAGGCACAGCTCTCAGAACATCGGAAGTTCAAACTCGTAGGTCAATGCGTAAACAAAAGCCGTAAGCAAAATCGTGTTTGTTGGGGGGGTGGGGATGATGGTGGAGCAGGTAAAGAGGAGGAAGAGAAAATGGTCCTATACAGACGGATTGCAGTTACCTACGACTGCCTGGCAAGCTGCTAACGGGCTGAAATAACCAGAAGTCCATTTGGAGGTAAGAAACCATTCCGCAGTTCTTCGCTGAAGGGATGATTGTCACTCAGGACTTGCAAGCATTACAAGGGTTTGGGGACTTTACAACAAACCCTCCATATTTTAGTCACAAATTAACTAAAAAAGTGGGTCCTTTCAGATTTTACGTATTGGTCAGACTTCACCTCTAACTGTCAACATCACACTGAAGATTTTACAAACATAAAAGGGGACTAAAACATTAGAACAGGCCTGGAAAGATTGCCTGCTTCCTTTGGGTTTTTCCCTAACATGTTTTTGAAAGGGACTGAAGAGCAGTGCTCTGCAGCAGTGACAATCTTTCAAGAGTGGCCACTGTTTCCAACACTCCTACATGCCACTCTGGGGGCAGGAGCAGAGGAATGGCGTATGCATTTAGAGAATGCCCCTGTCTCCATTCACCTGTTCTTCTTTTGATGGAAAGATGATGCTGCCACAAAGATACTCTCTCCTGGGGCAGTTCGATTCGGTTTCTACTGCGGAAAACCAAGTCAGAAACAGCAGCTATTTCAAGGGATAGCAGTGCTTTATTCCAAAGGTTTTATGCAGCTCTTTTGCTGCCAAGAATTCTCCTAGAAAACAGGGGGAAAAAATTTCAGAGTAAGCACTGATATTGTATAAAAACCCACCGAATTCCAATTTCGATCAAACAGGAGACAGGAACACTGACAGCCATACACATCCAGGGAAATTACCAAAAACACATAAAGGGGAAAAAAAGAAGTTATGCCTTTGGTCTTGCTCTGCTGCTCTGACAAAACACAGCAGACCTTGACTCTTCTTTAATTGATCGTTGAATTAGTGAACCTGATCCTAAAAAAGGCAGAGAAGAAAGATTCTGTACTATACTGGATACCACACACCTTGAAGTATCTCGTACTGCCATTCTCCACTCTTCCTGCCCAAGGTCGAGCAAATTACCATTGACTATGTGTGTATTTTTTTAAGAGATATAAATACACATGAAAAACCTAAAGTCTGAAATCCATGGCAATGATAATCAGTGCGATGAAACAAAGGATTAAAACATCAAAATTCAAATTGAGACTTTAGAAAGTTAAGATTTGGGTACACATTTATATTCGGGTGAAAAAAAAAAAACCCACACAGAAAACCCCAGGCAAACAAACAAAAAGCCCTGACCTCTATCCAACAGCAACATCGCAAAAAAGAAATAAGCGTTCTTACAGGATTCTAAACACCAAAACACGGTTTCTCATCACACAGTTCTGGTCTCTTATGACACGAGATGAAGCTCAATAGAAGTCTTCCATGAGACACTGGGATTGAAGTGAGAAATTTTAAAATTATTTACAATAATAATTTGCATTTTTAGTTAAAAAAAATAGATGAAACCACTGCACGATGAACACTAACACAACAGAACAGTGACTGTTCGGCGTGCCAGTACTTAACAACTGAACGCTGACTGGACAAAGGGAAATTTTTCTTCTTCTGTGGTTAAGACGAGACCACGGAGAAGGGCAAAGTTCAAAGTAACTAATAAACCAGCCTTTGCATACATTTTTGGATTATTATTTTTTAATTACCTATGGATACACATACATCTACATCTAACACACCAATTCAACGCGAGACACTGCCTGACCGGCGAGAACACGGTGCCGGAAGTTTAATGAAGCACAGACTTGTAAAGAACCAGCCACACACTTCAACACAGAGACGAGCAGAACTAATACAATTAATGGTTTGTTTGTTGATCGTACATGAATTACAATTACAGTTTTATTGCTCTGTATTGTGTTCAAATATACCCCAGCGTACCTTGGCACAAATCTACGCTTCAAAAAAACCAAGTAATTAGAAAAGCAGTGGAAAATCAGCGCACTGAGTAGTATTTCCACAATTTCTCCTAAGAAATGATTAAGAGACATTAGATACCATGAGCAGTGCTTTCCAATTTAAGAAAAATTATCATTTCCAACTGGCTTCCCATCAGCCAATATAATGTTACTTCCCGATTCTCTCTAGAAACAAGGAATGGTGGTAGAATCCAGAAATCTCATATGCTACTGCAGCACAAAGGTGGCAGGTTCTTGCGTTTCAGACCAACAGAAAATCCTTCTTTTGTTAAGTGGTTTCAAATTTGAATTCCAACACATGCATGCACCACTGAAGAAAGTTATCAGTCATGTTCAACACGCAACTACACAGACTTTGCACAGAATTTAAGCTTTCAAAAGACAGATAAAAAAGCAGTAAGGTCCGTCCGTGTGAAACAACTGTCTTCACGCAAACGGGGAGGTTAAGTCCACACAGTAATTCCTGCTGACATTATAACATCCTTTGGGGAAATGAAACTTGGCCAACAGTGCCTGCACCAAGGCCTCACGTTAGCAATCCTGACTGAGAGAACACATAGCTGGGATGGACAGGATGAGCTGTACCACTCTGACAGAATCAAGACAAAAAACATATTTCACCTTTGAGATACAGAGGGATACTTACACCCCAACAGCCCTCTGTCTTGTTCTATGCTGCTCGAGTAGCTGGTCACTAGTCACCTCACTGGTGTATCCTCAGTGCTTACACCAGGGGGTTCCTGAACTGTCCATATGACAACACACTCTTCCCCCATCATCTCCCTGACCAAAATAAGAGGCTTTGCTTCCAACTCTTCTACCTTCCCTCACTTCTTATGAGGTGTTGTATGGGCTTCCATCTCTCACTATTCTCAGTTTACTTACTCTCCATCAGAGACTGGGAAGTTATTTTGTTGTGTTAAAAGGTAACAACTTCCATCAAGTGGATGCAAGTGCCAAACTAAATTGCAGAGAAGCCCGAATGTCAGACGGCATGGGTTCTGTGCATCTGCCTTCCCTTCTGAATCTCAGTTCTCCCCAAATCAACGTGCATGGTTTGCCAGTATCCACAGCTTCCCCTTCAGTAGAGAATCCATCTGATGCAATCTCAGAAGTTACCACATTGCATTCCAACAGGGAAACATCATCGAAAGGTAGGACTCAGCTCTGCCCCAAAGCTGCAAATGACTGAGGTCTGAAACCAATCAGTTCAAGCAAACAGGTAAGTTTAATGCTCCTTGTCTCCCAGCTGAACAATTGAATCTGGGAGGGGGGAACAGCTGCTTTGGACTTGAAGATCTGAAACTGCAGTCTCACTGGGAAAAAGAGAACTAGGGCATTTATCATTATTTGCTTTCCCTGTTCTTCCCCATACTACAGGAACATTAACAGTTTTCAGAAACTTGTAATTATTTATTGTTCCCAACATACTAACAAACACTCTCTGGCAGATGAGGCATCCTTTCTAGTATGCTCTTCCCTTCAGCCAGCCAGTCGGCGTTTCCAAAACTAAGACAGACTTCCCAACACGTCCTGCTGATTAGGCCATTAGCTGGTACACCAACAGCCTGTTAAAGCTCCAGATCCCGTACCAAAGGCAACATGGGAGTTTGCACATGCGTGGCACTTGTTTAAAAAACAAAACAAACGCATTGTATTTGCTATTAAAAATAACCACAGTGCAATCTGCATTTTGGTTAGAGCACAGAACTTGTCTTGCAATTTGTTCTAAACAAATCCCTGTTTCAGCACTCCCAGAAATGGCACCAGTAATAAATTCAACACCTGTAATGCACGTAACAAGACAGGTTCGGCCTCAATCTATCATTGACTCAGACGTTTCGGCGGAGGCCAGAAATACCACAACTGAACCTTTCTCCAGACAGCTCGGAAGAGCTGTGCAGGCTACCCCAGCAGCAGGATAAAGCTGTCCATGCTCTTAAAGCCCCTGTACACAGAAAAATGAAAGGCTAATAGATATGCACAAACCACAGCACTGGGATGCAGGTAACAAGGGAAAACACGGGAGTGAGGGAGAATTATTAAGTCTTTTACCTGAGCAAAAACCAGAACTCCCTCTGCATACTTCACCTGAAAAACCAGTCAAGAGCTTGAAGCAAAACCGGGATTCCTGGGGAAAGTATTACAATTGCAAATCGCCAGTAATCTCACATACAGCACAGCAAAAGCATTACACGAAATCCCATACAGATTTCTAGTTCTGATCTCTTGCTTTGTTTCTCTGGTTATAAACATGTGTGGTGTTATGTGGACAAATACACGATCCTTATGCTTTACAGCAGGAGTAAAAAAGAATTCGAGAGTACTGTCTCAAGCCTTCTTGAGAATATCTCAAGTTGCTTCAAAGCCATCCCTGCCAAGTAAAGAGGTGGTTTGCTCAGGTCTAAAAAGTCCTTCCTAGTTCTGATTTTCCTGACAGTGTTTCCTATAATCGGGTAGTGTAAAGAACTGAGGGACAAAGAACGAGAAGTAGGGAAGGCTGTATGGCACACTGTCTGGGGGATACCAGAGCAAACTTTCCAACACCACACTGTTGCCCAGATCTTGACCTACGCGAAGACATTTATAATAACATAACTTCCATGGCAACTTCTCTTAAAATAGAAGATGAAGTTCTTGGTAACACAATGCCTAGCCACTGGACACTACAAGATTTATGCCTGTAATACACAGGGAAAAGTGTCTGACCAAACAATCAGTGAATCTCACTGCCCTGGCAATCAAACACACCATGCACAAAATGTAAGTTTTTTTCAGAAACCATCCATTAAATAACTTGCATTTTTCTACCACATGTGTGTGAGGGCCAACATTATTAAGTTTTTCTGGGGAACTTCATCTCCTGTGCCAAAAAGCCACAAATTTTCCTCTTCAGAGCTCTACAACGTCTCAGACGCAGAAGCCTTACAAGGCACAGATGTGACCAAGTAACAGTAGTGGCCCGTACTCTGATCTGGCTTACAGTATCACCTGCCAGTGCGCCCAAGTAACAAGGACTTTGTTAAGTTACAGCCATAAATTCCCGGAATATGGTAAGCAACTTTGGGCATTTTGAGCAGCATAGACTAAAAATGCCAAGTGAGATAAAATTATAACCACCTAACCCGAAGTACTTGCAGTAAGCCAAACAGCATCTTACAGGCCAGTGCCTAGATGTACTGGCCATTATAAAAGAGTTCACAAAGCTTCTGCTTCTTTTGACAGACGGTAAGGACACGGAGGGCAGAATTACAGTTCTTCAGAATCAACCCAACCTAGTCAATGGCAGATGTTCTTAAAGAAAACCTAAAACTTCCACAGCACCCAACTACTGCAGAGAACACAATGAAAAGAGCAAGGGGGACACTGTTTAATTTCTTTTCAAATTCCCCTCACCCTACCTTAAAAACCTTCCTTCCTTTTTAACCTGAACACAAAATAGAACTTCCCTGCAAGCAAACCCAGAGCAATTAGCCACAATCAAAAGTTCATCTACATCTTCGCTAGTGCTCCACAAGAACGCGTTTCACTATGTAATAGTTTTTACTCCCCGAAGTCGGAACAGTCATAAAAAAGGGGGAGGGGAGGTTGATTGCACTAGTTTTACAGCATCTGGCTATGCAATAAGACTCTTGAAATAATTTTCTCTAGTGTAGCATATAGCCAACAAATCTGGCAAGAAGTAACTTTAAGCATGTGTTGCTGTGACAGCAGTGAATTATCACCCCAGTCTGCAGCAAGATTAACACTTGCAACCTTGGCATGAAGAGCGGTCTGCTCAGACAGTGTGTCAGCAGCAGTGCTCCACGATCGGACTCAAAAGGGTGGGCGCACGTTAAGAAGCGAAGAGCACAGAAACGCAGATATTTGCCTAAACTGTAAACAAACAATTTCTAGGGGAAAAGGCAGTGTACAGCCTAAGATACAGGACCACCGAGGGAAAATCAAGGTATGGAAGGAAAAATGAAAAAGCAGCAGTCGAAACCAAGGTACTGCCTATGGCAGAGGACATGCTCCAAAGAACAGTTACAGAACAAGAACTAGAAACCAGCCCACCAGGTTTCTCCTGCTTAACATAAAAACATTGAAGTACCCAGTCAAACGATGCGAAATGAGCTGCTCTGAGAGCCAGGTGCAAATTGTAGAAGAAAGCAATCTCCAAGTCCAACTCAGGACCTTACTCATGCTGTGTCAGAGCTGTCAAATTTTGTGTTCTACAAGAGCAGATGCTATTACTTGCGAGTTAAGTGCAGCTTCAGAAACAGCTCTGGCCTCACTGGAAGGTCAGAGATGAGACTACATCAAACTCAACTCTGCTAAGGAGTCTTGTTGGGCAGGTTCATGGTCATCCATTCCACTTTTCCAGCTAAGTGACCACTAAGAGAAGAAACCTGAGAACAAAGCTCCTTACCACAAGTTCCTTAAAATCTGTGGAGGGAAGTGAAGAAAGCCATGAAGCAGAACAAAACGTGGTGGAACCTCCTTCCTACTTGAACACTCACCATACACAGATCTTTTGCTCTGCAGCATTGATAGCACTATAAAGCATGACTTCTGCTCTTTGATCTAGTTTGCTACAACTGTCTATAAACGCAGTTAGGAGATTCCACCCATCATCAGCTTCACCTCTAATGCAACTTCACTTCATGAACCAGAAGAAATGTTTAATATTAATGCTGATAGAATTGATTTCACAGATTAGGTGTTTCAAGATCTTAACTTGAAGAAAATACTTTAAGAAGTTAAGCAGTGTGTGTTGAAGCATGCGAATTGCTGAGGTTGAGCGATTCAGTACTGCGGAAAACCAGGACAAAAGGATTTCATCTCCTCAAAAAAAAAGGTAATTCACAAGCTGTAAGTAGTAGCTGGATATTAAAGTATGTTAAAGTGACAGGAACAGTCTAATGGGCATCACAATCCGCAAGGTTTTGCACAGAACACAGCCTTCTGCACGACAAAAGGAATATTTTACCATTTCCTTGAAAAGCTTTATTTCAAACACGTACCTGTAAGTAGATATAACATACCTCTCAAATATGACAGCATGAAAGAGAATTAAAGGAACAGTAAGTGTTGAGAATTTTGTAAGGAAATGATTACAATTCATCTACTATCTTGCTAGGAAATTAGCTCCAACTCCTTGAGATTAGAAGCTTCTCTGCAAGTAAAAAGGCAGCAAAAATGTCTAGCAAAGGGGAGTACGCACTGAGTTGAAGCAGACTCTGTAACTGAAGTCAGTTTGGGAAAATCTACTTCATAAAGAAAGCAGGGAAGCGCATCTAAAGTTTCTCGATACTGGCTTGTCGTGATGAAGTGAACGGAACGACCAACTTTCATCCAAGGAGCGAAGTTTAGCATGGAGTGTCCACAGGCCGGACTCCAGCCTTCTGGGGCAGAGTGCCACCACTTCAGCTCCACTGGACTGCTCTGAAACACCAATGAATTCATCCGATATTTCAGAGAGCACACTTACTGCTGCCATCTATGGTTGATCACTCAGGAAAACTAAAACCAAGCCACATCAGTCCTAACAAAAATACATTATCCCCTAACTCCCACAAAATTACAAGGGGGTAAAGTACAGCTCTGGTTTTAGTTCCTCCCCCGAGCAGCTTGTAAATTACTTCTCACCATACTTTTCCCCCCAGTACTCTGCTACCCCAAGCTAGCGTATCTTTCATGGCAGACACAGCCCTAAATCACTCGCCTTTGCTAACGAAGGTGAAAGGATGACTCCCAGATCTATGATGTCCTACAGGATCACAAAACCACCAGCATTCTGTCTTCAAGAGCAGAGATAGATACTACTGAGGTTGGAATATGACAGCCACAGCTTTCTGTGATCCATTCCCCTTCTAGTTCACTCCTCCAGCACAGATAATCACTGAAGCCATGAAACTAAAGGGCACATCCTTCCTTGCCTATTCCCACTAGCACCTGTACACTCCTGGAGGATGCCAGGGGTTTTTTGTTCCTCAAAGTACATTGTTCTTCTGAGAAGGGCCTTTTCACATACTATCATATTGGGTTTATTAACTTATTTATATCAGATACGTGAAATATCTGAACAATTAGGCTTATGTGTCTCAGTTGGGTGGGGTTTTTTCAGCATGCTGGGTTATATCAATCACCTGTGAAGCAAATGCCACCAGAGCAAAATCCAGGCTTGACAGCTATTTTAGGCTTCTGGATTAGAAGCGTTAGCTGCATTAATGGGGCAATGAGAATAAAGTCTTCTGCGGCAAGAGAGCGATGAAACACCAGGTAAGTTGGTATCTCAGCTCCTCTAGAAAATGTCTGGTGTTTGAGCTGCCATCAGGTAACACGATTCCTTCAAGGAGCTCAACTTATTTACTGTCCTCATGTCTGCAAGATGGAAGTTTTCAAAGGCTGCTTGAATATGAAGACCACCACAGAGTTGAGGTGGACCAGCAGGCCTACCTGAATACAGTGGGGTAATACCAACAACAGATCTCACTGGAGTTCTAAGAGATACATTTCTGTCAGCAAAAACTACAAAGCTCACCAAATGAAGGGATTAAACTTCTGGTATCCATCATTTTGAGCCTGTTGTATTTCTTGGGCAGTAAAATGATAGGTTTGAGGTTTTGTTTTAACAAAAGAGCCATCAGCATTAACAAGTTTCTTCTTGTCCGGGTATCTTATAGGTAACAGCATTTTTCAGCAGGCAGGAAAAAACCAGGACAACACATCAGGAAGCATCACACACTCAGTATTACGATAAGGGTTTGGTTTTTTTTTTTCCAATTCGATTATCTGTATAAGCTATGGAATTTAACATTTCACAGATATAGTACAGAAGCACAAAACTAGGAAAAATGAGATGCTAACACACTCAAAATGTTTCAAAAGCTGAAACCTGCATTATACATGTCAAAAAGAAAAAAGACCACAGGCTCCCCAGTCCAGCCGTTTCCATGGCTGCACCAGTACAAGGGTAATTGAGTACCAGCACAACCACTTGCCAGAGGATGGGGTTGCAGAGCTAGCACCTCTCCTCAGGCCTCGAAGCACGTTAGGCTTTTACTGGAGTGCTGCTATTCTCCCGCTATCTCCATCTGGCACACCAGTCCCGCAGGGCTACAGCCAGCTGGCACAGCTCGGAACAGCCTTGGGGCTGCTCTAGACTACACAAGGGAGTAGGCAAGAGGAGAACCAGTACCATAAAGAGCTAATTTACAATCCCATTACCCCATCACCCTCAACTATATGCAGCATGAGCACGATCTAGGCACAGGCCCTGTGACCAGATGCTTTCAACCAACAACAAAAAAACCAAGTTAGAACATATGAACAGAGTTTTATAAGAGAAATCTTAACTTAGAGACAGGCCTGTTTAAAGAGGAAAAAAAGTGGCTTATAACTTGATTACTTAGACAAATACTTAATTTCATGGAATTAAATGTAATATGAAAAGTGGATTTTCTGTAATAGCTGATCACAGATTACAGGCATTCTACACTCCTCGGTTCATTTATTTTTCACAAGGAAACTGGAGTAGCAGTAAATTATTTGCATACAGGAGTAAGTGCTAATGACTGCAAACAAGACAAGTCTCCCGTATCAGTCCCAGCACACACTGGTACGTCTGGGAAAGCGTGCAACACTTACAACTGCAGGTACAAACACACAGCTGTGGCAGCAAGAGAGGCCTACCTTCACAGAATCTTTCAAATGAAGTTAGTATTAGCCATGATTTACAGAAGAAACCGTTAGTACGTGGAAAACATTCTAACAGAGTCAATCTGTCAGTGGCAAAAGTCCGGAGGAAGGCAGCAGTTCACACTGGCAGCAACTGTTACTCAAACTGCTTTACGCAGCCTCCGAGCATCACCAGCTCAGGTCCTCTCTCATCACCCAGGCACTCCTCCCCTCGAGCTACCAACGCTACAGCTCTTTGTTCAGCCCTATGTTGACATGTAACATAGAGCCAATTCAGGTGAAATACTAAGAGGACCAAAAAAAGAACCCAACCATAATCCATCCCTATCTGTTTTCTGGTTCACAGCACAATCGTACCGACATGATGCAGTGAACGGTACAACAGAAAAAACATGCAGCCGAGAGCTGGTAATTCCTTGGGGTGTTAAGGAAAGGCACACACCCCCACAGCCAGAGAGCTGGATTTCATGTTCCCACTCACTAGTTGTTAGCAATAATGCACAGAAAGGTCCAAATTTCACATCTCTTGCTCTCCTCTGGCAAATCAAATACTGCCCTGTCCATCTGCCAAATCCATCACTCATGTCCCGTTAACACCCACAGGACACTAGGGTTTACATTTCACTTCAAGACTTTATAACACGTCAGATTTGCTAACTCACCTTCTTCTCCTGAATGGCATTTTCTGGTGTTCTCTTTACCCCTCCTTAAAACAACTGTCTGCAAAACACCTTCAACCTGCAGGTACAACGATCTCAGAGAAATAAATCGCTCACCTTATAAAGAATTGCTACAACAAAGTAATTCTTCAGGTTAGCGCTAAACTAACTGTTTCATTCGGTTTTTCTAGTCAGACTTTTGCAGTACACAGCCTAAAACCAAAAAACTCCACCTCCTCCTGCCTGAAATATTTCACTAAGGGCCTCAAAACTTACATTCCACTCCTGAGATGTCCCTGTGACCTCACACATACCAGGATCTCTCAAGTTTCTTTGTCATAAAACAGCTCACCACATGGATGAACAGATTCACCTGTTGTCATAAAGCAATTTCTCTAATGCTCCACGTAGATTTTTTCATTTTTAAACTTGGCACTGTTTCAGACACACAGTGATATAGCCCACAGAATTATGGACCTCTGTTGCGCTTGGTGATTTAAGCCCCGCCAATTAGCAAACCAGTGGTTGGCAGAAACTCTTTTGCATGTGCAAGTCTGAATGAATTCTGATAACCGAATCAACGCCGAAAAATTAAAGAGATGCAGAAAACAAATTGAATTTAGTGGGGCACCTCTAGAACCTACACATCAAGAGAAGTGGTAAGAAGCAGAATTACTGTGTGACAAGGAAGCACATGACTAAGTAGTAAAATATAATTATGCTGGACAAACTGCAGGATCAGTTTTCGCAGGGAACAGCCTCACAGTGACACGAGTGCCTCGTTCCTCTTTATGCACCTAACTGCATTAATTCTTGAAACTATTTTCACTGCTTGCCTCTTTCTGTTCTCCACATCACCATTAAGATCCTCCCACAACCAAAAGCACAAAAGGTAGTCACACATGACCAAAGAACTGGGTGTTAAATCATTCAGGTAAGTACGTACAATAATTTTTTTTTTTCCCAGCAGATGCTTGCTAACAAGCACAACAGAAGTCAGGAATGTAGAGAAAAGAGATTATATGAGAATTTCACCCTGGCCACAAGCCGCCAGGCAGGACAGAGATCCAGTGTAAGAACAAAATTGGGCAGTAATATGAAGATAACAAAGCACAGCAGAGAAAAACATAAAAGCTTAAGACAAATTCTGCCTTTGTCACTGGAGGGCACAGGGTCACAAAACCTCACCTAACATAAATGAGGTACTGAAATCAGTCCGCTATGTCAGCTGTCTTCACTTACCAAGCTGTCATACATCTGGTGCGCCATAAATCTTACCTGTATTTATCAAGTGTATTCAAGAATGTCCCTTAAAATCTGACTTACATGCAGTAACAAGCCTCAGAGCACAGGACAGAAGCCCAAATTATAATTAGACAAACTCTGTGAAATCACAGTAGGTAGTTTGAAGACACAAGGAAAGATTCACCTTTCTTTAAAACAGAAATTATTGGGAGGGTGATTGAGAAAAGGCACAAAGAAAGGTTATAGCTGCTGGTTTCTCTCTTGCACTAACACACACTGAAGTAACAGAATTCAAGCCTGTACTTTATGCAAAACAAAAGCCCCTTAAAAACAGAAGCAAAATGTACATATAAAAGCCCTGACCGTTAATTCAGTAAGATGAATCCAAAGTCAAATCCTGTTTAAAAAATGTCTGCTTGGATGCATGAATTTCTGAATGACGAGCAAGGTAATCACCACAAGCAGAACTCAGTGCCATCGGTGTTCGGTGCCACATCATCCCCATCACGTAACTACAGCCAAATACTACAGGGTCTTTCATGTGTTTGGGCAAAAATAAGGTTATGACTAATTTTGCCATTTTTACCCTTTGGATTTATACACACTATTTTTTAAATTCTGAATTTATATATATATGGATGGATGGATGAAAACAACTTGCTTTCATATACTAGGGCAAGAGTTGCAACACCAGATTAAGAAGTGAATGAAAAAGATGAGATATTCTAATGTCTTGACTGAAATGTAGATTAACAACCCCTACAATTTAATTCTACGTAAATACAACTCACTGAAGAGCTCAGCTGTGTGTGCAAACCAACGGTCACATTGCAAGCACAGAACGAGACCATGAAAGCGTAGTTAAAACCAGGTTCTCTTTTCAGACCTACTGTTAAGGCAGCATCTCATTTAGCGAGCTGCTTCTCACTACCACTTTTGATACGAGGGTATTTAATACGTTTGGCATGTTTAGTGTCAGAGTTTCTTACAGGACACCAGAACTTGCACTGGCCCCAGTATTTATACCAAAAAGACAGCACATTTTAAGTGTGATGAAAACAAACTTTTGTTACCATGTCCACTTTTTTCTAAGTTTCACCTTGTCCAATACCCAATTTTAATTCAATGACAGATTTAGCGCACTGTAGACCTTCACAGAAATGTTTCCCAGGGATATGCTGACATCACCGGTGATACTATGCAAAAGGTAGACCAGAAGAGCCGTGTTAATTTCAAGCTCCATTAAACACAGGAAAGGAAGGAGGAGAAGGGGGGAAAAAGTTACCTTTACCAACTTGGAAAAGCATCAGAGACAGAAAAAAAATTAAGAATTTTAAAGTAGTGTTACCAATAACTGACAGGTTTAAAAAAAAACCCCAAAAACACTTGAGTAACAGTCTACAGACGTAGAGAACTGAAAAAGAAGTCGAGTATTTGCTGTCTTTCACACACAAAAGAATGTGACAAGGCAGACTGCTTGCTGCTAATCGGTTACCAACTGATAAAGTGATTCTCAGGTTACTTGGAGTCCACTGGTGTCTGGTAACAGTTTGCTTTACTGATCCTCAAATAGGTCTTGAAATAGATAGAATGATTCTTTTTCTTAAATGCAAGCTCCCAGCACAGTGGGAGCTGTCCTAGCACTAAAGTACACCACAGATCATTCTGGAGTTGCCATGCAAGTGACAGTAACATGGTACCACCATCCGGGAACGTGCTCTGAACCAAAGAGAAGACAGGTTAATTTTGTGGCGAGTAGCTCTTTACACCACTGATTATATTACTAGCTAATGCAGCAAAGTTCTTACCTTGAACGAAGCCGAGTGTACGTAAAAGACTGCCAAATCAATATGTAAAAGAATACAACCACCAAGACAGAGCTTTCATCCAGTCAGATTAGATCTATCAGCTTCTAAAACTGCTTCTGCTAAGGAAAGGTTCCCAGTTCAGGCCTCTCGGATAACATATGGCTCTCCCTACGCTCCAGCACTGCTTGCTGACAACACAGTCCAGGATAACATAAACTCTAATGTCATCATAGCATTTCACTCACCTTGCTCTGCTACCCATGGGTTAACAAGAGACTGGAGAGAGCTGCTCTAGGCAGCTCCTTCTGTTCAAGTCTAGAAAGACCCTAACAACAGCAGCTCTTTGCATGGTTCAAAAAAAAAAAAAGTTAAAGACACAGTTCTAGTAAATCTCGCGAAACACATACACATCACCTTCAGATTGCCTTTCTTGAGATGGCACTATAATCACTGACTGGTTTGGAAGGGACCTTAAAGCCCACACCCTGCCACAGGCAGGGACACCCTCCACTGGCCCAGGTTGCTCCAAGCCTCATCCAGCCTGGCCTTGGACACTGCCAGGGATGGGGCAGCCACAGCTTCTCTGGGAACCTGTCCCAGTGCTCCCCATCCTCTCCAGGAAGAATTTCTTCCTTATAGCCAATCCAAATCTCTCCTCTTTCAATTTGAACCTGTTACCCCTTGTCCTGTCACTCCCTGCCCTTGTGAAAAGTGTGTGTTCCTGTGTGCCACATTCTTGTAGCCCCTTCACGTACTGGAAGGCTGCCTGATACATAATCAAGGGTACACATGTATCTCATCACCTTAGATGCTGCCACATGCTACAGACATTATAAACAGTTGGAGAACCACGGGAATACAAGAATTAAAAAACCCAAACCCGATGTTTTCAAGTAGCTGTCAGCCATCTGGAACAGAAAGGTAGGGCTGATTAAAAAAGCCCTATATCTAACAGGACAAAGACATCAAGAAACCACAGTTTGGAGTCAATTGCACATGAACAGGAGCAACTGTGGGTGCTAGGTTTAACGTTAGAAACAAGCTTCTCAACACAGCAAACCTTTCTCTGGTTTAAACCAAATCAGCTACCGCTGGGAATCACATTAACAGTTGCAACAGCATTTGTTACAAAGCAGGATCCCCAGAGTACCTCCCAAAGGAAAACATACTTCTTTTTTACTCCAGCTCAAGTAGCACTAAGCCAGGAGGAGTGGAGTCGGCAACTCACAAGCAGGCAACTTCCACTCCCAGTCAGCAGCATATACCCGTTGATTTGTTACTCCAGTTACTAAAGACAGAAAATCCTCAAATGAAAGGAGGAGAGTAGAAGGTCTGAAAATGATTTGCAGCTCTGGTTTCACATTAACGCTACAGATTAAGGCCTGAAACAAAAATGAGGATATCAGCTAACCTTTGTTTGGGGTTTAAAGCTTTGATGGCTTAAAATAAAGCTCAACAGATAGTCCAACAAATCAAACAAAGCCACTCCGCTCTGCTCACCTCCACACTGCTGGCTGTCATTCTAGTCTGAAAGCTTTCAACATTTTCAGCATCAAGCAAGTAAGATCACTGACTGCAGACAGAATTAAAGAGATGCTGTAACTGCTCCCAACAAACAGCCTGGCTGTTAGCAAACCTGGACCGCCGATAAGACTACAGAAACAAAAGAAACCTTCTTGTCCAGCATATCCCTGTTTTTCACTTTGTCAGCTTGTGCAGATCCATCACCTTTCTCCACAACAAGGAACAACCAAGAGTATGGGGAAAACTGCATTTATTGTGCTCATTTGTCTCTCCATCCATATTAAAAGAACTAGAGAAGGAAATGGTTCCAAGACAACTACTATCCATGAGTCAGCTTTAACGACAGAGATCTGCGTAACCTCCTTTAAATCAGACTGTTGACCTAGAGAGAGAGATGAGCAAGCGTTCAGGTAAGCCCTGAGTATTCCTCTCCCACAGCTCCAGAACTGCTATTCACCACCGTTGAGTTCATGTCACAAGACATTCCTAACCTCTGGCCCAAAAAGTAACCATGTATTTAAAAAAAAACATCGCAGAGAACGCAAAATCGGGATTAGCACCACTAGGAGGACGAAGATCTTGTATTATATTCTTCTTTGGCACCAAAGCTCCCGCTCAACAGAGTGTTTTCAATCTGGCTTGTCCCACGTATGCAAGGCTCCACTGCCTGTGAAGGTAAAAATCTCGTGGCTGGGTCTCTCTCACACCAAAGATCGTGTCTTCACGCCAAGAGGAAAGAGAACATTACCTTCAGCAGGTTTAAGGACCTTTTTACTCCTTAGAGGTTAAGAACTAAGGCCAATTGTTCAGGTATAAAACTGGCCACCTCCTGAACAATGAAGCTTGCGGCTGATTTTAACACTTCTTATGGGCTTTCAGGGAGTCCCCACAACACATGGCAAAGAACATCCTTCCTCAGCGGACCAGACCATTCCCACATGCAGCCAAAGAGGAGTATACAGCTGAAAAAAAACAGACATGCTTCTTGAATCCTGGACTCCTCTTTCCAATTCTCCGCAGATTTGTAATCCAGAAGTTTGGTGCGTATGCTAAAAAACGTTAAAGAAAAACAAGCTAAGGTTTCCTTATTAATGTAAGCAATCAAAGCAGCGAGCCTGAGAAGGCGGCACAGCCTGGTAAGGTTCCTTGCCCATCTGTTATGGTACAAAGCATATCGCCTAAGCAACACTTCCCTGTTCCTGGACAGGTATATGGGGCAAGGCTGCGAGGGAAAAAGCAAACGAGGAAGCGTGCCTCAACAGGAATTGGATGAGAAGTTCCACCATTGCCGTACCCTGTGATTACAAGGTCATTTTAGCAAGAGCTTAACACGTTGATTTCGACTGTGAACCGCAATACTTGCTACTGAAAACACGCCATGGCATTTATCTGCCAAGATACTAAGCTTTTTCTACTTTGAAAGTTAGGAAATGAACCAAAATCATTTCAATTTTAAGTATCTATGAATCAGTTATCCGACAAATATTAGAAGGAACAAAGGACTGAAGTCGCAAGTACGTGGGGAGATGGATACCTGAAGAAAGGTCATCACCTGTAGGAAAAACATTTCTTCACAGGTGAAAGCATCCATCAGTCTGGAGGGTCCACGTAAAGAGAGAACAGTGGAAAAAACAAGGGAAGCTCTCCAACAGGAAGAAATACGCCAGAATGCACCGTCTGTCGATGAGAGCGTACAACCCCTGACAGGCAATTATTCTTTGATCTATCGGCAGAAGCACAGGACAAACATTCTGAAATTCCAGATAGGACCCTGTGCATATCGTGACTGTGGTCATGATGAGCAGATCACTTTTATCACTGTGAGCCTTTTCAGAGCAGTGATGTTAAGAACCATTCAGAACAAGACAGTTTTTCTCCAAGGCGGATAGTCCAGTAAGACAGAATTTAACTGTCAATTCAGCTACCCCTGAAGCACTGAAACCATTGCTTATCAACTCCGAGACACAAATATGCATCTACATGTCTAATTGTTCACTGATGGGGACCAAAACCTACATTCACCACTGCAAAACGGATTTTTCTCATCTGTAATTCCAGAGGAGTAAGCAAAGCGTCTGAAGTACAACCCTACAGAAAAATGGAAAGGGCTGACACGAGGGGCTGGCAGTATGACTTTTTAGCATCCTTCGTCTTGTTCTGTAATTCCTGAATGGGGGGCAAGGGTGTTAAATTTAAGGACCTCTGACACAGTGTTATTTAAGTGTGAGATAATTTCCACATCAAAATATTCAAGGTAGAGTCCACGACCTACAGAAACACAAGCTTCACCATCAGCTTATCAAACAGATTCTAACCACCACAAATTAAAAATCAAGAGTTACAAGTCGAAGTCGTAAAGCCAAGACAGTCAACCCTAATTTTGTGCCACTTCACATACAACTTAAGCCTTAAAAATCTAGTTCCAACTTTTAATCACAATATCGAGAGCCATTCTTCAGGTATCTTCCTCCACCCCTTTTCCTGTTCCACTCTCCAAACAGCGTGACAGACAGCTTTTGTCTTCGCTTATTTACCATCAGCAACACATTTACGCTATGGCAAAGCCTTTGCCTGAACAGCATCTTCTACAACTGCTGCACTTTACTACTTTGGCCAAGAGGCAGTGAGGTGAGGCAAGCTACAGCCTCCCTCCTTCGTGTAGATACAGAGATGCACCATGACGACAGCTCAAACCCCGGTGTAGACGATGCTTCAGAAGCATACATACTCCTAAAAGCTTCACCGGAATTCCAGTATCTACAGAGATATATACATAATTACCTCTCGCTTCTGACTGAGAATTCAAATACACGTTCAGGAGACAGCTTTCTGACTATAAACTGTGCTTTACAGCTATTCCATTCAAAGCGCTGGCTGTAAAGCATACTGAACCGAGAGCTGAAGCTCATAAAAGCTTATTCGCAGAAAAGGTACGTATTAAAAACGAACAGCAAACAGCAAGCAGCGTTAAAATGGTCTTCCAAAGCATAATGCAGCAGGCAGTGTAAGTGAAGCAGGAGCAATGGACACTTTCTGCCCCCTGCAGTTGCCATCGCTATCGAGATTTTTTTTTAAGACAGCCTTAGGAGGGATAGTACGTTCCCATTCTGCAAACCAAACCATTCACTTCTGGCTATCACCAGTCAGCCAAGGCGTTTTGTACAGCTTGGTTCATCTGGCTAACCGGTCAATCGACCCACGCTTCCCATTAACGTCCAACTACACATGTTGAAGGTTTTCAGTGACATATGAATGATGTGATTGTCCTCGATTTTGCAACAGAAAATCACCTTTTACTAAGCCTTTAATTTGACCTCATCATTTTGATTAAGAACAAAAACCCCCACTGACAAACAGGTACTCTTCAGCATTCCGAGCTATGCTCCTAAAACATATATACACATAATATATGTATGTGTAAAAAAAGGACAAAGGATCGTTTTCCGGTTATTAAACTACAAGCACGCCTCCAAAGAGAAAATACCGTTTACCACATTTCACATGTAGAACGGTAAGGCATACATACGGACAGAGAATTTCAGTCAAGAAAAATTCCATGGAAGGGAGTCTCACGTCAACATGCAGGAGCGGCAAGTACGGAAACTGTCGTTTATATACTTCCTTCCGTCTTTACGAATACAGATCGGGAATTGAATCCCAAATTCAGCTAGCCGAAATGTTTCCCCATACGTGATTTCACTCCCACATATTTCAGGTTGGCTGAATTCAGGAATCCAACTATTTTCAGACTGGTAACCTGCTTTAAAAACAAAAAAAGGAGGGGTAGCATTTTTAGCATGTATTTGGAAAACCGACGTTTTCCATGAGATGATAGATAATTCTGAAGCAATCCTGTTCTGCTCTATGAGCCTGGCTGTGCAAAGAGGAAGCGAGAAGAGATTGATTACAATGGAATATTATTTATTGCCAGCTCTTGTTTCAAGCCATGAGGAACACATCGCTACCACGAGATCTCAGAAGAAAAACCCTGAACTGTTGCAGCACACAAATGGTATGCAGGCTCCAAAGGATGCTCTATACTGACAAAAGAACCTCAACAAACCACAAAAAAAAAAAGTGTTAATTTTGCTAATGAAATTTTATTTTTGTTCTTCCAGCATAACGACTTATATTTGTCTGAGACATCTTTCTACCTCATTTTTTCTTCCACAGCACACATGTAATTTCTTCCTCCATTTATGCTGTAAGTACCATGTATTAAATACCAACTTGTATTTTGATAGACCAAAGGCTAAATAAAACCAGATTTTGACTACTGTACTACACAATATTGACTTGTAGGGGATCATAAATACTGAAAACAAGTTTCACTCTATTTTGCAGGGCTATCAAGTAACTACATACATTTAAAAATGTCTTTCTGCTGAGATTCCAGGGGTTTTTTCCCCTCTTCAAGTAAAAAACTGGAATATGGGGTTGCCCCGAGAACATAAACTGAACACAGAAAGCTGGTTAGCCACCTCTGCCCTCAAGTGCATCTGACATACTCCAGCCCTATTATGAATAATAAGCCGAGCGGCTTAATGCAAAGCAACCGGGATCAGAAAGTTTTCAATGGGTTGTTTCAACACAAACACAATCTGCGCCGTCCCAAAACACCCAAGTTTCGCTACGTGTGGCTGATGCGCTCCCCTCCTCAGTCACGAATACGATGACTGATTGATAGAAATCTGCCAAGTCACTTCGAAGTACGAACTAGTTGATCCTAGGGAAAACAGTAATTAGTCGCAGAGAGAAGTCCTCCAGAAACACGCATCGGGACAGGGATTTAATTTTAGAAGATACGTGGGAAAAAAAAAAGTGCTCTTCCCCCTCGCGTTTTGCCTCATCAAGGCGGATTTTTTTTCCCCTGGTGTTTGCCTGCGCAGTGCATGCCCCGAGCACCAACACGCTCCCAGAGCTAACTCCCCTCTCCCCTTCCGCGTACTCCAGGCTGAGTCAGTTCCTTCCCTCCCCCCGCCCCACTACAGCAGGAATCCCCTTTCCAAGTGGGTTATTAGAACGAGCAGCTTTTCCTTCTTTTTAAGGGAGAAAAAAAATATATAAATAAACCGATGTCGTCGTGTCCGCCCCCGGGACCCGCAGCCACGCTCCCAGCCATTGTGCCTCCCCGCTTTCCCCCCCCATCCGCACACGCCGCCGTGCTCCGGGCGACCCCGCCGCAGCCCCCCCGGGGCTCCCCGGCGGCACAAAGCTCCGCCGCAGGCCGGACGTGCCCGTTGCCCCGGGCCTCCCCTCCCCCCCCCCGCAGCCGTATTCCGGGAAACCCTCGCTGCCCTCCCGCACCTCCGGGAGGAGGAGGAGGCGGCGGCGGCGCTGCGGAACAGCCCTGCTGCAGAAAGCCGTCCCCGCCGCCGGGGCAGGTGGTAAGGGAGGCCCCGCCGGTGGGCGCCTCCGGTGACCGGCCCCGCTGTACACCCTCCACCCCGGAGGCCGGAGACACCGACCGCTTCCTACGACCGCGTGCCGGAGCCCGGGCCCCTTCCCGGCCGGTGGGGCGGGGACGGGGCTTGGGGGAGGCTTCGGGCCCACCTGCCCCGTGGGGAGGGAAGGAGGGGGGGAGGGAAGGAGGGGGGGAGGGAAGGAGGGAGGGAGGGAGGGAGGGAGAGCGGGGGACCCGTCCCCTCCCCGCACCCGCGGGCAGGCCGAGGCGGCGGAGGGAGGGGAAGGGACGGGAGGGGAAAGAGGGAGGGGGGGGGGGGGGGGGTGGATGCGAGCCGCCCCCGGTACCTTGCGCTTCCTGGTCTCGGCCGAGCCGCTCCACACGAAGCACTGGTAAATCGCCCGCAGGTTCTGCTTCCAGTTCTCCACCTTGAAGCCGGTCACATGGCAGCACCCGGCCGCCGGCGGACTCATGTCAGACCCCCCCACATCAATCCGCCCGCAAACGGGCCGGGCCGGCGGGCGACGAGCCGGCCCCTTCCCCCCCCACCCCCCCGCCCCACTCCGCAGCAACCGCACGGACGCGGGCACGGGCCGGGGCGGCCGCGCGCCCGCCCGCGCGCCACCTCCCCCCCCCCCCCGCCGCCGCGCGCCCGCCCTCCCTCAGGGGCTCCGGCCCCTCAGGCCGCCGCCGGCCGCGCGGCCTCCGCCGCCCCCGCGGGCTGCTGTGGGGGCCGCGGGGAGCGGCTGGCACATAGAGCCGGGGCTCCTCGCCGCCACGGCCCCCCCGGCTCCCAACAAAGCGCGGCGGCGGCGGCGGGCGGGCAGCGCGCGCTCCCTCTCGCCCGCCCTCTCCCTCACACACAAAGATGGGGCTTCTCTGAGGCGAGGAGGAGGCGGCTGTAGCGGCCGCTGCCGCCCCCGGAGTGGCCGCCGCTCCCTTTCTACCTCATAGAGGCCGCTGTGGAAGCGGAGGGGAAGGGGGGCGGGGGCGGGGGCGCGCTGGTGGCGGCGACCCTGGCCGCGGTGTGAGCGAGCGTGTGTGGTGAAGGGGGCGAGTCTCCGCCCGCCGCCGCTCCTGCTCCCCCAGCCGGCCGCCCGCTCGGCTCTTGTCTCTTTAAACCGGCCCCCCCCCGCCTCCTTCGCCGTCTCCTTCCTCCTCCTCGCCCGCACCCCCCTCCGCCCGCCGTGTGCAATGGTCCGAGCCGCTAACTCAACCCAGCCCGCCGGGCCCGGAGTGGGACAGACCAACGGGGAAGGGGCGGTAGATGCGCCCCCCACCCTTGAGGGAGGGAGCCGGAGGAGGAAGAAGCGCGGCAATTGGTCCACGCGCCTGTCACTCCGCCGCTGAGATGGCCTCTAGCGTCTCATTGGTTCCTTCCCCTTTCTTCTCCCCCCCCGCGCCCCCCCCCCAGCATTTCCCCCCTGCCGGAAAGGGGCGGGAAGGGCTCGTCCGATTGACAGAACATCCGACTAACGGGAGGAAAGGGCGGGGCCTGACTGGTGATTTTGCAGGACGACTGGTCAGGAGGGCCGTCACTCACACCCCAGGAAGTGAAGGGATTGGCGATGGTCGGCTGAGGGGCGGTCCCTCCGAGCAGTGGCCTGCGCTGTGGGGGCAGCGGTGCTGTCACATCCGCTGGTCCCGGCTGTTTCGCTGCTCCCTCAGTGATTTCCTGAGGGGAGAGGGGCGGCGGCGGCCGGGCCGCTCCCCGGGGCAGGGCTCCCGCTCCCGAGGCAGGGCTGGCTCCCCGGCTGTGCCTCTGTGTGCTTGGCGGAGGCCCTGCCAAGCCCCGGCCTCCGCGCCCCTCAGGGCTCCCGCCCGTGGGCTGGCTCCACAGCGGGCTGCGGTTAGGTCAGCCGGTATCGCGGGACAGAATCCACACGAGAAGCAGGCCCCGATCGTTGGCAGGTTCAAAGAGCCGAGTGCGGCTTTGTGGGGGCAGGTCGGGGTGTTACAGGCCTCGCCGAGCATCGAGAGGGTTGGGGTCTGCGGAGAAGACCCGTGCGATGCTCGGGGTTGCCCTGAGGACCGTATATGGTGGCTCTGTACTGCCATCCCCCTCTCCTGGTGTTTCCACTGGGAAGAAACAAAACTACCATATAACCAGAACTGGTATTATTTCAGCTTTTTTCCTATAAATGACTATACAAGGAAATGAGAAGGCAGTGAAATAGCCCTGAATCTGTTCGTGGTTCCTGGCTTGTGTGCCACACGCACTGCGGGGTTAGGCGATGGCTCGAGGGAAAGGATGGGGCTCGGCAGTGATTTGTGAGCAGACAGGCAGGAGGCTTTGCGGAGGCTAGGTTCTGACACAGCCCTGGACGGACTGTGCAAGCAAGGTAGTGGTTAAGTACCACTGCATTATTTTATCAATCCATTTTTCAATCCATACTACTTACATTCTTTCTCAGGAGCTATACAACCTTTAAGTCAGATTTTTATAAGGCCCTGTCCGGTTCCCTGGCCTACTGCTGCAGCTTGTAGGAATCAGTGACAATTACAGCCATCACCTGAGGACAGAATCACTGTGTTCTTCAGAGGTGCTGCCATTTCAGAAAGCAAGCAGGGTATCTGGTAGTGTAAGAAAGGTTTTTTTCATGATTCACGTATAACCATAAGGTTTGGTGGCAGAGCAAGTAGGGAATATAGGGCTTTGTATATATATACCCTCTGACTGTGAAGCAGCAGCAGGCCACGCTGTCCTGCCAGCGTAGCTCTGTGTCATATGTGTGACCTGTAATGCTAACACAGATCGCTCGGTCTCCCTGGCTCGTGCTGCTCTCTGAAATCCCTCTTCCGCACAGTTTGGGGATTACGGCTCCAGCAATGAAATTAGAATTGCCCCACAGGAGGAGAAAAAAAGATGCCAAGGGACAGGCAAGGGCCCAGTTATCCCACCGCATACGCAAGCTGGTGGAGGTAGCTAGTTGGCCTGCTAGCATTGCTATCTGCACGGAATGTTTCAGAAGATTACGTGCAAAATCTGGAGTGAGGCTATTCTATACCCTCTCTTTGACCTCATCTAATCATTAGACCAATTAAGTCATCATAGTGAGCGTGCAACCCACACCTCTTCTTGAAAAGGTAACGAGAACTGGTGCTGCACACACTTTCCACACGTTAACCCGTCACCTTACCCTCGGCTCTGCCGCGTTACGCTCCCAACCCCAGTCACTCCAGCGCTGCAGCTCTGACACCCCCTACTCACCCTAATGCATCAGAGGGACTCCGAGCCATCACAGGACTCCGAAGCCCTCGTCCTTTCTGGGCGAGAAGATCCCTGCACATGCGTGACACCTTCCTGACGCCAGTAAGTGCAGTTTAATGACCCCAGTGTCGCGCATTTCCCACATCAAGGAACGGCTGGGCGTCTTGCTAAAACAGTCATTCCCTCCAGTCCGAACGGCTCTTTTATAAACATAATAAACAGTGTGAACCAATTAAGCTGTATTTTCTCCCACGCTTGGGCCAAGCTCCCTGATGGTACCTACACAGCTTCCTCTTTCCTTCCTTTGAAGCCCGCATCAGAATCCATTGCAGTGTGCACAAAGAAGCTGAGGCCACTGAACCACTCCCATATCGATACCCATGTCTAACTGATGATCAGTAGGTTGTTTCCCTCAACGCTGCTGCTCTCAAAATCTCCCTCTTATCTTGCCCAAGCTCCTAAGCTGTTTGGAGCAGGGATTTGGGGGTTTTGCTGGTGGTGGTTTTGGGATGCATTTGTCCAGTGGGGGTTATGAGGTAATAACCGAGCTAAAGTGAAACCTTTATAGATCTGAGAAGGCTCCCCCAGTGTTAAAAAACAGCCTGGTGGGTTTGGCGATGATCCTTTTCTACTAACTCAAGTGTTAATATTGACTTCATTTGTAGCAGTCCCATCTTCACAAAGATGATACCAAAGAAACTTCTTACATCAGCCATACTCTTTAATATCACTCTGATTTTAAGGCCAGATCTACAGCAGATGTATTCAAGGTCTCACCTAAGAAATGTCATAAACTTTTTAATAACCTTGATCTTAACATCTACCAGACCATTAGCAATGAAAAACCAGCAGGAAAATAAAGATCTTTTACCAATCAAACAACTCTTTCGTCTTCTCAAAAGAAATGTACCTAAGTCATGACGTATGTTCCTACCATTGTCCCGCTTTCTTAGCCCATGTCTCTGCCAAAACCATTCGGTCTCTTCCTAGGTTCCCCGAGAAAAGATTCACCACCTCCTTCCTTCCTCTAAAGTTTCTCACCGTGGGCTTCCAGAGGGAATCTGGACTCTCACTGCTAGATCCTGCTGTTAAAGCAGAATCAGTGAATATGGTTTTGCTGTGGTGCTTGAGGCATCTCAGCTTCAGACTATGGCCCATTTCATTCGTTATAAGCCAAAATTTTTCATTTGTTAGCCACATTTCAGCCATTATTAGTCGTGAGTCAAGTTCCAAAGATCTGGGTGCCCTGATGTCTGTAGCAGGGCAAAAGCATCACCACCTTGACCTCCAGGAGAACTAACCATTGTGTCCAAAAGCAGCAGGCGCAGAAAGCCACCCTCCACCCCGCGAAAGCCACCTACACATCCAGCGGAACAGACGGAAGTTAAAGATTACCAGCATTTATCCCAAGGTGGAGAGATCTGAAGGGGATGGGTGCTTAGCGTCCTAACAGCATTTAGTATTTATTCTATGTGATCTGAGTATCTTCCAGTTAAACAAAACCCCTGATATTACTAGAGTCTAAATCCAAGTAGAGAGTTATTCTTATTCTGCACCAACCTACTGTTACTAATCTCGGGCTTTTCTCCATGGCTACCACATCAAAACAGGAGATAAAGATAAAAGACAGAATTTCTGCCAATGAAATTTAAGTCCACCTCTCTGAAAAATTAGGATACCAAAAAGACAATACCTATGACCAATGAACCCCGCGGATTCTGAATTTTTCACGGAGATTTCGGCGCCACTCCCGTGCAGAGTCCCCACATGTACTCAGTGCAGGGTGTGGTGATGTTTGTCTACTGCAGAAATAACATGAATTGTGAGTTTATAAACACGATGGTTTTCTTTTAAGAAACACGAATTTGTTAGCGTTTCCCTCTCAAAGAAATATTTCCTTTGGAAAAACACTAGTTTTTCTCTCTGGCCAGTTGAAGGACAGTTAGAACATGATCTATTCCTGCCCCCTGAGGTTTCATGGCCCACAGCCTGAAGACCTGCTGAGGATGTGAGCAGCATTCTTTGAGACACAGTGCACCCACCTGCAGGACACCCATCCTCAACCACCCCGACCGTCAATGGGAGCCGAGGCCCACTGCCCCCCCACCCCCCCACCCCAAAAGGCAGAAGTGTAGACATTTAAAGATCAACTTTTAGGGGACATTTCCAAGGTATGGATGTTACCTTTCAAAGCTCCTCCAAGGTTTTCCTGGCATTTATTCTCCATAAAGAGCAATCTCTTTAAGCCAGAAATCCAACCTAAGGTTCTTGTTGTCAATGAATTATTCTAGAACCAGAGTAAAAATCCACTCTAAAATAGTGTAGAGATGAATGGCTCTTGGGAATTCTTGAGGCCAGCTCCTGACTTGGGGAGCTTGAGGCAAGCTCTACAAGGGGGCACTGTCATTAAACCCTCTGCTTTCCATCCTGAGGACACCAGAATCTTTCCAGTGAAGAACAGAAACTCCAGACTCCGCAAACACTTTTGACTGTTCCAGCCCGCTCATAAAGGTGAGGCAGCAGCACAGAGGAGCAGTCAAAACAAAACAGGAGCGGAGAAGAGTGACAACATTTTGTCATGTAATAATGTTCAGTCAGGTCCTGCTTGCTACACACACACACACACGAGTTTACAAGTTTGCTGTAGTTTAATTTACTCTTGGGCACAGCTTGCGAGTGTTTCTACACTAAAAACTTTTGGTGCAGCAGATAGCTTGGGAAAGAACTTGCCTCTGGGGGCAGGAAACCGTTTCAATCCCTCCCTGTGTCTCTTGGAGGAATTTTTAATTTTAAAGCATTGATGATTATGCTAATTAGTGCTTACCCCCAAATGACAATGGAATATAAATGTTGATAGTAGCTAAAACATACTGTAAATGTGCAGCAAACGCTTCCTCCAGAGAGTCATCTACATGGCGTGATAGCTCAGCTGGGAAGAAGCGGAGTTCCTCACGCAGCAAAGCAAAGTAACTATCTTCGATCCATGTCATCCCAAGGTGGCACTTCCAGATTGTGCTGGATAACCATGAATCAACTGTTGCTTCATCACTTGGGAACGCTTTTCCACATAATATGCATTAAAATATCCAATTTAGTTCGCAGGTAAACATGAACCTTTCCCTTAGATCAGCTGGATGAGAAGCATCACGGATTTAGCTAGGATTCCTCACAAAAACTTGGATTACAAGTGAAGGGGGCTTAAGTCGGAACCTACAAGAGACTGTAGACCCTGGCTCCCCCAATGGATGTGAAGGGAGCTCTTCAGGAGCTTGCACTGCTTGCTGGTTTGAAACACAAGCTTCCAAAGTTCTTAATCCTGCACATGCTTGGTAGACCTGAAAAAGGAACTCAGGAATACGTTGCCATAAAGTAGTACTCCTCAAGTGTCATCCTGCGTCTGCTGGAGCAATCAAAGCAGACTCCTAAGTAGGCGCTCCTCCACACACAGAGAAGAGAAGCACAGCTTGGGTATCTGTGGTAGATGCTGGACTTCAGCACTCACATCTTTTTGGCTTCCCCTGGACCTGGGTCTCCAGATATGAACCTCATTTCATCCAGGAAGAGACACAGAGAGGCCTGTGTGCCAATGTTATACACAGTTACGGTATCTTGGGCTCGTCACGGAGACTCTGCTCCTGCAAGCACAAGGACTCTCCATGCTAATAACCAATACATAATAGCATCACAGAGTCACAGACTGGTTTGGGTTGAAGGTACCTTACAGCCCCCCCAGTGCCACCCCCTGCCACGGGCAGGGACACCTTCCATAGCCCAGGTTGCTCCCAGCCTCATCCAGCCTGGCCTTGGACACTGTCAGGGATGGGGCAGCCACAGCTTCTCTGGGAACCTGTCCCAGTGCCCCCCACCCTCTGCAGGAAGAATTCCTTCCTGATGTCCAATCTCAACCTCTCTCTTTCTGTTTAAACCCATTACCCCTTGTCACCACCTGCCCTTGTAAAAAGACCCCCCCAGCTTTCTCGTAGGCCCCCTACCAAATGCAGATAATACATGAAGATTCCTCAGTACCTCTCCTGCATTTTTTCAGGCACTCTAAAAAAAGACAAATTCTCCTACAATCTTACCAGGAAAGACCTTACAGAACAACTCAGCTTACCAAAACCCACATGGAAAAATCTTTGAAGCCCTAAACAGAACAGTTTTAACATTTGAAAATTACTCTATTTTTAAATCTTGAGTGATTTTTTCCCCCCTAGCTTCAGCTTTTTTTTTTTTTTAATCTAAGCCTCACGAACTTCCATCGAAGCAGCACTACCGTTACTTAATCCAAAGCCTTTCAAGCACAGCAGGTTGCATGTCTGACCACAGGGCTTGAACCTCTGGAGGTATCAGAGAGAGAATCCACCTGAAGCTGATCGCCCTCAGTTCCCCATAAAATTCATCTGAGACGCTTCAGCCACCGCACTGGAGAGCAAACAGTGTGTAGCTGCTCTATCCCAGGGACAAAGTGCCGGCCTTGCTACAAACCCCAACTGGTTGCATAGTCCCAGCTACACCAGCTTCTCTAGAATAAAGTGTTTTCCGTCCAGTCCATTGGTACCAGCACTCGATAGGTGCCAGAGCAGAGGATTCCACATGGCTCAGCCCTACTGCAGGGGACAGTGACTGAATCCACAACATTCAGTGACAAAGGGCTAGTTCAGCTGCACAGGTCCTTCCAGAAGGGTCCGTATTAATCCAAGGAGTAAAAGGACAGTAGATTTCAAAGGATGGAACTGACCTAGAACTAGAAATCGAGTCCTGAAGTTTTCCCTTGGAATCATGCCCCCTGCATAGCTAATTTAAATCTACTGACAATAAACTTCCTTGTCTTTGTGATCTTTTACAGACTTCTTCCAAGTAGTGCAGGGCATTCCGAGGATTCACGGCCCACAGGTTGAAAAAAGTCCTAGAAAAACAGAATGCCTGCGCTTATTTTTCTCGAGATCATTTGTCAGATGCCCCATCAGCACTGTCACAGGATGAAATCTTGGCCCCAGTTGAACCCAACAGGAATTTTGCCACCGACTTAAATGGAGCTAAAATGTCACTCCTGCTATTTGTCAAGTCAGTTACATCCAGACAATACTTTAACATCTGGCTTCAACTGAACACACAGAGTTCCCTCCCTCCCTCTCTGAAGGCAACACAGGACATTGGCTATCTCAATAAACATGAAAATTTGTTCATGGCAAGCTGCTTGTAATGAAGAGTGGACCCATCCACTATCGGAACCAAATCCCCCTTCTGCAGCATCCAGTGATCGGCAATAGCGGCAATGGATCCGCTCTCATTTTCCGGGAATGTCAAAAGCACCCATCTACCGTTGGAAGGCATTCTGCTGTAAAAGCTTTGTTTAGAACCACGGATCTGTCCTCGCCTGGGGTTTCCCATGGACGTGGGGGGGTTTCACCCAATTTGTCTTGTTTCCCAAGCCACTGGAAGGCCCCTTGCCAGGTCAGATAGCAGCTCTGCTATCTACCCCCTCTCTAGTATGGTGATCAAAGGTAATGCTGAAGGATAACTGACTGTGGAAGGACAACTGATGTGAGCTCATTTCTCTCTCTAAAAACCCAGCTGAGACAGGGCATTATTCTTTTATTACAAATTATTTTTGCAATACAGATACAGGTACGTCTTGTCATGGCAGAAAAAAATAAAGCTATAGAGTTATTTGATCAGTGGTAACTTAAAAAAATCGATTTGAATGGGAAGAATCATCGTCTGGAAGAAAAGAGACATAGAAAGAGAGGGGCGTTTATGCTAAAGGCAGCCAAGGATCTGCACGCTGTCGTTCCCTGCTCCGAGTACTGGTGAGTTACCCACACCTGCAAAACCAGCTTCCTTCCATCACCTTCCATCCTCTGGGAAGCAAAACCAGAATCAGTCTCCAGTATCTGATGAGCCTTAATTCCCAGCACTTAAATAATTAGCTTCTCAAATGTACGAAAACAACTCTCATTTTCTGGATTAATGAAGGAAGCTGGGTTCCACTGAGCAAAGCTATTACGGAGCTGCTAATGCACGGTTTGATTTCATCGCCTGCCACGAAACACAGGGTGATGTGGGCTCCTGGGAGAGCAAGGATACAAAGAGAGCAGTGCTGGTGGGTTAAAGTGGCAGGCAGTGGGGGAAACCCTAGCAACACTTGGCGGTTTTATGCAGAGGGAGGGCTGGTTTGGTTTATGTCCGTGCTGAGCTTCATCTGGGTTTGTGAAGATGGCATATAACCCAAAAGAAGGCTGAAGCTCAGGGAGGTCCTAAGGGTCGGAGAGTTTGCTTTAATCACAGAGCAGGCAGAAGTTTCTGAAGCAGGGGAACAGCAGTGTAACACACGCAGAAGCCTCAGCGTTAGGTATCCATCCGGCAGCTTCTGCCCAGGCTCAGTAGCTACAGCAGCAGAGAATGGCAAAGAGCTGCTGTGCGATGTCTTTCACAGCTGGAAGGCTACAGTGGTGCTGCAGCGCACTTGTCCGTGACTTACGGCTGATAGGACACCGGCTGCAAAGAGTCCATCTTTTTCTTGCCTCATCTTGGCACGTTCGGGCATATAAACTCTTCAAAACAAACTTCTGTTCTTTCTTTTATATCTAGGCGTGATTTCATTTCGTGGTGATTTCGTTTTTCCTAACTGGATGGAGCAAGGACTGAGAAAACATCACAAAAGACTGCAAAGGCTGCTTTGCTCTGTCCTGGGAGATTTAAACCTAGGCCGTATCAGACGAAAAACTCAACAGTACTAGAATCATAGAATCCCAGACTGGTTTGGGTGGGAAGAGACCTTAAAGCCCCCCCCAGCCCCATCCCCTGCCACGGGCAGGGACACCTTCCGCTAGCCCAGGTTGCTCCAAGCCTCATCCAGCCTGGCCTTGGACACTGCCAGGGATGGGGCACCCACAGCTTCTCTGGGCAACCTGTCCCAGTGCTCCCCATCCTCTCCGGGAAGAATTCCTTCCTGATGGCCCATCTCAGTCTCCCTCTTTCTGTTTAAACCGTTACCCCTTGTCCTGTCAGACAAGGACTGTTTCCTTCCCCTCTCTGCATCACTATTTTGCTGCCTTGCCCCAGATTCTAGTTTTTCACACATGCAGAACCAAAAGCCCACACTGAACAGGGAACAGAGAACAACTGGGAAATCAGGGCTTTTGAGATGTAACTACAGCTATTCAACAAATGCAAAGTCATGAAACTTCTCAGACACCAGGAGATGGAAAGGCCTAGACTGCTGATTTCCCTAGATTCTTCAACCATCAAAAAGCCCTTCAGTATGTGTCATTCTCCCTCACCCATGAGCGCATCCAAATTAGCCGACCTGCAGCTCTGGATGTGGATTTGGGGCTAAATACTTCTTACATTGAAATTCTTCTAACTGCAGTACTGTCAAGATGTCCTGAAGCACAGAACATCTGTCACACCCTGCAAAATCAACCAAAACTTTTGACCTCTGTAAGAAAAGCCTGGAAATGTAATGGAAGCCCTGGGCTAATAAAGAAACCTCGGTGCAGACATGCAGCAGGAGCTGAGATTAACGAGGAAATCAATGGAACCCTGATGGCTTATGCAGCAAAGTTTCATAGCCCAACTTTCAGAGCTAGGGACCGAGGACACGAGGGACCTGCAGATGTTTAAGAACCTCAGCACCTTCCCAAATCAGGAGCAGATTTCTAGAGGTGGCCATTCAAGCATCTTTGAAAATGCAGAGATGCTGCTGCTTCTGTCAGATCTTGCTGGACCACTGACTTCAGAGAAGTTACACCCCGTGAAATGTAGCTGAAGCAATCAGGAAATAATTATGTGGAGTGGAGAGTTAAAAGACGGTAATTAAACTGTATAAATAAATAGCTGAAGTGACTAAGAAAGTCCACCCAAAGCCTACTTTTGGAGCACTATTTAATGTAAATGAATCACTTAGTGGACAATGCAACAATCATCTGTTCAGCTTCTATTCATTATCAAAAACAATACAAAAGGATTGGCAGGGAATAGCCATGTGCCAGAGGGAGCCCTTTAGGAAATACCACAGAATCTGGCCTGGCTCTTGTCTGTTCTTCTATTGTGTTCTGACAATGCTTCGCTAATGAATGTCCAACGTCATTTCAGTTGTCCTTTTTTCTTTCTTCCCCAAAACAAATCAGTAGTAATCTTGACCTTTCAGAATGAACTGAGATGCTTGTTTCTGTTGGTAAGTCTTCCACACATAAGGTGTCGGTTTTGCCAAGGTCTAAGAGGCTGAGGATGTGTGGTTTCTGGCAGCCTGGGAAATCCCACAGTAGGTGACGAAGCAAAATCCTTTATTTGGGAAAAAAATCCATTATGTTTTAAAGAAATCATCACCTATCTTTGAGACTTCGAATGCTTACTGAATTCAGTACTTCGGTGAGTTGTACACTCAGTAAATTCCTCTGTTGTCACTCAATTTGCAATGACAGTAACCTCATTCTAAGAAATAAGCTACTTTTCAGTGGGGCGTCTTTGTACTGATCATGCCCAGCTTTACCTTGGGAGCTACCTGCAGGAAACGGTACGCTAAAGGGAATCCCCATTCGGGATCTGGGGAGGTAAACATACCAGGCAGACACCTAGGCTAGGAGGAACAGAGGCTAGGATGACATATCCAGCACTAAAATACTGTCGTTATGTTTCAGACCTGATGATCCACTGGCATTCACACCTCCTAGAGTTACTGGTTTGGACTATCTGAAGGCTCAAACTGGTCGGCGCAGCAGGTACCCGTAGGCGTTCTCTTTTCTTACCTGGTTCCTTGGCTCGCTCCAGCGTGGCTGCCACAACTTACAGCTCCTGCAGTGTGGCTGGTTCAACTCTTCGCAGCCCGGCAGTGAAAGCCAAATCCCTGCAACAGCCTGAGTGAAGAAAAAAGGGCAGCAACGATACACGAAAGAGAAAGAGTGGGACAGAGAAGCAGGCTTTGCTGCTGAGACAAAGCCATGTGGAATGGCACCCAGACTTGACTTCTCAGGGTTGTCTCTGAGGCCATGAATTACAGTTTGTTTTATTTTGTCTTCAACAAAATCTTATGCTCTGCAGCAAATTTCTGCAGCCAGAGATTATTTTTCTCATATCCAGTGACAACAGAGTATGTGGGTTTCTAGTTAACACTACCTAAAATATGAGATAGAAATACACACTTCATAAAATCCTGCTACTAGCTCAGGCTTCCAAATACAATAGCCAGATGGCATCAAACCCCCTAGGGCTCGTGCTTGCACCCCCCCAACTTAGCTGCACATCTTGGCTTGAAATGAGGGAGGTTTACTCACAGCATGTACTCAGAACGCCGCTGAAGGTGGGCCTCGAGGGGAGGGCTGCCAGCCCATGCTGGGACTATTTATGATACTACTATTTCCAGCTTCTTCCTGTCCTCCAGCGGTAGACTGTTAAGGCAGAGGCTGCAGAGTGGGTGGCATGTCTTCTCCACGGCCACTGCAGTTCAGCGCCTGGAATATTAATGCAACCTGAAATAGCTGGCAGTTTAGATTAATACGCTGGGCTGAGACTGGTGACACACAGTCCAGCCTGTCACCTCGAGTACTGGACAGAGACCGCTCACAGCAGGCTGGGGCAGCGACATCGAAACTCAGTCTGCCTGGGACTGCTGGAGCTCTTTGGGACACACCACTAGTGTCGCGGCTACTGCGGCACGTGTCTTCAGTTCAGGCCACACGATTCTTGGTACCTGCAAGTGGTGAAAATGGGTGGTTGTAAGACCCCAGAGCAGGAATCCTGAATGTTGCCCTTTCACTAAGATTTGTTACCCCTGGCCAGGGGTTGGGCGGGGAGGGACAACTACTCAAGAGTTGTTAAGTACTGATAAACAAGAGTTCCTTTCGCAAGGCCGTTTGCACTAATTGACACTTTTTTATAGCAATCTCTGTTAAAAGACAAAAGATCTCAAGTATCTTTTCGGAAGGAAAAAACCACCCTGATTTTGTTAACACCCAATATATTAAAGGCATCAACCTAATATTGGGATATGAGAAGAAACCAGCATAATTAAACCCTTTCTGTTTAATAAACTTCTCCTAAAATATCCCCAAAAATGTATTTGGTAAAATTCGGTTCCTCCCTGCTCTGGTAAAGGACTTTTTTTTGTTGTTAGTCCCTCGAGTGTTTGCTTAAGTCAGGTCTCACCGTAATTACACACCTCACAGCGGCGCACGGAGACTTAATTAAGAGTCACTGTAGGTGTGTTATCAGGCAGATAAAACCCAGTCCTGGTGGAGGAGACAGGAGGATCCAGCCGCGGTGGGCACGGGAAAGAAGACAATGCTTGCAGGGGGGGTTGAGATTCTCCTGCAAAAAGCAGCACGGACAGAGCAAAGCCCCTCAACCCCCCTCACTGGGGGGTCTGTGGGTTTAAACATCTCTCTGTACTCACCAGGAGATGCTCTGCCACACCGCAAGACTTTGTATTCTCCCCCCACCGCCTCAAAAACCCGTGACTCACCGGTTTCGAATGGTGACATTTCATTCCCAAACTATGCCGGGAGCAGCTGGGGATGTGGGGAAAAGGGAGGGGGGGAGGGAAGAGCCAGATTGCAAAGTGAAAACCACTCTCCCCCACACAGGTACGTTGCTTTTAAATTTCAGAACCACGTTGTTCGGGACACGCTGGCAAATTCCACCGGAGGAAACACAATAAAATAAGCAGATTTCAGGAAAAATATCTGCACATGCCAGTGATGCAATTCCCTCTCAGCCAGAAGGGACTGGGAGGGGGGGTGGTGGTGACGGTTTGCTCTCCAGACCTCACAGATGTGAGGAAAGGCACTGTCTCCACTTCTCACTCTGCTTACGAATTTGAACCCCGCGGATCTGGGCTGCTCCTTCAAAGGGTTTCGCTGTGATGCAGACCCAGGGTTTAATCATCAGCAATATCTCACTAACGACGAACAAATGTATGTGCGGTGGGAAGATGACAACAGGGCAATGACAAAGAAATCACTGTCAGCTCCCAGTCCCGAGAGGAGTTGTGTGTCACGCTGCAGTTTAGCATTGCTCGCGTCCCTGCTGCGGGGACGTCACTGCCGTAAGCGTAACATCCAGCACGTGCGGACAGGGCTGCCGCCGGCACCGGCCTTGCCAGCACACGCCTGAAACTGCTGCCGTTGGTGCGGTGCCAGAGGCAGAAGCACAATCTCTCCTGGCCTCGGACTATAAATCTGTACACGGCTGACTGGCACCACAGCAGCAACCCAGCCCCATTCATTAAGGGCCGTAAGATGCCACGGGGAGGGAGCTGTAAGTGATGGAAGCTCGAAGCCTCACTGCAGACCAGTGCCAGAGGGGTGAGACCCTCAGGGCGGGCTCAGGATGGTTCTTGTCGGTGAGTGTGAGATTGGTGTGCCGGGGGCAGGCAGCCCAATTTGCCCTGCACACGGTGTCCCGAATGATGACAGCGCGTACGAGCTCCCAACCGTGCGTGTCTGCGCAGGAAATGTTTGATTACAATTTCATTCACCTCCTCTGCTGCCTTTGTAAGAGGGGAGGCTGCTCTTGTGCCTTTCTCTAGCCAGCAGCAGCTTGGGCCCTTGCGTTGGCAGATTCCAGCCCGTTCCCATCCCTTACCTGGGGAAGCCTCACTGAAATCAGTGCTCGGAGGAGGAGGCTGGCTCGCTGCTTGAAACCGGCATGCAGCAGCAATGACCTTGGCTGGGTAACCATCTCCTGAATACAAAGACGGATATAAAAGCAGCAATTCCCCTTAAAAAAAAATAACCAATCTTCTGCTAAGGTAGGGAAAGGCAATGGTTTGTTAAATAAATGCGTCTGTCAGAGCTGGATTCTTTTTTTCCCAGCTTCTCTAAATGCCCTTCACCAGCAGAGAGGGGGAGGGGACCTGCTCTTTGAGGCCTTTTCCTTATGGGAATAGAAAACACGGAAAGAATTCAATTCTCTGCCACAGCCCAGCAGCACCGATACACGCTTCAAAACCCAAAGCCCAGAAGCCGAGCTGGCTGGCGGGTGCGGGTGGCTTGGAGCCTGGATTACCACCAGGTTAGCCTTGCTCAGTATCCAGCATCATTAGGTGTCCCCCGTCGTGTTAAAGCACAGAAAGAAGAGGGGAAGGCATGGAGACCGGGGAAGAAAAATTAGGAAATTCTGTGCAGAAAGGAGCTGTCGTTATTCCAATCTTTGATCAAAAGCACCATCTAGTGAAGAACAGGATCACTGCAGCTGGCATTGCTCTCGGGCAGCTGCAGCAACGACAAATGGAATCTGACTTTCACCACAGGTTTGCCTACTAAAAAAAACCCACCCCAAATATCACCATATGCACAGCCCGCGCTGTATCTCAGTGAGCAAGAACACATCCAAAAATTGCTGCCCTCCGTGTAAATATTTCTCCACTGGAAATGTGTTCTCCTCCTCCCATCATCTCCCACCCTGAAAGCCGCAGGGAACGAGGCACCACAGGAAAAGAATGATTTCCATGTTGTAATTTGGGAGCTGAGGAAAAGAAAAGGTAAGTGACCACTCCAAGGTCATGCAGGAAGCCAGAGGCAGATCCGGGAATAGAGCTCAGCCACCCTGGACCCAGGGATGCCTGAACAATAGCACAGCCTCTCCCTCTGTTGTCATTTAACTCTTTCCTAACCCACCACAAAGCAGAAGAGGGGGAAGCTATACACTTCTCTGTATATGTGCCTGCTGCCCTACAGCTCCTGGGGGCCCAGCCCTCAGACCTCTCCAAAACAAAGCGGGAAGGCAGCAGGGAAAGCTGGGGTTGGATATCCCGAGATCAGCAAAGCTGCAGATAGGAGATGTTTCTATACACTGGGCCTGAGCCGTCCACTCAGCAATTAAAGCCATGGAAACGGTACCTCGGCTTTGCAGCATCTCCACTTCTGGGTGTGACAAACATTGCTCCCTCCCCTGCAGGCGGTCAGCTCGGTTAAAACGGTAGCGGTGCGTGTTTAGGGGATCTTTAGCTGCAGGAGGAGAGGATATTGCTCCCTCTTCGCCGGCTTTCGGGTTAGCTGCAAAGATCAGGGATTTGCAGCACGATCGTACATCAGAAATGCAGTCTCACGGAGTCTACGCTGCGTACTGAGCTTGGAAATGCTGCAGTGCAGGGAAAACGGTCATTACAAACAACTGGAACCAAACCTCACAGAAACTAACCTTAAAAAAAGACTCGGGTGGTGCAAACACCTGTGAGGCGCTGATCCTAGAGGAAAATTCTCCCAGGGAGAATTGCTGAGAGACTGCTGACCAGGTGTCCAGCAAGAGTTCTCTGGAAAGAGCTTGGTGCCTTTTGAGTCGGAACCCAGGGCCACACCAGAACTAAAACCGGGGTCAAAATCAAGACCATCTTCTTGGATCCCCTGCCTGGAAGGGACACAGACACCTCATCTGCCCAGAGCTGCAGGGGCAATGAGTGGAAAAGCCCCAGGAAGCCCTTCTTTCTCTGTTTTCTACCCTAGGTCTCTGTTTCGTCCCCTAACACCCTAGTCTGGTTTCGTTCACTCCTATAAACCACGCTGTGCCAGCAGGGAGGGGAGGAGAGGAGCCTGCACTCTTGCATCAAAGGCTGAGACAAGAAAACCTTCAATTGTGCCACATCCCTTTGAACATTTACATTTTCCAGCCAAAAGCACTGCGAAACTGGGAGCTTTTCAAACTAGTCTGTGGATGTTTTCCCTGGGGAATGTGTTTGTTACCCTGTGGGGAATCCCTGCACAGATCTTTGCTGTTAGCATAAGCTTTTCTTAAGAGAGAAGCCACATCTTGTACTCCTTGAAAAAAGGTGACACATAAGAGCCTGGGAGAACTAGAGCACAAAATTGTTGCCCTAGAGAACAGGGTTAAAAGGCTGTGGATCTGCATTCAGTGATGCTTGCAGTAAAGCTGATGTCACTGAACACAAGTGCGAATAGTTCCTTGAGTCTGGAGATTTTTTCCCCCCTCAGAAAAGAGCTCCTACACTTCAGGAGGTCAGCGACACACCAGCAGGATGTTTGTCAAGGAGGTGTTAAAATACTAACAGGATTCCAGCCCCTTGCAGTTCTGCCCTGACCAGAGAGAAAGAAAAGAGGAGGCTGAGCGCTAATAAGAACAGGCATAGCTCTAGATGATGGTACAACATTTACCGGTCAGGCCTTACGGTGCCCCAAACAGGCCTCGATGCAGGATAGACCCCCCCACTAATATTCCTGAGAGCAAAGGCAGGTCAGCAGTCACCCAACTGCCATCCAACGTGCAATGCGTGAATCAGGTTTAAATCAATTTGTTGTTAATTACACTAACCTAAGAAAATAAAATCCCAATCAAAGCAACAAAGTCAAGCCTTAGTTCAGTGAACTTCCTGCTCTAATTGCAACTCCAGCCTGCGCCTTTGCCGAATGACTCACTACCCATACAATCCCCGCAGGGCACTTGGTGTCAATCAACACTGCCACCACCCGCCAGGCTGCTGGCAACTATTCCCTGTTAAAATAAATAAGCTGGCAAATACCAGGTAAATGACCAGAGGAGCTTGGACAAAGCTCCTGGGTAACTGTTGTCCTGCAAGAAAGAGAATGCATTAGGCTGCAGCTCACCTTGCCCTGATTTGGTGGGAAAGATGGTCTGAAATGTCTTTTTCTGATTTTCAGAAGACTGAACTGACCACAGCTTCCAGTGAGGTTGCCATGACATAAACGACCTTCTTCTGGGTTTTGGTCTTTTTTTCCAGTATCAGTTGTGTAACTAAAATTATTCTTTCCTTTAGTATTGATGCTGAAGCCAAGAAAGAGCATTCTCATCAGACCTTTCGGAATGTGGTTTTTTAGGAAGATCTCCTTTTTCCTGAAATATTGATCCCTTACTAATGGCAAACTTACACTGAAGCTGTGAATTCATTCCAGTATTTTTCTTGTCAGAAACAAGGAGAATGCAGTTACCATAAAAACTTACGGTAAAACTGTCTTTCAAATAGAAGACAAAGTGCTACCCTTTATCTCACCGCTGTTCACGGGGAAAGGACATCTGGGATTAACTGCCTCAGTTTCTGGAGAACTGCCCCTGTAAACGTATCTCCTGCTCACGCACTCCCTAACCGGGGGAAGAGTTCCCTGTCCTGGCGTGAGGTCACGCAACCTTTCCCTCCTCAGGGCAAAGCTGCTTACACCACCGAGGCCAGCTGGGGATCACTGAGGCCAGCTGGGGATCACCGAGGCCTGGCTGGATTTGTGCTACGGCCTGGCGACGGCGCCCCATTCCTGGGGAGCTGTCAACGAGGAGAAGAGAACCGAGGTCAGCGCCATCACGTTGATGACCACCGCAAACGCGAAGCCTTCCAGGCTCCTCAGGGATCCTGCCTGGAGCTCCAACTGGGAACTACGCAAGACGCCCCTAAACCCAGCCGCAGCCAGCCCAGCCCAGCTGCTTGGGAACAGCCACAGGTCTGTGGTTTGACTCGAGCAGTGGGAATGACCCGCAAACCGCAGCGCCTGGTGCAGCCGAACGACACCCACCCGCCCGCTCGCCCCTCTACCTGTCCCTGCCCTGCCGCAGGGCCGGAGCTCGGGCTGTCCCCGCCCGCCCGGCCGGAGGGGGCCCCGGGGGGAGGCACGGGACGAGCAGTACCCGTGCGAAGGGCTGGGGATCCGCGCTCCCGGTGGGAGGCCTCGGCCGTGGGGCTGCAGCCGGCAAGGCCAGACCCGCGGCGAGACGCCGCACACCCACCTGGGGGGAACCCCGGGCCGGGAGCGCCGCGGTCCGGTCGGGCGGTACCTGCGGACGGACCGGCGAGGGCAAACCTCCCCGCGGCGGGCACTTCCGGGTTTCATCGCGGAGGAGCTGGGAGTCATTGGGCCTTCTGGCGGAAATCCCGCCTCCATCCCTGCAGCACTGCAGGCGCATGCGCGCACCCCTCGGCACTTCCGGCGGTGGCCATGGTGACGGCAGTAGCCAGGTAGGGCTCGGCGGCCTCTCCCGGGGCCTCCCCCCGGAGCCTCCCCCCCTTCCCCGCAGCCCCCGTCCCCTTCCGCTGGGCCTCGCTCTAGCAGCGAGCGGGGCGGGGCTGCTGGCACCCCGCCGTGAGCCCGCCGCCGGTGACCTCCCCGGGGGGGGCCCGCGGGCGCTGCGGGTGCGGTCCTGGGGGAGGGGGAAGCCTGGCCAGCGTGAGAGGCGGGGTGCGGCTGCCCCCGATCTGTGTGCAGGGAGACCCTGGGCTCTCGAGCCCCGAGTTCACCGCTATTAAACACCCGTTTGTGTGTGAATCGCGGCGGGGAGAGACGTGAAGGCAGCGCTCATTGCCCCGCGGTTCTAGGTGCTTCTGGCTTGGGTAAATGCCTGCAGTACACTCTCTGGCCCAGCAAATGCTTTAATTGTCTCATCATGCCACTGTGATTTACCTTGGCGTCCCAAACACCAGCAGAGGATTTTCAAAGGGGAGGGTTGGAGATGCAGCTTGTAAATGAATAAAAGTGGCGGAAAGATTCATGGGAAGATGATTTCTCAAGTCCGGTCTGGTTTTTTGGGTGCTAGAAACATGTTTCTCCCCCTCTCTGTACCATGGGGTGGTTGTTTTGCCGAACAGCTACGTGAAAACACACGCAGGGGGCCGTTGAGTGACCTCGGAAATGCAGCAGATGGTTGTCCTAGACACTGCTTCGGGGAATGCCAGTGGGATGGCAGCTCAGATCGCACTGGAAAAAGGGAATTGAGAATATTACAGCTGATCCTTACCCACCCTCAGCAAAACTCACGCGCTCGTTGCCAGCCACTCGGAACGAGCCCTACCCGCTACCAGCGCTCTTCGTAGCACCAGTTGCCATCATCTCTTTAGAGAACTCCAGTTGGGTTATTGTATTCCCCCTCCTGAACCCCTTTGGTCTCCGTTTGAAACCGCTGCAGCCTGGTGCGGAGCTCTGTCCGCCTCCTGCCTTCCTCGTCAGGAGCCTTACTGGTTTCTGATGATCCCACTGTGTTTTTACGCGATTTGCCGCTTAGGAAGTTCGGAACGAAAGCTGAACGTGGAAGCGCACGCTGGCGTTCCAGTGGTTCGGGTGTTGGAATGAATGCAGTCACTGGGTTTTCTCACCGGGGTTTGAAGGAGGGTTTTTTGAAGTTTAATTTGCCATTTATGGGGATCTTGTGCATCAGGAATTGTCAGCACATTTCCATCGGCTGATATTAAACCGGTGATGTCACAGACGTTGCTGCGTGACTTTTGTTTTTTCCCCTGGCTCAGATGTCTGTAAGTTTGATTTCCGTTTCTTTCCAAAGCACTTGGGTCAGTAAAACCGTTTGGCTGATAGAAAATGCAAGTAATGCTCGCTTTTCTCCCTGTCAAACGTGGCTTGTGAGGGATTCAGTGAATTTAGTCTGCTGGCAGGAATGCCCATTTCCCCGGTAAACACCAGGTTTTGATGCAGAGTGTGATGAGAAATTCATCTGCCTCTTCAGCTGCGCTCAAGACACCTAAGGGAAGAAATTAAAGTTCTCTTTTAATCAGCATGATAACCATTTCAGGGTGTGCACCGTAACATCAGCGTACGCCCCCACGCTGATCAGAGCGATAGAGAATTGCAACTGATTCACCAGCTGCCTTTGTTTTCTCATCTAGCGCTGCCAGACTGGGATTGGTTTTTACGGACTCTCTGGATTCAGTACTAGAAATAACCAGAGGGCCATCCTAAGTGTCGTATGGTTTTCAATTCACCTGTATCTTTTCACTCTGGGGGTTAAACTACCCCCCATTTGAAAGGTCACAGGCCGTATCCCTGGGGTTTGTTTTCAGAGGCAGTCCTTGGCTGAGCTGGCATTGGACAGATCGCTTGCGCTTGGCCTGCTGCCATTTCCAAATTTAAGTCGGGTCTGTCCTGTTAAAAGACCAGAGGGAGACACCACCTCACAGAGTCACTGGCAAGTGAGTTCTTTTCAAAGGTAGGCTATTGTGCTTTCTTCAGACTCAGTCGGTAGCTAACCAGGCTTAGAGCTGCTGCGCTTCTGGACAAGGGCTTCCTTAGGAAAAAACCTTACTTTTTTCCTTCTTTTATCCCCCCACCTTCTAAATGACACCTTTTGATCGCTGAAAATAGCCTCCCAGTTGCTGCCATTTGTCACGTACAGGACAATGTGCTTCTGGGTGGCTGAAGCTAAAGGAGAATAGGTGTTGTGTAGGGAAACTGTCACGGGTTTGCTTTCTTTTAGGACTTGATCTCATCTTTGCTGCCTTTAGCACATTCTTGACCTTATTAACTAAGATCCTTGTTCCTTCAGAAATCCTTGTCCTGCCTTTTATGGGATAACATCCAGGTTTTGTTTTAAGGGGAAAGGTTTTCTTTTTAACTGGGTATGTGATTTATTAAGCCTTTTGAGATGTTTCCAATCACCTGATTTGCTTACATTATCAGTGTTCTTTCTGCTCCCTAATGACCTGCATGTTCCAATCCTGCCTTTTGGGATGGAGACCTGGGAATTACGTTCATCTGAGGCCACTGTGAGCAGTGGCTTCTCTCCTGCTAATAACCCGGTGTCATAATCATTACCCGTGAGGAATTAATACCAGTTTTTCAGCATGACTGCCCACACTGTTCAACAAAGGCCATAGTGGGGTCTCGGATCTTTGAGCAGGTCTGAAGATATCCAGTTCATCTCGAAACCCACGTGTTCCACACCCTCCCCCACGTTTTTAATGTGGCATGGCATCACCTGCCCTGGGATGTCTTTAGCTACTTCGGAGCGTTACTCATCTTACGTTGGGTTTTATGCTTTTTGTATTCTCCCAGCCTTTGTCCTGCAACTTTGCATTTTTGTTGATGTGAATCAGATCTTGATCATCTACGATCTCTCTCATTCTCCTGCAGACTGCAGCACTTCTCCCTCTGGCTTTTGCAGCGAGTAACTCCAATTCTGAAACGAACAGAACTTCTCCTTCAGGCTGCGGCAATTCTTTTTAGCATTTCCACCCAATAACCCTGAAAACCGAAGAGAACGTAACGGCCACCCTGTTGTGTCAGCGGCCTGGCACTGGGCTAAGAGGGATATTGTTGAGCATACTGCAGCGTGGCTCTACGGCTTGGGCCGATTTCCACGTTCTCTTGCCGCACTGACAGTTATTCTATCAGTTATTTTTCCAGCGTGTTCAGTATGACAAGTTAAAATAAGGACCCGTGGGTCTGTGATACAGGCTAGTGTATGAAATCAAAGAAAACTTGTGGCTGTAGGCCTAAAGTACTATAGGAATTCTTCTTCTTTCCAAAATAATTTGGTTCAGCTAGGTTGTTCTCTTCCTCAAGCCTTGCAGAAATGAGATTTCTTTGTTCTGGGTCTTTTTCTAAAGGGCCACTTGAGTGTCTTCCTTGGAAGAAGGTACTGCAGCTGTATGCCCTAATGAAAAATGATCTTCACCTCTGCTCAGCTAGTCCTTCTCACTCTTGCTCCTCCCCTTCATCCAGGCTCTTCCCCACCCTGTAGCGCCTCTCCCCATGTAACAGGGGAGGTTCCCTGTTGATTCAAACTAGCCCGGAAGCTGAAAAAGTGGGTGGTTGCTGCTGACTGGGTTTGTGGGATGCTGCAGCCTCAGGGCAGAGGTCAGGTCACCTGCCCAGCTCCTGCATGTAATATGGAGAAGAAGGGAAAAAAAGAGAAAGAAAACCAATAACCTCCTTTGTTTAGAAAGTAAAGGAATAATAATGGATGTGATTAAGGAATAAGATAGCTAGGCATAAATGGTCCATTCTGACAAGCAACGGACGCTACCAGACCAAAGACTGTGAAAGAACTGCTGTACTCAGGCTGTACTCAACCCTGGGCTCCCTCCTGTCCCCTGGTGTGGTTTCGTTAGGAAAGGTGTCAGCGAAGCTCCCTCTTCCCAGTTACCTTTTCGGCTGCATTTTACCGAAATCAGAAGCAAAGCTGGTCAGGGCCAGATTTTCCAAATGCCTCAGCTTCAACCTGGGCTCGGGAGGGAAGTGCCACTCCCCACGTCAGCTCCCACGTTGGAAATAACGAAAGGTCCTCAATGGGAGCCGGAGATTTTTGGCTCCAGAATGTCCTGTAAGCTCAGTGTCAGCACAGCACCTGTTGTCCTGCCCACACCTCATCTTCCGGAGCTCAAGAGGCCTTTGAGAGCAAAAAAAAAAAGGGACAACACCAAGAGGGCAGCTGCTTCAACTGACCAGCTGAACCAGTGAGGAAAACCTCCTTATGCAGGGTAAAGGCCATTAGCCTGGTGGCTAAACAGCCCTTTCCCGGGCGTTATTTTGGGGGCAGTACGCACTCCTACGTTAAGTCAGCTCTACCGGTCCTGTGCTGCGAACCGGCGTCAAGCACACGCCGCGTGTGCGCTCAGCACAAGGAGGTGGTCTGGGGGTGCTGTGCTCGCGCGCTGCTTTGCAACAGAGTTAGTTTAATCCTCCTTTTGGGTTTCCGATTTCCCACTCTGGGCGTACTCCCTATCCCCTGGGGAGCTTGTGGCCCGTGCCTGGCTGCACCGTGGCAGTGTATCACAGCGTGAAGTACTCCGTAGGGACTTAGCTCATGAATGGGAAGCTCCGTAGTACCTCGAGAAGAGCTGTGAACTGAGCTCAAGGCTTTATTTTTAGACCTTGTCAAACTTACTTAGAGCTAGCTCAGCTGTCTTTGCGTGTGATTGCATTGTGTTCTGGCTATAACTCCAGAAATACTCATTTTGTACAGTTCACTGCTGTTTCAGCAGGCCAGTCTGTTCACTGACCAGCTACTTGAGGAATTCTGCGCAAGCTGCGATGGAGGTCTGGAAGAGCCTGACGTTTTCCACATCAGCTCTGTTCCACGGCACCTAGAGCCTCTGTCACCCCTACTTAATGACACGGGATTCTGGCTGACCATTATTAGTTACCTCTTGCTGTCTGCTACTCATGCCGTCCTTCTGTTTGAAGTAGCCTATGAGTTGTGTGCCCAAACCTTTCCAGTAGCTTCCCCGTAAAGGCCTGTTTTGCAGGTCAGACTATGAGAGTTCAACAGCAGGGAAGACACTAATATTTGGGTTTGACTTTATGTGTGCCCCAAAGGTTTTACAGATTCCAGGAAGGGGTTGTAACCGGCTTTACCGTGACATCAAGTGTAAAAGCTTGGGGGTGTAGACAGTGGGAAAATCAGTGACAGCAGTTTTTACAGCAGTATCACTTACTCTTTGGCCAGGTAGTACGCTGAAGCATGAACTACTCCCTTGAAGGCAGTGGCTTAGCGCGGAGATCAGAGCTAGGCACGGGTATCAGAATCCGATTCCAGGATGAGCTAGGTCTCGCAGGTACCTTTAGCTTGGCTTTCATTCACAGGTTTAATTTCGGTATATTAGAGCCCACGTTCCTGCTGTTAGACTGCACAATTAACGCTGGCATAGAAGAGCGTGAACGTCGGCTCCTGCCTGCTAGATTGGACGTGTGGTTCATTTAATCAGGTAACTTGTCTCTGCTAGCGGGTGGTGAAAGGCACCCGAGATGGAAGCACAGGTGTCAGTGCGTTAAGGGAATAATGTGCTCCGAGAGAAAACTTACTCTGCGTCTCCCGAAGACAGACTGGCTTGTATCTGTCAGGGATAATGCACGCTAACTGGTCTCTGGCATGTCGATACTGTGGTACTGGCTGTTCTAGAGACATCTAAGAGGTTTTATTACAAGGAGAAGAATGCGGAGACATATCCCAGCCCTGAGGAGCTTCCACTCTGAACATACTTTGTGTAAGAGTCCAGAGCAAAATGGAGAAGCACAGGGGAACAGCATCTCTGAGCCCAGGTTTGTTAGGTGACAGCTGACAACATCCAACATCAAGCGTCCTGCTGGGATGTTCAGATCAGCATGTAAATGCTTAAAACTGGGGGCTGATGTGAACTTTTGAAAGTGTAAATGAAATGAAGGGATGAAGAAATCTGTTGAAGATACCTCTGTATGGGATTTGGTTTACTGGTGGTCTAAGGCAGGGTTTAAAAAAAAGGATTTCCCTCATTTTCAAGCCTCTGCTAATTTTCTTGATGGTGAAATGGTCTTTTTCCTTTCATCTTGTGGCTCTAGGAAGACCGCCCAGAAAGGAAAACTCATGGATCTCACGAGCACAGTTATCATCCCGCTGCTTTTTGGCAGCTTGGGCATCTTCGCCCTGTTTCGGCTGCTGCAGTGGATGCGGATGCGAACTTACCTCCAGGAAGCAGTGGTCGTGATCACAGGGGCTACCTCTGGCCTGGGAAAAGGTAGGTATGGGAAGAAGGACAGCAAAGGCAGGACGAGCAGAGGGTTGTGGAAGGGGCAGCTGTTGGCACAGAGCAGTAACGAGCACGAAGTTCACGTGGCTCTGGATTTTGAGAGACGTGGCTTGGGCAGCCGTAGCGGTTATAACTATAGCCAGCACAAATTTTGAGGTCTTAAAGTATGTTATGGAAAATTGTAATCCTCCCGTATAAGCTGGAGCTCATCAAAGCAAGGAACAAGTTACGCTGTTCTCATCAGGGGTCTTTTCTCTAAATCCTGAAAAAGCCAGGAAGTGAAAGCGTTTCCCTTCAACCTCCCAGAACTGCTGTTCTGCGTTCACGTTTGCTGCGTTTCCAGGTACCCTGCCGTACGCGCCACTCCGTCTCCCTGCCCCGCAGCCTCACCTTAAGGTACCTTTTCTCTTGTGGTACAAATCCAGCCATTCTAAATGCCAGCTCTGGGCAAGACTGACACCAGTATTTTTTTCTAAATAAAAACACAGTTTTTTTTTTTTCCCTAAATTATTCTTGAGTGGATACGTTCTCTAATTCTGCTTCCCATCATTGCTTTAAAAGCTCCTCGAAGAGAAGGCAAAGTGCCCTCTGCTATCAAGGCCTTTCTCTAGGATGAGTACGTTTATAGAACGGGTAAAGCTCAGCTTGATGCTGTCTTTGCATGGCACTTTGTCCCTAAGGATGGGGGTGGTCAGTAACTGGACAGCCAAAGGGGATGAAGTGGTCCTCTCTGTCCGTCAGATCCAAATGCTGGGAGTGCTCCAAGAATTTGTCTTTCACATGAAGAAGAGACAGAACTAGTACCTCGGGAGGGACCTTCCAGCTGCGATAGGCCGGGCAGATGCAGCGCTGCGTGTTGTTGGGTGTACAGATTTCCGCCACCGTGCAGTGAAGTTTCCCCCCTCGTCTGGTTGCCAAGATCTTACACCAGTTCCCTCACTCCCAGTTATTAATATACGAGACCACCTCTAATTACTGGGTGTTCTTAAACACCCTTCGTTACCCCCCGCTGTCACCTCTGGCACAAATAAGCAGTTTGTCTCGCTGGATCACAGAGGGGTGGGGTAAAGAGTAGCCGAGTGCCTCAGCAGCTGGGAGCTCCGGCAGGAGGACAGCAGCATGGCCCTCCTTCTTCAACCTTTTCTTGAGGAGGCCGTTAGCTCCAAGGCTTCCAAGCCCTTTGGAGGCGTTCACTAAAACCGACACACCTAAGCAGGCCCCGCTGCATTAGATGACATACACCGGGTAACTGCAGTCCCCTTAAGAAGGGCATATAGGCAAAAATTAAGAGGCACGGGCAAATCTAAGCAGCTGCCGGGGGAGGATGAGTAACCAGCACAGGGACCGCAAAAACCAGCACAGGGACCGCAAAAACCAGCACAGGGACCGCAAAAACCAGCACAGGGACCGCAAAAACCAGCACAGGGACCGCAAAAACCAGCACAGGGACCGCAAAAACCAGCACAGGGACCGCAAAACCAGCACAGTGACTGCAAAAACCAGCACAGTGACTGCAAAAACCAGCTGCCTCACCACTGTCGTGGCTGTCAGCCGCAGGAAAATGGCATCTTGCCGTGACTTCACTAAATCAGCCCATCGCTCAGGAGTAACAAAGCCACCTTAGACCCTCACCAGCTAGAAGTTCTAGCCTATCACCAGGTACGATGTGGATCTGCTGTTTGTCTCTGGCATTCAAATATCTTTTCTCTCTTCCTTGCTTCCTCCAAAGAATGTGCAAAAGCCTTCTACGCAGCTGGCTCCAGGCTGGTGCTCTGTGGCAGGGACGGTGAGAAACTCAAAGACCTGGTGCAGCAGCTTTCTACCATGACCAACCACCGAAAGAACGTAAGTGTGGGCGGAGGAGAGGCTGGTTGCCTCGCGCGGCCGGGATTTCTGTTCACGTCTTTGCAGAAGTTACGGAATTGCCTGTGGGTTGTTCTGTTGAGCAATAGGAAAAATGCAACTCTGTGGTTAGGGATGGATGCTGCTATAGGAGTACGCCGAGCTGACATGTCCTATCTTGTAAAAACCCTACAAAAATAAGCCATCTGAAAGGCTCCTCGCCTTGTAATGGAAGCGAAAGCCTGCGAGTGCAGCATGCCCAGACCCCTTGCATCTGTATGTCATATACCGAACCTGGAGAAGCACCTTTCCTTCTCTTGGCTGGTATTTCTGATGTCCAGTTTTGCTGACAGTGGCTAAGAAAGGAATTGCTGGCTTCCGTGCAAGACCCGTGGATTAAGTTTTGGACTTTTTCAGATGCATTTTCTTTAATAAGATAATAGGAAGCTTTAGTACTCAAGGAAGATCTCACTGGTATAAGGTACAGGCTGCAGGAGCAGAGAAAGACGAGAGCACAACCTGCTTCTGTCATGCGTTCCTCCCCAAAGAACTGCTGCGCTGTAATTGCACGAGGTGTGGATGGCCCTGCTTCTGTGCTTCCAGAGCTGGGAAATCCCATCCCGAGTGTGAACGTGCAGCGTGTGCAGCACAGCCTGAACTCGTCTTTTGTTTATTCACAGACACACAAACCACACACCGTGGTATTTGACCTCTCGGACACTAAAACTGTCCTAAATGCTGCTGAAGAGATCCTGAAGTACTTGGGTTACGTGGACATACTGATCAACAATGCAGGCATCAGTTTCCGAGGCACAATCGTGGACACAGGACTGGATGTGGATAAGAAAGTGATGGAAACAAATTATTTTGGTCCTATAGCCCTCACCAAAGGTACCTGTGATCTGATTACAGGGAGACACTGGGTTTGGGTGATGCCTTCTGTAGGCCAACATGGCTAATCACGGCTCAACTTCTGTTTGTATTTGGTGCAGGATAAGAGGGGAGGAAGGTTTTGGTTTATGGGCAGGCCTCAAGGAGATGCTTGGGCATGACGGCACGGGGAGCACTTGATTAGAGAAACCACTGTGTTTAAAACACCTCCTGACTCTAGTCTGGCAGGAACTTAGGCAGAGAGACACGGTCAGCCTGTCTGCTCTGATAAAACACCGGGGAACGCAGCGTGGCTTCTAGGCGAAGCTGCAGCTTTCCCAGGAAGCTTCTTCGGTGACACAGGAAGGTCAGCCTGGAGGGTGTCAGCTGCAGGAAACAGAAAGATGTACTGGTGGCAGAGAAGAGCAAGTCCTGCTGACAGTGCCTGTGGGAGCTGATAGCAGCAGTAAGCGCCTGCGTGCAGCCTCGCTGGCACAGGGAGTCTCCTCCAAGGTGGTCCCAGACTGCAGTTAGAGGCATGCTAAGCACTACCCCTTGCCCAACCCTGACACTGAACAAGGATCTTGTCGTTCACTTAGGCATCTCTGAATGCTCTGAAAGCATCGGTTCTTGACAGCAGTAATGGCAGGACTGTTATTCTGAATGGGTCCTCTCTGTCTTTCGCTAGCACTTCTCCCCTCCATGATCAAGAGGAGACAAGGCCACATTGTGGCCATCAGCAGCGTTCAAGGCAAAATAAGCATTCCCTTCAGATCTGCATGTAAGTACCTCCGCAGAAGATGGGGAAGACGTATTTGGGGCACCCGACTGAATGAATACTTGGCTAGTGCTTCCGCATTCAGCTCTCCGTGGAGCTGGCTGCATGCAGGGAAGGCAGAGCTGTGCATCGTTCCGACCGTGGTCACAAATCACTGAGAGCTGTTGAGGAAAGCGCTCTCAAACACAAAATCTTAGTCCTGTCCTAAAGTTGTGTAGGGATGGGGAAGGCGAATATGTTTTCAGTGGCTTGAAAGCAGTTTGATAGTCCTATCTTAAAACTTGAGAGCCTCTGCAAACTTTCTAATTCCATAATTATGTTGCATTTCATCCTTGCTGTTTGCCTGGATCAGCAGTGTCGGCATCAGCCTCTGAGGCACGATTATGCACACAGGACTGTCCTATAAGAACGTAATAGGACTATTACGGTAGGAACTGTTTGTTTTAATGAGTTATGAAGTGCCATAGTACAAGCAATGCCAAAATAACAGCCTAACCGGTTACCTTGATCTGGCAAACTCTTCCTGCTTAATGAGTTATGACAAGAAATAGTATTGGTGAGAGTAATGGAAAAAGCCTTATAACAGACGGAGGAACTGGAAGGGGAGTGTTTGGCATACAAGCATCTGTAAATCACTCAAAATAAGTATGAAGCCAGAAAATGACAGTGGGGATAGCATAAGAGTGGTAGGGCATGGCCTAGAGTGAAGGAGAGCCTGGAACATCTGGGCCGTCCGGTCCTGCCGATGATGTGGGTACAACTGCACCAAGAAGCGTGTTCTGAAGGGGTTCCAAAGGGGTTCCAAAGGGGTTCCAGAGCGCTTGTAGTGACCAGAGCCGCATGGGCCTGGAGCGGGGAGCTCAGCGCTGCATCCTCAGACAGGGTACGCAGCCTGCGCTAAGCTCTGTGCTGCTGGTGTCACCCCTGCAGCCACGCTGCCGTGCTGGCAGTCCCAGTGGTAGTGACCAAGTATACACGGAGTGAGCGAAAGGGCTTGCTCAGCTTTTGACAGGGGAAAATCCTGCCCTAGGCCACGCTTCTCCCGTCTGCTCGCGTGATCAGGTTTTGACTTGTGCGCAGCCAAGCCCTGAACCTGCTCTGCAAGTCCGTAACGCTCAGCACACGTAGGCTGGCACCCGACGTCAGCTCTGCCGCCTGTGCCGGCATCGCGTTCCCCCAGCCCGCCTTACCGACTGCTTCCAAGCCAAGCTTCCCGTCCCCTTTACTGCGAGCGGGAGGCACCTTGGGTTCGCTCCGCAGTGCTTTGACACAGCTGCGGTATTAAGCTCAGGATCCTAGCCAGTTTCCAACTTGAGTATTTACATTTTGCCTTCCTAAATTGCCTCGCACTCCCACTACCTGCTGCCGTTCGCTAAACCAACCCCCAAACCCACTGGCTGGAGAACAGCTGCTGGGTTCTCGCTGGGAAGTGGCTGCACCGCAGTGAAAAGCCCTTTTGGGGGAATGAACCTTCAGCTCTGCTCCTTCTCCATACTGCATAGTTCTTTTCCTGTTTTCCAGATGCTGCCTCCAAGCACGCTACCCAGGCCTTCTTTGATTGCCTACGAGCAGAAGTTGACCAGTACGACATCGACGTGACGGTTATAAGCCCCGGATACATTCAGACAAACCTCTCTCTCAACGCCGTAACAGCAGATGGATCTCGCTATGGCGGTGAGACACGGTTTCGTGCCCTCTAACACCTCCACCTCACTGAGTTACTCCAGTGTACTTGCAACATGTGGCCACAGGTTAGCCCTGAAGTATCAAAAGACAGCTTTGGGTGCCGGGTAGGAGCGGTAACCCCCCACATTTAGCCTTCCTAGACAGCAATTCCTGATTTCTAACCATGAATGACACCTGCCTGTGCTCCCATGCGCTGGTGTGAAAGTCACAGCCGTACAAGCCACCACGTGCAGTTAGAACAGAGCATTCCTAGCGAAGGTCCTTACGCGTGGGCTTACCTGGTGGTGCTGACTGGGCTTTCCTTTGGCAGTTATGGACAAGAACACCGCCGAAGGACAGACGGCCGCAGAGGTCGCGCAGGTGGTCCTTAATGCAGTGGCACAGAAGAAGAAGGAAGTGCTTGTGGCTGGCCTAACGCCCTTCCTGGCTGTCTACCTGCGAAACCTCTTCCCCAGGCTCTTCTTCACCTTGATGGCAACTAGAGCTAAGAAGGAGAGAAAAGCAAAGGACTCTTAGAGCTCAGCTCGGTCCAGCAGCAGCTGCAGGGAGAGGCTGAACCCTGCAGTTTGGCTGGGACATCAGCCAAGGTGCTCCCACAGGAAAAACCTTCCACAAAACGCTGCGTGTTACCACTGCATGGAGAGCGGGAAGCGGTTTCCCCATCGGGACAGGCCCACCTAAACCTTACCCGGAGAAGGGTGCTTGGACAGAGGGGCAGAGCTGAGGCTGCGGGGGGGGTAACTCAAGGGAGCGCCGTGCAGCAGGGGAGGCCCATGTGCTGGAAGGCAACACCTTGCTCCGGGCATGCTCAGCCTCACCATCCTGCTACAAATAAACCCCACCTGGTTTGCCTTCACCCAGGCAGATCTTGGCTTTCCCCCTGACCCCTGTGGACACAGTCCCCAGCTGGGAGCTCTGGTGATCAGTGTCTCCTTCCCACACCTTCCAGTGTGATCTAGAACTTGTTGCTTGAAGTGGAAAACTTCACAGAGCCTCTGCTTGTTAACGTGCCAAACACTGAAGTCCAGTGCCACTTCTAAAGGCGTAACAGATGTCAAATCTGGTTTATGTGGCAGTTATCTTACCCAAATCATGCCTTACTGCTGTACAGGGCCGTTTAACTCTGTGCTGCCCGACAGTACAGTATTCACCCCAGCAGACAGTAACCCAGGGGAAACACTGGCCAGATGAAAACCAGCGCAGAAGGGAACGGCGTTGAGCGTAAGCACTGTGCAGCTGCGCACCCGCTCCCCCTGCGGCCTAGAGCACGAGTAGGTGTGAGTCCGCAGACACCAGGCACAGCGTCCTGGCAAGCGGGGGAGAGCCTGTGCGTAGGGTGGACAGTGTAGGACACAGACCCTTCGCTGTGGGGTCCTACAGTGGATCACATCCAGCGGGGAGACAAGACCTGCCCAGATATCGCAGGCTTCGGGGAGTCCAGCAGCCTGAGGGAGGGCCGTATCCCATTCTTCACCTTCTCACGTTGTGAGAGATGCCGGCACCACGAGGGAAAAGGAGTGGCTGCACAGAACGCTCCGAAGGACAGAAATACTCCTTTTTAACTTCTAACTGAAGTAACCTACTAGTAGGAACCCAGATCCAGCCCCCTGCTGCCGCCTCCATGCGCTTACCAGCGTTCTCCACGTGTGCTGCCTCGTGTGTCCCGCCTGTCAGCGCCCGTCCGATGACAAATAAATTACACTGCTGCGAAATCGATCCTTTGCTCCCCTTCACCTCCTCGCGGCAGGTAACGTTAGAGGAAGGGATAGCGGGAGGGTTCTGGTTTTCTTACGTTCCGCCGAGGCGCTGTCGTACCAGGAGGCGTTGCAGAACAACGTACATCCCGGCCCTTTTTATATCACCAGCTGATTTACAGCGGATCCACACAGAGGATTAGTCACACTGAGGTCCAGTACAGGCGTGCAGGGTCCTTCTCCTTCACCAAGCCCGCTAGGATTTATAAATGACTGGAGAATCCAGCCCAGGTGATGACCAGGTTCAGTGCTCACAACGCTGCTGCTCTTCGGCCACCCCTGACCATTTTTGCTGAGGCTGCAGATTTGTTAGCGGCCCAGGGTTGAAATGACAGATGGAAGCTTCCAGGTTTTTTATCCTTTTTCCTGTTAAGGCAGGAAACCAAGGCATTACCTTCCCTCCCTCTCCACGAAGGGAGTTTCTGTAAGCATTAGTTGTGCTTTTCCAGTGTTTTGCATGTTCAGGCCTTCCGTTTCTTGGCAGAATAGTGCTCCTGCTGGTCCCGCCCAGCTGCTCATCGTTGGGTGTATCAGGTGGTGGCTACCAGGAGGGACCACGGGGCCACTTTGCATTTCTGTGTTGTCTTCCAGGGTGCTGGAGTGTCACCCATCAGGCCTGAGGGAAAAAAAGATCCCATGTGGGGAGTTACTGTAGTTAGGGTTTGCACCACGGCTCCAAGAGCAGGCATGCTCCCCTCTGAAGGTGAATCCCCTCTGCGAGATGAACGTAGTGCCCTCCGTTTCAGAGCGGGCAGCAAAGCGTGCAGGGCTTTTCACAGGGAGGCTTGTCCCCAGCCACTGTCACCCACAGGGACCAGCGCGGGGAGGGGCAGAGGGGTCCCAAAGCCCTGCATGCAGGAACCATCCACGCAATGCACCAAAACACACGACCCTCAAGACCCCTCTCATCCTCCCAGGTCGGGTCGCGCGGTTACGGCACTAATAGCCGGGGTGTCACCAAAAGTCTTCCATAAACTATTACTGATATTTATTGGAAACACAGCCCTCCCCACACCCCGTCTGTGTCCTCTGCACCTCAGAACGGCACCAGGGGTGTGGTTTCACAACAGACCTGCCTGTTGGGACAGCTGAGCTGGACTTTTCACCTCTCCTCCTGCAGTAAGAAACCACAGGAAACTCGCAGTCCCAGCTCCAGCCTTTGACACGCGCTGCGCACGTGGGGAGCGTACCCAGGGCTAGTCCTCCCGCCACAGCCGTCCTCCCAGGCGAGGGAAACCTCAACACCAAGAAAGCGTCCGGGGCCACAGAGGTTCGGTGAGGAAGAGGAACTAGTTAGTCAGCACTGAGCGGGAACGTCTCGCGCGTGGCTAGCACAGGGGTGTTTCGGGGCCTTCTGCAGCAAGGACACACGCTGGCTACGGCAGATCTGCCGCTAGTTCAAAAGTTGTCCGGTAGACGGGACTTCAGGGCAAACGCCAGGACTCGGAAGGCAGCCTGCCCAGCGGTCCTGGCCTAACGGCAGCAAGATGAAGCGGTTGCATTTCTTCCCTTCCTCTCTGCCAAGGCAACTGTACATTGTTGCTATAAATAGAGACGCTCTGGATCTTCTTTTAACCTTGGAGCGAGACAACTCGGCCACGTACCAGCAAGAGGCTGGTGCCACCTCGAAATGTCTCGATGCCAGAGTCTCCTCCAGCCCACGCGTCAGCTCGGCCACTGCCTAAGCGGGTGGCACTCGGTCCAAGCTCCCGGCAAGCCCCGTCTGCCCGGCGCGCACGCACTGGGACACACGCCCTGCTAACACAAAAGCCGCATCAGCGGAAAAGGCACGAGCTGGAACGGCAGCCAGAAAAGCCTGCTGCGGTCGGGAGGCGAGGGGGAGCACTCGCTCTTGCAATTTGGAAAGATAAAGATAGAACTCCTGAAACTGGGTTCCCTTCCAAGGTCAGTGCTTCCGCTGTGGAGGTCACACTGTGGCTACCCCCCGAAGCCGGCGGCACACCCGGGCGCGGGCAGCTCACTACCCCCCGAAGCCGGCAGCACACCCGGGCGCGGGCAGCTCGCTACCCCCCGAAGCCGGCGGCACACCCGGGCGCGGGCAGCTCGCTACCCCCCGAAGCCGGTGGCACACCCGGGCAGCTCGCCACCCCCCCCAAGCCGGCGGCACACCCGGGCGCGGGCAGCTCGCTACCCCCCGAAGCCGGCGGCACACCCGGACGCGGGCAGCTCACTACCCCCCAAAGCCGGCGGCACACCCGGGCAGCTCGCTACCCCCCGAAGCCTGCGGCACACCCGGGCGCGGGCAGCTCGCTACCCCCCCCAAGCTGGCGGCACACCCGGGCGCGAGCAGCTCGCTACCCCCCCCGAAGACGGCGGCACACCCGGGCGCGGGCAGCTCGCTACCCCCCGAAGCCGGCGGCACACCCGGACGCGGGCAGCTCGCTACGCCCCCCAAAGCCGGCGGCACACCCGGGCAGCTCGCTACCCCCCGAAGCCGGCGGCACACCCGGGCGCGGGCAGCTCGCTACCCCCCGAAGCCTGCGGCACACCCGGACGCGGGCAGCTCGCTACGCCCCCCAAAGCCGGCGGCACACCCGGGCAGCTCGCTACCCCCCGAAGCCGGCGGCACACCCGGGCGCGGGCAGCTCGCTACCCCCCCGAAGCCGGCGGCACACCCGGGCGCGGGCAGTTCTTACTGCAGGGCTTCACTCTTGTAGTCAGATCGCGATGGTCCAAGCTGCGCCAAGCTGGCCCTGTGAATGCTAGCCACGCCTGTTCTCCATCTGGGAGATGATGGAAAGCAAGCCCCTATCCTGTAAAGGCAGGGGCAGATCTTGCCAAGCAGCGAATGCTGCCCGTTCAACAAAGGTTTTGACAATGTCACAAGACGACGTTGACAGTTTTGAGCTAAGAGATGAATTAACGCACGAGAGGGAATTCTAAAGTTCCAGCTAACGCGGTTACAAGACACAATCACCTGGATGCCCTGCAGCATCAGGCAGCTCCGGAAGCGCGTTTCCAGCCGGAGCAGTGGAACCGTGCAGTCGGGGCACAGCTGGCCGAGCGTTCAGCAGCAGTACCACCGCAGAGGCAGCCAGACTCCCGCCTGGGCAGTCCGCAGCGGTACAACGCATTTCCCTGGAGGAGTATCCACAAGAACCGAGCAGAGCGTGTTTGTAGCTGGAAACTCGGCGTTACCTCCACTGTGCAGAGAAGTAATGGTTGGAGGTGGCTGGGCAGCAGAGGATTTGGACACCTTTAGCCCCAGCCATCGATGTTTAAGCAATTACCGAAAGAGATGAACACTGGGAAACGAGTAAGCCCTCTTCCAAGAAACACAGCTAGTCGCGCAAGAGGGAAAGCATCACTCTACAGCTCTTCCTGCAACAGGTGGGTGCTGTGAAGTAACACAGATGCTGCTGCCACGTGCAGTGGACAAGAGGAGTATCGGGTGTGTGTGAGCACGCAGTCAGCACCGGAGCTCTCCTAGCAGCACAGCCTCCGTCATCCCCCGGAACCACACTATAAAAGGGAAATAGGATAACAGTAACGAGAGAGCAAAAGCATTTGAAATTCTCATCCTTTAATGGTCAATGATAACTTCTGGCTGGTTCTGTGTAATACAATTAAACAATATACTTAAATGTTTCAAAAAAAAAAAAAAAAAGCAGCTCTCACGCCCCCCTCTCTCTATAGCTTGCTTTCATCGACATCCCGCTGCTGGATTGGACTCCCATGGCCTAACGTACAGCTCTCAAGTCACCACACATCCACATCTTAAGTGTAACGAAGAACTGAAAAAACCTTGGTGCACCAGTGATGTGTTATTTTTAAAAATAACATCTCTATTAAACCCAAATCCTTCCCGGTCTCCACTGCTTCTCAAAGAGGAAAAACAAAACGTTACTGCGGGAGTCTTAATACACTTGTCTTTGTGGGTTTCTCTCTTCCCTGCTGAAGTCATACCGCGTAGAGTTCATAGATCTTCTTTACACAGTACACCAGGGCAGCGAGTGCTATCGTGTTGTGCAGTCTCTTTCTGTGTAGGTCGTCCTTCCTCACCAGCACCACCGGGGTGGAGGAGGTGAGCGTATGCAGGGGCAGGCGGGAAAGTTTATAGGCGTCGTACTCTACTTGGTACTTGCAACAGGGATCAAATTGCCAAGAGATGCCATAAAGGGTGCAGCAGGCCACGCTCAGCACACCAGCAGGCAGGGAGATGTAGTGAGAATAATCTACCGGAAGCGCCAGGGGGGTGAAGAGACAGGTAGTGCCCGCTAACACGGCGGTCTTGTGCAGGCAGTTCCCGACGGTGATCCAGCGGGCCGTCTCGTCCCCGATGCGAGTGGGCTCTATCACTATGTACTTGTACTGCGCTTCCAGGGCCTGCTCCAGCTCATACTCAAACTGGTCCTGAGCATTCTCTCCGTTGTAGATCTCGTGCACAATGTAACATTCTGTGGAGGACAAGGTGACCCTGTTAACAGGAAACAGAGAATTAACCCTACCCAGCTTAAAGACAGGGTTTTCACCCACCCAGCTGCCCGATGGGAGGGCAGCCCCTCAAGGTCAGGCGCTGCCCGTTCACCAACGAGCAGCTTTAGCACACCAAGATTCATTTCACATCATTCTGCCTGCTGTGTATGAAGTCATCCCAAAATAAGGCACCGTATTTTTCCTTACCCTCTCCTAACTGGAGGAGCTAGAATGGTTTGAGAAAACAGGATCGTGTTCACAATCCCAAAACGGTTCCTCACACCGATACCCATTTTCTCTAGAGATACTGGAAATACCACACCCGAGCCGCCACGCCACACCAGTGCACAAACCACACAGCCTTGCGGGGTTTTCATCGAAACCAAGACCAGTTGCGCTGGAAGGTTTCCAGAAAGAAAGCATCTTCAGATGGCGTCTGCTTTCCCCCACAGTATCGACCTCCTCGCCACTGCGGCAGCTTGCTGCTCACTGCTCCACAGTAAATCCAGCAAGGATGGCCAAGAAACACTGCTGGAAGTGAAAAGGTAGCAGAGCACCCTGATACAGAACCACTCGCTCCCTCTGCTGCAAGAGCGCACAGCAAAGCAAGAAAGGAACATATTTAACCCAGGCAGGCTTGAACAGCAGAGCGAGCTCGCTTGACCGCAGAGCACGCTCCCTGCTGACAGGGGATTCACAAAACTTGTCCATCCCTCATCTGAGTAGCAGCTTTCAGCTACGTACAATCACAACCCTTTTCCCTTCCCTCCACCCCCCGGCTCGCATCTCCTTAGCTGCAGCTACATGCGTGCGAAGGGCTGCTGAGAAACGGGAGGATGGCGCTCTGCACTGAGGAAGGGCAAACACCTATCCATCGGAACAAGGCAAAATCCTCCCTTCCAAGCAGCAGAAATAACGATTTCTGACACATTCGTGTTTAACCAGAGCAAAACTGAGCACGTGGCCTCTCAAGGATAAAAATATCAAGCAGATTCCCTTAGCAGAACAAATCACGGACGTATTTGACCTAATCACAGCAGACACCACCACCTCATCCCAACAGCATTTACACCCTCCCGATGCTGGGAGGCGAGACCCTGCTGAGGTGGAGAACGAAGCCAGCACTTCTGGCTCCATCAGTCCAACGGCACCGGTGCGCGCGCACTGGGAAACGAGAGGAAAACACACGGTTGCAAGCTGCCGTTACCAGGCGCTACCCTTAACGCGCAGCTCCGTGACGTGAAGGGCAGCACGCCGTGACCATCTGTAATCAAGGATGTTGTTAGATTGCAAGCTGTTGCCAGAAGTAGCTGCTTTTGTGAACAGCAGCAAACATATCAAACAGCAGGACCCGAGACGCAGCAGCCTCTCTCAAAGCAGAGTAATAAGCAGTTTTATTAGAAGTCGCTGGAATTTATATGAACTACAAGGAAAGCTCAATTTCCAAGCCAGTTAGTTCTCTGCAGTGCATTTCCCCCTTGGTCTGTTCACGGGTAGAAGAAAAATAAAAATCCACCTGGATGCTGTGTATGCCAGGGGCTTCTTGAGGGCCATCATCTTGTCTGACACGGTTTGGAAAATTAGGATTAACTCTTTCAGCACAGGCTGTCTTCAAGGCCAGGCTGGATGAGGCTTGGAGCAACCTGGGCTAGTGGAGGGTGTCCCTGCCCGTGGCAGGGGGTGGCACTGGGTGGGCTATAAGGTCCCTCCCAACCCAAACCAGTCTGTGATTCTCCATGGTGGGCTCTGACACTCTGTAGTGAACTGGCAAGTACTTAAAGAAAACTTGTAAAGGACAGCAGCTATATAAAAACGTTAGAGTACTGCTTCTCTAACTGAGTGTACCAGCTAACACTAAGGAGTTTCCAACAAAGAGTTAGTTAACCAGGCATAGAATCACAGAATGGCATCCCACTGTCCATCAAGAACACAGCTGGTAATGGTTTCTGCCAAGGATTTTTTTTCCCCCCTCTGATGACAACTGTTCCAAATGCAGCTTCTTCCAAATCAAAAATTCCAGTTGCATTACAGAAAACATGCTGAGACTTAAGGTAACTCTGTAAAACTCCACCAATGCCTACGTGAAACCAAGTGCTATGGCATAACGACTTCAGGAAAGCGCTATTGCTGAAAGGCATTTTCAAGCTGGAAGCTGACCCAGTACTAACACAACCCTCCAGATAATCCTTCTTGGTGGGAAATAACTAATTTTTTCAGTGTTTTGCAACACCAAGGAAGATGCAGTGTGGGTCTGCAAAACAGAGAAGCACAATCCAAAGTCAACTAAGAACTCTGGGCAGGCTTAGGAACAGCACAATAGCCTAGTCACCCTAGGATCTCCCTGCCATTGCTGGGAAAACAAGGGTGAAGCAAGCTTATTTCTTCTCCGCCTGCACAAAGGCCACAGGGAGCTGGGCTTCTAACTCTGGGAATTAAGGCAAGTAACTACATTCCACAGGATTCTTCAGGCTCAGCATGAGGACAGCTGGCACTAACCCATCAGCCTCGCTTCTCCTAGCTCAGATCCTGCCTGTTCTTCCCTCCGAGTATCCCTTCTCTCCTTTCACCCTAATACCCGCACACACAGCCACACCACAAGCAACAGCCACCTGTCAGAGAGCAGGAATCCAACGGCCATTGCCCGGGGCTGTACTGTCCATCTCTTCTGGAATCTTTCGGCTCGCCCGGCCCTGGGGCTTTAGAACAATAAAGTCAAGAAAAGCACCATCATCCCAAGCCAAAACAAACAGGTCTTAAAACGTTCTGTTGAAAAAAAAGAAAATCACTGGGATATAAACTGCACAAAAGCAGCTTATTATCAGACCCCCGATAGGGTCTGGCCCCTTATCTATGCCGTTTCTCCAAACTAGCCCTCTAATATGGGGATCAATCTCCATCACAGTGCCGAAGCGGCAAAGCGGGCGATCCAAAAGCAAAGGGCGAAGAATGAAAAATTAGCTGCTCAAAACAGGACACACGAGGAGTCAGCAACGCAAGCAGAAAGCCCATTTCTGTAACCGAGGAAGCGGGTTTATCACGTATTATTTCCACACGAGAACTGGCTGCCCCTGGAAGATGGAAAGCTGACAACGGGTTTGTTTTCAGATGACGCAGGAAGAGACACGGACGAGATACGCAGGCTCGAGAAGGCTTTAGGCCTTGCTGGCGTGCAGAGCAGGGCCGAGGACCTCAATCCACGGCGGCGATCTCTCCTGACGCAGCCTTTCAATTGAACACAGCAGCTGCCCACGAGCAAATCCAGTCAAAGCGACTGGATTTGCTCAAACACCGCAGGCTATGGAGTCTGCCTTTCGGAGCTCGTCCCTCACCCCCCAGCAGCCACAAACAAAAACGCAGAGCTATGCAATCAACCGCACGCTGGCATCCACCCGTTACGAAACGTGATGATTTTATATAAATCCCATTTTACTTCAAAAAAAAAAAAAAGTCAATAACCAGTGGCAGAGAGGATCTGGTTCCAGAAGTCCTAAAATGCAGCCCCACGTCCAGAAGCCCAGTGTGCTGGTACCTACAGACCAGAACCTAAAAGCAGTGGTTAACATTATTCAATCAAATGATGTTCCAGGGCCTGGCCCCCCACCCCCACGAGAGGGCTAAGTTGTACTGCTGTTCCCTAAGAACAGTTTGGGCCCTAGAGCCGAACAGTTTATTGTACTGCAGCTTCACGCTTTCTCTTCTGGAGGAATTTAAACGCCTCATTCCTGGTGCCAACTGAAGGTGTTTGGGGGAACGTGACGGTCCACAAGTAGTCAGCGCAGCAAGATGAAAGTAACTGGGAGTCATCGATGTGAAATTCCGGTATTGCCAGAGTTATAAACAAGGCATCGGTTGTTAACAGAGCTGCCATCGGCAGGAGGGGCAGAAGTGCCTGTCTTAGCTAGAGGGCAAGCTTCAAATTACATCTGGATGATCTTCCTAACATGGGAATATGGGAGAGCACCGGGAGAGGGGTGCTGCGGCTGCGAACAATAGCAACTCCAGCAGTTTCCCAGCTGCAGCCCTCAAAGCAGCTCCACTTCGCTGCCTCCGGCTCAGAAGCAGTCTCCTACCTGCCTCCTGAAAACAGCCGCCTGTCCGTTAAACTTAAGTTTTAATTGGATTGTCTTGGAGGATGAAGAAATAAGCACCCTTCTGAGGAGGGGGCACGCTGCCACTCAGCTTTGAAAGACCTTAAGTTTTGCCAGGTGCCCACTGACAAAAGGAGAAACAAGTTAACAGAATGTTGAAAAGGGGGCAGGTAACAGCCTGGGAGAAACCCCCGCGTCCTTCTGCCACTGTCCGCTGGCGGCGGCGAACGCCTGAGCCTCACGGGCGTGCCGCCCTCGGCCTGGAGGTGTTCCTCCATCTGCCAGACAGACTTTTGGCTGGGGTTTCACATCGTTCAACCATCTCAGTTCAGCAAAATGTCGCGAGTCACGATTAGAAACGATGTGAACCTGCACAGAGCACAGGTACACTCCTGTGCAAAAGAAGTTCCTTTAAAACTCTGTAGTTCCTTTGGAGAAGAGAAGGCTCCAGGGAGACCTCAGAGCCCCTCTTCCAGTGCCTGGGGGAGGCGACAAGGGAGCTGGGGGGGACTTTTTCCAAGGGCAGGGAGTGACAGGACAAGGGGTGATGGGGTTAAACGGAAAGAGGGAGATTGAGATGGGACAGCAGGAAGGAATTCTTCCCCCAGAGGGTGGGGGGCACTGGGACAGGTTGCCCAGAGAAGCTGTGGATGCCCCATCCCTGGGAGTGCCCAAGGCCAGGCTGGATGAGGCTTGGAGCAACCTGGGCTAGTGGAGGGTGTCCCTGCCCATGGCAGGGGGTGGGACTGGGTGGGCTTTAAGGTCCCTTCCAACCCAACCCATTCCGTAACTGGTAGGTCAGCTTTGTTTTTGAAAGAACAACGTTCGTGCCTGACAGTACTGCTCACAGCACCAAACACACACTCAGTCGAAGTGTCGATGAAGACCAGCCCGATTAGCAGTTACAGCGCAAGAGAGGCTTGCAGCAGCGTGATAACACCCACCACGAGCAGCACGCACGCAGGCTGCAGTTCGGCAGCGCAGCAGCCGGACTTCATGCCGGCTGTTTAGTGAGCTGCAGAAAAATGCCGTTACCGACGGCCCAAGCACTGAGGTCATTATCAGCACTTCAGCCAAGCCCGAGTAAGTCAGTGAAGTCAAGGCATGAGAAATTAAGAAAACTACTCTCCCCCACACATAAATCCTTCTTAAAATTTAATTTCAAGATTAAGGAACGAGCTGTGGTCCGGCTGCAACGCTCAGTGGAAATACTCCACCTCAAAGTGATACTCAACAGCGTATTTTTCTATTCAGGAGGGCTCCAGGACAGGATGCACAGGAAGTGCTAGCACATCCGAGCTCTAACACCTCAAGAATCATTTCTCCGCTGAACAGCCGCACGATCTACCGGTCTCGGGCCATCAGCCCCGGCTGTCGGGCCTACGGCTTTAAGGCTGTCAACGCGTGCACAAAGCGGAGGAAGAACAGGAAAGGCGTAGCAATAAAGCAAGGTTTTTGTTCCAAAGATGCACTTCAAATACAACTGGGAAAGGGGACAGGAGAACACAGCTGAGATCTTCAAGCAGCCTCGGCAAGGGAAGACAACACCAAGGAAAACATCACCAGACCATAACAAAAAACTCCAGCCAACAAAAAGGAGGTGTCAATTTTAAGTCAACTAATGATTAGCCAGGCTAATGGAAATAGGTCAATCATTGCTGTAAGCAAACAGAGTACCAGAAATCTGAGCAGCGCAGGTAGCAAACGGGGAGACCTCTTTAAGGGCGCAGAGAAGCCAGTACAAGCAGCGGTGATGACATTAAAGCTGCTCTTTCTGGAGTTTGTTAGAGCATCTCCCGGGAGAACAAACGGCATTCTGTCTTGTGTTCTGGCTGAATTCATCGTGCTGAATTTCATACAAAAACACTACGTACAATTCAGCGTCTGTTCTGTATAAAAAAGTTGGTTTGGCCTACAGATTAACAATTCCCTTTAGACAGTCTCCATTAAAGAGTCTATCCAGAAGGAAGAAAAAACAAATATTTAGTCCGTTCTCTTCAGCGTTTTGGGTTGTTTAATCTTATTATTTCACCACCAGAGCGCCAGCTGGAATGCACAGCCGACACACTTGGAAATTCACGTCCTTACATTCAGGCCAATGGAGGAAAGCACTTTTTGACCAATTACAGCCTTCCTTGTATCCATAAAGCCATTTAGGAGGGGATACAGTCTCCACAGACAGAGCTGCTGGGCATTTTCTGGAAATGCAAGCTGGGGTGGTGTAATAGCAGACAGTATTTTATTCACTACTGACTCTCCTCACACCACCTCCCAACACACAGATGCCTTTTAGACTTGCTGGCTGACGACTGTAAGAACTCCTTGAAGCAGCCCATTTATGAGGAAAGCTGGATCAGCTTATTCAGTCCAAAGGAACGTGTCTTTGGACAAGAATCCTGCCCAGTGTAAGAAAACTGTCTTCACCGTATAAAAAGCGTATGTCATCATCTGATGACATCAGGCCTGTCGGCACTGCCTTTGGCACACCGTGCGTTGCCAGCGGTCAGACAAGATGGGTAGGTGTGATTTGGGATTAGCCACTGATGGGGAGAGCAGAGGCCCAGTCACACGTGTCTCTGGCTCTGCAACTGCAAGGAAGCAGCAGTACCCAGCTGACATCACCTACGGGAAGTACGATCTTTCGTCGCACTCGTACGGGATGGCACCTAAAACCCACCATCTTTCGCTACGGGCTGTGAAACCCCGGCCAACGGCGTATCTGCTGTTTTGCTACGTCACTTCTGCGCTTTCTTATACTCAGCAAGACCCTTCTCGCTACCACAGGAGAATAACACACGCAGCAGGTTCATGGAGTAACTCACGTGTCGGTATTTTTGATCAAAAGATCAAGAGCAATCATAGCTTTAAAAATCGCCTCAAGCTGCAGTTACATTCTTGCACAGCTCACAGGTTTAGTTACAAGGTAGGAACTCACTTTTAGGTCTGCATCATTTTCATCCTGGCAGAATAATTTTCACTGACGTTAGCGAGCTGCTCTTGTCCAGATTTGTTTCTTCACTTCTGCTGGGAGGACAAGGTCTGCTGCGTGGAAACTCCACGCCGCGTGTGCCGAGCGCTGGGGCAGGGCCAGCGCCGCGTGCAGACGGCGTTACCCCTCTGCCCCTCAGCTCTGTGGTGTTCTCAGTTGTTTGTGTAAGCTACCCTGATGCAGTAATTCCATTGGCTCTTCCAGATCAGTTACTCTGAAATTCCCTGAGCACAGGCAGCATTCCTGCAATTCACACCAGCAGCAGAATTTTAAGGGCTACTTTGTGGTTCTCCTTGTGGTTTCGACACCGTCAGGAAGAACACCGTGGAATTACGGCAAGGGAACTAACCTAAGCCAAAGTTATGAGATATCGGAGTCTCTAGGTAAGGCAGCAGGACAAAAGAAAACTCCTCACAATACCAACGCAGCAGCTTTCAGCAGCTGCTGGTTACATCAGTCGGCCCTGGGGCAAAACAGGGAAAACGCCAACGTAAGGAAACACAGGATTTAACCAGACATTTCAAGCAGGTAAAGAACCGTGCAGACACATTTTAAAGTGGCTCAACAAGATTTTCCTCTGTGCTTTTTTAAAGTGAACGATTCCCAAACTTCTACAGCTCCTCCCTGGGTAGCTCCAGCACGTCCTACCTGCTCCTCCGACCTGACAGAGGCAAAGAGAGCGCGTCCCAGAGCTCCCTGCGAGCACCGAGGCGGCCACCGCCGCCCGCCCCAGCCCCGCGCACGGTGTGGGGGGGTGGGGGGCGCGGCGGCTCCGCGCTCACCCCCCCGGCGGCCGGGACCGCCCGCAGAAGGAGGTCACCCTAGAGGACTCGTGGCTGCCCTTACTGCCTTTAAAAATAGCCGCGGAAGGAGCCTCCCCGGGGCTGGCCCTCCTCCACGCCGGCCCCCAGCGCCGCATCCCCGCGGCGGGAAGGGCTGCGGCCTCCACCACCCCGCGGGCCGCGCTGACCTTCCCGGGGCCCGCCCCCCCTCTCCGCGGGCCCATCCCCGCAGCCGCCCTCAGCGGGAACCCTCCGGCTCCGGCGAGCCCCGCCGCCCCTCAGCGGGCCCGCGTCCCCCCACCCGCCCTGCCTGAGCCACGCTCCCCTCAGCGCGGCCCCCCGCCCTCGCCCCAGGGGTCGCGGAGAGCCCCGGGCGGCTGCGGCCCGCCTCCTCCCGCTCCCTGCCGGCCCGAGGGGCCCCAGCAGCCCCGCACCCTCCGCCCCAGCCGCGGCTCACCTCTCCCGGCCGCCGCTGGTGCTGCCGGGGCCCGCGCGCCGCCTTCCCCACGCCGCCATCTTGGAGACACTCGGCTGGCAAATGTCTCCGCCGGCGGCCGCCGCGCGCGCCGCGCTGCCCGACGGGAAATGCAGTGCGCGGGGGCGGCCGGGGCCGCGCGGCGGGCGGGGGGCGAGCCCGCGCGCGGAATACCGGTCCCACAGTGCCCCGCGTCGCCTCCCTGCCGCGGGGGCTCCTGGGACGCGTGGTCCGCCCCGGCGGGAGCGGGGGTGGCGGGGCCGGGCGGGCCCCAGGGCGGGAGCGGCGGATGGGCCCCGCCGTCACCGGCGGGAGGCCGCGGCGGGCAGGGCGGCACCGGAGCCTTTGGGTTGCGCCACGCTCGCGGCTTCTTCCCGCCCGACGGGTAACGGGACGGCCGGGGGAGGAGCTGCCGCGGCGGGTCCCGGCCTGCCCCGCGGCCCCGCCATCGCGGCGGGGTTGGGGGGAGGGTGAGGCCTGCGCCCGCGGGCGGGGCGCCTCGGTCCGGACCGGGGCTGTAGGCAGGAGCGCGGGGGGCTCTTGCCCAGGGGCAGCAGGCGTCCAGAGCCCGAGCCTGGCCTTGTCTTCCCGCTCGAGAAGAAACACACCGTTTCTGCTCGCAGGCGGGGGGGAATCACGGAATAGATTGAGTTGAAGGGACCATAAAGCCCCCCCAGTGCCACCCCCTGCCATGGGCAGGGACACCCTCCACTAGCCCAGGTTGCTCCAAGCCTCATCCAGCCTGGCCTTGGACACTGCCAGGGATGGGGCAGCCACAGCGCCTCCAGGCAAATGGAATGCGAACCTTAGGGCAGCACCTCCCTGGGGAGGAGAGATGGGGCTTCGGTGGGGCAAATTGAGCCCCCTTAGGCAATCCTGAAAGAGGAGCAGAGAATGAGGCTTCACCACTGCTGCTCCGCTGAGGGGAAATAACAGCTTGTAGCCAGGCACTTCGCTAGAAAACAGAACGCGGTTTGCCGCTCTCCGAGGCTCCCCAGCTCCAGTCACCCAGCAGCAGATGATGCCAACCATTTCCTGGGGGTGTCCCAGGACCCACCTTGTCCTCAGCCTCTGGCCCAGGGGCCACCCCTCAGCGCAGCAGGGTCACGACGGGGACCTGCGCCAGAGCGCTTGGACAGTGCACCTCAGGGATCCTTGTGCCTCTCCAGGGCCCTCCCAGTTCCGCCTCCTCCCAGGAGCGGGGCCTTTTTCTCAGTAATTAAGTTTTCCCTTAACGAACAGCAGCTCCCTGCCCCGCAGCCTCCCCTCTCCTGGAGGTATGCTGTGCTGCGGGCCGCCCTAGCACCGCTAGCCCTCCTCCGGCCCGACCAGTTCAGAGGAGAGCAGCATCGTCTGTGCATTTCCCATTCCCAGAAAACGCCTCTTTTTGACGACGTTATTTCCAAGTGATGTAATGTAACTAAAGAGAACAAACCCACAGCTGCCTCCGCCTTCCCAGGCACCGCGAGGCTGCGCTTTCAGACGGCGGAGCCCTCCCGCGCCCCCGCTTTCTTAGCCGTAATCTGGGCCTCGGCTCTTTTGGTGGAGGTTAAACGGTGCCTTTGCACGAACCAGAGGTGTTTGGGAAGCGTGCCCGGCCTGGCAGAGCGTGCGGCCAGGCGACGGCATTGCTGGGACAGGCCGGAGCATCGGACTGTCTGGAATGTGGAATGTAAACAGAGCGTGTTACCAGCAACAGCCCGGCTTCGTGCTACGACCCAAACCTACCACACCGTCTCTTGGGAGGAGCGAAACCCACGCTCCAGCCTGCTTGAATTGCAGCCCAGGGGCCACTTGTCGCCCTGGATCAAATCAGAACTGTAAATAAGCTCCTTCTCCCCACCTCCCTCCCCAGCCCTGGCATTTTCAGCTATCGAAACCCCATCCTCAGCCTCCGTAGCTTGCACCCACCTTCAGGAAGCGACGTAAACACCATGCTGGGAGACCGAGCGCTCAGGCTGTGCTCCCAGGGCCAAGGAGCGCCGGCCGGGCCATGGGAGTTGTGTTCCTCTGAGTCACCTGCCCGCCCGCCTTGCCCTGGATGAGCGCAGCAGGGAACGACTCCTGGGGCTGGCTATTTAAATATTGTCACGGCTTCATGTTTGCAAACAGCTTAAACACAAGCGTTGAGTGCCTGTTCACGAGCGGCTGCGTTTGCAGGGTCACTCCCGAAGACTGGCCTGAAATCTCGAGCCAGGAGTGATGAGCATGAGCAGGGATAGATCAGCCAGCAAAGGAGAAGAACCAGCTGTGATCCCGCTCACCCCAAGCTCTACGCAGTCATCGCAAGGTCAGCCAGCCCTACGACCTGAAATAAAACTCGGTAGCTTCAGCCCACGCCTCCCTGTTCATTTGCAATGGGAACATGCTGGGCTCACCTGGGACCTGGCTCCGTGGTGCTCTGTGACGGGAGAGGGGTGATGCAGGGAGCGTCCAGGTTATGTGATGAAAGACACAAGCGGCTGCAAGTCACAGGGAGCTGTGGCCAAGACCAAGCTCGGGACTAAGACTCCTTTATGCTGAACCTAGCAAGGGTCTTAGGGACCCTCCATCACCCTCACCCTCTGGATGGGGTCCTTCTTGCAGAAGATCCTCTTCCTCACGAGGGACAGAAGCAGCATTTTCTCCATTTTTTGGAGGGAAGGTCAGGCAGTTTGAGAGTGACTGCTGAGCGCACCAACGTGCACATCTGCCAACCTCTGCCTCCTCTCTCACCTTCTCCAAGACACATTTCACAGCAGTTACTGTCTAAGAGATTTGGGGTTAGATTTATCAGAGGGTGTGTCTTCTGGAGATGAGAAAGAGATAGTTTACATGTAGGCAGAAAACGAATATGCAGCAACAAGACAGCAAAAAGTCATACCCTGGACACGGACTTGAGAGCAGAGTTGTCTGACAGGGCCTGTGAAAATGGCTCTCTGTTGAAGCGACCCAGCACAGCAGTGACAGAGCTGGGGACACCCGAGGTCCCCTGGTTCTGCAGCACCTCCTCCTGCCTCCCACCAAGCACGGCACGGCGAACCACTGCGGGTCAGTTAATCCACACTTTTTATTGTATTGTATTCCATGCAATATGTTCATGTTTTATACTATAATGGGGTGGGGGGGGGGGGATAAAGATAAATGTTAGACAGAAACAGAAGCAGAAAGGTCATTTGTAACAGGTCCTGAGAAGGAAAGGCACGTCGTAACCACCGAATTCAACAGAATGGAAACCTTGGACAGAGGAAGACAACGCTGGAAAGTGGACGAGGGAGGGGGTGTTTCAAGTTGGGTGATGTGGAAGCAGGTTTGACAGCAATCTGCGTTTCCCCACCCACCAAGGTCTGCAGTTCAAATGGGTTTGGGGACCTCAATATTCAACCAAACCACTTCCACACTCCCATTGCTAGAGAGAGTCCAGGACCCCCCAGCTCCTCCAGGCTTAGTCAGCACCAAGGGGCAGCGCAGGACTCGGAAAGCTTCATCCTGCAGACATGAGCTGGGAAAGGGCGGCTGGTGGAGAGGCAGGAGGGAGGGCTGCCCAACGCCGAGGGACCCCAAGCCACCTCCCGCCCGGCAGTGCCAGATCACAGCAACACCGTGGACCGCGGCATCGCTGGTGACCTGTGGGTATTGCTATTCGCCAACGCCAAAAACCACAGGGAAGGGAAGGCTGGGGTGGAGGACAGGGACAGCAGTGAAACGGTTGGCATGGACACTGGCGTGCGTCTCCGTAAAGTCAGACGCTGGAGGGATTGTAGCACCTCAAAGGGAAGCAGCAGCAAAACCATGTGCTGTGCCTGATTTAAGGCAGCGATCGCCACTTGTGATCCAGCACCGGGAAGCATGAGGTTCCTGCCAGAGCAGCACAAAGGGCTCCAGGGCTGGGCTCGGACACTGACACCGCCAGCGCAGTGCCCACAGCACACCCTCCAGCGAGCCGCTCTCCTGCGGCGCACACGACAGGGAACTTCTGGGAACTGGCACACAGTGGGAATGAGCACAAAACCGGGGCAGAGGCTTGCAGTGCTGGGCTCACGCTATTGCTTCCACGAGGCAACCAGGCACACATCTCTTCCAAGCACCCAGCCCCGCTGTGACAAAGATACGATGGTGTCTTATCTTGGCTTGCAGAACAGAAGGCGGTTCGGCTTCACCTTGGGATCAAGAGCAGGAAGAGTTCTGTCATCACTTGGCTGTAACAGAGCCAGCCTTGCTCCTGTAACTAGACCTGAAGTGTTTTGCATGTTAAAGGATGAACATTTAGCAGCCCAGACTTCTTCTTGAGCCTCTCTTCTTTAGTTCGTTACCTGCGACCCTTTCCCAGTCCCTCTAAGCCATCCTGAATGCTGCAGCCAGGCTGAAATAGGCAGCAAGAGGACAGAAGCACGAGGCAGCGGCAGAGCTGAGCCCGATGCCTTTCCTGAGCAGCACAAGCTGGAGATGGGTTTCCACGGGCACAGGTCCCTCCCCAGGCAGGGGTCTCACCCTGCGGCATGGAAGGGATTGAGTTTGGGAGGTTTTACTCAAGCCTATGGGCAGAGGGCTGTGTTATGCTGGCAGTGGGCAGCTAACGAGCACAGGCAGGTGACAGGGCTTCGCCTCGAGCTGGTGGCTGGAAGGAACAGCTCAGGGCCTCTCTGGCTGAGATCAGGCACAGGATCTCCATCTCCAACCAACCCAACCGGAAAAGAAGGTTGTAGTAACTTCTGCCTTCACCTCTGTGGACTTTGCACTGGGCTCTGGGAGGGAGCTGAGCTGCCTCTTGGCCGGGGCTTCATTCGGTCCATGGCAGATGTAAACTTTAGTCCCTGCTGAGCGATAAGCTAGGTCTAGATTTAGCCTCCAGGTGAAAGGCTCTTTAGCTCGTCCTGCCTGGCTGCAGCCCACTGCAGCTGCTCAGGGCTGGCATGCCCGCAGCACCGCCTCCCCCACTGCAGCCCAGCCCTGGGACACCACGAAATCCCAAGAGCTCTGGGGAAAGATGCTCTGGGATCTAGCCCAGGCCCTGGAAAGCCTGGGCAAGGCAGGACAGGCAGAAAGCTGGAGCCAGGCAGTGCCCTGCCGTCACAGCATTACCTCTACATCCGACTGTGGCAACGCTGAGCTGTGCTACGAGGTCGTCATCCACGGAGGTAACAGCATGACGTGAGGGTGTTCCTGCTGCTGAGGACCCCCCAGTGCTGCCTGCACCCTGGGCTTGGAGCTGCGAGGAGGCCAGTGCGCAGACAGGTAACGCCCTGAGCCAGGGCTTCTTTCCAAAGGCCATAAGGAGAAGTGATCAGCATCCAGGCGGAGGCAGGCGGCTCTAGCATCGCGTCCTGGAGACGGGCCAGGACCAGGTTCCGGAGGCCTTACCCTCGATGCTCTCAGGATGCGTGATGGCTCAGGCCTTACACTCTGGAGCAGAGACAGGGGTGCAGAGCTGGAGTCGAGGGAGATGGGGGGAGCCTTCCTCTTCAGCTGCAGGAAACAGCTGCAAAGACAGGGGATATCCCCTTGTTGCTTAGGCTGGGGCTGGCCGTTGGGGCTGGTGCTCTTCTCCTGAGCGGGATGTGTCCACACCAGCACTGACAACACCGATAGCTGGGAGCAGAAACAGGAACAATGGCCCACGTACAGAAGGCTGGGCAGGATCTGGCATCTCCAGGGAGCAGCGTGTGCGACTCAGCCACCTTTCTCTGCACACTCACACAGCCCATGCTCTGCCACAGCCCCAGCAGCCAAAGCCTGCTCCTCACACAGCTCCTGTCTCTCGGCTCAAAGGTGTCACCGTCCCAGCGTCTCCACAGATGGTTCAGCAAAGTCCCCGAGGCACCACCATGCCCCACACGTTCTCCCCCGTGCCCCACGTGGGCTTGGGCAAGGCTCAGTGCCCAGCAGGGGATGAACCTGCCACGGGGCTGGGGCTCCTCCAGCACCTCCCTCTGTCCCACAAGGCTTAATCCACAGCATCTTCCCCAGCTGCCGGGAGGAAAGGGGGGCTGGTACCCCATGACCACCCCCAACCAACATCCCCCAGCCAGTTCACAGCCAGCGCCAAGCAGAGGGGAAAGGATGAGGTGCAGATCGAGTCATCCCCTGGTCTTGTGATGGAGTTTAGTAGGAAAATCATCCTCTTCCACCCCCCCAGCTTGGGAAGAAGAGCACTGGGGGGCACCACATGTGCCCACAGCCAGCCTGGCCCAGGGGCTGTGGCCATGCTCACACGTGGGCAGAGAGGAGGAGGTTGTGCCCACACTCACGCACCACATGGACGCGCTTAAAAAAGTGGGAATTGTGAGTGTGGGATGGGGGGAGTTTCCTGAGACCGCAGAGAAGCAAAGGCCGCGTTGAACAGTCAGGGACAGGCGTGCTGGTGTCACAGCTGTCCTGCCTTAAGGCTGCAAGTGTTCCAGGTACTGCGGCAGCGGGTTCTCCTTGACGTATTTCTGGATGTACCAGCACGTCAGGTGAGCTTTCAGGTCCTCCTCCACCACAAAGTCCAGGGCTGCCTGCAACCAACCAGGGAGAACAGACAGGTTACAACCAGCACCCCCAGCCTCTGCTCTCCCCTGAAACATCCCAGGCGTCCGGCCTCCCGTGTCCCACATGCAGCTGAGGGAAACGGCAGGTTGCCCTCACACACCCCCTGTGCGAGGCAGCTACGGGGAAGAGAGCTGTGGGGAGAGCATGGCCGTCCTGACACAGGCTCCCCAGTTCAACCAGAGGTGTGCAGGGATCCCCAGGTAACCCTCAGTGCATCCCGTCTGGTGGATGCTGCATTGTGGGTGACCCAGCCACATCACGTGAAGGTCACTGTTGTCACCTACGTGCCCTGGCTTACAGGGCTAGGGAGTGGGTGTAACCCCAAAGCATCACCCCGCAGTCCCCCCCAGCACTGTGCTCACAGCTCCTCAGATCTCCCTGCACTTCTGTAGGCCCCAAAAGCAGGGCCGAGGGCAGGAAAAGGGCTCATGAGGGCCCTGAGGCTTTGAGAGGAGGGTTTCAGCCCCCAGGAGAGGTGCTGCATCAGCCCCTGCAAGGTGGGCACGAGGGCTGTTCACTGTGAGGAGGAAAGGGCTGAGCCTTGGTGAGCAGCTGGACATAGTGGCACTCACTCAGCCCCTCCTGCTGCCAGAAATAGGAATATCTGACCAGGGGTTTCCATCTGCCCCACCAGCCGCCCCTATCACCCATCGGAGCACGGACAGTTCCTGGGGGGTTGCAAGTGCAATGCCAATGCCACGAGGCCTCCAGCCCCATGGAGACAGCGACAGCTTCTGCCTGGGAGGAGAAAGGGTGGCTGGAGCTGTACCTTCGCGAGGTGCTTGGCTATTCCTCTCCCTCGGTAAGCGTCCGGTACTTCCGTGTGCTGCAAGTCCACGATCCGCTTCCCCACGTATTCGTAAAGCAGCACCGCCTTGTCATGGCAACCTGGAGGATGTGAGAGAGCGGTGAGGCTGGGGATGTCTCTGGGGAGCCCCGGGCTCCCAGCCCACCGTGGGATGGAGCCGTTCACCGGGGAGCCCACAGCAGGGTCAGGCAGCTTTGGGACTGCTGCAACGGCCCTCCCACAGCTCCTCGCTCCCACGGGAGCGGCTCTGGCACCGGGTGCTCTCACGCAGTGGCACGTCGCAGCAGAGATTCTGCTTTTGGGGACACTGGGATGTCCCTGTTGGGTCCCCCCCACCCCAAGGTGCGAGCAGAGGTAGATCTGCTTGGCTTTTCCGTGCCGCTGGACCTTTCTACCCAGCCCTGAATGAAGGGTTGACGTGCCAACACGATGTGTTTAGGGCAGGAAGGCAGGATGTGTGGATGGGGCGGTGAGTAAAAAGAGGAGGGGGAAGAACAGGACAAAGCTGACCCAGGTAACAGCCCATTCCCTTCTCTCTACAGCACAGCGTTGTTTCGTCATGGCACGTACAATAGGACAAGACCTCTCTGGCCTGGCGTTACAGCATTGGGACAGACACATTTTGGGGAAGAAGGTGGGAAACACGAACGCCACGAACACACAGGAAAGCGTGCACAGGCGTGCAAGGGGGGTTGTGCACGCACATTTACATACACATGCACACAGAGGCTTCCTGTTGCGACACCCTGACCTTTCTCAGAGCAGTTCAGTTACAGGAAAAAAGAAGTTTCAGCACCCGTGTAAACGAGGGGAGAGCTAACACCCCCCCGGCTTCGCCTGCAGAACCCCAGCTCCTGTCCTCAGCACAAAAGCAAACGCTTTGTTTCCTGGGGGTTGCTGCATTTAAAAGTGAGTTTCCAAAACGCAAGCTTCCAGCCGGAGACAAGCTCAGTGAGAATAATGGAAACCTTTCCTTTCCCTCCCAGGGCTGCTGGAGGGCGAAGGGCCGCCAGGTTCTCCTGCATCTACCACACGCTTTAGCTGAGCTCAAGACTCTCACGGCACTGCAGCTGACGACCCCAGCCCAGCTCCCCTGGTCCCTGTATCTGACAGGCACTGGAAATGGGACCACTGGAATCCTGTTTCAAGAGAAGCAGCTCTAGTTTTCATTCCCGCTCCTTTTAGGCAGACTCAATCCTCCTACGTCGCACGGAAACCTTCGCCAGAGTTTATTCCTGCTGGTTTCTACCTACTCATTCACGTGCCAACATTGCTTTTGGGCGGACATAAATAACTCCTTCCCTGCCCCCCACCCCCCAAGTATTTATAGGCATCAGTCCTGCCCCTCTCAGCCTCGAGTTCACCAAAAAGCCAACCCCTCGGTCTCCCCACAGATCCCAGCCTCCCCGCTCTGTCACAGAGCGCTTGGGGTGGACCGCTGGGATGGGCAGAGGTAGTGGGGCAGGGAAGGGACTGACGGGGTGCTCGCCTCTTCCCTGTTAGCAAGGCCAGCGCAGATGAGATCCCACAGCCCCATTTTACAGCCGCAAATCTTTGCGGAGATAAAGAACAAAAGGGAGAACCGCAGCATCTCCCCGTGCGGATCCTGGCACCCAAACAAAGCCGAGAGCCAAGGGAGCAGCTGCAAGCTGAGCCCTTCCCCAGCAGCACAGACCTGGCCCACTCAGGAGGAAGCCCACCCAGGTCAGGGACACGCAAAGCCGGGTCCCCTCGCTGCAGAAGTGAGGCATTCAGCGGCAGCTCCTTGAGGTGCTGCCGGCAGCACCGGCAGCTCTGAAGGCTGTAAAACACACTTACAATGGCAGCTTTCACAGGCTCCAGACCTCCTGCTCTGCCCTCCTCCCAGGTCAAAACTTGCCATAGGCTCTGCCTGAAGCTTTCATAAGTTCACAATTAAATCCTTCTCTAAGTGACAACAGAGCAAAAACTGGTTTGGGTGTTTTCTTCTTAAATATACTCCTATACATTTTATTTATCTGTATGACCCACATACAAGTATCATCCATAAAAATGCATTTTAAAGCCAAAGATGATGCTGTGTTTGAAGAATCTCAGATCTGGACAGTATTTCCTTCACTATTCACTGTATCACAGTAGCACCACAAAATCCCAGCCAGGACAGGAGCTGCAGGGTGCCATAGATGACGCAGAGCCCAAAGGATTTTACAGCCAGCTCTGCAGAGAAAGCCTGTGCCACCAGCACTGTGGGAAACTGCTCCCAGTTCAGAAAAATCCCAGTTCAGCCAAGTACATGAACGCATCTGTACGTGCTCACCTCAGTGATGGAACCCTGAGCCACCCAGCACATGAAATCAGGGACACTCATGCCATAGGGTTTGGGTTCCACAGGTGACCTGACAGTTGGGGACATCACTGCGTCCCCACTCCTGGGCAGCCCTGGGGCTGGGCTACACCGGGCATCTCCTGGTCCCTTGTTTCCAGCTCCCTGCTGCAGGATGGCAGGTGATACAGAGCCCCAAACTGGGCACCCAGGCTGTGAGAAGAGCAGATGGATGCTGAAAGGTCACCAAAAACACACCCTGTGGCCCCTGCAAGCGAGAAGGTGCCAAGCCAAACCCATAACCTGGGCACAGCTGGAAGCACAGAACTGCCCCTCTATGGGGGCTGGAGGTGGGAAAAAGCCCTGATCAACAAAGGAAAGAAAAAGTGGGGTCTGAAAGGACTTCAGTCTTGTGAAGCAGCATCCCGCCTGGATTCTCCACTGGCTGCTGTCGGGCTGTGTGCTCACAGTAACCCTGCCTCCGCGGTGATGCTGGCTCACGACACAGGTTCTGCGGAAACAGCCTCTCCTGGGGATCAAGACCTCTCTTCCAGAAATCGGGATCCCTCTTCCTCTGCTGAGCACGGCTGAACGTGGCCAACAGCTCATGAAGGGAGAGGAAGGACCAGCCGGTGGAAAGTCTCTTTCCTTCAAGAACAGCTGTTCTGCACATCCTCACCTCAGCATACTCACCAGGGCCCACAGCCTCCAGGAAAAGCAGGGTGAAACAGGCTGTATCCCCAAACCAGGAGTGTTCCTGGGCTTCCCGTGAGCAGCTCTGAGCATAACCCTTGTTCTCCCACCAAAAAGCCTTCCCAGGGCCAGAGGGAGGAGACAGGGGAGCAGAGACCCGCTGCTGCAATAACGATGCTGGAAGAAGCCTTGCTGCCGCGTACCTTGGGCACGGGGCCTGTTCCTGGCAAAGGGGGGGAGCTCGAAGCAGCTCACAGGAGCAGCCCAGCCCCAGTTTGCCTCAATCCTCCTCAAAAAGAGAGCACGCAAGCAGAAACCACGCCAAAACATGGCATAAGAGGGATGCCGAAAGCCGTCTTCCGGCCTGTCTCACCCCCTTGGACTTGGGGCAGGGGTTTCATCAGCCTGCACAGCCTGAGCTGGGCAAACAGGCTCAGGCCTCAGCCGGCCCGAGCAGTGCCCAGTGAGCCTGAGCATGGTGTCTGACTCGCAAACACTCCCCTGAGCAGCACCCCAGCTTCAAGGCCACCGCGGGGAAGTCTGAGTCAATGCAAATCAGCAGAGCAAGGAAGAGGAGTAACGAGGAGGCTGCGATGAAAACGGCAGCAGTGGCAGCACAGCTGGGCCCCAGCCCTCCCTCCCTCCTTCCCTCCACTCACAGGGTGCCTGGGGAAGCTTTTCCGGGAGGTGGGAGAGGGACCAGGCCTAAACTTGCTCTCCATGGAGGGTTTCCACCAGGACCAGTGGCACAGACCTTCCTCCCAAGCCGTGCCGACAGCTTAGGGCAGCAGACGAGGCTCCTGCGCCGCAGGCTCAGCCGCGCTGCCAGACACGAGTCCCCAGCCCGGGCGGCTTGTGAGCCCCGGGGGAACAGGAGCGAGCCCAGCCCCAGCCCTGAGCTGGGGACGGGACACGGCAGATGTCCAGGAAGACACAGGCACCCTGTTCTAGCCCATCCTTCGCCTATCCCCTCTCCTGGGGTGTGCACAGTACCTGCTGGGTGAGGGGATGCTGCAGCACTGGCAGCACAGCAGGACCCATCCCTGCAGCCCGAAGCCTTCTGCAGGTCCTTCTGTTCCAGCCCCAGCCTACAATACACCATTGTGTGCCCGGGACTGGAGCGGGGCAGGGACCCAGCGAGGGCTGGCTGCTGCCTGCAGGCCAATTTCTGTGCTCACCAGCCCTTGGAGGCACCCCCTGAGCTCCAGCCTCCTTGGGGCACCGCTGCAAAGCCGTTCCCTGAGAGCCAGTGGGGAGAGAGGAGATGCCAGCCCCACTTCCCACCCTCAGAGCCAGGAAAACCCAAAGGCAGGCGGCAGCCCGGCTCTTCTGGCTGCTGAGCCAAAAGGTGGCTGCCGAAAGCTGCGTGTGGGGCAAGCAGAGAGGGCAAGACATCCCGAGGAGCATGTGCATCCCGGGCTGGGGCTGGCCTTGCTTCCAGGGAGCCACTGGCATGTTACTACGGAGAGAAAACACAACAGAGCACAACAGACAGCACTGAGGGGCCTCTCTGGTGTGAAGCAGCTTCCTGTTTAGGAGCTCTCTCGAGACAACTATGGCACAGGAGAAGAGTGGGGACATCTTGATGCGGTGGCCAGTGGCCAGATCCCTTCATCCCTGCTGCAAACGCAGCAGCTTTCCCCCTTGGAGGGCATCTCCCCTGGCAGGAAAGCACCAAGGCATGACCTGCTCCCGTTTTCCTAATACGCCCGAGCCGGGATTCCTTTCAAGCGACTCCCAAGGCTCAGATCAGCAGTAGGCAAAGCAGCAGCTTCCAGCCACTGGATCCTGCCCAAACCCAGCTGGGGAGGAGCGGGAGGTTTGAGAAGCGTGGTTTGCTGCACCCACACACTGAACGCACGGGAGCGTGGGTGTGCAGTAAGGCCACACATCCCTGAGGAACCAGAGCAGCTCGGTGCATGCGGTGAGCCCATCTCCCGACTGGAGAGCCTGAGGTGTTTGATGGGCATCCAGAAGTCAAAGAGGCCGCTGCTAAAAGCGCTGTTCCCCTGCCTCAAGCAGCTGTGCCAGCAGCTGGACTGACCCGCTGACTATTTTGGGGTGGAGGGCTCTTTGGGCTTCTTTTGACCAGGAATTTTATCACGGATCAAAAAAAAAAAAACCCAGCACCCAAGTATTCCTGACAAAACCAGGCTGTACGATTCCCATGGAAGTTTTCAGCCTTGACAAACGACTGTTTTCCAACACAGTCACTGCACCGGGAGGTTGCTGGCTGGCCCATGCCGCTAGTCACATCTTAACTGATTACAAATCCAGTCGCGTTTCTTTCTACCCCACTCTCGGAGGGATAACGAAGCTTGGTGAGGTCTGGTTATAATCAGCTTTGCTTTCAGCTTCTCAATGCTTCTGCATTTGGGATGCAAGGAAAAAGGGAATGTGTTAAGGGGAGGCAGCTGTTTCTATCAGAGTTTTAGGAGCCACGTGCAGCAAGGAGGGCTCAGAGAAGGGAAAGATCCAGAAAATACCAAACGCAATCCACCTTTTTTGTGTTCAGGGAAGGAATCTCGACACAAGGTTACGTGAGGGCACAGAAGCAAACACAGGACGATGCTGAAAACAAACACTCTCACAACTAGTTCACAGCTTCACGGTGTCTCAGCCCTCTCGCTACAGGGATTTCCGTAAGAGTATCACCACAGAAAGTTTTCTACCCAACATCACAGCAACATAAACCACCAAGACATCAGCCCAGAGACTGGCTATTACAGGGGATAAGCAGAGCCTGGCTCTTGGAGGCATTTGGCTTGTTAAGCAATGTTTACTCAGAGCATCACCCACACCCGACATCTAGCTGAGGTCAGGATCGAGACACCAGAGAAAAGCTGACCCTGGAGCCCGCCAGCGAGATGCAGGTTCATCTCTACCCCAGTGCAGTAACACAGGACAAAAGTGCCCTCAGAGCGACACATGGGTCACACAGAAGCCAAAATCCATGCCTGACCAGTTTCTTATCAGCAGGGAAAACCTTCCAGAGCATTCAGCATCACTGATGCTCATCGTGCCGGGAGCAGGAGCGATGAAGAGAGCTGTGCAGGAAATAAACACCCTGCCACCCACTCCCACAGAGATGGTTATCTTCTGACCACCTTGCCGCTATCAGCAAAAGCCTAACAAGAAGGGGGAGAGTGGGATTGCTCACCCTGCGTGGATGTTAGTAGGCCCAGCAGCAGGAACACCGTTCACACCAGGGTGCTGCAGCACTGCCCGGTTTGGCTTCCTAACGCAGCTGGCGCTGAGCTCCCCAGAAAAGGTTCCATCTCCCTGAATTCCCAGGAAAAATCCCATCTCTGGTCACTGGGATCCACCTACAACCCTGGGGAAGGCCGTGGCTTCTCCGAGCTGCAGCAGATTCCTCCTGAAGCGGGAGGTTTCGTGCTGATTCCCACACAACTCCCGTCACGGGTCCCACAGTTGATTCTCCCACTCCCAAAGTTCACCCTCTCCCGACCCGACTCACCCCTGCTCAGCCACTGAATGCTACTTGACCCACAGCATGGCTGGCAGAGGTTTTATTGGGCAAACCACGATAAAAAGATTACATTTCCCTAATAACTGTTGGTCCTTAGCTCTCCTCTTTCTCTCCTGCACGTACGAACCTCGCCAACAGCGACAACCCTGCGTTACAGCTCTCGCGACGGCAGTGGGGACGCAGCACCCGGGACCTCGTTTGATCTCTCCCTGTTTGAAATAAGCAGTTGGGGAAATTGTCTTCTCCGCACCCAGCACGCACGTCTCCTCCTTCCTTGCTCCACCACTGCTGAGCCTCCAGCCTGCGCTTTGTAATTAGTGGTTGAAGTTAAAAAAACAAAAGGGGGGGGGGGAAGAGAGGAGTCTAAAATAAAATCCAGACTATTCCTGTTGTTTTGAGAATGCCTCCTACAGTCTGTGTAATTTCTGAACTACCCATCTTATATATATTTTTTTTTAAAAGGCAACTACCCTGCAATTTCTGTCGGGCAGCGAGACAGCCTGTCTTCCCCAGGGTGGTTCTCAGCATGACAAACAGACGTTGGGATCGTTGAATATTTGGGATTAACCATTAAGAGGATTGCTGGAAAGGAACCGGTGTGCCGTAAGGAAATGTCAGCGGCACCTACTTTTCTGTTCACTCTGCCTGACACGTGACACATCTGTTGGGGGGGTCACCATGCCACCAGACCCCTGCAGCCCCAGTCCCATCGGTGCTCACGGCAGCTTGGCTCCGTGCTCTTGATCCAACTGAACCGAGTAGGATCCCACAGCATCGGGGTCCCCACGGGCTGCTCATACCCCCAAGGGGCTTCCCGGCAGGAATGCCACCAGAAAAGCCACTGAGCAGCAAACACGCTGAGGAACATCCCCCCACAGCAGCCTGGCGTGGCACCTCCACATCACCCAAAGGCACCTACTCCTGGGGGGCTGAGCTAGCCCCCCCCCAGACCTGCCCCCACCAGCACAGAGTTCCACACCCCAGTACCAGCCAAGGGAGCCAACATACCCCCAGATCTCCTGGGCCAAGCTTTTAGGGAAGCAGGAAGGATGGGGGCACCAGCAGAAACCAGGGCACTGGGGGGCTCAGGAGAGCATCAGAGGGGCACTGGGGGGGACACGGTGGCAAGGTGGGGTGTAGAAGGGAAGGTGCTGCGGGCCACGAGGGGGGGAATGGGGAAAAATGGGGGAAAACAGGGGGTTGTAGGTCGCAGGGAGGTGGAACTGGGGGCAGACAGGAGCAGGGAAGGTACCGGGGAGCCCCGTCGCCCCCGTCCCTTACCGTTCAGCCGCACGGTGAACTGCCGCCGCTTCCGATCGTGCTCCACCTGGATGGGGCAGCCCTGCTCCAGGAGGCCGAGCGGCGCCGAGTGCGCCATGGCCGGGCCGGGCCGGGCCGTACGCGACACAGAGCCCCGGCAGCGCCGGGTCCCACCCCGCGATCCCGAAGGCGACGGCAGCGGCGGGGCCGCGGAAGAGGCGGCGGGGCCGGGCCGAGCCGAGCCGAGCCGAGCCGAGCCGAACCGGGCCGTGGCGGCGGGAGCCGCGGGGCTGCCACCGGCGCGCGGCCGCAGGAAACCAGCTGTGCGCCACGTGCCCGCGCGCCAGCCAATGGCCGCGTCGCCGTTTTGTTTTGGTACAGGCGTCCGGCTCTTAAAGGGGCAACTCACCACCGACCGCACAGGACCTCACCGGAGGGCCCCCGCGCGGGCACCGGCACCGGTCCTGTACTGGTGCACTGGTCCTATACTGGTGTACTGGTTCTGCACTGGGTACTGTGTACTGGCTTACTGGTGCTGTGCTGAGACCTAGGACTGCGGCACTGGTACTGCCTCGCTGTGCCATCTGCTGTACAGTAGTTCCTGCACTGGGTACACTGCCCGTGGACTGGGTTATCTGCCCCGGTGTACTGGCACTGTGCTCTTACTGCCCTGGTGTACTGGTACTGAACCAGCACCCAGGACTGGTGCAATGGTGCTGTGCTTGTCCCTTGCACTGACACTGCAGGGTGCAGTAGAAGCCCCAGGTCATGGTCCCCCTGCAATGCTCTACCCCACCTGGAGCAGGCCCTATCCCTAGGCAGGGGTGTCTGGCAGCACAGAAAACCCCAGAAAGCAAGCAGGAGGCTTGTCAGGATGGCCACAAACAGCAGCTCCGAGGTGCTCATCCCAGAGGTTCCAAAAGCAAGGGAAACCTTGTGCATCAGCTGTCACGGGACACCACAGATGCCTGGGGGGACACAAGATGCCATAATCGGTGTCTGTGGGATGGTTGCACCCTCAAGTGCACCCTCAAAACCAGAAGGAACCTGAGCTGTCATGCACCGCGTTGAGTGCATCAGGGTCTGCTCAACAACCTCGCTGTATCCACCACGTGCAAAACCAGGGGAGGAAATCGGGGTGTTTGTCTCCATGCCGGTGGAGCTGTAGCAGCAACACCTCAAACTCTTTGAACCAAAAGCTTTTGGCGGTAGGAGCTGAGCCTGTCCAAGATGCCCGGCTGTGCAGCGGGGCTGGCTGGTGGCTGCCTGTGCAACAGGAAAAGCAGCAACACCTAGAATTAATCTGGAGCTCATAATAGTTCACTGGCAGCTACTCTGCACCTAAATACCGTCTCATGTAGCTTGGCCTTTGTTTACTCATCCCTTTGGCTCCTGCTCGTGAGTTAGAATCCATCAGCTGATTAATTCATCAGGCCACTCAGTTTGGTTTGTGCTGCTCCATCACCGGGGCCGGTGCTGGGTGTCGGTGTTGTGCCTGCCCAGTGGGGTTACGCTCTCCTGCTCCCATTGAGCACGAGCACCTCCAGCACCCGCCAGCCCACAGAAATGGGTGTCTGCTAGGGGAGAGGGCTTCGTTAGCCTCCTCCTCCAGGAAAGGCTGGAAGATGTCAGTGGTAAGACACCCTGCTCCTCATCCCCCCCGCCAGCCTTCGCTCTGCCTGTGCTCCCACGCCTATGGCGGTGCTGGAAGACAAAGACAGCAAAACACCAGGAGCAGGGAACGCAGGGGAAGGCAAACACACTGCAAACAGCGGGGCCAAGTACAGCTGCGAGTTCGCAGGGAGGAAGGAGATGAGTGGCACAAGCCACAACCCACTTCCAGGGGGGAGCCTGGGGCAGACAGAGAGAGAAGCCTAATCCTGCACTCCCCTCGCAGCTGTGGGGGAGAGCTGATGCCCTGCAGCGCACAGTGGTGCTTGGGGGAAACTCAGTGGCGTTGCTGGGAAGCCTTAGGAGAGAGGGGAAAGGAGAAGCAGGTTTTGCACAGACAAAGATGAGGGGTCCCTGCTGGCTTTCTTGGCGATCCCCCCCGAATCACTGTGCTGGGAATGCTGGGTTGCCCCATCCTGCCCTGGGTGGATTTCCAAAGCAGCCCAGGCATAGTCCTGCAGCGAGGGGCCAGTGCTGAAGCATCGAGCACCAGCGGCAACGATCCCAGCATGTCCAGTGAGGTCTGGGATGCACCCACGCCTCCCTCCATCAGGCTTTCCTTCCAGACCCTGCAAACCAGACCCTGCAAACAGGTTTACCTACAGCACCCTAGAAATGGGGATTGGCCTGCCAGGGGTGCCAAAAATCCATCACCCTTGCCAACATTTCTGGGAGCACTCAGGCTCCACCAGGACGCTTTGCTCTGCCTGTGGTGATTCCCTCTGCCTTGGGCCAGCAATTACAGCTGCCTCTGATCTTGCAGATACTCTTCTCCAGCAAAGAGTCTGCTGAGTCCCACGACAGCAGCCAAAAGGAGCCGTGCTGGCAGGCACTGAGAGGTGCATGGGAAGAGGAGATGTTCCCAAAAAAGTCCCCATGCCCTGCCAGCGATGAGGAGACCACATGCCTCCTCTGGTCCCTTCCTTGCAGCCTGTGGGGGTCCATGAGGTCCCTCCCCAGCCCCACGCCTGTTGGATTTTGATGATCCTCCAATTTCCATTCGTGCTCCTGCAGTGCTCCTGTGCTGGAAGGCCTCAGAGCAGTTGACAAACCCCTACTTGCAAAGTGCCAGGCGATTCAAGACGGGTGAATAAAAGCCAGGCGGCCGTTTCATCCACCCCTGTAATTGCAGCCAAGGCCAGCGGCGATCTCCAGCCGTGCCTGGGGATGCAGGCGAAGGAATGCATGCACCCAACGTGCTTGGGGACAGCAGGGTCGTGCCCTGCGCTTGCAATGACACCCCAGGTGCCGCCAGCATCAAGGCCAAGTGTCAAAGCCGGTCCCACCGGTCCACATCCAGTTGCGCGTTTGCAAAAGTGCTAATGATGTTCTACCCTGCAACAGCACCCCCCAAATCTCACACCCCAACACTGGCCCAGCCCAAACCTGTTCGGATCAGCTGGGCTGGAATTCAAACCCTGCTGTTGATTTGGAGATCTGTAGGGCTAAACGCCAGGAAGGTCCACTCTGCTCCCACCTCCTGCTCGCCCAGCCCAGGCGGTGACACCCGCAGCTCTTGCGTCACAGTTAATAACCCTGCGCTTCAACTGGAGCGGAGGGTTTACAGAGAGACTCCTCGCCTCTGTTGAAAGACTTGAAAGGTGGTGAATCTACTACGTCTCTCGGGAAGGTAATTACTCTCCCTATTAAAAACCTGTCATTTATTTCCCATTTGGACTTTTCTAGCTTCAATTTGCAGCTGCTGGATCTTATGCCATCCCTGCTTTATTCCAAGTCCTTTTGAGGCACCAGTGCTCCGCACAGACGCAGACCCCAGTCCGCCCGGATCCATCCCTCCTGCAGGGATTCCCTTGAGCTGTCTGGTTTGGAAGCAGGTTTTCTCATCCTCAAACTGATCCAAAATGCTCTGCAAAACACGAAGCCGAGACAGACCAGCTGTGATTTCACCAGGGCTGCCTGCACTTGCCACCCCTCCTTTGTATGGATCCTCTATGGATCACCCTAGGAATTCCAGCCAGAAAATGGCCCTCGTAATCTCCTTTTCACTTGTTCAACTGCATCACTCCCGTCCTGTTCAGCCGCTACGTTCTGCAGCCTGGTTTGGGTGTTTGGGGGGAGCATCCTCGCCCCGGGATGTGCCACGGCACACTGCTGGGCCAGGAGCGACTGATTCCTCGGTGGCTTGGAGAGAAATCAATGCCCATTAGTTTTCCAGCCAAACCCACCGGTGGGACTCAGGGAAGATGCGATGAGCTTGGCCGGTCTCAGCTGCGCAGCACCAGCCTCCCCGTCCAGCCCCTCCCCGTCCACCCCTGTGCCAGATGCGTGGGGTGAGGCTTGGCGCATGACAAAGACCCACCCCCCAGGCCGTGCTACCGGTAGGGCTCCGCACCCCAAACGCCACGGCTGCCCTGCGGGTGCCGCGGCGGGGCTCAATCCGGCGGCGGGGCCATCGGGGACGCCCCGGTTGCGAGGCAGCGCAGCTCTCCCGCCCGTCCGCCTCACTTCACCCTCACAGCCGTTGCCCGAGAACCGCGAAGCTCTTTCCGCGGAGGCAGTGACCACGCCTCCTCCTCTCCGCTGACCAATCCCGCCGCGCGAAGGGGGCGGAGCCCGCCGCCCGCCGCCCCTCCCCGCGGCTCTTCCCCGGCGGCTGCCGCGCTGGGCCGGACTCCGCCGGGCTCCGCGCTCTGCCCGGGCGCAGCGGGGCCGTCGCCGACCATGTCTCTGCCCAGAGGTAGGGCCGGGGTCGGGCGGGGGGCTGCGGGGGTTTCGGGGGTTTCGGGTGCGACCGGGGCTGCGACCGGACTGAGTCGCGTCGTCGCGTCTGGCGTAACCCGCGGGGACGGGGCTGTTGCCCAACCCGCCGGGCGTGGGCTTCCCGCGGCCGCCTGCTGGGGCTTCCTCCTGCCTGGGCCCGGCTGAGCGCCGCGCCGCTTCCCGCCTGCAGCCCGGCATCGCTCGCTGGCGCCGGGGCTGGGTTCCCGCATCCCCTGAGCTGCAGAGCCCGGGGCGTGTGTGCTGCGTGGAGGGGAAGGGGAGCCAGCGGCGCGCTGAGCCTGCGGGGGAGGGAGGGGGGAGGCTGCTGTTGGCGTGGGGAATGAGGAAAACACGCGTGTTTTCTTCCACCGCTGCCCGGGTCTCTCCTCATCCAAACAGCCGCCCGTGGCAGCTCACAGGCGGCGCGGCCGGCTCGGAGCAGCCCGGGCCTGCGGAGGCGGGAAGGACGGGACGAGCATCCCGGTCCCCACGGCACGGCGGTTCCTTTTGGTGGCTGGGGCTGAGCCACGACCCGGTGCCAGCGCGTGTGCCGGGAACACCGCGGTGGAGTTCCTCATTGTCACCATCATACGGGGTTGGCAAACGTGACCGTGTGTCACGGGTGTTATTTATAGAGCATCGCCGTGACTAAGGTGGCCTGGTCGCTGTCCCAAGGTGAGCACCGGCTGGCAGGTGTCGGCCTGGGATGACACCGCCAGCATGCTGGCATTGAGGAAGACTGGGAAATGGCTTCGCTGGTGTCCTGGTGCTCCGGGGAGCTGGTTGCATCAGCGCCGTGAGCACAGACCGGACGGAGGAGGGAGCACACGGAGTACGGTTGCCGCTTCTCTTATCACCAGAATAAAATTTGCGGGGTTTTCCTTGTTGAGGAGTGATGCACTGGAAACTTGAAGTCAGGAACCATGTGAGCAGATGAACGCACCTTGGCATGACTGTGGTTTTTTTTTCCCCCCTGCTCTTTTAAATGATGTCTTAACCGGAGGGAATGTGGACCTGAGTTTCCTGTTTGCTGTGTAAGCAGGGTGTGAATCAGCAGCGATGTACGGAGCTGCTGACTCACAGGTAGGAGCACATGCCTCCAGCCGCCGTCCCGTGTGGAAAGGGATCAACCGGCCTTCTTAAAAAGGCTCTCACCGGGGCGCCCCAGCCCAGACCTCTCGCTCGGCTCGCAGGTGACGTGGGCAGTGTGTGGATGGAGAGAAGAGGTGAGCCTGGCCTAGGGACTGCTCATACCCTACGGGAGACGAGGCCTGAGGTGGGCCTGGGAGGATTTTGGGGGAAGCAGTGTGGCTGACAGCGAGAGGCGATGCCTGCGGGAGCACCTGGGAGCGTGGTGCTTTCCTCGGAGGAAGTGTTGAACCCTTCTGCCTGCAGGTTTCTGGTTGCACAGGGCTGTCGGTTGTGATGAACCGATTCATTCATACAATTACTCCTAATATCCTTCGCTGCCGGCGTCGCATGTGTGCCCAATGTCCCTGTTCTCTGCTGGCACCAGCAGCTCGGGGTTCCCCATCTGACCCGAGCTCCTTTGCTTCCGTCGGGGCAGCGTTCAGCGTGCGAATCAATCCTGAGCGTGTGTGGTGCATCTGCCTCTTCAGAACCCTCTCCTCATCCCGCTAGCTGTCCGCCGAGCCTCCCCTGCGCTTTCCCTCTGCCTCGGCAGCCTCGGCAGTGCCAGTCCTCCGAGCAGGTTTGCCGGCGGTGTGCTGCCACGTTGGGATGCTCGTAGTTCCGAGGGCGTGCATCTGCTGCTGGGACAGCACTTGCAGCATCTCCTTCTGCCTCTCCTTTCGGGCAGCCTGAATTTAAGCTCAATTTCCCTAATTTTCCATGGGGAAATTCAGCGAGTGGCCTCAGGTTTCCTTTTGCTGGTTGCTTTCCCTTCTTGGGCTTGAGTTGATCGACGTAGTGAACGGAGGCTGCCGGCTCGAAGCTCTCGGGATGGCTGTTTCTGTGATAGATGTGTACCAAATCTCGCCTGCTCGTCATTTTGGCTTAGTCACAGGGTTGTCTCCTGCCTGGGGAGTTTTCTGGGGATGCATGTGGCTGGCCGTGACACGCGCGATAGGAATGGTGCTGGGCGAGAGCTTTGCCTGGCTCTGCTCTAAACATAGCTTGCGAGATAAACACCTTCTGGGGATTATGCGAAGCTTAGGAAGGATTTTGGCTTTCTTCCTGTTCCCATTGCTCCTATCTGGTTGATCCAAATTACCTCGCAGGATCAGGTGTGTGGGAAAACATTGCTTGGTTTCTGTGTTTGCACTGTCAGGTCTAATGTTTACTAAAATATGCAAAACCTCCCTGTTGTCTCAGGTCACCAGAGCTCCCTCGAGCTGTGTTTCATCAAACGGGTGGCACCAAGGGAAGGAATTGTGTGTAAAGCTCCAGAGCTGTCTCCGTTCTTGCCGAGCTTTGCAAGGGATGCAGACTCCAGCAACGCCTGGCTCATCCTGAGCGTGATTTTCCAACAGAGTCTGCACTTTTTTTGGGTAAAATAAGTGCTGTGAAGGGACATGTGTTGAATCTGAGAGGTTAAGGCAGAACAGAGGGAGCCCCAGGGAGTTTGCAGCCCTTGGGTGCGTGTGGAAGGGTGGTGGAGGGTGCAGGGTCTGCGTGTCCAAAGCCAAACCGGAGGCTGCTGCCTTTCCCCTGGGGCTGGAGGCGTATCTTCTGCCAGCGTGTGAAAACCCATGCGCCTGTTGCTGTTGGCTGTGGCTTGCGTGGCCCCCGGTGCCTGGGAAGCTCCTCCTGGAGGGATGGGGAGGTGTGTACCTTCTGAAACCGGGGAGTTTGCTGGAGAAAGCAGCCGTGCAGCTGCAGGGAGGGAAGGTGCACGGATGGGCTCTTGGAGGGAGAAGACCTGCTTGGCCTCCCCGGGGCTCACAGAGCACTGGTGCACGAGTAGTTCAAAAGTGAGCCCTTCTCTTGAGGGGAGAGCTATTCCCCAGGGAAGATAGGCCCTGCTGGGGAGAGGGGACAGGATCTGGCTAAGCCAGGCTGTGTTTCTGGGGAGACAGCTCTCCTTTGACACCGAGGCATGGAAAAATCAGTGTTGAGGAATGCCACAGCCCGGGGATGAACTGGTACTTGTCCTGGTGGCGCATCTATTCTGGGTAGGTAAATAGCGGTGGGGACACGTCCCTCCCGTGCCCTGGCCGTGCCCTCTGTGGGACCACGCCACCCTTTGTGCAATCCAGTCGGCTGTGAATCCCGTACTGTCTCGTGTGCCGTTCACACTTTTCCTGCCGCCGTCCCAAGAAAAGGCAGTTCTGCTGAAAATACATGTGGGGCCGTGACCTGCAGAAGCAGAGCTCTGGCTTCGGGCTCCCGGCCCGTTGTCCCCTGGGTGTGTGCGGGCAGGGGGGCGGCAGGGCTGGGAGCTTTGATCCCATGGAGCCAGGCTTTTATTTTAATTCTAGCTGAAGCATCACGGAGCTTGCATCCGATTAATTATAACGATCATACGGAGAGCACAGCGCTCTTGCCCTCCTCGTGCTGCGTTCTGCTAGCGTAGCAGTGGGTGCCTGCAAAATATCACTTTGGACGTAATAAATATTTATCTGTGCTTCAGCAACCCCTTTCCCTCCCTGGAGGGATGCTCCCCTGCTTTTTTTTTTTTTTTTCAGTGGATAATGCTTCTCCCTGAAGGCTGCAGCTTTTATTTTCCAGCTCTGGGCTGCAGTCCAGGGCTGAGCCAGAGTTTGCTTTGCCCCTGTTGCTTGCAAAGGTGTTGGTCACTGGAGGAAACTTTGTAGAGCTTCTCTCTGGATGCCTGGGAATGGCTACGTGTTCCTGGTCCTGGTGATTTTGTGACCCAAGAGGCGGATGTGGGGCTCTGTGGGTTTTTGGACGGAAGATGGTTTTCACTTGGTGTTAATAAGGTGCTGCCTGGGCAGGCTGATGTGCAGGGGAAAGAGCTGGGAGAGGAACTTGTGTTGGCTGAGGAGGTGATTTTACTCTACCAACAAAAAGTTTGGGGTTTTACTGGCATGACTCAGTGCTGCTTGTGGGTATGTATGGAGTTGGATCTACCCGCTGCCTCTTTTGCTGACAAAACTCTGTAGGTCAAGGGTCAGCCAGGGATTTTGAGTGGGGGAGAGGGCAGAGAGGATTTTTTTTATGGTGGAAACTGGAAGTTTCTGTACTTCTTTTCAGCTTGGGAGGTACCCCATCTCCCCACAGCCCCTTATCTGTGTGGGGATGGTGCTGCTCTGATATGCTGTGGGTCTAAATGTTCATTGCCCCGAGGAATACCATAATTACTGGGCACGACTGCAGCTACCTGGTATCATGGTACCCTCGTGTGGCCCAGCTGGCTGTGGTTTGCAGTGGGTCCGAGCCCTTTTCTGGATCTGGGATGGGGCTCCCTGCCTGCACTTTTCTCTTGCAGCCACTTCTCTGTCCAGCAGAAGGCTGGAGCAGTCACTGCCCATGTGGGATGCAGGGTGGCAAAGGGGAAGGGTAGTATTTGGGGGTCCCATGGTCCCCAGTGAGTAAGGGAGGGAAGGAATCATTGCCAAGGGATGTTCTAGAGCTGCAGTGGGATGAAGGTGGGAGCAAGGCAGACCTTCTCCAACATCCTTTTCCCCAGTAATCCCCTGCTGTGTTGTCCACATGGCTTAATGAATCCATGGGATTGCTACCACAGGGCTCCTTTGGTCTGTCTGCTCTGTTGACCTGTAGCAGGAGAAGATGGGCAGCACTTTGGAAGAGCACATCCCTTTCGAGCCCCAGAGACTGGTGAACTTTTCCGTGTGACATGATTGTCCGTGTGTGCTGCTGGATCTGATGGAGGGGAAAACAGGGAAACTCTTGAATCATGGGCTTTAAGGTCAGGAGGGATGATGGTGAGCATTGTGCTCAGATGCAGGTCAGGATGTTGCTTCCAGGAACTACTGCAGGCAGTCCAACAGCTTTTGGGTGAATGAAGCCAGATTGTGGAAAAAAAGAAACCCAATCTTGTTTTGAAGACATCCAGTGCTGGAGTTTGGTTTCTCGAGCTGTGAGTGTTGTGGCCTTGGGGAGCTGTCTGGTGCACCAGGGTGTGGTACAGTGGGATGTCTGCCCTGCCCCTAGCTCCCTCCTGACCCTGGGAGCAATGGGTTTACAGCCCTGCTCGCCGGGAAGGACACGTGCAGGTGATGGTCTGGCTGTTACCCCCTCCTCTGGGAGCTGGGGAGGGTCTGGCACCCACCGGACTCCTCCCCACGCTGTGCCGTGGGAAGTCTCTGCCAAGCAGGTCTGTCCTGTGCTCGAAGCCTTAATTTCACCATTTCAAGTGAAAAGCTTAGTCTTTTTTTTAAAAAAAGAAAAGATAAATTTCCGTTAAAAACACAGCTTGAGTGGAAAAGGAGGCAGGATGAGGAGGAGACAAAACTTACCAGCAGTTGTTTGTAGAGCATCCACCCTTCCTCCCCCCACACCACCACCACCAAAGAAAAATCTAGTTTTGGAAAGGAAGAAACCTCCTGAGGGCTCGATACAAGTAATTTCCCATCAGAGGCTGCTAACCTTAGCTGTGGTTTGGCACTGGCACCAGCCTAACTGCTCGTATCCGGTGAACCTCTCCGAGGATGCCGGTGGTACTCAGACCCGCTCCTCCCCGGGAGCTGCCTGTTGGGCACTGAGTGCCCCTTGTCACAGGGGTTTGTACTCTGCTGCCTCATCCTCCTGCCTTGATAGTGCCTGTTGTATCTTAAAAGCAGCTTTTTGTGATTGTATTTCATTCCCATAAAGGTCTTGGAGATTTCCAATAAGGAATGCACAAACCCCTGCAGTGGGGATGGGGTCCTGCCGGCATCTCTTTGGTGGTGCCAGGAGTCCTCTCTTGCCGTCCACTGGTGACAGGTGCAACCGGTGGTGCAATGACCCATGGTGCAGGGCAGAGGGACGGGACACAGGGCAGAGGGACAGGATGGGAAGAAGCCCTTCTCCAGGGCTTGGCAGGTGACAGTCATGTGTCTGACAGATCATAAACACGCAGGGCTGGTTACATGGGCAGGCCAGGGTGGTTTAGTGGAGGATGACGGGGTTATCTAAGGAGCGTCAGCTTGTCTGGGCTTGCAGGCCGGTTAGATACCGCTTTGTGCTGCGTGCACAGGAATTCCCTCCTAGCCAAAATCTATCAGGGACGGCTGATGAAGCAGCCTGCCTGCACTGTGGGAGCTGGGTATGGTGGGTCAGGTGCCACGCAGCCCTGGCTGTCTTTACTGGTGTCTATGGCAGCCCTTTGAGTTGGTGGCATCCCCAGCTGGCGTGCTGGAGGGCGTCTGCCGTCCATCTCCGAGCAGCCGGAGCAGATGTCCTCTCCTGCAGCATGCATCTCCCTGCGGCAGACGGTTTCCTAAGGTAGTGATGGGCAAATATACCATGCTGCGGGGTTGCTTTTTGCTGTAGGATGGAGATCTTGGTTTACTTGGTGTCGGGGTGGGAAAGTTGAAGCTTGAGCGGGAGACGGCGTAGCATGGAGCCCCGAGGATTGTCCCTCTGAGTCAGTCCTGAACCTGTGCCCCGGGGCTGCGGGGGGGGTGTGTTGTCCTGAACGTGCGAGGATGTCTTTGCTCGTCACTAAAAATGACGTGGCTCTTTTTGTGAGAGCCAGATGTGCTCACCGTCAAGGCTTTTTAAGAAAGCTGCTCTGCATCGTTAAAAATCCCCTGCTGCGGCGAAGCGCTCGGTTTCCCTCCTGACGTGCTGCCAAGTTGCACCTCAGCCAAAGATGAAACGATCTCGTGCTGATACGTTGCTTTGGCTGCCCTTTGTCATCCTCCAAGCACCTTCAAAAGGTGCTCGGGGGTAGGTGACAGGCCCGGCCCCACGTGCCTGTTCGTCAAACCCCGTGCCTGCACCCAGGAAATCCCTGCCAGCGCAGCGCAGGGCAGCGCAAGGCATTTTCGTGTGCTCAGCTGGTTTTCGAGGTTTCCCTGGTCTCCCCACAGCTAAAATCATCTACCCTGTGCTGGATTCTTAGCCAGCTTGGTTGGGATGCTCCCTGCCAACCACCATCCCTCATCGGTGCGAGCTCGGTGTGCGGGGGACCCAAATGACATAACGGTGCAGAAAGGAGGATGTGGGTGCTGGGGGGGTGGGAGGTGCATGGCGATGCTGGCAGGGGACCAGCATGATCCTGTACCAGCCTCTGTTTTGCTCTCTGCCTTTTTCTCTTTGGCAGCACCCGTTTTCCTTAAGGCTGGAAGCAGCTGCATGCTGCGTTGAGGCTGCCAAAAAAGGAGGATGCGGTGGGTGTTTTAGATCTGCTGCTTCTATAGCCCTGTGTTTGCTCTTTATTAGCATCTGTGGCTCATTTCCTCCAGGTTTTTGGTCAATCCCTGAGGTTATTTGGCTGTGAGCATCGCTTGCCTTGGGCATCAGTGGTGAGCACCAGGTGCCAGAGGATGCTGGCACTGACCAGGGCTGGGGTTGTCCTCTGGGCCTAGGATACCCGCGGGGCTGTGCCGTGGTCGGGCTGCCTCCTCTGCAGATGCTGCTCTCTTGCCCAAGAGAGCAGCAGGTATTAATTATGGCTGTCCCTGCCTGGTCTGTGGAAGGATGGCTGGGTGGTGAAGGTAAAGCAGAGGCTGGAGGAGATGCCTCTAGAAATCACCAGGCAGAAATTGTGGGTGAATATGAATCGAAATTATATCAGCCTTGTGTGCGCTTTGCTAAGGTGAGAGAAAACAACTCCGCTCTTCCTCCAGCGGCTCTCCTGCACGCGTGGTTTCCTTTTCTGTCTACAGTCCAGGTTACTGCAAGAGTTTACCCTTCGTTTTGGATCCACGAAGAATTTCTTGTTCGGTAACTGTGGATTTCCCCGTGGGGTTTTACAGTCGCTGCTCAGCGAGGGAAACCGTGCGTAAGGGTCACAGGGAACGGAGCCAGCGTGCGTTTCCCTTTATCTCAAACAGGTTTGACGTTTCACACGTCTCCTTCCAGCTCCTCGCCTTGCCACACCACTCCTTTCCCCAAAATGCTGATGTGAGACTCGCCCTTTGGGGGTAAAGGGGGTTAAAAAAAATATTATTACTCCTTATTTCAATAGAAATGGTTCTTGGAAGCTCTGAGCATCCTCCCCCCTGAGAAGCTGTAGGCTGAGCTGCACTGAGTCACAGCCTGCGAGCTCACGAGCCGGATGTGTTGGGACCAGCCCGTCGGCAGAGACCTCTGGCTTCCTGGGACTGAGGGACAGCGCTTTAATCCGGCTTTACTAGGAAAAGCCTGTGACGCTCATTTCCCCCGGACATGGGAAAAATTGCAGTGCAGTAGATGGATTCGAGAGAGGTAGGCGAGGAGTGAAAAACAAGTGTGTGTAGGGAAATAAAGCCCACCCAAACGGGAGCAACGGAGCGAGGCTGTGCCCTTCCTGCCAGCACCCACGTGGGACCGTGGCACCGGAACGCCGCCGAGCTGTGGGCACGTCGCCCGCAGAGCACCTGCCTTTCCCAGGCACGAATCAAAGCTGCCCTGTGGGTACTGGGCAAACCCGCTGCAAAATAGGTGTTTTCCCCACACGGAACTGTTGCGGCCTTAGATGGGAGCCCGTGGGGGAGGGATGGTGAAGGGCGATGGTGGGCAGTGGGGCTGGCAGCGGTTTGTGGCGTGCTGATGGTCCGCTCTTTAATTGGGGAGGGGGTTTTAAGCTTTGCAGCAGGGAGTTTGGTGGAACAAAGAAAAGTTTGCAGGTGACTTCTGCAAAACCTGGAGCGTAGCCAGCTGAGCAGTTAGCAACTTGATGATCCTAAAGGTCTTTTTCAACCTTTCCTAAGTATACGTGCTTCTCTTTATATGCAGTTATGTATCTATAGATATCTCTACATACACACCTTACTTTATAAGATAGACATATCTTAATTCCTAAACTGATGAGCAGCAGGAGCTGATCTCGTGGACCAGCTGGACGTAGGACCTGTTCGGGCAGTATGGATAATACATCTGTCCTCTGGGGCAGAGGAGCAGCGATGGGAGAGCCAGAGGTACGCGGTGCAGGTCAGAGGGATGGTGTGGTTGATGCTGGCAAAGGCGGCTGTGGATCTGGCTCACCGTGGCTGAGCTCTCCTCGGGGTTTCAGGAGCCAGCTCCCCCCTTGCTACATCAGGGGAACTGGATGTTCTCCATATTCCCTGGCTGCTGTCAGGCTTTGGTTTTCCTTTGTCTCGTCTGAGCGCTGGGAGGCCTCCTGGCTCCCCCTTCACCTTGTGATGGGGTGAATTTTTCTCTCAGGAAAAACTCAGCGGGGAAACTGGGGGCTCGAACTGGTTGGGTCTGCTTTGCACCAGCTCTCTGTTGTGATGAACCCTTTGTGTTTGTCTTCTGCTCACTTCCCTGGAGTGGGAATGGGACAGGGTGAAGAGGCAGGGAAAAGGGATGGCACCAAAGAGAGCAAAGAATTGGTGTGGGACAGCAGGAGATGTAGGGGAGGGTACTGCAGTGCTCACCTGCAGCTTTCCATAAGCAGCAGGATCGGCACCCTGCTCCAGAAGAAATAATTGAAGGTTTCCCTGCTCCTCCACCCTGGAGATGCGATGTCAGGCCACTGCCCGGCATCGGAGGTTTCCCGCTGAAGATGCGCAGGCTTTGCCTTCCCGAGCCATGTCCTGGGATGCTGGAGGAGCAACTCTCTCCTGAGCCATGCCTGGGTGCTCAACGTTCCTCTGTCTCAGCTGGGGAGAGCGTCTTGGCATGGAAGTAATTGGGAAAAACGTGGCAATAATAGCAGATGAGCTTGCTGGGCCTGTTAGGTGTAAATGTGCGTGTTGGCTGGCAGAGAGCATGGAGTCAGTCCTGCCTGGCGACGATGGACAGACCTGCTCTGACTCATGGATCTCCCCTATCCGTGGTGAGATAACAGACCTAAAGCATGTGAACTGTGCACGCTTGGTCCCCTGTCACTTGGGAGCCAGAAACACCTGGCTGCGGGATGTCACCCTCCAGGTCCCAGAGGGTAACGTCACTGTGAGCCATCAGAACTTCCCGCTCTGTTCTCCAGTGCAGATGCCGGTACCAGGGAAGTCCTGCCCGGAGTCTCTGGGCCAGGGAAGCACCTGGGTCAGTCTCTTGTTCCTGCCCTTCTGTCAGGGCAGATGGCTGCACACACTGTGGCCTTCCTTGGGTTTTTTAACTCTCCATAAATTCAGTTTTTCAAAGCAGGTGCCTGCTCTGTCTTACATCATTTGCCGAGACGAAATCACTCTGTCCCTGCTCAAAATAAATCAAAGGGAGGATAGTAGAAAGTTAATTTGTAAACAAGAACTGCAATAGAAGCAGAGAGGGAATGCTTGGCTCTCTTGCCAACTTTACAGAGTTTTGGAGACACCTGGAAGTTCTTGAATTGCACTGGTTTGGGTAGAAAAGGAGGGTCTGTTGGTCCTGGAGTTGAGTTACAGCTGACAGTTAAAAAGTCGAATGACTTTCTTTCCCAGAAGGAAAGCAAGCTAACCGTGTGCCTCCCGTCAAGCTGATCTATTCCAGAAAACTCTTTCAGTTTTCTCTCCCATCAGGAAACTGTCTCCAGCACTCACCTCAATTCCAGACAGGTTTTGTATTTTCACGGCTTCTCCAATGGGCTGAGAGTCAAAGGGAGGAGCACTGCGGGTACCTGCTGCCAGGGAGATGGGCACTGGTGATGGTGCTTCTGCCTCTTCCTTTTCATGTGTTTTGGATGTTGGGGTTTTTTTAGCATGCTCTTTGCTTCTCTCTAAGCACTGTCTCCTTTGCCTTCTCCTAACAGTTAAGGTGTTGGGGCTGGGATTGCTTCCAGACCTTTGTCTCATGGCAGCTTGCCAGCGTCTGCAGCCGAGTCGGTGCAGCCCCTGCCAGTCCCGTGAAATGGGTCGTGGCTGCAGGTTTCGGGCTGGCCAGACCCGTGCGATGCCCAGCTCTGTGGTTCCCGATGAGCTCTGGGTTGGGTTAATTACCCATCCCAAGCGTTTTCCCACCGCCCCCCAGCCTGCCCTTGGTGGATCCACGTTGGCATGGTGCTGCAGCCGAGCTTTGAGGAGTGGCGGCCTCTGGTGCTGCTTCCTCGGGGAGAAAATCCAGTTGGAGGGGTGGATGCAGACGATGCAGGCTCCAGCCCTGCAGAGGATGCTTTCCCCTCGCCCTGGCTGGGTGCCTGCTCCGAAGAGGTGTCTCTGTGCCTGCAACCACCGTCACACTGGGGTTTTGCACAAGCTCTGGTGCAAGGCAGCACGACTTCGTGGCGTGTACATAGCGTGTCCCGTAACAGCACAATGCAAAGGCTGGTGCTAGCCAGCTGGTGCTTTTGAGCTTCCTAAAGACACTCTGGTCTCTGCTGGTGTGGGTTTCTCAGAGGGGAGCCTGTGTGCTCCATCGTCACGTGGCTGCAGGATAGCAAGCTGCCACCTGGGAACAAAACACCAAATCAAACGTTTTTTCCAGCCCTCGGGGTTATGCAGGTAACCTAAAAATACAGCTGGAGCGTAGCTGGGTGGTGACATCCTCCCGGAGCTGGCAGCACAGCCGGCGTGGCGTTATCTGGCCGGGGCACCGAGGCTGGGTGTGGCTGCGAGCCCCCGGGGTGACATCGGGAATGTTGACTTCTGGCTGTCAGTAGCTTCCGCTAATGTGCCTGTCCCTAAATCCATCGCTGGGTACCAGGAGGTCGCACCCTTTCATCAGTGTCCCCCGCACCCAGCTGCGGTGGCACCGTTGGTGTGACATCCCACCATGCCGGAGGTGACGAGCCCTGTGTGGTGGTTGATTTGTCCCCAAACACCATGCAAGGGGATGAGAAAGATGACCCCGTTACCTTTCTGATGGGATTCAGTTCAAAGGCTTTGTTTAAAAATAGAGCTGCCGCAGAGTTTCCAGGCTGTCCCGTGCGTGGCTCAGGCTTTCCTGTGGGATGTGCATCTCGTACACGGAAAGGCAAGTGCATCCTGGGATTGGGGCTGTGACTGTTACAACCTTGGCCTGGGAAACTGCTGCAATTCCCAGTCGGACAGCGAGGTGCAGTGGGCATCGAGCAGCACGGCACTGGGACGGTGCCGCCAGCTGGTGCGTGGGCTTTTGAGGGAAAGGGGTATCCCGTGAAAATCGCGCGCTCCCTGGGTTAGGCAGGGACTCTTCTTTCAGGGCAGGGGAAACCATTAATTTTTCTGCTGAACCCCAAACACGCCTACAAAAAGCTCCTTGGTGACCCTACGTGGGACGTTCCTTTTGCCGCTCATGGCAAAGCGGCTCTTCCTCAGCCCCCGGCTGCGATGGTGACCCAGCCTCCACCAAACCGGCCTCGGGAGACGCTGCCTCACCGCAGGGGGAGGGTGGGGAGAGGGGCCTGGCGTTGGCAGGGCACCGTTTGAGCTCGTTGCTGTTTTCAGGGGTGTGCTCTTCCACTTATCAAGCTGGCCCACTGTCAGGAGGCTGCTGGGGACGATGGGAGCGTGGCTGCCATCCCACCGGACCCCCGCCGTGTCCCTGGACCGGCAGCAAATGCCTTGACTTCTCCCCATCTCAGGATTTGCTCTCCCGGCTTCCTTCACCAGTTACGGGGTGATGTCCCAGCCCAGAGGCATCGGGATGCTGCATTAACACCAGTGAAACACCCCATGCCTTTTGTTCCTCTGGGATTACCTGTAGCACGTAAAGGGCCGGATGATTAATGTCAAAATCCGTGTGTCTTTGGAGGCTGGGCGATTCCTACTGTGTCAGCAAACTTTTGAAGGAGCTGCCAGTGGTGAGACTTGAAAGGATACTTGGGTTTGGTTTTGTTTGGGTTTTCTTTTCTTTTTTTTTTTATTTTGGAGTTTTTCCAAGATGCTTTTGAGATGTCGGGAAGCTCTGCTTTACGCCACCCCTGCTCCTCGGGCGCTGAAACCCAACAGGACTGATTCAAAGGAACTCGTGTTTCCCATTCCTCCTGCTGGGTTAGGGACTTTCGTCTCCGAAACAGCACTGGCTTTGGGGGTGTCTGTAGAGATCCTTGGCGTGTCTTGTGTCTGGGTCAGGGATTGCCTGTCAAGCCACGGTTAATGACAGGAGGGTGATGGCAGTGTCGTTCTCCCCAGGAGTGCCGGGGACGGGTGCCCGTGGTTCTCAGTACCATCTGCGATAGCAGCTCCTGCGTCAGCATCCTTCATGTGCTGATGATCTGTGCCTGAAACTATACCCTGGGAGCGGGAATGTGCCTGAGAAAATATCTTCTGCAGGCCTTGTGGGGCTTGTATAAACACTATTTAAAATTAGTCGCTCATTATGTTGGTATGTGCATTTACCTTGACCTCTGACCTTTCAGCCTGCAAACGTGTATGGCCTGGCACAGCCCACAAGTCGGGGAATAGCTCCGGAGCAAACCGGAGGCATATTTTCTATAATTAGTTTAAGGTAAAGAAGCTGGTACAGTATCTCCCCTCCAGGCTGACGGGGAAATCAAAACCAAAACTGCAGCCTGTCAAATCCAGGTCTGGCTTTGATCAGGAGCGTCAGCTCTGGCTTCTGCCGGGCTGGTTTTCAGGGAGAGGGGAAGAGCACTGATGCTTTGCCACAGCTTTTCTGGCATGTGTTTGCAGGGAAATGGATGATTTGGGGTTTTTTTTCCACGCCTTCGTCTCTTCCCCCTTGCTATTTATCAGTCAAATCCATGCAGCAATTTATATTTTGCCACCAGAGATGCCGTCTCGGTTGTCAGCCTGGAATAGCTGCTAAGCCCTGTGCTGGTATTGTCATGGAACAATATTTCTACTATTTGTTGTGGTAATAGTTGTTAGTGGCAAAGCAATTAGCCTGTCACCTGCAGCACTAAGAAATGTGACCTCTTTCTCTCCCCGCACCCCCCCCCCCCCGGGTGCTTCGCCAGCGTGGGCGTCCCTCCGCTCTGCTGCTGGGTGGCAGCAGGGCTGTCCTCGAGCAAGGGTCGCTCCGGTGGGCTGCCTGGGGAAGGGGATGGGGGAAGCAGGAGCAGGCTCTGCCTGCAGCCTGGGCTTAAATGATTTAATGTGGCAGAAGAAAACGTGTCCCACTGGGATGCACTGTAGCCGTCCAGTGCCCCAGTGGCTCCCGGAGCTGGAGCTGGCTCCCCCCCAGTTTCCTGTTGACGTCATCTGCTATTTCACTGCTGCAGTTTTTACAACTGTTGAGCTTTCAAGGGTAATCGGAGCCGAGACTTGGCCAACCTCAGCAGCTGCCGATGAGGGAACGTGGAGCTACCTTCCCCATTTCCCCCCGTTGGCTGCTGCTCCCAGCCTCGTAGACCCCCGCGATCCAGGCACGAGGAGAGCCGCGTGAAGCTGGAGAGCGCTTCGGAGCATGCATTCCCACTGAAAAATAATTATCGGTGCTTGCAAGAAGTGCCGTGTGTTGGATCCTGCAGGAATTTTTTTTTTTAATTCCCCTCCCTCCTCCAGCCCGCCCCCGTCCCTCTCTTCTGCCAGGCGTGCAGGCGCTGTTCTTCATTTCTGGGAAACCATGGACAAGAAGCAAGGTAGATGTTGCAATTTCCAAAACACGTGGTGGGGGAGAGTAAAGGGCTGATTTTGGTGCTAAAACGGGCCGTGTAACTTTTCTTTTTTTGGGGTGAATCCACGCGGTTTTATTTCTTTCTCCTTGCTTGGGCAGGGGGTCGGTGTTTGCAGCGGGGATCTATTTTTAAAGCGCTGGAGAATTGGATGTTTTGTGTGGGGTTGAAACACTGGCATCTTAATTGTTTTAAAAAAGTAAATAAGCGTGGTTAAAGGAAAATATTCGGGGAGTAGAGCTAGCTCCTGGCTCCGGTTTGGGTTGCATTCCTGGGACACAGGGTTTTCTGCTCTTGCGTGGTCCGTCCGTGCCGCGAAGCCTGTTGTGTTGGCAAGGTAAGTGCCGCGGCAGCCCGGGCAGTCAGGAGCTCTGATTCAGCACGGGCTGACAGGTTGTTCTGGGGCTGCAAGGGGCTTTTTTCTGCAGCGTGGGGTTGGGTTTTTTTTATTTCTCCCTCCTCCTCGCTCGCTGCTTTTGCAGAAGTGGCGCGCGCTGGGCGGCGATGACCCGCGGGAGCCTCTCTCTGCAGAGGGACCTCGGCGAGCCGATGAGTGACGGCTTTGGGCAGGTTGAGACCCTTTTTTCCACTTCCACAGATAGCTTTTTCCACTCTCAACAGTGGAAAATAGCACAAAGTGTGCCTGTGAGGAGCTGTCTCTCATGACCGAAGCAACCAAATTCCCCTCTCCGCTTTGCACCCTACCTTGTAATTTTTTTCCCCTCTTTTTTTTTTTTTTTCCTCGATGCTTTTGTATTTCAGCTTTTTCTTTGCAGCAGGGCTGGGATCCACCCTCCAGCCTTCTGCCCCGTCCGTAGCGTTTGACATTCCTCCTCGGATCGAGGAGAACCGGGATGCACCCAAGCAGTTTTCCCCAGCACTAGCGAAGCAGCCGCCCCCAGGACTTCACCTGGGGCTGGAACCAGAGCCTTGGGGAGGCAGCGGAGAGGTTTCATTTCAAAGGTCGGCTCAGGCAAATAGTTTTATTTACAGTTCTTTAGATTGTCCTGTTCCTTTCTCTCCACCCACGCCAGCGGAATGGGAAGGATAAACCTCCCAGGGAGAGGTGCAACTTAATAGGGCTGAAGTCGGCGGTGGCGAAGGACTTAGATGTTGAATTAAGCAGTTCCAGGAAATGTCTGTGTCGGCTCTTCGTTGATGGAGGTTATAGCGTGAGAAAAAAAAAAATTGGGGTGGCTTTTTTTTTTTTTTGCTTCAGGAGGAAATGGTTCCTTTCTTAGCATAAAGGATGCAGTTATGTGCCTGCAGCATCACGTGGGTGACAGTCTCGTCCGCACCAGGAACTTCTGTCAGCTAATTTTCCCCTGCCTGGGTGCAAGGCACTGTGCCGTGTGCCCCCGCGGCCGGCAGCCCCTTCCGCTGCCTGGAGCATCACCCCGCCAGCCGCCCCGCGTGCTCGGGGCTGGCGGCAGAGCCCTGGGGCTTGCAGGGGTAACCGGGGCGCGTCCCCAAGTCACCTTGTCCCGCTGATGCCGTTTTGCCCTCGTGGAGGGATCTCTGGAGAGGAGCTGAGTTGCTCTGTGCTTGCAAGAGCCCAGTGCCTGGGAAACTAGCGTGTTTTCCAGGATTTTCAGGGGACACAAACCCTTCTTCACATTATAGTGATCCCTCCTGCATCCATCAAACCAGGATCCCAACTGTGGGGGAGAGAGTGCCGAGGCCTCGCTGGAGAGGAGGAGCTGACAGCAGCTGTCTGCGGGGGCTAAATGCTGCCCGGGGTTGGAAGGGCTTGAACTGCAAGGTCTTGTTGTGCCCATCCCACTGCCTTCTCATTCTTCCCATTTTATTTTTCTTCACTCCCCCGCCCCCCTCTCAAGTCTTTCTTCTACCCTCATTCACCCTGAAACACTGCGTGGGCTTTCCCGGGGGGGCTGCAAAGGCTCAGGAGCGAGGTCACCTCCTGGGGTGATGCACCCAGCTCTGGGGCTTGCAGCCTCTGGGTGCTTGGGGGGCGATCGCCGGGCTGTGCTCTGCGCCCACCTCCCGTGTCAGGGCTCTGCCTGCCCCAGCTGGCAGTGCAGAGCTTCAGGGCAGGACTGCTTGTCTCTTTTTTTTCTATTTTTTTTTTCCTTTTCCCCTTTTCCTTTTTTTTTCTTCTTATTTTTCTCTTTTTTCCCATTTTCCACCTGTTTTTTCTTGTTTATCTTTGTCCCCCATTTTTTTTACCTTTTTTTTTTCCCTCTTTCTCCCTGTGTGGGGGTGTTTTTCCTGGGTGTGGTTTTTTCTTTTTTTCTTTGGGTTTTCTTTTTTTTTCCTTTTTTTCTGGGCTGTGCTCAAGGGGAAGTGGTGCCTGCCCACCCAACCTCTGCCCAGCTGGACCCATGCTGCTGCTTGCAAGCAACGGGAGAAGCTTGCAGCAAGAAGCGAGAGTTTGGACCAGCCTGCGGGTGCGGGGAAGCTCGTGGCAGATTTTGGGAGGGCTGTAACAGGCGAATCCAATCTCTGCCTTGGCCTCCCCGGCCGCAGGCCAGCATCGCGGCTGACTTTGTTCCTGCAGGCATGGGCTGAGCTGGGTTTTCCACCAGCGTAGGTGGCTCAGCCAGAGCCTGGGAGTGGTGGCCAAATACCTCCGGTGTAATCGGGGCTGTTTCAGGTTGGAGCTAGGAAATGTGTTTTGGGGCTTGGTGTGATGGGGTGGGATGGGAATCATCGTAAACCCTGGCAGTATGATGCAGGGAAGCCAAGGGGCTGCAGTTTGGGGGTACAGAGAAGTGGATTGATGTGCATGGCATCTGTTATAGCAGAGTTCACGGGGGATGACTGATGCACAGACATTAAATGACTCTCCTGAACGGTGCAGGGAGTTGGTAATGGGGAATTTGCTGCCCCTGTAACCTGCACTTGCAAATCCTCCTGCCTGCGAGCTTGGGCTGCACCGAACAATGTCCCATTGATTCCTGACCCCAGGCTGGGTGCTCCCAGCTCCCTCCGGCCTCGCTCCTGCAGCCAGGGCTGAAGAAGGGCTGAAGCCACAGCCTGCGGGATGCCTGGCGCAGGGGACGTGGGGACCCTGCTCCGGCCTCGTGAGTCACTGTGCTGTGTCTGGCACTGCCAGGGGACCCAGCAGCATAGAAGGTGCTTTGTGTCGGCTCTGCGGTGTTACTATGGCAATTGGGGAGAAGGAGGGCAAATGGGTTAAGTAAAATAGTAGCTGGGATGGGGGGAACTTAAGGGCTTTGTGTAAGGGTCTGGCTGGTAGCTGCCCGGGAGGGGGTCTATGTGCCAGTGCTGTCTGCCTTTTGGAGAGGGTCACAGGGGAGAAACGCTTGGTGCGAGGCTCCTGGTCAGCAGTGGGCTAAATCCATCCGATGGGATGAGAGCCCACAGTGAGCTCCCCAACCTGCCTGTGTGCAGAAGGACTCTGGGGACCCCAGTTTTCAGGCTCTGTGGTCGGCCCCCCATGCTGAGTAGCGAGAGGCTGGGTGTGGGAAGGGGAGGCGTTTCTGAACCCCCAGACAGCATCTTTCATTGTCTCCGTTTTGCGCTTGTTCCTGACATTGCTCAACCAGGTATTTTGCAGTGTCCTTGGTGGGGAGGCTGGGCTGTTGATAGCCCCCCCTGCCAGCCCTCCTGGGTGGGTGGTGGGGAAGGGAAACTTTTGCAGGCTCACTAATTAGAAGCTGTGATTGCCATGACATGGTCAGTTGTCCGGAGATGGTTTCCAGCCAAGTGGGATTGGTTTGGGGTGGATGGCCTTATGGGCCGTCTCTGGAGCAGGAAAGGTGGCAGGTAAGATGGGATATGGACTGATCCATGCTGATTCCCTCAGCTGGGTGGGATGCTGCTGGTCCCATGGTTGGGACCTGTGCAGTATCTTGCAGACCAGCTTTCCCCTGCAGCCTCAGTGAGGTTTGGATTTGGGAAAGGATGGGACTGGGAAAGTGGGTTTTGGAAACCCTTCTTAGCTGAGGCGTCTGGTGGGGGACAGGGATGGGGACAGGAGCTGTCTGTGCTGGGAATGCGTATCGTCCTTCTGTCTCACTGCTGTGGGAGCTCTCGCACTGTGCTGCGTCTCCTGCTGAAATCCCAGCTCCTCGCCTCTCCCCTCCCTTTCCTGGCAGCCTTTGGAGTGCTGGACTTTGTCCGCACGCCTGTTCCTGGGAGCCCAGCAGGTAGGAGCCGTTGTGAAGGGCTGTCCAAGGCCACGCAGAACTGCCTGCTCCCAGCCCAGTGCCTGGAGCACGCCTTACTGTTCCTGCTTTTTAATGCATCTTCCAGGTCTGTGCGGCCAGAAGCACCTTTGGCTGCAAAGCACAGCTGCCCTGTGTCTGGGGGGGATCAGCACTTCCATGCTCTTGGCTGTATTACTTCAGCCCCCACCCCAGCCCCTCAAGGGCTGTTCTTTTTCCCCGTGAGCTGGGGAAGGTGGGTGAGCTGTTTGCTGATGGCTGGGGTGTCAGTGAGCACCCTTAGGTCCGTGTCATGCAGGGAGGTGGTTCTCAGCCCTGCGCAGGTCTCCTCTGCCCATTGCCCCCCGCTTCCCCCTCCCCATGTCCCTGTAGCTTCATCTGCAAGTGTTTAGCGTGCCCTGGACCTGCCTGCACCCTGTTTCCCTCTGCAGCAGTGGGTTATCTCGGTGCTCTTTGGAGTTGGGGAGGAGTGGGAAGGGAGCATCCTCTTGCTCAGGGGTCTCAGCATCTGCAAACCTGGTCTTGTGGCCAGTTCACTACTGGCCCTTATAGTCATCTTGTGTCTGGTTCTGCCTCGACTTCCCTTTGTTGGGTGTGGGGTGTCCCCTCTCCTGCTGGGAGTGACCCCTTGGTTTTGCTTTAGGTCTGGTGGCTGTCACCCTCTGTCCCAGACATGACCCACACTGCAGAAGGGGTCTGGCTCTTCCCAAGAGCCTGGGTGGGGTCTGGTGGGCTGTGGGACAAGGAGCAGCCGGACAGGGAACGTTTTTCGGGATCCCTGTGCATCACTAATAGCATGGGGACCTCTTGTGGCTGGAGAACCGGGGATGGGGCCAAGCTGGGTCCTGGAGCCTCCCCTTGCCCGCAACGCAGCCAGAGGGACTTTCCTTGGGACCTGGGGGACACCGGGCTGGTACCCGTCGAGTCTGGAGCACAAAGGCTGAGCTGGTGTCTCCCATCTCTCTTTCAGATTCCAAAGGATCCTTGGAGCCACACAAACCGGGTAAGTGCCCAGTGGAAATCGCAGCTTTGACCCATCTCCTGAACATCAGCAGGCTAAAACCCACTAAGAGAGGGTGCTGTTAATGGCCGAGAAGGGGAAACAGCACTTTTGGGGTGTCTGAGGAGCACCGCTTGACTGTGAGACTTGGAAGATGGTCTCTGTCAGTGCAGCCCTGGGTATTTCTGCGGGCAAATGATCAGCAGGGACACTTGTGCTTCTGACTCTTGCCTGAGGTTTTGGGCAAATGGTCATCAGTACTATGACCTTCTTGTCATCTTGCCACAGCTGTATGGTGTAGGGGATCCAGGCCCTGCATCCTCTATCTGGTGGCTGCGGGCAAGAGGATGCTTGGAGGGAGTAAAGATAAAATGCCAGTTGCTCATGTGTACATTTTCTCTTCCAGTGAAAAGCAAGAAGAAACGGGAACTGAGGATAACATGTGTCCCCATCAAACAGCCCGTTGCCAACACAACGTAAGTGTCTGCTGCTTAAAGCCAGCCGGCAGTACCCAGAGCTGGGTTTGATGCTGTCTCAAGGGGAATGGCCTGTGAAGACTTCACAGAGTCTTCGTAGTTTATTTTATGTTGCTCTTAAGCTCTGGCTTGCAGGTGATGAGAAGGAATGGCATGTGTGTGCAGACACGTGCACAGCGTGTGTGTCTTTGGTGCCTGGTTGATTTGATGTGGTTGAAAGGCAGAGTCTAGGAGTCTGCTGGGAGACTCTCTTCAGTCTTTCTGCCATTGCTGAGCTGATTCCAAAGGGCGAAGACACGGTGGAGAGAGCAAATCTGCCCAGGGGAAGAGAAGAGGTGGTGGCAGGAGCAGGGGGTGAGGGTTGGGGGATGCCTTGCATGGCATCCTCCCTCTACCTGTGCATCAGAGCTGGCTGGAGTTGTTTGCAGCTCCTTGCCTTGGTGCGAGGAAGATGCAGACACCTTTGTTGTGCTGCTTGGTGCTGGTGCCCAGCAGTATCCCAGGGAACTGGAATTTCTCTCTGCCTCGTTGGCTTCATGTGGCTGATGCTTATGCTGTGGGGGAGAGCCCAGGGTAGTGGCGGTTGGTTTGACAAAGAGCAGACAGCTAAAATTCCTCTTCCAAGGTGCTCCTCAAAACACCTTGGGCTGCATCTCCATCACTGAGCCGTGTTTGCTTCAGAAACCTGTTCTAGAGACCCTTCCAGCTCCAGGAGAGCAGTGAAATCCCCAAAGGGGAAATGGCACTACCAAAAACCCCAGGTAGATAGGGTAGATCTGGCAGAGGGGGAGCCAGGGGAACTCCCCCGTTACTGCTGTGCAGGCTAAGTGCGCGCACACCGAGCCCTGCACGCGACGGCCACCTCCTTCCCCCGGGTGCATCTGCCTCTGCTCTGTCGGTGTTTGAATTTCCCCTGGAGAAGGTGTCACGCTGGAGTTTGCGGGGCGCTTGCATGCCCAGAGCGCTCGTGTAAAAACCGGTGCGAACTATCCCCAACTCCTTTTCTCTCTGCTTTTCAAGCTGCAGTGCAAATATTTGCACAGTGCCAGGCTTTTGCTGGGAGCCTTGAAATACTTCCTTGAAGCCGGAGGTTGCTCTGATGGGAATTGGGAGGCTAAACCAGTTGGGCAATCTCCACTCTTAGAAGGTCCCAGGGGATGGGGAGAGCAGAGAAGCAAGGCATGAGGGACAAAACGCTCGTGTCCGCTCTAAAAGTGCGGCCCATAATGGGAAGTGGGCAGAGATAAGGGAAAAAAAGCCATAAAGGAAGACTTTTACCTGCGTGGGGTTGTGCAAAGTGTGACACCGAGGTGCTGCCTGCTCTGCCTGCCGTGCTGCCTGAAACAGGCCTGCGAGTGTACACAAGTGACTCACGGGTGAGGAATTACCTGTTGTTCCCTTGGCATGCGTTTCGGGCTACGTGGCTGTCCTGTTACAACACCTGCCTGTCAAAACATGAGAGCTGAGCTGCTCTGCCGCAGAAACGTCTCATCCCCTCGGCCTCAGCTCCTCGGGCTCGTCTCCCGAGCAGGGATGGTTTCGTAGCCGGTTGGTTTGTTGGATGTCTCGCCTCGCTGACTGTGGGGTTCTCTCTGCCTGCGTGCAGCGAGCGCCTCGTGGGTGTGGGTTGAGGTGTTACTGGCACGATTAAAGCGTTTTTGAGTGTTTGGAGGGGGCTGGTTTGAACCCACGTCAACAAGGCGCGGTGGAAAGCAGCGACTGAAAGTGCTCAAAGGAACGTGAAACCTGGCGCTGGCCAAGAGGGTTAATGAAGCCAGGCTTTCTCCTGACTCTTCTCTCTCTTTTCTTGCAGACCTCCCAGGAATTTGGACTCCAGAGCGTTCATTACCATTGGAGATAAAGTACGTGTCAGTGTGGTTTATTTTTTTTTCTTGCTTCCAAGTTTGTTTGCCCCATGCATGGAGAGTTTATGGATCATGCCTGACAACTTGTCAGAGCAGATCTTGATTTTGGAGCACCTCATGAGATGGACTGTGCCCTCCTGGTGCAGCCTGGTGGGATGCATCTTTGCAGGGATGAGGCATCTCACAGCAGGACTGTTCCGCTGTGGAGCAGCGGGGTGTCTATGTGTTTAGAGTGGTGATTGCTGGGGAGCTGAATATGCAGGAGGGCTCATCTCCGAGCCCGTGCACTCGCTGGCCGCTCTCTCCTGCCTGCGGGCAGCCCCTGCAAGGCAGGTGGGTGGCATCAAAGGCTAGGTGTGCAGTTTTGTCTGTGGTGGCAAGATCACAGCGGTCCCTTCACAGCCCTACCGGCCACCTCGGTCTGAATGGATGGACCCAGCCCATCCGCCCTAAATCCGTGACCTCACCACGCTCTCTGGCTACCCTAAACAAAGTCCTCTTTGTCCTGTGTGCCCATAGGGCTGTGTTAGTGCCTGTGGCCCAGGAGAAACTGGTCACAGCTTCTCTCTAGCTCTCCAAAGCCTTTCCTAGTGACCTGATGAAAAACACTGCTGGAAATAGCCACTGTCTCTCTTTTATTTCATTCTCTTGTTATGGGCTCTCCTGGGGCTGCAGAAGGCTGTTTGCAAGTGAGCTAAAAATACCATGCATTGGATCAGCCCTATATCTAGCTGCTTACCTTCCAGCCTGGGAGGTGTCTTGGCCGATGGGATCTGTGCCCCTCAGCATTGGTGCAAGGTTTTGGGGTTAGGGAAGTTTGGCTGGGTCCAGGGAACAATCCTGCTGCCTGTGCTGTTTTCTGGCCATTGTGTCGTGGGTATTAATAGTTCAGGGAGAGATGCTCTTTGTGACAAGCATGGTGTGTGCAAGGGGAGAGTGCTGTAGCTTGGGAAAAGCTCTCTAGGCTCGCTTCCTTCTCTGCTTGCTCCAGTGTTTGCAGGAGGGGTCTGGTCCAGGTGTTTTGGAGTGATGTGATGGAGGAAGGGGGCTTGGGCAGAAGGCCAGCTTTAGGCTGTGGGGGTGGTTGATGACCTTGGGTCCATCAGATCTGTGTGGGATGCTGTGTGTCCCATTATCAGGGAAGGGGAGGGCCGCTTCTGTCGGTGCATCGCTTCGTGTTGCTGGGCAGGGCGATGGTGGTTCTGGGAGTGTGCTGGGAACCGCCAGCTTCTGGGGAAGCCTTAGGGTAAATGCCAGGAAAAAAAAAAACCCAAAACAATAACCTGGAACAACTGCAGAACATGTGTCCTGAAAAGCACCACCAGATCCTTCCTGGAGGCCCCTGCAGGAGCCTGCACTGCTCCTCTGCCAGCTGCCCTGCTGGGTGGGGGATTGGACATGTCCCCCTGCTCTCCTCATTCCTGGATCTGCCGTCCTGCCCAGGAAAGGGCCGGCACCTTCCTGTGCTGGGCAGTGCATAGGTCAGTTCTGAGCTCAAGCACAGGCCTCCCTTGATCCCTCCCTTGGCTGCCTGCCAGGCACATCTGGCCCAAATAAATGGAGCTGGTGCTGGTGAGAAAGTCCGGCAGAGCCGGTCACTGCTGACCATGCTGTGGCCAGTGCTGAGGGGAGCTCGCTGGCCAGGAGCCCGGCAGCCACATCTCCCAGCTTGGCTCCTTAATGCCAAAGGCTGTTTCCTCTCCGCTCTGGGTGTAGCTCGCAGGCACGGTATCCGGCGCTGTGCCGTGCATGTTTCCCACCCTCGCTGCCTTTGTGGCTACTGGGGCAATTTGGCATCCTGGTATTATTTTTGTTCCCTGAGACTGGAGGCTGGATAAAGCCCGGCTAAAAGAAAGCCTGTGACTTATTAGGAGTGATGAACGCAGAGTCCAAAAATAGCAGATGTCTCACTTGCTCAGTTTGTGCCCTGCCCAGCAGAGCAGGCAATTACAGGGTAACGCGTCTTTAGGGAGACTGGTCCGTGGGTTGCACAGGAGCTCGTGGCTCCCTGCTGCCTGGGGCATTTGCTCACCTGAGCGCTGGTGATGGGTTTTTTTTCCCCAGCTTGAAGCGAGAGTTAAGTAATTCCACTTGCCTGAGCTTCTCCATTAATGCTAATTCATGTTTTACCTTGCTGGCTGCTTTCTGGTGGTGGGAGAAGGTATTGAAAGCAGGTAAACCCGTTTGAACTCCCTGATTAATTAGGAATTGAGTTGCTATGTGCACAATCCCATCTAAGAGAGGCTTTGCACAGGCAGAGGCGTTATTAGACATGGTAGGGGTGTCTGTGACCGATGATGTCTTAGGATGTGGGGCAAGGTTGGGGGGTCCCTGGCTGCTCATGGGGATTTGGAGTTGTGTCCTGACTGCTGCTTGTGTTGGCACAGGAGCTGTTAAAATCCTGCAAGTAGTTCAGCGACCGCAGAAATACCCTTGTGTGGGTCATCCTGAGCAGGCTGAGAGGCACCAACCTCTGGTGCCCTTTCCAGTGGCAGCATGCCCTGGCTTAAAAGGATGAAAGTCCTGATGTCTAGCTGCTGAAGGGGAATTAAATGAGCCCTGGCGAGTATGGGGGGAGAGGTTTTGGGTTCTGGTTTGGCAGACCAACAGACATACCCATCTTCTGTCAGCCTGGTGCCTCTGGTACTTACAGGAGCTGGTGGGGTCCTGTAGATACCATCGTTGTGAAAGAGCTCTGCATGAATGATCTGCAAGTGTTGGACCTCTGCTGATGTCCTTGGTGATGAGCGTTCCTGTGTCTGATTTTTGTCTCTTTTTCTTAAAGAATTTCGAGGTGGAAGCTGATGACCTGGTGGCAATTTCGGAGCTGGGCCGTGGAGCCTACGGCGTGGTGGAGAAAGTGCGGCATGCGCAGAGTGGCACCATCATGGCCGTGAAGGTGAGGACAGCTGCTTGCTGAGGGAGATGGAGGTGGGCATGTGCTGTTCCAGGGGAGCGGAGATGCTCTGCTCAACTCCACCAAAAACAAAATGGAGACAGACTTGTCTTGGTTTGTCAGCCTCTGGTATCCCCAGTGTGGCTGGGGTGTTGGAGGGGCTGTGCTGGTACCAGCTGGATGCTGTGGGGTTGATAAGCAGGCTCTGAAAGCCAAGCTTGGTGCCTGCGATTAGCTAGTGCCAGGTTTGGAAATCAGAGTGCCTACCCAGGCTGCTGGCCTGATCCTGCGTCTGCTGAAGACCTTGCCAAGGGTTTGTCATTCATGAAGGTGCTGTCTGGAAGAGGGAATCTGGGCATCTCCTGGGGTGCTAAGGGCCACAAAATAAGACCAAAACACTTGACCTGGCCTAAGAACTGTAGTCCTCTGAGTCAGCCTGAGGGATAATGGTGTTATCTCACCTACATCAAACCCCTCTTTCATATTTGTCTCAGAGGATTCGAGCGACTGTGAACACTCAGGAGCAGAAGAGGTTATTGATGGACTTGGACATCTCCATGAGGACGGTTGACTGCTTCTACACTGTCACCTTCTACGGAGCCCTGTTCCGTGAGGTACTGAGCTGGTGGATGGCTGGTGGGCTGCGTGGCACCTGGGACCCCTGCGATTGTGCTGAAGGCACTAAACTGTCCCAAACCACCTCTGCTTTCTGCAGCCCAGCTGGGCTTTTTGAGCTGCTGCCGTGACTTAAAGTCAAAGGCTTGCTTGCCTCCATCAAGCGGCGCTCAGCAGGTCCCCTTCCTCACTTCTGTGGCAAGTGCCCAAGCACATTGTCTGTGGCCTGGTGCCAGTTTTGGGGTAGACCCTCAAAAGGAGCCATTGCAGATCATTTTCATCGTACCTGGACATCTGTGCCCATCGCTATTTAGCGTGGAGCCCACGTGCTGGTGGTGTGGCCGACAGTAGCTGTATGGCATGGGCCCTGGCTTGCCCTGTGTGGAAGGGGCAATGTCTGTTTGTCCGTCCATCCCCACTTCTCCCTTCAGCTTCTGGGGATTTCCAGGGAATTCCCTCTCAACTGCTTTCTCTTCATCTGCAGGGCGACGTGTGGATCTGCATGGAGCTCATGGACACCTCCCTAGATAAATTCTACAAGAAAGTACTGGAGAAGAAGAAAACCATCCCTGAAGACATTCTGGGGAAAATGGCTGTGTCTGTGAGTGCCTCTTGGGTTCTTGTGTGGTTTTGTGCATCCCCTGAGCCCGATCCTCCGCTCAGGCCCACAGCGTGTGGAAAGGGGTGGTGTGTTTGCAGTGGAAGGCTGGTGCTGTGTGTGTTTAACGGATACTCTTTTGCTGTGTTTGTTCCCAGATTGTACGAGCTCTGGAGCATCTGCACAGTAAACTGTCTGTAATCCATAGAGGTAGGTGCTGGATGGGGTTAGCTTGATGTGGCTGGAGATCTAGCCTTGAAATAGGTTATGGGAGGACTCCTTCCCAGGAGATGCGTGGTGTGTGCCTCTGGGATGCCTGCAGTGGGGTCTGATGGTACTTGGGACCACGGTGGGCAGATCCAGATGCCCAAGGCCTAATCCCAAGATGTATCCTTCATACATCTGCTTGCATGATGTGGTGTTCTCCTCCTCCTTTCCAGATGAAGTGTTGAATATAATAACGGAATTCCTCACTACTTGTGTTTTCATGGGCATCTCTAGCTCTCCTTGAGTATGGAGAGGCATTGAAGGCAGCTCCTGGGGACAGAATCCCCTGGCTGGGTAGCTCTAGCAAGGTGAGGGCTGAAGGAGACCTCGCAAATCACAGAGGGGAATCATAACACTCAGGTCCTGTTCTTCATCCTGGTGTAGTTCCTTGTGCAGTTGTGGACAGGTCATGATGGGCATGAGACAAGGTGGCCTGAGAACTTAGTTGAGCTGTGAAGGCTGTGCTGGGCATGTAAATCTCTCCTGAGGAGCTGGACATTAACTTCTCAACATTTTGTTTCAACCTTTTGACCTGCCTTGTTAGAGAGGAGGCTTGTTCTGTGAATAACTTGTATTGAAATAAGACTGGTGGGGTTTTGTGTCCCTTCCGTTGTGTTAGGGCCTGCCTGCTCCCCTCCCAGGTCAATGGGGACTTTCTTGTCTTGCCTCAGGCTCTGCGATACCTCTGCAAAGGCCCAATCTACCCTCCCATGTTCTCTGTCTTAGATGTGAAACCCTCCAATGTGCTGATCAACAAGGAGGGGCATGTGAAAATGTGCGATTTTGGGATCAGCGGCTACTTGGTGGACTCGGTTGCAAAGACCATGGATGCCGGCTGCAAACCGTACATGGCTGTAAGTGTGCTCATGTGGGGCTGCAGCGGGCAGCCTTCAGCTGCCTTCTGCCTTTACTCGAAGAGGCTGCTGCTTAGAAATCAGTCTTGGTTCTCCTCTGTCCTGAGACAGAAACCACTTCAGAGGGCTCTGGGCTTCCTGACTCAGCAGAGTCCTCCAGGGACGGGTTTACCCTCCCTGTAAGCCCTGCTGTGTGTGTTAATCCCACAGCAGACTCTTCCTCCGCCACCTTCCGTTTGCGGAAGGGTGAAAGGCTGGCTGGTGCTGGTTGTGGTGGTTGGAAGGGCTGACGCTTGTTGGCTGGAAAATGCTGAGGCTTTTCTTGGCAGGATTGTCTCAAGTCAGTATGAATTTCCCTTTGCCATCTGTGTGGGTAGCTTGTGCTCCCGGGGGCAGGGATCATGCTGCAGGGATAGTACAAGTCTCACGGGAGCTGGAGGGGAGAGTCTGTGGGTTGTGTGGAGCGATCAGTGCTAACCTCAGACCCTGTGCCATGGGGACAGGAGCCAGGGGAACCACCCAACCTGGCTTTTGAGCCAGAGGTTTGCTCTGTGGGGGTTGTACAGTGAAAATCGAGTTGTAATATCTTCTATTTTGCTGTTACAGCCGGAAAGAATAAACCCTGAGCTGAATCAGAAGGGCTACAACGTGAAGTCGGACGTCTGGAGTCTGGGAATCACGATGGTAATACTGAGGGCTTGGAGCGGCACCCTGCGGCCCTGGGGCTGGGGTGGACTCTGTGCTGGCAGGGGTCTAACACCTGCCATGAGTGGTGGTATCTGGTGGCTTCACTCCTGGGTGGATGCCCACCAAATGGGGCTGAAATCTGAGTGTGATAGCTCAGGGCATGGAATGAATTGCCCTGTGTGCACAGGGGTACCTCACCCTGGGGCAAGGTAGCAGTGAGCCGGGGCGTGCAGCCAGCACTGCCACCGCTGCTGCGGCTCTTGCTGGGTTGGCTGGCAAGCTTGCCAGGAGATAATCCATCTTCTACCCCTTCTCTCTCTTCTTCTCCCTTCTCACATGTTCCTGCTGGGTCCTGGGGGATCCCTATGTGTTCCCTTGCACCCCTCCACTTGGTTTCACACCTAACTCTGTGTTGGTGTGGATGGCAGACTCGCAGGGGGTACTATCTGGATGGCAGTGGGTTTAGCTGGGCATCCCAGAGTCTGGCTCTGCAGCTCCCCAGACTGGAGAGGGAGTCAGTGGAGCGGGTTTTGCTGCAGCTTGGGTCACAGCCTTCCTGCATGCACCTGCTCCCGTGTTAGCAAAGCCTTGCAGGAGGATTGGGGCGAGTTAGCCTGCCCTGCCGCCGCGAGGGTTTGCTGTGCATGGTTTGCAGCAAGTCCTGCCTGCAGGGTAGCTCAGAGCAGCCAACAGGAAGGGGAAATACTTTCAGTTCTAAAATCACAGCTGCTCAGGATGGTTTATCTACCTCCTGCAAGAAATGGATCTTGCAGAAAGCAGCTGAAATCTTCTGGCGCCAGAGGACAAAGGAAATCCCAGCTGTTGGCTCGAAGGAGATGCCGCCTGGGAATGCATCTCTCGCTTTCCAGGAGGCTGTCTCTCTGCGGGTGGATTATTTTCAGGAATTTTTCCTGCATCCTGTTAGCTGTGACTTGTTTTGGGCGCTGCTTCCCTGCATTTGTGTGTGCTGTGCAGATGTCTTGGCAGACATTCCCTCTTTCCCAGACGGTTTTGTCTGCAGTGCCAAACCCAGGCCCCTTTCCTTGGTGTCCCTGTGCCAGTGCAGAGCTGGGCTGGGCTGGCTGGAAATGTAATCAGCTCCAGCTTTCCTCCTGAGGTGCAGGAAGCTGTGGGATGGGAGATTGCGTGAATGACGAAATCTCTGAACCTTTGCAAGGCTGGATGTGAGAGGGGACCTTGCGGAAAGCCTGCCAGCCTGCAGCTGAATAGAGCCCCAGCCTGTCTGACTCCCTCTAATGTTGCCTTCCTGGGTTTTTTTATTTCTGAAGGGGTTTGATTTCAGACCAGCTGGTTTTAGGGCCATTGAGTTGCAGGCCTAATCCAGGTCTTTCTGGGTTGGTGGCTTCATTCAGTTTTCCAGCAGCAGGAGCTGAGCTCCCCTGACCTGAGCCAGAGACACACAGGGGCATCTTGCTCTGCACAGCATCCTTTCAGCTTTTATTCCTCCCATTGTGGTGGGCTGACCCTGGCTGGAGGCCAGGTGCCTCCCAAAGCTGCTCCATCACTGCCCTCCTCAGCTGGGCAGGGGAGAGAAAATACAACAAAAGGCTTGTGGATCGAGATAAGGGCAGGGAGGGATCGTTCACCAATTACTGTCATGGGCAAAACAGACTCCACTTGGGGGGGAAATTAATTTATTACCAACCAAATTAGAGTAGAATAATGAGAACTAAAACCAAATCTTACAAATGCCTTCCCCTCCCTTCTTTCTGGGCTCAGCTTTGCTCCCCATTCCTCTACCTCCTCCCCTCCAGCACTGCAGGGGGATGGGGAATGGGGGTTGCTGCTCCTTCCTTGGGGAAGACACCTCACACTCTGCCCCTGTTCCAGCGTGGGGTCCTTACCATAGGAGACAGTCCTCCACCAACTTCTCCAGTGTGATTCCTTCCCAGGGCATGCAGTTCTTCATGAACTGCTCTGCTGTGGGTCCCTTCCTGCTCCAGCCTGGGTCCCTCTGGGGTCACAAGTCCTGCCAGCAAACTTGCTGCAGCCTGGGCTCCTCTCTCCAGGGGGCCACAGCTCCTGCCAGGAGCTTGCTCCAGCGTGGGCTGCCTGCGGGGTCACAGCCTCCATCAGGTATCCCCCTGCTCCGGCATGGGGGCCTCCCCGGGCTGCAGGTGGGTCTGTGCCCCTCCGTGGCTGCAGGGCACAGCCAGCCGCACCATGGGCCGCACCACGGGCTGCCGGGGAATCTCTGCTCCCCCTTCACCAACCTGGGGGTCTGCAGGGTTGTTGCTCTTGCTCTCCAGCTGCAATTTTTCATGCTGATTTCTTTTTTCCCCTTCTCAAACATGTTATCCCAGAGGCTCTACCACTGTCCCTGATGGGCTCAGCCTTGGCCAGCAGCGGGTCCTTCTTGGGGCTGGCTGCATTGGCTCTGTCAGACATAGGGGCAGCTTCCAGCACCTTCTCACAGAAGCCACCCCTGTTAGCCTTCCCAAAACCTTGCCATGCAAACCTGTTACACCCATCCCATCCCACTCTCCCAGGCAGGTCTGGAGGTTCTGCTGCCCATTTCGAGATGGGAGGTGACACTTGGTATGAGGAGACTGCCCAAGGGCTTCTCCCTGCTTGAATGGGGAATGGAGCAGAGGGTGCTGGTAGGAAGAACCCAGTAATTGGGGTGCTTTGACGTGATATTCTAGCACTTGCTTTTTCTTGGTTTTGTGGATTTTTCTTGTGTCTAGCTCATACCGTACTAGCCTGAAGCCCGTAGGCCGCCTTATGGCAAGCAAAGCACTTTGGAAGCAGTGTAGAAACTGTGTGCTGTTATTATTATCTTTTTAAATAATCCCATTTTACATATCTTTGGTGGCTTCCTGTAAATGCATTAATATGCTGAGCCAGCCTCAAAAGGAAGTATTTTTGGCCTCTGGGTCTTTTTTTTTTTTTTTTTAAATACAAAGTGGTATGACCCAAATTGAAAATGGTTTGTAAGGAAAGAGGTTTTTCAGTTTGAATCTGAGCTGGTTGAGGTAGGCAGGCTGTGTGGGGTCATGCTGGTCCTGGTGTCTCACCTCAGCCTGTCCCCATCCTCAGATCGAACTGGCCATTCTTCGCTTCCCATACGAGTCCTGGGGGACCCCATTCCAACAGCTCAAGCAAGTGGTGGAGGAGCCCTCGCCCCAGCTGCCCACCGATCGCTTCTCCAAGGAGTTTGTGGACTTCACGGCGCAGTGGTGAGTCTCCCGTAGGGGTTGGTGGCTTCTCCCAGCCTGGCTGAAGAGGAGCCCTGATCTGTGGGGGTTGGAGCAAAGCGTGGGGCTGGGTCTGTCATCCTTTCACAGCCCACTTCTCCCCACCTCATTGTACCAAGGCTGGTGCTCAGCTGTGGCAGGAAGCGCTGCCCAAACGGGTTTTGCTCTTGGCTTGACTCACCCAGGCTGGTTGGAAGACGCAGAGGTTTCTCTTCCCCTTTTGCTGTCGCTGCTGCTGAAATTTTGGTGGTTTTGAACAAAGCGGCAGCAAAACGAGAATGAAGCCCTGGCAGCGTCTGGGTGCCTCTGGGTGAAAGCTGATGTGTGATTCTGTGGGTAGCTGCTCCCCTTGGGGTGTTCCTCTGCTCCCTGTGTGCTGCTGGGAGCTGCCGGGCAGAGGTGACCCCATGGATGGTGGGAAACCATGTCCCCCACCTCCCCATTTGTTCTAGTCCGCGTGTAGAAGCGCAGCTGCGCGGGGCAGGCTGCAGCGAGCTGCTTGGCTTGTGCTTTCTGTGGCAAAACACCATGAGTTGTCCTTTTCCCAGTTACCTGCTCGGCCGCTTCGCTGGTGGTTCAAACCTGCTCGGCCAAGGAGGGAGAGGAATGGGTGCTGCCCGTGGGAAGGATTGTCCTGTTGGTTGGGAAGGGGAGATCCCCTGAGACAGACCACGTACAGCAAAAGAAAAAGATCCTACAGCCTTTCTCTCCCGTTATTTTCTTTCTTCCAGCTTGAGGAAGAACCCTGCTGAGCGAATGAACTATTTAGAACTTATGGTGAGTGTGGGGCTGGTTGGCTTCATCCCAACGCGTTTCCAAAGTCAACCGAGTGATCCGGCAGGTCCCAGGGAAATGGGACAGCAGGATGTGTGGGTGACTTCTCAGGCGCGGAGTGGGATGGGTACAGCGTGTCTGAGGTGGAAGGGCGTGTTCACTTCGTGGATGTTAAGGTTGGGGTTTCTAGGTGTTTTCTCCCTCTGTCATGTCTGCTCTTGGTGAGTTGAGACCTCAGATGACGGTGGTACAGCTGCCAAGGTGGGCCGCCCCCTAAAACGCCAAACCTGAAAGCGCTAGTTGATCTTTAAGCCACAGGATGGCATTCATGGGAACCTGGGGAGGATGTTGGGGTCCAGCTTTCCCCCAGCTCCTCACCATCTGCGGGACATCCCTCAGGGACTGCTCTTGGGTTCGTTTGTCCTATGGTGTAAGCTGATGTTGCCTCTGTTCTTGTTGGCAGGAACACCCTTTCTTTACCTTGCACGACACCAAAGAGACTGACATGGCCTCCTTCGTGACAGAGATCCTCGGGGAAGACTCCTAACTCCGACCTCACGGCTGCGTGCGGTCCCTCCATCCCGGCTTCCCCGCAGAAGAGCGAACGAGGACTCGAGTTAATGGTGGTTTGCACAAGTCGGGTTTCCCCAGCCCATGGGCATCTCCGGCCCCATCCAACCTCGCAATCTCTTTTTCTCTTTGCCCTGTAAATGAAATCGCCCAGGATCAGCCTTTTGAAGCCGACACCTTCCCGACTAAGCCGTGGAGACCACAGGCTTGGGAATTCCCTGCTGATGCCAGTGTATCCCACAAGGATCCGGGGAGAGGACCGTGCCCATGGTGCCTGCGCAGGACCAGGGCAGAGCGTGCCGGAGGGCATCTCGCCTCCCCAACAGCCTGGTGCACAGCACAGGGAGTTTCTGCATTTAGTCCCCTTTGTCTGGGGAAGGCAGAGAGAAAAAATGCTGCTGTGCTTGCCCCGCTCTCCTCCCCTGCCTGCCCAAAGCCCCTTCCCCAGCCTCTGGTCTTGCTCGCCTTCCCTTTGTGCCCAGCTCTCTGCCCCCAGGAGCCTACGCAGCTTTTCAGGGGGCTGTGGGGCTCCCTCGGCCCGTCACCGTTCACACCAGAGGCTGTGGCTCAACATCTTAATGACCCTTCAAGGCAGCACCAGACTGGGCGTCCCCCTCCCTCAGTCGACACGCTGCTCCCGCTATGGGGAAAAAAGGCATTTTTGGATAAGCCCACCTAGACACAAGCTGCGACCCACCGGCCTTCCCCAGCGCACACTGCTCCCTTCCACACGCAGGCACAAGGTGACACGGAGGGGACGGGCGGGTCCCCGGGTGCTGCCTCTCTCCCCTCCAGCCCTGGGCTGGGAGGACGCATCCTCCTTCCCGTCATCTGCCGCCTTCCGCAGCCCCTGCCTCCCCCTCGCCCGGCTCCTGGAGAAGACGTTGCTCCATCTCCCTTCCAACCCGGCGCTCACGTAAGACCTCGCACTGTGACACCCGCTCGTTTCGGAGGCCGTACTTGCGCCCCTCGTATCCCAAACCGCCTTTGACCCCCTGCGGCTGCCCGCCGAGGTTGAAACCCCGCGGCCTAGCGCGGGGGCTGCCGACAGTTGTACATTTTATGTCTATATATAATGGACTTTGTAACATGTTTCCTAGTTTTAATCTAACTCCGCTATAAATTAAAGCCCTTCTGTGGGGGAGGAGCGGTTCCTTCTCCGCTGACAAATCCACTGTGAAAACCTGATGTGTTTCCCTGCTCTCCCAGCCCTGAGCGCTCTGTGAGGAGCTACGGGAGCAAAAGGGATTTGTCTGCTACTGTATATGATCACGGGATAAATGCACCGGCTGTGGATTTTGTTGGGTTTTTTAAAATAGATTTGAGTTTTCAGAGGGATTTTTTTTTCTTTTCTAATATATATTTGTGTGTGTATGTGTGTGCACAATATATATATGTATTATATATTTTTAAAGCAGTGATGAATGTGTGAATGTCTATATGGCCAGCAGATTTGATGAAATGGCTAGTGTTTTTCTGGCTAAATTTGGGGTGGGGGGGAAGGGGGTCACTAGAAAACACCCTAAGACTTTTATAAAAAAACCAGAAATGCATCTATTTTTTAACTGAATCTTTTAAAGCTTTTTCCTGAAATTTGTACCCCAGAGGTCTGGATTTCAGGGCCTGTTTCCAGTGTTCGGGGTCCCCCACCCTGTAAAGAATGTCCCCTTAAATTCATTGCTCCCCACTCCTGCAGCCTCGGTTTTGATGTGGCGCTGGGGACCCCCTGCCTGGGTGCGGGGGCTGCTGGGCACCGTCTGTTCCTGCGAGCTGCTCCCGGAGGGAGGAGGGGGGAAGCTGCTTCAGGGAAAATGGTTTTCAGTCCCTGGTGTCCCCAGGCTGGGGCATCGTGCACCAGCGCTTTTGGTCCTGTCACTGCTCTCATCCCCTTCCCTGGGTCCACAAAGCCCAAGGGAAGCAGCCAAACCCTGGTTCAAGGCAAACGCTGCTCAGCTTTGGGTTGACCTGACCCCGGCACCCCCCTCTTGTAAAGGGTGTGATTGATGTCTCCCTCCTCGGTCCCGCTCCGCGAACCACCCGATGCTCTCGGGGAACACCCATGCCTGCACCCCCATAGTTTGGTAGCTTTGCAGACGAGATGCACAATTGTCGTCTTTTTTCCAGAGCTGGTTACTTGGATTGTTTTTTGTTTCGATGTTGAGCTTTTGTTGTTTTGTCCCTTCTCTCCTTTTGTCAACCCCTTTCCCCTTCCTTAATCTCTCCCCTTTTTTGGTGCTTTGGGGAATGGTGATTTCTTTTTTGGCATGCTTTTTTTTTTTTTTTTTTCCCTGCCTGCATTTCTTCTGGAGGAAGTCCCGATTTCTCTATTTTTGGGAACGAGGGGGCACCTGCCCTTTCAAACACTGGGGAGATGCTTCTGGGGTGGGCTTGGCCCCCTGTGGATGAAGCAAGGCTTTGCTGAAGAGGCAAAGGGAACACCTCCGGGTGCTAGCGGCTGCTTCATTCCACTCGTCCCTCTTCCCATCCCACGCTTTCCTGTCCTGCTGTGTCCCCTCTGCTGTGGTATGGGGGGAACCAGCTTGGCTTTAAGGATTTTGTTGGCATGGGAATCCCCTGGCCTTGCATTTTTGGGAATGGTCTGTACTCACTCAACCTGGTCCTTGTTTCCAATAAAATTCACCTTCAAACCAGCTTCTTGTCCCCTTGTGTTGCTGGTTGGGCTCAGGGCAGGGGTTCTGCCAGCCCTCTGCTTTCTCCCCCTACTGTGGGGTAGTGCTGGTCCCAATCTGGGGGTTGTACGAGCTGGGTCTGGCTGCCCAGGGTGGAAGGGGGAGACAGCACCCGGTGCTGGGACCTGTTGGGGCTTGCCCCCCTCCTGTGCACCCCCAACCTGCTGTGCCTCCCCCCCTCCTGCTGTCTTTTGGGGGTTTGTGGTCAGGATTAGAGCCAAAGGGGTTCACCGCAGGTTTAGCAAGGGGGTGTGTGTGTGTTATTTCACCCCCACTAACAATAGGACAGGGAGAGGGGAAACGGCCAAATATTTTCCCTGTCAGCCCCTGCCAGGCAGGATCAGGCTGGGGGACAGCGGATCCCTCAAGCACCTGGACCTTGGTAGCGATGCTCTGCCTGGAGATAGGACCAAGGGGTGTCACGATGCTGTGGGTGAGCAGGGACCTCAGGAAATCCCCCCAGCCCAGCCCATGGCATAGGGAATGCACTGGAGAGGGGTGGGGGCTGGGGCCGAGCTGGAGGGCTCTCCCTTTCAATTACCAGTTTAATAGCGACATCGAGACCCATTAAAAGTGGCTCTGAGGAAAGAACTCCAGGAGAAGAGGAAAATTCATTGTGTTGAGTTCCTTTATTAGGAGGAATGGTGAGTTTTTTCCACCCATTTTTCTCATATACAGGTAAAAAAAAGTTATTTCTGCCTGGTGACTTCCCCGTGGGTCTATCACAAGGTGTAAACAGCCTGTGCCCAAGTCTGGGTGAGGACACAGCCCTCGCTGCAGAGGAGGGAAAACTCAGCACATCCAACACGAGGATGGGACATTGGGACTGTCAGGGCTGCTCAGCCTTCCCGAATTTCAGTGCCAGCATTCCCCTGCCTCTCGCTGAGCAGCGTGTGTTGGGAGCACGGTCCTTCCGAGCGGGCAGACCCCTGAACGCGCTCTCCCAGTACAGTGTGGGCGTTTGTACTGGTCACACTGGCCCTTAGCTGGGCTGGTGGGTCTCCCGGGGAGCTGCTGAGCTGGAGCTCATGCTGTTCCTGAAGAGCTGTTTGTGGAGGAGGGCTGGCTAATAGCATTAGCAGGGGGTGTGATGAGGCAGCCAGTTTTCTGGGGCTGCGGGTTATTTATTTCGCTTAATTTTTTATTCCGAAGGCGGCTGAGACTGTATCTAGGGCAGGTGTTGGTTGTTGGGTTTTTTTGGTTCAGGTGGCCTGCGGGCACCTTCTAGATCGATAGCATGAATTAGAGAGTTCACGCAGGCCGTTGGTTTGTACGAGCCGTGTTCAATCCTCCCCTAATAGCTGTCTCGCCCAGAAACTTCCAGCGCTCCTGCTCTTGTAGCACCTAAGTGCTAATGAGCTGAAGCTGCAGAATACCAGCGAGACCTCCGGAATATGGATCGGCCTTTCCAGGCCCAGCCAGGCTAGCCGGGGCCTTTAAAATCATTGCAGCTGGTACCTGGAGGGGCTAGTGCAGCCCATCGGAGAGGGAAGGGGTTAAGGGAGGAGCGTTTGGGTGGAGAAGGTCTTTGCTGCTTGTGGTGAGCTGCTGCGGACGTCTCCCAGCTCTTCGAACAGAAGGGTAGGTGGCTTGTTTTGGGGTGAGGAGAGCTCAAGCTCGGGTTTAACCATGGGTATCCCTCCCTTTTTCCCCTGGTGACTGGTCATCCCTGGGTAGGAGTGTCTAAGCTTGGCTCTGTTTACCCCACTGGCTTGGATGAAGCATCTCTAGAGGGAATCTGTGAATCTCCAAGCTTTTTCCATCCATCCTGGTTTGCAAATCCAGCCCTAGTGCGTGCATACGTATGGAACGAGCCGTGGGACTGGTCCACACGCAGCCGTTTTGCCGCTGCGTTCCCTTGGGACTCGCACCAGCACCAACGGTGACTCCCTGTTGATGGGGTGCTGGAAAACTGGGGTGACTTTCTGCTGCCTTCAGCAGGAGCAGAGGGAAAACTCCCGTCTTGCAAGGCAAACGTGGACCTCCTGGCTTCCCTCTCGGCTTGAAATTCCTGTTGTTTTTTCACATGGGGGGAATGCTGGTGGGGAAACGTGGGGGTGGGAGAAGGAAGCCTTAGCAGTGTGAAGCCTGAAAACACCGAAGGTTGAAGCAAACGCTCTGGGGGGGACCGAGGAGGTCACCTCCTACGCAGGGAGCCCTGGTCCCCTGGCAGGTTTGCCTGGAGGCTCTCCATCCCCCGTGAGCGGTGACTCTGGCCCTTCACATACTGCGTTAACCTTTCTCAAAATACCAAGTGGTGCTGGAACAGGCTGTTTATTTCCAGACGCCGGGAGCGGCGGCGAGTGCTGCAGGCACGTGGGCAGAGGGCTGCGGAGAAGCCTGGCGAGCCCGGGTGGCTTTTGCGCTTGATTTACATCTTGGAGCAGCTCGGAGTGGAGGAGACGGGAACCTCGATGAACCCGAGCAGTTACCTTGATATCAGCTGTGTTCTGCTTGGTGTCATTCCCTGCTCAGGGCTGCTTGTGTCTCTTGTAGAGTGATATGCTCTTTTCTTCTTATGGAAACAGATTTCATAAATAAAATCCAAGGTTTCAGACAAAAGCATCAACTTGGGTCTGAAGCTGCCCCAGATGCCGTGAAGGGTGCATCGCGTGCGTGGCTTCTCTGAGCATTGCCGCTCTGGCTCACTGAGGCAATTAATTATTTCCTAGGTCGTCTCGACCCTCTACAAAGGCCCTGCAGAATATCACCGCCTGCAACAGGTCCCGTCAGCGACGAGAAGCTGTTGAATGAGCTTGAGGGTACCCTGGGATGTGACGGTCCAACAGAAGCGGTGCCCGGTGAGCCCTTGCTGGTGGCAGGAGACATTTAGCTGGTGTGCAGCTTCCCCCACCGCTGTCCCCAGCCCCGGGAACGGGACCCCCAGCGATGCTTTTTGCCTCTCCCCTTCGCAGGGCTCATAATCGCTGTGTAAATACACAGCAGCTGCCATACGAATCCGGTGATGCCTCACCTGGATCGATACAGGCTGGCACTGCGCAGCTCTGGGAACAGGGAGCGACCTGGCAAAGCTGGGCTGGAGCTATGGGCAACGTTGCTGGGTGCAATTTTGGGGGCGTGGGGTAAGCCAGGAGGATGCAGAGGTGCTGGTGGCTCCTAGGGCTCTGCCAGCACGAGGTGTTGGAGTGGCAGCACTCTTCTCAGGGAGTGGTACCTCCAGGTTATCTTCACATCCCATTGTTTTTTTAGGGCTGTTGGGATTTTTTGGAGGCTGATGCTGTGGCTGTTGCGTGCCAAGGTCTGTCCCAGAGACTCTTCCCCCGTACAAGGGACTGTTGCTCCACCTTTCTCCTCCAAACCTTTCCTGGCTCCTAACATGGTGGGAACCCGCAGCCCCGGACACAGCCAGGTCTATCGAAGAAGCGAAGCAGGAGGTTAAAAGGGTTAAAAGGGACTAGAGGATTTTCAGGGTGCTGTGAGGGAGCGGTCATGGGGCTGGTTTGCACCGAACTGCAATGCAGGGATGTGCAGCATCAGGGCTTATGAACCCCCATTGGCTTCTTCTCCTCTCCGGTGGCCAGGAGGGACTGTCCCTGCGGTCCCGTGTTGGGAGCAGGGAGTCTCCTGAGCAGGTTTGGGGTTGCCTGAGCTAGAAGAGCCATCTTCAAAGTCATGGGGCAGCTCTGGGGCTGGAGACCATGCCCTGAGCAGCCGATGGGCCAGGACACACACTGCTGCCCTGGCCGGGGCTGGCTGCGCCACCTTGCTGAAGTCTGGAGGATTTTGGAGTGGGCCCCACAGCCTCTCCTCCCAGGACAAGGGAATTGGGGAGCAGGTGTTGCCCACAGGGTTGAGCTGCAACTCTAGAGCCGATAAGATACCCCAAGATCTAAATAAAGTAGGAACATGGCCTGTTGCTAGCACCATCTCTGAGTGGGCTGGTGGCACGTGCTGTGCTGAGCTGGGCAGCTGACAGAGAGACACCGGGACCTGGTGCAGCACTCGGACTCTCCCCAGCCAGGCACCCCCATCCTGCTGGAGGTGGGGTGGGAGGTCTGGTGCCCTTGGTCAGCTGTCCTGGGTGGTGATGCCACTCAGCAGCACCGTAGTGAAACGGTGTTTTTCCCGACTCGCAACGAACGGCGAGCTGTGCCGCTTTTCAGGAAGGTGGCCGGCCTGTGGAGCAGGCTGCCCCGGGCTGCATCACCCCTCCAAATAGCTCAGAAGGGCTCTGTGGGTGCTGGCAGGGGTGGCACCCACCTCCCAAAGACCACCCTGACCTCTCGGGCTCTGAACTGGGTTCTTGTACCTCGGAGGGGGTGAGCTGGGGCTGGGATGGCATCCCATGAGGACCCCTCTGCTTCACCATCCCGGCAAAACTCTGCCGCAACTGGCAGCCAAATCAACAGGAATTGGGGTTTGATGTATTTTTAACTAGACTGGCGTGTCTGCTCGCTCCACGTTTGGTGAATCTTGCCAGAGGTCTGGGGGAGCTCAGTGAAGATTGAAAGGTTGTGTTTGTGGGTGCAGAGCAGCCTCTGTGACCTGCGTGGGGGAGAGGGGGTACCTCCCCTTGGGGAGGGGGCTGCGCCAGCACCATGGGGCCATGGTGGGAGTCTCCGCTCCCCTGGATCCCCTGGTCTCTCCTCCCACTGCCCTCCAGAGCTGAGCCCTCTCGGCAGCAGGATGTGTCCTTTCTCGTTGTCCCGCCTCTCCCTGAGTTTCTTTAATTACAGCTTTCGGAATGATCTTCCCTTTATTCCCCCAAATCTTCTCCTTAATTAAAATCCTTGATCTGGGCCAGCAGGAAGCAGCTGTTGACTCTTTGCTGTGTGCTGGGGTGTGTGGCAAGCTGCTAACCCGATTGCTGGCCATGCAGGGACAGGATGGGGACAGCGTGGGGATGAGATGGGGCTCATGCAGAGGTGGGGGCCACTGGTGTCACCGCCCCACCTGGATTCTCCAGGCATCCGGAGGTGATGCTGAGTGGAGCTGGCTGCTACAACCACCCTTGCCTTGCCCACTGGAGGGCTGAAATCATGTGAGGTGTGAGTGGGAAATGATGTGAGGTGTGAGCCCCTGCTCCCTCCTCATCCTTTGTACCATCCTGTGAGGATGTGAACGGCCTGAGTGCCAGCACCCTGGGGAGACACCGGACCCAAACCCAGTCATTTGGGCTTTGCCCAGCTCCTGGTCTGGAGAAGGGCTGAAGATGCAGGTGGATGAAGGTCATGAGGGAAGCTGGGGCTGGGATTGTCCCTTGAGTTCTGTTTGCCCCCAGGACCGTGAGCTGGTGCCAGCTATTTCTCACTCCTCCTTTCATTCATGCCCTCGCTCATTCAGAGGAAGCACATCAGGAGCTGGCTGCAGCACTGCAGGATCCGAATCCAGCACTGGCACCTCACAGGGCTTCTGGGATACCCCTGCCACCCCCCTCCTGCCAGCCTCGTCATGGCTCGGGGCCATTCCCTGGCATGGGCTGTGCAGCTTCGTTATGTTTTCTTCCCAAAATAGCCCAAAGAGCTGACTTTATCCCTCCCTGCCTGCCTGGGGCTGGTGTTTCTGCAGCAATCCATCATCAAAGCAACAGGGAAGTGTCAGGAACAATTAGTGAGCCGGCAGTGTTAACTTTATCAGAGATGATACGCCTCTGTGTAATGAAACTCATGGAAGACAGAAAAAAAAGAGGAGTGCTGACAACAGATGTATTATTTCACCTCCAATTTACTGGCACATGGATTTTTCATTCATGGAAGCAGCTGATATGCCGATTTATTCGGAGCGGAGCAGGTACAGCCTTCGATGGATCAATTCTTGCAGCATGTTTAGGGGAAAGGGACCTGGCTGAGCACACGACCGTGCAAGGCAGTTCCCAAAGCCAGACCCAGATTTTGTGCCTGAGATGGGCTAAAAGGCCAATCTTCTTCTTTTATTTCCCCTGAATCCATGATTTTCAGTCCCAATTCTGTTCCTGTTTAGGGCCAGAAGAGGTTTCCACTGAGCTTTGTGGCTTCTGTCTCCCACATACTTCATATGGGGTGGCCTGGATTGACTTCTGGTCATCTTCCAGCTCCACTTTGCTGGGGGTCCCAGTGCTTGGCGCAGCCCAGGATGGCTTCACCCCCTTCCCTGTTTTGGAGGAACATATCCAGCCACAGACAGCGGAGATTGGATTTATATTATGGCCATATTGAGGTGGCTGCTTCCCTCTGTCAGATGGGTTCTGGCTACCTGCTCACCATCGTCACCCCTTGAACCTCAGTGCCAAAGCCAGGTCCCTCTTACTGGTGGTCTGAGTTTGGTCTCCAGACGTGTCTGAAGCTCTTCTCCCTCCATATGCAGTTTATGGTGGTTTCTCTTTGTGTTTTGGGGGAGTCAGCTCCCCACAGTGGTGGAGGGGGACATCCTCTAGACGACAAGCAGAGTTTCATTTCCTTGAGCTGGTGAAACTGAATCCAAGAAAAATATTTGAGGTCTTTTTCCCCTCTCATTAGGAATGGGAGACGGGAGTCTTCCCTTCTGGGTACTATACACCCAGCATGAATTATTTAGAGCAAAGCGTCTCTCCGATAAATAACTTTTTTTTATGTGGGAGATTAAATCTGGTTTTTTTTAAATATAATAACAAAAGCAATTTCTCTCTCATGAACCCTCATATTTCACACAGTAAAGAGATCCCAGGCATCCATTTCTGTATCGATCAGCAAATAGGTCCTTGTATAGATTTAGTTCACCCAACCTTGTTTAATTTTGGATTCATTGATTCAATGCAAAGATCTAGATGAAAAGCAAGTGGGCTGTTTCCAGTGCTGGTAATGCTATTTTTAAATAAATCTAGTGCATGCTAAAATAAATATGCAAAGCATTTTGTAAGTCTGTATATGGGTGGGGAAGAGGAGACCAGATGTACTAAAATATTTAACAAACTTTTTCCTGATTTCTCGAAAGGCATGTTTTATTTAGTAAACACTAGTGAAATTTAATCTGCTCCAATATTTGCTCCAACAGGCTGTCCCGCGCCCATCGCCCGGTGTGAACAGGTACGTGGGACCTGGAAGGAACAGTCTGCGCGGTGACATTGGTGCCACATTTAAATGCAAAGCTCATTAACTGTGTCTGGGATTTTGTGTTTGTTTCTTTCTTTTTTTTGTTTTCACATTCATTACAAGAGCAAGAGATGAAACACCCATCTAGAATTCCCTTTCATCTTCAGGCATGTTTTCTCCCCCCCCCTTCCCCTCTGTTGCTCAGATGACAAAGTTTCTCCTTCGGAATTTTATTTGATTTCAAAAGATGAGAAAGAATTAAAAGCATCTCCGGGAGGCTGGGCTCACCTTACTCTATCCATGATTCTCCAGAAGGCAGATGCATGAACTGGCAAAGGCTCCTGGCCCCAAGGGATGGAGTTCATCCGGGGGCCAAAGCCACGTGCCAGCTTTTCCTTCACCCAGGGGTGACCATCCTGCAGATCCCAGCCCGCTTTCTCAGGGAACAGCATCCCACTCTGGGTGTACGTGCCTGTCTCCTGGAAAACCTCGGCTTTCAATCCAATCAAATTTAATTGAATTGTGGTTTTGATCACATCTGACGGCGGCAGAGATCTTGGTGATAATCAGATTCCCATGGGTGACACGGAGACGGGGCTGGTGGAGGAGGGAGGTGAGACGGGGGCTTGTGTGTCTGTGCTGATGCCGCTTGGTCCTTACGAGACACCAAGAGAAGCTGCACAGGAGCCAAGCTCCATCCATCCTGGGCTCAGACCGCATTTTGGGGCTAAGGGAATTTACTGCATGTCTCAATGGGTACTTAACCAGACAGGTTGTGTTATTTATGGTCAAAAATGAGCCGATTTGCTGGGCAAAGCCCTGAGGTGGCTCCATCTTGCTGCTGTTGCGCAGCCCCTCCAGCATCCCTCATCGCTGCTGCTGCAGCACATGTGGTACCCAGCTTGGCCTCATCCGGTCGTGGCTGGTGTGTGGATGTGGGCTCTGCCTCCCCCCGTGCCCGCTCCATCTGCCAGTGCTCCCACCAGCACCGCTGGGAACGGCAGCGATTCGTTATGGGAACTTATGTGTGTTTTATGTGAAGTCACCTGGAAGCGCAGCCCCTGCAATGGGGGGAATTTTCCTTGTAGAGCCACGCTGGCCCCTGCTCCAGATGCTCCTGTCAGTGAGTGTTCAGTTGGGCGGTTATTGTGTGTGATCCCAGATGCTGACCACTCATGGGATGGTGACATGTCCCCTCCTGGCTCCTGCTCCCCCCTCCTGCTGCCATCTCTGCCCTAGCTGGTGGGCAGCTGTGGAGGTGGGAAGGAAGGGCCATTCCTGCCACCTGGGCTGGGGTGGGGGGTGCGCCCCTGCAGCCTGGGGAGGAGGATGGGATGGAGGGGGGTTTGCTGTATTTAGGAGCCTGCAGAGGTTGTACCAGAAAGTGTCACGAGCTGAGGATGCAAAGGGTGGGCAGGTTTCCAGATGGTATCGGTGGTCTCTGCAGCAGATTCCCTCCCATCCGGTGATACCCAATCCACAAAATTAGGGCCATTTTTCTTGCCTTTGATGAAGACCTGGGCTGTTTCCCTGTGGCTGCAAGGCAGTGTACTTCTGGGCATTTTCAGTGGATTTCGAGTTTCAGCAGTTTTCTATAAGGTGAAGGAAATCAGACTTGATGTCTGTTTTCCGAAGTTTCTGACACTAATTGAAGGTAGCATCTCCTCTCCGTGGGCCTGCAACTGTGGTTAAGTGCATCTAATCTCCTTGGCTGCACTTGTTTGTTGTAATTACACCAACACTTGCCAACAGCAATTCTATCACTCGTTCTTTCTTTTTTTTTTTTTTTTCAACAATTTTTTCCCTGGTGGGTTTTTATCACCTGATTGCTCTGTCATCAGTCATCTCCTGTGACTGCTGAGCTCAGGCAGGACATACAGCACTTGTGCACTCATGCCATCCAGCCTGGTTCCAGCTTCTCAGCCTGAACTCTGTCAAACAGTCCGTACGTGGGGTGTAAATGTGTCCATCGGCCTCAGGGGAGGATCATGTTGTGCCCAGGATGTCTTCAAATCAAGAGAGGGTGATCCAACACATCCTTCTCACCCTATTTCTGCAAAACTAGTCTTTCCTTGGCCATGAAGGTGACAATGGCATCATAGAATCACAGAATTGTTTGGGTTGGAAGGGACCTTTAAAGCTCCTCCAGTTCCAACCCCCCTGCCATGGGCAGGGACAACTTCCACTAGACCAGGTTGCTCCAAGCCTCATTCAGCCTGGCCTTGGACACTTCCAGGGATGGGACATCCACAGCTTCTCTGGGAACCTGTCCCAGTGCCTCCCCACCTTCTCCAGTGCTACTGGAGAGGCACCCATCCAGTACTACTAGGACCCACCCAGTGATACTTTAAACAAGGCAGTGGTGGGTCCCTTCAGAACTAATTGGAGTTGGTTTGGCCAAGTAGAGTGGAGGGGTGGCTTCCCCAGGGCTCAGACTGGAGGGACTTAGGTGGAAGTGACTAAAGAGTGCTACAGCACAGCTTGGAGATGGAAGAGACCCATGACAGTAAACTGTCAGGGGCAGATGGAGGGTTGTAGTTGTGAAGTAAATGAGAAAAGAGAGACTTCTGCAAGGATTGTGCCGATGAAGTGTGTTAGCTCGGTTAGCAACAAGCCGAGAGACCTGAATATCATGGCCAGAAGGATGAGAGAACATTGCCAAGCCGTGCAGCTGTCAAAGAGACATGGGGAGTCTGGAAAGGGAACGACGAGGTCAAGAAACTGAAGTGTTCGGTGACGGCTAGAAATAGAAGGGACCAAGTGATATCTGTATCAGAGGTATCATGGGGAAGGCATGAAGAAATCCAGCCCTGCGATACCCAACTCCCCACGCTCAAGCCTTTCCCCTTAACCTGACATAAACTATCTTAAGGGCTCTTCTCAGCTAACCGCGAGAGGGGACAGAGTCGGGCACGACAGCCGGGCACTTCCACTAGTCCACTGGTTTGGTTCAAATCACTAATGAGCTAATTAGTTGCTATGGAAATGCAATGTGGGAGAACTTTGGGGAGGAAAAATTATAGGTAATTTTTATTTGTTTGGGCCCTGTTCCTATAGCAACAGGAGAACTTGTCACTGAGTACCAGTTGGTTTCCATGGAGTTGACTGCTAGTTCTGGGTTATTAATGCCTCCAAGCATAAAACAGTGCGACTTACCTGGTAGAACTTGTGGGTCATCCTCCATCACATGCACGGGAGCGTTGCGTTTAGCCAAACTCCTGGCCTTGCTTTCGCAACGGAGTGAGCATGCTCCCAGAAACTGGGTAGGAGTGTTCGTCATCAACAGATACAGTGCTAGAAGGATCTATTAGAGTCCCTCTCCTTTGAATTCAAGACATCCTGGAATGAATAATCCATCACTTCATAGCTTGTTCCACTCGCAACATTGCCTGTTTTTTAATTGGATTTTCTCCGGGTTCAGCTTCCAGATGCTTGGCGTTGATCTGCCTTTCTCTGCTAAATTAAAGTGTCTTTTAGCACCTGACAGTTCTGCTGCAAAGGGACTTATTGTAATTAAGTCACTTCTCATCTCACCACAACCGGTTCTCCTGACCAAAGCTATTTGTTTTCCTGCAGCCTCTCCCTGTGAAGCATCGCCCGGTTTTGTACACCTCTGAACAAAAAGGATGCAGTCTCTGCTTTGCAGCCGTGTTGGAGGTCTGTCAAGGGACCTCTCCAAACTCCTCCAGAAGCTGAGCCTTGGAACCAGACCAAACACTCCTGAACACTAAAGAGACTGGATTTGGGAGGGATTGGTTTTATGCTAGGTTATAATTTCCCTCCCACCATCTAACTCCTCAGCCTTCTGTAGGTGATAATTACCCAGTAGGAGCTAAAATGTCTATCTCTCCCCTCCCCACTTATCCATACTCCACTCTGAAGGCATCAGCCACTTCTTTCCAAAGCATCCCGACCATCCCGACCTTCCCACCGCCGTGCGAAGCTCGGAGCGAGCGCACGCAGCCTCCCTTGGCTTTGAAGCAACCACCTCTCCCCAGGGAGAGAGATCTCGCTCCAGCTTTGAAGGCAAATAAGGTGATCAGCATGTGCATAAACCTTTAATGATATTTGGCTGAGTGCACCGCGCAGTCGGAAGGGAGGCATGAAGCAAACCAGCTAGCAAAGGGCAGCTACTCATAACCAGCCCTTCTTCAAATCTCTTGGCCAGCTTTGCTCCTGGCCTCGCAGGTCCGCATGCTGTGCTCACAGCTGCTCCTTCCCCGTTGGTGACCCAAACGCCTCAAAATGAGGGTGCAGAGGAGGATGGAGGACGAGTCTGAGATGAAGGTTGGCTGCGGCGTCAGGAGGAGAGTCCTGAGGCACCCAGGCGGGCTCTCCTGGAGAACATGGAGATGCCAAACCTTCAAGAAAGGAAGAAAGGCTTCATGCAAGAGTTCCTCTATCTCCTTAGTCCTTGAAATACAGATAAATTATGTAGAAATCCCTCTGCAAAATCTGTGTTTGTTCTTTCGTGCATTTCTTTCCAGTGGTGGTACCCAGTGGAGGACAACCTTGGGAAATGCTGTATTTAGGCAACCAGTGATGCTGGCTTTAACATCGAGACTGGCTGTTGGATAGAGAGTGTCATCAGGATGAAGGGAGCACATCCAGCACACCAAGAACTCAGCGCCAGGTTGGGAATCCAGGATGGGGCCACAGAAGATGAGAGCAGCAGGTGCCCAGGATGTGATGTGCAGGCAATGCACAGTGCGGCCCCTCTGGGGCAGCTGCCAGGGTCTTTCTGCCCATATCAGTGTCCTGGCTATAAATAACAGTGATGTTCTTAGTGGTCATCTCCAACCCAGCTGCAGCCCATGACTCACGGGCTTCCTGTCCACAGCAACGCTACCGGCTGACTCATGGCTATGGAGCAGTGTTTCATCCTGACCCCACAGCCCTCAGATTTCACCAAACACTACGGTGTACTCGCGAACGAGAGATGTGTCTGAAACCCGTCTGGCATCCTGCAAAGACACGTGGCAGATGGTGCTTTGTCCTTAGCTTCACCTGGTTCTCCTCCTCTCCTTCCTTCACTCAGGGCTGGCAAGGATTTCTTCCAGGGTTGTTTTGATGTGCAGCTCTCCCAAGCATGGCTTTGCTTCTCCTGCACTGTTGGAGCCCCTTGCAAAATCAGCATTTCCTCACTTCATGTCCCAGCCTTCCTGAGCTCTGGACAGCCGTGGCTTTGCACCAGAACAGGCACGTGGCCTCATCAAGGTGTGGGAAGGCAGCTGACAGGGGCCTTATTCAGAGAGCCAGGAGCTGTTTGAAGCAGCATCTGCAGAGGGGTCTGGTCATGGAAAACACCTGATACCTGGGAAGGTTGAGACCAGCCTTTGGGAGATGGCTGTGACTTGTGGCATGGATGACGGTGGAGCTACGCTGCTTTGTTTCGAGCATCTGGCACCATCATGGCAGAGGAGGGGAGAGGACGACATGTCCCATGCCACCAGGAAAGGCTGGGTGCCAGCCAAGAGCCTCGCTGGACCCCTCGGGGATGTGATTGTTCCTGTCATGCCATGCAGGTCTCCTCTAGCCCATGCCCAAGCTCTGAGGGGACACGGAGGAGCCACCTCAGATGGGTGTGACGGGAAAGGTGCTCCTGACCAGTGATGCCACTGGCCATGTGGTTGGAGTGTCGTGGTGAGCACCGGAGATACCGCCCAGCTCCGTGGTGAGGGTGGTGGGAGGAGGAAGCAGCGTCTGGTTTTATGACACACAAGTACATGCTTTTGATCTGAGTAACCTTCTCCTGGCAGAGTCGGGAGCCTTCTGCTGCACCCTGCGCTCACAGGGAGGTCAGTGGGAGAGCCATGGGGCGTCCCAAAGCCTGGCAGCCACATCTAGTCCCTGTCCGTGAGAGCTGGCAGTGGGACGGTGGCCACAGAGGAGCTCCGTGGTGGGACAGACCTGGCTGGCTTCTCCTTGTCACCCAGCAGCTCTGCCATGAGTGTGACAGGCAGGTTTGGGTTGTTCTCCGCAAAGTAGGAGAGACCCATTTAGGAACAATGTTGTCCCAACCTCCTGCTCCAGGTTTCTGCTCTCCCCAGCCCTTTGGAATGCTTTCAGCCAGCCTTGTCAGGGGTATTGTTATTGCTGAGATGTCTCGGCGAGCTTGTGGTAAAGCCTGGGGTCCTTCCCACCACTTATTTCAGCCCCCTGACACTTGCCCCCAGGATTTGTCCATGCTCTAAGGATCAAAGAAGCTCTACAGCCCACAGCTTCATGGTCCACCCATTTTCCACCCCTGTTGCTGGTTTTAACCATCCACAGCTTGGACTTGGAGTGTGCTGTGTCCATGCAGAGCTCTGTGTATGCACTGCTTGGCCCTGGGGCAGCTCAGGAAGGGGCAAAAAGCAGCATTTCTCCAAAAACCTGACATGCAACCTCACAGCTTCAGTCTGAAACAAAACTACGGAGTGTAAAGGTGTATTATAACAGCAAATACTGGAGCTACCTAGGAGCAAGCCCAGGTTGGATTAGTCCTGGATGAGAAAGCCCTTTTTTCCTCAAGGAATTGCCATAGCAAATGGCAACACTGCAAAGCAGAGAGCAAAAGGATCTGGAGAGCCAAAGGACACTCTGGCAGCCTCTTTTCCTTCTCTGACTGTGGCAAAGTGGAGGCTGTATCTGCCTAGGGGTGTACCTCCTGCAGCCTCCCGTCCACTCCCTGCCCGCTGACAGCCTTGCCTTACTAGGAACATGTCTTTCCAGGTGAGCATGGGAAGGTGTTTCCTGTGGAGCCACTAACCAGTGGTTGAGCAAGCGTTGCTGGCTCCAACGCAGGTTTTCCTACTGCCCCAGCCCTTTCCCTGCTCTTGATCTATCCACAGGGGAACGTCTTCTCAGAGCTGCTGGTGCTCCCTGGCTCTTCAGCCTCACCCACGGGAGGACTGGACATGTGGTGGTGGGCTCTGGGCTCTGGTGGCAGAGGAGAGTGGCGAGGGCTGGCTCTGAAGAGGTGACATCTTTCTCCATCAGAGATCTGGAGGTAGGAGCAAGAGGAGAGCTCGAGGAGCTGTTGTTGAGAAAGAAGGAGCTGAATGAGCGTGAGTCCATGTGGGTGAGTTCGGATGGGATGGGATGGGATGGGACATGCTTCACCTCTTGCCGTGGCTTCTTGATTGCCAGGAAGGGGTATTTGGAGTTTCAGAGGGGTGATCTCCAGCAGTCCATGCCTGACAGTGGGCAAGGATGCATTGTGGAGCTTCATGTCCTACAGGAGGCTCAGGGGACAACTAGTCGCCTCCCGTGGGACCCAGAAGGGTTGGGAGGAAATCTGGGTGTCTTTCTCCAAGGCTGGGCTCCTTGTCTGCCCCCAACGGCAAAGGGAAGAATGGATGTGGTGGCCTGGGGATTATCTCAGTGCTTGAAGGGACTCGGGGTGGTTTCCTGGTCTACCTTGGGGTGCAGCAACATGCTCCAGCTCCCGAGCAGGGCTTTTATTTCCCAGCCGGACAACAAGGCGAGAGCAGGCGTTTGCTTTTGAGGGAACTGTTTCCCTGAAGGGTTTCCCTTGCTCTGCCCCTCCCAGCTTCCCAACGGCTTTGCCATGCTCATTCCTAGGGGCATTTCACAGAACACAGGGCGATCTCTGATGGGAATCCCTGGACTTTCAGTCACCAACAGGGATATTTTTACTCTGGGTATGGACAAGTCATTTTGCGTCTCCTATAACCTGCGGGGCAGGTTGTCCCAGGGCTGGTGGCTCTCTGCAGATCCCAACCTCTGTGTCTGTGCGAGTGAGGTGCGCACGGTGTCCGGGGTTGAGGGGTGCTGCCGTGGGGATCTGACTCCAGGAAGAACTCACAGGGCCATGTCCTGTCTCAAGGACACCCTGCTCAGTTCTCCCTTCTCCATCCTGTTTAAACTTTCATCACCGAATCAGCTTCTGCAACAGAGTAAACATCCTCCTGTAAATAATCTGCACAGATGGGGCTTTGTTTGAACAAGCTGGTGTGCACCGGCCACAGAGGGTGGTGCAACAGAGTGCTGGGGTGAGGGGACCTCACCCAGCCCGCCACTGGGTTTTTCCCATTGCCAGAGGATGCCTGAGATCCCCAAACCTCTTGACCAGTGCTTGGAGACGGAGAGGCCCAGGGAGTTTGGTTCTGCCCTTGAAGGGAGGTGATAAAATAGGTCTCATGGTGTTGGAAACCTCAGTGGAACTGGGAAGAAGGGAGGGAGGGAGAGAGGGATGGAGGGAGGAGGCTCCTGCTCTTCTCCAGTTGCTTCTTGCTTCCTCTGGAGCCGCTCTGTCCTCTACAGAGTGTCTGAAAATGGAAAACATTAAAATGCTGTCAAAAGTCTCACCTGGAAAACCTCAAAGCAAACAGACATTTGCATATCCCAAGCAAAGTCACTCTTTTTGGAAGCCCTGAAATGCTTTGACACCCTTGAATTTTTGTTGCTTCCCCCCCTAATTTTTGCCTCATTTTGTGCTGAATTGGCAAAGAGCTCCTGTTTCCCCAGAACCCCATTTTTTCGGGTGAAACACCCTATGTTTTTCACTGCTCTGACTTCAGCGGTGGGCTGCAGGGGCTTGCAGCAGCCATGGCCGTGGCCGAGGGAAGAGTAGGTGACTTCCCGACCTCGTTAGTGTTGTGTCCGATTCATTAAGAGCAAACACCCAAAGGAGGAGGAGGAGAAGGTTTGCTATCCTTGCCTACCCAATGCTTTGCCATCAGCTGGATGCGCGAACCAGGCTGCCTGGTGGTGCTGAGCCCTGCCTGGCTGGTCTGGGGATTTGGGGTGTCCCCTCACCCCCTCCAACCGCCCAGGGGACAGGAGCCCTTTGCTCACCACAGGCCTGCAGGGCCCAGGAGCCCAGCACATTGCCTGCTCCTTCCTCATCCAGGGAGTGCATTTTTGGGGACAAACTGGAATCAAACTCTGTCCCAAGCAGCAGAGCTGATCGCTGCTGGCTGGCTGGGAGGAAGGGAGGCATCTCCCCCCAGCTACGTCTGCTGGCTGCGGTTGATGGAAGTCACTGAGCCGAGCAGCTCTATATACTTATGAATCGTAGCAGAGCAGCGCTTACGACTGTAACCTCGGAGATTTCCATCTACCTGGCAGCCAGACCCAGACCTGGGCTGCCCTCTGCCCTGGCCTCGATTCTGCTTCGCTGCCGGCAGCCGGGGCTGTTCTCATTTTTAATAGAGCATTTCTAGATTACAGCGAGTGACAGGAGAGTGATTTGCGATGTGTCAGGTTTCCTGCCCTTTCTCTCATAGCCCTGGCTTATAAAAATATGTTCCCACTGGGATTGCTTCGGTTCCATCGTTGTTGGCCAATTCAAATCCCTCTTTATTATTTGTATTAAGGAGGGCTTGGGAAAGCTTGCTGCTTCGTAATACCAGCGCCCAGCAAAGGCCAGACCCTGCTGCGGATCCAGGACGATTCCCATCACTGGGGAGATGCAGAGAGGTGCCCTGGGACATGCAGCCAGGGAAGGGTTCACCCTGACACTGCTGGAGGGGAGACTCTGGCCATCACACCCCCCAGTTTTGCAAAAACTCATCTCTCTCATGCCCTGAGTGTGTTTTGCTTACACTTTGAGGTCTTGATCTCACTGCCTTTATAAAAATCTGCTGCTCAACAGGGAACCTGTTGGTGGGCACAGGGCTGGGGGAGCCGGGAGCTGCTGCAGCCCTTGCGCGGTGTGACGTGGAGCCAGGGCTGATCGGCAGTGCCAAGATCCCGATGACATCAAATGAGCAATTAGCTGAGGCTGATGAAAGCATCTGAGGGATGAGTTCCCTTGCGGAACAGAGCACGGATCCTACCTGCTGTTCCCCACCACCCCGGCATTGCTGTGCTCTGCCTCCCTATGGCTTCTCCCTTCTCGGGAAGATCTCAAAGGGCTTTACAGCCATCACTAAATTACTTTTTTACTGGGGAATCAAGACTGTCTCCACTTCCCAGATGGGGAAACGTGAGGATGGGATGAGATGAAGCCGTTCACTCAAGCCTGTGCAAAAGCTCAGGGGCAGATCTGAGTCCCAGCCTGCAAATCCTCCTGCTAATCTCTGCTTTATTGAAGAGCACCGGGGGATTTTTAGTGGTCCTCTTTAGGTTACTCATTCATTTTACTCTCCTCAGTTCCTCTCCACCTTGGCAGGGTCGATTTCCTTTATTAGCTTTAGCCTTTCACTGTGGTGACAAAGCTACTAGATGATCCCTTCCCTCCACAGGCTCCCCTCTTAAAAAACAAGTGAAGCATCCTCAGCTTGCGCGAATGGATGCAACTATATTTCCTAGTGCTAAAGATGCCGGTTCTTCCCTTGGAGAGCACTTCAAGCACTTACACTCCAGCTTTTGAGAGTTATGGCACAGATTTTGCCGAGAGCTGAACCTTTCCAGGACCTTCGGGAAGACAGAAATAAGGGAGGACATGCAGAGGATGCCATCAGCCTCCTGGGGCATGCAAGGAAAGGAGAAGGCACCTTGCAGGGTGGGGGGAGACAGGCTGAGCCGGTGCTAGTGACCGTCCCAAACAGGCTGGATCTGTTGATTACTGGCTGCAGCCCTGCACCGTGCTGGGGGCTGGACCACCGAGCTGGAAGGAGCCCAGGGAGAGAAAATTGGCTGGCAGAGGATCCGGTGAGAAATAGTGCTTGTTTCTTGGGCAGGAAATCGCCATGTCTCCCAGAGCTTGTACCTCTGCTAAAGGTTTCCCTTGGCCAGGGATGGCATGGGCAGTGCCTGGCACGACCCGCAGAACCACAGGTCAAAAACCATGGGGAAATGCAAGTCCTGGTTGTTGCCACCTGCAAGGGTGGCACGTGCTGCAGTGTCCCGGCATGGCACAGCCCCAAGCTCAGCTCCCCATGTCTCCACCCCGGCACCCATGGGCTCCCAGTGCAAGGCAACATCCTCTCTTGGTGGCTGGCAGCCGGCATGGCCAGGCAGCAGCACTCTGGGGGGCTGAGATGCTTCTGCAATGGCAGGACCTGGCTTTGGGTCTGATCCTGCCCTGGTGAAAGCTCTGCTAATGCAGCTCCTCTGGATGGGAGCCAGCAGAGCTTGGGGTGGAATTACACTTTTCTCCACATAGGGAGATGATCAGAGACGTGAATGTGTGCAGGCAACATCTCTCTTCTGCTCAGACACTGCTGCGAGTCCCCAGGGCAAGTAGCAACAGGAGCTGCTTGCCCAGCAGAAGCCACTGGCACAGAGCACCCAGGGATGTAAATCCCTGGGTGCCACACGACATGGATGAATATGGTGGGTTGTTGGTTGGGATCGAGGAAATATGTATATAAACCATGGGAGGGTGGGTGTGCAGAGGAAAAAGTACAGGGTCTCCTTTGAGCCCCGCAGCTGTGAGCAGCCTGCATCCATCCCTCCACCCCCGAGCTGTTCCCAGACCCCTGTGAGCATTTGCTGCTTTAGCCAAGGTTAAAAACCAGGCGGGTATGGAAAAACCTCTGCTGCATTTAGTGGATTTTATAGAGAAATGGGGAAACTGAGGCACAGAGGTGTGCTGAAAGTCATGCCAGGAGTTAATCTGAAGTGCTTGGAGTCCCTTGGGCTTACATTACCCTCCTCTCCAACCTTCTCCGGGCCAAGGGTGTAAGGGAAAAGGTGCAGTCCCTTCTCCATAAAGAAAACTTCATGTTTGTAGCCTGGGTATGCGGCAAAAACATTTGTAAGATGGAAAGGGTCTGGGGAGGCTGGTTTCCAGGAGATGCTGTTGGAAGCTGAAGGACCCAGAAATGCCAAAAAAATCCAATGGCTGTAGCAAATCTAAAGATTCAGCAGGTTCGAAGCCGCAGAGGTGGGTGCTTTTCCAAGGGGGTGGGAAGGGGATTTAGGAGGGGGGGAATCTCGCTGGCAGTTATACCATCCCTCTAAGAAATTGGGCCCCAGTCTGAAGGAAATTGAGGCCCCAAACCAGCTCTCACCCCCTTGATTAAGCAGGAGAGAATAATAAAAGCCCAGTGTCCCACCAAATATAATTAAGGGAAAAAAAGAGATTTTTCAAAGTTTGGGTCCTCAGAAAGGATGTTTTATTCATAGCTCAGCAGGGAAGTACTGGCGGTGCCATTAATTATGGGAGCTGTTGGGTGCTGCGCCTGCTCTGGAGAGCTCGCCTTTATCATCCTGACACCCGGCGCAGGGAACTGGGGCAGCGTGGGGAGCCCGTGGGGCCAAGACGCCGGCTTGGGCTCACCTGTCGGCACGAGCCCCTCTCCTCCACTCTGCAAACATCCGTGATGCTGGACGTCCTCGGCTGTCCGGTGCGTCCCACCGCCCCGCGCCGTGCTCGGGGGGATGAGCATCGCCTTGCCAAAAAGCGGGAGGCAGCGTGGCGGGTGGACGCCCGCCAGCCGAGCAGCCGCAGTGGATCACAGCCCTCCCCGCCGGCAGACGCCGAGCAGATCTTGGCAGGCACCGGTGAAGCGGTGCAAGTTCACGGCTTGGTCAGAGGCCCAAATGAAAAAGGGATGATGGTATAAAAAAGCACATTGGAAGCACACCTAATGCGGTCAGAGGTGCCAGGGCGAGCTGGCAAGGCTGGGGCTGGGCTCTGCCCAGCTCCTCCATGCGGGATGAGGGTGGCTGCAAACATCCCTGGGCTTGGTGCATCCCCGGGAGCAGCTCGCAGCTCTGTGTTGTTCCTGTTCTAGGAAATCTCCCCAGTAACTTTCCAGAAAGGTAATAAAATATTTCGTATTAAGCAAACTAAAGCAGGTGCAAGAACAACATGGGAGAAAAGGGAGCTGGGGAGATGGCCGCAGCTTCCAGAGATGGGAAGGGGAGGGACCAGCCTGGAAGACCCTGTGGCAGGACAATCCTGTGCCTGGGCAGCTCTGAGAAGGTGGCTTCCAAAATGCAGAGCATCATGCTCATAATATTGCCGTGGAAGAAGCTTCTCAAAAAATCTCTTTGAAAGATAAATGTGGTGAAACAAGGGTGGAAAGCGGGGCAACAACCTGAGGGTAGGAGGAGGGTGACCGGCATCGTTAGCTTGGCTCCAGGGTTGCACCCCGGGACGCACACCCAGGCTAGGCACTGGGCTGGTGGCACTGCACAGGAAACAGGGTCTTTTGTGTCTGCAGCGTCTGAAAAGGCAGGAGACAAAGCAGGAGACGCTTTAAAAGGGCAGGAGCATCCTCAGAGGAGCAACTGCTCGATTAATGAGGGAAACAACCTCTGGCTGCCTGGCAAGGAGGGATGGGCCCTGGGAGTGTTAGGGAGCGGGTGGCCCATGGTGGCGAGCAGTGTCCTGGGGACATGCCAGGCTCCCTGCTGTCCTCTGCAATTCGGGGAGCTGGACTCGATGATGGGGGACAGTCCTGCCCTGCTCTCCTGGGAGGCTGCTGAGACCGAAGTGCTGCATTAACCCATCTCTTTTAATCAAGGTAATGTTCACTTGCGCCCGGGCCCAGGCAGTGTCACAGGGGAGGATTAATCACCGAGCCGCGATCCTGGCACACCAAAACCCAACTCCAGTAACAGCCTCGGCTCAGATGGCCCCGCTCATCTGAGCTTCCTGATGCGAACAGCACTTTGGCTTTGGAGGAGATGCAGCAAAGGGAAGTCTAAGGGGCTGCCTGAGCACTCCTGGCCCCGCTACCCCATGGGCAGGGCTCCACCAAACCCAAACCCCAGCTGCTCCGTGGAGGGATCGCCTCCGCTCCTGCACCTACCCCAGCTGCCGTGGGCTCTGGTTCTGTTCAGCAAAGCTCTAGAAACAAATAACGTGTCTAAAGAGTTTTACTTGGGGATCCCATCCTGCATACAAGGGGTCTGTATCCCCCCAAAGTGCAGAAGGACCCAGAGCCTCTGCTCTGGGACAGCCTAGCCTGTATAATCAAGGAATGAGCTACCCAGGGGGATGCAATTAGCCTAATTGCTGTATTTGAGGGAAGATGGTGCACTCTGCCCAGCTGAGCCTAACGAGAGGCACCCTCCTCCCCAGCCTGCTGGGTTATTTATAGGAGGAAACAAGTGGGGTGAGCTGGCTGCTGGAGGAGGAGAGCTGCTTGGTGTGGAGCCTGGTGGTGGGATGAGTTGTGCCAATGCTCAGCCCCTTGGGTGCCTTTCCCTCAACTCCTGCATAGGGGTCTCAGCACAGCATCGTTGGGGGAGGCGGCGTGGGACAGTCTGTCACCGCAGCAGGGCTGGGCTGGCTCCCAGGCACGTTGTCGGCTCCATCTGCTCCTGCAGAAGAGCCCTCCTGTTCCGCCTCCGCAGCCAGCCAAAGGTAACTCGTAACCCTTGCTCGGAGCTGGCTCCGTGCAAAGCCACGTGCTCTATAAAAAGCTGCTCTCCCTGAGAAGAACCCCCGCTCTATTAGGATTTTTTAGAGATAACTGATGTTGAGCAAACCTCCCCTGTAACTGGAGTGGATGTGCTTGGAAAGCGGATCTGGGAAGACAGGATTTGCGGGGAGGAAAGGGTCTGTCTGGGGGAGAGATAAGCAGGGACCTGCTCCTCATTGCCTGCACTGTGCAGGGTTAATTAGCAGCAGCCCTTGCCTGGTCCCTGAGCCCTGCCATCTTGCTCTGAACGTGTCAGCCCTTGAAACTTTAATGCCTTTACACTGATGCTTTAATTATTAAGTGTGGAGGTAATGGAGAAGCTGAGCTGGGAGAGGTGGCTGCCAGGCATGGATGCAATCCTGCATCTGGGCATGCTGGAGGTTGTGGCATGGCTCTGAGCATCCTGGGGCTGCTGTGCTGCTGAGCACAGCTCAGGCACTGTTTTGGCCCATGGTACATGGAGGGTCTTGGTGTCTCTTACTCTGTGGTGTGGTTTTCTTGCTAAGCTTGCCAGAGGGAATTAGTGTTCTCAGGGGGCTGATGGAGAGAATATCTGCAAACCTTCCAAATTAACGTTGGTGACTTGGTTCTCTGTAATCTGAGGGAGACCTGCAAGCTGTGTGTCTGTTTTCAGGGTCCTTTCCATAAGGTACAAACAGTGTTGGATTGAGGTGGAGGGGAATGAGGTCCCTGGGCAAAAATCGCGCGTGCTCAGTGCTGAGATGGATCTTGTCGGCAGCCGCATTCGGAGCCTGATGGTGCTGGGGAAGAGCCTCCCTCTAGCTACAGAATGGCACCGTGTTTGCCAAAAAATGTAAAACTCTTGTGCTAACAGGGTAATTAATTAATTACAGCTCATTAGAGGAATTACAATCCCATTAGTACCTCTGGATCATGGTTGGGGGGGAAGCTGATCCTCACAGGATGCGAGTGCAGGCACCACGGGCTGCTGAGCACTGCTCTTTGCGCTGGGGAAATGGGGTGCTTTGGGGCTGGTTTGTTGGGTCATGTTCAGCCAGCTCCCACCTTGGGAACTCCCAAATGATGGCCCTTTGCTTCCAGGGAAGCATACATGGAAATTGCTCACGTCTGCCCAAAACAGAAGTGCTGGCACTGCTGTTTGCCAGCCTGTTCCCGGGAGCTTGTGCTGGGTGTCAAGCCGTGGTCTGATCTGCTGTGCTCTGCCTTACTTCCCTTTTTGGAAACGGTGCATGAAACACTGCCTTAGGTGGGGATGGATCAGGGGACAGGTCATGGGGTCGTGGCATCCCAGCTCTCTCTCCCTTCTGAGAGGAAAGCCTCCCTCCTGCCCCACTTCTCCCCTCGAAATCCCATTAGCACTTCCTTTATTCTTCGCTTTGTCGCTGTCACTTGCTGGTCCCTCATTTCTTTGATCTTTTTAATTTATTATTTTTATTTCAAAGAATTGTTGTGGATTTTTTTTAAAGTCAGAAAGGCTTCATTGTCAAGGCGAGGTGAGCGTGGACCTCGCCGATTAAATATAGCAACAAGACGTGCTGATCAAAGCACGCCAGCCTCGGGGTGTAGCGCTTGGGCCGTTTCCCACCTCCTCCTCCTCCTTCTCCCTGCTGGGACATGGAGGAGTGCTAGAGCCTGCCACGAGTCCAGATAAATTGCTCCAGACCTTAAGCCCTGGCTGGAACAAACACCAAGTTTCCCCAATTTTCGTTCCCTGAGCTTGATGCTCAGGATCTGGGCGTTTCTGTAATGCAGCAACACACCTCATGAATAAAGATCAAGTTGATTAAAAAGGAAAACCAAGAGCAAGGCAGAACAAAAGTGATTTGCAGAGATTAGATGCTCTGGCACATCAGGAGTTCCCTAAAGGCCTGAGCTAACATGTTCAAGCATAAGAGCCTTAAACCCTCTTCCCTGTTTTGTAAGTAATGGCTTTAGGTTGGGGTGACCAACTCTCCCATTTGATAATCGTCCCTGTGAGACACTGGTGAGGTTTCATGCACTGAAGGACCAGCCTGGACCAGAGGCCAGCATCCCCTGCTGTAACCTGTTCTGTGCTCGCCATGGGATGGGCTTTGGGCAGTTATGCAAACTGCTCCCTTCTCAGACATGGGGAAAATGGAGCAAAGGAGGGCTGTGAGCCTTGTACAGCCTCTTCCATCCTCCTGCATCCCAAAGCTAGGGCATCCCTTGCTAGCAGGTACCCATAGAACAAATTTGCATGAGCCTAGGGAGAGGGGGGAAAAAAAGCAAAAAAGCAAAGTTTTCTTCTTATTTGCAAGAGTGAAACTGGAGGTGAAGCATCTCCCCATGATGCCCCAGCAGACAGCGTCTTGCCCCAGGTCTCTGGCGCAGCCAAGGCAAATTGCCCGACTCCTCTTGCCGTGCATCAAGCTTTGTGGTCTGCTTGCCGGTGTCACAGCCCGAGCTTTCCATCCACCACACAACAGCAAAGGTACATCCTCCCTGACATCTGGGAAAGAGGGTCTGAGCTGGAGGGGAAACCCCCACACTCTTTTCTTTCCCCCAGGTATCTTCCCTGAACAGCCCTGAGGTCCAAAGCGCTGGCTGGCCCGGAGAGCTGCCTGCTTGTTGCATGCTTTGGCATGCGCTGGGAAACGGGCACTGGGTGTTATTTAATGAAGCAGCGGGGAAAGGAATGTGCATACATCATCTAGAAAATCCTTTGTCCAGGATTTACAGGGGTAGATATAAAGGCAGAATCCAGCCCACTCTGTTTTAATGGCGCAACCCCTGTCTTCAGAATTTATTATTTGCTCTCAGGTCTGCAGCAATGTCTCTATTCTCGGCCAGGACCCTGTTTTGTTAAGCCCTGTTTGAACAAGAAAGACCATTCCTGTACACAGGAGATTATAAAGTAATTGACCTTTTAATTCTGGCCTAAAAATGTGACTCCTGACCTGCATTTCCACCCCTCCTATTTTCTTTCCTCTTTAAAGATGCTGTCACTGAGCTAATGCTGGCTGTGCCCAGCTGGGAAACCAGCCCTGAGACTGTGTGCCTGTGGGGGACCCCTGCATGCCCCGATGGGTGGAGAACCCCACCCTGAGGTGAGCACACCTGGAGTGGCGCATCCTTAGTGCTCTTGGAAGGATGCAGCTACGGAGCAGGATGCTGGCAGTGGCAAGGGGTGGGGGTGTGTGTGTGTGTGTGTAGAAAATTGAGCTAATTTTAAGATTTCTATGATAGATGTCCAAATTGGATTATGCAACATGGTTGCTGGTGATAGCAGGGTCTGGAGTCGATGATTCAGGATCCTCTTGCCTCCTGCCTGTCCCTGGGTGAAGCTGCAACTCCTGCTTTAGCTTTTTTTTTTTGTGCCCAAATTCCATCATGGGTAATTACGCTCCATCTTTTCAAATCCCTCGGGAAGCATCGTTGCAGGTTGCTAGCCCTTTCCCTGCTGAAGGAGTCTCGGGTGCAGCCAGTGCTGCAGCCCGGAGGTGGCCGCATTGTGGGGGTGTGAGCCCCGGCCAGTGCCGGAGCCTGCAAGACGCTTGCAGGAGCTCGCCCTGGTGGGGCTGGTTTGCTGTTTGATTCCTTATCAAAATTAAATGACTGTTTTCCTCCAAGTTTCCAGATGGTGATGGGAGAGGGGAGGTTGGAAGGGTGTATTTGGGCTGGATGTGCTGCCTGTGTTGGTCAGGACAGTTGTGTCTGGATGCTGGAAGATGCAGCTGTCATTTCGGGAAGGTGGCAAAAGCTTTGGATCCAACCAGAAATGCAGCTGGTGGAGCAGCAACTGCACCCTGCTCCGCTCGCTTCTCCCTGCAGTCACAACCATTCATCCTGAGCAGTTGTATCCAGCGCCGTAGTTTGGCAGAAATTACTAACCCATCAATCCAGGCAGCTATTTCCTTCCCTCCGCGGCTTCAGGAGGCACTAGGTCCGCAGCAATACAAATATTGAAATGCTGCGTGTCGTGGTTTAACTCCGGGGATTAGTGACTTGGCAATTAAAATATTTGACCTACATCTCGTTGAGTACCAGCAAGGTCAGATGGAGCCGTGCTTCTTCCCAAAACTTCTGCCCAAAGGAACGTCACTGCGGTTACTTCTGTGTGAACAGGCTGTTTTCTACCGAGTACAGGGGGAAGGTCCTGGGGTCTGGACCCGTGGGGCTGTGCGAGGGCTGGGCCCCTCAGCGGTGATTTTGGGAGTGCTGGAAGGGTTTTTGGAGGCAGGTAGGTGTTGTTCTCTACAGCACAAACACCCCTGAATATTTACAGGACTCTTCTCACAAACACAGCGGAGAACAACCATCTCCTTTTGTTCCTGCGATTGTACGTGCCGAGAATCCTCGTCCAAACAAACGAGCGGGTTTGTCTCCCAGCAAACATCAGATCTTCCTTTTTTTTTTTTTTCTCTCCTTTTCACATGTTGTTCGCTCTGTTCTGCAAACAACGTTCTTTTTAAGCCCAGGCAGCAAACTCTATCTGTCTTCAGAGCGTGATGTGACGGCAGAAACCAGCGATGTCCGCTTGGCAGTGAGATTAGTCGGAAGTCATTTATAAAGGTCCTCTCATCCCAGAGCAAGGGGGAGGAGGGGGAACAAAAACATAACCCCTCAACACTGCTTGATTTGAACTGCTGGGCACACAGCTGCGGTTCCAGTCAAAGGGTTCATGGACATCTCCCAGCCTCAGTTCTGGCACAAACCCTCCTTGGTTTTGAACGGCAGCTAACGGGGCTGGAGCATAACCAGTGCACTTGTTCTCTTGGACCCTGGGCAGTTGGTTGTTCCCCCCAAACCAGGTCAGACAGCCTGCAGCCCCTGACAGCCTGGGAAGGGTGCTTGGTGTGATATGGGCTGCAGTTTGTGCTATAGCTGGGGTCCAACAGCTCTGCCTGTGTCTCCTGATGCTGGAAAAGTGTCTTCTCTGAGCTTACCTGCTCTGGGCAGGGCTGCTGCAACTCCAACTGTGGCATCCTGATGGGAAGTATGATTTCTGAGGATCTGGGGTCTCTGCCTCCTGGTCCTGAGCAAGGGAGGCTGTTGGCATCTGCTAAATAAGCATGGAGGTGGCTGCAGCCTTTCGTGGGCTGTGATCCTGAGGAAGGGCTGTGCAAAATCCATGTGGCTGGTCTGGGGGTTGCTGCTGGCTCCAACACCCCCAATCCCAGTGCTCCTTCCCTTACCTGGTAAGCAGGCAGGTGCTCAAGGGTGCAGCCTTGGAGGAGGAGAAGCCCAGGCCATCGTTGGTCCCCAGTGATGCTCAAACTGGAGCCCAAAAACTCAGCATGAGCCTGACCTGAGTGGAGACCCTCACCTCCTGCTAAAAACCTGACCCTGATACTTACCAATCCAACCCAGGAGCATGAGTGTCTGCCAAGAGTCTCAAGTAAAAGGTTTACCCAACCGCAATGATGTGGGATTTTGGCAGAGGAACCATTTGGGCTTGCAGAAAACCCCCAGGCTCTGGCACCCTGGGTGGAAGGAGCTCCCCTGTCCCTTCTGCTGCTTTCCAATGGGATGATGCTCCCGGAAAGGTGTGGGGTTGGGGTGAGAAATTACTGATTCCTGCTGTAGACTCACCTTAGCGAAGGTTGTTGCTGCTCTGTTTGCAATCATGCTGGTTGCTGGGGTCCTGCTGGGCTTTCCTTGCCTCCCCAGGCTCACTCCAGGTAGGGTTTGATAGCTTTTTTTTTTTTTATTGAGTGGTGCTGGCCTTGGAGTCCGACGGCAAACGTCTCTTGTGGAGCAGTAAACGTCTTCAGGACTACCAGGTTGTGAGCCAGCAGGGAGTGGGGAATTGCTGAGTTTGGGTAAATTTGTCATTAGAGAGAAAACAGTTCTTCAGGTTCCTAGCTGAGTAAGACATGACAAAAAAAATGAAAACAAACCCCAAACAAACTCTCCAAGAGCATATACACCAGCATGACTCAAAAGAAAAATCACTTTTTTTTATTCAACATATTTCCCTGTACCTACTTCCTGATTTTTCTTTAGAAAATGAACTTCTGGCTAAACCTATTCAATCTCACAAAGCATTTCAATTTTGACAGGAGTGCATATTCTGCAGGAACGTGGTTCCATCAGAGTTTCTCCAGCCAACTCTAATCCCAAATGCCTTGCTGTGACTAAACCTCATTTCTATGTTAAGTACTTTAGCTTGCCTGTAAGGGCCAGGTAAAAACTCAATCAGTCAAGTAGCCTCCCTGCAGCTCTCTTGTTAAACAGTGAGGTTTTAAAAACTTACTTTTTCTTTAATGGAGCAGAGGTGGAAGATCCCCCACGGAGAGGCACAGTTTGATCCCTGATAAACCAACCCCAAAACTTACACTGAGAAGCTCCCTTCCATTAAGGGAGATGAGGGGGCTTGGAGGTCCTGGTCCCTTGGAGCTGAGCTCTGGAAGCCCTCTGCTGTTTTGTCTTTTATTATCCAGCATCCAGAATGGAGGGAAAGAGGGAAAAAAATGTCAAGAAATTCTAAAGAAACATCTTTGAGAAGTGCAGAATGCCTGGTGTGGCGGGCAGCCCTGGTGTGCTGGCTGCATTCCTCAGGGAAGAACATATATATGTTTCTTCTCTCACATAGAATCACAGACTGGTTTGGGTTGGAAGGGACCTTACAGCCCCCCCAGTGCCACCCCCTGCCATGGGCAGGGACACCCTCCACTAGCCCAGGTTGCTCCCAGCCTCATCCAGCCTGGCCTTGGTCACTCCCAGGGATGGGGCATCCACAGCTTCTCTGGGCAACCTGTCCCAGTGCCTCCCCACCCTCTGCGGGAAGAATTCCTTCCTGTTGTCCAGTCTAAATCTACTTGCCAGCCCAGTGGGGCTGAATTTAAGGCACAGGCTGCTGGAGCAGAGGGAGCACTTTCCTCTTCTCCCAGGGAATTGGATTGCTCCTTCTCTGGGTACTGCACCAATGAGATGCTCCTTGCTTCGTGTGCTTGCTGTCCCTGTGCGAGGTGCACGTGCCAACTGTGCGTGGCAGGAGGATGAGGTCCGCTCTGAAAAAGGGGGTGTAGGAAGATCCCAAACAGCTCCATTTGGGAATTACCCCTCCCTGGTCTTTGCAAGTCAGTGCATTGGAGCACCCAGGAGTAGCAGGTATCACCTGATGTGATCTGTCATGCAAAACCCACATCCCAGATGGGATCCCCTAATTCACCCCAGAGGCTTGAATATCCCAGGAAAAGAGCTTTTCCCCACCCCTTACGTGCTCCCTGCCCTCGGTTTGCTGGGTGCTCTGCCCCTATGGCCGAACGGCGGCTTTGACCCGGCGCGTGCCGGCAGCTGTGTGTGCTCAGCACCGGCGCTGCAGGGGCTGGCAGGGATCCCACGCTCACGCGGCGTTTGGAAAATATGTGTGATTGCACAAAATGGGGGAGGGAAGCATGGGAGGAGACCAGGGTGCTTCACCTCGGCTTTGGGAAAGGGGAAGTTTTTGTTTCAAGAATAGTCAGAATGCCCTCTTTGGAGAGTAATTTATTTTTTAAATGGGGCTTTGCCTTTTCTGGTCTGGAAAATGCCTTTTGACTAACCTAGAGGAGAACTGTGATTTTTTACGAACGGGTGCAACAGCCTGATGAGAAGCTGGTTCATTTTGGATTGAGCAAACTGTTTTGAGCCTTGTAGAAAAAAAAAACCTTTATGGTTTTGTCTTTAACTTAAACATAATTTGTTTCCATTGGGATGTACAGTTTTCTTTTGCTCATCAAGCCAAATAATAGCTCAATCCTTCATCTGCCCAGCTCTGGGCACCACTGAACTCCTGTTTTCCAATCCCCCACCCTCTGAATACCTGTCAGAGCAGCTGATCCCTGTTATCTTCCTAAAATACAGCCCTCCATTTCAGACAGCCCTCTTTCCGTCCTGTCTTCCCTGACACAGCCCAGGTGCCTGGTGTGGGTGGCTTTGAGCAGAGGATGAAAACTGGGATTTTTGTGCCGGTTTGGACTGTTTTCTAAACTCTGCAAAGTTTGAGCACTTGCCTGTAGAGCCTGCAGTGGCCCTTCTCACTTACTGCATCTTCCTGGGGATGTACTTGAGTAATTCGTTAGGGTTTTGTATCCATTGCCGTACCCGGTGTCCGAGGGCTGCGGTTGCTGCAGGCAGCTGCCAGACAGACCCGTTTGCCCTCTCCCAAACCCTGAGAGTTGCCTGGGAGTGGGGAGCGATGGGGCAGAGGCTTTGCCCATTACAGGAGAGCACAAATATTTGCTGATGTGTTCTTCTCTGCCAGCAACAGGGACCTAAATTCTCCATCTGGCTCTATGTTCTTCCCCGGGGCCGGCGATGGCACAGCCAGCTCAGCCCGAGACGGCAGCGCTGATGGAGAAGCTGCTCGTGTTGTTTCTGCAGGGATGAGTTTAACCTTGCTCCTCATCCAGGACCGGCCTGGGTGTTGCAAGGAACGCTCAGGCCGCTTTATTTAGCAGCGAGGGCTGGTGTGAAATGCCTCTTGTGAAAGACGGGGATGGGTTGTCCGTGGCTGCGGCGCTTAAGTGACCTGTCAAAGAGGAGCAGAGGCGCTGGGGCAGGCAGAGGGGCAGGTTGTGTCCTGTCTGCTTCCTTCCTGTGCTTCCAAGCATCCTCCTGCTGATGCCTGACCCTGCTGTGCACGTGTGTGACCTGTTTTGGCAGAAAGGAGATGTTCTACGGATGGGCAAGTCCCCCAGGCTTGGTGCTGGCAGGTAAAGGCAATAGTGGGGCTTGAGACCACTTTTATTTTTAACCAAAACCCCTGTACAGATACACAGGTAGATCCCCTGGAGATGTGAGCCCAGAGGGAGGACATTGAAGGAGGAATTGGCATCTGCCAGCCCAGCCCCTGCCTCAGTTTCCACCTCACTGAGCAGCCTGGAGGGAAAGCCAGTGCTGACCGTTTAAGCACTGTAGATGCTCGCAAGTTAACCTCTGCAATCTGCTAATGCCCCAGCTCAGCTGCCTTTACCCCTGGTTGTATCTGCCCATGGGCTCTCTCCAACCTCCCAACCCCAGTGGGCTCCAGGATGCTGCTTGGGACAAGGATGAAGGACTGCTGTTGTGCCTCTGGTCATGATGAGAAATTTGGGGGATAGTCTGCAGCAGAGGAGGTCGGGATCTGAAACTTCACAGGTGATGAGAGCTGAGCACTGGCTCAGTGCTTCGGGTACTTGCTATGGTTGGGGTAGTGGGACGGGCCTCGCTATGGAAGGGTGCTGGGCTCTCCAAGTTCTCTACAGCTGTGTACCCAACTACCAAGTCCTGGAGGACAAATAGTCTGGGGACAGAAGTGCCTTGTCATTTTGAATCCTTCTGCCCTTTTTTTGCCCTTGGGGATGGGTGCCTCTTCTCTGCACACCAGGGATTTTCCTGTAGTCTCCTCTGGCAAAGCTGTGGAGACCAGTCACCAAGGGGTCTTACAACCATACAACAGGTCCACGCTGGGGGAAGCCTGTTCTGGCCCCTCGGGCCACCTCTTGTGCCTCTATCCAAAGGACATCGCTGTATGTCAAGGCTGAACTGGATCCGAACCCAGGCCAGAGGTGCTTATGTAAGTTATTTACTGTGTGCCCCAAGACCGCCTTGGGAAGAAGCCAATGTGCTGATTAGGTGACGTCTGCTCGGGATGGGGTGGATTTCACCTCGGAGCATCTGCTGTCTGGTCTGGTGGTCTCAGAGGTCATTTATGTAAGAGGTCAGTTGGGCTCTTTGGCTGCAGCAAGCCCTGTGGGGAAGCCTCTGGGTTACAGGAGGTGCCTGTCTGACCCCTAGGAGGTCCAGCCTGCCTGGGGTCTGCTGTAAGCAGCCATCGGTTGGCTGGTCACTACTGCTCTTTCCTCCTCCCTATCCTAAAATAATCTGCCGCTGGGTGAGGGAAAGGGAAGCTCGTGGAGGAGTGAGGAGAGGAGAAAGGGGGATGGAGCGTTCCTCCCGGGTGTTATGAGAACCATGGGCAGCCCAGGAGAGCTGCCCTTCTCTGTTCCTTTTGGAGCATCCCATGCTAAAAAGCCAAAGCTGTGCTCATCCCAGCTGGCCTGGGACATGGAGCTAGCACCGGCCTTAGGCACAAGGTCTAGAAAATCACATCTGCTGCCCCAAATCCTCCCCCCAAATGCTGCAGGTCATGACAGCAGCAGATAAGCTTCTTGCCTCCTGTTTTGTCCTATATTTTCCAGGCAGGATCCCGGTGTGACATAGTCTCTGGCCTGATCTCGGGGTGGTAGTATGCTGAGAGCACATGGTTTTCCCAAGCTGGCTCTTTTTCTGCTCTGCAGCTGCAGATAAGGACCAGGCTCCCACCTCTGGCCACTGTGCAACGCCCTGGACAAGGTCTCCTTAAGGTTTTGTCCCACAGGTACAACCTGGGCCCCTCTGTGTGTGGTGAGGCAGGGTCAGTACCTCTGAAGTACTAAAAAGAATATCATGACCACATGGAAAATGTATGTTCCATCAGCTGGGGTGGTGTTGGGATGTGTTTGATGGAGGATATGATTGCTTGGACCAGCGTTGCTCATGATGGAGCACGGATCAGCCTCCCCAAGGTGAGCAGTGAGTACATGAAGGAGGAGAGAAGCGGAGGAAGAGTCAGAGGAGGATGCTGGGGAGTGATATCCCCTCGGGACCCTGCTGAAACAAGCTCTAATGGGTGAAATTAAGCTGAATAGAAAGGGAAAATTTCCTGAGATATGTTAGAGTCTCCCGGGGGACACGATGTGATCCCAGCAGCACAGTCCCCACGGCAAACACAGGGATGCAAAGGGTGGGAGCAAATCTCAGCATGGGAGCTGTGTCCCTGCCATGGCAGTGCTTGAGTTTGCAGTGAGCCTGAACCCACGGCGTGGCACGGGGCTGGCCCGCTTAGGCATGCCAGCTCTGGGATGCGACAGCTGATGCTGTCAGTGTCCGTGTCATGGCTGGGGCTGGAATCCAGCTGGAAGCTGGACGGAGCAATCCTTTATTAGAAAAATCTGCAGAGTTTCACTGGCTACAAGTGGCGTCTCATTTTGTCGGCTGGCAGAAACGCAAATGGTTATTTTTCCTTATGCTAGCCATTTTGAGGGAGAAATGCCTTATCTGCTCCGTGGCATTTCACAGGACGGGCTGTTGCTCTTGGCTGGTGGTTTTTCAGGCCCAGTCCTGCCTTTGCTTTTCTTTCCTGGGTCAGTGAATGCAGAGGTGCTGAGCCTGGGGAAACAGACCTGCTGGGCATGGTGCCCCTTGCACCCAGCCTGTTGTAGCCACTCTGCACCCCTGTATGGCAGTGGCTGATTCTTGACCCCATCATCACTTTCTGGTCCCCAGCACCTTGCTCGTGGTCTTGTGAAAGCATGGCAAGTGCTGGCCTCAGCCACCGTGCTCCTCCTGCCGGCAGTCCAGCTTTTTCCCTGCCCAACCTCCCTCCTGGCTGCACTAAAGCACAGGCAGAAACCAGAGGTGTGCAGGGTTGTGTGCTCTCCTTTTTCTGGATAAATCTACCGTAATATCACAGTTCATTACTCCTCATGCCCTAAGTTCAGCTTCACTGAGCTATTTTGGTGGTGCTCCCTGCTAACCAGCTGCCGGCATAGCCCTCGAGATGCTCTGGTCATGGAGACTAGGTGTGAGCGTCTCTCCATCATCCAACCGTTCCTTGATGTCCTTGGCCACTCGATCCCTCGGTAAATGCCCGTCTCTATCGCCCAAGTATCTTTTCTTCTGCACCAACCCAGCACCCCTGTTTTCTCCCTTGTTGGGCAACCATGTAGCCTCCGTGAGCACTCCGGGGGCGAGAGCAAAGCCCACAAACCCATGCCGTCCTCCCATACGTCTGCCGCATCCCCTGGCCCGTTGTCTTCCCAAAACCCACCAGGACTTGGCCCTCTACACCACTGTGTCGGCCAACAGCATGGCCTGGCAGAGCCGGCATCCCGTGCTGACGGCGATGCCAGTGCCCGGAGCAGATGGCGGCAGCCGTCCGGTCCCTTCCTCGCGGCCATTTTTTCGGCCGGGAGCACGGTGGCCTCGGTGCGCGGGTGGGCAGCGAGATGGGAGCCAGCTCGGCCGGAGAGTCAGGGGCAAGGCGTGTTAATGGCACAGATAGCGGCTATTTTTAACTCTGATAGATGAGAGCTTATTTCCTGACTCGGCTTGTGCAGCGCAATGGCACGTGTCTCCCACTGCCCGCACCCAGCAGATGGGGACCAGGGAACATGGCTGTTTTGGGTCATCAGGTGGCAACCCTGAGCACAAAAATAACTTTTCTCAGAGCAGAGGTGGGAAGGGAGATGAGAGAGCAGGGCTGGCAGCCCACAGGGATGTTCTGCAGCCCCTTGGCAGGCTGGCATGGCTTGAGTTTGGTGAGTCTCAGCTGGACTGCTGCATCCATCAGCCCTGAGTCTTTCTCAGTGGCTGGTTTTGAGACCTGGTTATCATACTGTGACCCACTGTGAGGCTTCAAGCCTGTTTTCCCCAACATCCCATCTCCCTCCTGCTGCAAACCCCATTGGAGTGAGCAGAGATTCCTATGGAAGCCTTGGTATGGGGGATTTGTGAACAACCCTGCATCTTTTGGGGTTCAGCTCAAAATCCCACCCTATCCAGCTATTGGGCTTGTGGAAGGGCTGGAGGATGTTGGGCCACATCCTTGGGGCCAGGCCGCTCTCCATGGGATGAGGAGGGCACCCGGGGGGTGGTACCTGGTCTGAGCATCCCTGTGCAGTCGGGAGGATTGGGTGACTTAGCACGTTTTCCCGGCCCCACTCCCCCCGCGCCTCCCCCCCGGCCTCTTCCTCCAGGAGCCCTGACACTAATGCGGCGCGAGCGTGGGATTTATGGGCGGCAGCCCTCCAATTGGGCCATCCGTCTTGATTAAATTAGCCCTAATGGTTCTGCGCTGCCTTGCGCGCAGCCGTGCTGCCGGCGTCGGGAAGGGGCCCGCCGGAGACCCTGCCGGGTGCACCCCCTTGTTTCACCCCCCTTGCCCTCCTTTCCTCGCTTCAATGGCTCCTAAGTGAATGGCTGGAGCTGGCCTGCGTGCAGGGTGAGGCTGGATCTCGAGCCGAGCTCTTTCCCAGCTCGAGCACCCACCGGGGCGATGGGGCAGGGGACCCTGGGGCACACTGAGGGGGACAGGCTTTCCCATGTGTTTCCCCAGCTCTGGGGCATCAGTGCCCGGAGGCAATGGCAAAAACATGGGGAGCTTCTCTGCTCCCCCAGTGGGTTGGGTGAATCCCAGGGCTTGCCAGGATGGAAATCCCAGGCTATTTCTTTGCATATCCTGGAGCGAGGGATAAGCCACCAGCATGGCAGGGTGATGGGAGCATCAGCCTTGCCGGTTCTGGCTGCCCCTCCACAGGGTCTCCTTTGATGCCTGCCTGGGGGTCCCCGCATCTCCCCTTGCATCCGTGCCCCAGACATCTCCCACTTGTTGCTTTCCTGGAGAAACACCCTGCTCACACAGTTGGAAATTGCTACCGGCAGCCCTGGCAGAGCACAGTGCTGGGGAACAGCAAGGTGGGAGGGCACCAGGATTGGGGACCCCGCAGCCGCTCTCCCCACCCTGGGTAGTGCCTCCCTGCCCAGCCCTGGCCCGTGGCCAGCTGCCCGCCCCAACCCTGCAGCCAATTTCCAGGCTGCCCAGCACAATAATTATATTTATGGCTGGAGGGAGCCAGGGGGCCGGCACAGGGAGCCTGAGGCTGGCACTGCCGGCTGGGCACCAGGGAGGGGGATTTGGAAAGCTTTCTGCAAGCGATGGGCATGGTGGGTGGCAGGAGAGGAGGAAGTCAGGGTGCAAGGGGCTGCCTGACAGGCAGAAGGGAGCAGTGTTTTGGGGTCAGGACACTGACAGTGGTCCCTCAGTTCCCTGGGTGGTCGTGCTCATGGTCACCGTGCCCAGTGTGCAGGCTGGTGTCCCCTCAAATCGGCAGAACCTGAATCCTCACTGTTAGCTGAGCATCCATGGATTTTTAAGTGTCTCGCTGCCAGAACAAGGGCCTGCAGCACTTTCCACCCAGGGATTTCAAAGTGTTGGTTACAATCCAGTATCTGTGGGGTTGGTGCAATGGGGGGAGACTGGGCAAGCAGGAGGGGAGGGGTGGCAGCACTGCAAGCAACGGCCTGAGATGCTCTGGAGTCCGGTGGGGTTTGGAAACGATTAGGGGAAGCTCCATCTCTGTACTGGGGAGAGGATGGGAGCTGGGGACAAGAAGACTCCCTTCTCCAGGATGCTGCTGGAAGGAAGAGAGAGGGATCATTGTTCCCAAACCTATGTTGGGAGATGAAGAAGAGTGATGAGAAGGCTGGTGAGGGGTGGGAGGGGATGCAACCTATTAATGCGTTTGGGGGCTTTATAGTTTTGATGTGACCCGCCGGCTGCGTGACAGCCAAGCTGAGCAGTGTCGAGCATCGCTGTCGAGGCTGGAGGTCTCCTGGCTGTGATTTTGTTTGAACGAAGCCTGTGAACCCGCAGAACAGAGCAAGCACCAGCCCTGGGATCTCACGGGGAAACCCAGCATGAAGGAAGTCCTACAAAAATTACAGATGGTGACTGGTTTGCATCTCCCCCTGGCTGGAAGCCAGCCGGGGTTGTGAGCCCACTGCAGCATCCCTCTGCCCCCCGCTCCCCTCGCCGGAGGGAAGAGGCTGCCGGAGCAGGGTTTCGCTCTGACCCTCTCCAGAAAGGCCTTGCTGTTATAAGGACAGGGTGACCTGGAGACACCCAAAGCCTCCGAAACGGCTTAAAATAATGCTCACCACCAAGAAATAAACTTGGACTCCGATCAATCTTTAAAAAAACCACTAAAAAAAAAAAATCCCTGCCAGCAATAAAAAGAAGTGGCTTCAATTCCCAGCCCTCCCTCTGCCCCCGGCTCCCCTCCGCACACGCAGACCCTGCCCCTTAAAACCAGCCGAAAACGAAGCGAAGCCTCCCGGGGACGCGGTACCCGCCATCGATTTTTCATGGAAGGCGCCCAGAAAGGCCGGTGATGGACTGCAGGGCCGCAACCCCCCGACCGCAGCAGCCGGCGCGGGGGAGCTGAGATGGATCCGTCGGGAAAGGGTCGTCGTTTCGTCGCGGCTGTGGAGCTGGGGCCGGGCTAGAAAAAGCAAGCGGAAGCCATCAAGGTGGAGGAGAGGAAGCGAGGAAGAAGAAGGGCCGAAGGACTCGGGCGAAGCAGCCATTAGGAAAGTGCTGATGCAGAGGTTCACTCGTGTCTACGGGCAGAGTTGGAGTAGTTGCTGTTCGCGGACAAAGGCGGTAGGAGGGAGTGGAGCTTTGTAGAAGCCGGAGCCTGTCTCACTGGGTGTCTGTGTTTCATTCCCTGTCAAAAGGAGCTGGGAGCTGGTGTGGGGAGAGAGGGGGGGGGAAAGCAGGGAAGCGGCGAGCTGCGGCGCTCAGGATCAGATAGCAAGAAAACCAATAGCGGAGGGGAAAAAAAAAAAAGAACAAGAAAACCAACCCACATCAACCACCCAACCCACCCACCCTCCACGCTGAGGCTGGAACAGGCAGGTCCCTGCCAACTCCACAGCACGCAGCGAGCGGGGAAGAAGTCCACCCTCCCCGGGCAGGAGCGGAGTTGAGCCCGAAAGGATATTTGATGACACTTTGACGACGATGGGTCCCCCAGCATCTTCCAGAGCCCATTTGAGGGTGAAGGCTCTGAAAGCGCAGAGGGAGTTTGAAGCTAAATTCACCTGAGTCTGGATCTCTTGGTCGCTGGGATTTATCTATTTTTTATTTATTGTTTTTTCTCCGGGGGGAAACCAAACCAAGAAAAAAACGTGTTGTTTCTTTTTTTTTTTTTTAATCTCCCTCTTTTTATTTTTTTTTATGTGTGTTTTTTTTTTTTTCTTTTGGAAGAAGATATTTTTTTTCCCCCGTGGCTGGAATGGAGGGGTTGGGTCTGTGCCTAAGAAGCAGCAGCCGAACGTCGGTCCTGGGAGAAACCCGAGTGGATCTGGGGTCCCTCGCCAGCTAACTCTCCAGGACCCGCAGCCCCACGGCCGAGGGGGGGGCTGGATGCAGTGAGAGGTAAGTGACTGCTCCGGTGTCTGCCTGCCAGAGAGCTGGCACGCCGGCTCCTCTGCTCCTCCACCTCCGTCTTAATCCCAAGTCAGAGGCAAAAACAGCAGTCTCATAGTGAGTCAATCACTTCCACCTTATTGCAGCCCTAATGGAGAAATAAGAGGGGCAAGTTTCGCCTCGGCAGCCTCACGGGTGAAGTTCCCCCCACGCCCCCGTGCCCGAAATACTAGGTTTGGGAGGGGGATTTTGCCAAGCTGACCGTCGTCACCGTGCCATGGGCCCCCTCCCTCCCCGGCCAGCGGCAAGGTTTTGCCACTGCTTTGGGGAGCACCAACGCCTCGCTGGGCTCTCGCTCACCTCCGCTCGCTTGTGCTCGCTTCTCGCTTCCACCCGTCCAGCTCGCTTTCTTGGCCAAAACTTTTGCACGCCGGCTGTTTTCGGTAATGCCCGTGCGGGGTGATGCCCCTCTGCGTGTGCACACATGTTACGCACGCGTGTGCGCGATGCACGCTCGCGTGACCCTGCCATCCCCCGGCCCTGCCTGCCCGTGCCAGGGGCATGGAGCTGGGAGAGGGGTGTGCTTCGAAGGCAAACTGCAAAGCGCAGGAGGGGGAAAAAAGCAAAGCAAGCTGACAACGACAGCAGCAGCAGCATAATTGCATCACTGTAATAGTATCGGCGCTGAGTGTGAGCCAGGCTAGTAAAATTGTCCAGAAAATGAGCTGTACTAAAGTGCCTCCAGTTAGCAGCACCTGCATGCCTGCTCTGGGTGCTTGAGGCTATTTGTATTTTTAGAAGTCTCTCTTAATTACAGAGCAAGGAGTGTTAGAAGGGAAAAATGGTGTGTATTTAGCAGCATTCGTTCCCAGAGAGTTTTGCAGCAAATATGAGCATAAAAATCACCAAATAGGGGTTTTTCTCCCCCCCTTCTCCTGGCACTTGTGCTTTTGAACCACCTGTTTTGCAGTGGTGTCGGCAAACAAGGGCTGGATTTTTTTCTTTCCCGTTCTTAGAAAGCGTGGCGATGACTTTGCTTGGGCGTGAAAAGGATGGGAAGCAATCCCGTTGCCTTCCCACAGCCCCCTCTGCGCCCCAACTTGACCCCAATCTCATAAAGGGCTGGGAGAGCTCCCTGCTCCCAGCCTGGGGGTGACAGCGGTGGGGACAGGGCACTCGCCTGCCGGTGTCGGGTCTCCCACAGGCACCAAAGAGCCGGGGAGGTTTTACTGCTCGCTGCGAAAAAGCCAAACCCTGCAACAACTCGTTTTGCTTCTATAAAGCTCCTTCCCCTCATCCCCTTCTCTGTGCTCACAAAACTTTCTGTGGCCTTTTGTTCTGAACAGCAGGTGAAATTCCCTTTGTGGGAGCACAACCAACAAAGGCATCAGAAAACAATGAAAACAAGACTGATCAAACAAAAAAAAAGTCAAAAAAAATCCTTGCCTGCTCCTTTCAGGCCTGGAATAACAGTGAGCGTTCCCATCCGCACCGGATAGGCTTAATAAAACACCGGCTTTGCTGGGGAAGGCACCTTAAAGGCCACTTTATGTCTTGCCTCTGATCTACGACACAGCGAAATCCTGTATCGCTTCTGCTCTTTACCCCAAAGAGTTGCTTTGCCTACCAAGTCAAGGCGGATATTTTTTCCCTGAGCCCTGAAATGACCCCGGGGGATACAGCGAATCCCTTGGACCAACCGGGGTGGGATGGCGGTGGTCCCCCCAGACACACAGCATGGTACCGTGATGCTCCGGGCATGGCCGTGGCTCGCCGTGTTACCCCCCTTTCCCCGCCGGCCGGCTGAGTCTGCAGGGGCAGCCTCTCTGGTATCATGGTGGAGACCGTTCCCCGCTGCAGATAAACTTTGGAGAAGCTGTCAGGGGAACTGCAAAGCGAGCTAAAACCCAGCATTTTCTCCCCAGCTGGCATCGGGTTTTAGGGTGTAAATGTGCTTGAGGGACACAGGAGCCTCACCCGACCTCTGTGCAGGTGGAAATGAGGATGGGACGGCAGTTTTGAGGATGCTGTTTCTAGGAAGAGCAGGAGCACCGTCATGATGAGGGATTTCTGGAGGGATGGATCCGTCCCCCTCTCCTGTCGCCGCTCGGGCGTGTGGAGCAGGCACCTTATGTAAGCAGTGATGGCAACGCCGTGCCATTGCCACTGCCTGACCCCGCATGGCCTTGGCCACCTCCCTTAGCCCCTGTTTTGGGGTGGTACCCTGCGAGTCTAGGCACTGTATCACTGCGGGGGGAAGCATAATCCCCCCTGCCAGGAGGTCCCGGGTGGCCTGAAAGGCTCCAAGCCCAGGGGTTTGTCTGTGGTTTCTGCAGAGTTCATGGTTAAATCTTTCCTGGCGCTGGCTCAGGGATTCTCAGCCCTGGGAAGGTGGCACCTGGGCTTCAGTCCTTTTCTAGGCTCTTCTGCACTCCTTGGCTAATGACAGGGCAGGGCAGGGGCTGGCTTTTGGGGATGAGAAGGGAGAAACCAGCCCAGGTTGCACCCATTCCTCCTGCTGCCAATGGGCTGCGGGAGTTGGGAATTGTCCTCCGAGTGTGGGGACACCGGCTGGAAAGGACTTGTGTCCCTGTCCCAGATCATGGGCCTGTCCCTCCATCTCCTCTGCGGGCCCCCAGGTGCCCCAGAATGCACCCATCTGACTGCCCTGCACACTGCGTGCTTGAGATAGAGGAAGGGGGAGAAAAAAATGAGCATTTTGGGGCTCAGAGAGCCCCTGAACCCTGGGGAGAACAGCGCGGTCGGTGCCTCACCACCCCGGCCCCACTCCAGCTTCTGAATTGGGGTGGGAAGGAAAAAGGTTGGAGTGGGTTGGCAGGTGACTGGGGGGGGGTCCCTGTGCTGCCCCCGCAGCTCTGGGTGACTGTGAGCCAGTGACCTCGCTGGGACATGCCCCTCTTACTGTTCCTGTTTGTTCCTAGCACGTTCCCTTGTTCTGTCTCAGTCCCTGGTTCCCAATTTGATCCCCGGTTCCCAGCTTGATCCCAGTTCCCAGCTCACTCCCTCTTTCCCAGCTTGCAGCGAGGCAGGGCTGCCGGTGGGCGACAGTTTTTAGCAAAGCTCTTTCAGATTCCCCCGTTGGACTTCTGAAGCATCTGGTACCACTATCTCAGCGTCATTATGAATTAATTAACATTAATTCCCTGTTCTGGTATCTCCTATTGCCAGGAGCCTTAGCCTGGACGTTTTTTTCCCCTTTCCCCCAGAGAGAAATGCCCAGTTCCAGACTCTCCCAGGGAGCAGGACAGAGAGAACCTGTGTGGTGGGGGGCCATGGGCTCCCCAATGCTGTCCCCATCCTGCACCATGACAGGGGATGCTGCCAGGCCCCTGCCAGTAGTTAGCCAAGGTAGGGCTTGGTCCTGGGGGACCCCCGGCACTGCCAGCACTGCCTGCCCGCTTACCGTGCCACTGGCATGGGGCACGGGTGCTTTGTGGGTGGGTGATGCCGGCTGTGCCATCCCTCCCCTTCGCTTCCTCGCAGGTCTGTAGGACAGGTGATGTCCCACAGAAGGATCTCCCTTTTAGCTCCAGGGACCCCTGATCCTTGCTCCCCAGCGTGTGCTGGAGGCACCAGGGCTGCTGTCCCAGGGGTGCTAATGCCAAGGATACTGACTGCAGGGATGCTGACCCTCCAGAGGTGTGAGGATGGGGCTATAGATATTGCAGGCTGGGAGAGGGGTTGGGATCCTTTCCCCAGGTGTGTTCATCCCGCTCTGTGAGTTACCCCCAGGGAGGCACAACCCCGGAGTCACAACCTGGGTACCCAGCTCCGTCCCTGAGCTCTCACCTGCATGGCTGAGCCCGGGTGCAGTCGTGGCTGAGGGCTCCAGAAGGACTCACTGGGATGTGGGTGCAACACCTGCCACCTCCCAGCCCCATCCCACCCCATCGCCTGCCCCACTCCCTGCCCCACTGCAACACTACCCTCCTGCGCACGTACGTCCCCACACTGCTGTCCCCCTGTCACCATCCTGAGCCCCATGGCAGGGCCACAGCAACCCCCAGGGCCACCCCAAGCCCCCCTGCACCCCTTTCAGTGTGGGCTGAGTTGGTGGGGGTATCCCCCATGCTCTGTGAGGCCTGGGGCCGAGGCGAGGTTGGGGTGGCACCCCCCAGTTGGGTTGGGGGATAACCCTGGTGTCCTACATCCCCAAGAGCCCAGCTCGGGCTTACGTAACGGCCGTGCTGCAGTCTGCTCTGCTCAGCTGCCAGTGCCACCGGCAGAGCTGCAGCGTGAGCCCATCTCCCTGGATATCTGCTTTTTGGGGAGAGGAGCGAGGGAGGGGGACACCTGGGGGGCAGACGAGCTCCAGAGAATGGCCAGGACCTGGAGGGGGTGGTTGTCAGGGCTGGCTGGGTGTGAGGGCTGAGGTGTCTGCCCCCAGCCCCATCTGTCTGGTGACCTTGGGAGCCAAAATCCCCTCCTGGGTGTCAGCACACTGCGGAAGGAGGGGTTAGGGAGGGGGAGAGCAGAGGGAGCCCTGCCCCAGTCCTAAGCGAGGGCTCAGGTTAGAGACCTGCTGGCATCCTCTGCCAGCTATGCTGCCATCTCTACCCTCCTCAGAGAGCACAGACCCACTGTGCAGATGGGGAAACTGAGGCAGGAGGTGGTGAGCTCCCATGGGGACCAGGTGCCAGGGTCCCTCTGGACAGGGAGGAGGAGCTGGGGCATCTCCAGCCCCTCAGATACCCTTGGGCTGGAGACGCCCTAGTGCAGGCTGAGCTCAGCCCCCAAAGCCGGTGTCCCCACTTGGGGCTGACACGTCGGTGCAGGAACCTGCCAGTGCAGCACCCTTGTAGGAAGGTGCAGCTCTGGAGCTTGCTACGTGTGCCGTGACTTGGTGGCAAGGGACAGGGGGGACAGCACCCTTCCTGCCCTCAGCTTGAGTCCCTAGGGAGGTGCAGGGTGCCGGAGGGGGGGGGCCTGGAGGAGACACCCAAAGCTGTGGGGATCTGGTGGGTCTCTGTCCCACCCTGAGAGTGCAGAGTCACCTGGTGCCTCTCCAGTGCCTCGTGTCAGTGCCGAGGTGGGAGCAGATGCCACCACCCATGGGTGCCACCCGCCTGCAGAGACTCTTGGCAGGGCAGTGTGGACACCACTGTAGTGCTGTGGGAAAACCCAGTATGATCCCAGTGCAAAATGTGTGGTGACACCCACCAGTAACAGCCAGAGCTCCAACAGGGACTGAGTCCCCGAGACCCCCACCTTCGCTCTCCCCCTTTGCCTCTGTTCCCAGGATCAGCTGATGTTTCTCCTGGGGCTCAGTGGGATGGAGCCCAGCGGCCCCCCGGCACGCCACTGAGCCCGCTGCCCTCCCCAGGCACCCCGGACAGCCCTGGTACCCGCGGTGCACGGCACAGGGATCCTGCATCCTAGAGCTGGGGGGAACCAAGGACGCCAGTGAGCTCATCCCTCCTGCCCAGGCTGGGAAAATCATTGCATTGTGCTTGCTGCAAGAGGCTCAAAGGCCTTTGGTTCCCTTTTAGGACGAGTCTGGAAAGGAGCCACCAAAACAAATGCCAGGAAAAATAAGCCTCCGGTAGTGGCTACTTTCTTCGTGGGTTTGGAGGGGTCCAAATGCAGACCCCTCACCTTGGAGAGCCCTTTGGGGACCCTCCCAGTTCTTGGACTGAAGGGATAAACCTCCCGCAATGCGTTGCATCAGGCCCTTCTCTTCTGAAATGCCAAATCTGGCCCTGCCGGGTGATTCAGGTGTTTGGGGAAGGGGGGTCAGGTGCTGCTCTGGATCCTGCTGCCCTTCCACAGCAGCGCAGGGGAACCCTGGCACCGCCAACTCCCCTGGGGTGGCTTGGACACCCAGTGTGGTGGATCCTGCTCCCCAAGCTTGGATATCCCAGGGCTGGATCTGGCAGTGTGTTTCTCGGCTGGGCTGAGAACACCCTCCAACTCGTTACACACGGGGGCCAGCTAATCTCCATCTGACAGCGAGTCATCCTTCCTACCGCGCTGAAGGCTGTAATGACAAAGTACTTAAAGGGGCTGATGAATTAAGTGCATCTTATAAATACATCAGATATTAAAATTCCCGTATAATTACAGTGCTATGGATTATGTGTGGTGCTGAAGGGGAAGCGATTCAGCGAAGCAAAGGAATTACAGTTGGCGAGGAGAGCCAGCGGAGCATAATTACACACAGAAACTCTGCTCTCACGGTGGTGTAAGGCGAGGGGCTGGTTTGGAGCTGCAGTGGGAGCGATGCCGAGTGGCACCAGGGCTCTGCCGGCGCCGACGGCTTCTCCCGGCTGCTGCAAGGGCTGAGGAAAGCGAGTGGGACCTGAAGGGCTTTGTGGTGGGGACAGGGAAAGAGCTTGGCTGTGCTTCATCCCTGCCTCCCCTGGGGAGGAAAAAACCCTGCTCCCTGCAGCTATCTGGGGCTGGGGACTTGTCCATCACTTGCCCCAGCACCCTGTGTGCACACCCATGTGTCAGCATCAGCACTTGGGCAGCTCAACGGGCAGAGAATCTGATTCCTTTCTCCTTTCCTTCCCCTGCTTCCCCTTTCCCTTTCTTCATCTTTTATCTTCTTTTTCTCTTAATTTTCTTTTCCTTTTCCTTTTTCTTTTCCTTTTCCTTTTCCTTTTCCTTTTCCTTTTCCTTTTCCTTTTTCTTTTCCTTTTCCTTTTCCTTTTCCTTTTCCTTTTCCTTTTTCTTTTCCTTTTCCTTTTCCTTTTCCTTTTCCTTTTCCTTTTCCTTTTCCTTTTCCTTTTTCTTTTTCTTTTTCTTTTTCTTTTTCTTTTTCTTTTTCTTTTTCTTTTTCTTTTTCTTTCTTTTTCTTTTTTTTTCTTTTTCTCTTTCCTTTTCCCTTTCCCTTCCCTCTCAGATCAGTGTTCCCAAGCCCCCAGGTGCAGGTCCAGGCAGAGGCTGCCATGGCATGCTACACCCCAGTGCCACGGAACAGCACAGCCGGTAGCTCCCATCCTTGTCTCTCCATATTTTCCAGGGCCGGTGATGCAGCAGGGTCTCCCAGGTGTTTTTTGTCCTGGTGAGGGGATGTCACCTTCAAGGGGCCTCAGGGAAAGAACATCCCCAGCACGATTTGGCTGTGGGGCTGCTGAAGCAAAGGCTTTTCTCTAACGAGCCAGTGCCGGTTTTCCCATTAATTACATGGAGCGGTGCCATCATCAGACAATTAAGTAGTGTTGTCCCAGGCTCTAATAAGAGTGTGGAGAAAGGGGGCGTGGGATGCCGTGCCATGGCACGTGTGCGGGCACGGAGCAGGGCTGCGTCGAGGCACCCACACGTGGTCACTGGCTAAAACCCTGCGAGCACCCATCCCACCACCCCCTGCAGCACCGCTGTCTCCTCCTCCCCCCATAGGGGCCGTGAGTCCCATGGGACCACCAGCCCCATCCTGGCCACAGCCCACCCTCGGCGGGGAGACGGGGCCGTGTGACACTTGCCCTCTCTTTGCAATGGCGCTTGTTCGCTAATTAGCAAAATCTGGCGATCCACACCGTTCTCCCAGTCATTAATTATTATTAATTATTTGTTATGCAAATAAAGTTGAAGAGTGCAGCACTGTAGGCAACACAAATGAAAACAGTCCCAGCTCCAGGCAGTTTATGTAACGGCGGGTGAGTGGGCATCGCAGGAGCCCCCGGGGCCATATAGTGTCCACGCTCTGTCCCCTGCGTAGGGGCTGCTGCACATCGGCATCCCTGGGGTCTGGGGACGTGTCGATGCATCAGTGGTGACGGGTCCTGCAGGGCTGCTGCCAGCGGGGACCGCAGGGGTACCAAGGATGCGGGATGGAATGGGGAAAATGGTGCTTTTTAGGGTCCTGGGGGATGAAGGTGATGGGGAGACCTAAGGGTGGAGGGGAAGTATGCCAGTGATGGGTGGCCAAGGTGGGAAAGGTGATCACTGGGTGGGTTTTGTGGTTGTTGAGGGGGTCCTGTCCCACCCCTTTCCCTGTGTTCTGTCTGGGGAGAAGCTGGGATGTTTCACCAAATGATACCGGTTCCCAGCTGGAGTGTGGACAGGGCCAGGATCCAGCCGTTTGTGCCCCCTGCCCTGCTGCCTGGCCACTGAAGGCCCCAGGGTGTTATTTCAGTGCTCCTCACCCTCCCTTTCCCCTCCACCCGGGGCTCTCCGTCCCATCCAGAGGTTCTTTCACCTCGTGTGAGCTGGCCATCGACCCAAAATGCATCCACCCATCACATCCCCATGTCATGGAGCCATAATGCTGGCGGCACCGTGCCGCAGGGACATGGGCTGGCGGCAGTGGGGCCCTTACCCAAGCCCTACCTGAGCAGTTGGAAAGGGAACCGAGAAAAATTGGAAATTAAAGAGAGGAAAGAATTAATAAGGATCCTGCCTCGACCACAATGGCTTTGTTTCAGGAGAGCTGATACCACACGCTCGCTAATGCCGTTCCTCAGAGGCCGTCGGGAAGCAGTGGGGTTTTGGCGATGCTCAGGCGTGTTTTTGGTACCCTGTGGAAATACGCTGAGCAGAAGGCAACCTGCCTGCTTATAACAACCCTCTTCTGCTGTACACCAGGCACCGTGCGGGTTGCCTGGACACCCATCCCCAGCCCCCGTTGCTATTTGCTTTGTCCGCTCACTAGAACCCCCGGTTATCACCCTGTAAGCCTTGTTTAGAGAAACCCTCTATCCCCAGGGTACTTGCCCTTTAGGGGTACATTTCTTCAGGGAGCATTCCAAGCAGGGAGGGAAGAGGAGCAGGGCTTTGCACAGTCTATGTCCCATGCAACTCTCCCCATTCCTCAGCCCAATGTCTGTGGCGAGCTCGGCCTCTTTTCTTCCTTCTCCGCTGCAGGATTCAGCTCTGGATGCTGCCAGGGTTATCTCCATCCTCCAGCTTGCTGCATGCTCTGCTAATTCCCCATCCCTCCGAGGGCTGGGGCTCGGCCCCGGGCAGGCAGCACGTGCCCCTCATGCAGGAGGGCGACGTCTTTATTTTCCCCTGGCCAATAAGGGGTTCGGAGATAAAGTCTGGGGAAATGGGGACTCAGGGCGGGAGGGGGGGATTCCCCTCCTGCTGCCGCAGCTGCCTGGGCACTCGTGTGTGCTTGACGCCCCATCCTGAGCCTGAGTCCAGGCTGGCAGCCGTGGGGGGCGGCTGGAGCCAGATGCCTGTTTCTAATAACGCTCGGCTCCCACCGTGAGCCGCACTCATCCTTGCCCTCTCCAGATGATAACGGCAGGGATGCTGCTGCCGGACGGACCTTGTGGCAAACATGAAAAGTGACTGAAGGTGAAAGGACCAGGCTCCAGCTCCACATCTGTGCACTGGCCCCACTTTGCCAAAATAAGGATGCTAGAAGGAGTCAAAACAAATTTCTTGCCCCAGACCTGGCTGCCGTGGGGGGCACGTGGGGGCTGCGGGGGGGCCGGAGGCGGCAGGCGGAGGGCTGGGGTGCTGTGTGGAGCGCAGCAGGAAGGAAGCGCTCGGCGAGGACACAGCCAGCACTGCGTGCTCGTCCTTACATATGTGCTATTTTCAGCTTGACGGGGAGCAGGCCAAGTTCTCCAACAGATTGAGTTTGGAGATGAAATCCTCCTCTCCTCCCCACCCCCCGCTGCCCAGCACCCACTGCCTGCAGGCATGGGGAGTCCAAGTGTGCCCAGGGCACCTCGCTCTGCTCCGTTCAGTCTGTATTCCCACCGGGAGAGGCACACATGCTGCACGCATGCTCCTAAACCCCTCCTCGTAGCAAGGCCACCCCTTCTCAGGGGTGCAGTGGCTCCAGTTCTCCCCTTCCCACTTTGGGCTGGTCCAGGCACTGACACCAGCACCCTCCCAAACCTTTCCCTGCTCCATCACGGACCTGCAACATCCCTTGCCTTTGGCTTCGCACACTCATGCACACCCACCCGCTCTTTCCTTGCCTTTTTCCGGAGCAGAAAATATCCCTCCCTCCTTCTCTTCCCAAATCTCCCCTCCTGCCGCTTCCCCTCTCCCACCCCCACCACCACGACCCCTCCAGAAGTGCAGCTGCTTTTGCAGCCGTGTCCTCACCCTGCTTGAAATGCAGGAAAGAAATCCATGTGCAACTTACTGTCTCGGCACCCTGTAATCATTTTGTCAGCCGAAAAGCACTTTTATCAAACCCCCACAAGCAAACCAGGAGGGGATGGATTGGGGAGAGGCACCTGATACCACTCTGTGCTTTTTTCACCCCTTTTTTCAACCTGGGATTTGCTTTATGGGTGGGACGAGTGTTGGGTTTTCCTCTCCTTTTCCTCTCCGGCTGCTTCGGTGACTGTCCAGAGAAAGGAGTAAGGAAAACGTCATGGGAGAGCAGTGATGCTGGAGAAAATGCATCGCTGGCGGCTGGGTTTGCTCGACAAAGCGCAATTATGCAACGGGAGGAGAAAACCGTTCGGCTGGAGAGGGTTTTCCAGCAGGGACTAATGGAGCCTCAGGCTCCATCACCTGGGATGGCCCTGAGAGCAGCCCTGGCCCTTTTGGGTGCTGGGGGACATTAAATGGCTCCATCTGTCCCGTGCGTGAGTTGCTCTGGGGGGTCTATACAGCAGGAGGTTAATGTCATCGGTTTGCTCCGTCCCAAGAGCCAACAAACTGGGCAGCAGCGGCTGCCCTGCCCAGACCTGGGAGCGATTCCTTTCTCCAGGGCCGGCTCCCTGGGCAAGATGTGGCTGTCCTCAATGCTGGCTCTCCTGCTCTGGCTCTAGGGGTGGCAGGACCCTTTCTCAGCCTCCTCAGCATCCCCAGCGAGTGTTTGGGGTCACACCAGTGGGTGCCACCAGCCTTTGTCCTCCAGGAAAGGGGTCGAGGGCATCACTTGCAGTGGGGAGCTCGTATGGCCTTGAGGACTGACTCTGCTTTACCCCAGCGCGGGGTTCCAAGGGGCAGATGGACGGGCTCGGGGGTGGACGAGCGTTTGCTCCAGCACCTCTGATTTGGGCACCCCTGTGCTGCAAGCTGTGCGCGTGGCTCTTCCCTCCCTGCTTTTATTTTCGGCTGGCGCTTGCCCGAGCACCGGGGCGAGCTGCCTTTGCCAGCCTGCGTCATGTGAGCACCACGGGGAGTTTGCACAGAGCCGATCCCTTCTCCCTAACCTTTCCGCTAATGAGGAAGCAAATGCCTGGGATGGCTGCGGCGCTGGAAGGTCAGAGCCATCGCGGCCCCACGGTTCTGCCCGCAGTCCCATCCTCCTCGCGTCTTTCACGTGTCCTTAGAGATGTTTTGGGGTGCAAAGAGGGGTTGGGCATGAGGTACTCCGTGGAAATCTTGTGTCCGGGCTGGTACCATCGGCTGAAAACTGATGCGCCATAAAGCCAAGCACTCGTTGAGCCTTTCCTAACGAACAGGAGGTCGTTAACCCTGCACGAAGTGTTTGCAGGTCTCAAACACAGAAAACCACTCAAAAACCCACTTGCAAATGCTCCTTGGCTAATTAGGGTACCAGGAAAGACTCATCCATCCTTATGTGTCCGACGTGTCCTCATCTGCGCACGTGAAATTCGGGCCATCTAACACTCGCAGCCGCCGTAGCAGCAAGGCGCTCCCGTCCAGAGACAGGTCTTTAAATCATCCCGAGCGTTGGGAAAACTGCAGACAGCTCGAAAGCAGAAAATGAAAAGGCAAAACGTTGTTCCTGGAGCTTTTGCCCTGAATTATTTGCTCAGCTTTAATAATAATAAGTTACACGCAAAGAAAACTGAAGCAGCTCGGATGATTTTCTGGGGAAAACTAGTCCTGTGGATGCTGCGGAGTGGTGCCTGGTCCATGTCTCCTCCGACAGCCTTCGGGGACAGGGACGGATGTGTTCTGGGAAGATGGGCTGGGAAAAGAGATAAAAATCAACCCTCTAATGCGTTTTGGTGCAGTATCCAGATGTAGGCACTGGGATTGAAGCTTTTCATTCATTTTTCTGGAGGCGGTGGGGAAAGCAGTGGCGGGGATGATCCCGTTCTGTCTCCTCTCCACTGGCTCCATCACTACCATGGGCTAATACCTGGCAGGTATCAGCAGGGCAAACTCTGGGCTGTCTTTCCTGCTTTATTCTAGGCTAGTTTAACTAAATCTAGCTCTTTTAGGACGAATCACTCCAGCATTGCTGGTTGTGACCTGCTGGCCACCGTGCTTGCTGAGCTCCCGCAGTTCTTCTTTTATTGGTAAATACGAGAAGTTGCTTTTTCTGCCTTTTTCCCTGGGATCACAGGTTGCAAATAATGACTGCCTTAAACACAGGCTATTTCTCAGCTTGCTGCTGCTTTCAGGGATGGGGTGTCTGGGTGTTCAGTGCCGGTGACACCAGGAGCCAGGCCAGTGCTGTGTTGGCAGGGTCCAATGGATGCTTTAATTTAACTCTCCTTAATTTAAGTCTCTTTAATTTAACTGTCCCCTTTCTCATCTTTATCATTCTCAGTGAAGCAGGGTGGAAGAGGTCTTGCCACAAATTACACATTGCACACTGCACACTCCCCGGGGCTCTGGCGCGGTTTGATGTGCTGCTCATGGAAAGGCAATGGCTGGGCTGGATCTGGATCCTCTGAGCGGTGACGGATCCTGTTTTCTTTTGTGCCCCATTCTACGGGGTCACACGGAGTATGAGGAGCTGTTTGAACCCAGCACCCATAGTCAAACCCATTTCCTTGGATTTATCGGTTTCTGGTACCCGGTTTTTCTCCAGTTTCCTTTTCATGGGGTTATTTATAGCTGGGCCGACTCTGCTCCCTGTCCTCCTCTCCCTCCTACCTCCCCAGGTGCTGCCTTGAGGCGGCAGGGAGCTTATTCCCAGCGAAGGATGCTGTCAGGGCTTTGCCCAAGGGCACAGGTATAAAACTTCCTGAAGGAACAATTTGCTGCAGAAATTATGCTGAACTAGCCAAACTGGGCGGTTTCAGGGCAGCAACTGGGAATGCTCTGAAATGATCTCCTCTGCTTGCTTCCAGCTCAATCCCGCAACCCAGAAATGTTTTGCAAGGAAAATCTAAACTGCCGATCCTTCACCCTCTGGATGGGACCGGGATCCAATTTTGGCATTTCTGACAGCAGCAAAGTATCATTTTTTCCCCCAGCTCCTTCCCCACGTGACTCCCACAAGAGCCGGGCAGAGTTTGCTGATGCCAAGCGGGGTCCCCTGAGACCACAGAGGGCCTGGGCGCGTGGTGCAGGAAGGCAGGGAGGTCTCCAGGAGCTGGAAGAGAGGCTCTGCATCTGCCTGGCTTCTGGTAGAATCCAGCAACCTTTCCCCTAAATTGAAAATGTGCTTTTAGGGTAAAAAAACTCATAAAGAACCACAACAAAAAAAGTGCGTAGCTGCGATGCCATCTGTGTCTGCAGCACTGCACAGCAGGGACAAGCCGCCCGAGCAGGCTGCGTGCACGGAGCGCCCTGAGCACCTATGATGGGGAGCTGAAAGAGGTGGTACGAGCCTTCCTCCTCCCTTCCTCCCCCTCGGAGAGGAATGTCCTGTTTCTCTGGGGAACAACATATTTCCTTGGCATCTCTCTCTTTGGAAGCATTGATTTCTTTTCCAACCGTGGCTCTCTGGCCTCAGCAGCATGTCTTGGATATTTTTTTCTCCCCGTGGTCCCCCTCCCATTGATCCCAGGGGGAAGGCTGGTTGGGAATCTCTCCGGCAGCCCTGGCTGGAGGTCTGGGGGCTGCAGGTTGCCAGTTCATTTGTTTTCCTCGATGGGGCTTCAAAAAGTGATGGGCTGATGGGTTTGGAGTCTCAGGGGGGCAATCTCCCTGGCAGCATCCAAGTTGTGTCACCTCTCTGCTTGGCTCTGTGACGACAGTGTTGATTTGAATTCTTCCAACTTAAGACTGATTTAAATGATGGTGAAGTTGGGGGGTGGCGTGTGGGAGTAGAGCACTGAGCGCTATTCTTTTTCGGTTGTCATATGCCTCCATAAAGACTTCTGCCTTGGGGATTTGCATAGATCCGTGGTCCAGATTGTGCTACAAAACCCACCGGTGGTCTGCAAAGCTATGGCAACGGCTCCCAAATCAGACAAAGCTGGAAAGTTTAGGGGGTGTGCAAGTTTTTGTGCCATGGCCATTCCTCTTTGCCTTGGGGGCTGCAGATGGGGCTTGGAGGGCAGCTGGGAGCCCCCTCCCAGCTCCTGACCCACTGCATTCCCCCTCCCCTGTAGTCCCATCCCCTGGGAGATGCCTAGCTGCATTCTATTCTATTCTATTCTATTCTATTCTATTCTATTCTATTCTATTCTATTCTATTCTATTCTATTCTATTCTATTCTATTCTATCCCATCCCATCCCACCCCACCCTACCTTACCCTATCCTATCCTATCCTATCCTATCCTATCCTATCCTATCCTATCCTATCCTATCCTATCCTATCCTATCCTATCCCATCCTATTCTCCACCAGCGCATGCCGCTTTGCTGAGCACTCCCAGCCTCGTGCTCGAGACCACCCTAATTTGATGGCGAGGTGATGACATCAAGAAAAAAAACCCTGTTCTCTGTGCCTTTGTGAAAAATAGGTGTTTGGGTAATGACCTCATGGGGAGGGAGGCTGCAGAGCGAGCCGGTCTCCTACCAGCGAAACCACATGAGGCGAAGGAGGGGGAGCGTGCAAATGTCCCAGCCACGGGGAAAGCTTAATTCAGCAGTTGTAATCGCTGAGGGCACGCACATCTGTAGGAAAGCAGGCTCCCTTCCTCGCGCTGCTCCCAGAAGGGCTTGTTTGTTTAATTTTATCTCTAGGAGAAAATTATAAAAGGAAGAAAAAAAAAAACAAACCCAAACCCAACCACCACGCTGTGGTTTTGCTCAGCTGCAGCACAAAACCGGCCCAGCGGAGCCCAGAGAGCGACAGGGACCGAAACCCTCGCCCGAGCCCAGGTATTTCCATAGGGGAGAGGGGCAGCCAAGGGGCTGTGCGGCAGCCGGTGGCCCCAGTGCTCTGCCAGGACCCCGCTGTCCACCCACGTGGGGCTGGGCAGGACGGAGCCGTCTGTAGGAACCACCAGAGGTGGGGAAATCTGGACATGGGACTCGCTATTCTGCTCACCCCATGTCACCCCACACTGATCAAACCCCGCTCCTAGAGCAGCTGTATCCGTCCAAGAGGCAGATGTGTGCCCTTTGAGAGGCTGGAGGAGGGTGGGGGTCTCACTGGGGACCCTGACACCCCAGCCTGGCTTGCCCAGGTGCCAGCACAGAGGGCAAGGTTGCATTTTAGGGCAAAAAGCTGAGATCTTGGTGATGGTTGGGGCTTTGCAAGCTGCCATCTGAACCGTGCCACAGTCATGGTCGGGGCTGGCGCGTCTGGATAACGTGTGCTCTGGTTTCAGCTCATTTTCTTCGCTGTCATTAGTTTGAATTTCCGAGGGAGCCTGGGCTTGGCATCAGGCGCTGACATTCTTTAATTTAGCAAATGTACAAATGGGACCTTTTCCAACTGGAGCGATTAGAAACGTCCCGCTCCGTTCCCCAGCCGCGGTGTCGGGCGCTGGCGGGGCCGTCACCCCACGCTGTCAGCCACCCCGCTCCCCTCGCTGGCGTGACTGTGGCTGAGACCTCCCACACTCGTCACACGGGTGTGACAGCCCGTCATCAACCATCCCTGCCCGCTGCTCAGCGCTGCCGGGAGCTGCCGATGGTCCCGGCTGGCAACGAGCAATAGTGGGGTTGGATGCTGGAGGGGAGCTTGCCTGGGGGGAAGGGGATGGAGCTGTGTCCCCCCATGACACCTGCTGCAGCACCTGCTGAAATCCCGTCCTCAGCAGTAACACCCCTGTGCCCTGACAAGGGCCTTCTCCACCTCCGGGTTTGCGTATAATGGTGCGTGTCCCCCCTAAGCTGCTTAATGAGGGTTAAGAGGCTAACGGGCTTATTACCAGCAATTATTTCTACAGCCCTGCAGGTGTCCCTGAAACCGGGGGGGCCCTGCACCCACCCGGGAGCATCCTGTTGGTATTGCCGCCAGCCAGCCTGGGGTGCCACGAGGTTGTCAGTGCTCAGCCTGCTACCTGAGACAAACCCATGACTGTCTTTGAGGTGCTCTTACACCCCACTGCAGTGATCCAAGCTGTGGGTTTGGTAGGGGAGTGGAGGGGTGGGAGGAGGACATCCCTATGGATACCTCCCTCCCACCCCAGTCCCTCTTGCTCTGGCTCCAGAGAAGCTCTGCAGCATCCCTGGGCGGTCGCCTGGAGACGGCCGTGGCGGGTTGCCACAGCGACGGAGCCTTAGCTCAGCATCCCTCCAACTCTGCCGCCTTGGCCGAAGTTGGGTGAGAGAAGAATATCCCGAAAAAAATATCCCCCACCCCGGGCAGCAAGCACAGGGGTGGGGAAACTGAGGCACAGCTGGTGGAGGTGGAGGCAGCTGCGAGGTGATGGAGGTTTTGGAAGCTGCCTGTGGGTGCAATGGGGCAAAACGTGGTGGAAATGGGGCTGGTGGGGGGCAGGGGGTACCTGCAGTCTCTGGGCCGGGGGGGGGCTCAGTGCTTTGTGGGAGCAGGTGGTGGTGCAGCATCCCCTCACGAGTTCTCCCAGCAGCAGCGTTTGATAGTCACCATGGCAATGTCAGCCGCGTTCAGGCTGTCATCTGGGTTGACATCCAGCACGTGACGGGATGGGCTGGAGGGGTGTGCGCACCCCGGGTGGGGGTCAGCCACCCAGAGCCCAGCCAAAAACCTGGGCTCCCCCACACAGGGTGGGGGGGTCTGGCTGCGATGCCACCAGGGTCCCCAGGGTTGGGGTCCCACGGGGCCACGCGATGGCACAGGCTGATGCCTGGCCCTGGGGACATGCTGCGGTGAGGGAGAGGGGGGTGAAGCCCTTTGGGGTGACATCGTTAGTCGTGTCCCCCACCCCAGCGAGCCTATCATTACAGACCATGTCCGTGGAGGGCGAGGAGCGCTTACGTAACTTTGGCGTTTCGAAAATTCTTCCTGCTCCCTTATCGGCTTTATAAATACCCTGAACTCGGGCCGGGGGGGTGGGGGGAAGGCGATGACATGGGCTGCAGCTCATCGCCATGCTCGCACCCATCCGACCGCCGTGCCTCAGTTTCCCCCTCTCTATGGACAAAAGCATCCCTGCTGCACCCTGCTGCCGTGCTAAGGGGAGGGCTCCTTGCTGCCGGTGTGAACGCCAGGGGGGCCAGCAAGTGTTTGTCACCCCCACCAGAAAAGGAAGGTGAGTTTTCCTCCTTCCTTGAAAAAGGCTCGAAGGTGATTTTTGGGTCGTGGCCATCATTAAATGGCAAGTTCAAAACACCAAGGTCCTGCCTGCAGCCTTGTCCTACTCTGGTATCACATCCCCCAGGTTTTACCCTGTTGCATCCTTCTGGCTGGTCCCTCATGTCCTAAAAATCCCTGGGTGGGGGCCACGCGGTGCTTTAGCCGCCGCGATGGCTTGGCGGGGTGCTGGCGGTGGGTGCTACCCCTGCTCCGCACCTCCCTCCCGACCCGCTCACCGTCGGCACGGCCGAGCCAGGGGACAGCAGGATGCTGGCGGCTCCCAAGCATCACTGGCAAACTGCTGCAGGAGGTCAGGGGCTTTGGGGGGGGCTGGAGCGGAGCCCCCCCTGCTCACGTGAGCTTGCATTTACGCATTGCAATGTTATCTCCCCGCGGGGATGTTGGAGGGCGGCCGGGGCCGGGTCGATAGGAGCCAAGGGCGGCTGGGGTCGTGTTGTGTAACTCTCCGTGCGGCTCTTCGCTGGGGGCATGTCACCGTGTCGCCCTCTCCCCAGTGTCACCAGGCCTGGCCCCCTGCTCTGTACCCACCCATTGCCCCCCATGGCCACTCGGCCATGCTGGGATGCTGCGTGACGTCCGGCTTTACACCTCCAAGGGATGCTGGCGGGCAGGACCGGGACCCCGGGGGTTCAGTAGGTTGTTGTGGCTGGCAGCAGCATGCCACCACCTTTGCACCCCCTGAAATCTTCCCTTGACAGCATTTTGGTTGTGCTTGCTGGAGAAAGGGTGCCCTGCTCCTCGTCACCCCGCATGTGTGCACAGCGGTGCCCCGGGCTCGCCAACGCCGGGCTTTGCACTCGCCTTGTTTATTGTAGGGTTTATTGTAGGGTTGGCCAGGAACACATGTGGGGGTTGGTTGGTTTTTTAGGACTAGCTAAAAAAACCCACCCGAACCCAGATTCCTGGCTTTTATCTTACCGCTCCTGTGGTCCTGTAGCGTGTGCCTGAGCGAGCCACCCATCAGTGGGTGCACTGAGCTGTGCAAAGGAGCGGAGGGGGGAACGTAGCCGGGTGTGCGCCGAAGCTCAACGGGTGAAAAATGACCTTTTAAGTGCCTGGGTGTCAGACCCTCTGCACCGGCCGGGCCCCTAACGATGCGATGCATGACAGCACCCAGGGCTGGGGCACAGGAATCGTGAGAAGGGAGGTGTTTTAGGGACTGCCACATCTACTCAGCGGGTACCTTCGTGGCTACCCTCATTTGAATGGGGCTTCCCAAATGAGGTGGGTGCCCTGGGTGGTGGGAGTGGGTGCCTCGGATGCTAGGGTGGCCCCCAGGACATCCACCACCAGCTTGTGGGGTACCAGCCCCAGCGGATGCTGATGTTGGGCAGAGATTTGACTTCTTTCTGCCAGGGCTGGGCTGAGAGGGCGCCCGAGGCTGGTACCCGTGGGCAGGGAATGAGGGAGGATTAATTGAGCTGCTGATCCCTGATGGCAAAAGGGGACGGGGAGCAGCGAGCCCCCCCGGCGTTACGCAACGCCTGTGCTAAATCTTCACCACAGCAGATAAAGTCGGTCCCCAAAATACCCTGCCCTGCCTTTGCCGCCCTTGCAGCTACTTGTCTTTGGGGTCACGTCTGCAATCTGGGGGTGTCCAGCTCCCTGGTGACACCAGGCCAGGGTGGAAAGGGCAGAAACACGGGGCCAGAAACCTGGGAAGGAGTCGTCCTCCAGCCAGGCTCAGCTCAAGGAACGAGAGTGTTAAAGGGAGCCCACGGGGGATTTAAAAGTCACTGAAACTCTTGAACCGGTGCGTGCAGAGCCATGAGCTGGAGGAAAAATAGTAGGGGAAAAGAAGTGTAAAGGTCCCTTTCGTCCTGAAGATGCCAGGCAGCAGCACCTGCGTGCCAGGGGGAGTTTGTCATCCCCCAGCAGAAAAGGAGGGGGATTTTGCTTCCACTGCTGGGAAACGCTTGAAGATAGATTTTGGGTCATGGCCACCATTGAACAGCAAGACCAAAGAACCAAGGTCTTACCTTGGGCCACCGACTGCCTTGGCCCAGTCTAGGGTCCGATCCTCTGGGTTTGAATTTGTTGCATCCTTCTGGTGGTCCTTTGCATGCCCAAAATCTCTGAAATCCCCTTTGAGCTGCTTCTCTTTCAGTGCCCTGAAGCCACTAAGGTATCTTGGGCTTCCCACACTGCCATGACGGCAATTTTGCTCCCCACCCTTTAGAAATACCACCGAAGGTGGATGTCCCCCTCGCTGGCGGTGGCTCCCCACGGCCGCGGCCGAGGTGCCAGCTCCGGTACATGTAGGGAAGAAGAGAGGCTGTAATCTGAGCTCGGGAGCAATTAGCCAGAACTGCGGCGTACTGCCCAGAAAAGTCTCCACCGCTCGCTCGGCAGCCAGCATCGAGCTCAGCATCCGCGGCTCTCGCTGAGATCGTGGGGTAAGTAGGGCCAGGAGGGCGGCTCTGCCTGAGCATGGCCTGTCCTTCCTCCCCATCTTCTTCCTCCTGGGGTTAAAAGTCAAATTTAGGGCTCTGCTGACACCTTAACCCACGGCCATACCGAATGGCACTGAAAATGCGGTTGCTTCTGGGGTGGAAACGGCACGGCCAAGGAGCCAGGAAAATTGCCTGGGATAGCGGGACACGGGTTGTATTTCCCCTTGAGAGTTGAGCGATTGCTAATGCTTGGATAGAGCAGGAATAACCGTGGGTTTAAAGCCCCAAAAAGAGTGGAGGATGCTGGTGAGCCTTGAGGATGGCTCAGCCTTCCTTACATGCCGTCTCCTCGTTGCTGGAGGGACCTGTGCATCCCAGGCTGGCTCTCATGCTTATCCCGCTCCTCTCCGGTGCTGATTCCCAGTCGAAATTCCACCACGGGGAGAGCGACGCCAGCTCTCCCCGCAGCTCACGGCTTCACTGGCTCCGGCTGGCAGCCCCATCGCTCCCAACCTGCCGCACGTCGCGCCTTCAGGATAAACATTTCCCGGGCGCGGGCTCTGCCCACACACGCGATTTCCTTTGAGCAGGAGACACGGCTCTCGGAGCGGGGTTTGCATTGGGTAAGAGCGGAGCTCCGGGAGAAAACCCGCCTTGGGAGTAATGGGATTTGGGAAAGGGACATGGATGGGAACTGGGCAAGGGGGAGGTGCAGGATTAGTCCTGCCGCAGGCAAGCTGCGGCTGAACGGGGTCCAGATCCATCACCTCTGCCTCTAACCCTAAGGTGTAGGCAGCAAGCACTCCCTGAGAGGGGTCTTAATTATTCCAGGGATGCTGCCAAGCACTATCCTGGTGCTACTTGTGGCATGGGAGCCTCTCGGTGCTGCAGCCCTCAGCTCATCCCCATCTGGCTGGTGATAAAATCCACTTGAAGACATTTGCCCTTTCCACCCCTTTTCCCTTCCTTCCCACGGTGCTTTTTGGCAGCCGGGCGATCCCTCTGGACTGGGACAGGCTTGCTGCCTTCCTCACGAGCCTCTTGGCACGTGTTGGATGGGAACCCACCATCCCTACTGGGAACCCCAGGCCCTGCAGAGGCCCCGGCGATGGCACAGCCGGGGCGCAGGGCAGGCAGGAGCGTGGCCGGCTCTGCCATCCTGTGCCCACAGCCCCATTGCTGGCATTTGTCCCTGGGATAGTCTGGGGCTGGATCCTGGAGCATATCCAGATTTGGGAGCATGCAGGAGAGACCAGGGCCATGTGATGGAGGAGAGAGCATGGGGAGGGCACAGAGATACGCCAAGGTCACCCATCCGAAAACACTGGCCTGCAGTCCAGGGATGGGGCTTTTCGGGAAGGAGGTACCCACCGCAGCCCAAGTGGAGTGTGGGAGTTGCCTGGGGACTTGCACATCCCACCAGCATCCCGGGCACAGCCAGGCCAGGTGATATTTCAATTCAAAGCCCCAGACTCCTCTCAGCCATGAGTCCCACCCAGAGGGGCTCATCTTCACCCTCCAAGCACCCCACTAACCCCGTAGCCAGCTCCCTTCCTCCACCCAGCACCAGACATCTCCACCACTGGTGCCCCTGGGAGGCTCCCGGGACACCGCCTGGTCACCGTGGCAGGACGTGGGGAGCGGGGACAGGCCATCACCATCGCGGAGCCTTAATTCCCAGGGCCACAGTGCTGCCGGGACCAGGTCTCTGACGTCCTGTGGGACAAATCCTGTGGGGCGCGGGGTCCAGAGCATCAGCAAGCTGGGAAACCTCCCCTCCCCCTCACTAAATCCCTTCCCCGGCGCAGGACAGTAGGTTACGGGACTCGACCAGAGGTTGGATTTAAGGAGATTACAACTTCTCCCCCAGGATAATCTAGAAATTCAATTAAAACTCTCTGTCTCTCGCCTGGGCTGCAGCAGGGCCACGGGGCACCCCACGCCCTGCAGCCATGGCCAGGGAGCGCTGGGGAGACCCCCCTGGGTGCGCACCAGGTAAGGGCTGACTCCCCCCTCCTGGGGTATGGATGGACCCCCCCTACCTTGGGGTTGGCTGGGGACCTGCCCCTTCCCAGGGCGATTTGCTGGGGTACTAACACTTGTCCTCTGAGCTGGGGCTAGGTTGTGGGGGGGCTGCGGGGGGCTGCGGGGAAAGGGGTGCAGGGAAGGGGGTGCGGGTACCCCGGGGATTTGGGTAAGGGTGTCGCAGGGGCAGGGCACTCTGTCTGCATCCCCTGGGATTTTGGGGCATCCTTCAGCAGCCCCCGGTATGGATTGACCCTGCCAAGGCTTTTGGCCCCCCCTTGCCCTCATCCTTGCCCTCGGTCTTGTCCTGCCGTCCGGCTGTACTGCAGGACAGACATACAGCCGGCATTTCCCGGGTGAGCACGATGGGATGTCGGACAGACAACAGGGCTGGCTGCAGGCTGGGCGGACTGTGGGTGCTGTGGCGTTTCCTGACTTCCCCCCATGCTGCGCCCAGGGTACTGGGGCTGGAATGGACACGGAGGCAGCCGAACCGGGATGCTCTGTCCCCTGACACTCCATGGAGTCAGGGACAGCTCAGTGCAGCATCCGAAGGGATCTTTCCCAGGGTCTCCTCTGATCCAGGACGCAGCAGAACTTTTAGGATGCGTAAGCACAAGCCACCCCCATGGCTTTTCTACCCCCGTGCCCGCGGTGGCATCTGCATGTGGCCCAAGGGGATGGGGATGCACCAGTGCCTCTCCAGGTACCCTGTCACCTCCAGTCTCCCCGCCAAGGACCTTCCTTGTCCCCCGTGCCTCAGTTTCCCTCCTGCTTGTGTCGTCAAGGCTTGCAGACAGCGGTGTCTCAGCTGCTCGCTGGCACTATGGGGGTGCATAAGGGTCTGGGAGGGAGGGGGGTATGCATGCCCACGGATGTTTTCTACTCATGTCCCTGCTGAATCGGAGCACTATTTTTCTCGTTACAAGCGCACTGTGGTGGGAGTTTCTCGCCTGTCCTCCCTGGCAGAGGAGGGAGAGCAGAGGGTAATTTATCCTCTGGATTTGTGTCACCCCTTAATTTTTGGAAGTCCTCAAAGACAGGGTGTCAGAGGAGGGAGTTTTTCAGGCACTAGCGCTGCCCCGGTATGGTGGGAACACTCTTGGCTGGGGGCTGTCCACTTTGCGTCTCAGCCAAGAGACCCCCCAGCCCTGTCCTGCCCCCCTTCCGTTTTGTGGGTGCCCAGTGCTGGGTCACTCCATCTAGACAGGGTGAGGTTGGGCACCCTCAGCTGTGCCGTCGCCGCCGCAGCCCCGCTGTGGGAGCAGAGCTCTCTGCTCTCCGCTGACATTGCCGTCCCGCTGCTGGGGCATGAAGGGCATCGCTGCGGGAGATAGCGGCGTTATCTCCAGCACAGGGCAGGCAGCAGCTCCGAGCGTCACCTCCTTGCACCGCCCCCAGACAGTCACCTCTCCTGCCCCACAACTAGGGGACCTGAATCCCCAGCTGGGTCGATCCCACCAGATTCCTGTGAGCCAGGGGAAAATCCATGCTGGGAGGATGCAGGGGCGGGGATGGCAGCCCCGATGGTCCCTAAACGTGTCCCCTCCAGAGGTACAGGGAAAGGTGTGATGATAAATCGCATCAACATATTCAGCTGGCTCTAACTAATGACCTCCCCGGCACTCAACGCATTCTCCCGGCACGTTGGCTGTCAGAATATTGTTGTAACATTTAACTCCCTTTTTTTAAAAAAAAGGAAAATAAAATTAGCCGTGCAGTCGGCAGAGTGCTGGAGACACTTGGATTCTCTGCGGGAAACCACTCCGCAATGGGAATTTGGATGCTGCAGTTTAGTGGCAGGAGTCGTCGCCTCTAATGTCAGCTCATTAGCGGGGTTGTCCACGGCGTCGCTGCGATCAGAGCCGGCGAGGAGCTGTGGGACGGTCCTTCCCGCTATTAACGTGATGGGCCTGTTCTGTTTCTTACGTGTTAACGCTATTAGTGCTGCACAGGACGCGTGACACGAGCAGCAAGGGTTGGTCCTGGACCTGCCCGACACACATCACAGGCTTGTCTGCAGCAAAGCTGGGGCTGGATTAAGAGGCAGCAGTTATTAGGGGAAATTCTGATTTTGTTCCCAGGGGTAGAACTGTGATGGTCAGGGCTGCAAAACTCCTGGGAAGGAGGCAGGGAGGGGGGTGTAACCTCCTCTAACACCTCCGCCAGCACCCTGGGGCAGCTCTGGTTGTGCGGAGATGCCAGGGCGATGCTGGAGGATGGCACTCCTGACCCAAGGAAGTGTGGGGTGACCACGGGGCCGCAGTGCCCAGCCGGTGCCCATGGCAGAGCCCGTCCAGCCGTGAGTTTCCACGTGTTCGCACGAGCCCTCTCCCAGCCCGAGCTTCCCACAGCGGCAGCGTGGGGCTCCAAGCCTTCAAATTAAAACCAAACCAGAAATTCAGCTTTCAGCGAACTCGAGAAAGCGTATTTCCAAACAAAACTGTGCTAAATAAAGTACGAGCCGCAGGCGGCCGCCTGCTCCGACAGATCCACTTTGCTCGCCTTTATTTAGCTGCCGTCTCCCCATGCTGCCGCTGCCAGCCTGGGGCCGGGAGGGGTGTGTGTTTGTCCCTCCAAGAGCTTTGGTGCTTTGGGGAGGGCTCAGTCCTGTGCCCTTGCTGAATGTGGGGTCCTGCGTGGGACATCATTGGCTGTGTGACAATAGCTGCCCTGTCCCCGAATCAGCATCAGCCCCTCGAGTCTGTCTCGGTGTCCCCACGCAGCAGACTGTTCCCTGATGTCTGGGGTGCTTGGACAGGGTGAAACCCTGAGTGACATGGGAGGAGAGGGAGGAAGGGGGAAGGAGGCAGGTGGGCAGAAAGGAAGGAAGGAAGGAAGGAAGGAAGGAAGGAGAGAGAAAAAAATAAGGAAGAGAGGAAGAGAGTAAGAGAGGAAGAGCAGAAGAAAGAAAGGGAGAAAGAAAGAAAAAAAGGAATTAAAAATAAAAAGAAAAGAAAAATTAAAAGAAAAATTAAAATACAAAGAAAAACAGAGTAAGAAAGGGAAGGAAGGAAGGAAGGAAGGAAGGAAGGAAGGAAGGAAGGAAGGAAGGAAGGAAGGAAGGAAGGAAGGAAGGAAGGAAGGAAGGAAGGAAGGAAGGAAGGAAGGAAGGAAGGAAGGAAGGAAGGAAGGAAGGAAACAGGGAAAGCAAGGCAGGAGGAACAGGTGAACAGGGGGAAGGTGGAGGGGAGCAGTGGTGGTGAGCCCAAGGGTCCCCGGGAATGTCACCCGGTGAGGGCAGCGCTGCTGCCTGCACAGCACCCGGGCACGTCTCCCCTCCCAGCACAGTTAATCCAGACCCCAGCTAATCCTCTCGCAGGTCACTGGGAGCTCATTGCATTTTGTTCACTTCTCAAATGCATCTAGAATTAATTAAAAAACAAAAAAAAAATCCAACAGTAAATTCATCCTGTGGCAAAAGCCGTTGGCCTATTCCCCTGGGTGCACCAGCGGGGTGAGGTGGAGGGATGATGGAGAAACAGCCTTTTTTGTCTCCAGACGCTCAGCTCTGATTAAAAAACAGAGGAGAGAAAGATGGTGTGGTCAGGCGGAAGGCTCAGGATGGGTGACCAGGCTGGGGGTCGGCAGTGTGAGCCTGCAGCCGGCCCAGCACGTCAGCTCTGCAAGGCCACTTGGGTCCCTTTTGGCTTCCAGTGGCTAAGAGGTTGTAAATATTAACTGTTTGTGCTTATTTTACCCTTCTCCGTGGTTGTAAGGAGGGAGAGGATCTTGAGCCGACTGCCCCAGCTGGGTGCGAGGAATCTCTTGGTCTGCCAACACACCAATAAATAACCATGGTGTTTGAAAAATCAGGTTTTGGGATAAAAAAATGGTTGTGCCTGGATTGCAGCAGGTGGAAATATGTTATTTGGCGTATAAGGTGGTGCCACACGTGGGTCTGCTTCCAGCACCTGGGAGGTTCGGTTAGGTTGGTAGTGCTCCTGCTTGTGCTGCTGGGATTCTGCTGGGATCTCCGAGTCCCAGGCTGGATTTGGGGTGAATTTCTGTAAAAGGCAATCCAGCGTATCATTCCTAGCTGGGCTTATGCAGCCCCAGGCAGGCTGTGCCTGGCAACGCTTCCTGGCGCTGGCCTGGCCCTGGCTACTGTGTAATGGAAAGGGCGTGCTTGTCCCAGTGCGTCCCCAGGCGCTCGAGCTGATTGCAGGGATCGACCACATCGATCAGGCCAGTGGATCCGACACAGCATGTACAGCGCGGCGGGTTCACCTGCGCCTCCAGGCATGAGACGGGTAGCGCTGTGCTGCGGGGACGGGGTGTCACGGTGCACCCGCTTCCCAGCCACGTTGCTGCCCCGTGCGTGTCCCACAGGCATTAAGGTGGTTTCATCCCCAGTGACGCAGCCCATGTCACTAAGGAATAGGAGCTGGGGCAGGGGGTGGTTGGAGGAGTGCTCCTGCAGTGCCATCTCTTTGGGGTGTTTGGGACGTGCCACGTGGCTTCTCCACAGTCCTGTCTGTTGCCTGATGAAGCCCCACGTGCTGGTCCGGGGGCACCGGGGAGCCCACCCGAATTGGGCCATCTTGCCTGTGTCCATTCTGCTCTCACCTCTCTCCCAGGCAAAGCCAAGTGTGGGTCCCTGACCCTACAGCTGAGCCCTCCAGACGGGATCAAAAGAGCTCCCTGTTCCCCAGCAGCAGCTGTCCCTTCATAAGACTTGGCCAGCAAAACCCATCTGTGACCGTAGATGGCTCCATGTCCCAACGGATGCGTTGGGAAAGTTGGTCCTTGGAACATCTGCCCCAAGTGAGTGCCTTTTCCAACGGGCTGCACGTTGGCCGTGTCCTCTCCCATCCCCAGGCTGCGGGACGGAGGTTAAATCCACATCTCCCTCTGGTTTTCCTTGACCCCAGAAGAGCTGGTGCTTGGGAGGCCGGGTGACCGCTGCTGCGATGTGCTGGGCAGCGGTCCATCTGGCACGGGCAATGTGAACTGGTGGAGCTGCTTTCAGGCATACCTTTATTAATATCTCTGTTCTAAGGAGAGCAGCATGGCCTCTCTGCTTTGCTCTCCAGCAGCCTGACCCTGCTCTGACAGCAGAACTCATGGGAAAAGAGAAAGGGAGAGATTCCAGTGCTGCCCAAGGTTTTTCATCTGCTGGTGTCGTTGAGGGTCCCACAAATGCCACATTCCCCCAGCAAGGTTTGCTCACCCACTTTGTAGCATGAAAACAAACTCTAAGACCTTCTTCCTTCCTCCTGTGTGTTTTTTGGGAACAGCCTAGCCATAGAAGGGAGAGTTAGGGTGGTGGTGGGGTCCTCGTTTGATGTGGCAGCCACATCAGACCCATGGCCAAACACCCCTCGAGTCCCTCTGCTGTGAGAGGTAACGGCCGTGTTTTTGTTTTCTCATTGCAGAGCTGCTCACGGGATCTGTGTGGTGACGTGGCAGCCAAGACGTGGAAGCTTGGGACTTCTCTTCCACCGCAACAGAATTTGGGGGGTGGGCAGGGGTGGGCAAGGGGAACGCTGGGAGTCGCAAGACCCTTCACCTTCACTGTGGGCTTGGCTCAGGGATGACTGCAGGCAGAGTCAACCCTTACAGCATCGTGTCCTCCGAGGAAGACGGGCTGAGGTTGACCACCATGCCAGGTATCAACGGCTTTGGCAATGGGAAAATCCACACCAGGAGGAAATGCAGGAACAGGTTTGTAAAGAAGAACGGTCAGTGCAACGTGGAGTTCACCAACATGGATGACAAGCCACAGAGGTACATTGCAGACATGTTCACCACGTGTGTTGACATCCGCTGGAGGTATATGCTCTTGCTCTTTTCCCTGGCATTTCTGGTGTCCTGGTTACTGTTTGGGCTGATTTTCTGGCTAATTGCACTCATTCATGGAGATCTAGAAAACCCGGGTGGAGACGATACCTTCAAGCCTTGTGTTCTGCAGGTCAATGGCTTTGTGGCTGCTTTTCTGTTCTCCATCGAGACCCAAACGACTATTGGTTACGGCTTCCGCTGCGTGACGGAGGAGTGCCCGCTCGCAGTCTTCATGGTGGTAGTTCAGTCCATCGTGGGGTGTATAATTGACTCTTTCATGATTGGTGCAATAATGGCAAAGATGGCCAGGCCCAAAAAACGGGCCCAGACATTACTTTTCAGCCATAATGCAGTAGTGGCAATGAGAGATGGAAAACTCTGCCTGATGTGGAGAGTTGGGAACCTCCGGAAAAGCCACATAGTAGAAGCCCATGTACGAGCTCAGCTAATTAAACCCAGGATCACAGAAGAAGGGGAGTACATACCGCTCGACCAAATAGACATCGACGTGGGGTTTGATAAAGGCTTGGACCGTATCTTCTTGGTGTCTCCCATCACCATTCTCCACGAGATCAACGAAGAGAGCCCCTTGTTCGGGATCAGCCGCCAGGACTTGGAGACCGACGACTTTGAGATCGTGGTCATCCTGGAAGGCATGGTAGAAGCCACCGCTATGACGACGCAAGCTCGGAGCTCCTACCTGGCCAGTGAGATCCTCTGGGGCCACCGCTTTGAGCCGGTCTTGTTCGAGGAGAAAAACCAGTACAAAGTAGACTATTCCCACTTCCACAAAACCTACGAGGTCCCATCCACTCCCCGTTGCAGCGCCAAGGACTTGGTGGAGAACAAATTCCTGCTGCCCAGCACCAACTCCTTCTGCTACGAGAACGAGCTGGCCTTCATGAGCCGTGACGAGGAAGAGGAAGACGATGACAGCCGGGGTTTGGAGGACCTGAGCCCGGACAACAGGCATGAGTTCGATAGGCTTCAAGCCACAATAGCATTGGATCAGCGGTCGTACAGGAGGGAGTCGGAAATATGACTCTTGGTCCTTCCATTGACTTTTCCGAGGGTATTTTTGTTCCTCCTCTAATCTCTTCCCCTACAACCCGCTCAAATTATGCAGAACAATGCAAGTGCCATAGGAATGCTTGAGAAATTAGTATCGTTCATAGTTTTCAGTTTCATCGCAATAACCACTGAGCGGTCTGCAGGAGGGGACGGCGGCAGGCCTCGGCGCGTCTCCCGCGCCCGCAGCGGGGCCGACAGCTCTGGCGGGACGGACGGACGGATGAACGGACGGACGGAGAGAGGAGGGTCCGTGGGGCGTGGGCAGGCGCTCGCCCCGCGCGGCCCCGCGGGGCTTTGCTCTCCCTGCGGGGAAAACGCCAACGTTTTCTCGGAGCCGAGCACTGCAAGATCCAAAAAGAGGAAATATCAGGAAACAAATCTTTCTCTCTCTCTTTCTTTGTTTTTCCTTTTATTTTTTAACTGAGCAGCAACAACAAAAAATTGCTCCTTCTGGCAGGCGGTCTGATTCAGTTGCACAAGAACAACACTTGAAATAACATGCAACATTAACGTACTTATTTTTAATTTGGGGAAAAAGTGGGGTGGGAGGGAGGCGAGAGGGTTTTTAATTTTTTCACTGAACCATTTGGGAGACTGTTTACCAAAATAATAATAATAATAACAACAACAATAATAATAACATTCAATCCGAAAGAAGTGATTCAGTATTTTTTAAAAATTAACAGGGGAATGAATAAACCACCGGCGTCCTTTGAGGGGATGGCTTGCTGGGCAGATGCAAGAGCTAGAAGTCAAGACTGCATCCAGTTTTTGGGGTGGGGTTTTTGTTGTTTCCACTGGCACGGCTTCGTAGGCAGAAAACAGACGTAAGTGGCTGGAGGTCCGTGACAGCAGAAGCGAGTAGCGTCATTACTGGCAAAGAAGCTAATAAGGAAAAGGCAGACTATGACAGAAAGAAGCATTGTAAACACAGTAATTAGCCAATTTCTGGAAATATTGACCTTCAGGGTGGAAATTGGGTCTGGGGCATCAGCTGCTGAAGTGTTGGGTCTACCCCAACGTCTCTGACAGGGAATTCATAAGTTTCACTGCAACTAGGATGAAATAGTGAAAAGCACAAAAAGGAGAGTGGAAAATGCTCAAACGTGGGTATTTTCCCATTTTTCCAACCAATTCGGTATTTTCTCCCTTGAAACAAATAATTTCAAACGTGGAAATCAATGTGAAAGTCACCTCGTTGAGTTGTACCACTTCTAGCACAGGAACCGTCTCCATGCCAGGCTGGGATTTATGAATTCCCTGTTTCCTGGAGAGTCCTGCTTCAGAGGCAGATGCTTGCCCGAAAACAACAGATGCCAGACGAGAAAACCACCCCGTCTTGCGCTTCAACCCGTCCCCGCGTCCCAGCCTCAAGGTGGATTGTGCCTTAGAGATGCAAACTCATCCCAGCCCCGCTCCCCGGCACCCCGCTTGCACCCTCCCCTTGGGGTGACGTCCCCTCTGCTCTGCCCCCGCGGCAGCATCCCTCCGCCCGCTGCGTTTTAGGCTGGCCTTCGTGGCACGCTGGTTTAGCGTTTGCTGTGGGACAAGGCAAAGCATCCCGTGCGTGGGAAGCCTTTGCTCCTGCCCCGCTCCCCACCTTTGCACAAGGAGAAGGAACTCGGAAGGTGCAGGTTTTGGGTCCCTTCATCCTGACCGTGCTGCTCATCGGTGCTCTGGGAGCCAAAATCTGGATCCCTGTGGCCGTGCAAAAGGCTTTGGTACCCACGTGCATCCCTCAGCCAACCCTGGGTGTGGAGCCCTGGCAGCACCCAGCCTTGGGGAGAAGGGATCAAGAGTGGGGTCCCCAGCAGGGTTTCGGCTGTGACCAGCTCCCAGTGCTTTTCTCCCCCCAGCCCACATCAGGGAAGCCGTGTCTCCGGGTTATAAATTGCCGTGTCGTGTCCAAACATCGGTGACAGAGTCAGGATTTCTCCTATACCCCCTTCTCCTTCTTTCAAAGGGCTCTGGGGAGCAGCTGCCCCGATGCCCCGTGCCCCCCGAAATCACACCTCACCACCCGGCTGTGGGATGGGGAGTGGGGCTTCGTCCCCGCAAGAGTTTTCTCCCCACCAGCATCCATCACCATGACCTCACGCTGCCCACCAAGGGGCTGCTCTAGTTTTGGCTTCCCCTAAAAACCAGCCACGGGGAGAAAACACGGGGAGACGGCTGTTTCGGCACCGAGTCCCCCAGACAGGCTGTCCCCAAAAGCGGGGCCACAGAGGGACGTGCCATGGGCTCCAGCCGTGACATTTGTGTTTCCAAGGCAGCAAACGCAGACGCTATCCCATCGCCAGTCCCTTTGCTCCCGGGGCGGGAGGATGGTTTTGCCACCCACTTTTTGCCCCATAGCATCTTGGGGGGGGGAGTAGGAAGGATGAGGGGGAGGGGGCAGAGAGATTTTGTGTGCGCACTACTTATTTATTTTTTTAAAACGATGCTTTTAAATGGTTTTAGGTTCTTTTGAATAAATAATAATTATAAAAAAAAAAAAAAGGTGCACATCTTGCTGCTGTAGGGTTCTCAGAGGGTTAATTTCTTTATAAATATATATATATCTCACAGTAAATATTTGTATAAAAATGAAAGAGAAATAGAGATGTCTTTAAGTAAATTATTGCTTTTAAAGAAACTTCTATGACTGTACAGTGTTACCTGGGAGAATAGAATAATATATACAGATGTATTTTTAAACTGCTGCCGAGGAGGATGTGAACTGGGCTGGGGAGCGCCCGTGGCCGGCACAGCAAGGGGAGGGGGATCCGGACCCTTCCCAGCCCCCGTTCATGCACCCCCTTTCCCCGAACCCTGCTAGTGAGGATCTAGCTCTGTCGTATACATACTGTATAGTCCTCGTCCTGGCCATGGACCACGCCGGTACATAGTGTATAAATATTATTTTTGCCTACCTGTGAGTGCTCTGAGCTACTGGTCTTTTTTCCTACCATCAGGGAGCATTGGGAAGGCTGCCCAGGGGTAACCACGGTCAAAGAGGGGGGGGTGGGGAGGGAGAAAAAAAAAAGCCGGGGGGGAAGATAAAAAGTGGTGTTTGTACAGTGCTTGGGCTGCCTGGAGGGGCTGGAAATGCACAGGGATGCTCTTGCGGTGCAGGTTTTGGTGTTGGTCATGGCAGGGATGGAGTGGGATCGCGAGGGGAAGGGGCTTGGAGCTGAGCGAGGGGACATGTCCCCCCCGAAAAGAGCCACCAGCCATTTCCTCCATCCGTGGAGCTAACTCCGGCGTTACACTTGATCCTTGGAGGATGGCGGTGGTCCGAGAAGGGGAAGAGCCACTAATCCTTTTGGCCAGCATCCCACAGGGATTGCCCCCAGCTCAGGGCAGCAGCAGCGGCCGCCCTGAATGGGGACCGGGGGCCGGACCCACCGCTGCTCCCGCTTGGCTTCACCCCATAACAATGCCCCGGTGAGAGCAGGAAGTGCCCGCACCCCTGCACCCCAAAATCGGCTGGAAAGAGCATCCTCTGCCCCCCGAAAGTGTGACGTGGCCCCACTCAGCCGGGCGACGGGTCTGCGGGGCCGGGAGCTGTCGGGACGAGCCTTAGCCTCTCATAACCGAATTTAGTGCACTTAGCGTTTTAGGGCTGGGACAATCACTTAGCGCTTGACCTTTCGCGATTCGGTGCCTGCTTGACCTTCAAACCTTTTGTAGGAGATGAATTCAGAGCCACCTTTTCTATCTTTAATAAGGCAGAACAAATACATTTATTTTTAAACCCTCCTGCTCTTTCCTTTCCTCTCATGCTAACAACCAAAAGAGTCCCCCGTGTCCCCCCTCCCTCTCCATTTCTTGCATGCCGAAATGAGTGTGGGGCAGCCGGGCCTGGTGCTCCGGCTGGATCCTGCTCTCCCACCCCCCCAATTCAGGGATGCTGCCACGGGGGGGCTGGCACAAGGCAGGATCTGGCCGCGCTATGAGCGAGGAGGGGACGTGGGATGGTGCCCGACGCGATGCCACCCATCACCTCGCTGAGCCTCGGTGCCCGCCAGCTGTGCACATCCGTTCTGCTGCCCCTTTCCTGGGGGCAACATCTTTCCTCCATCCCATCCCCAAAAACACACCCCGGTGCTTCCCCAGGCGGTTTGGGGGCTGAGACCTGGCACCAGTTCACACGGGCAGGTTGGCAACTGGGAGCACTGGTTTCCCAGGGGCAAAACGCCGAGTCTGTTTGCCGGGGCGATGGTGATGAGCAGCGATAGAGAAGCTGATGGATGCAATGAAAGTATCTGTACCTTTTCCACCTCCGGTGTTTCTCTGTCTCATTGCACATATATTTGAGATATATGTGACAATGTATATATATATTTGTAAAATGTATTTCAGATGACAAAACTGGCCAATTTTATGTTATTTTAAATATATTATATATATTATATATAAGAGTCTCCAAAAGATATAAATAGACTAGAGAAAATAATATAAATATGTAATAAATGTATTTTGATCTATTTAAACCATCTCGCGTCGTGCTGTATATTTTGAAGTTCACCGGGAAGTTGTCTGGCTGCAGCAAACTTCCGACGTGGTTTCGAGTCTGTCGCTTGTCACACATACCACAGATGTGTGCCGCAAACTTAGAGCCAGACTGGGGCCAGCGGGACAAACGGACTTCTTTTAGGAGCTTTTTAGCAAACGTCCATCCTGCTGACTCTAGGCAGGAGCAGAAATCCCACATCTGAATTTTCCTTGGTATCCTGCAGGAGAGGGTAATTTTTCCTCTCTGTCAGGGAGTGGGCTGTGGGGATGCTCGGTGGGCCGGGGGGGGGATCTGCGGGGTCCCCCTCTCTGCAGGCAGCCCCGAGCGTGGGTACCATTTGCTCTGCTGCACTGCCCTGATGGGCTTTCACCAGGGGACCGGATCGCAGCGGCTCAGCCATGCAGGGAGCCCGGAGATGGGAAAACATGTCTGGAGCCCAGGCAGAAAGAGCCCAGTCACCCGAGACTGACCCAACAAATCTTCCCAGCGTGACCTCGGTCGCCCTTGGGCTCCATGAGGATCTATTCCCTGTGGGCATCACCTCCTCTGGGGACCTCAGGGGACATCACGCCACGTCCAAGTGACAGTTTCAATGTCTTTAACGGTACGTTACGGCCGAAGGAAAGCCGAGCGGGTGTTCGGGATGCTATTTACGGAGAGGTTAATGGGCTGGTGGACACAGAGCCCCTGGATGTTCCTCCTGCCTCTTGCACCTGGCTGCTGCAGGGAACAGGGCTCCGTGTACCAAGATTACCTGGAGAAATTATGCCGTCACTTCTCAGGATGGCCACAGGTCTGAGTCTGGGTTGGGTGGCTGCTGCCTGGTAGCTTCCACCCACTGATGAGGGTCAGTTGGGACCCATCAGCCCCATCCTCTCCCCCATAAGGGGATTTTTTGCTCATTAAAAAAAAAACCAAAATCACTGCCAGCCACTCTAATCACCAAAGATTGGGCCAGGGCTAAGCATGATTTAAGAGCGCAGCCCGTTTAATTTCTCAAAGGGGGAGAAGGAGAGGTGACTTGATTACAGCATTTGTCATGGGGACAACACGCTGGTGCAAAGAGGTAACTTAATCTACCAGGAAAAGGCATAATAACCACCTCTTCCTGGAAGCTGTAGCCAGACAAATCTATCTTGGAAATAATGAGGGTCTTTTAATAATGATTAGCTGTTAGAACACGCTACCGATCTCTGTCTCTTAATGCCTTTAAATCTGGAACAGATGCTTTTCTGGAAGCTTTTCTCCTGCTGAGGAGAGTAGTTGGGGTTATTGGGGAAGGTAATGCCCTGCTACAAGGGGGAGATGGGAAAAACCTCCCTGCTCTCCTCCAAAACATGGTCTGGATCTCAGACAGGAAAATGCCAGGGAGGGCGCGGGGGATGCTCTTGCAGGGCCCTGTCAGCATCTCTCTTGGGGACAAGCACCAGCCCGTGCAGCAGCTTCCCAAAGCTCTCCTGCTCCCGCTGTCAGGGTTTTGCCAGGCGGCAGTGACTCCTCACGCAGCAGTTGGCACTACAAAACCCATCGCTTCATTTGTGGAAGCATTTAATGATTCAGGAGGCAGCAGCTCCCCAGGGATGGTTTCCACTGCCTCCAGAATTCCTCCCTCAGTGACTGCTTGTAGCAGAATTCCCTGGGGAGCTGAGCTGATGCTGGCACCGGGGAAAATGTGCTATCAGGACGTTCGGTCCTCGCTTTATTTCCACTCCAACCATCCTCATCTTCGGGGGCTAGAGCTAACTAAGGGGCTGTGGTGGCAGCCGGGAGCAGCGGGGATGGGAAGGCAGCAGCTGAAGGACCTGGCCTGCACCAACGGCCAGGGATGCTGGCCAATGGTCTGCTTCTTAGCTGGCGACCCCCACTTTTAACAGCCAAGGTGTCTTTAAGTGCTAAAGCCCCCTCTAAACTCAGCACTACACCAGCCCTCGCTGACTGCTCTCCTGCCTCTTTCCCTTCGGCTTCAGCGGACGGGAGCATCGCTCCGTGTCCTGCAGAGGTTTCTGGCCTCCCCAAAAGCAGGGTGTCTTTTCATCGCCTTGGATGAGTTTGGCTCAAACCACCAAAATCTGGGTGCTCCCAACTGGGCAGAGAGCGAGCAGAGTGACTGCGAGTCTCCATTAGCTCTGGATTCCCACCGGGATGGAGCCAGCATGTGCTGCCAGTCCCGGCTGCATGCGCGGGCACAGGGCTTGCTGTGTCTCGCTGGCCAAACCCATGGTGGCACACAGGGAAGGCACCACTGACAGATCCTCCCCAGCTGTGCACAGGTGATGCACCATGTTTCAGAGCGGTGGAGGCAGGAACTTTGCCCCAGCCCCGCTGGAGAAGCTGCTCCTGCACCCAGCCTGGATGCATCCTCCCTCCTGGCTGCTCAGACCCAAAAAAACCCTCCAAATTTGTTCCCTTGCCTACCCGAATTACCCCAGGGCCATCCCGGGTGGCCAGGAGCAGCTCGGGTACTGCAGGGCGATACCCAGGGATGCTGGGTTGTCTCTGAGGGTAACCATAGTAACGGAGCAGCATCTCTGCTCTCCTGCCAGCAATTTGCTTTTTCATCCTGCATTAAGGTGGACCCTCTCCGACTCCTTTCTCCCCCTCCGCCTGCCCTGAATGGCAACGCTGAGAGCTCTCCCACCGAGAAGCCAGCTCTCCGGCTCCCTGTGCCAGATCTCATCCCACTGTATAACAGGATAGTGTCAGGGAACCGTCCCCCAGCATCCTGTGGGCAGATGGGGAAGGCGGTGGCTGGAGTTTCTCCTTAACACAGATTTATAAGTGTGAGTGGGACAAAATTAGGGGTTTCCTTACACTTGTTGTTAAAAGGTCACTGTCAAGGTTAAAAACCTTAAGTACTATTTTTTCTAGAAATTGTAAAAAGCCTCTATTAGTAATAACACGCCAGCTTATTAACACGGATTGAATTTTTCAGCACTGAATGTAATTATCGCCCGTGAAGTACTTTGTTCACCTTTCGCATTTCTCCCCGCTCGGGGAAGGCAAACACATGAGTCAGCGTCCCTTTTTCTGTCGGTTTTAGGCAGTTTCGGTGACAAGCCGACGTGAATCAGCACAACGCTGCAAAGTTCAGGTCGCAAACGCTCGCCGCGATGCTGCTCCCGGGGAAAAACGGTGATTTAAGGGAGGTGAAAGAGACCCCTTCCGTCCTGACCCTGGGCTTTGGGGGAAAAAAAACCCCAAATGAACAATTTTGGAGTCAAACTGGGCACGGCGGTGCTGCTCTAAGGGAAGGTGTGCGGGAGGGTGTCTGATGGGATACCAGGATGGAGACGGAACAGGAGATGTGTCCAAGCTGGCAGACCCCTTCCCCAGCCAGTCAATGCTTCCCCTCCCCTTCCCCTGCAGCTGGCACATTTATTTTGGCAATACTTCATTAGCACGTAATTAAGCCTTCCCCTCTTTGCCAGCACTGCCTGATGACCCCAAGCATCACTCTTGTCCCCCAGGCTGGGGCATTTCTCTCTGTCCCCTTCCAGATTCCCTGCTCACTGGGCTGCAGCACCCATACAGGCACGGGGTGAGGGTGGCGGACACTCGCGGATGGCATTAGAGGGGAGGGGGGTGACCCCAAAATCCTGTTACTTGGGGGCTGGCATCCCCTCCTTGTGGGCTTGCTGTCCGTTTGGGTTCGTGGCTGACTCAGCCCCAGATGGTTGCTGCGAGCGCTTATATAACGGCATGTTTTGGTGGGGGCCAGGATGCGGTGCACGGCGAGGAGGTGGGCGCGGGGGCGAGGGAGGGAACAGAGCTAAAGATAAGCCTGGCAGCTCTGGCAGCTCTTTGCCAGGCCCCGCGGGAGCTGGCAGGGGAAAGGCTGCCGGGATCGGGGCACCGCGCTCGCGGCCACCACAGCCGCAGGGGCTCCGCCCTGCACGCCATCCCGGCTGCCCGGAGTGTGGCCGGGGAGAAACAGCTTGGCACCCCACTGCCAGCAGCCGCTTTCTCCTCCCCGGTACCCACCGGGCACTGCAATCGCTCAGCCACAGCTCGCCTTCCGGCAGCCTCTGCACTGCCGCTCACAAACAGACCCCAAAGCATCCCTGTTCCTTAAAACAGGTGTGTGTCCCACCCCCGCAGTGTTTCATGACCTGGGTGCAGCAGGGAAATGATTTTGCCCGGTTGCAGGACTGAACCAAACCGCCCCCCGCCCGCATCCCTCACCCCCATCGCTCCCTCCTGTACCCTCTGCTTCGCTGGTGCCTGCCGACCCGCACCAAAGCTTGCGATCGGGTCGGAAAACTGGTATTTATCAGTTTTATCAGGTTATCACCCTGTTTTGGGTGGCCTTTGACCTCTGTAGAAGTCTCCTGCTTTTGCCCAGTTTACAAATTCAGTGTAAACATAAAGGTGGCCCTTGTTTTATGGGAGTTTCATTTTAATGCTCTGGAGATTTGCTAAATAAAAATGATTCTGATGCAAAGGGGGTGATGGCTTCTCTCAGGCGGGAGTTTGGCCGGGTAATTAATAAATTGAGACGTTGCTCCATGCCTGGGTGGGTGCTGCATGTCCCGGCGTTAACCATGAACACCCAGGGATGGCTCTTATTTGGCCGGAGCTGCCCTCCAGAGGAGCCTTTCCCAGCTCCAACAGGGCTGAACCTGGATTTCATCCCCAAACCCCTTCTTTGCCTTGCGTCAGGCCAAACACATGGACACGTTGGTAACCTCAAGCCTCGGAGGCTGCTTGCAGGCCCTGGTGCAGGGCAGAGGGTGGGAAGCCCTGGGTGGGTGAGGGTCCCAGCTGCAGGAGGGATGGAGAAGGTCCCCAGCCGTGCGAGATGTTGTCCGCTGAAGGTTCCACACGGCAGCACCACAATGACGCCGGCTGTGGGGGCGATGGCAAGAACAGGCGCTCGGTGTCGGCAGGAGTAGAGCTGCGGGCTGGTAGCAGCGCTCAGATGGTAGGGGGAAGTCCGCAGCTCCTGATAATTAGGAGAAAGACTAAATAAATCCCTTTGTAAAAGACAATGTGTGTAGGGGGGAGAAGCTCGGGTCTGGGCTCCTGCCAGCGATGGATTTGCAGAGCGCTGCCGCCCACGCCGGAAGGGTGCAGAGAGGGGCATCGTCCCTGCAAGGTCAAGGTGGTGAGGCTGCGGTGGCAGCGGTGACACCCAGCACATGGAGGGTTAGCGGTAGCGATGGCAGTGGGGTCGGGTGGCTGCCAGCGCAGGGGGTGGGTGTCTGGGTGCCCACTCCCATGCAGGGTCCTGCATGGTCCCCCTGTGCTGGTTTTTAGGCAGACCAGGGCAGGTCCCTGGGGCAGAAAGGATTGGATTTATGGGGAGCAAGAACCTGGGGATTACGCCACCAGAGTCTGACCAGCCAAAAATTGTTAAAAATCGGAATATCCGTAGCTCAAATCCAGCTTAAAAGTCAAACCAATCATCCAAACCATCTGCCTCGCCATTGAGGATAATACTACTTTCATTGTTTCCATAAGCTGCTAAGCAGCTTTTCAGCAAGAAAAAACCTCTCTGCCGGGACATTTCCTGCGGTGGGATGGCACGGTGGGATGGGGAAGCGGGACACGATGCAGTGACACGGAGCCTGCAGTGCTGGGACGGGAGAGCAGAGACCGGTGCTGGGGTTCATTGCATCGCTCCATGTCACGGGGTGAGGGTAACCGCTCACGGCCGGCTGCCATCGCCTCCCCGGGAAACCTGCTGATGCAGTACCAGCTCCCCTCCAAGACATCCCAAAACTTTTCTGGAGGCTCTGGCAGCTGAGGGTGATGTGTGACAGCCTGTAACGGGAGCTGCCCTTGCTGCTGCCCACCTGACCTTCTCCCAGAGGTATTATTAGCCCGCCGAGAGCAGCCAGCCTGAGCCACAAGCTTTCCATCTGCAAGCCCTCCCCGGCTGCAGGCCAGGGAGAGGAGCTGTGTGTGATTCCCCCCCATTTCCCTAGGGAAATGTGCCATGCTGAAGGCTTTGAGCCACTCTCCAAAGTCTGCTCTCCGATACCTGGAAGGTGTCCGTGGCCTGCAGAGAGACCAGCCTGTCCTGCCTCTTCCCGACCCTCACTGTAGTGTCCCATCGAAGTAGCTGCCATGCAGGTCACCCTCTCCCAAACCACCACCCCTCTCCCAAGACCTCACTCTAGCAGCCTCTAAGGTGATATAAGCTGATGTCTCTATTCCCATCTCCAGCTTCTCCAGGTGACAAAAGCATCATCCATCATGCCCTTAACTGACATCCTTCCTGACATATAATTACATCCCCTTGGCCCATGGATTTCACAGCAGGACATGTATGGGTACAAAAAGGTCTAAGTCACATTATTTTTGTGAGAGCAGGGACATGCTTGGGTGGAAGATGTGCCCAGGGTGAAAATCCACTGTTGCCTGTGAGTGTCCGGATGCGGTAAGAGCACAAGCACTTGATGAAATCACCCCGGAGTCACTTACATTACACATTTGTGCTGGCATCTGGCTGCTCCTCCTGGCTTCGCTCAGCATGAGTTTGCTTGGAGACTTTATTATCCTGTGGGAAGACATACCTGAACCAAAACTGAGCTGTTCTCACATGGAAATAAGGAAGGAGAAAGAGCTGTTAGATCAGCAATCAACAAGCCAACAGGAAACCACGCTCCTGCAGCTCATCCAGCTTTAACTTTGTCGTATTTTAAGTGCCTGGCAGTGAGCTGGCCCTTCTCTTCCCCTGGGAGAGGCAGAGTGTTGCCAGCTCACACGGGTCTGCCGTGGGATTTGCCATCTCAGCTGCAGAGCCCCAGATTCCAGAGCCCTGCGGTTAGCGGAGACCAGCAGTTACCACCTGGAAAATGACTTTGCAGCTGCCACAGAGCCTTTTCCTCCAGCTCAGTGCAACGGCATCAGGCTGTGGCACCTCCCGCCTGCTCCACATCCCCAGGTTAGCTCTGACTTTGTTCCTCCTTGTGAAGACTCTCCTGGCTGTTTGGCTCCTCTGTGGTGCCCGACCATGGCTCAGCAGGGAGCGTGCCAGGCTCCAGGGATGACCCTGTCCTTTTCCACTGCCCAGCTCCAGCCTGGACCTCACACAGGGGATCTTGCAGCCACCAAACCCACATCACTGACTTAATTAGGGAGAGCGGCAGTTAGTGACACAGCAGCAGAGTGAGAGGAGAAGCCCTGGCCTGTCAGTCTTGTCTGCTTTGCAGTGTTAGGCTGACTGCTCTGACACCTTCCCTAATCAGCCCAGGAAGACACCGTGTCTTGACCGCGACAGTCCAGCAACTGGGCTGCACGTTGGACCCCTGGTACAAATCCTACCTGGACACAACTCATGTGCAACACAGCCAGCTCCCGTGGGTCGGCTCAGCATTAAATGTCTGCAGAATTTCATCCAGCAGAGCAGTCCGGTAATCTTCCCCATGGGAAGACTGGTGGGTGACACGCACAGTTTTACTTTTCTGCATGTTTGTGTCCTTCCTCCACGCAGCAACGTAAGGGTTATGCTGAGAGTGCAGAAGAGGACGGCACTTGGTGCCTGCATCCCTTCCACGGGGTGTTTCCAGTCCTGTGGATGAACACAGGCTCTTTGATCTCAACATCAGAGATATCCAACCACAGTGATCCAGGGAAACGCAGCTGGGAGGCACCGGCAGGGTCAGTCTCTTGAAGCTGTGTTAGGCTCAGTGCAACGGTTGCCAGGGGGGTCCATAGATTTCCATATGCCACAAGCCATAAAGCATGCACTGGAGGCCCAGCGCCAGCATAAATCATCTGTTGTACACATGACAACAAGCCACAGAAACCACAGGGAGCAGCAGGCGAGGCCGGGGTTGTCACCGTGTCCCTGCTGCACATGAAAACTCAGTCATGAGTTCCCAACGTGGGAGCGGATACCGCTGTCTCCTGCTCGTCGAGGACAGTGCTGGGCTGGCAGAGGGAGCTGCTCCCACTCTCTCCATCCTCATCATCCTGCTGCAAGAGGGATTTGCTGCTCCGAGGTGCAGAGAGCAGGATCTGGACTGATGGTGCTGTGGCTGGGCTGCTGATCCCACGGGTGGCATTTCCAAGATGCTGGCAAGCAGCCCCTCAAGAGGAAAGCAGCTCAGCCAAGCCTGCAATGACTTGCTGAGATGGGGTAGGCTCCTTCCACTCTCACATCATGTGCTGAGATTTGTATAAAAGGGGATTCTTCGCAGGATGGGCTGAAACACGGAGGATGACGTTCACAGTGTGCTGCTCACAGACCGCAGCTTGAACATCCCTGGGACCAGGGTGAGCCCCAGCCTCTGCCACAAAGCACTGGGCTCCTTTTGAGGTCAGCCTGGACCCGTGTGTCAAGTCACAGGACAGGGCTCTGGGCCACTCGTGCACATCAAGTGATGCTACATATGCCTCTAGCACTGCCTGGACCCCCAGCTGTGGCACAGCCTCTCTCCCCATCCCATGTCTGAAAAATTAAGGTCTTGTTCCTCACGTTCCCTTGCTGCTGTTCGCTGAACAAACCCCCGACTCCAGCGCAGCGCTGCCCCTTCTCCCGCACAGAAGCCCATAAGCTTCCTCCAGCCACGGCCACTCCTGTGCGCTCCCCAGATTTTGATTAACTCCAGGCTCCTCTCTCTTCCCAGCCCCCTGGGAAATAAAAACCTCCAGTGATGCAGATTGTTTCCAGCTGATGGAGAAAGCAGGGGGTGAACCTGCCAGCAGTGGCCACACTTTCCTCTGAGAAGGGGCTCAGCTGGGGATGGAGTGGAGATGGCTTCTTGGTGGCCAAGGATGCTGGCAGCCAGGGGGGTGGCCCTGTGCCCTTCTGGGGCAGCCCAGGGACGCTGGGAATGAGCTGGGTTCCCAGTCACTGCTCAAACGCATCCCAGTAAGGAAACCATATGGAAAGGAGGCAAGCTCAGAGATGGAGACATTGCAGCGTTCCTCGAGAAGCTGGGCTTCCCCTGCTCTGTCACAGTCCTTTGCAAGTGACCTTGGTCGCCTCCCTTAATAGCCATGACTTGATTCCATCAGAAACTGGCTTCCAGGTCCTAATCCCAGTGCCAGTCAGTAGTTTTGATTCCCCAGACTGCACCACAAAGCTGTAAGTCAGGTCAAGTGGGAGCATCGGTGGCTGCCGCACTGAGGGAGCATCCCTTCTCCCACGAGCTGGTCACCAGAGTGAGCTCAGCCAAGACAAAAAGATCCAGCAATGAGAGTGCAGCCACCCCGCGTGCCGAGCCCCGCTCCATCATCCCTGCCTACTCCTCACTCCCATGGACATGTGCACACACGGCAGCAGGACAGGCGATGCCAAGCGCTCCTCGGGCACCGTCACCTGATCTCCGCATCCCTCTCCAAGCCTGGACAAAAATAAACCCGGGAGTGCTGCAGCGGAGCCGCTCTGGCAAAGCAGGCCTGGGCTGAGCCCATTGTTCCAGAGATAATGCTGGTTCCAGTGAGTGATCGGGGAGAAATGCAGATATTCCCCGCGCGCCTCTCCAGCCTCCTGCTGCAGAGAAACCATGGCTCTGCCTCCGGGAGCGGGTGGACACAATTGCTGCTCCGCAGCCCTCAGCTGAGCAGAAAAGGACTTGTTTTTTTCCTCCCCATGTGAATTTTCTTGTTGATAGAAGGTTTCTTCCTTGTGAGCGAGGCTAAGGTTTCCACAGGGATTATTTTTTCCTTAGAAGTTTTTATTTGTTTAAGTAGAAGGGTGAAAAACCTCCCTACCTCATCCTGAAAATGAAGATCCTGAAGCCCTGTCTCCTCCGGTTCTGGCAGGGCACATTGCCCCTGCTGTGCAGCATCCTTTTGCTACGTAAAATTGGCATCTCCTTGCAGCTACCGTGGTGTTTCCAAGCATGTAAAGAAATACCCATGGAAGGGCATGCTGAGGCCTGCCAAACTCATCTCAGTCATGACCTAAGTTGGTGCTTGGTTGCAAGCGTACAAAGGCGATGCAGTAGCTGTGGCTTTGGCAGGAGCAGGGTTAGAGTGAAACCAAGGGAACGCCACAGAGTCCCACTGCAAAGAAGGCTGGGCAGAACCAGCAATCTGGGGTCTTTCAGCACTCAACAAGACACACCTGACACAAGCCAGCCCTGCAGTGGGATTCACAGCTTCCATGGTACCTGCTGGGCTTTCACATTCCCTTGGCAGGCTGTAAAGTTGCCCTCACATCCCTGGTTTTCTCCAGATGTATTTCTACAGAAATACATGTATTTCTACATCTCTGTGATGTAGAACAGTGCAGAGAATCTGCCCCAGAGGATCTTCACCTGCAGCCACCCCCAGCACAGAGCCCAGCCGAGCTCAGGACGTGCCCTGACTGCACAAAAAGCTTTGCCACGGGAGCCTCCCACCAGCAGAACTGAGATGTGGGCATCAGCTGCACCTCACACTGCTCCACTGGCCAAGTCTCTTCCAGGACCCCTGGCCCTAAGCTGGAGACATCAAAATCCCACACATGCACGCTCCTTCCAAAGAGCCCAGCGTGCTCACAGCCTGGCACGGCGATAAAGCAGGAGAAACAGACGGATCTGAACCGAGAACTAAGAAAGAAGGCTGCAGCAATATGGTCTTGAAGAAAGCAGGAGCACAACCCCGTGGCTCCCATTCCCTGCCACTACCCTCGCTTTCCAGTGTGCCTCACGCTCCGAACGCCTCAGCTTCGCCGAGAGCCGATCTCCTGGTGTTTGTTGGGCCGTGGCCCCATCCGCATCACACAAACGGCAGCTTGAACTCGGGTGCATCCACTGAAGAGCCTCCTGCCTCTCCCAGCAACATGCCAGGGAAAAAATCACAAGGCACTGGGGTAAGCAGCTCTCCTTGTCCCAGTACGGCCCTGGGATGAAACCCCTGCCAGCCCCCATCGTGACAGCTTTTTGTGTGTGTGTCCCCAGGCCATACCTGTTTCTTCTTCAAAAGGCATGACGGCTTCACTGTCTATTTTTATCCAGCCCACTGCTAAGTAAAAGCAGAGTTGACACTGACTTCTGTAACAAAAAATTAAAAAAAAAGGCATTTTTCTTATTGTGTGGGAAAAGATCCATGGGTTGGGTTTTCTTTTTCTTCCCCCTTAACTTGGAGATCTCCCAAAGCAAACAAGTGCGGTTAACTGGAAAATAGGATGATTCACCAGTCCCCTGGGCAGATGGTACCCGGGGTCCTCTATTCTCCAGCTCCTGGCAAGGAAAATGCCCCCTATAAAACTTAAAACAAATAGACAATCCTGTATCCATCACGGGATCTGTTTTGCAAAGCCAGGATGTCTTCAGTGACCTCCTGCGTGTGCCCAGATCCTTTGGTTCATTCCATCGCGGTGTTTCGCGCCAGAGGGGCAGTTTGGGGTGTGCAAGGACAGATCAGGAGCACGGGAGGCTTCCAAAGGTTGCAGCCTGCCCGTAGATGCTGGAAGCTGAGCAACACACCGGGTTACATCCCCAAGCGAAGGGATGGAGCAGCCTTGAGCCAGCCCAGGAGCTGGAGCAGAGCTGTTGCTGCGTGACGAGGTGTGTCCTCCTCCGTGGAGCATCTGCCACACGATGCCCTTGCTCTGGGGTGGCGAGAAGATGCTGACACACAGAAAAGCCGGCCAGAAGATCCCAGTGGGTGAACGCACAGTAGGGCCAGAGTAACGAAGCAACATTTATCTTCCCTGCAGCCTCTGACATGTGCCACAGGGAGACTGTTTTCAGTGACTCAAATCCCATCTGGATAGCACAGGAATTAGCTGTCATTCTCAGAGATGGGAAAGGCCTGTTTTTAACCTGCCCCAAACTCCTCCCTCCTGTGGGCAATGGGACCAACCGAACTTGTTCATCCTTATTACATTCCCCTTACAGACACCCAAGTCCTGGCCTCAGGAGCAGCAGGGCTGACACTGCAATGTGGCTTCATCTCAGGGGCATCCCAAGTCAGTGATGCAGCAAAGGGAAGGGCTCTTGGGGCATCACAGTCCCCGAAGCACCTCCCACAGGGAAGGTGTTGCCCATCACCAGTGTCTTCTCAAGACAATGATGGTGCTAGAAAAGAGCAGAGTGAAATCAGGAGCTGAGAGGGTCCTGGGGTGACCCCAGAGCAAACTGTTCCCTGTTGAGAAGCTGGTTCCTGGACATCAGGGACAGGGCTGTGTCCAGGGTCTGCCTTTCCCTGCTTGGGACATTACGACAGAAGAGGAACCCAAAGCACAGGCTGAGAGGCCAAATTCCCAGCACTTTAAAATTCCCTCTTGGAAGATTTTTGGCTGCTGGAGGCCTGGGTTATTTCTGGCTGCGCTCGGCAGGAGTGTTTTCCCTTGTGCTCTGTAGCAGGGCAGGGATGAACAGAGCACTCAGCTCTCTGCTGGGACAGCCCCGTTGCCCTGGCAGCACCAACATGAGCTGTGTGCCCTCTCCCTGCTCTCCAGGCCAGGGATGAGCTCCCCAGGATGGGGATCAGCTCATGAACTGCTCCCTGCAGAAACACTGTAAAGTTTCTTCCTTCTTCTTACCTTTACATCAGACCTGTTCAGCCCAAAGGGGCCAGCAGCCCCCATTTCTCACATCAGGTCCTGTCACCCTCCCTGGACTTGCTCCTGCATCGCTGCTGGAGGCAGATCAGAGACTTCTGGGTTGCAGAAATGCTTCAGCTCCTAAGAGGGCTCTTGGGATAGAAAGAACAAGGTTTATTAAGCAAGCCAGAGACGATAAACCTCAAAATAAGTGACAGCCGATTGCAGCGTCACCTCATTGCCCACATTGCCACAGCTGCTCTGGGCATTTTTATCAGCTTTACCCTCCTCCTGTTGCCTTAGTATTTTATTCAGATGCACCCACTCACCCCCCCTCATGCCTTGGGGTGGGCAGCAACCTGCTGCCTTGGTACCCACTCCTCCGCCTCTGCCCAAATACGGGGCTGTGACAGTCGCTAGGTCACCTCTGGGCACGCCTGGAGAGGGGTTAAGAGGAGAAATCCCATTTATCTCAAATTGTGCTATTACAGGTTTAGGAAGAAAACACAGCCAGCACCCAGGAATTCTGGTTTGGCAGAGACGGGGCAGGAGGTGTTTGGGTCTGGGGGTGAGAAATTATTTTAGGGCTACGATTGCTTCTCTGAATTCCCACCCTGTTCCCAGTGAGGGGGCTGGGAAACGCTGGCTCTGCAGAAGGCTCAGCTTTTGCACAGAGATATTCAACAGAGCCAGGCTTGTCCTGGAAGAGTTAAACCCACCCAGTCCACCCACCTGACTGGTCCCATTTCCCCAGCAGCATGGTGTTCAGCTGCAGCAGGAGGAAGGGGGGGTGCAGCCCCTGCCCCACACCACCCACCCAGCTGCTCTGCCTGCTCCTCCGGCCAGCTGAATAAGCACCCAGCACTGGGGGATCGTGTGCTTAGCGGTCCCAGGGGCAGAGTGGTGAGGGAGGTTGGAAAGGCACGAGGTGAGCGAGGCGGGGGTGAGAGATGCAGTAATGACCTTTGCCCTGGCATCCGGAGACAGGCGGATGGCTGGGACATGGTGGGTGGTCTCTGGTCCACACCACATCCCTGGAAAGGGCAGAGATGTACACTCTGAGCCTTCCTGTGTGGGGAGCTGGCTGAGGTGCAAGTGTCCCAGGGCTGGGACATGAGGTTGCCTGGATTTACTCCAGCCACAAACCTTGTCTGGTCTGGCTTCAGCTCAGAGCCCAGTGATCCGTCACCCAGGATCCCAAACCACCCCACAACTCACACCCGACTCAGCCCCAGGGACTCCTTGCTTGGATCCAGTCCCCAGCTGAGCCATAGCAGCCTGGTGGACAGTAGTTCCTGTCTTTCCAGAGGGCTCCAGGCAGCTGGAGGGACCCTTTTGGTCATACCCTGGCCATTGCATGGTGGCAGTTCCCGTGGGCAGTGGGGACAGGGAGCCTCAGATGGTGGCTGCTGATGTGGGAAGGCTGTGTCTCCTGTGCAGAGGGGTCAGTATGGGACCAGGCACCCACATGCTGCTGAGGTCACCCCACAGGAGCTGCCCCTTTGGTCTTTCCTCTCCCAGAGGGAGAAGGAAGGGAATATGGAGGAAGGAGAGAACAGCCCATTTTAGGCCAGACTTGTTGTGCAGACACACCTGGAGATCATTGCTGCCACAGGCTTCTCACAAAGGACCTTCACCCTGTAATAGCCCTGCAAGTCTAAAACAGGGTCCAGCACCAAGCCCCACGAGGTGCCAGGAGACACGGGTGATGTCCTCGTGTTCCCACTACCCCACCCCTCCTGCCTGCTGCTCTCCATGGAAATTTGCTATTTTCCCCCCCGATAACAAACCCTGCTCAGCACTGGGTCTAACTGGAGCTCCCCTCCAGCACTTCAGCCTCCCAGCATCAATCCATCTCCCAGACTTAGTGTCACCAGCGCATCATGGAAAATAGTATTGATCCAGCAAGGTGGTGACTTAATTTGAGGGCTCTAATGAGCCAGTGATTTAACCTTATTACACAAAGGTAAGTAGAGCTGCTGAGTGCCCTGTGCCAGGGGGGACCTGGTTCTGCTGTTGCCCACCTCCTCAAGTGAGAAGGTGCCTCCAAGGATGTGTCGGTGTTGGCAAAGGGCTGGGGTGGTTGTGCCCAGAGCTGAGTCACCACCTTGTGCCCCAAGGCTGGAGTGTTGATAATGCCCAAAGTCACAAGGGAGCTCAGATCCAGCATGACCCTCTGAGAGCAGCATCTCTCAGCATTGCTCTCTAGTGCTTCCCTCCATCTCCTGCCTTCTTCCTCCCCACTTGCCTCCTGGAAGCCTCTTAGTGTCAAGTTAATGTACTGCCTGAAAACAGCACATCCTGCTTTCAGAAGATAGTAGAAAACCCAGGGGAGAGCACCCATTAGGAGACTTTCAGCCTCCTACCAACTCACTTCACATCCCCAGTAAAGTCCTTTAACTCACTTCCCCTGTTAATGTACCACACTAACACGGTCACCCTTTAACTCGGATGTATTTGCCCTCCCTTCCCTCAGGCCACATGTCTTAGCTGTCTGGATGTCTCCTTTGGGTCTTCACAGCTTTTGGGACACAATCAGGACAGACCTGGGCGTCCCCAGGACTAAAACACTACTGTGGGATGGAGCCAAAAGTCCCAGCTGTGCCCAAAAGCAGCAGGGAGGGCGATGGGGGCAGCTGATGTGCTCCTCACTTGTGAGCAGCCAGGCATCAGGTAGTGGAAGGAGGGAAGCTACAGCCTTCTCTGACCCACAGTCTGGGGAACACATCCTCTGTGGCCTGGGGCAGCTCATGCTTACACCAGCAGCTCAGTTCTACAAATACCAGGGTGATGACTTTAATTCTGAGCCCTCTCCTGCTGACAACAATGATTTTTCCAACCACCCTGATGACAAGCTTGTAATATCAGTCCTACCATGCTGCGTCCAACAGAGCCCTGATCTTTCCTGGACTCCTGGGACACCACCATCACCTTCTGCCCCTTCCAGAAGCATTTCCTCTCCTCGGCTGGAAGCAGGTGCGCGCTCCTGATAACTCTTTTTTCTGTCCACAAAGGAAATGGGGCGTGAGAACAACCCTGTCCAAGTGCAGGGTAACAGCCCTGCTCCCACTCAGACTTGCAGTAGTCTCTTCCCCGTGCTCTTGCCAGGCCTGCAAACGCAAGACATCATTGTGAATAGAAAACAAAGGCTTAAGTCTTCCTAAGCCCATGATCCCATCAATGTCTCAGCACAACCTAACAACAAGGATCTCCTCCTCCTCCTCACAGCTGGTGGGGGCAGGACACAGCACACGTTGGCATGACTGTCCCTGCCTCCAGGATTGTCGCTGCCAGCTTAGAGAGATCTCAGCACATGGAGAGCAGATTATTGCTCTCACCAGTGTCTTGCAGGTGTCGGTATCTCTGGGACATTGCAGAGCTACACTGTCCTATGATTTCTTGGTGTAACCAACCTCAGCAGCCTGTGAAGGTACTGTCTTAACAGTGTCAGGAGCAAGTGGCTGGATGCAACATCCTCAGGTTCATACACTCTTCCCAGCTGTGTATTAGCATCTTCCTAGCTCTCCTGCTCCAGAAGATCTGGGCAGTGAATGTGGATCCCTATGGAGAAGCATAGCATAGATCTGGCAGCCACATGTAAAAAAAACCCCACAAATCCAAACCAAAAAACCCCAATAACAAACCAGAAAAACTCTTGGAAAGAACCACAGAGTGAAAGGAAGGAGGAAAAGAGCTCTCTGCCTTCTAGTCCTTCAGGCAAGCGTCACCTATAATGGACCCTACAAAACCTGGGCAACTTCATCCCTTCTCACACATGTATTCAGGAAGAGCGGATCACCAAGGAGAGGGTCAGGGAAGGATCACCTCCTCCACTTTGTCCTCCTACCCACCACCAGCCGTGGCTGGCAAGGACAGGGAGCAGGGTTAGTGGGCTTTCTCCAAAAGGAGGGACTGGAGACACCATGCTCTCGCCTGGTTAACCACCAAACCAAATCCACTTGTCTCTCTGCACATTCCCCAAACAGTCACAGCTTCAGAGACACGTTCTCCCAAACGCCCTCCCCTCACCACCTCCTGCGTGCAGAGACTCGTACGTCACTGCCTGTGGAGGAGAACCGGTGGGCTGGGGACCGAACTTTGGTCTGCGTGGGAAGCTCCCCGCACGCAGCAGTAAGGGCGAAGTTTAACAAGGATGTTCAACAAGATCCAACAGCTTAAGAACCCCCAAGATCTCTCCCAGGATTACTGGGCGCTTTAACGCAGCAATAACTCATTAGCAGCATAGAAATCCCCAAAGGAAACCTGGAGCGGGATGTGGGGAGGGGGAGAGAGACTAGGAGGGGATAAAGAAGCTGGAGAATTGCCGACCCCTGCCCTTTCTCACTCTTTGACATGCAAATTACATTTCCATTTCAAGGAGGAATGAAAAACCTTTACATCTTGGCAGGGCTTGGAGAGACAGGGCTAAGGCAGATCCATGGAGTAACTGCCTCCATCAGCCAGCCTGAAATTGTACCCTACAGCGTATCCCCTACAACCCCCGTTTTAAACCCAGTCAGCACTGGGATTTCTTTGCAGCCATAGGAGTTGCAAATAGGTTGCTGGGAGAGATGCATGCCAAGGGAGAAAGGTTAAGCAGACATTGCACCCTGAGCAGGGGAAAAAAAAGAAGGATCCAATTCAGCTTTGCAGTTTCTAAAACAGTCTCGTTAGATCCTGAGTGAAGTGTGCGCAAGCAGTTTTGGCAAGGAGAAACAAAAGACCTGAGGAGCGAGAGAAAGGATGAATGAACAAAAGACGGGAAAGCTGCACACGTTTTCAGTCCCTGAAGCTCACTTGTCTCTCTTTTAATGCCCAAGCACTTTTCTTCACAAGGCACCTTTGGGAAAAGCAGGAAATGGGGGGTGGGAGATTTACTACTGCCAGTTTTTCTCACTAGATCCTATTAAATAAAAAGAACGGGAGCAAGGAGAAATTCCCAAGGCGAGAAAAAACCCATCATTAATTGACAGGCCCCTGGGGGTCTGAAGCAGAGACGTTGAGTTGAATTCAATTACAGACCCGGTCAGGATCAGGCAGGAAGATGTGGCTTCTTTCACTGTGTCAATTAAAGAAGTGACTGGGAACGATAGCCTTCTCCGCACAGCCTCTGACCCATGAGTCAAAACGTGCTTCCATCCGGCACTGCCTGATGGCTCCGTGGCTCCCACTGGGAACATATGGGCTCACGGGCAGTGCAGGGATGCCAGAAGGCATCTTTACAGGCTGGGCACTCGATAAAACCAAGCTTCATGCCCTCAGCAGAGACTGCTGTGCTCTGCAGGAGGGTGGCATCATTAACAGTAATTAATTTGCAGCCAGTGTCCTTTTCCTTTGTGTTACCTGAGCAGAACCGAGCACACTGCCTAGCTTAGTGCAGCAGCACCCACAGCTTACTCACAGCGTTTGGGTATATAGCTTTGTGGGTCCCTGTTTAGCATTTTCCTTAGGGAACTAGGAGCTGACCAGCCACACTGCCCTATGGCCATGTGAAAAGAGACAAGGTGGATATGTTTTCAGGAGGTATCTGGGGATGGAAGTGTAGCATCAAGTCACACACGCACCTTCCTGGCCAATGGAAGCAGGTACGGCTCCGTTCATACCAGCTGGGTCCTGCCCTGCTTGTAGCAGGAACCGAAAGCTGGAGCATACAAAACCAAAAATGAGATGCCAGGGAATATCACATCCTTTTCCCCTCTCTGTCCTCCACCTTAGGCTAGGGTTGGGTATCCCCAGTTTTCAGCCTTCCATCATTTCACCTGCAAGACCATCACACAGTTTAAGACATGCAGAGCTGTCCTGGCTAATTCACTTACCTTCTCTCCTCCTCCTGTGCCTTGATCCTGTCCCTGTTGCTCACCTCCAGCATTAGAACCGGCACTGACAGACCATAACAAACCAGCAGCAACCCGCACCTCAAACAACACCAAACAAATGCACACGGATGCACCCAGGAATGGGCTGAGATAATTTGCTGGGTGAGGTCCTAAATGCAAAGCATTATACATGTGTTGGGGGAAATAAAGAGGAGAAACCATGGAAAAGGGAGAAAAGCAGCAAGGAAATTCCAGGCTCAGCTGGGCAGGGCTCAGAGCACGGCCCAGGGAAGAGATGGGGCCAGAGACACCTGTGCTGAGCACTGACAAAGCAAGGCAGAGCTGTCAGCATGGCTGCATCCCCTGCTTCCGATTCCTGCTGGGTTCAGGCGAGCAGGAGCGTGTCCTTTCTTTGTAGGACCAGAGCACTTCAAAGGAACCTCCACTCCATTGCCACTGTCTCCTCCTACCTGCAATAACCTGCAAGTCCTCCCATTCTCAGCTAACTGCTCTCATCAAAGGACTAACAACATTATGTTCCTACTGACACCATTTTACACTTTGAAAAGGATCTCTCTTTCTGCAGATTCCCCTTCAAGGGCTGAAGACATCCTTTCTTCTACCAGTTCCCACGACTTTCCCTCCCTTTTGAAGACATTTACTGTGTTGAACAGTCTCCATTGCAGCACAAACAGCTTATTTCTTACCATCCTAGGTCCAACGTGCCTGACCAGGTCACAGGATACCATGGGCTGTTCCAAAAACCTTCCTGGCATCCTCACACCCTCCCTCCAACAAAACTGGTAACAGAAAGGTCGAATTCCCCTCTGCCAGCATGGCCCAGAGTGTAGGGCTCCTAGCAGTAAGGAGGCAGATCCTGAGCTCTCTGTGGACTAGCTGAATCCAGGAACACCACAAAATCAGCAAGAACAAAGACATCCTATACAAGCACTTCTATATACGTAGCGCTGGAGTGCTCCTCTCTAGCTGGTGCTAAAGCGGCATTGCTAGCACCTGGGGAAGGAGATCCCCAAGAGACGGGCTAATTGATTGAATTATTGATGACTGGTTAAAGGATAGCTGCTAATTGGTGGAAGTGGCTGGGCAGGGTGGCGTGTTGCTGGAATAACTTCTCCAAGGCTTTGGGAAGGAGAAAGAAGCCAAGAGCAAAGGATCTGTGCAGTGTCAGGCAGGGCCTGGAACGGGAGGAATTTCTATTTCTCATGTTCTTGGCTTATTTACAACGATTCCCAAAACTCCTCTAATGGATGGATGAGCAGGATGAGCAATGCTTTGTTCCCGGCCCCAGAGCACAGTCCCAGCAGCCAAGGGAGAGATTTGTTACCGTCAACAAAACCCAGCAGTGTGTGGGCAAAGGAGCTTTGCTGCTGCAGCTCCAAACGTGGCCTCCAGCGTTACCTTTGCAGCGACCCAAGCCAGGCCCTCAGCTTGGGGGAGGCTTGGGGGCTGATGGTGTGGGGACCATAACTTGAAGCCTGTGAATTCCTCTGACCCCCACCACAGAGGAAGTGGAAAGGACGGGCTATGGAGTCAGAGCTCTGGGAAAGCGCAGGGAGGGAAAATGTTATGCCCCTTCTACCTGGAAGCTTTTGGGCTCATGCCAGAAACACTTCTCCATCCAATAGAGCATCTCCATGACCCAAGACACTTCCAGCATCTCTTCCTCTTCTTTCCCTGCCTTTTTCAGCTTCCTTGGAGCTCAGAGGGTACTGAGATGTCCTGGGGATGAAAGAGCAGGCAGCCCCCAGTTGAGATGGTAAGAAATGCTCTCCTGCCCCAAGCAGTAGGCACATTCCTGAGGAGACACTCCTGCGTGCAGCACACACCATGTGTTTGGGAGACTCGTCAGCAGGCATGAAAGGAGGGGAGAGAAGGAAGAGGCATGTGCTGTACCCGCTGGCACTGACTGAGGCTTTGTTTGCTTGGTCTCTCCAGCCCTCATAAAAGTCAAAAGAGCTTTTTAGCTCAGAGCCTGTGGGGGAATGGAGAGGGCTGGGATAAGCGCGGCAGCGTGAGACATCACCTCCTGCATCTCCCCATCTGGAGGACCCAAGAGAGCCATTTCCAGTCCTTTGGTCTTACAGGAATACCTTGGTCTGGATCTCCTTCCTCTGAAAGTTTCTCCCTCTAGGAACAATTCAGTAAGGCCACAAAAAAGGTGGCCAAGACCTAGATGTCCCAAGGGTGTTGAACTTCTGAAGGGCTCAGCTGGCAGCCGAGCAGGGACCAAAGACTAAGAGAGGAAGGCAGGCTCACCAACTCCTTCATCTCCCCCTTCCCACTGAGATGTAGTAAGGCAGGACCAAAGGGCTGCCCAAGACGGAGAGCATTTCGGCACAGGGAGCACAAGCACTCCCAAACCCATTCCTCCAGCCTGGGAACCACCATGGCAGCAGCCGAAGCAGCAATTTCCCCTGCCTGGAGGAAGGGTAGGAGTGAGGAGCGCTTAGCAGGAAGGTGTAAAGGGAAATCCTGTTTTACAAGGCCCAGCCAGTCCTGCTTGTACCAAGTGACAGACCTGACAGCAGCATTTAGTGACAAAACACAAACAGTGTCTGGCGGGTACAAAACAACAGCGAGGACTCAGCGGTCTCTGCCCCAGCGGGTATTTGGATGCTGAGAGACAGTTCCCAGGTAGCACGTGGGGCTTTTTATTTGAAAACTGCTGCTTTTATTATTATCTTTCCTCCCACTGCAAAAGGCAAAGAGAAAAGAGCGAGGGAGAGTCGTTTGACAAGCTGAAAACTTTTATGGGGGAAAAAAAATGAATAAGTGGGAAAAAAAATGAATAAGTAGTGGTGGGGGGGGAAAGAATTAAAAGTACAAGTCACTTTGTAAAGAAGGAAAAACAAAGTCAAAAGGCTCAGGGCTGAGTCAGTGTGTTGCAGGGTTCGTGAGGGAGGCTCTCTCTTTTGGAAATCAGCACTCGGAAGGGCTCTGCGTGTGTGCGTGAAGCTATTGACTGACTGCATTACAGCCACTTATCCCCCATTAAGCAGCAGGCAGCAGTTTGATCCCAAACAGCAAGGAATTAAGAGTAACTCTACCCTGCGTTTCTAGAAAGGTTTCCATCTCCGAGGAATCCAAAGTGCTTCAGCAGCCCTCCGGGGAATGCAGGACTGACATCCAGACGCTTCTGGGGTGGAGGCTGGCAGTGGGACAGGCTGCTGTGTGCAGCGGTGATGGGAGGGAAACCCTTGCACTTCTGTAAAGAGCTACAGGATCTCTTTTATGCGAGCAGAGTAGAAAAGGGTTGGCTTCCAAGGACACAGAATATAATTAGCCTATCTCAGAACAAGTAGCGATTCCTCCCCTGCTAAGCTTCTCCCAGTTCAGCTTCAAACACATCATCTCTCCTCTCTGCTCAGCTGCCAGTGTCTCTGCACACAAGAACCAGACAGCTTTTAAAGTCTGGAAGGGACAAGCAGCTATAGGTCTCCATATAGTTACAGAAAATTTCACTGGTAGAGCTGACTTAGAAAGTTTTTGTTCCTTTCTGCCCCCACTTCAGTTTTCCACCCCCTCAGCTGTACTGATGCAACTGCTTGTGGATCTGTGGGGTAATCAGACCACAGAAATTATCTATTTTTTTAAAAAATATCCTTCCTTGTTTTTTTTTTTTTAAGACGCATTCACTTGCATCACTTCAGAACAGGATCCTTGCAGCTCCCAGTCTCAGAGCAGCACAAAGCTTGATGAAGAGGTGGGAAGAAGCTTCCAGGGGTGAGAAGGAAAGTGAGGGGGACCTTGGGGTCCCTCCGCCAGCTCCTGCTACCCTGAGGTGCTCTACTATGGACTCACCTGTGATGCTTTACCCTGGCAACCTCTGCAGCTCCGTCAAGCCCAGCTCCATCCAGATGTCCCTCCAGCTGGCACAGGGGGACACTTACACTCTGTTGCTTCAGAGATGCTTTGCTGTGTGTCTCTGGCTTCACTGCTACGCCCCAGCTGATGGCAAAGCCGCTGTGTAACGGGTGGTGCTGGAACTGGTGAAGAACTGGGCAGCTCTGAAGGAAAGAGAAACTGCAGCTCCCTTCACGAGCAACCGATTCAACTGAAAGTGCAAGGTTTCCAGATCATCCCAGACCTGTAAGGCAGAACTGTGGAAAGATCTTGAAGGAATGGATGAAATCAGAGTGTTTAACCCCTGCTGTGGTGGCAGCCGTGGAGGTCGCAGCACCTGCACAGTTATGTTGGGCTCAATGATCTTTTCCACCCTAAATGAGTCTATGATTCTGTGCCGTAGCTGCCTCCTCTCACAACATAGCTGGGAGACTTCCCCTCTGCTACAACACATAGCAGTGGTCCTCAGCTATGTTGCTTCTGTCCTGCACCACTCCCCAGGTCCTCCAGATGGGACCTGGGGATGATTATATTTGTTGTCTTGAAAACAGCTGGTGTCCCAATGCCAACTAGTCAAAGAGGGAGCTGTCAAACTTCCCTGTACATCCCTTTGCACCCTCCAGACAGTGCGTGTGAGAGGCACCTTGTTTATGGGCTTGACACTGGGTATGACTTAACCAGCTTTGACAGGGGTGATCCTATTTATAGGAGGAACTCCTACTAATGTCTCTCATTCAATGTCATGTTTGGGAAAAAGTGAAAAATGAAACAGAAATGACCCCTGAGTTTCTACCTCCAGTAGTGGAAATTTCAGCTGCTGACCTGGCCAAGAAGGGCAGCACTGAGCCAGTTTCCTCAAGGTCACCCAGAAGTTCACATCACAGTCCAACTTTCCCTCTTTGGATGTTCTTCATGTCTTGGTTTGGCACTCCTGATGCATTTCAAGTCTGCACCCCCTGCATTTTGGAGCCTTGCAGAAATTCAGCCCTGGCTCAGCTCGTTCCATAAGGGTGGGTGTGAGGAGCTGAAGGAGAGGTTGTATCACTCAGGAGTGGCACAAATGCTTCGCTAAACATGGGTGAAGCAGAGGAACATCCAGCCAACTACTTTTTATTCCCCCATACACACCAAAGACTTCGGCAGAGATCTGCAAACAAGTCATCTTCTTTGTCCCTGTGGGTTTTTCTAGCCTCTCAAAGGATGGCTGGCTACTCAGTTGGCCACCGGTGCTACCCTTTTGAAAGGCCTAGGGTCAACTTCTGCCTCACAGGGCAGTACCCAGACCCCACCGAAGGTGCATGGCTCCGTGCTGAGCGGTGCCAGGAGACAGCACACGTGCAAGGCATCTTCAGCTCCGGGCGGCTAGGATGAGTCAGAGCCAGTCGCCTTTTTCCCTGCGGTGCAATTGTACCAGGCCCTGACAGCATCAGCTGGCTTTTATCACTGCTCCACATCAGAGCTGTCAGTCCTGAAGACAATGGAAGGTGTGCGGAGGGGGAGGAATTGAGCATCTCTGCGCGACGATGGCTTCCCAGAATGATGCCAAAGTGGCGAGCAAAGAGTTTTTGATTAGCAGCCTGCTGCCGCAAGAGGATTAGCGAGGACGTCAGCGACTGTGGCAGCACTGAAATTAAAAAGCAATACTTCTTGAGCTTCCTCTGCTACTGTTTTGTGGGGAAGAGCTTGACTGACGGCGATGAGAGCTCTGGAGGGCACGTAGCCACTGGAAATTTCACCCATGTTAGTGGCCCCATGGATGGAGAGCACCTGCTTTCAGATCTACTGGCTCTGGTGGGGTCTACAAAGGATTTGAGTCACCTCCTCAGCACAAACTCACCCTCCCCTGCCATAACTTCTCAAACTCACGTGTTGCTGTGGCGGTGACAAAGAAAGAGATGGAAAAAAGACTTGAAAACAAGGTGCAGGGGCATTTAGTGAGCAAACAGAAAGCTTCAAGTGAATGAAAGAGCAAACCTTGCCAGCTGAGTTCTCTGCCGAAGATGAGGGGTGTTTGTGTCTCCTCCAGGCATAACAGGGAGTCTCCTGTCCCCCAGGTTTTCTGGGAAGATCACCCACATGGATTCCCAACCGCCCCTCGCATGCGTGGTCCCATGCCTCTCCCTTGCGCCCGGGCGTAGCTTCCTGCGAACGCCCACGGAGTGATTCGTTCTCTCCCCGCACGCTCCTGACGAGATGCCGACGGGAAGGCTGACAGCAGCTAGGCAGCTGGTGGGCAATGCCCAGGGTCTATTTGCCTGCCTTGTTTCATTGCTTCCGGGCAGACTTGCGCCAGCCTGTTGTCCCCACCTTGCACTTACTTACCCACTCAAGTCCCTCCAGCACAGAAACCAGCTTTTTATCCTATTTGTAAAGCACAAAACACAAGGACTTTGATGCCATCTAGATACTATGTTTATCCTCCTCATGACAGAAGTAAGGAAAGTGGTGGTGTGCCGATTATTTTCCAGCTACAGAAGTTAAGTTCAAGGCAGGGTGATTTGATAAAGGTCTCGGGAAATCTGTGAACACTGCTAGAACAGGGTCCATTTCTCCTAGATCTCAAACCACTACCCAAAGAACAAGTCCATCCTTCCCTTCAGAAAGGACTTAGAACAAGTGTGTTTCCCTAAAGCACTGAGTCATTACGCAAAATAAATCGGCGTGGTCTGTGCAGGGCCAGGTACAATGGGTTTCTAAATTAAACCCTTCTAAGTGGAAATGGTAAGACAGGTGTGAGAAGATACCTACAGCCTGGAAAGCTTAATCAGAAATGAAAGCTGCTGAATGGGCTAGGCACAGTCATTTTAGCAAGAATTGCGTGGTGTTGCTGCAAAACAGCAAGAAAATGGCTGTTGTTTGAATGATCCCATACAACCTAACCTGCCCATGTCACAGAAATGCTCAGTCACGATGCTTCTGTGGGCTGCTGCAGTGGCAAAAGTGGCCAACTGTCCTATGGTCCCGGCGATAGCTTTCCATCCAGCTCCCACAGCTAAAATGCCCTGTGATGGCTGAGTGGAATTTCACCTCCACAGTTTTCCTCTGGAAGTGACACATGGGGGAAAGAAAAGATTCAGCATCAGGACAAAAGCTACAAAATAAGCAGAAAGAGAGGAAGTTTAAAAATTAATCAGAGCTCAAAGTGCTGTCAAGTTCCTCCTCCTCCCTCCCTGTGCGGTCACACAGCCGTCACCAAAGATTAGAACTGATCGACTGACCAGGGCAGGGCAGAGAAGATGTGATAATAATGCAGTTTTTCAGTAATTGGCACAGAGTAAGAAAAATCACAGTGCCCAGCATCCTGTGCAATGAAGAGGTACCATATATTCACCATGTGCTGTGCTGGGACCAGACTAGCTGAGCATACGATCTCCAGCCCAGGCCAGTCAGAATACAGGTTTGGCTCCCTCTGGCAGGACCATGCAAAGCCAAACCTGACCAGTTTTCAGAGCATGGCGTTAGACTCTCCTAGAAGGCAACTTACAGATCTCTTCCTCCACCCCCCACTCCTCTGTAGCTAGTTCCTGTTCCCTTGCTATGAAAAGTTTGGTTGTCTTCTCCTTTTCTGGCTGAATCTTTCCACGGCAGTTAGCTGCCATGGTGATAGAAGTTACAGAAATTAGTAAGAAGAGTCATAATTAACAATTGACTGACAGTCCCATCTGACCTGAGACAGTAGCTGAAAGCTGCCTCCCACTTCAATCTGCTTGCCACAAAACAGCCAGGAACATGCAGATTTGCTAGCCAAGGTGGTTTGGCTATTTGGCTACATTCCTACAGTGGCTGTCCTCAGCTGATTTGGTGCTCAGAGCATCAGCGAGGATGTGTCACCATTGCCCTCTTCTGGATTGTCAACCAGGTCTGCTCCAAAGCTTGGGAGATGTCACCGTCTAGTGATGGCAGCATGTGGTGACTCCAAGGGACTGTTTCGTAGGTGACCCCTGGTACCTCACACAGGTGCTTTGCACTGTTTCATTCAAAGACCCTCAGGTTCTTCTACATTTCTCCTTCCAGCGTGGTGACGACACCACAGTGCAGGTTTACAGCAGAGAGTGGATTCAAATGGATGGAGAAAGCAGACAAACTTTACCGCTGGACAGATGACTAATTCAAGGTGTTTGTGAAGGTGTATCCCTGCTAGCCAAAAGGTTGGTGGTTCAAAACCTCCTGGGAACAGGGGGATTGCAGGTTCAAATGCAAGGAGATGTGTGGTTAAGCTGAGGAACTACTTGCCACAGGATGCTGAAGAGGCTAAAATTGTATATGAACTTCAAGGGAGTCTGGAAAAGTTTGTGGAAGATAAATCCGCTGAGGGTTACTAATTACATAGAACTTCTAAGCATTTATATAAGTTATATTTCCAAATGGAATACATATTTATGGAATAAAATTCTTCCTAGTCCTTCCTAAGCACCCTCTTTGGGGATATATATAAGACAGGTTACTGAATCAGCCCTTTGCTGACCCAGTATAAGCACGCTTCCGTTGTTATGAATATGGAAAAGCACACAGATCTAATCAGGGGTCAGGTCCTCAGCTTCTGCCTCAAGGTTTTATTCAGTCTGAGGCAGACAGGGACTCAGTAATTGCTTAGCGACACACTTGGGGCCTGGCCCACCATCCAGCTCTTGAGATCTGGTGTTTTTGTAATGCACAAAATTATGCAGCAACTGCCCTGTTTTATATGGGGAAGAAAATCAGCTCGACTCAACGAAGCCCATTACTTACGGACCGAGCGAGGCAATTTTTCACTCAGCTGGAAAGTATTTCTCCACTTGTCTGTTTGCTGGAGTACGTGCAATACGGTAACACAGAGCATCAAACCGAACTGGTGCTGGGAACGACGGGGCTGTTGTCAGCAGCCAAGGACTGAAAATAGGCAGAAAATGGGAAGCTGGTGAGGAATTTCAGCAGCTTGACCCAGCTCTGTAGTGGACTTTAGAGGCAAGAGCAGGTTGATGACAGCTGTTAATCCCTTCCAGCACAACCCAGCCTTCCTCTCTGCTCTGCCTGTGTTCCCTACTGTTGGATAACGTCTCTCCCAAACAGGGGAAAAATGGGAGCGGACATCTCATCTTTCACCTGGAATGTGGGAAAGGAAAGATGGCAGGAATGGTGAGCCCCTGACAGCAGGGGAGAAGTAGAGAGAATGATGGGTGAGAGAGGCAGGGGATGCATGGAGTGTCTGGTACATGGAAGGAGAATGGGGGATCCTGGAGGAATGGGGAGTAATGGGGACATAGGAGGGCACATATATACCTGAGCCAAGGGTATAGCAGAAAGGATGGCACACAGACCTCTTGGTTCAAGGGATGGATCAGAGGGATGTTGGGTGCCTCTGATACTGATCTGGCAGACAGGGACTATCCGGAAAAGTAAGAATGGAAAGCCAAAAGTATCCCTAGTCCAGTGCAGTCAGTGCCAGCATGAAGCCATAAGTCTGAAGAGTGGGACAGAAGGGGCAATCCTACAGCTGGGGTATATCAACATCATCTCCAACGGGTCTCTGCCAACTGAAGACCCAGACACTGTACTGCAGAGGTCTAGAGAAGGACCTGTGAGATGGAGCTGTTCCCTGTCAATTTTCAAGGGTGATGAATGGGATACAGTACAAGTTGCACACAGCACACATAAAAGATCCTCCTTAGGAGCTGGGTGATAGAGTGCCTGGCAGATAGATCAGGGACTGAAAGTCAGGATTCCTGACACGTGTGTAAACTTTGGCACTTGAAAATTTACACTGGACACAAGACACTCTGTGTTCCAGTTCCCTGCTTTCCAGCGAGCGTAACTGTCAGTGCCTGCCCTAGCAAAACAGCATTCTCCATTCATGTTTGGGGAGCTCCTGGAGAGCAGAAATGGTGCAAGTGCACAGCATTATCTCTTCAGCATCCTGCAAGAGCATACGAGCAAGGTTTAACCTCCCCTCAAATCCGGTGGCAGGTCACAGCGATTGGCGGGTCTCGCATGTGTGTGACTGTGAGTCACCCAGTATTACTGATCTTCATATTAATCTATTGTTGTAAATGACTTGGAGCTGCCTACAGACAATCCTTCAGAATACAGAACAATGGAGAACCTGCACATCTGAAGAAAGCCTCCTCTGCATGGCAACTTATTGCCATCGTAACCAGCATAAACAAGAGCAATTAAGACAATTTCAGAGCATCACCTCCTCCCTCTGGGGTCTTAATGAGAGCACGCTCAGAAGGGGGCTGGAGCAGAAGCAAGCAAGGGCTGGGAGTTAACTTGTGTGGGAAAAGAAGGGTAGGAGAGTTTTAAATTCAGAGGATTGCTTCCTCTCCACCCCATAGTGTAATGCAAAGGGTAAGTAGGGGGAGAGATTAAATCAACTCTGGGGTAGATAGGAAAGATCCAGAGAAGCTATTTGCTGCTGTCTAACCCTCACACCAGGTGTCGGAACCCTGCAGACGTTTTTGCTGACATACTCAGGTAACTAGAAGTCGCTAGAACGCGTGCCACAGGCATCGCTCAAAGTGTAACAGGGTTCAGAGCCAAAGCTCTTGGGAGAAAACAGGGTGGGATTGGATGCATGGCATTTCAGAAGCAAGGCGTTAAGGGAGAAGCTCTTCTAAAGGTGATGACTGTCTATCCCAGAAAATAGAGACAAACCTCAACACGGTGCTGTTGAATTAGTGTATAGGTGGTTGGCACATGCTCCTTAAAGCTTTGCTATATGCTAGTGATCTACAAGCATTCAGATGACTGAAAAGCTGTTTGTGGGTGGCTATGCAGTGTGGAGAAAAGGAAAATTGGGAAGCTCTCCTATGAGGAAACTGCCAGAAGATGAGAGCTTACGTATTAGGGGGACCAACCGGTATAAATACTCCGGGGAAGGAAGGGAGACAGCTCCTATCAGCTTGGTGATAACACCTCTTCCTTCAGCAATCTGGCCCCTTGCAATGGGGTAGAAATGGATGGGACTACAGAGCAGAGCTTTTGTTAAGGTTCTCATATGATCTAATACTGCAGGAACTATATGATTTTCAATTGACTCTTCTTAGATTTAAGGCAGAAGTCAGAAATTAGGTTCCTGCATTGTCACAGGGTATAAATAGCCCTGATCGAAGCATAACAGGAGCTCAGTTAGGTTTTACCCAGTCCAGCAAATGAAGTATCATGGAGTCAAATGTTTGTATAAGAAAGCCATAGGATTTTATCCAGCTACTCTTGCAACAAACTCACCAGCTTCTGTGTAATGTGTGTGAAATGACAGCTATCCTTGCTTCAGGTGGATGACAAAACTCACCCTAGAGCCAAAATGGTTCTTTCCATTCTCTGCAGAGACAATCTTTTCCTTTTAACTTGAAATTTGCTATCACAGATTTGATTGTCTGCTTAAAAAAAAAAAGAAAAAAAAAAGAAGAAAAGTGGCACATTAACTTGCAGAGAGAAGAGAGGAGCTAAATCTGAGACCTCTTATCTGCATCTTCTCAATGCCTAAGTGCTGGATAATTGGAATTGCTGTCTGAGCCATAAACGTTGTTTTGCTCAGATGTTGCTAACCTCATATAGTCTTCTCCCTTCTGCTTTTCTAGCATGGCAGAACCCTGGTTCTGGGGTCTCAGAAGATACGAGAAATCTGACCTTCAACGGAGAGAGATCCTACAGAAACTTTCTATAAGCCAGCAGGAGATAAGTGCTTTGTAAAACGAGAAACCCACTTTCTCTGGAGTCAGGAGCTGCTCAGAAGCAAAGCATCACTCAGCCAAGCCATGCGGACCAACTTTCCCTCAGCAAAGACTTTCAAATACCATAGTTCAGCTCACCCCAGCCAAAGGACTTCCTATCATCAGGCGGGTCTTTAGGAGGGATATGTGAACGAGTCACGTTGTTGTTAATAGCAGCTGAGGAAACTGGGGCTATCTGCTGTGGTCCTCCTTGTCTTGTGCTGGTGCTGCGTGCATCAGATTGGATGGGTGTGCAGAGCCGGAGTCCACCTGCAAACATATATATGAGTGCATGAGGAGGAATGACCATTAGCAGTTGCTGATTCTCAAGACAAGACAGCTTTCCCCATGGATATCTTGTTTAGGTACTGCCTGGAGGGGAACTAGTGAGGACTCAGCAGTTCTGAACATCAGCTTACATATTTAGGAACCTCATGTCAAATGTCTACTAAAAAATAGCAAAAAGGCCATTTGACAGAGAAGAATGAGAGGATGTGAACGGCTGAATCTGTTTTCTACCACTGACTCACCAAGGGACAGGGAGCGAGTCACCTCATTCCTCCAGGATTCAAATAGTCCCTTGTAAAACAAGGCCGACGGAAAAGCAGGCACAGCATTTTCTGTAGCACCCTGGGTTGCACCTGCTAATCCGTGTGTCTGGGCTGCACAGGAGTTTTCAGTCCAGGAGAAAGGCCTGTGGAGAGACATCAGTGCTAGTTAACCCATGCTTTATAACGTTCTGACATCTGGAAGGGCAGAGCAGAATCATTATTGTTAGGATGATGACCACTGTTTTCCTTATTAAGTGGAAATTAAAAATAGGAAGTGGTTATAATTATCATTTTGGACACCATTCCCGTGGCAACATTCTCAACACGCTGTTGGGATTATAATGTAATAGCAAAGTGAATGTCATCCTACAATTCCTTTAGTCACTGCAGCACAAGTGTGAGCCACTGAGATCCCCGCTATCTCCTTCCCCGACGTCCAGCCGTGCATTTCCCGATATGGCTCGTTCCCTCTTTTTGGGGTCCATTGTAACATTAACAAAGGCAGCCAAGTGGTATTGTTAAATTCCAAAGGATGGAAGGTGACGCAGGAAAAAACTCCCACCATCTCTAGAGATGAAAACAATCATCCTGCACCATTCCAGAGGGGAAGAGAAGAATTTCCCAGATAAAGATTTACCACCATCCCCGTCACCTGCTCTAAGGTGAAGTGCTGTTGCCCATTCCAAGCTCACTGGTTTTACTCGCTGCTCCACAGAAGGAAGAGAGAACATGCCTTTGGAAACTGCTAACCTTTTCCTGCATGGAAAACCAAATGAACGTACTTTGTTTGGGAAAGGCTTGAGCTGGGATTCATAATAAGCCATCGTTGACGTGACAGACCTTGTTATTGACGTGGAGCCAAATCTTGAGGTCCTTGCCTGAAGGATCAGGAGGATTTGACCCCAGGACTGTTATTAGCCTTGACATCACCAGCTCCTGACATGGGATAGTTTTCCAGTGAACTTGCTTGAGAATGTTTAGAAATGTCAAGTGGCCGAGCCACGAGGACACAAGAACGAGAAGGTGTCAGATTCGCCCAATTGAACGGGAGAATTCCAGTCCTCCCCCTTGCTCTCGCTGGCGATGGCAGCACTGCTGACAACGTATGTCAAGGCTACACCGCGCTATCGGACCTCCTCTCAGCCCAGGCATCCTTTGTCAGCACAGTCCATGTGTGAGATCCCTGCTAAGTGAGAGCAGCGGGATCCTCAGAGACCCGCAAGAGCAGTTTTTCAGCACTAATTGTATTGTGGTGGATGGAGCTTGTACCAAACCCATTAAGGGGAGGATGGACAATAAGCTGGACAGAAGCCTACAAGTTCTGGTTATGGTGTGGTAGCATTTTGCCAGAAGTAACCTGGTGTCACATCACACTGGCAGCTTTGAGGGTGGAGGAAGGAGAAGGGCAGAGAACACTAAAGAAGCCAGGTAGCTGGAGGTACCTATGTACCACCCTTGAGGTGTAGGAATCCCCATCTGTTTACTCTTACTTCATAGAGGTAAGACTTCTGTGTTTGAACCCCAGAGGAGGAAAGGCTGTGTTAGTCAAGACCTCTGGCCAAACTCTTTCTCCAGGCTGGGAGCAGCTGCTGCACTCCAATACCTGCAGAACAACTCAGCTCACCACAGTTTAAACCAATCTTCTCAACAATATTTTCCATTGTCTTCAACTGTTTTCAGTGCTGCCAACTTTCCTTGGGTACATCCACAGCCTGAATGACACAGTAAATCTTATTCCTGTGCTCATGGACTCAAGCCACCATTCCGGTTGTTGACAACAGTCAAGGTCTAACAAGATCTACCATTCATGCCTCAAAAAACCTTAGAGCATCAAGATGCCATTATCGAGGGATACTCACATTGTTTCATGCAGCTAACATCAGTTCCACTATCAAAAATGATAATGGGTCAGAACCCGTATTGATCATATATCCACCCATCTGTCTTGCCATCCCTCCGCAATTTCCGTAATCCTTGAGAGCACCACTTGTTAGTGTGCTGCAGGAACTCATCCAAGATGCTTTAAGATCCCTAAATTAATCATGGAGAATTCACCTTCCTTTCCACCAGGCAAAACAAAAGTTTGAAATTCAAGGGGAGGGCTGAAATCTACTCGGCTGATTGGCTGGAGGATGCCTTCTCGCCCCCACGTCCCGCTCGGTAACATTTCCAAATATTTTTGGGCAAGCTGAAAACAATCGTGTCGGAGGGGCAGAGAGGGCCTGCTAATACCCTATCGGTTTCACATTCTTAGGAGAGTTCCCACCCCACCGATCTGCCGTCCTATATCAGGCAATGAACCTTCAGCTGGAAACTTTACCCTGGCTCTACCTATTGTCCAATGTTTTCCTTCCTGCCAGATGATTGGAACCACACCAGTTGTTAATTTTACACCTGCTGTTTGTGAATATCCCTGGGTGACCTTTCCGACAACAGCTAGCACAGGGGATTTCTCGGTGGAGAGATGCACATGCATGCATGCGGGAGCAGATAGAAAGGGAACAGGAAGGGGCCTCCCGATGAATGATGGTGGATTAAAATAGCTCGTGCTGGGGCCATAGTGGGATATTGGACAGCAGGAATGATGAAGCGGATGTTTAAAACAGAGCGATGTGTCGATCTAAGCACAGAGGGCAAAACAGTGTTACCGGATCCTTTCCTCTTTCCAGACCTCTCCTTGTACCCAGTTGGCTGAGCAATGCCACCCCCAGAACTTCGTACAAAAGAGGAATGTCTCTCTGAGATGCTGAAGCCAAGGTCTGGAAAGCTGGAAAACTTGTTCATTTGGGAATCTGAAAGGAATATCTGCCCTACAGCCTCATTCATCTCTTCCTCACCTTGGTGTGACTGACCTTGATGCCATCTCTGGAAGGTATTAATCACCCCAAGAGGGATGTGTCAGTACAGCGTGAACAGGAAAAGCCACTGGCTTCGCAGTCCTGAATTCTAGCTGGTCTGAGGAAGTTGCAGGTGCTCAGATATCACTGTGGCCAGCTTTAACACTCAGATTAGGTTAAACAGATCGAGCCCACATTAGAACTGCTGCATTAAGCGCACTCCAGTTATTAAAAATGATTTATGGGGCCAGAGATGGATCAGAGGAGAAAGTGGCCATGGGCTGTAGCCACATCACCTCGACATTTTCTATGGCAAGCTGGTAGTTGGCTGTAGAAAGTGGAGCTAGTACACATATAGGAGCAGGAGATGGCACGTTTCCCTCTGAGGAAATACTGAATATTGGACAAATATCTCAGCACAGTGGTGGATGTCTGCTGAGTGGCAGCAGATGTTCGGGGACAGGCAAGCCTGACCTTTGCGGAGGAGAAATCACTGATGTGGATATCAACAGGATTCTGTGTGCACGCTGCTCAGTCACAGGCCTCCATCCTTCCTGGCACAGCAGCGGTCAGTGTGCCAAGCAATCCCTCTCCTAGCCATCTCAATACATCCTTTCACCAGTGAATGGCTCTGGCTCCAGACCTGATTCTGTTCAGAGATGGTGGGGCAGATCTCGCTATTTGCAAAGCTCCTCTGTCCTCTGATACAGCCAAGCACAACTCAAATGGAAAAAGCCTCCTCAGACCTGAGCCCCAGGTCCAAAGCAAGCTGGAAGAGCCTGGGGCAGCAGCCCCCAACTCCTGTAACTTGTCACAGTAACAGGACAAGGGGATCCCGTGCTATTCTAGATGCCAAGTGAGGCTCTCACCACATCTAAACTAATGCTCACCCCCGACGTATCTTGTGCAAAACAGGAACTCTGAGGGTTGGCCACTTCCCAGAGTGAAGAGCAACGTTCTGCCATCCTAAACTCCTGCTGTAGCTTTTCCCTCAGAAGACGTTGCTCATATCTTCTCCTGACCAAGTGTGGAAGACAGGATTGTTTCTGCAGAAACTCTGTCTACAGGTGCCAGGTGAGTAATCCCAACAGCCTTGTGACATGCCTCTCAGAAAAAGGATGTCCCTGACTAATTGTTTTGCTATGGTGTTCTTGTGATTCCTTCTGAGACTTTCAGGCCAGCAAGCCACCACTTTCTAAACACTCTTGGTCACAAACTCACTCAAATACATGGAGAGCTGCAAACATTATGGTGCACCATGGGCAGCACTGGAAGGGGTCTCTGTGTCATGTACCTCCAAACCCCTGGAAACAGGGCAACAATAGTTGTTATCCCCAAAACAATGTTCCCCTTAGGTAAGTGAAGCCCATCTTTGAAGATGAGGGATGGCAGATGAGCTTCTCTCTGCAGCCTCACAGACATGTTAACAGCTATCTGCATCTCTGCACTCAGTCCTGTCCTTGTCCAACTCAGTTTAGAAAAGGTTTTGTTTTTCTTGGGCTGGTTTTGTTTACAGCCGCTTGACCGAGGCAGAGAGTTCACCAGCAGCTGAATGCAACCCAGGCTCTCTCAAGTGCAAGTTCTCCAGTGAAACATCTGGTTACAAGGCAAGGTCAAACGGGCCTGAAACGGGAGAGGGCCACAGGCTCTCTCCACATAGATGCAGCTAGCTGGGAAAAGAGCAGGCTTTTCTGGGTATGTCTGAGCATTTGGCTGGGAAAGGGAAAAAGAGAGGAAGGAACAGATACTAAAAAAAAAAAAAACAGGAATCAAGAGACTTATTGGTTAAAAATCAAGACCACCCTAGTTGCCACATGAATTGCTGAGTCTTATTTAGCAGGAATTCTAGTTGTTCCCAAATAAACAGAAGGTCTCTTCAAGTCCTTCATTTATACATATTTACCAGTGTATATATACGAAATTCTCTATTCCCCACTATCCTGGAATTACCTCAGATACAGATCTCGGGCAGAACACCTTCTTCCCACCCTGTTCTTTCTATTATTTGCCTCTCACAATTGCACTAGAGCTGGAAGGAGAAAGACAGACCTGACCTGCAGCACACTGCAAACCTTAATCTCCTAAATTCCTTAGGACAAGGACCACCCAGGTGCTCCGTGTTTGCACAGCACCTAGCACCACTGGTCAATGTCTGGTTGCAATAACGACACAAACAACAACATTGTGAACGGTGACAGACCTGCTGAGAACCAAAAAAGCACTTTTAGGAAGCCTAAAGAACGAACCCTTCAACGCAGCTCCAGGGAACGTTAGCAGCAATCTAACACATTTAGGATTTCCTTGATTTAAAAAAAAAAGATTCATTCCTCCTCGGAACAAGAATCAGGAAAACCCCCATGTGAATCAAACAACCAACCAAACACACAGAACACCTACCAAGAGAGAAAGGTTATCATGGAGACGCAGCAGGAACTGTTGGTGAACTGGGATTGATTCATGGGCTAACAAAAATTAATGGAAAATACAAAATTCACTTGATGGTGTTTCTGCGGCATAGGCAGAGCAGCCGTAATAACACTAATCCTTAGTACATGGTTTTCAGAGAGAAACAAGTGAAGAATAATTAGGGGCCAAGCACTATTTCTGAGCTCTGATGCGTCCTCCTTCAGGAACTTTCACTAAATCTCTCAACCTTTTAGTGCTTGAGCATCCTTCTCTAAAAGGATAAGGACAATAGCAGCCACTCACCTACTTCACTGGGTAATGAATGGTTCAGATAGCTCTCATCGACCTCTTCAAGTCCTATACACAATATCCGATGTGTCATGCAGCAGCTCACATCAGCCAGAAAGCTATCATCTCTTAATGGGACTGAGTTTCAAGGGTGATGGACAGGACAAAGCCGGTGGAAGGACCTGGCCTCTGAAACTTTTCCCTCTGGCATCTCTGTCCAAGCTGGGACTGGTTTGCAGGGGGATCCACTTTCCTGTGGAGGGATGCACAGGGCCTGGGGAGGGGGAGGCACAGCTTGCGCTGAGTGTGTGATTGTCATTGCACCGGGTCATGCTGGAATCCAGACGTCAGGGGCAGAAGCATCTTTTGAGGCACAGCACATCAGCTGCTGCCTACATGCACCAGAAATAAAGGACTCCAAATCCGAACCTGGAAACCAACCAAAATACCAGAAGATGGTTGTGGTTCTCATGTGCATAATCTGATGCCTAATTTGCATGCACTGTTTGTGTATCTTAATCCCAGCTTTCCAGAGGATGCTGTCCCATCCTGATCTCATCAGCAGATGGACTACATCTGCCCAAATGAAAGCCACAGTTTCACCCCACTCAGAATTTTCCCCCCAGACTGCAGGATGCAGCTGTTACCCAGGCCCAGGCAAAACCCCACATAGCCAGTTATTCATAGCAGCCTACAAAGGGCACATCTGGATTGGGGCTTCACTCGGACTTGTTTGGGAGTGCAAATGCAGGCCTTCCCTTACTTGGACACAATCCTCACCTTCAAAAACTTCTTCACAAAAAGCCGGCTACGTGACTTTGCAATTTTCTGCACCCCTCACCCTGTAAGGATGATTCAGTGAAAAGAGATATGGTATCTGGTATCTGAAAACAGAATCGGAGGGATAAAATGGAACCTGGTCCCATGCTTTTCTCAGAAAGTCTGGGGGACAACCCAAGACACATACTCCATCCCCTAAATAACAAGCAATAAGAACACAGAGAATCACACCCTTATTCCTGCATTAGTGTCTCCCAAAACTGAGCCAGTGGCATTAGGAAGAAGTGTTATTTGCAAGTCCACAGGCTTAGATTTACTAGGAGAAACTGAATTGGGCTAGGTAAACCCGATTTAAAGCACTGTGTATGCACATGTTGGACCCCATTGTAGAAACTGGGCTTGAGAAGCAGCATAGTAAAATGTTGATTCGTCCTCATCCCTTTCCTTTTCTCCTGTCTTTCTTCTCACAGCAGGGACAAGTCCCTCTGGAAAACCGCATCTTGTACCTTGTTGTGATAAAACTTATCACCTTGTTGTGATAAACCCCAGATCTATGTGCGAGTGCACGAAGAGCGGAGTTTTGTCATAACATAAAGGGTCAAAGAGTTCCCCTCTCCCTCTATTTATTTACCTCCTCCAGGTGGGTTCAGGCCATTCCCATCCTCTCCTGGGCCACAGGGCTTCTCTGCTTCTTGAAGTTGTACCCAAGTACCCAGCAAGGTTTGGCAAGGCTTCCCCTCTCCCTGCTGCCAGGAGTGAACTGTGCTGACAGGAACTGTCTGGGACTTAGGCATTTTTCTTCCTCTTCCTTTAAGTGGAAGTGTTTTGATTAAATTAGTAAAACCATTCATTTTCTTTGGCACTCCTTAACTTTATTTTTGTTACTTCTAGCCAACTTGAAACATCACATTGACTACACCAGCCTCAGAAGCCAAACCTGCTGCCTCCCTGCACCCCAGCAACAGCGACACTCCCGTGCAGTCAGCCCTGGCATCGGCTGGGGAGCAGCCACCAACCCAGCCATCCCCAGTTCTCTGCAAAGAGCTCCGGCTGCCTTCTGCTCCTGGGAGGTGACGTCCTCCGGCACTGCATCCCAGCTGGGAAAGATCCCTGCCCCACTCCCCATGGCTCTTATTTAGGAAGCACCATCCCTGAGCCCCTGAGCTGAGAACAGGGAGTCCTGTGGGTACCTCCATCGTCTCCCCGTACCAGCGGTTTAAGGATGCTGCCTGGGAGCATCCGCTGTGGCTGGGCAGCTCTCCAAGCACGTTGAATGCAAGCTCAGTTCCACTTCCATGGGCTAGGATCACACTCCCGGATGGCAGCGTAGCCAACCATTAGATTGCACTGGGCAAAATCCTGAACCAGGGAAATGGTCCTTAAAGCTTGTTCCCTCTCTCTAGTTGTTCACAGCAGGCATAAGTAAGGCCTCATCTATAATCACCTAAAAACATCACATGATTCATGCTCTCACGGTACAACAGCTGAGCACGCTGCAGGATACACAGCAACATACACTGGTGATGCACCATTACACCCTCTCCCGTTGCAAGCCCTGTTGAAACGCTGCCATCAAATTATTTCAACTGATCAAAGTAGGAAAAAAATAGAATATTAAAGCCCCAGATAACAAATTAATAAGAATAAAAGCATGTAGGTGAGAATTAAGAAGGCATTAACATTCTGATGGCATCTGCTGCCTAAATTAAACTACAGGGAAAAAAAAAAATGAGTTCAGCTGACGCTCAGGATCAGGACAAATAGTTCTCAAATGGAAATTACAGTTTTGAAAATTATGCACCAAAAAAGGATCCAATTTAGGACATTTCTGGTTTGTGAAGTTCTTTCTCCAGGTGGGGATCTCAGGCTTGACTGGAGGGCTGGCAACATGATTGGCAAGATGCTGGAGTTGCTCAGTTCCTGCATCCCGCAGCAGGACCAAACTGGCCCATAGCCCAGTTGGGCCAGTGTCTCATCATCCCTCCGGTCCCTCTGGGGCTCCGTTCCCTTTCAGAACTGGACCATATGGATATGGAAAGCATGTTTCATTCATACAGACACCGACACGGAAAAGGAGGAGGAATTAGGCCTGGATTTTCAAAGGAGCTCAGTGTTAAATTACGTGGATAACTGCATCCGTAATTTACATGAGCAGTTACTGTGACAACTAATAGCGAACGTCATAAGTAGCCAGTTGAGCGTGTAATGACCTGAGTTATATGCACAATCATGTCTCTTTGGCACAGCAAATTAGGTGTGCATACACATTTTGCATGCCCAAAGGACTTCTACCTGAGCAAAGAGCCTTAATTTCACAGCCCAAGCCTGATCTCAGCAAACTAGCACAGCACAGACAGTTGCTGCAATGCAAGGAGCTGGCACAATCTCCATGGCCTAGGTCGGAATGGATCCTCAGACAGCTAATTAATTTTTACTGCCTCTTTGTGAACTGTAAATTACCCTTCATTTCCTAGATTTCTGTCCCATTTTTCGCCTGCCTTTCTCTCGTGAAGCAGTAAAAAGGGAAAAGTGCCAATAATGGGCTCTCGTTGTGATAAAAGCAGCCGCGACTCACGCGCACTTTGAACAATGCTCCGCTTATGACCAGAATACAAAGGCAACTGGGTTTCAAGAAACTGTCCAGAGATAATGACTTTTCCTGGAGATGGGAGGATACGAGGAATATTTTTAAAAATAGGGGAGGGGGGAGTGTCTGTTTTTGCAGGACAAACATAACCAGGTTCCTCTCTTGCAGAGGGTTGAAACCAATATAAATAATCTTCACTTTGAGACCAAGTTCATCAGTATTGCCTGCACAAGCGCAGGGAAACTGCTTACAAGGCTGAACTGCTAACCGCCTCCCCTTCTCACTCCGACAGGAAAGAAGAACCTTTCTCCGAGGAAGAGTGACCTTCAGACCACACACACACAAAGCCTTTAGAGAGCAGCCCCTGAGAAACGGTGCTGGAGCAACGATAGGCAGCTTTTCCTTCAATACTACCCTGACCCTGTTCAAAAACTAACGCTGCTGACTGTGTTGAATCCAGATAGCAACACCCTGCCAAGGAAAAGACCCACTAGGATATACAAACCAGCCAAAACATGGTTCCAGTGTGTGTTCTTTGCTGGTGCCACCCTTATCCCAACCTGTTACCTTCAGCCACACACCTATGAGAGGCAGAAGTAGCTGTAGGGGAGAGATGATAAACACACCTGAGATGAACTTTGCACAGGTTCTGCTGAAATTCAGGGCAGCTTCAGCGTGGTGAGAATCACATCACCCTTGTGTCAGGACACCAGTATTTGCATTAAATCCATGAGTAACAAAAAGGTGGTGTTACTGGAATTTTCACATGGTTGCATCTACTAAATGTCCCTTCAACGGCCACGGTCTCAGGAACATAGGGGAGATCTCCGGGTCCATGCTGTTGGGATGCTGCAGGAATGAGAACACAGCATTGCTGGGGTGCCTTCATGGGGCCTTCAGCATATTAGCTACTTCTATTGCAAAACACCACATTCCTCAGCTCTGACAGAGCCTCTTTTATCTCAGCTGCAGATTCCTGAGTCGAAATCGCTGCCAGATGACTGTGCACAGTGAGTTAATGGCCACAAAACCTGAGCTTCTCTTGCCTCAAGTCATTTACCCATAGCATCAATGACGTTATCGTGTTCAGCCCGTATTTACTACAGCTACAAACTGATTCAGAGAAACCTGGAGTACAGGATTAATCATTACTCTTGGGATGTTGAAAATGGATATCAGAACGGACTTCCAAATTAGGTATCTAGAAGTCCTGCATCTCCCAGGAGAGCCCCATTACATCTCCCTGCTCGTTCTAATGGAATCTATAGTATGTGAGCACGGCTTTGCCTCCCACAAGCCCTCCCTGCATAATTAGCCCCAGCTCAGATTGCTGCTTTCTGCAACGGCTGGAGAACCACTTTCTTCTGCTACTGAGATGTAAAGAGGAAATGTTTATTGCAAAATGCGAGTCAACCACAGCCAGTGGGTCTGGGCCATGGTGGAGGGATACAGAAATGGCTGCTTCTTCTTTTTTTTTGCCTCAGAAATAGAACTCACTATAAATAGCAGTTCCTCAGGAACAAGACTGCCTGAAAATAGCTGTTTCTCAGGAGCAGGGCTGGCTGCTTCTGAAAGAAGTAGCTATTAATGTATAATTGTCCCTGAGGCTGGCTTCTGAGAAAATGCTGTACATACAGAGGGCTGTAAAGAGATATGTTCACAGGCAACAAACATAGGCACCCCTCTCTTGTCAGAGGTCCTGTAAACTCCAATAGCTCATGTAAGTGCACTTGGACCACTAATCTTAGGCACAGTTAGGTCCACCACAGCACTGGGAGGTATTTTCCTCCGTACTGGCTAAAGCAGCACTCTGGGATGCTCTTATCATCTAGACCAGTAAATGAGAGACCCTCCATCAGCTCTAACCAAACCTACACTGGTTCTTCTCCCAGGACTGAGAAAGCCTTACAAACTAGAGCCAGCTCTGAAATTCCAGCTCTGAAATTCCAGCCCTGTCTTTCCACAGAAGGTCCAAGAACTTTGTTGAATTGCAGGTTGTGCAATCTACTTCCAATTTCCTGCTACACTCAGCACTTGGAGTTTTCTCACGCAGATGCTACAGGGCAATAAATCTTCTGAAGAACAGCCCTACATTTCTCCCACTATGGTGTTGCCTTGTAAGGAGGAAAGACAAATTGCTTATGAGACTGGTTGATTGGTTGGCTATTCTGTAAAATGTTTCACTCGTCCCTCTCATACCGCCATGGGTTCAACTGCTCGTTTCTTGTGTCTTCTTCTTCCTTCTGGCACAGCCAGCCAATATCTGCGCAGAGGCCATGCTTCTCTTCTTCTCCCCTTAAGGAAAACCTCAGCCAGCCAGAAGAAGCTGAGATTTTAAAAGCTCCAGAAAAGGCAAATCTCACAAAGCAGCTTTAAGGAAACAGTGCAGAAGAAGGGCAGGGGGCTCTGATTGCTGCCATCATTTCAATCCCACGCCACCAGTGCCAGAAACCACAGTAGCTTCTGCTGAGAGCATCCTTCATCCCAAAGGCTGGGTAGGGCTGGGTAGGACTGGGCTGTGTCATCGCTGGATGGGAATCTATAGGCTGCTGCTTCCAGCTTTAGATGCTGCTTCAAGTCGTATCTCTCCTCTGTTCACTGGTGATCTGATGCTTCAGCATTCCGCTAACAGCAGAAGCAGCTTTCTGGAGGAAGTGTAAGGCAAGTTCTAGCCACTGAGTAGCCCAAGGCAGGCTTTTTAGCTCAAGAAACTACTCTCTCTTTGTCCTGACCGAATTCCAGCAAAGGAAATGGCACGCTGCTTGCAGGCTGCAATTTTCATTATGGAAACTACCTTTAGTTCTGTGGGCAGGTTTACATCACAGCATGCACAAAGACAGACCTTCCCAGACTTCATTTTAACCTCGTTTGCTTAGGAGGATGTGCCAGAGAAGCTGCAGCCAGACTGATTTCACATACCCACAGCTGTGGGAAACTTGTAAAACACAAAATATATGGTGCCAGAACTCCGGTGTCTGACGTAGCCTGGCAAAACTAGAGCAGGTATACATCCCCCTGCCACGCAGCCATGACATCTAACCACACTTAGCTCGTCTATCTCTTTCCTGTTTCTGAGTGGCATTGTTATATAATCCAAACTGCATACATAAAGATCTATAAAATACAGACACATCCATGCACTCCTTGCCTTTTTATTTTGTTCAAGTTTTGAAAAATGCCTTGGGACCCTCAAATCAAATAGCTCATGAAAGACAGAGTGCTTGGCAACTGTTTGATAGCAGCAGGGTGAGGAATTTTTGCAGCCCAGATCGGTTTGATTAAACAAGCATTTTGTTGCAGCCATCATACAGTGCTCATTAAAAAATACTCTACATTGGTGTAGCATTTATCATCCAAGAATCTCATCATGTTTTACAAAATGTAATTAATTAAACTTTACAACTCCCCTCAGAGAGGGATAAGGAAAACGGAGAGTCGCCTTAATCCATCACCGACTGCAGCAGACACTGGGTTAGAGGAAAGCAGCTGTTCAACAGCATGCAGCAGCACTAGGGCAAGAAGAGATCTCCAGGCAAAGTCGCCCAGGGAATGTACTACATCTTGTGTTTGCCTGAATGCTGCACTTCAAACCCAAACCTTGCAGAGAAGAGGATGATTTTTCTCCCCCACCTTGCACCCCAGGTTTAGATCCGAGACTCCCGGCAGTACAGCATGCCTTGTCTACGCAAGGCGTATTTCATCTACTGAATCCCCAGCGCTGCTACGGACCAGGGCAGCCACAAGCCTGACCAGAACTGAGGAAGGCAGGAGATATAAAGCCATACAGCCACAAATTGCATCTCACAGTACTCAAATGCTGCGCAAGCTGGTGCTTAAATTGGAAGGAGGGTGAAGACCCCTTAATCCCTTGCTTACTTCCCTCTCCCCTCCCCATCAGCAAAATCACACCTGTTAAAGGTCACCCTGAAATGAAATACATTTGAATGCTTCCTGTTCCAGCCTGGCTCCCCTGCCCCAGTACCCTGTGGTTCCTCGCAGGAGTGGGAGAGGGAAGGGGGATGCTCATGTGCCCTGCTTGAACGTCAATCGCATGGCTGAAATCCCACCCGACTCTTAGCTGATCCTTGGAGAGGAATCTCTTTCTCACCCTGGCTTTAAGCTCCTTTCTTGCCGAGCATATATGATAACATGGCCACCGGGCAAGCCTGATTAGACAGATCGGTTACGCCACTGTCACTACCTTCCAAAAACCTAGAATTTGATCTGGTGCAAGCATCGCTATTTGTGAGTGAAGTGTGACAACAAAAACCACAGGGATACATGCAGGGAGAGAACGAGGCAAGTAAACACACGCTCATCCACGCTGCACCACGGAGAAGCGCTGAGAAAAGGGAGAACAGGCGGAGGAGCAGGTATCTTACCAAGTCACTCGCCAGCTAATGAGACACGTCCATGAATCCTGTACCAGCGACTGCATCTATGGACGGAAGAGACATGCTCTAACTCTCTGGAGCCCCATATGTAGTGAGAGACAATTGGGGGGGGGGCTGAGCTGTGGCTCTTCCATTGCAGCCCTACAAACTTCCTGATTCCTTTGTGTCTTCTAAGAAGATGCTTAGCTCACCCACTGGTAAAAAATAAGAATGAGGTCTAAATGAATGGGTTGTGCTTCTTGGCTCCTAAGCATTTCATTCAATCCAATGTCTTCTTGCTATCTCAGGTTAAGCAACTGCAGCTGTCAGGAAGAAAGGATCCCTGGGATGCTCAATGGGAAGATGCCCTGAGTTGAACTGGAAACTGGCAGTGGTCTGAGACCTGCAGCAAGCACCATCAATGGTCATCTCCACAGCGCTGGGGAAGAGATAACATCCCAAACCCACCAGTGCCTTTGGTCTGAATTAGACCCATGTCAGCAACTGAGCTTCTTCCGAGACACAAGCTAGCAGAGGGAGAATTGTCATCGACTGCTTCAGCTGGGCAGGTCAGATAGACAATTCCCACTCAAGGCGATGCAAGTGCTGAGTATTTTCATCAGACATAAATGTGGGGTGGGAGGAAAAGTACAAGGATTGTGCTGGAGGAACAGACAGTGGATTCAAAGATGGTAACAAGGTGATTTTTTTAAGCCTCTGTCACACTATTTAATTAGTCTCCAAATCCTCCCCCGATAATATGAGGCCCATTTGTACAACCCTCCTGCTGGGCCACTCACACTTCACCAGACACATTGAGAACACTGGATTCATGACACAAATCTCCCCCATGCTCATGAATCTGCTTGCACAGATGGAAGATATGCTCAGCCCTGTCCTTCTGGGTTGATACCACCATGGCTTTCCTGGGGGGTACAAGTATTTCCTCTTTTTTAGCAGGAAGAAACTCGTATTTAGTGGTCCCTGGTTTTATTTTCACGTCTGCCCATGGGAGGCAGGTAATCTCAGCTACAGCTGTCGCTGCAGCAGGTTAATCTTAGTGAAAATTCCTGCTTTGGGTTTGCAGGTGTTTTAATTAACGTACATTATTTTACTACACTTTACTACTGATAGCATGTAATTATCTCGCCACAGGTATATATTTAGCTAACCAGCAGGCTGATCAAAGACCTACAAAACAAGGTATTTTTGCAACTGACACTCCATACAAGCAAAGGCCAGCAAGATGGGACCAAAGGAGGAGGGAGGAATTCTCCCTCCCTGATCCTAAACACAGGGCTCAAATTTCTCGCCTTGAAAAGATAATCATACCATTAACGTACACGTTTTATCAGAGGAGCATGGAGATGCATCGATTCTCAAATGCTGTGAAGGAGAAAAGAGCTATGTACACGCTAAACTATTAATCATTGGTACGCGAACTCCTCTGTAAAGTGTTTTGAGGTTGACTAAGGAAAATGGCTCTGTAATAACGCAGAGCAAGCAATCCGCTTACAATCATAGGTTAATTCTCTCAGCTGCTTTTGCTGGGTCAATCCCTAGGTCTTATTATCTGTGCAAGGCAATACACCATTTTCCTGAGGAAGTCTGGCCAGGGAAGAGATTCCAAACTCCACACCCCTTTCTCACCCTATTCAGCTCGGGAGGCTGGTTTCCACTGCAAGCACAATTCTAGATGAACGAGGTTGAGACCTACGCTAAGCCCTGCTCTCACCACATCAAACTGTTCATACAATTCAAAAATAACAGGCTGGATCAAGCTACCTGGGGCCCTTAACTTTGCTCCAAATTACCGGTTGATAAAACATCTCTCCACTGAGCTTCTGGAAGTGCGGGTAGCCCATGATTTCTCTTTCTTCCTGATGGCTGCAGCCGCTTAACCTGTGATAGTAGGAAGACATCGGATGGAAATAAGTGTTTAGGAGCCAAGAAGCACCCTATTCCAAACCACATGTTTCAGAGCCGTACCAGTCCACTCGTGTAGGTTTGATCCTTTATTAAAAGCACCGGGTGCTTTGTCATCAGTTTCAGCGGGCGCAGGATCAGGTAGGTAAATCCTCGCCTCTTGACCTTGCTGAAGGCCACCCTGTGCTACTTTAGGCACCCGTGGACACTGTCTGCGCATTGTCACTGACACCAGGCCCAGGTGAGATCCTGGCACAGAGAATGAAAAAATGATCCCAGCCTCTAGGATCTCACAGTCTGAGGGAGGTTGTGTTATGCTTTTTTATTTCTCCTTTTCAGTAACTCTAATGAAAAATGTTACCTAACCTCTCAGGCCACAACTGAATCTTTGGACTGAAAGCTGCAATATTATTTGTTACTGTTGCTATCGGAAAAAGGAAACCTCTTTCGTATCTATTGACGTCTTTTGCAAACTACCCTGGGTTTTTTGAATGATGTACTCCCTATTATTTCTATGCCATTATTTATAAACGCCACAGCCTATTCTAGAGGGGTCTTGGGCAAGATGAAAACCTCAGGGCAACACTCCATTAGGCTTCTATTTTTGTAGGTTGGGTTAAACCTTCTTGAAACTGGTAGGTTTAACTGCCTGCCTTTATTTAGGGTAGCTGAAGGAGACATTAAGACTATTTCCACCCACAGTGCAAGATTGCTCAAGCACCTGAAGGCTCTGGGAGGACAGTTTTGGGTAGGGTATTAAAAGGAAAGAAGGTTATGTGCAGATGGACAGTACAGTTCAGGTGGAGGAGGACACAGAAAGACTGCATATTGAAACAGGCAGGGAAATGAAGCTTCAAACAGCCTGAACAATAATTGATATAAAATCTGGACTGAATACAAGAAACAGAGATTTGGGGTCACATTGCTGCGTGGAGCAGGTCTGGAGCTATAAGCAAGGAAACTGGCCCCCAACTGTGTCATTTCTCCCGTGTTCAGGAAAGGAGGGCTGTGAGCATTCTTGTAGGCAAACAGAAATGCATCAGCGATACCTTCCTTCATCACCCTGCCTCCAATCTGCATCGACCAACAAGGCACTGAGTTTTGGCCAGCACCACGGGTCAAAGGGAGGAAGCGTGTGCTGCAAAACCTCCTGCACATCTGTGCCATTTAACCCTTCCTGCTTGCTTCAGGATTAAGGTGGCATAGAGGCAACAGCACTATTCCTCTTGCTACCAGAGCAGGCAGTTCAGGCCAAGGTTTAGGTCACTGCCATCCTCAATTGCATCGGAGAAGTATCCTTCTCATGGAATTCCATTCCTTCCCTCACAAACCGAATTTCCCCAGACCTTGCTACAAGCAATTTGAGCAACTCCGTGTGCTCTGCAGGGAACTCCTTAAAATGAGGCACCCGCCATTGGCTTTTTTTCCTGTAGGTGAATTAATCTGCCTTGCATGAGTAATCCTATTTAAAACAGTAGGTTGCCTTGCAAGAATGAGGGAAGCAAGTTTGAAGCATGCTTTTATGCAAGGACTGCAAAAAGGCCATGTAGAAGTTCATCAGGGGACACAGCATAAAATGACAGTTACCGGTACAGTCCAATAATAAAATAAAGGATAATTTAATAAGGGGATTTTTAACCCATTTAACCGGGATTAAATTTGGAACCCTTTCCTCAAGTGATCAGGAACACCATACTTTTCCTAATCTTACTTTCTGTTAGTAAATAAAAAAATGGGCAGTAATCTATTCCTTCTGCTTCTATCTTTATGTTATGGGAGAGCACCATTCAGTGTAAATACATTAATTTCAGTAAAACAGAGGCTGAAGCTGGTCTTCAGACCAGCCTCTGAGTAAGGTGCATTAGAGAGTACCGTATCTCTTGAAACAACTGAAGTGCCATGCTTCATTTGATGCCAGCTAACACAAACCCTAGAGATTATAATGCAAGAATCCTGTGGTGGCAGGTGGAATAAGACTCTGCGACCTAAGAGAAGTACAACCTGCAGAGATTAGTAGCTCAGTGTTTATGTAGGAGCCCTGTGGGCCCCCTTCAGCGTCCTTAATTTAGTCTTCATCATCTCTGATCTGACAGTCCTCTGTGGGATGGAGATTTAATACCTAGGAAATCTGGGGTCCCAGCTGACCTGCCAGAAACAGCGGTGGACGGCTGTTCCCTCTTTGCTGCTGTCTCACTTTGCTTTTCAGATGCAGCACAACAAACAGACACAAAACCTGACACAATTTTACCAACCTGAAGGATACGATGCAAAACCTCTAGAGGTCAGGCTAATGGAGAGCAGCTTTCCAGCATTCTGCTGCATTCTGCTAACTGCGAGTGACACCTGCTGGGTCCGCTTCCCCGCCACCCACCCTCATCCCACCCCGGCCCGTGAAGGGGCACGTTGCGTTTGGTTGGGAGAGGGTTAGTTTTCTTCACAGTAGCTACTATGAGGCTACGTTTTGGATCTGTGCTGCGACAAACATTGATAACAAGCTGATGGGTTTAGTAAGAGGCTCTGTTTTGGATTTGTGCTGAGGAGAATGTTGGCAATATAGTTGTTGGCGACAATATAGTTGTTGCCAAGCAATGTTTACATCAAGCCCAGGACTTTTTCAGTTTCTCATACTGCCCCTCTTCTCCCAGCTTCTTCTCTATGGGAAGCTGGGAGGAAAACCAGCCAGGACAGCTGACCCAAACTGACCAAAGGGACATTTCATTCCATAAAACATCATGGTCAGCATATAAATTGACAGGAGTTGGCTGGGGGGCTCTGGTTCTCACTATTTGCAGACAGGTTGGGCATCAGTCAGTGGGTAGTCAGTGCTTGTATCAGTTGGGGAGGGAGTTCCATTGTTGTTTTCCTTCTCATTATATATTATTATCATTAGTAGTAGTAGTACTAGTGGTTTTGTTACATCTTAGTATTATTAGTATCATTATTTTATTTAATTTCTTTCCAATTATTAAACTGTTCTTATCTCAACCCACGAGTTTTCTTACCTTTCCCCCTGACTCTCTCCCCCATTCCCCTGAGGAAGGGGGGAGGTGAGTGAGTGGCTGTGTGGTGCTTACTTGCTGACTGGGGTTAAACCACAACAGGGTGTTTTACCTGCCCAGGGTGGCCCTTCTGGGGACCTGCGTGCACTAAATCCCCCAGAAAGACACTTGGGAACATGAAATAAACGTGGGTGGCTCTTTATCTGCACATTACCTCTTCCACCGCTCTGGTTAGGAAGGTTTTCTTACACCATATACCAAGCCCCAGCTTCTCCTTCTGCCTTTGACGTCCTTCTAGAGGAGCTGTAGTAAACGCAGCATATTCCCGCAGCCCTGGGTGGGCACTGAAATGGGATCACAGGGTACATTACTCATCTGTCACTAATCCCTGTGCAGAAATAGCCTACCGTTCCTCCTCTTTTCTGGAGTCACCTAAGAGGTGGCAGCAGGGGCAGGTGAAGCCAGGGGAGGCCCCAGAAGCCTTCACTCCTCACGTGACAACATGCGCTACCAAATTCAAACGTGTCTTGCAGCGTGTGCTACCTGCGAATGCACCTTTACGGGGTTATGTTAGACCCTTCAGATGGTCTGCAGGGACAGACCGATGTCCCCCGAGAAGGAGCCCAGCCACTGAGACCTGCTGGAGCGGGACAAGGAGGGAAGACCCCGCAGGGTGCCCCGAGTCCCCTGACGCGACCCACACGCACGGGCCTCAACGCGTTGCCCGTGGTAACTGAGGCGGTGTGTGCAGCCCCCATTGGGGCACCGACCCCCTCCCGTGTGAGGAGATGGGACGGGGACAAGCCGACACCGCCACAGCCGGCCCGCGACCCGCCCAACATGGCGCCAGCCTTGCGCCACCCACCATCCGGGTTCCCGCTTAACCTTCCTCCCGTGAGCCTCCGCGGCGCGTCCCTTTCCGGCTTGCCCCGCGGCGGCGCAGAGCAGCAGTGGCAAGATGGCGCAGCCGCCCGGTAAGTGCGGCGGGCTCCAAGGTGACCGCGGCTCCTTCGCTCCCTTCCCCCTGACCGGGCTGTCTCTCTCTCTGTGCCGCAGTTCCCCTCAAGGACATGAAGCTGCTGGACGTGAAGCTGGGCCAGCTGCCCACCTGGCTGGCCATGAGAGACTTCACCCCCGGCGGCATCGTGGGGGCCCTGCGAAGAGGTGAGGGGGCCCCGCGGCGGGGCTGCCCGCCCCTGCGGAAACGGCTCCGCACCCCCCCTCGGCCGGCCGGGGCCCGGAGGGGGTGAGTCCCTTCTCCCTTCGGAGCTGGGCACATCAGTGCGTAAGCCTGGCTGGCTGCTGGCGTGGGTGTGGGCCGCGGCGGGGGGGATCCGGCAGTCGAGGGCTGCTCCACGGCGATTTTTGCTCTCCCGGCACAGCGACGCCCGGGGTGTCTCGTTCTGCCGTTTGTAAACGCGTTTCTCGCGTGGGCTTTGCCTGGCGGAGGTCTGTGTTCCAGTGTTCCTTCTTGAGGAAACGCGGGGACCTGACTGCTGAGCCTGCTTGCTGGAAAGCTGGAGGTTCCCCAACACCGCAGGTACATTAAAACCAGCAGCTGGTCCCTGGAGACGGTAAACAGGGACACGGGGCTTGTACAGCCCGCTTGGGGAAGGTTTGCACTGATGCCCTTTGCTGTGGATGCAGAGGTGGCATTCGGGCAGATTTAAACACAGACGATCAAACGCAAGGGTCTGCATAACGTAGTGGGAAGGAACTAGGGAATTCCAAAGCAGCTTGAGCTCAGGAAAGTCACAATAATGTTTAGGGGAAAAATTATAAATGGCTTTCCCCCCACCCCCCTTTTTTTTTTTACAGCGTAGTGCTATTAACCTGAGTTCACCTTAACACACAGGCTGCCTCCTCTCAGCCTGGCCTCCGAGACCCTCAGATGTCTGACGAGCAACCGTTTCCTGAAGTTCTGTAAAACCGGGCTGCTGCTTTCCGATACAGAAAAACAGGCCACCCCTCTGGCTGCTACAAAAACTTCTCTCCTACACAGGTCATGACAGATACTACAACAAATACATCAATGTCAAGAAAGGGGGCATTGCTGGCATCTCCATGGTGCTCGCTGCGTACGTTGTGGTCAGCTACGTCTGGAGTTACAGTCACCTGAGTGAGTAAAAGCACGGCGGCTTGGAAGATTGCTTGGGGCAATAAAAGCAATCAGTCTGCTGCTGCTTTTAGAAATACAACAGACTCTGCTAACCATTGCTACTAACCAGTCCAGGGCTGTGGGCAAGCAGATTTTAGCTACAGAAAACTTGAATGCTTTATCAGATGGCCAGTGTTTTCTTGCTGGTGAAGGAAGCATGGATCTTGTTGCCTGTCTGACCTGACACTACTTAGAAACTGCATGCTCTAGGGTGCTTTCTTTGCTGTAATTTCAGGTATGGGGGTTTGTTTCTTGTGGCTGCCGTAAAATTAACGTGCTTTACTTTGACTGACAGAGCACGATCGCCTCAGGAAGTACCACTGAAGCGCGAAGGTGCAGCCGATGAACAGACTCGGTTACTGGAACAGCAATCCTGATGGAAGACATCACAGCTATCCATGTTAAAATCTGTATGATTGTGACCAATAAAGTGCATACAGTTTAAAATGATGGACCTGACACTCTGATGACTGAGTTGTACCGTGCAAGTGAGTTTGTCTTAGCTTCACCCCTCAGGTATCAATTTGGAGGTGGTTGGGAAAGCGTCTGCCACTGGATTGCACTGCAAACTGGGGAAAAACTTACTATTGAACCATTTGATAAAAGTAAAAAGCATTAGATTCCTGATGGCCATTATGTACAGGTTGGTCAACTAGCTGCAAGGCTTTTTGATTTGAAAGAACAGCGTCTGTGCTTTAAGGGGCTTGTTGGCGTGGCCACGTGTTTCCAGCTGTCAGTCAGACTGTCGGTGTCAGGGCAGTAGTGCTGAGCCCTGCCTCTGATGAGATGGGTTTAGCTTTGAGGTCTGCAACTCCCGTTCTGTCACTGGGCTGCTAATGCTTCTCTGATAACCCGTTTCAACCAAAACTACCTGCTTTCATTTCTAAAAGAAGCTGGAAGGTTATTCTGAACAGGTATAAACTTAAAAGACCTTTAACAGAAGGCCCAGGAAGTTACACTAAAGGAAAACTTGGCCTCTTGACTTAAACGCAGTGGGGAGAAGTTTAACAGGAGGCACGATGTGCATAAACGCAGCTTTAGGGAGCATCTGTGGGTTTGGCCCCGGCTGACGACCCTCCTCACGCACCCCACTGACACTTGAAGCCGCTGGGCACTGGAGGTAGAACCTGCACATTCCTTCGAAAAGGAGGGAGAATGAAAAGCACGTCAGGGATATGAAGAACCGGGAGGGTCAGTGGCAACAGGATTTCAGCTTTGGAAAACGCGTTCAGGTGGTGAAGGCCAACTCCTGAGCTAGACGGGGAAGGCAGCCAGACACCGAAGCGCTGCAGCTCCCTCCGCGCGTGCCATGTTACACACGGGTAGCGGCTCATCCTTGGGCTGCGTGTTACGAGACGCGTCTGACGGTCTGTCAGACCAGCGCCGCTTAGACTTCAAGCTGCTATTTTGGCTGACTCCAACCCCACAGTGAAATAACCACAGTCATTCAAACCAACACAGGCTCCGGTCACTTCTCTTAATCTAGTCTTATTGCCTTGTTCTCAAAAAAAACAACCCAAACAATCCGTTCACAGCCAGCTTTTTCCATCAGTACATTCCAATAAAAACAAAGTATCAAGGCAGTCAGCAAACGAGAGATGGGTCAGAATCAAGAAGGTTTGCAACGTAGGGGCAATTTTTTAATTTACGTTTTAGCATTGGCCCTTTAGAAAAAAACTCCTCACCGAATCAAGGGGGTTTGGCTTCCAAAAACTGCTCTCGGAAGAGCACTCTACCACGTTTAAAAGCAGCGTTCCCTAAGAACATGCATCTCCATTCCCCGGTCTTCTCTAGGCTATGGAAATACCTGCTCAGTGTGAGCTTGGACAACGGGGGCTGAGACAAAGCTCTTCTATTCCTGCTCCTCAATCCGTGTTCGTTTCCCTCCTTGCTTTTCGCAAGCGGAAAACGAGCACGAATGCAGCTTTCCTCCAACCACTGTTCCGCATCGTTTGGCTACGCACAGAGATGCCAGTTTATCCTCCCCTTGGCCGGTTCTCACCCAGAAGATTTAATTTCTAACCTTCAGTACAGTAAGCACAGAAACAAAGCAAGCGGACGAAAATTTTACAGCCTGGTGCACGCGGGTGTGCTAAATCCGCCACGGGGACAGGCTTTACTGACTGCACCAGGCTGGACCTGGGAACACAACTTTGCTTTTGAAGAGCTACGGGACAGCAGAATCCCTTGCTTCCTCACTGAAGGGAAGGCATTTCAAGTCTTAGTTTTCCCAGTCAGTCTTCCTGCTTCCACAGGGAGGGCTGAAACGCTGCAGGTTCTCCAAAGAGAAGCGGCAGAAGGAAAACACTTTAAAGAAACACTGGCATAAGATGAGCTTACGTGGAGTGCTGCACCGGCAAGGGGGTTGCGTAACTATTTGGGTTTAGATCTACCTTTTAGCAGGGCTCAATGAAAATAGGCAGAGGCCAAATATCTGTTTTAAAAAGGTTAAAACATAAAAAAAACCTTGTGGGCAATTACAAAACATGTTGCTTAGCAGCAGCCAGCCTCTGATCGGTTCTTTCAGTAATGGCATTAAAAAACAACCTGATTAATAGTTCAAGACATAGTGCGAGGCAGAAACCTTCTCTCAGTGTTAATCGCTCCCTTGCACTCTTCCTTCTGCTCTTTTCACTGTCCACTGAGAAAGGCCAGATGTCCTTTGGTGCATCTGTTGGCATAATGACCTTTTTCACCACACTAAAAGAGAAAGAGAGAGAGGAGTTATTACACAGTTGCAGCTTTTTTTCCCCCCACTCCAGCTGCCTTTACTAAGGTAGCCGGCAACTTGCGATTTGGAAGCTTTTTCAGTGCGTAGAAGACGCAGCGTTTAGCAGGTGAAGCGAAACACGGTGTCACAAGGGACACGATTTATGGGCTATTTCTGCTCCTGCGCTGAGAGCAACCTGATGCCACGTTACTGTAACGCGCTACAAAGGAGAGAGCTCTCAGCACACCGTTACAAACGGCACAGAGCTGTAACACACAGGGAGGATGTCAGTGCTTGAGGCTTCCGAGACTGCTCCACCTGATACGCACTACATCAGGGACGCCTGCGGATTCTCCTGACCAGCCATCCTGAATTAGACAAAGAAAAGTGCCTCTGGACAAGAGATTCTTAACTTCACACCTTGGAGCTATTCAAGCCCAGAGAGAAATGCCAGTATCTGATGCTACAGCATTCTCCAGATATGCTGTTTACTTGCGGCTAAAACAATAAGCAGCTCAAAGGTGTTCAGTGAAATGGATTCAACTACCCAATATCCCTGTCCACTCACAGTAATTTTTACCCAAACAAGGCACAGAAGTTGGCATGTACGACGACGTAACTCAAAGCTGATGAAACAGGAAGATTCTTTGCCCTTTTCTAGTGGCTTTGGGGCTTTTGCGGAAAAATAACCAGAGATGGAACCTCAACTGGCTCAGAGTTTTACCAGTGCTTCTCAATGAGAAACCAAGGTGAATAGCTCACGGTTCGACAGTCATGGGAGGGGGTGTGTGCATGAAATACAGAACAGTCTTTGCAGATACAGTTTCTGTTACTCACCAGGATCTTCCATGCCAAGAGGGGAGAAGAAAATCTTTGTACAGTCACCAAGTGCAAGCAAATTAACTCCAGAGACAAAACTAGTATTAGCTCTTGTGTTGAAATTTGTATTTTGCCAGTCTCCTTTAACTGCCACTGTGGTAGGGGTCCCTGTTCTCCAGCAGACAAGCAAATTCTGTCCTACAGCAGCCTTAATTGTCACAGCGAGTCCATGAGCTGACAAACCAGTGACCTAGAGGCCTCAGAACTCTATGCTAATTCCCACAGCTGTATCCACGCACCAAAAGACAACGTCTGTTGAGCAGAGAGCGCATTTCGTGAACCTGTTTGCACTGTGAAAAGCCCTTTTCCAGGACCAACACCCCTCATCGCAGCAGTCCGTCCCTTTGCCCGTGACAAACAACCAGCAGGATGCAAGTCCAGGTGACATGCGAACCAGCAGCAACGCAGCAGCGTGCAGTCCAGCGACGTGCACTCTGTACTTCTTAAATCTAGTACCCTCGGCTTTCCCCCCCCGTCCATCCCCTCTGAATTACCTTGTAGCAGGTGACCTGCTCCAACGGCCGGGGTCCTCTGTTCCCAGTGTTGTTATTTTGAGACTGCATGACTCCGATGACTTGGGGTGTTCTCTGTGGGTTAGGAGAAGAGTTTCGACTCGTTAAGTGCATCAAAGATGAAGGCCTTTATGAGTTTTTTTTGTTAAGAAGGGAAAAAAGAGCACCCCACATATCAAATGATCAATTTTCCTCCAAATCTGTGTGTGGGTGCCCTGCCAGCTGGAGCGCCAGAGAGAAGAACTCAAGCGCTGAGGCTTACAAAGCCCAGCGATCCTGCTTTTCTCTGGAAAGCAGATTTAGGGAGTAGGTTTAGGCTGCTAAAATACCACTGCCATCACCGAGAGATGTCACGCATATTACAAAAACTGGCAGATTGCTGCACAACCACATCTGAGGTGCTTCTATGTAACGTGGGAGTGTTCTGTGACTCGATCTCCATGTAAAGTGGGAGCGACTGTAGGGTTTTCATCACCACAGTGGCACTCGGGGCTGGTCACTGCTTAATTCTTGCACAGCACCCTCCCTGACAGGCAGTGCCCCAAGCAACAGAGCTGCCACTGCTGGCCTTGGAGCTGGAGGGCAGCGCTAATGACTTGAGAATGTTAACCAAGGCGAGGGGAGAAAGAGAACAAAGTAGAGGACAAAGGCAGCAGCAGTCCGTTGCTATCAGATTGTGGAGAGTTAGAGGGTTGGGAGAAGAGAAGGGACAGTGCTTTGTGGTTTATTAGTGTTTGTCTTCAAGTTCTTAATGACACCCTATCACAAAAAAGGAAAGGCTTTCCCTCGTGCAGCAAATATTTCTCCAAGGCTTTTCAGCAAGCTGGATCCAAGAGCCCAGGTGTCCAGTTCTGACCACTAGACAACACACCCTCTTCTAAAGTCCTGTGGGAAATGCTCCGAGGGTGGGTGCGGAGGGGAGGCAGGGGAACTGTGTACCTTTTGCTGTGTTTGTGTCGGCTGAGGCAGTGGTGGTTGCTCTGTGGTTCCCATTGGCAGTTCAAACCGAGGGCTGGTTTAGATGGAAACAAGAAAATTGATTCTCAAATCACATGCCAACATTATACCATCAGCTCAGTCAAGTAACTCCAAACAACAAAACAAACATTCAGCCAATTAAATTCAGCTCGCAGGACACAGATCTCCCCCTTCTCACTTCTCTTTGTATTCTGATGCTCGGCCGTTATGTATACAAAAATGCCAATCTAGCGTGTAGCGTATCCCTCTACCTGTGAGGTCTTCTGGAATATAAACCCACGTGATCCCACTGCACTGATGGCATCCGATCACCATTTGGTCTCACTGGTAACCTCTAAAGAGGCCCTGCCCCATATCCTCAAATCGGTACAACAAGCTACATGTTGGCCAAATCTCCCAAGCCATTGGGAAGCACTGGAGTACCCGCATTTGGCATACACTGGATGACAAGGGAAACACAGGATTACAGGACAAGCCTGGAAGCATACTCACTGCATGAATTTACAGGTAGGCCCCTCGGGACAGAATCCTACTAGATAATTCACACAAATGACTCTTCGAGTGTGCCGGTGCCTGCAGAGTGGACCTGCAACGCAAAGCTCAGTAGTTCACGTTCCATATATATGTACAGCAGCACGCAGTCGTAGCAAGCACACAAGCAGATCACGCGAAGAAAGAACAGCAACACCCTACCCTTGATTTCTAGCCACAGAAGCTGCAGCTGCGCGACATACATACCATGTTTACAGAAGCCTCGGTCATACCAGGGACAGTCTTTGATCTTAGACTCCGGGTCAATGTGCAAGAATGGACATTCTTTGTTACTGCATTCCCCTGTACCAAAGGCAAACACACTTCTCAGTCAATTGTGCAGGTTCAAGAACAAATGGCTCTCAAAACACTACCTGGATCACCTAGCTCCCGCAAAGCTCTTACCAACATTTATAAGCTCAGGCCCAACAGTCTTACTGCCTGCCTTAACCCTAGATGAAGAACACCAAGGACTCATCCCTGGTGAGTCCTACCAGACTGGATTATGTACGTGTGCTTTTAAAAAAACAATGCGGAAACTAAGTTTGAAAGAGCAGTCATGATAACAAAACCCAAACATTTAGTGCACCAGAAGTGTGGAGAAACTACAAATTGCGCACTAACCTCAATCCAAGGAAACCTACAAGACTGTAAGTTTCTGACAGCAAGTTGCCTCATTATGTCCAGATCTCCAGAGCTGGAAAGCAAGTGCATAAAAGTTTTGCACCCCCATGCCCTCTGCTGCTCATCAGCTCCCCCCCCCAAAAAAAAATAGTCATGCAAAGACCAACTGCTCAGCCTCCTTCTCTGATACCCCAAAACACAACATAAGGCATAAAACCCAGTGAAAAAAACTTGAACTTCCCCCCTCTTCCCCCAAGGGGCAAGCTCTTGAGAGAGAGGACATCTACAACACGTCACAAATTTCGGGGGATAAGGTGAAGCAGATATGAAAACTGCGATCTAACGCTATCATCAGACACAGAAGAACTGCAGCGCTCTGAAGATGGATGTACCAGGATCCTCTTCGCCAGACTCCCACGCTAGCAAAGAAGGCTGAGGAAGAGCTACAACGCCCCTTACCAAATTTGGAGTAGAAGTAACACTCGGGCATCTTGGTCATGTCGTACTCGTGCAGAAACTCGCATTGGTCTCCCTTTTTGCACAGTCCTCGTAGCCAGTGTTTGCAAACAACTGTCTTTTCCCCACTGATGTGTCGGAAGGGGCACATGCCACCTGCAGAAGGATGGGGCAAGAAGGGAATAAAAGAACAATTAAAGCCTGCTGCACAAGAAGGCACAGAGCAATAGTAACACTTCGTTGAGTTTCAGAAGGCATCGCTTTTTCCTTTTAGTGGCAACTGCCACCTGGGACAATTATGTTACCCTCTAACGAGCTAAACAACATGGTCTCCAGCCCTTAATCCTGGCAACCACAAACGACAGCAACTAGTATAGGCACATGCACAGCAAGGTCTGGCGTGATAACTCAAACTTTCCTTTACCAGAGGTTTTGCTTATTCACCTCCCAACTTCTTAAAAACATACCATTGTTCCACCACTGCTGCAGTTATTCCTTCATTTTATCCCCTACCTTGATCATCCCCTCATCTTTACCAAAACCAAGAGACTGTAGACACCGCTAGCAGATCTGGTTTCCTCCCTCCCCCCAGGGAGCACAATCACATGGAAAATATTACTTGCCTTTTCCACATGCCGCTTTTAAAAAGAATTCACAAACAGCCGCACCCGATTCTGCAGAGAGAACAAAGAAACGTGATTAACTTGAATTTTCCCAACAACTTTTAAACTATTCCCTTCCCCAGAAAGGCAATCTGGTCCTCAGCATCAAAAGAAAAGCAGTGTTTTGGTCTGGGGAATTTACTGTTCCTGCACAAGATCCTTGTTCATGTCTGGCCCTCACAAATTTCTTGGGGAAATTGCAGAGGTTTGGTGGTGCTTGTTTTGCTTTTCAGATAGATTTTATTGACGGGGTTTTCCTCTACCTTTAAGCCAATCCTGCCAGTGAACCCTGTACTTACAGTGCTGACAGCAGCCTTGTATCTTTTGACCAGAACCCCCCGAGACAACCGTCAGCACGTTATCCCTTGCTGACCCTGACCAACAGGGATCGCACCATTCACAGGAATTCAACCGCAAGTTTGGTAGCCCCAGGCAGAAAATTTCAGCAAACTACAAGTCTCCTGAGACCACCTGTGTCAGATTATTAGACCGCAGCAGGCAAAGCTTCAGAGACCAGGCCAGAGATAGACCTGATGTCTCTTTGTCACTAAAGTGCCTCATCTGCCAACAGGGAATGAAAGATAATAATAAATACTGCGAAGGAAAGGGTTCTTGGTTCACGATAACGTCTCAACTTTCATTTTCCGGCGTGGCCAGTTACTGACTACAGCTTTCACTAAGTAGGAAAGAAAAACATCTGGACTGAGACACAAGTCTCACAGGGAAAGCAGAAGCTGGGTGGATCGAGACCTGAGCAAGGCGATCAGCCCCTTGAAACCTCCCTCCGCCCCCCCCCCAGACCCGGGGTCCTCCCAGGCGGGAGCCCAGACACGGCCTCAGCCCCTCGAACGGGGCCACGAGCCGACCCCCCAGCACCCCGGGGAGGAGGAAGCCGCGCAGCGCCCGGGGCCCGCACGCACTGTCCATGCCGGGGAAGGGTAAGGGCTGCGCCCCCAGCTGCTGCTCCACGGCCAGCTCCAGGTCGAACTTGATGTGGTCCACGCTGGCGATGAGCTCCTGCATGGTGGCAGCTGGGGGCCGGCGGCACCGAGAAGGAAGGGGAGGAATGGTGGCGGTGGGGGGGGCAGCGGGCGGCCGGGCCCGGGCTGGCCCGGCCCGGCCCGCGCCACTCCGCGCCGGCAGCGCCTGAGGAGAGGGGAGGCGGCGGTGGCAGCACCCTGCTGCCCCGCGCCGCCCGCCCGCGGAATGCCGGGAGTCACCTCCGACCCCGCCGTCCGGCGGGCAGCGCGCGCATCTCCTCCAATCAGAGCGCGTCGATCTGCTCCGCTCCCGCCCCTTCCTCCCGCGCAGGCGCCGCGGCTGAGGTGAGCGGAGCGGGTTTGGAGGCGGGCCAGGCCCGGGGGCCGGCCCCGCTCCGCCGCGCCCTCCCGGTGCCCGCGGGCACATCATGGGCTCCATTCGGCTCTTCGTTCCCCTGGTGCCGCTCGCCTCGCGGTGCCGGTGGGCCTCCTGCGCTCTCCCGCGGGGGCGGTGGGCAGCCTCCGAGCAGCCCGGGAAGGCGCCGCGCCGGCTCCCGCTCGCAGGCGAAGGGCCGCTGCCGGGCCGGAGGCCGTTCAGCTCCTCACAGGCGTCCTGCAAGCTGCCCAGTAGCGACCCGAGACAGATCGATGCTGGCAGCTGCGCTGAAGCTGTTGGCGAGGAGGAGGAGGAGGAGGAGGAGGAGGAGGAGGAGGAGGAAGGCGTGGAGTTCGGGACGCTGTCTAATAAATTTTCTTCTAGAAAATATTATCACAAAACCACATCACGCTTGCAGAATTTAAATCTTCAAGAAGAAGGAGAGGAAGAACCGGAAAGAACGCCTCGACGCGGTCCCAAGAACACCCCGTACTGGTACTTCTTAAAATGCAAGGCCCTCATCCGGGAGGACAAGGTTTGTTCCCGACTCCTCGCTCACCTGGTTTTTAATAACATTGATGAAAGGTGCAGCTCTGTCCCGTGCGTACCATCCTGTCGCTTAGTATCCTTACAGAAAGGGTAAAATAACAATTTGTGAGGAATCCCATGCTCTGTAGGACTTCTGCCACCACCTGCCCACTGCTGCGTATATTAATACCTGCTGTAACCTGTTCTCTTGCTGCCTCATCACAGATTTTCCTCTTCCCTGTAGCTGGCGGAGGCTCTGGAGCTGTTTGAGGGCCAGATGCTGAAGGAAGAGCGTGTGTGGCCAGAAGAAAGCAATTACACTGTTCTAATTGGCGGCTGCGGCAGGGTTGGCTACGTGAAAAAGGCATTCAGGCTCTACAATGACGTAGGTTTACATCCTCTCCTCTCTCAAACCTTTGTTACGTTTTCTAAGCTAAAACTGTTCCAAGCCTTTGGTCACGTTTGTCTCCGAAACACTTTTGAGTTAGTGTTTGCATCTTCTTAGCCTGAAACTCATAAAACCAGGTTAGGAAATTGTAGAACTCTTTTCCTAAAAAGCCAATTCCAATTCTTCTCTTTTCTCAGATGAAGAAACGAGGCTTAACTCCCACTGTGGCCACTTACACAGCCCTGTTCAATGCCTGTGCTGAATCACCGTGGAAAGACTCGGGCCTGCAGAACGCCCTCAAATTACGGCAGCAGCTAAAGAGCAAAAACGAAGAGCTGAACCTGATCACTTACCACGCGCTGCTGAAGGTCTGTGCCCTGTGCGCAGATCTCAGGATGTGCTTTGACGTACTGAAGGTAAAGATGGGACTTTCCTCCTGTGAAGTGTAGTCTGCGCTGGTTAAAGCTCACGGAAGTGGCCATATTGCACAGGCTTTGATTTGCTTTCCAGCAGAGGTGATTACAGATCATGTGTTTATATTTCACTGATCCTTGGTCTCGTACGATGAAATCATCTGGGTACATACCAAACATTAAGTACATAAAAAGAGGCAGCTAGAGCCTTAAGGAGAGGTTGGCTTTAAAACTCTGGTCAGGTGTTTTGCGGGGTTTGCAGCTCCTGTGTCTGAAGACCCATATAGTGATATCTAGTTCCTTTTAGAGCTCTTAGAGCAGCTCTTCTCAGAAGGGCCAATCTGGAAGTAGCTAAAAGGATTGCTGTTCCTGTCCTCAAATTCCCTGTAGCTCCCATCAGGGAGAAGCTAGGCTCTGTGCAGGCCTTTTGGGACACTTCTGCTCCTGAAGTGATCGTTCTGCTCGCAGCGCTGGGAGTTCACCCACTGCTTTGCTGCTGCTTTACCCTCAGGAGGCAACAGCCACATTGGTGCTTCACAGCCAGCTGTGACAGACCATTTGGGTAACTGGGAAGCTTAATGCTCTCTCTGCTTTTTTTAGGAAATTGTGCAGAAGGGCCACGTTCTCACAGCTGAGACCTTCAGCTTCCTTCTCATGAGCTGCATAAAGGACAGCGAAAACGGCTTCCGGTACGCCTTACAGGTTTGTCTTCACGTTCTAAGTGGGAAGGGAAAATTGCTTCTGTACTGCAACTCATCGCTTGAACACACAGGAGGCAGCAGGCTGCTCGGAGCTGATGAAGTAGTTGAGCTGCTCCAAGGAGAAGCTCTGTAAACAGGGTGTACAGTGGTGAACTACCCCGGATGATCTGTACTAGCTCGAGGTGGCTATTCCCTGTCCGCGACCTCGCCGTGCTGTACACTCACCCCTTTTCTGCAAGTAGTTGTAACAGAGGGCAAAGCAGATGTGCTTACAGTGTGCTAGAAGTGCTCCTGTTACTCCATATCCCCTACCCCTGGTGTGTAATGCCACGTACATCTGGTGTTCCCCTTCCCATTCTCAGGTTTGGAAGCAAATGACTGAACTTGGAATAAAGGCCGACAGCCACACTTACAATTTGATGCTGCGTGCTGCGAGAGACTGTGGAATAGGTGATCCGGTCGTGGCTTCTGAACTCCTGCTCAAACCTCCCCGTGAGAACTCCCCTCAGCTAAGGCTTGCACCCGGGAGGCAGAAGGAAAAGGGGAAAAATCAGAGGAAGAAGGGTTCAGAGAGTGCAGCTGCTGTCCAGCTGGATGTGGAAGCTATGGAAAAGCAATTGTTTCAGGAGACCTCAGTGCAGCCTGAAGAACTGATCCAGCAACAACATAAAGATGTGAATCGGGCTGAAGCAGAAGCAGCTGCTCTCAACAGCCCCAGCATCACTCACAGCAGGGCTGGAGCATTGATGAGGAGAGGCCAGAACGAGGTGGAGCAGAAGCAAATACACCTAAGCCAGAAGCAGCGTTTCTGCAACCTGCCCAACTTGCTGGATTCCAGGATGCCTGACGCAGCTGTGGTTTCCCTGGGGACAGTGGCCACACCTTCTGACAGACTGGCTTTGATGGGGGGCGTGGAAGGCTTCGTGAATAAAATGAAAGAGGACAAGGCAGCACCCAACATTAAAACGTTTACGTTATTGGCTGAGCTGGTGGAACCCCAAAGCCCCTCTGAGGCCTCTCTGTTGGCACTCCTAGACGAGCATAAAGTGAAAGTGGATGTGACCTTCTTTAACACTTTAATAAGGAAGAAAAGTAAACGGGGAGACCTGGAAGGAGCCAAGGTGAGAAATCTCAGAACCAGCCCTGTCAGCTCCTTGTCTCGGGCCTCTGGCGTTACCCATGTCTCGCCGAGACCCATTTCTGTATGCGCAGTAGAAACTGGGAATCTCGCGCTGTTCCCCACAAAGCAGCACTCAGGTTACTTTCAGAGTATTTACGGATTCTGGTCAGCTCTCAGGAAAGCTACAGGGAGGCTTTTTGGAAGCTGATGTCACCTCTTGTATCTTGCAGAGCGTGCTGCCAGCTCTGGTGAAGAGGGGACTGTCGCCTAACCTCCAGACCTTTTGTAACTTGGCAATCGCTTGCCACCGAGAGAAGGACGGACTGCAGCTACTCTCGGATTTGAAGGTAACACACTCCACTGCTTAGGGTTCGAGCTGCAGGAAGGGGCAAAGTGAAGCGTTAATGGTTATGAAAAGACATGCTGAGGTTTTCTGTGGTGAGTGGTTGTGTTCTCACTCCAAAAACGTGCAACTCTCGAGTGCCAGCTCAGGTGGTCCGTCCTGTACCTGTGCTGGGATGGGAGAGGGCTCACGGGAAGGGGTGTGCTGGCACCGTAGAAGCTGCTACATGGGTTCTGGAGCGAGACCCTTGCTCCTTGTGTAAGCAGCACCTCTGTGTGCCTTTCCTTCTACGTGTCCTGTGCTACTCGGCAGAGAAACAAGTTTAACCATAGTGTGTCATTTCCAGAGGTCTGGAGTAACTCCCAACAAGTATATCTACAGCACCCTCATTGCCGCCGCTGTGAGGCAGTTGGATTACAGTTACCTCACAGAGATCCTGCGAGACATGAGGAATAACCAGGTGGCTCCCAATGAAGTTATCGTACGCCAGCTGGAGTTCGCAGCACAGTACCCTCCGAAATTTGACAGGGTAAGTGGCCACGGGCAGTCAGAGTGCGAGGGCATCGCAGAAGACGCCGGCAAGCAGGGGAAACGCTGACATCTGCCTAAGTCATTTTCCTTGGGGTTTATCTGATCTGGCTGACAGTTCCATGACAGCTCTTAGCAGCAGCTTCTAGCTACGGCATGCTGGTACTGAAAATTGTTTTGTTGGATTTCTGTTTGCAGTATAAGTCTAAGAACCCATACCTGGAGAAAATTGATGGTTTCCGTGGTTACTACCACCGCTGGTTAAAAGTAATGGCAGGAGAGGAGACCCCTCACCCCTGGGAAAAATACAGAACAGCTAAACGTGCGGTAGGTGACGACAAGGAAGAGGCTGTGCAGGAGCAGCCAGGGCAGAAGTAGCGCCAGCAGGACACTGCAGTCCTGCATCTTCCTTGTGCTGGAGAATGTGGAACTTAAACCATCTTGTAGTAGAGCTTCTTTGTATTTTCATGAACCCCAGTTCTTACGATAACTGTGTAATAAAGGACAAATACTGTAAGGAGAAGCAACTACATTTTGAGTGAATTTCCTTAACTGCAGCGGAGTAGATAATCAGATTGCTCAGCGGGTTAGCTCAGTGCTAGTTGTGTCTCCTTCCGCTGTGTATCTAGGCACTTAATGTGCAACCTGCTGGCACTCCTGAATGGATCTACACACCAATTCCAGGTGGCCAACCCGAGCAGGGAGTTCCAGTGAAATTTAGCTTCTACGCAGCATCAGGGGAGAACTGACATCACACCTGGAGTTTTGAGAACTGTATCATTTCCCTTCCATGCAGCCTTTTAAATTCAGTTAGTTGAGAAGGAAGGGAACAAGGTGATTAAAAAACAACCCACATTTGGAACACCTTACAGGATGTAGAGCAACCTTCAAACCAACCAACCGAAGCACATCCAGCAGGACAGGGGCACAGGAATGTTTTGCACCGCTCGCTCAGGAAGGCAGACTTTTATTTTAAAATAAATGGCTACACACCAACCCACCCCAAAGCAACCATCATTGTACGTATGATTCAGGTGAACGCGTTGCTGGTTTAGTTGCCATCTGGAAACACCAAATCACACAGGAGATGGCTGTGACTGCACTAATAGTCCATTCTAGAGGATGATCTCCCTCAGAGTTCCAAAAGTAGGCTCATGGCTAAAGGTTTCACCCCGAACAGCCTCTGCATCCACAGTGAGTGCATTCAATGATTCTCCCCTGGAAAAGAAACACAAGGAGGGTACTTCAGCCAAGCTGCGTGAGCAGACAGGCTCGCGCTCCAAGGCAGAGAATGGGGCTGTGGGAAAGGTCTCTGCCATCCAGTTTTCTGCTTTTATCCCACACTTTAATGGCTTTAAGCAACTCCATGCCAAAGCTGACAGTAACGTTAGACCCAACTCTGCCAGCAAAAGGCAGAAAATATTAAAACTAGAGGAAAGTACTAGGAAGAACAGCACTGCCTCCTCTGCTGTCCCTGACCTGGGAGAAGTTAGAAGGGTCCAGAGAAGCAGAGGAACAAGCTGAAAACCCTTACCACTTCCAGCTTGCTTTTGGGGACCCTGCAGATGCAGTTGGTTCCGAAGTTGGTGTCCCGTGTCTGGATACACCGCAGGCAGCAGAGGTTCTCGTAACCCTGTTTCTTCCACTTTGCAATCAGGTTTTTGTCAGCATATCCTTCCTTGATGCAGTACTCGTAGAGCTCTGTAGAGGAGTAGACACCATCACAAGTAGCTCCCAGAAAGCGCTAGAAGACTCACTATTGGGAGTTACTAGCGGTAGTAAATAGCACTTAAAGCCAGGCAGCTGCCAGCCTTCCCTCCATCCTCCCTCCCCAGAAACCTGATCCTTCCCACCAACACCCCAGTTCACGTGCATCTGGAGGTGGACATCCTGCTCCGTTCTGTTTTCCCGTTCCCTTCCTCACCTCTGCTGATGGCTTTTCTTTTATAGAAGAGGTCAAAGATGTAGCGTGTTTTCTGGTGATGAATTCTGAAGATAGGCCAGAGGGATTCCACCTTCCTCTTCCCTTCGTGAGGCTCAGTCTCCGCTAGAAGGCAACACAAACACCACGTTTCAGCTGACTTTCAGGCAAACGTATCTCCTTAGTCACTTTGCTGTGAACTATTCCAGGAATGTTCATAACTTCAAGACGTTACGGAGACAAGAGCAAGCTGAATGGGAGAAGATTCAAACTAAAGGGACCTGGCCTGGAACAGCTCCTTTAGGAAATGAAAATAGAAAAAGGAGGACAGCAGGGATGACGTGACCCACACTGGGGTGGCAGGTGACTTCATGGCTGCCCTGGCTTGTCAGACCAGAGCAACAGCACGGACAAGAACTGCCAGTCCCTCTGCACAGCAGTGAGTTTCAGCAGGGGTTTGGCCCTGAAGTACCCTAAACCAACTGTACACCAAGCCCGTGTGCTCCCTAACCCGGGTACACCCAAACACAAGTGACCAGCACTGGCCCAGACTCGCCCTGCAGCATCACTGCGAGGCAGGTACTGAAAAGAGGTCAATCTGTTTTGGAGGGAAAGCTGTGCTTCCTGCAGCAGTTAAGGATGAGCTTGTTGCAGGGACGCATCCCTGAGAACACCCAGCTCTGCCACTTACCTTCTCTCATCTTCTGATCCAGCTCATCCAGAGTTGGCTCAATCAGCTCCCAGCCATCCGGGGGAGGCTTCCTGCTCCTCTTCACTTTGGGCATCGCCTCGGAAACGAAAGCGAAGGAACAAGGCTTTGCCTGCACTCAAACGTTTCCAGAAGCACTAGAAAAAAACAAAAGGAAAACTGTTTATATCTTTTTACAAGGGCCTGTAGTGACAGGACAAGGGGTGATGGGTTTAAACGGAAAGAGGGAGGTTGAGATGGGCCATCAGGAAGGAATTCTTCCTGGAGAGGGTGGGGGGCACTGGGACAGGTTCCCAGAGAAGCTGTGGGTGCCCCATCCCTGGCAGTGTCCAAGGCCAGGCTGGATGAGGCTGGGAGCACCCTGGGCTAGTGGAGGGTGTCCCTGCCCGTGGCAGGGGGTGGCACTGGGGGGACTGTGAGATCCAACCCAAACCATTCCATGATTCCATGATGTATTACTCCTAAGATTTCTGGGCCCCTTTGCCATCTGCCACTTCGACGATAAAAATGCGCTTTATACAGCTCATGAAAGAGGTGAAATCTCACCCAGTGCTGCCCCGGAGATACCTGCACGCCCTGGGGTGAGCGCCGCACCCTCCCCACCCCAATAACGCCTGTTTTCTCCTCAGCAAAGTGAGCACAGCCACCCCTCCCCCTCCCCGGGCTACCCCGAAGCAGCAACTTCCGGCAGCTCCTACCGCAAGGCCCGGCCTGGCCCCACCGGCCCCCAGAGCTTGGGCCGCGTTGGCGGCGGGGGAGGACGGGGAGGGGGGGAAGCCCCGGCCCGCGGTCCCACTCACCTACCGGGGGGTGCGGGTCGCTCTCCGCCGCCGCCCGCGAGACCTCTTGTACCCGGGACGCCCCGTGGACCCGCCCTTCCGGGGTGCCCGCTGCGGTGCCTGAAGAAAACCCTCCTCGCCGGGCGCGCCCCGCCTCGGCCGGGGCAGGGCGGAGAGCTCGATCGGTTTGGCGGAGAAGCGGCCCCTCTCTCCGCCTCAGAGGGCGCAGGCGGCGGGGCAGGCGGCGCTGAGGGCAGCCCCGCGGCGGGGGCCTCGCCGGCACCGGGCGGGCGCCGAGGGCCGCGCGCCGCGCGCGGGGGTGGGGCGACTTCCGCTTCCGGGTCACCGCTCGGGGCCGGGTGGGGGTGGGGGCGGCCTCGCTGCAGCAGCCGCCATCGCCGCCGCGATGCCGAAAGGAGGTGGGGGCCGAGCCGGGGGAGATTGCCCCTGCGAGACGCAGTGGGAGCGGGGGGAGGGGGCTGAGGGGGTGCAGGCCCCGGCAGAAATGCAGGGGCGTGGGGGGAGGCCCCGGCTGTGGAGGCGGGGGGAGGTGGGTCAGAGCTCCCCGCCCCCATCTCTGCCGGGCAGGCCCAGGGGGGTGGGGGGCAGGTCTCGTTCTTCGCCCCCGGGTCTGAAGGGGGGTCTCTTTCCTCCCTCGCACCGGCCTTGGGGGGTGTGTGGGGTCTCCTTTCGCCCTTCTCGGCTGCGGAGAGTCTCGGAGGGAGGTTCCCTCGCCGCACGCCCCCTCCGGCTGTGCACGGCCTCGGGGGGAGGCCTGAGCTTCTTCCCCTCGCCCGCTTGTGGAGGGCTTCCCTCCACGTTTCTCACCGAGCTGGGGCCCCCCTTCTGTGCCCCCCCTCCCCCCCCCCCCAAGCGCCACGGGATTGCAGCAGCCCCTGGGGTGTCCGGCCCGGGGGGTGCCAGCTCCCCGCCGTGGGACCGGGAGCGCCCAGGGCCCCGTGTGCTCCCCGCTGGGCTGGAAACCGCAGCCAGTTCTCCCGGGACAGGGCTTGGGGCTCCTGGATGCTCGGGGGGGGTGGTGGTGGTGTTTACAGCTACACCGGGACCCCCGGGGGGCACCGGCAGCGTGTGGTGGCTGGAGGCCTTCCCCTCTCCGTGGGTTGATGGTGGAGGCCTTCAGGGCTGGATACGGGGAGTCTGGGGGACTGGGCCGAGGGTCCAGCCCTGCAGGGCAGCCTGGGGGTGGAGGTGGGCTTTGGTTCGGGGGCTCCCAACCGCGGTTCCTTTCATGTGGCTCCGACAGCTCCGCATCTGGGTATTATGGAGCGGGTACCAACTTGCTTGTGTGATTAAGGAGACGTAACGAGGGACCGACAGGCTGTCAGGGCTGAGCTGGATCCACCCAGAACCTTCTCCAGATGCACCATCTGCATAATTGGCTCATGTGGAGCGTCTGTGAAACCCCAGTCATACACATTCACCTAAACCAGCCCTCGTCATGCGTCTCTGGAGTTGGCTCCAGTTTATTTCATCGTCATTGCCCAGGCTTTTGTACCAAATCTGCATCCCTGTTTAGACTTCCTTTAAGCGCTTTACGGTGTGTCCCTTTGCACAGTGGTGGTAGACAGGGCGGAGGCTTTCATGTGGTTTTTTTGTGAAGGCAAAGAACTGTGGTGGGTTGTAGCCCCGGTGGCCGTGTTTAAATGCCCCGTAACCCAGGATTCGCTGCTCTGTGTTTCGTTGTACGGTTTTAAATATTTGTTTCAAACCTTTTGCTTGGGAAAAGAGGGGTCTTTGCTCGCCTCCCCCTGGGTCAGGAGGAGTTGTATGGTTAGCAGAGGAGCGGACTCGCTGTTTAATATAGCATGGGGGGGCGGGTAACCAGCCAATGATAAATTTTGTTGCAGGGTCATTTCTGATTTTCTTTTTTAATACCTTCATTTTAAAAAAGAGTGACTCCTTCAATATTCTTCCATTCTCTGATGTAAATTCCTTAATTACGCTGTTTAAAGATGACGACAAACGTATTTGAACGTGTGCCTGCCTCAGGCGTCCGCGGCCTTTACTGCAGGTGATTATATTTTAAAACTGCTTCACAGGGGAGGGTAAGAATCATTATCCCTGTTTTATAGACGGGGAAAGCGAGGCACAGAGCTGAGTGGTGCGGCGTGATGCGGTAGGTCAGCGGCAGATGTCGGAGCGGCGCTCCACTTGTCTGGCAGGCGGTTTGATCTCCCTGGGAGAGCAGAGCCCCGTCCCTGCACCGTGCTGAGCTCCCCACAGTCCCTCCAGCTGCTGAGCCGCTGGCGCTGCTGCTCCGGCTCGAAGGGGCCTTACTCCCTGCGCAGGCTGGGGTATAAATGAGATTGATTCACTCTTCCATTTGCTTCTTTGTAGGCATCTGATGTAAGATAATTTCTCTTGATTTTCTTCCCTCTCTCCTATTACTGCGCAGTGATAAAGCTTTTGTGTTGTGGAGTTTTGAGCCCAGTGTAAGCCTCTGAGCCCAGCAGGACGAGAAGGCTGCCTGGCACCGGCTGAGCTCGCAGCACGGCGCTGTTTTGGTTTATTTAGGGTTTCTTGGTGTTCCGTAGCGCGTCGGAGCTATTACCGTTGTTCCATCTAGAGTGATGTCGTTTGCTGGGCGGTGAGGTAATGTCTCCTGGGCTAGAGCGTTCCCAGAGGGTGTCACTTTTGCCACGTGGGATGGTTGGGAACAGACAAACAGAAAACACTTGTCTCGGGTGCAGGAAAGCTCTTGGTTGCACTGGTGGTTTGGGTGCCCTCCAGCTTCCACAGCTGAGTGCAGAGAGAAGACTCTGGTCTCTATGCTTCCCTATTTCATGTGAGAAAAGCGCCTCGGGGGTCTGTAAGGCTTCACGGTGGGGTTTTTGAGATAATTCCTGCCACAGCTCAGCTCTTACCAAGCTGAAACGTGTGAGAGTTTGTCTCTGCTGAGCCAGGAGCGCTGCTCAGGAAATGCCGGATTTCTGAAGCCCGCGGAGGCTGCCTGCGCTGGTGCTCCCTGTCCACCCGCAGCCAGGCATGGCCGTGGCGCAGCGAGGTAGTGACAGATCTCTCCCACGTGTCCTGCGCAGTCCCCAGGAAGGAGGGAGGATCCTCTCAGCCCTCCCTGCCGCGGAAAGGTTTCGCAGGTGAGGCGGGGAGGTGAGAGAGAGCACGAGGGTTTCCTGCTCCTTCCCTCTGACTCTCCTGCGGCAGCAGAGCTCCCTGGCCTGAGCTGTTGGCTTTCCGCCAGCCTCACACTGGCTCTACCTTGAGCTCCCTGGCTGAAGGCTAGAGAGTGACTGTTGCTTTCCAGCTGGTCTTTGAGCTGTAAGAACACGAACGGAGCAGTCGCTTGCCGGAAGCATTAATGGCTTCAGCAATTCATCAGTCAACACAACTTTAAACTTGAGAGCGGCTCTTCACCCGGCAATCCAGCCAGCTAAGCTTTCTGCTCTTCCTGGTGCCCAGAGCTTGTTTTCATTTTTCCTTATAAAGCACTAAAACATGGAGGCTCCTTTTAGTAGTTCTTCAGCTCTCATTGTAATTCCCAAAGCTTTTGTCCAATTAGCTTCCTATTTTCTCTTGGCACAGCCTTAGCGTAGGGGAGGGGTTAAGGAGGCAGGAGGGTTGGTTGTAACCGCAGCTGCAGGAACACGCCGTGATTCCTCCTGCGCGGGAACCGCGGAGAGCGGCTGCGGGAGCACCCCGGGACGTGAACCAGCGTTGGGATGGGTGGCGTCACTGGGACCAGAGGGGGCACTCGGAAGCTCGTTGCCTGATAAGTGGTGTCCCAGCTCTGCGACGGTTGGGGACGGGTTATCCGCTTTGGGCAGGACCTTCCTGGCTCCCTCTCTGTAGGACACGCCTGCACTCGATTTGGAAAAAGCTGTGCAGCTGATAGGCTGCTCTCGGTTGTGGCATCTCCAAAACCAGCTCAAGTGGAAAGAAGGAGCTGATTCCCCGCGTATCTTTCTAGGGATCAATAACCCCAATTCTCTGTGCAACTTAACCAGAATTCTTGGAGTGTTTTGCGTAGGCTGGCAAGTTCAGTGTGTCCTTTTTTCGTTGTTTAGATTCTATCAGAGGAGCTATTTTGGTTTGCCCTGTCTGTGCCGAAAAATCCAGACAGAATGCTGCAGGAGGAGTAGAGCTTTCTGGAAGCTTATCAGTAAACCATCTATTAATTTTATTTTTTGGTGCAGGTAGAAAAGGAGGCCACAAAGGCCGAGCAAGACAGTACACAAGTCCTGAAGAGATCGATGCCCAGCTCCAAGCAGAAAAGCAAAAGGCGAGGGTATGTGTTTGCCTGTGTTACGCGTGTGCTGTCCTAAGCCCCGGCCTGTACAGCGTGCTCCGCCTGCAGTTCCTGAGTAACGCCGGCTTAGCCAAGCGTTGCGGATCACTCTGTCAGTGATCACACTGGGGATCTGGAATACCTCTGACTGGGGAGACTGCGAGGTGTGACCCCGTCTGGTTCCTCGCAGAAGTGAGGCCGGTTAGAGCACCCGGTTCACAATTTGAAGGTGAAAGGATAGAGAGGATGATTACACAGCAGCTCTGACATCTTTTTCCCTCTTATTTCATCATTCTAGTCTCCAGTGTCACCACATGTTGTTTTCATCCGTGATCTGCAGCTTGGCCATGGAGAAAAAGGGGCTCACATCTGACTATATATTGAAATTATTATATTTGCCCTCTTGTAGATTTACAGGACCAAATTCTTCCTCCGGTACACATGATTTGTTATGGCTTGTTTGCCTTATTTGCCTCTGACTTGCAGAGAGAAATAACAGTTTTCTTGCATGAGTCTTTTTTGGGGCGTGTTTTTGTGCCCCAGCACAGCATCGTAACAGCTCCCCACCCCCCAGCTACCTGACTGGTACTATAAAAGGCAGGGTTACTTTTTGCAGTACTTGCTCTCTGGATTCCCAAATAATCACAGCTACGATGGCACTCTCCCTCCTCTTTTTTTCTGTGACTTTCCGGAAGCGCTGCCTAAGCCCAAATACACTGTTCCAGCTGAAGCCTCACAGCACTGGCTCCAGTAGGATAATTATACCCCGTGGAGGAAATACTGATGGGTACCTCCGAGAAGATTGCTCTTTCAAGCAGTTACAAGCCATATTGTTGACTTTTTTAGTGTTTTCACCAGCTGTAACTCAGAACAATCTTGTGCTTTGCTGCTGAGCCATGTATGTCGGCGTCACGCTGGATTTCTTCTTCCAAAGCGTAACTCCTCTTGGTTTGTTTTCTGATTCCACCTTCTTGGGTTTGTGCCATCTTTTCAAATCCTGAAACCATTCATGGATCTGATCCTGTTTTCCAAAATGATTCCAACGCCTGCCAGTACAATGTCATTCACAAACTTTGTGTTCTCTGCTTCCCAGTCGTTAGGACAAACACCAACTGGAAGTGGAACAGAACTGGCAGGACCACGCTGGAAATGCCTGTCTTGTTTCAAAACAAACCAGAGAACTGCTCTTCGAGAAGGATTTCTTCTTTTTCTTTTGTGATAATCGTGATGGTTCCAGCTGTTTCGTTAGGGAAAGCTTAAAAACCCACCCAATTAACACGATTACCCCTCCTGCTGCCCGTAGCTCGGCCGCTTTGCCGGACGCTCCGATGAGGGATCCCTGGCGATGGTAGAGCAAGCTATTCACACGGGTGTTGGCAGCTGGAATCTTACCTTCTGGTGACGTCCAAAGGAATTCCTAGATCTCTGGCTGGTAGAAGCTGTGCTGGAAAGGCTGTAGTTTCTTGGATAATAACGTTCTGGTTGATGGTTGTCAATTTGCTCTTCTCTGGGTGTTTTTTTTCAATCTAGATCTAGGATGGGACCTGGCTCTACACTACATCCGTGTAGTTTCCAGTCCCTGAAAACCTGGGCCAAAATGTCTCCCGGAGATCTTTCGTCTGGGGAAAGTGAAGTGCCCGTTCTGTCTTTTACAATCGTTTTCCTGGCCTGTGACGCAGAGGGCGGCGGAGTTGGTTAGAGGTGGTCGGCTGGGGCAGGTGATGCACCCTTAGGTGTTGAGAACGAGCGCTCGTTTTGTACAGCCGGGCACCTTGGGTGGCGTAAGGGCCACGTCAGGAACACCAGTGGCTCAGAGCTGTCTCTCATCCCTCCAAAATGATCTCGTTTAAGAGAATCTCAATGGATTTGGGAATTTTATTGACATACGTTTTCTCTGATTTCCTGTGATTCTGTAGGAAGAAGAGGAGCAAGAAGAAGGAGGCGAAGGAGCAACAGGGGACCCCAAAAAGGAGAAGAAGTCTTTAGATTCAGATGAGAGTGATGAAGATGACGAGGATTATCAGGTACTGTCATTCTCGGGGCCTTTGCACCACCCAGATCCTCGGGGCAGGAGAGATATGCACGCTCTTGACTCCCAGCTCTCTTTGAGTGCTGCCTATAGTAATTTTTTTACTGAAGGACTGTTTCTAGAAGCCAAAAAAAAATCTTACTCGACTGTGTTTTGTCCTCAGAATGAAAACTTGTGTATTTTTGTAAGTGAAATGCAAAGACAAGATGGTTACAAAAAGGCTGAAGCTGCCTGGTAATATAAATTGTGGATCTTACGCTGTCTGGTAGTGCACACATCTCAAATTCCGCTTCTGGGGTGTGTTGCAGTGGATTTGCTGAGCTCTGGTACAACACAGCGGTGGGTACGAGAGGTCTTCCTAACCTTCCTCTTGTTCTTGAACCTTAGCAAAAGCGCAAAGGAGTGGAGGGGTTGATAGACATAGAGAATCCCAACCGTGTCATTCAGACAACCAAAAAAGTCACTCAGCTGGACCTGGACGGACCTAAGGAACTCTCCCGACGAGAGCGGTGAGTCTGTCCTCCTCCTGCCTCGGCAGGAGCTACCGCGCTCCTGGGATTTCACCCTCGCTGGTGGCAGCAGCTCAGCGCAGGGAGTTGTCTCCCTGCTGTGTGTGCGTTGGTGTTTCAGGGAAGCCCTTTCACGTGTCGCTCTCTAAAGCAGGCGCTGAACAGCAGCAAACTGTCAGGCAGGACTCGTTATGGCTCCAAAATGTCTGTCCTGCCAAAATTCCCAGAAGCTGTCTGTCCTCTGGGAGCAGCTTTGGCCGTCCTGGAGCCAGACAGCTCAGCCAGGTGTGCCGAGAGAGCCAACTTTGTCGCTGTGAGGTGGTTGTAGGCCATTCCCTTCCTGAAGTTTTATACCAAAAATCAGATGTAGCTGAAAGCCATTACCCAGGGCTGACCTTGGGGTCCGCTTTCATCTGCCACAGAGAGTGCCCTGGTGACAGGTAGCGGCTTCCCAGATTCCAGGGGTCACGGTGAAATTTCTGTCTGAGCAGATGGATAAGATGAGAAGCGAAGTTTAATCTCCTGGTTTCATTTAGCAGCGGGGAGTTTCGGAGCGAAGGCTTTAAGCTTACTTGTTTGGGATAGATTGCTTCAGCAGAAGTTCACCTTGGTGAGGGCACGGCTGCGGGAAACACCATGGTGCTGTGCAGCCTGGGGCTGATGAATTTGACCTCGTTGTGTGTCAGTGTCCTTATTTAGCTGAACGAAGGTAGAAATCATCTCCTCATCCCCGTTCAAACCCTGCAGTAGATAAAACCTCTGCTTGAAAAACCGTTGCCCGCTCTCTGTGGGCAATCCACCTCTGTCCTGCCCATCCCTCCCGGTCTGCGAGCCTCCCCCTCGCTGCCTGCCCCTGCGTGTTGGCGCCGATACCGTGGTGACTGGTGTGTTTCAATCAAACAGAGAGGAAATAGAGAAACAAAAGGCAAAAGAAAGATACATGAAAATGCACCTAGCTGGCAAAACAGAACAAGCGAAGGCGGATCTCGCCCGACTAGCCATCATTCGGAAGCAAAGGGAAGAAGCTGCCAGAAAGAAAGAAGAAGAAAGAAAAGGTTAGAGAGTAATTAATGCTGTCCTCTTACTTCTCTTTGCAATGGCTGTACTGCCAAGAGGGTGGTTTCTCACATGGCACACGGTGATCCCTCATCTCCTGAGGCTGCGTGGTGTTGCTGAGTGTCGTTACGACTTCAGTCCTCGAAGCCAGGTTCAGTTCATAGACCCACACAGTGGTTTGGGTTGGGAGGGACCTTACAGGCCCCCCAGTGCCACCCCCTGCCATGGGCAGGGACACCCTCCACTAGCCCAGGTTGCTCCAAGCCTCATCCAGCCTGGCCTTGGACACTGCCAGGGACGAGGCATCCACAGCTTCTCTGGGCAGTTGTTTCATTCTTACACAGCTCTTGCTTTGTAAAGCTCTGAGACATCTGACCCGGGAGAGAGAAGGGAATTGCTCTCGATATCCGTATCATCCTCAGCCTCCCAGGCACAAAGCTTCCTTCAGTTTGGGGGTTTAGCGAGTTCCTTGTGAATTATCTGCTTTGTGTGACGGGGGTCCAAACTGCCGGGGGAATTTGCAGCCCTCCTCCCGGGCCTGGCCCTTCTCTGCAGCTCCGGTAGGTGTGACCTGGGAGTCTGGTGAGCGTGTCTCAGTGGCTCCCACTGAGAGCTTTCTGCCTGAGCATCGGGGTGATCTGTGGACGCCTGAAGAGAGGCCAAGGATGGGAGGGTGCAAGGGGGCTGCTCCTCCTCACTCGAGAGGGGACCCACCGTTGGCAGGGAGGGTCAGATTTTGTCTCCTTCCCTCACTGTACCAGCAGGATTTCAGTCCCTGGGGCTGTCAGGCCACCACCAATCCCTGCTCTGTGCTGTGAAGTGACAAAGCCTCTGTTCCTTTCCTCCCCCAGCAAAGGACGAAGCGGCCATGGCAGGTAAAAGACTGCAGTCACTATCCCTTAACAAGTAAGCACAGGACGCGCAAGAGGAGGAAACGCCAGGGAACTGTGCCTGGTGCCCGCCAGGAACTCTGTCGTGTTTCTTACCATCGATGGGTGTACTGCGGCATCGAAGTCACCTTCACCTCCAAGAGACACTGCCGACGTGTTCATCCTCATCCTGGCACAGATTTCCATTTGGGGTTAGGGGCAGCTGCGCTCTTCGGCGCAGAACCGTGCCGAACAGCGCTTCTCTGTAAGTTTGGAAACCTGAATGGGGTTTTTTTGTTTTGTTTTCGCTGGTTTTTAGGATTAAGAACTCATAGACGGGGGAACGGGGCGGGAGGGGAGATGCTTCGACTATTAGATTGCAAGAAAATAGATTGTGGGGATCACTGTGGGGGTGGGGCATGGGGTGGGGAACTTTGACTTGCTAGCGAAAGCCCGAAGGATGATGTATCCGAGGAATCCCTTGGGCAGGCGGCCCGTAAAGCTTTGCTGTGGGGTGTTGCGGTATCTGGGAGCCTGACTTCATGGACATCTGGAGTGCCGTTCCTTCCTGGTTTCATCTCTCCTTTCTTGCAGCCGGTCTCCCCTTTTCCCTCCTCTTCATTTATTTTTTTTTTATTATCCTCCATATTAGGGATAGTGCCAGTTTTTAACCACATCATCCTTTGTTTCAAGGAAAAAAAAAAAACCCAACCCCAACATGAATTGTATCAGACCCAGACGGGGAAAAAACCCGAACTTGACAAAGTTTAAAAAAAACAGCAGCAGAACGTGTATATTTGGCTGATTAAAATGTAAATTATCATCGCCGCCCTGTCCTCGTGTGCGAGCCAAGGCGCGCGTGCAGCCTGCGGCCGAGCCCCACGGCGGCGCGGTAGCGGTCTGGTGGCGAGAGGCTGCGGCGTTGGCTGCTCCTGCGGGGTGGAATTCGGTTGGAGGTTCAGGAGCTGCAGCAGCAGATGCAGCCGGAAGGCAGGGAGCTTTTCCTGCCACACGGTCTTGCACAGCCTGGTTGCGGTGGAGGGAGCGGTTACCCTGGGGCTGCTGTCTGACCCCGAGCTGGCACCCTGTCCCTGGCTGCTCTAACCCGCCGTGTCCCTGCGGTCCGGGGAGTCCTGCTGCCAGCCCGAGCCAGGGATGCCAGCGCTTCCTCGCCACGGGCTGAGGTGGGAGCGCTCGGAGTCGGCAGCAGAGAGGGTGACGCTGTCGAAGGTCGGGACGCCGGCTGCGATGTGTTGTGCGTGATCCCGCTGTCCCTGCCCGGCTGCGGGAACGAGGGGGTGACGGAGGGATGCGCTGCGGGCGGCGTGAGCCGCCTGCTCCGACCGTGGTGCTCCTGGTGCTGGAATGCTGGGGCACCTCTGCACGGGGATAATCCCTGGAGCCGTTCTCCAGCCCTGTGCTTCTGCCCCAGGGTGCGATGTGAGACACGGGACCCCTGCAGGGAGCGGAGTACCTTCAGGGGGCTACGCAGGATGCGTGGTTCCAGGAGAGGGGCCCTTGCTGTCAGCTCCGCCAGGGAAGAGCTGACGTGGTGGGGGCAGAACCAGGGCTGAGGCGGGGGCGGCCTTGGAGCGGGGTGGTGGGGGCAGAATCAGGGCTGATACCAGGGATGGAGCAGGATGGGTGGAGGGGGAGAGGGATGGGTCACACGCAGAAATGGGTGGAAAAATCTCTTCCCCGTCAAACACATCTCCTGGAAACTCATGTCTGGAGCAGAACCCAAATGTCTGTGTACCTCTCTGCATGCCAGCGCTCCAGCGTGAGGGCCGGGGGCACTGCCGGGATGGGGTTCAACCCGAGCCGTCGCAGCAAGGCCTCATCCCGGGAGCAGGAACCGCCTGGCACCACTCAGGTTCCTTCTCCTTTTGCCTTACAGAGATGCTCAGCTTAAGACAGGGCAAGGCTGGGGAGGGGCTGGGCATCCTGCCTGCCCACCACCTGCCCAGGGCTGGTTCTGCAAGAATCCAGGAAGATTTATCCGCTTTCTTACCTCTCCAAAGGCTCCTGGGCACCTGTGGGAGCAGATTTGCCCTCCCAGCGCAGCTGGGACTGCTCCTGCCCCCAGCTGAAGACGAAGCTGAAGTCGGGGGTGCTCTGATCAAAATACGCCTGCGGAAACGGGCTGGAAAGGGGCAGGATTGGTGCGGCAGCCCAAGGTTTCCAGGCCATCTCCCTGGGTCGCACACCGGGTGGGACTGGACCGGCGTCCAGGAGGTGCCGGGAGCAGTATGGGAAACCCGCGCTGCCATGCCACCTCCATCCTCTCCCCCGCCTTCTCGCCAGGACCGATCCCGCCCTGAAACCGTGCTGGAGCTGGGAATGGCGAGGCGACATTCCCTGATCCCCGCGGTCCCGATTCACCCCCAGTGCTGGCGGCGGATGGGACGTGATGGGAGATGGGCACAGCAGCCCTGACGTGCTCCCGTCACGCCTGTGCGGCGTTGAACTGTTCAAAAACAAAGGCAAAACCCCCTCATTGGCTTTACACGGGAAAATCCTCCTTTATTGTGGATCTCTTCAAGCGGCGTATGACTGGCATCGGCTGGGGCGGTAACAAAAATAGTTAAAACCCAACTGTTTTCTTCGCCTGCCGCGGGGCTGGCCGGCGGCGGGGGCAGCGTGCTGGGGGCAGCGTGGCCAGCTCGCGTGGCGCGGGGGCTCGCAGGCGGGTTCGGCGTAGCGGGAGGGGGTGGTGGGCCGGCAGCCGGGGTGCCCATCCCAGCTGGGCTCCTTCACTTGATCTTGAGATCCTTCAGCGCCGACTCCAGGCTCTGGAATGAAACGGGGGGGATTGTTCCTCGTCGGCTTTTTGCTTTCCAAAGCGACTGGGGGTGGTTGGGGATGGTAACGGGGGACACGCTGGTGGGAAAGCTGTCCCCCCTGGGGTGCCAACCTGTCCCCATGGGGAGGAGAACCAAGCTTAAGCTGATTTGGGCTCGTTTTCAAGCCATGTGAGCAGAGCCGAAGCCAGGAGAGGGTGCTGGGTCCCTGTGCGAGGCTGGTGTCACCCCCCCACGATGGTGAGCTGGGAAGGTGCCACCCAGGGGTGTCCCTCCACCCAGCCCTGGGCTAAAGGAGATCCCACCCAGGATTGTGGGACCCCCCCGTGGGCAGGATAAGGTCCACCACCACAGCAAAGAGCTGTGCAGCAGCTTTGGGGGGGGGACTGCAATTAGAGCTGTGGCTAACGAGGGTTCAGCGCTGGGTGCTCCCAGCCTGGGGGGGACCAAGGCACTGCGGGGACGCCTCACCTTGACATCCCAGATGCTCATGCCACCGTCCATCCCCGTGGTGCAGAACTGCGAGCAGTTGGCCTTCCCGCCCGCCAGCACCGAGATCTGGCTGCAGGGCACGAAGAGGAGGGGGAAGAGTCAGCCCCAGGCCCCCGCCGACCCCTCAGGGCTGCCTGGGAGGCAGCTGGTGGGTGGGAGACCGCTCCCTCTCCCCCACCCATGTGTAGGGATGCCCAGGGATGTCCCAGCTCTGGGGGCTGGACCCTTCCATCTCCCCCACCCACGTGCAGGGATGCTCAGGGATGTTTGACGGATGCTCCAGGGACAACCAGGGGTACCCCAGCTCCCGGAGCTGGACCCCTCCATCTCCTCCACCCACGTGCAGGGATGCTCAGGGATACCCAAGAGTATCCCATCTCCTGGGGCTGGACCCCTCCATCTCCCCCACCCACGTGCAGGGATGCTCAGGGATACCTAGGGATGCTCTGGGGATGCTCCAGGCTGTCCCAGTTCCCAGACCCGATAGCAACACAGCCAAGTGATGCTTGGGGGCCAGCAGCCCCTGAGGTGATGCAGTGAGCCTGTTCCCCCACCCACTCGCCCCCCCATACACACCTGATGCTGTTCTTGTGCAGGGTGTCGAGCGTGGCGTTGGTGGTGTCCGAGCTGGCCTTCTTGTCCAGGTTCTGGAAGCGCTCGCGGGCGGTGAGGCCGCGCTGGGAGCTCTGCTTGGGGACGTCCAGCTTCCCCCCGAAGGTCAGCGTGCCCTGGCTCTCCTCGTAGGTGAACAGCATCGGGTAGCAGTCGTGGCCCTGGGGAATCAGGCAGCCCTGCTCAGCACCCTCCTGCCAGCCCCCGGCATGGCGCCCACCCCGTGTCCCCAGCCCGGACTCACCGCAGCCACCAGGCTGTTTTCGGTGATGAAGGTGACGGCCAGGAGTGGCAGGGTCTCGGTGCACAGGGTGGCGACCCTACGAGGGAGGGCAGGGAGCTGAGCTTCACCCTCACGGCGCTGAGACTGGCATAGCTCGGGACACAGGTGCGAGCCACAAGACCGCAGGGAGAAGAGGCATCGCGTCCCCTGACCAGGTCTGCTTGGCCCTTCGCCTCCACCCCAACCCAGATGTGTCCATCTCCGGGTCAGTTTTAGGAGTCGAACCCCTCTGCCACCCACACCACGGCTGCCCCCAGCACCCCCCAGTCCCCCTCTATCCCCCAGCCCTGCTTACGCCATCTTCTTGTTGGCATCGGCGAGGCAGAGGGTGCTGTCGTGGCTCACCCAGGCGACACGGGCGCCGCTGGCCGAGAAGCAGATGCTGTGCACCCACCCGCAGCTGCTGCTCGACTCGAACATCAGCTCCCCGAAGGGCATCTTGGAGCCCCACGGCGTCGGGCTGGGCCGTTCCTCCACCTCCTTGATGTAGGCTGAGAAGATCCTGGGTGGGGGGAGAGCCCTGCCATGTGTCCCTGGACACAGCACCGGAGCTGCCTCCAGCCCTTGCGTGCCTCAGTTTCCCTGATGGTCCCTGGGGCACCCCCCAGTCCTCCCCACATCTCCCTGTGCCCCATCCCTGACTTACAACAGCACCCAGAGGGATAAAGCCAGCCCCATGGGTGAGCTGGGGTCCCACACACCTGTGCTGCACCAGAGTTGGACCTCAACCCATCCTTGGGGGAGTCCCCCACCTCAGACCCCCCCCCCCGTTCATCTGTCCCCCTGCTCCTCACCGGCACTTGAAGTCGCAGGAGCCAGCAGCCAGGAGGACGTTGTTGGGGTGCCAGTCGAGGCTGAGCACCGTCGAGCGGATGGGCTTCTTGATGTGCTTGCAAACCCACCTGCGGGGAGAGCAGTTGGCACCACTGGGGCAGTGTGACCACCCTGGGAGCCCCCCTGGGCCTTCAGTGGGGGGGCTGTCTGGGAGCAGTTGGGGCACCCCAGGAGCTACCCTGGGTGACCAGCCTGCAGCAGCAGCCAAGGCATGGGGAGTACCTCCCTCCATCTCCCCATCTGTCTCCACAATCTCCAACTCCTCCAGTCTCCTGTCTCCCAATCCATCTCCCATCCACCCACCCACCCACCCACCCATCCAACCATCCATCCATCCATCCACCCACCTGTCCATCCATCCATCTATCCATCCATCCACCCACCCACCCACCCACCCATCCATCCATCCATCCGTCTGTCCATCCATCCATCCACCCACCCACCTGTCCATCCATCCATCCATCCATCCATCCATCCATCCATCCATCCATCCATCCATCCATCCGCCTATCTGTCCACCCGTCTGTCCGTCTGTCCATCCACCCACCCACCTGTCCATCCATCTGTCCGTCTGTCCATCCATCCATCCATCCATCCATCCATCCACCCATCCATCCATCCATCCGCCCATCTGTCTACCCGTCCGTCCGTCTGTCCATCCACCCATCCATCCATCCACCCACCCATCCTTCTCCCCTCCCCAGGACAGACCCGGCGAGGCCGTGGCAGACCCTCACCAGTCGTTCTCCTGCTCGAAGTAGCAGATGGAGATGAGCCGGGAGCCGCTGCCCACGGCGAACTTGTTCTCCTTGGGGGACCACTTGACGCAGCGAGCAGCCCGGTTGATCCGCAGGATGACCAGGGTGGGTTTCCAGACGTTGCCCTTCAGGGTCCAGACGTAGGCGTTGCGGTCGGTCCCGCATGTCACCAGCCGGTTGCTCTCAGGGGCCCAGTCGATGCCTGGAAGGCGGGGGCGGGGGATGGTGGCCCAGGGAGCCGTGGGGATGGGTCACTTGGGGCTGGAGGCCACTTGATGGCAGAGCTGTTCCAGGTGCTCTCTGCTCCAGAGTCCCTTTTTGCATCCCTCCCTCCCACATCCCTCCCAACTCATCCCACCCCTCCCACTCCAACCCATTCCATCCCAACCCCTCCTACCCCACCGCTCTCATCCATCTCTCTCATCCCACCTTATCCCTTCCCATCCCTCCCACCCCATCCCATCCCATTCGAGGCTGGGACCATTTTTGGGGCTGGGACTTCTCCGGGGCAGGGCCACCCCCCAGCCATGTCCCCGTCCCCTCCGCCAGCCGGGACTCACCCGTCACCTGCCCGTTGTGCTCCTTCAGCTCGTGGACTTTGCTCCACTTGGCCCCGTCCTTGCGGTAGATGTGGACCTCGTGGTTGTTGGGGCACAGGGCGATCTCTGGGGGGGCGACAGCAGCCGGGGCAAAGCCCTCCCCTGGGTCACGGGCTCAGCCAGGGGGGCAGCGGGGCCACCAGCATCGACTGCCCCTTCCTGTGCTCCAGGTTTGGCAGGGGACGGTGGGCCCCCACTGAGCCCCATCCACACGGTGGGGTCCCACCAAGCCCCCCAGGCCCCAAAGCTGGCCCTGCTCCTGCAAACTGTGCCTACGGGGAAGGGAGAACCTCCCCCAGACCCCCAGCCCAGCAGCCTCCCTCCCTCATGTGATCCTGTGGGGTGGGATGGGATGGGATGGGATAGGATGGGATGGGGTGGGATAGGATGGGATGGGGTGGGATGGGGTGGGATGGGGCAGGATGGGATGGGATGGGGCAAAACGGGACGAGACTGGATGGCTGTGGGTGCTCAGCTCCCGTCGGGCCCCATCCTGCCCCGCCTGCCCGTACGGCAGCCCCAGCAGATAAAGCCCTTTTTGTTCTCTCCCACATCCCCCGAGCCATGGCCGGGAAATGCCATCGGCCGTGAATCACCCGGCTCCGCTCTCCTCCGCAGTGCTTCTCCTGTCCCTCCCTGCACCGGCTGCGCACGCACCCCCGTACCGGGCTCTGCCCCAGCAGTGGGACCGGGGGGATGCAGGGGGGACGTGCTGTCCCCAGCCCCAAAATCTGTCCATGGCAGGACCTGCTTTCCCAAACCCAGCCCTGATCCCGCTCTGCCCCGTCCAGGGGGGCATCGCCCACTGTGGGGGTGTTCAGCCAGGACGGTTGTTGTTTCGGGCATTCCGGGGGGGTTTCGGGATGGGGTGCCTCCGCCATACTTACGGGTCCGGTCCTTATTCCAAGCATGGCAGCTGATGGGCTCCAGCAGGAAGCTGTGGTAGGCCATGGCTTGCAGGCTGGGGACAGGGCGAGACCCCCGTGACCATCAGGAGACCCTGCTCTGGCCATGGGGACAAGCCCCCCCAGTGGGACCCCCTGCTCCCAGCCCCCCCGAGTGATCCCTCCCACCAGGGTCGGCCCCATGTTGCAGCCCATCACATGCCCCCGGCTGCCAGGGAAGGGGTTTCCCAGAGGATACCCCAGCGAGAGGAAGGGGTGTCCAGGGGGGTGCAGTGCTGAGGGGTGAGGGGGGTCCGAGTGGAGCTGGAGAAGTCAATCCCTGTGGTACTGCCCGTGGCCGGGGTCCCCAGGCTGAGTGCCCTGTGGATGGATGCCAGCTGGGTGCCCACGGCCAGAGGTCCACGCTGGGGGTCACAGGGCCAGGCACCCCATAGCTGGGTGTCACGCGGGTGTCCTATAGCCAGGTGGGAAGCAGGAACCACTTTCAGAGACTTCCAAATAACACCACCATCCTGCCCCAGCCAGCTGGACCTTGCAGGGCAGGAGCTGGCCGGGCACACAGGGACCCCAGAGCTGGCACCGTCAGCCCCACACGCATCCTGGGGCTCCCACCACAGGCAGCACCTCCTCCCTTTGGTGCTCCCACCAGCCCCAGGGAGCCGGGTCCACTTGCTCCTTCCCCATCTCTCATTTAGGAAGAACCAAAGCCCCATGGAGGCACCTCCATCCCATCCCATCCCATCCCATCCCATCCCATCCCATCCCATCCCATCCCATCCCATCCCACCCCACGTGTGCTCAGCCCCAGCAAGGTGGTGACTAATCCTTCCCCTGGCTGAGATCCCACCGCTCCTGCCAGCGCCCACTGACCACTCCGGCGCCGCAGGAGGGAGCAGCTTCCCCCAAGCCCCCTCCGGGCGCCGTGGGACAGGGAAGGGCTCAGAGCAGCGGCACAGCCCCTTGGCCATCCGGCTGAGGTAAGCACGGATGTAGGGAAACACCTCGCCAGGGTGTGACGGAGGGGATTACTCACAGCTTGCCTCTCGGCTATTTTGGGAACTCCCTGCACGCTGCCCGTTTTCTTTGGCAGCTGAAAACAGTACAGGGGAAGGAAAAAGGTCCCTCCTAGCAAACCTCTGTCCCTGGGCTGGTGGAAAGAAAATCCACAGAGCTCCATCACCTGCCCTCGGCACACGGAGAAATCCCAATGCCCACGCACGGCACAACCCCTGCTGTCACGTGCCCCACGGCCGAGCTCCTGCCGAAACACCCGTCCCAGCCGGCCAAGGACGCGGGCGTGGCTGAGCGGGCAGCTGCCCAACCCCCCCCCCCAATCTGGGTGGTCACCCCCAGCACAGGGTGACCCGCAGGAGGGTACAAAGCTGCTGCCGCCTCTGCCCTGAGCCCCGCGGCCAGAGCAGCACCGCGAGGGCCGAGTAAATCATCAGCAACGGGGGACGCTGCTGTTGGTGTCGCAAAAGCTGAGGGAGCAGAAAAGGGTGTGAAACGGGGACCCGGCTGGGACCCGGCTGAAACCCGGGAGGAGGGATGGGAGTCAAGGCACGCCGCTGCACTTTCCGTCTTCGGCGTTTGCTAAGAAAACAGGGACGCTTCTCTTTTTTCCAGGTGTTTCGGATGCTCAGAGGCCTGGACCCTCTCTCCCAGGGGGTCTTGCTGCTCACCCACGCGCTGCCAGCCCCGAAGGGACGGGCTCAGCCGCTGTGCCGGGGAGCGGAAGCTGTCCCCAGCCGCTGCGGTAAGAAGCGGGGGCTGCTCGGGCGCCCGAGCCCCGATCGCTCCCTGCGGCGGTTTGTGTTTCATTTCCCCAGCAGCCGGTTTACGGCCAGTTCCCTGCTGACGCCCCATGGGCTGAGCTGCGCTCCCACCCAAGGGGAGAGCCACGGGGTGACCCACGGGGAGCTCCGCAGCCCCGTCCCCAAGGGAAGAGCGTCAGGGGCCGTGGTCATCCCCCTGCTCGACACGGAGGCTCTCAAGGAAGGAAAAAGGGCATTTGGGGATGGCCAGACAGGGCAGGATTGGGACCCGACGCAGCCCCGTTATCTCCCTGTCCAGCCCCACGGCGCCGAGCAGTTCGGAAACGTCCTTGGAGGAGATAACCAAACCTTGGCAGGAGCCGAGCGCTGGGGGCTCCTCCCGCTCCCGGGGAGGAAGCTGTGCTGGAGGAGCTGTATTTTTCGGTTTGCCAAGCCCGTGAGGCAGCAGGAGGTGGGTTTACACCCCCCAGTGCAGGGACACAGTGATGGTCCCCCCAGGAACCCCATGAAGCTGACCCTGGCCACCAAGGTGGCTCAGTCCTCCTGCACCACCGAGACCCTGGCACTGACCCCCGGGAGCCCCTCTGCTCCCTGCAATAGCTGCAGGGGGGCACCCCCCTGTGCTCCTGCCAGCCAGGCTGGGGACAGCCGTGCTCAGTCCCCCGTGTGGTGTGGGGTACCCTCGGAGCCAGCCTGGCCCCAGGGGGGACATCACCGTCCCAGGGCAGATGGAAGGCAGCTCTGACCCTCCTCTCCCTCACACTGGGCAAAGCGGGAGGCGGCTGATGCCCGGGAAGGAGAGGGCAGATTGCAGGCAGCTCTGGCTCAGCCAGCACCAACCCCTGTGGGACCCCCGTTGGGGGACCCCTTCCAACACCCCCCAGCTGCCGGGCCCCCGGCAAGAGAATAAAACTCAAACTTGCTGCTAAAGGCTGGGGAAAAAAAAAAAAAAAACAAAAGCCCAAACCACAACAACAGCAAAACCCACGAGCGGCAAAGCACTGCCTGCACCCCCCCTTGGTCCCCAAAGCGTCCCCGGCCGGGGGGTCTCCACCTCCCCTCGAGCAGGGTGTGAGCATCGGGAGAGGTGACGGCCACAGCCCCCGTGGGGCAGCCCCAGCTCCTCGCTGGGCCGGCAGAGCTGCTCCCCGCTCCTTACCTTGCCGGGCAGGGCTAGTTCATGGACTCTGGCCAGTCGACACGAACGAGCCCGGAGCGAGCGGCGGGAGCTGCTGGCTGCCCCGCACAGCCAGCCCGACTTCCCTTTTCCTCTCTGAGAAATGCAACCACTTCCTTACGTGGGCGTTGGGGGAGCGCAAAGCAGCTCAGCCGCCCTGCCCCTGCCTGCCTGCGAGCCAGGCCTCTCCGCCATCGCCGCACGTGGCCAGGCCGCCGGCCACGGGATGCTCCCGGCTGCTCGGTGGGATGCGGGCGATGGAAGGACACAGAGGGAAGGAGGCCCATCCTCTCCCTCCGGCTGCAGGCGGGGCGCTCGCCCCCTCAGTCCCCGAAGCGTCTGGGGGGCCCTGCCTGGCAGTGCTGGCCCGCAGCAGGCGGTAGCTGCCGTCGGAGCCCACCCGGGGGGAGACGTGCGACGGCATCGCCTCCCACGGCCGGGGGGGATTCGCAGCTCGGCAGGACCCCGCGGAGCCTGGATCCGGCACCCAGAGCGGCAGCTGCTGCCGGTTCCTGCATCCCACTGAGCCCAGCGGGACCCGAGCCCAGGCTGGCTGCCGTCACGGTGCGTGTACCCCCACCTACGAGACACGCACCCCTCCAGTTCCCCACCCCCCCACTCCTGCTTCAGAGGAACCGATTTTTATCCCTTTCCCAGCCAGGCAGGGTAACTCCCAGGAGCTCAGCTCCTCCTGGAAGGGCTGAGGGGAGATGGGCTTCAGCTTCCCTCTCCCCTGCTGGCTGCGGTCACACCTGGAGCGATGCACTCCCCCCTTGCCCCCCGCAGTGACGGGGCGCAGGACAGCAGCGCATCGGGGTCTCGCAGAGGGAGGTGCGGGATGCGGATCCAGCATCCTCGGATGTCGAGCTGCAGGATTAATCCCCACGCGAGGGCTCGGCCGTACATAAAGGCTCTGCGGGTGGCACCCAGCCAGCAGCCCATCGCTCCCGCGGCCCTCAAGCCCCTTCGCCACGCTCCCCCCGACGTGCGTTACCGTGATCCCGTGCAGACCGGCGGGGAGATCCCTCGGTGTCCCCAGGGGATAGCAGGTCTCTGCAGCTCCGGCCAGGAGCGAATCCCCGCAGCGGGAAAAGCCCCCCTTGGAAGCAGCAAGCTGCCCCGGCCTCCGGCAGCGCTTTGCCCATTGCGGCGTCGGCCTCACCCCCCCGCACCGCTGCTGCCCCGAACACGGCAGGAGGGACGCAGCTCCCACGCGGCGGAAAGCTGCAGCTTTTGGAAGTTTTCCTGCTGCCAGCCCGTTTTCTCTAGCCCTCCTTCAGCTCCGAGCTGCTCCGCCTCTGCTCCTCTCCAGGGTTCAGGCTCTCCAGGGTTCAGGCTCTCCAGGCGTCTCGACAGCCCACGGGGGAATCAGCCTGCGCCGTGGGGGCCGGGGATGAAGGCTCAGCCCGGCTGGGTCTCTGGTTGCCCAGAGAAGCTGTGGATGCCTCATCCCTGGGAGTGTCCAAGGCCAGGCTGGATGAGGCTTGGAGCAACCTGGGCTAGTGGAGGGTGTCCCTGCCCATGGCAGGGGGTGGCACTGGGTGGGCTTTAAGGTCCCCCCCAATCCAAACCAGTCTGTGGCTCTATAGTCACTGCACAGATGGGGGACACCGGGACGGTTTCTGCAGGGTTTCCTTGGGCAGAGGGGATGAAAAGGGGCAGCGATCCTGCAGCTCCTTTTCCTTTAGAGGCCGGGGGGGGGTCTCAGGCAGGCTTCAGGAACAGCCTCAGGCATCCCTGCTCGCACGGAGCCCCGTTTCTCGCCCCTAACTGTCAACCGGCGCGTACCGCCGAGCACACGCGGCCAGCAGCTATCCTCAACAGGCTGCAACCCTGAGCTTCGTCGCCAGCATCGCTTCCAAAGGCGCCGTCAACCCGGGCACGCGCCAGGAAGGCCGGTGCTGCGCGTAGCGGACCGCGCCCGTGAATCCTGACCCGCGCTGGACCCACAGGAGCGTTAGAGATGCGGGAGGTGACTGAGGAGACAGCGAGAGGCAAAACAACCGCCTACCTTCAGACACCGGAGCTGGGGTGGCAGCACAACGCCCTCCCGGTGCGGAGCGACGGCCGGGTTCTCCCGAGGCGCCGTCCCCCACCGTCGGGGGTGCACGAGGCGCGGAGCTCTCCCCGGCCCCAGCGCAGCGCCCGGCCCCAGCGCAGCGCCACGTTGAATTATGCCTTGAGCGGGGGCTGTTCGCCTTCCCCTTGCTCAGGCCCTTCCCAGTGTAACCGTCTCCACTCTGGTTTTCACCTCAGGCTCCAGCACGCACGTTTCTCAGACACTAACCCAGGGGTTTCCTCAAACCTCACTCTGTTGGATTTTGGGAGTAAACGGGCTCATTTGACTTTTTCCAGCTCCGTCACGCAGAACAACAAGGCATAAAAACTGAGAGATCCGTTTTCTCCACCGCTGTGAGATGAGCAGGAGGCGGGGAGCCGGACACAGCCGAGCCCGCGCTGCCCCGTCCACAGCCCGGTTGCTTTGGCCCACAAGACGCTTCACTCCGTTAGCGTTACTCTCGCTGTTCAACCCAACCCCGCCGCGTCGCCGCGCACGGCGGGTCACTAGAGGTCAAACAGTCCTTTCGCACCGGGAGGGCTGTCCGGGGAGGAAGGTGGGAGAGACAGGAAAACCTGGAGGAACTGGAAAAACGGTTCATCCTCTGCAGGCAGCCGACATCGCGCCTGGGAAGGGTCCAGCTCGGTGACGGACACAGGCCGTGCGCGGCAGCACCGTCAGCTCTGCGGGCGTATCTTCCGCTGCCCTTTTCGATCCCTCGGAGCTGAGCGTGAAGCAACTCTGGTTCCAGAGGAAGTGGTGAGTTTAGTCATGGGTTTTTTTTTTTTTTTAAAGACATTTCTGCTTTTTCAACAGAAATTACAGTCTTAAACCTTTGTAAAGCAACACCAGGAGCCAGGTAATCCCCTTCGGAGCACAGCCCGCCTCAAGGCAGCACAATTCACCCGAATTCACCAGGCCACAGGAATAAAACAAGTCATGTGCTAGTGCCTCGGTGAGCTACCGGGGCCCAGAGCTGAGCTTCAGAGGATACAGCCGCCTGGAGACCACGGACCACGCTGAGGCTTCCGTTAAGCGCGCTTCACTTCTCCACCCGTCGCCGGAAACTCACGCTTACGGGCCGAGCGCTCGGCTCCAGCCCGCCGGGCGCCTGCGCAGCTTCGCGGCCTCACCAAGCCATCGGCTTTCCGGGTTCTTTTTGCCCCCGAGCTCTGGCTCAGCAGATTTTGTTGGCCTGTTTCCACCCCTTACCGTAGGCGCCGCACCGCGAGAAGCCTTTGGACAAACGCTAACCCGCGACTCCCGCTGATTCCGGTCACCTGCCTGTGGAAAACTGACGCGCTGGACGGGCAGCGGCGAGGACGCTCAGGCGAATCCGCTGGCGCTGTGGACTAAGCAGGCAGACGGAATTAAGAGGAGCAGGACGTTCATCCTCCAAAATCATCGCCTCGAGGGAACAATTGCCCCGAAAGAAGCCCAGCTGAACCTTCACATCATCACAGCTCCAGGGCTGCAACGGGAAGGTTCTTCAAGCTGACAGATGAACTTTTCCTGCGTTCGGGCCGTAAAATCTCAGCGCAGGGTTTTCCCACGCTCAGCGCGAATTCCCTTAACATCCCTTTTGTAACCGGCGCTAATGAGCGGCCAACCCAAGAATCACTTTTTTCTTTTTTTATTATTATTATTATTATTATTTCTAGCAGACAATTTACATAAAATTCCCCTTTTAAGTTAGTGATTCATAACTTCCTGCAATAAACTACTTAAGGAGCAGCTTTGGTAAAGAATGGAATGAAACAACCAACCGAAAAAAAGAAAAACCAAACCCATAAAAAAGAACAATCACAGCTGATTTTGAAACCAACACAATTCACCAAATTTAGATTCAAAAGAAAATCTGCCAAGCTGTATTTTCTCAGTGTTTCCAAACATTCCACCTTCCTCCTCCCTTTCCGGGTTTGTGCAGATGTGGGAGCTGCATTCTGTCGAGCAGTTTGTCCTGCTAGATCACGGAAATCCATCTTTACATGATTCGTAGACCTTGGATGGAGGACTCTAAGGTCTTCAAAGAGAGAAAACCTCAATCACAATCTGCTACAGGATCCCGCGTTACTTAATTACTCTGGTTTCTAATTGTTTGGGTAACTTCCCGCTGCTCTGCCACGTTAATGATGAGAGGAGGGGCGCGAGGAGGGGCAAGCGGGCCGTGTCGTACCAACGATCCTGCCAGCCTGGGTGTGGCTGAGGTACAGGTCGGAGAAGGAGAGAATCCGTGGGATTCCCACAGGGACATTAAGCTATTCCATTAAAGAAATTAAGCCTGGATTAGCACCATCTGCTAAGCAAAGCTTATCTGCGTTTATGCTGAATGGTGGATCTTCCTTACGGAATTCACTAACAGTGTTGAATATTCCCGCCTGGATTTCCTACTGCTAACGAGACCTGCGTTAGGGCTGAGCCCCAGGAGTCGACGCTGGAGAGAAAAACCAGCCCGGGGCCGCAGGCAGTGCACGCGGCGACGGTGGCAAAAGCGTACCTTGAAATCCCAGATGGTCATCGCTCCGTCGATGCCGGTGGTGCAGAACTTGCGACAATCTCGTTTGTCTATCTCATAAATAGACACTTGGCTGAAAACAGAGAGCGGAAGCTGTAACGCAGACACCCATGCCAGAGAGCCAAAAAGCTAGGAAATCTGGGCTGAATTCAACTCCTGCTCTCTCACAGGGACACACGAGCGTAGCAGACCTTATCCTACATTTTTGGTACAATGCTTCAGAAAAATAAGCAAAGAAAAAGGATGCTGAAAGCTCCTTTATCGCTTGGCAGCTGCAGCCTAAACGTTTTCCTTGAGTAAAAAGACAAATTGCTTCAGAAGCGTTAGCAGCCGCTGGGCTCACATTTTTCTTTTTAAATGCAGGGATATTTTCCTCGATCAGTGTGAATCAACCCTTCTGATACATCGATTACACACGGAAATAACATCCGCAACAGGAAGCTGGTACGTGCATTCCCGTTTCAGGTGACTCTTGCCGGCTAGATCTTGCACGGTGCTACCAACCCCTTGCGAACATCTACGTATCTGAGAAGATAAGCTGGGTCCAAGTTACGGGACACGTTAAACACGAGCAAACAGCAGCAGCACACACGCCGCGTTAACGATTAACTTACCAGCTTCCACATAAACCCCAGAAACAGAGCGCCGCCAGCGAAAGACTGAAATGAAAACGGGGCACCAGCTACCCCCATCTGGCCTGGCAGATTCGAGCTCTCCTAGGTTTGCGGTATATCCTAGGAAACCAAAGCGCCACGGAACGTTCCTTCCCCTCGTACCGAGACACTCACGTTATACTGTTTTGGTGCAGCGTCTCCAAGGTGGTGTTACGGTCTTCTGTAGTGGCTCTTTTGTCCATGTTTCGGAAGCGTTCCATGGCGGAAATATTGCGCTGGATGCTCTGTTTTGGAATGTCGAGTTTGGAAACGAAGGTCAGCAAGCCGCGGTCATCACAGTTAAAGAGCATTGGGCAGCAGTCATGGCCCTGCGGGCAGACATCATGAAAGCGTGTCAGGAATCAATCACCGTTCCTTCTTCCTGCTGCTACTAATTGCAGAAATGCAGAGACAGACACTGCGGAAGAGCTTGCTTACTCCTGACTTCGCAACGCGTGGCGTTTCTCCCTCCCCAAAACACTACAACGCTCTACGAGGAGAAAACAAGACACTTACAGCTGCCACCACACTGTTCTCGGAGACAAACGACACACTCAGGAGCGGGAGGAACTCTGTTTTCAGCTGCGAAACCCTGAACACAAGAACATCTGTTAGAGGACTTCATTGAACCCTCTCATCGCTGGCTCCAACAGAAAACAGAGACCGTTCTCGCACAAGGATTACTGGAAAAGAAGTCAGCGTAGCCCAGTTGTCCTGAGGTGACCCCAGAGGGTTGCAGTTTGTAATCAAAAGTTTTAACTAATCAAAGTGTGCTGGAAAATCTGTAACATGAGGTACTCCAGGTGAGAGGCTGCAGTTACCCAGTTCTGTGTGTAAACGGTGGAAGGAGTTAAAAACAATACACACACAACCCCTCCAGGGTTCAAACTGATGAAGCTATTAATTTCATGTACAAAAAACCCCCTGAAGTTTTAGTGCTTGACATCATCTTTCCAGGAGGAAAAAGCCTGTACGTTAAATTAAGTCAACTTTTGTGATTTTGTAGAATTAGAATTGTGGAACACTTCACGCTCCGTGACATCCCCAGCCAGGTACTTCTCCAGCGGCTCTCGCCCCCCGAACCGACATTCGAAAGGCAGCACAGCGATGCCTGGCTGTGCCACCACAGATCTCTGCTAGCAAACACGGGGAATCCCTTCCTGCTTGGTCAGAAAGCCACGGACGCGGGAAAGTCATTCAGCCCAGGACGAGGAGCAGCAGGAATTGTTAACAAAGGTGTAAGTCGACACCTTGCAGCAGCACTGCCTTAAGGCCAGCGGTTGGAATTAACATTTCAGGAAATGAAAAACTTATTTTCCAGATCCTGGTTGGGGACACGGTCTTCGTAGTTACGGAGCGAGCGTGTTTCTGGAGTCTCCTGAATCCGTTTCCAAGGAAACAGTGTTTCCCCAATCACTACAGTGGAATGTAATTTTTTTTTTTTTCAAATACCTTTTTTATTCCCCACCCCCAAAGTAAATTGACTAGAACCTCACTGAAGAATTCTTATAAGAAATTGAAATTATATACTCTCAAAATACCAAGAATCTACCTTATTTATATAGTCCTGGAACCTACAGTGAGACTGTCAGAACTGGGAACAGCAGCCACAGCTCTCGCTGTTGCGAGCACAGTATTCCCCACGCTGCTTCCTCCTCCGTCCAACGGCTACGAACGAACGGAAAGAGCATACTTACATCATATTTTTGGAGGCATCGGCCACTGACACAGTACTGTCATGACTGACCCAGGCTAGGCGGTTACCGCTGGCCGAAAAACTGACGCTGTGCACCCATCCGCCACTTCCAGCACCCCCAAATTCTGACATCAGCTGCCCAAAGGGCATTTTGGAGCCCCAGGGTGTACTGGCTGGTTTTTCATCCACTTCCTTGATGTAAGCAGAAAACACCCTGCAAATAAAAGATTCCGGTGTGAACAAAGACAACAAAAACCTCCTGGGAGCCGCATATACGTGTCGTATCGGAAACAACCAGACCCATCCTAATGGCACTAAAAGACAGGACTACGGCATCTCAAACAACAAGCCAGCAGTGGCTGGGAACCCTCAATACCCAGACAGAAAGCGACAGCCCGAAGGGTGTCAGGAACAGAGGTTCCTCCCAAACGCCGTGTCTTGGATCTTTCTCCTTGTTACCAGAAGGTGGCACAAAAACACCCGCTGTCGCTGCATTTTCCACTGCTGAGATCTTCCTTTCAGCCCTGTGCAGTGTTAATAACACCCAGAGTCGATTCTTCACCTAGAGAAAACCCCCCAATTCCACTGTGTAAGCAGAAGCTAATACAAACACCTACAGAATTACCCACTTTTTAAGAACATTCACTGCTTAGCAGGATTTCAAGGGAAGCTGATGTTCAAACGCCGACAAAGGGGCTCACAGCCACTTTGTTCCCGCTCATTACTGCAAGCACGCCTTGAAAACCTGAAATACCACAAGGTTTTTGTAGGGTTTTTTTCCCCCAGCACCACAATTTTCAAGATATGTTTAAACAGAAAGCCTCCCCCTTCCATCAGATTCCTTCGGCATGATTCAGACGTGCCACAATACGGTGTTCTTGACTGTTACCATGGAAGTCACTGGGACGTCACGAACATAGGATTAGCGTCCGCTGAACGGGAGGGGCTACGCCACGCTACTACCAGAGAACCGGGCCATCAAATACCCTTGCAGTCAAACAAAACGGAATTGTTTCATCGGGAGTTGAAGAAAACGTTGCTCCCCCCCCCTCCCTGTATTTTACATTTCACACGTGTGGGGTGTGCACTTCAAAAGGTACCTATATTCAGCTTATTCGAATCGAGCTGCTCATTTGGAACAAGAAGGGTTTAACTGCAGCTGTATTAGGTACAGATTCTCAGAGAATTAAGTCTGAATTTATATTCGGCTCTATCAGGTTAAATATAATCGAAAGATAATCCCTCAACGAACTTAATTTTATAGAGACATCAGTTCTCTTAATGTATGGAAATAGGACAAGATGTTGAAAGCAACAGCCTTTGACACGAGGCAGAGAAATCATTCCTAAGTAGTGAAGGACCTTGAAGATAACCGTTAGTAAAAAGGCGAAAAAAAGTCTTTTCCCTTATTAAAGTCTCCCGCTCTTTTAAAACCAAAAGGCCCCGGCCTTCAAAGAACACTGGGAAATGACTTTCATTCCCACAGCATCATTGCTCCAGCAATATAAAATCCACACCTATAGGGTGCTGTTAGCTATACATATATATATTGAAAGACAAACGGAAGAGGAGCTCGTCGAGGCCGGCCACCAAAAAAGCTCTGCTGAATGCCTATCCCCTCGGCGCCTCTTCTGCCCTCCATTCGCTTTCCCAAATGTCTCCCACTCAGCTGCTCATCAGTTGGCAGTGGCTCTGGCAGACCCATTTCATGATTTCCTTCAGAACCACCTCTCAGAACAGACACATACTTCAAGCCCACGTACCTTTATTATCTTTAATATGTGACAGAACATTCCCTAGAACCAGAGTGCTAGAAACCTGTATTCATCATTTACCAAAGAGAATATTCTTTCCTGGTTCTGGGGAAGAAACAGAAACCCAGTACCAATCCCACTACTTTTCCTCTCTTCACCGTTTATGTATGATAAAAGCAGCAAAATTATTAAGCGTAAAAGGGAAGAGCAGAACGTTTCCCAAACGTTTTAAACCAAGATCTGTGTTTTTCAAAATACACCCCACCTTCAGAGAAATCAGATGCAGGACAGAGTGAGTTTTCTGATGGGGCACAAACGACAAAGCAAGTCTTGTAGCGAAGGCTCCCAGGAAAGTGACTGACACACACCTTGATCTGCTTAAAAAACCCCCACGCTGAACATAAGATGATGTGAATCTAACTTCTCAGCCAAAACAGGAAAGCGGAGATAACCAGGGATGCAATGTACGTAACGAGCACTGAACGAAGCCTGGAGACAAAAGAGCTCAAGCCCAAAGTAAGATACATGGATATGTATATAACTCAGCCGACCTGATGTCCAAGTCCCGAGATGCTTTATGAACACACATGAGAAAACTTCCACGTGTGAAAAGCAGCTGCTTCGGGGAGATGAACCTTTTACACCACGTTTGTTGTGAAAGGAAGTGAACATGTCTAGTTTATCTAATTAAAACTGGAGATAAGACAGGAAAGGGAGACAACTCTCCTTCGCAGCTTCCATTTAATGTCTCTCCTTACATCAAAAGGTATCAAAGGATAGAATTTAGATGCAAGGGTTTCATTCTGAAATAAGGAATGTAATCGTCGGTCCCACCCCCCTCTCCCACTCCTTCTTAGTCATTTTTAGTACACACTTTGAAGCTTAAAAATTGCCCTATTACATAAAGAATTTAAGAAAAGAAGCTTTCATTACTATTCAAGGCACAAGTGATTAAGTAAAATATGAATTAAAGTCAACCACTCTGCCGACGGTTCCCCGTGCAGACTTAACTGCAGCGACCCCTGTCACTCAGCACACAGCAAACTGCAGGACCCATCCCTCATGGTGTAATTACACCATGAAAGACTATGCCGTCCATCTCACGTGCCAACCTGTTTTTACCAGCCTTTTTTTTTTTCTTTAATGCTCTTCAAAAATGTGTTTTGTTGCACTGAGTTTCGGGTGGATCAATTCCTCGATCCTGCTCACCACAGGGCTGCAAAACATTAAGGCTAGCACAGGCAAAGGAGAGAGAACAAGCGATCTGGGGAAGAAAAAGACGAGATACTGCCTTTGGAAGGGGCAAGTTACTCTGAATTTTGGAACTACACCGTTAAATACTGCTTTTTAAACTGTAACTAGCAGTGTTGGTGTTGTACAAGGTCGCACCTGTTAGCCTAATGTCAGCCTGACAGCTAGATGTCAGCACTCGGTGCACGCTGAGTAGTACCACTTCTGTGTACTGCTACTGAAGAGACCCACCAGTTCATTAAATTCAGGCGTGTCCCTCGACAGAGACATGTCAGTAGGCCAAAGTCTGCATGCAGCAGCACCAAAGCTGACGTTTCTCAAGCTGGATATTTTACTTTGCTGTGCAATGAGCCATCTCTTCTATTCTAATAGCAAATGCACGCACAACATGCTCGTGCTTCTGACTAACGTGAACCAGCCATCCAGACTGATTTACAGACGCTTTAATCCTCTCACCTGCACTTGAAGTCACAGGAGCCCGCAGCCAGCAAAACATTGTTGGGGTGCCAGTCCAGGCTGAGGACAGTGGAACGAATGGGTTTTTTAATGTGTTTGCTCACCCACCTAAACGAAAAATTTAAAAAAAGAGAAAGATAAAAACAGTATGAAAATATTTTACTGGCCTCCCCCAAATCCAGAAAGTAGTCCTCAAAACAATCACCCCTTGCCAATAACTAAACACATCACCTTTGCAAAACACATATTGTGCTCAAATCTTTCCTATTCCCTCGTACAGCCTGTGAACTTCATGTGGTTATCTTAATGTTTTAAATACTATAAATAAACTCAGGTTAAATCTCTCTCTTCACCCGCGTCCTATTCCCCTTCTAACTCATTTTTATAATGCATCAGATGGAAGTCCTTAATGTGAATTTTGCCCAGTAATTGCCTGGTGTTTGAGCAACCTGGTCTAGTGGGCGGTGTCCCTGTCCATGGTAGAGCGGTGGAACAGATGATCTTGAAGGTCCCTTCCAACCTAAATCAGTCTGTGTGTCTATGATCCTATGAATAAAAGCTCAGCTCTCACTGTGATACAGAGCTAGGCAGCACTGTCTTCTCAGCTCACTAAGTGCAAGCCCCCTCCAGCTCCTCCCAATATGTTTTACAGCAATCTCTCCTGCCTGTCGACCTTTCTGCTGTTTAATAATACAGTAACCAGAAAACGCCAGGAGTAAACGGGTGAACTGCCAATGACACGACCAGTGTGTACACCTCAGTTACTACAGTGAGGAGCGGTCCTGATGCTGAATGCGTCACTATCAGCCTAAATACCTCTCAGCAGATTCACTTGGTCTGAACTATTTACAAAACACTCATGAAATCTGGTATTCACTTGACGGCCTTTGGGATGATGGTGCTTTTTCTCTGGATTGACTTCCATCAGGCACAAGCAGTTTTAAGGATCGCACTAAATTACGTGTCTTCAACATACGGGGTTTTGATTCTTCTGCAGGCAAGTGAGGCAGAGAAAATGTTAATAACTGAGTATGTTGGAAAGCATAAAAGTCCAAAACAATCCTTCAAGTGTATTTTGCAGATGGTATCGTTGATTGGCATCTCCATCCACATGGAAGACTGCACAGGGAACGGTGGGCACAGACACCTGTGGTTTCATGCCTGTCTGTGCAACCCAAAGTAATAGATACTCCACGAACCGATTTCCCCATCAGAGGATACGGTAAATGTAGCTTCAGCACCTACAAATGTGGATCCGTTAAAGGTCATAGTGTCACAGGATGGTTTGGGTTGGAAGGGACCTTAAAGATCATCTCGTTCCAACCCCCTGCCATGGGCAGGGACACCTTCCATGAGACCAGGTTGCTCCAAGCCTCATCCAGCCTGGCCTTGAAGACACATCTGATGCGCTGAGCTTAGACGCCAAAAAGAAAAAAAAAATCTTAATGGTGGAAATATTTGCGATAGTCCTGTCTCAGATCTATAAACTGGGACAAAAATGTATGACAGAATACAGAACAGGTAGACGACAAGCTCGAACATCTTCTACCAGACCACCCTGGAGACAGGCGACAGGCTTGAATTCTTTAACGACAAGAAAGGGCCTCAAATAATCTGTATGGAAGAAAGACTGAAGTCATGGTTTCTTCATTCATTCTGGAAGGAGGAAACATTTCTCTTTTTTGGACCATACAGTTGTGGTAAAAAAATCTTTACTCTGCAGAAATTCTTGCACTTTTAGAAACGCAACGTATGTTTATGGCAGTCAGCCGGAACACATCCACGCCAACACGTATAACCTGAAAATACGCTAAGACAAAGGCCTTTAGCTGCTACATCAGAGTAAAGAATCATAGACTCAGAGAATGGTTTGGGTTAGAAGGGTCCTATAAGCCCACCCAGTCCCACCCCCTGCCATGGGCAGGGACACCCTCCACTAGCCCAGGTTGCTCCAAGCCTCATCCAGCCTGGCCTTGGACACTCCCAGGGATGGGGCATCCACAGCTTCTCTGGGAACCTGTCCCAGTGCTCCCCACCCTCTGCGGGAAGAATTTCTCTCTGATGTTCCATCTCAATCTCCCCTCTTTCAATTTAAACCCTCTCCCTAAGACAAAAAGTCCGCGAAAGAACTGATGAGGCCTGTGCCTCTGCACTTCCTGAAGATTTTAGGAATTGGTAAAACAGTAGCCGAGTCACCATCATTAACTCCAGGCTTTGGCTTTCCTGTGCAGACCTCAGGTGCATAAATGGAACTCAAACAACTCACCAGTCATTTTCAGATTCAAAGTAGCACACAGATATAAGTCGAGCTCCACTTCCCACAGCAAATTTATTCTCCAAGGGAGACCATTTCACAAAGGTGGCTGCACGATTAATCCTCAGGATCACAAGGGTTGGCTTCCACACGCCGTCTTTCTGACTCCAGACATAGGCGTTACGGTCTGCGCCGCAAGTTACAATGCGATCGCTTTTGGGAGCCCAGTCGATACCTGCAATTGAGTGTTCGCATTAATAAACTTCTCCCTTTACACCCTTTGCTTTACAGTGAGCCAAAGCAAGAGACAACCCCAGAGCCTTCTGCTACGGAGACAGTTACTCCCGTCATGTTAGTATCCCCTCTGTTCGCTTACTCCCCAGACACTGTTTTAAGCTGTCCGGGACACCAGTTTGTCCCTCTAGCTTTCATCCGAACAGCAGATCCCAAGTTTCCAGACTCCGCAGGGAGCTTGCCCGTTGAGAAGCCCGCTCTGACGGCTACCCAACAGGTGGAGCTCTGCAGGCTGGCGCAGACTTCAACCACTCGCTTCTGCAAGAGACCAGTCGCAACAGCTGAAACCCAGCGAATCTAAAACCAGGCCCAAACCTCTAACACAGCTTGTGCTTGCTGCCAGACCACTGTCATGATCAAAAAGTTGAGATAACAGAGGGGTTTTTTGGTTAGCAGTTATTAATCTTTTTGTACTGACACAATCCTTACATTTTTTCCATGCCTGTTTAAGCTGCGCCCTGAGAAAGAAACGTTTCCCGATCGAAACAACAAATTCAAAGAACAAAATGAAGCCTTTGCTAAGCCGGCCATTGCTTCCTTCCCTTCCTGTGCAACGAAGGATGTTCCCAACTGGAGCGTCTCACAGCAACGTTATGTTTCACCTTTTCTTTAGCATCCTTCTTTGAGATGCAGAGTGCAATCTTCTATCACAAAACTGTATTTCAAAGGTTTTCAGAACTGTGTTCTGTATTAAAAACTTTCCTTAAGCACACAAACTGAAAAAAGGCTAAAAGATAGGGAAAGAATTTGTACTTATTTTACCATATTATTCATATATGGCTTACTTCAAAGTAGGTTTTTGCTTAACACGTTCAATTTTGAGGCGTTTGATAGGCTGAAGCTTAGTTACACCCATCAGTCTAGGACTGCCTTTGAAAGGGGGACCATCCTGCCTCTTTTCACTTCTCTCTCCCACCACCTCCCTTGCACCAGTTCTCCTGGCCCTTGGCAAGTTCAGCATTTAGCTCAGCAGGGAACTAAGGCAGCAGCAGGAGTGAATCACGCTCCTCTTGCAAGGCAACAGAGGCAGCTCACCACAAATCTCTGAATCAAGACACCGGAAGGCAAGACAAGGGCCCTTGTCCCTCGTGATCAGAAGCTAGAGTGGCAGCAGTTGAATCACTCCTGTCAGATGCAACAAGCAGTTTGATCGGGCTATCTCCTGTGTCTAACCACAGTTTAAATCTACTCTTTACGACAACCACAGCGCTTAGTATTCCAAAGGTACAGGCTGTGCAGGAAAGCAGAGCAGGCTCTTTTCCCAAGTCATGAATATTTGGCTTCTAACACTAACAGGTACAAGAAAAATGCAGAGAAATGTCTTAGGGGAACGGCACGTCATTTGTAAATTCAGCCCAAGTCACTCCGCACAGAAGAGCACGTACCGTCCTGCTCTTAGGCAGCATGAATCAGATAAATTGAATAAAGTTCCTGCAAAACACTGTTGGGCAGATACTTCTGCCCATTAGCGAGTTGAGAACAGAATAAAGGATATTGCTGTTTTGAGCAAGTGCTTGTATTAATTGCTTTCATTTCCTTAGAGAATAAAGCCCTTATAAAAATATCAGCATGAGAAAGAAAGTAATATAAAAGACTACCGCAGAACAATCACATTTTAAAAATAACACCTGGTGACTCATCGTGGAAGCTCTTCTTATATTTTCATTGTGGAGCTACAGATACTCTGGGCCCGCAGTAAAACGTGCTCACTGGCAGTCTGTCACCAGTCCAGGACTGACCACTTCAAGTGTTTATACAGTCCCTAAAAAAGGGTATTTATTGCTATTAGAAAGCACAAACCGAGGCGACAGTCGTACACTTGATGAAGTTTCAATCGTAGCACTTGAAAGGGAGCCACATGTATCACCAGAAGAGTTCGTGACACAACCAGATTACTTCAGGAGACTGAAAATTTATTCTCGTTATGATATTACGGAGGAAAAATAAGCGTTAAGAAAAAAAGGCTCAGTTACTCTACCAAAATGTCTGGAAATGAAATAGGGCTTTCCCTGCTAACACGCACTGCACGCAGTCCAGAAAAATGCTGCAAAGCTCTCCGTAAGTGGGAATGCCAACCTATAAAACGATCTCTTTACTCAGCACTCCCAGAGTTCCCGTTCAGATTCTCAACTGGGGAAAACAGGGGGCGGACAAAGCTAATGTCTGGCACAGCACCATGTTCTCGTACCTGTAATGTGTCCGTTGTGTTCCTTCAGCTCATGAGCCTTTACCCACTGGTTCCCGCTCTTCTTGTAGATATGGACTTCATGATTATTAGGGCTAATGGCAATCTCTTGAAGAAGGAATAAAACAATCCGATAGTACGCAAGGCTTTTCAATAACAAACGCTTTACACGGAAAGACTCTCCAATCTAAAGGCTGTAGTCTCGAGTTTCAGAGCATTACATGCCTTTTGTAAACAAAGGGCCAACATCCCAGGGTGATCTCAAAGAAATGTGGTTGTAACGTGGTCATGAGCATACTGCCCGGAAAGACAGTCTCTTCTGAGCACAACACTCCATGTTCTGGCAGAAAACCGGGCTACTGAGAGGGGTGTTTTGGGGCTATGGAAATAGAGGGTCAAAGAGGGTAAGGACAAGGTCATACTCTCATGAGGTGCAGACCAAGAGGCAAAGTGTTCTGGAACACGAGTAAGACTCGATGTGCTCACACGCCAGCGTTCCAGTAAAGGGTTTAGGGAAGTTCCCATGTAGATGTGTGCTTTCTGGATCCTAAGTGGAACGTGGAGCATGCAGCACTATGTATGTGACCACACCTTCCCTACGCATGATCCAGAACATTACAGGATCGCAAACTGATAGCAAAGAGAAAATAACAACTGGAAAAAAAGAATTAAAGCTAATACATTACTTACGAGTTCGGTCTCTGTTCCACGCATGGCAGGTGATTGGCTCTAGTAAAAACTGATGTAGAGACATTCCGAGTTAAAGATATTCCTATGTTGTAAAAATTGAAAAGGCTGAAAGGTGTAAAATTGAAAACAAAACACTTTTAAAATCAGATAATTATTAAAACAGGCCTTCAACATTTCCCAAGGTTGTTTCAGTCCGGTATTACAATTTACTGACAGAACATCACAACTCAGTAAGTATGTTAAGGCAGCTAAATCTTTGCCTTCCCATACGCCCTGACACCATCAGCAGGCCAAAGAATTTTAACTGCCCTGCTTACTACAGCTAATTGCAGCTGACCGAAAAGCCGGCTCGCTTCTCAGTGTATTCTTGCAGGCGAGAGAGCAGGTTCTTAGGAAATCTAATCTAATCGTTTTACTAGAGAAATAGAGTACTTGAAAAAACCCCAGTGAATCTAGGGACATAGCTCAGCGAATCGATTCAAAATCCTGACGCGTATCAAGGCTCACAGGCAGCACTACAATAAGATATTTTTCTTTATATATACTCAGGAGGCTAAATTGGTGTGTCCAGAACATTGATATGTAACTGTAATCTGCTGATGTATTAGTTGATAAAGCTATTTATATATATCCTAGGGAAAAAATTATTAAGATTAGTAATTAACCAATTACTAATTCCTTCAAATTAATTCTAGCACTAAACCATTTTATGGTTAGGCTTTTGCCCCCATGAGATTTCAGCACTAAAAGAACAAGCTGAATCATTGCAGTTTGTACTTTAATTCATTTTTAAGAACCCAAAAAGCGAGCTTTTTCCGTAACTTCCGACTGCTACAAGAGACAGCGCTGAACATCTGCAATTGGAGGCGCACCGACCGCAAATACAAAGAGGTGTAAATTATTGTATCGTATTCTATGTCCTGTATTAATCAAGGGCAGCACAAACAGAGGGAAGGTAGCACCTTAAAAGCTCAAGGTCACCTGTAATAATTAAAATGTGCCTAGTTCCATACATACAGCTTGGACCTTCCATATATTCCACTGCTTTTCATAGCAATTTATCCTTGGCTGATGGATCAAAGTCTTTTTACCCCTACATATACATCTAAAAAGAAGTATCTCTGTGATGTCACTCCAAGATATCCACACCCATTACAGCCTGAAATTACAACATACCCAAGTATGGCCATGTTAGCGGAGGGTGGAGACTTCAGGACAAGGTAGGAATTTGGAAGCAAACAGGAAACGAATGGCTGTCCAACAGAAACTCGGGAGTGAATGAAAGAGGAGTACGTTCTTACGGAGCTCAGCAATTACTATCACACCACTCGTTTAACAAATGTGCTGAAAGCGCTGAACCCTGGAGCAGAGACTATACAATACTCTGACGATGCAAATAAGTGGAAAGACACTTTATTTTCTTGTTTTCTTTTTAAGAAATCAAGCACTGCTGTTTTAAAGCAATACGACTTAGAGTTACAACGTACTTCAAATATAACTTTTAGCTAGGAGAGCTTTAAGTCCAGTCCATAATTGTAACCGGCACAAGTTTCATGGTTCTTCCACTAATCGCATTCTACCCATCAAATGAAGCTATTAAGCATATGCATTCCTAAGCAGAATAATGACTTTTTATTAATGTGAAAATGTTGACATAATTTGAGTTACCTCTGACCTCGGACAGCCATGGTTTGAGATTCCATGTGTTAATATAAGCACAACATAACTGCAAATTGCTTTCTCCACGACCTTGCTTTAGTCCATGCCAACATTCAGTAGCAGTACATTTCCATATACAGGAAAAGTTGAAGAGCTGTTCTACCAACAAGGAATGCTCAGCTTTTTCTGCTCTTTCCGAAATAAAATGTAAAAATATCCAACCTTCCCTCCCCAGGGAACGCAGCTACTTTGAAAGCCATTCTAATACAAGGCTGGTATTTTCATCACAGATTGGCACTACGTAACACTGATACAGTCCCACCCTAACTTCTAACGCAGAGACTTTACTAACCTACACGCTGTTCCCAAAGACAGCAGTATGATCCATTCCTCCCCAGTGACTGAATCTCTTGAGGACCCCAACTTGTAGCAAGCGACTGTTTCCCATTTTGGTTTGATAACAAACTCACAGACAACAACACTGATGACAACCTCAAAAAGCACTACTATTTCTGTTAGCTGTTAGCTGCAATGCTATTTTCTTTGGGAATATAAATCTTAATGAAGTCTTCCAGTTATATTCACTCCTTATCAATAGATAGACAAAATCAAACTCATATTTCACAAGAGAAAAATGCAACCGGCTCTATGATTCTTGATGTAATTCATACACAGCACACCCCTCAATGCCCTTCTGTCAGCCAACCTCAGAATCTCACACAGCGAAGACACTGTTACAATAACTTTGTTAGCCAAGTACTTCACATAGCTATTCCTGATCTTTTTCCAAATGCAAAGGAACTGTCCCTGAGGTTCAATACAATTTGGAAAAAGGAAGGAAAACTGGAAATCTTGCACCTTTGTACAGCAAGGAGTTCTTTCGGTAAGTAGACTGAAAAGATCAAGGTTGGGAAGCACAGGAGTCGGCTGTTGTCATCTCTCAATGGGGTGAGAAATATGTGGCATAAGGCCATCCCCGGTCAACCAACCGGCAAGGACACAGACTCAGGAGTGCAGGCAGCATATGTGTGTGTGACAGAAAGAGAGAGAAAGGGAGCTTTTTAACCCTCACCCATTTCCAGAGCACCTACATCGCTTTCAAACATCTGGAAAAGAAGTGCCTGTAATGAAGGACTGCCTCCTACTGCTGTCATTCCTTTCCAAGTCACTCAGCGCAGCTTTCCCAGGAGGATGCCTCCTCACGGGCAAGCCTAGTGACACAGGACACCATTAGCATTATAAAGCCGACCGGTTTGGGATGGATTGCGGGCTGCGGCCCTGCCCCGCGCCGATAACACAGGTGCACAGCGCTGCTGCTGCGGAGGCCACAGCGGGTCAGGGGCGGGAGGCAAGGCCTCCTCTCCCGGCTTCATCCATCCCCCCGTGCGGCCCCGTCGCTTTAGGGCGGAGGGGCTAAGGGGTCCCCATCGCCCTACCCTCAGAAGGGTGCCCCCAGCCCCTCCGTGCAGCGACAGGGCCCGGCACAGCCCCCCACCCCCGGGCAGGCCGGGGCTGAGGTGACTCCCCCCCGCCGCCCCCTCGGCACCGGCAGGCCTGCGGGCTGCCCCCCGCCTCCCATCGCTCCCGGGGCGGGGGCAGGCCGGCCCAGCGGCACCGCAGACAGCCGCCTCTGGCGCGGAGACTCACCTGAGGCGGCGGGAGCGGAGCGGGACTCGCGGACTCTGGTCAGTCAACGCGACTCCGCTCCGGGCGGCGGGAGAGGGAGCGGCCAGCGCCGGAGGCCGAGGCGGGGGGGGGTACCCGGCACTGACAAGGGAGCCAGGAAACGCGCTCTGCGCCTGCGCGCCACCCCACGGGCTGCGCCTGCGCCGCCGCGCTGCAGGGGCGGGGGAAGCCGGGGCGCGCCGGGGAGCCGCCCTGCGCCTGCGCGGCGGGAGGGCTGAAGGGGCGCGGGCACGACCGCGCCCCACACAAAGGCGGCGGGCGGGGGAGGAGCGAGCGTGCGCGGGCACGCGGGAGGGGGGGGGCGCATGCGCAGTGAGGTCTCCGTCCCCCTCAGAGAGGGTTGAGGAGGATAAATGTGCCAGGGAGTGGGGAATTCTCCTTGGGGAGGGGTTCCTTGTGAGGGGAAGGAGGCCGCGGCTGCCCCCGTTGGAAGGGGCATGAGCCAGGTGTCTGTGGGGCACTTAGGGGGCCCCAGGGTGCTGCTGGTGGGGCCGGCTTGAGTGAGGCCTCTGGAGGCGGCAGTGCCTGGGGAGAACTGAAGGCTTGGGGGGCGGGGTGTGAGCAGTTGGAGGACATTATGTGTGCTTCTTCAGCACAGGTTGCCTTACAGAGAGTTAGAGAGCTGGCCTGCTAAGATTGTGGCCACCGCCCCTTCCAGAGGCCAAAGGATGGAAGGAAGGTGCTTTCTGCTGCAGGGGGTAGCAGTCCTATTGTAACTCATTCAGGTGCTGTGGGGTTCGCCTCCTGTCTGGCTGGAACAGAGAAAGCGGTGCATTTGCAGTACTTAATCCCCTTGAAGAGCTGCCTGCTGTTCGGAGTCCCTTGGTTTGGTGCCTGTAAAACTTCATGTTCCCTTGCCTGCGAGGTTTTGTGAGCTCGAGTACAAAAAAACCTTCCCAAAACCCAACAAAAAAGCTTTGGGGGAGTAGGCTCCCAGATACACTGAGAAGCAATGGTGAGTTTAATTTCTAGTCTGAGGGAAAATAAACAATTTATAAGCGTCTAGAAGGAAACAAGGTGTATGCTGGCCGGTATGGCTTTGTCATGAATGAATGGAGCCAATCTAATTTCCTTTTCTGGCAGCATAACAGCTTGCAGGTAAGGGAGAAGGAGTATCTGCCATATATCTTGATTTTTAGTAGAGTTTGTGACACTGGCTATTCTAATAATATACTGTGTTCTATATATGGATATTCTAATAATAAACTGGACTAGATGATACTGCTCTAAGGGAGTTGCAGAACTGGTTGAGGGAAAATGTACTTGATATCAGTGCTTGTACGGGGAATTACCCTTGGTCCATTACTCATCCTTGGTGGAATGGAGAATGTAATTATGGCATCGGAAGATGAGAGCAATTTTGAAGGCAGAATAAACACAGTCATAGAACTAGGATTCAAAATAGGAGGTCTATGGAAAGTATTGGATGTGGTTCATACAGGTGCACTGCTGAAAGCTTCAATGTAATCAGCTTCAGAACTGTAAAACTTATCAGTGCTGATCAATATCTAAAGGGGGGGTGTCAGGAGGATGGGGCCAGGCTCTTCTCAGTGGTGTCCAGTGACAGGACGAGGGGCAATGGTCATCAACTGGCAAACAGAAGGTTCAACCTGAACATGAGGAAACCCTTCTTCTCTGTGAGGGTGACAGAGCCCTGGGACAGGCTGCCCAGAGAGGGGGGAGTCTCCTTCCCTGGAGACTTTCCAAAGCCGTCTGGACTTGTTCCTGTGTGATCTGCTCTGGGTGATCCTGCTCTGGCAGCGGGGTTGGACTAGATGATCTCTAGAGGGCCCTTCCAACCCCTGACACTCTGGAAACTGGGAAGAAATGGGCAGCTGCAGGAAAGGATGGCGGGGCTGCGATGGGTCATGAGCTGAAGAGGAGTCCGTAATGTCTTGCTGCTGCAGAAGAGGAAACACCATGTGGGTCCATCTAGGTAAGAAAATGCTAGTAACATATACACAGGAATCCCGCTCTGCTGAGCGGTGCCAACAGAGTACGGTCTGTCCTGGGCTCCGCACAACAGAAATGCCGGTACTGGGAGAAAAAGGTGGCAATAATGATCACAGTCCTAGAACACATGACTTTTGCGGAGCCTGTTGAGAGGATAGAAAACCGAGGAAAGATGTGGTAAGTCTTCAAACAGATAAAAGGCTGCTGCAAGAAGGAAAGGAACAATTTGTTCTCTTATGTCCAACTGGGGGTAGGGCGAGAAGTCATAAGCTAAGATAACAGCAAGGCATATCTAGGTTACAGTGGAAAAAAATTGTCAGTGATTCCTTTGAAGTAGTCAGGCCAGTGTTGAACTGACTTGACAGGATGTAAGGCTGCTCTTAGAGGTTTTTAAGATGGATCAGACAAATATTAGTCAGAATGGCAAAAGTGCAATATAAGATCTCGCCCTTGCGAAGGTGGTGAGAGTCGATGGTCTCCTAAATCAGTGTTGCTGTGGTTCTGTAACTGCGAGATATGTAATCATTACAGCCCTTATTGGCTTAACGATAAAACTAGATCAGCTGCACAGATTAAAGATACGCAACTAGGCCAAGTAAAATTACATAACAGGAATGAAATTACGTTTAAGTATGGGTTTATGTTTACAAAATTATTTTCACCAGATGGAGTGAAAGTATCTAAATGAGGAACTCTGCAGAGCTTTTAAGCATTAAAAGTTAAGACCCTGCCTCCAGCGAAGCTTTCCGGAGAATTTTCCACCCTTGTTCCTGCTGTATTGCTGATATAATTATGCTGTGCTAATCCAGAAAGGATGCCAATGTTTTTGAGCTTAAGGCCTCAGAAGCAAGGCTGAACTGATCTCAGTGAAAGTAGTTTAGATGCAGTCTGACCTTAAGATATAGGAAAAACCAATTGAGCTGGGACATCCTTTGAGGTTGTTGGTTCCGTTTTTCAAACAGCAAATGCAGCAGATGGGTAGCAGCTAGTCAAAAAGAGGTCTGGAAGCGGGCCGTTATATATACAGACAGGTAATTGCAGATGAGAATAATTGCCTTGACAGGCGTTTTGGATGTGCGTTGTTCGTTCAGCAGTTGCCAGTACGGTGTCATATCATCTCTGACGTTTAAAGGGAAGATACAACAAATGCAATTTTCCCCCTAATTGTATTCCCTGTTGCTCTAGAACTGCCATCTAGGTCACAGTAATTTGTCAAAACTGGTTTTCATCAGGAATATTCTTGAATTATTGAGAACATTGCCTTGGGATTAAAGTCACTGATGAGCTAAACTACAAATCTGGGATTTTTAAGTGGGGAAAGACAATGTATCTCAATATCCTGCTTTTTTGCTACTTAATAGTGTGTCACCCTTGCAGCTGCTGTTTTACTTTTATGTGGAATGTGTGCAGTGACCGTAACACAGAATGAGAAAGAAGGCAGGCCGCTTGCAGCTTGATCAAACTTTTCCTGAGCAGTCTTTAGCATACTGGCTTTCTAAGTAACGATGAGCTTGACGCTCGGTGCTTTCCCCTGCTGCCAGAGATCTGTGGCGAAGCAGGTAGGAGCCTGCGTGCTCGGGCCAGCAGGCCCTTTGTCTCAGGCTCTAAATGAGCACCTTCAGAGTGTAAAGTGTGTGACATCTGGCAGCATCTGTGTGCTGATAGCCTGCTTTTCAAAGGTTGTGTTCCAGTTGTCCAGGCAGGGCTGGGTGGACAACAGCCTGGTGGTACCGTGTTTGGATGACAACAGTGTTTTACTTTAGCTCCTGTAGAAAAAGATCCCTAGAAAAGAAACAGCAGCAGCATTTATCACCATTTTTTAGATTACGGCAGCAAAATTGCACATTGGCATGGGTAACATTGGCTGTCTCAGGGCATTCCCTAAGGGTCAGCCCTCTTAGTTCTGGAGTAATTCTCCCACAACCAATAAAGCTTCATGTACTGCAGCCTGTACCCCACTGTGCTGTGAGGAGCTGTCTCTGCTGCCCAGCTTGTTTGAATCAGCTCTTGCTGTGCTACTCTACCCTCCTGTTGCAGCACCCCACTATGTCCAGCATCTTAGTTTTGAGCAGCAACCCTAAATGCTGCTCTGCTATCTCGCTGCAAAAAAATTCAAGCTTTTCCCCATAAAATAAGCTGCTTTAAGACTGTCAATGAAGGCTATTGATCAGAGGAATTGTGTGCCAGAGGTGGCTCAGATCGCACTTTCTATCCTTGACTTGAAAAATCCCAAACCTGTGTTAGCTCAGATCCTTTTTAAGTAGCGTTGGGTATCTTCTATCATTCCAAATATACTTGAGAAGTGTATTTGCAAATTTTTGGGTCGGACACAGATAATTCTTCTGTTTACAGATCGTTGCACGCTTTTTCTGTCTTTTAGTCTTTTTCCCATGTAGGCCTCTTGGTATCTCAAACTTGTTTCAATCACTTTAATAGCAATTTTTAATTGCTGTAATGTCTAGGCACATGCTCATCAAACCTCTTGCGATGTAAGGAACTCGCTTTGATAAGCAAAGACGTGCTCCCCCTTCCTTGTATTTACCCCAGAGGAGAGGGAGTAGAAATTGCGTGGCACTTGCTTTGAACAGTCTTGCTCCCTGTCTTCCCTGCTAGCCTGCTGGAGTGTACAGAAGGGTCCTGGAATCCCACGCCAGGAGGAAGGTGGGCTTTTTCCTAAGAGAGGCCCTTGCTGTGCCTTTTTGGTGCCCTTGCTGTGCATCCTTCTTGAAAACAGAAGGATGCTGCTTTCTGTTTTACCATTGGTGAAAACACATCCATACTAACCATTAATCGTTTTGGAATTTATCTCTGTGCATAGAGACTTGTGGAATATCTCTGTTCCCTCTTGCAGGGACCTGCATGAGTCAGCTGGTGTTGAGAACACACCTATCCTTTCCTCATCTCCATCCTACACCCTTTTCTGCTCTAATAAATTAATGCTAAGTGGATACAAATGTGAGCTCCAGCTTCGGTGCATATACCTGAGCTGCTGACACAGAGGAAGAGGATTTAGGTGCTTGGATAATCTTCCCAAAAAATTAGCCCTTTGCTTGCTGAGACACAAAGCCTGGTGTGCAGTTTGTTTGGAGTTTATTCAGCCATCCCATCTCCCTCTCCTCTGCATCATTCTGTTCATGTATTGTCTTCCTTTACTTGGCCAGGCTCTGGTTAGCCTCCTATTCCTGTACCAGGAACGGTTTGATTTAACAAGAGAAATCTTTGCATTGGAAAAAACTGACCTGCAATATGCAATATCTGTGCATAATGACATCAAGATGCCATGACCCTAGAGAATGGTAATTATCAGGTATTTTTAAATTGTGTGTTCATGTCTGTGCACGTATTAGAGATGGTATTTGTGGACAGGAAGTGGCTGCGAAGGAGGGAGAGGAGAAGAATCCTTTGTGGAGAATGATGCGCTTGTTTGGGTGACTGTCTCAAAAGGTGCATGCAGGTCTGCGATCGGCCCCATGTCTGGGGGTGCTGTCAGCGTAAATTGAATGTGTGCTTCCTGCAGTCTGTGTTTGGGAGAGGGAAAATGTCCCTGGTGTGCACAAGGTGAGATTGTGTGAGCAGAGAAGATCTCAAGGTGGAAGAGACCCATAAGGATCATGGAGTCCAACTCCCAAATAATGAAACAGGGAGCTGGAGCAGGGAATACGTGCAGCTTCCTCAGTTTGTGTCCCCCTCCTAATTCACAGTTTGTTCGGCATCTTTTGCAGTTGCTCCTGCATGCGCCAGTTGGTTTTGTAGCCCTCTTCTGTGGAAGACCAGCTCCTTTAGAGGCCTTGTGCAGAATTTTCAGACTCCACACAGTGTTCCCGTTCGGAGACTAGCTCTATTTTCAATCCCTTAATCTGAAAAGAAGCAGAAGGATAACCGATGTGCAATTATGAGGATCAGAAAAATAAATAGGAAGATGGTATCTACCCCCAGAATTTGAAGCTACTCATGCTGTAGTTGCGGTTGAAAAATAAGCATCAAGTCATGCCACTGATGACAGTGCACCCTGCAAATTCTCCTTTGTGGGTGTGGATCAGCTGCTGATAGCAGTGGTTTGTTAACTGCTGTACTCAAACACTGTAAAGATTCTGATCTATGAATCTGCGCGGGGTGCAAAGTGCTGAAGTTTTGTTGCGCTCCAGTGGGCTGTGAGTGTCCTACATGCATCTTTCCTGCCTAGCCTGGGTTTCCTTAAATTAGTACGTTCCCTTTGGGATGTGTTGGTGGTTAAATGAAAATGTTCCTTTTCAGGTATTTGTGCTGAATGTGGAAGCTCAGGCGCAGGAAAGAGTTTCACAGCTGCTGTGTTGGAATGATTTAATATATTTGCACATGTTTTTCTTAGTCTGGAATTTCATGATGGTGCTTTCCCCCCCCCCCCTCCCCCTTCCTTTCAGGGCTAACTGCTCAGCCTATTCCATCTTGACTTACAGGTCTTTTATTGCAATTTAATAGTTCTTCTTAATCTTTTCCAGGTTCACGTAATGATCCTGCTCCCTACACGGATCTTTTGCCACACAGGAAGCCTGTGAGGAAGGTGTGGAACAGATTGACAGCACAGCAAGTTATGCAGAGCATTGAAAGCTGGGGTATGCAGATCTCTGTGTTACCTTCTGAGAAATTTTGCCATATCTTTAATTTTCCTGTCTATCATAGCCTGCCTTCCTAAAGACTGGATCCACAGTTCACTGAAATCCATGGAAGTAATCCCAGCTGACCTGGACAACTCGTCATCAGGCCATACACCAGGTGGTGGTAGGTTTGCTTAGTACCCCAGGACTAGGCACAGGTATTATCCCCACCTATTATTAAGTCAATAGCTTTAGTCCTAGTGACACTTCAGGCTTTTATTTCTACCCTTCAGTGGAAAGAGGGTGACTGTGAGAGTTCTGTAGATGGAAGGTGAAGATATTGCCTGAACATGAAAGCACAAAGGTGGCAGAAGGCTCAGTCTCGCTCTGGGAGGAAATGCTGTGCGTTAAATCCACAGCTAGCGATGATATTTCTGAAGTGCCAGTTGCTAGCACAGTGCCAAAGGAGCAATCTGCTCAGTGCTGGCAAGTTTTCTCCCCTCTGTGCCAATTCCGAATGCCATTGACTAGCTAGAGAGGGAAGCCAGCCTACTCTTTGTTGGAGGCCTGATAGGTGTGATGAGTGGAGTTGTGTAATAAGTGAAAGAAAGGATAAATCAAGAGGAAATGGAGGAATTCCTCAGGGTGCCATCTGTGATGTAGATTACCAGGGAGGCAGAGAGGAAGTGGTTTTCTTCTTTTGCAGATTAATTTTGCCAGACTGCAATCAGCGAGCTAACATGCATTCTGCTTTTCAGGATCATAAAAAGCAATGCGAGTGCTAACATGTATTATTAACAGCGTGCTTTCAAATCAGCACCAGAAAGAAATAATGGGATATATACCCTAAGGTTTTCAGCTTATAAAGGGCAGAAAGGTGGGGAGATGACTTACACCAGCCACCGTTTTCTTTGCTCTCTCATCAACTGCTCAGTCCTTGCTGATGATTTCCTCGCTCTCATTAGTAGTGTGTTGAAGGTCAGGCTCCAGCTTTCATTTAATAGTAAGCAGACTCTTTCTAGAGGGCAGAAAGAAGTCTTGGAGACCGGAAATGTCTTACCTGGTGAGCTCTGGGCCTTCCATTTGGCTCTGAGAGATGATTTGTGCATCACCGTCTTCTGTGAGTTTGGTTTTTCTCTATAAAACTGTGCACTGTCAAGCCAAGGGGGATTCATCCCCACTGTACCTGCATTACAGAACATTAGGGCCTGTGGATCTACTCTCATGCTAAATGAGAGCTAAAGTGATGATACACCTCTGAGGCAGAAATAGACCCTTGTTTGTGAAGGCCTTGAGTCTGTTTTCCTGAATTGCTGCGTGAGATAAATACTGGTATATGAACTCAAAGCCATACAAAGTTAGCACTTACTGTTTACTGATACGAATCACTGGAGGACTGTTCTTTTTGCTGCTGTAAAAATCATCATAATTTAAAAAAAAAACCACTCTGAGGAAGGAGGATCTACAAAGGCTTTCATAGAAAAACTGCATTCTAGCAACACAAGCTGCTCTTCAGCAAAACAATGTCACGTAAATGTGCTGTTGTGTTCCAGAATGCTGCACAAGTTCTGTGCTGTGTAGGTTTTGTGTAAGAAATAAGTTTAAACCCCCAAATTTGGTATGGAAATAGACATTCACCTGCTAAAAATGTATCCTTTTACTAACATTCACTTCCAATTGACTGAATCAGTTGCATTTTTTTAACCTCTGAATAAAAGCCACATCTCCTACTCAGTTTTTACAACTGATGTCCCATAACTGCAGCTGAGAAATGCTTCTTGTATTATCAGTCCTTTCCAGAAGTTACACTCTTTTCCTTGGAAATGTTAGCTTGTGTGGTCTTTCTGGAAGAGAGCTGCAGACTGTAATGGTGAATGTTAAAGTAGCTTCTTAAATCTGTACACCAAATGAAATGTCAGGTATGTTATTTCGTGCTGCAATCTGTAACGCAAGGATGCTTAAAATTTCAGCAGTGGATCTCGCTGCGGGCTGCAGCCTATGGAAGAAATCCCAGCACCATGGAAACAACTAGTAAAGCTGTGCTTTCAATGGAGGCAGAATTTTACACCGTCCCTTCTAAGGTGGGTTTTTCAGAAGTGCTGGATGCTGCCTTAAATCTTCCACTGAATTTGCTAAAAGCCTTTTCACAGGCCTTGCTGGGGCAAAGCTGGGCCAAGGTGGTACTCTTTCAAAAACCCTGCTAACGCTGTAATATATCTAAAGACTGAGCTCTTTGTGTTCTGTAGTTATCAGACCTGTCTTACAGCCCACATCTCCGTTATTGGCCTAATCCTGCACTTCATACCCAGAGTTAAGATTTACTGTTAAACCACTTGCACATAAGCTCTCTGACAAGATAGCTGTTGCATGAATAGTTCTACTTTCCCTGTACCTGGACGCTGAGTTCATTATGCCTTCTCTGTGACCTCTGCCTGTTCCAGGAGGTTGCAAGGGTGCTTGCTGTCCTCTAGGCCAGCCCGCACTTCTTCCAGCTCTGTTTGCAGTGGGCTGAGGCAGCATGTACTGCTTCTGCAGCTCCTCATGCTGGCCAGCATCCTCATCCGTTTGGATCCGAAGGTCCTGAAAGCCGATGAGAGATTAATATAAATAGTGAAGGGGGAGGAAGCTGAAAGAAGTAGGAGGCCTCTCTGCAAAGCTGTTCTTTAAGGTGATGCCAGATTTAAAAATAATTTAACAGCCCTGCCCCGCCCACACCCCCCCCCCCCCCCCCAAACCCCATCGCTGATTCCCGTATCTTAACGTCGTCATAGCCACACTGACTTTAAGAGAATCACTTCTGAGACTGATGTAACTGAGGACAAGCTAAGTTTGAGTGTGTGCATGCATATATGCATGTGTACAGAGAGAAAGAATCTTTGTTGTTACTGTTTAAGCTACTATAATTGGAGTTTTGGCAGCAGTTGTATCACTTTATTCCAACAAAGAGACTAGCTTTTCAGTAATTTACTTATTTAGTTTTATTTTAGAAATGAAGAGCCAAAGGAAGCTCCTTAGTTTTACATCTCTCTTAGCTTCTAGTCCATTTCTTGGCTATCCTGTTCAAACAGCTGTGACAACTTTTCTTAAAAGCAGAACTTTTTTGCTTTAATTACCTATGAGTAGTTCTCTGGGTTTCTAGTTGACAAAAGCTGATAGTCATGTGTAAGATTTGTTGGAACTTCTGCGGATGGGAATTGGTGTGAGTGGGAGAACAAGGCTTTTGAATGCAAATTCTGTTTGTTCAAGGTGTCTGTCTAAACAAGAGCACATAAGCTACTGCTTAGTTGCTTAAGCTATAAAATAGAACTGGTATGCTTGTCCATTCAGGCACCTCTTCCTCCCTCTCCAGTTTACCTTGACGTGCTCTTGCAGTTTATTCTGTGTTCTGCCAAGCTCACTGTTATTGCTGTTGGCAAGCTCCAGTTGCATTTCCTTTCTGGTCAGGTCAGTGTCCATCTTCTCGAGCCTGAGAGTTTCAGCACTTCGATTCAGTCTCCAGACTCGCCTGCAGAGACTCAATTACACGCTGGTGACTATCGCTGCGCAGAGTCCAGTGAAGCATATGGTACAGCATCCTGTTACGTTGAGTCTGATCCAGCCTTTGTATCAAATTATTGCCCACCAAGTAATAAAAATACTGTAACCTTTCAAACCTGTTTAAAACACAGATAGCCGGATTTTGCACCAAGCCATTCATAATACCTTCTTCTAAAACATAGGGCTGGGAGTGCTTTCAAGAGGTCGGCTTAAATACTAGTGCCTGACATCTCCTGCTCAACCAGTCCCACTAGGCAACGTGTGACCAGACTGCACTTAACTTCCGCTAACAGAGACTCCACAACCTCCAGACAATCTGGTCCAAGGAGTAATTCCCCTTAATCATTACAAAGCTTTCCTCGTGTCTGACTTCAAACCTCCGTGCTGCAGCCTTTGCCTGGCATGTCATCGCTATACCTGGGTGTTTCAAATTGTTCCTTCTCATGTTCTCCTGTTGGTGTCAGCTTTAACCTGGGCCACTTTGAGCTGAATGTATGTCACTTTACTTCCTTCAGCCTGCAAGGGTGCAACAGATGGACGAATAAATGCCCTTTTTGGGGTTATACATACAAAATCCATCTGATGGAATGTGGGCAGCAGCCGCCGGGTGGGCACGCAGCTCTGCATCGGTAGCGGTAGCTCCTGGGAAGGCTCTGCTTCCTCCAGTGCCACCTGCAGTTCAGCCTTCTCAGTCGCTGGTCTCTACCTTTTGCAGCTCTTGAGTGCTCTTGCCTCCCTCCCCCAGCTATTGATTAGATCGTCCATTTCCTCTAGGGAAGAAAACAGATACTTCGTATGATAGGTTTGTTTTGGGACTATGAACTTTAGCATCTGCAGCAGGCAGAGTCTTTGAATGGAAATGGCACGAACTGGTTCCAGTCACTTTGAATCAGCTGCCCTTTCATTGCTAAATATTTTCCTGGCTTTCTGAATGAGCCCTGCAAGCTGCATGTGTTCATGGAGGTGGAAGAGTGAAGCCTATTAAGAGGTTTTTATCCAGCTTTTCCTCTCTCCCCTTTTCAGGTGGTTGCTCTTACAAAATGCAAACGGACACCACGTTGTCTCTGCAGAGCAGCGTGGGGCTCCCTGCCAGCCGATGCAGGCCGGAGCCAAGGGTTGGGGGAGATAGCCCAGAAAACGCTGGGTCTGTGCCAGAGAGTCCATCACTGTTTTCTGTTGCCCGCAAGGGCAGCAGATTGTAGCATCTTCGAAATATTTACAGTGTCATCTTCCAGCCTCCTGTAAGAGATCAATTTTTGCAGTTTACAGAAGTGGGGTTTCTTAAAAAGAAAAAAAAGAGGGTGCCAAGGCAGCTGGTCTTCCTGCGCAGCCGGCTGGGGAGAAGTGATGCAGAGAGGCAGAATCTGAGGGGGAGTTTAACTGGCTTGCTCTGAACTGATTCCTGGAGATGCCTAATCCTCCCTGCTGGGGTTAAAGGGAACATCACTTTCCCAGGGTAAAGCTGGCCATTGTTAACAGTCCCCTAAGTGAATTGCTCAGAATTAGAGAGAATGCTGGTTGCTGAAACTGGGACCGCAGCCTATGTCTTATTAAGCCTAATGCTGTGACCAGTCCAGTTTATGTGGAGCTCTAGTGATGATATGTTCTGCTCTGTCCCAAGAGCAGAATCTAGCCTGTGACTAAGTACATCAAAAGTATGTTCCCAGAGAGTGAAAACACTGCTAGAAATAAGAACAGTGGAACTGGTGCTGGAAGATACCACAAGACATAATCAGTAGGAATCAAGGGGCTTATGATTTGCAGAGTTTAACATCAAACCAGCACTTAACCTGAAAGGCCCTTGTTCTCCTTCATAGATTCCAGGTGCTCCAAGGATTCTTCATAGCAGTCTGAAGAACTGCTTCAACATTTTCACTTGTGTACATTTCTTCTGAAAACTGTGCACTTCTACTGGCATCTCTTTGCATTTTTTTGTTGTCATTCCACCAGCATCTTATCAAAGGCTCTCTGCTTCTTGTCCAGGGCAGCACAAGCAGCATCGGCCTGGAAAGATAAAGCCAAGCATTCACTGGACACAAGTTTTCTTTACACTTCAGTTCTCTGCGTGTCCTGCCAGCTAATCAGTTAAATTGGCAGCAACTCTAATGACTGGCAGAATTTCCCTTGGTCACTCTGAATGGATGATTAAAATGTTTACGAGGCTTTCTTTCCTTGCCATTAGGAATTTAACAAGATCACCCAGTTCCCATCAGTGTGATAGTCTTCCTTGCTTCTGCACTTATAATGATGCTGCTGTGGAGCAAATGTTTTCCACTTCAGATACTCCTTGTGCAGATGTGCTGTTAGTAATTGGCTGGGTTGATTAGTATGGCTCGTTCTATTTCAAAGATGCTTCAGTTACAAACAAGATGTTATTCAAGACTATTTTAGGCTGTGTTTAACTGCTTGTCATGAAGGGAAAGAATAAAGGTACATTTTTCTTTCCAAAGAGCTCTTAATCACAAATATTCTACATATCCTTACGATCCGCGCATGCGTTCGGATACCATGGCGACAAGCACGCCACAGGAACTATAGAATAAAGAACTGCTTCGTTAAAGAAAGTGGTGGTGAAACAGATTTTTTTTTTTTTCCAGCCCAGTAATGTAATGCTGTATGTGGGATTTTCGGCTGCTGAGACCCGTTCTAAAGCCGACTGCAGTCATTGGCAGATACCCAAGGACTTCAGTGGATTTGGAGCAGCCTTTGTGCCTATTTTAAGTAACACTTTTATTCAAATGTCCCACAGTTGCACTACTATTCATGCTCTTACACTAGCAAGAGTAGAAATACTAATTTAACGAAGGAGCATTTGTTGCTAGTGTTTAAACTACGTGTTGTTTAGTTCTGCTTTGAGCATGGTAGTTAATAACCAGTGGCCAACCCACTGGTACTGCAACACTGAAGAGTTCAAAGCAGGATATCATTATCCTTAAAAAGAAGATGAATACCTTGCCGTGCAGTAAAGGAGGGCTTTTGCTTTAGCTGTGCTCTTGCTTCTGGAAGTCAGCTAATGAGCTTACGAGAAACGTGCTGTGTGTTCCTAAGAATTAGCTGTGGCTCTCATCTGGGTTTTTTCTTGATGTGATAAATCTTAGCTTTGCTTCTTGTGGCCATACAGATTACTTGACGTTTGAAAGAGATCTTAGAATACTAAGAAATAAGGGAGCAGTCCAAAGCTGACCTGAGTTAACGGAAAGACTCCCAGGGTTTCCAGTACCAGGTCTTAGATCTTGCTGGTCAGGCTTGGGCTGGGTGCACTCTTGAACGTCTGGATTTCTTGCTGTCTCGAGGTCAACAGTGAGGTCCTCAGCTTCATTCTGAAGCCCCTGCTTCATTTTCTCCATACTGGCAGCCCAGGCTTGGACTGATTCAGCTTTCTCCTCTTCTTCGTGGAGCCTCACAGCCAACTTTGTCCTGAGGGAAGCAGGGTAGAAATATCCCAGTGAGAAAACCATTACCAGAACGTGGCTGGTTCTTCCCCTCCAGTGGTGGATATGGCATATTGGGGTGCAGCTCAGGTGTTTATTGCTGGATTGTAACTGGTGATAGACACTTCCATCTTCCATTCAGATAGGGTATTGTGTAAGAGCCAAGTAGCTTCCCTCCCTCATGATTATCCCTGGGTGTCAGTACAAAGGCATCCAGAGATGCAGTAGCTGATTCCATTTGCCTCTGTTTGTTGCGTACAGTGAAACCCCCCAGATGTCTTACACTTTTGTTGCTATTAGGTGAAAGCACCTTTGTGTTAGCTCTGTTAGAGACTGCTACAAAAATTGGCTCAACTTCCAGTCTGTAATACCAGCTCTCAGGGACCAAATTCTAAGGGATTTAATCTGATTTGGTGCATGCTTGATTCTGAGGAAATGCTAGTGGCTTTTGTAGGGCTGCTGGAAGAGTAAAGTCCTTGCTGGGTAAAGAAAGGCTATCCAGATTCAAGCCTTTATCGCAGAGGATCAGCACTGGTTTTCTGTTGTCAGTCTACAAGTGTTAGGTCTCAGTAGTCTTGTTTATTATTGCAAGTATTATTTTCTTTCTCTTGGCTGGAGCCCTTGGCTTTCTCTCTTTCTTACCAAACTGAGTCCTTACAGATCACATCTATAAGCTGTGACTTGGCAGCCAAACTAAATAATGAGAGTGCTGTTAAAGCCCATCCCAGACTCCCTGAAAGCAGCATGCTCATTTGGTTTCCTCACTTCCTTCAGTGGCATCAATCCTGCTTTTAGCCCTCCCGATTGTGACTTCAGTATGGAATTTAGGGATCAGGCACTGCCGTTCAGCTTGGCTCTCCTCCTCTTCCTCCGACACCTCCTTTGTTGGGTCCAAACCACGCTTGGTGTTGGCCGGGCTCACTGCAGCCGTGGGTCTAGAGGTAGCACAGCCGTTCCTCTGTGTCTGTCCTATTGGAAGTGTGAATACGCTGACCTCCCTCTCCAGAGCTGGAGTGCTCCACAGAACAACTTAGTTCTGGACCAGCTAGAAACATCTCAGGCTTCAAAACGCCTTCCTGGTCAGGAGCCAAGTTTCTGGTGTCTGTACCTGGTTTTTAGCTGTACTGCAGTGAATCGAAGTGAGCTCACACATGGAAAACAGAACTTGGCCTGTTGTCATCACTGTTAATTATTTCAAAATAATTATGACAGTAAACCTATTTGGTGATTGCTCTGAACACAGAGAGGATTCTTGCCAGACTTTTGATAGATATACAGGTGCAGCACTAGAATTACTCTTTGGAGATAAGTATAAATTTCCAAGACAGGTTGTCAGCTGAAATACTGGTATGTTTTGAGCCAAACTTGTGTGATCTAAGCAAATAAACTGCTGTACGATCCACTGAATGGGCAGTGGACTGAGAATCAGGAGGTGTGGGTTCTGCTCTTTGCTGCTGGCTCCTGGGAGGTTCTGTATCTTATCTTCATGTCCATACAAGGCTCATGTCCCCTGTGCTTCCTCCAAGATGTCCTGGTAATGAGCCCAGAGATTAATTTGGATGAGCAAGTTTTCCTTTGCAAGAGCTGACACGGAAGATGTGTTACTCTGAAGGGGACAGCATGCAGGAGAGCAGGCACTGCAGGTCCCATGACGGCAGCAACCTTTGTAGGCAGTTGCTGGTCCCCGGTACCTTTGACTCTTCATCAGCTGCCTCTTGAAGAAATCTGCTTGCGAGGCGAGAGAAATCTTTATGTGGACAACCTGGTTGTGCCTGCTCTGAGCTTCCTTGTGCTCCTGACTCAGCTGGCTGGTTTGGCTGTGGGAAAAGTGCATAAAAAAGCAGGGGAGGAACTAATTCAATCTGACTGGAGAGAAAGAGAGGCAAAGGCTAGAAGGACTGGGCAGATTAGCTAGAGGAGACAGGGCAGGGCTGCCAGAGGTACATGAAATGTAGGGGAAGAGGAGGATCAGAGGGAGGGAACAGTGCACAAAGCTGTCAAGGAATTTACCTTGGAGCCTGATGGCATGAATTTCAGCTTGGCTCTTCTCCACCTCAGCCAGCTGGGCATTGGCTTCAGACAGGTTATCTTCCAGCATGTGAGCATGAGTAGCTGAGTTCAGCTGTAAGAGAGAAGCCAGTCAAATGATGCTGAGTAAGGCTAGAAGGGCCAAAATAGCCTCCCTCTCTTGCAAGCTCCGTTTATTTCAGTTGGTTGTAATTATGATGGGATGACTGTAATAGCCAGGGGGAGTGCAGGGTGTTCTGATCTTTAGTGAGGGGGGTGCCTGCTCCATCAGGGGACAGACAGTGTTCAGCACCGCCTGCAAACAGCTGCTTTCTGCTATCGGTAGCTGTGGGGGGCTGAATTCTGCCTTGCACTGATGGCTGCACCCGTGGCTGCGTTGGTGGAGGAATTCCCTGCTGTCCTCCCATCTTGGATTTCTGCAGAGACTCCATGCTTGCACTAAGGTCATCCCTCTCTGCTTTCGTGACCTGTTTGTCCATCTCCAGCTTTGCTTTTACTCTGGGAATTCTCTGTGAGCTCTGCCATCTCAGCCATGGCAACCGTGTGCTTCCTGCGCAGGGTAGAGCCTGTGGCCTCACTCTGCAGGGCTGCCTCCTCCAGCTCGAGGAGCAGCTTCAGCAGCCCAGCTTCCTGCTTGCAGTTCTGTGAGATCTGAGAAGGGGGCCAAGTACATATTGTCAGCTGGGATCTGGCAGCCTTGGAGTCTCAGTAAAGCCCTGGGGATGCTGTATAAGAAAGGCTTCTGGAAGCCTTTAATTTAGCTTTAATAGTCTCTTTATTTGGGACCAGTCCCATCTTTGGTATTAATCCATTAGAAGGTCAGTGGCTGATGTCTTCCAGAAAGATTGGCCTCCTTGCTAAAGCTCAGAGTAGTTCTCTGCACTGCAGGCCATGCATTTTCCTTGCAAAACCATAGAAAACACACCTAACGGTCCTGCCTTCTTTTTTTAATGTGTGCTTCTGAATTAGCAACTTTCTAATGAATCTCTGATCACCTTCCACTCAACTCTACAGCTATAACAAAGCTCATAGTGAATTTCATGGAGTGTCTTTGCTTTACCCCTTCCAAGGTCCGCAGTGTGAGGGGAAGGTTGGGTGAGGTCTGCAGGATCTGGCCCGCTTATCAGCTCAGAGAAGCTGCTGAAGAGAGTCCAAGGGATGTTCCTCATTTTCCGAGGAAAGAGACAAGATGCTCAGATGCTGGGAAAGCGCCTGACCTGAGCAGTTGTTGCAACACCAGCTTCTTCCAGGCAATCTTCCTTGTTTCTTCACATAGTGGGAAAGAGGGAAAGAAACTCCTATTTCATGCCCAAGAGCCCGTTAGAAGCATAACCGTTTTGGAAATGATGGTAGCAAGCATGAGGCATAATTGGAGAGGAAACAGGAATCCCCAAATGCTCTGCTTGAACCGACATTGCTGCTTTTTGTGTCACTGGACAAGTTCCTTAACCCTGTTTTCCCACCTGTGCGAGGTGTCTAACAACACCGACCTATCTCCTGGTATGGCTGAGAGTTAATTAGCTAGCATTTCTAAAGTGAATTGAAATGGAAACGTTTCTTCTTATTGATGCTACCAATTTGTATTAGTCATTAGAATGTGTTCAGAGCGCTCTATTAAAATATAACCTTTTGGGGACTAAATTATCTTCAGGCTTTTCCATTGTTAATGAATCTGATTATATATTTAACAACCACATCCTGGCAATTTACCGAAGATTTATTAGAGTGGGTCCATCCGTCTCTACAGAGCTGTAAAAAGTGGGTGGAGTGATTTGGTAGCTGAAGCACAGAAGAGAGAAATGCCCGTTTTCCCTGACCTGCTGCTCTCTTGCTCTGTCGGGGACTGCCCCGTCACTAGCTGCCTTCTTCAGAGGTTTCTATGAAAGGGGGAGCTCGTGCAGCTTAAAGCGGTGAGTTTGCATAGGCTAAAACCAGAGTTCAAGATTGTTGTCCGCCTTATTACACTTTCATGAGGAATTTTGCCTTTTAATTAGTAGTTTAATGTCATCGGGTCTTTTCAGAGGTGTAATCACTCCCCTGAGGAGTTTTTTCCTCCTTAGATACTGTTACCTGCGTTCTTACAGCACGCTCAGCCTCCAGGTGGTCTTCCAACTCTTCAACATACGGGCCTGGAGGGCGCACACAAGCACAGCAGTGTCTGTGAGCAAGAGATGTGAGAGAAATTTGTAGAAATACCAACAAGAATCTTAATTTCTTCACTCCCTTCTCTATGTGTTTATCAGCTCTACTGGATTTTCTTTCCTGGGAGAGATCTACAGCTGGGAATACTGAGCCAACAAAGCAGGAAAGACCTGGCCGGGTGTCTCAGTAGACAGCTGATGTTATCTGATGTTAGCTTCCTGTATCATCTTGGAATTTGGCCTTGAGGAATATAATCAAGCTGATTTGATTACTTGAGGGAAATAGAGGCTTGTTTGTAGAAATAGCTGCAATATAAGCTTGTGGGTCATGTTTTTGAAATGCTGAGGTTTTTGGTTAAATATTTGGGCACTGAGATACATTGGATGAAACAAATATTTGAATTTAAACGGTAACACTGTGAGTTGTGGCCTCATCTCTGGTTTTATTTGCCACCTTCTGTAGTGACAGGGAAAGTGCCTTGCAGGAGCCTTTGGCATTAATGTGGATGAAAAGGTCTATCAGCTGTCTTTGCTGGCTGCCTGCACGCAGAAGAGAAGGGCCCTGCAGCTCATCAGTTTTCTTCTGGCCATAGCAGCATGGCAGGAGATCCACAGTGAGCATACTGTTCCCCAGACTTCCAACAAAGTGGAGTTTAGAGTGGATAATACACAAGACAAGCTGCATCTCAGAGCTGGCTGAACTATGGATTCACTGGGAGCGAAAAAGGCAAATGTTTCCAAGCCGAAGGGTTTCACAAGCTCATAGGGAAGCAGTCAGAAGCTGCTGTAAAAAAAAAAAACCAAAATCTGCCTGGAGAGGAGAAATCAATACTAATCTCAGCTGGTTCTGTTACTGAAGGGTTGAAAGAGTGATAGGCTCCAGACTCCGTTTTAACAGGGTAGGTTTCTAAGGTCTGTATTAATCTTTTATGCCAACACCGTCGTACCAAAAAGATAAAGCTGCACGTGCGGGTGACGGTGGGGTAAGAAAAGGCAGGGCGTTACAGCAAATGAGTTAAGCCAAATAAGCGTTTCTGCTCTGTAGTGAACAGGTTAATCTTTGAAAGAGGGTTGAGATCTGGTGTCCTGTCTCCTCAGTGGGACTGGCAGGACACTTAGTCGGTATTTCCTTTGCTGAAGCTCCTCCTTAGCCCATCGTTAACTGGACTGCAGGTAAGAGCACGCCAGGAAGTTGCGTGTCTGTTTGCAGCTCTGAAGGACTAACACCAACACTTAATTCTTCTTCTGCCACTTAAGCATCTCAGTGGCCTTTGAAGCACAAGTATCTTGTACTCCCTGCAGAGCGCTGGGTTACACTCTGAATTAGTAAAGCTTGCCAGTGTTTATTAGTGATTGTACACATTACCTTAGCTACTTAGCACTTTAACCGGGTAAATTAGTGGTTTGGATGATACGGAGTTGGATATTTGTATTCTGGGAAGTTCATTTCTAAGGGGAGGTTTGTCAGAGAAGTGCTGGCAGACCCATCACTGAAGTAGTCAATGGTGACACTAAAATAAAGGTCTAATTTGTGATAATATTTTGCATTTCCAGAACAGTTTTTATCTGAGGTTCATAAGGCCTTACATAAACATGAATCATTGAAGCCTCATAACTTCCTGGTGATTATACACATTTTATATGTGGGTGAGGGTGGAAGATGAATTACAAGTATCAGACAATGAGTCAGAGAAAGATTTAGGAAACAAAATCCTGTATTTCTGTTTCTGCTTGCCTGGGCTACTGAACTGTACTTCTGCTTGTCATGAGGTTAATGCCGAGGAGATCAGGGTAAGGCTGTGGGTTTTCCCAGTGGCTTTAGGATGAAGCGACTTTTCAGGTGTAGGTAATGCTGTTAGAGCTGTGATGTAGCACAACTGCACCCAGTAGGATCCTGTACCCTGGGGAATTCTGTGACAACTGACACTTCTTTACAACCTCTCCCAGGCTGGGCTCATTTCATCTCAAGCAATTGACATTTTGAGGTCACTCTCTGCTTTATGCTGAGCCTTTTCCACCTTGCCCTGGGACTTGTTCTTTTCTTCTTCCCTCTTGCCCTCTAGCTAGTTGAAAAAGGTGGAATCGGTGGGGGAAAAGAACTTTGTAACAAATATATAGGTGGTGTTTGTCAGAAGGGACCAAGATGTCCAAACCAGACCGAAGGGGGCCATCTAAAATACAGACCTCACCTCATGCACTGGAGTGGTAGGTTTGCTGCTGGTCTTGCTCAGGTGCGTCACCTCACCTTGCAGCTTTCTAGGAAGGGAGAGACCAAGACTAGTGAACAGAGTTGGCTGAGAAACAAACTGCTCTGCCCGGGCAACAGGCTAAAAACCCAAAGGATGGATTCATCAGGGGTGCTTTCTGAAAGCACTACGCGCTTCATGTGTGCGTTTTCAACAGGCCACAGGAACTCGGTTCAGGATCGGCTCTCACAGAAGAATCCTGCTCGCTCTCCGCAATTCACGTAGCTCCTTTGGGCAGTGGCACAAATTGGAGAGAGTAAAGAGAAACGGAGCAATTATTTCTGGCTGATGAACTTCCTCCAAAGCCCTCTTCTCCTCTTGGAATTTAGTGGCTGAGTCATTCTGAGCAGAGAGATCTGAAGTCAGAGTTCGAACTCTGTGGTCTAATGCCTTGCAGACAGGAAAGGGAACATCGTGCGGGTTTGTGGATCACACAAGCCGTTAGCAGCATCAGGACAAAATGTCACTGGAAACTTGTATTTCTTCAGAAGGAATCTGAGATTCAGTTAATAAATTCTGAGACATATGAGGCATCTGTGAGTTTAACATCCTGTGGATGTTAACACTGACTTCAGAAGAAGCAGCAGACAGCCACGTGGCTGCTATGGTACAGATTTAAAAATTCACCAATTACATTAAATAAAAAACAGTTCAGGTGCAGGAGAGGGAGAAATATTCCCCAAGGCTAGGTGGGAAGGCGTTACATGGTTGTGGAGAGGGGCATTTTATACCTAGAGGCCTACCCGCATTGCCGTGTAAAAGTGGGTATAATTAATGAGGAATGTAGGGAGATGCAGGTGGCTTCATGTAGAGGGATCCCTAGAAATTGCTGTGAAATGATTATTACTGTAGGGTAGAAGGGTGGAGTGTAGAATTAAATCCATCACGGATTATATGAGATGCTACAAGACAATATAAGAAACCGTGGGGGAGATGAGCAGCGTGAATCTGAGCATCCCAAAGGGTGCTCTGCCTGGAGACGCTGTAATGGTTGTTGGGGCTCATTTCCCTGAAGAATGAGGCAGAAAAAACTCTCTCTGTCACACCTCATACCTGCTTTCCTTCTCAGTTTTAGCCAAAGTAGTTTCCAGCCCTTCCAAGTCACTTGTGAAATTGCTGAGCTAACCCTCCAGCATCTGCTTGCTGACACTCATGTAGCTCCTTTGTACCCAGGATCTGGCTCGGTATTTTTTGATTTCATCATTTGGGCCAGGCACTCATCAGCATCCAACAAGTTCTCCTGTTCCTAATGAAAGGGTGGGGACCCAGTGTCCATCCTATGAGAGGTTGCTACAACTCCTGCCTCTTACAGCAGCAAAATTCCATCTGCAAGAAAGGCAAGATTTTGCCTCTCCTGCAGTATTTATTAAGATTCCTTTAACATACCAGTTACTATAGTTGTGAATACTATACCGGTTGTTATAGTTGATCTGAATCTCCAGGACTCAGGCCATAGCTTCTTGAAGTTAGGCATCAAAAATCTGTGCGTTTGTGCACACAAATCCTTAAAGAAAAATTTACGTTTAAAAAGATTGGCTGTAGATCATGCTGAGCATCAGTGGTTGACCAGGAAGAGGACTCGGGACTTGTGACAACAGCTCCTTTGCTTTAGCCGTGAGGCCTCTGTGTCCTCCCTGTTCTCTGAGGACTTAACTTTATTTAAGACACAGTCAGGCTGTCTCGTGCATTATCCCCATACGCTCTTTATTCATTCCATATTCTGAAAAAGAGCCTGTTATGACTCATTTGAGACAGCTGATGCCCTGCCTAAATAAATACCAAGCCTTTAACCATCCTCTATTGATAATGCTTGGCCTTTGACATGATTCTTCCCAGCTCCAGCTTCTCCTTCTTCTCCTGTAGGGCCACATTCAGCAAAGGCTTTACCTGGAAGTAAGGAGCTCAAGTAATGAGTTTCCTGAAACAAGCCTTTTCTGTTATAATGGCCCCTGAAAGCCCTGAGGTGGTCCTTTCATTATCAGATCCTAGTATTTTTTGCATACCAGTGGGAGGCCTGGTGTTTCCTGAAATGCCTGTTTAGTGCAGGTTTTCATATCTACAGTGTAATACAACTCCTAGAAAATGTTGTGGTGCACAGGAGCAGATCTGCATGCCAGCATGTTCTGTATTCCAGGTTCTGAACTGATATAAACACAGAATGATTCTTACAAAGATCTATATTCATACCAGCCCAAAGACCAGAACCCTTTGAAAGCTCTCTCTTTCTGAGGCTATGGAGTTCATTTGGTTTGGGAAAGTGTGTTCCCAGGTAAAAAGGCAGGTTTGGTTTCACCTCTATGTAGAAAATTGACAGTAACTTAGTTTTGTTTCACTTAAGCTTGAGTATCTTGGTCAACACCTTTATTTTTTTTCTCCCTTTCCAGAAAACCACCTGAACTACCCATCCTGGGACCAAGTGAAGGGAGTCTGAGCTGGAACTGCCCCTTCCTGCCAACAGTGTGGTCCTGCTTAAGAGAAGTGAACCAAGCAGCTTTGTTTCAGCTTTTAAATGTTAATGAATGGTGAAGTCTTGTGTTCCCACGCTCATAACCTCACCGCTTCTCTCTGTGCTGTTTTTAGATGTGGGAAGTCTAGGTCTTGAATTTCTAAGACACTCTCTTTCCACTCCCTCGAGGTAGCAGGCTTAGACTCAGATTTCAGGGCTTTCTCCATTTACTAACTTTTCTGGCATTGATTTGGGAAGAAATCATTCAGGCCCTTTGCCCTATTAATAATTAACAAGAAGGTCACTAGCTTTCTCAGTGTCTAAGCGAACAGGGCTGTTATTTTTTCTCCCAGCCCTTATCTTCCCTGCCCAGACATCCCAAGGTTCTTCGGTGCCTGTAATTGCTGCTGTTTAATTCTGCAGAGCAGGACAACCTCAGAGTATTTTCCTCATCCTAATGTACAATTTCCATCCTTCCCAGAAAAGCAGCTGCAGAAACTTCTGGACATTACTCTGAATTGCTCTTGGGCCTAACCTGTAGCAAACAGAACATGTGGGACTCGGAAGCAACTCCGCTTCCAGGCAGTGTGTGTAGGGGGGTGTGTTCGTGCTCAATCGTACGCAGCAGATGTCTGTCAAATGGGGTAGGCCTGGATGCCCCGCAGTTTTTTGGCACACAAGAAGAATCATAGCAGTTTGCTGACATAGGAGAAAGGACAATAGGATTGAATGTGTTTAATCAGTGCTTCTGTGGATGTAGAAATTGAAGCTTTCATGCACTAGAAGAAACAAATACTGCTGGAGATATACAAATAAAATATACAAATAAACAGGAAGCTAATTGGAAGGGTGTGTTTTGCCTCCCATCTCTCCTCTCCTCTCTGCTGCAGCCGCAGACGCCACAGAAAATGTGCACAGATTGAAACCAAAATCTTGTGACTCGTGAACATGTGTACGGTGGTTGAGTTCCAGGAGACCCACGGCATCCCTGTGTGAGTTGACAGGGATAATGCTCACTACGGAACTGCAGACCCTCCTGCTGTTGGGCTCTGGAGCGGATGCACAGGAGGTAACGGAGCTGCCTATTGCTTTGCTGTGTACTGGGACGTGGAACTTGGGAGTCCCAGTTTCATTTCAGGGTTCTTGCTACTAAATTAATTACATTAGTGGTTGGTTTCTAATGGTGCCTTGGATTCATGGAATAGTTTCTAGGTTTTTTCCCTGAAGATACCTTCTTCCCAGAATCTTTTTGTGCTCTGTCCTCATCAGGAAGCCATGAGCACGACATTGCAGCGGGGAGATTGAGATGGGACATCGGGAAGAAATTCTTCCCGCAGAGTGTGGGGGACACTGGGACAGGCTGCCCAGAGAAGCTGTGGCTGCCCCATCCCTGGCAGTGTCCAAGGCCAGGCTGGATGAGGCTTGGAGCAACCTGGGCTAGTGGAGGGTGTCCCTGCCCATGGCAGGGGGTGGCACTGGGTGGGCTTTAAGTTCCCTCCCAACCCAAACCACTCAGTAGTATGATTCTCTGATAACAGTATTAACCTTGGGGCTGTTGGATTTCAGAGTAAGAGCGGGGCAGTGTCCGTCCCACTTTAATCTCCCTCCGTGATCGGAAATGTAAGGCTAGAACAGGCTGGAGGAGTGATGACTGTTGTGTAATCATTATGAACGCTGGGAAATGCAGCTTTTCAGTTCATACGAAGGACGGAACGCTCCCTTTTGCGTGGCTGTTACGGCAGGTACTTTCACTATGTTATGACAAAAACACATGTGCCAAATTCACGATGTACGCCGCTAATACTGGGCAGCTGCAACAGTCTCTCCATTTGCCTTTCCAGTCTTAAACTGGATTAACGATCCGTTAGTAGGACTTTTTTGCCTGACTAAGGAATAGTAAAGAGCAAGTGAGATTTATCGCATAGCTGAAGGTGCACTTCATTTGCATTATATTAACTGTACTGTCTGATTAAAAGTCAGCTTGGGCAGCATGTGTAAGGGAGAACATTATATGCATGAGGAAGTGGGTTGCTGTAGAAACTCCAGCTCTGCAGCTAGATTTACTCCAAAGGCATGCTGAGTCATAACTGCCATCCATTTATTTAGCTCAATTTGGTAGGAGTAAACATCCTTGTTACATCCAATTCTCTACTCCTTTTCCCCCAGGTCAGGAGAACCAAGTGGCAACTCCGATGGCGCCTTATTGTCCACAAACCCTGGAGGGATTATGCTGGGATTCAGGCTCTGGTACCTGAAGTGAGAAAGACAGGTATCATGATACAAGAGCCACGGTTAGTGACAGTGCGGAAAGGCTAATCGCTGCTTAAGATCTTCTCTGATTTAGCGTCCCAGCCCCACAGAACTGAAATACCAGGGGAGAGGAAGCCTGTGCACGTTTCTGTCCATCTGTGCAAAGTGGAACTTCTTGGAGGGGGACGCAGAAAGGTTGGAAGTAGGCATTCGTACCCATGCCCTCTCTGATTTCTCAGGAAGATCTCTGCACGGGATCCGTACCTCCGGCATCCGAAAGCAGATGTGCGTTCAGTAACCGTGTTGGAATTCCGACGACGCATGTCACTGCCTACTCACAGCAGATTTGTTTGCTGGTCACTGCTTTCCGTTACTTGCCCCTCCACTTCATTATATGTCATAGGTGAAAACTTACGTTGCTCTTCCCCTTGACCCCTCACAGTTTCCCTGGTTGATCCTGCAAAAAAAGGGTTGCAGGAGCCAATGCGACCTAATAAATAATGGTGGCAATTTGTCTAGTTCCAGGTCGTGTATTTCCTAATTCTTTGTGCTTCTCTCACAAAATGAGAGGTTTACTAGACATCCTGTCTCTAGCCCTGGTGCTTAGGAGCGTCTCTCAGACTAACATCGGTTCCCTTGAAGGGGTTTGAGGCAGTCTGGGAAGCGATGACCCAACTTCCTTTGCTCCTGAATAGACCTGCTGTTCAGCCGGCCGCGGCTTGTGCTGAAGGCACGGTGTGGCTTTGCCTGAGGATTGCTCTGCCGTGCTGCAGACACCTACCAGACTGAATTCATCTGGAGCAATGCAGCGGGTGCCGTGCGGGGATGTGCTGTGCCAAGCGGTCATCAGCTACTTCTCTCGGTCCAGGAATGGAGTGAAAAAACCAACAGGAGTTACCAAGGCTGGAAAAATGTAACCTTCCACCCAAGCTTACATGGGCGGAAGCAACCTTGGCCGTGGTGTGAACCTGAAACAATTTCAGGTGGATGTTGCTTCATGATTCTTTTACCGTCACGGAAAGCGTTAACAATGAGAGTCCTGCTCTCCACCAGCAAGCCTAGAGGAATAGCTCACGAGCTGATAGCAGCAGTGGGGCCTTTATTTGCTGGGTGGACTGGCCCCAGAGGCAGAAGCACGCTACAGGGGGCTGGGAGCACACTGTAACCTCCTTCAGGTTTATGTGAAAACTCCGTGGCTGTCAGCAATCAGGGGTGGGTGAAATGGCAGCACGGTGCATGACAAAAGCTAGCAAGGATGTCTGAAAGGACTGGATTGAACTCATCCATAACCCTATCAGCTGGCATTCCGCTTTAGATACCACAGTAGTAGCAGCACTTTTCGTTTGTGGCTTTCAAGCCAAAATACTCACAGGCTTCTTTAGACCTTTCTTGTCCTGCTTGTAGCACTGGTGACAGCTCGTGTAAGTGCTGACACCAGCCTCAGATAGGTACACCACATCCTCCGGGGGCTGGCCTGCGTCTGGAGAGGCTGGGATGTCGTTCTTTGCCCTGCCATATCCTTCCCACGTGGCTCTGCAATGCTCTTAGAGGGGTTTCAGTGACCTAAACACAGTGATGTTTTAGATGTTCATGTGTCACCAGCCACTGCTCCAGAAGAGCACAGGTCTCTTCTAAGCCTTGTGTTCTATCCTTTGGGGGCATTTTAAATCACACCAATGAGACTAGATGCCAAAGTTTCTGTAACTGAAGGCCACCCTTCTCTCTTTTAGTTCTGCATTAGTAAAATCAGGGTAATTAGCCAACCTTGGGCAGGGTGGAAGATCAACTAGGGACACTGAGCTGCTGCTGGACCGCAAAGGCATTGATGGACGTTTAAATACAAAGTCATGGATGATTGCTTGCCCTGTAGAAGTTGGAGGCAGTCACAAAAGAGGACCCTCTGTGCTGCCTCTGCTGCCACCAGCTAAAGTCAGCAGTATTGCACAGAATACGAGAGATGCTCTTGAAAAGGAGCCACACTGAAGGAGCATACTGTAGCATGCAACATAAATCCATGTGAACTGACTTAGGTTAGCAGTTTGGTGCTGTCGGGATAAACTACCAACCAGTTACACACGTGCACCGTTTTACCTGCATTCTGCTTCGGTTTAGAGGTTGTTCTTTCATTGTTTGCTGCTCTGAAGAAATCCTCAAACCAGAAGTGAACACAGTCCTCGGAAAAGAAGAGAAGCTGCGTTCACGATACGTTGGCATACAGAGGTTTTTGCCCTCTAAGTCAGTCTCTCTCTTATGCTGGTGCTGCTTTCCCAGTTTCGCGGAGGCTGAGATGGAGTTGCACATGCTGGAAGTAGAAATAAGATCCGTCCCTATCTATTTGATAGCTTGGAATTAGAAAAGCAGTTTGTTTCCCATTTACCTTTCAACTGCAGAGTCCGGGGCTGGGCTGATGACAGCCCTAGCAGGCAGCAAGTTTTTCTGGTTGATAGAAACCTGACGTTTGTCTGGGCAGCAGAAGGCCACCGACTGCCAGGAGGGGATTATGCAGCCTGTCATTAAGCCGGGGCTGCACTCACGCTTCCATCTGTGCAAGCATGTTTCTGCAGCGGTGCTTGGTCGTGCCTTCACTGAGCAAAGTGAACACAGTGTGGCCTCGCGGTGCTGGAGGGGCAGAATTTTCAAGGACGGAGCTGGATTGTCTTTCAGCACGGAGGAGAAGCGTGCAGAGGCAGACACAGGCCGTCACCTGGATGAAGAGAGTCTTACAATGGCAGGCTTAATCCCTTCCACAAAAGAATGGTCGGGAAGCACCGGGCACCAGAACCGATGGCATTTGCTTGCCGACACGTTGAGCTGACAGCATTGATTGCACCCTGTAACATTCACTCTACCTGCAGCATCCTCCTCTTTAACGAGGACCCAGAGTGGGAGCATGCAGTGTTTCTGGAGCAAGCCCACCGCTGCTTCCTTCAGGGGATCCTTGTATCCATCCTGTGACACTGCCTCACACCTGGGAAGGAGCAGGGGAGGAAAGGCATGGCCAGCTCACGTACAGCGAGTGCATAGCCCAGTAGCAGCATGGGAGAAAGCAGATTTGTGGTTGTTCACCTGCACAGAGTGAGGGAGAAATCCTCTGTGGGTATGGGGAACGGAGGCGAGTTACTGCTGGCGTGGGAATAGCATCACTGCAGTCCCTAGAGTCATGGGGTTCATGGGGGGCCCTTACCATGGGAAGCCCATTTGCCATGGATAAATGGTTCTGCAGGATTGCCAAAGGAAAGGATGTTGCGGAGCGACTATATTTTTACCTTCTAGGCTCATATTTTGATATGCTGACAGAAGGGACAATGTGGCTTGTAGACTGGTACAATCAAGCACAATCAGAACATACTTTGGCACAGTCAAATGTCGCTTTCAAAAACCTGGTTGGGAGCAAAGAAAGGAAAGAGTTGCTGAGTGTAAAAAAGATAGAGCAAAGGGCCTGTGATTCATGCTCTGATCATGATCTGTCAGTATGTCTGTGCAGTGGAGTATATGAATAACTGGTGGAGTTTGATAATATGCTTAAATACTGTTCCTGCTGCTAAGCATTAGCATGGCTGCTTGACAACACAGCAGAGAGGCGAGTCACAGACACCGGGGAAGGCTAGACAAGCTGCAGCGAGCTGCAGGACTCTGGCTCTTCCAGCAACACGTAAGCAACAGAAGCAAAAATGAATTTAATCCTTTGGCTGATGTGCCTTTTGGGTAGCTTTCCTACGGCTTTGTGTTAATAGAATCAAGCCTTGGCTTAAATTTTGGGGGTTTTGTTCCTTTTCAGAATACCTTTAAGGATGATATTTTTAACTGAGGCCAGAGTCACGGAACACCCTTGCTGTTCTTTGTACGTTGCAACCCTCAACTCTTGCGTCACTGGTCAGACATTAGCACAGTCAGTGCTTTCAATTAATTGTCCCTGGAAAGGATTTCGGAGATGCAGGTTTCTGTGCGGCAGAGCCAGTCTCTGGCTGCGGTACTTCTTTAAGGCAGCAGAGACACGTTAATTTGCACCAGCAAAGTACTTTTCCCAGTGTTGCTGACTGTTAAACCCTACGGAGGTTTGATGTGATCTGTTCACGCAGAGGACTTGGCCTCAACCTCTTGGCCTCCCTAAGTGCACGTTCCAGCTTACTCAGGGTTAGAGACAGGGTACGGCAGAAACAGCACTGCTCTGCCCTCACTGTGCCAACGTGATGCACCGCGCCGCTCCCAGTGAGACGCTTTTCTTCCCCTTTGCCTCCCCTGGGCTTGAGGAATTTGGGTGACTTGCCCAGACGGTTGTTATGATGGCCATCAGTGGCCTTGGCCAACGTGTGCACGCTGGTGACATCCTTAGTTCTGGCAGTACAGTGCTAAGAGGGTGCCTCTGTGCTCCAGCTTGTTCCCTGCTTTCACCCTGGGGCCTGCTGATGCCCCCCTGGATCTCTCCAGGCTTCAGACCCACGAGCTGAGTAACTTTGTCAGCTGCTATCAGAGGGAAGACTGATGTGTTAATCTGGGTAAGGGAAAGAACATCACTCGTTGTCCCCATGCCCTTGCTGCATCCTCAGGAAGACAGTTACAGGCTGTGCTTGCAAGGGCAGGCAAGCTCTCCATCCCTGCTGGGAGCTCCCTGGGAAGGACAGAAGGGAAGCAGGTCTCAGCTCCGTCCCTCACACCATTCAGCAGAGCTTGCTGGATGGAGCAGAGGCTATAAACACCTCCAACAAGGTGTTGCAGCAACTGCTCTGCGCCTGGGCCCTGGGCCCTGGGAGGTGTGTGCCCGCGTGCTCCACCGTGGCTCCAAACCCACCTGCAAAGCAGGGCTGTTCCGCAAGGCAGGATCAAGCCCTTAGCTGTCAGCTCAGCCATCTGGCTAGGCCTGCTGCCCTGCAGCAGCTGTGATGCCAGCCCGGGCTCTCAATAGCACATCTGTTCAGCTAAAAATCCCCCACAGCGTGTTCTTTAAGGTCATTTTATTTTCCCTGGAAACAGGAGTCTGGTTTTAGCAGCTTTTTCAATCTTAACGACTTGACTGAGCTCTTAGCACGCTGGCTTTGTCCTGGTTTGCTGTCACCAAGCGTAAGATCTCAACCTACCTCCCTGTTCTCCACCTCTGCCTGCTCCTCTCTTGGCTTCTGCTTGAACTTCGTAGTGCCCAAGTGCCCGATACCCCCCGTCCGCTTGTGAACGCGGATCCTCCCTTCTGGACCGGAGCCCAGGACATCAAAGACCACCTGGCAGAGGGGACACAAGGGAATCCTTAGTCTGCACCATAAGCTGGAAGCCAGCCCATAGTGCTAAACATCCAAACCAGTTTTCCAGCCCGTTGAAATTTGACCAGCCAGGTCCCTTCAGACCAACGTGGGACGGAGCGGCTTAACGCTGCTGTAAACCAGCCCGATGCTTGTCCTTCCTGCACTGATTTATGCTAGCTGAGAACGCCGTGCTCCCACAGCAGTTGTTCTGTGTCTCCGATACCACGAGCAAAATACCACGTATCAGCTGGGATATCAGCTCATTCCACTCTTCCCCATGCTTTTTAAATCAGCAGGACGTGAGCAGCAACAGCCCCTCGTAGCAATTATCCCGCATCTCAGCTAGGATGGGTACGGAAGAAGCGTAGCGGTGCTGGGAACACTGTGCTTTGCTCTCCCAGCGTGCCCGGGGAAGGGAGAGCGCACGACTCCGAGCCTGCCAGAGCGTCTTGCAGTGTGTTACTCATGAGCCATGGTGTGGGGCTGCCTGTCTTAGTGGCTATGAAAATCATATCTGCTTTGTACAAAAGGCTTGTTTGCAACGGACAAATCCTGGAAGTTGTAAAATACCAGCAGCTGCTGGAAAGGGCACTGGAAGTTCAGCAGCTGGAGACTGTTTGATCTCTCGGTAGCTCAAGTCCTGCTTATAATAATAGTCTCAGGAGCCAGCAGATATTCCCAATAAGCTCTTTTCAGTAACAGATACTCTTCAAAATGATATTAAAAAGGGAAATGTGCGTCAAAAAAGACAAAGGGTCAAGTCTTCCTCTTACAAAAGCTGCTCCTTGAGATTACGTATGTATGTGAGATGAGCGGGTTTTAACCCACGGCCTCTGCCACAGCTTTCAGATCTGTTGGTTTTCAGGCTTCAGACAAACCCTGTAACTAGCTCGTTTGAAGCCCTGCAAACCCCGGGCCATTGAATGTTAACCAGGAACCTCTCCATCAGGCTCGCTGGCTCTGGAGCAGACGGTTTACATTCAGGCTTCAGCTCACAGACAATTGAACAACTCTTTAGGCTGCTCTTTCAGGAGCTTATTTATCCTCAGGTGGAAGAAGCTGAATTTTATTCCTAGGGGAAACTTAGGCCGGAGGGCAGCATCCTGTTTGCTGTGTTTTCAATTTCACCGATGTTTCTCCAGTCTTAACATTACCGACACGTGGCTCTTCCCCGTCACCCCGGCTGTCTGCTGCGATCACCCCTTGATGCACGCAGCGGCAGTGCTCAGGAGTGGGCACAAGCAGCAGTTGTGAAGCAAGAGACAGACCGAGTGGTGATTACACCAATTGCCATCAGCAAAATTAAGGCATAACATGAGCTTTTTGACTGGAGATGGAGGGTTCTTCTAGGTTTCCATTCCTGAGCACGTGTTGAGTGTACCACTTAAGAAAAAAGCGTTTTGTGGGATGAGTTGCTTAGGCTGCCTAGGAGACTTTGACATAGCAGCCACGTCAGAGTAAGTGGGATTGAACACCCAAACCTTTTCAGCAGTATTGAAAAACTTGTCCTGGCTGTCTTCCCTGTCCGGAGGAGATGTAAACAATTGACTTGAAGCAGCTCAACACTTCAGTTTGAAAATGATCATTTTTAGCTTAGTGGCAGCCCTGCCAGATCAAGCGGGACCTCACGATGCATTGGTCAAGATAAGGGAAGACAGCTTGCTTTCCTCACTCTGGCCTGCCTAAGGAAAAGTCACTCGCAATCCTCTTCTTCCTGGGTAATTCGTAACAAACCCCCACTGCAGAGAACCTATTTCAATCTCTAGCCAAGCGGAGTTCTGGTGAGTACGTTTCTTATTCTAGAAACAGAGGCTCGAGCAGGGATGTGTGCGTTAAAGGGAGGGAATAACACACACAAAGTGCCATACCGGTAAGTGCGAGTATCTTCTTGGAGAGAATCTGATGGAAGCTAAAATAGTCTCTCTTAGCTACTCCCTGGGAAATGACACGGGGCTTCTCTAGACCTGAAATACAGAGAGAAACACATCCAGGTGTGGGTCGGAGCCAGAGATGGAAAAATCATGGCCCTATGGATGTCAGTGGGAATTTTGATATCAGAGAAACCAGCATTTCACCAATGTCCTTTGGAAGCCCTGTGAGTGCAGCAAGAAATCACCCTTTGGGGTTGCTCTCAGAGCATGTTTTTAAGCTTCGCAACATCCCCACTGGCCCAAGGTTTAGTACAGCTATTTTGGCAGGCGGTGAAATGGAGTCGAAAGATGCCATCGCTTGCCCGGTCGTGTCAGTGCTGGGTTCAGGAACAGATCTCCCAACTAACTCATCCTACTTCTTAGCATCCTCTGAACTGCCAGTGCGTGGTTGGTAAGATTGAGCTGTGAAACGTGTCCTTGTACTGCCCTTTCTTTCTGAGAAGAGCTCTGGGAAGATGTTTGGTAGCTTCTAATCACCCTGTCCGTAGCTTCTGTCAGGCACTAACATGCTTAGTTTGGCCTCTGGCCTCCACAAAACCCATCCTCCTCCAGACCTCCCTGGTTCATTCAGCTGAGCCAGCTCACCAGACCTTGCTGGCAGTCCCAGCAGGGCATTTTCCATCCTCGCCTCTCAGCTCAAGTCTCCTGTCCGTACAGCTCTGCCCGTGAGCGGCATCATGTGAGCTCTTCAGACAAATCTGAGTCGAGTCAAACCACCTTTAGTGTCAATTTTCCTTAGTCCAGGTGCCTGCGGGGGCGCTGATACAATCCCTTCAGCCAGCAGAGCTCCAGTGGGGGTGCAGAGGAGCCTGGGCTGGTGCTGCTTGCAGCAGACAGTCTGTCCATGTCCTTGCTCTCCAGGCCGGGCTGGAAGAAGTTCCAACCTGCCAGTAAACAACCTGAAACTTGCCTTGGCCCACTGTCCGGAGAGGCAAATCCAACATATGGGCTCTGGGTGTGATGGAAATCTGGGATAAGATGAAAGTAGGAGGGATGCAGACAATCCCACATTAAAGAATAAGCGGTCCATATGTTTCCTCTCTCCTTCTCTGTGTGCTAAACGGCTTCAGTCAGGAAGCATGGTGGGTCTTTTCCCCTTGAGAGCTGGGATTTGTGGTTCTCAATTTAGTCTTGGATGCACGTGTGCAAACAAAGAACAATGCACCTTCCCTGGATCGCTATTTTTAGGGTCTTGGTTGCAAGACAATGCACTGATGATGGTGAGTAATGGTCGCAACGTAACTGTAAAATGCAGCGTAGAGCTTTTGGGGGAGGCAGCGTGTCTTTTATGTGTTCGCGCGGAGTCTCATAGGCAACTGGAGAAGAAATAAGTTTGTCATCATCTAAAGCATGCAGAGGAAGTGGGGGCAGATTTTGGGGTTGTTTACAGCAGTGCAGACCCCTCGAGTTAACAGAATTAATTTCAGAGTTGCACGTGATGCAATCAGAACCGGGGCCATTCAACACAAGAAAAATCCGACGGAAAATTAATATAAGGAATGATATGCTTACGTACAGCTCTCGGTGTTAGCCCCAGCCAGCCTGGCTGTGCTACCAGTGAATTCAGACAAATTTGCCCTAGATGAGAAAATAAAAGATGAGTCTGTTAATCAAGATTGCAATATCTGTAGGAAAACAGAAAGTAGCTGAGAGGTTCTGAGCGTTCACCAGGGACAGGCAGCATCGCCTGTAGGGGCAAATTTGCAAGTCAGTGAGAGGAAATTTAATCTTTTCAAAGATCAGATCTATAAAAAACCCTCTTTCTTCTCAGATTCTGTATTAGAGCTTAAAGAAATCCTCCTTTCTCTGCAGCATATGGCAGAAGTATGTGGCAGAGGGAAAACAGGGGAATGAGACTTCAGCTGAAACCCCCAACGTTTTGCACGCTCGCTGGCAATTTCAAAATTAAAAACGAAAGCGCGTGGAAGCTTTGCAGAAGTAAACGAGGTGAAAGGGCGTTGATTTGGGGTTGATCGATACTGTGTTTGTCTTTTGGCACGTAAAAACGGGAAGTCAAAACCAAATGGACCGACAAAGTTCAAGAGAATGGGAAGCAATGTTCACGTGAAGTGTCAGTGAATAGAAATTGCAGAGCTTGAGGGAGCGTTTTTTAATATTTTTAGTTCTTATTTCTCTCGAGGGAACATCGTTGTCTGACCGACCAGGGACCTGCCAGTGAAGCCCAAAGAAGGGTTGGTACTTAAACTGGAAGGAATTGTTCCTCCTCATAGTTTTAGCATTATCAGGGGGCTCCAGGGCAGGATTCACCTCGATGATTTGATTGTCCAGGGATTCCTACAGAAGGTAAGAGTCAGCGCCAGCAGGATGCCCAGCACTTAGGCTTTGAGCACAACTACTCCTCACCGTCCAAAGCAACCCGTTAAACACATTTTCGGTCAGTCAGCTCCCACGGAAAGCTGAATTACTGCTCTGAGCAGGAATTCCTTTCCAGGTTCCGCCCTACCAAAGGCTCTCCACAGAGGTCCAGCCTCCTGGATTTGGGGCAGGCAGGAGTCTGGCTAATGTCCCCAGTTCCAAGAAGCAACACCAAAATGCAAAGCGTAAAGCAATTTTCAACGCTTAGTGCTTCAGTCTTCCAGAAAATGCTGGATGTGCCAGGATTGAGGGTCCCACAGGGGAATGGTAGGGCAACGCTGGGGTCCGCAGGCAGAAGGTTAGGAAAGAGGAGCGAGGTGGAGTGCTTGTAGGAGGAGGAAGGTTATCCCAAGGATAGGGGGCAGCATAAGACAGGCTTGGAACGGCGTAGGGGACAGCCTCGGGGGAGAAGTGGAGGAGGAACCAGGCGCAGGGGTACAAGCTGGGACAGGACAATGCAGGGCTCTGGTGGTGAGGAAGCTGGAAGGAGAAATTGGAAGCCACCGAAGGAATCCCACAGGGCTAGCAGAACAGGATTTTTGCTGCAAGGCCAAATGTAGCTGCTATTTATGTCTTTGAATTCTGAATTGTTTTACTGACCCCCATAGCAGAGTCAGAGGGGAAAGGAAAGAGAAAAAGAAAAAAGATAGAGAAGGGGAAGGGAAGATCACTGCTCTCAGCCTTAGAAGCTGCAATTTCCCTGCCTGCCGACGCAGCCATCACCATGGGGTCTTCTTTCTACTTGCTCCCAAACAACATATTCTTTGCTATCAGGAGCAAAAAGACCAGGTCTCCCTCCCTGATTATTGATGCTTATGTCTCTTTTATTATTTGGACAATGTTTTACCCAGCTAAACCACTTTTTACCATGCTTTGGTTTTGCAGGTGGCAGGAAATAAAGTGCTGGGAAATCCCACCTGGCCGAGGATCCCCGAGGCTGCTCCACAGCTCTGTTCTCTCGAGCATCTCCCTGCTTTCTGCAAACACTGTGATTATTCCTCCCACTGCTATTTGTTTGTTTCCAGACCACCTGCAAGCCCCCAGAGCTCTGCGTGAGGGTAGGTTCATTGCAGCCACAGATCAGTATCACCCTCTCGTTTATGAATGGGAAAAAAGAAATGCAGGGAATGCATTTGAAGACAGCGCAGAGCAAAGCAGAGAACTCAGATCTCCTGGTGCTTTGCCTTTTGCTTTTAACAAGTGACAGGCAGGCAGGGAAAAGGGGCTTGGACATCAGCTGACATTGGAAGATTTGTCACACCCCCCCCTCCCAATTTACAGCAGCGCAGGCTGGCTCTCTGAGCCAGGACCGGTTCCTGTCCTGCCATTGCCCCATCCTGCTTTGCCATTCCCTTCTCCCTTCCAAATCACAGACCCTCAGTGGGTGTAGCGCTGCCATGGGCTGCCCAGGACGCTGGCTTTGTTTGCCGTGTCCTTGATCCGGTTGAACTTGGGTGGGTTCATCACCCACCGTTCCATCTGTCTTCACCATGATGGTCCGCAGTGCTGGGAGATAGGGGGAAAGTGGGGTTATCCCAGATGGGGCTCCATGGACCGCATGGGATGACGCTGTCTTGGACACGCTTCCACTTTGAGTCTTGTTCTGCTGGCTGGTGGCCTCAGGAAAGGACTCCCACAAATTAGCCGACCCACAGAGCAAACCAGACCTGGGCTCGGACGTGGTTGCGCATCCTCCGGGGACGGCTGGCTACTGCTTCGCCGTTGAACCCGTAAAGCAGAGCTTAGCTGGCTGATTACCATCCTCACCATGACTTTGTCATCCTTGTCAGACTGGAACCCCCCTTTCTCCTCCTTCACCCAGCAGGATGTCTGCGTGTTACAGGGCTTGTTCATGGCCTCTGTTTTCTCTTTCTGTCAGGAGCAGCATGGGGTCGGCGTCATCCACACACTCTTCCTTATAACCATCAGACATCTTGGCTTCTCTGCTAGGCAGAAGGAAAAACTACGAGGAAGGGAGGAGAACGTTGATTCCCAACATGCTGGGAAAGCAGAGACTGAAGAAGCCTGGAATTTCCTGTGGTTCAATAGGAACGTGCAGCAAAAGGAACAGGCAAGTCAACATCCCTAACCTGGCTGGTAGTTCCGAAGAGGGGCCAGAAGGTGCAAGAGGAACTGAGGAGAAATAGGGAGAATATTCCCACTTTCTCTTCCTCGTTGGCCGATGCTGAGTCTCTGGGAACCTGCCCAGGGCCAAGAAGGAGGGCCTTGCTCCCATTCTTTGTTCCTGAAGCCCATAAGACACTAAGGCCTGATTCGTGTGAGGGCATGAGGGGTGCCAGTAGGATTTGGGGAGTACCGAGGGTGTTGGTGGTTTTCTGTGGTTCCCAGAGAAATCCATGAAGTAGCTGCAAGTCAGAGCAAACATGGAGCTTCTCACTCCCTCCCTGGGGTAAGGCGACCCCCGTGCAGACCCCTCCTGTGCACTACGGGCATAAACCCTCAGCGTGAAAGGCACAGCAGTGCCCAAAATAGCACGAACGCAGGCACGGCTGAAAAAGGGGCTCAGAGGAACCTGAAAGGGAGGACGTGGTTCATCAGCTCCTGCCATCAGCTGTCAAAACCCACCAGGATCATCCAGGGGAGTACATGGCACATCCCTGTCACGTGCCCCTTGGTGGCTTTCCCCCTCGTCACAACATGAGGCCATACCTGCGGCGAGGCCATTCCTCAGCCGGGCGCGGGGGACACGACTCACGTCTCAAGGCTTTGCGTGTTCTGGGACCCGTTCCGTGTTGGGAGCAGACTATGTCCCACACTCCAGGCAGTCTTCCTTCCCCCACCCACACATCCAAACTAGCCTTAACGTTGCCAAGGCAACAGCCAAAACTGTTGGCGGTGCGTGTCTTCGTCAGTGTCCAGCTACCTGAAGATGCCCCTCCGGGGGACCTACGGTACCTGCTCCGCTTGGTGCTCCCTGCAGAGGCGAAGCTGATTTCACCGTTTAGATTAAGGCGGGGGGGGGGACACTTTGCCAGTTGGGTCTGGCTTTAGCAGCTACTGCTTGGGCTGAAGCCAGCATAGCTTGGCACTGGTTAGAGACGACGATGGCACTGGCCCTTCTGGTGAGCTCATTTTCCCCACCATCCCCTGAAACCCTTGGTGGTCCAAAAATACGTGTGTGTGCGAGGACTCCAGGGCGGCAGTGCTACGCCTTTGGAAGCTGGTTTCAAGGCTCAGGAAGGTTCTGGTGTAACGCTGTGAGTTGTAATCTGCTGCTCTGGGAGGAATTTCACCCATAAAGCAGGAGGGAGAAACTTTCCTTTGTCTGTTTCCACCCTGATCAGGCAGAGGTGAGGAATTAGGACAGCTCAGCACTCACTTCATGTCCCCTCTCACTCTGTACAGTTAAATCTGCAGACCTGCCGGGTTTAGATGCGCAGATTTGCAACGTGTGTTTGCGACTTGGCTCACGTCTGCGCTAGCTGTCACCTCCCTGACATACACGGACTTGCATCCTCTCTGAAACAGGTCAGTGGGTGGCAATCCAGACACCTACGGGAGATAAAGGCTGAGGACGGGTCATCCTCGCATCGCACGGAGTTTCTTGAGTGCAGGTCTCAGACTTTTCTGAACTTTAAATTCTTTATGCCTCACCATCCTTTTACAGCTGGGGAAACTGAGGCACGGCATGAGGACAACGTAACTCTTCAGACTCGCCCACCCATTATCAGTCCCGTCTTTGGCAGCCAAAATACCTGCCAAAAGCCTTATTTTATCCCGGCCTTTCGGTCTGAAGTCAGCAGGAGTGCCCGGTGCTGAGCTCCTCTAAAGGCAGCCCTCAACTGTGTCGTTCGGGTACCCAGAGACAATACCTGTTTTTAAAATCTTGGGCATAACCGTAGTCCCGAAAGCCGTGGGACAAGGAAGCGGTAAGGCCATGCCAGCAACTGGGGGCGAGGAAAATTCTGGAATTTTGAAATGTTGATTTCAAAAACCACACGGAATTTACTGAACTTACAGTTAAAGTACCCGTGGGTTCGAGTCTACCTGTTATAAACCACCGCGAATATATAAATCCAGAAGGGCTTAGGCACCCCTGCAGGCGCTGTGCGTTTCTCTTTCTGCCTCTGCTTGCAGTTTCTGTCCCGTGGAAGTGACGGCCCGTCCTGATCGCCACCCCACGCCTCTTCCCAGCCATCACAGCCGGCTGGTACCTGGGAGATGTGTGTGTGCGAGGGCTGGCCTGGCTCCTTCATAGCTGGCCAAAGGGCCTGAGCCAGCACTCAGCTTTCAGAAGAGACAACACATTCCCTATCCATAAATTCATCAGGCTGCAGTGCTGGGAGCCTGGCTGGGAAAGCTTTGGTCCCTCAGGAGAGATCAGATAGTGCTTTGTTCCGTGGGGATTTCTCCTTGTCTTTCCTTTCCTTATAGGGTGTTTTGTGAACTCAGTTGGAGAACAGGAACAAGAGGCTGAAGGGCCGAAAACAGAGACGTCATTCGGTCACGTCTTGGCTGTGCCCTCCTTGCCAAGGTGGGCCAGCGATTTCGGCGAGGGGAGCTGACCTCTGGCAGACAACCCTCAGACCGGACCGTTGGCAGGAGCAGCTACGCTGGCGATGGAATTAAAGTGTCCTTTTAACATTTCTATGATTTTAACTAGCAGGTAGCTTGAGATTGGACATCAGGAAGGAATTCTTCCCCCAGAGGGTGGGGAGCACTGGGACAGGTTGCCCAGAGAAGCTGTGGGTGCCCCATCCCTGGCAGTGTCCAAGGCCAGGCTGGATGAGGCTTGGAGCACCCTGGGCTAGTGGAGGGTGCCCCTGCCCATGGCAGGGGGGTGGAAGTGGATGATCTTTAAGGTCCCTCCCAACCCAAACGGTTGTGTGATTCCGTGAATAAATGTGTTTCTGATAAATAAATCCTGTGTGAGAGGGTAAAGGCTGTTGGTGTGTTGGCCCTGCTCGTTTCAGTTGCTCAGTGAGTATGAACTGCCCTGAGAGACAACTGCTTCTGTATCAGCTTTACGCAGTTCTCGGCTGCATTTGCCTCAGCTGGAGCGTCTGGGATGCCGTTACTCTGCACTGCGGGTGTTTCGGGTGAACGCACTTGGGATGGAGTTTCCAAGCAGGAAGATTCAGATAAACGGCCGCTTTGAGGTGAAAATTAGAGAGTTCATGTTACACCCACATCTTGAATTTGTAACTGACTATTCACCCCGAACATCTGATTCTGAAAACTCAGCGTGTCCTGTCAGGAGCAGAATAATAGAACAGAAACCATGGCCAGCTTGAGCCGGGGATATTGAGAATTGTGATGAACGTCTCAGGAATGTATCCGGAGCAAGTCATGTTTTCTGGGCTTTTTTAGGTAATTAATTTCAAACCTTGAATCTGTGAATGAAGATTGTAGCAGTTCTCAGACAAACATCTTGGAGAAAGAGGTGAAATGCATTAAATAAATAATGGGTTCTGAGCCGTTCACTCGTGCAACAGGCACCAGCGTCTGTTCTGACCGCTGCGAAGGGAGCAATCGGATCTCTCCGCGGAGTGATACAGGTCAAAACGGCAAACCTTAAATAGCTACGAGCTCACTCAGCCCGTGGACAGACCAGCAACGGCGAGAACTCGGCCGAATTGCTTCCTAGGATGCCTCTTGCTGCGTGAAATGAGACGTCGTTGTGGTTTCTGTAGCGCAGGCCACGTCCTGCGTCGTCCCCGGCCACGCTGGTCTCCAGCACATCCCCTCGCTCTGTACGTCCCGGGTTGGGCTGCAGCTGGCTGCTCTAGCCGCATCCCTGTACGACGATTTTGGTGTCTGGTAAGGAGGTTTTTGGAGGTTCTCTTAGAAAACGAAGGGGACGTTCTGCTGTGGCGTGTCCTGAGGGCACCGCACAGCGAGCTCTGCAGGCCACGGGTCGTGGGGAGGAGTTTCTGCTGAGAGGATGTTTGCCTTCGGTGTGGGCTCAGCTTCTTGCTCTGACACAGATTTCTTCATCCTCTTAAAGTGAGACTGAGAGTCCAGCTTTCCTGCCCGAAGGGATGGGGAGCATAAATAGATTTCAGATTGGAAAATGAAGGGTCTTCAAATAAGAGGTAAATCAGTCCATATAAAAAGAATAATAAAGAAGATAAAAAAAAGTCCCCTGCAACCTCAGATTGTCCCCACACGGACTGTTGGCAAGGTTGGGAATTCTTAATCCAGAGGGTTTGGCCACCTGAGCTTGCGGAGCAACACAGAGCTCCGGTGCGCGTCTGCCCCGGGTGGACCAGCTGTACGGGCTGTGCCGCCGGCTCCACCGGGATTGAGCCGCGTCTGCCGACAGCAGTGTTCACAGTTGGAAAACAGGACTCTGCCCAGCTCTGGAAGAGAGCGGGGACTAACAGGGAGCGCTCCTCCCCATCCCTGCTGCTCTGTCCTCCCTCATTTCTCCAAATGGATCTGACAGAGAGGTTGGGAATAGCCAAAACCCCCAGAGCCCACCCTAAACCCGAAGCAGCTCTATCAGTCAGTCTTCCCCGAGCCCCAGCAGTCAGCCTCAGGGCTCTACGTCTAGTTCTGGCCAAGGACCACCAGCAGTCAATTCTCCGTGCTTAGCCGGACGCCGTCGAGAGCCACAACCTCATCCTGGACAGGGAGCGTCTCCCAGCACCCAGCAGTGGGACTGCGCCAGCCCCAACCCACAACAGGGCCCCGAATCCCAGCCCCATCCTGGGACTGTCCCTGGGTCAGTCCCTGCCAGCCTGGGGCTTCTTCCCACCCCACCTCTGCCTGTCTCACCATCCCCAGCCCTGGAAGGGGACACCAGCAAAACCTCAGCCCTAGTCCATCCGTGGGCTGGTTGCCAGGCTCCCAACATCGGGAATCAGGAGCTGCAGCAGCAGGTCTGCAGGGCCTTCACCGTGCGTGTCTGGGAGAATGGTGCTGGAATGCTCCATTCCTGTTCCCTTCCCTCTGCCTGCAACATCCAGGAGCAGAACAGACAAGGCCGAGCAGGCAGGAGGGGGCTCTGCCGTTCCCCCTCCTCTTGCTCTCCTTTTCCCCAGGGAATCGTGTACCTCAGCCTCAGAAAACTGGACCACACCGATTACCTGCCCGCTCGGAGTGACCAGCAGGATTTGAGTCCATATTTTGACGTCTCTAATCCCCGAATTCAAAATGCCCCAGTTAAAACAATCTGCTCGCAGGTTTGGGGATCAGAGCACCCGGATGGGGCCGCGCAGGGGCTGCGCTGGTGCCGAAGGAGCTGCTCCAGGACAGCCCTCGGAGCAGTGGAGTGGCAGAAAGGAGGTGACACAATGAGATGTAATTACTGGACCCCCCACACCCCCCAAAAGCTCGTTACCAAAACAGTGTGTGTATGAGATGTGAAACAGCTGGGACAGAGACGAATATCGCCACCGGGCTCAGCAAAAATCACCTTCAGCTCCCAGGGTCAGGTGGAATAGGCATGTTGAATCCTCTTGTTAGCATTTCCTGCGCGTGGCTTTCTAAGAAAGACCCCTAAATACACCTTTTAAGCAAATACAGTAATTCCTGTTGAGCTGCTGTGATAGTCGGCGGCGCCGAAGCAAGGCGAGCGGGCTGGCAGCCGAGGGAACCGCAGGGTCAGCGCTGCGTGCGCAGGAGACGGGGAAAGCTCAGCTCCTCGTCGAATTAGGCCGTGCACAGACCCCCTCCCCACGGCAAAGTGGCTCAAGACCCCATGATCTACGTGGGTTTTCTGGTGTTTTCGCGGGGCTGCTCTTCCCTACACGATTTACAAGGCACTCCACTCCCTTAGGGAATGCCTTCACCGTTCTCCCACCGGCTGCCGTGGAGCAAGGCACGATTTATACAACATGATGTGCTTTCTCAGGAAGTCCAAGGGTTCCCCCTCGCTCCGTTGTGCCTCATCCCCAAATGCACCGTGGATTTCTCTGTTTCAGTTCCTGGAGTTAGGGATTTGGGGTCTAAAGGAATAATTATGGCTGGGTCTTGCTAGGGGGAAATAAACGTAAGGAAGATTTTTGGCCATAGGTGATTATAGTTTCCGCAGCTGAATAAATCGGTGTCCCATGACTGCCAGAGGATAATGGATTTAATAAGGAGCTATGATTAAGTCTGCTGTTATTTTTAAATAATTTCAAAAACTGCTACTCTAATCCCTCCGTGGCTGGCAGAAAGGATGCTGCTTGGAAGTTAAAATTAGTTCCTCAACGCTCCGCCCGGTGTGGAGTCCCAGGCGCAGGACTGTGCTGGTTTTCTGGGGCGTCCGCTCACACCCGCTGTTAATGGACATTAACAGCTGCATTTGGCAAGTGGGCAAGGGCCCCCAGGGCTCACACCCCAGCCCTGCTGCTGGCCTTCCCGGCCGGAGCGCCCACCGACCCCGGCCCCGCCATGGGATCGTCAGCGGGTGTTACACTGCGTGGTGTTGGACGCTTTACAAGCTGTCTTCCCGCACAGCAATTCCCTCCTCCTTAATTCCCAGGGAATTCCCAGCTCTGCCAGGCCTCTTTATCAATAAATACAGATAATAATAAATATGGATCTCTTCTATATCATATTAATGTGACTTTTTTCTTTTTTTTTTTTTTCCCAGCAATCCCATTTTCCGAGCAATCCCATCTCCTGGCTGGAAAAAGGCGCCGAGGAACACCTTCCCTTGAAAAGCACCACACAGAGGGACACGTTTTCTGGCCCGTGTAGCCTCATAGAAGTGTTAGGTGTGAATACTCCACCTGCTCAACCAAATGAAACCTCCTAGGAAACTTGAACTAGGATCAGGGGAACAGGGCTGTCCCACAGTGCGGAGTTGGCGTGTATCAAACCCGCTTCAACAGGCCAAATTCCCGGGTGTTCGGGGGGAAATTCAGCTGCCTTTACGGCCGGCTTCCCTCCCCTTGGTGCCGCCCCATCGCAGAGCCCTGGCGCGTTCCCGAGCCGACCGCAGGGACGAGGCACTGCACGAGGGACCGGTTTGCCCTGACCTGCCGTAACCGCCAGCGACGCAAGATGCGATGCCACGCTCCCACCCGCCCTCGGGACACCTCCTTGTCTACCAGCTCTAGTGATCCCGTGCCCACGGCAGGAGGAGTTTCCACCCAAGTGACGGAAAACCACCCGTAGTTCTTTATTTCCAGGGGTTGCTTTCCCTTCTGATGAGCTGTCAGCACTGACGCGTCCCCACAGCTCCCCGGCTGCAGAGGAGCCGGGGGAGGAAAGCAGGGGAGGGAGTGAAAACCAGGACCACATTTTTCAGGCCGCCACACTAAATTAAAGGATACAACAAGCTGCACCTTGAGCCTTGGAAAATCCGGCTGCGGCGCTCGGCTTTGCCTCTGGCTCAGCAGTAAGACAGGGATAACAGTAAATCCCTTCTCCCACCTGCGTGTCCCGATTAGATGGACCGTAGGGATGGGGCTGTCCCTTACTCTGGGCTTGTCCAGTGCTGGCACGAGGCAGCTCTGATCTGCACGAACAATGGGATCGGGATGAATCCAGCGGCTGGTGGTGGGCAGGGGGGGTCTCCAGCCACCTGACGGCTGCCTCCCCTGGAGGAACAATGCAGCTGGTGGAATTAGCCTTGCCTCCCTCGGGGATCATGGGCTGGGAGGATGCATCCCAACTGAAACAGAGGAATTTCCAGGCTCCATCCCAGCCACACCTGGGAACTGCCCCGCATCCACCAGCGGCAGCTGGTTCAGGAACCCACACGGATATTTCCTTGGTGTTGCTGGAATTAATAAGTGAAATTAATGCGTTGATGTTAATTAATGGGCTACATTAGAGCCAACGGAGAGCAGCCGTTCAGGGGGCTGGCAGGAATCCCCACCCTTGCTCACCCTCTGCCAGGTGAGCTTCTCCTTCCCCGGACGATTCGCCGTGGCCGTGCAACCTCCTGCCTCGCCTAACCCCGCCGCAGAGATGCCGCGTGCTGGCGTCTTCCCCAGCCGGTACCTTGCTCCGCACGCGTAAGGGTAAACCTAGGAAAGAAACGTGAAAAGACAGAGGAGGGAAATCAGTGGGTTTATCTCAGGGCTTAAATCTGGTGTTTTCCAATCTGCCACCAGCCCCAGCCTTACTGACCCGCAGAGCCCTGGTGGGAGCGCGGGGCGAGGGGCGGCAGGGTGGGAGGGAGCAGAGGGAACCTCTGGGCTGGAGCCACAGCTCTTCATACCTGTCACGATGTGGGTTTTCAGCCTGAGCACGCAAGGCTGAGCGCAGGGGACGCTGTCATGTAGATTTAGGGGTTTATCTCCTTTCCTCTCCATTAACTGTGACTCCCTCTTATCACGCTGAAAACCCCCACGGTTCTTTCCTCCAGCGGTTGTCCCCTTTCCCGTTGGGCAAACATCGACCTGCCCGTGTCCTGGGCACGGGTTGAAATCAGCCCCCATCCCGAGCACGTGGGGCCGGACGCTCGGCCGTGCCGCCTCTCATGCCATCGCTGAGGCCAGGGCCGGGCGGGGGGCGTCGCTAACCAATTTTCACGTGGTTTTTCTCCCCCCATCCTCTCCCTCCCTGCGCCGGCAGTGACACAGGACTGAAGAGGATGGGTCTGATTGAGCTCGGCAGGTGGAGAGGGAACGGAAAGGGGAGAGAGAAAAAGAGCATCCCAGGAAAAGGATAAACTTCCCGCAGCCTTTTGGGCTTTCACATCATGCAGCACCTTGGGCGAGAGAGCTCTCCAGGCAGAGGAGCAACTGCTGGGGGCTGACCCCGCTTATCTTGGGGCGTGATTTTAAGCCAATTTAATTAAATTACTTGGCGAGGTTGTGAGGACTCATCTATTTCCGTTTGAGCCTGGCCTGTTTTGATTTAGCGTTGGCTGATTAGGAATTAACTGAAACAAACCGCTCAGAAAACAAAATTAGAGGGTGCACACTAACTTTTTCACCAGATTAAGTTGAATTAAAAAGCAATTGAAACGTTTTCCTGTCTCAAGCAGCCAAGAAACAAGATAATGCAACCGGTGGCGCTTGAAGCTGTAAAATACGGTATCTAGGATCGGCACGACTAGCTTTTTAATGCCCACAGACAGCGGCTTTAGCTGGAGGTCTTCCCTCAAGCCGCCCCCCACCACCTTCTGCACAAAGCTTTGTGCAACTCATTCCACTTGCCTTGAAAGGGAGAATTGGTGTGACCCCAGGACTTGAATCCACGACTTAGAGCAGCCTGGGTATCGCCCAGCGTGTTTCCAGGCTGGAAACAGCCGCACCGTGAGCCAGCTGGTCCCTGTAACTCGCGTGATCTAGTTTGAAAGGGGTCCCGTGGTACACGGTGGCAGGGTACAAAGGCCCAGGCTGCGCTCCTGGGGTGCGGAGGGTGCAGACCCCAGTGATGGGTGCAGCACCCACCTTCCTGCCAGCACCGCCCCCCTCCTGCCTTCCCGCAGCGAGCCCAGGCGCCCGCTCTGAATCACTGAGCTCCCCGTCTCCCTCGCAGAAAAAGACGGCAAATAATTTAAAATCAGGTTTCAAGCAAACACTTTAATAGCGGCTTTCCCTACCCATCTGGCAAACACTGCTCCTGCTCTGCCCATCGGCTGGACCAGGCTGACGCCTCTGCACGCACGGAAAGGGGTACGGAGCAGGGGTGTTCTAGCTACAAAGGGCGATGGCTTGGAGGGCTTGCAACACCAGGACGCCTTCAGGGCTTCCGAGCCCCCAGAACTGCCCGGTGCTGTAGCCAAGCCCCGCTGCGAGCGGTTATTTTGAGGGCGGTCCCCGTCGGCCGGAGTGGTGGCACGGGCACGAGGACAAGCGTGCAAGCAGCACGAGCGGCGGCGTGTAACTGGTGTTCGGGCCCTGTAAACGCAGACGATCTCCTGACCGAAGCTGACGGAGACTGCGATAGGCACGTAACGTGATAAGAGCTGCCCAGCAGCTCCTGGCTAAAATCGAAAGGACTCGTGAAAATAAGAGGTTCCTGGTGGGTTTCTGTCCATCCCGCAGCCCCCAGGCTCCCACCTACCCCAGGCAGCAGCTCAGCGCCTGCTGCCGCTCCGGGTATCTTAATCCGGTCTCAGCCCACTTGCAGCCTCCGCGTGGCTGGTGCCCCTGAGCTCCTGCCTGGCTCCGTGGCCCAGGTCCCTGCTAACCGAAGGGGCTGCTCTCCTGTCCTGCGTCCCCACCCACAAGGACCTTCCGGCTACGCGGATAAAAATGGGGCATCCCCAGCCTGCCCGTGCCCTGCACTCCCCCTCCCCTGCGCAGCGGTGGGGGGGCAGCGCCCAGACTGTCCCCGCGTCACGGGACGGGTGCAGGCTGGCACCTTGACGAGGAGTTTGCACACAAGCAAGGCCAAAGTTTGGCTGGATGGGGGAGGCGGGGGGATGGTGGGTGGGGAGGTGCAGGCAGGATGGTAGCTCAGGAGGGAAAGCATCCCCAGGCTCTTCCAGGTGTATCCAGTTGGCCCTAGCGAAGGAGCAGCTGGGGATAACGGGGAGGCTGTCCCGGGAAGAGCCAATAGTGGGAGGGAAACAGGGGGCCATGGCTCCATGGGGGCAATAAAAGAGGCAGTTGAGGGTGATGGGGTATGAGAGAGGATTGAGGTGGGTGGTTTTCCTCTTCTATGGGGTGGGTGGGCTGTTTGCTTGCTCTTCTGAACCCTGTACTGAGCAAGGGGCTGTTGGTTGCATCCTGCTGGATGTTTGGGGCTGTGCTAGGTCTCCTGCTTGGCTGTGTTGGTGGGTTGTGGTGCACCTCTGCTGAGGTGGAGTGGGGGAAGGTCCCCACAAAACACCTTTTGTGGTGTTACTATCCTCTGGCAGGGAAGCAGAGGCCAGGAGGCTGAAGCAGACCCTGAGGTTTAAGCGTAGGGCTTAAGGCTATGGGGTTTAATGGCCTTGAGGCTCATCCTGGGGCCTCTGAGCTGGGGGAGGGCTGCAGTTTGGCTGGCTGTTGTGTTGGGGTAAAGGGCTGATGCTGGTACCTGGCCTTGGTTGCTAGGGCAGGAAACAGGGAGAGAGAAGATCCAAAAAACCTGCTCCCTTCAGCTTAGAAAGATGGACTAAGGGGAGCTCTTGGAGGCTGCTCTGAGCTGCAGGTGTTGGCTGTAAGCCTGGAGGGAAGGGGGAGAGGCACTAGCTGTGTGAGTGTGTTTTAGTGGCTTGTGGTGGTGTCCAGCAGCTCTGAAAACACCACTGGGTTTTCACTGGTGTGAAACACCACTGATTCTGGGTGGAAACCTTGCTTTTTCTGACAACAGCTGTCTGAAGGTCTGCTTTTGACCTTGTGTGTGTGTCTGTGGCTTTCTCTCTAGGAGAGGTTTAGAGATGACTTTACCTGTCCCTATTTAATGCTTCGCCCGGCAGCCCTTCCTAGTAGCTGGGTTTCCAGGAGAACTCTGCTTAGCTGAGCTTAGTCACTCTGTGACTGACTTCCCTAGTTGGGGGTCCTGGTGTGGGAAGCCAAGCTCTGGGCTGTGCGGTGGGGTGAGATGGTGGACTTGGATGTGGCCACTTGTCCTTAAATTGGACCTTAAGCCAATCTTTTTGGAGGCAAGAGTCTTTGCCAGGCTCGGGCCCTAAGGAAACCTGAAGCCCCAGGATCAGAACCAGAGGAAGGTGGTGTTTCTGTAGCTGTGAGCAGTGGTGTCTGGCTTCCTCATGGGATTACAGCAGCAGCTGTAATCCCTGTAGCCCGGTGTTAAGTGGTAGCTTGTGCTTGCACGGAGTTCAGTGGCTCAGCTGCAGTGTGTGAGGAGCCTACTGAGGGCAGGGATCCTTCAGCATCTCCTGTGCTGGGGAGGAGATGTGTGGCCCAGGTTATTTGTGGGAGGGGGGGGGGGGGGGGGGTCCCAGACTGCTCTGTGGGTGGAGGTGGGTGTTGCTGGTGTGGCTGTGACCTGACACTGCTCTGTCCTGAACCCCGAAAGCACGTGAAGGCTTTCAGCTGGCACCTCTCAAACCTGCCAAGATGCCAGTTGTGAACGAGCAGAGTGAGCGGATGAGGAAGTTCAAGAACAAGGGCAAGGATGCAGCTGTAAGTACCCATCTCCTCCATCCCCCTGTGCCGTCCCTTTCGGACAGTGGCCCCCGGTGGGACCTTGCCTGTTGGCCGGAGCTGATGTGAAGGCTTCTGAAGGAGAACTGCCTTCAAATCTACCTGTGTGGGGTGGCCCTGCTGACAGGGATGCTCTGGTAGCTTCTGAGATGTGGTGTGGAGCTGGCTGGGCTGCAAGGAGTGTGGTGGCACAGGCAAGGGAGTTTTGGGTGGGTGATTGAGCTGTGCTGGGGAGGGGAGATAGTTCAGGCCCAGCCTGCTGAGCTGTCAGCAGCAGTTACCCCTGTGGAGAGGGGCTGGGATGGATGTCAGACCAAGAGATCTGTCAGCTTGCTCTAAGCCAGTAGAGGAGATGAGGGCTTGTCTTGCAGGTTCAGCAAATCCACTTTTACAGACACCCACTGGCTGTTGGTTCATCCAGCAGCCCGTGTCCTTGAGAGGCACTAAGTGAGGCTTTACTCTGTGCCCCCCTCAAGTGTAGCCCTCCAGGCCATAGCACTGAGCTGCCCAAGAGCAGATGCCCTCTCTGCCCAGAGTTTCCTACATGAGGAAGGCAGAGAGCCACAGAGATGAGCTCCTTAGGGAACTGGGTGATGTGGATGCTGGTGGCATGGTGCCCTTCTCCCCACCTTCCAGGCCCTGCGGAGGCAGAGAGTGGAGGTGAGCATAGAGCTGCGAAAAGCCAAGAAGGATGAGCAGATCCTGAAGCGCAGGAGTATTTCTTTCGGTTTCAATGAGTCTCTTCAAGAAGAACAAAGAAATGAGGTGAGTGCTGGGTGCTCTGCATCAGTGCTGCACCTTGTGCAGTAGGTCTCATCTGCTTGGGCCACCACCGAGTCCAGCTCGAGTGACCTGGGTTAAACAGCCAGTGCCATTCCTGATCACTAAGCCCTGTTTTTGGCTGTCCAGCCCTCTTCTGTGGTGGTGTGTGTGGACATGATGTCCTCTGTGGCTTCCCTCAGTGGCAGGAAGAACAGGCTGGTGCCCCAGCTTGCTGGGAGCTGGTGAAGCTCCTGTCTGGCTCCTTGCAGGGTAATTACTGAGCTCGTAGGCCCATTATGGTGTGTCAGTGACTCCTTCTGTGCTTGATTATAAGGATTAGTTGCCTCGAAGGCTTCTGTGGATTCTCTTCCTCTGCCTCATCTCGAAACTGCATTGCATAAAGAACAGACATTGCTTAGATATGAACTGGTGACTGACTTGGGTCTAGACAGCTGATTGACTGCAGAGATTAAACTGGAGGGAGTCCTGGCTTGCTGTCTGACTGAATCATTCCCTGTGACACAGATTACTCTGCTGTCCTTGAAGGAAATTGTTGAAGCTGTGAATGGGAGCAACCCTGAGCTGCAGCTGCAGGCTACGCAGGCTGCCAGGTATGCTGCCCGGCTGCTCGGGCCGGGAGGGAGGAGGCTGGTGGAGCTGTGGTGGGTCCTGTCAGGCACCCCTCGCTGTTTGAAGAGCTCTCTGACAACATGATGGAGGGGGAAGGAGCCTGGTAACCCCAACTGCCCTGAGGGACCTCACTTGGCTCCATCTGCGGTGCCTGTGGCAAAGACCTGTGCAGTTGAACCTAACCGAGGGGCTCCTGGAGCTGCCCCCCTCCCTGTGCTGGGGCAGGGGATGTTGGCTCCCACCAGCTGGTGGGTGGCTGGGTGGGAAAAACAAATGCCAAAGGCTTGTGCAGGATAAGGGCTGGAAAGCCTGGCTCTGTAAGGGTCACTGCTGGGCAGGGCTGTCCTCACCTGGGTGGGTGCAAGAGGGGTCACAGGGTGCCATCACTGCCTAGCTGGCAGCAGGGATGTCTCCTGAGGGTCCAGGAGAGGCTGCATCACTGCTGGGGCCTCCTTGGCTGGCTCAAGCTGCCAGATCAGTGACCTGCCTGCTTGCCGGGGGATCACTAACAGATATCCTGGTGTTGCTGCAGCATCTGTTTGGCTGTGTCCTGCAGAAGCTTCTCTATGGCAGCTCCTCTGGCAGAGGGTTTGCTGACACGGGGTGCTGAACTAGCACTTCATGGGTGCTGCTTCCCTCACAGGGCATAGCTTTGCACCTGGCCACAGGGTTACAGTGCATCACAGCTGCTCATGGTGGGCTGTGGTGTGTCATCTCTTGCAGGAGAATGCTGTCCAGGCAGAAGGACCCCCCTATCGGTCAGATCATCGAGCTGGGGATCATCCCCAGACTGGTTGAGTTCCTGACCTATGCTGACAATGCTTCCCTGCAGTTTGAAGCAGCCTGGGCACTGACTAACATTGCCTCTGGCACCTCTGACCACACCAGGGCGGTGGTGGAGGGAGGTGCCATCCCGGCCTTCATCTCCCTCCTGTCTTCCCCACACATGTACATCAGTGAGCAGTCTGTGTGGGCACTGGGCAACATTGCAGGTAAGCGGAGGTCCCCAGGCCTGGGGACATGTGGGTCACTGCCCAAGCTGGGGAGCTGAAAACACCGATGTTCCTCAAGATAGCCTTGTCTCCCTGCAGCTTTGTCTCCAAGCTGCTGCCCCTGTTCAAACCCTCAACTGTTCAGTCCCTCTGTGTGGCCTGGCAGCCTTTGAGACCCTGCATTGCCTCTGCAAGCGGATTTTTTTTGGCCAAAGCCAAGTGCAAGACTCCATCCTGTTGGGCTGGGACCCACTGGTGCTGTCAGTAGGGAGAACAGAATGGGTCAGGTCTGGTTAGCCTGCCCCAAACTAGCCATGATGGCACTTGGTCTACCTGCAAAATCCTCCCCACCTGACCACACTTCATGGTGGGTGAGCCCAGCCCTGGCCTGTGGGTGTAGGTCTGATTGCTGTTTGTGTGTCTTGTGACTTGGGCAGATGCAATAACCAACCCTTTTTCATCTGTACAGGTGATGGTCCTCTGTACAGAGATGCTCTTATCGATTGCAATGTGATTCCTCCCTTGCTGGCTCTGGTGTCCCCTGTAACTCCAGTAAATAACCTTCATTTGTCTTGACTTAACAGCTCTTGATCACTGGGGTGCTGGGTGAATGGGGGTCTAGCATCTGCCTTGCAGACAACAAGCTGTTTGTATAACCGAATGAGACCCTGTCCTAAACTGCTTTTAATGACCCTGCCCCTGAGCTGTGTATGAAGCTGGGGATGCCAAGCAGTCTCTAAGTCAGTGTGATGTCTTCTGGTCTTAGCTTTGACCATCTCAAGCTAGGAATAAGCTGAAGCTGGTGCAAGGTAGACTTGCATATGTAGGTGAAGGACTGAACTAGGCCTTCACGCTTCCCTCCTGTTGCTTTTTGGGTAGCTCTAAAGTGCTGGGTTTGTGTCTCACCTCTGACCTTCTGCAGTGGTGCCTGCCCCACTGCTTTCCTGGTCTCTGGGGGAGAAGGACCTTCTCAGAGAAGCATATGGTGGACTGAGGCTCGCGGGGGGGGGGCTTGTAACAGGTGTACCGATGCCTCCAGGCTCCCCATCCCTGGGTGTGGTGGAAGCTGTATGCTTTCTGTACGCATAACTATGGCCTGAAAGCTGGTGTTGAGAAAACACCACCTAGGCCTTCTGTGAGTTGATACTGCAAGATGGGGATTTTAATAACAACCAACCTCTCTGGCTGCTCTGTTCCTGGATGGATTCTCCCTTGTCTCTTCTTGGAGAGCCCTGTGGAAGGAACGTAAAACACCAGCTCATGTACATGCCTCTTGGTAGCTGCAATGCTTTGAACATAGCTCCACCGCTCTCCTGGGAGTGTCCTCACAGGGGTGAACTGTCTGAATGATGCAACTTAATCGAATCTGTGAGATGCCCTACTCTAGAATAATGAGCTGCTAATATTAAAATACCAACACCAAATTCCTGATCTTGTCCCAAGAGTGCTCTAACTTGTCCAAGGACCCAGCAAATAAGCTGTTTGGCACCTTTTGTGACTAACAATACCAGAGCTGAAGTTATTGAACTTAGTATTAGGGAGGGGGCAAATCTACTATCTTAGTCACTTACCCGTTTCATCTTCCTTCTTCAAATGAGCCTCAGCCCTCATCAAGCAGCCTTCTTAACATCTCTGGGCCCTAAGGACCAGAAGCAGGGTGCTCCTCTTCCTCACTTGTTACTGCAGTGAGGATTTTACACCTCCCTTGTGTTTCAGGTTGGGTTCCTGAGGAACATCACGTGGACACTGTCAAACCTCTGTAGGAACAAGAACCCCTACCCTCCCCTGGATGCAGTGAAGAAGATACTGCCAGTCCTCATCTGCCTCATGGAACATGAGGACAAGGACATCATTTCTGACACCTGCTGGGCCATTTCCTATCTGACTGATGGCTCCAACGATCGCATCCAAATTGTGGTGGATACAGGGGTTCTTCCAAGGCTGGTGGAATTAATGGTCAGCCCAGAGTTGATCATCCTGGTAGGAAACTATCAGCAGTCTCCAGCCTCTGGTTCTTTAACGTGGGAGGAGAGCAGTGGCTAGTGTGCACTGCTGTCTCCATGGACTGCAGTACTGCCTGGCTGTTGGTCAAGCCACGGCTCTGTTCCAGCTTGGTGGGGCTGGCAGAATGGTTAGAGACCCTAAAGCTGCTTAGAGCAAAGTAAGAGGCTGACAGCTTTGTAATTACAACAGTAATCACCTACGTTGCTTTCCTTAGTTGAAGGATCAAGCACTTAGTGAGGGATCCTGCTGGACTTTCTAGCCTGTATTCCTTGAAGTAAGGATTCTCCATCTCCTTTGATCTGTCTAGACTCCAGCTCTCCGTGCCATTGGGAATGTAGTCACAGGGACCGACGAGCAGACCCAGGCAGCTATTGATGCCGGTGTCTTGGCTGTCCTGCCCTCTCTCCTGCAACATGCAAGGTCCACTATACAGAAGGAAGCTGCGTGGACACTCAGTAACATCGCAGCAGGACCTTGCTGGCAGATCCAGCAACTCATCACCTGTGGGTTGTTGCCACCGCTGGTGGACCTGCTCAAGAAGGTAAGGGATGGCTGTGCTGCTGACATGCAGCTGCAGGAGCGGTGCTGAAGCCATGAGGTCTGTGATGCCTTGTTTGTGGGTATGTACCCATGTGCCAGCTGAGTGGTCACCCAAAGCTGACATCCCTGGGACAGCCTGGGCACTCAGACCTGTCAGTACAGCTGCATGAAGGCAGGGCTTGGAGCTGCTCTTGGAAGCTCTGCTGAGTGTCCAGCGAAGCGCTGGGGGGCTTGGGTCAGCCCAAACAATGTGAGGGAAGTGGCTATCCCCTCCTCACACGGATCTTAGGGATGCTAAAGCTTGGGAGCGGGCAGTTTTGTCACTGTGCTGCTCTTCCAGGGAGATTTCAAAGCGCAGAAGGAGGCTGTGTGGGCAGTAGCCAACTTCACAACAGGAGGAACTGTGGAGCAGGTGGTGGAGCTTGTCCAGTCTGGGGTCCTCCAACCTCTGCTCAACCTGCTCTTGGCCAAAGACAGCAAAACTATTCTGGTCATCCTGGATACCATTTCAAATCTCTTCCTGGTAAGTTCTCCAACGATCTCTGCATCCTTTCCCCAAAAGAGCAGTGAGGTGTGAGTTGTTGGGGGGCTGGAACAGCTCCTGCAGCAGCTACTGATCTTGCAGGAGAGGCAGTTAAAGCTTGTTGTCTGGCTTCTTCTTGGACATCCTTGGGTTGCCCAAAGGGCTTGACAAGATTAAGTACCCAAACTGTTCCTCTTCACCTCCTGTGACTTTAGCCTAGTCTCCTTCTGGATAAGAAAAGTGGTTATGTGTTAATTCCCAAACTGGACAGAAGTGATGGTCTTGGAGGAAATGCAACTGCAGAAGAATTAAGTGGTCCTGGGGGCACTTCAGCTCAGCTCCCTGCCAGCTGATGCCTGTGTGTCTCTTGCTTGAAAGCCTGTTCCTTGTAGCACCGTTGAGCCAGTGAAATGGTGGGTGACAGGTCACCCCTGACTCTGTGTGCAGGTGTCCCGGAGCAGGGCTTGGCTAGCTTGTTTGGTTGGCAATCGAGCCACTGTGCAGTCATCCCAGCAGGGACTAGCGTTTCAGATGCATAGCAGTGCTATCCCTGGGATTGGGTAGGGACTGTGGTCCTTTGGCTTGTGGATCAGGATCTTGCTGTGAAGACTGTCTCAGACCTGTTACTGATATGAAGTTATATTTTCCTGCTTGGTTATCTGATGTTGTAGGCAGCTGAGAAGCTGGGAGAGACAGAAAGGTTGTGTCTGCTGCTGGAAGAATTGGGTGGTCTGGAGAAAATTGAAGCCTTGCAAAACCACGAGAACAACATGGTCTACCGAGCTGCACTGAAAATCATAGAGAAGTACTTTTCTGGTGAGGTATGTGAGCTCTTGCCGTTTCTCCTCTGAAAACACAAAGCTATTGCACGTGGGGATGAAGCACAGATTTAAGGATGCTGAAATAGGTTGGTTAGGAAGAGACCTGTACATGACTAGAGTAGTTCCTGCAGCCTGTTCCAGTTGCTTTTAAAGGTCTGAGATCTCTGAACTGTCAGCTGATGAGTTGCACAACAGAGAGATGCCTTGATAGCATCTTGCTGCTGGAATTTAAACTGGCATCAGCTGGAGTTACTGCAGTTGCTGATATGAATACCAAATGTGGAGAAACTTCCTCCTTCGGAGCTGAGCTAGCTTGTCGCTATGAATGGAAGCCTGCTGCTCAGGTTGCGCTCGGGTTACTTGACCCTTCTCATGATAACAAACTTGTGGAAAAAGGGTACAGGACACCAGCTAGCAGTTGTAAGCATCCCGTGACTGGCACAGATGCCATGCCTGGTCCTAGCTGTAGTCTCACAGATGAGGAAACATCAGGGAAGAGGCTTGGTGGTTTGGCAGCCCTGGGAGCTGAGGCTCAGTCCAGATGTGAACTGCAGCAGCAAGCAGCAAGTGTCCACACTGGTCCCTTGCTCAGAGCAAGGTGTGTGGGATGGTGCCATGAGAGGGTGTGGAGGCAGCTGTCCTACACACCTGCTGGAGGGGCTGGATGCTGGGGGAATGCCTCTCTGAAGCAGTCCTGGCTCAGTGGTGTTCCAAGCAGGATACTTAGAGTGAGCTCTACCACTGTTTTCTTCTGCCTCTGGTGTCTGAGCCCATGGGCTTGGCTACTTCTTGTGCATGAGGTGCAGGGACCCTGTGGCTTCAGTGTGCTGTGAAGAGCAGGAGGGCTTGGTCTGGTCTCCAAGGGTCCAGTTAGAGTGAAACATCTCTTTTTTTCCTGCTGTGACAAACTGCTTGGGGGTGTGTTACCGAGAACAAATCTGTAAGCTGCTATAGAAAGCTTCAGGCAAATTGGTTCAGAAAACTTAGCAAAACTAAGATGCAGAGCCTCTAACCGATGGCTGCCAACTTCCTTCCAGGAAAATCCAGATCTGCAGCCTGGGACTGACCAGGAAGGACTATATGACTTCTCAGTGGAGAAGCAAGACTTTGACTTCTGAAGATGAAGCACTCCACAGCTGTGAGCTGTGGAAGGGGGTGTCTCGGGTTGAATGTCTGAGCTCTACACCAAGAGGAGCGAAGATGCTGAGTGTTTTTACTTTGGAAAGTTATCAATAAATTGCATTTCTGGCTTTGTACTTGTTGCCTTTTTTTCCCCTCTCATAAGCTGCTGTTAAACACTACAGGTGTTTTGCCATAGTGTCTAAGGCCATGGAGAAATGTATTTGAGTTCCTGGGCACATCTTCTGGGTGTGGAGTGCAGGCAGAAACTTTGTGCTGGCTGCACTGAGCTGCTGGAGAGCAGGGTGCTACCACCGAATCCAACGGGGTGGTGGGGCTTGTGCTGAAACTTAGAGGCTTGGAGTGCCTGAAGTAGCTCTGAAAGCTGTTCAAGAGCTGTTTCACCCTTCTGCAGAGGAGGTGCTTCTAACTGAGGAGGAAATTGGTTGAGGAAAGGTGGGTCACCCTTGCCCCCGTGTGTGCTATTCCACCATGTGAGTATGTGCATCTGCACACAGGAGCTGCTGAGTGAATGCTGGTCCTTTGGCAGGAAGGCTGTGTTGGAGGCAGTTATTGCCATGGGAGCTAATTCACCTCCCACTGCAGCTTCCCAGATGCTGTCCACCAGGCTGGAGCCCATTGATCTGGCTCTGCCTAGAACTGCCCTTTAACACTGAGGACCTGTCTTGCAGGTTTCCATTTCATGTCACTGCCCCTTGCTGTGTGGAGTCCTCCAGCTTTGTTTTCCAGCTGCAGGCAGAGTGGAAAGTGAGGATGGAGTTGATGGGGGTCTTGAGTCCAGCTTGCAGCAAGCTCTGGTGCTCTGTGTCCATCCCTACAGCTATAGGTACTGCTTGCTAGCGGATGCATTGCACAAATATGTGCTGCAGATTCATAACAAGCTGCTGGACACAGCTTCCTCCTTGGAGTGCTGAGGGGTTGTGGGGGCATCTGCTGGGACCTTTCAGTCTACAGGGCTTGAAGCTTTCTCAAGGGCTTTGCCTCACACAAGATGTGGGTGGCAGCATCTTCTCTGGGGCGTTGACTCTTCAAAATGACCCTGGGTGGGTTCAGGGTTTTGCTTCCTTAGATGTGGTGGGAGGTGATGTGACAAGTAAACTTAATCTAAAGGGAAAATCTTCTCTCCAGGAAACAGAACTTCTTCCTCTACCCTGGATCTGATCAGCAGAGGATTTATGCATTTCCATTCCAGGTCACCTAGGGGGGAAAAAAGGGAGTTGGGTACTTAAGGTCTGGTTGTGCTCCATGCCCTGCAAGGTGTGCAGCCCTGATTGTGTGTGCCAGAGTGCAGAATCATAATTTGGGTTGGAAGGGACCTTAAAGATCATCCAGTGCCACCCCCGGCCATGGGCAGGGACACCCTCCACTAGCCCAGGTTGCTCCCAGCCTCATCCAGCCTGGCCTTGGACACTTCCAGGGATGGGGCACCTACAGCTTCTCTGGGCAACCTGTCCCAGTGCTCCCCACCCTCTGCGGGAAGAATTCCTTCCTGATATATTTTCTAAATCTACCCACTTTCAGTTTAAACCCATTACCCCTTGTCCTATCATTATGTACCCTTGTAAAAAACGCCACCCCCCCCCACCCCCCCCCAGCTTGCTTGTAGCCCCCTTCAGGTATTGGAAGGCTGCAATAAAGTCTCCCTAGAGCCTTCTCTTCTCCAGGCTGAGCAAGCCCAGTTCCCTCAGCCTTTCTTCATAGCAGAGAGGCTCCAGCCCTAATGCTAAAATGCTGGGGCTGATGAATTGCAAAATGCTTGTTGGATCCAAAGCTATGTACTTAAAACTGATAAGGCAATGCCTGTGAAAATCCTTTGTGCCCATGGGTTAACACAAAGGGCTCTGGCTCAGCTGCGTGCACCTTCTCATAGTGTGCTGCTGCTGACAAGGCTGATGCAGCATCTGGAAGTGCTCAGATTTCACCAGGTAAAATGAATCTGAGGCAGGAGCTTCCTCAGTGTAAATGGAGATGTGGACCGGAGCTTGGGTCTGCGTGCCTGACCTGACTTTGGACCGTGGTCCAACACGGGGCATCCCACGTGGCTTTTCCCATGGTCAGGCTGCTGTTTGCTGATGCCCTGCTGACTTAAAACAAACAAAAAGAGAAAGGGCAGAGCTATTTGGCTTTTTCCCGCTTTCCTGTGTGTGCTGGAGATGAGCCCGCTGTTACGCAGAGCCCTCGGACCAAAGCTGCTCGCTTCAGCCATCGTGTCCTTAACCTGCAATAACACAGCGTCCCCGTAGCCCTGAATGCGATGGGGAGAAAAACATAAAGACATGCCCCTTTTCCTAAGAGTATCGGTATGTGCCTACTGTCCTGTGGGGCAAGCAAAGTCTGGGAGGAGTTTGGGGTGGCTGGAGAGCCGAGACCTGCTCCTGCTGGAACATCGAGGCTCCTGGGCTGTACCTGCCTGCACCTGCTTGCCCGGTTAATGGGAGCTGCTCTCCTCTGACCGCTGCTGGCCCCCGACCTCCTGCCCGGGGTGCAGGCAGCAGCCACTGCTGCATTTTTGTCTTCGATGCTTGGAGCCACCTGCTTCTCCCTGTGGGATGAGGCATCCGTGGGGACCAGCAATGGGGAAATGCTGTCGTGCCGCTTCCCCAGAGCAGCTCAACCTCCCTCTAGACGTGCACAAAAAGGTACTTTTTCTAATTAAAACATCCTGTGTCCCGGCCCCAGCGGAGCAGCGCGACGGCTGCTCGGTCCCCACGTTGCTGGAGAGCTGGAAAAGGCGTTGGCCGTGCCCGTGGTGACCTGTTTGCCCCAAATTAGGACCCAGTTAATTTATGTATGTGAGGTAGGGGTCTCTTCCGAAGCCCTTTGGTGCCTAACGCTGTGCAGGCTCTTTAGCCCGGGCTGGCTTGGCAGGGGTCTCTGCGGCCGTCCCCGATGCCGCACACCTGGAGCCTTCGAGAGCCGGTTGGGGCTGCAGCGAGCCAAAACCCGACGGTTGGTGAGGAGGTGGGAGAAAGGGCTTCGGGCCAGGGCTGGGCCGGAGGCAGGGGCCTGCCCGGGACAGGCAGCATCCCGGTGCGGGGATGGAGCCGGCACAGGGGAAGGCTGGAGAGGGGGATTTTAAGGAAGAATTTGGATGGTGAAAAGCACTTCCCAGGCTTCCAGGTTTGCTGCTGCACCCGCTGCTTGGCCAGAAATGGAGGCTTTGTCCTCTTTTCCACAGCTGTTTTGCTTTTTCCCTGGAATTAACGGGGAAAGGCTTTTTCCTTCTCTTCCCATGGGAATATAAAAGCCAGGATTTAAAATGGAACATCACCTCTGTTCGCACAGCGGAGGCACCTGGGGATCCAGGGTTGTCACCCCCATGTCCCCTCCATGCCATCCCCAGCCTCCTCCCGCTCGCCAGGGGGCGCTGCCCCTCCCTCAAAGCGTGTCGGCCGGCGCACGAGTCCCACCCCCCCCTCTCCGACCTTCCCATGATGGCGACGCGGCGCGGTCGCGCCGCACGGCGCGCTGACGTCACCACCCTCCGTCGTACGCGGGGGCGTGGCTAACGCGGATCTCGGCGGCCGGGCCGGGCCGGGAGGGCGCGTCGGTGGCGGCGGGGAACGGCGGAGTGAGGAGGCCGGGGATCAACGGCATCGCGACGAGCGTGTGGGCCCGTATGGGGGGGGTGAGCGGAACCGCCGGTTGATTTCGGAACTGCCGTCGCCTCCCGGCGCGATGTCGAATCCCGGTACCCGCCGGAACGGCTCCAGCATCAAGATCCGTCTCACAGGTAACGGGGCGGCGGCGACGCTGTGGTCTCCCCTCACCCCCTTTCTTTGGGCCCGGCCTCCCCTCTCCTCACGCCGCCAGGCCGTGGCCTGGCGGCGTGAGGAGAGGGGAAGCCGGGCCCAAGGTGTGGGGTGGGCCGTGGGGCCGAGACGCCGGCGACCGAGCTCCGATCCGAACTTTTATCCGTAGCTTTTTACCCCCATTTCCACCTCCGTGACCCGCCGGACCCTCTCTTAATTCTGATTTATTTACCTTTTTTTCCTGCCCTCCCCCCATCTCCACGGTGTGGACTCCACCGGCTGCTTCAGCCCTCCTGGGCTGACACAAACTGTGTGTCTGGGGGGGTCTTTTTGAGGGAGAACGGGGCGTCCCTGTCTCCCTTTCTCCTTCCAGCAGGCCAGGGCACCCGGTTCTTTTCTGCAGACTCTTCTGCAGCTTCCCTATGTGTGGGAGGGGTCCTTGTGACACCCCCCGTAGAAGACCAGGGCACCCTACCCCCTCCTGGGGTCTCTTCTGCACCTTCCCCAGGGCGGGGGGTGTCCTTGTGTTCCTCCACTTCCAGCAGATCAGGGCACCCTGCCCCTTCCTGGGCTTTCCTCTGCACCTTCCCCAGGGCAGGGGGGGCTTGTGTTCCTCCACTTCCAGCAGATTAAGGCACCCTGATCCTTCCTGGGGTCTCTTCCGCGCTATCCCCAGGGTGGGGGCTCCTTGTGTGTCCCCCTTCCAGCAAATTAAGGCACCCTGATCCTTCCTGGGGTCTCTTCCGCGCTATCCCCAGGGCAGGGGCTCCTTGTGTGTCCCCCTTCCAGCAAATTAAGGCACCCTGCCCCTTCCTGGGGTCTCCTCTGCACCTTCCCTGGGGATGATTTCCAGGGACGCCTTTCCCACAGACTGGCTTTTGGCAAAGCTTTTCCTAATTTGCCTTGTGTCGCTTCGGTTAATTCCCCCCCACCCGCCTCCCGTGTGCCGAGGAGCCGAACCCGGTTGCTAATGAGGAAACGTGCATTTAGACGATTTCAGCTTTTTTTTTTTTTTTGTGGTCTTTCCTCTTTTTTTTTCCCCTCCTTCCACACAACTTGCTCGTCAAATCGCGCGCTCCGACTTTGGAAGTTCCTTTCCCCGAGCGAGAGGTGACACCGTGAGCGGTACGCGTCGCGCCTCCCTCCGAGGCCTCGGCGAGGGTGCACGTACGGATAAGCCAATTTATGTTGCACCCTGAAAACTCTGGATTAAGTCTTCTGGAAGCTGCTCCGGTCGATGCCGAGCCTGCTCCTTTAATAAGAGACACGGTTCCTGCTTCTGGAGGCTGCTGTGTGGATTGTTAATAAATAAGGCCCAGTTGAGCCTTCCAGAGGCAACAGGTTGGATGCTTGGAGATCTCTCGGGCTGAGGGGGCCACGGTGCTGCTCCGAGTTCCTGGCATTGATCTGTGTAGAGCTGTTTCTGAGGGTGCATGGCACGCTGTCAAATAATGAGAAAACAGCGCTAGTTAAACTTCAGTTACAGGTTAACTGGCTTCTGGCGTGTAATGCAATCAATCAGAAGCCACTCTTCAAGAGCAACAAAAATCCCGGTTTTCGTTTAGTCCTCTTTTTTTTTTGGATTCTGCAGTGCTCGTGCTGTAGAAGAGCAAAGTTTGTGAGCGTCATATAAACCTGAAAACCCTTTTCTTGGATTCAGTGAGAAGGCTACTTTTAAGGTGCAGGGATGATATTTGGTCTGAAATCGGTGTGGTGGTGATGTGTACGCTGAGACTGTCAGCTCAGTCGTTAACGTGGCTTGTTTTCATGCAAGTCAGTCCGTAAAAATGCTGGGAGTTAAGTAACTTGCGCCGCGGTCGCAGCCCTTCTGAGCTGGAGGATGTCACTTAAATAACTGTGAAGCTGTTGGGTTTGATTTTAGAGGATGAATGCTGCATCAAAACACCTTTTTTTTTTTTCACTTTTAGCGTGCACTAGTCTTCTCTCCTAGCGGAGAACGGTTCTGGAAGGGACAAGTTTCAGTTTATTGAGCAACCCGGTGGATTATTCTCCTTTTTTACTGTCTGTTTATTAACTGTATTGAAGAAATCTCCTGCTTGCTCAACACATCTGGTTTTACAAGCGTGAAACCTGGGTGACGTGACAAAAAATGGCTGTATTTAATCAAAAATCGATGGCTTTGGGAGAGGTTTGGCTTTAGAATCGTTGGGCAGTGCTGTATTCTTGGCTTGGCTGCAGACCAGCGTGCTGACTTTACCTGTTTCAGATAGCCATAGCTAGCATGGCTTTTGTTTTCTCAACTGTTTGGCTGTTGGGAGATTTGAGCCGATTTAAATCAAGGCAGAGGACCTCTTCTGTTACGATTTACTACCTGCATTGTGTTTCCTGTGATTAGAAACCGTTTGTTTTGCGCTCCAGACTGCCTGGTCTGGAGATGCCTGCGAGCATCGCATGGGAGGTGAACGGTGGGAGAATCTTTTATGGTTTTTTTTTTTAAAGATCTATTTTTTCCTTGTATATTGAGAATAATATTTTTATTAGCAGCATGTTGGGATCATCTGTGTGAATATATCTAAAAGTTCTAGGTCCTGTGATCATCAGAAATGATCTTCCAGCTTACATAGAGCGGTGTCGGTCCTATCCCGATACAAATCCTGAGCAAGTACGACACAGAATTCATCCTGTTTGGAAATATTACCAAAAACCAGCGTCAGGGAGTAGGCTGGATGACGGATTAAGATGACTCTGTGTCCTATGGAGCTCACGGATGTTTGTTGTACATCATATCCCCGTTTCTCCGAAAGCCTGTGCAGAGTTCCTCCGTTGGAGATTTGGCCACTGTAGGAGCCAGAGATACGCAGGGCCTGGTCTTTGGCCGCTTGGAGCAGCTCTAGGCAAAGTGAGGTAAAACTTACATCCGTGGTCTCCGTATCCCAGAACACGGACGGAAGTAATCCAGTGATACTGTGAGTGTGTGTGCCCAAAGTCCACTCAGCATCTTCGGGGGGGAACACGATCCACAGGCCAAGAGCGCGCGTCCCTTTTTATACCGACGTGTTCCGCTGAAACCTTTGTTTGCTGCCGCAGTCGCTGCTCCCCGGGGAAGTTCCAAAGGGTTCATCGTCTCCAAGGCTTACGCGCGTCTTGCTCGTGCTGTGATATCCCCCAGAAGTACTGGTGAAAACTGCAGTCTCATTGTGCTGGGGATCGGAGACCTTCCTATTCCAGGTAGCCTGAAGGTTGCAGATGGAATTAGAAAGACTGGGAAGAAGTGGACTAAAAACGTAACTTTTCTACCAAAACAAGCCGCAGGTTGTGCCGTGGCTTCATCCCTCCTGGCTTTTTCGGCGGTGTCTGCTGAGGTGTTAAAAGCTGGCTGGTACCATCGTGGAACGGAGGAAGGAAAAGGCGTTAGTCTGAACTTTACGGGTCACTTCGTGGATGGAGCAGGAAGGGGGGAGGATCTCGTGTGTAAGGGCTGGTGGCAAAACCGGTGTCTTTATCAGAAAAGGGGGAGTTGGTATATGAGGAGAATGTAAATAATCGTCTGCAAGCATCTCGCTCAGCGAGGGTCAGGGTACTCCGGAGCGTGACAGCGTGTTCCTCCTTGGCAGGCCCGGCCCGGGAAGGTGCTGGCTGGTGGGTGTTGCGGTTCTGGAGGGAGGGTGTAGGTGAGAGCCCTCCCAGGTGTGAGGGGGAGCAGAATGCGCTGTCGGGAGTGAGGAAGATGATGGGGAAGCAAGTGGTTTCTCTGAGGTGAGGGAGGAGTCAGGGGGGATTTATAGGTGACAAGTTTGATTCCGTAGGAAAAGTGATGGTGCTCAACAGTGGCAAAGAAAGAGGGAAGAGGTGACGCAGACCGGTGTCCTGAGCAGCACTTTCAGTTCACTGTAGTCAGCACAGTTTAGGGAAGTCCCATCTGCAGAACTGGACCAGTTGGTAGCAGCGGCTGGGGGTCTTTTTGCCTTTGTAATTTAAGGAATACGCGGAAGAACACGGCGACTTCAAGTGGAAAATAAAATGCTGCGTTACCTTAAGAGCAGCGTTTGCCCAGGGTTGTCACAAAGGCACCGGTGAAAATACGTCAGTGTGCTTCCCTTCCCTTCCGTGACCGACGTCGTACCGATCGATGCGGCCGAGCTGACTGAGTGACCGACAGCAACACTAATATTGGCGACCTGGACGGTTTTTACGTCCCGTGCTCAGAAACAATGAGCATCTGCGTAGGGATCTCCGTGCCAGACGTCGTAAATACTCCACGGGCTGGCCGTAGTTTGATGTTCTTACGTTAGAACGACGGCGGGTTACGGGGCGCTGGCGCGAGGAGGCAGGAACGGCTGGCCGCCCGGAATTTGGGATTGAACACTGAGCCGGCTTCGCGCGATGGGGAACGCGGTGGGAGGCGGCAGTTTAGTAACCCAGCATTTACTTTGCCTGGTAATCCGGGAGGATGTCGAAATCGATGTCTCGTTATTTTCTTCTCGCAAGGATTTTCTCCGCTCCGCGTCTTCTGGGAGCGGGTTGCCTGGTTGTGGTTGGAGCGCTGGGCTGGAACTCGACGCCGAGCCTCGCCGCAGATTTCCTGTGCGATGCTGAGCGAGGCGCTTAACCTCTCTGCCTCCCGGCCCCGTTGGTAGTAGGGGGTTTGTGAAGGTACATGCGTGGCTGCTCGGAGACCCTTGGAGATGGGGACGGCAAAGCGGGCTTGGGGCATGTAACTGAGGGGCTTTGAGGGCTGGGGGGGGAATAATCTTGCTTTCAAGGGAGGAAGTGGAGAGAGCAGGCTTTGCAGCCGGCCAGCTGGCATCTTCGGGCTGCCGGAGTGGGAATCCAAGGAGCAGCCCTTTCCTCTGGGCAGGCTATGGGTAGCCAGTCTCCTTTTTTTGTTTCTCCTAGTAAGTCAAAGCTGTGCCAGCACCATTGTCCTGGTGGAAGTCAATTAAATCTCCAAAAAGAGTTTGTTTGAATATCCCCCTCAGGCAGGGAAAGTAGAAACAATAACTGCTTTATTCCTAACTCGAAACTTTCTTTTCTCAAACCCAGTGTATTCATATAAAGAAATGCAATTTGGGATATGGTTGTGCTGTTACTTAACCATTTCTTCTTTATTCCCACCAGTCTAAGAACAGTTTTCTTAAGCAGCTTTATCACATTTCTAAAATTCTGTAACATCATACTTTGTGTTGCAAAATTAAGCAATGGGTTCCGGGGGAATACAAGCGGTGTTTCCAATTCCTCGGCGAGGAAGCTGGTGTTGCCCCGTGATGTTACGTGTGCTGGGGAGCTGACCTCTTCCTGACAGCGACTCGGAAGCTGCTAAAGCTGCCACTGTAAATAAAGATAAAGGAGACCCCTCGGTTGTTCCCGTAGCTGGCTGGAGGTATGCTTGGTGGGGCCTGGAATGAGGAAGGACTGTATGGAAATACCACCCGTGTGTGTGTTTTGGAGGTTTACCTGGCTCGTCGCCCAACTTGAAGCAAGTCCAGTTGACACGCTTAGCGTTGGATTAATCTGGTTAGATGACTTGCTGCTATTTATGGTTCTAGAGTTAAATACTCGCTCGGCTGCCTTGTTGGTGATAGGGGAGAGTGGTTTGGAAAAGATGCGGTTGAATCGGTCCGTGTAGTACACCTGTGTGTTTAGGCGTGTACACAGCAGAGCAACTCGTTTAAAAGACTTGAGTGAAGACAGGATTAAACAAAAAAGGCTACAAGAGACAGTTCCGTCTGCAGTTTCCCCTGAATTAGGAACTGAATTTCTTTGCTCACGATTTTCCATTATGATTCTCCTCGAAACGGTCAAAATATTGCTGGGAAAAGGACCAAATTCTGGAATATCATCGAAAGCTTTTACCTGTATTAGTGCCCTGATATTTTTCATGAAAACTGATGCTGATTTATTCTGCCAGAGTGAAACAAGCTTGTAGCACCTTGGTACCTTGTTCTTTCCTGTTCCAGCGGTTGGAGAGGGGAAGGGAGTGCGTGAGATCTTGAGTCTTGAACACTTGTTGAGAAGCCCCGCGCCGTTTCTCCTGTTGTGGATCTGTTTAGGTTTTCGAGCAAGTCTGTGTCCAGATCTCGCGTGCAGCGCTCCGTGCGGCACCGGGATGCCATCTCTGACGGTGAGGACAGCGCTGCCATCGATCAACCCGCAGTGTTTTACCTTGCTGTCGCCTCACAACCCTTAACGTGCGTATTGGAACGCCTCAAGTTAAGCGTGCAGGTAGTCGAGACGGAGCGCTCTTTGGGGCTGGCAGTGAGCGAGCTGCGCTGCTCTCGGATGATGATGTTCCAGGTGCTTACAAACGAGTACCTGCAGGTCCTGCTGCAGTAACTCAAGGGGTTATCTCCTTGCTAGTCTGCTGACCCCCGCTGCCAAAAATTTGTCACCCACCATGAGAAAACTGGCGGAAGCAAACCTGCGCTCATACTCCAGCTGCTTCAGCGCACATCCAGCTTCTCCACGTAAGTCTAGCTCAAGAATTTAAAGGAAGATGCTGGACTTGGAAAAGCTGAGGTTGCCCTTATGGAGGAGTTGACTTCAGGAGAGAAAATGGGGAGAGAGAGGGCAGCGATCTCTTCAGCCAGGCAGCAAGCTTTGCTGGAGCTTGTGCGTTAGCATACACCGGCTGACAGGCATTTATTCAGGTGTTAATGTCATATAAGAAGAAACCTGCCCGTGTGTTGGCTAAGGAAGAGTCAGTAGGTCCGTAAGAGGTTAAGGTGCTGCATGTTTATAAAATTTGTTTCACATGTCTTTGAAGGGAAATTCAGTCGTTTCTGAGAGAGGATCCCTGGGGATATTTCTCTCTGTTTTCCATCTCTCTCTTTCTTTGTGGAAGTCGTAAAACGCAATGGGAAGACAGAACAAAAACGTTAAAAGTTTTTCTTTCCGGTATTCTCTTACACCGGCAACGACACAGGGAATATTTGGGTGTGTAGGAGCTGGGCGATGAACGTGCCGATCCTCCAGTTGAATTGGCGGAATAAGCGTGCATGCTGTTTTAGAAAGAATCTCTCCACAGGGCTGTAATAGCTTGATGCCTTCCTCTTCAGTAAGTCATTTTTGTCAAGTTAAAGGCCAAAATTCAAACTGGCTTGTTGTCAAGGACACTAAGCACAGCAGGCAAAAATCCCCAAGGCTACCCAATTCACAGCATAGATAAAGCTGGCAGAGAATGGTTTACTCTTCCTCCCCTCCCCCATGAGAAACCCTCTTGCCTGGGTGGTTTTTTCTGAGGATATGGACACTATTATGCATACTAATACAATTTAACAGAAAATACTTAAATGGAAGGTTTGTTCATCTCTTTGTGGGTAAAACAATCCGTTATTGTTTGGGAGGCAGGCCACAATAACGCACAATTCCCCCCTCACCCCCCCCCCCAGTGGTGCCACGGTGCTGTGGGCTGCTCTGCCGTTCCAGCTGTGCTCACCTCCGCCACAGCTGGATGGAGGGAATTGTCACTGGCAGAGGACCGGCTCCAGCATCGCGTCCCGGTGAGCACCAGCCCTTTACGTGGGCTGTTGTGCGATGAAGCGGTGCAAATGGGTTAAGCTCATAATCCTGAATCGTGCTGTTACGACCATAAGAAATGATGGCAAATCCTGTGGAATTAGGTGTTTGTAATAGCTTTATTTTACACTTTGGTTCCTCATTCTCTCGGAAGAATATACAGCAACCCATTTAGGAATAAAGGGCAACGTTCAACCACACTATTAACTACAAGTATTATTGGCCACTAGAATACTCCAGCAATATTACGTGCCCCTGAACGTCCTCACTAATGGGCAGTTTTAGCCGTGGCTGGTTTTTTTGAATGGTAGATGTTCCTTTCCCAGTGGATTATGAGGAAGCCCTGCTGAAGAAGATAGAATTTGATTCTCTTTCTTTCACAGATAACATGGTGTTACCGTTCTCTTACAGTGGTTTTTGCTTTTCTTGGTAACTGGTTGTAGGTAACGAATTATTTTGTGATAGGATCCAGGCTCTTTTTTCCTCAAGTTGATGAGTCTTTCTCGATACATTTTATTATTTGGAGAAAAATGGCATTTTTTTGTATGAGTGAATTAGCAGGAACAGTGTTTTCTTTGACCTTTTCATGTGTTTGCATTTTTGTCTTCCATAAAAATCTGCCTATTTCCTCTGATGGTTAGGCTAAAATAAAATGCATATGTTCGTATCAGTGTAAAGTTTCCATCTCTTGTTTACTTCACAAAATGGCAAATTAAATCCGCATGTGTTAAAATCTGTTCTTCTAATTAACCTCCCCAGCATCCAGGACACTACATTAAACGCTCTCCTTTGTATCTCTCGCCTTAAAATAAAGATTTAAAACCTATTAAAGATAGTTGTCTTTTTATTTATTCTTCGGGGCAGCTGCCAACGTCAGTCTGAGAGCTCTCTCTTCATCATCCCGGCTTCTCTTCCCCCCCCAGGTGTGGTCTGTATCACACCCCCGTGCAAAGCAGCCATCGCAGCGGAACACGCGGTCCCTGCGGGCAGGCACCTTGCATCTTCTGGCGCACGGGGCGTATGACGCGACGAGCTGCTTGAAAAGCAAACGTTCTTGGAAACGCTTGCGCTCCGTTAAAAGCAAAAAAAGAGAGAAAAAGAAGTCCAGACTGCACATGAAAATTAACTGAGCGTAGGGATTGTGCTGTTGCTTTGACACCTTGTATTTTGACCACACGAGCGCAGAATTTAGCGAAGCGAGGCACTGCCGTTGGACTCGGACTTGCAGGGATTGATGCGCTTCCAGGGGAAGCCTTGCTCTTCGTCCTTGCGGTTGATGTGCTTTGGTTTTTCGCGTCTGCAGACATTTTTATCAGCACGTGGGAACTCCTAAGTTAGAGTTAAAACCCAGAGCTGTCCTATCCTACCCGTGTAAGTCTAACGAGTGGATACCTCATTGTTGAACAGGGCTTGTTCCGTACTGTCAGCGTCAGTGGGGAAAGATTCCATTAGATATGGTAAAGTGTGGGTTTGGGGTGGACTAAGTGAACGCTAGCTAAAGATCTGATGACAGCCTTTGGAAGAATAGTTGGGTGAATTTTCTGCGTTCTGGAAATGATATTTACTTCAGCGTTACTATATAGTAGTAGAAACTCCAAGTGTATCTCTTCCTTAAACGTCTCCGCCCAGGTAACCGTCAAGCTAAATCTTGCGATGGACATGTTCGTATTTCACGTGTCTTTAAATACCCTGTTAAACAACAGATCAGAGAGAACAGAAACGACTTGGTGCAAAAAAGCCCAAAACTAATGCCCGACGTGTCGGGGCGTTTGCCTCGTATCTAACTTTTCATCTCCCGGCTCTGTGTGTGTTTTTATGCTGCGACCTGCTCCTGAAATGGTTTTTAAACAGGGTGACAATACTTCTGCTGAGGTCCTCCTCTGAGTGCTGAAATGAGGTGAGAGAGGGTTAAAAGGCATTTAGGGAGGTAGTAGGTGCTGGTGAGTGCACAGCTGGTTCAGACACGAGGTGGTCCATCAGCCCGTGAAGGTACTGGTGTCAGCGAGGGGGTCCGGATTGTGAACTCGCTCTGTAATGACTTTATTTGACGTGGTAGTTGCGTGGTTAAGTTAAACTCTGGTTTTAATCTCTGCCCTTGCACCTTTTCCCAGAGATCCTGTAATTCATTAAATAATCCAACATTAAATTTGCCACTGCAGAGGCCCAGGGCGTAGGAATAAATGTCTGGCTCTTTGTAAGATTGACTTCTGCAGATTGTGCCACAATTACCTGAATCAGTGTGCTGCACGTACAGCTAATATGCCGTAATCGAAGCACCTACGCCTTTTATTCCTTCTCTCCAAGCCTTTTAGGGAATTGAGACTTTTTTCCAAGATGTATTAATTAGATTTGTCTGCTACAGCACGATAAACCAGCACAGGTATGAGAGTCAACCGGCCGGACTGACACCAGCCTGCAACCCCCAGATCTACTTAGCGTAACGTAATCAGCTCCGATAATTGCTCTGTCACCAGCTCTTTACTAGTGCTCTTACATGGGCCGGAAGGAGACTCAGGCAAACAAAAGCAGCGTGGAAGTGGGCGCTTTTCTCTGTTGTGTTCTTCAGTTTAAAATTAAATACCTCCTTGGAGTTAAGGGTCTGTCTGGTAACAGGATAAATAATGCTTCGGTGTAATCCAACAGCTTGGCTTGGCCGTGCAGTCACACGTGAGGGGGTTTTTTGATGGGTTTTTTGGTGTTTTGGGTTTTTTTTGTTGTTGTTCAACCACAGAAGTTGTCTACAGACTTGTCTACAAATAAGGTTTTGATAAACATCAATAGAAATGAGCAAACCCGCCATCAAATGGGATTTATAAAAAGTTGCTTGGGAAAATGTGTTGTAAGTAGTCTGCAATTCAAGGCATTTCCTTCGCAGGATGCTTATCAAGTCTGCACGTGCTACTTCCAAATTGGACCGGAGCAGAGAGGAGAACTATTTTTGATAGAAGGGGAAGGAAAAAAAAAGGAAATAAAGCCCAGTTGGAAAGTAGTATCAGGTTGTTTTTTTATCATTGCCCGAGGATGTAAATCCTACAAGTGTGCAGAGAGAAAACAGACTGAAACACCAGAAGGAATCAGATTAATCTGTGATGTTTGAGATGATGCTGGTAGTGTAAACGTGATTGAAATACTCATGGTAGGAGTGGTGAGTAAATACACTGGGAGCCTTTGGATAAACTGGCTTCTCTTTGGTAGTCTGTGTGCCAAGTAAAGACAACACGTCCTGCTTGCGTCTGTGACGCTTCTTCATCAGGGTGGCCGTATCAGGGGAGCAGCTGTCAGTTTTAAGGACAGTCATGCTTCCAGATGCCGATGTACAGCTCTTTATCACAGAATCACAGACTGGTTTGGGTTGGGAGGGACCTTACAGCCCCCCCAATCCCACCCCCTGCCATGGGCAGGGACACCCTCCACTAGCCCAGGTTGCTCCAAGCCTCATCCAGCCTGGCCTTGGACACTGCCAGGGATGAGGCATCCACAGCTTCTCTGGGCAACCTGTCCCAGTGCCCCCCACCCTCTGCGGGAAGATTTTCTTTCTTGTATCTATTCTAAATCTCCCCTCTTTTAGTTTAAAGCCATTGCCCCTTGTATCGAGCACGATACCAGCAACTGGACGCGTGCAGGAGGTCCCAGCCACGGCTGCCAGCCACCGGGTTTGGTGGGATTAAGATGTTGAAAGACCAAAGGGAAAAGGATCCAGCAGATATTTTTGCGAGGATTTCCTCTAGACTGGAAAGCTGCTATTAATCGGTTTTCTAGGCTATTGTTGATTTCACAAACCAGCAGGGAAACCTGGTAGATGGAAGATGTCTCCTACGGATTTCGGGAGGTGGTGCTGCCTGAGTTCACCATCAAGCTGATGGATAACATGGGACAAGCTTAATCTTCTTTCCAGACTGAAAAACTGGACTTTCCAGGCTGAAAATGGGATTGCACCTGTCGTTCTCTAAATAATCTTTGGCTCTTCATCTGGTTTCAGTCAAATTTGATAAGGGCATAGGTGTTCTGCATACGGCGTCTCTAAGACTCGTGGAGATGGATAGCTGGGTGGAATGGATCCCCCCGCCCTCGCCCTGCTGGTGCTGCCTGGGCCTGGTCCCAGCCGTGCAGACAGGAGGTGTCTGTCGATGGAGCAACCTGGAGAGAAGATCTGATGTGGGAAGGGGAGAAAATAAGTGTATTAAGTCCACCACACACGTGTGGGTAAATCAAGCTCCATGGATTAAACTCCTAATTGCACAACTGGACCGAGAGTGTTTGGGTTTTTGGTTTCTTGGGTTTTTTTCCCCCAGAACTTAACAACATTCTCCAAGGGAAACATCCAGATGACTTTATCAAGCTCCTGTAATAACACGCCCTATACGTTTGTTTTGACTTAGGGGGTTTGTTTTGCTTTTTAACCCAGATGAAATTGGGCGTTAATTCCTTACACACAGATTCATCTGCGCCCTGTGAGCGTGTCGCTTACCGCGTCAGCTAATGCATCAACCTCCTACTGGCATTTTTTAATTAAAAGAACAGCACTATCACATCAAATTAGTGCCACGGCTTATTTTAGTAAGGAGCGAAACGGTGTTTAAAGGTTTTTCCTCTTATTAAAATTGTTTATTAAACTCTGCTCTCTTTTGGTTCTCTCTAGGAGTCTGTCATTCAGTGCTTGGACAAGTTCAGGCTCCTGGGTGTCCTGTTAGTGATACAAATGCATATAAAAGGCTTCCGTTTAATATCTCATCTATTTAATAAATAGTAATCACCTTCTTAAGAGCAAACAACCGCTGTGTGGTTTTATGGTTCCCACAAAGCATGCTTCATCCTGTTTTCGAGTGCGTGCCGAGAAGGTCGTGAGGAGAGAGGTGTTTCTGGGAGCTTGGGTGTCACGAGCTGTGAAGAGATGCTTTCTGTAATCCTGTTCAGGGAAATGGGTAGGCTTCTGTTATACCGAATTACTCTGAGAGCAAGTAATATATCCAGTGAGAGCTAGCCCTAGTGAGAATTTTCCTCATACGGCGTTTCATTTTATCTGGAGTATTAGCACCGTTAACCATCCATGCGAAATGTAATGTATTGGATCTATTTAATCAATTTAAAATGGAAAGCAAACATCTTTGACTGAACCAGCTGTCCTCATCTATTGGGGTTTTCTTAGGTGTTAAATTTTGGACTGGATATGTTAATATAACAGTTTGACCAAGAACTTTTTGTTCAGGAGAACTTTGTTTGTATTTTTCGTGGCAGGATGCTGCAGCCAAGTGGTGTCGCTTACATAAAATCCCGTGCCTGAACACGAAGCCCATGCGTTCAGGTCATGTGGGCAGAAGCGTGGTACCTCTTCATTCAGGCTCCGGTTTATTTACATCACACCTTTGATGGAGGTATCTGGGAGCAGTAGCGGCGTTACGATTTGCTGATGTGGCGGACACTGACATTTTGTACAAGGACGATGGCAAACAGTTGCTGCTGCAGGCAGAGAGATGAATATATCACGTTGAGAAAACCGTCACAAACGTCCTGGTCGGAATAATCACTACAGTGTTTTCACCAAGATCCCAACCTTGGTGACTGGATTCACTTGGGATTAGAAAAGGGGTTTCCTTTACTGAGTAGCTGGCAAATCGTTCTTAAAACCAATACTGCCTGGGGCCGGGGGGGGAGGTCCACATATGTTGCTGTGAAGCCACTGTTGAGAAACAGACTGTGCAATGAAAGCGTTTATTTGGTTCATTTTAAAACCATCTTCGCTGGAACGCCGCATGCAGGCTGTACGCTCTCTGTTTTCATTCTAAACTCTATTTTTATTTTGCTCGCTGAAGCCAGCCCCTATCTAAAACATTCCGACCATCTTTTGGCCGGAGATTTAGTCAAGGACGTTTTTCATCCTGCTTTCAAGAAGATGGTTCCAGCCTTTCTTGAAGCTGCTCCAAAGGAAATTTCCTTCCGTAGGGGGTACGGTGACAGTGAGGGAAGTCACTGCTTATGGTCCAAAGGCTTTAGTGACGTCCTTTTGCCGTTGTCACGTCCTACCACGTTTAATCTGGAAACAAAGGGAAATACTTCACTTAGCTAGCTGGTACAAGGCGAGGGTTGGACTCGCTGTATCCGTGATGTTAGTTCCGCTTGAGCTCTCTCAACTCGCGAGCTGGTTGTTAGCAGATTAATATGGATAAATGTTTCATGGGACGAAGGAAAGGGACTGTGTCGGTGTCCGTAGGCAACAGACCGCCCCCCCCCCCCCCCCCCCCCCCCCCCCCCCACCTCCCAGCTAAATCGAAGGGTATTTGTCCTCGTGGATGGGTTTTTCTTGCTCAACCACAGATTGGCTCTAACCGGGCTGTTTGTTTTGTTGTTCATCCCCGGTGACTGTCAGTGGCGCTGGGCTGAATAAACAGACTATTGATCAAATTTGAAGTCATTAGCTTGGCAGTTTAAATAGATGCTGTCCTATATAATTAGAACAAGGGAGTAACACATAGGCTGATACGGCTTTATTCTGAATAAAAGCCTTCTGTTCATGAGATCTTGTGTGGTGCTATTCAGCTCCCCGTAGGTCACGCCAGAATTGGACGTTTTGTTTAAAATGCCTAACGTGAGGAGGATGGCTTTGCTCGTGTAAGAGAGCGACGGCCCCGATATAACGTGGATCTGCTGAACTCTGATACGAATTAGGGGTCGTGTTTAGAAGAAGGGGGTGCTAACGTGAGGTTATCGGTTAGCCACGTCCAGCTAGAGCGTGTCCTGGGGAGGAATACCGCTCCGCATCACCCTCTGGCTTCCAGCTTGGAAGCAGTAGTGGTTTCTGGTTGTCCATCTCGCTGCTGCTCAGCTGAGAGAAACACATGCCCGTTAGATTGGATGTTTATACTCAAACGCAACGGGTGATTAATTATTCCTGAAGGGAGATGATTCCCTTTACCGGCTACTGTCGTGCGATGCGCCTGTCAGCCTTCTAAATCATTTTAACGTTGTAGATGGAGCACGGCCGTAAGAGACCCGGAGTATTCTTGCTGTCTGGGCTCCTTGAAGATCCGTTACAGATGAGTGGGGGTGTAGCGCGAACGCAGCGGCAAGGAGCAGCGATAATCTCGTTAATAGATGTGCAGCGTGTGCCTGCAGACGGCCCGGCGCTCCTGAGTCACACCGCTGCGAGTCCCTGGAGAGCGTGCGAATTCAGCGGTAGGATGCGCGCGTGTTGACCCACATTTCCTCGGGAGGGCAGCGGTCACGTGCGTCTCACGGCTCGGAAGTCAGATGAGAACTGATGTAACTCGGTTCACCCGGTACGTGCGTGACCCCAGCCAAAGTGCTTTTAGGGATTTACCACTTGTGTGACTAATAGGTGATTAGGTGGATTGTAGAGAGGGTGTATGCTTCTTGTAGACAAGACTTAGCGTGTAACTACGGCGGCAACGGTCTCTTACGCATCATTCTCTTATTGTTGCTTTTCAACATTATTTGTTATATATTTAAATCAGATTTTTTTCTCTCTGCGTAAAAGCTTTCATGCTAATTTTTAGGAAGGTTTGTTCACAGGGATGCTTTTCCTGCAGCAGATGGACAAATGCCCCATAGAAGAAAACAGTGATTCTGGACCGGAGTTAATAGAAAGAACAAAATTAGGTGAATGAATGATAAAAATTTGGCTCCTAAAAGCTATAAATATCTCTGTAATTGCAGCCTTTTTTTGGAACAAGCCTCCTTTCTGTCCTCTTCTCCCTTCCTCTCTCCCACAGCTTCCTTATTCCTACACACACCCCCTTCCTTCCCCGTTCACGGGTGCCACCGCTGTCACCTCCCGCTCCCCACGTTCCCCCCCGCGCCTTCAGCAGCGCTGGCGCGGGGCCCAGGCTAATAAGCCGAGACGAGCTTATTGACTGGCAGGAATCCAGCATCGCCGCTCACCTTTTAGCATCAGTGCCCTTCGCAAATACAGTCGTGTGGTGCTTCCCGTGGTTTTTCGTTTGTAAACAAGGAGGGTTTAAGCTGAGCTCTCAAAAAAAATGGGGAAAAAAACCCTTAAAGAAAGTGGAGAGTGGTTTGTAGCATCTTGGGCTGATGTTGGACGGGCTTGTAACAGGCTGAATAATTGGGAAACAAACTACTGAAGATTTTAGAGGTGAAAATTTCCAGGAATTAAAAACAATATTCTGAAACAGCTGACTTACTTTATCCAAAATCAGAAATGATGCCCAGTATTTAATTTGGATGAACACGATTTGTCTTTTCACTCCCTGATTTTAAACTTTACACCTTTATTTTAGCTTTTGTATTGGAAATTACTCAAGTAATTGATCCCTTTTTGTAGCTAAGCACTCGATCAGTCTGAACTATTTTTTAAACTTCACCTGGACAGTCAAAGTGTCATTTTTCCAATATTTTGCGTGTGCCTCTTGCATCGTCCGGAACCCGATGGAGATCATTTGAATATGACATGGTAACGAAGACCAAAATAGATGTGTGGCTGTATTTTGCCCAGTGTCAGTATGTACCAGGCTCGTGGTTGGTGATCCTGCAGAGCATTGGTCTGGTGGTGGCTGCTGCCGGGGCGATCCTCCTCCGTGCCCGTCGTGGGGCTGCTGGACCCCTACCAACGACCTGAAAACACGCGAGACGGCGCTTTACGTGAAACCCCGCTTCGCCCGCAGCATACGGTGCCGGTTGTGTGTGATGAGCGAGACTGCTCACCTCCTTTTTAGTACAGATTTGCTACAGGGAGTTACCCAGGCGGTATTTTGAACAACTCTGGGCCTGGTTTTGTCACAATAGCTTTACTTGAGTATTTTTAAGACAAATGCAGTCTTCCCTTTTCTGTAACCTATACTGCCTGTTCTGTGTTGACAGCAGCTGAAACCTGGCGTAAGGATGGAAGTTAGAACTGTTCACTGATGATTACACGTACAAGAGCTGGTAGCAAGGTAATCATCAAGGAGAGAAGTCAGTGAAACGTTTTGATTCCATCTAGCTTGGGCAAATCCTATGGTTTTCCCCACAAAACACTAAAAAGCATTTATACCTCAGTAGTGAGATCCAAGTTAGGATCAAACCTTCGTTTAGTATGGGCTATTAGGCTGTGCCACTTCTTCCCGGCACCAACTCGACGATCCATATGCGTCTTACCCTCAGGTTGGTACCAACAGCCTGGGGAGCTACGGGGCAGGAAGAAGGACTTCAGAATGAATTCCATTCTGGGTTGTCCCTTTGCTAAGCAGCCCAGAACAAAACAAACTCAGTGCTCCAGGCTTTTGTGCGCTGTTCCCTCCTCACTGAATATTGACTTTCAGCACCCCGATATTTAAATCTGGGCTCACGCTCGGTCCCTTCGGGAAGGACTGCTCCGTCTCATCTGTTGGTTATCACGCTTACCGCAAAACGAAGCGGATTTGCGAGTCGGGAAGGGAAAAGCTGTAAGGGCGTGAAAAAGTTTCTTTGGCAGCACTGCCCATGGCTTCGAAAAGACTTATGTGACAAAACGTGAGGCTTTTCATGTTGCTAGCCGAACGTGCCAAAAAGCACTCGGCATACCTCGGTGAAAATAGGAGCGTGGAGAACAGCTAGGCGCTCTAGAAATTAGGGGAAGTTTGTAAGTCGTTAGTTAAGCCGAGGTATGTGGTTTTAAAGCAGTGATAGGGTGCTGATGCCTCCTTGAAAGCAAGAATGCTTTTCATTTACTTGCAAAAAAAAATCTGGGGTGTTGACTGTGCCTCTTGAAAAGTCATCCAGGACCTGTTGGAATTTCTTCTGGTCGGAGATACCGAGTAGTGCTGCACGAGGTGCTTGGCTCTTTGCAGCACGTTCCTAGTAACTGCTCGTTGTAGGGTTGTCCAGTTATTGAAGAAAGGCAGAATGCATTCGGGTTCTACTAAACCAGCTTAAGCTCTCTGTGCTGCTTTCCCTGAGGGTTGTTCTTTTTAAACACCTGATATTCCATGGGCTGAACCTCTGCAGAATTTCAGTGTTGGAGGTTCCTCACTCAGATGTTTCAGCATGAAGGAAGAAATGTGGATCCTTGAATACCGTGACCGTGGTGGTTATCAGTGATTTATACTTAGAACTCCTAAAAATTACCCTGGCAAAATGTGTTGTTTCTTATTTTCAATGTTTGTAAAGTTTTTTGGGGGGGGGGGTGTTTTCATTTTTTTGGGGCTGGGTTGTTTGTTTTGCTGGCAGTTAATTTCAACATCAGCAGCATCCTAGGTCACCTCTGCAATTCTCTCGCCAGCCTCCTGTTCCTGGGTCACGGTGCAGCTTCGGTTTAACACTGAGTTGAGCGCTCCGGCTTTAACCGGAGCCAAACCTGGATATTTCGTTTTAAGGCAATGTTCCATGTGAATAGTTTTAACTAAAACCCTTCTGCTGATACACTGAGGCCCTCGTGGGATGAACTAATAGTTTACATAGTTTACAACTTACACGTAACGCCATTCATTTTTTAAATAACAGCGTTCTTGCTTTGAAGCAATCGACTTAGCGCTTGATGAAAACCAGACATTGATTTTGTACTGTTTATTAAAATACCCCCACTGGAAAATTTTGTTCCTATAAAGTTGATTTTGTACCTTATTTAATTGCAGCACGATATCAAAGGCGCTAAATTCTGGTTCTGTCTAGAAAAACAAATCTCAGCTCTTAAATTGAGATTGAGAATGTGTTAAACTGCATTTATTTTTCCTCCCTTAGCATAGTGTTTAACGTTCAAATTGCTCTGCTGAATTATTGACGCTACCTGTGTGAGAAAGGCTGTAAATACCAGCCGCTCTTTGGGGATACAAAACACATGGTTTAGGTTTTAAACTGAAAAATACGCTTAATTTTAGCTTGGAATTTTTAGACCTTCTACGGTTTGACAGAAATTCAGTGGTTCTATTGAAATGTTCCTTGGCTGGATGGAGTCAGACTTTGCCAGGATTTCCAGTACCGAGGTCTCTGCCATCGCGGGTTTTCCATGTTTTGCAGCGGAAGGTCAGACTTTTTTCCTGCAAACCAGGCAGATATTTTGAGGCAGGACAATACGTGTATGCAGAGAGTTGGAGGTAGTGTTGGGTTAGACAGTACAGGAGTTGTGTGCTCTGTTCCTGTCATTTCAAAGATGTTTTTCCTCGTGGTCCAGCCCCCAAGGCTGGATCCGTTGTAATCGGTCGGATGGCTTGCTCTTCCTGCTGATTCTCGGTCTATAGTAAGGATCCGCAAACGTGTTGCTTCTGGTTTCGGTCTCTCATTCTGCACTTTTTCCTCCTTTATAAAGCAGCCGAGAGCAGTTGTGCAGGTTTTCCTCCCAGACTTAGAGCTTTTACAAGGCATTCGTTTCCTAAGTTCGTTAATTGGATGGTGTGTTTTGGGGGTAAAAGAGCTGCTGTTAATACAGAAATGTACTTGTGACTTGAGTCTCACAGACTGGTTGTAAACCGTAGGGCTGTAGTGGTGTGGGTAACCCCGTAGAGGGTATCTGGGAAGAAGGAGAACCTAAATTTCTGTGTTTCATAGTGAACATAATATTTATTGGAAAACCCTTTTACGTGCTGAATTAGTAAGCAAATGATCAGCTGCACAGCAGAGCCCTTGTAAGCTTCTTTTTGGTAATGAAAATAAGGTGTTTAACGCTTTATACATTAAACTCATGAAAGTGGAGATCAGAGGCGTGTTAAATTAAACACACCTAAATTCAGTGCTGACTGAGCAGTGGGCAGCGCTGCCCGTTCTCCGTTACAGGAGTGTCAACTAGCTACCACCTAGGCAGGAACTACGTATTATCTAGAGTGTTCGGGGCGTTGGGGGTTTTTCTGTATTTGATTAGTAATTCACTGTTGTTCGGCTGGCATTTTCCAGAGAAACACATCTGTATGTCTGAAGACTCAGTATTTCCAGAAAGGACCTTTTGTTTACTGGGTGTTTGGGATTAGGGATGGGTTTGAGCTCGATCTCCAGCTCCGGGACCTGCTGGGAGGAACGTTAGGTTGAGTATATCATCCTGTGAGGTATTGGTATTTGTAGAGATTTGAAAAAAAAGGTGCTTTGAAAACTCCCAAGTGTTAAAAGTGCAAAATATTTTTGGCAATCTTAGTGAAATTCGGTTTGGAATTTGAGTTATGAGTGCATGTGGGTGGAGGAACATGTTTTTCATGCTTTAGGAATTTTTTTCCAGATGCTTTTTTCAGTGCTTGAGTAACTCTAAAAGCTAAGCATTAAAGACTTCAGCAGGGATTTATTCCTTAGTTTTACTGTAATTTAAGAAAACTGAGCCGCGTAGTTGCGTGGCGTGTTTTTAACTTCACTGTGGCGCCGATGCCGCGCAGCGCGCGCTGCTGCCTTGCCTTCAAAATGCGAGCACGAGTATGCGCGAACCGCGCCGCCGCGCCTGTCTGATAGACGCTACCGGCTGAAAGTGGGAATTACGCCACGCACGCCTGTGCGGTTGGAGATAACGAGAGGTGGAAGGGTAGAAATCCAGAATTGTCCTGATCCCAGCAGCTACGACTTGCCCAACGAAGCGTGGAGTAAATGCAAAACGCCGTTACGTATTTCCAGTGGGAATTTTGTCGTTGAGATTGCTATGTTTAGCTGTCAGCTAAGAGGTTGTATTTGCCCTGAGAACAGGACATTATTCTGTGTGATTTTAAGAGAAATGTTGAGTTCTTTCCAGCTATTTCCATTTCTTACTAGTGTGTTCAGAAGCTGACACTGTAGCGGGAGCCTGGGCGTATACTCTGTTTTCAGGGAGTTGGGAGACCAGCTGCGGACACTTGAACAAAGGAAAAACTTGCCTGAATTCGGTAAATCTCTCTCTACAAAATGATTATTCTGCTTGGTTGTGATTCTGCCAGATGTTGGTGAGGGTGGAGAGCTGAGTTTTATAAACCACACAGTAGGTGTAAACGACCTCATGTTAACGTTTTCCCTGGTAAAACTCTGTGATCAATAGGGCGGTTTTTTGAGAATGGCTGTAAAACGGAGGTGGGAATAACTGACTTCCCTCTTGAATTTCGGTTCTCTAGGAAAATGGTTGTGCTTTGACCATGTTGGCAGACAGTGTGCAAAGGAAAGGTATGAGGGTGTGAGGGAGGACGGTGCTTCAAGGGCATCTTCTTGCTGAGAGAGGAGGCTCCACCGGTTACGGTCTGCGTTTCTCACAGCTGAGCAGCCAGCGTAGGGCCAGGAAGAATGCTCAGCTGAAGGTGGTGAAGAAGCAGTTTATGAAAGGTTAGGTCTAAAAAATAACTTTATTTAAAAAAAAAAAGCCCCTGGAAGTACAAACTGAGTGAGAAATAGCAACATGGGGCAAATAAATTCCGTGGGCAGGTTCTGCTTCTGGAGCTGAGGGTTGAGGGCAAGTCTGTAAGATGCCAGTAGCCAGGGATGCTTCGTCTAACTAGGAAATAGGAGGCTGTAGAGAGGGTATGAGAAGGTTCTTGGCCTGGATTAGAGGAAGGCATAGTCGTAAGAAAACCTATGTAATAGCTAGGATTTAATGAAAGATTTAATCTGGGAGGTAGCCTTTATATCAGGCATTTGTGATATCTGGGATGTGAGCAGAGGGGGGAGAAATGACAGAAAAGTTAGTAGGAGGGATAATTGGAGATGCTTATTTCCACACCTCTGATTTGCATGCCTTTCTCTGATTCTGTACATCAGCATTCATTCAGCTTCCGATCCATCTCCCTTGGGTTTTTTTACCCCTGCAAAGTTCTTCAGCTAATTCCGTAACTCTCAGCGGTTTTACGCATCAGTCAGTTCGTTCTCAAACTTGCTTTACTGGTCTTGTGTTGCGCGCAGCCTCAGTTAACTGGGAATGTCATGGGTCCCGTTCTTCCAATAGTCCTGTGCTGGCTTTTTTAATGATTTACGTTAGTGAGGGCTAAATCAGCTCTTGCTGGTGTGTAAATATATATATTTTCATATATATAGTAAGTTTTCATATATATATGAAGGCTTCCTGTTGGTCAGTGCCCAGGAGGATCTTTCAGTTTGAGTAATTGTTAGGAATCCTGGAGATAAAACTCTGTTTTGTCAACTTGGTTGTGTTTGCACTACGAGGACTGACTCTTCTTCGTGACGAGTTTCTGCTTAGGTAGGATGGAATTTTGATTCTTGGCTAAGTAGATACTTTAATGACATGTTAATGGACTAATGAAAATGGCTTTTTCTGGGTGTGTGGTTTTTTGAAGATCTCTTCAAAGTTCTCTAATGTTTGCGACTGGCTGCGCGAAGCCAAGTTCCAGCCCACGAGGAAAGCATGCCTTGAAAAGAGGCTTTGATTTTTACAGCAGCCTACACAAACGGGCCACAAAAAGGCTTCGTGTATCAAACCCGGCAACGCTTTGAGAATTGAGGGTGGGTTTTTTTTCATGAAGCATCGCTTTAATCTGGTAGTCAAGGCCTGGTGTAGCGTGAGTTCAGGCAGAGCCTTCCAGCGTCAGGGCACGATGACGGCCCTCCGCTTTGAAGGATCTTGGGGTTTTTTTTCGGTTTGCTTACGCGTCAGATGGCAAACCTCGTCGGCACCACAAGACAAAGATCGTTAGTGAAGGCCGCTCGGTGTACGCGTCTGTATAAAGTCAGTTCCGTACAGCGAATTGGTTGGTTTGGCTCGTGTAAGGGAAGAGTTGGGGTTTGTTTATCTTTCCCCGCGTGCGAGGTGCCGCAGCGATTCAGACTGGGTTACTGAGAAGTTAAAGCAGTCCGTGGATTTATGCCTTTCAGTCTCAAGCAGACAGAGAGGGAAGACCGAAAGTATTCCTAAAGCCAACAAAAAAAGGACTGGAATAGAAACTTTGGCCTGTGTGGTGACAATTTAAACTCCAATTTGTGAATAAAGTGGTATCTTTCGGTTCAGTGATGTGGCTGGCCATAAAGAAACTGTTTGTACACACTTGGTGCCTTTAGCCCTCTTTCCCATTAAGCTCTCTCTCTTGTACCCTACCAAGCAGAAATGATTGTCACCCTTAAAAAGACCCAGAACAGTTAAAACCTTCGTGGGTTGCCTGGTAGTAGAAATGAAAACAGACATTTATCTGCAGTGAGGTCTCATTTGAAGTTACGTGCGGAGAACAGGAACGGTAAGCCGTCGTTCGTCGAGGCGGCTCGGGAGGGATGGGTTGTGGTATTCCCAGTATTTTCCACAACATATGCCGAACCGTTTGGACGAGACGTGATTTCACGGGACAGATTCAGCAAAAATTTTAATCGTGGGCCCACGGCGCTCTGGGGTGTTAGAGCAGCGTGTGGTAAATAGCTAGTGTTTGCCTTTTTGGGGGGCTTTTTTTACACTTCAAGCACATCGTTTTTGCCGTGCAGCTTTCTGTGTTACAGAACGGCAGAGCTTTTGCTGTGGGAAGCCTGTAAGCAGCGTGCGCGGGGGGCTGTCTGGCGGCCGCACAGTAGAGCTGGAGCAGCGACCCCTCACGCAGGTTGCCACCTTCACAAGCCAGAAGCCAGGCAGACGTTGAAGCGTTAGCAGAGATGTCTCCGTTAATTGGATATATCAAATCTGACCCGCTTTGCGCCCTTTGTTATTTTTCACTAGTATGCACTAAGTTTAGTTTCATTTTAAGTCAGTATTTTTAGTCCTCTCTCCGTCAAAGCCTCATTGTTCTTTGCTTCTTGCTTCTATCTTAAACCAACCGACCTGTGATGGTTTTAATGATTATTCTACATATCTCTATGATTAAAGGTGGTCTACACAGTAGTAAATATTAAGTGAACTCCTTTCTACGTCATCGGCCTGCTGGTCTGTGTTTACCTTCTGTCAGAAAGCAGAACGAATGTATCCTGGAATCTAGCTGCCTGTTTGTACAAGCACAAATGATTAACCTGGAGCATCAAAGGGAAGGCCAAAGATGGCTGGAGGTGTATTTGCCAGCATCGTTCAGCGTGACCTTCCCTCCCCTTTCCTCAGGAAGGTGTGGACGTGCTGCTGGCTTGTCTTATCTTCAGAACCAACCTGAGTACGACATCGAAGGCTGGCGTTAGCTCAGGTCCTGTCCACGTGTAATCGTCCTTCCTTTGAGCAAGGAGGCTCTTACTTCTAACTCACAAAGTGTGAATGAATGCAGTCGAGGTGCAAATTTGCTTGTTATTTTGCACTGGTACAGCCTGGGTCCCACTGAATATTTCCATCACCTCACTTTTTTCCTTTCTGTTTTCCTAGGTCCCTAAACACGACTGCCTAGTTTTTACACTGTGCAGCTGAAAACAGCTGTAGCATCTTAGCATGTGAGCCGGTAACGGTTGTACACCTTGGCACTGGGCTACGGGATGGGGGGTGTTACACGTGACTGAATCTGGGGCAGGGGCAGCAACGTGAGGGCTCCCTCACAGAGCAGCAGCCATCCTGTGAGCGCCGACAGGCCGGGAGGAGGAACTTGAACACCGAGGCTTTGATTGTGTGGGCTGGCCCTGTTTACACAGGGATGTTTGAAATGGTTCCTCGCCCAGGCTGTCTTTTCCCAGCCTCCTCTCTGAAAACGCTGCTCTTGCTGCAGAGATAGGTGTCTGAGTGATGAAGCAGCAGCTTTCTGATGCAATTCTCAGCCGGGTTGTGCAGCCATTGGTGCCACTCTGCGCTTGCCTTACTACACCCGTCTGTAGCTTGTTCCTGCGGCACCTCCTGAACCACAGCAGATGATTCATTTCTGCTTTGGAAAGCAGGGTGGACAACCAGGGGCTGGCAGAGGAACCGCTCAACTCGCTCAAGTTACATCTGCATTGAAGACATCCCCAGGGTGAATACTGACTTTGTATGAGGCTCGTCCTTTCTTCACCTCCTGCCAAATACGCTTTCACACTAGCACTTTACCCAGCTGGCTAATTTGGCCTTTGAAATTATCTCAATAATGTCAGGTACTTAAAAAAAAACATTCCCATCCCTTTATAAATATTATAATCTAGGTGTAAAGACATTGTTTCAGCGTTGTTTGGGATCTGTTGTATTAAAAAAAATAGTAAAAAGTAGTTCTTAAGTGCTGTGCAGCAATCCAGAGCAGAGTATAAACAAATACTGTATCAAGCTGAAACAAGTCGGTTGACTTTGAGAAGGCAGAATGTAAATGCCCAAGTCAGGAGAATTAGTACCTTTTGTAACCTTGCAACAAATGCAGGGAGATTGCTCCTGCTGACAAGCCCTAAATCTGTCTTGTTTAAAAGAAATGAAAAGCTCTTTGGAAGGATGGAGGGTGGGCACAGGTGAGGTTTGTGCAAAGTGCCTGGTTTGCAGGTAAGTATCCCGGTCCTACGCTGCCTCGGATACAGGGATAAAATTAATAGCTTTTTAAGCCTTTGTAGCTAAATCTGTCCGAGTTCACAGGTTTGTAGGAGCAGCAGTCAGACCGTGCTGGCACTCTTGCCCAAGTCCTGTTGGAGACAATGCATTTAAGGAGCAAACCTGGCATGTTCCCAGCTCTACCGAGCAGGGAGGGGCTGTCTGCTCTGCCGCTGGCGTGGTTTCACGTCAGACTCTCCCGTTGCTGACCTTTGTCGCCTGTTTCTTTACTGGAATTTAGAAATCTATGGCTTTTAAGTGATACCACACTTGAAAATGGTTTTTTTTTTTTGCTCTAGTGGGTTTAATGTGCAAATAGTGGAACAGAGCCAGCGGTCCATCTCCGGCAGCCCGATTCTGGAGGTTGCTCCATACGGCTTTATTTCGGCTATTAGCTCTTGTGCCAATATTTTTCTTACAAGAAAGAGTAATGATTTTTTTGCAACCTAAAATTGAGTGTTTCACAGGCTGCAACTGGAAATTTGGCAGCCATGCTCCTCTGCTGGAGCCTGACAGCCCGTGGCAGAGGGAAAAGTGTTAAATGAACAAATAGAATTCTTCAGTAATAGCTTTAGAAACTTAGGCTGCTAGTTGGGGCTAGAAAACACACCTGAAATACAGAATAAAGGTGGTAATTATATAGTCAGGCTGTATGCAGCCAGTTGCAGATGGCATGCCTCCCCAGCTCAATCTCTGTTCTTAAAATTGGGGATGGGGAAGTGAAATGAGTTATTTGGTTTAAACAAAAAAAAAATGCAGCTCCACCGCTCACAGGGACTTTAAAATTCCTTTTGGCTAATACTAGAACATACAAGTTCTGCATTTACCTGTACTTATTCCCCGTTTGTCTGGTGTTTTACCCTCTGAAGCAGTCGCAATAGGAAGAGGAAATTAAAGGTTGCTGGGTCGTTCTTCCGTAGACCAGTGGACGGTGACTCTGTAATCCTGTGTTGTTTCAAATTGAATTGCTGTAGTCCTGCAGACTTCTCTTTTTTTGGTCAGCTGTTTAAAAAAAACCTACAAGACAAGCTTTCGCTGATTATGCAGTTTGCCAGCGTAGGAAATAAGTCATTTTTAATCCATTCTAAAAATAGTTTCCTGGTGTCGCCGCTTTAATTTTTACTGAGACGGAGGAGTTGTGTATTTTTTTCCGTGACCATCTGGGTTGAACGGGGACCTCCTTGCTCTGCTGGCTCGACATGTGGGGCGAGGCAGTTCTTACTGCGCTGGCCGTGTCAGGTGGGAGCGCTGCTCTGGGGATGAGCGATGGAATTCTAGCGCAAGTGTAAAAAAACCAATACGTTGTTCCCGTATTTTTGCTACCACGTCTTCCCTTTCCCCAACGTAGGGTTAAGGTGTGTGTAAAAACCCCCGGTGAGACTGTAAGTCAGGAGCAAGGTGAAATGGTCCATTCTGTGGGAAATGGCCATTTGAGCATCTTCTGAGCATTCGGTGTCATGCTGGAAGAGCAGAGCTGGGTGGGAAAGAGGCTACCTCAAAAGCGGTTGGGTTTTTTATAGTTACCTCCCTCGCTCGGATCCTAGTTTTAGATAAGTTAGAGCTCTAAGATTTTCACCTTTGGCTCTGTGGTTGTTTTTTCTGGCCCGTTACAAGAGTTTAATGGGTACTGGCCGACTTGGATTGCTTAGGTTGGTCAGAGCAGTCCTTATTGAAAAGCAAACTCAGGCTTGTAGCTGGTAGTAGACCTAGTAGAAACTGTGTCCTCATCTAATTGTTGCTTGAACTACTGTGCCATTTGGTAGAATTGGGGAGAGGGAAATGCTGGCTCATTTATGGCCCTAACAAAGGAAAACATCTTGATGCAATTTTTTTTTTTTTTCTCGGTGTATTATTTTCTCCTGAGTGAGGTCCTGTCATAGCACAAAACCTGTTTCTGTTTGCACGCTGCTGACCCTGTTACAGCGTACCACCCACGCTTTGTTTTACGGTGTGTCACGCACCTTTTGTGTGCAACGAGCAGGAGGTTGCGCCGTATCGGATGGGACTTGGCACAGAAATCTCCTCCAGGAGCCCCAGACCCGTTCTTGGTCTGTGTAGTCCTTGTTCTGAAAGAGGAGGGTTCTGAAACAACACAACGTGATTCTGGTTTAGCATTTGTGTAAGCAAGTAGTATAGAAAATGACGAGGTTTTAACACAAAGGGCCATTCATGAATTCTGCTGTATATTGTAACAATAGAACAAAAGCAAACGGGTTTTTTTCTTTATGGAAATACATATTCTAAGCTCAGATAAAGAAAACAATGCTTACATTTAATATTTGTGTGGCTTTTTATGAATTACGATCAGTAGTATTGTAGCTGGTATGATTGCTGGAAAGCCCTTTTTTCTATGGTTTTAAAATTTCTTTGTCTGATGTTTTTGTTTTGCAGTATTATGTGCCAAGAATCTTGCAAAGAAAGATTTCTTCAGTAAGTACGCCCTGATTGCATAACTTTCTGCTCTTGATTAATCAGATTTATTTGTGGATTGTGCATTACTGTCGTGGCTCAGCTATGTGTGTCATTTCTTGTGTGGTTCTGTACCACATGAGTACACGCTACCCTGAGTTGTACTGAGATAGCCTAGGCTCTGGGGTTGGAAAGACACTCAAATCCTAGTTGAAAGCCTGGCTGGTGAGACCGCAGGCAGGTTGCTGCTTACAATTCTCTGTGTGGGGCGCTAATATCGTCCATCTCGGACGACTCCGTTAGTGAAGCGTGCCAGGGGGGTGAGTAAAGCGTCCCAGTGCTGCAGTCCCAGTATTGTTAAGGACTGAATAGAAATCACAGAATCACAGAATGGTTTGGGTTGGAAGGGACCTTACAGCCCCCCCAGTGCCACCCCCTGCCATGGGCAGGGACACCCTCCACTAGCCCAGGTTGCTCCAAGCCTCATCCAGCCTGGCCTTGGGCACTCCCAGGGATGGGGCATCCACAGCTTCTCTGGGAACCTGTCCCAGTGCCTCCCACCCTCTGCGGGAAGAATTCCTTCCTGATGTCCAATTTCAGTCTCCCTCTTTTCATTTAAACCCGTCACCCCTTGTCCTGTCACTACAGGCCCTTGTAAAAAGTCCCTCCCCAGCTTCCCTGTCGGCCCCTTCAGGTACTGGAAGGTGCTATAAGGTCTTCCCTGCTTATCAGTGCACATGCATCACTTAAGCACTGTTAAATTAAGCACATTTAACCTTTTGCTTTCTAAAACTTTGGCAATTTATGGCAGACATCAATCTGTATGACAGAAGTACGTTATCTAATTAGAAACTCTATTCTCTCTTTTGGATTTTTTTAAAATAGTTTTAGGATAATGGCAACTTTCCTTTCTTGGGGGCAGGGGGAAGAAGCAGGAGTTCATGATAACATTATGTTGGAAGAAACCAACCCAAAAGTATTACGTTTAATGGCACCTTTTCCCTTCCGCAGGACTTCCTGACCCATTTGCAAAAGTAGTTGTTGATGGGTCAGGTCAGTGCCATTCAACTGACACTGTGAAGAACACATTGGACCCCAAATGGAACCAGCACTATGATCTGTGAGTTGATAAATCATAAGTAAAAAATACTGCAGGGATTTGTCTAGCAAACGGGATGCAAGGGCTGGGACTGCAGCTTCAGTCGGGGTTAGCAAGAAGTCACATTTGCTGAGGACTGATTTGGGGTTTTTGCAACAAGAAATTACCTGTTAATAAAGGGTGGGACTTTGCTTTTAGGTGTTTGAATTTGGAAGTATTTGTGTGTCAGGGACACAGCACAACTGCTTAGAGAAAGCTCTGCTGGAGCAGTGCTGTCCAGCTTGTAACAAAAGATTGTCCTTGTAGTGATTTCTTTTCTTCAGATTACTAGAAACGTAAAGTTGTGAGCGTTAATGGGGTTGTTGCGTAGCTTTTAACGAGGCGCTGTCATTAAATTCGTGCTGCAGCAGTATCAATTTAACAAGCAGTAATACATTAATAACACCATTTCAGGCTTAAGCATTTCTGTCTGTTATAAAGCAGCAATGTGCTAAAATGTATCAGAATTTGCACCAAATAAAACAAATTCTGGGTGGTAGAAAGAGGTTATTTTTTCTAAACTTACTCTTCGAATATGTATTTTCCTAGATACGTTGGGAAGACAGATTCCATAACCATCAGCGTATGGAACCATAAAAAAATCCACAAGAAACAGGGAGCTGGCTTCCTGGGGTGTGTCCGACTCCTCTCCAACGCCATCAGCAGGCTAAAGGATACTGGATGTAAGAACGATTCGGGCCTGGTGCAGTCAGGAACCTTCGGTGCCTTGTATCTGAGTAGCGAATAGCGTTCCCACCCCCCTCAGCGTTTCGTTGATCTTGCCTGTTCTCGTTTGCAGACCAGCGTTTGGATCTATGCAAACTAAACCCCACAGATACCGATGCTGTACGAGGCCAGATAGTGGGTAAGAATACTCTCAGCTAAATGTTGATCTTCTGGGGTAAAGATACCGTACGGACAAATGTTGTATTAAACAAGAAACGCGTAGGACTTGCTGCTCTGTGCCTTCTCTGTGTTGTTCCTTCTGACTTCAGTGGGATTAAGTTACGTGACCTGAAAATTGTCATGGCGCTCCTAGCTGGGAGTTTGTTTTCTCTCAGTTGATAACAGGAAACTATTAAAAAGAAGTTTCCCATTATCCCATTATTAAGAAGAACATCTGAACGTTACTGTGAAACTGATGGCGTTCGGACCAAGGTGACAAGCGAAGAGAATCTTATGTGGAAAAGAGGATCTGGAGGAGTTAAAAGACATTTTGCAAATTACAGTTTTAATACCTTTGACTTGTGTAACCCGCTTCCAAATTTCAACGAGGCAGTGCTAGTTTTACGGCCAATTTACTCCGTCCTACCGTGTGTCGCTGCCCCTCGGCCCAAGCTTTTCCTTAGAGACACAGAAATACAGTTGGCAAACGCCAAATCCTCACCGTAGGGATGACATCTAGTGGTGAGTCATTTCTTTCCAGCGTGTTGCTGGAGCCTCATGAAACGCAGATGCAGAACCTGACATGTTTGATAGGTACAGAAATAGACTCAGCCTAAGTTTTGGCACGGTGATGCCTCTGGTTTCTCTTTCCCTTTTTAAAAATCAGTAATGCTTTAGATTTATAGCAGAAGCTTTAGTAAGCCTGCGTAGGGTATAGCTTTCCTTAATATTTGACCCTGTATAAACGTGGGTCGTTTGGTTTTACATTGCTTTAAGGGAACGATTGCTCTTTTATTATTAACTTGTGTTTGTCTTTCAGTCAGTTTACAGACACGGGACAGGATAGGCACAGGAGGCTCTGTAGTAGATTGTCGAGGGCTTTTGGAGAATGAAGGGTAAGGATTTTCTTTACACTCAATTAGAAAAATGATTTATGCATGGAAGAATCTAATTAACACTAGAAATTTTAAATATCAGTGTGGCTAATGTGTTGTCTGGGAATATGTATCAGGTAGTAAGGTTATAGCTGGATACTTACTTGAGGAGAATAAACTAAACTGGGTAGGACTTGATATTTTTGTTAGTGGTGCTTCTGACACTTCCATGAGAAGTTTGGGGTATAAAAACATTAAGAAAGTGGCATTTCATGGGTTAAAAGTAGCAGTACTTGAAGTAACGGAGAGAGAGAGGGAAACTGTTATTTCTGCATTCACTTCTCTGTGATGGAAACTCTTGAAGTTTCCCCATTTTCAGAACGGTTTATGAAGATTCTGGACCTGGAAGGCCGCTGAGCTGTTTTATGGAGGAACCAGCACCATATACAGACACTACGGGGGCTGCTGGTGGAGGCAACTGTCGCTTCGTAGAGTCCCCCAGTCAAGATCAGAGGCTTCAGGCACAGCGGCTTCGGACTCCTGAGGTCAGAGGTCATGTACAGACACCTCAGAACAGACCCCATGGACACCAGTCGCCTGACCTCCCAGAAGGCTACGGTAGGCGTTTTCCAGAACTATAAAATTGGAGTTTTTTCAGAGGACTTTAGAGAAAAAATCTCTCATTTTAATATGTAGATGTGGTTTACCTGTTAGAACACGCAGCATCCACGTGCATCTAATGATCTGCGTTTTGGAAAAGGAACTAGGCAGTGCAGATGGAAGTCTTGAGATTGGCTAATTACCACTTGGCCACGCCAGGATACACTGGGGGGTTGATGGTAAACTAAACATGAGTTTGTGGTATGATGCTGTTAGAGAAAATGCACTGCTAATCTTGGCTGTGTATCTGGGGAGAATGAATGTAAAGAGCCTTTTAAACTGGAGCAGTAATGCTATTTTTTCCTTCCCCCTTGGCATGTTGTGTGGGTTTGAGCCCACATTTGAGAAAAGATCAGGAAAATATAAAAGCAGCAAAGAAGCCAGCAGTACAGAAGATTAGGGAGGATAAGATTAAGGAGAATTTAAATCTCAGAAAAAGAGCACACCAAATCTAGGAGTAAAGAGATCCAGTTTGAGGGTTTGGGCTGTCTCAAAACCTAAAAATAAAAATACAACGCTAAAACACACTGGGGCGTGGATTTGAGTTTCAAAAAGAACATTGAAATGTGTCGTCAAGTAAATTCGTGGAGGCTGCTTAAGGACAAAACGGTCCCCACGCTGCCGGAGATCAGGTGGGATGGCTCAAGTTCATTCTCCCAGCGCTGACAGAAGGATAGTATGCTGCTGGATTAACAAACCGTTCACTCTGGGTTGGGGTTTTTTTGCAGATTTGTAATTAGGAATAATCTTTCTTCCTTTTTCATAGAACAAAGAACAACGGTACAGGGACAGGTCTATTTTTTGCACACGCAGACTGGAGTTAGCACATGGCATGACCCTCGGATACCAAGGTACGTGTCTGTAGTTAAAGTCATGTTGGTTTTGGGGGGCGTGCGTGTGGCAGTAAGCCGAATCTTTAAGAGCAAAAATCTGTTACGTGGCTTGTCTCAATTTCAAGGGAGACCTATGAGCAGAGGGATAATTGCCATAGAACCGTTCAGGTTGGAAAAGACCTTTAAGATTATCAAGACCAACCATGTTAGATGTTTCTAGTCACCTTTTCACCAGACATTAAGGATTGCTCATTTTGAAAGACAGAATGATCTGCTTGTGAATCATGTCAAACAAAAGGGAAAAAGTTTATGGAGTCCTTCAGGGGTTCCCATTTGACAAATTCTTCCTGAAATGGTGACGTGACTTCGGTTTTTTGGCTGAATCTTACTTAATTTTTGTTTGTTGTCCAAACGTGTATGTATTTGGACTGCACATTGAAAGAAAAAAGTGACTACTTTCTTAAAGCCGTTGTTTCTTGAGCATTTAACTTGTAACTGTTGCTCTAATAATGCTCACTTAGGTGTAACTAAAGCAGAAATTACTTGTCATCTTCAAACTTGAAGCGGTGTTGGGGTTTTCTACACTTTACACCAATGATTTGCAGCTAGAAAACTTGAATCCTCCACCTGATTAATTTAGTAAAGCCTCTTTCAACCTTAACCTGCACTTAATCCAAGTCTTTGTGACTAAGGTCTGGCGCTCTTCCTTGAGGAATCTGGGCTGTTTCGCTGGACCACCTGCACACCAGATTCAAGAGCGAAACGCAAAGCTCGTAATTCTCCAGCTGCTGTGCTGGCTGGATAATACATGAATGCGATACAGGATATTAGAAAAATAATATGAAGTAGTGCAGGCAAAAGTGTTGATGAAAGCACAGCGTATGAGAGGATATGAAAAATAAAGCTGAGAGGGAAAAAAGCTGATGTTAGATTAGCCGGTACCGTTGGAAGAAGAAATGACAGTGCTCATTGGTTCCTGTTACTCGTGTCAGGCTTGTGCCTTGGCTCCTCTTCAAGTGATGCTGGTTGGCCTCATGAAAGGTATTGCTGCTTCTCTCACGAATGTCAGAGCCAGGTTTTCAGGGCTGTCGCTGTAAGGGGACACAACAGTGTCTTGTGAGTCACAGGTCAGCCTTATTTTAGCTAAAGGTGGCTTTCATACCACCAACTTGCAGTGCGAAAACCTACCCTTGGCATTTAGCACAGATGTAGGTTAAAACTTGATGTCAGGGGATCTGTACGGTACTTTCAGATGCACAGCTGATGGAAACAAATGGTTACAACCATAATCTCCTTTAAGGAGCCTAACAAAGGCTTGTCTGTCTGCCTCGTAACCCCTCCTGGCTTATGGTGTGACACTAATGAAGCCTTTGGTGTACGAAGTGCTTCTACCTTTCTAAAGCCTCTCAGTTTGCTCATACAGATGCTGCCTGGTTAGATTTAGGTAAGGAAATATATAGAGTGCTGTCTTCAACCCTGGATGATGGATGAATCCATGCCAGCTGTTTAAAGAATACTTTACTTAACAATAGCTTTTCTGTCTACAAATAATCCTCAGGTTTCCCTCCTTCCTTTTCTTGCCACTCTTAGTGTTTTCCTCTATTAGGTGCCTTGGGCCTTAAGCGTTTTCAGTTTTCTGGGTGTAAATACATCCCACATACTAAATTCGAACACTCCCTGGAAGTGAGTGACTACTATCAGCAGCATTTAGAATGATAAGTGAAATTTATCCAGGATGAAAGGGGTGAATGTGCTGGCAAAGCTTTATGATTTATCAAACAGTCAGGATTCTAGCCTTGTCTAATTAAAGAGGTGATGATTTTTTTTAGGTGATGTCAGTATTTGGCTGCCTTAGCCTCTTAACGTACCGGGTGTTTGGAGACTGGTTGGTGCAGAGACCTCTGGTTAGTTGTTCAGTCTTTCTGCACGTGAATCACGTTAGTGTTAATGGGAAGTTTTCTGTGAAAGTTTTGTCTCTTCCCCCTTTTACAGCCCTCAGAAGCCCTGTCATCACTGTCACGATGATGGTGCATATTGAAGTTACTTTTGAGCTGTATGGCTTCGTTACTTTCACAGCCTTTCCAAGACGGAAGGTGTTTTGCTGTTCTGTCCGTGTACCATGCACACACAGGGAGTTGCACTGCTTAGGCTGAGGATTCTACAAAGGCAGCATTAAACCAGCTAAAATTCTGCCTTTCCTCCTAAGACCTTTAGCCTAGAATCACTGAGCACCAAATTCATTCCCCCCTCTCCCCTGAATGTAAATCGGTTTCATCTTAACCTCATAACTGCTTTAACACTTCGTTGGCTTTTCTCCTTAGAGACCTTAACAGCGTGAATTGTGATGAACTAGGACCTTTGCCTCCGGGTTGGGAAGTCAGAAGTACGGTTTCAGGAAGAATATATTTTGTAGATCACAACAACAGAACCACACAGTTCACGGATCCACGACTACATCACATCATGAAGTAAGCACCTTGCCCGATAAATAATTCATCTCGTTTGGATTCTTAAAACTGGGCAAAAATGAAAGGTTTAACTACAGTCTAGAGTCATGAGGAGCTGAAAAACTGTGTGATAACGATACTGGGGAACAGATGCAACCAGCGCTCTCATCAGGGCCTGAGCAGTGGTTCTCAGTGCCGGTCATATCTAAGGTTTTTGCAGAGACATTCAAAATGTTTTTACTGTGCTTTGCAGCCCTCAGGTTTAAGATAGGGCTTGCTTCTTTCGGCACAACGCTGATCTGTGTAAGCTGGTTTGACAGAATTACCCCAGGCTGTGCTGGAGCGAATAGGCAGTTCTGGAAATGCTGGGCTGTGGGGTAGAGGGTCTGCCAGGGGGTGTCACAGCAGCCAGCTCATGCCTCTGGATTAGCAGTTCTAGCTCTGTGCTAGCTATGCTAGACCCGAACTGGCTTCCTGCTCCCTCGAGCTCCAGACAACAGGAATATAAAGCCAGCTGGAGTCTGGTCGCCTGGTGCTGTGCACAGCCAGCTTGGGTTTAGCAGGATTTAATAAGCTCAAGCTCTGCATCATCTAAAGGCAGCCGAACTGTTTGAGAACTGACCCTGGGAGCAGCCTGGCAGTGCTCCTTGTGCCCAAGAACAGACTTTTTCCTGGATCCAAGTTGTCTGTGCTTGAAGCCAGCTGGGAAATCTTTGTATATAAAACATCATTGCTCCACAACCCAAATAAAGCCCTGATAGATAAGGATTGTTGAATGTATGAAGCTACAGCTGTTCAGGACAAGTACATCTTTCTCTTTCAGTAACCATTGCTGCAATACTTTTACTGTGTCAAGAATCTCCAGCCTTACCTTGCATGGAGCTGGAATAAAATTCATTGCAGTTGTTCGATGGTTCCACTTAGAAAGCAGCTGTTTGTGTCATTAGAGCTCTCTTTTTTGTGTTAGGCTCTTGAAAGTTGCCTCCATATGGGAGAAATACCACACAAACTCTTGAGTTACTTCTCAGTCAGCATTCAGGGATCGTGCTCCGCAGCCTTCCACGATGTATCACGATATAAACAGTGAGCTGAAAAACGCTGAAACTCTATTGTAAATGCCTGCATTCCTTACTTCCCCAAGTGTAGGGTAATGGTGCTGTGGAAGTTACCCAGCTGAAGATACATTTCACTCCAGGTTCCTCACAGAGAAGCTCAATCAGTTCTTCCATCGTTGTTTTACATATTCCTTTTTATTATGCTACTCGAATAAGTATTTTACTTCCCTTTCAAAGCCATCAATGCCAGCTAAAAGAGCCCAGCCAGCAGCCTCTGCCAGCTCCGAATGAGGGGTCGCTAGAAGACGGCGAGGAGTTGCCCGCACAAAGATATGAAAGAGACTTGGTACAGAAGTTGAAAGTTCTTAGACATGAGCTCTCACTTCAGCAACCACAGGCTGGTCACTGTCGCATTGAAGTATCCAGAGAGGAAATATTTGAGGTATTTGATTGACTTTTTACTACTGATAGCAGGTTTTGTCAGTCAGGAGTTAAGTAAAACTGATGTGGGATTATAGCAAGTTAGCGAGTCGGTGCAATTTGCTTCACATCAGCACCCGAACAGGATGCCGTTTGCTGTAGTTGAGTTGCAAACTGCGTATTACGGTAATGCATCTTAGTGGACTTAGGAAGGACATAAAATGTCTCATTGTTGATAATACGCGTATAGGAATCCTACCGTCAGATAATGAAGATGAGGCCAAAGGACTTGAAAAAGAGGCTGATGGTGAAATTTCGAGGAGAGGAAGGCCTGGACTATGGAGGAGTAGCAAGGTGAGATTTGGGGGTTTGTCTGACACTTTTTAGCTGTAAAATTGCTCTTAGTGACCTGTGGGTGATACCATTCCCTTCCAGATTACCTGTTAATGGTGTGTGTAAGTTATTTGGGATGTAGTTCATGGGGAGTGGGCGTAGGTCCAGTCTCCATATGGTGGCAGATTGGAAAGTGGAAGCATTTGACCACAGTTGTCCCACAGCCCTCCTGGTGTCAAAGGCTCATACTAAATGGCTTGGTATGTCTTGTATTTGGGAATATTACTGGGATTAACGCCAGACTGAGGTGTTTGTTCCCCCTCTTCTCCATAGGTACTCTGTTTTCATCACCATTACCCAATGGTGAGTGCCAAAGGCTTGTTTAGGGTAGGCTATTGATCTTACTGGAGAGAGTGCTGATCCCAGTAACAGGCCCCAGTTTCGTATGTGCAAGTGTGATCAGCTCAGATCGTGCAGTCTTTCAAGAAGCCTACAGAGACTGAAGTAAAATCCAAATCACAGCAAAGGTGTTGTTAAATGCATCTGTCTGATTTCAGGCAACCGGATTGCAAGATGATAGGGTTTCCTTTTAGTTGTGTCTCAGCTACGTTCTGGAGAGTCCCCTGGTCTGTCGGAGCAGGAATAGAAATCCTAATCCTCAACAAAGGCTAACATTTTAGAGAAGATTTGCCCCTCTCTTAAAAATAAGTCCCTGCGGGTCGCATCAGGCCTGACATTCAGGAGGTGATTGTAACATCGTCACCGAAATACTCATCTTGGCAGTGGCTCAGATGCATCCTGTAACTTCACTGAGAGATTTCTCAAATCAACAAAAGCCTTATCACCCACTTCAGTGTTTTTCAGTGGACAAAATAGGAAAGTTGGAGCGTTCTGAGCTGCCTCACCCAAGGCAACCCTGAGCGTCTCCGCTGTTGCCATCCTGTTGCCCTGATGGCTTTCACAATCGCCCATTTGCTGCAACAGACTCTTTCAAATCGGTACTGCTCGTTTCTAAGCCTTGAACTTGATGGTTCTCTTGGAATATTTTGGACCTGGGATGGGTGTCCAAGTTTAATAATAAAGGACTGTTTGTCATGGTGAGATGGGAGGTCAGAAATAATAGTCTTAGTTCTATTCCACTCCTTATATGTTACTGAGATGAGAGGATTTACCTGACCCCTCCTCTCTGAATGTCTTTTGTCTCTCTGCCCGTTCTGGGCTGTCTGCTGAAAGCATTGCAGAAATCCAGCATTGGTCATCAAGCATTGCAGAAAACCAGCTTTTTGGAAGACCGCCGGTGCCTGCAGTGATTTTAAACAGGAGATTTTTGCAGTATTTCTTTATACCGTACAGGTTGCAGGGGAGCAGATCTCTCCAAATACCTGAACTCTGTACACAGGCAAGACTGTTTTTGGAAGTGGTTCAGGCTCAGTTTGTCGATGGTGCTGTCTGACAGCCTGCTGTAGCTTCTGTAATTGGTGTTAATCTCGTCAGTACCTTCTAACTCAACCAGGTCTGCCTGTGAGTGGAGTGAGGCACTCTGTGGGTTTTTAAGCACACGGTTTTGGTCTGCAAAGGGAGGGCAGTACAAGGTGATCGGATTTTGAAATAGGCATTTCAGAATTGATAATTCACAGTAATGGTGGTGTCTGAAAATTTAAGTAGAAGTTGCTCCCTTCTAAAATAACCTTGTTTGTTTTACTTTGTTGGCAGAGAATGGTTGTATTTACTGTGCCATGAAATGCTGAATCCCTATTATGGGCTCTTCCAGTACTCCACGGATAATATTTACATGCTGCAAATCAATCCAGACTCTTCTATCAATCCTGTAAGTACTAACTTCTGAGCGACGTACCTAGTTTACCAGGAGGCCCCTGCAGTTTTTTGTTAGAGCTGTTCTTCCGTGACGAGGCTGTAAACTGAAGAGTACAGCAGAATAAGAAGGTGTTAGTGAATCCTACACTGACACAGTATGAAGCAGAGGGGGTTTCGTTCAGAAATCAAAAGCGTGGCAGAGGAGGTATCCTCTGATAAGCATCTGAGACTCCTTGGTACTGGCTGGGATGCACGGTGATCCCAGGAAGATGTACGTGGGTGAAATTCATCTTCACCGGGAGCGCAGGCGGTTGTGTCAACAGCGTGTTCGCCCCGTGACCGTGAGGGTTTGTACGCCTTCCTTGCCCTTTCTCAGGAAGCTGCCGCGCTTGCTTGTTGTCCTTACTGGAGGATCTGTGTTGATGCAGGCCCTGAAAGGAGCAGCAGTGCTGTGTTAGTACAGCAGAATTTTTCCTGACATGACATTTCCTGACATTTGCTCTGTAAGATGAGGGAGATCGATGGGAAGAATCTCAGCTACAGGACTTGGGCCTCAGTTCTCAAAAGCCAGTTTGCAAGCAACATGACAGGCACGAAGGAAGCGAGCTCGTGGCCTGCTTCCTCAAGAGCTGAACGATTTTGATGGTTAGAGAAAGAACAAGCTCATTTGTTTGGAATTGTCGTATCTTGGATTCTGAGGGTTTCATGGGGATTTTTCTTTCCAGGAGTTTTGCCCTCTGAGACATCTAGAGGATTTGTATCCAATTTATTAGTCAGGTAATGCTCAGAGACTCAATTGGGGCGTTCAATCATGAGATGTTTCCGTTCTTGGTTATGTTCTCAGGAAAAATGGAGGCTCCTCTTGCCAAGAGTGACGGGCAGCTTGCACGGAACGTACAGCCGATGAGGTGGATGTAACCACAAGATGTCAGTGTCTTCCCACTGCCTGATTTTTCTCTCCTCTCTCTCCCCGCAGGACCATTTGTCTTATTTCCATTTTGTTGGTCGGATAATGGGTTTGGCTGTGTTCCATGGACACTATATCAATGGGGGTTTCACGGTTCCCTTTTACAAACAGCTTCTGGGGAAGCCCATTCAGCTTTCCGATCTGGAATCCGTTGACCCAGAGCTACACAAAAGTTTAGTGTGGATCCTGTAAGTAGCCTCTTTATTGCCTCGCTGTAGGGAAGAAGGGGTACAGCGTGTTGGCAGTAATGAGATGATGCTTAATAGAAAACGTTTGCAAAAAGCTTGTAACGGGGGAGATCTGTGCGAAATTATGGAACTGCAGTTTCTGTGTGAGAATGCTCAAGGTACTTGAGGAAATGTTCTCGTGGCAAACTCCGTGTTGGCTCTCCTCGCAGCAAAGCAGATACTGAATCGGCACACGTTGCACGGGTGTGGTGGAATATCCCAGTATCAGAATCCAGGACGGTTCTGAGGGGAAGTACACTTGTTCAAAAGAGAGCCAGCTTTGATTAAAAAGGAGATAAATAGAAGTAATTTGGGCTCCTGCACGTTTACCGTTCAGAACAAAATCCACCGTTGAGCTGGCTTTGTGACTCCTCAGCTCCGCTTCGTGTTTAGTTATTGACGTCGCTGGGATTCACCGCGTGCTGGCTCCTCCGTGCTCCACACCGATACGTGACAGCAGATCAGTTTATTGCTCTGGGGGTGTATATATATTTAAATAGCCTCTGTGTGTGTGTGTGTGTGTGCATTTGTGTATCCAGGGTTCGATTCCTTATGGTAATACTAGAGTCAGATGGACGGCTCGTATCTGGTCGGGCTTTTCACGCGTCGAGCTCTTCAGAAACTGGTGATTGTGGCAATATTTCTCGAGTGCTGTGAAACTCAGATGGGTCGTTACTAGGCTTATCCTCAACGCTAAGTGTTCAAATAACAAACTATCAGCATCACCACTGAGAGTTGCCAAAATACCAAAAATACTAACTTTACCTTTTATCTTTCCGTTGCCAGAGAGAACGATATCACCCCAGTTCTGGACCATACTTTTTGTGTGGAACACAATGCTTTTGGGCGGATTTTACAGCATGAACTCAAACCAAATGGCAGGAATATTCCAGTGACGGAAGAGAACAAGAAAGAATATGTCAGGTATCACAGAACAAAAATACATCCTGCAGATATAGTGGAAAGAAGGTAGTAAATAGGTGAATTTTTTTCATATGGTGCAACTAGTGAAGTAAGCGTTTTGGAGGGAAATGCCCGAGTCGTAAATGACGTGAGAGTTTTCACACAATGTGTTATTGTAACACCTGGGACCCTGGAGCTGTGAATTGTACTTTGTTTGTTCTGTTGATGGCGCAATAATTACTTGCTCTTGGAAAAAGAAACCCATAAGCACTTCCTTCATAATAAATGTGAAATAATGTGTATTAAAACATGTTCCTCTGTAAAACAAGGAGCTGTTTTACATTTTCCAGCTCTGCTATGAAAAGCCCTGCTCCATCTAGCTCATCACCCCTGACTTTTTCGCCCTCAGGTTGTATGTAAACTGGCGATTTATGAGAGGAATAGAGGCACAGTTCCTGGCTCTGCAGAAGGGTTTTAATGAACTTATTCCTCAACATCTCCTTAAGCCTTTCGACCAGAAGGAACTTGAGGTACATGTTTTATCCCCACGAAATATTGTTGTGTAATTTGTTTGATCCACAATCAAGCGCTGGTTTTAAAACCAAAACAAACCCACTCACAAAACTTACTCCAGTTTACAGACCAGAAAGCTGTGTATTTGCTTAGCCAAACCCTTTTTGGTTTATTCTAGACATTCTTTGGGTCAACATTATTCCGGGGGCTCCTGAAACAAGGAAAGACAAATAGGCCGTGCAGTGTGAGCAGGGACTAAGGCTCAAGGCAGGTGGTCTGGGCGGGGAGGGAGTACTGCAGGTCTGAGGAATTGCTGGCAAGACCTGACACGTTGTCTGCCCCAGAACTGGTTTTCTTCAGTCACTGTTTTCATACGTGGCTGTTTCTATATGCACATGGGGCTTGGTTTACAGGGGCTAAACTAGAAGTGTAGAGCATACAGAAATGAATTTGTCTTCTCATTTAATGCCGAGATGCAGAATGCTACCGCTTAAAGTAATCCCTGTTACTGCAGTTTTTCCTCTGATTTTGCCTTTTTAAAAAAAAATAAGGCAACCCATGGAATACGTACCATTCGTGGTATCGGAAGCACTAGCTTCATGCTAGTTGGTCGTGCGTACTGATTAATCCCGCGGAGTTACTGCGTTCCATTTCTAGCTGCTGGAAAAGGCAGATTGACAAGCCATTAAACATTTCAATACTGTCTGCGTCAGAACGGCCCCGACTGTCCTAAAAATGTAAATGAGCGTAAGCGGGCGCTGTCTTGGTGGCCCAAAAAGGCAGCTGCTAAATGGCAGTGCTCATAAATGTGGTCCTCAATGTGAAATATTATGGGAAATTTGGAATATGATGCACATCTCAAGGGGTGAAGCTTTCCCTATGCCATTTATTTGCCGTTGCCGGGGGAGGTGGTTAGATTCGTAGCCAGCAGTGACTTCCTTTTAAAGTATTTTGCAACCTGGTTTCATCTGAGATTGAAAGAATATGTCTGGTCTGTGCCAGAGCCCTCTCACAGATGACATCAGAAAACAGATGCAAAGCTTTTGTAGTTTGTGGAGGAAGAGCACGCCAGCGAGGATGTTACCGTAAGGCAAGCGGGATTCTGTTACAGTTGGTATTGGCACCCTCTGGGACAGCCCTGCAGCATGGAAGTGGTGTGTAGTGCAGCGCTTCTGGGTAGATTCTTGTGAAAATTCTGGTTCTGATAAGCATAGCCTTGGCTGCAGTTTCACTGCAGTTAAACTGGAGAGTTTTACTGCCTGTTTCAAACTGGTTTGGAGCGTTACCCTTCAGCGAAGGTGGTTCAAGCGCATAAAGGATGCTGGGCTTGGTGAAACGGTCGATGTGTGTTGTTACAGCTGCAAACCTGAAATGCTTGAATGCTAAAGTGTTTCCTGATCCCTTACCAGCTAATCATAGGAGGCCTGGATAAGATAGACCTGAACGACTGGAAGTCAAACACGCGTCTGAAGCACTGCATGGCAGATAGCAATATCGTGAAGTGGTTCTGGCAAGCAGTGGAAACGTTTGACGAAGAAAGAAGGGCAAGGCTGCTGCAGTTTGTGACCGGTTCGACGCGCGTCCCGCTTCAAGGTTTCAAGGCTTTACAAGGTGACTGGTGTGGAGGCTGAGTTATTCTGTGGTGGGAGAAAGAGATAAAAATCGCGTGGGATTTACCGGCCCCTTGTAGAATATCGGCATGTTACTGGGTAACTCGAGCACTTACACGCTTTAGATCCCAAGGGCGGTTTTACGTTTGTCAGCAGCTCTGCTGACGGCGAACGCTTCAGCTGCTGCTGCTAAGGGTACGAGCTGGTCAGTGTGTCATTGCGTGGCACTGCGTGTCGGTTTTAGCTGGTCGGTCTCCTTCAGCCCTGTGGCCCGGTGTTAGAAACACTGCGTGCAAGCACGCACAGGACTCCAGAGTTGACTAAACAACTTTTGCACCAGAAAACTCTATTCCTTTCATTGTTTGGCAACAAATCATTAGGCTGCAAAACAAGTTCCTGAAAATTGCCGGTTGTTGCCATCGGAAAAGGTGGCAGTGTCTAGGCTGTTGTGCTTCTCCTGGTAACGTTCTGCCTGTTGGCTGACGGTGAACTGACGTTCAGAACTGAAATCCGTAGTTCTGTTTTACAAGGAAAACCTTCACACACTTAAATCTTTTCATTTTTGAAGGTGCAACTTTGTTAATGTAAAATTTAGCAGCTTTCCAAAACGCTGGTCTGCAAATTCCTTGTCGTGAACAGCCCCGTCCCTTCATCGGCTGCACATTTAGCCGATGACATGCTTATGTCTGCAGCTGGGACTGTAATTTTCTCTCCTGCCTTTTTATAAAGGCAAGATATACACAGATATATATTTTATATGTATTTATAGGTCATATAAATATATATCTTTTATAGCTAGCAAAATCTGTGTGCATGCATGATGTTCTGTTGAAGTGCATTAACTAGAATGTCTGTCTGTAAGGTTCTACAGGCGCTGCAGGACCCAGACTGTTTACCATCCATTTAATAGATGCAAACACAGACAACCTTCCAAAAGCCCATACTTGGTAAGATGAAAACATTCAGCGTTCCCTGCTTGCTTTCCCTTGGTCTTGGTTTGAAGGAGTCATCTCTGTTTGCCCTGGGTATGCACAGGTGACTCCACGTGTGCTTTGCCAGCCTGGAAATACCTGTGCTCTGCAGCCAGCACAATAATCGACTTTTCTTCTTGTAGCTTGTTTTGTCTCCTGTACTGTCTGTGCGTTTCGTTTACCCGGAGCAGATTGTTCTGCATAGTGGGATGTTTGTAAGTTTATTTCTACGCGTTCAGCCAAAGTGCTCACCGGGAAACGACTCGCAGTCCTCATGCGGGATTGCACAGAATAGTTCTGGCTGGAAAACGCGGGAAAGGCTGTTGGTAGAGCGTGGGCACAGAACCGAGCTCTTGGATGGACGTGTCACTCCGTCAGACAGGAAATCATGTCGGGGAGACCTTATCGCAGCCTCCCAGTACCTGAAGGGGCTACAAGGACGCTGGGGGGTGCTTTTCACAAGGGCCTGTAGCGACAGGACAAGGGGTAATGGGTTTAAACTGAAAGCGGGGAGATTGAGATTAGATATCAGGAAGGAATTCTTCCCGCAGAGGGTGGGGGGCACTGGGACAGGTTCCCAGAGAAGCTGTGGCTGCCCCATCCCTGGCAGTGTCCAAGGCCAGGCTGGATGAGGCTGGGAGCAACCTGGGCTAGTGGAGGGTGTCCCTGCCCATGGCAGGGGGTGGCACTGGATGATCACTAAGTTCCCTTCCAACCCAAACCACTCTGTGATTCTGTGATTCATTCTATGACTCTATGATCATGTCAGCAGCAGCACCATCATCTGCAGGCAGAGCAGGGGCTGGGCCTCTCTGATCTCTTGCTTTACTTGCGAGTCCCCTGCATCTGCCTCCTCCCAAACGCTGCCCTGTTGCGTCGCACCCCCCTGCTGCAGAAGCACGGCCGGTCTGCGTCCTGCCTCCTTTGGCCACTGAGGTTTTCTTTGACTTTTACAAACCCCACCTACTGCTGTTGTCAATAAATGCTGTCGGTTCATATACTGCAATGTTGCTCTTTCACCTCCAGCTTTAACCGGATTGACATTCCGCCTTACGAGTCGTACGAGAAGCTTTATGAGAAGCTGTTGACAGCTGTGGAAGAGACATGTGGGTTTGCTGTGGAGTGAAAAAGCAACCAAAGGCAACAGACGCTAGCTCATGGACCACCAAATCAAAAGCTAGAAGAAGCTTGCTGTGAACTTCCTGCTAAGCTGTCTGAAGCATCGGAACTCTAGGCAACTTAGAGATGAGGCCGTTTCCCTTCCGCCGCTGGTGGATGAGGGTGGGGGTAGGGGCTTTTGTTGGTGGTTCCAACTCTGTTTTTCTCCCCTTTGTTACAATAACCCCTCCCCTCTTCTTCCATCCCCCGTAAAAAACGAAACGCCGCCAAGTTCAGCGTTTGGCTTTGGTTACACAGGGAATTCTGCTAGATTTGTAACACATATTGTGATAGGGTCGGTGACCTGTGGGGGTTTTTTTAATAGGAGAATCAAAGCGTAATGAAGAATGAGCTTGATTTGCTGAGCACCTGCCACTGGTAGGTCTACCCGGCTAGTTTGTCTGAAACCAAGCTTGAGCCCTTGTAGAGGGCGGTGGGCGCAGAGTGTCTGACTGGCACTGGAATTTGCGTTGCACATTTTAAACACCTGTTTAAAAAGTAAACTTCTAGCAGAAAATACCTCCATATGAACATTGAACTGAAAGGAAAAGAAATCCAAGCTCTGCCTTAGCAGGAAGCTCCCAGTGGAAGCTGTGGCTCACCTTGAGAAAGTGAAGGAATCTGGGACAGCTTAACCGGTATTGTATGATTTCTTTTTGGTTGTCCTGGCTGGAATCTTAATTGTTTTGCACATGAAAACGATGATTTCCTCCTGCAGAATTACTTCCCGTAGTTTGTTCGGATGTAAGTCCCTTGCGGAAGAGAAGCCTCGTAAGGAGGAGACGGGCTAAAGCTCTGTTCAACCCCAAAGCTGTGATTTCTGTGCCGCTGTTTTACCCGAAACGCGTTTGTCCGACTTCAGCTTCCGAGACTGACGTGGAAATGGCAAAAAGCGAAGTTAACAGGGTGGACTTGTGTTGGGAAGTTTTTGGCCTCGGGCAAGGTTTCTTTGGAGGCTGAGGTGAAAGGGTAACTGTAGAGTGAGCACGTTTTGAACGCTACGGAAAGCTGTCAGAAGGATTTATGACTTCAGTTCTGTAGGGACAAAAATTTCTCCAGAGAGCCATATGAGGCTACTTTTTTTTTTTCTTTTCAAATATCTGAAACTAATATTAAAAGATTTGTTCTCTAACACAGCGCTAAAACGACTTCCCAGGGGAAACAAAAGCAAATCGGAAACCTGAATCGCTAACGTTTTTTCCAGTTTGCGCACCAGGACGAGACGCTGTTTTGAGTAACTCGGCTTCAGCGAGACCCCGGTATCCGTCGATCGCGTCTGAACCGAGGTAAAGCGGGCTCGCTTGTACAGGATGGGGTGGTTTTTTGGTTGGCAAGCCCGATTTCTAGAGCGACTCGTTACTGAAACATTTAACAGATGTCATGTTTATGGGATAGTGCGTTGAAATTCAGCTTGTGGGTAAGAGGTCGTTCGTAGGTGACGTCTCCTGGAATACTTCTATTTTGTCTTTTTAATTGAATTTGATAATAGCTTTAAACTGTGATAGGACAGAAAGTAGACACTTGTCAAAACCCTGGCATCCTTCTCTGTTTGGTTTGTGCTTTTCTGGTTTTGGGTTTTTTTTCCATTGACCATAATCCTTGTGATTTGTCGTTGGGAGTAAGGATTGCATTGGAGGTGTAAAATTGTACCATATTGTGAGATTTGCACGGGGTGAAGATGCTCACCTGAAGATGCTCATCCTGCAGGACTGTACAGGAGGGGCGTGTTTAGACCCATGTTCTGTAGAAGTCTTTGTGGCACTTGGGGACCGGTTTCCACAGTACTGGTTGTTGGGGGGTGTGTGAAACTGTGTGACTCTCGGAGAAAGGAGAGGCGATGCATCTGTACGGTCTTGGGCCGAGTAGCAGAATCCCCGCAGCCCTGGCTTTTCCGAACGGCTGCGAAGTCGTACCTGTTCGTAGAGTGTGTTTAATCCTTTCAGTACGTTTGAATGTGCAATAAACCAGTCAGATAGGAAAAAATGCAAAATGGATTATTGCCCAAAAGCTTTGCATGCAGTCTCATGTGGATTTTTCACTAAAAGAGTTTAAAAAAAAAAAAAAAACAAACCACACCAACAAAAACCCAAACCCAGATACTAAAGCCCACCACTAACAAAACCCCTGTCGCGCAAGCTCAGCGTGCAGCACGGCTGGCTCAGCGTGCAGCACGGCTGGCTCAGCGAGAACCCAGCGAGGCGAACGTAGAGGCCCTTGGTTTGGAGAGCCGTAGGTCAAGTAGCTTTATGTCAACGGCGCGGTTGGCATATGGTAGTTCCTAATGTCTTTGCTAGGTCAGTGTTTTATTGAATGCACAAAATAAGAATAGGCAAGGATTGTTGTTTTGAAGAGTCCGTCTGTTTTTTGCTGTATTTAAAAGCCCTTGTCAAGGTACCTCCTCCACGCTGACGGTGACGAGAGTCGGGCAGTCTTTTTAATCACTTCAGTTCTCAAACAGCTTCACCACCTCTCCCATCGTGTTGTCTTTGCAATTTTGTGCCCCTTCAGCGGCGACGAAGGCGTTTTCTGTGTCGTTCCGTACATGCGTTTGAGGCAGGCCTTAAACTGGTTGGAGGGAGGAGAAGGCGGCGAGGCAGAACGGGTTTTAAGGGATGGCTTGTTCTTCCCGTGGCTGGCGCCAAGGCCAGGGAAGGGTGAAATGCAAACGGGACTTCGCACGGCTCGAGCCGCTGACTGCCTGGGGCCTGGGGAGCTGTTGGGATAACCTCAAGCTGTCCAGATTTGCGTGTTCATTCCCACTTGGTCTGCCAGCACTCGAACTGGTCGTTACTTCTCAAACTTGCCCAAAGAATAACATCAAGTCTGCTGTTCGTTTCGTCATTACGCGTTCCGCCTTGTGCACGGATGCTCTTGGATCTGACCTGAAGGAAATACAAGGTACGGTGTGTCTTTTGTTCCTGTCCTGAAGGCAAACGGGAAAGCCGGTCCCTTGGCACAGACCTTCAGTGCTTGCCCCAGTACTGCTCATCAGCCTACACTATGCTCAGGGATGTAGGAAACCACCACTTTGCTCGTGTTTTAAATCGGGAAGAAACGAGACTGTTTCACGGACATTAGAGTTAACTTGGGCATTACGCTAGACGAGACCCTGCTTCAAAAAGGCTGCTCGACGCTGCGGACGGTGAAATCGGCGTTTGCTCAGCAGTATGGACTTGGTTCAAGTCGAGGTGGTTGTGAGATCCAACGGATTTTGTAAATCAGTGATCCGGCCACCGGGCCCTCTGGAGCCGGTGCCCAGGTTCAGGGCGGTGTGGCACAGCAAGTTTCCCAGAAACACAGTATGGATCTGGTTTTTAATTTGTTAATTATTTTTTTGTTGTTGTTGTTGTTCCTCAACCACTTTATAATGTATTTTTTTAATTTATTATTTTGTAATGTCATGTTTAAGTATTGCTGCTATCCTTGTTATTCTTCCCACTGTTTTTATTGCAGATTTATTTTGTGAAAGTTGTACACTAATGTTCCATTTTATGTCTAAATCAAAGTATTTAAAGAAATACTAGTTCTATTTAATGTGGTTACGGAACCAGCTGGAATAAACAGTGATTGTACAGGAGGCTGGACCCAGGAGGTCATGTTCATTTTTGTTACATATGCAATAAACTCACAACTTTAAACTCTTGATAGACACCATTCTGTGTGTGAAAATATGTATGGAAGTCCCGGGGAAAACTGATTTGCTCTGAATTCCAGGATGTGGTAGCGCTGTGCTTAGCCGGAGAGGGGGGTGGAGGATAGCGGCAGAGCGCTAAGGGCTGCGGCAGCGGAAAAATGCTGCTGTCGTTAAGATTTCCGTGGCTCTGCAAAACACTGAGGAAGGTAGAAGAGACAAAACCCAGTTTGTTAGAGTTCAGGGCGGTGAAGCCGCCCCGGCGTGGGCAGCGACCGGTCTCGTGTGACTGCTGAGCGGTGGGGTCTCCCGCTGACGCTGTCCGAGTACCAGCATCTCTGCACTGGGATCCTGGCTGCGGGGGGCGGAAAGGCAGCTGACGTAACGGGTCTGTGTGGACAGCCCTGAATACGGTCCCCCTTTCCAGGTAGAACACCGAGTTTCAGTATTTCTTTTACTGCTTAATTACCAGCCTTAATCATTTTCCTTTCTTACCTTACTCGTCCTGTTAGTTTTCCAAAACCTCATTTTTCAGGAAAGAAATTCTGACACCCCCCGCTTAATGAGAGTTGGGGAAGGACTCATTAATGCTGATGAATCTGCTTTCCTGTTTGGTTCAGGGTTGGTTTTTTTTAATTAGTAGTGTTTTGCAGGTGAAGACAGACAGGTGCGGCTCTGAGGACGGCGCCGGCAGTGACCACCCAGCGCTCGGCGTCGGTGTGCGCGGCAGCAGAGCCTGCCCTCTCCGAACCTGCCCGCTGCACTTTCTTTAATCTGTGCATCTATTTTTTTTCAAAGAGGGGAGAGGAAAATTCCCTATTTTTTACTCTTGGAGTAACTCCACGGTACGACCGAACTCACCAACGTACAACAAGCCAACAGCCGTGGAGCTGGTTTGCCCACCCCCTCGCTCCAGCCGGCAGCAGGGGCTTGAACTACTTCTGCGTGATGATTCGGAGCAAGAAATGCCGTCGGTCCCTCAGCGCTCTCACACGCTGCTCCTTTAGGTTTTCTTTAATAAGTACTTCCTGGGAAGTATTCCTGATTTCTGGTAGCCTGTTGGTACGCGGACACAGCCAAGAGAAAAGGAGGATTCCTGCTCCAGTGGATTCGCTGCACCGCAGAGGGGTTGCCGTAGGACTCGTGCACTATGTGAACCTTCTGAAGACACGATAAAAAATTGATATTTCCCTGAAGAAATCTTCCAGAGCTCAAGGCCGTCTCCTTTATGGAAGCTTGGCACGTCCAATTCCTCGAGTTACATCTTCTGGCCTCCACCTCTTCCTGCAGGACGGACGAAACCGGACGATGAGCGCGAGCACTGGTCTTGTAGTGGCAATTTCCTTCCTGATTCACGACGCTGCTCCCGCGTCCCAGCGCACTCTGCCCGCCTGGGGACAGGCAGCCCCTGCCCACCATGTGTACTTCAACAGGACACAGCAGAAGGGGCTTTAATTCACAAGCAAACCTCTCCGTGTTGGCTGTTGGCGCTTTACGGCTCGCTGCCTGGCTGAACCCCGCCGCTCTCGTCGGCCTTTCTTTGCCCGTAAATAACCATGGGTGAAAGCCTCCCGGGGTGGCGGGGGATGGAGGAGGGGATGCTGCCCCTCTTTCCGGCCACGCTAACTCAAAACAAGGCGAGAAAGGGGGTGTTAAATGTATATAACCCTTCCGCAACCTCGCCACGACTGGCTGGCCGGCCGATGGAAACACCCACCCACCCGCTTTCGCGGCGGGCCCCCTCCCAGCCTTGGGGTATCCCTCCAGGGAATCGGCCCCTGTCGCTGGACCAGGACGCTGCCGCGTTGCACAGACGAGCACTGGAAGAAAATCCCCCTGGAGAGCTCGTGGCTGGCCCGAAGATGACGGGAAGGAGTTCAGGCACCAGCGGGTTGAACAGGGTGGACGCTCGCTCACGCCGCAGCCTGCTTACGGCCCGCAGAAGGGCAGCGTGCCGGGGGCAGGTGGCCGCGGGAGCGTCGGGCCGAGTTCGCTGCTCTCCGCCCCTGATGGGCAGGTGCTGAAGAGCTGCCGCAGAAGGGCAGAAGCGAGCCCAGGGCGCGAGAACGGGGCTAAAGATCGCACGCGGGACCTGCTGCCTGGGACGTCCCGTGGCCGGGCTGGGGAAGGTGAGGGTCGATGGATTCTGAGGGTGGTTTTGGGATGGGAACCGGCCCCCACCAATCCCGCACTGGGAAGGAGACAGCTCGAGGGTCCCAGGGAGGCGAGAAGGAGAGTACACGATGCGACCTGCGTCCTTAGGAGCACCGCAGGGGAACACAAAGCTCCTGCCTTCACCCACGCTCGGGGCTGAATTAGCCACGCTGGTGGTGGGGGAAGTAAACCCGCCCTGGTCTGTGGGCAGTGGGGGCACAGAGAGCCCCAGGGCCCTGCTCGAGCCGCTCTGCACCCCAAAACCACACTGACCCCTCTGGAAGGCAGCAGAGCCCTTGCAGGGGACCAGCCTGGGGTCTGGCTGCAGCCCAAGAGGGCCAGGCCTTGTGCCTGGGCTGCTCTGCCAGCAGTGTCAGCACCGCAAAGGGACCGCGCAGCTGCCCCCCACGGCAGGGCACCCCCACAGGGACCCGCCCCCAGGGCAGAGCACCCCCCCAAGGGACACGCAGCCCCCCCACGGCAGGGCACCCCCAGAGGGACCCGTCACCAGGGCAGAGCACCCCCCCCACGGCAGGGCACCCCCACAGGGACCCGTCACCAGGGCAGAGCACCCCCCCCATGGCAGGGCACTCCCACAGGGACCTGTCACCAGGGCAGGGCACCCCCACAGGGACCCGTCACCAGGGCAGAGCACCCCCACAAGGGACACGCACCCCCCCCCACGGCAGGATACCCCCACAGGGACCTGTCACCAGGGCAGGGCACCCCCCCAAGGGACACGCAGCCCCCCCACGGCAGGGCACCCCCAGAGGGACCCGTCACCAGGGCAGAGCACCCCCCCCACGGCAGGGCACCCCCACAGGGACCCGTCACCAGGGCAGAGCACCCCCCCCATGGCAGGGCACTCCCACAGGGACCTGTCACCAGGGCAGGGCACCCCCAGAGGGACCCGTCACCAGGGCAGAGCACCCCCCCAAGGGACACGCAGCCCTCCCATGGCAGGGCACCCCCCTAAAGTACCCGCTACCCCATGGCAGGGCACCCCCCCACCCCTAGGAAACACGTGCAGCTCCTTGCCCCGCCCCTTCCTCTCAGGCCCCGCCCTCTTCCCCCGAAAACACCGCTCGCCCGGAAGGGGGCGGGGCGAGTCGCCGGGAGGACCGCCCCCCCGCCTCTATGGTAGGTTTGCCGAGACGGAGCCGTTCGTGCTGCCCGTCTCTCCCCCGCCGCCGCTGCTCTCTATGGTGCGGGGCGGGGCGGTCACGTGGCGCGGGCCGGCCGGAAGCAGCGGGGCAGCGGCGGCTAAATGAAGCGGGGCCGGAGGGGCGGCGGGGGCGGCTGGGCCTGGTGAGTGCTGTGGCCCGGGAGGAAGGGGGCGGCGGGGGAGGGGCTCGCTCCGGATGCTCCGGGTTCCCCGCCTCGTCCCCCCCTGGGCCCTGCCCGCCTCCTCGGCGCGGGGGGGGTCCTGCTCCCCGCTGTGGTCCTGCCTCGCGTGTCCCCCCCTCAGGGCCGGGGTCCTTCCCCGCTACCGCACCCCGGGGCCGGCTCCGCTGCTCTCTCCCCTCCGGGCCTGGCCGCCGCGAGGCCCTCCCGGCCCCGGGGTCCCGCTGGAGTCCCGTGTGTGTCCCCAGCGCGGGGGGGGGGGGACACCCGGGTACAACTCCCCGTCGCCGCTCTCCGCGGGCTCTTCCCCGGCTCGTTGCAGGTGCCCCGGGCGGTGTGTTTACCCCCGGGGGGGGGGCACCAGCCTCCGCTCCGGAGCCGCTGCGAGCTCGCGCCGCGGCCCTGCCCCCCCGTCTTGTTGTGGAAACACCCGGTGCCGTCGGGACACCGTGGCATTTGGGGCATCTGCTGTGGGAGCTGCTGCAGGAAGGAGACCCAAAACACAGCTGTCCTCGGGGCTGAGGGATCCTTCTCCTCCTCCGAGCGGCTTCGGGCGCTGGCTCAGCTCGGTGGGAGAGAGCGAGCGCTGGAGGACATGGCATGAGTACGAGGCGGTGTCTGAAGGGTGTTGCTGGCTCTGGAGCGGCGCCCAGCCCCCCGAACGGTTGAGGAAAGCCGGGTTTTCACACAAAACATTGGGTGGCTGAAGAGTTGCAGCTAACTCCAGCGCGTCGAGCGTGAGCTCGGCTGGGCAGTGTGCCCGCACGCTGGTTTGGGCTGGGCGAAGCGCGGGCTGGCTTAGAAAGTCACCATCGTGTGTCGAGTGTCAGCACCTGGTTTGGGCTGGGCGAAGCGCGGGCTGGCTTAGAAAGTCACCATCGTGTGTCAAGTGTCAACGCTCCCGCACCCTGGTTTGGGCTGGGCGAAGCGTGGGTTGGCTTAGAAAGTCACCATCATGTGTCGAGCGTGAGCTCGGCCGGGCAGTGTGCCTGCACACCAGTTTGGGATGGGCAAAGTGTGGGTTGGCTTAGAAAGTCGCCGTTGTGTGTTGAGCGTGAGCTCGGCCGGGCAGTGTGCCTGCACACCAGTTTAGGATGGGCGAAGCGTGGGTTGGCTTAGAAAGTCGCCGTCATGTGTCAAGCGTGAGCTCGGCCGGGCAGCGCGCCCGCACGCCGGTTTGGGCTGGGCGAAGCACAGGTTGGCTTAGAAAGTCGCCGTCGAGTGTCAGCACTCCCGCACGCCGGTTTGGGCTGGGCGAAGCACAGGTTGGCTTAGAAAGTCGCCGTCCCCGTCCCGTGGATCCGCTGGCTTTGCATCCGCGCTCGCTGGAAGCCCTGCGAGGCTGTTGTGCGGATAACAGCCGCTTGTGCCGGCGGGTCCGGCCCGGGAGGTGTTTCTTTTCATCTCACCTTGGCTTTGTGATCTGAAGCGTTGCGTTGGGATGTCTTCTAATACCGTATCTTAGAGTCTTACGGGAAAATACCGGGAATGCAGCTTTCAGGCAAACGAGCTCAGTTGTCGATGCTTCTGCTGAGCTTCCTTAGAGCTCCTCAAGGAAGGTTCCGTTTCTCACGTGCCGTGTTACGGTTCGGTCGCTGTCCTGAGGCCTCTGTAGGATTAAGGAGAAAAGCTGATGTTGCTGTTGTGCGCTTTTATTTCCGTCATCGAGGCGTGATGCTGAGGGACTGTAGCTTGGTTGTCTGCGCTTCTCACAGCGTCTCTTGTGTTTCTTTTCCAGCTTGCTGACTGCTCTGCAGAACAGGAGGCTGCCCTTGCTCTGTTTCAGGCAGCAGTCGTGAGAGCAACAGCTGACTGCCTCGGTGGCCGCAAGGCACGGGCAGCATCAGTGCGAAGGCCTGCGAGCAGATAGACCCCCGTTTCTCTGTTCCGCTCTGCAGTTCGTTCCTTTCTTGCCATTCCTGCCATCTGCAGTGACGTACTTCGGAGCCGTTGCGGGTTTCCAGCGGTAGGAGTGGAGGAGAAGGAGGCAGTTCCCAGTCCGGTGGACAGACTGGACTCTGCGTGCTCAGTGACAAAGTGGCCTCCTCCTGCTCTCAGAGGGGATGGCATAAGGGCTCTTTTCTTCCAGCCACCTGTTTGGGAAGTGCAGGGGGTGTGGGGCGCCCGCCACTCTGCAGAGCCAGACCTTGAGCCGGTTCCGGTACGTCCCTGTACAGGTACCGTGCTGGAGGAGCGTGCGGCACAAACCCTACGGTGGAACCCGTTTTCTCTAGGACTAGCAGGATTGCAGGGACAGCTGTTAACTTCCAGAACTGTGGGATTTACAGCTTTAATCGGAGCTTGTCATTTCTAGGACTAATGCCGGGCAAAAATTCCACTGTCTCACATCAGGCCTTTCGATATTGTAAACATCTTAATAGATTTCATGTGCGGGGTGTGACGAGATGTGAATCATAAACAATCGTCTTGACAGGAGCTTGTGCCTGGAACGCCAAGACGTGGGAAAGGCCTCGGACCCGCTTCCTGAAGAACTGTTAGCCTGCCTGGTAGTGCTGCGGTTTGGTAACGAGCCTTCATCCATCTCTTTTTCTTTCCTTCCTAGGATGTTTTCCTGTCAGCCTGGCTGCAGGAATCCTTCTCCGGCAACTCAGGGCACATCTAACGCTTCCCGCAAGAGCAGTTGGGGCGAGCTTTGCTGATGATAAGGTACATTCTGGTTTCCAGCAGGGTGCTGACAGCCTGTTACTGGACTTGTGTGTCAGAAACTGCCTCGGAAGTCCAGATTCCTGGGTAGTCCGCGCTTTGTCTGCCTGAGAATGCAGCGGGTGTTACTGCTGCCGGCGAGCTACGGTCGCTGGCAGAATGGTTGGTGCTTTGAAATTGGACGCAAATTGCTAACGAGACCCCCGTGGCAAAAATAGGTGGAGTGAACACACAACTCCGGCTACGTGGGCGCGGCTGGAGAGAGGCAGGAAGCGTATCTTGGGGGCCAGGAGCCGATTAGCCAACCCAAGTGCGAGCGACGTGGAGCCCTTCGGGCGTTGTTTAGTGCCTGCTGGAAGAAGCTCCCATTCATTAATTTGGAATGGGTGTCTTATTTTTATTTCCTTCTTTTTAAAGCCATTGTGAGCGGTTTACTGTGTCACAGCGCCGGCAGCTCGGCGCGGCCACGGGCGTCGGGGCTTGCCGCCGTCTGCATTCTTTTTGGGACAGTCAGGACTGCGACGCTAATTCCCCTCGTCAGAAGCTTGGGTTGGTTGGGTTGACTTTTTTTTTTTTGCACGTGGATTTGGTCTGGAGCTATTTTAAGTCTCCATTTAAAATTATTGAATTCAGGCATCTCCTTAACTACTTAAAGCAGAGGCGCTGATAGTCTCAGAAGCCTGTGCGTGCGCTACCATAGTAGTGTTTCCTATCGCTGTTGGTAAGCGGGTGGGCGTTTCAAGCTGCTACACCTAGCTTCGGTTACTCTCGGTAGGATCTGTCCCCCACAGGGGGAGGTACCTTTTTTTAACACAGTGAGCAGTGGGAGCTGAGACCCGCAGCTGTCTCGGGACACTAACTACCTTCCAGTAGCAGCCCAGGAGATAAGGTTAGCTGTGTTTGAGCTAAGTAGCATCCTGATCAGCTTGGGTCTGGGGAGAAGTAGCTTTGTTTTAAGCAGGTTACTGGGACAGGGGATTTTGGGAAGGGTAGGCAGGGAGAGCAGGGAAAAAAAAGAGGAAAAGGGCCACTTAGCAGTGTCCTGGTGGCGTGAATAAGTTAATGCTTGCCACAGCACTGAGATGTGAGGTAATAAAGAATGTCTTACTGAGCTGGGATCATCTCGCTCTCAGCAGCCTTCATGTTGCTTTTATAGAATTTCAGGTTTATTTTGGACTATCTCAGGAGGGATGTTTTTCCTCTGGGTCAGCGCTGCAGTGCTTGCTGTGGTTTTAAATTCGTAACGATCCTTGAGAAAGCTTAATTCCTGAGGACGAGAAATCCCGTTCCTTGTGAATGACACCTTTCTTCCCATTACAGCACTGCCGTGGTTCCTCCCCCGTGTTGGTGAGGGCAACTGTCGGCGTCTGATCAAGTGGAAAAGGAGCTGGGCTCTGGGGAAAGATTTCTGCGTGGGGCAGCTGTTGCCCCGAGTCACAATGCCGCCTTGTAACGTTCCCAGCCCGGGTCGGGAGGAATTTAAACTTGAGATGTGGCTTCCTCCCTGGGTCTGGGGGGAGCCCGACTCCTCTGCTGAGAGCAGCAGTGCCTGTCGGGTCACAGGGTGACTTTTGGAGGCTGTCGTCATCACTCGTAACGAGAAGCAACTGAAATAAATCGGAGAGCGTTTGCAGGTGTCAGGGTGACCTGACGTGTTTTCAGTTGGCGCGCGAGGACGAGTGCGGTGGTGCTCACGCTCAGTGCTTTCCCCTCTGAGGAGCCAAGCTGCTGTTTGCGTTATTTAGGTAAACGTTTGGACAAGATCCGTGGGGACATCGTGTGATGTTACTCTCTAGTCTGAGGAGATCAGGTGTGGTACTAGCTAGAATCTTTGTTTGGGGAATACAGGGGTGGAAGATGGCCTCGAGTAATGTATTTGGTGTAAAGCAGCTCTCGCACAAGGCTCCTGCCCTGCTCTGTCAATGCTGACCGGCTTTTCCCAAGCGGTGGGCGCTGTCATTGCTGGTTCCCAGTTGGAGAAAGGAAGGCAGCCCTTGGCCGCCTGCGGCCTTTGCAAAACCAGAGACAGGAACAGGTTTACACCTTTACTCCCTAATACCATCCCCAAGACGCGATGCGTTTTCGTTTGGTGGAGGGGGGAGGGCAACCTCTCTTGCTTGAAGGTACCCGAGGGCCGGTAGCAGAAGGGGCACTTACCCACGTACGCGATGGCGCTGGATAAGCACGTTACCGCGGTGGAGCGGGCAGCGATGTTGATGGCCGCCCGCAGCGGAGCGGCGATGCTGCCTAGGCGACGTCCCCGCTCTCTCCATAGCGTACTGTAATGCGATTTGAGGAAGATGACAGCAGCGGCGTAACGGGGGAGGCAGGAAGAGAAGCTTTTTCTGCCTTGCAGGAAACCAGCAGCACAGGGTGTTTCGTACCTCGCCTGCTGCTGGGATTTCCAGCTCCACATGAAGACGACCAGGACCCACTAGCAGCAACCGGGCTGGTGTAAATGGTTTACGTCCTCTCTGTATTGTTAAACTGGAATCCTGTTGTAGTGGAGCAGGCTTCATTGTGTGTCAACTGGGAGGTGCCCTCGGATCAGTCAGGACTAGCACAGACCAGCTCGCAGGGGCTGGAACGCACCTCCGACTGGAGCACGGTGCCTGAAGCGCTCCTCAGCGTCGTGGGTTTATGTTTGTTTAGCAGCTCGTGGCTGCTTTTCCCGACCCTCTGTCCCAGATGATAAATAATCTGATGTCGTACGGCTGCAACACCCAGGGAAAGAATTTATATTCTGCGATGTGAAGGCTTAAACGGTGTTGGACACTTGAGTGCGATGACTGAGGGGTAGGCGTGCACGTTCACTGCCCAGAAAGAGTGGGTCCTCGGCGAGTGGTCTGACTGCAGCCTGTGTGACCTCTTGGCTGCGCTCAGCGGCTTTCTTAGTCTTGCCTATGCAAAGTGTTTGTTTCCCTTGAAGTGAAATTGTTGGGTGCCTGTCAGTCTCCTAAATCTCCATAAGTGTGGGTCTGGAGAATTAATGTTGCTTTTTAGCTGGCCAGCTGATAACTCATTCACTTGTGAACTGTAATAGTCTCAGAAGTGAATAATGCTGGATGTGGAGCATCTCTAAATCTGGCCAGGATCCGTTTTCAGTTCTGAGGTAGTGGAGCGCTGACCTCGGCTACAAACCCTTTGATTTTTTTTTTTTTTTTATTGCTGTTTTAACACATTCAGCTTAAAGCCTGCGGCAGCCACCGCCACGTGGCGTGGATGAAGTCAGGCTGGACAACTGTCATGAGCCTGGAAGCCTGCCCTCGGTTTCTGCTGCGAGAGCCTGCTTGCTGGGCTGGAATGGGTTTGGCCGTAGGGCTAACGTGTGGCTGCAAGCAAAACAAAACCTGGCGTTACAAAAACAGTTGCTGGCTGGCTTGAAAATCTTGTAACAACTGGTCATCTGCAGCGCTTGAGCGGTAAGGACGTAGTTACCGTTATTTGGATGGTGGCAATCCTTGCTGGGTGCAGTAAGGCAGCTTTTTTTACTCTTTCCAGCAGGAATCTGTGCAGAGCTCGGGTACTGCACATGCCTTGCGAGGTTTCCAGGGCTTGTTTCACTGCACAGTGAGCTTGGCCTGTTGGCTCAGTATGGCTCTAAGCTGGCTCTTGTACGTATTTAAGCCCTTGAATGAACGTGTAAGCGCATCTTTCAAAAGTGGTGCCTGATTGTTAAAGGAGAGACCTCTCGAGCACTCGTACACCACCCGTGATTGCACACTCGCCACCCGAGTCCTTAACTGCCGTGACCAAAGTCCCTTCGCCACAGGGAACTCCAGAGAGCTGACGGCTGCCCCTTCCCACTCCTGTCACAACCACACTCTCACCCTCGAGAGCTTCTCTCCTTCCAGGGTTCCTGCAGCAGAGTCTCAGGTATCAAATCTTATTTTAAACAAAATTATTCAGCTGGTACAGCAAAAATCAAAAATAAAAGCTCAGGCTGGGTGCAAAGGAATTCCTGGGCAATTGCACCCTTACTAGCCTAGCACCCACCCCTCACGCCCCTTCTCGGTCCAGTGGTGATTCTTTTTTTTTGGTCTGGGGTCTTCTAACACCTTACTGGTTTCTCTGTCTGTCTTCAGGCAGGCTGTTGGCTGTTCTCATCATGTTTTTGGTTGTAGCCTCCTTATCTTCTGCTTTGAGCTTCTCGGGTACCTGCTTGCTCTGCCAGACTAAACTTGGGCTAAGCACTACTTGGCAACAACAAAACACGGGTGTGTTATCAGCTGTATTCTCACACCAAGTCCAAAACACAGCACTGTACCAGCTACTAGGAAGAAAATCAACTCTGTCCCAGCTGCAAACATGTCGAAGTGGCAATTTGCAGCTTGAGGCCTGAGGCTTTAGCAAATCTGGCTACTTATGCTAAGTTAGTAATGAACAACAGTATGCCAAGTTACTTGACGTTGTGCTGTAACCCCGGTGTCCTCATGCTAAATGTTGGAGCAATTCATTCGATTTAAAACTTAAACCAAACAACTAGTGTTCCTTAAGGCTGATATTCCTTAACACTCATCTTGGTGTGGTTGAGTGCGGGTTAGGGACCTCGGCTCTGGCATCGTGTCAGCTGTTAGGCTGCAGTTTAAAATCTCCCCCTTCTTGCAGTTTATTTTAGTGTCTTATTTCTGTGCTCCCAGTTACGCTGTGGTGGATGTGTGAGAAAAGGTATCTGATCTGAATCCTAAGAAAAGGTTTCCCAGGGCAATTCTTCCCAAAGCCTTAACAAATGGCGGTGGAGCTCAGCGTGCGAGGAGGTGACAAGCCGTGGCGTGGCAATGCGACCACCTTAAGCAGGTGTTGCAGTGAAGCCCTTCTTAACATGAAGCCACGGCTTCTGGCCACCACTGACCTTGAAATTATGGCAAGTGCAGGTGCTTAATGTGGCTCAAAAAAAAGGGTATGGCTGTAAGAAGCGGAATATGTGACCTGTAAGGTCATTCTTTTTTTTTTTTTTTGGGGGGAAGTGTCTAATTCTGGGATGTTTGACACCTAGAATGGTTGGTGGCAAACTTCTGAGTCGATACTTCTGAAAGTACTGTGCAGGTTGACACAGAAACCTTCCTTTTTGCTAAGGTGGGCTTGTGCACTGAGTCGTGGGTTTTCTTCTTCCTCCTGTGCCACCTCGGGGTCATGTCTGAGCTTTTACATTGTCAGCACCTGCGGGAGATGAAGTGAGGTGTGCTTTGCAGACCGCAGCCGTCCTTGAAAGCAAAGTTTCTTGTGATAAATTCAGGTCACATTTAAAAAGAAAAATCAAATTCCCCTTTCCTTTCCACACTTGCTCCTGGTTGTACACCATGTTTTCTTCTGGAATACAACTTCCCAAGTGCAGCTTAGGTGTTTGTTTCCAGGGCTGGTCTGCTGAGCAGCAGCTGCACATCGAGGATGCCATCGCAAGCCATCGATCCTTCATGATTTTAAAGTCATCTGGCCGTTACTGCAACTCAAACTGACTCTTTGTGCTTTCCAGCCCTCTTGACTTTGGTCCCGTTAGTCCCTCACTGCTGCTTTTAAACATAACAGTTTGCTGGTTCTGTGCAGCCTCTCTCTTGTTCTTGCTGCGGGTGCCCCCCCCCCCGCAAACGGGGCTGTGAGCGGAGCAGCCTGCTGGTTGCTCCTCTGTGGGAACGTCAGTGCTGTAGCATGTTGGGGTTACTCTAACCAGCAGCCTTCAACTCCCATAGGTCTGTTTCCAGTGAAAAGCGGTGTTTAGATGGTAACCTGAAGGTTCCTGAAGACCTGCATCCAACCTCTTAAATAACATGTTGATTAGAGCCGTGATGGGTACGTGCAGCACCTGGTCGTCCACGGAGCGTGGCTCTTCCAGGCACCGCTGGGTTTAACAGCGCTGCTGCGCAGGGAAAGGAGCCCCTGTCCCCTTCTGTTGGGATACACGTGAGTCCAGGGTGAGAAAACTGGAAGTAAAACTCACCCTGAGAGCAGCGAAGCTGCGAATCGCATGGTTTCACGTGCCCTTCCGTTTCTCCCCACCCTTACGCTGCAAAATCGGAACAAAACGGTTCTTCAAAATGATGGTGTGGGAGATAGGCCGCGAGCCCGAGGAGGCCGGGTGTGCGCGTACGTGCTGCCGAGGCGAAGCACTGAGCTGCTGGTGTCTGGGTTAGGGTTACGCGAAATGCCAAGCTGGCGCTGGTGTGTGTGATGTGGGAGGGAGGTGTTGGGTTTGCACTGTGGATTCGTGCCCATGCTGGAAGTCTGAGGCAGGTGGAGTAGTGCCCTTTACAGGAGCTAATATCAGAGAGGCCTCTTCTTTCCTCAAAGTCTCGAATTTTCACTTTGCTCCCAAAATGATCTGCTTGAGACAATTCCTTTCTAACCAGACTTTGTAAACTGAACTGTGTTTTAGGACTGGAGGAAGGGAGGCAAATGACAGATCCCAAGCTCCCCTCCTCTTGTGCAGGTTTGGATGCATCAGAATTGGCGATCTCATGCTGGACAGAGAGATGGGATGATACGGAGCCCGGTTGTTCGGCAGAAGGACTGACTGGGGTCGTGGGAAGGCACTGAAATGTTCAGCAGTTGACCTTGATGCCAGTCATCAGGGAATAGCTTGAAGGCATCAGAAACTCGCAGCTGAATTAGTAGTTGCCCATTTTTGGAAAACGAGTATGTCTTTCAAAGCAGGCTTTAGAGAAGAGCTCACAGAGCAGAGAGGAGTCTTGCTCTCCGGATCATTGCAGGTGGCCGGGTGAATAAGATAAAGCTGGACAGGTTTCTTTCCTCTTGTACTTTGTGTTAATAGATGCAATAAAAATGGAGGTTGGGTGTTGGAAAGAGATGATTAAATGATACTGTCATCCTAATGGAAGGATGAACTGCAGGTGAGGTTGACTAGAAGTCTGGTGATGTGCAGGATGTTGAGATATCTCCTGTAAGTCCTCAGCTGACCTGCAAAACAGGGATTTGAACTCAAGTAATCCCTAAAAAATCTACTCTCTTGCTGCTCCTGACAAAGCAATTTTCATTGGACTGAAGCAGTGACACACAGATGTAGCTCGTACCCCGTTAATACGCAGCCTCTCCTCTCAAAATACCTTCGGGAGCGCTCCTGGTAATGCTATTGACTCTGAAAATGCACAGCAGGGCTCCGCGCGCCGCTGCAGCGTGTGGTCCTGGCTCTAGCCGCGCGCGGGGTTTCGGTACAGCCGGACAGCCCCGTGCTAGGGAGTCACTGCAGTGACCGCTCGGAGCTCGCAGCAGGCGTGCCTGGGTGGAAAGGGCTGTGCGTGTCTCACGGGGCGGCTTTCCCTCTTGGGGAAGAGAGGGTGAGAAATGGGGAGCTTCAGGGAGATGACACGAAGCTGTGAGTGCTGCCAGAGAAACTTGGAGTCTCCTTGTCCCTCTTGGCCATCTGAACAATGTTCTAGCCTGGAGCACGGCTTCCCCAGCCAGTTACGGCGCTGCTGCAGAGTGGTGACCGCTCTTCTGAGATGTGTTCTGAGTCATGTGTTGCCCGTCTTGTATGGGGAGGTAAACATTTGACTTTGATTTTCTTCCCAGAGAGGGTGGGGGGCACTGGGACAGGCTGCCCAGAGAAGCTGTGGGTGCCTCATCCCTGGCAGTGTCCAAGGCCAGGCTGGATGAGGCTTGGAGCAACCTGGGCTATGGAGGGTGTCCCTGCCCGTGGCAGAGGGTGGGACTGGGGGGACTGCAAGGTCCCTCCCAACCAAAACCAGTCTGTGATTTACATGCCACAAAGCTCTTCTACTGTCATGTTAACTAAAACTTTGGTGTGATGAAATCGGTTCTCTGGCTTTCTGCAGGAGAACTGTGTTACCTGGCTCTTACTGGAGACAAAATCATTCATTGTGGCTTCTGTTCCTTGATTTCTCTCGCATTTCGGGAATGCTGCCTTTCTACGGGGTGTGCGTGTATGTCTGAAATCATCTGGTAGACCAAGGCAGCTGCTGATGACTTGTGCAACACTTCAGGAGTGTTTTAAAACTTAGAAGCCAATTCTGTTATTAAATGATCTTCTGGTACATTGTTCCTCTTCAGTACATACTGTGGATCCAAAAACTGGTGTCCGAGCTACGTGGATGCGCTTGTCATAACTCTACCCCCGTTTTGTGCGCCGAGGAGGGGTTTTGGTGTGATACCTGTAGCCGGTTGTGCCGTTTTCTTGGGAACCGGGCGGTCTTGCCTGCGAGCCACTGCCCACACGCTCCCATCTTCAGGAGGCCAGGGGTAAGGCTTTTGGGCCGGGGGCAATGGTTTTGTTTTGGCGTGGTTTCCCTCCTCTGCCTGAGCTGTGGGCAAGCCTTCGTGCCATCCTGCTCGGCAGAAGCCGTGCCACGGGCCCGCGTTTTAGCCTTTGGCTCCGCTCCTTCGCGAGGTGCGACGCGGCGGTGGTAACCGCCGTGTGCCCGTAGCAAACAGGACTTGCTTGTGCCCGGCGGTTCTTGTCGGGCTTGTGATCCGGGGCATTTCTCATTTTCTGTTGGGGTGATGCTGCTTAACGCGGTGAACCACAGTTAAACCCTCCCCGCTCCTGCGAAGCGACGGTTACAAGGAGCAGCCCCCAGCAAACTGGGAACCCTTTGAAACAGTGAGTCAGGCTGGTTTATTCCCTTCTCCTGTGCTGCTTTTTATTATTCTTTCTTTTTAAGGGCTGAATTTTTAGCTTTTCATTTTGCTGGTTGTCACACGCCATGCATTATTTAAGTAGCTTCTCTTTGTTTTAGCAGCTCGAAGCGAGCCAGGAATTCACCTTGCTCGCAGGCTACCGGCAGACACGTTTGCTGCCCGCAGGCAGGAAGCGGGCGTCGATGCTCTTCTGTCAGTGTAGGTGAGCCAGCGGTGGTGTTGCTGATGGGGGAGAGGCTAAGTACCACAGTGATTTGGTGTTGCTGACATCTCTTTCAAGTTGCTCCTTTTTTTCTATCCTCCCCCCTTTACCCGTTCAGTTGGGATTTCAATTCCTACCTCCCCTGCCGTGCTTTCTGGCTGCTCCTGTTGCCTTGAGCTAGAGCCAGAAAAGAGCACTTTGAGTCTAGTCCCGTCTGGGGTATGTGGGAGTTTAAGATTTCACATGCTTTCAGTAGGGGGAAAAAATACATTACACTGCCTAGGAGGGGGGTCTCCCCTCGACTGTCGCTTTAAATTCCAGCACCGTCTGAAGATGCTCGTGGTAGCACGAACACGAGGTGGAGGGAGCAGTTTTGAGTTCTGCTCCAATTACTGCGGTCCAGAAACGCCTGCATACACCGGGAGTTTCAATATCCGCACAGTACCGATGCTTGCTATTTTTAGGCTAGGCTAAAAATACGTGATGTGGCGTTAGCAGGGATTTTTGAATGGGTTCAGGGAATCCGTGGGGAAGCATTCTGTGTGCACCTGAGACCTGCTGCGCCTCCTAGCAGCCGGTCCGTTGGCTCGTAGTAGTAGTTGGGGCCAGTGGGTTTGTAGATGATATTCTTGCACGTATGAGAAGCTTGTTCGGGAAGTACGTGCGACTTCAGCTGTCGGTCTGGGATCTGGCCTGCTCAGAGAACAGTAACGTGCAAGTCCCTGATGGTCTCTGGGTTTTTTCCAGTAGCCGTTCCGTTAATGGGTGGTTGTCCTCTCAGTTGCTGCAGGAGAAACCTTAACGGGGAGGATTTCGTTGCCTGTGCAGTGAAGCAATGTGGATGTGCAGAGTCATGAGTACATGGAGTAACGTGGAAAACAGAGGGGAGATTTGGTGGAACCGCATCCTCAGCGCAACCACCTTCACCGCGCTGTCAGCGGGTGGCTTCGATGTTATGCCAAGAATCGTAGAATCATAGAACGGTTAGGGTTGGAAGGGACCTCAAAGATCATCCAGTTCCAAGTTCCGGGTCACCCTGATGCTGTGTAGGGGTTCGAGTCCCAAGTCCAGTTTGTGTGTTGTAGTGAAGGTGGGGGTTCTTAAGAGAAAGGACCAAAAAAAGAAAAAAAGGGGGTTACGGTGTATATCTGCCTGCAGCCAGGCCCTTTTTCTTTTAAAAGGGTTCCAGCACCCTGCCCTTGACTGTATTGCAAAAAAGATGATGGTCATGTTAGAGCCTGGTTATAGGTAGCCTTATTCTTTACCTATAAATAGGCACTGAAATCACTGAGGTGGTGTGGGGTAGCTTTTTTCCATCTGTCTTGCTTTTTTACGATGATGTTTATGTAGGGCAAGACCCTAGGGTGGCTTTGATCTTGTTACTTCACATCCTCGGCTGCCTAGTGCTACAAACAGGAATAAACTTCTTATTCATGCCACCAGATGGAACTGGCCCGTGCTTATAGATACTTGTTAAAACTTGAGCTCTGTACTGAGTATTGACAAAATGAATTGCTAGCTCTCGGTGGAAGCTTGGCTTTTACACTCAAAGCACTGCTTTGTTAAGATGGTTGGGTTTTTATGCAGTCTGTTTTGAAATAGAAACATGGGGCATTGCCAGTTCCTTCCAAGCTTGGCTTTTTTATTTGTTGTTGCCTGGACTGTGTATTACACTTAATGCTATTTATTATATTCCCTGCTTTTAAACCACCATGAGTCTTTTGGTGATGCGTGCTCATCCTTCTCATGTACAGGACGGGTAGACAGACCCAAATTTCGGTTCAGATTAGTTCCTATACCTTTTTCTTGATGCTCGAGGTTGAAGTGCACAAGCTCCGCTCTGTGGGAAGCGGAGTTCCCTATGGAGTATACGGTCTTACCGTTGCTCTTGTGACTTACCCTTGTTTTGGATGTGAACAGCCCTGGTTTAGCCAGCACTGGACAAAGCACCATTCCAGCTGTTTGGGAGAAGAATATTTTGGTGACTGTGCTGAGCGTTTGCAGTGTTGACCCAGCCACGTGTACGCACATCGCCAACTCTGCTAATGCATTGTGTGACCCCGTGGGGGAGAAATATCCAAGCCAGGTCTGAGCAGACACCTGTCTGGCCTCGCTCTGCACCGCTTGGTGCTGTAAGGGCTGATTTGTGTCTTTCACGAACATCCTTGTCCCTCCCCAGCCAGTTTTGGAGTGATCCTTCTCCATTTTTGCCTGCCAAGAGGTTCCGTTGCTGAGCGTGAGGCTGGGACCAGGCAGCTGAGACAAGGCGGTCGCTGACTGTGCAGGGGCAGTTGGTTGTGGCAAGGAATGCTTTGTGGGATCAACCTGCTGGGAAATAGAAGTGGGTTTAACTTGATAATTTAATGGGTTTAAACTGACAGAGGGGAGGTGTAGATTAGATATCAGGAAGGAATTCTTCCCGCAGAGGGTGGGGAGCGCTGGGACAGGCTGCCCAGAGAAGCTGTGGATGCCCCATCCCTGGCAGTGTCCAAGGCCAGGCTGGATGAGGCTGGGAGCAACCTGGGCTAGTGGAGGGTGTCCCTGCCCGTGGTAGGGGTGGCACTGCGTGGGCTGTAAGGTCCCTTCCAACCCAAACCACTCTGTGATTCTAAAGTACTGAGAGGTGTAAGGATGGAAAAATGCTCTGCAGGACGAGGTGGGAGCTGTTTGCGAGCATCAGGGTAAACACAACTGTTACAACGTGGATGAGACCTTTGAAAAGGACAGGGTTTTCACCAACTGCTTATGGTGATCCAGCTACTGAGCTCCAGCACCTGTCTGCAGCGATGAGAACGGCGCTTCCGCGCCATCCTGGCAAATAAAGTAAGATTTATTTCTCCTTGCTGAGAAGGCAGAAGCCAAAGAACCTAGTGGAAACAGTCCCAAAATCTGAAGTGTTTTCGAAGCGTCAGTATGCCCACGATAGTCTTGGAGCTGCTTGCTGGAAATGGGGTGTACTGCTGAGGTTTCAGGGCTCAAATACAGGGGTAGTTGTGTATTTGTATTAATGCTGGTTAGAAGAGGCCTCTCCAGTTCCCTGCTCAGTGTCCCACTCACAGGTGGACGGTCACCAGTGCTGGGACGAGGTGAGCGTGGCTGTAGCCAAGCCTCCAGGGTGCCGGTTCCCTCTGGAGCAGGCTGCTCGCAGCACCGAGCCGTGGGGCTGGCACCCTTTGTGCGTGGGAAGGCAGCCTCCCGCCCCGCAGCCAGGAGAGCGCTGCCGCCTCGCTCGCCTACCCCGCCGCCCGCGGCTTTGGACGGGGTCTGTGCAGACCCTTCAGAGCCAGCCAGCTCTCTGCGCTGCGTGCGCTTTGTGAGGGGTGGCTTGGGTTTTGGCTTTAAGTGCCGAATTACGCTGTCCTATTTTTATTATTTTATCCTGTATTTAAAATCTTTTGGCGATGGTCACAACTGGTTCCTCGGCGAGGGATGTAGGTGTGAGTGCAGAGAATGCATCTGAACAGAGCTCTTCGTTTCGCTGTCCTGGATGCAAATCCTGCTCCCTGCAGAGGAAGTAAAGTAGAATCATCGAGGAGGAATTTACGCTGCTCCTGCATACTAGCAAACGGGATTTTAGAGCAGACCCACCATTTTCTTCCGACTTACGCATCAATAAATAGTTAAAAATACAGATTCCTCCTTGCCCTAATAATGAGGTGAATACTTGTCAATAAAAAGGACGTCCCTCCTCGTTCCAGTGGTCAGATTGTGGCTGGAGTTCTGTACGTATTCAGCTGCTCCGCGACAGTGGGAATTGAGAGCTATAAGCTGACGGAGCATAAAATGGAAACCTACTGTTCCCATTGCAGTGATTCCTCTGATCTCCTAATCCTGTTCGGGAGCCTCCAGCCGGCTCATTGTGCTTCTCTCAGAACAGGTGGGGGTAGCAAATTTTAGCCCCAAAAGCTCAATCTTGTGAAGGACCCTGATCTCTGTTGTGCTCTCTTTTTGGTGTGAGAGCAGGTGGCATATCCTGGAATCTGTACCAAACCCTCAGAGAGGAGGGAATGACTTGTAAATCAGGGAAGTCTCCTCTTTAAAATAGCAGACGGTGGCAGGAAAGCGTGCTGGCGAAGCGTGACTTGTTCACGGTGCAGACACAAAACACGCACGTGCACGGCCCTGCCAGCCTTGCGCCTTCCTTCCGACGTGCCCACAGCACGGATGCCGTGGGAGCGAGCTCAGAGCAGCTCTGGTCGCTCTGAAGTTGTGCCTCAGCTTGGTGGCCCACGAGGGAATGTGGGCTCGGATGCTGGTGTCTCCGTTTCAGCGTGTGGCTCCCTTTGCGGTCCAGCTCCCAGCAGTCAGGCTGCCAGGTCTGACCCGTAGCGGCTGCCTGCCTCGTGCTAGCCTTTCCGCAGCACGCGTGCGTGGCATGACTGCCGGCACGAAGGGGGTGGTTGTAAGGACATCAGCCGGTCCGTTGCAGACGCAGGCTGATACTGTATTGCCCTGTGGCAGCTCAGGCAAGTGGCTTTTGCTCCTCTCCTCAGCTAGATGGTGGCAGAAGCAGCGCTATGTGAGTTGATGCGTCAGGTTTCTGACTTCTTGGAAAGAGGAGAAGATCCACATATGGGGAGGGTTGGAGTTCTGGATGGACAGAATTGTGTCTGCCCCCTCCCTGCCTGCTTTCCGTGGTTGTGTAGCTGTAAGCATCACTCTGTCCTCTCCAGAGAGGCTTCTCAGGCCTGACTGCACTCTCCACCCGGCTGCCTGAACTGTCGGAGCAGAAGACAACAGCAACCTGTCTGCTTCCAGGCACTGAGAAGGTGGTACAGAAAAATACCCTCGTGGAGAGGCTGTGCTGGGAAAGCCAGGAGAATCCCAAAACGATCTAGCGGCTTGGTCTTGGGAAAGCTGAATGCTGAATTCAGGGTGCTGCTGAATTCGCCTCACTCTCCTGTTTTCATTTTGTCTTCCAGTTCTTCGCGCGAGCCTGACTGCCATGCCTGGGCACTGACGCTTTCGGGTGCAGCGGTTTAAAATGGCAGAGAGAGGTGGAAATGAAGAAGTCATTAACTTGAACAGCTTCCGTAGTCACAGAGGAAAAGGTGAGTACCGGTTTGTATTTCCGAAACTCTCAGTAAAACTCTGCCTACGAGCAGCAGGATTCACAGATACTAAGCTTGCAGGAGTACTGTTAACGGGAACCTGCACGTGGTCTGTTCTGCCGTGTCCTACGCTGCTCCGTTACTTCACAGCCACCTACAGAAAACTCTTGTATTCTGCTGACGTGCAAAATATTTGGATTGTCTTTCTCACGTTGTACTGCCTTAAGGCAGACCGCTAACTTTTTGGGAATGCCGTGTGGAGGTATTTCAGCAGATCGGAGGGGTTGGTGTTCCACCTGTTTGAGGACCTCGGAGGAGAGAGGCTGGCTCTGTGCTCAGACCCTCCTCGCAGGGCTGTGGGCAATGCCACCCGTTCCTCCAAGAGCGGAATTCCAAATGATGCTTTCTGTGTATGCCTGAAAGGTGATAAATGAGTATTCATGGGCACTTGTGCTAAGGCATAAGCCAAAACGTTGTGTCAGGTGGTAGGGGAAGCATGGTTGTAGGCTGGCTGTGCAGTGCAGCAACCCTCTGTTCCTGGCTGGAGTGTCTCTCCAGAGTTCCAGTAGCTGTGCTCGGTAGCATCTATATTCCACTCTTGACGAGCCTCGAGGGACAAGGTTGTCATCTAAAAGCAGGATATCTTCTGCACCCACGGTCAGGGGCCCTATCTCCGTCTTGCATAAGGTACTCCTACACAGTCACGCTCTTTCAGAAGAGGCCAGTTTACCCAGAGAACCTTATCTCTCCTCTAGAATGCGCTGCACATTAATAGAAACAGGTATTGTCCCCGAGATACCGAGCATGCGGGGCTTCTCTGCAAAGGTTAGAGAGTATACGAGCACGGCTTGTTCAGAGTAATGTTTGCAGCAGCTTGACACCTGCTGAAGTTTGGGATAGAAAAATCTCTGCAGAAGTATCAAGGGGTGACTGTTTCACGCGTGTGCCATCGTGGTCCCCCGAGCTGTAGTTCGTACGCGTGTGTTGCTCCGAGGGCTGAGGGAGGTAGGAGTGGCCGTAACAGTAACTTGCAGAGGTGCCAGTGACCTTTGAGCGCTTCGGATGTTTTGGTGCTTGTGCCCTGTAATTTGTTATTTACTTTGAGCAAATAGCTAACTTTACTTACCTTGCTACAGACTGGATAAACTGCAGGGACAAAGGTCTTATCATGATATCAGATTCCTCGGATGAAGAATTACCTTTGTTGCTGGAAACGCCAGCCGAGCAGCAGCATGAGGAAGATGATGATGATGTAGTCATCTTGGCAGAGGTGATTTTTCATTCTTGTCCTTGCCCTGCTTTATTCATACGCGTTTACAGCCAACTCTCGTGCAAATACCTGATGGTTCCTTTGAGAGTCCCGTCTGGTTGCAGCAGTTTACTCAGGATGTCTGAAATGAACGTTGAAATGGTGGCATTTCGCTGGCTTTGTGTTGAATCCTATTTGGGCACGGGAGGGGAGAACAAGACTGTTGAGCTGCATTGTACTTAAATTTATACTTAATGAAAGCTGTAACTTCCATAAGGTGACCCATCTTAATCCAGAAAGGTGGAGTGCTTTGTAAGAGGACTTGATCTTCCTCAGAAGGTGATTTTCGCAGCGTGCCTTGTTCTACCCTGTAAGCTTTAGTTCCTCTGTGCTGTTTGGGTTCTTGGTAAGTGCCTGCAACAGCCCAACGTTTTTGCAGTTTTATGAAGCCAGCCCAGCTGATAAATCCCTTTCCACTGGCACGGACGGTCACACAGAGGAGAGCCAAAGGCTTTAGCTTACCCTGATTATTTCAAGTGTCTAATTTCATATGTAAGTTACATTAAGAATATATTCCACACTTCTGTTAATGTAACCAGAGGCGTTTGAGAAAATGGGTTGCAGAGCTGACCTTTCTGTTTCTTAGTTGAAAACAGTAGTAGAGGATATTCAGACTCCGTTGGCATGCAGCAGTCTCTCTGCCAGAGGTAAGAACAAGGCCAGAGATTAACGTTTTGAGCTTTTGTTACTGCTGCCTGTTTAAATAAATGGCTGAGAATGCAAACACACCATCAGTTACTTCCTCCTTCCCAGACTGTTTTACCGGGAGGGAAGTGGGGACTGAGGTGAGGTCAGGAACTCATTCCAGTCTGAAAGTCCTGTGCATCCCCAGGTCTGGCAAATGTTCTCTTATCGCCTGGGGACAGATTGAGGAGGGAGTCCAGTGAACCCAAGATCTGCAGGTTGCAGTTTTATACCTTATGAAGCACCTTGCTCAACAGACTTTTTGTCTGTTTCCCATCAGAAATTTGATTACATACGGAAGGTGATCTGGAGCAAGGATTCTGTAAGCAGATAAGAACTCCTACTTACTCTTGTCTGTCTTCCTTTTAGACCCCAAAGCATCAGCAGCTTCTGCGTCCCAATGTCATCAGGCCTGCTGCTCAGTGGCAGGGTGCAAACACTGTGGGGGAAGGAAGATCTGAAAGTGCTGTTGAGCCCTCGAGGAGCATATATCTGCAAGATGAGAACTCAGCTCTGGTGTGCCGGGGAGACCAGTATAATCACGTGGTGGAGAGCAGCGCTGGACCAAGCAGGGATGAGATGAACTTTGCCTTGCAGCAGCCTGGACCATCTGAGCTTAATGGTCCCAGGTTTGAACTTCCTAGTAACCAGGAGCCTGGCCTGAGTTTGCTTCCAGCAATAAAGACGAGTGCACAGCCTGTTGTTAACAGAGAAATCATTAGCCTGGAGAATGCAGACCTTCCCCCACAACAGGAAGAGAAGGTGGAAGCCCAGGGATGGCAAGGAGAAGACTTGAAACCAGAGCAAAACCTCGGAGGAACAGCTGCTGCAACCACCCCAGCCCAAGAGATCCACGAGAACAGACAGCTGGTTCACCTGTCCTTCCGGCCGTCGGAAGGCGAGTCCCGTGCTGTAGAAAATGGTTGTGCTCCTCAGCACGGGCAGCCCAAAGCAGACTCAGGGTCTTTGAGGGCATATGGAGAGGAGGCTCCTGGGCCAGCCTTCCCCCGGCCTGAGCCACAGCAGGATGGGATTCCAGGTCCCGCTTCGCCCCAGCCGGCACATCCACCGGAAGAAACTGGTCAGCAGGCCGTGATAGACAATGAGCAGCCAGGCCCAGCGTTCCCTGCACAGGGCTCTCACGAACTCGGCTCTAGCAGTGTGCCAGAGCAAGGAGCTGCTGGGCAGGACCAGGACCTCACTGCACTGCTCATCAGAGAGACGGTAAGTATTCCCAGGGCTTCCTTGCCTTCGGTGCACACGGTATTTTCAGACAGGTTTTTCAAGGTACGTAGTGTTTCACATGCTCAAAGCACAGCCCTCGACTTCAGCTGAAAATCCTCGTCATCTTGGCTGAGGCTTAGCTATGTACCGGGTGAGGAGCATGTTCACCACATCTTTGGTTTGAAAGACAAAGCCCAGCGCTGTGGCAGAGGTGGTGAGAGGATGCGAATCTTGAGGGCACTGTTTGCTTCAAGGTGGGCTGTTGGCCAGGGAGATTTAACAGAACTGATGACAGGGTCTCAAGGGCATGGTGAGGTAAAATAATGCAGGTCTGTTCCCTTAAATGCTGCTGCCCTTTCAGTTCTGCTTGCTTTGATTCCTAACCCAACTCTGTAGAGCTGGTTTAGGGATGGATGCAGAGCTAAATGTGCAAAACTGAGAAACTAAACACAGGTAGAGGGATAGAGGGTTGGGGTGGAGACACGTGGCTGAGTGCCATGGCTGCTTTCAGCTGGCTTTCCTAGCGTGCTTTGGTCCGTGGCCATGTAAAGGCCACCATAGTGGTCAGGGGTTACCCTTGCAGTGTGGATTTCCAGCAGTAGCACTGAGGAATTCCTGGATAAGCAGCATGAAGACTCGTGTGCGTTAACTCCACACTCCTTTGTGACTCTGCGTGTGAAACTTAGTGTGAGGGGCACTAGCTACAAGAACTGAACAACCAAGAAGGGCACTCCTTAACCTTTGGTATCAGCAGCTTGGGCAACATGGTGTGTATTTAAAAACCAAGACAAGTGTGGTGATGCTTCACCTGTCTAATGTTTTAATCCACGCTCCTTGCCTTGATTGCGAGGGAGGAAGGGTCTCCCTCTGGATGTCTTAGGCTTGCTTGCTAAGAAGTATTTCATATCTTGCCGCATCTGTATCTTACACCGCCTCCCCCGTCCCCTCCGAGTCTTCCCTCCACATCCCGTATCTGATTCTGTTTGAGAAAACTGGGGTTGAGGAAGATATCCTTTAAGTAGCAGTCCAACAAAATCCAGTTCTTCGGCGTAAGACCATGTTGATCAGTGACGTGCTCTGAGATGGGCAGGTAGGTACTCTTGCGTTTGGGGTTGCTTGACAACCCCGGCCAGGTCAGTCTTGCAAAGCAAAATGTCGTATGGTGCAATTGATTGTAATACCTGCACAGAAACCCGGGGGAGAGCAGCAAGGGCTGCTCTGCTACTGGGCTGATGCTGGGAGAGCTTTCACAGAAAGGCCAGCAGAGGTTTATCTGTTCTGATGTCACTGCTAGCTGTGTCTGGGCACTTCGGGTGGGTACATGTATTGTTGGGTTTTTTCCTTCTGCGTTGGAATGTTGTCTTTCAGCACACAACCTGGAACTCCTTCATCTTCTGTCTGAAGGTAAATATTAGCTTTGCCTGCGTTGTGGATCATACCTTCGTGCCTCTCCTCTTTCCATCAGCCTGAATCACTCGTTAGGCCAGCCGCTCATGGCCTTTCTCATCGCTACCCGTGCTCTTCTTGTGAGAAAGGGCTGTTAGCAGCCAACTTGTGGAGCAAAGGGAAGCCAGCAGCTTGCAGTATCCGGGCTGGATGGATATAAATGGCCTCTTGAAATCCATTTTGGCCCTTGTCTCAGGACTGTGCTAGATAATTACCTATAAATCTCTGTCTTGGGTGCTGTTGCTTGGGTGTGCTACGCTGCTCCCCTAACACCTACATAACCTTTAGCTTTTCCTACTGTAGGAAGCAAGATTCCCAGATGTGAAGAAGGAATATATTGAAGAGCTAATCAGCATAAAGAACTGCTATGACTTAAATGTGTAAGTACTTACACCCTGGCTCTTACATTCATCATACAACAGTCTGGCTCAGTCACATTTCCGTTTCCCCACCCGCTAATGATGCTGTTGTAGAGCACGTGCAGGCTGGGAGTCTGCTCTGTGTTGACAGTGCCGAAGAGCAGAGAAATTTTTTTTTCCTTCTAATAGAGCTTTTCTTAAATCCTCTCTGATTCTGACATTTTGCTTTAGCTTCTCTCCTTTTAAGATCATTTGCTTATTTAAAGATATTACACGTAATTTCCTCTTAACTATTACCAGGGTTCCTAAAGGGTGAGTGTCAGGATTAAGATGTGGAGATGGACTGCTAGAAAACATGGTACGAAGGCAGGTTGGTGGGTTTTCAAGTGGAGAAAATCGTTTCCTGCCTCTTTATTTCACTGGCTTTCGGCTTTTTCCAGGTAAAGCTGACGCCGTTTTGGACTCCCTTATTTAATGTCATGGTGTTGGCTTTTATACTCTTCATCAAGTAGCAGAGACACTGCTTGGGTTCTCACATCGCTTTTTGCAGATAGATTAGAGCGAACACATTTAAGGGCTGGCAGAATTGATTCTGGATATCTGTTGATGGACTGATTTTGGTCAAACTGCGCAGAAACGTGAGCCAGAAGGGAAGTAAAAGGAGCGGAAAACCAGCGTAAGGCCTGTTGCTTTCCCAACCGTGTTAGCTCAAGAATACCTTGGTGTTCATCGTGCTCAATATCTCTGGGAGTCATGTTAGAATCCAAAGTTTAAAAATCATTACTGATAATTTACGTCATCTCCCCCCTGTTTTGGGTAAAGCTTGCACAGCTGAAGAGCACAGGATTGCGTGTGTTGGCACCCGCAGCACGGAGGGGAGGGGGGTTTGAAGTGAATCACTTGTGACTGGTGCTAGGTGGCCCCTCTCTCTCTCTGCAGCTGTCACTGCTATCTCAAACATGCTGAAACTAGTTATTATGTGATACAAGAATGAAGAATAGGTGTTGGTTGCCAGAGTATTCACTCTATCTTGTATGAATCCGATGCCCTTTCCAGTTAACTAGGGCACTAATTAAGCAGTATTCATGTGCGTGAGGCTTGCAATTCGTTATTGGACCATGAATAAGTCAGCTGGCAAGGAACTAAGGATGATCCATCCCATCCACTGGGCCCAGATTTCCCATTCTGCTGCCTTTGCCTGTGTTGTGAAGTCCAGCCTCCAAAGTAGGGCTTCTTGGTTAGAAACTCATCGGACTGTTAACTTCTTTCTTGTCTTCTGAATGCGCTTTCCCTGCAGCGTGGTCGGCACGAAAGCAGCTTTCAGGTGCCCGTAGCGTGTCCTTGGCACACCTCGGCGTGGAGGGGGTTACATTAGGGTGTAGAAGACCGGTAGGGCTGTTCCTCGGGGCGATCGGAACGTTGAAGTTTGGCATCTGGCTGCAGGACCCTCTCGCAGGTTGTGTGAAAAAACTCATTATTGTGTCCTGCGGGGATTTAGTGAAGCCTGGTGGAAGTAAATCCCAGTATTGGCTTCTGTCAGTCTTAATGCGTTCCTTCCCTTTTTGCCTCTGAAATCTCTTCTCTCCTATTGTGTGCCACAGACCCAGTGAGATGAAAAGGTGCTTACAGGCTTCCCTGTAGGCCTTCTACAGTGTCTGCTCAGCGGTGCGTTACCCACTTACTGGATGATAAAGATTTCTTCTCCATATTTTTATTCCTTTAACCAAACTATCTTTTGAGTTGTCACCGCGTCTTTTGTATTGGAACAAACGGGTCAGAGCACTGGTCAGCCTCGCTGGCAGGGTCTCTTTGATCTCCATGGTGTGTCAAGTTGAATCAGGCTTGAAATATAATAAATAAGGTTGGCTGGGTTTGGGCAGGCATGAGGCTTTTAACTGGCTCCGTGTCCTGTGGCGCGGATATTAATGAACGGTGCCGCGAGTGTGCGCGCGTTGCGCGCCGGGGCCCGCTTAACTAATTGTCAGACATGGAAGGTTAACGTCTCCGAAAATCCAGAGCATGGAAACGGCAGCATGCGGCATAGCTCACGTGTATTCTGGCTGCGCCCCAGCCGAAACCCTCGCGTTTGAAGCGCGGTGATTGGAGCTCCTTGAAGTTTCTGTTGGGTTGGATTAAAACAGTTATCTTTTTATCCCCAAAAAAACGGTGCCCGGGTAGGGTGGGAGTGATGGATGCTATGAAATGCTCAGTGCCAAGATATTTTGTTGTTTTCTAAAAGGATGGTCTTAAAACTTTCAACTGATGTGAAAGATGTGATGTGGGAGCTCCTCTTAGCAGGGCATCATCCATTCAGCTTTTGTGTGCAGGAGCATTCACACTTGGTCAAAAGCTTCTGGCTCAATATGTCAATACCTGATTAACCAAAAAGAAATGCTTCTGCTTTGAATGTGAAAGCAGGGCTAAAGTAATCATCCCTTGATAGTGGGTTAATGCTTGAGCCAGTTCAGATTTCTTAATTAGGGGCTGATTTCTGACATCAGGAATGTAAATTAGCTGCAATTATGTCTTTGCAACGTGGCACCTTCTCATTCAAAAAGCTTTACGAATGTTAATTGCGTTTTTTAAGCGAATGTGGTGATTACTTTCTAAATGCTGTTCTCACCCCACCAGTTCCTAGTGTGAACTGAACAATGTGGTTTCAAGCCGTACTGTGATTAAACCTGTATTTGGAGTACACATTGTGTGTGAACACAATACAGTTGAGGAAGAGGCAACCTTCCATGGGTTTTGTAAGGGTTTGTGTGCTGCTTTTGCCATAGGTGCGTTTGCTTTAGCTATGGTAGACGGCAGCTGTGACTGCTCGTTCTTGTATGTCTTCATAATGCTGTTAGTACACCCTGATTCTTAGTTGTGCAGGATTTGACCGTGTGCTCACAGGAGGTGCTGTAGCTTTACCTGGTTCTACCCACGGGTGGGAGGGGGAGGTAAGCCTGATTGCTGTCCTATGGCGTGGAGAGATGTAGGTGGGTTAGTAGTTCACCCATGAAGCTCTTCTCTTATGTAAATGTAATTGCTGAAAGACAGATCTATTTGCTTTTCCTCCTGTATTCACACAGAAGGTCATTCTTCACTTAATTCTCATTTACTTTCAGTTTGCTCTAGCCTGAGACCTCTCTGGTTCTTTCAGGGCAGGCTGTGACTTGCCTGCCCAGCCTTGTAATTACAGGATACTAAGAAATGGTCAAGCCATGAACGAACCTGAGCTCCCAAACCCCAAAGTAACGATATTTATCTTTTCAGACTTTGTAACTTACTTCTGGAAAATCCAGATTACCCAAAGAAGGAAGGCAGAGTGGTTTTAAATCCCAGCAGCAGCCTGCTTGCCAGCCAAGATGAGACAAAGGCAAGTGAGAGCATCCTCCGCTACAGCACACTTCCCATCGGTCGGCCCAACCTGAGGGGATCTTGGGATGTCTGGTTCTATTAGTGCATAGCTTTAGAGCGCCTGGCTGAGCCATACCCAGGCCTCTGCGTGCATTGAAGATGATGTTAAACAGCAACAGCTTGTTGCTTGCAAGGTGACTTTGCTGTGCTGCTGCGTAGCTGTGCCACGTCTGCCCTTCTGCCTTCAGCGAGTCCCTCTGCCCTGCTTGCCTGTCAGCTACTCCATCTGAAGTGTTCATTTTGATAACCAGTACAAGAATCCCTTGCTCATGCTGTCACATGGAGTAGGCTTGACCCTCAGGCCTCTCTTGTGTGGCCTTTAGGCATTGCCTTTCAGCCCCCTCACTGCCAATATCCCTGCAGCTTCTCGGTTCAATTTTTTAAGTCCACTTGACAAAAAATTCTCTCTGAGCTGCTTTGAGTATGTTGAAATAGCTGAGTGTGGCCTAAGAGGAAGAATTGCTGAATATTCTGGGAAGCATCCCTCAACCCCAAGCCAGTAAAGCTGTTCACCCTTTACAGTAACCTCCATGTATCCTCCTCGCTGTCTCGTGCAGCCACAGGCACGGTTTAAACGGCGTGGGTTGTGCTGGCGGCAGAGCTGCGTCGGGGTGTGGGTCGTGCCGGCAGGTTATCTGCGCAGGCGCATAGACCAGCCCGCTCCGTGCTGCGCTCTAAGCTGATGCTCAGAACTGGGTGCCGTGTAACCTGAATTTGGGGTGGTCTGGCGGAAGGTTCTGGTCTGAAAGGGTGGTTTGGGGGGGTGGTGTGTGTATTTGTAGCAACCTTTTTTCTCTCTCTCTCACACTTCCTCCTATAGGTGCCTAAAGTGGACTACTTTGACTTTTCCAAACTCGCCCCCCTTGACCAGCGGTGCTTTATTCAGGCAGCTGACCTCCTTATGGCAGACTTCAAAATGCTGAGCAGCCAAGACATTAAGTGGGCACTGCATGAACTCAAGGGACACTATGCAATCACACGAAAGGTTCTCCAGTTCAAGTCTCTTTTCTTTCCTAGGCTTCTCTCCTGTGCGTGTGGAGAGCAGTGCGCTGTCTTTTGCCTTGCTGCACTCTCTGCTGGTGTGGGGTTATGGGCTTTTTAAATAATCTTCCTTTGCTTTTAAGAAGTATTAATCCATTTAGTAGAGACTTGCAAAATTGCTTGGCCAGACAGAGTGCTGCAGGGATTTGTAACTCTTCCCTGCTAGGAGAACTGAGGAACCAGTTAGTTGACGGTAGGCGATGCGTTAAACTGAGTGGCGTTCTGTACGCTGCTGCTGAACCGCGGTATGAGTGCCAGTAAAGCCCAGATGTTCGGCTAAATCTTAAAATGTTCAACTGCTGCTGTTAGCTAACCGACTGCGTGTAACGGCAAAGAAGCCCAGTCTCACTGTCCTGTTTCTTCTTACTGTGACTCTGGGAATGAGTTCTGCGTCCCTCGTAAGAGTTCCACTGTAACAGAGCTGCAAAGACGCTCGTTTTAACTATCAAACTGAATGCAAATGTGGCTTCAAGCTTTTGACTTGGATCTACTCCTCTGATGTGCTCCTCTTGCTTGAGCTGCTCCCTCTACTATTCCAGGACTTAACTAAAACAAAACCTCCTTGTCTTTCCACTTGCTTGATGGAGCACTGAGCATTTGAGGTTCATTTATTTTTAATTATAAAACCAAACCCAACAACAACAAAAAGCCAAACCAGCTCTGCATCAGAGTGGACACCAGCTCTATTAGCGTTATTTGCTGAAGTGTTGTGAAGTATTGTCCCACTATTTCGTTTTTATGGAATGATTTGCTCTGTAAGTACATAAAGCAACAAGGAAAGAGGTATACTTGCCTCTATTTGCGGTGTGTGGCTCTCCAGTTTGGGATCAGCCTTACGCACGTGTGTTTACTGCGCTTCCATTTGAAGTGTGTGCTTCTGCTTTCTTCCAGGAACAGGCAGGATTTAAGACTGTGTGTTGTTTTCTAGGCCTTTTCAGATGCCATCAAAAAATGGCAGGAGCTGTCTCCCGAAACCAGTGGGAAGCGAAAAAGAAGGAAAGAAATGAATCAGTATTCATACATAGACTTCAAATTCGAGCAAGGTAAATACCAAGCTGTATGTGTTGTGCGCTCCGCACCGTTATTGGAAGCAGACCTGCCTTGCAGCACAGAGTGCTGTTCTTGAAAAGGGATGCGGTCCCAAGACAGCTACATTTCTGTTACCGTCTGCTATTTATTTTGGAGGTGTGTTTCATTAGTACCTCTGCTCGGTACAGGGCTGTTTGAGCTGCTGAAGGTATGCAGCTGGTAGTGTGTGGAGGAAGAAGGATTTAAGCTTTGTTGTGGCTGCTCCATCCCGCTTCATTGTGCCTGTAACTCTGCTTCAGGGGATGTGAAAATTGAGAAGCGCATGTTCTTCCTGGAGAATAAGAGACGGCACTGGAGATCCTATGACAAGCGCTCCCTTCTCCCACCGGTGCTACTGGAGCAGGAATTCTATGAGCAGAAAGTTAAAGAGATGGCAGAGGTGAGTGGTAGGAGCTGCTTTGGTCTTGAGGTGGAAACAGCTTCAACTGCAACACCCACTGGTGTGTTGTCTTCCCCTCGTAGTCTGAGGGAAGGTTGAATCCACAGCTCTGCACCTACAGTCCTCTCTGAAGTGGCTTAAAAATCCTTGTCTCTTAGGCAGATGGGTAGTGTCTCCTTTTAAACACAAAGCTAATGTTCCTCTGGGCTTTCTCTGGAGGGGCTCTTTGGGTGAGGTCATCTCTGCCCGTGGAAATCTGAACTAGCGGCCCTTCATAGCATGGAATCTGGTTCTTTGTTCTTGCTGCCTTTGCTTCTCCCATCTGTTTTGGCTGAATCATAAATAGCTTAATGGATTGGAAGGATGGGCTGAGTGGTGTTGTAAGCAGACAGTGTGCCTTTTATGGTGGTTTGTAAGTCTTGAGATAATGTAAGAGAGCGTAGAGGCTGGAGAATTGCTTTATCTGTTCTCTAAATACACGTCTCTCTTGCAGCATGCAGACTTTCTCCTGGCTCTGCAGATGAATGAGGAGCAGTATCAGAAGGTCAGTATCTTGAATGTGGTCCCTTGCGTTCAGCTTATGTGGAGAGGCTGTTTTGCACTTACTACTTCACAGACTCTTTTGGCTTCTGGAATGCAGCTTTTCTGAAGCTGTGTTTGCACTGCGCTGCTTTTGCTGAGCTGGCAAAACCTGCATCGTGTTGTCTACCTTTTCTAAAAGTCAGCCAAGAGCTGAGTCCAGCAAGACAGTGTCGATGCGCGTAATGATCTGTAGTAATTCAGTCGGCTGCTGCTTGCATCTCCATTGGCCAGAACAAACACTGCAATACAATAGTACTAGGCTTGCTCTTGCTAGCACCGTTGAGGCTGTTTAAAACAGCTTTGCTGTTGTTGGAGCTCTGCCAGTGGAAAGGCCTCCTTCATTTGCAGAAAAGACACTTTAAAAACCTGAAAATCAGGTTTTTCCCTTTAAACAAAGAGAAAAGTTAGAGATCGGGTCAGCAGCTGTGGATTACCTTTTCATTCTCAATGCCCATTTCTCTTTGAACTTTGGAGAAGGTGTTGGACCTTTTGAAGAAGTGGGCACGCTCACTTTTTAATAGCAGCAAGCTTCTCCGCCCCTGCAGCAAGGAGGCCAAGACCAGGTCTCTCCAGGCAGATGGGTAAATGTTGCTTTAGAGGGCAACACAGCTGAAGCTTAGTTTTCCCCCTGTGAATGGTGTGTACTCTCCGCTGCTTCCCAGCGATTGCAGCTTCCCAAATCCAAGATGCTTTGCCTGCGAGCTAAGAATTATTAAACACCATGTGTTCTGGAGCTTTTTGGAACCTGTCAAGCCGGACACAGAGATATATAATTACTTAAAACTGTGTTTCTGGTTGTGAGGTTTGATCACCAAGGAGGGTCTCTATGGGAATGGTGTATCTCTTGCTCCTTTTTGGAATGAGTGCTGGCATCGTTCATGGCTTGCCATTGCATGTGTGTCCGTGTTGCTATAGCTCTTGATGTTTTGGTGATGATGCTAATATCTGTTTATGGCTGCAGGATGGCCAGATGATAGAGTGCCGCTGTTGTTACGGCGAGTTTGCGTTTGAAGAGCTAACTCAGTGTGCGGACGGTCACTTGTTCTGCAAGGAGTGCCTAATCAAATATGCTCAGGAGGCAGTCTTTGGCTCTGGGAAGGTAAGAATTTCCCAAGGGGAGAATGGGTAAACTGCCCCTGGGAGATCACATTGCTGTTTGCCTAGTGCTGCTGCTTAAAGCAGATGTAACTGCATTTCCCAGGAGATACTTGAATGGAATCCTGTGTCCTGAAATCCACATCCAGCGAGTCAGTCTCACTATCGAGTGAAGCCAACAACTTCACAGTGGGATCTTAACCGAAATTGTGTTCAGCATTGCTCACCTCCATCTCTTGTGCTCTGTGCTCAGCCACTTGGATTATTAGGAAAACTTTGTACAGCATTCGTAGTAATAACAGTAACTTGTCTGGGTTTTATTTTCTGTTTAAGAAACCAGCGGTATCTGCACAGAGCACACGCTCTTATCTCTGACTTGAGCAGTCTCCTCCTAACTAGGAGTGTTTGTACCTCATAAATGCCACTGTGATCCCAACTTAATTTGGGGGTGGCTTGCTTTATGATACTACTAAACTTCTTAGCCTCCAATTTAGCAATTATAGCTCAGCTAAGTACCAGGATAAACAAGTCATTAACCTGCTCCAAGGTGTGCACGCTCCTTTGCCTCCAGATATGGGGGAATGCTTTTGTACTATGGGATCTGTATTTCATGTAAACATAGAAACTGGCAGCTGTGGTTTCTGTCACCATACTGACAAGAGTACAACATGCTGTATTCGGTAATAATGGGCCGCTGTGTGATCACAGCGGACTTGGAGTGAGTGAACTGTGATCCCAACTACCGTTGGTACCCCAGTGTTTGAGGCCTGATCTGCCTGATTAACTAGTCTTGTTCTTCCCGTAGCAAACCCTTTCTCTGGCAGTCATCTGCTGACTTAAGCTCTGTTCTCTCTCAGCCAGGCTCTGCGCTGGTTCATTTTGGGAATGTCCTGGGTTCTGAGTCTTGCTTTTTGCTAGCGTTATGCTAAACCTAAACTCTCTCCTTCCAACTCTAGTCGGAGCTCAGCTGCATGGAAGGCAGTTGCACGTGTTCATTCCCCACCAGCGAGCTGGAGAAGGTGCTTCCGGAGAACATCCTCTGTAAATACTACGAGCGGAAAGCTGAGGAGGAGGTGGCAGCTGCCTGTGCAGATGAGCTTGTCAGGTGAGTGTCCGGCAGAGGATGAAAACTGTTGTAGGAAATTGTTCCCCGAAACCCTAAATGTGTGCTGACAATGAGATAGGTAGCTTTCAAAGAGCTCTACTATAAATTCAGGCTTCTGCCTTCCCAGGTCTGTTTTATTCAGGTTGGTCTGCTTTTGACTAGGAGCAGATTAAAAATTCAATAGACTTGTCCTCCCCCAAGACTTGCTTGCCAGCTCTGTGCTGATCCTCTAAATTACGTGGTCAAAAGCAGTGCTGAGCACATAATATTTTGATTGCAAACAGGGAAGTGATCGAAGAAATAGGAGCAAAAAGGCAGTAGTCAGCACATCCTGGCAGCAGGCGTTTGGTTGGCAGCCTTATTAACTGCACATAGCTATTTGACTAAATCCGCTTTCAGCAAGGATACGTTTGGCACTCTGCATTAACGACATCTTATTTTGGGATGCAGGTGTCCATTCTGTAACTTCCCGGCTCTGCTGGACAATGATGTGAAGCGGTTCAGCTGCCCTAATCCCCGCTGCAGAAAGGTAATTGGGGATATTTTACCATTTGGTCTTTTCTGGAGTGTTGGGCAGGAGACCTGGGAGGACGACTCACGCCTCCTTAGTAGTAGGTGAATGAATAGCTAATGTGGCTGCACGGGGGCACGGTCAAAGGATTTGCTGGATCCAGCTGATGTTCCACAGAATGATGTGGCTGAACATGCAGATTTCGGGGCAGTATTGATAAATGCAACAGTATTCCTTTCTTTCCTTGGAAGATGTCGATTTAAAAATGCTTCTAGGTGCCTTAGGCTGCTGCCTTGCATAAACAGAAATGTTTTAGGTGAACACGGAGTTGGATGCTTAAGCAACATAAAACCAAATTGTAATCCTTTATAGAATTAGAGTGGTTTAGGTTGGAAGGGACCTCAAAGACCGTCTAGTTCCAAACCCCCTGCCATGGGCAGGGACACTCTCCACTAGCCCAGGTTGCTCCAAGCCTCATCCAGCCTGGCCTTGGACACTGCCAGGGATGGGGCACCCACAGCTTCTCTGGGCAACCTTTCCCAGTGCTCCCCACCCTCTGTGGGAAGAATTTCTTCCTGATGTCCCATCTCAATCTCCCTCTTTCCATTTAAACCTGTTACTTCTTGTCCTGTCACTCCCTGCCCTTGTAAAAAGCCCCCCCCCAGCTTCCTCATCAGCTCCTTCAGGCACTGGAAGTTGCTCTAAGGTCTCCCTGGAGCCTTCTCTTCTCCAGGCTGAACAAGCCCATACTGGAGAATGAGCTGAAACAACCTTATGTGCTGTCCTCGAGAGAATTAGCACCTGCAGTTTTCTTTTATGCTGTCACCTGACTACAGATTCAGTTGGAAGTGACAAAAATGCTCGTTTGAAGAGCTCGCTGACAGGTGTCTGTTCAAAGGGCAGGTCTTTGTGCTTCTCCAAGTTTGCTAATAGCCATAACGGGAGAATCATCAGGCCTGATGCAGGGTCAGAGTGGGGAAAACTTGCTGCTTCTGCACCATCTGTTCTAGGGAAAAACATAGAAATGTGTTTCCCAGCCTCCTCGATGTATGCAGAGCCCCGCTCACATCTGGTGCCAGCGAGCCAAGGCCAGGACGGTATCAGTGCTGTGCGCTTAAGCTAGAAGGCGCCTTGCGTAACGTAGCCACAACAGCAAATTCTCATGCAACGTTCAGGGAACCGCCTGTCCCCCAGCAGAGATTTCTGCTAATCACTGAAATTCCTCTGGAGCCCGTTAACCGTGTGGTTGTAGCTGTCAGAGCCTTGGCTTCTCGTATCGATGCCGTGCCACCGATGTTCCGTATTGAGGAAGTCACGTTCTGTTACCTGGAAGAACTGAATTGCCAGCAGTGCGCTTTGCATTCTGCAGTGAAAACCGCTCTTATTGGCGGGGGGGGGAAAGCTGCACGGCTCAGGTTTGGATCTCCGATCTCCAGGTGTGTTTGCTTAACACCCGCCCCTGGCACTTGGGAAAGAAGTGTGGTTCTGGTGCACCATCCCAGTGCCACCAGCGAGGAGGTCGCTAGTCGCTAGGTGGCAATGTTGGTTCACGTTGAAATGTGTTTGTTTTTTTCCCCAAACCCGACTTGTTTTCAAAATGTACATATGTCAGCACAACGGGAGACTCAGGCTTGAAGAACATGAGCGCTTCAGTGTGGAAAACCAGTTGAAGTGGCTTTTATTTTTTTCCCTAAAATGTGTAAAGTAACTGGAAAGAGGGGTCAGTGCTGAAGTGTTCCTCTTCTGGTTTGCTGTTTCATTTCCTTCCTAGCGTACTGCCTGTCCCCCCCTCCCTGGGGTTGCAGCATTCCAGTGGGCTGGATTTCTGGTTTCCTGGACAGCTTGTGTTGATTCATTAGCTGAAAATCTGCTGAGTAGCTTTGTGCTCTTCTTAGAAGTCTTGAACGGCTTTAGGATTCGAAGTCGAGGGTGAGGAATTCGGATAGCAGGATGTGGTGTGTCTCGCAGCTGATGCTGCAGTGCTTCTTCATGTTCCCGCTATCTTGTCTCCCTCCAGAATGAGGAATTTCGGTTAATGCTCTTGCTTGCAGGAAACTGTTGCCCTTAGGGAGGAAAGGGCTAATCTCTGCAGAGGCTGGAGAGGATGCATAGGCTTTGCTAGCAGCCTCGGTGGTGGTGATGACTGATCCTGGACGGAGTCCCTCTCCGGTTGGACGGACTGCGCTTGCACAGCTGAACTTGAAGTGAGGGGAAGTGTGGAAAGGGAAAGGTCAAAATGTGCCTGTCGTGAAACCTCAAGGCTCTTCAGGGGTGGGGAGAGGAGGGCCAGATGGTGGACCTGGGGTATTTCTGTGCTCCGTCACCTGGATCCTTCGTCTTGCTTTGAGAGTTCACGTGGATACTCTCAGGCTTTCCTTTAAACCTTGCAGAGAGGTTGATTCGTATCTGGGCCAGCTATGGATGTATTGTGAAGTGATGGGAACCAGCTGGAAGCCTTCTTTTTGGCTGTAAATATGGATGTTGGGCTCAACAGGAGCTCTAGGCGTACCCAGGTCACTGCATATGCGTCTCACCTGTGGTTCCAGGCATTTGCACCTTTCAGGGAGCAAAATATGGCTGATTGTCACCTCAGCAACGGGCAGAGCTGCTGGTGGCCACCTGTGCCTGAAGGGCTGCACGGAGAGCATGCAGATGAGCCTGCGCCATCTGCCAGGGCCACTGTGGCTCCAGCTGTGTGGCGGGAAGTTTGGTTCCTACTTAGGTGACCGGGGCTTGAATCTTAACATCGCGAACTGCGGGGTGGAGGAAAAGCTTTAATGAGCCAAGGAAACATTGCTCAGGCCACCCTACGGATGCGCCCTCGGTGTGTGCAGTCTGAGCTGGTGCTGGGTGAGCGGCAGTGACTCTTGAGTTTTGAGGTTTTGCCGTAAAACAGGGTGCTGACCGTGCAGGGAGCCAGGCTTCCTGGCAGCAGGACGGTTTGCCAGCCTGCTCGGTCAACCTCCATCTTAACTCTCTGCAGGGATCCCCACCTGGAAGCCATTCTCATTTCTCCTCCCTGTCCTCTGACAGAGCAAACCAAAGCTGGTAATTCTGGTAAAAGTAGGAAGGGCACATGTTGCTGCTTGACTCGTGCAGCACTGGGAAGTGAGCGTGCACTTTTGCACGCTGGGGGAAGTACTGTTTCCCACCAGAGAAGGAAGTCCATCCTTTCTGCTCTGCCCCCCTCCTCCCGAGACCCTGTATTGTTGGTGAAGACAAGGCTTTTGTTCCCGGGCCGCTTGCTGCCCTCCCCATTGCCGTAGACGTCTCCCCTCTTTGCAGTCTCAGCACAAAGCACTGCAGGGCTTTCAGCCAGCGAAGAGATGGGGAGGTGAAAGCTGCCGTTGCCATGGAAATAATGCATGCACGGTCCCTCCGGTGCTGGAGAGCTCAAATCCCTCAACACTCGTTCCATAGCCAGGCCACATTGCAGGGACTTGCATTTCCGAGACTTTTCCTTAAAACTCCCTTGCGTAGCTTAAGATGTTTGTCGCTTTACTGTGCGGAGTTGTCCGCGTCCCCGCTGGCTGGATGCGAATAGGTGATGGCGCGTGGTTGCCAAAACGGCATCACCCTCGGACTGGGTAGCTGCCACCTCCACTCGGGGCTCCTTAGTGCACCCAGCTAACGAGGGGTTTGGGGGAGTGGGTTTGCCTCACGGGTGCCTGAATTGTCACGCTGGAAAAATGAGCATTGATGAGCCTGTGTGGGATAAAATCTCCGCTCTTTGCCTTTACGTCTTCTCTGGCCACAGCATTCCTGGTGCGTGCTTTTAATTTGCAGGACTAAGACGTGGTGTTTCAGGGGAATTCGTTTTAAGCTGCTGGAATATCTCAGGATTGATTTCAAGGTGCTGGCTAGGAACAGATGCACCCAGCTGCTTTTAACCTTCATTTGCTGTTGGAAGTGAGACAGGTTTAAGCTTGTAGAGCTCTGCCTAGCAAGCTGTGCCTGAACATGGCTTCTCTTCGCAGGGTGCTAACACTGCATCCACCACCTCTGCTAATGGCCAAAGCCGTGTCGTAGGGTTTGCAGCAACTTTGAGTGGCCTTTCTTGCTGAAATAATGAGTTGTTGCATGATAAACAAGACTTGTAGACTCACAAAATGGTTTCGGTGGGAAGGGACCTTAAGGCCCACCCCCTGCCATGGGCAGGGACACCCTCCACTGGCCCAGGTTGCTCCAAGCCTCATCCAGCCTGGCCTTGGACACTGCCAGGGATGGGGCATCCACAGCTTCTCTGGGAACCTGTCCCAGTGCTCCCCACCCTCTGCGGGAAGAATTCCTTCCTGATGTCCAATCTCAATCTCCCTCTTTCTCTTTCCATTTAAACCCGTTACTTCTTGTCCTGTCACTGCAGGCCCTTGTACGAAGTCCCCCTCCAGCGTTTGGGAGCAGCTAAGCTTATAAATACAGCGTTCCTATGTCTGGGCACAGTGCAGTGCCTGCGGTGTCTGTACCGGCACTAACGGGGCACACGGATTCCACGGCAGGTAACGAGGCAGCCCCAGCCACCCATGATCCAGTCACTAGTGGTTTATGGGGTACAAGGGGAAATGTTTGTGTAATCGAGTACCTAGCAGCAGAGGATGTTTGGGATGACACAGCCTTCCCCAGCATCTACCTCAAGGCCCATCATTTCTGTGCTAGAGGCCTGCCCGGCAGTTTTAGGCTTCAAGATTTGTCACTGGCATCATTTCCATGATGCGTGTCCAACATGGAAAAAAAAAAAAAAAATATTGTTCTGCTTGGAGAAATTGAGCTCGTCCAAAACTCCTCAGAGTGGGATGTACATATGGAGAATTACTTAATTCTTCTTGTTTTGCAACATGTTTTCCCAGCTGTTGAAGTCTGCTGTCTCATTCAGCTTCCTGACAGCAGCGCAAACATTTCGAAGGTCCCACGGCCCTGTCTCATTCTCTGTTCACCCGTTCTTATTGCTGTTCTCTGTGTGCTTTTCCTTGAGCCTGTTTGTTTAGATTTGATTGTTTCTCAGAGCTTAGCCCCACCGCTCTAGTGCAGAGCAGAGCCCAAGGTGGCACTTGCTTGTGGCAGACCCCTGGAATGTCTCGCTTATGCCAGACCCCTGTAACTTCCTTCTGGAGACAGTGACCTCAAGGCCCAAGTCCCGTGTTTAAATCCCCATCCTCCTGTGTCTGTGTGAATGGGGCTTAGCAGAATTTGTTGGGATGAGGAAGAAAGGGGAACACAGTGTGGGCGTCCTTGCTTTGTTTCATACTTGGGGGTTTGGGAACGGAGCGCTCCTGCCTGCCTACACTTCTGTCCGGCAGCCTGCCTCCTGCTTGTCTGGGATGGCAGAACAGTCCAAGCCACCTTCTCATGACTCTGCCGTCATCCTCCTCAGCTCTGCATCCCTGAAACCTCCTGCCCCGGCGTTCTCTGCTTTCTCTCCCAGCTCGGTGCCTTCGCTGCGCCCTTTTTAAACGAGCGGTGCGCATGGGAACGCGCTCCGCTCTGCGACTGCCAAAACCACAACAAATGGCAAGTTTCCGTCTGTCAGCTCGGCTCGGCGCTGAGGCACTCCGCGGCTGGGCAGGCGATTTTCATTTTTCTTCCATAAAAGGACATTGAAACTCATCTGCAGCGGCCCTGCTCCGTGCCGCAGGCAGGGCGAGCGGCGATGCTATCGCCGGCAGTACTGCGGCGGGAGCTGCCCGTGATTTCCGTATCGCTCCTCAGAGGGATGGGCAGGAGGGAGGGATCAAGGCCGAAGGTGGGGTTGAGGTGATTGTAGGCAGCAGATAACACCCCAGTACATTTTATTGCCAAGTCCTAAAGGAAGGTAGATAACAGGAGTGTTCCTGGTACGGCAAAGCCTTAAAAGTACAGTCCCGTGGAGGAAGAGTGTGCGAAGCCACGTGGTCTGTCCCATCGAGGCACGTAGGGTCAAAGTTGCACGGGGACTGCTGGGAGTCAGGAGATCTCCTCATCCTCAGCTTTACAATGGGCAAAATACTTTTTTTGGGGAGGCTGCAAAGGAAACAGAGGACAGCCATGTGCCAGGGGTTCTCCTTGCTTCCCTGGAAGCCGAGTGGTGCTTGCCCACAGCCTGCTTCCTAGCTGAGAGGGAGCATCTGGGAAAGCCGGGGACCAGGAGTAAGTTGTCCCCGCTGGGGGAACTTGCGTATCTTGCGTTTTGGTGTGTGCTTGGTCTGGGCCAGGAGCAGCTACAGGAATTGAGTGGTGCCAGCAGTAGCTTGGCTCCTAAATGCCCCCTTCCAGGGAGAAGACACGGTGATCAGCCCAGAATCACTCCTTGCCTTGTCTCTACACCTGCCTCTCTTCCTCGGGACATGCAGGAGCTCTGAGGAAACCTCATCTGGAAAAAGAGGAGCAGGCTGTGGTGGGGTGGAGGGACTCCATCAGTGGGAACTCAGGTGCTGCTGCTTTTACAAGGTCAAGTCTGTCTATGCAGTAGAACGTGGAAATGCTTCACTTGATAAATGAGTCTGACAGAGGAGGAGAGGGCGAAGCCCAGCCTGGGAAGGGACCTGAGGAAAGAGGTCAGTGTAAATGGGGTATGTGTCTCTTAGAGAGGGTGAAAAAAAAGCTGCTGAAAGCAAGAACTCAAACTGGTCCCTTTAAAAATAGACCATGTAAGTCAGTGCAATTTCAAGCAACAAAGCGTACCCCTGTGCTTGCTTTCTGCCTTATATAGCGTTATCCATTCAGTGAACAGACAATTCTCCCACTGTTTACCTCTTTGTCAGGTCCATAAGAGGTAGCAGCACTACCTTGCTGAGGAAAGGTCCAGAGGTGAACACAGCTTCAGGTGGGGATGGAAACTTCAGCCTCGGCAGTCTTGGCTCACCACCGCTCCCGGGGCACAGCCTGCAACCGTTTAGGCGAAGGAGCCACTGAGAGGGGCTGCAGACCTGTGGTGGTGATGTCCTTGGGGATAAGGTGATGGACTCCATGAGGGGTTGGATAAGAGCACCCTGGGCGGGTGGTGCTGGAGTGTGCGAGGACCTCGGCTGCCTTGAATGTGGCAAGTAGCCAAGTGGTCCTGTAGCCAAACTGCTGGTGCTGAAAGGACCCTGAAGTCTGTGGTTGTGCTAAGGGCAAAGCAGAGCCTGCAGGTTTGCCTTTTCCTCCCAGGTCCCTTTGGAAAAGCAAGGGAGGAGCAGCGTTCCTCAGTTTCATGCAGGGAACAAGGGAGGGAGTAATGTAACGTGATTGCCCTGACATCAAGGAGAAACCGTAAACCTCTGTACGGACCAGAGTGCTCAGACTGCTTGATCCGGTTGATTTTTAAACAGTGAAGTACCAGCCCCTGTCACTTGTCCGTCCTCACAGCAGGTAGCGGTGCCACCGAGCTGCCCTGGGACTGCTGTGGGAGCTCAGTGCAGGTGCCCTCCGTGGCAGCAGGGGTGAGTTTAACCTTAAAAGCCTGCCCAGTGCTACTTCTGTTTGCAGAGCATCGGAGCAGGGTTATCATTTCGCTGCTGCAGTGGAAATGGAGGTTGGAGAGGATGGAAAAAGGCTGTTCCCAAGCCAAATTAAAAACACTGCTCTGACCTTAGTCGAGAAGCTACATCTTCCCTCTCTTTCCTCCCCCTCACATTCCTGTTGTAGTAATCACTGATCTCTAACCTCTGCTTCATATGCTACAGCTAACCACTTAAAAAATGCACTTAACCCCCCCCGGCTCCCTGCATACACCTCATCCCGCTGTACCTCGGCGCTTCCAGGGCACTGTTATCTTTGGAGGGGCGTGAGTCAGCAGTGGAGGTTGAGTCGTGTTGTGTCAGGGCAGCTGATGACTCTCTCCTTAGGGCCGGAGCCCTGAGATGGCCCAACCTGGCGTGTGTACTGCAGGGAGGTGTTTTGCTTCTCCTTTCTGTTTGCACATAAACAGATTTCAGCAGATGACACAGTCGTCAGACTTCCTGAGCTAATACAAGGCTGCTGCAGATGTCCATTTTGGAGGCTGTCAGTAGAGTTTGTTTCCTAATTTGGTCACAGTGTGCTCAGGGCTGGCCTGCTTTCCTTTTTTCTTTTTTTTTTCTTTTTAAAAACACCCATCCTTTTATATCATTGTCGTGGAGGGGAAGCTGTTTGTATCGGAGAACCTCCAGCTCCTCTCACTTCCTCTCTGCAGAGGAAGTGATACTTGAAAGGGCTCTCTGAAAAAGCAGTGCCGTTCCGAAGCTGATCTTTCCAGTTGTTGTTTTTCCTCCTTTGCCCCTCTTTGAGCTCATCTCTGTGAGCCTGCTGCCTTTTTTTGTCCCTTCTGGGTGGTTGTCTGAGCCCTTCGTGCTGGAGGACTTTGGAATAGTTCTCCTAAGTAACAGAGAGCTATGCTGCAGTCAAAATAACATGGATAAGCTGACCTATCGGAATATATATTGCAAGGGGGAGAGATGTGTGTGACTTCAGCTAATGGAAAGAGCACGGGCTTTGTTTTGTTTCATACATCACCCCTAACTAGAGGCCTGGCACCAGGTAGGCAGCTGTAAATGCCAAACTTGGGGAGGGGAAACAGTGTGGCTGGTCAGTTCTGCTCAATGACCTTCAAAAGTTGGCTGGTGTCTTGCAAATCCTCGAGAAAGCTACGGGCCACCAGCCCCTCTAGCTGATACCTGCTTTTTGGGGTGGGTCCAGTCAGCCCCAAACAAGCTGCCTTCCTGGCATGCGGGAGACAGTTCGGCCCTTCCACGGTCAGTATAAGTTTTCATTCAGCAACAGGCACGGCTGAGGAATCGACACCAAACCTGTAGGCTCCATTTTTCTTTTATTTCCATGCTGGATTTAGCAGGAGAAGAAAGAGAGGGGGAAAGAAAAAGGCTTCCAGGCGATGCAGCTCAGCAGCCTCGTGCAGTGCTGTTGGGAGGTTTGTGTGCCTTTAGGTGGTGGTGAAGCTCCTGCTGTTGAGGGAACCGCTGCCCGTGTGGGAGAGGACTCCCCGACCTTGGAAACCCAGGGAGGTGCTGGGTGACCCGAACCCAGCACTACTTGAGGTTCGGAGTACGGTTCAGGTCACGAACGGCTTGGGCAGAGCCTCAGGTTGAGGGCACCCAGCAGCCTGGCGTTAAAGGTTTGGCTGGAGGTGGGCAGGTACGGGCTGGTCTCTCCAGAGGTTGCTCTGGAGAGAGGAAGCTTGGTGTGCGTCATGTGTTGGATGCCGGGTTACTGGTGACCTCCGAAACATGAGTAACGGAGAAATGGGAACGCCAAGTGGTGAGGCAGCAAGTTTAGAGGGGGAAGGGGAAGGTGAAAGAGAAGTTTTCTTCTAATTTAGTAAAAATCACCTCTGTGTGTCATTCTTATTTGCATATTATCTTCTAATTAGCCCTGACTGACTCACCCACCACTTCCACCTGAAAGGAACGGTACGTTTTGAAGTGTGTGGCTTCGAGTCTCAGTAGGCCAGCATTTCTTCTCTTTCTTCTCCCTCCCCCTTCCGGTGCCCCCCAAAATGCATTCTCTTACTGCTTTTAACCTTCAAGCCTCTTTTCTTCTGCTCTCTCTCTGTTACTCCTCTTGCATTATTAATGGGACTGTAGCGATCCAGCCAGAACGCTGACATTACTAATTGCTACTTGTAGTAGAGGAATAAGGAGCAGGATAGAAAGTGGGTCAGGAAATGCTGTCATAGTGAAACGATAGCATCAGAACTGGGGAGCAGAACCTCTCGTAGGAGCGGATTTGCATTGGAACCCGGTAGCGTACCTGCGCACGCTCCCCGTGCACGTCTTCCCGCTTGCACGCAGCATCTCCTGCACGCAGGAGGGTTAATGGACCCGTAATTTCCAGGAGCAGGGGAATGGAGTGATATCTTGTGTTCTGCCTGGTAGCCATTCAAGCATCACAAAAATTCATGTGCCTTTCATTGCTGGTGCTGTAGGAAGCCCCTTCCCTTGCTGGTGTCAGAGGCTGAGGAAGCGTAAGTGGCTGCGTTTATTTTTGCATTCAGGGAGAGCCTGTCACACTCAATGCGTTCAGGTCGTCCTTGGCAGTACCAAGGGCATCCTATAGCAGCAAGCAGCTCTCTGCTCCATGTCAGAGCTCGTGGCTGCTGTGGAATCAGAACAAGAACGGTTGTTTGGAGATGCAGCAATTAACCTGTGAATACCAGGCTGCTGTAAGCATAAGGAATTGCCTGTTTCTGGTTAATGGAGCTGTGCTTCTTCACTCGATTGGGCAGAGCATCCGCTTGGGAATCTGGCATCCCTGGGAGGCCTGCCATCGAGGGGTGTGCTGGTGTGTTAGCTTGCTCCTTGAGACAGGGGCAAGTGTGAAAAGAGGAGTGTCACTTACTGTAAAATGTCTCTGCTGTGATGGTGACAGTTAAAGTAATCTCTTTAAATGCACGCTGTCCTCTTCGAAATGGCTAAAACAGCTAAAATACATGGGTCAGCAATAATACACAAAACACACAGTTGATCAGTGTGTGCAGGCAAAAGGCTGAAGTCCCTGTCCTGAAAAGATGTTTTAAAACAACCTAAAGTTGTTTTAACAGAGGTATAAATTTGCTTGCTGGGAATGAGAGCACGTCTCTGGGCGAAACGGGTGGCTCAAGGTGGCAGATCCCTTAGAGGTTTCTTGGAGACGGAGGAAGGGACTGTGTGTTTATTCCCTCTCCGTGTTGCTGGTCCCAGTTTACGCAACCACCTGTGCGTGCATCCGTTGGGTGACGCCGCTTTTGGATGAACATGGGGAAGGATCGAAGGAATTTGCGCTCAGTCCCTGCGAGGCGATCGCCCGTCCCGATAGACGCGTCGCGTGCTTCGTTGATACTCTCGCCAAAGCCAGGAGGCCGGCACGTGGGCTGCACCACTCCCTCCCAAGTCAGATGGTGGCTCGCAGGAAGCGAGCTGGATATTTAGGGTGGGCAGACTTGACGATATCCCCTTCCAAAGATTATCCTTTACGCTGTCCTAGTCGCACCCCGCCTTTGGTGCCTGCCTGAGCCTTTTGTAAGGATGAACGGTATTTAAACCAGAGGCTGGCTACTCTAATCTCTTCTCCGTGGGATGAAAAATCTATCCTGCTGTAGCTAGCCAACTTTATTTCTCTGACTAATCATAATAAGTGCAGGGCTCTTAAATCCTGGCTCGTGTTTTATCCGTGGTGTTGGTGGGGCTGTCTGTTATCTCGAAGCGAGCCTGAAGCAGAGCTTTGCTGGTGGAGCTTAGGGCATCTGAGGGAGAGCAGACATCCCCGGTAAGTGGGAGCTGACGATAGGCAGTAATTCCTACCATATATTTAATAAAGCCATTGTGGAGCAGGAGAGGTCTAGAGTTTATGACCTCAGTATTCTTGTTTTTTAAAAGGCAAGTACTGATTTGCCATTAAAAACGAGCATTGGCACTAAAGGCGAAAGCTTTCTCTGTCCAAAATTTCATGTGCGTGTATTTAATTAAAAGGTGACAGGGTTAATGAAGCTTTGAGTGCGTAAGGCCTCATTCCCTGAATTTAATTTTCTTTAATTGCTCCAGAGATTGAAATTCCCAGCTGTGGTTGTCCCCTAACATGTGAATTAAGGAACTGGAAAGGGACGATTTGAATTGTCTCACTCGTTGCCATCTTCCTCTTCTACTGATTTTTTTGTCACTTTGGTTGAAAGAGGATTGAGCAAAAAAAGCTCTCCCAAGTCAGTGTTTCAGCTTTGCGGTGGAATTGGCGAACCTGGGAGCTGCCGGCACCTCGGACACTGGGAATGAGGTGAAATAAAAGGGGGTTTTTGTGCAGATTGTGTCGCTCATCCCTAATGTGTTACAGTAAGTCAAGAGCAAATATGGGTTTTATTCTCTTCCCACCCCAATACCCACCATCATACCCAGCCTCGGTGGGGTTGGGTTGACTGAATTCCCTGCCACAGCTCAAATCGAACCAGCATGCAATGAAAAAAAGGTGTTTTGAGTGGATTTCTTGCTTGTTTACCGGGGCATTTGAATAGTGGGTTAGTGCCCAAGACCTCTGTGAGAATCAAGGTCTTCTTGTGGTCCTCTTGTGTTAGCCACTGTGAGTTCTTCGTCCAAGCTCTGCAAAAGGGTGAAAATCTAAAATACAGCAGATCCGTGTACCAGCAAAATGATCGGTGATGGAAACAGCCAGTTGTGCTCCTGGCTTTGTTGTAATAAAAACTTAAAACCCTTGCTGAATGCCCCCCTCAGTGAATATGTGGCACGCTCTACCTCTGTTTGTGATGGATGCTGTCAAATATTCCAAGGCTACTCCATGTTTTTATGTGTCCTCGTGGCCTTGTTAGCAGCTGTAGCCTTGGCTAGGTGGTTAGTAGGAAAGGGAGCTTGCAGCAGCAACACAAGACATCGGGTGTTAATTTAATGCACATCTGATACTGGAACAACGGGAGCAACAAGTGTGTTAGAGTTTTGCCTTTTGGAGGTCTTGGATGTCAAAAATCCTTGGAAAAATACGTAGCAGCATCCCCTTGTTCTGGTGGAGACTTGCCATAACCATCTGGCATGTGGTACCGATAGATGAGCATCCCTACATGAACAGGTATTTCGGAGCTGTCAGGCTTTCCCAGTAAGAAGCTGGTGGCTGCTGGTAAGCTGTGGTGCCTGGGGTGCATTTGAAGGGCTGGGGGGATTGTTTGGACAAGCTGTGTTGTCTCTCACAAAGGTAATCCCAGTCTCTTCCCTCTGGTGTGGGAAGAGCCGCCGTGCAGGTACCCCTGCCCCGGCTGTGGATCTGGAGGGGTGCAAGGGTCAGTTTGACTCCAAGCACCCCAGTGGGGTGAGTTTGGAAAGGTGCCCTTCATGTGTGAGCTCTAACTGCAGTAATCAGCCATATCCATTGAATCTGTGCCTGAACAGATGAATCTGTAAAACCATAGGGGTTTTAAAAAAATTTCATTGTTTTCTGGCATTCTTTAATCCCTCCTTATTTCCAAGCAGCCTGCTCATCTTCAGCTGGAGTCAGCACAAATACCTCTCTCAAGCTTGAACTTCTGGCCTGAGGGAAACCACCTTCTATGCTACTACATGACACCTCTCTTGCGCCTTGATGGTTTAAGTGACCTCTGCCCTGTCAAATAACTGATGGCCGGGTCATCGTGCCGGGGGCCAGGAGGTCCAGGGCCTGGCCCGTGTACGGCTGCTCCTCCCGCCGTGGGCTCGGAGAGCAGAGGTGATGCTTAAGTGGTCTCCGTGCTGCTACCAGTGTAAACAGAGCAGATGTTTCGCCAAGTCGGGGGAGCATTAATGGAATGCGTTGGCCCCGGCTGATGTAAAACATCGCTGCGAGTTTTGGGGATGAGGTCAGCGGTACTGAAAGCTGATGGGAGTTTAATGTCGAGTCTGCCGAAGGGTCAGCCGAGAAAGCCACGGCTAATGGAAACGCAAGTACACTTGTCATAAATCAGTGCCAAAATACTGAACAGGCATAGCTGCCGCTGGATCCCGTGGCCAGAGACATTTCGGTAGCCACCCACTAGCTCCTCGGCGGCTGCTTTCCTCGACGGGTGCTCGTAGTGTTAGTGTTTGGCTTTAGGAGGGACAGTGGATGCTGAAAACGGAGGGTTTGGTGAAAGCTTCACCTCTGTGTGCTGGGAAAGCCCTGCCTGCTTCACTACCTTCCCCCCGGTGTTTGTGGGGTCCCGTGGCTCCTGCATCCCACCCATTTGGGGAATAGCAGGAGGGCAGCTGGGATCTTGTTCCAAACAAGTTGTCCTTCTGGTAAAAGGAGATGGATCGTGTTTGTGCTGCGAGGTTGCTAGGAAGTCCCGAGGCATCCAGGAAAGCGTCGAGAGGCAAAGCAGGCTTGGCACTGCTTAGAGATCACATGGGGGGTTTTTTTAAAAACAAACCGATCTTGTAAAAAGTAAAGAGCAGCATTTTTCTAGACAATGAAAAGTCAGTTTGCCCTCCAGACCAAGCAACATATTTCCTGTGAAGCTGGACACTGTAACGTACCGTTTGCCAACAAGATAAGATGGTTGTATTTGTTCAGTGATTTATCCTCTGTGAAGCTGATCTGAAAGAATGCTTTATTGCTCTGTTTATTTTTTCAAAAGAAGCTGCTTTGACCTCTTTTTTTTTTTTTTTGTGCATCCCTTTAAGCTAAAATCTCAAAGCCTGGTAGAAATTGGGGTCTGTCTTCAGGGTTGCTGCTTAAAACACAATATCCATGGGCTGGTAGTGGCAGAGATGCCATTCGTAAGCCAAGAGGTGAGCATCTCTCCCCAGGGCCTTTTCTGTGGTTAAAAACCTCGCCACCATATCCAGCCTCACACAGACCAACAAAGCCGGTCTGCGGATAGGAGGTGGGGTTGGTTTGGGGGTGGTTTTCTTCCTTTCTGGGTCCTCCTTAAAGAGCAGAGGTTAAAACTCAACAGATGCTCTTGGATGCTGTCTCTGCTCTGCTAAGAGGCTGTTGCTGTCTTGCCTTGACTCCTGGCACGTGAAACGAGGATGCTACCTCCTGTTTGCAGGGGGATGTCAGGCCTAATAACGAAACCCCCAATCTGAAAGAGCCAGATGATCCCCCCAAGTGGGGCGAGAGAGGAGCATCGCTGGTGTTACGGTGATGTTACTGCATTACCTCCATCCTAAAGTTTGTGTGTGCAGTTATCCATCTAAGTAAAACCTGGAAGTGCCTCCTTACAGCACGTTCTCCCCAAACAAGGGAAAGGATTGCAGGCATCGGGGTGGCCCACAGAGAGCGGGACGGATCTCCTCAGGTAGCTGGAAGCCGTGCCAGTTGCTGTGTTTGCTGGTAGCCTGCTACTATATTTAGTTTCTCTCGGCCTCCCAGAACGAAAGCGTCGAACCTCTCTAGATATGGAGATAGGCGCCACACCGGCTTGCTGGCTTCCCGGCGTCAGGGTTACAGCCCTGGTCCTTGCCCTTCCCGTGTTTGGGGTAGAGGATAGATGAGGTTATGCGAAGGAGGGTTGTTTTTGTAGCTGTTGTGTCTGCATGTGAAACTTGGGGTATTTTTTTAAGAAAAGCTGCTTTTTGGAGTATATGGTTTTCCTGTGGCTTTAACCCTTCGGTGTGTTTTGGGTGTGCAGAGTGAAGAACAGGCACTTTGCAGGAGTCCTGAGGTAGATTTTTCCAGTTTTGTATTTCAAGCAAGCATGCAGATAGTTTCAGAGACAACTTTGACTGTGAGGTCCCTGTCTTGAGTAATTCTGACCTACCCGTGTAATTAAATGCAGCATTTTTTTTCCTTCTGTAACTTCGTTCTGGTTGCAGCTGTTGTACAAGCTATAGGTTTCTAGGTTTGGGTCAGAAAACCATGACTTCAGACCACTGGGATTTTTGTGGGTGGGTGAAAGTGATAACAGATTAATGGGTTTTACTTAGCATCTCCATCTGCCAGACTGAACCATGTACTGCATAGGAGCCCTCTGAAAGCAAAGCACCCTTTACCCAGTCAAAGCTAACCCCTGGTCCAAAAACACAAGCGTTGGCCTTTGGAAAGACAGCGCCTTATGTGTAAATTGCTTTCCTTTTCCTGATCCAAGCACTTTTGGTGAGCTCCAAGTGTGCAAATGAGGAAAAGCAATGTTCACATGGAGCAATGCAGGTCACCCCCTAAGGACCAGGTACTCACCAAGCACGTGGATCAGGTTCCTGGTCTGAAATTTGAACTCTTACTGCCGTGACACCCGCGATCGCCTTCCTTACGCTTTACCTCTGTAAGCAGGTAACTGATTTTATACTTCACGTTTTAATTTACCTCGGTCCCAGCGGAAAAGGACTGCCAAGCGATAGCTGTGCGCGGCCCTACGTGTAAAACTGTCCGCGCTTTCTCCGATTGCACTTGGCTCAAATATCTGTCGCTGCGAGGGGCAGCTTTGGAGTCCAGCTGCGAGCAGAGCCAGGGTGAGGAGTGAGATGACCTGATCAGGCAAGAGCTGCTGTGCATTAGCTGTAGCTGTTAGCTTTTCTGTTCCCTCCTGTGAGCTCTGAAAGGTAAATGGGAATGAAGGAGCTGCTGAATAAGAGACATGTTATCCTTCGCCTGCATCTTGTTATACGTAGCAAGTTGCCATGGCTAAGACACCGATCAATTATTGTTATTTTGAAAACAAGGAGTATTCTTCAGCTTTTTTTAACAGAAATGAGTATCTGTTGTCTCCAGTGCCCAGAAAGCATCTGCAAAAGCGAGTGTTGACGTTAACGTGAGACGTGTGCCTGCACATACACACTCCCCCGCCGTTCCTGTACACCCTTTCTCTAATTTTCTTTCATTCCCTGCAAGACTGGATAAACAGCCCCGATCCTGAGGAGCCCAAAGGCGCTGGGGAGTTGCAGGGTGTGGGGGAAAGGCTGGCTGGGCCGACTGGGCTATGTAAAACTGAACGGTATTTACTCAACGCACTGGGTGGACCGTTCTTGTATGTAATGAGTTGTGCAACGCACAGCTGTACCAAAACAGACCAGGATCCGCTGACTTGTCTCCCACATGGACTCGTTACAACTGCTTGTCAGGAGGGTGCAAAATTCCCGTGATCCGACTGCGTGTTACTCCAGACTGCTTTCTGCTCAGAGCGCCTCTCTGTTCGGAGCAGCAGCGGGCCGCCTTGGTGTTTTCTACAGGCTTGATGACAGATGCTATCCTAAAAATTTGGACTGGATAGTGCTCCTAAAGTACCTCACGTCACCATGGAGTAGTGAAAACAAGCAGTGCAATTAGCAGGAAAGCTGCAGTAGGCCTTGAACTTGCATGACTGGGACACGTAGAGTCGGAGAAGGATCATACTTTCTCTGTATTACGGTGTTGGTGACACCAAGTGTGGTGTTCCCGTTCCTGGTAAAGAATGACAGGAGGCCAGAAGTCCCTTAGAAAAAGGTTTTTTCCAGTATAGAAGTCCTGCCTTGTGGCAGATGTTAAAGCTAACTCTTCAAGGAGAAATGCTGTGAGATCACTTGATGGGTTTGTACGTGTACACCTGCAGAGCAGCATGTAACAGGTAATAAGATAGTATTAAAAGTCTGAAAGGTAAACCTGGTTGAAAACCAGCACTTTGAGTCAGCTGGGAGCTTTTGGATCAAGCTGGATATCTTGACTGAGAAGGAGGGAGATCTTGCGCTCAGTTGTAAATGGAATTTTTGATCCAGGGAATAGATGCTTTTGTAGCACTCCCTGCTTTAATGGTCACTTTTGGCTTCATTCTGGGCTGAAGTCGATTGCTTTAACACCGTTACAGTCTGCAGCCCCACCATTTCAAGCTGTGATTCAGCTAGATGGTCCGGGCTGAGCCAGACTAGGTGTGAACAGACGTGGCTGGCTGACAGCCAGGGAGCCGGAGAACCCCGAGAAGCGGTAGCCTGGGTTCGATAGGTAATGTTTTCCCAGGGATTGTGTGCTGTGTTAATTAGCACTGCTGGGGAGAGACAACCTGGGTACGTGTGTGTTTCAAAGGCCACCGGGCAGACTCGAAGAAAAATTTATAGAGGGCCATTAAACAAGGTTCCACCGATGGTGCAGGAGCAGCATCTGTGCCCCGGCCGTAGGGTCAGCTCTGGGTGGACTTCTAGTGTGGGATACCACACTAGGACACGCTAATTTTGTTGGTGGAGAAAACTAACATCTCTTGACATTCAGAAATAAGAGCTCTGTAGATAATCACTGCGTCTAAATCTCTGCTTTTGGCCTGAACTCTGCCAAACAGCCTTCGTTTCGGCACGGTGGTTTCTTAAACGGCTGTTGTTCCTGGCGAGGGCACAATATACTGAGAGAAGGGTTGTGCTGTGAACGAGGGCTCCTCGGCTTCGCCTGGTACTGAGCCGGTGCACACGGATGTGGGTGTGCGGGAAGGTCGTGCTCCCGGTTCTTCTCTGCGCGTTTGTTTGTGACTCTCCACTTAGCATTGAATACAGATGTTTATGCATATACTTAGAAAAGGCTGGTCTGGAAATAAACTCCTCTTTGCGGCGCTCCACCTCCTGCTTCGTTTTTTTTGGTTTTTTTTTTAAGGCCCGTTATTCTCTCATAGGAATTTTCCAAGTGAATTAGCGCAGGTCACCAAGGCATCCACATCAGTAAAATGCAGCGAGATGTTACTGTCATCTCCTGAATCACTTCAACCCTCCACCCCGTTGCTTATCAACCTGCACTTCAGTAATCCTAATAGCTGTGTCACAGCAAGATTAACAGAAAACCCAGGGAAATATTTATGGTTCCCTTCAAGGTACGTATTAATCCAAAAACGTGAAGTGGGGCAGGTGCATTGTGAAGAAGAGAGCTTGGAAACCTTGCTCACGTGGGCTGGGAGGGATTCTGCCAGGCTGAGTAAGCTGCTACTGACGGCGTGGGGAAGAGGCACGGGGCATCTGATGCTGCTGCTGTGTTAGTGAGGTTGCAGGGGCGGATGTAGTGAGGGATGCTGGGGCTGGGCAGCCTCGGTGGGCAGCATCTCCCAGGTGGGGATGGGGAGAGGAGCAGCTGCAGCTTACAAGGGGAAAATGGGGGATAAGGACCAGTATCCCCGTTGCCCTCAGTGCTGTAGCAGCATCATACAGCAGCTTGGTAACGAGAGAAAGGAGAAACAAAGGCAAAGCGGAGGAGGAGCAGCTTGAGGCTGGAAGGAAGAAGCAGAAGAGCAATACAGCAAGGTGGCATCTAGCAAGTGCCTGAGCATTGGTCAGGAAGGAATAATTTTAATGATGGTGAAGGCTGGTGCTTCTTGTTTGTGAGGCAGTGCAGGTTTCTGGAGACTGGGGAGGGACACAAGAGGGCTAATGAGATACAGCTAGTCCCGGGGTGATTGGGTGCCAGACTCCGGTCTAATGATGAGCATACACTTCTAGTTTTAAAACTCCTTTTGCTCATAAAAAGGTCTAAACTGGGATTTTAATAGCAGCATGTGAGCACTGACCAGAACCGTGCACTTGGGAGCTGCTGCAGAGCAGGACCTAGTGAGGAGCGTGGTGGGTGCTGCAGTTCAGCTAAAGCCAGGCAAAGACCCGTCTCTGAAGGGGAGAGCTGGAAAAAGAGGAGACTCTGACTGTAGCAATAAACTTTAGGAGATGCAGGTTTCCTTGTAGTTTGTGGGTTGGGGAGTGGTTTTTGTTATGAATGAGCTGCAGAGCTGTGACACCAGAGGGAGCAAGTGAGCCTGAAATAGTTGCTTTCAACAAAAACCAGCAGCAAATAATCACAGCCTTTGCAAGAGGTAAATTAAAACCATCTCTAGCCTGGGAAACATGCACAGCTCAGCATCTTTTCCCCATAAATATTTCCCTGCTGTCGAATCTCTGTAACCCCTTCGGCGCCCAGGAGCTGGGCTCTTCCCTGCTAGCAGTGAGCCGCCTCCTCACCATGTGTTCCCTGAGTGCTGGGCAGAGATTTTTGACCTAACTGATCTGTATGGCTCTGTTGGAGCTTACTGTCCTGGAGAGGTCAAGAAAGGGTTGGTATGAAACCAGTCCGGCCATGCTACGTGGCACTGGGCAGTCCAGCATCCCCGGGGAGCAGTTGTTGGCGCCAGAGCAGATTTCCTTAGCACCCCTCGTGCGTTTCTGTAGCTAAAGCAACACTTCAGCTTTGGAGGTTGGTCTTGCTGTCCTTTGTCGCCCCCTTTAAACATGGGGGTGTCCAGTCTTTGCACACTCAGCAGCAGCAGTCAGGTCTGTGTAATCAAAGCTCAGTCCCAGCCAGATGATATTCTCTCCCACCCTGTCTCAGGGGCATCGCATCCTTGTCTACACAGAGATACTGGGAGGTGTATGTGGGATTTTGCTCCAAGGAAGCTGAGAGCAAGCTGCCATAAGAGGGCTCCAGAGCCCTGTTCTTGAGCTCGCTCCTTTGTGGAGTGATCTGTCCCTTTTTCTGTACCAGGATGTCCAAGCAGCTTTAACAAAACTCTTACACCTGCTCTAAATATTACCTTTTGTCCCTGTATTGCTCAGACTGGTTGCGAATCTGGACTCTTTAACCAGTGTAGGTGTACATACTACAGAAATGCGCTGTACTAATAAAGCTGATTTCTTTGTCTGAATAGAGGAATTAGGCTGAGTAAGGCTCCCTCCCATCTACTGTCGTGATTACACCCCATAGCAGGAGCTGTGTCGGTACAGCCGCAGGGAGAAGAGGCCCGAGACCACTTGGAGAGGCACCGTTCATCTGTATGCAGCGTGCTGCGTGCCCGTCTGGTAATGAACACAATGAGCCTGGGGATGGGGTTCGGGGCAGGGGAGGGAGTTGTGTTGCCATGACAATACAAATCGCAATGGGTGACTCTTCAGATAAAAGCATCGTGGGTTTTTTCAAAGGAGAAGAAAACAAAAAGCGGTGTAAAATAATAGCGGTTGAAATACGCTGTGAATTCGAGCTTCAGGTAGATGTGGCTTCCTAGAAAAACGTGGGGCTGTAGGTGTTAATTCTGGAAATGTTCTTCCCCCAGGAGTGTTGAGGGAGCATTAAGATCATGCAGGAGCCAGGCATCCTGTGAGTAAGCATCCAGCAAGTTTTCCATGCAAATATTTGGACATACAGTAATGAGTTCCAGTAATAGCTGAGCGCTGACCCGCACCATGGGAGATACTGGGAGCGCAGGGGCCGTGCGCCGACAGCGTGCTTACCGGCGGAGATGCAGCTGCCAGTCTGGGATGTCAGGCGTGGTGCAGATGGCCAACTATTTATATTTCTGTTGTGCCTACAGCAGATTCCTCCGTGTTACCACTGTCTGGGGGGGTGGGGGCGGAATGTCTCCTGGAAGCCAGAAGCGGTAAGGATGTGTTTACAAGAAAGATAGTGAAGTCCAGCAGACCTAGTCCTGCTCTAGGGGCTTTTTGGGAGTCTCCTCGTTGATCCCGTTCAGGTGGAATATTTCTAGTCCTGTTGTGAATCCGTGGTAAAGACTGGTTTTGTTTTCAAGCACGGCTAGCGTAAGATCTGTTTCTGCTTTGATCTGGCACCTACCTTTAAGCGTGTCCCTTTTTAACACAGACTGCGAAGGCCGCAGTAGAACAGGCTTTTTTTTAACTGTCGTTGTCCCAAAATTGTTCACAAGGAGAAACTGAACTTACCCAGTTGCCTGTAATTCAAGATGTGTGCTGATTGCATGGGTGTCGCAGCCTGGTGTGTCTTGCTAAGCACAAATAGAAATTCCAAGGAAGGATGGGATAATTAGAAGCAATCCAGTGCTTCTTGTGACTGTATAAAAATAACAGGACTCTTTAGGGATGAGTTATTTTTGGCAGCCTCATGTCAAAAAAAAAAAAAAAAGCTTTGTGAGGTTTTGCATCAGAAAACAGTAAAAGGAGGTATTATACCTGGGTTTATTAGTGGGTTTTTTTCTCTGAGTGTGATCTGTGTTGAGGTTCTTGCCCATGGAAGAATGGGGTAGCCAACACAGCCCTGCTGGCTTGCTTACAAGGGGATGTCAGCATCAGGTTTAGCAGTGGGACCCCCAACCAGCCAGTGGGCAGTGAAGATCTGATTTAAGAAGAATATGGTTCGAACAAGACACCAACTTTCCAGCCTGAAGCTGCCTGATGTCAGTCTGATCTATATTTAATTTTGGTGGTTTACTGGGTCTTGGGGAGGGTAACTTTTTTCTGTTGGCCTGTCCTGTAATGAGACTCTGCCGTAAGACAAGGTGTTTTTCAGGCTTGTTCTTCCAAGGGTGAGTTTCTAGGTCGGCAGCCAAAACCAAAAAGTGACGTTTTTGTGGGTTTTCTGTTACAGTATATCCCCTTTGGGTCTTAATAGCTGGTCACCGTCTGCCAAGCAGCATCTAACCCACCACGCCAAACCGCTTCGCAAAGGTGCTCGGTTGCAGTGTGTTACCAAAGGTCAAGCTTAAGCACCTGAACAAGGTTAAACAAAATTCAAGCTAAGCAGTGTAAGTGCTTTCTGGGTGCTGTGCTGGGGAGACTCGTGCTGGGGAGACTCGTGCTGGGGAGACTCGTGCTGGGGAGACTCGTGCTGGGGAGACTCGTGCTGGGGAGCACTTGGTGATGGGAGCTGCACGGAGGGATGCAGCCCGTCCTAAGGTCTGGGCTAGGACAGAGCAGTATTTCCTTCGGTATAAAGGGGAAGGATGCAGATCCTTGAGTGTTGTCTGTCTCGCTTCTTGCTGAAAGCTTCTGGTTTGAGAGACCGATGCTGGGGAAAGGGGATGCACCGCAAGACTCGTGCATGTGGGAAGCACAGTGGGGAAGAAACTCAGAGACATAGAATCATAGAATGGTTTGGGTTGGAAAGGACCTTGAAGATCCTCTAGTTCCACCCCCCTGCCGTGGGCAGGGACACCTTCCACTAGACCAGGTTGCTCCAAGCCTCATCCAGCCTGGCCTTGGACACTTCCAGGGATGGGGCATCCACAGCTTCTCTGGGCAACCTGTCCCAGTGCCCCCACCCTCTTCGGGAAGAATTTCTTCCTAATGTCCCATCTCAATCTCATGCTTTCCATTTAAACCCGTTACTCCTTGTCCTGTCACTCCCTGCCCTTGTAAAAAGGCCCCCCCCCCCCCAGCTTCCTTGTAGCTCCTTCAGGCACTGGAAGGCTGCAATAAGGTCTCCCCGGAGCCTTCTCTTCTCCAGACTGAACCACCCCAACTCTCTCAGCCTTTCTTCATAGCAGAGGGGCTCCAGCCCTCTGAGCATCTTCATGGCCTCCTCTGGCCTCGCTCCAACCTGTCTATATCCTTCTTACGCTGAGGGCTCCACAGCTGGACACAGCACTCCAGGTGGGGTCTCGTGAGAGCAGAGGGGGAGAATCCCCTCCCTGAGACATTGCAGGTATGAAATGATGATGCTTTCACTTTCTCCAAAATGCCTTTTTAACATAACCAGGTCGTTTTCTCAGTAACAGCAACCTCCTCCCAAAAAACACACAATAGCTGATGTCTTGGGATCGTAACGTGCCCTACAAGCATCGCGCCGCCTGTTCTCCCCAAATGCCGTCGTGGAGGCGCCTCCTTTCCTAAGCCTTGACAGACTGAAGCTCGGGTTGGTTTTTAATTCTGGAGTCGTAATCAGTTTTCGTGGTTTCCACCCGACGCAGCCGCATTGTTTTATGCGATTCTGAAAGCGAAACTAGCGGCAAACAAAAATCGAAATTGGGCTGTCAGCTTTTGCCGTCGATGCCTGTGAAACGCAAGGTGCGCAGCGCTGGTGGCCGTCGGCCGTTTGGCCTTCGTGTAAGCGGGTTTACGCATGGCTGTGCTGAGTGGTGTAAAGGTAAGGGAATACGCTCTCGTCTTGAAAGCATAAAAGCAAAGTTCCTGAGTAAAATCGCTTCAGACTGCTCTTATTTTTGGCTTGAGCGTGTCCGTGTTTAAGCTCAGGAATTCAGAATAATACCTGATGGAAGAAACTTGGGGGTGTGTTAAGCAAACATAAACATGCACTAACTAAAAGGGCAAATGCCTTCTTGATTTAAGTGAAACTCTCAGCTCGTTAAACGTTGTTTTCCAGCAGATGCATAACTCGGGTTGTGCGGAAAGGAGCATGTAAGGTCGCCTGGTCAAACGGTGCGTCTCAAGTGCCTTCCTGGACCACGCACGGGAGCCCCAGGCAGAACTCCCCGACTGCTGCCTGTCTGCTGCCATCTATTTTGGTTTCCCTTCTTTTTTGTCTGCCTTTAAATCAGGACTCTGCTCCTCCGCAGTCTGGTGTCGTTGCCCATGCCCATCCCTGACCGAAGTGGGAGAAAAGCCCTTTATTCCTTACGGGGGGACGGCGATGGCCTCTGGTGTTTCCGGAGTTTTAAGGAAGTCGCTGAAGTTCCTCCTCGGCGACTCCCCTCCGCAGAAATGTGACAGATGGGTCTTTTCCTTTTATGGCCAATAATGCTGGTTTCCCTTTGCAATAAAATCCTGGGTCAGAAGTGGAAGCGAGAAGTCGGGCAGGGGGAAGGGGCTGGTCTCACCAGCTCCCAATGGGGGTGGGGATGGGATTTGCGACATAGTAAATTCTAGGCTAAAGTAAGCCAAGTTACAACATCTACCCCGGGGTGCTGGTTTTGTTTGCTTGAGGGGTGCCTTAGGTTTCCATTGCTGTTGCTTAAGACAGCAATTAGGAATTGTGACTCTCTAATTTGATAGGGAAAAGCTTATCTGGTCCAAACCTGGGATGGTTTTCAGATAGTGTGATTGAGTCAAGATAACTCTGATTGAATCTCGATAAGCGCAGGAGGACGATATCCACTTCTTTTCAACCATCACCTTCAGTCCTTCACACCAAGCTAAATGTCATGGCCTCTTATGGGTGACTCCCGGAGCAGTTTTCTTCCTGAATCCTAAAGAGCCGTTTTCTACAGCAGTTAGTGTGGTCTTTGTGCCTGACGCTTGGCACCGCTTCACTCATTAGCTGAGGACAGGTAATGTCCCTCCAGGTGGTAATTGCCCATGGTGTGGCAAGCCAAAAGCCAGTGCTGTCAGCCAATAACGCCTTTTACAAATCATCCGTGGCTGCAAATGGTTCGATGAGTTTGAACCTTAAAAGTGGTTTTCTAATAAAGGGAATCTCCTGTTTCTTGCTACAGAGTGCTTCATATCCTGTTTCACGATGTTAACACAAATGGATTTGCTGGCAGTTGCTTAAACTGCTCGGTTTTAAAGTGGTACAGCTCGTGTTTCTGCCCTGCAGAACCTGTTGGCTGCTGCTTTGGTTCTTATTCAGCACTTGAGCTCTGAAATTAGGAGGGGGGGAAATAAGAAAGTAACCGCTTAGGAGAGTTGTTGTGATGTTCCGGGGACTGTGCATGAGCCTCCTTTGCTTCCTGTAGCCTCTGACCTACACAAAACGGTCCCGTTGCGGGCTGCCCCGCTCTCTCCTCCGGCAGGGAGCTCACAGACCATTTTCACCGTGGTCCAACTGGTTGTTATTTCCCTACTTGCACCTTTGAACAACCAGGTCGGACATTCAAAGCGAGAGCGGTGGATGTGGGCTCCCACAACCACCTCGGTACCTCGTGGATCTGGTGTTTCATTCCAGCTGCCCCTCGCTGGATCACCGCTTCCCACTGCGGGTGTGAAGCTGGGGCTTGTGTTTCGGAGGGTGTTTTGGAGATCTCCATTCCTCGGTGGTTGGCCGTGGGAAGGGCAGTGGGTTTTGCTGACGTGGAAAGCCTTTTCTTTACTAACTTACAGGGTTACTAACTGGTTGGTAGGAGCTAAGCGTTTCCCTGCGTGTTGGGGAGGCAGTTTGGAAGTGGGTTTCGGCAGCATCTGCGTATTCTTCAACTCTGCTTTAATGACGGTGTGTTTGTGATCACAGTGGGGGGGTGGTTCCCCTTCCTCTCCTTGTCTTTACAATAGAGATCCCAGGAAAACGAGAACAGGATCTGTAAGCTGCTGTGGAGCTGGAGAAATGACCCAAACCACCAACCCTTTTTCTAAATACTTCAGTTGTGCTGCCAAAACTGTTGATTTAATCTTTTGGTGTCCCACACTTTGCATTTTTGTCTGTGGTTCGTACCCCTCTGAGGGTATCGTACCCAATCCTTTCAGAGCAACTGCACATACAGCATAACTTAATCACCCACCCTTTAGATAAGGTAGCCCCCGACGCACCAGCCTTGACCCTCACCCTGCCATGCCAGAGCACTCCGTACTTGCGGTTCTTTGAACGTTATCGTACTGTATGGGTGAGGGAGGGATGTGGTCTGTGTGTGGTTAATCTGAGCACCCCGTAGACCCCCATCTTGGACAGGAGCAGCGTTCCCGGGTGGCCCGGGGTGGTGGGATGGCTTTCCCTCTCCTCAACCAGACAGGATTCTCCCGTCAAAAGTGAATTGATGTCAGCGATACATCACGAAACACTCCGGTTTGTTTTGCCGTTGAGGTTGGGTCATGGCAGAAATGACTGTTACTTGGGAACGAGTGCTGCGTCCCAAACGGATCCCTGGAGGTGAGCTGGCTTGTGCTTATTTTTTTGACTTTTACAGAAAGCAGGCTTGCAACATCCCTGGTTTGTAGTTGTGCCCTGCAAACAGTGAGCTTATGTGAGGTTGTTGAGTGCTGTGCTGAAGCAGGGGGAGAAGAGGGGAACCAGTCCTTGATGAGTGGAAGCCTAACAGAAGGGGAACCGCTCGCCTTGGGATTACACAACGCCGAGGGGTTGCAGCACGCTCTTCCCGTCTCGTTTCTCTCGCCATGGGCCAGCTTCTGCGCAGCGCTGGGATCTGTCAAACGTTTCGGGGTTTGAGGTGTTGGTTTTAATCTCCCTTTCCCCTGCCTCTTGCCCGGTCTCGCGGGACTGTGTGGAAGTGAGCCTGTCTTGCTGGATTACCAGCTTTCGCTTCAGAGCTGGTGCGGGTGGAGAGGCTCCCCTTGGAACTGCTCACTCCGTTTAGCTTCGGTGTCTGCAGATCCGAGGCGGTTTCCCTCTTATTCCAAAGTGTTTCCAAGCCCCACATTTTCTGTGAATATTAAAAAAAAAAAAGTGAATTGAAAGGGATTATGTGACTTAAATGAAAATTAAATTACAGATTAAACAACTCTCCTAATTAGAAGACAAATGTGTCCTGAGTTACCCTTGTTTGGCAGGATACAGCAGCGCCACTGTTATTAACCTGCCCGTCCTCTCCCGGGAGTTACGGCGGCTCATCGGCTTTGGTCAGGATTAGACTGGTCCGGGGGTAAGCGGGCACTTTGCGGGATGGCCTCGGATCGCTGCAGCCCCGCTGCCGTGCTCTTTGCTGGGGGGTTGTGCGCATTCCTCTGATTTCCAAGCCTCGGGACTGGTATGGTCCTGCCTGCAAACTACCCCACTTCGTTCACAGGGTGCTGGTGTGGGGATCACAGCATCACTAAGGTTGGGAAAGACCTATAGGATCATCCAGTCCAGCCATCAGCCCAGCACTACCGTACCCACTAGACCATCTCCTCCAGCGCCATGGCTACACGTTCCTTGAACCTCTCCAGGAATGCTGACTCCACCGCTTCCGTGGGCAGCCTGTTCCAGGGCCTGACCACTCTTTCAGTGAAGTTCTTCCTAACATCTAATCTGAACCTCCCCTGCCACAACTTGAGGCCGTTTCCTCTTGTCCCATCACCAGTTACTCGGGAGAACAGGCCAGCACCTGCCTCCCTGTACCCTCCCTGTAGGGAGCGATCAGGTCTCCCCTCAGCCTCCTCTTTAGGCTAAACACCCCCAGCTCGCTCAGCCACTCCTCATCAGACTTGTCCTCCAGACCCTTCCCCAGCTTTGTCGCCCTTCTCTGGACACGCTGTAGCATCTCTATGTCCTCCTCGGAGTGAGGGGCCCAGAACTGAACACAGCACTCGAGGTGCAGCCTCCTTTGCAAGGTGCCCTTTGGGTAAGAAACACTTTGGATCACTGCAGCCCGTGCCCGATGGGTTGGGATGTCACTTGTCCAGCCCTGGGGAGGCATGTTGCATCTTCCAATGGTGCAAAGCCAAACCACCTTAGCAGGGCTTGAAAAAAACACCCCCAGATTTCGGTTTTGAGGTGCTTTGCCACCTCTGCACCAAAGAAAGCCAGCCCCAGCTGGTGTTAGGCTGGGCTGTTGGGTGCTTTAGGGACGGGAGGGAATAGAAACATCATCTGGGAGCTCTGAAAGAGGAATCGGTGAGTTGCAAGGGCATCTATTTCCCTGATTAGTTTTCAGTACTTCACTCTATTTTGGTGCATACTCGTTTGCTTGATACCTTTCTTTTATCATTATTAATTTGAACAGGTGTCTGAATAGCTTTTGCAGCGCAGGAGGAAATCCAGCGCGCTGGAGTTCAGGTGTAAACCCTTCCATCGCGCGGCGCTCCTCGTCGCCGGGACGTTTCAGCGGGCTGCCGGTACGGGCCAGCGGCTTTGGTTTTACCGCCGGCTTATTTTAGCGCAGCAAATGAGCTTTGGATGACTCACGGTCATGTTGGTGAGTTTGGAAGATGGAGGCTAGCAGTTCAGGGGGGGCCGTTTTTGTTTTAACAGCCGTGAATACTATAGCTATGAACACTGTCGTGACAAGGCTGGCTGCTGCGGCTCTTGGGCTCGGTTCAGGGGCTGCAAAGCCGTCCTCTTACTGTCTGCTCAGAGCTCTCACGGGGAGCAGCAGGCAAGAGGTGACTGTACCATACAAGCATGAAAACAATAAATCATCTGAAATTCTGCACTTCAGGGAGGCCAGGTATCACTTTGCTTTCGTTTTGCTGTCTCCTTGCTGGTTCCCCAACACACTTATTGATTTATTTTCGTTTTCCTATGGCCAGTTTAAAATAGGAGCACCTTACTTTGGGGTTTTCTCCTCGTTCAGGTTTAATTTTCCTGGCAAAGCAAGCTGCACTTGCCCGGTTTACCTACACCAAAACTATTTGCCAGCCTAGCTCCTCTGCTCAGAGTTCACCTTTTCTCATCCCTTGCTGGTGTTACCACGGCCTGGAGTGTGAACTTCTGCTGTAGGTAGAGGGTACGGTTAAAAAGGCTCTAAATTGGAAACAAAGTGTGTTAATGCTGCTAAATTACCATCAAAATTGCCGTATCGAAGCGGCTCCTTACAGTGGTCGTAGGTGCGTTACTTAAACCTGGGTTTCCACGCAACTGTTGATGGAGGAGAGGACGTGTAACGGAGTTCCTCCTTTTGTACTCCAGTAAAATCTGGGAGACAGTAGGGGGAGAGAGAACCACAAGAAAAACAGGGCAGATCCGGAGGAGGCTTTCTCCAGTTCCTGCCGCCCAGAGCCCTGGGTAGGGATTTGTGTGTGGGGCGGCTTGCAGGAGGGATTTGGTTATCGTGTGGTGGTGTAAGAGGGAAGTTTCAAAATTAACTTCAGTAATTGTTCCTCCTCTCGGTCTTACAATGCATGGTTAGCAGATACCTCTGCAAATAAGATACCTCGCTCCCGTTACGCCCCAACCTTCTTGATGCTGTTGGGTGCGACGCCTTGAGTACCCTTCCCCCGCCACCCTTGGCAAACCAGGCTGCTCGTCTGGAAATCTCAATCTGTTCCTCTCCGAAGGTCTCTGTTGTTTCCACCCGTTCCGCACGTGTTTACCCCTGCTAGATTTCATCAGAGATCCAGCTTCGGGAAGCAGCATCCCTTTTTGCGGGAGATCTGTGCGTCGGATTAAGTGGATAACCTCTCGGATCTGTTGACTGGGGGGCGGCAGTCTGCGCTGGGGGGTGATGCAGGAGGCTCGGCTGCTGCCTGCGTTGAGCTCGCCTGCTAATGTTTAACCATCTACATTGGCTGGGAAGGCGTAGAGCGGCTACCTGCCATCAGTCCAGCCGATCTAGAAGCTGGGATCAACAACTGCAGTGTGTTTCCAGTAGCATATACTGAATTTCTCTTAACTTTCTGCCCTGGGAAGGGGCAATGTGACCTCAGGTACACTGATTCAGACAACATCTTTGGTGCGAGGTCACAGGCTGTATTTAACCTGCCTTTATACAGTGGTGGCTTCCTTTACCTGCACTGCTGGCTGACTCAGGTTGGTGGGTGACAGCCTCTGGGTAGGCCACAAAGCCATTCCACGCTGGCCGTATCCAAACTTCCCAGCAGGCTGAGCTGGAGAGCCGCTGTGTGCGATATCAGTCTGCTCAGGGCAGGGGACTAGCTTCTGAAAAATGTTATTTTAGGGGGGGAAAGTTTGTCCTTAAGAGAAACACTTGTTTCTCAGTTTAGGGGAAGGGATCCCAGCGTGATGACTGTATGATGCACATACCCCAGTGCTCGTTTAAGCAGGTGACCTGATATATATATAACTTCTGATATATATTCCTCACATCTCTGAAATGTGAGAGGAAGTCACTTTGAAACAAGAATCTTTCTTTAGAGGAGGGGTTTTTTTCATTATTTGGGATTTTTTAAAAGGTCTGTACAGGTTCAAATGAAATCATGGTCCTTCTCAGTGAAAGAGCTGTTTCTCTTACTCTGATTACGCTACAGTAGGTGAGTGTGCGATCACTGAGCAATTCTCCTGGTAGCAGTTCCCACGTCAGACCGGCTGCAGGGTGATCTTGGTGCTGAGCGGCATTTCTTGCGTGAAGCTGCAGGTATTTTCACTGTAGCTCTCTAACCACAGCACCCAAACCGGCAATTTAACGTCGGGCTCTGGGGAGGGCAAAGGCTTGCTTTGATTTTGTGTATGTGTTTTGGGAACTTCTGCATTAGAGATGCAAGATAGGCCTACTGACTTAGGCAAGCGTAGGGTGGGACTTACCACGTGTTTCTGGTTCTCAGATGCTAACGCAGATGACCCAAACCTCTGTGGGAACCAGCCTGCCGGCACGTTGCTGGAAGCAAAAGGGCATTACACATCTTCAGTGTCTGAAAGATGGGGAGGGAGCACCGCATCCTCTGTTTAATACGAGTGTGCAGAACAGGAGGCATTGGAGTCGTCATTTTTGATAATGGGGTTTAATACGTGGCCATAAAAGCTTTAACCAACCCTCCTGGTGGGGGGTCAGATATAAATTAGTGTTTTCTTTACCCAGCTTTTAACTCTCCCCTCCCTCGCAGGTCTCCGCTGATGTCTGCCCCCTGGCACATCCTTACAGCCTAGTCCAAGGCTTGTGCCTTTGCTTTATTTCTCCCTGCCGCCCCTCCCAGAATAAATCACGGCCGTCCTGAGGAGAGGAGACTTGAGTTTTCCCTGCGTTTCTCACAGCTTCTCGTCTCCTCCTCCCTGTCCCAGGGCCCGGGGCTGCCGTGCGGCCGGCAGCCGCTGCGCGGCAGCGCTGCCTGGGGAACGGCCTGGCTGGGGGCCCCAGCACAGCCAACCCACCCACACCCATGTCCTCCCAGTGCCCTCCCCCAGCCGAGACACGGCGTTCCGTTCTCCACGCTGCGTGGATTTTGTGCATTTGGAGTTGGTACCTGCTGCCCGTCTCACCTTTGCATGCCGTAGTGCCGGCGGCTCCGGGACCGGAGAGCTGCCCCAGCAGTTCATCCTGGAAGCAGCACCCACCATACTGGGCGGTTGGGTGCCTGTGGAGTTGGGGTCCCGCTGCCTCATCCTGGGTGTTTGTATGTCTCTAAAGGGGTCTCTCACTGAAATGGATTGTCTTGGGCTGGATTATAGCCTCTGTATCCCAGCTTAATGTATAGGAGATCCCAGAAACAGCCCTGGAGGAGTTTGCTATATGAGCTCATCCATGCTTAAAGGTTGCATTCATCTCGCTACTTCTGCATCCATTTTTAGTTAAGGTCAGGGCAGCTTTTATGGACAGTGGGGACTTTGTGGGGAGGGAGACTGTGTGGTTCTTTGTTTTCCCATTCACTCGTCTCGTTGGGAATTGCAGCCCTTTAATTAAACCGGCGCAGTATGGACTGGCCCTGAGGTGCTATTCTAAGACTATTGCATTCACATCTGCTTTTGGGTAAAACTTGGCCGGTTTGAGGTTAGCCCGCGCTATTGTGTGTCTGAAGCAGGAAGAAGCAGAGCATCAATCACCGGGGCTCAGTCCCAGCGAGCATGGAAGGGTTACACGGTCTGTTTTACCTCCTTCCCTCTCCTAGCAGGGAGCACAGTCCCTGTGTGCCGTCGCAGAGACGGCGGGATGTGCAGCTCGCCCTTCCTGGGGGACGCGGCGAGTCGCACGGCACGGCAGCAGAAGGGTTTAATTAACCAGCGTATGGAGGGCTAAGGGAGGCGCTGGACTCCGCTCAGAGCCACCACGGAGAGCCGGAGGGGGTGATGACAGCCTGCTCCGTTGCCTGTTGTTGTTGAAGTTGAGCCTCCCCCTCCTCCCTTTTGCATTTTGCTCAATCAGTAAACGGCTTGGTGTAAACTCCTACAGAAGAAGCAGGCACGCAGGAATGCCGTGGGCAGTCGGGCCGTGATGTGTGCGTATCATCTGATGGTTTTGCCCGTGGGGCGTGTTCGGGTTGAAACCAGGAAAGCTGGCGCATCTGCGCTGCTGGCAGCGGGTACAGCAGCCTGACTGTAGCCCAGAGGACGTGGAGACCGGCAGGGAGAAGTTGATTACTTGGTTGGGGTCTTTCCCCTCCCCCTGATATGTTGCCTGGACTTTGGAGAGTTATTTTTAGTACGTAGTGGAGTGAAAAAAGTTTAGGCTGCGTTTTAAACCTGTAGCATCCATTGCAAGTACCAGCAGAAGTGCTGAGGAAGGCGGTAGGTTCACATAAAACACTCCTTTCTACCTTCGTTAGGTGCCGGGCCAATTAACAAGGATGTTAGAGGATTGTGATGCCCATGCTAAAAGCAAACTGGCCGCCCTTAGCACAGAAAGCTGCGTATCCGCAGCGCTGACCCTGGGAACAAAGGATCCTCCTGAACCCAAACATGTTTGTGTTAATCCCGGCTGCTTCCTGGCAGGCAGCGAGAGGAAACGGAGCCACTACCTCCAACAGATGTACAGTGAGGAGATTACAGTGTGCGATTAAACACCCTCTCCATCACATCCTCCTCTCCGCCGCCACGGCCCGGCACATTAATGGACTGTCCCAGGCCGCCTGCCAAGCTCGGGCAGATGTAACAGGCAGCAGATACTCAATCTCCTGCATCCGTGCCTGGTCCGGAGCCGTTCGCTAATGCAGAGCCTTCTGCAAACACCCGCCCCTCGCACCTAAAGCGTGAGCTGCGTTACCTGTACCTGCGAGGAGTGGGCTGGGGGAAGGCAGGAGAAACACACGGAGCCCGCGCCAGCCAGGAATGATGAATTTAGCTGTTAAAACTAAAACGTGCTTTCCCGCATCAGGTGCCCCAGTGTGAGGAGGCTGGGGCTTGCTAACGGACAAGGTGCTGGAGAAGTTGGGCAGGGTCTTTATTTTGGTGGACTGGCTTGGTTTTTGGCTGCTGCGCTTGGAGTAGGAGATGTCAGGGCTGGGAAGGACTCGTTCCCTCTCTGTGTGGGTTTAGGCGCTGCCTTGCATTGCGGTAGCCGGTCTCGGTGCCAAGTGCTGCTCTTACAATAGAAATCATCTAGGCTGGCTGCAAAAAAATCAGCCATCCTACTGTCTGCTTAGGTTAATTAATATGGTAATGGCAGAGTGTGTTTCTTTCTCGAACAAAAAGCTGTTTCTAAAATAAAAGAACACCCTGTGGAAATTGTAGAGATCAGGATTGTCATCACGTGAGACGTGCAAAACCCTCAGCAGCCAAGCGAGTTGGATGCGAAGAAGAGTAAAAATTTAAAAAGTCGCTTTTCTTTCCCAGGGGAGAGCTGGGACCTCAGTCACGGCACAGGAGCAGTTGGCTTTGTCTGAACTGTGGGCTTTCTCCCCCCTTCTGTGCAAAGGGGTCCAACGCAGGTTCCTCTAGCTGCCAACAATGTGCCATTGTCTTGGGCAGGACAAAGGGAAAAGTTCTGCTAATGGCACGTGTATTGTCCCTTTTCCCCCCATCTCTTTTGGAGAGGACGTGGCTTGGTCAGAAGCCACACCGGGAGTTGGGAAGCCTTGAGGGCATCTCCGGCCCGGGATGCACTGGAACAGGGAGGTAGAGCTGCCCATGGGTTTGCAGCTCCCCGTGGCCAACACATTTTTGGGAGGGGTCCCAGAAACGTGCAGCTCCGCAGTGGCACTCGCCGTGCAGCGAACATGGAGACCCCACACCTCCCATCTCGTGCCATCCGTTTGGGAATCTGTGTTGCCGTGCCCCTTCCCTTTCTCCTGGCCGTCCCAGGAATCCCTTTTCCCGGGTGTAGGAGACACGTGTTTGGCAAAGAGCAGCCGCGGCTCAAGGGAGTGTTGCTCTCGGAGAGCTGCAGCGCGCGGGGCAAGGACGGTGGCAGCAACAAAAGGCAAAGGGAGTGACTTGGTACGAAAGCGTAAGCGGCACCATCTGCTTCAGAAGGGCATCGCTTCTCATTCGGCAGCAAAGGAGGCTCCTGGAGTTAAGTAATTGGGAATAGTAGGCTCCTGGCTGGAAAGTGTGCCAACCCTCCTGGCAAAAAGCTGTTCAATCTTTGTTGCTGGCGTGTGAAAGTGGTTCTGTGTGGCAGGGCTCCAGAGGCTGGTTTTAACCCTTGATGTGTGTTAAAAAAAAAAACAAAACCCTACAGCACTTTTGATCTTGGCATGGCGTGTGGCCAGGTGTCGAGAATAAAAGGGGAAGGTGGGTCCTCATCGCGGTGCGTGAACGGCTCCAGGTCTGAGTCCCCTGTGCCGGTAACGGCCAGACCTGGCCTGTCAGCAAATACACCCAAAATGGTGCCTGTTCTAACGGCTTTAGCAGGAGAACGCAGCGTATGATGAATGATTCACGAAGACCAATAGATCCAAGGCTTTTACTGCCCCTTAAACCTAGCGCCTGCCTGCCAGAGGATGCATGTGCAAGGTGGGTGACCACAAAATCCTCTGCTGAGTTTCTGGGACGCAGGGACACGCTTGGCTCTCCTCTTACTACAGCCCTTACCCTGCTGTCTGCGAACACGTCCGACCTAGCAGCCAGGACGAGGAGCCTTTAATTCTCCAAATGAAAGCACACGCTGCTACGCATCTCCCAGCAAGCACAAATAGAAACAAGTCAACATTCTGCACCCCCCTCCCAGGGGTGGCTTCCTTGGAAGCTTTGGTCTTCATCCTGTTTGTCTGATTTGCGATCAAAAGAGCGTGGCTGCCTACGTGTGTCTTCAAGCAGTTACTTCTGTCGTATCTCTCGTAAAAGTCCCAATTTCCTCATTTAAATAAAATGAAGGTAATGCAATCAGAGAATATCTGTCCCTGCAGTCGTCGTCTCTCATTAACAGAGCTGGGCAGAGCTCTTTCGGGACCTTCTTTGGCGGGGAAGGGAAGAGGATGCTCCACAGCCATGTGGGTTTTCCTGCCAGGGGGAGAAAGTTGGATTTAAAAGCTTGAGCCCCAGCCATCCTGAAGATGAAACAGTTGGATTGTGAAACATGTACTTTTTCCAAGTTTGATTTGGATGTTTTTTAACCTCCCTGAAATTAAAGGGGGGGGGAAAAAAAAATCCCTTGTTTGACCCAAAACAAAATTATGTTTTCTTTGGCTAGCCAACCGAAAAAATCATCTCTCTCCAGCGTTAGTCCAAGTTTTCTTGCCAATGTGCCTCCACAGCCCTCCTGCTCCACACAGCCTTACCAGTCCCCAATTTAGAGCCTCTTTGCTCGAGAGTTTACAAGAACAGGAGAATCCAGTCACTTGCTCTAAGTTTAGTTCAGCTGTTCTGGTTAAATTCATAAATATTTGTTCATATTCCACCTCTGGTTTATGGGCATTTGTCCACATCCTGCCTTTTTTAAAGCGGTTCATGGGAGTAAACAGATGAGCTTAATTTTGTGAGGTTTTACAAAGCATAATATGGATTTGCTCGTACGCACAGCGAAGCAGAGTGTTCGATGCAGCTGTGACCTTTCCATCGCCTGAACTAGAAGCCCTTTGTACGGAGGTGAAGGATTTGGGTCAGGAAACGGATGATCTTGATGCCCTTCAGCACCATGTTTTCATCTCTATAGTCTCCTCGGGGAAGTAACCAGTGAGCCTGGTAGCTCTTCCGTGAGCTTTAGGTGAACTAGGATTTAGGGGCTGACGTCGTACCCGTGTTCTTGTGCTTTGGAAACCCCTTGGCTCCTGTTATTGGCACTCGTTGGTGGAGGACAGACCTGCAGACCTCCATTCCGTACTGCCAACCCCATCCTCAGCTGAGAACCTGCAGCCTGCTGGGGGGAGAGATGGGAATTCTTCCAATTCCTAATGCTATTAGTGGTGTGCTGGGTTTTCTCTTTCTTTAATACTTGTTATCCTCCTCAGGAAACATGTCGGAAGTGCCAGGGACTGTGGAAGGAGCACATGAACCTCACCTGCGAGCAGCTGGCTGAGAAGGATGACATCAAATACAGGACGTCCATGTGAGTAAACTCCACAACCAGACAAAAACGGGGGGGTGTGAATGGATGAACTCTTGCTAGCAGTGCACTGGACAATGTGCTCTGGTGTGGAGGGGGAGAAACCCCTCTGTTCTTGTGGCTGGCAGAGGCCCTAAAGTCCTGCTGGGTGTCACTACCTTCCCCATCAGGGACGTCCTAGGGACGTCAAAGCTGAGGGGTCAGAAGGCACCCGGGATGGGATTTCTTTCTGTGAAAGATATTTGGCAGAGGATCCAGCTGGTAATTCCAGAACGTGGGAGAGTTGTCACCAGCCCAGCCTGTTCCTCTGGCTAGCCCAGTGTCTCGCAGGCTGGCACCTGGTCCTTCTCAGAGGTGAGAAACCCCCGTTAGTGTTGCTTCGGGGGGGAGAAGGGAGGTATTACACGGAGGCAAAGCAGCGTGCTGAGTCACAGTCGGTCATTACTGCCCTTTGGAAACCTAGACTGGTGATGACACACGGTTTGCTCAGCTACTGCCCACGATGGCTTTGTGGGAGGGGACGTGTTTTCTTACAGAAGCTCATCTCCGTTTCTAACCAGTTTGTAGGAATCGTTAACAGGACGGATTTTTACATTACATTTTACATTACATTTACATACATTTTTACATTTTCACATTTTTAAACACTTAAATCGTGAATGTTACCCTAAAACCTTTTGATCTCGTTGCTACAGTAAGTGACAAAATCCTCTGCCTTTAGGAAATAGGGGAAGGTTCATCCAGGGAGGTGCATGTCTGGTGCCGTCAAATGGGATTTGCCCGTGTTGCCCAAACCTTTCCGCTCTGATTTAGTGTCTCTGGCACGAGGAGAGGCTGGAAAGCTCCGCCTCTGGAATGCTGAATGATTGTTGCTCGCTCATCACGCAGTCCCTAATTCAGAACAAAATCTTTACGGAGTTGGTACGACTTTCTTCTCGGCCACTCCTTTCCCTGTAGGAAAGAGGGGTGAGAGGGAAGAGGAACGATTCGTCATGTCCCTAATAAGGAAAAAAATCGCTTTCAAAACCTTTAGCAGGAACGTTGCTGTGGATGGATGAGTCCTACTGCCTCATACAATGAAAACTTCCTTTTGAAGCCCTGGTAAGGAAAGGGAAGCACAGCTGGAGCTCAGGCCAAACTTCCTGCCTTGCTCAAGGTTTCCAAAAAAAAAAAAGTCTGCATCAGCAGCATCCTGTTGAGTAGCAGAGGGAAGAGCAGCTGCAGCTCAGAGGAAAGTCACCCTCGAGTTGTTGTTTTTCTCCCTCTCTATTCTTAGCGTGTCTCCAAGTGCCTGGGCGCAGGTCGCAGCAGGTAGAGCTGCGTGAGAGCTTTGGGTAGCTGCGGGGCAGCTCAAGTTCCCACCTCGCCATTCCCTGCTCCCCCCGGTGTACCGACGGAGCGGTCGCTGGGGCTGTGCGGTAGCTTGGTTTGCTGCTGGGATCCTCCTCAAAAATACCTCCCTGTCACCTCCCAAGCGTACGTTGACTTTGCAGCTCCACTGAAGCGGTTGGGTGGAGACGCATGGCTACGGAAGATCGTTCCCCGTCGTCAGCAGAGCCAGGGAACTGAGCTTCCCTCAATGAAACACAGTCTCTGTACGCTTCTGTCATCAGATTTCACTTCTGGGTTGTGAATTAAATTGTAACGTGATCTCCAGCGGTCAGAAAATTGGCCCTTAGCATGACGACTTATATTCTTAAGTCTTTTAATTAACCGACCGAGGCTTTCCTCCTCCATTTCTGTGCCAAAAGAGTACTGCCGCGAGCTGAGCCTTCGCACTGCAGCGCGTGCCGCTGCTGGGATGTCTCTTGGGGATGGGGACCGCGCTTTGTCCTGGATTCCCTTTTGTGCTCTGTTAGCGTAAAACCCATCTCTTGAACCTAAAGCAATAACGTCTGGAAAAAATGTACGTAGGGAATCTTAAGAGACTGGGGAAAGCCCAGTCTCTGTGGGGAAAGATGTGATTATTTTTCAGTTACTGATTTAAATTTAACAAAAACCAAATAAATTTGGAGCGTAGCAGCTGGAAGAAAAACAATATAGATGGTCGTGGCGACTTTGTAGCCGGAGCAACGGGCAAACATAAAACTAGCTAGCGGATGACAGCCAAGGGTTTGCTTTTCCTGAACTTCATCTCCAGGGCTGTGTTTCTCCGCAGCCAAGTCAAGCATCCACGTGCCCTTTGGCCCTTCGACTTACAGCTTAAATTCCTCCCAAACCAGAGCCTGGCGCTGCGGCGTTTGGGCTCACATGGAAACCGGGATGGGGTCTGCAGCATGCAGCCAGCGACTGACTTTCTTTCACTTAATTTGTTCTGGAGTTGTCGTGGGTTGGCTCCAAGTGGAGCTGAGCCCAGACCTCCTTGGAACAGCGGTGGCCCGTGGGGATGGCGTAGGAGGGAAGACGAGGGGGAGAGGCGCACTGGGAAAGCGGGGTTAAAGCATCGCTGGGACAGCGTAATAGTAATTTTACCGCGGGCTGGTGGCTGCAAACATCCCGTCTCTAACTCTTCTCCCTCCTCTTGCGTTGCAGAGAAGAGAAAATGACAGCTGCCCGAATTAGAAAATGCCACAAGTGTGGGACTGGCCTAATTAAATCGGAGGGTTGCAACCGCATGTCCTGCCGCTGCGGTGCTCAGATGTGCTACCTCTGCCGGGCTGCCATCAACGGCTACGACCACTTCTGCCAACACCCCCGGTCGCCCGGGGCTCCCTGCCAGGCCTGTGCAAAGTGCTCTCTCTGGACAGATCCCACAGTAAGTAACGAAGGACTTTTGTGAATGATTCGCACCCTGATTTCAATTACTGTTTGATGCCAGCGCGTTGAAATACATGCCTTCCTCCAGAGGAAAACGGCTTTTTTTAGACTGCACAACTCCTTTTCCTCTCCCAGGGCAGCTAAAAAACACGCTGGAAGCCTGCATCAGTGCAGAGTCACATCTGACCGCAACTTGGAAGGAGCTGGTGTTGCTTTAGGGAAAAAAAGGCTCCTGTTAGACGAGAGCTTTGGCTGGAAGCGCTCCGAGCGCTGTGCTGGGGCGCAGGGCTTGTGGAAGGAGCTGGTGGGGGAGCGTGTGCTGGCACCGGGCACGGTAGCAGGCGTTGGGATTACTGGGACTCGTTCCTAGTTTTGCAGCTGAGATGCTGTTTTGGTACGGCTTTGCATCTGGAGGCGAGGGGAGTTGTGTCTTTTTGAGCACCCGGATCATCCTACTCCTGGCTCCGTGAGTCCCGTCGCAGAGATGGACCCACTGAGAGAACAGCTGCAAGGCCACAGTCCGGAATTACAGTTGGGTCCATTCTCTTGGCTGTTGTCAGCAGCTGCAGGGGGAGAACTGAAGCCTGGACTGAGCTATAAGGGAAGCTGTAGTAACTTACTACAGCTTGCAGCGGTGACAAGCATGGGAAAACTTAGTGCAGCATCTCTATAAACAGAGGTCTTCAATACCAGAAATCCGGAAGGAGAGTCAGTCAGAGCAGGAGTTGAATTTCCGGATGTCAGCAAAGCGGATAGCAAATGTGAATGCGGATTCACCTTCCCAGGGCTCCTCTGAGCTTTGTTTGGCCCAACACTTGTTTGTCTCGGGTGCTGCAGCTTGCCAGACGGCTCCCAACCCCTCTCTGCAGGGGATGGGCGCAATCCTGCGCTTGCACAAAGCCAAGGAAAAGCCACTCTAATTCCCTCCCTCCTACCTGCAGGCTCTTGGGGGTCTCCCAGCAGTGTCCCAACCAGCGTAAACTTCCTAGTCCTCTGCTTCCCTGCCTTTATTCCCTGCGTTATCCTGTCAATGGGAGGTGTTAAACTAAACACAGACACCTCCTCCTAGGCACCCCTGTAGTGTTTCCGACACCTGGTTATGCACTCCCTGGATTCCTGTCCCACTCCTCCCCGTTTTCCACCAGGATGCGATTCAGGGTTCGGCAGCGCTGGCGTTCCTTTGTTCCCGTCGGGCTGCTGATTGTGCTGGGTGATGGCATTTGTTGGGAGCCAGAGAAAACATGAGGCCTCTCAAAAAGCTCGTACTGTCGTTTAAAATAAATAAATAAGTAGGCAGCACAAAGAGGGCACTGTCACCGGGCCCTCTCCAGCTCTCTCATTAACCAGTGTTGTGGCAAAGGAGAATTTCCCACCGTCAGCAAAGAGCTGGCACTGCCTGCTCTTTGGGGTTGTTTTCCTGTTTTTGATGACGGAGCGCTGGTGGGCTGGGAAGTTGAAGTTGGGTGACTCCTCGCTGCGGTGCGAAGGATAACAAACTCAACTGTTGGCCTCTCGGACCGAAATGACCGATACCTGTGTGCATTGTCCCCCTGCCTGAGGGGCTTGGGGACGCTGACCCAGCCCCTCTGGGTGATCTGCACTCTCGCATGGGACACGTAAGGGTTAACGTGGTAGGTGTGAAGAGGGGGAGCGAATTTGAACCTTGGATAAGGAAGAGCAAAAGGCCGTGTATCGGTAGTGTCTTGTGCTTTGTCAGGGAACTGTGTCCGTCCAAGGGATTACCATCTCAGCTCTGCGGGCGGCTGCGCTGGCATCTTCTTGTGCCTTTCTCATCCCCCCTTGATGCTGTGCATGTAGGAAGAGAGTACCTGTCGTGGGCTTGTCCAGGTTTGCAGCCCTGCTCTGCGTGCGTGCACGTACGGAGAAGACAGGACTGGCTCTTCTCATCACCTGTGACCTTTGCAGCCCCTCGCTCAGGAGCTGCCGCTCCTCTCCCAGGATTAGGCTCTGCTGCAAAATGGGAAGGGTACGCGGGTGTTGCCAAAGCCTGGCTTCTAGAGGGTGACAGGACGGTTTTGCTCCGATTTCGGCTGCGTTCACGTACAGCCTTAGCCTAGGACTGTCCTCCCAGCAGAGCATGGTGGGCACGGCACCGTGGTCTTGTCCATTTGCGTTTCACGGACGTAGACTTCAGCTTCCCGCAGAGCTGGGTGATTCCACACCTTTGTGAAGGATCTGGCTTGGGCCTAACTCCCCGTTATTTAAGGCAAAATTCAGGTTTCTTTAGGGAACCTCTGTTCTTTACCAAATGTTCGATGTTTTCTGAGTCTGGAATGATTCTTGGGAAAGTATAAGCAAACCTATTCATTAGCTTGGGTTAAAAACAAATTAAAGACAGTCCTCGAGGAACTGCGGCATCTGTTAGTCTTTGTCTCAGATGATCTTGAGGGAGTAAAGCAGATTGCTTCAAAATCTCCCGTAAGAAGAGGTTAGTTAGAATCTTGTCCCTGTGCTGACACCAGACTTGGGTCTGATTTTTACAGGATCGGTGCAATCTCGGAGGCGAGCTGCAGTCGGGCTGTGGGCAGCAGCGCCCGGGGTAGCAGGCAGTAATCGCTTAATCGCTGCATTTCTTCTAGAGCTAATCAGTGCCCCGTGGCCCTGCAGGAGCCCGAACACGGGCCGGGATCCCTTGTCGATAAGCTGCTTGGCCAAAAGTCCCCGTGTGCGTGTTCTGCAGGCGGTGCTGCTTTGGCTTAGCTGGCTGAGACGATGCTGGCTGCACGAGCGGCTGATGCAATATTGCCAGAGACAAAGCTGGGTGAGAACTGGCTCTGCAGGCAGCAGGCTCTGGGTCTGTTTTCCCTGATTTGTTTTAAATATCTGTAGCAGACCTGAGGCCGATGCGTGCATTTTAGCCGGTTTGTACAAATCCTGTGATGCAATTTGACTGGGGCGTTCCGTTTTGGTAAACGAGGCTCTCGGATGTATTATTTTTAATTTAATACTCACCTTTGGACTATCACTAATATTGTATAGCAGCTTTTTTGGCTTTAAAGTTTAAGATGTTTTCAGTAAACGCTTAAAACGCTCCCAAAAGCCCATTATTAAAGTTCAAAGCAGAAGACTAATCATTCTAAGGTGTTTGCAATGACCCCTCCTTCTAGTCGTAAACAGAAGATGCTGAGCAAAGACTGTGTAAAACGCCCAGTGCCTTAAGGAAATGCATGAAGCACACAGCAGTGCCTTTAGGATTTGGGGGGAGCACCCCTAAATTCAGGGTGTGGTTGGTTTGGTGCTTTTTCTTTAAAAAATATGCTATAAAACGCCTTAATCGCGGGCATACGGTTTATTCGCAGAAAGCCATCAATGTGGAACGCCTGGTTGCTAAAGTAACTCTGTCTTAAACGCCAGCGTGTGCTTGGTCCCCCGTCCTGGCCCCCCTTTTCCTGCAGCGCTGCGGATGCCCTGTTCCAGTTACAACACAGCCTGCTTTTATCCCCGGCTTCCTGCTGCATGGAGGAACACGCCGGAGACAGCCCGATGCCTGTTCTTGCTCAGGCTCTCCGCAGCTGATCTGGGAATGATTTGAAACAAAAACCCCCTTAGCCCTTTGGAAACCTCCGTCGTGAAAAATCATTTCAAGTTTATTAGTACCGGCTGCGGCCGCACGTACGTGGAAAAAGAAAGCGGTAACAAGCCAGAAAGGGGGAGGCAGCGGTGGCGAAGGCACTTTCTAAAGACCTTTTTCGGGTGGCGCAGCCCCGAAATAGTCACCAGTCTCTCGTTTTCCCTCTTTCAGGAGGCGGGCAGCCGTTTTCCCGTGACACCTAATCGTTAACGATAATGAGAAGCGCGGTAGATAAAAGCTTTCAGCAGCTTTGGCGATGGCACTCTTGCTCTGGGCAGAGGAGGTTTGATTTGGGGGGAGGTTGTCTCTGACTCGCGGAGCTTTTCTCTCCTTTCCTGCTCTATTTTCTTGTTCCCGACGGGCTGTTGGTCTCTCCAGCGGCTCTTTCCGTGTGTGTGGATGCTGGACGTGGCTCCTCTGTACCAGCATTGTTGAAAGGAGCCTCCCCGCCATGAGAAGGTGCCTCGCTTAGCAACCCAGCCCAGCTCTTCGGTTAATCCATCCACAGACCGAGCCATCCTTTCTGCTGTGATTGGCTCCGTGCTCGCCGCATTCCCTGGGTTCAGTGGGAGAGGGCTGAAAGGAAGAGCCTCCTCCATCCCAAGATCCCTTCTCAGCTGGGGGATCACAGGGGCCAGCTCTCAAACTGGCCAGGGATGAGCATTGTTATTTCTTTTGGCTACGGGACTGGGGATGGTTCCCGCAAAGAGCATCCAGCTGCCGAGTCTGAGGCAAAGCTCGGTCCTGTTTCGCCACTTTAAAATGCAGCCGCTGTTAATAACAGCGTTTGGCTGCGGCGTTTGCAGATGATAAGGGTGAATACATCTCGGGGATCCTTTGCATTTTTCCCTTGGCCACCTCCCTTCTCCCGTCATGCAGCGCTGCACGGGGAAGGGCCACGCTATAGCATTTTCTCTCCTGGGAGGAGAGCCAAGTTATGTCCTTGCTCAAAAAACCACACGGGCTGCAGTGCTGAGACACCCCCCCTCAGGGTTTGGGGGTTGCTTTTCTGCCTTTTCTGCCTTTTTTTCTGTTTTTCTTGCTGTAGGCAAGGCAGCTGACAGGAAGATGACTGTTAACAGGACAAGATAAATCCTTTCAATCCACACAGCCTGTGAACAGGCTATTAAAATTATAATCTAATCCTTTATTAAGGGACTTGAACCCGCTCAGGAAAAGGGACACAAGAGGCTTTTGAAATAGGGCTGCAGCCTCCATCCCGTGTGACATGAGGTGGTTTCTTCCCACAACAGCCAGCTAATGAAAACTTCATTTTGGCTGTGGATGCTTTACCCTGAGATGAATCTGTCACCTCTCTCCAATTCACTGTGGAATCAAAAAACCAGCCTTTTGCTTCTCAAAGAATTAGCTCTGTCTTGCAAAAAAATCACCATTGTACACGGTGCATGTTTGCAGCAGGACTGAGACTTGTTTCTTTAATTCTGACCTGTGCCAGTGCAGCGTGTAATCGGCAGAACTCGTGGCATCAGCTTTCATAGAATCACAGACTGGTTTGGGTTGAAAAGGACCTTAAAGACCATCTAGTTCCAACCCCCCTGCCATGGGCAGGGACACCCTCCACTAGCCCAGGTTGCTCCCAGCCTCATCCAGCCTGGCCTTGGGCACTGCCAGGGATGGGGCATCCACAGCTTCTCTGGGAAACTGTCCCAGTGCTCCCCACCCTCTGGGGGAAGAATTCCTTCCTGATACCCAATCTCAATCTCCCCGCTTTCAGTTTAAACCCGTTACCCCTTGTCCTGTCACTACAGGCCCTTGTAAAAAGCCCCTCCCCAGCTTCCTTGTAGCCCCTTCAGGTACTGGAAGGTGCTATAAGGTCTCCCTGGAGCCTTCTCTTCTCCAGGCTGAACAAGCCCAACTCTCTCAGCCTTTCTTCATAGCAGAGGAGCTCCAGCCCTCTGAGCATCTTCATGGCCTCCTCTGGACTTGTTCCAACTGGTCGATATTCTTCTTACGCTGAGGGCTCCACAGCTGGACACAGCACTCCAGGTGGGGTCTCGTGAGAGCAGAGTAGAGGGGGAGAATCCCCTCCCTCGCCCTGCTGGCCACGCTTCTCCTGATACAGCCCGGGATCCGGTTGGCTTTCTGGGCTGCCAGCGCACACGGCTGGCTCATGTTCAGCTTCCCATCCACCAGCACCCCCAGGTCCTTCTCCTCAGGGCTGCTCTCGATCCATTCTCCACCCAGCCCGTACCTGTAGTTGGCAGTGCCCCAACCCAGGTGCAGGACCTTGCACTTGGCCTTGTTGAACTTCATGAGGTTGGCAGAGGCCTGCCTCTCCAGCCTGTCAGGGTCCCTCTGGATCTCCTCCACGAACATCCTAACGTTGTCTTGCTGTGCACAAAGCCATCAATGCTTTTGTCCCGTCTGGGACGTGGATCTTTCCCAAGTAGTGCGGGTATTGAACTGTGCCGCGTACTCGTCGCTTGCAAGACTTGGTGTCAGCTTCTTCAGCGGGAAGGTGCGTGTTGTGTAGCGTGGTTTTGTTGGTTTTGTCCTAACGGACACCAGTTTGTAAGAAATGCTGGTGCAAAACCCTACAAAGCTGCGGCATGGTCTGTGGGATTAAGTGTGAATACTTCTGAACCTTCCAGCGTGAGAATGCACTCTTACCAGCCGAGAAGCGACAAAGCTGATAGCTTCTCTGCTTGGAGGTGCCTGTGTTTTTCCTGTACCTGCTGTGATTTGCAGTCACAGAACCGGTCGGACACCCGTCATCCCGATCTGGGTCTGTTCTGGCACCCAGGGTGTGCTGCAAGGTCGGTGCCCCATCTCGAAGGCCACGAGGAGATGGGGTCGAGCAGGGACCTCTGGCCGTTGCGTTAGAGGTGACGTGGTTTACGCTGTCCTTGCGAGACAGACGTCGCTTTGGAGACCCGGCAGATGGGGTTTGCTGTTCCGCGTTTCCCCGGCGCTCTGGGAGCTGTGTAATTGAAGCCAGCATCGCCTTTGGGGGTGGGGTGGGGGGTGCAGCTGGCTGGCCAGCCCCGGGGGCAGATGGCTTGGTCGATCTGTCATTAGCGTGGAGGTCAACTGCAGTTTAAACTGGGGGGGGTCAAGGAGCCCTCGCTGCGGGAGGATCACCTGAAGTTGATGTGTTCAATTCCCCAGACCTCCTCAGGACCGACCGGCGTCCACGGCGGGGTTTGCAGGAGCTGCAGCGTCCGTGGCGAGCGGTGGTGTCCCTGGAAAGGAGTGTTCCAGAGGGCTCATCACAGGCTGAAAGCTTTTTGTCCGGTTAGAAGGGACGTCCGCGTGTTTCTAGGCTTCAAGGGGATGCTTGGGCCTTGGCGTGGGGGAAGGAGATGGGCTGCTCTTGTCGAGTTGAGCTTCAAACGTGTTTATTACTTGCCATAGAGCTAAAAAAACCCTTCAGGAGCATCTTTCCCGGTAAGACGGGAAGAGTGGCTATCTCCGTTTCCAACAGCGTTGCAAACAGTACGCTGTGAAGTCAAAAAAACCTCGGAATGTTGAATCTTGGGGGGCCCCCCTTGGCGAGCACTGCCCGGGCGGCAGCGGAGCGGAGGATGTCGGGTTGCCGGAACATGCCCAGGTTGTTTTCCAGCAAGGGGACGTCGCAATCTGATCCTTGGGGGGGTTAATTAGAAGTTCTGCACGGGCTCAGAAGAGCCATTCTTCAGCAGTTTTTATGGAGATAGATAGTCTGTAATTAGCGGCCCGTGGAAGCAGCCCGCTCGGAGAAAAAACACTGAAGCATGTCCTGGAAAGTCTTAATTTTAACCATTGACTCAGGGAATAATAAAAGGGAGGGAAGTATTGAGTCGGATGGCTTTCTGCAGATTAAGATAACTTCAGTCTCCCAGGGAAACCTTATCTGGTGACGGGCGGAGGGGATATCTCAGCAGGCTTCCCAGGCGTCGCTGATAGAGGTGCAGGACCGTGAGATCGCGGCTGGGACGCTGGCGAGACATGAGACAATTTCAGTGTAACTTGCATACATGAAGCGTATTTCAAATTTAGTCCCAGAGCATGCTTCAAAATAGAGGATATTTTCCACATTAAGAGTGTTCCGGAAGAAACTGGTGGCTGTTGGCAGTACTGGAATTCGGTTGAACACAACAAAGCAGTGTCTGGCACGGTGTGGGGTAGGTGAGGCCTGGGGTTTCCCTCCAGCGCTCGCAGATGACCTGCTGGAGCAAACCAACGCTCCTTTGGACGCAGGTAGAGCGGCTGATGCCCGACGGAGGTGGTGGGTGTCATCCAGCCGCTCCCGTTCTTGGCCTTCTTCCCTAATAACTAGCGTACAACCGCTGTCCAGGACGCTTAGCTCTTCTCATTGTTTTCGGAAAGGGCCAGGTAGTGTTTCACCCCGACGGGCACGAAGCAGCAGCAGATGCAGCCCCGCAGAGACCAGGAGGACCTCTGTGGCCATCGCTGCACATATGGCCCGCAGAAGCATCTGGCGCTAAAAGGGAGTTGTCTCTTCGGGTGTTCGGTGTCATCTTTGTTACTCTGAGAGCTGTTGTGCTGTGAGGCAGTGAAGGAACTCGTCTTTCACAGCCGTCCTTGGGAGTTGGGCAGCTGATGCTGAACTGGGGTGATCTTCTGCTTTCACGCCAACGCTAGTGTGGCCTTGTGAGAGCTGCCTGGGCCTACGGGCTGTCAGTGCCTGTGACCGTCCCTCCAGGCAAGCCTCTCCTAGCTCAGGAGTTGCACTCCTCTTCCAGGACTTTGTCTGTCATGCCCCCTTGAGCTAATGAAAGGTGCGTAGGGGCCGTCTCTCCGGTTACCTGCAGCCACCTGAGGCTTCACTGCCTGGTCTGGTCTGGTCTCACTGCTGCTGCTTTGGACTGAGGATCATGGAATCACAGAACAGTTTGGGTGGGAAGGGACCTTAAAGCCCACCCAGTCCCACCCCCTGCCATGGGCAGGGACACCTTCCACTAGCCCAGGTTGCTCCAAGCCTCATCCAGCCTGGCCTTGGACACTGCCAGGGATGGGGCAGCCACAGCTTCTCTGGGAACCTTTCCCAGTGCTCCCCACCCTCTGCGGGAAGAATTCCTTCCTGATGGCCCATCTCAATCTCCCTCTTTCAGTTTAAACCCGTTACCCCTTGTCCTGTCACTCCCTGCCCTTGTAAAAAGTCCCCCCCAGCTTTCCTGTAGCCCCCCAGGCACTGGAAGGGGCTCTAAGGTCTCCCTGGAGCCTTCTCTTCTCCAGGCTGAACCATCCCAACTCCCCCAGCCTGTCCCCATGGCAGAGGGGCTCCAGCCCTCAGAGCATCTTCGTGGCCTCTCCTGGACTCACTTCAAGCAGTCGGTATCCTTCTGACGATGGGAAAACTGAAGATGATGGGAGGCAGAAGGATGCTTCTGGCTTGTCCTTGTGTTCTCTTGGAGCAGCGGGCCTGAATATTCTTGCTATAACCTCTAGCGAGACATTAAAGAAACATATTGCGATTTATGCCCTCGAAGAGTTACAGATAAGATCTAAATGGCCTTGTCGCAGCACCGTTTAGCTACTGCAGCCAGGATTTAGGTTGTGTTAATTCCAGCTGTTGGGTCAGAAACTCTACAAGTGCTAACATAATGTAAATATTTAATAGGTTATTGCCATTTAAAAGATTAACAGCTCTCCAGCAGCTCTTGGGATGGGCGGAGCTGGGTTGCAGTTCCCTGGTTTCCATCAAGTCAATGAATTTTAGCACTGATCTCCCTGGAAAGCTAAGCCTCTTAGTCCTACTCCGTAGAGTAAGCTAGGCTCTGTGCAAGTTACTCGTCCTGCGGTCCCCATCACAGCCTTGCTTTTACCTAAACGTAGGTCAACCCCAACCGAGAACAACTGAGCCGAATTTACCTTTTTATTGCCATGCAAACGTGTGCTGCAAAGAAAAGCAGCGTGGAGAGAATAGAAGGGTGCTGCAGCAGGAAGTAGCCCGCTGACTCTCGATTCTCCTGTGATTTCTAGGAAGATGACGAGAAGATAATCCAGGAGATTCAGAAAGAAGCTGAAGAGGAGCAAAGGAAGAAGAATGGAGGTAAGTCACAGCCTTCGTCTGTGCTTTGGGATCAGACTGAGGACGACAGCAGACCGAAGGGTTCCCAGCTACCGGCAAGTCTCTGGATCTTTGTTGGCTTCTTCCCACGGCCTGGCTGCTTGCAGGCTGCTTCGTGCATCACCCAAATCTTGCTCCAGAGAGGGTTTGCAGACCTGTTCCTACTGGCAACTGTTGTAGCTTTAAAGTGCTGTTGCTAGCAGGCTTTAGCTAGGACCGTGGGGAGGTGTGTCCAGCTCTCGCTTGGTGCCGGGAGTCGTGGATGCTCAGACCTGTCTGCACTTGGCAGAGGAGCTGAAGGGCAGCATAACCTCTGTGCTGTGTGGTGGGGGGCGCCGGGGCATGCAAGGGGCTGTCTGACATCCCTGCAAAAGGAGGTGTGCCCCCTTTGTGGTGTGGTATCGATGAGGGGAGCCAAGCTGGAAAGCCAGGGCTGTGCTCCGTGGTGCCTGGAGCACGGAAGGGGCAAGCAGCGGTGCTGTGGAGAGTGTGCTTAAGGAACACGCTGGGGATGGAGGATGCGGATTGCAGATGTAAGACCATGGTCTGAGCTTGGTGGGTTTTTCCTTTGTGGGATGACTGGTTGCTTTCGCTCCTCCCTCCGCAGAGAACAGCTTCAAGCGGATCGGCCCTCCCGCTGAAAAACCCGCGGAGAAAATCCAGAGGATTGAAGTCATCCCCAGACCCGTTCCTCAGAACCTCCATCAACCCCGGATGCCCCCTTACCCCTTTGTGCACCCTCCCTTCCCGCTCCCTCCTGTCCGCCCCATGTACAACAACATCCCCCTCAACATCGGCCCCATCCCTGCCCCCTACGTCCCCCCGTTACCGAACATGAGGGTGAACTACGATTTTCCCCAGATCAACGTGCAGCTGGAGCACAACCTGCCTATGCACTTTGGCCCTCAGCCTCGCCACCGGTTCTGACCTGCTCCGAACGGCGCTCGGCGTAGAGTCACGGCAGGGCAAAGCCACCCCGGTAACGACACCCCCCCGTCCTGCTCCAGCCCCTCTCGGTTTGGCCAGCTGCGAGGGGACCCTCTCCGACTCGCGCGTGCCTGCGCCGTGCCCCTCTCCAGAGCTTCGCTGAACCTTTGCCATCGAACCTTTCACCCTCTGCCACGACAGGGCTCGGTGCTGCCGTGCCGAGGGTCTCTCCCTGCCTTGGGCAGCCGGAGATTTTCGCTTGACAAAGCTTTTCAGGCAGCTGTTGGGAGGGAAGGCGAGACTTTGTGGAGGGCAGGGATGCAGCTGTTCCTTGTGGACTTTCCAGAACTCCTACCGTCCCGCTGGCCAGAGGAGCTGCTGCACAGTCACGTGAGTCTTGAGGGCAGGGAGGAGAGCCTTGGCGTCTGAGTAAGACTGTCAGGTAACAGGAGTCTGGCCGCCCTCGCCTTCTGCCTGCAGAGAGGCACGAGGCTGGGCTCCCCGTGTGCGCCAGCATCCCTGTAACCTGCTAGCACCTCCCAGCAAAAATAAATTGTTCAAAACCGAGTCCATCTAGTGTTTTTAGCATTTCTCACTCTGCAAGTGGAGTGAGGAGGTGCAGCACCCATCTCGTGGCCGACATCTCGGTAGGAAGCCCAGAGCCGCGTTCAGCCTCAGGACTTTAATGAGTAGCAGAAGGCTCGGGCACCCTGATCTTTGGCTGAACTGAACTTGCTGCCTTGGAAGGGCTCAGGGTTGTTTTCTCCCAGAGGTGGGTGCCTCTCAGCTTCCAAAACGTGGCCTTTGCTTTGCCAGTCTCATCTGCCATCCCGTATCCCCCTACTTCTGGCAGCACTCCTCAAAGAGCTGGCAGAAGCCCCCAGAGCCCAGGCTGCACCCTCCACTGCAAACACTGCTTGGGCAAATACCCGGTGAGACGTGTAGGCAGCGGGACACGATGTGCCGCGGCAGAAAAACTAGGAACTACCCCCGTAGTTGTGTGTACCGAGCCCCCTGCAACCCCCACCGGGCAGCTGTAGCCTTAATAACTTCTCAAAACGTGTGTTTCGGCTTCATTGGCTTCGGAAAAGGGTGTTAAAAGGCAAAATGCTCGTGCTGCTGGGCTTGGGAAGTGAGGGTTTAGGAAAAGCCAAGCTTCCTTGTAAGAGGTGGGGGGGTGTAGCGGCTGGGCTGCCGGAGGAGTGCTGGCACAAGGCCCTTTCCCCACAGCCCTTGGCTGTGCTGTCTGGTACAGGCCCCCTTGAGAGAAGAAAACGGTTGGAGTGAAAAAACAACCCTTCCTCCCCGGAACGCCGGGCTCGCTCTGAGCAGCCCAGTGGCGCTGTCGTTCCCAGAGCAGTTTGGTTTGGGCCGCGTCCCGCTGGGAACCCGCTGGGCGCACTTCCCCTCCCGTTATTCCCCCCCCTGGAATGTTGACATCCAGGTGTCTTTTGGTTTTATTTGTTTATTTCAGGTAAAAACTCCCTGCTTCCGCCTCGGGGCTTCCGCCAAACTCTTCCTTGCAGCTCTGTCGCGGATCCTGGCGCAGCATCTCCTCGGGCCTGCAGTGAGTGATGGGCGTGGGGCTGCCGGGGGGGATGCTGCCGGAGAGGGGCAGCCTTCACCGTGGCCCCAGACAGCATCTGGGGGCTGTTGTCCCTAGGACCATCTCCCAGAGAGCGACTTCCATGCTTTTTGGTGCTGAGTCAGCAATTTCTCCGCCCTCGGGCACTGCCTGGGGGCTGGACGTGCCCCGCGCAGGGCTCTGTGCGGCCCCTCGGTGCCAGGGTCTCTCTGGTGTTAGTAACCGAGCGGCGTTCCCTCGCTGCTCTCGTTGCCTTTTTCACCCCAATTTATTTCTGGAAGCAGTCCGGGGGGGCTGCAGGAGCTTAGCGCTGGCTGCTCCGCTGGGTTTTAGCCAGGTTGAAATCCTGCCTTGCCCCAGGTGAGTCCTCCGGTAGCCAGGAGCCCCGTGTCCTGATGGATTTGGGAAGGGCTGCGTTCCCAGTGTTGGCAGGCGGCGAGAAAACGGACCCAGGTCGGAAGGAGAAAGGGAATCCTGGGGTTTTAATAGCCAAGATCTCGTGGGCTCAAGGGTTGGATGAGCTCTCCGGGGTTCCCCGGCACGGTGGTCATGGTTGTCCCCCAGCACCTGCCTGTGTGAAGGGGAGGTGGGGTCGGGCAGCCGGGGCACAGCTCAGCAGCTGAACCGGTGGCCCCAGCTACGAAGGAAACGCAACGCGTGGCGCTGAGAGCACCGATGGTGCAATCCCGTCTTGCGGTGCATGTCTGGAGGTGCAGGAGCAGCCGAGGGCTGAGCCGCGGCAGCGGGAAGCGCAGCGGCGGAGTGAGAGGGGATGGAGGGGCGTCGGGCAGTCGAGGACGGAGCCACAGCAGCGGGAAGCGCAGTGGCGGAGTGAGGGGATGGAGGGGCGTCGGGCAGCCGAGGGCTGAGCCGCGGCAGCGGGAAGCGGAGCGGCGGAGTGAGAGGGGATGGAGGGGCGTCGGGCAGCCGAGGGCTGAACCGCGGCAGCAGAAAGCGCAGCGGTGGAGCGAGAGGGATGGAGGGGCGTCGGGCAGAGGTGGCGAGGGAAGGTTGGTGCCTGTGGTCCATCCTCATGGTCAGGATGTGTTTGCTGGTGCTGTGGTGGTGGCCCTGGAGGAGCCAGGTAGAGGTGGGGGGAGAGGGGACCGCTGACCCCGTGTTCCCTGCAAAACCACGGGCTTACTCGTGTCTGGGAAGAGGAATCGCTGCTTGGTTGTGATGGGCTTAGTCCTCCAGCCAGCCCTGGAGCGATGCTGCGCTCCGGCCCCGCATCACCCCGCGGACAGACCCATCTCACCAAAATGACTCCACAGCCAAAGCACGTGGCTGCTTCTCCCCTCCGACCCGAGAGACCTGCAGTTGTGGAGTCTGGTAGGATCTGGGTTGATTTACTGGAAAAAAAAGATAACCCCAAACGTGCTGCACAACCGCCTGAGCCATCGGGGATCCGGTCTCTGACTCCTGCATCCCATTTCCCTCCGGCTCTGCCATCCTTGGACCCATCCGTCCTTTCCAAAGGCGGCAGGAGGTTGCTGTGCCCAGGCTGATCCCGTAACAGGTACTTCCTATGGCTGATTGCAGCGTCCCGTTTTACTTGCCTTAAAGGTGGAGAGAGAAACGTAGTATTTGCACTTAGCAAAACATTATATTAAAAGAAAGAACCCCTGTAAAGATGTGCATGTTCTGCGACTTTGTATAACGATAGCTGAAAATGAGTCAGTGGTTTATTAGGGGAAAAATGAACAACAACAACGAAATATTTTTCTTTACCTTCCGGTAGTAAACGGTTCTAATATTCTGTGTGTAAAAAGTTCCTGTATTATATTGTAATTTGAATTTTTGTAAATAAATTTGTGCACTCTGGCTTTTACCTCTGTGCTTCCGTTACAGCCCGAACATCCTCCGTCCGTCCCCGCTGCGCCGGCTGGATGCTGGGGCTGAGGCCGAGCAGGCAGGGCTCTTCCTACACCCCCCACCCCGAGTACTCTGTGAGTTACAAAACCCGTTTGACCCTCCTGGAAAAGCTTAATATGTTCCACATGCTCCTGAGGAAAAAGTGGATGGGATAGAAAATGGTTTCCAGTCGCTCCTTTAAATGGAAACCGGGATGCGTGCGGTGCGGGGGGAAAGGCTGGGAGGACCTTCCCTCCCCCTTGCAGGAGCAATCCTCAGTACGGAATCGGGCCCTGGAAGCAAAAGGAAATGGGGAGATGGGAAGGGCGAGGCTCCGTGCCCCTTCCCGTGCTGGCAAACCCCCTCGGCCGGCTCTCAGGGCCGGGCGTTGCCGAGGGGCCGAGCGCGTGGCAGTCGGAGCCGCTCGGCGTTTCCTGCGCAGCCTTAATTTCGCCCCGTTTATAGCAAGGAACGAACATCCTTCCTTCCTTCGGCCCTTGCTGCGGCGCTCCAACTCGTGTCGGAGCTTGAAGGTCCCTCCTGCCATCCCCCCGGGATGTGCTTTGACCGGGGGGGGGACTGGGCAGCCCCCTCTTTCCCAAAGTTTGCTTCTGGCCAACCACCCTGGGACTCGAAAAGCCAAGGAGGAGCGGGGCAGCGACCCACGGGGGGTGAGGGCAGGAAGGGGCTGGCGGCTCTTGGGTGAGGGAGTTGGTCCCCAGCCTCCCGTAAGCACGGGCTGCATCCTCTGGGCAGCCGAAGCTGAGCTTGGCCCCAGCATCAAACCTGGGCGGGTTGGTCGAGTGTCAGGGCTGGTTTTGCTGTTTCAGGAGGGCTGGGAGCACATCCCGGACATCCCGGCTCTTCCGCCCGGATCCGTGTTTTCAGATGGGCTTCCCACCTCCTCCCCATCCTTCGCTTTCCTCTTCTCTATCATCGAGCCGAGGGGAGGGGGCTTATTGCTGACCCTGCCATGCCCCCGAAACCAGCATCCCATCGCTCTCCCCTCCCTCAGGGCCATCGTATGGGGGGCAAAATACCTGAGCCGGGGGGAGAAAAAGCAGCTCCTTCACGGCGCTGCCAGGCTACAGGGATTCACGGCTTCGCTCCCGGCTGCCAGGGCGGGAGAGCTGCTTTGCTGGTGCATCTCCCCAGCCCCCAGCCCCATGGCTCGGTTGGTCCAGGCACCTCGAGGTGACCCAGCCTCCAGCCAGCTTGGGCTTTGGGCCTGCTGGTCGCCGTTCCCTTCCCACCAAGTCACGCGAGGCCTCTGGAGCCGGCCCCCAGAGTGCTCCATGCTCAGGCTCGTGCTTCTCGCGGAACGACCACACACCCTGGCTCGTATCCGAATGCAGGTTTTATTCTTTATTCATCTTTCTCCATTTGAAGCTATTTTTTTTTTTTTTAAGTTATACAAATGGCACTTACAAAAAAATAATAATAATTAAAAAAAAAACAAGCCCAAAAAAAACCCGAACAAACCCAAAACTTACATTTTCAGAGTGAGATGATGCTTTCAGAGTCACGACACCCGGTAAGGGGAGACGGGAGAGATGATGACCTAGTGTCACACGGAGGGAACCGGAGCGGGGGTTACATGGTTCTGCGACGGGGACGGGGTGACACGGAGGCGGGGAGGGGGTGAAGGCCAGCGAAAAGGTGTGTGCCAAGTCACAGGGTCACTCAGGGCTTCATCAAGACACTCGGTCCTTCGAGAGGCATCGTGGTCCCGGGCGGGCGCGTGGTGCCCGTGCCGGCGCAGGCAGCCCCTGGATGTGTGCGCAGAGCCGAGGTAGAGTCCCAGCCGGGATCCCCTGCGCCGGCCAGGGACCCCGGCCCGGAGTTGCCCCCGGGGCAGGGGATGGGTCGCTCGCTCTCCCGGCTGAGAGTTTAGCACCAAGCTCCTACGGAGGGATCTCCCCCCACATGGCTTTAAGGCTGACGAGCCCCCGCCTTGCGTCCGGCAACTCGGGACCGGCCCCGTTTTGGCACGGCAGCGACGCTGCGAGCACCCTTGGCGTGGGGTTGGGACCCCCCCGCAGTGGGGGGTCCACGGGGGAAAAAGGCTCCTTGGTGTGTTAGCAGGGAGCGAATCCCAGCCCCGGGAAGGCCCCCAAAGGATAAAGTGCCTTTCAACACCCTAACGAACGTCAGCATCACCCGTTACGAACAGCGTTCTACTCTACTGCAGACCTAGTACAGACAACAGCTGTAACAGCGCCACGGCGAGCGGGCCGAAACACAGACTGACAAAAATACTGCTTTGCTCTTTTCTTTTTCCAGTAGGATTGAGATGGCGCGAGAGTCGAGCCCCCCCCGGGGCAGCGGGACCAGGAGCTGCCCTCCTGGGGGGCAGGGGAGCCCGCGGGAACGGGCGCTTCCTAATTCAGCATGAGGCGTTCAGCGATTTGCTTCGCTGTTCCAGTATTTTTAGGAAGAAAAGAAAGAAAACCACCACCCCCCCGCAAAGGTACTGAGCAAATATCACTGTGCAAAGTTTGCCAAGGAGCTTTTCTGTCCTGTAAACCAAAACCTGCGGGCCCTGCTTCCAGCCACCGCCCCGGAGGAGGCCGCATCGGCCAGTCGGGCTCCCGCGGGGACCAGGGCCTGCCGGCGCTGGAGGTGGGCTGGATGGAGCCCCCCCGCCCCCCTCCCCGGCACGGGATTGCTCTGCGTCCCCCCGCTCCATCCCCACCAGCCTCGGGGCAAGAGCCTGCGGGGCTGGACCCACCATGGGGCTGGACCCACCATCGGGGTCTACGATGTCCCCCCGCAGCCAGAAGCGCAAGGAGGGGCAGAGGGACGCAAGGAGCGCGGGGGGGCTCCATGAGATGAAAGGCTGAGGCTTTCCAGACGGGATCACCCTAAAAAAATCACTTCCAGGTGCACAGGGGAGGTCAGCTTGCTGGCCCTTCCGCGGGGACACGTGCCGGCGCGCGCCAGCCCCGTCCCCGGGGATGCTGTGATATGTAAGGTCACCTCTCGTGGCTCTGCTGGGGACGAATCCTGCCCCGCGAGCCGGGAGCGGAGAGAAGCTGCCGGGGGGGAGCCGGCTGCCCCCAGCGCCATTGCTCTGCCCCTGGCAGGAGCGGGGCGGGATGGGACGGGTGCTGCGGGGGACACTGCCAGCACGGCCCGAGGCAGTGCCAGCGCTGGTATGGCAGAAGCAAGCACGGGGGTGATCTTATTCCCTTTTTTTTTTTTTCCAGTTGAGGAGAGAACAATAAACTACCTAAGGTGATGCTCGGGGCTGGGAGAGGGGGTACGGCAGTTTCCAAGCCCAGCAAACCTGGAGGAGGCAGAGGGGGGCAGAGACAGACCCCTCTACAAAGCTATAGGCAGGCTGCCCCCTCGCTTTTCCAGTTCTTAGATTTATGGGGCCCCCCCCAAGCGCACCGACTGCGGCGGGAGGGAAGGGCAAGCCAGTCCGAAAACCCTTTTACAGAGAGGAGAAACAGAACCCAGAAGGAAAAAAACAGGGAGGGAGGAGGGGAGAGAGAAGTTGGCAATGGGAGGGGCCACTAAAGTGCATTAATATTCCCAGAGGGTGGAGGCATCGATGGCGTCGGCGGATGCCTTGAGGACCCCGGCGTGGTCACCCTTCAGGTATTTGCCGTTGATTTTGATGGCCACTTTGTTGTAGTCGCAGAACTCAAAAAAGAAGTCCACGGGGGCGTCGCTGCTGCTGGTGACGGATGACTCGCTCCCCACCATCCAGTACTTCCCGGTGGCGTCTGCAGGCAGAGGGGACAAGGTGACCCCGTGAGCCGCCACGGGGATCCTGGTGGTCATCACGCGACCCCCTACCCATCCCCTCCCAGCCCGTACCCACCCCCCCGGGGGCTCACCCTTGATGTTGTAGGCCCCGTCGTTGAATTCCAGCTGGAAGACGTCGTAGGAGGAGCGGTTGGAGTCCAGGGTGCCGGTCACCTTCCGGCACCCGATGAAGCCGTGCTCGCCACGGAGGACGATGATGGGCCTGTTGATCAGCTTCATCACAAAATGCTCCGTCTCGCCTGCGCCGGAGGGGAGAGGGACCGTGAGAGCAGCCTGGGGGAGTGGGGCGCAGAGCCCGGACCCCACAGCTGGCAGGCAGCGGTGAGGGGGGTGGGCTGTGCCCCCCACCCAGTTCTTACCCATCCCTTCTGTCCCAAGAATAGGAAAACTGCATCCCTGAGCATCACTTGGAACGAGTCTGGCTTGGGGGGGGACACTTTATTCGTCCCCTGCCGCCCCACTGCGGGGTGGGGGTCCCTAAGGGGGTCCCTTACCCGCCGTCTCCATGGAGGCCGCCAGCTGCCCGTTCTTCTTCGCCGTCACGTACTTGCCGTTGGCAGCCTTCAGGGTGATGCGCTTGTCGCACCACTCGATGTCGAAATAGCAGCTGGCGTTCCTGGGGGGCAGAGAGGGCGGTCAGCGGGGTGCGGCGGATGGGGACCCTAATCCAATCCGGTTTTGTGGGATGAGCCACGCTGTGGCAGCTGTCGCGGTGGGAAGCGCAGGGCAGAACTGCGCTGCAGAGCATTTCACAGCCCCAGCCAGCCGGGAGGGATTACGTGGCCGGACTTCCCAAGCATCGTGGGCGGCAAGCCCTGACCCCAGCCCCGGCTCTCCAGGGAATTCGCTGCCTTTGCTGGGAAGCGTTTCAGGGTGAGCGCCCAGGCTGGAAAATCCACTTTGGATTCCCCCTGGGAGATGCGGAGGGGGTTCCCAAACACGGCCCCGGGCCGCCGGGGACGGGGCACTCACTTGGTGGAGGCGGTGGACTGGATGCCGCCGTTGGAAGTGAGGGTCCAGTACTTCCCGGTGTAGGTCCTGAAGGCGCATTTCTTGGTGTCCTTGTTGATCTCCAGCTGGTAGGTCTCCTGGTCACCCTCCTCGTCTTGGTTGGCCGAGAGGTCCATCCCTGTGGGGCAGAGGCAGACGGAGGTGGGGGATGCCGGGGGGGATCCCAGCCCACCTCCAGCAGGTCCGGGTGTGGGGGCAGCCCAGGAAACCCCACTGAAAGGGGCTGCTGCTCCCCTGGGTGAGCTTTGGTGACCCCCAAATCCCTCACACACGGCCTCCCCTCCCGCATTTCGGGTTCAAATCCAGGTTTTCATCTGGCTACTCCAGATTCAGGCCAGAAACGAGGGTTGGGCTGAGCGGGGGCAGCCACGAGCTTCAGCTCAGGACTCTCCGTCGGTCACGATGACGCACCAAGCAAAAACCAACTTGGGGATTTCACACGGAGAAGGGCTGCAGTTTTTTTCCCGGAGGTGACAGCCGGGTTATTCAATCCATTAGCAGAGGCCACGGCACCACCTATGAATCCCCGGCTCGTGGCGTGTTTAAGGACCGTGGCACCGTTTTTCATCCATGAATTGTCACAGCCCGTTGGGGCGGCGAGCTCTGCCGGGAGAGGAGACTCGGGAAAGCCCTGGGACAGCCAAGCCCTTCCCTGGCTCCCAGAAAAGCCATCGGCACCAGCCTCGCCCCCAGCTCTGGCCTGTCCCTGCGCCAAAGGGAGCAGAGACGGTGTTTGCCCTGGCAGCCTCGGAGATGGATGCAGCCGGTGCTGGGGCCACCGGCCACGGTCCTGGGGCCACCGCCGGCCCCCTCGGCCACGTGCACATCCACCCACAGGCACCGAGCCCAAGCAAGGCTGCTTAGTCAGGGCTGGTGGGGCCAAATCCTCTCCAGGCTCTCCCACTTGGTGGATTTCTGCCTAAAAATACTTCTGGGATGCGAGTCACAAGCCGTAGCCTGGAGCCAAAGCCAAGCAGCCGAGCTGCCATGCCGGGTTTTGGGGAGGGAGCCGAGGCACGGTGCTCAGTCCCGCTCGGGACGAGTGGAGATGGGCCCCAGTATCACCAGTTAGGCACAGGTCCTTAACCAGTGAGAGCAGCACGGAAGGGGATGGCGACACGGGGGTGGAACCGGGGGGGTTTTTTGGAGCTGAAAGCACCCACGTCCCTCCCCTGCTGCGTGGGTGCTACAGGCTCGAGTCTGACCACGCACCCGGTCCTGGAAAGGACGCCACGCGCGAGTGCAGCCTTTCTGCCCAAATCTGCCTTCCCCTGGAGCCGAGAACCCGCTCGGGGTGGGGGGCTGGCCATGCGTTCAGCCCCTCGCACCTCCGCGCCGCATCGCCTCCCGTTTCCCGGCTGCCGGGATTTTGGGTGGGGCAACACACCGGGAGGGCTCCGGGGACTGCAGCCTTGGTGGCCCCCGGAGAGCCACCAGCGAGTCCTACCAGCTGCACCCAGTGGGTGCTGAACCACCCGGGGAGGGACATCGGCATCCACGCACCAGCCCCTGGGCACAGAGATGTCCCCCCCAAATCCCACCACTACCCGGCAGCTTCCATCCCCCTCTCTGCACCTCCGGCTGGGCGCCGCATCCAGCGGCCCCAGGGAGCACGCGCCGCTCTGCATCCCAGGCTCCCACCCTTCCCGAAGGGATCAGGCGCTGAAGGTTTCCCTTTGCTGGCTGCAGTCTCACCTCCCGCGGGGCGCTGCTCACGGCATCCCCTCCCCTGCGGCACCCCGCATCCCGCATCCCCTTCCGCGGCTCCCGAGGGGACGCGCAGCCACCCCCTGCTTTGCTCCCCGGGGTGTCTGGGGCCGAGGGGTGCTGCGTGGCCCTGGCCCCGCCGGCCAAGCCCTCGGCTCGTACGGTCGCCCGTCTCCCAGGCTTTCAGGTGTGGGGCATCCCGAGCCTGGGGGAATGCTCTGTGCCGAAGAGCAGGATCCGATGGGCCAGGGATGGGGCAGCGAGTGCCAGCAGCCTCCCGACCCCCAGAGACCCCCGCTGCGGAGCACGGCGAACCCCCCAGCCCCACCGCCGTGCGACTGCCCGCGCTCCCATCGCCGCGCAGAGGTTTGGCGTTCCCAGGCGCCTCGCAGGGCCCAGCGGCGGCAGGAGGGTCTCCCACCGCCCCCTCCCCAAAAGCGGGGCCGGGTTGGGTTACACCGACTCAGCAGAAAGGAATGCAATTACAGCTGGGGCAGAGGCTTCAAAGGGCTGTAACTGAGCCCGAGCAGGAGGTTTGGGGGGTCAGAGGCAGCAGGACCACGGCAGGTCCAAGACAGATGTCCCCAAGGTCCCCTCCAGCCGCCCCCGCCACCACCCCGGCTTTCCGCAGCCCAGGGAGCTGGCGTCTCCCGCAGCGCCCGGCCGAGCCGCTGCCGCTCCAATCGCTTTAATTACCGCTCCTGGTAAATTCAGTCTGGAGCCGCAGGACTCTGCCTGACCTTGACGAAGCTGCTAATTAGAGGTGGAGGGGGGAAGGGGGGGTGGCGAGGATGCAGCTCTTCGGGAGGGGCGAGAGCGGAGGCACGCCTGCGTCCCCCAAAAATTCCAAGTGTGGGATGGCCTCCAGCTCCATCTGGGGCAGGATGGAGAGGCTGGAGGTGGGAGCAGGGAGGGCTTCGGAACACCGAGCCCGCTCCAAACAAAGCCCCTGGGCTGGAGGTTCCGGGAGAGGAGAGCAGGGAAGGGCGATGGGGAGGAGAGCCGGTGCTGGGGCAGGAAAGGGCTCCTGAGGTTTCCAGCCGCTGCCAACCCCTCGGGTGTGCAGGATCAGTGCCCCAGCCCTTGCTGCTCTCCAGCCCAGGATGGCGGATGCACACGGAGGCTCGTGGCCGCCCAGAGCGTGCACACAGCTCCCCAAGAGACAAGCTTCTCCGTCCCACGGAGCAGTTTGCCATGGCCGTGCCAACCGCCGTGCCGTGAGGGCGTTTACCGCGTGCAGGAGCCGTTCCCTTCGCAGAGGGTATCCTACGAGCCACCCTGGCAGGCTGGTGAGGCCAGGGCCAACCCATGGGACAAGCTGGCTGGAGCAGCCCCCGTGCCCGAACCCACGGGGGGCAGACCCACACATCAGGAGCTGCGGGCAGCTGCCAGCCCTGCCCAGCGCCGGGAGCAGGCGGGATGCTGCACCTCTCCCATCCTCCAACTCCCCAGGGGCCATAAAACCCACGGTTATGCCTGAAAAACCCGAGCCCCCCTCCCTCCGGAGCACCGGCAGCTCCCTGCAGAGGCCCTGAGCCCTCGTGGGTGGCAGGGCAGGATTTCAGGTCCTCGTGCCCCGGCAGCCGGGGGTGGGGGTGCCCACCCAGCTCCTCCCGCGCAGGTCCGGTCCGGTCTCCCTGCAGGGCTCTGGCACCCTCCACCCCACACGACACCCCACATCAATCCAAGCGCTTCTGACTAAAAACAAAGCCTGGAGCCGCCGGGGGCCGTGCGGCTCCTCTGCTGGGGGGGTCACGGGTGGGGTGAAACACGGATTTCCTGGAAAACCCACCCCTCCTCCCCTATGGGTTTCCTGTGGCTTTGTGGTATCGCCAAGTGCCAACAGGCCACTCGGCATCTCCGGATGAAAACCTGCGGCCAACCCCACGTGCCCCCAGCCCCAGGGCTGCATCTCCCCACCGGGGGGAGTGGAATTGGCCACGGCTGCAGGCGGCACCGACCCATCCCACGCCAGGAGGGCTGCTGGCCCCGGAGCAGAGCTCCCCATCGCCAACCTGGCAGGCCCAGACGCGCTCCCATCACCGCGCTCCTCGCTCGCTCCCCTTCCCGGACCCCCGTTTCCCGAAATGCCTCGCTCCCGACTTGGCCCATCCTCTCCCCATCACGGTGGGGGAGGCAGGCGGCACACCTCTGCCGGGCGGGGGGCTGGCAGGGGCCCAGGAGCGGGGAGGACGCCAGCGCTCTGCCCCCGGGGACCCTCGAGCCCACAAAGGACTCTTTGTTGCCGCAGCCGGGCTAGAAAGGAGCCATTGAACCGGGGAGGAGGCCGCTTTCTGCTGCAGCCCCCCGGCTCCGCTCCGCTGGACGGTGCAATGGGGAGATGGGGGCTCTCACGGGGCTCCCCAGGGACCCCGTTCTGGAGGCAGGGGAGAGGTGCCAGGGCACCGCCGGTGCTGGTGCAGAGACTGGGCTGGCACCCACCTCGTGCTTCCCCCGGGAGTATCGGCGTCCCCAGTGTGCAGGGAATGGCGACGCCGGTTATCCCGGAGACAGGGAGGATGCTCCGAGCCAGGAGCTGATGCAGCACCCGTGGGACAGCGCTGTCCCCAAGGCTGGACCAGCTCCCAGCCAGGGGAGCCCCAAAAAGCCCCGTGGCCCCATCCCTGCTCCTCCCACGGGGCTGGGAGGGGGGACAGCCGCTGCCATGCCTGCTCCCTCCACGCGGGAACGAGCTGCCTTTTCCCACGAGCCTGCTGCCAGCCGCATCCCGCATCCCTGGCGCTTATCAGCGCGGCGGGGGCAAGGGCTGCCCGGTAACCTTGGGACAAGGCTCCATCCCGGCGGGGGGAGGGAGGGCGAGCCCCGGGCTGCGGCAGCTCCCAGCCTCTCGCCGCTGCCGGGTGGGAGAAACCGCGTGGAAACGGGTTTCTCCGGCCAAAACCCGGACCCAAGCGAGGATGTGCAACCCCTCCCCGCGCTGGGTTTTGCTTGGAAAGGGGCCGGGCACAGCACGGAGCCCCCTGTTGCTGGGGAGATTTGTGCTCCCCCCCCTCTCCTTTCCCTCTCTCCCCACATCCCCCACCCCAGTCCATTCCCAACCACACAAAGCCGGCGGGTCCGCCAGCAGCGCTCCCACCCGCGTCGTGGGGTCCCCCACCGCCGCCCGCCCCATCCCACCCCCACCCCCCACCCCCACATCTGGTTTTCCCATCTCCGGTGACAAAGGGCTGCAGCAGCCCTTCCCCCACGGCGCTGCCGCAGCCTCCCGCCACCCCCCCTCCTCCTCCCCGAACCCCTGCGCCTGGGAAAACAGCCCCCCACCGCCCATCTTTGGGGGCTGGGGGGGTCGGGGAGGGGGGGGTGGTCTGCTTGGCAGCGCAGGGTTTTCTCTTGGAAAAAAAGGGAACAGCAGCGAGTTCCCTGCCAGGAGCTGCCCAGGCGCGGGCGGGGGTTCAGCCTCCACCTCGGAATATGAGATACACACACCCCAAAAAATTCCCGCTGCTCCTTCCTCCCGGCGCTGCTGCAGCGGGACGTGCCCGCACCCGTCGCGCCCCGACGTGCGCCGGCCCGGCCCGGCCCGGCCGTGTGCCCCCGAGCCTCCCCCCCCCGCCCTCCGGCAAGCACCCCTCAAGCTTGGGGGAGGGTTTGGGATGCATCCACCCACCGGAGAGTGCTGCCCCACGGGTGGGGGGCGGCCCCACGGGGCCTGTTCTGCGGGGCGGGTGGCCCGGTGATGCTCGGGGAAGGGGAGGGGGGGGGAGGCTTTGTTGGGGAACAAAGCTCCGCAGGTGGGAAGGCGATGGATGGCAGCCCGGCCTCCACGGCAAGGGAGGAGGCCATGCACCCCCCCAGAGAGCCCCCCAGGTCCATCCCAGCACCCCAAGGAAGCGCCCCCCCTCCCCCCCGCCACCCCTCCCCCACCCACGGCACCCTGAGGAGGCGGGGATGGGGGTGCTGGGGATGGGGGTGCTGGGGATGGGGGCCCCCAGGCAGGCGATGCTGGAGGGATGGGGGGGGGGATGATGGAGGGACTGGGGGAGGGACCGCTGGCAGCCATGCTGGAAGGATGCGGGGGGGGGCCTGGGGAGGTGGGAAATTCAGGGCAGGGGTGGAGGGACGTGTGTGAAGAGGGGCTCGGGGGAGGGGGGGAGACCCTAAAGAGGTGATGGCGGAGGGATGCGGGGGGGCACCCCGCGGGGTTGCTGCTGCAGGAAGACAAGGGATGCTGGAAGGGTGGGAGGGGGCTGCCAGGGAGGCAGTGCTGCGGGGGGAGGGGGGGCACTCCGGGCTGGGAGGGATGCAGAAGAGGTGATGCCGGAGGGATACAGGGGGGCAGCTCGGGCGGGCGATGCCCGAGGGATACAGGCGCACACCCCGAGGCGGCGACACCCCCGAGCCTGGGGGACGAGCCGAGGTCTGCCCCCACCCCCCATCCCCTCGTACCTTGCCGGGTGGAGACGTTCCTGTCGTTGCCGGCTCGGAGCACGACCTGCGGGCAGCTCTGCTCCAGGGCGAAGAGCTCATCCTTGCCCACCTTGGCGCTTTTGCCGGCCTTGAGGGTGCCGCTGGGTCCCGAGGGGGCGAGGTAGCGGCCCTCCCCGTCGCGAAAGGCCACCTTCCCGCAGCGGAATTCGAGGGTGAAGGCGGTGCCGGGCTCGGCGGCGGGGACCAGGCGGCCGTCGGAGCGCAGGAGGCGGTGGTCGCAGCTCTGCAGGCTGTAACGCTGCTCCACGAAGAGGAGGGTGATGAGAGCATCCACGCCCCACGGCACGTCGCGGTCCACGGCCAGCTCGTCGCGGCGAGGTCCCAGGTGGGCGTAGCGCTTGCGGGCCAGGCTGTAGAGGTTGGCTTGGGGGTGCATGGCCAGGTGGACGCTCCACTTCTCGGTGGCCGAGACGGAGGGGGCGAAGCAGGAGAGACGGTCCTCGGTGCCGCCGAAGAAGCGGCGGTGGGGCTCGGACTGCAGCGACCAGCGCCCGTCGCCGTGAGCCACCACCAAGAAGCGGCAGTCGGGCCCCGGCTCCTCGCTGTCGCAGCTCACCCGGCCGTCCTTGTCGGCTGCCAGGTAGCGACCGAGGTGGCTTTTGAGCAGCACGGCGCTGGAGTCCTCCCCATCCTGCTCCAGCGTCCAGATCTGCTTCTTCTTCATGCTGGCGGCCGAGGCGTTCACCTTGAAGCCGAACGCCTCCGCCGTCAGGTATTTGTTGCTGCAGTTGATCAGCCCGAACTGGATCTGCACCGGTTCCGCCGTCCCGTTGGCCGTCATCCTGCCGACACCGACCGCCGACACCGACCGCCGCTGCCGCCGCGCCCGCCCCGACGGCGCCTTTATAGCGCCGCCGCCTCGGCGCCGCCCCCCACCCGCCCGCCGGGGCCGCCCCCCATCCCCCGCCGCGACCCCCGACCGCCCCCTCCTCGCCGCTCCTCCGGCCGCTGCACACCCCCCTCCCCAGCATCCCTGCAGGGCCCCGCGGCGTGGCAGGACCCCTCCTGCTGTAGCAAGAGCCCCCTTGAATTGCAGGACCCCCACCCCTTAGACCCTCTTCGCAAGGCAAGACCCCACCCTGCATTTCACGAGGGTGCCCCCCCCCCCCATACTGCGAGACCCCACTGCAGTGCAAGACCCTTCCTTCAATTGCCACAGCTCCATTGAATTGCGGGACCCACACCCACCACGAGACCCCCACCACATGGCAAATGCCCCCCTCCCGCACGTTGCAAGGTCACCCTACACACACCGCAAGACCCCCTCCGCGTTGCAAGACCCCCACGCACACTGCAAGACCCCTCTCCTGTAAGGGAAGACACACACTCCCACCCCCCCATTTCAAAATCGCATTGCAAAACCCCTTGTCATTGCACAGCAAGAGCCCCCTCGAGTCACCGGAGACACCCCCCATTGCAAGAACGCCCCCTGCGTCGCAAGACCCACCCCCACATTGCAAGACCCCCCCTGTGCATTTCAGGACACCCCCCTCGCCCCCATTTAAGACCACCCTCTGCATTGCAAGACATCCCCTTGAACTGCCAGACCCCCTCCTGTGTTGCAGGAATCCCCCCATGCACTGCAAGACCCCATCCCACGGCAAGACCCAACCTACAACACCCCTCCCCACACCCCCAGCCCCTCCCGGGCTGTTGGCCACGCTGGACGACAGAAGGGGAGAAGGGTGAAGGATGCCATGGTCCCCCCCACGCCATCTCTGAGCCATCCCAGCACCAGCCAGGCTGCAGCACATGGACCCTGGGGAACCCCAAAGGCGCGACACACGGGGGGCTCCTGCGCAAGGGGGACGTTTTGGGGACGTCTCTCGGGGTGTTGCTGAGCACCACGCTCCGGTGGCAGGTACGGCAGGGCTGACCCTGGCATGGGGGGCATCGCAGCCTGGGCGCAGCGTGGGGAGAGCCGCCTGTGCTGCCCCGGGGCGCTCCCCACTGCTCCATGGGGATGGGGACACGGCTGTGAGCTGGGAACACCGAGAGCAGCGAGGCTGGGGTGGCAGGGTGGAAGGATGCTTGCAGGGGGGGAGCGGGCTGTTGGCCTGGAAATGTGCTGAGACAGAAAATGGGAGAAAGAAGGGGGGGGAGGGACACAGGGGGTGGTTTTCCGGTGGATCAGGGAGCTGAACCGCCTGCTCCCACTGAAGCGGGAGAAGGGAAGGGCTGGAGGATGGGGCAGTGCGTGCCCTGGGCTGGCTGGCACAGAGACATTCCCCAGGCTCTCAGCACCCCCCCCCCCCCCCCCGGGGCAGGGCTGCATCCAGCCCCCCCAGGCCCTCCAGGCTCCACTGGTTCTGCACTGGCTGTACTGGTTAGAGCCACTATTCCACCTCGGGGCTACACCACAACGGCCCCGGGGCAAACCTGCGAGCTCCGGATGGGGTTTGCCTTCCTGGATGTCTCCCCAAATCCGGACAGACAGCCCATTCCAAGCAGAACTAACCCCGCAGCCGCTCAGCTGCGTTGGAGCGAGCCAGATCTACGTTTGTCTCCCAAACCCCTCTTGCTCCTCGAAGCGCTCGGGCGTTAGGACCCGTCTGCGAGGCCGAGCAGCTGCCCGGGCCCACAGCTGCCGGGATCTGCCTTCTCCTGCCGCAGCAGGCAGATGGTGGCGAGGCTCGGAAAGAAACGGCTTTTCTGCTCGACATGAAAAAAAAATAGCAATTATGCAGGGAAAAAAAGAAAAACACGCTGTTTTCTCCCCACCACCCATGGATGGATGGCACTGCCTGGCTCAGCAGAGCCCTTGCGGAGCGGGCAGCCTGCCCGCACCCACCCTGCCTGTACCCTCTGCTTGGGGGGGACGGGAGAGCCCCAAATGTCCGAGACATCCCCACGTGTCACCGTGGTGGCAAAGGGTGACCAGTGAACCCCCCGGCCTGGGGATGCAGCAGCCAAAACCTGTCTCCTGAGTGCATCCGGGTGTGCTGGAGCAGTAGGAAAGGCGCTGGGTTTCCCTCCATAGATTGCATTTCCCGTCGTCTTTGCAAGCCACCGTGACTAAACGCTTCTGAGGTGTCCCCCCACCACCACCACCAGTGCCCTCCCACCGCCGCTCCCGCAGGAGACCCAATCCCCGGCGCACGGCATCCATCACAAGGGCTTTCCGGAGCGTGGCCGTGCCCCCTCCGGAGGGGCTGTGTGACCCACCCGCTGGGATTTCAAATAAACCCCGGCTCCGAGAAAGAAAAGCGGAGAGAAAAGGAGGCCCGGTCATGGTGCGACCCTTGTCTTGCCTCCCTCAGGCACAGGAACGCCCTCGGATTTTCATGCCTGCCTGGATGGGTTTTGTTGCAGCTCGGCTTCGTTCGCGAGCGGTTCCCGGGGCTTTTAATCGATCTCGTGAAATTGGGCTGGAACACGGAGCTGGTGGCCAGGGATGCTGCAGGGAGGGCGGGTTGCGGGCCACGCCAGCACGGGAGATGGCAAACGCAGCCCATGGCAACGTCTGGTTGCATTATTGTCCCATAAATGGGATTGTCTGGGACAACATTATGGGGGTGCAATGGGCTGTTTCATCCCTGTGTCCCCCTGGAGGGAAGAAGAGCCATTCCTGGGCAGCGGGAGATGTCCCCAGGGTGAAGGGGCAGCATGGAGGCAGAGGCACCAGCAGATGGGCTGTGCATCCATCCCTCTCCCCTCCTCCGGCACGCACAGCCCCTTCGAGCATGGCTGCGTCACGGAGCGGCCGGACCTGGTGCCACAAGCTTCATGCCACACCCCAGCTGCCACCTGGCCTGAGCCCTCCTTGTCCGTGATGGAGCGATTTTGGGTCCTGCAGCGAGGGGGCTGCTCACAGGTTTTCAGCCCAGCTGCACCGTGATGGCGTGGGGGGCACGGGCTGGCTTACAGCCACCTGCTCGCCCCAGGCCCCCCATGTGCTGCGAACCCCATCTTGGTGTCGCTGGCATATGCAGACAGACGTCCCGGGGGTGTCACTGTCCCTTGTGGTGGTGGCACTGGCTGTGAGATGGCCAAGGCTGGCCTGGGAAGCCCCCCAGCGTGGGTATCCCCTCACCCTGGGGAAGGGCTTAGCAGAGCTTGGGGACTGCATTGCCAGATGGCCACCATCTCTCCAGCCACCTCTGTCCCCACATGGGACAGGCCTTGGTGACAACAGGAGCCCTTGCCCGGGACGGGGTGACCTTATGCAGCCCAGCCATCCTCCAGCGGGATAAAGGGCTTGGATGAAACCACCCGCCAATCCGGCACCGCTGGACCAGTGCAGGAACAAGCTCCAGTGTGGACCCAACACCCTGGCCAGAGGCTGCATCTCCCAGGGGACCCTGACATGTCCCTTGCTGCTGCTGGGGGCCACGGGGACACCCCAGGGTGCCCGGCTGCCCCGGCCTCGCTGCCATATGCCACCAGGCAGCTCAGCAGAGGTTTTCCAGCAGCTCTCCCGACAGTTGGCAAGCGCCCCGGCCTCATTAAAATTGTATTAGGCAGTATTTAAAAAAAAAGCAGCAGCACCAGGGAAAACAAAGAGGGGATCCAGTGGCAGATCGTGCTCCGGGGGAGTTTTCCCATGGGATGCTGCCCCCGGGGGGGGCTGGCCCAGCCCCACGCCCTGAGAAGCAAGGAACAGCGGCGGAGCATCGTCGGGGGGCTCGGATGCGTCCCCATGTCTCGCAGCCATCGGGAGAGGTCATGGTGCCGGTCGTGGTGCTTGCTTGGTGCTTTATTAGCTGGGTTTATCCTATTAGCCTAATTTGATTGCATCCAGAGCGCAATAAGGGATGGAAGTTCTTGAGGCGCCCCCGTTTCAGGCAGTTTGGGTGTTGGGCATAGGCAAGGCTCAGACAAACGAAGGAAGAAAGTGGATGGGAAAGCACGTACGGCCGGGCAGTCCTGGCTCTGGGCTGGGACTTTGTCCCTCTCTTCCTGCTCCAGCTTGTTTTCTGTGTGGTTTTTACATTATCAGAAGCTAAGGTGAAAACCTGCCCCTTCCTCCAGCTCCCCCCAGGGACCCCAGGGAGGTGGGACGGAGGCCGGAGCCTGGTTCATCCAGCCGGAGAATGAATGTTCTTAGGAAAGCTTAACAGACCTTTTGTGTAGTGGTTATTAACCCCCGTGGTGGGGATGATGCTCTTTGTCCCGGACCCAGCGCCCTGCCTGGTCCCTGGGGGCTCTGCCGGGGCACGAGGCATCCGTAAGCCCACGGAAGTGGCCACGAGCAGCAGATGAGAGACACGGGGCATTCTGTGGGCCAAAATAATCAGGCAGTGGGGATGCTTTCAGGCCTTTCAAAAAAAAAAAGGCAGGAAAATAATAAAAAAATAGGGATGTGGCCTTTTTTGCGGCACATTTTGCAAGCGGAGGGTGCGGGAGCCCTGCGATTGCAGTCCCTTAGGGGGGGAAATAAGCCGCACCCACGTGTCGGTGGCAGGTTCCCGCAGCGTCTCCCCTGCCCACGGGCGACGTGGCGGCAGCTCCGTCGTGACACGCGGTGGGAGAGGCTCTTGCCGGCCGTCGCGGTGTGTTTGCCTCTTGCTGGCTGCCCACGCGCAGCCCGGCGGTGAATTGTGGCCCCAAAACCACTTCGGGGGAGCATCCAGCGGCGGGTGATGCCGACTGCCTTCCTCCCCGGGGCTGCTCCGTCACGGAGGTTTCGGCCGGGGCTGGGGCCGGGTCGGTCTGTGGCAGCGGGAGGGTGATGCTGGGCCACTGCCCAGAGGTGCAACGAGCGTGCATGTGCTCAGCTCTCGCCTGCAGCTCGCACCCATCAGCACAGAAGCCACAGCCACGACCCAAACCAGGCGGCCAAGAGGAAGATTTCAGCGCCAGCCCCGTCGCCCACCGCGCAGCCTCGCTTTTAACTCCCCGCTGCAGCACGGAGTCAGAGCAGAAGAATTTGCAGGGAAGAAGAAAGTGTGTTATCAGCATCTGCCCACGCAGCTCTCCAAAATAACGCGGGCCCAGCCGCTCGGCAGTGCCAGGCGGAGCAGGTGACTCAGCTTGTGACAGCAGCTCCCTTCTGCTCCCATTTTCTCGCTGGGTCATGCCTGGATCCGTGTTTCCCGCTGCATGGCCCCAGCGTCACTTCTGCTCGTGGCCTTTTCCGGGGTTGCCAGAGGGTTTGGTGGGCACTGCTTGAATCCCCAGGGCTCGGCTGCTGTCTCCGAACCCACAGCGTGCCGGAAAGCCGGTCTGAGCATGGCTGGGGTGGCATGACACCCCTGCAATCAGACACAACACCATCCTCACCTTGGGATGGTGCATGGAGCATCCCGAAGAGGACAGAAGAGGGATGGAGAAGCTTTGGAACGGCTGGAAATCAGTGGCAAGGAGGGACATCGGGAACTTGGGACAAGGTGCGCAGGCCAGGAGGAAGACGCCCACGATGGGGGAGGAGGAGGCTTGTGTTTCTGTGTTTGCTATCACCCCCGCACTGGGGGTTTGAGGCGCAGCTTTGGGATAGGTGCACGGACACCCTTTGCAGGATGCTATTGCAGGGGGCTGGCGCCGAGCCCCCCCTCATCCCCTTGGGGGCTGCACGGTTTTGTGCACAAACCCCTCTGGTGAGGTGAGAGGGCTGAGGCTCAGCCTGGAAAGAAACTGAGGTCAAGCCCCCAGCAGAACGAGGGGCTCCCCCCAGACACCCCTGAAACAGGGGGGGACCATCTCTTTAAGGATGAGGGAGCAGTAGTAGGACCAGTAATAGGAGCCAGCTGGGAAGCCCCAGGAGATCCCGATAAAGGGCTGAGAGGGGAGGGGGCAGGTCTTTACAGCCTGTGGCTTGGAGAGGAGGTGGGGGGGGTTATTTGCCTCCTTGGTGGAGGTGCTGGGGCATCCCGGCGCAGGATGCAGGGCGGCAGCAGTAGTGCAGGGCCCATACTTGCAGCAGCAAGCGCTGGGGCTGCGATTTTGGCCCAGGGAAGGGGCTGGAAGCAGCTGTTTGAGGTTTGGGGGGGGTGTCAAACCTCCCTGCCCAGGCACAGCCCCACCAGCTGTGCCTTCCTGGCCCGGAGATCCCCTTCCAGATGGATAACTCCATTGTGGATGGTGAAAAGAGTCCATTAGTCAGGATTAGGAATGGGGCCTTTGGGGATTAGCCCCGCACCCCCCACCCAGCCCTCCCTGTCTCCTGGTGGGCTGGGCTCATCTCTGCCTCCGTGGGGCACTGCCCTCCCCTCTGGCTTTGGGTGCAGGAGGGAATGGGGCTCCCGTTGAGCTTGTGGGGCTGAGAAACAGCAGGGTTGGCGGAAAGAGGTGACTTGGGCCCCCAGGTGACTGGATTCCTGCTCCCCACTGCGTTCTCTCATGAGCTTGAACCCCCCCCAGCAGCAGCAGCACTCGGGTGGGGGGTCCGCAGCCTGTGGTACCACTGGTGGCCGGTGCAGGGGGCCACCTTGGCCACTGACCCACTGGTTGGGGGGGGGGGGGGGGGCTTTGGGGCAGACACCTTCCCCTCTCTCGCTTGAGATGGGCTGTGCTTTCGTAGGGGTGGGGGCAGCTGCAGACTGGGGGTGCTCCAGGCTGCAGGAGGGAAGGGAGTGATACCCCAGACCAGGATTTTGGCTCTTGGACAGCCTGGGAATCCTTGCAACACCTCGTTTCTCCCCTTAGGTGCGTCCCTGCCTTCCCGTGCATCCTTATAGGGATGGAGGGAGATTTGCACATGGGGAAACTGAGGCAGGGGAAGCAGGTATCTGTGCAGGGGGTGCCCAGCTGTGCTCACTGTCCGGCACGTGGACAACCACATCTGGGATGAAATTGGAGGTTGTCCTTCCTGCAGGGTCTGCAAGGAGGGGTGTAAGGGTGGGGTGGGGCACCCAAAATGTGAAGCTGCTTGTCGAGCTGAGCGTAGCTCCGCCAAGAGGTGCCGGATGTGACCTCCAGCTCGGCAAACCCGGGGGCTGCTGGTGTGAAATCCGTGGCGATGGGGGGGCGAGGGAGAGGTTTCGCCTTCCCCCGCTGCTGCCTTCGCTTCCCATCACCGCGGCTGTCAAGCCGGCTTTATCCACGGGTGAAGGGTAACGGGGGTGGGGGGTGGGGGGGCGGTTCTCGGCAGGCCTGCGGCCGGGCTGGCTGCAGGGAGGCCCCCGGGAAGGCAGGAATGCGGGGCGGGGGGGCCGCCGCTGAAACCCAAAACCTCCGCGCAGGGGCCCCGGCGCTCGGCATCCGGCCGGCAGCGGCTGCGGCCGGGAGGCCCCTCGGCCGCGGGCCGGGAAGGGGCTCTGCGCCCCGAGGGGGAGTCAGGATGGGGGTACAGCCCCCCCCCATCCCCGTTTAATGAAGGGGCTGGTAACCCCAGCCCCCTCCTGCAGCCCCCATCATCCGGGTTAAGCTGTGCGGGAGCTGGAGATGCGGGGCGAAGGATGATGTGGGGCTGGGGGTCCAGGGCGCTTCCCCGGGCGCCCCCGTGCACCCGAAAAACGGGCTGGAGACGGGATTTCCTGCACTGCGGGGCAGGGCTTGGGTCCCCTGTGCAGAGCCAGCCTCGGGGGGGCTGGAGGGAGAGGGGATGGGACAGGGGCTTTGCAGGATGAAGCAAAGGCCTTTGGTGGGCAGCGGGACCACGTGCGGTGGGGGGCTGGAGCTGGATGAAGTCTCTGGTTAGTGCACGGTGCAGCGTGCCCCTCGGTCTGTGTGCTCCCACGTGCAGCGTGGACCTTGGGGTGCGTGCTCCCGCATGCAATTCCTCGTGCAACACGTGTTGGGGTGTGCAATCCCGTGTGCGCTGTGCCCCTCTGTGCACACTCCCACGTGCAATTCCTTCTACTATACGTGTTGGGGTGTGCAATCCCGTGTGCGCTGTGCCCCTTGTTGCGTGCTCCTGCGTGCAACTCCTCGTGCCATACGTGTTGGGGTGTGCAATCCCGTGTGCGCTGTGCCCCTCTGTGCACACTCCCATGTGCAATTCTTTGTGCAATACGTGTGGGGGTGTGCAATCCCGTGTGCACTGTGCCCCTCGCAGCGCGCTCCCGTGTGCAACTCCTCGTGCCATACGTGTTGGGGTGTGCAATCCCATGTGCGCTGTGCCCCTCTGTGCACACTCCCACGTGCAATTCCTTGTACTATACGTGTTGGGGTGTGCAATCCCGTGTGCACTGTGCCCCTCGGCACATGTGCTCCCATGTGCAATTCCTCATACTATACGTGTTGGGGTGTGCGATCCCGTGTGCGCCGTGCCCCTCGGTGTGCACTCCCACATGCAATTCCTCATACTATACGTGTTGGGGTGTGCAATCCCGTGTGCGCTGTGCCCCTCGGTGCGTGCTCCCGCGTGCAACTCCTCGTGCAACACGTGTTGGGGTGTGCAATCCCGTGTGTGCTGTGCCCCTTGTTGCACGCTCCCGTGTGCAATTCCTTGTACTATACATGTGGGGGTGTGCAATCCCATGTGCGCTGTGCCCCTCTGCACACTCCCGTGTGCAGTTCCTCATGCCATACGTGTTGGGGTGTGCAATCCCGTGTGTGCTGTGCCCCTCTGCACACTCCCATGTGCAATTCCTCATGCCATACGTGTTGGGGTGTGCAATACCGTGTGCGCTGTGCCCCTCTGTGCACACTCCCATATGCAATTCTTTGTGCAATACGTGTGGGGGTGTGCAATCCCGTGTGCGCTGTGCCCCTCGCAGCGCGCTCCCGTGTGCAACTCCTCGTGCCATACGTGTTGGGGTGTGCAATCCCATGTGCGCTGTGCCCCTCTGTGCACACTCCCACGTGCAATTCCTTGTACTATACGTGTTGGGGTGTGCAATCCCGTGTGCACTGTGCCCCTCGGCACATGTGCTCCCATGTGCAATTCCTCATACTATACGTGTTGGGGTGTGCGATCCCGTGTGCGCCGTGCCCCTCGGTGTGCACTCCCACATGCAATTCCTCATACTATACGTGTTGGGGTGTGCAATCCCGTGTGCGCTGTGCCCCTCGGTGCGTGCTCCCGCGTGCAACTCCTCGTGCAACACGTGTTGGGGTGTGCAATCCCGTGTGTGCTGTGCCCCTTGTTGCACGCTCCCGTGTGCAATTCCTTGTACTATACATGTGGGGGTGTGCAATCCCGTGTGCGCTGTGCCCCTCTGCACACTCCCATGTGCAATTCCTCATGCCATACGTGTTGGGGTGTGCAATCCCATGTGTGCTGTGCCCCTCGGTGCGCACTCCCATGTGCAATTCCTCATGTGGTATGTGTTGGTGCGTGCAATCCCGTGTGCGCCGTGCCCCTCTGTGCACACTCCCATGTGCAATTCCTCATACGTGTTGGGGTGTGCAATCCCGTGCGCTGTGCTCCTCGCAGCGCGCTCCCGTGTGCAACTCCTCGTGCCATACGTGTTGGGGTGTGCGATCCCGTGTGCGCCGTGCCCCTCGGTGTGCACTCCCACATGCAATTCCTCATGCCATACATGTTGGGGTGTGCAATCCCGTGTGCGCCGTGCCCCTCGGCGCGCGCATTTTCTCGTGCAACATCCATGTTGGCGCGCGCAATCCCGCGCGCGTCACGGTACACACGATCCCACGCCCGCATCCACTTTCCTACGGTCAACCCCCTGCGCAGCGTGCCCCTTGGAACACGCGATTCCGTGTGCAACATGCGTGTTGGAGCGCGCGGCTCCGCGTGTGCTGGGATGGCGCGGCCCGGCGCCGCGGGAGGTGTGCGCGGCCCCGCGCGCAGCGCTGCGCGGTGCAGTCTGCATCCCAACACTGCCACCCAGCAGCCCGGCCGGGCTTTGCAGCGGGTCGGACGGGTGTTGCAGCCTGTGGAAATCCTTGGCGGGGGGGAGAACACGGAGATGAACAAAGGTGCGAAGGGGAGCGAGCGCGGAGGCTTTGCTGGGGCCCCTCCGGCCCCAGGGTGGCTCTGATCCCTTCTGGAGGCTGCGTCTCTCCCGGGATCAGATCCCGCGGTTGTGTGCGTCGCTTGCAGACGCTAACTGTGACTCTGCAGTGGTCTGGCTGCGGGATTTGAGCCGGGGGTGGGAGCGAGCATCACGGCGAGGGGAACTGGGTGCCCCAGCGCTGGCTGTTCCCCGCTGCTGAAGCTGGAGGCTGGGGGGTGCTGGTGGTGGGCTCCAACCTGATCGCCTGGGCTAGTTCGGCTTGCGCTGGGGTTTCACAAGGTGATGGTGTAACCGCTCACTCCATCACGGCCTGAGCCAGATCGCGGTACCCAGCGCAGGGACATGAGAGCCTGTGGGTCCCCTGCCCCAGATGATGCTCTCAGCGTCATCCCTACTGGCTGGTGGGACTGGGGAGGGAGCTGGCCCCAGCACGGACCCACACACCCTTCACCGAAGCACACAGGAAAACTGCACTAGAACAGCACAAACTACCCCAAAGCAGCCTTGGCCGTCCCTCCGGGCCCTGTTCACCCCCAGGACGCTGCACACCCCATGGCCTTGTGTGCACCTTTGATGTTGCAGAACGTCACCACATTTCCCAGTCTCTTATCGCTGGGGTGAATCATTACCGGGCGGGCAGCTGCCTACACCAGCCTCGTGACAGCCGGTGCCAGCTGAGCGTGGCCAGGACAGGGGTCTCACTCCCCGAGTAAAGCTGTGAGCTGAGGGGTCACCACCGGCTCCTGAGTTTAGGGGACGGGGTGGATGGCTGGTGTGGCTGAGATCGCTGCCTCCCAGGGCTGGGTTTGCTTAGACGGGATTTGGGAAAGCTCTGCTTGGCTGTTGCCCCTTGGCTGCTTTGGCCTCCCCATGAGTATTTTGGGGTGTTTGCCCCATCGTGCAGGTGGGGATGCCACCCACCCCAGTCCCCTCTCAGACCCTTGGTCGGGGGAAGTCCCCGAACTGCAGGGCACTGCCACATCCCTGTGGTGAGGTGACAAGGGATGCACGGGTGACAGGGGCACCCGGACCAACACCCAGGCTGCCTCCTGGGGCGCTGGGAGAAAACTCCACTTCCTCTTTTGAGCCCTGGGGTTTTTGCTCCGCTGACTAATCCCAGGCGAATGCATCATGCAGGCAATCCCCGACTGGGACCAGTCCTGGTGCTGAGCCCTGGGCACTTCTTGAAGCCTTGTTAAACCACCCTGGGGCGATCAGCCCTGCTTCCTCCATGGGGAAATCGAGGCAGAGACAGGGCTGGAGGAGGCAACGCGGGGGTGCTGTACAACCCACCCCCGGCATGGCTGGGGAAGGCTGGGGCTAGCTCGGGGGTCACCTTTTGTGTCAGCCCAGCACCAGGATGGGACCAGGATCCAGTCCCTGCACTCTGGGTGGGCTGCAGGTCCCTTCTGTTTCTGATGGGCTCCAGGACGCTTGTCCCGTGGGCAAGGAACAGGCTTCAGCCACCAAACTCCAGGTGCTCCCCGGTGCATTTACACTTCGGTGCCTCTAGACTCAATTCTTTGCAGAAAGCGAGATTTTGCTGCCTGACGGACTGCGGCACTGCTGCACAGGGTGCCAAGCCTTCTGCTTTCCCCAGGGTGTGCGTTTTCTGCCCCCAGGCCCCACGTGGGACCAGAGCAGCATCGCCCCAAGCCCGGCGAGTCCGGCAGCGGCCCTTGGCTAAGTCTGGCGAGTCCAGCAGTGGCCCTTGGCCAAGCCCAGCACGTGGTGGCCGGCGCAGGGTGCTTTCGGCACGGGGCGTTTGCCGAAGCAGAACCACTCCTCCCTGTCCCCCCCGCCCGCCCCACGCAGAGGAAATTGCTGCTGACGGAGCTGCGAGCATTGCCGGACTGGGGATGACTAAGTTTGGCAGTGCTACCTGCCGGCTGTTTTTCCTTTTATGGAGGATTTGAGCGAGCCGCTGGAGCAATTCTCCAAGAAAACCCAAAGGGATCCACCCTGACCTTGGGAATGGGCAATGCCGGGCTGGGGACAGGGTGGCTGGAGGTGGCTGGGGGCAGGGTGAGTGGTGAGCTGGCAAGGTAACGTGTGGGGATGGACACCCCCCCTTCCCATCCAGACAGGGCACCCAAGTGTTTTCACTTTCTATTTTAAGGAGCTGGATGCTGGCCCCGAGTGGGGGCCTGGCCCACGGTGCCAGCTAGGGCTGCGGCTGCTGGCACCCCCCCACCACCCACCCACGCTCCAGGCCACCCCTCCATCCCACATCTATCCCAGCATGGCTTTCCCACAGGCTGGGGGTCCTGTGGGTGCTGGGGTGAAGGGGAGAGAGGATGTGGGGGCATGTGTCTCTGTGGGGAGACACACATCGCTGCGAAGGACTGCAGGGGTGGGGGCACCATCTGCCCAGGGACACTTTGCTGCAAGGTGGTGGTGTTGCAGGGGGACACAGCGCTGCAAAGGGACACCCTGGGGTTTGGGGGGTGCTGCCCTGCACCCTGGGGCTGCTCCTCCGGAGCCCAGCCTCGGAAAGTCCCCAGCTGGTGAGAAATGCAGAGAAATAAAAATAGCACCTTTCCTGCCAGCGGCCCTGGGTGGCTTCTGGGGCCAGGGCGAGGCTTTGGCTGGGCTCCTCCGGCACCCAGGGCAGCCGTCCCCCTAGCCCCCAGCCCGTGCCGGGGGGCCGGGACCAGGCTCCTCACGTTGTGTCCTGCATTCTTGGCATTATTCTCCTTGTTTCTCCTCCTCCTCCACCCCGGGACGAGCTCTCAAACCTCTCCATTTATGGACAGGAGGTTAGGTCAAGTGGGAGGCTGGGGGGACGCCTGGGTCCCTGGGGAGGGATGGGGGTCCTGTGTGGGGGACAGGCACCACGGTCACCCCTGGGGGTCACAGCAGGGATGGTGGAAAGTTGGGGGACAACCAGGCATTATCCCTCAGACCCCCATCCTGATGCCCTTTACCATTGGGACCCCCACCCAGGGTGGTGAGTGGGGTCACTCCTCTGCTTCCCCCCACCCAGGACGCTGAAGCACCCTTAACTGCTGCAAGTGGCTGCGGAGAAAACAGACCCGCAGGTGGGGAGGGTTTTTTTCTTCTTATCTTTTTACTTTGAGGCCAAGCACTGCTGGTTTGGGGGCGAGGCTGCAGCAGCCGGTCCCCCCAGGGGGCAGGCTGGATATGTCCCCAGCCCCAGGCCACTGAGGAGTCACTGGGGCAGGGTGCGATGACTCTGAAGCAGCTCCGGATGATGAAATGTCCTGATTCATTTGAATCATTAATATTAAAAAAAAAAAAAAAAATCCAAGGAATGAAGCAGTGACTCAGGCGGCGGTACCCTGCCATGCGGCAGCGATGGAGCGGCTGCTTGGGGGCAGGCTTTTGGGGTGGATTTCCCCCCTCTGGTCTGTGATAACACCTCGGGGTGTTGCTGTGGGCGATGAGCTGGGGTAGAGGCAAACACCCAAGGAAGTGTGTGGCTGGGGATAGCCCCTTTCTTCCGCCATGCTAGGTGGGGCTGGGGAGCGAGGATGCTGTGAAGGTGGGCACGGGAAAGCCCCCCAGCCCCGGGATGAGCCAGGTTGTCCCCTGGCTGGGGAAGGACCTCGGCATCTCATTGGGAAGGACGAGATGGATGAGCCTCGGCTGTGCTTTGCCATCTTAACCAGTCCTGCAGCCCCCCCCCCCAGCCAAAACCCCATCCCTGTGGGGTGGAGGGAGGGAACCCCAGTCCTGCAACCTGTGGGGGCCCACCGACCCCTCCCCGGCTCCCGGCTGACTCAGCCGGACGGGATTCCCACAGTTTCCGTCGGGTGCTGCCTGGAGTAAATGGGGAAGAGGTTTCACAAGTCCCAGTAATTAGTGCTAATTACAGAGCAGCAACATGGGAATCATTTCTTCCCCAGGTGTCCTTCCAAAAATGGCTTTGTGCAGGTGTGGCAGTATCCTTCGCTTGTCATTAGGTGCTGCTCCGCCTCGGAGAAGGTGAAACCTTCGAAGGCTGGGACTGTGGGAACGGCATGACGGAGGAGGGTCCCTGCGGTCCCCGTGGGCACCCGGCCCGGGTTTAGCTGGAGGGCAGGGCTCTCTCAACCCTGGGTGAAGACAACCCATGGGGAAAAAATACCTTCCGCCTTCCTGAGCAACATGACTGCTCCTGGCAGCCACCGGCGGAAAAATAAAACCACGGAGAAGGGTCTTGGGGTCCCTTTTTGTTACGTCTTGTTCTGCTGCCTGCGTTGGACGGAGAGTGAGGTCCTACCGGGACCAGGAGCTCAGGCTGAGAGGGACTGAGCTGCTTTGAGGCTTGAAAAAGATAGGGTGAGGGGTTTTAAAAACCTTCTTTTTGATCTTTGTTTTTCTTCTTGCTGAGCTGGTCACGCTCAACCCCCCCACGTGTGAAATATTAGGAATACAGCAGGGAGGAGGTGGGCTGCAGGGCCAGCTGTGATGGGCTGGAAAAAGCCACACCTGCCTTAGAAACGTGCTGAGCATCCCCAGGTGCAGGGAAGCACCCCGTCCCCTTGGCTGCATGGGGAAAAGAGGCTAGAGGAGATACAACTGGGTGAGGAGAGGAAGGGACCATCCCATTCTCCTTGGCCAGGGAGCGATGGCAGAACTCCTTGGCTGGGCAGTCAGCGGTGGAGACGTGGGCTAGAGGTGAGGCAACCTTTCCCATGCTGACTGTGGGGTCTGCGTCCTCGTGAGCCTGATTTTTACATGATTTTTGTGCAATGGGAAGCAGCACAGAGGTGACCCAGTGATGCAGGACAATGGCCAACTGCTGGTGGTGGCATCACCTTTCATGGTGAAAATCAGCCGCCCTGGACAGCAAAGTGCTGGACGGCCGCAGGGTTCGATCGCTCCACTGGTATCCTGCAGCCTCATTTTCTTGTTTAAAATTGGGCTTAGAATTATGGGATCTGGGTCCCTATCCAACAGGGATGATTGTGTCCTATTTAATTTAAGCCTTAGGACTTTTGTAGCAGGGGGAGATGAAGGGGCTGGTGCTTCCCTTTTTGATGAAGAGCGTATCCCATGCTGGAAACATCTCAATATTTAGGAGTGGAAACAATTTCAAACGACTCGGTTGAAGCTCGCAGAAGAGGAAATCAGACAGGATTAAATCCACCCGGAGCCAGTTTCCAGGTTGTTTCCATACTTCTTCTCCAGGAGGAAGCGCTCCCACGTCCAGGAACTGTGGGTGCTGCAACTCCCGGTCCCGGCTGGGGTGGGACCCTGGGACAGAGCGGGGCTGGCAGGCACGGCTTCATCCCCACCGGGCTGGCGAGCTCGGAAACCGGTCCTGGCAGAGGAGAACCCATCTCTGCAGGCTGCGAGAGCCGTAGGAAGGCGACTGTCTGCGTGGTTTTTAAATAATCGTGACTTTGCTGAGATGATTGCTGTTTGATGCGTTCTCCGTCTGACCGTCCCTTGGCGGATTTTCCCTTGCAGCAAGGGGAGTTGCTGCGCGTATCCCAGTGGACAGGTTCTTCTTCCACCGCTCGGTCCTCGCTCCCGTCTGAAGGTGGGGAGGAAAAGGGCAACACCAAAGCCAGCCTTCGTGGGTGCAAGCCAATTCCCCCAAGGATGGTTGCTTTAATGAGATGTCATCGCTAACGAGTCTGCTGGCAGAGTGCTCATGGAGAAACGTGCTGGGAAGTGGTAACGCAGCAAGTCCCTGCCTTGGCGTTGCGCAGCTTTGAGGGCTGTTTGTCCCAGCCCAGAGATGGGAATTCATGGGAGCAGCTGGGTGATGGACCTTGCTCTCCACCCCACCATCAGCCAGGAGCGGCTTTGCTGACAGCCGCTGCCGTTCGCTACCGGGATGTGATTAGATTGAGTGTGAGAAATAGGCTTATAAAAAAAAAAAAGGCAAATAATCCAGCCAAAGCAAATGTTGGGAGCTCCCAACACGCTGGACACCAGCGTTCATTAGGTGGGACTGGTGATTCATGGGAGGAAACTCGTGATCCTGGTGGGCTTGTCCCGCACTGCGAGACCCCCCTTGCCCCCAGCTCACAGGAGCACGCCACCCTTGCAGAGGGGCTCAGGCTGCAGGCAGGTCGGTGGCTCCCCTTTATGGACAGCTGCACTTGAGGGGGCACCTCGAAACCCCTGGGAGATGAGTGAGCATCCAAGCTCCTTTCCACCCCTGTACATGGAAACGGGGAGCTCAGGAATGTTTTCACTGCTGAGCACCAAGTGTTAACGTGGACGCAAGCACAGGCCTTCAGCAACTTGTGCCCTGGCATCTGCCGGGGGCTAACATGCACAACCAGCAACCGGGGGCTGGGGGGTCTCTTGTCCTTTGTCGTTCCTCCAGCTGATGCACAAGGGAGGGGAAACATGGAGAACTCTTCCCTCCCTGTGCCTGTCCTGGGAGTTGGGGTGCAGGATGATCTGGGATAAAGAATGATCTGGGATGCAGGATGATCAAGGACACCCATCCCACAGGAGGGGAGGGAGAGGAGCATTTGGAAGGTGTAGTCCTGGCAAATTTAGGGTTTGTGAAGCAATGGGGGCGGCGGGCCTCAGCTGCTCTCTGGTTTCCTGTTTCCGCTGCCTCTTTCTCCGTCGGGTTATGCAGAGACAGGGCCAGCTTTTGCCATTTAAGGCTTATTTCCCCAGGCCGGCAGCTGTGCTGTGAGCTGCTGGGTAGGTCGGTCCCTCGGCCACTGCATTAATTAAAATGTGTGCCCAGGGAGTGAAGGGGGGACCTTGCCATCCCGACCTCGCACCTTCCCATGTCTCCTGCTTTCACCAACCTCCATGGCAGAGGAAGAAGCCCAGGGAAGGGATCTGGATTTGGCTCTAGAGCGATGTGCCCTGTGTTGGATGGGCAGGAGAAAAACCTTTCCCAGTCCCAGAGGCTGCAGGGTCCGGGCAGGGGGGTCTGGTCCCCATGGGGCTGGGCAAGCAGACCCCCTGCCTGCTGAGCCAGCCCTGACCAAGGGACCGTAGCTGGGTGATGCTGAGGTGAAGCAGTGACAGCCTCTTGCCCTGCCAGGATCAAGCCCAAGCTGTGCCGGGGCCAGAGCTGCCCCAAGCTCAGGGCTTCCTCATTCCCAGCACCGCAGCTGGTCGCTGCATCTTCCTCTTGCTCGTCCCCCACCCCTGAGCTCTTGCAAAACAAGAAGAAGGGTTCCCAGGGAGTGAAAGGTGCCGTGCAGCCATCTGGCAGCCATGGGGAGTGATGCTGGGACCACGGGGGCTCCAGGCTGGGCTTGTCTCCTGCAAAACCCCTGTAGGAAAATCACTCCCTGGTTTTCTGGTGCTGACTTGCCTTTTCCTGCAGCGCAGAAAGCTGTGGAGACAGCAGCCACCCTTCATGTCTCAGCCTGTTTTCCATCTGAGCCCCATCGTGCCCCTGGTGACCCTTGGATCTGCTTGGCTTCCTCGGCTGCCCGTGGTGCTCTAGGGATGGAGGAGGTCTGGAAGCCACCTCTACAGCCTTGCATGATTCCAGCTATAGTGTGGAGAAGGGAAGAGAGCAGGAACGTGGGTGTCAACCCTGTCTCTCATTAGGGGCCAGAGGAGGGAGGGATGTTTTCATACACCATCCTGCACGTGCCAGCAAGGGGTGCCTTGGGCCAGGGCAGGCAGTGCCATTGCTCAGTGAGTGCCACCTGCAAGCCCTCTAGGGTTTAATGGGACTCAAGTGCATTTTTCAAATATTCTCCGAGCCGATAACAACGCTTCCACCACCCTGGAGGGCTCAACGCCCGTCCACGCACGCATCACCCACGTGGGACAGTGGAGACGGCACCCAAGGGTGGTGAAGGGACCCTGGCGTGGGGAGAGAGCAGAGGTCTGCTGTCCTCCACCGTGGGAGCAGGAGGGACCTGACAACTCACAGAACCATCCGAGTCCCATCACACTTTCTCCTTCTGGATCCCCATCCCATGGACCACCGCAGGGTGGGCTGAACATCAGGGTGTCCCAGCTAGTCCCAGGTCAGAGCTGACGAGGAGCGGGCAGGGTACCTTAATGCGTCAGGGGATTGGGGAGCGACAGCACACGGCACCCACGGCTTTTGTTTGCCTTTCTCTCGAGATCTTATCTCCTACCAGCAGGAATGTGTGAAATGAGCCAAACAAAGCACACGCAGAAATACTCTCTCCAGCGAGGGATGGAAACTTTGGGGGCAATGGGTTGAGAGGGTAATCAAATGCAGTGGGGATAGGTGCCTTCGCCCGTGGGATTTGTGGCGGTGGTTCCCTTTCTTCCCCAGGTTGTGCGGACTGGCCGTGGGATGATAACGGAGGGATGCTATTGTTGCAAGCTCGCTGGCTTGCCCCCCGCGTTTGCTGCAGATCTTGGTGAGAGCTGGACCAGAGGGGTTGGTTGGGAGCTGCATCGCCCCATGGAGCACATGGGCCCTCTCCTTTCCCTGCCAACTGCCCATCGTGAGGGGAATCACCCCGCTGTGATCCCTGCCGTGGGAGTCAGAAACAAGCCCGGTCTGCCTGGCACTGGGTGAAAACCTCCCAGGTCCTCCTCCCCTGCACCCGCTCCCCGGCGAGGAGCTAAGGTGGGGGCAGACGGACGGCAGCTGGGTTTGATTTCTGGTGGCTCTGGTGAAAAGGGCTGAGTGCTCTGTACACACTGAAACACCCCTGAGGGTTTATTTTAACCCAGAGGAGCAGGGGGAGTGGATGGGGCATTGAGAACAGCAGGTACCACTCCTCCAGCATCGACTCCCCGCCTGGGGCGAGCCGCTTGCGTCAGGGCTCGGCACCAGCTCCACAAACAGAGCTGGGGACCAGCCCGGGCAGGGATGGGGCTGGGACGTGTGCCGCTTTGCTCCTTCTAGGAATAGGCAAACCCCACCGTTCCCTGAGGATGGCTGCACCCACAACGGGTGGAGGAGCTGGGTGCAGGTCAGGGACCAGCAGAGGGGTGGGGGTCCCAGTCTGCAGGCACTTAGGGTCCCCCAGCCACAGCAGCACAGCATGGCTGTCTCAGACCCCTCTTCCATTAATCATTAAGCCAACGTGGCCCCTCGTTGCTGGAGACAAGGGAATTACATCCCCAAGCCCAAAGCAGAACTGCGTGCAGAGGCAGAAATGCTTTATGTTACATGGGAAAGCCACCCTGAGCGGGGACAACAGGCATCCCTGCTCTCTGCTCCTCCACTTCCCACACCGAAAACAAAGGCAGCGTCTTCCCTCCCCCTCCAAGGTGGGACAGGTCACCACTGCCAAAGGCTTGAAGCCCCAGATGGAAGGTGCCGTTAGCCCAGCAGAGATCAAAGCGAATCCTTGGGTAGCCCGGGATCTGTTTCATTTCCGAGGTAAGGTACGAGCGGAAAACTCCATCCAGCTGCCTCCCTGCCTTTATTGTCAGCAACCGAGAAAAATCAATTCTCAGAGTAATTAAGAATCAGTTGAAAATACACCGTACAGCTCGGCGCAGCGCTGTGTAACACGTGGGGGAGCCTTTTGCTGGGCCAGGAAACCGAATCCAGGGGAGCATCCTTGGTGGGAAAGTCCCCCCCCCCAGGCTGCATCATGGCAGAAGGGTCATTTGGTGGCATTTGGGAGGTGATGTAGCTGGGCTGAGTGGAGCCAGAGGGCTGAGGTTTGCAGAGAAAGCCCAGGGAGAATCAGCTTTTTCTCTTCCCCTTCTGTTTTTAGCTGGAGGAAATATCCCCTGAAGCTGGCGCTGGGCAGGGCTGCCCTCCATCCCTGGGGGAAGAGGCCAGCGTAGGGCTTAGCTTATACCTGTCCCATCGCCGTGGGGGAAGCGGACCCAAAGATGTGTGGGATGGCCGGGAGGCTGAGGCTGGGAGCCCAGCTGGCATCGCCTGGGGTCTGGCTGTGCCCGTGTAATCGTGCTGTGCTGTGCTGTGGAACGACCTTGGGCTGAAAACAATGCAACACCCAGGCCTCAGCTCTTGCTGTCAAGGTCAACCAAGACAGCACCAGCAGCACATTTAAACGGTGGGAGGAGGGAGGGCTTTGCTGTGCTCCGGCCAAGCCAGCTCAGCCCAGGGAGGGTGGGAGGGCAGCATGGGTGCTGGGGCCAGGATAGAGCCGGGCAGAGGATGCCCAGGCACTGGCTGGTTCCCCCACCAGCGCTGTCTCTGACCACTTTCCTGGCTACCTGCAAGGCTGGGAACAAAGCCCTGGTCTCCTGCTGCCTGCGTGGGCTGGGGTACGCTGGGGCCAGCATCATGACGTGGAAATGTTAGTGCAGGGATCAGCCCAGGGGCACACAGTGAAGGGGCTGGGGAAGGCAAGGGGGCAGAGAGATGGGGCTGGAGACAGTGAGGACAGGCATGGCTGGGGAAATGGGGGGAGAAAAAGCACTCATCAGGGCTTCAACCCCTCCAGCAAGGCCCTGTTATCAGGGACAGCAGGCTGTAAAGCAGGCACATGTCCCATTCTACCACCTCCACTCCCTGAGCAGGGCTGTGCCCTTTCCAACACCCTCAGCTAAACCTGGCATGGGCTGTCTATCCATGGCCCAAAGATGGGAATCGGTGAGTTTATAGTTTTCCAGCATGATACAATACAACGATTTCCCTCTATTGTGGCTGGGGGAGATGGTCCATGCTCCATTAGCCCGTCCGTACGGATGCAGCGGTTAGGGGAGGATGGTCCCTTGCACACGGAGGTCTGCAGAAGGAAAGGCTTTCACCTCTTTCTGCAGAAGGCACTGATAAATCAGAGAGGGCTCGAGGGTTAATACAAAGGAGCAGGAACATCGGGGAGGGTTGTACGGGAGTGGAGAGTGATGCTTAAAGGGGGAGAGGAGAGTCTGCAGCTCGTTGGAGATGAGCTGGCATCAGGGATGCAACGCAACCAGTCGGGAAAATGTCAGGGGCTGTTTTGCTCCAGGGTTTTCATGTTGAATGTGTCCCCGTAAAGGGAGAGGTGGGAGCTCTGAGCAGGCTGGAGGGGAGTGGGCATCTCCACAGGGGGAGATGGGCCTGGGATTTGGGTTCCTGCTTAGATTTTACCCCCTGCAAAAATTCCCATTGGAGCTGACACTGCAAGGAGTGAACTGAAAAAGAGGAAGGCGCTGGGATGGTCCCCATGCCTGTGAAATAGGGGATGTGGCCAGCGCCTTTCCCTCTTCCCCCTGGGGAGCAGGAAGGGAGGAGAAAGGCAGGGCTCTGAAAAACCTCTGCGATTTTTGCAGGAGGATGATTTAAAGCAACTTGGGCTGGTTTCAGAAGTTTCCACCTCTTTTCTCATTGTCACGACAGCAGGAGGGAGAGAACGGAGGCCCGAGCGCCTGGCAAGGCAGCGATGGAAGAGCAGAAGGGGATGTGCAGAAGCTCAAGCCAGCCCCAAAAGCTGCCAGGGTTATTTCCCACCCTTGACCCTCCTCTCCCCAGAAGTGTGGGTGATGCCGTCCCTGCCTGAGCAAAGGGCTTCTGCTCCAGGGAAGAAGCGAGTGGAGAGGAGAGCTCACATGTTGTCCCACAAGTGCAGAAATTCAAGCTCGGCCGTATCAGCCAGCGAAGGGCACATGGATACTCCCCCGGATAGTTTTCTCTGGAGCCGAAGCGAGCCGAGCGCCAAGGACAAGCAGGGAGAAGTGAAGCAAAACAGGGAAACTCGGGAGGCTGTGATGTCTGCCCCAGGGTAACACGCCAGCCGGGCAGCGCTTTGCTCGCTTCCCCTTCCTCTCCTCTCAGCTCTTGCGACACCCCAGGAGCAGATGGGAGAGAGCCCCGAGCCGCGGCACACCGTACGTGGTCCGGGTGGTGAACATGGTGACTGGCTGGTGGCTTCGCCATCAAAGCGTCCCCAGGCTGGGAGGAAGCGGTGGTGCCCGGCGGTGCTGTGGGCCACATCCTGCCATCCCTGCCTAGGCCAAATTCCACCGCTCTCGAAAGCCAGGAGACGCGGTGCCGGTGTTACTGCCCGCCGGATGCTGGCGGATTGATTGCTTTCTGATTCAGCCCAATAATCAGAAGATGCTAATTGCCCGGTAATTCTCCTCCCTGCCTAATGGGCTGTCTTGCATCTGTGGCTCCCCAGCGCCGCTCCACCCGACCTGCTCACCACGATGCAGCAGAGCGGAGCATCCCATCTCTCTGATGCATGCTGACCAAGACCCCCGTGAGCCATGGGGGCCTCCCCACCCAGCCCTGACCTCCTGCTGCCATTCCCCATCCCAAACTCATCACCCCAGTGCTACTGTAGGACTTTTTCCCGCTGCTGTTCTCCGCAGACCCCTTATCAGCGCTCATGGACCACGCTTTACACCCGCAAGGGCCATCAGCTGTACCCATGCCTTGTGGCTCCCCTTATTTGACGTATAATCTTCTAATTAATAATCAGCCTTTTCAAAGTGGAGCGCAAACATTAATTAATTCCCTGTGAGGTAGGTAATTAACAGCGATGACTCCCATTTTACTGCAAGGGAAGCTGCGATAGAGACATCTTGCACGATCCACCTGTGGTGGCAGGGAAACGACCGTGCAAAGGTAGCTCTGCTCCGGCACGGCCCTGCCGAAACCCCGTGTCCTTCCTGGGTGTCCCTCCACCGAGGGCTTCCCGCAGGGACATCCCTGGGGTATCCCTGCTCAGTCCCCATGGCCACCTCCAGCATGGAGGGGATGAGACGGTCCCAGGGTGGCCTGGCAGGGCAGGTCCATCACCATGGCCACCTCTGCACTGAGGGGTGAGGCATGGCCCTGGGGTGGCCCAGCAGAGCCCACCAGGCCCCTGTCTCTCCACACCACCCCCTCCGAAGCCCACATCTGGGGACAGCCGTGGTGCTGTCCCCGTGGTTTTGGGGGTACTTCCACCAGCTCCTTGACGAGGTGCTTCTGGGGAAGGGGATGCCGTTCCGTGGAAAAGGGCGGCTCCTTGTGTTCCCATCCATGTCCCACGGAAAAGGACCGCTCCCCATGTTCCCATCCCATGCCCAGTGTCCCATCTCCCACCCACTCCCCCATCTCCATCTCCACTGGCTTTTGCAGCTTCTTCCTGCTGCTCCCCTCCTTTGTTTGTCCCACAGCAGGGAGAGATGTTGGGGAGGGGGGGATATCGCCTGGGTCCCCCCCTGGGCCAGACCCCATGCCGGGGAGGACAGCTGGCAGTTCGGGGAGGGGGCCCCATCCTCCAGGCCCCATCCTCATCCTCAGTGTGCTCTCTGCAGCTCCGTGGTGACAAAGAACTTGCTGCAAGACCCTGATGGCAGGGCTGGACCCCCTCCCCACGATGCCGGGCGAGGGGTGTCCCATGGAGAACAGGCCTTAGTAGCACTGGTTTTTTTTCTTCCAGGGAATTTTATTTTTTTCCCTGTCATTGCTGTTTTCAAACCGCTGAGATTAGACGTTCAAGGTCTCCGTGCCGAAGCCTGCGTGCTTCCAACCGGCAACAGATTGCGAGTGGCTGCTGCTACTTTACTTACAGGGCTGCTTAATTAACTTGATTAATCAGTTCGCACAGCGCTCCGGAGACGCAAAACCCTCTCGTCACTGCTGCTCCGCGGATGCTGCCCCTTGCCTTTATTTCCAACCAATATTTGATCCGAACAGCCGAAGAGGGAATTGCAGACCGGCATCCCGGGCGGGAGCAGCCACGTCTCCCGCTCCGCCAAGCTTTGGATCAAAGATTCCAGAAACAAGTATTGCCCAAATCTGACCAAAATCACTGCTCCCCCAGTGACCCCCGCCAGCCCAGGGGAGGCTGGGGTGTGGGTACCAGGGCTCCCCGCTGGACTCAGCGCAGAGTCGAGAGCCGGGGGTGCGTTCCCATGGCCCCGGTGTCTCTGCTGCCGTAGGGACACGGCCTTTCCCGGAGCCCGGAGGTGGCCAAGACGTTTCCCGGGCGGGTCCAAGGGCCGAAGGCCTGGCAGCACCGTGTGCTGACATCAGCACTGAACTTGGCCCCGCATCCCGCTCGGGGCTGGGACCCGCCGGGGGGATGCAGGCAACGGGCCGTCCCCGTGGCCGGGGTGATGGGCAGCGCTGCGGGCAGGAGCGGGGTCCCGCAGCACGTTACCCCCGCATGGGTACCCCTTTCCCCTCCTGGGTGTGGGTGGGGGGCTGCAGCTGCCCACCCGCCTCCCGCACAGCACGGGAGCGATCGAACCGTGCCCCCCCCCTCCCCTCCATCCGCAGGGCTTTGTGTGTGGGGCTGTTCCCCTCCAGGCAAAGTGAAACGGGGAACCCCGCGACCCCGGGGGGGGTGGGGGGCAATAATCCCCATCCCTAACGAAGCAGAGTGAAACTGGAGGGTCGCACCCACAACACACCCCTCCGCATCCCCCCCCCCTCAATATTTTTGCAGGGCGGAGGGGGGGGGGGGGGGCGCTGCCGCGCGCGCGCGCGCCGGGGAAGGGGCGGGGCGGCGGGAGAGAGGGGCGGCGGGGGCCCAATGGCAGCGTCGCGCTCCGAAAGTTTCCTTTTATGGCGAGGCGGCGGCGGCAGCGGCCGCCCGATAAAAGGCAGCGCGAGGGGCGGGCGGGAGCCGCCGCGAGCTCTGCCTGCCTCCCGCGCGCGCGTTCCCGCTCCCGCCGCCGCCGCCTCGCGCCGCCCGCCCCGGCTCCGACCGCGTAACTTTCCCCGAAGGTGAGCGGCACCGCGGGGGGGGGGAGGGATGGATGGATGGATACTGGGGGGGGGGGGGATGCGCCGCGCCGTTAAGTCGCTGCTGTTATTAGTAGATGGTTGATTGGGGTTAATGGAGCTTGGTGGGAGGTGGCGTGCGCGCTCCCGCGGCGCCCTTTGTTTGCTGGGAGTGGGGGGCGCTGCTGTGATGGTTCAGGGGGTGAAGAGCTTGGCGGTGTAATAGGGGTTCGGGAGATGCCGCTTGCGGGGGGAGTTTGCTCTCCTCCCCCCCACCCGCGCTGATCCGCATCCCAAGAGGATTGCTGGCGGGGGGCCGGGGGGAGCGGACGGCTCGGTTATTGTGTCCCGGGTGGGGGTGTGATGGGGCGCGCGGGGCTTTGTCTGCGCCGCGTAGCCCCCCCCCCCCCCCCCCGCCCAGCCACCGGTTGGGCCTGGGGGCGTTGTCCCTCGCTGGGGAGGGGCGCGGTCACCCCCTCCTGGGCTCATGCAAACAGCTCCGGTGGGGTTTTCTTTCTTGCGGGGAGGGGAGGCGACACCCCCTTCCGAGGTGGTTGTATCCGAACAAAAGCTGTATGCGAGGGGAGGGGGGGAGAAGGGGAAAAGCCCCCCGTGTGCCCGGGCAGCCGCGGTACCCTTGTGCATTGCCCGTGCCCCTTGTGCATCCCCGGTGGGGGGTTGGCCCGCGCCCGGCACCGCGCCCCCCCCCCCCCCCCTTCCCCCCCTCCCCCCCGGCATTGCCAGCGGATTAAACCGGCGCTGCCGGATGCGCCGAGCTCGGTGCAGGCGACAATTGCATAAACCCCCCCCCGGCGTTAATCCCACCCGTTTGATGGGGCAGAGCGCCGGGCACGCCGGGCGAGGTGCCCCCCCCACCCCGAGGATGCAGGAGCGTTTTTGGGGCGGGTCCGGCTGGCCGAGCCCGCTCTGCGGCGGCGGCGGGGGGGGGGGGGGGGGCGGCGGCCGCGCCCACCCGGGGCTGGGGTGGGGGGGTGGGGGGAGTGTCCGCGGCGTCCCCCCGAAAGCTGGCGGTGGGTGAGGCCGGCGAGGCGCCGCGCGCTCCATCCATTGCCTTTTATGGTCATAATGCGAGAGGGCGCAGGGACTTCCTTTGTCCCAAATCCGTGCCGAGCTCGGGAAGGCGTCGCACCCTCTAGTGGGCGCCGGGAGAAGCGGTGCCGAACCGGCAGGAAGGAAATGGGTGGGGAAGGGCCTGGGCCCCGGCATCGCCTTGCCTTCGCCGCAGGGACCCGGGGGTTGGTACCCGGGCGGTGGTGATGCTCATGTCTCCTTCTCTCTCTGCTTCCGCAGCCAGCCATGGATGACGATATTGCTGCGCTCGTTGTTGACAATGGTTCTGGTATGTGCAAGGCCGGTTTCGCCGGGGATGATGCTCCCCGTGCTGTCTTCCCATCCATCGTGGGTCGTCCCAGACATCAGGTAGGCAGCCTGTTACCAGACAGGAGTGGGGTTTTCCGTGGAAGCGGTTCCCCTAGAGGCACTGACCTTCAGGAAGCCCTTTTATTTGGCTTTATAACACGAGGCTTCTGGCTGCAACACAGTTAGTGGGGAATACAGCCTCCTACAGAGGTTTTGTGCAGTGTTGTGTTGGAGCAGTTGGCTGAATCCCTTTCTTGATAGAGTGGGGGCAGTAACTGGAGACCCAGCTTTGGGACAAGCAGGTTATCTACCCAGTGGGGCTGGCCCTTCAGCTGTGCTCACCGCTCATTTTCTGTTGTGCAGGGTGTGATGGTTGGTATGGGCCAGAAAGACAGCTACGTTGGTGATGAAGCCCAGAGCAAAAGAGGTATCCTGACCCTGAAGTACCCCATTGAACACGGTATTGTCACCAACTGGGATGACATGGAGAAGATCTGGCACCACACTTTCTACAATGAGCTGAGAGTAGCCCCTGAGGAGCACCCTGTGCTGCTCACAGAGGCTCCCCTGAACCCCAAAGCCAACAGAGAGAAGATGACACAGGTGTGTAAAACTTTGGAGATCGGAGCTACAGCAGATGTTGCTGCAGGCAATCTCTCCATTTCCATGTTGTCCTCTCTCCTCCTTCACCACTATTCTCCCTTTTTGCCATCTTTACAGGGTTTTCCTTTCCTGACCTGAGTCTCCTCTTTGCTGGACCTTGACAGGTTTTGTGTGCTTTTCTAAGCTGGCTTTCTCCGAGACTGAACTAGCAACTTGTCTAACTGCTGTTTCTGACTAGACACACTAATCCATTTACCAGCCTTGAGTGACTGTACTGTAGTTCATTTGCCGGTTTGTTCCTTGCTGTGACATGTGGATGGGTCTGGTGTGTCCCTGCTCAGGCCCTGACCTGGCAGGTGTGGGTGGAGCCCAGGCGAGATAAGCATGGACTTCGAGGGGGAGTGAAGTCCCTTATCTAGGGACGAAAGTAAAGCCGCTTGCATGGATGTGTCATAGACAGGTAGTGAGAACCCTGGTTCTTGCTGTTGACTTAACCGCTCCTTTTCTCTCCCTAGATCATGTTCGAGACCTTCAACACCCCAGCCATGTATGTAGCCATCCAGGCTGTGTTGTCCCTGTATGCCTCTGGTCGTACCACTGGTATTGTGATGGACTCTGGTGATGGTGTTACCCACACTGTGCCCATCTACGAAGGTTATGCCCTTCCCCATGCCATCCTCCGTCTGGATCTGGCTGGCCGTGACCTGACGGACTACCTCATGAAGATCCTGACAGAGAGAGGCTACAGCTTCACCACCACAGCCGAGAGAGAAATTGTGCGTGACATCAAGGAGAAGCTGTGCTACGTCGCCCTGGATTTTGAGCAGGAGATGGCCACAGCTGCCTCTAGCTCTTCCCTGGAGAAGAGCTATGAACTCCCTGATGGTCAGGTCATTACCATCGGCAATGAGAGGTTCAGGTGCCCTGAGGCCCTCTTCCAGCCATCTTTCTTGGGTAAGTCCAGCTCTTCTAGGATAGCCCGTGCCCCTCTTCCCTTTCTGTAAAAGGTGAACCTGGAGACTATGGCAGCCAGTTACTGCTGGTCCATAGCAAGGTCTGTGCTGTCCCATCTGTGAGCCTCACTTTTCACACAGCCTAAAGCTGTTGGAGGGACGTGGGACAGCAGAACAGGAGGGTTGAGCCTGTTGGAGCCTTGACTTTGTAGTCCCTTCCCGCTGAAGGGCTGCTGGTCTCGTGCTGAGTAGCACCTCAGTCTTCTTTGGCTGTGTCTGAGCCCTTGCTGACTTGAAGCTGCTTCTTTCTTGCAGGTATGGAGTCCTGTGGTATCCATGAAACTACCTTCAACTCCATCATGAAGTGTGATGTGGATATCCGTAAGGATCTGTATGCCAACACAGTGCTGTCTGGTGGTACCACAATGTACCCTGGCATCGCTGACAGGATGCAGAAGGAGATCACAGCCCTGGCACCCAGCACAATGAAAATCAAGGTAGGCTGGAGTAAGGGGAACTCCTCGGCGCCCTTGTTAATGCCGAAATACAGAGTGGGTGGAGGGGGGTAAGCTGAATTCCTACTAGACGAGACAGAAACCATACTTGTGTCTGGTGCAGCCTTAATGGCCTTGCTCTGGATAAGACGGTATCCACCTGACCGTATGAATAATGGGATTAGTTAGTGTAAATACTGGCTGCAAAGCGAGGAGGAGGGAGGTTGGGGGTGTGAGGTTGTGTCTTAAGCTTGTTTAGACTCCATGGTATCTTGGCCAAGGCTAGATAAGGGAATTAGGCCGCTCCGTCTTGCAGGGCGATGCGTGGGCAGGGAGTGTGGTATGACACTGCATCTGACCCATTCCTCCTCTTCCCTGCAGATCATTGCCCCACCTGAGCGCAAGTACTCTGTCTGGATCGGAGGCTCCATCCTGGCCTCCCTGTCCACCTTCCAGCAGATGTGGATCAGCAAGCAGGAGTACGATGAATCCGGACCCTCCATTGTCCACCGCAAATGCTTCTAAACCGGACTGTTACCAACACCCACACCCTTGTGATGAAATGAAACCCATAAATGCGCATAAAACAAGACGAGATTGGCATGGCTTTATTTGTTTTTTTTTTGGCGCTTGACTCAGGATTAAAAAACTGGAACGGTGAAGGTGTCAGCAGCAGTCTTAAAACAAAACATGTTGGAGCGAACGCCCCCAAAGTTCTACAATGCATCTGAGGACTTTGATTGTACATTTGTTTCTTTTTTTAATAGTCATTCCAAATATTGTTATAATGCATTGTTACAGGAAGTTACTCGCCTCTGTGAAGGCAGCAGCCCAGCTCGGAGGGAGCCGATGCCAGTTACTGGTGTTAGGTTATAATTGCTTGTCTGTAAATTATGTAACCCAACAAGTGTCTTTTTGTATCTTTCCGCCTTAAAAACAAAACACACTTGATCCTTTTTCTCTTCGATTTGTCAAGCAAGCGGGCTGTGTTCCCCAGTGATAGATGTGAATGAAGGCTTTACAGTCCCCCTGCAGGGTCTAGGAGAAGTGGTGCCAGTATGTGGGGAGGGAGGGGCTACCTGTACACTGACTTAAGACCAGTTCAAATAAAAGTGCACACCATAGAGGCTTGACTGGTGTTGGTTGTTCATTTTCTTCCATGCTGGTTCTCGACGGTTGCTACGTGCTCTGATCTAGCCTTGCCAGGCTGCGCGGGCCAGCTATCTGACCGGGGGCGGATGCTGGTGCTGTGGGCTGTCTGCTGCGCAAGACAGATGGCTTGTGGTGATACAAGGGGGGAAGAGCTGAGCCTGCCAGACCTGTGGGTCTCCAAGGCTGGCTGGGGCTGGAGCTCTCCAGATACTGCCAGTGGGTGCTACAGGGAGCTGCTGGAGGAGCTGGGCTCAGCGGGGATCCACCTGTACCCTCTGGAGTGGTGACTTGTGTGTCTGGGCTTAGTGGGGCAGCGTTGGCCTGCTGAAAGCAAGTGTGTGGGAGGGTAGTGCCATGAACATGCTGAAATAGCTGGCTTCTCTTTCTTCGGGCTGGTCTGCAGCTCTCTGGGGGGCAGTGTCCCTTCTGCTCCCTGCACAAAGCATCTAAGCTTGTCCTGGCTCTGGTTTGCCTTGGCAGGGAGGTTGGGGTTTGGGCTGGGAGACTCCTGCTCCCTTGCCAGACTGCTGGGTGGAGCAGCTTCCAGGAGAAGGCAAGAGAAAGTCTTCTGAAGTGGAAAAAATAGACTTCAGAGCAGGGCTGCTGGGCTGGGAAAGGGTGTGGGGAGGGTGGAAGCCCTTGCATGGTGATACCTGCAGCTCCGGGACCTGCTGTGGGTGGTGCAGATACCTGCCTCTAGCCCAGCCTCCACCAGGAAGGAGGTTTGTGTGGCTCCTTGGCTCTGTCCGCATCCTCTGGGCTTCTGAACTGCCTGTGAAGCTTCAGCCTTGTTTGATGGATCAAATTCTCCAGTTGCAGCCACAGTGGAGATCCTCAAAGCTGTGCTGGGAGCTGAGACCCTGTTGAGCAGAGCAAAACCTGCGAACCTCAGGAGCTGAAGGCACTGCTGTGGGAGGAAGAAGACGAAGACCAAGGCTGCAAGGTCAGGGACCAGGGAGAGCAAAACCAGGTTACGCTGCACTTGCCAGCTCAGGCAGACCAGCCCAGGAAGCCTCTCTCACAGGCGTGCTGGCTTCCCAAGGCTCCTCCAGCCTGTCTGAATAGCTAATGGCTGTGATTGTGTCATGCTCGCAGCAGATGAAAGGCAGGGAACAGGCTCCATTGGCTCTTTAATCCTCTGCCTGACCTGATCCTGCTCTGGCACCGTGCTGCGTTCGGGGTGGACCTGCTGGTTTCTGCCCTTCATCTCCCCAGCCTCCCTCCGGGCTGCAGTAGTAGCCCGGCAGGGCTGTAGGTGCAGACAATGGGCTGGGCAGACGCCTTACTGGAAGCACCAGTTTGCAACTGGGAGGTGAAACAGGTTGGAGCAAAGGCCCAAACTGGGCTTATAACCTGAGGTCTTGGGGAAGTGGGATGAGGGGGAGGCAACGGCAGCTCTTGGGGAGGGAGCTGGTGGGAGCGGGACAGGAAAAAGGCCAGGAGGCAAGAAGAGATGACAGCAGTAGGGAAATAGGGCACCTTTCATCAGCTTTTCCTGAAACGGTCACTGGACACTGTGGAAAAGCGTGTTGAGACACAAAGGAAAGATGATGGTGGCGGTGAGGGAGAAAGTGTGGACCAGCTCGACGCCGGAGGCCCAGAGCAGCTCCCGTGGGCAGGGGTGCAGGCACAGGGAGAGGGTGAGCGCTGGGCGGGTGCAGAGCCCCGGCTGCAGGGGCGCAGGGCAGATTTTCATGCTCCAGAGCACAGCAGGTGAGGCTTTCTGTTAGGTAACTCTTTGCAGGGTGTTTTTTTCTCCTTTCTTCCTGTTTCACTTGCTGTTCCAGGCAACCAGCGCCCCAGTATAAGAGGCTGAGTTTCACAACCCTTCCTGATGCCTCTCCAGCGTGAGGCCATGGTGTGCACAGCTACTCTGCCAGCTGCTCCAGCAAGTCTCACTTTATTCCTCCTCTGGGCCATTACATGCTGGAGAAAAGAATGTGGTGCTGGGCAGGGAATCCTGCGAGCGTTACTCACTGCTCCCTACTCTGGCGAGCAGAGGAGAGCCCAGGATGGTTTCCTCTCAGGAACTTCAGGCACTGGAACAGGGGGGGATTTTTTTAAAACCACAGTTTCTCTGTCATCGTGTTTGGAAGGGCTTGGTTCACCCATTGCTGCGGGGAAATGCCGAGGGGCCTGTCACAGGAAGGGCGGTGGAGGAGTTGGTTTCAATGTGTCCTGGCTCTTGAAGCCACCAGCAATGGGCAAACCTCAAAGGAGATGATGTGTGGGGTCTGCTACCCCCAGTCCGGCTCTGCAACCCCCGGTCCAGCTCTGCAACCGTGACGTACCAGGATTTCTCCGGTTGCAGAAACGGCGAGGCAACCGGCCTTTTCCCATCTCCCTTTGGCTGCCCTGGGGGAGCTGGCTCAGCTAAAGGGAGCTGAGCAAACCCGTTTTACGCCCTTTCTTCTCTCAGAGCTCCCAACTTTCCCTCCTGCTGGAGACAGTCACTGGCACTTCACCTGCAATTAGCTGGTGACCTGGAAAGTCACCTCCCTGAGCCGCTTATGGAATCAAGCCACCGACAGGAATTAGTGATGTCCTTGGCAAAGGAGATGGTCGTGGCTCTTGGGATTTAGTCCTGAAGGGCCTCATTGTCTCTTAGCCCTGTTAGTGTTGACCAGAAGCCGTCTCCGGCTGGGGTGGTCCCAATCTCTCGTTAGCAAGTGTGTGTTGCTTCAGGAGAGGTGCCAGCTTGGCTGCATGCAAAAGTCCCAGGAAATCCCAGAGCTTTCAAACACAAGCGGTCTCCTTGCAGAAGTCCCCTCCGAGGGTGCAAAGCGTCACCTTCAGAAAACGGGCTGTCCGAGGTATCGTTTCAGGCATGGGACTGTGGGTATCGGCTGTGCTCGGGGCAGGATGAGTCCTGGTCTTTGAAGCTGGTCGTTGCGGAGCGATTGCTGACCCGGAGCCTGCCCTGGCTTGTATTATACCCTCTGTAATCTACTTGAGCAGGCCTTGTTGTACTAAACCCTATCAAGTATTGAAAATCACTTAGAGCAGTTCACGCAAGCTTCAAGTGCTCTGGCCACCGTAGTCCAGCTGGGCTGTACGCTGACAAAAAGATGAGATGCCCAGACTCTTAAGAAGAATCAGAGGAGAGAAAGGACCCCAGATTTTCCAGTGGGAAAACCATAAAATCCCCATGTCAGTCTGCCCTTGACCAGTTAAAAGATTTTGTCTTATACAGAACAAAATACCTTGATGCTAGCATTAACTTGTTTGTTTGCCCTCCTGGACTGGGACAGCATGGTGTGTGCCTGCCTTCTTGTGCTGGTTTTGGTTGGGACAGAGTTAATTTTCCTCACAGCAACTCATACAAGTCTCTGGTTTGGATTTGTGCTGAGAAGAATATTGTCGATATACTAATGTTTTCAGTTGTTGCCCAGCAATGTTTATGCTAAGTGAAGGACTTTCTCAGTTTCTGATATTGCACCTGCGTTCCCAGCCGCTTCTCTACAAGGAGCTGGGAGGGAGCACAGCCAGGACAGCTGATCCAAGCTGACCAAAGGGACATTTCATGCCATAAAATGTCATGCTCAGTATATAAATTAGGGGGAGTTGGCCAGGGGGCTTTCTTGGGCTCCCTCTCTCTCTGGATCTTGCTGCTCAGGGACTGGCTGGGCGTCAGCGGGTGGGTGGTTGTATCATTTGGGGCTTTTTTCCCATTGCTGTTTTCCTTTTCATTACATATCATTATTATTATCATTATAGTTTAATAATTATTATTATTTCATTATGTGTTATTAGTAATATTAGTATTATTAGCATCATTATTTCATTTTATTTCATTTATTTTATATTATCTCAACCCATGGGTTCACTTACCTTTTTTCCTCCAATTCTCTCCCCCATCCCACCGAGGGAAGGGGAGGTGAGTGTGTGGCTGTGTGGTGCTTGATTGCTGACTGGGGCTAAACCACAACACTTCTTTGGGCTAAGAAAACTGTGTATTAGTTAGAAGATGATCAAAGTCTGCCTTGCAATGGCCCAGCCCTGAACTGAACCCAGCTTTGCAGCAGGCTCCCAAGTGCCCACGCTAAGAGCGTCCCGAAGCGAGGCGCAGCAGGGGGTTTCTCCTCTCACCGTCTGACCACCTCCCATCAAGAGAAACGCCAGAGGTTGGTGTAGCTGTTCGTTTCCTTCCTCTTTTGCTGCCCATGTGATGTCCTGCTGCTGCCTCGTGTTCAACCTCCGTGTCTTATCTACATCACCACATTGTTCATTTCTTTGGTGATCGTGAGTCCAAGTGCAGCTCCTCTTACAAACTCCTGCGAGCCTGGTTCTCCCTGGGAGGTTCTTATACTCATCCGTGTTCCCAGCTCTTATTTGGGCTTGCTGACTGCTGTCTGGTCCATGTACACCCCAGGGCTGGAGGGAACCCACGGCTAGTCCTCACACAGGCTGCTCCAGCCCATCTGGCTCTCTGGGCAGGGCTTTTACTCTGCTTGTGAGCCCCGTGGATGATTTTAGTTACCATTTGCATTGGAAATGCGGGTCTCCTCCACCCTGGTCTCTGCTTTCCCTGATGACTGCAAATATGGTGGGTTGATGTTTTTCCCAGGTGTCAAACAAGTCAGTCTTGACTGAAGGGCCTCTGGATTTAATTTGTCATTACCTGCTATTTAAGTGAAACACATGACAAACAAAGCAGGTACAGATCCTCTTACTAAGGCTCTCCCTCATTTAAGGGCTCAGAGGGGTTTTCCTCTTCACTCCAGAGCCTTCTTGCAGGCCTAGAAGCAAAATAGGTAATCAAAACTTGAGGCACTTGATATTTCAAAGTGAAAACCTCAATGTACCCCTAATCTAATTCACGGCCTTAAATGGCCACAATCAAGCAGGAGGAGAGCAGCAACCTATTCATCTTCCTTTGTGGGTCATCTTGAAACACATTTTCTATGAACAAAATTCCCAAAGCATACACGTAACTGGAAATTCCAGCACTCTGGTCCTGTCTGTACTTGAGATTTGGGATGAGGAGCTAACAGTACCAGTGCTGAGCCAGCTGCTCCCCTTGGACGTTGCTGCATGGATGACTGGATGACTGGATGACTTCTGCACAGCCCTCTGTGCAGAAAAAGGTTGTTATCTCACACCTGCAGCCAAAGCGCAAATATTTAGCCTGGTTAGAGCCCAGATTGATGATCATTATGTAAATGACCAGTGAGCCTGAAGCTAATGGTTCTGTATTTAGGGCTTTCCTGGGAGGGAGGGGGATGGTACCCACGGCCCCCTTGTTAACACCAACCCGTTCGTGGGCGTCCTGCCTTCCACGTTCTGGATGCTTCCAGCCCACACACGCACCAGGAGAGGATTGTTCTCCCAAATGCTCTGTTGCCCCCTGGAAAACCAGGACACTAACTCAGTGAGTACCTGGGGGACAGCCTGGCAGGGGTGTCCTGCCATCCCGACGGGGCTCCCTTTGCTCCCCACTCAGTCACTGCTGCCCCCTGCAGCTCTTTGCAGGGTGGATTTACATTTTCGGAGCCGACTCAGGGCTTTGTGGGGCGCGGGCCTGGCGTGAGTCAGCTACCAGGTGGCAGGAGGCCCATGGCTGGGAGCTGCCGAGGGCGGAGGAGGCCGAGTGGCCGCTCGCCTGGCTCCTGCTATCCCCAACACCTCAGCACCTTGGGGCAGAAGCAGGGGAGCCAGGCCTGCTGGATGAGCTGGATTTCGCCTTCACACCCACTTGGGGCAGAGAACTAACGCCCTCAAGACGAAGGCGCCCTCAGAGACAGCCAAACTGCAGGGGATGGTGCAAAGTTGGGTGGAAGTGTTGATCTGCTCGAGGGTAGGAGAGCCCTGCGGAGGGACCTGGACAGGCTGGATCCATGGGCTGAGGTCAATTGTATGAGGTTTAACAAGGCCAAGTGCTAGGTCCTGCATTTAGGCCACAACAACCCCAGGCAGCGCTACAGGCTTGGGGAAGAGTGGCTGGAAAGCTGTCAGGCAGAAAAGGACCTGGGGATGGCTGAATGTGAGTCAGCAGTGTGCCCAGGTGGCCAAGGAGGCCAACAGCAGGAACAGTGTGGTCAGGGGAGGAGGGAAGTGATTGAGCCCCTGTACTTGACACTGGTGAGGCTGCATCTCGAGTGCTATGTTCAGTTCTGGGCCCCTCACTCCAAGGAGGACATAGAGATGCTGCAGCGTGTCCAGAGAAGGGCGACAAAGCTGGGGAAGGGTCTGGAGGACAAGTCTGATGAGGAGTGGCTGAGCGAGCTGGGGGTGTTTAGCCTAAAGAGGAGGCTGAGGGGAGACCTGATCGCTTCCTACAGGGAGGGTACAGGGAGGCGGGTGCTGGCCTGTTCTCCCGAGTAACTGGTGATGGGACAAGAGGAAACGGCCTCAAGTTGTGGCAGGGAAGGTTCAGATTAGATGTTAGGAAGAACTTCACTGAAAGAGTGGTCAGGCCCTGGAACAGGCTGTCCACGGAAGCGGTGGAGTCAGCATCCCTGGAGGGGTTCAAGGAACGTGTAGCCGTGGGGCTTGAGGAGATGGTCCAGTGGGTACGGTAGTGCTGGGCTGACGGCTGGACTGGATGATCCTACAGGTCTTTTTCAACGTGTGTGACTGTGAAGTGACTCAGGAGCCCCAAGGCGTACTCGCCACTCCCACCATGGCGGCGGCGCTCTCAAGATGGCGCCGAGCAACGGCTGCCGCCTCCCGTCCCGCCCGCCACGCTCAAGATGGCGGCGCGGAGCGGCCGCGGGGGCGGCGGGGGTGTGGCGAACCGCGGAAGCCGGGTCATGGCAGCGCCGGAAGAACCGTGCGGTGGCCGTGCCGGCGGGGAGCCAGGCTGGGACGCGGCCGGTTTGAGCGGTACCCGGGCGAGGCGGCGGCGGCGGGACCGCGCGGCCGCTGCCATGTTCCGCTGCGGAGAGGTGAGCGGCGGGGCTCTTCCCGCCCTCCGCTTCCCCCTCCGCGCCGGCCGTTAACCGGGGCTGTAGCGGGGCTCGTCCTCCGCCGCTGTGTCCCTGGGCTGGGGCTGGAGGGAGCCGGGCCCCCCTCAGGGATGGAGGCGAGGCGGGAGGCGCTGGAGCCGGCCCCGGGGGCGGTGAGTGGGCCCAAATGGCGGGGCCGGGAGGTGTCGGCGGCCACTCTCCCCGCGGGCCTCAGCCCGTGCTGCCCGGCGAGGCCCCGGGGCCGGTTCCTGAGGCGGGCCTGCCGCCGGAATCCCCTCCTTTGGGGCGCCTCTGGGGGCGGTTTCAGGGGCTGTGAGGTGGGATCAGCTCCCCCCTTCCCTTTAGGGGATGCCATGGCATTGGTGCCGCCCTGGGGTTTAGTACGGATGGTGTTGAGGTCGTCCCAGCTGCCACCGTCGGGGTGGGGTGGGCCGGGGGCCATGTCCAGCCCATGCACCCCCCACGGCAGTGCGCACCCCCTTGTCCCGGTGGGTTTGGGGTGTCTCTTGTCAGCCCGGTGTCGAAGGGAGTGTGGGGCGGAGGAGCAGAGGGGCTCTCGTGTCCCCGTTGGAGCCCGGCTGTCAGCCGTGTGGCTGCGGTTAAGGGTGGGCATGTTGCACAGCAGTTTTGTTTGTGTGTCTCCATGTGTGGTTATGTAACTGTTTAGGTTATTGAAACGGACGGCGGTTAGAGGAAAGCTGTGGAAGGAGACTGCTGCGCTGTATATAAAAAAGAGTGTCGGGGACAGTCACGTTTCCAATTGCCACGTAAGTGGCAGAAGTGGAACGAATGTAACTGGTTTTTCTCCTCGTTCTGAAGCAGCCAGCAGCCAAAGAGCGAGTGAAGGCCCTGTGGCTTGGTGGGAAGTTCTGCACTACCTCCGTATTATCTTCCAAGGGGAAGCTCTTGGTTTCTTCATGCAGATAGAAGGATTCCAGCATTTCTGTTCTGTCTCATGTTATAAATCCATATGATACTCGGCGTATCCGTTTTCTTACAAGTTTCTGAGATAGTAACTTTCCTTTTTTCTTTTCCTTTTTCTTTTTTTTCCTCCCACAGGAGGTCATAAGTGGGGAGAGTGAGGAGGAGAGTAATGGTGTCAACTTGATGGAGTTCTCGGATGAGATCCTTTTGCACATCCTCAGCTACGTCCCTTGCACAGACCTTGTGTTGAACGTCAGGAGAACCTGCAGGAAACTCGCAACGCTTTGCCTTGACAAGAGTCTAACCCAGACAGTTTTACTTCAGAAAGACTATAAGGTGGGGAGAGTAGCTTGTTTCCTCTGTTAGCTCTGAAGACAAATGTGACCTCTGAAAAAATGTCAAGAAGTAGAACTTTCCAGTGGGTCTGCATAAATGAACTTCTCTTGAACTCTGAAATCGAATTGACAATAAACTGTTTTATAAAAGCATTTGTTTTCCAGAATGCTTTGTTAGAACAGCTCTGTGCTCCCTTAGTGTTCCCTGACGCTGTTTTGTATAACTGTCTTCTCTGTGTTTCTGGAAGCTAAACCAAAAGTAGATGTGACTTTCCATTTGTAGCTGTGCTTGTGTAAAGGTATCGTTTTCTCAAAGTACATTTTCCACGTCGTTGTGCAGAAAACCTCGTGCATGTTGCTGTCAGGTGTGCAGTCAGCTAGGCCAGAAATTGTATGCGAGCCATAACAAAGGTAAAGCTTGGGGAGCGCAGGATGATACGTTTTATGAGGACTATCACCAAGTGCAGGCAGGGGGGAGCTTCTCTTACTCATTTCCAAAAGAGGAAACTGGATAAAGGAGAATAGAAACATTCTCCTTTCAGTTTCCGCAGCTAGCTGGTTCTGCTGAAACAGCTTCGCTGTTAGGAAATGGAGATGGTCCTTCTTCCCACTGTCAGTTGCTGAACAGATCTGGCCTCGCAGTCAGTCATGCAGAACTGCACAGACTCGGCAGCTGAAGGAACTGTAATCGTAGAGCCCAAAGCATGGCCGACTGCGCCAGCTACCAGCAGTATAACAGTTCTCAGGCTGTGCTAGCATCCTGAGACCTTTGGATGAGCCAGGTAATCCAAGTGCTAACTGCTGTTATCCCCATCTTCAGATGGGAAACTGAGCCAGTACACACCATTGCCATATATCTCATTGAATCTGGTTTTGTTTGAGTACAGGTAAACAAAGACAAAGTGAAGCAACTGATGAGGGATATCGGAAAAGAGATTTACCAGCTGAACATGGCTGGGTGCTATTGGCTGCCCAGCTCCACTATCGATCACGTAACGCGATGCAAGAACCTGGTAAAACTGAACTTGTCTGGGTGTCATGTCACCTCTCTCCGCCTCTCAAAGATGCTGTCCACGCTCCAGCACCTGCGCTCGCTGGCGATAGACGTAAACCCGGGTTTCGATGCCAGTCAGCTAAGCAGCGAGTGTAAAGCCACCCTTAGCCGCGTCTCGGAATTGAAGCAAACCCTTTACACGCCGTCGTATGGTGTCGTCCCGTGCTGCACTAGCCTCGAGAAACTGCTGCTTTATTTTGAGATCCTCGATCGCTCGCGAGAAGGTTTCATGCTCTCTGGGCAGCTCATGGTAGGCGAGAGCAATGTGCCCCATTACCAGAACCTCCGCGTCTTCTACGCCAGGCTGGCTCCTGGCTACGTTAATCAGGAGGTGGTGAGGCTGTACTTGGCGGTGCTAAGCGATCGGACGCCCGAGAACCTTCACGCTTTCCTCATTTCTGCCCCCGGTAGCTTTGCAGAGACGGGAGCCACCAAAAACCTCCTGGACTCTATGGCTCGAAATGTACGTCTGGATGCTTTACAGTTGCCCAAAGCCTGGATTAATGGCTCCGGGCTCCTGCAACACTTGAAGTTCAACAACCCTTTCTACTTCAGCTTTAGCCGATGCACCTTATCTGGTGGTCACCTGATCCAGAGGGTTATTAATGGTGGGAAGGATCTTAAAAGCTTGACCAGTCTGAATCTCAGTGGCTGCATTCACTGTCTGGCTCCAGAGTCCTTGTTCCGAAAAGCGGAAGATGACATTGACAGTAGCATTCTGGAAAGCTTGGTAGTGTCTTGCTGCAACCTGAGACACCTCAACCTCTCTGCAGCTCACCATCACAGCTCAGAAGGCATAGGGAATCACTTGTGCCAGCTTCTGTCCAGGCTAAAGCACCTGCTGTCGTTAGCGCTGCCGGTTTGCTCCATCACAGATGTTGCTGCAAACGTGGAAAAGCCTCCCGCGGCATCTAATTTGGTGCCCCAAACGTTTGGAAGGAAAGTGCGGATTGGGATACAGACATATCCGAGGAACTTAACGGACCAGGCAAATCAGAAGATAGAGTCTTCGGTATTCTGGGCTCTGATGGGAAGCCTCCGAGTTTTGGAAACGTTGGAAATAATTGGGTCCAGTTTTTCCTCTGCCATGCCCCGCAACGAGCCAGCAATCCGGAACTCGTTGCCTCCTTGTGTCCGGGCACAAAGCGTGGGGGATTCAGAGGTGGCTGCCATTAGCCAGTTGACTTACTTGCAGAGCCTCACTTTAGCGCAACTGCCAAATATTCTCACTGGCTCTGGGCTCGTTAACATCGGATTGCAGTGCCAGCATTTGCGGACCCTTTCGTTGGCCAACCTGGGCATGATGGGGAAGGTGGTCTATATGTCTGCTCTCATGGACATGCTGAAACACTGCAAGTGTTTGAGAGATCTCAGGTGAGGGGCTGCCGTTGAACGTCTCCGTTGTGTTTGTGCGTGGGTCGTCAGTGGTAAAACTGCAAACCTTCCCGTTCCGGTCAAATAGGCTGCAATGGCTTGAAAACTGGGTATTGTTCTTCCTGACTTGTGGAGCACGGGAAGGCACTGCATGCTGGCCTTGGGGGCTCACGGTATGCCCTTTAACCAGTGTTTTGAGGGCAAAAAGTCTCTCTGGTGCAACTGCCTTCCTTTTAGATAAGGAAGAGTGGATGCTGCATATTTGGGAGCTAGCAGGCTGTCAGGGCTGGGTCAAATACTGCTGACTTTTAGCTTTGTGTACACGCACATCTCTTAAATTTCCAGGAAGGAGGAGGCTCCTACACTGTCTAGATAACGTAGAGTTCTCCTTAGGTTTCCCAACGGGATATTTTGGTTTGTATTGCAATCTTGCCTCCTTATTTTTTATTTCTTTTCCTGATAATATATATAGCATATTCTAAATTCAGGGTTTGCCCTGTTGGTGTTCCTCTCCTGGTGGGATCCTACCGAGGATCTGATCCTGAAGGATGCATAAAGGAGCTTCACGGTAGCCAAAATACGCTTGTGAAAGCGAAGGGCATGAACTGGGGTGGTTTCCTTGCACCAGTCCATATCGACACAAGTGGTATTCCTTTAGAAAGATGCTGTTTTTTCTTTTGTTTCCCCTAAATCAGCGTCTGTTGGTGAAACTGCTAGACCTGCCAGTCCCGTTGCCATCCTTGGTTCACAAAATAGGTCTAAAACGACAAACACTAGGAATGGCAAGGACACTCCTGTGGTCACAGAGACAGTGTGACTGACCTTACTGCTCTTCAGCTGAGACTGGTGTTTGTGTGCGTGTTCCCTATCAGTTGCAATAGTGGAGGGAGCCAGGGTGGCTAAAACCTCTTAGCAGGGTTTTCATTTTCCACCAATTCCCATTTCTAACAGGCCATGGAGCATGTTGGTCTCTCATCCAAGGGATGGCAGCTGCTGGAAATTCAGTTACTTAATGTCTTGAATGTGTCTTTAACCTTCAGGAGACTAAATAGCCGTGGAAGAACTGAGATTTGGCGGAGGGGGTTTGGGTGTGCGGTGTTGCTTCACTCAGTCTAGGCCTTGTAGTTTCCACGGACTTTGAAATGGAGGCCAAGAGCGATAAAGATGAGAGGCAGTGGGGAGCCTGGGATGAAGGATGAGCAAGGCCGTCTCCTCCTAACAGCCAGGCGTTCCCGTGTACGCTGACACTGTGCTTTCTTGAGTACAGTCTGAGGTTTTATATGGGTTTGAGAGGATTTTAATGTTTAGCGCTTCCTCCTGATAATGTAGCCTCCTTTTCATTTGACTAATTCTCTCCTGCTTCTACCCTTTTTTCCCCTCCCCGTTTTCCAGGCTGAGAAGCTGCTTTAAGGAGATATTCCAAAGCAACATTGGCATCTAGCGAGTGAAAGGCAGTATTGCAAGTACGGCCTTCTCAGGGATTAACCTAGAAACCTGCTGTGAGGCTTCTGTGCTTTTTGTCCTAAACTTATAACGGACCAGTAAGGCTGTTGAAAAATTGGAGAGGCTTCCTATTTCCTCGATAATAATTTTAAGCGATTACTCAAAGCGCTCGTGGGCCGCTAGGATCTCTTCAGGCAATGCTACCTGACCAGAGACTCTAAACCAGACTTTATCAATTAACAGGATTAAGTTGCTGAGATACTACAAAAGCCTACGGAGAGATTATCCAGATCAGGTTGGGACCGACAGCTTGTTATCACCTAGTGGATTAACCTTCTTGGAGCTCTTGGCCTTGCTGACCCAATGACTGGGATTCCCAAGTGCTCTGTGGCCCTGTAGTAAATCTGCACTAAGCAGACGTACTCTCCTGGTGCTGCCGGCCCCGAGCAGGTTCTGCTTAGTGCAGACTGGTTTCTTGGAGGGAGTCATCCACTTACGCTGGTTTAAAACACGGACCCTTTGGTGGCCAGGTATGGCTTCACCACGTCATTTTGCTGTTGTGCTCTGGGCTGTGACACAAGACTGTGGATAGCCATGATAGAGGATCCCGTCTCTCTTCCCTGGGCCAAGCTTCTTAGATAAAGCTTGAATTGATGATGGTGGTTCTTCCTGTGGGAGAGCAGCAGCTTTGATCCTTTGCTGCCCTCTGACCGGAGTGGGCTGGCTGCGGTCACTCTGTTGGCTCGGAGGTCCGAGTTCTGCATCGCCGTGGGTGCACTGGGAATGTTTTCATGCCTGCTTCTCCCGAGGCAGTAAACCGAAGATGACCGGTTTGATCGGTGTTTGGTGCACTGAAGCACCAAGTCCCTAAATCCACTTGGGGGATGTCAGGTAGCAAAAGCCAGGCAGTCCTTCCCGTAAGACCAGGATGGAGCTGCAGCTTGGATCTAAGGCCCATCTTACGCCACGTGCTTTGTGGAAAACTTGGAAAAACCAGGGTTACTCCCTGTGGGTGCTGGAATTCTGCAGTTCAGGACCTTTCTGCCTATTTGTGTCCTTGTCCTTTAGCACACGCCGTTCGGGAGTAACTAGCAAGAGGTCGGAGTCTGCAACGCCGGGTTGTTATGTCATACCGCTGGCACAAGTGGGTGGAAGGTTATCGCGTGTGTAAGTGAAACAGGCGGTGGGGGACGCTGGTTGCTCCGGTTTGCCAGCCTACCACGAATGTGCCGTCTTCCCTCTTGTCTGAAAGCGGCCCAAGCATGAATTGCCCATTGACTTGTTTTTGTTTATTCCTGCAGGCTGGAACAGCCGTACTTCTGTGCGGGCGCCCAGTTCTTCCAGGCATTGAGTCATTGCTCCTCTCTCCAGCGGCTTTGCATCGTCTCCCGGAGTGGGACTCTGCAGTCTGACGCAGTGATGTCATTCATGGCCAACTGCCTTGAGGTCATCATGTGCCACATGTTTATGGGAGAATCTCTTACCGTTTGCAAAAATCTCCAGCAATCTATTGTCCGGAGGTGAGTGCGGAAAGGGGTTGATGTGGGATTTCTGGAGCTGTTGAAGATTTATCTCTATTTCCTTGCTTGCCAAGGTTTATATGGCTTGGAGCACTTCTTCCAAGAAGCTAATAGGTACTGTGTAACCGCTTGGCACATGAGCTAGCCTCTTACTTTAATGAGTGAATCAGTGAAATATTTGATGGTATTATATGAATTTTTGATTCCATTCCCACCCGTGTTCTCTGCAGTTCCGTTGGCTGAGTTGAAGCTCTGGATGTAAAGCTCTGTCATAAATCAAATGACACTTTTTGTGTAAACAAAACATCTGCCGACGTTTTAAGTACTGAGAGATTTGACCTTGAAGCTTTCCTCCTTTCCCACAAGTGACTAAGATAATTCTCCGTCCTCTAATCACTTGTAAATGTCACTTACTGATAATCCCCTGGCAGCGCAATTCAAAGCCTTTAAAGGGTTGTTGTGAAGGGTTTTTCTTCAGGGGGTGTGTGTGCGCTGCGAGAATTGGTACAAACTGCCTTTGCACGTTTGGCAGTTCCTAAATGCGTTTTGCTTGGCCCCTCGCAGTGTTCTGAGGCTCACGTGGTGGGAAACGTTTGTGTGCGAGCCGTGAACTGCATTTGAAAAGGGAGCTTTTAATGACGCTTGGCAGTTTGAGATCTTCTAATGGTGGCAGTCATCTTACAAAATATTTCCCATGCAACAGACTTTTCATTATTATTATTTTTTTTTTCTGTGAGGCTTTTTCTCCGCCTCCAGTCTGTTTCCTTTGTCACCTACTGTTGCTTTGCCCTGTTAAGCTCTAATAAAAATTTCAAATCACACGGCATTATTACTGCATCCTAAAGGGTGCTCCTCCCCCCTCAGCCTTTCTCCTGCTTCAAACTGACTTACACTCGGCCTGTTCCCGCGGCTCAGATCCAGAAGAGCCTGTGACTACAGTAGCTACCTACCAAACGGCACACGCGACTGTTTGTCACGGCCTCCAAAAGGCTCCGTGTCCTTCTGGGATAGGGATTGTTGGAAACATCGAAGTAAATTCCTTGTGATGTGGCAAGGATTCTTTGAGTTTGTTTTTCCACGGGGCTTCTCAGATCTCTAAAAACATTTCTTGGGGTATTTCGGCTGTGCTTTGGGGATCCTTAGAAAGAAACAAGTATCTGCAGTTCGTGGTTTTTATTTTGCCCTCCCCTCTGAGATGCCATTGCAGCACTGCCCAAGATTTTAATGTCCGCGTGCTGAGCAGCAATACGCTGTTCTGCAGTCTTTTCTCCCTCTTTTTATCTGTCGTGCACGGATTCTCGCTGCATTCTGTACCTCTTAATAATTTAAACCCTGGGAACTTTCCAAAGAGCAGTTGATGCCTCGTGGAAATGTTAGAAACTATTTTTATAGTATGACTGTTCCGGCTGTCGTACTATTTTTCGTCTTTTTTATTTTATTAATAGAGACATTTATATGAAAACAGTTTCTTTGAAGTGTTGTGGTTTTTTTTTTTTTTTCCTGGAGAGAGCATCTGCTCCCACTGCAGATTCTGTACCTGAAGTCATAATCGTCTGTGACATTGTAATTGGTGGCTCTGGAAACGATTTTGATGTCACGTAAGATTATGACTTCAGGAGGAGGATAAGCAGTGGGAGCAGATGCTCTCCCAAGCAACAAAGATCCCGTTCTCATGCAACTGTCTCTAGTAATAACATGGAAGGAACAAAATACAGAAAATGATGTGTAAGCAAAGCCTGGAGTCTTCCACGAGCCATCAGTGAGTCTTTAACCACGTGATTTTTCCAGTGATCCCATTCTCATCCTTGCACAAATGTGCCTTCGGATGGGGTTGGGAATTGGCTTTCTCTTCACTGCATTTTGTTGGCTGCTCCAAGGGCAAAGAGACGTGCAGTGAAATCTGCGTGTGAGCTAGTTCAGTGCTTAAACCCGTGAATGAGGCTCTAACTCACAGGCTTCCTCTAAGAAAGTGCTGCTACTGTCTCTCTAATCCAAGTTTTAAATTGGAAGAGCTCGTTGGGCAGCAAGTTTGAAGTCATAGATCCTTGTGCCAGAATGAAATAAGGTGATTTATCTTTTTTTTTTTCCTTTTTTTTTCCTCCTGAAATGTGTGCAGATGCTGGGAGTACGGGGAAAGCACGGAGAGTGGGTGGGAAGGAGGAGGTGAGAGCAGGGATGACAAGGCTGCGAGCTGCCTTTGTTTGCTCCCTTTCTTGAGCTGGGCGTATTGATCCATATTCCTGGAATGCCATTAAGGGTTAGAGTTCCTGTTTTAGGGCTACGGAGATGGTTTTGTTTAGGCTGAGAGCAGCCATGTGGTTGCTGGTTTTGAACGGGGAGATGGAGCCAGAGTGAATCCCGGTCTCCCAAAACCTCTAAAAAGAGGAGTAATGCAAGCGGGAACTAGACAATCCTAGAGCTGGGCATGCACTAGTAAGTTGCTGCAGGTGGTAGAGCCGAGAGGGCTTGAAAATGCAACCTGGTGTAGTGAGATCCTTTCTCGGACGTGGGTGCGTGGAGGGTTCGGGTCACAGATTTGGGGAAAACAGACTGGTTTCAGCTGCGGAGTTGTACTGGAAGGTGGTGTATATACAGGGTGTGGTGATGGGAGCTTGGATATTCTGTCTCCTGCATCACCAATGGCTTAAAGCCTGGACTGATTCTCAAACTCTTGCCTTTGTCTGTAAAATAAGATTAGTATTACGTATTTCTGTTCTACTGGCCCAAAAAAGAGTTGTTCTCATGCCTCTTAGTCTTGTGATAGCTCTAAACCAGGCCCTGTGGTGTCCAGCTTTCCTGTGGGCAGTTTTCTGGTTGAAGTTTGCTGCTGTTTAGGACAAATGAGTTTACGTCTTTAGCTCATTAAAAGCCTCTGATTCAGTTCTGCCTCTTTCACAATGAAACACGGTAAGCAGCCCAGCACTCACCCGGAGCCCTCATCAGCAAACAAGAGGCTTGCAAGGGCAAGGTCTCCTCTGAGCTTTAGAGAAGGCTGTTTCCCTCTGGGCAGATAAATCATCGCAGTGTTTTTCTTTCTTCTTTTTTCTTCTGTGTGCATGGGAGGGGTAATCTCCTTTATGGTTCAGGGAGATACTCCGTGCACATAAGAAGGGCCTAGTGGTTAGAGTGGGAGATGTGGCTTGAGTGATCCATATCCACTTCCCTGATCTTCCTCAGATTTCACATGTGACAGTGGTCTAGTCTCGGTTTCTCTGTAAAATGACATTTTTTTTTTTTTGCCCCTATCACATGGTGCTCAGCTGCTGCCACACTTCAGACAGCAGCAGATCTAACAAACACAATGTTTTCCTTTTTATGCTTGGACTCTAACTTTGCCAAAGTGCTTATCTCCAAGCGTGTCTTTGTTTAAATAACTCCTCTGTTCAAACCACCGCGGCAGTGATTCCAGAAACACTAAAATACCACCGTTTGCGGACCCACAGTTGTAGGTTCAAGGGTGACCTCGACCTGTTGCTGCGTAAAGAGGCTTCTTTACGGGAAAAAGGGAGATTTGCTTCTCCCTCTTGGGCTGAGTTGCTGTACTGGGATTCTTTCTAAATGCTTTGCAAAGAGCTGTGTGTCCAAAGGCCAGTCCGAGGGGACGGAGCTTGCTTCGAGCAGCTTTCCACACTGTTATTTTGCGAAACAGTCAGAAGATGGAGCTGTGACCTGTGGAAGGTGTCCCGCTGCCTGCTGATGCCTTGCATGCTAAATAATCGTATTTATGCGCCTGTATTTCTCTGCCCCAGAAATCTTGCGGGCAAGGAATTTGGATGACTTCAGGGTTGCACAGCTACATGGCGTGGTTAGAAGGCACTCCACAAATGTGCCGGAGAAGTGGCTTTCCTGGTGAAGGTTACCCGCTGACGACAGGCGGGAAGAGGGGATGGGAAGCGCTTTGGCAAATATCCCCTTGGCCTCAAGGACGGATTTTATTTTCCAGTGTGTTCCTGTAGAATTTTGCCGGTTTTAGCATGTTTAACTAGCTCCTATCATTGTAATGATGTCAAGGACTCTACGACGCAAGACAACACAAGCCTGTGAAAAGTCCTTGAAAAAACACCTTTGAAAAGATCAAAAAAGGAACAATAAAAAAACCCAAACCTAAAGCAAACAAAAATATCTCGGTGCCTGGTGTCATTAGGGATTCTTCGTACGCAGGGGAAAAGTGTCAAGGCACAGAGGGGAGCTGTGATTTACAGAAAAGCAATCCAAGTTACGCCACGCTAGAGAGCGTGGTCGGGGAGCAAAAGATCGTGGTGCAGCCAAAGCGTGTTTTGGGGGGCTGGGTGGGTAGCTGGGCTCAGCTGCTCCCGTCTCCCAACACTGCTGTTCGTCACCTCCTGGGCTCTGGTAGCTGCAGGGGGGGCTGGCTGGGGCCCGGCGCAGCCTCCCCTCAGAGCTGTGGGATCGGCGTGGGGAGTTGGCAGTCCTAGCTCAAGCTCTCTGCCCCCTTCCCCTAGCCACGCTGGCTACCTGTCTCTAGCCAAAGGCTTTGCAAGGTGCGTGTGCGACTCAGGTGACTCTGAGGGTTAACTGGGAAGTGCAGGAAGTTTTACTGTTTTAGGAGAGTCTGCCTGTTGTGGGGATGCAAGACTCAGAGAAACACTACCTTAACCTTCCTCCTTCTGCCCGTGTCAGGTACAAGCACCAAGCACCGCGTCGTTTGAAGTGACTTTCACAGCAGGACTCCGGCCACTTTCCAGGAATAGCAATTTCAGTCTGAATTAGCTCTTACTATTCAAGCTTCCTTAGCATTACCTAAATTTTCCACTGCTTGTTACTGTCCTTTTTTAACACAAAACTCTTGGCTGAATCTTACCTTTTCTTAAACTGCTGATTCCAGTGGCCCTGTGTGGCTGTGGGAGCCGTGATGCTTGCTGAAGGGATGAAGCACCCTCCTGGGATTCAGTTGCAGAAATAGGGCTTCCAGGTGGGAGCACGGGGGTGAGACTGAGTATGTGGAAAGCGCTGAGTGAGCCGGTCCCTTTCATGGCGTTTAGCACAGGACTGAGCTATCACAAATGAATTTTTGCTCACCTCGGAGCGTTCCCCCCTCCCTTGTTGCTATTGCCCTGGATTCTCACTGTGGGCTTGGCCTCAGAAAAGCCCCTTTGGGTAATTTTTTTTTGCTGGTTGGGGGGGAGGGGGCTGCGAGGGCAGTAAGTGACTGCAAGATCATCTTTGAATTCAGCAGAGTCCTCCAGCGTCCCACCTGACTGCTGCAATTGTAGTGACACTGCAAAAAGCTGGTATTACCACCTAGGGCTTATTTGAGGTTTTCAAGCTGGTTTTGCATCTCTTCACCACTTTCTCTTCCTCCTGACCTTGAAAAAGTCCCTTTCGGTATGCTGCTGGCTTCCCTGGATCCCAGAGCCAGCACGGTAGCTGCCAATCCCACTCCGCTAGCCTAAGCATGTTGTGGGCTCGGGCCCTGGTCTGATTGCAGGAGGCTTAATGTATCGCTAGGCTGGTGTAGTGAATCATTAGCATCCAGTTCCAGCTTTCATTGTCTGTTTCATTTCCTGCTTTTAGAAACCCCTGAATCATTCTGTCACAGACTGAATAACAAACTGCATCCTTGTCAGCTTTCGTTACCCAACAATTCCTTGGCGGGCTTGGCGAAGGCCGACTCTGCTTGGGGTGTGGCCCGGACACCTTTGCTTCGACGGGGGATGTTGTTGATGGGTGGGTTCAAATACTTTACAAGCCAGCACAGCTCGTGGGACCATCCCCAGTTTGGCATATTTATCTTCTTTTGGGGGTACTAACATACCCCCTTCTTAAATGCATTCCTGTGGTTGACCCAAATGGCTTGTTCTAACTGCTAGCTGATGTGTTTTGAAGGGAATTCAATCCTGAAACCTTCCTCAGCGGGTAGATTGGTTTGTGCATGAAATAGGTTTCAAGGAGTCTCCCTCTCTCTCTCTCTCTCGCTCGGCTGAGAAATAATATTGGAATAGTACTGCCGTGCTTTCTCTTCATGAGGGTGTAAAAGGCTGAACGGAAGCATTAACTGCAGCTTTAAAGCATTTCCATAGTAAAATAAATCTAATTGAGCAGTTATTGCAGTAGCTTTTTAATTTGTGGAAGAGATTAGGAAATAACTTTCAGCTTGCTCTGGCAGAGCACTCCCCTAGGACGTGTCCTGGGCGCTCTGGCATCGCTCTTTGGGTTCTTATTCCCTCCCCCTCTAATTGTCCGGTCACATTTGACTGATGCGGAGTTCAGCTGGCAAAATAATGTGAGAACCTCAATCTGCGAGCGCGTTTGACATAAACCTCCGCTCCAAGGAGAAGCAGTGGAGTGTTATTCATGCCTTCCAGTGGGAAACCACAGGACAGAGATGTAATTTGCCTCTAGTGGGGGTGAGTCTGACGCGTATTGCTCCTTCCCCGTGGCACGAAGCGGTGGCAGAGGATGCTGCGTTGAAGATAGCGGGAGAGTTGGCAATGTGCCGTGCGTATGACTTTGAGTCCCATCTACGCCCCTTCGGCTCAGGTCAGAGGCTGTAATCGTGGGATTTAAAGTGAGGGGAAATCGCAGGCCTCGGGAGAAGGGCAGTTTGTCCACGTGGACATGAAGGGATAGAAGGTGCCCTTAAAGGAAAGCGCTTTGTGGAGGACGTGTCTCATCGTGTGGAGTTACGAGCAGCCTGAGGAATCACAACAGCTTTCCTCAGGAACTTCTGAAGGCTGAGATTAGAAGATGAAGTCTGCTCAGCGCTGGAATTCTGGCAGGGTTGGAAGTGAGATTGGCACTTGGGAACAGGTCTGCTTTAGGAGGGTCACTGTGTGGAGGCTCTGGACCCTTTTTGAGAGGCTGGTGGTGGGCAGGAGCTCTCCCTACTCACAGAGGAAGGGGCTGGGGGAGTCCCACCCACAGTTTCTTTGTCGTGCTGGAAGATGCTCTCGAGAAGTTTTGTTGTATGCTCTTGGCAGTCGCTGTAGAGGAGAGCTTGGGCAGTTCCCTGGTCCCCAGCTCAGGGCATGGCCAGTGGAACAAATTTTAAGTGTATGCCTGGCCTTCCCTGAAAAGATGAGAAAAGTGTGTGTACGTATGTTGGGTCCTGTCACTTGTCAGCTGCTCCAGCCTGTCCTGGCGCTTCCTGCGTTCCACCGCGCCACGCTTCGGGGATGGGAGTTTCCAGCCTGGCTCAGGTGCGCTGCCTGACGCTTTCAAGACGGATGCCACGTTTGAACTTTCAGATGTGAACAAGGCTCCCAGTGAAAACACGCTCACCCTGTGCCTGGCGGGGGATTCACAGGGGGGTTGTGCGTGTGGGTGAAAGAGCTGTGTGCATGGCAAAAAGCGGGTCGGTCTGAATTCTCTTCTCTTGGGCCTCTCCAGAAGCAGCTCACCAGCCTGTGGGGAAGTCTGAGTGGAGCAGGGAGAAGGTGTGCGACTGCAGCAGACGCTGGTTTGTGTTCGTGAGAGTCGCGCAAACAGCAGACGCACTGCTCTGTCCCCACTGTGCTTGGTTCCCCCCCAAATCAAGCTTCTGGTTTCCTTCCTGACTTCCCTTCTCTAGAGCCTCTTTTCCCATAAGCTCAGCTCAGTGTGTGGAGTTCAAAAATCTGGCCTCGACCCACTCCTGATACACCATATTTCCTTGTTTTATCTGGCGTGTGCTGCTTTGGTTGCCAGTGTGTAATTACACCACCTTGTGTGCCCTTACTCCTGCTTGCCAGCTCCTGTGGGATGTGCTGAAATGTCTGAATTTGGCATAGGGCTTTCCTTGGGTTTCTCTGGGAATCTCAAGGGTAAATACATTCTTCAGTCCCAAATACTGCCTTATCCTTTCCTTACAAGGAAGAGAAGGTAAGTTTGAGCAGCACCCGAGGCAGTGGAGCTGTCGTCTTCTGGGGTCTGTGGTTCAGAGAGTAACAGCGAGGCATAACCACAGAACGGTTTGGGTTGGAAGGGACCCTAAATCCCATCCAGTGCCACCCCCTGCCATGGGCAGGGACACCCTCCACTAGCCCAGGTTGCTCCAAGCCTCATCCAGCCTGGCCTTGGACACTGCCAGGGATGGGGCAGCCACAGCTTCTCTGGGCAGCCTGTCCCAGTGCTCCCCACCCTCTGTGGGAAGAATTTCTCCCTGATAATCCATCGTTAAGGGCTGGCTGGTGAGATTCTCCACTGGCTTTGGCCTGCACTTTAGCTCTATCAGCAGGTGGAGTCCTGGGGACTCACTGGCCTCTCCAGAGAGGTATGTCTGCAAACACTGAGAATGTTTGCCAGGAGATAACTGCATTCCAGGGAGTGACTCTTTTGTCTTGCTAAAATCAAGGAAATCTGATCAAAGTGCAGCCTTGCTTTAGACTTTTTCTCTTTCTTTTTGACTTTGTCCCTGACCTACATAGTGGATCCTGCCATGCTGGTTGGAAGTAATTGAGACTGCAGCGTTAGGCTATTTACCAAGCTGTTCACTTGAAAATAACCTTACTGTGTCCAGTCCACACCTGCCCTGGGATAATTCTGGAGGCAGATAACAAAGCGCCATTAACCCTTTCAGCCACACGCAGCCCGCTCAAGATCTAACTGTAAGGCGAGGTTATAGCTCTGCTGATGCCAGGAGCAATTTGTGACGCAGGGTGCGCTTTGCTAGCTGTTTCCCAGCTCCGTGGACGATTCCAGCTGGCTGCTGAAGCCAGGCCCACTATGTGTCCGCATCCAAACGAGGACACTTCAGAGACCTCCTTGTAAAAGTTCTTCCTGGGCGGTTGTTGGTTTGGTGTTGAGTCTGCTGGACCAGCGGCTGTGCTGGAAAATATGTGTATGGGGGTATTTTCTTTGTTATCCCAGTGGTTGTTTCTGATTAAAGGATCTGTTTTGAAGGGGCTGCTAGTCAGTTGCCTAGAAAACTTGCTTTCATTTAATTAATCATGATGAGTTTAGTCTGGAGGTTTTGTAGGAGAGAGCAAGCAAGCATATCCTTGGCTTCTTTCCCTCGGGGAAAAAAGCAAGGTTTCGTGTCTGAAACTGCAGCTCTTTTGTCTCCCCAGGTCGACATCCTTCTCCGTCCTTTGGGTTTGAATGTTACAAGCCGTGCGCTTGCAGAGGTAGATCCAGTTTGAAGTCCATCCAGGTGTGGAATGAGGAAAGAACCCTCAAGAAGATTACAGGAGCTATTCTGCAACTCATTAACTCAATCTCTTCCCCTTCTTGTTATCTCCTCCCCAGGCCTGGGGCCTTTCCAACCAGTGCTCTAAGAGCTTCTCCCTTAATCTAGCCCACCTGGACAGGTGTACGAAGAAAGGAATTGCCTTCCGGGGAAGGACTAAAGGAGCATGGATTGCAGAGGGAGCCTGCTTTTGGGAACTGCTAATCCCAGTTTAACATTATGACAGCTGCTCGTTAAAATCAGGGTGTTTTTTAACAGGCAGTTAAAGGAGAGGCTTTGCACGCACATTTAGCTGAGAATAATAGTGAGCCATGTGCATTTGATTCTTTTTTTTTTTCTTTCCCTTAAATCACGCAAATTGTACATGGAAAGAATTCTCCGGCGTCAACTTGCTGGGGTTTGGAATTTACAAGGTTTGCAGCAACGTACAGTTTCCTGTCGAGGGGGGGGGGAAATTACAAAGCTTTCTTTTCTTTTTCTTTTTTAAGATCAAGTTCAAACCCCTCATCTAAATCCAGCCCTTTTGGAAGGTATACTTACCGTGCTGGGGGGTTTCAGTTGTCTCGGTGGCAGATTACCATGTAAACTTGTCTAGGTTCTCGTTTTTATAGCTACATGTAAAGGCTGCTTATAAACTACAATTCTGTATATGGTGAGAAGGCAGCGTGCAGATCTAATTTGGGAGAGTCTATATACAAAGAAAGAAGCAGAGGTTTCTTTGCCTTGGGGAGGTGGCTGTTTCTTCCTCACTGAACTTCAGTAAACTTAACACGATTTTCTCTGCAGGACTGTGGTGTTGGATAAGAAACATGAAGAGCTGAGGCAGAGGAGGGACTATCAAAGAGACGTTTGCTGTATTTTATGTAATTTCACTGCAGACTTTACCAACTGCCTCCCAGATCAGCAGTTATCTGCTGGCTGATTTCTTGTAGGCAGTGCTGTGGAAGGAAGAAGCTGCTCGGCTCCTCCGTAAACCCCTGGATCCACTCAAGGAGCCGTGTCCTTTTCTGCCAGCCCTGTAGGCATGAGGCATGAAGGGCACGTCTGTGATGCAGAAAGATGTAAAATTGCCCCGGGTAGTTTTGTTGCTGGAAATCCTTACTCCTGCAGCTACTTAGCTTCAGGCAAATTAGTTTAACTCACCAGGACTGAGCAACTAGCCTTAGAATGGGAGTTTCTCTGCAACGTTTTTTGGCAGCTCTAAGTCGTTTGTGGATGGGAACATCCTTTTTGTCTCCCTGGGAAGTGCCAGTCTCTCCTGGCCTTTTCTTCAGCTGGCTGTTTTGCTGCCTGGGATTTTCACGTGTGTTTCCAGCAGGCGAATCTCCAGCCGTTCCCTCTCTGTCTGACAGAAATCTGGCCGTTCCAGTGCTGGAGATAAGCTGGGAATTTTCCAGGCACATGTCTGTATGAGAAGTTTGAGCAGTGAACGCTTTCAACCCAACCCAACCTGGTTCAGCCTCAAGGCACTGATGCTGCCAGTTTGAGTCCTTTGGGTGATGCTGAGCTGTCCCTTGTCACACACTTTGGAGGAAGCCTCTTGGTGGCATGGGGCTAATAGTCACAAGCCTTTTAATCTTCAGGGTGTAACTCTCAAGCTGTAGCATAACTTCCCTTTACCCCCAGCTTTAAAAGACTGAACTCTTGTTATGCTACACTGAGTAATACTGTTTCTCTTCCTCACCAGGTTGCTACCAGGGGGAGTACTTGCTGTTGGGCACTCTTTGTAGGGCTCTTTTTGCATTGTATAAGGGGCTTTAACTTTTGCTGTTCTCCTCTGCTGTGTGCCTGCTGCTCCTCTCGTGGATCTCGCTTGCAGGGTCTGGGATGTGTGCTGGAAGGCAGGACCAGTGGTGTGAGGTTGGCAGGAAGAGCCGGGCAGGCAGGGGGAGAATGCAGGTTTATCTGAGAGGGCACCTTTTGGACTGAGGCTGTAGATTCAGAAACTGGAAGCCAAAATGTAAGTGGCAAACAGGGACTGCTGTGTGTGTATATCTGTTAGGGCTAATTCCTGCGATGCCAAGACAGGTTTTCTGTAACTTGGATTAAAAAGGAGGCTGCAGTATGTGTGTGTGTGCACTTAAATGCTTATCTGCAGATCTGAGTTTTCTAAGCTTGCTGGTGCTCTAATTGCAGAGCATAGGCTCTGCATGCAGAACATCCCAGCCTGAAGTGATAATCCCAGCCCCGAGGGAATGCCTGGCACTGCTCTGGCCTGATTTTCTTAATTGCTCTGCAACTTGCCGCTGGTTTGTGGGTGGTTTAAATGGTTGTCTCTGAGCACCTTGCCCAGCTTGGGCAAAGCTCGTAGGATCTCTGGTCCTCTAAGAACACCTGTATGTTGTGATTTATTTAAAACACCTTCCTCCCTCCCCATGTTAGGCCCAACTTGGGCTTGTGTCAGCTCAGCAGACTTGCTGAAAAAGGGTGCAAACCCAGCCTGCACTCCCTGCCAACACACAGAGAGGAGAGTGGGCTTTCAGCTGCCCCCCTGACTCCTCTGAACAACCTGTCTGTGCCCCCACCGCTCTGTATCCATGCAATCTCCTTGCGCTGGAGAATGTGTTTCTCCCCGACTAATAACGTGTGTCTGATTTAGTTTCCAGGCGGACCGCCCTGCGTTAAATGTCGTCATCTTCCCTCTGCTTCATGAGGACTTGACAGAGGTCATCAGGGATGTCCCCATGCGGCACTTGGATGAAATTACCTTGTTTAAAAGCAGAGTGGCCGAGGAACCTCCCAACTTGTGGTGGTGACTGTCACAGCACGAAAAGGACAGTCAGCGTGAACGTGTGAAATAGCTTCTTGTTGGCCTGGATTCCACATCTTCAGCTCCTGGCCACCTCACTGGATGCTGTACAATCACTTTAAATAGGTACAACTGCAAAATAAAAACAGAAAAAGCTGGTCCTTTGCAGTGGGGAAACATCTATTGGATATTGCTTACATCTGAAAATCCTGCCTCAAAGGCTTCTGGAATCTGATGAGTATTTCCTTGCGGTTAATATGAATTGCTCTGTTATTTTACTGAAGTTAAAGGTAAGAGAAACGGACTTAACGATGCTCTTTCCCCTGTGTCGCCTGGTGTATTTCCTAAGGGCCCCTGTGTACTTTGGCGGTGTGCTTTGTGATATTGGTGGAAGTCATTCTTTGCTTCAGTCTGTTTTTGGCAAGTAGAAAGCTTAAGCCAACTACGAGGCACAAAACTGTGTTGCTCCGTTGAAGTGCGTCGCCTCTCTTCCATGATCTGAATGCGCATCTGTAGTCACGCACGTGCAATCACAGGTATTTAAAGGGTTTTTTTTAGATTGAGAAGTACCACAAGGCGTCTTTTTTTAATTTTTTGAATAACAAATTAAGGTCATTAGCGCCTTGACCATGGTATGTTCTTGCTGATGCTCTTTCCATCAGTTGGTCTGGTGGAGGAAGTTCTCGGCTCCTTTGGAAATCCTTGTCCTAGGGTAGATGGTGCCTACAGTGAGTAAGTGGAGGCTGAGCTCTGATTTAAATGTGGTCTGTCTTGCAGTGTAGATGGGGATGTAGTGTTCCAGTTCTGTCCTTAGATCCCATGCCTTGAGCTCATGCTAATTTTAGGGACGTTAGGAAGTATTTTCACAGCGTGATTTCAGTCAGCTTCTCTGCTGCACATAACTTCCTCAGGCATCAGTAGTGGTCTGCATCCCTTTCATATTGCCTTATTTACTGAGCACTTTGGAAAGCATCAGACAGCGATACCAAAAGCTGAGTTAGGAATTCCTGGAGCTACGTTTGTGGGTGGCAGTCGAATTTCCCTTCTGCTGGAGTATTTCGTGGTAGCGCGTTGGGTCTGTCTTCTGCAAAACAGCGATCGACCAGACCTGTCTGCCTTCTCCACCTGTAATCTCCTGAACACCTCACCGTGTGAGCAGCGCTCTTCTGGGGACACCCGGTGTCACGCATCCCGTCATGTCCCCATCTCCTCCTTGGTGTTTTCTACGAACGATGCCATCTCCCCAACGCTCTTCTGCCATCAGTTCATAGGAAGCCCGGTCTGCTGGGATAGATTTGAGAGCAAAACACACCTCACAGCTTTGGAGGACTTTCCCTCCTTACTTTCCCATCAGTCAGATAGGAACCTGTCTGGAGATCTGTCTTGCTGGTGTAAATCTTGAGCCAGCTTGTGGTAACGCGTACCCTCAGCTAGGCTGCGGTGTTAACGAGCAGGTGAACGTTAGCCGCCTACTAGCACAAGTCCGTGCATTGCTAAAACCAACCCCTGCGCGTGTTCGCTGCCTGCCCTGGGTTTCTCTCCCTTCCCCGCTCAGGACAGGGTGCCAGCAGCCGTCTCTGGTTTGCAGTCGGTACCAAGGTGGTGAAGCTGGCTTGTGCTCCTCCAGGAACGGCTGCAGCCGAGCTGTGATCGCTCCTGAGGTACCTGAGGCTCTGCCTCAGGTTAGACACCGTGCAGGTGAGTGCAAGGAGCTGGTGCCCTCTTCTTGGCATCCTGCCACTGTTTTCTCTCCCCGGGGTCGTTCTTTCTACCTCTTGTCATATTACTCGCCTGTTTGAATCCTTCTCTCCGTCTCCAACAGCTTTCTTCTCTCCTCAGCCCTTGCTTCAGCAAATCAGATGTACTTTTTGGCAGGAACACGAGCCACTGCTCTGTCCAGTTCAGGTCACTTCACCTCTGCCTAGTTTTTTTCCGTGTTTCTTCCTCAAAATAGATAGCGATGGTGAGGTGGCGAGCATTTGCAAAGCTGCTTTCTCCTCCTCGTAGTCTCTGGGCAGGGTGGAGGGAAGGCTGAGGGTATGGAGCCAGCTCTCTGATGCCTAAGGGGACCTGTTTTGTCCCGTGTTGGGTACATGCTACGAGGAGAGGCCTTTCCCACCCGCATCAGGGATTTCCCCTCCGCATACACAGCACCGGCAAGAGTTTGGCAGAACCACCAGCTCCTGCTGGAAAACCTGGCTTGGGGGACAGCCGTAGGCGGAAAACACCTGCTGCTTAGTGGTGGTGTTAACCCTTTGGTCTCGGGGGTCGGAGAAACCTGCTGCAACATGCTGTACATAGACCTTTTGCCTGGCAAAGCGATGCCCATCTGCCTCGTGTCGTGCTGGATCGGGGCAGGCAGTCAGGCGTGGTTTATAATGCCATTACTCTGTTGCCTGCAGTACGATGTTTAGACATCTGTATTCACGCACGCGGGTCAGAAGTTCTGATGCGAACGCTAGCAGTTACGATCGGGGCTAGGAAAGGTCACCCACAGGTAATAAAGATTGCACCACAAAGACTGCTACCCAGCTAAAAACTCCTTCCACCCCTGACTTCCCAACTCCGAGCCAATGCTCGATATCTGTTCTACAAATCCTCTTACGGTGAGTGAGAATTTCCGCTGCTTTTGCACTCCAGGCAGGATTCACCAGATGTTAATAATGTGCTTATTTTCTCTAAGTGCTATTTTGGCATCGGTGTTAATTACAATTTATATTCTGCAACATTTACACTGGGAAAAGAACCCACCCTAATAGTCCCCAATTGGCAGAGCCGGGCTATTAAACATAGCACCATATGTTCCGAGCAGAGCGATATATGGGACTCGGAGCCCACTCAGCGCTGAGACTCTGGCGTGCGGCGTTAGAGGAGGAGAAGGGGAACGGAGAGACGGCTGGTTTTGTTCCTGGCTTTTATTTAATATGAAATTCCCCCTCCTTTTCTCTGGTCTCTGTCCCCATCTCTCCCAAAATCTCCCTCCCGCTCCCTGTGAGCATCTAACGAGCTGATCTCTGAGCCTGCTGATGCCACTGTCCGTAGGCTAAAATAATTCAATTACAGAAGGTGCCCTTCCTGCGGGGGCCGCCTCTGCGGGATTCCCGGTCCCTGCTGCCGCGTTTCTTGCTGTGCTCTGCCTCAGACCTCCGATCTTGGGGACTGCAGGAGAAACCTCTGACCGCCGCCGAGGTGCCCGCGCTCCTTTGGGAGAAGGGTGTTCAGGGACAAGTGCCGTTAGTGGGCACAACCAGCTGGTTCCTGCTTTGCTGATGTCCAGGGTCTTGTTCAGCATCGTGGCACTTGGTTCCCGCGGGCTGGGGCGGTCTAGATCTGATGAGCGACTGGCTTTGGCATTAGGAATTTGGGACCGAGTCCTCAGTGTTTCCATGGGTTTCTCGGGACTGTAGGTTCAAGGATTAGCTTCTGGAGCCGGTTTGCGGGGCTGATTTCACGTCTCTTTACAGAATGGCAGCGCAACTGCTGCTCAGTTTGGAAAGGGGCTGTATGGCACCGGGCTGTCCTGTCCAGAGAGCTCGGACACTGTCGGAGAGGGTGTTTGGCAGGAGGAGAGGAGGTGGGAGTGCGACATGGACCTGGAACTGGAAGTCAGACGTGCGCTGTGAGGCTTGGCCTCAGTTTCCCTCCTTGTGAAAGGGGAGGAGGCTCCCTCCTCGCACAGGCAGCTTCCAGGGACGTGGAACGCTCCCCCCTGGTGCGGTGATGCTCCCTCAGGGGGAGAGGGCAGGGCTGGGGTTGGTGGTGCGGGTGGCAGAGCAGCCACCCCGCTCGCTTTAACCCGTATGGCTACCTCCTCCTCTGCCGAGGCTCGTGGGGAGCAGGGCAGGATCTGTCCCTTCGCCGATCTGCAGAGCCAGGAGGGTCCCTGGGGAGGCCTGTGGGCACGGGAATGCGCGTTGTGAGGCGCTGGGTGCTTCCTCCCAGCAGCCCTTCCTTTAGGATGGGGTATCCCCCACGGCCGCAGCGGCGCGGAGCTTTTCCATTTGCAGAGCTAATCGGTGCGGAAGGGCCCTTCCCCCTGCGGAAGGGCGATGCGACCCCCCCTTGGCCGTTCCCAATGGAGAGTCCAGCCAAAACTCCTCGCCGCTGTCCCGGGGGAGTCGCGTGCAGGGAGCCGCGCTGGGTGCTGCCGGCGTGCACCTCCCTCCGCTGCGGCTCTCCCGCCTCTTTGATGAGATGCGCAGGCAGCCGGGGTGCGCCAGCAGGAGAATCATTTCCATAGAAACCAATTGGGATGTTGTACGGGGAATAGTGATTAATAGGGAAGGGATGTTGCCTCGGGCCCTTTTCATTTTTTAGGGGGCAGCGAGGGACAAACCCAAGCACAGGTGGGGGGACAGGCAGGCTCGAAAAACTAATGGAAACCATCCCTTCCATTAATTTCCAGGGCAGCTTCCCCTCTTCTCCTCCTCTGCCCTGCCCCCCACTGCTGCTTCCCAGCTTTCGTCAAATTTTCAAAATGGCTAACCTGGTTAGAAATAATCATAATAATAAAAAAGGATGGATGAGGTCTGACTACTAACATTGTTGCTGTTAGCAGCAGGATTTCAGCCATAAAACACGAAGCAAGGGAGGCATTGACCTTTCCGCTGTTTGAAATGAATGGAGACATCAATATCTATTGTTTTGTGGCGTTGACCTCTGACGCTCTCCCTTTGCCCTCCCCTTTCTGTTTTTTTTTTAATTTCCCCCTGACACTTGAGGAAAGGGGTCGGTTTGTCCCATCTATTGATCCCGATCTTCCTCGGTGATAGGGAAATAATTAGAATTTTAAAGATCTCCGCCGCGCGCTGGCGAAATGCGTACACAGATGCGCACGCTAAGCCCCCCGCTTCCCGCGCTGCGGTCTCTCCCCGCCCTTCCTTGCAGAGATTCAAAGCTCTGAGATCTGAAGGAAGCCAGATCAATATAGGTTTAATCATGATGGGGGGTTTATTTCGGTTTTTTAAATGGTAAAGTGTAACGGTTTACGTTAATGTTGTCGGAGTCTGGCTGCCTGGTGCCTTGTTTTATTTATTGTTTTAAGTAGCCCCTTCGTTTGTGAACTTCATCTATGTACAGAGAATGCGAAATCAGGCATTGCTAATTAGCTGTGTGACAATTAAGTAATGTAGCACAAAACCATTAGGACACTGGATTTGGTTTTGAAGTTTGTCCTTTGAAGTGGAAGCTGCAACTCCCTGCCCAAGGCTGCCGGGGAAAATGTTTTTCTATCAAAACTTTCTTTGAAAAATAAAATGTCAGTGTAAGAGTCCCCATTTCTGTCATCTCTCCCTGTGAACAGCGGGTGGAAATTGTTTCTCATTGTAAAAACCGCTGGCATTGATAGAAAGGGGAATTCAGAAAAGCATCAAATGGGCAGTTGGTCTTCAGACGCCCTCGGCTCCGGTAGAGATGTTCCCAAAACGGCTTGTTTGGCCTGTCGGAAGAGAACGGTTCTGCCGTGGGAGGGAAGACCCGGGCCACAACCAGCGCTCTGGAGGCGGCCCTCCAGCGTGCCGCGGGGATGGTCGGTTGCGAGGACCGATGTGCTCCTCCGTCTGCGCGCTCGTTGGACGCTTGTGTTTGCATCTGCCCCTTTGTTCTAGTAGTGAGTCGAATTCTGGATGTGCAACTTTCCTGTACGCTGGTGGCATGTGAAACTCCAAATAAAGAGTGAAACTGATTTTGAACCAGCTTTCCCGTTGCCTCCTGCCTCTTGTTTCCCCGGAGCTCCCCCGAGGAGGAGGCACGGTTCAGCGTCGCGTCGCGGTGTTGGCCATGCGAGGGGAGTCGCTGCGGCGAGGCCTGTGGGCAGGGGTGTGCCAGGCTGCAGCCCCAGTCCAGACTGGGAGCTGTGGAAGCGTTGCCCTCTGGGAGTGCTGGGGTGAGCGGCGCCGGTGGGGTTTTACAGCCTTTCTTCCCCCAGCTCTGAGGGTTGCGGATGCTGCTCTCTGCACCTCGTGCCCGCAGGCTCAGCTTTCCCTCCGCGTATCTCCGGGCGCTCGACCGCTGTGCTGCGTTGCTGCGGGACGACACGACCGTTAGCGCTGGGTGAGTGAACCCCAAGTGACTTGCAGAAGGTCCGGCTGCATCCTGGGGGCCGGCGGTGGCTGGTAGGGTCTTGCCCCCAGATACCGAAGGGGTGGAGGGGGTGTGGGATGGATGTGCTGGACCACGGCGCTGTGTGCGCTGCAGTGCCAGCCCCTGGGTTTGGCAGGTCGGTGCTAAAGAAAACAGGCATCCTGTCGAGCTGGCTCTCGCGTCGCTGTTTCTAGGGCGCAGGGGGAGGCTGGGCTTCGGGAACAGCTCGGTGGAAAACAGCGCAGCCCACGTGCTTAAATCGACTCGCCCCAGGTAAGCGAAGCCGTAGGAGATCGCTCAAAATTGGTGTGGGAGCAGTTTTTGTGACTCCACGTGGGATTTCTGGGACTGCAGGAAGACCTGTGCTGCGGTCTGTGCCTGCGGTGATCCCTGAGGTCCTGCATCGGTTTTATTTCCAAGGGAATCACGGGTTCTCCCCTGTCTTTCTGCTCCGGCGGGTCTGCTCCCCAGCGCACGGAGCGGAGACCCTCCCTCCATCCCTCTTGTGTTTAAGTTATGGATTTCATTGTTCCCATAACTTTTATCTAAACATGTTTTGGGGGGAAGGGAGGAAAGAGATAAGGAGGGAGGAGGCTGGAGAAAGAATGTGCTTTTGGACTCCGCTAAGCCTCCAGCTTATCATCGGGGCTTGCCGCGGGGTTTCGGCATTAACGATCCCAGAGGAGGAGTTGGGGGGGAAATGGCTGGAAGGGCCGTGGGCGTTAGGACGTGCTGGTGGGAGGCAGCAGGGGGAAGGCCGGTGTGGAGCGGCCCTCTTCCCGTTGGGTGCTGGTCCTGCCTTCTGCCAGCTTATCTGCTGGCAGCGAGGGACGCGACTCAGGTTCCAGGAGGGAGAACTGGAGCGGAGGTTGAGCGGTGCAGGGCTCCACCGGCCAGCGGGGGAGAGATCTGCAACCCCTCAGTTGTCTCGGTGTGCTTCTGGCTTTGCCCCCACCTATACAGCCAGAATTTGGGCAAATGGGGTATTGATCTCTGCGGGGGCGGGGGTCAGGGAGAGGGGGCAAGTGGCGCTCCTTCTCGCTGTGGGGAAGGAGGAGGCTGGGCACGTGCCTGGGAGCAGGTCACAGCAGTCCGGGACGTGTTGAAAGAGAAGAAAACATAAGATTGGGAAGGCTGCTGGCTTGCCCTGTGGGGTTTCCCTCTCCGTTCCTGCCCGTCTCCCGATGGACTGGGTGACGGCAGGGCCGCGCCTCCGGAGACCCGTGATAGTCCCCGGGCTGTCGGAGAGCTTCGGGCTCACAGCAGCACGTGGATGTGCTGGAGAGGGTAGGGTGGGGAACGGGGCTGTGCCTGCCTTTGCTTGCCACGTGTCGGGCAGAGGAGGGTCAGTTGGGGGCTGATGCGGCTGCAACGTGCACTTGGGGTGGGAAGAAGCCCTGGAGCTGCGGCACGGGGGCAGCAGACAAGGAGCGGGGTGAAGCATCTGTAACCGTGTCTCTGTCCATGGAGAGAAGCGGGCTGTCATCCCAGTTCAGGGTCTGGGAGGATGTTTAAAGGCACCGGACGAGCCAGCTCTCTCCCGCCCGGAGACGTGGTCCTCCTCTCTCTCTAGAACCTCTCGCTCCTGGGCGCCTGAGCGCCCTAGTTCACAAGGGAAGCGTGGGTGAGGGGGGCTTTCTGACTCAAACACCTCCCAGACCCACCCTCTGAGCCTACAGCAGCGAACGCTTCTCTTCCATCCGCTGGGACCCTGGGAGGCCCCTAGGCCTGGGGTGGCAGGAGGAGAGATCCTCCGGCTCTGTCCGCTGCGGCTTCTCACCCTCGGGGTCAGTTTGGGAGCAGGTTGTGCTCCGAGGCGGAGGCAGGGGAGAAGGGAGTGTGGAGGAGAGGAGCCAAATTGCTTCATCTCCCAGCAGCTTCGTCTGTGCCCGCAGGATGCAGCTGACGATTTCCAAGGTGCTGATGTCCTGCTTGCCAATTCCCAGGCCTGGAGACACCTCTCCCGGGGGCTGACCGGCGAGGAGGAGGTGGAGAACCTGTGTGTGAGGGAGGTGGTGATGCTGGGATAGGTGGGAAGCCTTGGGAGGGACCAGGAGAGGAGAAATGGTGTTTGCAGAATCATAGAATCATGGAATGGTTTGGGTTGGGAGGGACCTTAAAGATCATTCAGTCCCACCCCCTGCCATGGGCAGGGACACCCTCCACTAGCCCAGGGTGCTCCAAGCCTCCTCCAGCCTGGCCTTGGACACTGCCAGGGATGGGGCAGCCACAGCTTCTCTGGGCAGGTGTTGTCAGCGCCTGGACAAGCTGTACCCCCGGTTCAGTCCCCGTGATCCCGCCCTTTGGTGCTGGCCCCGTGGGATGGTTCCCATGGTGGTGCTGGTCCCATCCAACAGAGCTTTGGAGTGGGGTGGTCTGGGAGTGGGGCTGGGGGGGCCATAGCAGCTTTCTGGTTGGCATCAGTGTGGACTCCAGTGTCCCACTCCCAGTTCACCAGGCTGGAATTTTCTTTGGTATGCAAGGGAAGGCCTGCACGGAGTGGGAGAGCCACGGCGAGTGGAGAAGGAGGAGGACGAGCTTTCTCCCTCCTAGGAAGCAGGGAGTATTTCCGAACAAACAACTCTCTTGTCCCTATCTCCTGGAAGCTGCATTTCCCGAGTACCATCGCTCTTCTTCCTGACGAACGGGAATTAAAAATACAACTAATAAAACCCTTTTACTTTCTTTAGGAGAAGCGGGGGGAGGAAAAATAAAAAAAGCAAGCCTTGAAAATGCTAAAGGACATAAAGGGCATTCATGAAAGGGTTGGATGGTGGTTATTGCAGCAGGGGGAAAAACAACATTATTTCACTGTGCAGATAAAAGGAAGTGGAAAAGCAGCATATTTATAGCTAGGGAGCCTGGATTCCTTGTTAAGCCGCTATTATCAAATTAATGTCAAAATGCATCAAACAGGCACGAGTGTTCTGGGCCCCTTATGCAAAGTGCTTGCAAATTGGTTACAAATACATTTGTTTACAGGGTACGAGGCAGGAGCGAGCTAATTAGTCATTGTAGCAGGGTTGGTTTGCGTCTCTCTCTCGGTTTTTTTTATAATTTTTTTGGCAATTACACAAACAAGCTGTTTTGAAGTATAAATACGCGCTGCGTTACAGCCCCCTTTTAAAAGGGAATCAAATAGAAATCGCGGGACGTGGAGGGTTTGACGTGAGCACTGTGGAGCGTCGGTGCTTCTCCTGCCCGGCCTCCGTGCAGCGGGGAGCTCTGCTCCGGGAAAACCCATCCGAGAGCGTCGGGGGGTGATATGTGGGTGGAAAGGGGATGGCTGGTGGGTTTTGGTCCTCAGTGGGGGCTGGCAGCTGCCCCTCGTATAGGGTGCGGTGCCCAGATGAGGATGGCACATAGTGCCTTCCAGTGCCTGGGGGGCTACAAGGAAGCTGGGGGAGGCTTTTTACAAGGGCAGGGAGTGACAGGACAAGGGGTAACGGGTTTAAACAGAAAGAGGGAGATTGAGATGGGCCATCAGGAAGGAATTCTTCCCCCAGAGGGTGGGGAGCACTGGGACAGGTTCCCAGAGAAGCTGTGGGTGCCCCATCCCTGGCAGTGTCCAAGGCCAGGCTGGATGAGGCTGGGAGCAACCTGGGCTAGTGGAAGGTGTCTCTGCCTGTGGCAGGGGGTGGCACTGGGTGGGCTTTAAGGTCCCTTCCAACCCAAACCATTCCATGATTCTATGAAACGAGCTGGTGGCTTTAACCAGAGGCTGCTGCGTCGTTGTGTCGGACGCTGCGTGCACACACACACTGGCACTTCCCTACCTCTGGGCAAGGATGGGAGTGAGGTGACAGATGCTAGTCACTGCTGGCCGCGGTGGGGACGCTGGTGATGAGTACCGGGAGGACCTGAGCAGAATAACACCTGGGGAATGAGGGAGCAGGGGCAAGGGCAGAGCGTTTCGGAGCAGGTGAATTTGTGTTGCTTTCTGGTGAAACCAGCAGGTTCCCTGGGCTGGGGAAGGCTGGGAAGCAGCTCCAGGCAGCAGGAGCTGCAGAGAAGGATGGTTTTGCCTCGGTGAGATGGGACGATGGGGCAGGGCAGGGCATCCCCAGAGGGGGTGGCAGCGCTGCCCCTTGGCTCTGGCTCCTACCAGAGAACAGCAGGTTCCCGTAGGGTTGATGTGTCCAAGGTTTCCTAAACTCTTTCACTGAGGGGAACAGCACAGTTGCCTGCTCCTTGTCTTGGCTGAGCAAAGGATGAAGAGACTTTCTCCAGGCTGATGGGTCCCGGCCATCATCCCCCTGAGCAGCAGGAAGGGTGCGTAGGTACGGGGACACACCGACACGGGGCTGGGGGACATACCGAGGGTTTACTCAGCTCTGTTCATGACCTGGACCCACCGTCCATCCCCGGTACCCGCCCGTCTCGCCCCACAGCTCAGCTCTGGGACCACGGAGGTGGCGATCACCCTGCGCTGGGAGCGAGCGTCGGGATGCTGTGAAGCTCGGCCATGGCAGGGTGCCCGCTGCCCGGCCGATAAGGCTGCCGGTGCTGCTGGCGGTTAGTATGAACGGGCATCCTCTTCCTCTCCCCCGGGAGGTGTGGGAGCGCGGGGGGACCCACGTGGCCAGCACGAGGGCTGGGGTGGGAGTGTGGCCTCTCCCGATAAGCTGCTCTGGTTCCTGGTCCTGCAGATTTACAGCCGGGGAGCGGGGCGGTGGGTGCCACGCTGTTCGGGGCGGTGATTTATAGCTGCTTGGGGCAGCTCCTGCTTCCCTCTCTGGCAAGGTCTCGGTGATTGCACCGGGTTTTACGGCTGCTGTGACTAAGCCGTGGGTGAGTTAAAGGCTCAGCCAAGGTCACAGTGGTGGGACACAGGTGGGAGCAGGTCCCTTTTGGCTGTGACTTGGAGAACATCCCCATCTCGGTGTGGGGAGGGCTGGGGCCAGCAGGCTCCCAGGGAGGGGGCTGTCTCGGCTCTGCCGCTGCAAAGGGTGGGGGATGCTTCCAGTCCTCTGATTCCTGACCCTGCATGCTGGAGCCTGCCAAAGACACAAGTGAGATGAGTTTGAGGTTCTCAGCTCTCAGACCCGTGTGGGTCTGAGCACCACTGGCCCCGCTGAGCGATGTCTGCGCTGCCCAGTTGTTTTTCCACGTGTCCTTTGAATGCAGACGGAGCAATGCTGGGAGGGACGAGCTGCGGCAGGTGAGGAGGAGGGTGATGAGGAAGGAAAGGGCAGATGCCATCACCGCGCTCCCTTCCACGCGCCGGCTCCTGCCCGGGCGAGCTTCCCAGCCCTTCTGCTTTGTTCTAGAAGCAGCGCAGGGGCCCCCGAGCCCGGCAAACCCTTCGCGCTCGGGGTTTTATTGGCATGTGGAAATAGTTTTGTCTGGTTTCAGATGTGGCTGATCACTAACCTTCCCACCGCCCTCCCCCCGAAAAGGGCTGACAACCACAGGCGGCTCCACCGCGCTCATCTTCCTCCCTCTTTCTTTTTTCTTCCTGCACTGTTCTCCGAAATCCCAACTCCTGCTTGCCTCCTTCCTCCCTCCCTTTCCTATCCTGGCACATCAGCTGGGGTGGAAGTATCTGGGGTTTGTATAAGAGCTCTGGTTTTATGGCTGTATTTCTGCCCCCGTCCCGGGGGGCTCAGGCTGCCTTGCTGTGTGTCATCCTCCCCCTTGGGACGGAGCAAACACCTCGCCCAGCTCCCTCGGAGGGCTGGTGGCCCAGCCCACGGTGCCGTGGTACCCCCGAAGCGCGCCCTGAGCCAGGAGCTTTAGCAAACTCCCCTCCTCTACCAGCGAGACTTTGCACGGCTGAACTAACCAACCGCTCCCTCCACCAGCCGACTGCTGTAGGCAGGGATGGCAGTTTTGGAGGAGAAGAGGTGGATCATGTGGAAGAGAAAGCTCTGGGGAGACCTTAGAGCCCCTTCCAGTGCCTGGGGGAGCTACAGGAAAGCTGGGTGGGACTTTTTACAAGGGCAGGGAGTGACAGGACAAGGGGTGACGGGTTTAAACGGAAAGAGGGAGATTGAGATTGGACATCAGGAAGGAATTCTTCCTACAGAGGGTGGGGGGCACTGGGACAGATTCCCAGAGAAGCTGTGGGTGCCCCATCCCTGGGAGTGACCAAGGCCAGGCTGGATGAGGCTTGGAGCACCCTGGGCTATGGAAGGTGTCCCTGCCCATGGCAGGGGGTGGGACTGGGGGGGCTGTAAGGTCCCTTCCAACCCAAACCGTTCTGTGATTCTGTGATTCTGTTTGGGTAATGGAGGAAGGACCCTGAGCAAGTGTGATCTGCGTGGGACAGAGCTTGGAGGAGTCTTTGGAAATGGATATCCATCATTGTGCCGCTAGGAAAGCCTCCTCCTGCCACCTGCCTGAGGAGGGTCCTGCTGGCTGCATGGGTTGACCACATTCTTTGGGTCTACCCACTTTGTCAGCGTATGACACGTAGGACACCGAGCTCTGGACGCCTGCTGGTGTGGTGGGACATGACCTCAGGCCATCGTATGGGATGACACACCTGGAAAGAGGGAGGCCCCTGCTCATCCCTCGGTGGGCTCCAGCGAGGAAGGCTGGTGAGGTAAGTTCACGCTGGTGCCTTGTTTGTTCTTCAAAGAGTACCCCGGGGAAAGGGGATAGAGCCCGGAGAGTGGACAGCGAGACCAGACAAGCACTGGAGAGGCATGGCCCAAAGACCCCCTTGGTACCTGAAGAGAAGCCTGGTGTGAGCTGGTCAGGGGTCCCCAATGTCCTCATCCCCCCTTCCTGGCCGCTGCTTCCCTTCCCAGTGCCCAATGGCTCTATCTGCCTCCAGTCTTCCCCCCAGCCCCTGCCCCACGGAGGCATCTGGGCAGCCTCAGCAGGGAGGAGGAACCTTTCCCAGAGTTCCCAACCTCAGCCCTGGTGTCGTTCCCTGTGCCCAACCCTCTGTCCGCATCTGCCGGGGGCGCTGGCTGCCGCTCCTGCCCCCTTACAGCCACCCCTGCCAGTGTGTGGCACATCATAAATCGCTCCCTCATCAAATCTGGGCTGAACTGCATGGGGTAACTCACTGAGACCCTCTGCCCGAGCTGTCCCAGCTGAAATGGAGACGGCTGGAGGCTGAGGACCCCTCGCCTGAATGTCCTGGGAGCTGCAGGAGCCGGGTGAGGAGGGAGAGGAGGAGGAAGGCAGTGTGTGACAGCCACGAGTGGGCTTCGTCCTCCTCTGGGTGGGCTCTGGCAGCGCAGAGAGCAGTCTGCAGCGGTCTGGTACCTCCTCCTTCTCCACGTGCCTCTCCAGGGGACCGTGCCCGAGTTAGCATCGCCCCAGGTGATCGCTGGTTTTCTTTCTTTTTCTTTTAAATGATTAGAAATGCATGACCGGCAATTCAAGGGAAAGGGGAAGAAATGCTTATTATCACGGAGGATCTCAGCCCAGCCGGAGGAGACGCGTTCCTTTGGCGTGATAAAGCATCCGTCAGGGAACAGACGGGCAAATTTCTTATGCTTTTCTTCTTTTTACCTATTCCATTGACCGGGAGCCTACAGCAGTCGGCTGGTGGAGGGAGCGGTTGGTTAGTTCAGCCGTGCAAAGCCTCGTTGGTAGAGGAGGGGAGTTTGCTAAAGCTCCTGGATCAGGGGGTGCTTCGGGGGTACCACGGCACCGTGGGCTGGGCCACCAGCCCTCCGAGGGAGCTGGGAGAGGTGTTTGCTCGAGGACTGTGAGCTGCTCTGGTGCCTGGAGGGGCTCGGGGAAGCGGTCACCAGCTCAGCCAAAGCTGCTGTCCACCACGGGAAGGGACAAGGACCCTTGGCCACGCTGCTGGGACAGTCACCACCAGCCGCGGGGTGCTGGGGTGCTGGGCCTGAGGAGCCAATGAGTGTGAGTTAAACCCTTAAAGTCACAAGATGGGCTTAAAAAACTCCAACTGTGAGTGTTTACTTGGTTTTATTATAATTATTAGACTCTTCTGTACGTCTGGGTGTTTTCAGGAGCCACCCACCAAGGTTTTCTCTGCAGCTGGGAGGTTTAGGGGCCTGTAGCTTCCCGTGGGGCGAGCTATTGCTGTTTATCCTTGAGGAGAGGTGATTCCAGCCCGACTGCTAGCTGGGCGTCCGTGGCTGCGTCTTGGGAAAGGTGGAAGGTGCCTTGCGGGGGTTGAGTCTTCTTCAGCAGCCGCCTCTTCTGGGAATGAAGAGTAGACGGAGCTGCCTGGCCAAGGGCCGGGAGCTGGTGCTGTCGCTGCTGCGAAGGGTCTTCTGCTCTGGCTGAGGGAAGAGCCAGAACCGCCCCCGGGAGCGGGTCCAGCAGCCAGAGCTTGAGGAGCCTCGGCACAAGGTTGCTACTGCTCTCGTTCCCTGCATCCCTGCAATCCCGTTCCTTTTCCTTCCTGCTGGAAGCATTGCTTCAGCGCTCAAGAAAATGTCTCTTTTTGCTTGAACTGAGTATTTTAGGGGTGGGTTTCACCCCCAAGCTCCCCTCTGTGCCTCTGGTTTGGACCAAGCCCTCAGGCTGGTGACGTGTAGGTATCCCCGGCCCGTGGCCTTGTGTGGCCGTGGAAGAGCCACAGTTCCTCCAGTTCTGCTGAATGGACCAGGCAGATGCCTCATTAAGCCAATTTTGGAGACATTAATCCAAACAGAAATGTGAATTCATTTTGCTCTCGCTGTCTTTCCTTCGGCATCCTCTTCCCCGAATCTCCCAGCAGATGAATTTGCTGGTAGGAAAGAGAAAACCTGGGGATGTCCAGGGGCTGGAGGTGGAGCTGGGTGGTGGAAATCCAATGATCCGGTGCTTCCTCTGCATCTGTCCACTCACTTTTGCATCGCTCCGGGGCCCTTTGCAGCTCTGGGTATTTTCTTGCACTACAGATGCTCAATAATCGTAACAACGCCGTGTCTTCCAGAGCCGTGGACTCACCCTGACGATGATTTTTCCTGTCACTTCAGGTATCGCCTCCTTTCCTCAGGCTTTTCCTCAGCCCAACAACGACTCATCTGAATAATTCAACTGAAAATTCAGGATCGCAAATAAATACGGGATAATTGCTAACAGCTCGCAGACGATCCGCTGCCAGAGGAAGGCTAAACTCCCGGTGAATTATTTATCCGCTATGAATTATTCGCTCGGCCCTGTTACGGGAGAAAAGCTCCTTCCCAACCTTTGCCTGCCAAATGGCCTGGCTGGGGGTGACTCTCCCGGTGCTGACTCAGCCCTTTCCCTGCGGCTCCCGGCTCCTGCTGCTCCTGCAGCCTGCACCGCTGGGCAGGGAAGCGGGACTCCTGCCCTGCGTAGTTCCTCTGTGGACCCACGCGTGTGGGGCAGAGGAGTCTGTGTGCCAAGCCCTGGGGTTGTCAGGACCTGACCCCTCTTTTTTCGGCTGCGCTGGAGCCATCCCGCTTCCCCTTGCTCTGAGTCTCTTCGGGAGGTGACGGCACCTTTCTGATGGGGTCTCGCAGCCGGTGCAGGCAGGAGTCCCTCTGAAGTAGCTGCCTGCAGGGTCAGTGCCCCCTTCACAGCCCCTGCCCACAGGCTCTGCCTGCACCTTAGGGAGAAGGTCTGGAAAGCATCAGGTCCTTGGGAAAAAGACGGCTGGGCTCCGGCGTGCTGGAGCCGATGGCTGGGCCGGACCCTGGTCTGCGGTGGCGGCACCGAGGAGAGTCTTCATCTCTGTCTGGTGCCATACGCAGCGCGCTGGGTGCTTCCAGCACGTGGAGAAGCTCTGAGCAAGCATCCCTCCCGGGGGGACAACGTGGGGGTACCCCAAGGCAGCTCCAGCCACGCTGCTGGGTGCCTGGGTGGTGCACGGCTCCTGCAGCCTTGGGTGGCGGGTGCCAGGGTCTGGCTCCCAGCCCATCCCGTGGCTGCGGAAATGCCTCTCCCCACGGCGATCGCACGCTGCCTTGCGCTGTGCCCCCCTGGCTGGGGAGGTGGAAGGGGCTCCCCGGGTGCTCTTCCCACCTATGTCAGCACAGGGATGCAGGCCGGGATGCTCGGGATACTCATCCTGCGGGATGCTCGCTAGCCTGGGTGCTGTAACACTACGGAACGGTCCGAAACGCTCCCCTGGCCGTGGGTGATGGCCTCTGCGGGGCAGGACTCTGGGATCCAGCTGCTCATTCCTCCCCCCCAAGAACACAGATAAAAATTGCCCTCCGAGCCTGCCTGGGCTCATCCATCTCCATTTGCATCCGAAAGAAGAAGGAAAAAAAGATTTAGGAGAAAGATCAATATTAAACCAGCCTGTCTTTATTTTTTACGTGATCCTCTGGGGGTGGGAAACTCGAGGCAGGTACTGGGAATAAATCCTTCCCGCTACCTGGATGTAAATCAGGAGGAAGACGATGGATTTATGGAGCCGTCGCTGATTTACACCCCCGTGTTTGCTCCCTGCAGGTGGGTGCATGCCCCTGGGGAGGCGAAGAGCCGGATGGGGACCGGAGCCACCACCGGCCCCCCGAGGTAGGCCCGGGCTGGCGTGGTGCGTCTGGGTGAGTTTTCTTTCCCTTTTAAGCCCGGTTCAGGGGATTTAGGTGTTTTCCCTTTCTGCTGGTGCTCAGCAAAGCCCCTCGGACACCAGTCCCAAGCCGTAGCGATGCCCGGCTGAGCGCCGACATCCTGACTTGGGGGAGAAAAAGGCTTTTGAGTCGCTCCCCGCGATGCTCTCCCCCTCCATCCCTCCTTCTCTCCCATCCCAAAAGCTGGTGAGGACTTGCTGCCGGCGGAGATGGTGTCTCCATGGAAGAGGGGGAGACTCTTCCTTGGGAAAACCCTTCTCCAAGGGCTTTGTAAGGTCCCGGGGGTGGCGATGGGGGTCAGGCTGTCCCGGCTCCGGGGCTCCCCTTACCAAACCATCCCGGGTTCCCGGCCGTGGCGCAGGGGAGCTGTTGTTATTCCTCTCATGTAGCAGGAAGGATTTCTGCGAGTGCCATAAACCCGTCACGTGGGCAGAGCCTGGGTGAGCTCTAATTGCTTCTATTTGCATAATGAGGCGAGGCTCAGCATCCTGCTGATATTTGAAAGACGAAAATCAAAATCAGCTCCAGATAAACAATTCTCCCCCCCCCCCAATTTGAGTGTTTTCTCCCTCAGTGCAGGTTTTTCAGCTCCTTGGTCTTCTCAGAAGCACCATGACCACCCACCCCCCGGGATCCCTCCCCCAGGGTGCTGGGGTGCTGCCCCTCTCCCCTGGCTGCAGTGGTCTGGGGGCTCTGCCTGGAGCTGGCAGTGTGGGATGCAGTGTGGAGGGATCTGAATGGGAGCTGGAGGGGATCAGGGTGGTGTTGGGGCTGGAAACACGGACCCCAGCCGGATCCGCCTGGGATCTGTGTGGGAGCAGGGCCTGGTCAGGGTGTGGGGCTGTGCTGTGCCGGAGGGTCTGCACCCACGCCGTGGCCGGAGGGTTTCCCCGAGTGGGAGCCCAGTGGCTGGCCCTGCAGCCCGGTGTCACTGCAGCCCGTGTGGGGACATGGGCCAGCCAGGCGCAGTCCCTGGTCACAGCCCCCACGCTGGCCCCAAGCGTCCTGTAGCTTCTGGGGACCTGCTGGGAGGGATGGACGGGACCCCTCCTCACCTACGAGCCCCCCAGGGTGGCTGGGAGGACTTTGCTTGCTCCTGCCTTGGGGGTCTCAGCGGATCTGGAAGAAGGTCCAGAAGGACCTGGAAAGGGGGTGACATCCCCTGGTTGGGCTGTGACACCAGCCCCTGTCCCCAGATGCGCTGCCCCTCTGTAAGCCCTTTTCCCCACCGCCCAGGGGACCCGGAGCATCCCTGCTCCCGTCTCCTCGGGTCCCCAGGGTCCTGCCCAGCAGCCCAACCCAGCTGTCCCCTCGGCCCTGGGGGGACCTCGGGCATCGCCAAGACCTGCGTGGCACCCACGGCTCTTGGGACCTGGAGGGGCTGTTCTCCTGGTCGGGGTGCTGGGGGGGTTGCACCCTCGCCCCAGGAGGGATGATGCCTCACTCCCTGAGGGCAGGTAGCAGACACCGCACAGGAACGTGCCACGCGCCTTCCTGGGGCGAACCGGCTCCTTCCTCCTCCTCTTCCTCCCCGGCGGGAGGGCTGGGATCCTCTGAACCCTCCGCTGCCCTTTGCCGGGGTGGGGGGAGGGAAGTGCTGACTCCAGATGTTTCCCTAAATGAGAACCTTCTGCAGACGGTGCCGAAAGAAAACGAAAGGGCTGTTACGGTGACGATTATTAACGTCTTTGCAGCCCGTGTTTGTAGCAGGGACTGCGGTGCCAACGGGACAGAGAATGGACAGACGCATGTGACACCCCCTCTGCCCCTGCTCTCCGGGTCCATCACTGGGCTGGTTCGCTCTGGCCAGCTCCATCTTCCTGCAGAGGGTGGGGGGCACTGGGACAGGTTCCCAGAGAAGCTGTGGGTGCCCCATCCCTGGCAGTGTCCAAGGCCAGGCTGGATGAGGCTTGGAGCAACCTGGGCTATGGAAGGTGTCCCTGCCCATGGCAGGGGGTGGCACTGGGGGGGCTGTAAGGTCCCTTCCAACCTAAGAACTTCCATGACCTTATCCCAGCCCTCTGAGTTGGGGATGGGCAGCGAGCACCCCGTGTCTGTGGTCTCCCCTCCCTTCCCCAGCCTGGGGACAAGCCGGGGGGGACAGGACTGGGACCCCTGGGAGCGGGGGCTGCAGCTCGGCAGCAGTGGGAACAAGAAGCGCCATGCTCAGAGGTGCACCGTGTGGGAAGGATGGGGGCAAGGGAAGAAATCTCCGTTGGGGTGTTTCCGACAGCGAGCTCGTGTCTGAGCAGCTCCCGTGCCCCCGCCACGGCTTGGCCACTCGCTCCAGGAGTGGCCGAGGAGCCTGAATTGCTGCTGCAGCGCAGGACCCTGCGTGGTGTGGAAGGTCAGTGCTGGTCCTCCCCAAGCCTGCTCCTGTTTCTAAGCCCAGCCTCTTGTCCGTGGTCCCCTCCAAAGCTCCCCCTGCTCTCCTGCCCGTGCCACACCCGTGGCCGCCACGCGCGTCCCCATCCTGGACCACGGAGGTCTCCCCTTTCCCTTGCCCCCATGGTGTGCGAAAGCCCCTCCTTGGGCTGGTGGGCCAAATGGGAGGGGGGCAACAATACTCCCCCCAGCCCCTCCTCATCCTATAGCCCCCTGGGAAGCCGAGTGGGGCAGGATGGAGAAAAGGACCCTCGAAGGCGGGAAGAAATCCCCCCGGCAGCTCTTAATGGCAGGAAGAGAGGGGCCAAGACGGGAGCAGAGGTTGCAAGCATGACATCGCTGGCGCTTGCAGCACGCGACCGCGTGCGTGCACGCCGGCTTTGCATCGGGATGCTGAAAAGACCGGGAGCTCTTGAAGCTGTGGCCAAGGTGAGTAACCTGTGGCTGTCCCGGGGGGGGCGGTGGGGAGGCTGGTTTACTCAAGAGCAGCAGGGATGCTCTGCCGGCAGCCGGGGCGGTTGGCTGCGGTGGTAGCAGCTTGCCGAGGAGGGTGGGGGGTTTCACCATCCCAGCCCATGCTGTGAGGAGGGATGCTAGCCGGCAGCTCGGCTGGCAGCCCCCAAATTCGTGGTCCAGGGGGGATGCGTTGACTAGGGATGTGGGATGGATGGGAGCCTGCATCCTCCCCGGGCCCCCACGGCTGAGCGGGGGATGCTGGGGCTGGGCCCCGCCGTGGTGGGGCTTCGCTGGAGCGCAGCCACCAGCAGGGACGCGGTGGCTTCGTGCTGACCCGGGCCGGGGGTCCTGCTCCCTCCTGCCCCAGCAGCGAGGTGGATTTTCCTCCTCCCACCCCGACCAGAAGCTCCCGTTGCCATCGCACAGCTCTTTTCACCCTACCCGGGGTCTTGCACCCCACCGCCAGGTTTCCTAGGGGCGTCCTGAGCTCCTTGCCACTCCCCCGACGTCGCGTTTGGGATCTACATTTCATTCCTATTTATTTCTCCGTAGGTTCGTCCCTGTCGTCGCCGCGGCCCCCGGCTCGGCTTTCCAGCAGATTTCCTCCGCGGAGAGCTGCAGGTCGGCTCTGGAATATGACAAAGCGTTCATTTGAATGCACACCGTGATGCCGGCGAGTCCATTAGGGGAATTAATTTGAATGGTTGGCATTTAATAAACAGCTTCGTCCCCCCTCCCTCCCCCCCGCCATCTCGGAAGGGTTAAAAAGAAACCACATGTGGATATTGGAGGGAGGGGGGAGCAGGTATTTGGGTCTGGGGGGGGGGTGTGGGTAATGAAAGAGAGCTGGTGTTAGAGGAGGGATTGCAGTTTGGTTTGTTCACGGTAAAATAAAGCATATTTTGGGGGGGGGGGGGAGACGAGCGGTTTGGGTTAACGGGGTGTTTGGTGCATGTAGAAAACGGGGGGTGGGGGCGAAGCGGTGGTGGGGCCGGGGAGGACACGCTGCAGCCGGAGGGTCCCAGCCTGACTCCAAACACACGGGGCTGGGGGAAGGCGAGGGGCTTCGAAGGACGTTTCTCCCCATATGGTGTGTGTTACAAGCTCCTTTCTAGTTGTAAAGATTAATTTCAAGCCTTTCTCACCTCCCCCCCCCGTCCCTCTTTCTCTGACAAACGAACATCTGGGCTGAATGCTGCCCAGATCCTAATCAAAGCATTTTTTCAGGACCGTTGTCTGCCTTTATGGCTATCTGCTTTTCGGATTCTCCGCAGTTACAATGCACTTGGCAATTCAGCCTGTAAATACCCCTCTCCGGGATTTATGAGTCGGGCTAACGTGATTTTTTTTCTTCCCTCTTTCCCTCTTGGTTCGTTTGTTTGGTTTAGTTTAACGACATTTTCTTGTCCGTGCATAAGTCAGGGCACGAAGGGGAATTTTTTTCCCTGCCTCTCCTCCCCGTGGGTTATTAACAATTAGCAAAACCGAGGGTTTTTTGGGGCTACGCTGGCTGACGGGGGCAGCGGGGAGCCAAACCCAGCCCCGGATCCCTGACGAGCATCCCTCATCCATCCCGAACCGTCTCTTTTTCTTACCGAAAGCTTGTTCTTTTGAGCTTTTGCCGAGAAAGCAGCTTTCTGCCAAAGGGAAGCCGAGCCCTTTGCACGGTGCTCAAGGACTCCTGCGGCGGGGAGAGGCAACGCGAGCCACAGCCCAATACGGAAAAGCCGTGCGCTTCCCGAAGCGGTGCTGGAGCGGCTGGCCGAGATGCCCTGCGGAGCAGGGAACGCTCTGCTTGGGATCCCGTTCCCCTCAGACGTGATTCCTCCCCTGCGAGCTCCAGTTTGGGAGTTAAAAGATTAATGTTTTAACCCTAGCTGGGATGTCGAATAACGCCTGGCGTGTCCCCAGTAACGCCTGGCGTGTCCCAGGTGCGGTCGGAAAGGACGGGGCTTGAGCCTTTGGCTGGGCAGGAAAGTCCCTTTAGGGGGTCCCCTGCGTCGGTCCCTGTCCCTGGAGGAGAAGGGAGCTGGGAATCACACAAATGATGGGGTTTTGGGAATACTCAGGGCGTGTTTGTTGCAAACCTCTTTCCTCTGGCAGAACGGCCGGTTATTTACCCCGACGGACGCCTTAATGAAGGTGTGGGCTTCAGGCCGTTTAAGCCATCAAGGAGAGGACTTGTTTATACAGCAAGTGCACGGGGTAATGGCGATGTTAATTAAGAATGTTCTCCTGAGTGAGCGCGAAAAAATCACCGTGGTGAAAAAGCGCGTTGCTGCTGCTCCCTGGCTCTCCAGGACGAGGGGTAACCCAAATCCCAGAGCTGCCTCTGGTGATGCGGGGATGGGTACCACCCACCGCTGGGACCCTCTCCATCCGGGGATGTCGCTGGGGAAGCTGAGCTTTGGCTGGGAAAACGGATGAGGTTGGGAATGGTGGTGGTTCACACCGATTTCCAGCTGCTGGGGCTGGCCAAAACCGCATCTTGTCTATCTCAGGAAGAGCTGCAAGGGAGGAGCATCCTTGCGCAGGGCGGGGGGCGGCTTTTAGCAGATACAGGTGATCCCCCATCACGGACACTGGACCCAAGTTTTTCCCAAGAAACTCTGAATTTCCCATGAATACGATGAACCAGGATGCAGCAGGTGGGTCCCTGGAAGTGGATTTGGGGCCATGAAGAGCCAGAACCAGACTCCCAATGGGTACGGGGCCGAGATGCTTCCAGCACTGACCTTGGATGAAGATGACTCCCATGCAGCACTCCGGAGGTAGGGAAGCATATTCCCGAGTATCCAGAGGAGTTTCTGGGGTGGTTTTCATTTCTTTGCATTTTTGCTGCTGGTTTTTACAGCGCTCGGCACCTCGTGACTATTTTCACTCCCTCCCACCCCAAAACTCCCAGTGGTGCCGTCGCCGCCTGGTCCATCTCCAGGTCGGTCGGCAGCCTGGTGTCGGTCTGCAGCCGAGTCAGCACATCCGTGGGGTGAGAGCGGCCACGACACCCTGGGACAAAGTGGGGGGTGTTATGGGGTTCCGTATCGGCGCTATCGATCCTCGGGACCACCTTGGTGGGGGGAGGTGGGGTGGAGGGAGGAGGGTTGGATGCTGAGTTGCATCATGGCCGAGGAGGCTTTTTGGGGAGAGGAAGGAGAGAGGCGGTGGAATCCAGGGGTGCTGGGGAGCTCTCCCCGATGTCCCCACGGAGAAGGATGCGATACCCATTGCCTGTGTCTCCAACCTCATCCCCAACCCCGTGCGTCGGGAGAGGGCGGCCACGGCCGGTGCCCCGCTCCGAGCTGCCGCCGAGCAGAGATTTGCAGCTGAACTCTGCTTGGAAAGTCGCTCTCAGCCTTTTCTCATTTCTCTCTGGATTTAAAGCAGCTTCCAAATTCCTGCTCAGCCAAATCCTGGCTGGGGCTGCCAGGAAACCCAGCCAGCAGCAAGTACGTGCCGTTTCTGTACCCACAACACAGCCAGTAGTGCTGTTATTCCGTGGGGGATGACAATGGGATGGAGCTCCAGCCCTCCTGGGATGCGATCCTGTCCCTTCCCGGGCTGCGGCCAGCTCCCTGCCCTGGGTGCTGCCCCGGGGGGGCGGTCAGGGCTGCGGTGTTGCCTCCCCTTCATCACTGCCTTTTTATAAACCAAAAAACCACCCCACCCCAGATTCCCTAAACTTGACCCACCCGCCCTTCCCGTAACCTCCTGCTTGCCCAGCGCCTGGAAGCACATCGGCTTCATCCGCTCCTGACGGGATTTACGATCCCCGGGACTTCCTGCGCTGCCTTCCAATGCGCTCGCCTCCTCCCCGCCACGGAGAAACCAAACCTGTTTGTTTCGGGTTGCTCCTTCGCCGATTCTTTCATTATTATTATTATTATTTCTGTCCCTGCCGCCGTCTCCCTCCGTTTTTGGGGCCAGCGGCAGAGCACGGAAGCAGCCCCGAGGCCACGGTGAGGGCACACGTTGGGTCTCCATGCGAAATGTCGGTGGCTGGGAAAAGGGAGATCGGGAAGATCCTGCGCTGCTGGTGCAGACTAAACATCGCTCCCCATGTTGAAACACCCCCAGGATGCGGCCCCGCGCCTGGAGACCCTCAACGCGTGGGGCTTCCCATCGAATCCATCCCAGCGTTGACCCCAAAGCAATCCTACTGGCAGCCTCGGGAAACCCCCCCCGAGGGTCCGGCATCCCTAAACCCGGAGCAGCGCAGCGAAGGTGCTCGGGGCTGCGCACGCAGCATCCTCCGCCCGAGCATCCCCCCGGCCGCGGCCGAGCCCACCCGCGGGACGCCTGATCTGGTCTTTCCACTGGTGACTCACGGAAAAATACTTGTTTTGCAGCGGCCGCTCGGCACGACAGGGGTTTCTGCCTCCGTGCCTCGCTCCCTTTTTTTTTTTCCCCCAAGAGCTTTGGAATGAAAACATCTGGGACCCTGACCTTCCCGCAGAGCTTGCCTCACCCGAAGGCATTTTCTCTCCCCCTGCGTGTGTGCGGGGCTGGCTGGGCAAACCCCGCTCCGCCTGGGAAGCAGCCCGGTGGCGCTCCCAGGGTTGGAATTTTTAGGGGGATTATTATATCTGAGTGGCTTTTACACAACGGCGGAGGACGGAGGGTTTCCACCGCCCCGCGCCAGCTCCTTGCGTGCTGCGTTCAGCACGCTTGCCAGCGCTGCCGGCTGCACCGGGCCCCCCCCCGGAAACCTCTCGGCACAACCTGGGGTGATGGGGCTGGGGTGATGGGGCTGGGGTGTAAGCCAACCCGGGGGTTTCTGGGTGTCCCCAAGGCCGTCCCAGCAATGTGGGACCTCAGTCCAGCCCCTTGCTGCCTTGTAGGAAACAAGCAGGATTCACCGGTGGATTTGGCGTAGGTTTGGGTTAAAACACTCAAAACGGTGAGCGATGCTGGTTTATGATTCGGGTTCCCAGGGCTTTGCTGCTTCCCAAACACTCCCCTTTCACCTCTTGTTTTCAGAAGGCAAGGATGGAGCACGGCCCCTTCCCGACGGGACCAGCCCATCCCAGCCCCGACTGGTCGCGGAGGAGCCGGGATAGCTCTATATTTAACCGAATTGGCTTTTTTTAAGATGTTTTTTTTTCTTGGCAATGGGCGCGGAGAGGGATGCTCCTCGGTGCTCCCCGCCACAACCTTTCCCGCCTGACTTTTCACACCTTCACCCTCCTCTCGCAGAGCACCGACCCCGCCGCCGCTCTCTGGAAAGCGGATTAGTTTGGGTTGGTGGTTGGGTTTTTTTTCTTATTTTGGGATGGTTTACTTTGGAAGCAAGGATGGAAAATGATTTCCAACCCCCAAATTAGAAACAGAATAATAATAAAGCGCCTTGTTTTGGAGGGGGGTGGTGTGTGTCATCCCACAGCAATGAGAAGCTCGTGCTGAAGAGGAGCAAAGAGCTGTGATTTATTTTTTTTAACGCTACCCAAAGGACTGACTTGGCTCCGGAATGCCGCTCTCGCTCCCTTGGTACCCATCGATGGGGGCAGGCGAGCCGCTGCGGGCGGGGGACGCCCACGGGTGAGTGCCCTTCCAGTGCCGGGGGGAAGGACTGGAGCACCCGGTTTAGTTGTCCTGACGCTTGTTTTTGCGGAGAAAAGGGAATTGTGCCGTCCGTTTTTCCGCCCTGCTCTTCCCGAGGGGGGTTGGATGGAGGGGTGGCGTTAAGGGATGGGATGGGAGCCAACGTCTCGCCGCGCGGGGCTGGTGGGAGGCATGAGCAGGCGACGGTTTCTCCTTGGGAGTTCTTCCCCCCCACCCGGTGCGGTGGATCAGAGCCGTTTCACCGTGGGTTGCTCTCTCTATGATCCCCATCCCCAAAAAACCATCTGGTCCTACGAAAACTGGGTTGGACTCTTGGAAAAAGAAGCCATGCTGGTGCAGGAGCTGGTCCTGCCTGGGATGAGCTCATCCCTGCGGTCACCAGCCACCGTGACATTGCCAGAAAACCCCTAAAAAGAATATATTTTTAAAAAATTGTGAGGGATTCTCCCCGTGCGTGCGAGCAGCGGCCGCTCCGGGGCTCGAAGACGTGATTTAAAGGCTGAATTCCCGCTGCAGAGGAGCCTTCACCCTGTTACGCTGCTCTCCCCGTCGGGTATAACACGTCGTCGTTCACCCACAAGGGGTGCCCCCGGGGTGGGTTTCGGGGGGAGCGGTCTGCGCGGAGCCGGTCGCTGCGATTTAATAAGACACTTATTGTATGTTAAATATCAAGGGCTGATAGGAAACACGTGTCCCCAGGATTAACAGCCGTGTAAAAGATAAAGCGGCGAGTGAAACCTCCGCACGGCGTGTTTCAAATCACCCACCGCCGCTGCAACGTGTGGTAAACGGGGCAGCCAGGAGCGGGACGGGGGAAGGTAAAAAACGTGGATCGCAGATCACCGTGTCCCGATAACCTTGGGACGGGGCTGGGGGCTGGTTTTCTCCCAGCGAGGTGACGTCTGGGGACGCGCAGAAGCGGCGTCAGCTCCTTCTTCCCCCATTTCTTCCTCCCTTTCCACACTCTCCCCCTTCTTAATTTTTTATTTTTTTTTTTTTCCCAGGCCCCAATTTCTCCCCTGTCGAGGCGAACGCTTTGGCTAATTAGCAAAACGTGTCAAAGAAAATGATTAATGTCCCAGGAGGAGGTTTAGCTGCCTTTGTGCCGGCTTGGCCTGACTTCTGCTCTTAAAGGTTTTATTAAAAGATAAGGGAGCTCGTGACGGGCGAGCAAAGCATGTGCTCTCCCGGGTGTGAAAGGGTCGGGGAAGGGGGGGACGCGGGGCGGATCGGGGTCACCCCTCGGAGGGAGAGGCGAGGGTTCGCGTTTCTCCGCTTCTGTGCGCGACCGTCACCGTGGTGTCTGGCCTTGGCAGGGGAAAAGACGTTTAAAAAACGTGGCTGAATGCGTCCTTTATTCTGCCCTGGGCAGGGAATTTAATCGAGGCGGCCAGGTTATGAATGTCCCTGTGTTACGGGGTTTTGCGCGGGGGCGTGCGCCGGCAGCGATGCTTTAGGGGGTCTCGGGGAGGGGATGCTCAGGGTGGGCGTCCCAGGTCAGTGTCGGCGCAGGAACAGGGAGAGGGCCCAGGCTCCGAGGGCCGCGGTGGTGGCAGGGACAGGGGGATCGGGCACGGGTTTGCCGGGCCCTGTGGCCACAGGGGTACCCGTGGTCGGGCTGGAGCCCCGTGGGACATCCTTGACGCTGGGACAGCCCCCAGTCCCAGCCCCATCCTGGGGGCTCCCAGGGCTGGGTGGGCAGCAGAGGCATGGTCAGGGAAACTGAGGCACGGTCCCGCTGGGCTCCGGCCGGGACAACGCAGCATCTGACTGCGCTCATCTCTCGCGGGTCCAGGCGTGTTTCCAGCAACCCCCAAAGCGCGTGCTCCCCACACCCCGAACCCCTGCAACCTTTGCAGAGGGGTCTCGCAAAAAACCCAACAGCTACCCGGGGGCTGCCACCGTGGGAGCGCGTGAACCCGAGCTGGCAGTGCCACGGCATCCCTGCGCCGCGCCGAAACCCAGCCGGGATGTCAGCCCCGGGAGCGGGGAGAGGATGAGGGCGGTGGGAGCTCCATCACCGGCACGTTTCGGGGCTTCTCTACATCAGACGCCCCTCCAAAACCCGACGGACACCGGCACGTGCAACCGCGGAGGCCTGAGCCACTCGGTGCGTGTCAGAAGGGCCAAGGGGGCTGCGGGGGGTGCTCAGCCAGGTTTCCCTGCGGCAAACAGACCTCCGGGCTTAATCAGCTATTTGTAAAAACTCGCTCTGGATAAACAAGGGGCCGTGTGTCGGGCTGGAGGCAGCCTCGCCGGGCTCTGCCGCGCGGGGTGGGACCTCAGCGCAGAAATATTTTCAAGATAAACAGAGCAAAAATGAGTCCTGGAGGAGGCCGGAGCGGCTGGCAGCGGCACGCCGCTCCTCCCGCAGATATTTTGGGGCAGGATCTTGGCTTTCTGAGTGCTGTGGCTGAAAGACGCCGCTGCCTTATATGCTTTTTTTTTTTCCGCCTCCGAAGGGAACCGCGCGCGCTTCTGCTTCAAAACTAAACCCGTGGAGCGGGGGGCAGTGGAGCCAGCAGTGGGGAGGGGTGCAGCGCCTGGGGCTTGCAGGGGAGTGTTGGGGTGAGGGCGAGGAGCTGGGATGCACGGCTGCTGGTGTGGGTCCCCCTCTGGCAGAGCTGCCCTCCCTGGGGAACCCCCGTGGGGCAGCGCCCTGGACCCAGGAGGGGCAATATTAGCAGCAGAGCCACCTCGCCTGGCTGCCGGTGCCTCCTGCCCTCCCTTGGCTGCTCCGATCCCCAAAAATGGGGTGAGGTTATGGCGCCCAAGGTAGGATATGGGCATTGCCCTGCCCTCTGCCTGGTCCAGGCTGGAGCTTGGGAAATGGGCTGGGTCTATCCCTCTATCCCCACCACCTCCTCATCCCCACCATCCCTCCATCTCCCACCACTCCCTCATCCCCTCCATCTCCCACCATCTCCTCATCCCCGCTCCATCTCCTCATCCCCTCTCCATCTCCTCATCCCCTCATCCCCTCCGTCTCCTCATCCCCTCCATCTCCCACCATCTCCTCATCCCCTCCGTCTCCTCATCCCCTCCATCTCCCACCATCTCCCACCATCCCCTCATCCCCACCTCCCCTCCATCCCACCATCCTTTCCATCTCTCCCTGCCCATCCGAAGCAGCAGCAGCAGAGGTGATACTCTGGCAAGGTGGGACAGGTGAGTGCCCTGGGGTCCGGTGGGCTCTCACCGCAGCATCCCTGCATCCCGATGGCGATGGCCAAAAGGCAGCATCCATGCTCAAGGCCGGGAATGGCCTAGCAGTGGGCAGGGCAGTGGGGACCTGTCTGAACAGTGACAATGTGCCCCCCTGGGGACGCTAAACTGGGCAAACTGGGCTGGGAGCAGCTGTCCCTTGTCCTTGCTCTACAACTTTGCACAATTCCCTCGGCCATGGCGCTCAGCGATGGTTTCCTTCTCCCCTGTGGTGTGCCTTGGCTGGAAATTCTGCAACCGCGGGGCAATGCCCAACTTGGGGTGATGCCCGGCTTGGGACGATGCCCGGCTTGGGGCAATGCCCAACTTAGGGTGATGCTCAACTTGGGGTGATGCCCGGCTCGGGGCGATGCCTGGCTCAGGGCGATGCCCGGCTCGGGGCGATGCCCGGCTCGGGGCACCACGGCTGGGACCCGCCGGCAGCCCCGGCAGCCGAGATCTCCCAGTGTCTCTCTCCCTCTCTCTTCCCCACCCCCAGCAAATTTAATTAAAAGTCATTCAGATTCCTTTGAAAGAAAATGTCATCCGTCGACACAATTACACTTTAACTAACCAAAGCTGTTACAGTTCCTATATATATTGGAATCAGGCTGTCGTTATTAGTTCTAAGTAAGTAATTTATTCCCATTATTGTGTTCAAATTACAGGATATTACCCCCTGGGGAAATAATCCTGTTATTTGAAATGTAAAAAAGAATTCACATGGACAACAATGGATTCCTAAATGAACCCAACAACAGCCCCCGATCCAAGCGCGGCATCACTTGCCTTGGATAGAAAACCATAAAGTTGCTTCTAAAAAGGCTGTTTTCTCCTCTCTTTCCCTCCTCCCACCCCAACGGAGGTAAACAGGGCTCCTCCTCTTCTTCCAGCAGCCTCTGCTTATTGAGGGAATCATGGATGTGCAGGAATTTTGTGGGGGGCAGCTCTCTATGCTTGTCCCCCCTTATTGCGGCGGTGGGCGGGGAGCCCTGGGACGGTGGGATGCGGGTGCCCCGCAGGCCCCCGGGGGGGGTTCTGCCGGAGCTGGGAACTGGTGGGTTCCTCCGGCGAAGAGCTGCGGAGGCTCTTCGGAAACGTTGTTCCTTGATCCAGATCCTCGGCAAAGCCAAATAACAGCTTGTCTCCGCAACACCCAAACATAAGCAACTAATTTGGACCACCGAAAGGAAAAAAAAACCCCACAACGGGGGGAGGGGGGGCACAAAGACAAGAAAAGAAAGAGAAAGAGGAGGAAGAGGGAGGGGAGGGAAGAAAATCAGATACACTTGTAACCTGATTACAACAGCCGGCTATGTGTGCGAAATCACAATGCAGCTCTATAATTAAATCTCTCTTTCCCCCTCCTGCCGAGCTCTTTCCTCTAACAGGCACGGTACAAAAACAGCCGTTAGGACATCAAATTCCAGCTCCGACAAGAGGGGACTTTTTTGTCCATAGCTGCTCGGCTCGTCTTTAAGGAAATAATAATTACAAGCCCGGTGCTGCTGGCTGACGAGCTTCGTGGAGCAGAAAGGGCTCGTCTTGCCCAACTGCTCCGTCCCTTGGCTCCTCTGAGAGCCGAGCGGAGGGCTGGGGTGATGGAAAGAGAGGGGACAGCCCCAGGAGCCAGCCACGGGGCACCCCTTCCCTGGGTTGGGGTTCTCTGGGATCTAACAAGATGCTCGAGGGCTTGGGACCACGGGTGTTTCTTCCCCTCACGTGTTTCAGCACCGACGGTTTGGTACCGGGCGTAGGCTGCGGGAGGGGATTTCCGAGAGGGTGTGGCTGGTGGGTGCCAAAAACACCCACGAGGAATGTGAGGAGCCAGCAGCTTCCCGGACACGGGGAAAACTCCTGCTGCACCACTTTCCCAAGGGTTTCTCCCCTGCCCGGAGCTTGGCTGCTCCGTACGGCGATCCAGGGCGGAGAGGTGATGGAGGGATGCTGCATCTGGGGCCTGCCCGGAGCTTGGCTGCTCCGTACGGCGATCCAGGGCGGAGAGGTGATGGAGGGATGCTGCATCTGGGGCCTGCCCGGAGCTTGGCTGCTCCGTACGGTGATCCAGGGTGGAGAGATGATGGAGGGATGCTGCGGCCGGGGCCTGCCCGGAGCTTGGCTGCTCCGTACGGCGATCCAGGGCGGAGAGGTGATGGAGGGATGCTGCGGCCGGGGCCTGCCCGGAGCTTGGCTGCTCCGTACGGCGATCCAGGGTGGAGAGATGATGGAGGGATGCTGCGGCCGGGGCCTGCCCGGAGCTTGGCTGCTCCGTACAGCGATCCAGGGCGGAGAGGTGATGGAGGGATGCTGCATCTGGGGCCTGCCCGGAGCTTGGCTGATCCGTATGGCGATCCAGGGTGGAGAGGTGATGGAGGGATGCTGCGGCCGGGGCCTGCCCGGAGCTTGGCTGCTCCGTACGGCGATCCAGGGCGGAGAGGTGATGGAGGGATGCTGCGGCCGGGGCATCGGGAAAAGGAGCCCCAAACGTGGTGGCTACAAGGAGGGGGGGGTGCTGGCAGCCTTCCCCTGGCCCTGCCTGTTAATGACTTTGATTTACGCCGCGCTCGTCGCAGCCAGCTATTCCCATCCCGGTGACACCCAGCGTGTGCTTTGGCTGGCAGCCACAGGCCGGATTCAGCCTTCGGGACCCGTTTCCTCACGGGCAGGTCCCTGCTCGCTCCTTGGGGGTATTTTTGGGAACAGGTTTTGCACGCCATCTTCTTTTCTGCTAGCAAATCCGGGGGGTGTGTGTGTGCGTGTTGCGACGGCACGTCTGGCGCAACGATCTGCAGCAGGATGGGGAGGGCGAAGGAAAACCACAGGCGTCGGGGGACCCAAAAACGGGTGTCAGCAAGGTAAGTACCACTGAGGTAGGGTTTGGCGATCGCGCCTCGTCGCGACAGGCCGGCACGTGCGAGGGCTCTGCGCGGCACGGGAACCGGGACGCCGTTCCAATAAAGCTGCGGATGTTGGGTTTTAATGGCAATTAACAGCTGCTAAAAGGCGGAGGATCCCTCCTAATAACACCTAACGCTCCTGGTGCCTTTGCACGGAGGGATTTGGAAATCCATTTGTGAGCGTTAATTTGAAGCCACGTTATTGTACCCCGGGGGGGGCGGATGGGGTTACCTCGTTTTCAGCAGGGTGGGCGCGTGCTGCGCCGGGCTCTGGGAGAGGGATGGGACCAAACCAGGCACCAGCTGGCAGCATCAGCGGGGCCGTTTTCACCCCCGTTCCCCCCGGGGTCTTGTGTTTGGGGAGGGGGGAGGATTAACTGGGTGCAAACCCAGCGGCACTGGAGAGTTTAACCTTCAGCAGGACCCTGGCGCTGGGGCCGGGGTGGGGGGGGGCACGTAGGAAATCATCTTTCCCTGGGAGATGCTGCAAATCTGGATTTTCCAGTTCCTGGAGGGCTCCGCTTGTTTAAATTAGAAGCAGATAGAGAGGTGAATTTTAAGAAGGACAGAGCAAAGGCACACGAGCGTGCAGTTAACTTCTAAACTTCTTTCTTTGGATCTCCCGCTGAGTAAATGCTTTCGGAGCTTCAAACCGCAGCTTTTAATATCTCCTTAACATGCCCCGCGATTCCTTCCCCCCTCCCTGCCTCAAACCGGCAAGAGCAGCTGGGAATATTTTCCATTTTCCGATGGTTTGCGTGCATACGAAAGTACCTGCAGCTCCTGCGGGCCGAAGCCAACCGGTATCTCACATCAAACCTGAGCACAGCACACGCCACCCCCACCCCGGGCTCGTGTCCCACATCCCGGGTCCCTCATCCCAGGTCCCACGTCCCGTCTCCCGCATCCCATGTCCCACATCCCAGGTCCCGCATCCCGGATTCCGCATCCCTGATTCCACATCCCATGTCCTGCATCCCGTGTCCCTCATCCCGTGTCCCTCATCCCGGATCCCGCATCCCAGATTCCGCACCCCGGGTCCCGCATCCCGGATCCCGCATCCCGGACCCTGCATCCTGTGTCACTCATCCCGCATCCCGCATCCCGGGTCCCACATCCTGGATCCCTCATCCCGGATCCCTCATCCCGTGTCCCTCATCCCGGGTCCCACATCCCGGGTCCCACATCCCAGGTCCCTCATCCCGCACCCCGGGTCCCGCATCCCGGGTCCCGCATCCCGTGTCGCTCATCCCGCATCCCGGGTCCCGCATCCCGTGTCCCACATCCTGGATCCCTCATCCCTTGTCCCGCATCCCGTGTCCCGCATCCCGTGTCCCGCATCCCTTCAACATCCTGATGAAGGGAAAAATCCCCGATTCCCTCCGTGCAGGCCACCCCAGGAGCTCAGCATTCCCCTTCGCCTGGACGCGGGATGGGTTGCGACTCCCAAACGCAGAGCCCGTAGCATCGGGGCGATGGCAGATTTGGGGAGGATCCCCCTCCCTCCCCCCCCCCCCCGTAATTTCCGCACCTTATCCCCCCCCCAAATTTAGCAGCCAGTCCAGAGCCCAAAAAATCGCAGGCGGTGAATTACGGCTTTGGGATTCGCGCTCCACTCCGAGCTCTCTGTGCGTTGTGCCCCCCTGCCTAATTTTGTTTTCCTGATCTTGGGTGAAAAAAGCTTATTATTGGGTAAAAGGGGAAAAAAATAAGGAAATAACCCCCCCCACCACCTAACAAGGATCCAGGGTGGAGCCGGTTACGAGGGGCTGCGTGGGGGCTGTGAGCACGAAGGGGGGTGTCCCAGCACTGGGAGGGGGGCCCAGTGCTGGGGGGGGGGGGTCCCAGCAGTGGGGGTGGTCCCAGCTCTGGGTCTGGGGGACAAGGGAGCGTGAAGGTGGCAGAGCTGGGGGGGGCTTTTGGGTCCCGACACCTGCCCCCCCCGTGCCGGGAGAAAACCCAGCGGGCTTTGTTTGGACTGGAAAACCGGGTTGTGGTTTCCAAACGCTGGAGCTGCGGGATCAGAGCTGCTGTGAATGGGGGGGGGGCCCACAACACCCGCATCCCTGTGTGGCCCCCCCCCCCGGCCCTTCTCCCACGCTGGCGGGGCGATGGGGCAGCGGGAGGTGTGAGGATGCTACAGCATCCAGCCCCTCCCGGGAGTTGGGAACAGCTGGGGGGGGGGATTTCGGGCTCCCCCCCCCAGCCCCATGCAAAGCCCGCAGCCGGGGGGGTTATAATCAGCCAGGATTTATGGAGAAAAGCGAAATCCCGAGCTGTTGTGGTCATTAATCAGGAATTCTTCGCTCGGTTCCCAAGCTGTTTCCCGGGGATCTCCTCATCGGGGACCCCCCACCCCGCAGCCCCCTCCCCATGGACAGCAAAGGGGACATGGATGGAATGGGGAGGGACCCCGAGCGTTGGAATTAACACCCCCCCCCCACTCCATGGATGAAAAAATCCCTCAGGATTCATCAGAATCAATCCCAGCGGGGACCCCCTTGTCTGCAAATCCCACCCTCTGCCCCCACAGGGGTTTATTTGGGGGGGGGGGGGGGGGGTCTGCTGTGGGACTCGGGTCTGCTTTTGAGATTGGGGTGGGGGGTGAAAGAGCTGTGTGGCCGCGTGGCGCTCACCGCCGGCCGCGTTTTAATGTGATTTATGTCGGTTTTTCTAAATCCAGGCGTTAAATATAGCTCCAAACGCCCCAAAACATGTCGTCATTTGGGGAGGGGGGCGCGGGGGGGGTCCCAGCAGATGGCCTGGGATGGGGTTCCAACAGGGCCTGCTCCCAGCCCCAGGGAGCGTTTGTATTGAATGGGGGGTGGGGGGTCTGTGCCCCCCCCAAACCATGCAATGAATGGGGTGGTGGGTGGGCACCCCCCCCAAACCTTGGCAGCCCCCAAAACCATGGGGAGATGCATTGGGGGGGGGGGGCCCATCAGTTTGCTTTGCCTCCCACAGCCCTAGGAAGATCCCCCCCACCCCCCCTAGCGATGCCCCCACCCCCGGGCCTACCTGCATGGCTAGGGGGGGGAGTAATGCCTGGGGGGGGTGGGGGGCTCTGCAGGGATGGGGAAAGGGGAAAAAAAGGGGGAAAAAAGGGAAAAATGGGGGAAAAGGAGGGAAAAGGGGAAAATGGGGAAAAAAGGAGAAAATGGGGGAAAAAGGGAGAAAAAGGAAAATCAAGGAAAGTGGAGGGAAAGGGGGTGGGGGGCGAGGACCGGGCGCAGGGCGGGCGGGGGGGGGTGCCCCCTCCCCAGGGCGGGGGGCGGCTCGGAGGGGCGGGCGGCACCGTGGGAACCTGCGGGAGCCCCGCAGACGGAGCGGGGAGGGTTGGGGGGGGCTGAGCCAGCGGCTGCTGGCGGGGACGGCCCCCCCTCCGTGTGTTTTTTAATCAAAACGGGTGTTTTGGGGAAGAAAGCGGCGTTCGCCGTGAAGCTCGGGGGGGGGCAATGCGAGCGGCCCCCAACTTCGCCAGGACCTTCGCTCGCCCCCCCCCCCCCCCCAACTTTGCGGTACAAGCCCCCTCCCCAACCCCCGGGAGGGGCAGATGCGGGGGGGGGGCTGTCCCCATGGAAAAGTGTTGGGGGGGGGGGCGTTAATGGTGGGAAAACGGAGGGAAAACGGTCCCTCCCCCAGGGCAGCCGCAGCGGGGTGATAAAATATGATGGAAAAAATCGCACTAATGGTAAAAATGTGTATATAGGGGTGTGTACGGGGGGTGGGGGGTGGTTTTTTGGGGGGCTGTGTGGGGTGTTTTGCAGCAGCGTTGCTCCATCCCGGAGCTCCTGCTCCAAGATGGCTCCCGCCTGGAGGAGGAGGAGGAGGAAAGGGCTGGAGCCGTGAAGGGGGGGGTCCCGGGGATGAGCCCCCCTCCCACCACGGGGGGGCTTTATTAGCATTTCAATGATTTATATCACGCCAGGCCCCCCCTCAGCCCCCCGGGGGCGGGCGCGAAGGCATTAAACATTGATAAAACCCGCTTTTAAAGCCACCTAAAAGCCATTAAAGTCATTAATATCTATTTTTTCCCCCCAAAATACCCCCCCCTCCTTTTTTGGTTCACTGAAGGAGGCAGAAAGGGATAACCCCCCCTCCCGGCCGCGGTTGGGGGGGGGTGACCCTCGGCTCTGACGCAGCCGGGTTTTGCTCTCGGATATCAATAAACCCCGACATTGGGGTTTTTTATCATAATACACGTTTTTATTTTTCTCACATTCAACGGTCGGAGCTTTTCGAGGTACCGGTTGGAGTGGGGGGAGCGCCCTCCAGTTTTTGGGGCTGTTTTTCTGCCCCTTCTGTTTGGGGGGGGGGAGGGGGGGGCGACTTTTTTATCGTTAATTTGATTTAAATCGGAATTAAATTAGGATTTTTTTTCTCCCGTTCCCCGTTTTTCGTTATAAAAGGTGATTAAAAAGGTAATAATGAAGCGGGGCGGGGGCTGGGGTTGGTGGGAGGGGGTGTCCGTATGTCTCCCCCCACCGCCGCTCGGCGTTGCACGAGGGATAAAATAAATAAAACAACTAAAAAACAACAGAACTAAGGGGGGAAATAAAGGAAAAAAATCCACGATTAACAAAAAAAAAAAGGAAAAAAAAAAAGAAAAGTTGGGCTGGACGGCGGGGAGGAACCAAATGGGGGGGGGGGGGGGGGGGGGGCGTGTCCCCTCCCCCCCGCGGGCATCGCCGCTTCTCCCGCCCGTTTCTGGCGCTAAACCCAGCTGGAAAAAGTGGAGTTTTGGTGAAATCGGCGGGGGTGTCTCCTCCCCCGGCCTTTTCACCCTATTTTTAAATTTGGGGGGGGGGCGGGGCTCGTAGGGAGGGGCAGGGGACGCTCCCCCCGCTCCCCCCCCCCTCCTTCGCTCCGTGAAAGGCCGCTTTGTCCGCGGCGGGGCCGTGGGAGAGGGCCCGCCGGCACTTCCCCCTCAGCCCTCCCCGGGCTGGGGGGGCTTGGGATAAACCCCATAGATAATAGGGGGGTGTCCCCCCCCCCGCGCCGGCAGCTTCCCCAAAAAGCGGGGGGGGCGGGATTCGAACCCGCCTCCCCCTGAGCCGTTCGCGGCGCCGCGGCCACCAACCGCCCCCTGCTTCGGGCGGGGGAGCCTGGAAACGGCTGCGGGGGGAGCCTGGACACAGCCGCCTGTTTACCCGCGGGTGAGTGGCAGGCCCGCCGGCCAATAGTACAGCGCAAACGGGCGGCGGGCCCGCCCCAGCCGCGCACGAGAACAATGCGTGTTTCACGGCCCCGGCGCCGCCGTTTTTTTTTTTTTTTTTTTCTTTCCCCTCCCGCCCCGCGCTCGCGCTCCCCTTTTTTTTTTTTTTGGTAAATTTTCTTTTTTTTTTTTTTTTGGTAATTTTCCCCCCTCCTCCTTATTTTTTAAGCGCCGCCAAGCCGCGCGCGGGGCCGGCCCGGGGTGCGGGGCGGGCGGGCCGGGGTGGTGGTGGTGGTCGGGGGGTGGGGGGGGGGGGTTGGGTGGGTGATGCTGCAGCTCGGCGGGATCCCGCCGCTCCATGGCGCGGCCGCCGCGTCCCTCCCGAGCTGCCCCTGAGGAGCGGAGCGGAGCGGAGCCGGGCGGCGGGCAGGGCGGCGAGCCGGCACCCCCCGCCCCAGCCCCGCACCGCCGCCATGCCCCGCGACCAGGCGGCCTGACCGCGCCGAGGTAGGACCCGGCCCCCTCCCCCGGAGCGGCCCGGCGTCGCGCCCCCCCCCCCCCCGCCCCCCTTCCCTTTCTCCTCGCTCCGGGCCCCCCTGTCCCATCCCGGGGCGGGTTTTGACCCTTTTTTAGCCGTTTTTCCCCGGTTTTTTTAGCAGTTGGAAGCCGGGACCCGGCCGCTCCCGCAGCCCCGGGGTGAGACTCGCCCCGCTCAGCCACGCAGGCGGCATTTAATGCTTAAATTTCACCCAAATAAAGCAAAAAAACCCAAATCGGTGGGATTTTTTTTTTCCCTTATTATTTTGATTTTTCTCCTCCTCTTCAGACATATATTTTTTTCATTAATCACTCCTTGGCCCCGTAGCTCCCCCCTACACCCTCCCCCGCGCTGGCAGCGGCCGGCGAGGAGCCGGGAAGGGCGGCGGAGCCGGGGCGGAGCGGAGCGGCGGCTCCCGGGGCTCCGGCAGCGCTTGAGGGGAGGTGGGGGGGTGGTGTGTGTGTGTTGGGGGGGAGGGGGGCAGAAAAACCCACTTTATTCCCCGCAGCGTTTATTATTTCTCGCTATCCCGGTACAAAACCCGACGGGCGGGGGGGGGGGGGATCGTTTCGCCGGGCTGCAAGTACAAATAGATGGGGGGGTTTGTAAATGTCGATTTTTTTTTTTTTTCCCGCTCTGCCGGGAAATAATAATAATGATTATAATGTGTTTTGTTTTCCCGAGTGGGAGCGGCACTGGGAAAAACGGGAAGGCAAAAAAAAAACCAAAAACCACCAACCCCCAGACGGCGGTTTGGAGCTTCGGGAATGGGGAGAAAGAAGAGAGAAACGGGGTTTGGGGAAGCGCTGCCGCCGCCGGAGCCTCTTCCCCGGCGGGCGCTGCCGCCCGCTCCCGCGGCGGCTTTTCGTGGGGGGGGTAAAGGAAAAGGAAAGATGAAGAAGGAGGAGAAAATAACAAAAACAAAAAAAAAAAAAGGAAAATTGAAGGTGTTTTCTTGTTCTGGCGTTGGGTTGGTTGTTTTGTTTTTTTTTTTTTTCGGGTGTTTGTTTTCCTGCGCTCCGAGCAGCAGCGCGATGCGGCTTCTCGGCGCGGTGCGGCGGGGCGCTCCCCGGCTTCGGGGGTGACACGTTTAACGCTCCCTTTACAAAAAAAAAAATCCATTTAAAAATACTTTTCATCCATTTCCCGCCCTTTAGCACAAGTTTTTCCTTGGGTTATTATTTTTTTTCCCCCTCCTTCTCCACCTCCTTCTCCCCCCACCCCCACCCCAACCCCCCCTCCCCGCCGCCGCCCCGGGTGGGTTTTTTGGGGGGTGTTTATTGGGGGTGGCTGGGGGCAGGCTGGCTCACCGCACCCCCCTTTTTCTCTCTCGCAGGCAGCGCCGAGACCGCCGCGCCGGGGCTGGCTCCCTGCACCGCGCCATGGGACGCTTGGACGCCTTATTTTTGAAAACCATCTGATTTTTTGGAGGAGGAGGAGGAGGAGGAGGGGGGGGGGGTGGGGGGCGGGAGGGGAGGGTGGGGGGGGGGGGGGAAAGGCGGTGGCGGGCACCGACAGCGATCCGGGAGCGACTCCTTGAAACCGGCGAGTGGATGATGGATGGCCGAGATTTCGGGCCCCCCCGCTCGGTGCACGGCCCCCCTCCGCTGCTCTCCGGGCTGGCCATGGAGAGCCACCGCCTGGGAGCCACTGGCCGCCTGGCCCCCGCCGCCGGTCCCATGGCCGCCGGGCTCCCCGCCGCCCTCCAGCCCGGCAAGTTCCTCGCATCGGGCATCAGCCTCCACTCCCACCCGGGTAAGGCTCCGCGGAGACCCCCTCCCCTACCCCCGCCACCCCACCCACCCTCCGACCCGCCGCGGGTCCCCGGGGCCGGCAGCCGGCGGGGCTGTAAGCGCAAAAAGCCCGGAAAACCCCCCAAAATCAGGCGATATATGGACGCTTCCAGCTTTTCCGCGTGTTTTTCCCAAGGGTTTTCTGCTTCCCGTGGCTTTGATTCGGGAAAAAAAAAAAAGGAGGGGGGGAAATAAGGGGATTGGGGGGAAAAAATAGGAGAATAGGGGGAAAAAATCGCTCGTAGCCGAGAAAAATTCTCCCTCCCCCCCGCACGGTTTTGCTGGCACCGAGGAAAATCCCCGCCGGGGCGGCTGCCTTGGGGTGTTTTGTGGAAGAAATCCGATTTTCGGGAAAGCCGGGAGCGAGGTGGATCGGCGTGCGGGAGGGGAAGGGGCTGCCGCTGCCCGACCAGGCGAAAAACCTTACCCCCTTTTAAGGGAAAAAGGGGCGAAAAGAGCGGCAGTTGGGGTTTCGCTCCGCGGCGCGGCTGGGGGTGGCGGGCGGTGCAGCCCGAGCCCAGGCGCGGTCCCTGCCAGCCCCGCACACCGCGGGGGTCGGGGATTTTGGGGTGGTTTTTCCCTCGGTGGTTATTTTTTAATCCTACAAAGGAAACTTCCATGGAGGAGCTGCTCCTTCCCTGCCCCCTCCGTGCATTTTTCCCTTTCTCGGCGTGCTCTGCCTCTCCGTTGGGGGTGAAAAAAAAAACAACCCAGCAAACCTTGAAACGGACAAGGTTTGGTTTTTTGTGTTTTTTTTTTCTTTTTTTTTCCCCAGCCAGCTTTTTATTTATTTGCTTAATTTACTTTTATTTGAGAGAGAGATTTTGATTTTTGCTCCCTTTCCCATCGCGTGGCGGGATACCGCGGGGGCCGGCAGCATCCCGCACCGCTGCCCGCTCCAGCCGCTCGCCCTGGGAGGACGCGAGGGATTTCGGACCGTTTGATTTCCCTCTCTGGCTCTAGGATTTATTATTTTTTTTTTCCTTTCTCCCTTTTTTTTTTCCCCCCTGGGCGTGGAGAGGTGACTCGGAGTTTACTTTAGGCGTTGGGAGGGTGACAGGTTTTGCAATAATAAACCTGCTTTTCTCCCAGCCGGCCGGGATGAATGACTTTCAAATTTGCAAACCTGATTGCCAACATCTGCAGAGAAGGAAGCAGCCCGAATCGAGGGAAAAAGATTTATTAGTTTTAGACTCGGTGGCAGTGCCAATTTCCCAGGTGCTGAGAGCGGAGGTGCAAAGCGAGCGGCTGGGAAGCCAAGCACATGGGCAAACACCTTTTTTCCTTCCCTTTTGCCTTTTTTTTTTCCCCTCTATTTTTTTTTTTTCTTCTGCCTATATATATTTTTTTCCCCCTCCTCCTAAAGCAGGATACGATCTCTGCAAAAACCCGTCTGGACAATCCCAACCCAAACCGAGGACGGGTTGTCGTTCCATATTTTTGTTGTTTGTTTGGTTTTTTTTTTTTTAATTGGGTGTTTTATATATTTTTATTTTATTGTTTTATTTTCTTTTATTTCAACACCCAAAGTTTCCTATTCTGGTGCTTCCCTGAAATCCCGGCAGCACGGGAAGGAGACGCCGAGCTCCAGCCTCACCGAGCCGACAGAGCTCCCAGCCGCCGTTCCCGAGCTCTCCCGCTGCGCCGCGAGCCCTTGGGCTGGGAGCGAGCCTCGCATTTGGGGCCCCGTTTGGGAGTGGGTTTTATGATCCCCCCCCTTTTGTTTTTTTTCCCCTTTAAATGTATTATTATTATTTTTATTGAAGTCTTTTGAAAATTCCCCCATCCCCACCCGCGCCTCCGCCGTGCCGGGCTCTCTCCGCGCGCTCCCCGCCCCGGCGCGATCGCTGGTGCGAGGTTGGCTTCGGCGCGGCGATTCCCAACCGGGCTGAACCGCGTTAACGAGAGACGTACAATTAACAGTCGGAACTTCGTTACGCCAGGGCAGTGGGATAGGCAGGGTTTGTTTTTTTTTTATGGCTTTAACGATATTGTTTGAAATGAGGATTGCACGGGGATTGCTTCCTGCTACGGAGGGGCCCTTTGTAGGTTGGCGGCGTTGATGTTGGCGTGTTGTTTTCTTGTTGGTGGGGTGTTTTTTGTTGGTTTGGTTTGGTTTTAGGAGGGGTTGGAAAGCAAAGGCTTGCGCAAGGGGTTAAGGAAAGTGGGCAGGAGGCGAAGCCTTTAAATAGAGCCAGTTCAAACCGATCTTTAAATACCGCTGGGCCAAAGAAAGAGGCTCTTGAATCCGGCCCAGCGTCCTCCTAAAATAAATACGCCCCTGTAAAAATAGCGCGATTGGCCATGTTTGAGGATCCAGTTATCGCCGGCACCGACTCCTTATTTTTCCCGTTGCGGCAGTCCGGGACTGAAATACGGGCGGCGCCTGGGCTGCGTCCAGTGACCCCCGGCCCCCCGGCTCCTCTCGGGGGGGTTTCTGTTCCGTGGTAGCGTTTGGGTACCGTGCGGGACACGGGGACGGGAGCCCCTTTGTTGGAAGGAGCGAGCTGGAGGCCGAGCGGGAGGTGAGCCAGCCCTCGGCTGCCATCCCGCGTCCCCTCTCGGGCCGCGTCCCTGCCCCCGAGGAGGGCAGGGGGGTTCCGGGGGGGCTGGGGAGCAGCAGGGTGCTCCCGGTGAGGGCTGGGGGAGGAAGGTGACTGCTTGCGAGGGAATTCCGGGAAGACCTTGCTTAGGGAGGCTGCTGTGATGGAGTCAGGCGGCCGAGCTCGCTCGGCCCTGCAGCCGGCGGCTCAAAATAAGGGGGGTTTTTAGTTCTGCTCCTTCCCTACCCCACCGTCCTCAGGTCCGAGCGAGTGTCCGGGTCTCTCCGCTCCATCCCAGGGCGGGGGCGTTGTTCTTGGCAGCTTCTGTGTTTTGGGGGAAGGTGGAAAAGGCTCCCTCGGACTCCGTTGCGAAGGGCTGCTCCGGGGCCGCGTCGCTGCCAGGCAGCGGGGTCTGCGTGCGAGCAGGTACCGTCCACGTGCAGGAAAGACCCTCTGAGTTTAAAATAATGATAATAAAAACCTGCTTTTTGCTGTGTACTGAGAGATCCTTTCTTGGATGGGATGTGTTTGCGGGGGGGGGGGCTGCCTGAATAAACCTGCGTTTGTGTAACAGGATGCCCAGCCTCTTCTATTAAAATATAGTTCGGAAACACTTCCCAGTGCCCGGGAAAAGGGATCCACCTGCACGAGCAGAGCTGACTTTGTGTTAAATCCAGCTCCAGAGCTGAAAGGAAAGCGGTCGGGGGGGGGGGAGAGATTTTTGGTTTGCTTGCTTGCCTACTTCCACATTAGCATGTGCATTCAAATGCAGGGATTTATTGGAAACCATCTCTGATTCCAGGCCTGCTGTGCTCAGGGAGAAGTTTTCCAGACGGCTGGGCCAGGTAGAAGCATGGGGGGGGGAAAAAAGGGGAAAAAAATAACCCTCCCTCCCCCCAGGATAGCTTTGCTGTGCCAGCAAAATCCCACTGTAGCCATCCTTATAATGGCAAAATTGTGCTTCTGCTGAGCCCGCAGATTTCGCAGAGGAGGCTTTGCCGTCGGCAGTGCCAGCAGAAGCACAATTCCCTCATCTAAACTGCATCCCTGACTAAAATCGCTCCGCTGAGCGGAGACACCGGGATAGCAGGGACCGAGCCGCGCCCCGTTCCTCCCCGTAGCTCGGTTGGGGAGCGGGGGCGCTCCCGGACACGCGGTGGGATATTGGCTGTTGGGGCTTTGGCTTTTTTTTTTTGGGTCACGTTTTGATGCTGCGAGGGAAATACCATCGGTGTTTAATGGCCCTTGAAATCGCGGTTCCCCCTCCCTGCTCGCCCAGGGGGGTGGTGCGAGGGGGCTGTGCGTGTGGGGCTCCCCTTGGAACACGGGAGGAATGTGGACCGGCCGGAGACCTGCCTGGGGAGCTGCTTCTCCTCCCCTGGAAGGAGGTGCTGTTGGAGATGCGTCTCCAGAGCAGAGCGTGCTTGTGCGGGGAGGGCTCGGCGGGGTGGTGCTGGGCTGGGGTGTCGTGCTCGGACCCGTCGCGCTCTCCCCTTCCCACCCGGCATCCCCGGGAGCGCTCGGCCACAGGGTGATGCTCCCGTGGGCCTGCGGCCAACCGAGCAAGGCAGGAGCGGTCTCTTGGTTGTGCACTGGGGATGATGTGGGGGGGCTCCTGCCTTTTTGGGGGTCTCCCATCGCGCTCCTGGGGTGCTGGGGACGCTTTTCGCTGATGTCCTGGTGGTTTCCCCGAGGTCCCTTATGATGGGGTGGGTTGTGGCGTGGCATCTCCTTTGGGGAGGGGTGGGAAGGACTGTCCACCCTGTCCTCCCGCCCCTGTCGAAGTTCCCATCCCGTGGTGGTTAGGGATGCTGGGCTGGGGCTGCGGACGAGACCCCGAGGGCTGGTGTGGTGACGTAAACTTGCTCAGAGCAAGGTCCTGCGGGCTGCGCCGCTGTGTCAGGGCTTCTAATCCCTTCCCCAGCCGAAGGGGCCGGGAAGGCCCTGCCTGCGATGCACCGCGCTATCAAAGATGTGCTTTCGTAGCATGGATTCTAGCAGCCCTTCTCCCAGCCTTGCCCCCCCCCCCCATCACCGGGTCTCCTCGGGGTGGGGTTGGACAATCACCAGTCCGAGCCCCGACCGATGGTGTGCCAGTGAAAATTTGATCCGGAGGATGCGCCGGTGCTAGAAATCCTAGCCCGGGGTGGCATGGGGCACCGGGCAGGTCCCCGGCGTTGGGGACAGGCTCTTTCCCGGCACAGCAGCTGCTGGAGAAATGGAAATCGCCGGGAATTAGTCTCGCTGCAGACGTCGTTAGCAGAGCAGGGCTTTCGTAAGGGAAATTTTAGATCTCCTTCCTTGGGTAACCCAGGGTAAAGCTGAAATTAGTTTATAATTATATAGTAAATAACCCCCCGTCTTGTCGTTTCACCATCTCGTGATGAATATGGAAATGAACATTGTTAAGGGGAATTAACGTCCTGACGGCAGCGACCAGGGTGTCGGATCCCCTCCCTTAGCCGGGGTTAGCACCCGACGAGTCGAAACAAGGCCCCGTGTGTTTTCGGCGTGTACTAAACTGGTCCAGTTAAAGCTTGGGGCGGGAGGTGCTGCGGGGAAATCGGGGCCAGCCCGGCATGTGCTGACACGAAAGCCGCCTTGCCGGGACGAGGAGATGTTGGTCTGGGTTGGGTAACGCGATCCAGCGTCGCCTGCTCGAGGTGCCGAGGACAAGGGAGTGCTTTGTTCTGCTTCGCTGCTGAAACGGAGAGCACCCTGGCCCTGAACCGACCCCAAAACGCAGGTGGGGTTGGGGAAGAAGGGGAGCCAAGGCCGGGGCGAGGGAGCAGGACTGCATGCAGTTCCGGCAGCCCCTCGCTGGCTTTTCCAGCGGGGATGCTCTTGGAAACAGCAAATTTTGGCAGAGGAGTGTGGCTGCTCTCCTTGGCCGTGAGGATTTGGGGGTTTCCTTCTCCCCACGTGACCTCCCAGCCCGGTGTTTCTGGTGTCGCTCGGGGATGGCACAGCTGGATATCTGCAGGAATGGCATCGCACCCACCGGCTGGGGAGAAACGCCTTCTCTCTCAGCTGTGGCTTTGCTCGTCGCTCGCGTCTCCCCAGCTCTCAAACACCGAGGGGACGGCAGCCTCGCAAACCCCTTACGCCGTCCCCGGCCGCGCTGGCGGGGCAGGACGGGGCGGCAGGAGCCCCGCCGTACGGCAGCACCGCGGCCGTGGGAGTTGGGCTCCGTCCCCACGCAGCGAGGATCAGCTGTTGGGTGCACAGTAACGCTCCGGTGTTCCTCTCCAGCTGTTGTCGCTGACGGTTATGGGAAGCGAAAGGTCGTTGAGAGTTTGGTACCTCTAAATCAGGGAGGTGATGGGCAGAAAGGAGGGGGTGAGGGCGAGCTCGGTGTAGCTGGGGCTGGGTTTTGTTTAAATCCAGCGAGACTTGAAATAGTGGTAGAAGGATTGAAGTGACCTTGGGAATAAATTTTATTGCCAGCGTAGCAGTGGCCAAAGAGCCATTTTGAAGGAGCTGGATGCAGGCAGGCAAGCTGAACATGGTGGGCTCGGAGCAAGGGAAGGAGCGACGCGGTGCGTTCGGGGGAGAACGTGCCTTTTTTGGGGGAATTACTGAGATTTGAAGGCACTCGGCCCTGTCTCTCTGGATCTGTATCCCCAGCAACTTCTGCAAAGGTCGCTCGCGCTTCTGCCGCCATCCATCTTACCCCGCCGCGCTGCTGCGAGCAAAGATGCCTTTTCGTGTTTGATGGTTAGATCTATCGCCCGTGCTTCCCTTTCTGCCCCCGATCCCTTCGCAGCAGAATTCCCCGGGGCTTGAATATACTTTTGATACATCTGGTTTAATTGCTTTTAATTAAAAAAGATTAAAAAAAAGTATCTGAAATGGCCGGCGCGCTTGGGAGGAAGGGTTTGGAAGGGATGCGGCTCTGTGCTGCTGGCAGGCGGTGCCGGCTGGATGAAACGGCCCCCGCGTTATCCCCGTGCGGTGTGTGGTTCGGGGGGATTTGTGTCCCGATCTGCCTGGGTGGGGAGGCATTCCGCACGCCGTGCCGCGCGCCAGCCGGGCGGATGATGCCGCGGCCGGTAAAGGTGGGGGCAGGTGAGTCAGGATGGGTGCGGGCACCTTCCCCAGGGGCAGGTGGGAGCCCAGCACGCCTTTCCCCGGGCTCACCGTGGCACACCGCCGGCTCCCGGCAGCGTGCCGGGGTTTCCCTTCGCAATCCCGGCGCTACAGCGGGGCTTTCTCCCTAATGAGATTAACGACACAAAGCGGCGATTCTTCTGCTGCTTTTAATGGATGTTGGGGGTTTGTGTGGGATCGGAAATTCCTGCTTTCTTCAGATGAGTCCTCCCTGTGACTATTTTGTGGACAGATCTTCCTTTCCTCGGCTTCAGGGCTGGCATTCGTATCAGCACAAGCGTTTTAGGCTTTCCCCTCCTTCCCAGCCCCAGCCATGGTGAGTTTTATCTTTCCTCCTCTCAAATCTCCCCGTCCACCCAAGCCGTTTCCGTTTTGCCGAGGACACGAAAGCTCAGTGGCTTTCCCTGGCCAGGCTAAACGCAGCTGGGAGGAAGGAGAAATGCAAAAGTCGCTCTTGAATCGTTCTTGCAGGCGCTCCTTGGTCTCCCTGGTTGAGATGTGCAAACACGTACGCGTGTGCCTGCGTACACATACGTGGGGCATCCATCCGGTGCTTCACCTGACGGGGGGCTGGCTGTCCCTGCCTGGCGACATCGGGGCCAGGTTGGCAATTTGTCAAGAGCCCCAAGGGCTGTGCTTCAGTTTGAATACGGATTTGCATAATTCATCGGGAATTCAACCTCACCGCCATAATATTTGCTCCTGCGTTTATCTGCCGTTATCGGCAGCGGGGAGGTGCGTGGTTTTGGGCGTTTGCCGGCCGCAGAGACCCCTTCGCTTCGCAGTTGGGTGCGTTTCTGGGGCAGAAAAGGTGGTGCGGGCTGATGGTCAGGAGGATGTGGGGAGGGCAGGAGCCTCTGGAAGGAAACGGCTGAATGTGGGCTCGGGAGGAGAGGCTGGGGCACAAGCTGAGCTTTTGAGCCTGGTTTCCTAAGGAAAAGAGGCTTATGGGATTGTGGTCCATCTGTGGATCTCTTCCTTCCACCCCCAGATGTCTGCAGCCCGTTGCTGAATTTCTCCCGGGGTGGTTTTGGTCCCTGCAGATGCCGTGGAGGTCAGTGCTGGGCTCTGGGAGAGGGATGCATTCACCCCTGTGGCACACGGAGCAACACATGCTGGCGTCTCCGGCTTCACCTTGCGCCGTATCCAGGCAGGAGTCGTGAAGCTGGAGCTGATGGTTGGGTCATCGGTGATGTCCTCGCTCCATCGCTGGGGTGTTTCTCGGAGCCGGGACCTCTGTCTTGTGCAGTGGTTGTCCGCCGCTTGCTGAGCGTGGACGTGTTGGCGTTGCAGCGCTGAGGTCCGATAGGCATGCTGAGCTGCTTCGTGCCTCAGTTTCCCCTCAGCAAGGCATCCTGAGAGACACTGAGCCACAGCAGCTGCTCTGCAAACAAGAAGGTTTAAAACAGGCAGCGACAGAGGCCTCGTCTCCCCGGGCTTTGAGTCATCCCGGCTCGTGCTGACTGCGCCTGGCAGGGCCTGGGAGGCAAAACAAACCCGCATCCAGCTGCTGCCTCCCCGCCAGATGTTGGCGCTGGGGTGGCTGGTTGGGTTTCGGCAGCAGAGCAGATTGAGCTGCTCTGGGGGGATACCACCTCTCTGGTGGCCCTGATGAAGCCGGTGGCTTCTCCCCCAGCTTGGGGACTTGCAGTCGGGCCACCTGGTTTCGGGAAGAAGGCGGTGAGCGGCCCCGCTCTGGCACGGTGCGGGCTGGGGGCAGGAGGACAGGTGGGGGTGAACCCGGGGCGACCCCCCACCCCGTGCAGAGGGGAGGCAGCTGGGGCAGTGGGCGGCCACGGCCGGCGATGGGATGGAAGAGGAGAGGGCAGGTGGCATTTACCTTTTGGCGTGTGGCCGCGGAGCTGGCCACTGCCCATCGCTGCCCATCACGCGGCCGTGTTTAATTTCTCAATGGGAGGGCAGGGAGATAATGCTGCACGGTCCCATTTAACCTGCTGCTGACCTGGTCTTAAGTCATTGCGGCTGAAAATAGAGCGTGTTCCCTCCAGGGCACGGCTAATGGTGCTGGGAAAGCTGGGATCGCTCTTTGAAGGCTGATTTAATTGGTGCTGGCAGGCACTCGGTGCAGGTGATGTGGGGACCGGCACCCCCTGTGCCATCCCACAGTAACCTTCCCCCACCGAGCGCCTGTAGCTCTGGCAGTGAAGGGTAACGAGCTCTTTCCTAACGAAGGCCCGGGCCAGCGGCACGGAGCCGGTGCGTGGGTGTCACTGGGTTAATTGCAGGGCTCAGCCGTGGGGGGAGCGTGGGGGTCGCTTGTTTGCATCGCATCTTCTGCACCCAGTTTGGGGGATTTAAAGAATATGCATCAATGGAAAACCCAGCGTGGGTTAAATTTCAGTGCTTAGGAGGGAGGGAGAACCCCTGCAACGGGAGCGTGCACCCAGTGCTCCCAGTGCCGGGAGCAGAGCCAGCCCCGGGGCCCCTGGCCTGGCCACCGGAGCCTGGAAGGTCTTCACCGCGGTGAAGAATGAACCAGAGCAAAGACATTTTGATGCTGCCCTAGAAAAATCAGGGGAGGAGAGCGAGACTCCAGTTTAGCAGCCAGGTTCTGCATTCCTGGGGATTCTGCTCATCAGGTTGAGAGTTAAAATTGTTGTGTGTTTTTTTTAATTTCCATACAGTAAGCGAGGAGCAGAAGACCCCGCCGGGTCGCTCCCTGCGGTTTAAAGCTGGGCGGTTGTGTAGGGAGAGCCTGGCGGTTTTGGTGGACCCGCCCGTTGGGGTGTCAGGTTTAATTATGCCAGTGGAAAAGGAGGAACATCTGACGTGGGGGTGGATTTCAGGCTGGGGACGCAGAGGAGAAACTTCTGCTGTAGCAGGTGCCAGTGACTCGGCAGCGTTGACACTGGTTTGAACGTCGGGGGGGACGTGGGACCGGGTCGGTGCTTCCCAGACTGTGTGTGCAGACCGACTGCGCATCGTGCCGAGGGGATGGCTTCCGTCCTGGCCCCTCCAGCGGGAGGAAGTGGTGGAGTCACCATCCCTGGAGGGGTTCAAGGAACGTGTAGCCATGGCGCTGGAGGAGATGGTCCAGTGGGTACGGTAGTGCTGGGCTGACGGCTGGACTGGATGATCCTATAGGTCTTTTCCAACCTTAGTGATGCTGTGAAAAGCCACCTTCCCTCTGCCAGAGGGATTCGTGTCCCCACCTGGGTGGCTTCCTGCTGCCTCCCCCATGAAGATGCTGTCAGCAGGGTGGTGGGTCACCTCGTGGGAGCTCTTCAGGGTGTCTCATCCGAGTCTCCTCCTGCCCTGAAGCGCTGGTGTACCTCGGATTGCTTTTGCTTTGTTGCTTGGTGGAAACTGCAGGGTGCCAGGGGCAGAGCCGGGTAGCGAGCACCGATCCCTGGAGCCCTTGCAGCTGCTTCTTCCCATTTTCTCCTCCCCCACTATCTCCAGGATGTTGGGGCTGTTCCAGCTCCCGGGTGAGGAGGAGGTAAGCGGTCGGGCTCTCAGCCTGATAGTATTTTTTCTCCGCGGAGGCAGGGGAACCCCTGCGCACAGCCCGTGCCCTTCGGCGTGCCGTGGCTGCGGGGGGTGCCCCGGCAGTGCCGTGATTCATTGCAAGGGTGGCACAGCACTAAAACGATGGCACAGCATCGTCACGGGATAACGGCTGCGGCACGGCTCCTCGGAAACCCGGCGGGAGCGTGCGGCGTTCCTGTGCTGACGCAGCTGCGAGCAGTAGTAAATATTGAGCAAGAGCCACTTAAAAACAAAGCAGCCTGGACACAGATTCCCATGTGGAATAAAATAAAATTAGAAGAAACAATAGAGAGCAGCGCCGAGCCGGGGGGAAACTCGCCTTGGCTTTTAAGGTAGTGATTTTTACGGCTGATGGAAAGCAGCGCGGCGGTGTTCGAGCCGGCAGAGGCCGGGAGCATGGACCCCCCGCCGAAGGATGCTGTCTCTGAGCTCGACGGGGCCCTTAGAAGATTAAATGGGGAGTTAAATTGATCTGGCTGTTCTGGATCCGGGGGATGAGATTGAAAGCCTTCAGGGGACGCGGGGAATCGAGGCTGTAAATTAAGGCTTTGAAGCAACTGCTGGCCCTGTGGCACGGGGCGTAGATAGGGCAGGGTCAGGTTTTGGGTCGGAGGGTGGTGGGCTGTGATGGTGTGAGTGGCTTGGGGGTGTGGGGAATGGGGAGAGGGACAGGCCCGCGCTGCGGTCCAGGCGCACCTGATCCGGGGGCTTTGGTTTCAGCCTGGCGTGTTGGAGGGCTCGTATCGCTGCCGTCTCGTGCGTGGCACAGAGTCAAGGCGGCTCGGGTGCCTCGGGTGTCACTACAGCTGCCCTGGCAGGGGGAGGAGGTGGCCAAGATTTAGCCTGTCAGCACTCCCGGCTCTCAGCTGTTTGCAGCCATAAACGTGTGCTTGAGAAATCACTGCCGCTGTGCCTCACGGCGCTGCGGCCCCCCATATCGTGGGGCAGCGATGGGGAGGTGTGTGTGGGAGGAGGGGACCCTAAAAAAGTCTGCCCTCTGAGGGGAGAGGATCAGGGGTGCAGCGATGATGGTGGGCACGGGCAGGCAGTGCTGGTCCAGCGGCCGTACCGCTGGTGGCGGGAGCGGGGGGGTCCCGTGGGGGCTGGCTGATGGCGAGTACTCGCTGTGCTTGGACTTCTCCCGGTTCCCTCCCTCTCTGCCGGGGAAAGGGGACTCAGGAGGATGTAAGCGTTTATCCAGCCGTTCGTGGCGTGAACTGGTGTCCCAGTTGGCTGCCTGCAAGGCGCTGCGAGCCGGACTGGGGAAGAAGTGACCGTGCTCCCGGCCAAGGGCGGCTGCGGCTCCTGCTGCGTGCCAGAGCCCAGCAGCCAGCAGAGACCCCGGCTGCGACGGGGCTGGAAATCTTCCTTGGGTGCCCAGAGCTGAAAACATCCCATGGAAATAAACCCAAACCTTCGCTGCTGTATTTCCCAGCCCTTGGCGGTCTGGACCAGGGGGGACACCATGGGGTCGGGCTTTTTTGGCGTGGGCCCCTCTGTGGCCACAGCCCCCTGCACAGGGCTGCGTGGTGCCAGCCTGCTTCCTGGCAACGTGTCTGTCCATCACGGCCTGGGGAGGATGGGGCGAGATGCCGGCAGTTGGAAATATGTCATAAGTGACAGAAACCCGTAACAGGCAGACGGGTCCGATCGGGGAGAGTTCCTTCACCTCTCCTGGCGTGCTGGAGGCCACTGTTCTTCCGGTGACGGGGCTGCGGCTTCTTGGGCAAAGCTGGCTCGTGCCCAGGGCTTGTCTTTGGGGTGTATTTTGCAACCGTCATCACCCCTGGCCGCCTGCTCGCCCATCCGCGCCACCGGTGCTGTCACGTGGCTGCATCCTGTTGTGTGATTCCCTTTGAGGGGACAGCAGGGACTGGAGACCCATCCCCGGCGCCTCGGGGCTGCCGGCTGGTTTTGCAGAGCTGAACCAGGAAGGTGAATTCCCTATTGAGTGATGTCTCTATGTCGCTCCCGTTTGGCCATTCGTGGGTGCCCAAGTGAGCCGTCACCGTTGCACCGGGTCGGCAGCCAGCGTGGAGGGCAGCATGGGGATGCCGTGAAGGTGCCAGCTGGGCTAGGGTGGAGCCTGGCTCCTTGGCCGAAGCCGTGTCTGTGGGGAAGATGCCTTCATCTCCAGCATGTCCCCGTCCTGCCCGGCTCTTTCACAACCCAGGCTTGGCCAAGTTCTCTGGCTGGGCTGATTTTCAGACCTGGGGACAAGCGGGGCGGAGGCAGAGACCTCGCAGGTTAAATCTCCGGGCAACCAGTGACACATGGCAGCTTGCCCTGCTGCAGCACGTTTGCCTTGCCCGCCTTCGCCTCTTTGGGCAGGCGATGTTTTCTGGTGGCTCCCTCCTCCTGGGGAGCTTTGGGCAAGCCCCGAGCGGGCTGAGCACGTGGGACCCATTTCCCTCCCGCTTCCCCCGACACGACCTCCGGCCTCCAGACGTTTGGTGTGCGGTTTGTGCGGTCGCTGGTATCTCATCTCCCCATCACTCACATCCCCTCTCGGTGGTGAGTCACCCGTACCTCTTCCCCCAGCGCTGTTTAGGAGAGCTGAGCAAAGATGAGGGAAGATGTTTTCAACTGGGCTGACACATCTGCACCCGCCAAGTTCCTCTAATAACAGCCCTTAGTGATTTATATCTCAGTTGTGCAAATCAGGTTTGTTTTACCAGCTCGTCTTGGAGCTGGGAAGGAGGGGACGGGCGTGCGGCTGCACCCACCGGAGCATCGCGGGGGGAGCCGAGCAGGGACAGCACTTTGGCTGCTGGCTCTCGCCTTTCCACAGGGTTAAGGTTGCTCGAGGGACAAACTCTGTGTCCCTTAAACACTTTTACCCTCGGAGCCAGGCTGCTTTGGGTCGTGTGTGCCCACACTGGCAAAGCACCCACGTGGGATTGGTGGTGGTGGTGCCTTTCCCAGGCGGCCAGAGGCTGTGCTGATGGGCACGCGTGTTGGCACGCGCGTTTGGCGTGGCTTGGCAGGGAAAGGGATCGCGGCCGCTCTGGGGCTGGCAGCTCTGCCTACTCGCACCTCCCTGCCTGCGCCGCGGTGCCAGCCCGACTCTGGGCGAGCAGTCGGCTGGAGGAGCGTGGCTCGGCCTGCCGAGACCTGTCGGCGTGTCCCTGGGCGAAGCGGATCTTGCAAATGCTCTGGCCCCAGGCAGATGGAGGTGGCTGTGGTTTCCCCCTTTCCCCTCCCTTTTCCCTGGCAGAAGCCCATGGTTGGGGTGAGCTGTGCGTTGCTCACTGCGGTAGAGTTTCTCCCCTTGGCATCGCTTTCTGGCGCGGACATCCAAGGAGGGAGCGACTTGCCCGTGGCTGCTTCCTGCAAATGCAGCTACTTCAGTGCGTGGAGGAGCAGCTTCGCCTCCAGGTCCTGCCCGTGGGGAGCAGGGCAGCAGGTTTTGGGCTGCGTGCGAGCCTTACGCCAGCCCGTCAGCATCGCTGCTGGAGGGCTGTATGGAGGAAAGGATGCTCTGGCAGGGCCTCCACGTTGGATTTGCATTGGGTTCATCCCCAGGAAGGCAGTGGCTCAGATCCCTATTCCGGCTCTGGTTCCTGGCAGAAAATGGGCCAGGTAAATGCAGCCTGGGCAGCTGCTTCTCTGGGCAGTTGGCAAGGGAAGAAGGTGTTGCCGGTAAACCCAAGGCTGGGCTTAAGTGACTCTCTGGCTTTGCTGCTGGTCCCCTGGGTGATGCAGGCACATCTTTGCACCTGGCCGTGCCTCAGTTTCTCCACCTGCAAAGCTTTGGGATGTGCTTTGAGTCCCTGTGTTGGGCTTACGCCTCTGTCAGGAGCAGCAGTGGGAAGGGCTGCCCAGTGTGAGCTGGCTTGGGGGCTTGGTTGGTGGCATGGGCTCAGTTCTGCTGCTGCTTCCCAGCTGGGGTGGGGACACCGGGTCCCCAACCTGCCCGCCTGAACCTGTCCTCAGCTTGGGCTGCACATGAAGCCTCGTGTTACGGCTCTGCTCCCCGCTCCAGCACAGCGGCTAGAAACGTCTGTGACGGCTCACCTTGTGCTGGGCAGCTGGAGGGGATTCCCTTCGATCGCCGTCATCCCACAGTTCCTCATGCCCTTGTTCTTCCCGACCTTCCCACTCCTCCTGCAGCCCCGGGTGGAGGCTGGGTCCCTGTGGTGGGAGGTGATAATGCTGTTTGCGGAGGAGGCCCCAGAGCATTTGGGGCTGACCCTGCGTAGGATAAGATGCCGCAGGCAGGGAGCTGCCCCAGTAGGACCAGGAGTGTAACCGGTGCCAAAACGCCTCTTTGGGTGCAGGTGTCCCTGTGCTGGATGGTCAGGCTGGATCATGTCCCCTCCCTGGAGCCTTGCAGATGGCTTTATGTCCCTGCACTGTGCACAAATGGGGACATGCCATGAGCATCTGCATGTGGGATGTGTCTCGCTGCGATCCCTGTGCTGGTGCTTTTGCTTGCTGGAGCGGCTGCAGCTGGGATTGAGGTCTGGCTGGAAGAAGGAGGGGCTCACGTGGGGATATCTGGGGCCAGGGCCATTGGGCTGGTGTGGCATGGGGTGCTCCAGGGGATTTGCCGTGCCACAAACATGTGCTCTGCCAGATGGGACTTGGGTTCCCTTGGAAATGTGTCGCTCCTGCTCCAGAAACGGTTGGCTCGTCGCCAGCCCAGCCCTGCCGGAGCAGCACAGCGGAGGTGGTGCGGGGGAGGCAGACATGCCGAGGGGTTGCTCACAGCCAACCTGGGGTACCACCCAGCACTCTCCAGCCCTGGAATAAGAAAGTGTGTTTGGAAATGCTCCAGCATGAGGGTTTTGGGGGTTACCAAGGAGAGGTGTGAATGTGTGTGCACACGCGGTGCCTTTACGGCACCCTGCGTGAGGTTAACCGGCAAGTTTTACCTGCTGGGGACGGGCTCGGCGTTGAACTTTGTGGGCACAGCAGCTCCCCCGGTCCTGCCGCTGGAGGGTTGGCGTGTGGGGGTGATGCTGCTGGGAGCTGTCGGGCGATGGATCTGGGCCAGGAGCTGCGCGGAGCACCCGCGTCGGTGAAGCACATGTGCCGGGATACAAACATGTATGCGAAAGAGATCCCGGCTGTCTAAATAATGTGAAATATTGACTAGCTCTCGCAGATGGTGCTCCACGTGCAGCTCTGGGGACTGAACTTCTGTCTCCCGTTGGGTTTCGGTGTGATGTTGTTTTGATGTGGTTGAATGCTGGACTCTTGACAAACCCCTTGCCTGGTTGCTTTCAGTGGAATTGCTGTATTTTGGGGAAGTTTGTTGCTAATGGGGTGTGAGGGGAAGGGAGGAGGGTTGCAGAGGGTTTGACTGGCTCCTTCATCCTTTCCTAGTGTCTTTTAATCGGTTTTTAAATGATGGCACCGACAGGGAAGCTGGTTCTCGCAGAGCGTTGGGGTTTGTAGTGTTGCGCGGGTGCCGTTTGGTGGCAGCGTTGCAGAGGAATTGCTGCCCGTAGCCAAGAGCCTGTGTTATTACCACTGTTAGGGTGATTGCATTCGCCGATGAAATGCTGCTGCTCGTTATATGCATGAGGACGTTGCTGGGGGGCCCGCTCTCGGACGAGCCCCCAGCATCCAGGACATAATCCAGACCGCTGGCAGCTGGGCCTTGGGGAAACTCTGCCTTTGTATCAGCCTGTGAGTAGGCAGCAGGTTTTCTCCTCTGTTTTGCCTTCCTTGGGGGTAAGATGCTGGGTTTGGGCACATGAAACTGTGCATGAGCTGCTGGGGAGGGAGGATCCTGTGATGCTCTCCCCAAAGTCCGTGCCCGGCGCTGGGCAGCTGCAGCGGGGACGGGCTGTGTTGGCAAAGCCGTGCTGGCAAGAGGGTGTTACCGCTGCTCGGGAAGTGTCTTGGGGAGTGCCCTCACCCACAGGTCGCTGTACTTGTGATAAAACAGCTTATCAGCCAGCTGCTTTGGTGGCTTAGCCTGCAGATTTCAGGCTCTGCTCAGAAAGCAGCACGATCCGTTTGCAGCCTGCACAGAGGGGCAAGGGGCGAGCTGGGGGACCCACAGTGGGGTCAGTCCCTGCGGCGGGGGCCCCGGGCACTGCTCCCCGCTGTGGGCTGCGCGCGGTGTGCCTCGCCGCACGCGTCCTCGCAGCCGCCGCTCCTGGCGCGCGAGGGACCGACAGCCACAACAGTCTGTGCTCCTGCGGGGCTCGTTCCAAGGCAGCGTGCTGCTTGGGCTGAAACGTGTTTCCCTCTTCTGTTTCCCGTTTTCCGCAGGCTTTTCCCATCTGCCTAATGGGCTCTACCCGTCGTACATTCCCCTGAGCCACCTCGAGCCCCCCAGTGCTGGCAGTCCTCTCCTGGCCCAGCTGGGTCAGCACAGCCTCTTTGAATCACAAAAAGGTGAGTTGGGGTCCCCGCGCACCCTTCCCCTTCGGCTTGCTTGGCTGCTGGGATGCTGAGAGGGGAGAGCAGGAACCCCCTTGGGTTATCATCCAGGGATGTCTCAGCAATACCAAGGTTTGGGATGTGGCTGTGCTGTAGGGAACCTGGCTACGGCGCTCCTTGAAGCCCCAACTTGCTGCTGCATCGCCAGTCTCGGTGTGTATGCATCAGAGACAGGGCTGTCCTGCGTCCCCGCCTGGGCCGTGTGGAGGTACCTGCCAGGTCTCCTCTGCTCTGGTCTGTTGTGGTGATGTCTGAGACATCCTTGGAACCCGTTCCTTCTCGTTTGCCACCTCTTGTCTGTCTCTGCGTAGGACTGAAGGGGTTGGAGGCCCGTGGTGATTCTCTTTGCTTTTGCTCCGCAGATGGGTTCTACCTGTCCGGCCACGCAGGCCAGTCCACTTTGCACCCGCAGCCTCCCCTCTCAAGGACCGCGGGCAGCCACACGCCGAGCACTCTGCTCCGGGAGAAGGACCTTGGGCAGCTGCACAAGAGCTCGAAAGAAGGCCTGAAAGACCCCGGCGGGAAGGAGCGGGCATGCCGGAGCGATCTGTCCCTGCCCTTTGCCAAGAAGGAGGGCAAGCCCAAAGAGGAGCCCCGGCCCCGCAGCGTGGTAGACCTCACACAGGACACCAAGCCCGACAGCGACCGGAAAGTGAGCGTGGTGGAGAAGGCGGTGAAGGTCGGCGAGCGTCTCTCGCCGTTTCTGGCCGAGCACATGCCAAATCGGGGCGCAGGCGGCGGGGAACCCAAGTCCAAGAACCCGCTGCAGAGCTCTTCCCTCAGCAACTGCAACGGCGGCGGGGACCCCATGCTGAAGGTCCTGGGTGCCGAACAGGACCGCTGTGCCAAGGATCCCGCTCGGCACGATGAGAACATGAGGCCTTCTGCGCACGCCCATGCCGAGCGGCTGAAGCGGGGGGAGCCTCTCCTGCCCTCCGTGGGCGCTTTGCACGTCTCCTGCAGCTGCCCGTCCCCGCACCCCTCGCAGCCGGGGAAGATGACGCCGGCCACGACATTCCCTCCGCAGCCCGTCCATTCCAGCATGTACACCATCTTCCCGCCAGCCAAGGAGCTGGGGAGGGAGCACAAAGTCATCGCCCCCACCTTTGTGCCTTCGGTCGAAGCCTACGACGAGAGGAGCGGGCCCATCCAAATCGCCTCCCAGGCCCGGGACAACAAGGCAAAGGACAAGGACCTTGGCAAGGTGGGAGTGCTGCAGTCGCCCACGGAGCGGTGCCTCACGGACACATCCCGCACGCTCTTGTCCCAGGAATTTTCTTGCCACAGCGATGCCAAAAGGATGGAGGCTCTGCGGGAGAAGGGCTCGGTGATCAGGGCGAACTCCATGGCACTGAAAAGACAGGTCACTTCGGAGCCCTTCCTCAACCGGCCGGGGCTGGGCTCTCCGGAGAGCAGGGAATTCCTGGCCTCCAAGGACTTGCTGAAGCCGAGTCCGGAGGCAGAGCATCGCTCCTGCGAGCGGGATCGCTTCCAGCGATCCAGCTCTAAAGAAGCGGCGAAGGTCTACGGCACTTTGGACTCCTCCCGGCAGCACCTGGACCACAGTCAGCTGAAACCGCCCGAGCAGAAGTGGAAGCCCTTTGAGATGGGCAACTTTGCCACCACGCAGATGGCGGTGCTGGCCGCGCAGCACAACCACGTCACCCGGGCGGAGGAGGAGGCGAAGAAGGTCTACCTTGACCCCAGCGGCTTGCCACGGTCCTCGGTGGTGGGCTCGCGGGGCGCTGCGGACGTCCTCCACCCGCCGTCCCACGGGGAAGGGTCGGCCATGCAGAGCCTCATCAAGTACAGCGGCAGCTTTGCCAAGGAGACTGCGTCCCGGCAGAGCTGTGGCAAGAAGAGCCCCTTCGGCGGTTTGGGCAACATGAAGTTGGACTCTTCGCAGCTCGGTGCCTCCAAAGTGCAGCAGCTGCTGTCGCAGCAGCCAGCGAAGCAGCTGAAGAGGGACCCTGAGAGACCCGAGAGCGCCAAATCCTTCGGCCGCGAGAGCATCGGCTCCCAGGGCGAGGTGGAGGTGAGGCACTTGCCTGTTGGCATCGCCGTGGCCGTGGCCCGGCAGAAGGACAACAGCAGCAGCAGCAAGCTGGGGCCCAGCTTGGCGGACCGGGATCGCTCGCTGTCTCTCAGCAGCATCAAAGGTGGGTTCCCCAGACCTGTCATGGGAGTTCCCTATGGGATCTGTTCCCCGGGAAGAGCAGCCACCCAGTGCAGGCTGCGTGGCATGAGCTGAGTTTGGCGTCCTCAGCACTCTTCGCCTGCAGTTCCTGGCCAAGGAGCACGGTGAAGGCCACAGCAGGGAGCAGGACTCCCCGTGCAGGAGGGCATCCCCTTTCCCCGTGCCATACCCTGACAGCCCTTCTCCACGTGTTTGATCCCCGTTAGTGAAGAGAGTGACAGAGAAACCCCTTAATCCACCTCTGTGCTGGTGTTTTATTCTTGTGGTTTTGATGTCAGCCATGGTGCTGGCAGGAGGGGATGGCTCCGGCGAGCGTTTTGGTGCTCTGCTTGGCTTGTGCAGCAGGGTAACACTTGAGGGCTGCCCAGGGCCGGGAGAGCTCGGCTCTGGCATGCCAAGGGGTGATGCCAAAGCGATGCCAGTGAGCAGTGACTGAGTTTCCATTTTTAGTCTTTGCTTTTCCCATTTTCCTGCCTTCGTCCCCCTTTCCCAAACCTCAGCAGCAACCTCAGGCGGTTTCTCTCAGCCGGCAACCCCTCTCCCCATTCCCATCACCTCTCGTCGCCCTCCCCACGGCTGGGCGGGAGCCGACCGAGGACCTCGTGGGCAGCACAGGGAGCTGTTTGTTCAGCCGTTCAATCGTCCCAGACCCTCCCAGCTTGCGTTAAATGTAATTTACTGAGCCGAACTAAAAGGCTGCAAACAAGGGTTGAATTCTGGCAGGCCTCCGGGTTCGTTGCTAAGTGATGCAGTTGGCTTTCAGACAGAAAACAAGACTGCTTTTCTCCTCCTCTCGCCCCCCAAATGCTGCCCCCCCTTTGTGTGCCAGGAGATATTCGTCTAATAACATTAGCTTGCTTGCGCTGAGTGGACGGTGCTTGAATGTTTAGACCTTTTAAGAAGGAGAAAGCAGGCTTTAGTTGGCTAATCTGTAGTATTTGGCAAGTAAAATGCAAGTATTTAGTGCTGGGCATTGGTTGTCAAGGAAACGGACCTAAGCCTTTCCTCCGCGCATAACGGATTGAATTTTTCTCTGCGGTCCGTGCGTCATGTTCATATATATAGACAGAATGATCATTCACTGTCCGGACAATCATCGGTCTGTACAGAAAAGGGACCGTCCTGTCGGCGGGGTGGGGGCTAGGCGGGAATTAGACGAATAAGAAAGTGTGTGTGTGTTTGGATGGGGGATGAGAAAAAGGGGATAAACCCGTCTATAAATAACGGAGCGCAAGGAATGGAGGTGGGAGAGGGGGGAGCAGAGGTGAAATAACAAAATAATATGTTTCTAATAAAAGGTTGGTGGGGAGAGAAGGGGTTCAGCTCACCTTGTGCCCAGGAGGGGAGCGAGGCTGTGAGTTAACCAAGGGCTCGCTCCATACTGAAGAGGCAATTGGACGTTGACTGGGGAGGATAAATAGGAGAAGGGGGTCCAAGGGGGAAAACCCCAGACTTAGGGGGTGGGAGGGAATTTGTGTGCGAGTGGGGATGCTGGTGGAGAGTCAGGGAGGGATGCTGGGGCTCCGCAGGGGTTTGCAAGCCCATATGCCTCCCGCCGTGGAGCCCCGAGCAACTGCACAGGGCATCGCTCAGCGGGTCGAGGAGGGGCTGGCTGGGGACAGCCACTGCACACGCCGTCCTGGCAGGCTGCGAGGGAAAAGTGGTGACCCTGGGAAGTCCTTCGGGAGGGAGAGGTGTGTGCCAGGTTTTCAAGCATCTTTGCTTTCTGCCTGAAGCCCATGGAAGGAGCCTTGGGGAGAGGGGCCGGGAGAGATGTCGTCTTGTTCCTGGATTCCTTCTGACAGTAAAGACTGAGGGAATTGGAGACTTGACAGCAAAAAAACCCACGGGCTGTCCAGGTTTGTGGAAATACACAGCGGAGCCCTCCTTGAAAAGACTGCCTGTCAGCAGAACAGACTTGATGTTCCGAGATGCTTTCCCATGTGCCAAACCTTATCCAGACGGGAGAGCGAGGACCCTGGGAAGGGCTGCCGGGAGCCAGGGCGCAGCCGTGCGAGGCCGTGTTGTGCCGCAGAGCATCGCCCGGGCAGGGGATGTGCTGGCAGGGTGCCCTGAGAGCTGGGGGAAGCAAACACCTTTCTCCTGGCCCCGTTGGAGTGGCTAGCAGCCCGCTGCAAGCAGGGCTGGGATTTAGGAGCGGGTCATAGCACCAAAGCCTAATGTGGACAGGGGATTATGGAGAAAACGCCTATGTGAGAAGGAAGGTAGGGAAGAAATGGGGGAAAATCAAGCCTAAAATCAGGGAGCTGAGGTGAAAACCTTGGATAAAATAAGGTAGGAGTGGCCCCAGTACCTGGTCCTTGCAGGGCCAGCGAGGAGCTGCTGTTCACTCCTGCGAAGGTGCTTCCCAACCTCTCACAGACGCGGCTGCTGCCGTGCGAGACTGGATTTGCAAGGGCTGTTCTGATTCTGGATGAGCCGTTTCTCGAGCCAAACATCCAACCCCTGCTTTTTGGACTCTTGCCTTCATCTGCCATATGTGCCCTTGCCTGGCCAGACCCTTTCTTGTTGTGTGGCTCGGAGGGCGGTGCAGATTCCCGTGAAGGGGTTGAATTACAGAGCGGAGCATGCTGGGCTTGTGAGGGTCCGTAGTGTTGGTTCTGCCAGTTGCAGAAGGACAGGGCTTCAGAGCCTACCCTGTGGTCCCAGACTGCTTTGCCAGAACAGAAGGAGCAGAGATAAGGTCCCCCCTGCGGCGAGATGTGCTACGCAGGACTGTGATTTGATGCAGGGGTTTAGCTGGGCCTCGTCTCCTTCTGAGATGGGAAATCTGCCACTGTCCTTCAGCAAAACGGCCTCGTCGGTCCTGCTGCTCCCAGGCTGGTGGCTGGCCTGTCCTGGGGGACCGGCCTGACCTGGTGAGTGCGTCCCTTGATGGCTTGAAGACACGGGTCTCAAACCCCATGCAGCTGGGTGCTGCTAGGAGCCGCCTTAGTGAGAATGTCTTGGTCACATAGAGAGCCTTGCCGTGTTCTTTAGGGCTTGAACCTGGTACAGTCCTGGGGACAGAGGCGTTTGGGTGTGCTGGCTTACTGCCTCCCCATGCCCAGAGGAGCGGGGACGGCTTTTCCCAGTCTGTTCTCTGTCTCTGATGGTGCTGGGTTGTTTCTCAGGGCACGGACGCTCAGAAGATGATTGCGGGGATGAGAGGAACCGCCACCGGGACAGCCACCTCCTGGCAGGCCGCTTGGAGCGGGATCAGGAGAAGCTGCTCAGGTGAGGGATGGAGGTGGACAGGCTCTCCTGCTGCAGTGCCACAAACCGTGCTTGGGGACAGCCTGTCTGGAGGGGGGACAGCCTGTCTGGAGGGGGGACAGGGTTGCATCCGTCGTGGTGAAGCTGCTGGCACCTGCCTCGCTGGTGTGGAGAGGAGTGCTGAGTGGGGTGCCGTGGGGTTACGGGCAAATCCTGAGTCCGCAGCACAACAATCCTAATAGACTGCTGCAAATCCATGCCTGCTCCAAAGAGATGGGATGTTTTATTCTGTCTGTTGTTAACCATCTCCGTCACGGCTCTCCTTGAGCGTCTGACCGTAGTTTGCAAACACTGGCTCGGCAGACTGGTCCATGCCCCTGGGCTCCTCCAGCCAAGCAGTAACCTGTGGCACGTGGACCCTCTCTCACTCTCTCTCTTGCCTCCCCCATGACCAGAGAGAGCAAGGAGCTGGCAGATTTTGCCCGAATACACCCCTCCGGCTGCGCCACAAACGGTTTGAACTCCAACCTCATGGTGACGGGAGGCCCAGCCTTGACGGGCTCCGGGCGCTGGTCTGCAGACCCGGCTTCGCACTTGGCAGCCCACCCCTGGCTCCCCAGGACGGGGAGCCCCTCCATGTGGCTGGCCGGCCATCCCTACGGTGAGTGCCCTGGGAGGGAGCGATGTGTCCATGGCGTGTTCACACCTATGCGGTCCAGGGAGAGGTGTTGCTAAGTGCCCAGTGAGGCTGCTCTCTGATGGCAGGGGAGAGGGAAGGAGGTATTTTGGAGCAGTCAAACGGTACATGACTTCTCGTGTGGGTAGGAGCTGCCAGCATCCCCTGAGTTGTGACTGTGGTATGTCTTTTTCCAGGACTTGGTCACCCTTCCCTGCACCAGGGCATGACTCCAGGCTTCCCCCCTGCCATGGGGGGAGCTCTCCCTTCCGCCTACCAGTTTGCCAGAGACCCACAGTCGGGGCAGCTTGTCGTGATCCCCAGCGAGCACTTGCCACACTTCGGTAAGGATGTGGGCACGTCCCTGAGGACCCTGCTTCGACAGCTGGGGAGGAAACAGGCTTTGGAGTGGGCTAGATAGGGGCGTATGTGCCCCTGGGGACCAGCAGCCACAGCTCTAAGGGGGGTGTGAGCTGGCCTCTTAGGTTTGTTTTAGAGGTGGAAATGTGTGATCTTCAGCTCCTCATCCCCTGCAAGATCCTTTGGGTCTTTGGTTGGGAGAAACTACTTGTGGGCTTGGCCAGAGACAGTCAAACCAGGGGTGTGTAGGGAGCAAAGCAGGTCAGATGGCCCCAGGACCTGTGGGGTGGTGGGAGTGGGGCTGTTTAGGGAAAGACAACACCCCGTCCCCTCTCCATTTCACATGGCCCAGTGTTTGGCATCCCCCACGCCCTGGGATTGGGGTAGAGACGCTGGCCCTGCACGATCCTGAATCCTCTAGCCATCCCCGTCCTCCTGCATCCCTGACTGAATCTCTGCTCGTTCCCCAGCGGAGCTGATGGACCGGGCACCCCCACTGTGGCCCGCCATGTACCCCCCGACCAGAAGCTCGCTCCAGCACGCTCACCAGCTCCAGCTCCTCTCCCATCAGCAGCTGCTGCGGCAGCACGAGCTGTACATCCTGCAGCAGCAAGCGGCCCACGCCATGGAGCTACAGCGCAGCGCCCAGCTCGTGGTACGTGTCCAGGAGCTTCTTGCTTGGACATGAAACGAGCCTGAAGTTGGGGTGTCTGGGGGGGGAAAGCAGCTGTGCTGGTGTTGCAAACGTGTCTCAAGGGTGCGGATGCATGGAGGCATCCTGCCCTCGTCCCTGGGATATGAGGCATTCGTGCATCCTGCACGGTTGGGGCGGGTTTTGGAGGGGTTTGGTGTAGAGCTGTTGAGCAGTGCTGGCAGCGGTGCGGCTTTGATTCCTTCCCTAAGGATGTCTCTGTTTAGGTTGGGTGTTTTCATCCCTGCTCACCTCCAAACAAACCTCCTGAGCGGCTGAGAAGCAGCTGCAATGCTGGCAGCAATCGCACTGTGTCCTGGAGCCAGCTTCCATTCACCAAACAATTTTGGAAGTTGTGAGCTTTCATTTGGGTGTTTTACAGCCATTTAATTTTTATAGTGGTCATCTGGTTTTCAGCCTTCATTTTACATGTGCGCTTGCTAGGCTGGAGCCTTAGAAATAGAAATGGTTTGCTTTGGTTGTAAGTTAAAGCTGAGACACCCTTCCCGTGACTCCCAGAGCTGGGAATTTGCAAAGAAAGCTGTCACAGATCGGCGTCACCCTCCATCAGTTTGGCCTTAAAATGGTGTTGCACTGAGGAGCATGTGTTCTATTCCAGTCCATGTTTGATAAGACCGTGTTTTGGTCTTGTGTGGTGGTAGGTCTGTTGCTTTCCAGGAGCAGGTAGAGATGATGTGCTGAGTTTTGCTCTGTTCTCGTCACAGGAGAGGTTGAAGGCGAACGAGCAGCGGGCGGATATGGAAGAGAAGGTGACGAAACGAAGCCTGGACAGTGCCAAATCAGGCCTTTCCTCCTCTGCCCCGGGACTGGTGCACCGAAAACCACCTGTGCTGTCTCCCAGCACCTCCACGTCCTACACCAAGGCTGTGAGTCCACCTCCCCTCTCTCCCAGGGCCTCACCCGTGTCTGTGCTCAAAACTGAGGTGATCCAAAAGATGGAGGAGCCACCTTCGCAGCCAGCCTACTCCTACCCCGCCACCCCCAGCTCCCATCCTTCCAGCCCGCCCCCCGCCTCTCCACCCCCTGCCCCTGCCATCCCTCCAAAGGAAGAGGCGCCTGAGACTGTGGAGAAGAAAGACCTGGAGCTGGAAAAAGAGGCTGCTGGTCCATATCAGGCCTTGTACCCAGGTAAGAGTGCCCTGCTTTGGCAGATTCCCGTTGTGTTTGTGCCTGCCTCCCTTTTTCTCCTCGGCTCTTTCCTGCTTCCATCCCTTACCCTAGAGAAAACTGCAGAGCTCCTCTGAAAGGCAGCGGAGAGGCAAGGACCAGGGGTGGTGTGAGGGACTGGGATCGATGCCTGGGTCGTAGGGACACCTGAGGCTGTAGGCTGTCTTCTTCCCTTGGGATGAGCCTGGGTTGGTTCCTCCATGGCTGAAGTCTCGGTGAGGGAAGGATGCAAGAGGCAGATCTCTCTCCGGTTGCAGGAGTGTGCTGGAAAGGTGCAGAAGGGATCTCTGGGGTGCTGCTGCCTGTGGCAGCTTGGCCAGGAGAGAGCTGCCCAAAGCTCCCACTGCTTGGAAAAGGCGAGAGATGATGGAAGTGAAGGGAATCCATCTCTATGCCTGAGTGAGAGAGAAAGTGCTTTGGAGACCTGGCCATTACACAGCCTGTCCCTTCTGGTGTCTTGCAGAGATCCCCCCGGGATACCCATTCCAGTCCCTGCCTCCCTCCTTTGGAAGACACTATCCCTACCTCCTCCAGCCCACTGCAGCATCTGATGCGGATGGCCTGGCTCCTGACGTCCCGTTGCCTGCTGAAGGCTCTGAGCACATGGAGCTTTCTCCAGAGGTCAAGCCCATCCACCTGTCTCCGTCCAAAATCCTAGAGCCCATCCAAACAGCAGCAGAAGAGGAGTCCTTGGAAGAGAGGGTGAAATCAGAGGTGCAGATGGAGGAAAGCCCAGAAGGCATCTGTGAGCAGGACATGGGGACTCTGAACATCGCCACCTCTGCAGCTGTCCCCGTGCAGAACGTGGAGAGTTGCAATCTCCTGTTGCATCAAGGTGAAGCCCTGGGTGCTATGGAGCAGGACCAGGAAGACCTCCAGAGCTGCCCACCTCCTTACCAGGTTGTGGCTTGCCCTGCAGAAGCAGAGGCTCAGCCAGAGGGCGGGAGCGGAGCAGAAACCTGCTCCGTGCACATGGACTACGACACTTCGCTCGTGCATGCAGAGAACGAGCCGCCTGAGATGGACTTGACCCCCCAGCGGGAGGAGGCCTCTGTAGCCATGGATCTGCAGAGCGCTGATGTGCCCCGGGGGAGGGAGTTTCCCACCCTGCCCCCTGAGGAGGGGGAGCAGGGGCCAGAGATCCCTTCCTACACGGAAGAGTCAATCTCTTGCCAAATCCCAGCTCTGGACATCAAGCCGGGCGACCCACTGGCTGGGATGAACGCTTTGGTGGCTGCCACAGAAATGCCTCAGGCTTGTTCCTTGCTGACTACCGCCAGCATCACTCCGTCCCAGATGAAGGTGGAGGTGTCACCTGACCAGGCCTTGGAGCACTCCTTCCTCCAAGGGATCACTTTGCTGAGTGAAATTGCAGAGATGGAGCTGGAGAAAAGGAAGCAGGAAATGCAGAGTAAGTTGTGAGTGTGCAGCCTGGCCGAGCGTGGGGCAGGTTGGGTCTCATGGTGCTCCCTGTGCGGGTGGAGGAGCAGAGACATGGGTAGGATCTCTTGCAACCCCAGCCAGGCAGCGAAGAGAGCGTTGCCCCCCGTTGTGGGGGCGGCTGGTACTTTGGATGGGGTTGGAGCAGGGTTTTTGTTGCAGTAGGCTGAGCTACGTGTGGCTTTTGTACTGCTCTTCCCCTTCCAAAGGCCCTCACCGTGTCTAGACAGTTTGTGGTATGTGTAGTGGAAACGGAGCCCCGCTTGCTGAGAGCTGCCAGAGTAACACCCTTCTGGCAGGCACCGAGTCTACAGTCTGTTGGGGTTTGGCACAAGAGGCCCCAGTAGCTCCAGATGATGCTTTCCAAGAGCTTGGCAGGTCCTGAAAAGATCTCACCTTCCAGTAACTTCCTGAGGGGAGACGTGAGGGGAACTGCCAGTTGTACCATGGCTAGGTACAATGGGACACCTCAGGTGGAGGCCAAGGGTGGCTGGGAGGCTCCTTTGAGCTTCCATGGTCCAGGAGGGGACATCAGCCTCTCCTTGTGCCCGCTGGAGGAACAGTCTTGGAAGGTGAACCTCTTTCACAGCTTTTTTTTTTCCTGTCCTCAGCAGGTCCAGAGAGTTTCCCTGTCCGGCCAACGCTGGAGAGTTTGCTGGCTGCCAGCACCCACATGCTCATGGAGGTACTTTCCACCCCCTTTATGGAAAGTCTGAAAACCATCCGGCTGCCTCGAGAGCTGAATCCCAACAAGAAGTACAGCTGGATGCAGAAGAAAGATGAACCCGTAAGTAGCTCGTGGCGTGGCTGAGCCTGGAAAGCCACAGTGCGTCCACTCCCCGCTGCTTGCCCTTCCGGCCGCAGTTTGCCACCCGGCTCGTGCTGCCGCTCTGCCTTCGGCAAAGCCAGCCGGCGCTCCCCTCGCGTCCGTAGCTGTGGCGCGATTTAGCTTCCTCTCCTGTTTGTGAATCAACACCATTGATCTCAGCAGGACCCTCGGCAGCCCTGGAAGTGGTGTTTGTAATACAAACCCAGCAGGAACTCGCCTTTGGCAGAGGGGGATAAATAAAGATAGTGGCAGGAGGGTTTTTTCTTGGGTTTCCTCGTTGCTGACTCTTCCCCGTGGGAGAGGCTGACAAATTATTTTGTACCCAGCAAGTAAGTGTTCCAAGATAGGGAATGTTTTGATCTGCCTTTTTAAATACGGGAAAAGAGACTCCACGGGTGTACTTTATCCTGCAGGTTCTTTCCCAGAGTTGCTTTCCCTCAAAGCCAGTATCATCCCGTGCATAAGCCGCGGAACGCCTTTGCTTGGCTGGGTTTGCTCGGGTACCGCTCTAGGGCTGTGCGTGGTGTGGGCGAGGGTGCTCTGCTCCGCTGTAAGCATTGGAGGGTTTCCCTGCCAGGCTGCAGATCTGTGTGCGCATCTAGGTGGGGGCCTGGACACGTCCTGACCTCCCCGCCCCCTCTTGCCTCCCCACCCCAGATGTACTCCATCAAATCAGCCATCGAGAACATGGATGCGATGGAACTGGACTACAGGATGAGGCTGGCGGAGCTGCAGCGCCGGTACAAGGAGAAGCAGCGGGAGCTGGTGAAGCTGCAGCGCCGAAGGGACTCGGAGTAAGTCGCAGGCTGCTCACTCGGTCTGGTTTTTTTTTTCCAGCTGGGCACTTTCACTTTCTCTCGGTCCAGGAGAGAGAACAGCCCTCCATCCCTCCCTGTCTCCTCTCCTGGTACGGCCCGCCAGAGCTTTGCACAGCACACTCCTAGGCTATATGACACGACAGCCTGGTCACTGGTGAATGCAGCTGGGAAACTGTGTTAGAGACAACCTTGGCTTCAGCAGCTCAGTTTAGCAGTTTGGTGACAGGAGAAGGTTCTGGGTTGGCTCCCGTTCTTGCTTGCTTTCTTTTAATTTTTTTCCCTTTTTCTTCTTTTTGGATTTATTTGCTTTATTTTTGTTTTCTCCTATTTTGCTTTTTGGTTGCAAAATTTGCTTTTGCCTTTTTTTGTTTCCTTTGCTTTTTTTTTTTTTTTTTGTTGCCTTGGTTAACAGTGAAGCGTGTGGTTTTTTTAAAGGGAAAAGCATGACGAGAAAAGTAGAAGCTTGGCGAGAAGAGGCCCTGGAAGGCCCAGGAAGAGGAAACTTGGATCAAGCGCTCTGTCACCCATTAAGGAGAGAGGGAAGAGTGACAGCAAGAGTGGAAAGTAAGGCTGGAATTTGGGGAAGATGGGAAAACGGCAGGGTCGCTGCACCAGGGTCTTACTTGGGGAGAGCATCTCGGATGCAACGGGGGCTCGCCGAGGCGTTGTGTTGGCAGGCCGGTCTCTGGCAGCAGTGGTGTTGTGGAAGTGTGTGCGTTTAACATGAGTGTGTCCTTGCGGTGGGAATACGGTGCCAGCCTCCTCCCTCCCTGCTGGCAGAACGCGTGTTGGCTGTGAGTAGGACAGGCTGTTGAGCGGCGGTGAGGTGATGCGGAGCAGTCAGCTATAGGGCAGGGATCCGTAGGTGAGCTCTTGGTGTCGGGAAGAGCACGTCCTCGTGTGTTTCCAGGAGAGTGGACGGTGCAAGCGGGTGCTGTAGAGCTAATCGCAAGGGTGCTTATGTCAAAGACTGGAAGGACAGGGCTGTTCCAGGTTGTCTGCTTTGTAGGGCCTTTGGGCTGTCCTTCTGCTGTCTTCGCCTCCTCTTCCCTTAATCAATGGGAGTTGGTTTTGCCTGACCTCTCTCAAGCGTCTGGATCGTTCTCTTCTGCTTTTTCCTCTTTTGCAAGTCCAGCTGCTCTTGTTTGGATGCCTGGATCTCACCACCGTTGGCCACCTAACCATCCATAGATGGCCAAGTCTCTCCAGTGGGAAAGCATCTCCGAGCTGCCTCCCTGCGTGCTCTCTATTTGTACAAATGTCCTTTCGAGACTACAAATTAGATTCAGGTTTCCAGCTCCCACTGACCATGCGCTTCTGAAAAATCTGTCCTCTCGGTAGCTCTGTGGTTTGCCCCTCGTTTGGCCTGCCAGACGGGCTGGAGGCATCCAGAGGCGGCTGGAGTTGTGCATGTGTGCGTGCATGAGCGTGTTGCGTGTCCATGTCCCTGCGTCGCAGGAGTGGTTGAGCGGCCTGGCGTGGGAGATGGACCCTCGGCCAGCATCCAGGGCCTGAGGTGTTGGTTTAGGTGTCTGCGGAGGTCAGCGGAGAGGACGGACGGGAGGGGAAACGCCTGGAAGCTGAGGAGGCTGCCCCGGGGCAGTGGCTTGGTGGTGGTGGTGGTGGTGGTATGACCTCAGCTTAGTGTGAAGGAGGTGGCTTAGGAGCTTTTGAGGGAGGCTTCTAGAGGTCTTGAGGTGTTGGCTGAGCTCTCCATCCATCAGTTAGTTTCTGGAGACAGCTGGGGAGCAGTGAAAGAGATGCTTATAGTCTCACCTACTTTATTTTTTTTTATTATTTTTTATTTATTTACCCTCTCCTTTCCCCCCAAATCCCAAAGCGAGACCGAAAGATGCGGCTCACAAATGCCTCTGGCAGCGAGGCCAGGCTTGTAAAGCAGATTGCCTGGCCCGTGAGCGAGCCAGTCCCTGCTGCGCCCTTGTCTTTCTGTGCCACCCTGTGTGGCAGTTCCTTACCTCCTTGCTCATCCCCAGGCAACCAGAGCAAGTGTCTGGGCAGTGAGGCACCTCCCTGGGCCTCGGGAATCTCTCTCTGCACCTTCAGGGTCCATGAGAGTAGGGGTGGGAAGAGGCCTCCGGGGCCAGCTCGGCTGTGTCTGTCCTTCCCTCTGCTGCTCCATACCAAATCAGGCACTTTTCAGTGGCTGTTACTCAAGACACCAAAAGCTTCCTTGCAGAGACCACCTGGCAGGTCTCTGATTTCAGGCACCCTCATCCGTGCTGGGGGCCAGGAATGTGCAAGAAGGGCTCCTTGGCTCCCCTGCGGAAAACCTTGTCCAAACTGCTGTCACTTCACAGCGGGCCTGGCTCCCATTGAGGATCCCCGCTGTCCTAGGAGTCATTTAACCTCACTTTTGAGCTTGGTGGGGATCACAGGGAGGAAACCCCCCCCACCTTGACCCATCCTGTGCTTGGCTTGCAGACTGAGCAAGTCCTTGTTGCTCTCTGAAGACTCCGAGACTGGCGAGGGCACGAAGAAGAGGCACAAAGGGGCCCTCCCGGAGGAGGACGAGGATGTGGAGAGCAGCAGTGGCAAGATGAAAGGGAGGAATCAGAGCTGGGAGGAGCACGATGTGGCTCCCAGCTTCTCCAACGAGGTCAGTGCCCTCATGGGGAGCATGGAGCCACGGGCCGAAAGCGGATCTCTCTCCTGCTTCGCTCGTGTTGGCGTGCACTGGGTAACTCCTCCTGATCTTGGAGTGTCTCAGTTCACGTGGGTTTAGCAGCTCTTCACGAGAGGACTGTGAGCAGCGGAGGGGTGTTGGCAAAGGTGAACGTTGGCTTGTGGAGGTTGGACCTCTTTGGGGAGCAGGAGGCAAGCGCCTTCGAGCCAGCCAGGGCACTGCGGTGTTGCACTAGCTCTGAATCCAGAGCAGCGCTTGTCTTACCCCTTTGCCTGTCGAGCTGGTAGAGGGGAACGGCCTTTGTGAAGCGAGGGTGGAAAGGGAGCACGACCTCGCTGTTTTAAATGCAGGGTTTTCTTCTGCGCCTGTTGAGGCAATGAGATATTTCCTGGAGCTTTAAGCTGCTGCTGAAATCCAAAATGCACACAGGCAAAGTACTGAGTTAGAGCTGCTGTTATCTAGCTGTAGCACATGTAAATTATACTTACTTTTTTCAAGAAGCAAGAAAATACTGAAAAGGGTGTAAGAGCCCAGGCTGTGTTACAGTGATGCTGATGCTCTTGCTGAGAGGTAGTTGGGTCTTTTTGGAATCCCAGCCTCTGGAGCTGGTTGATCATGTGGAAATCTGTATTTATTTGGCTGGGGTTTTGGGTAAAGAAGATTTTTAATCCTCATGATTTAGAAAAAAGCCTGTAAAACCAATCCGAACATATCCTAAAAGCCAGAAGGTGTTGAGAAAAAAGAACTCCAAACCGTGTTGTTCTATGGACGTACTTCTTTTGGAAGAAAAATCAATTTTTCTGAGTTAATCTCATGATTTTGCAGTGCTCAGTAAGGGTAAAGCTGTGCTGTTTGCTGGCATCTTGCTCTTCTTCCTCCCTAGCACCGTGGTGGGTTCTGGCAACTGGGGCTTAAGACCATCATTTTGAGGCCTTATTAACTAGCGTGCATGAGGGACTGTTAAAATCCTAATAGCAAATAGGGCTGATAAAATCCATCAGGTCTGCCATGATACCTGCTCTGGATTCACCTCTGTCTTTTCCTTTCACCTCGGCAGTTAAAGCTCAAGAAGAAGAAGGTACCATCGGATCAGGAGCAGCTGGCCAGCAAGCTTGACAAGGCCCTGTCGCTCACAAAGCAAGACAAGCTCAAGTCCCCCTTCAAGTTTGCCGACAGCTCTGGGGGAAAGACGAAAACTAGCGGAGGTGGCAGCAGGTACCTCCCACCCCACGAGGCTCTGCCGAGCAAGGAGGAGAAGAAGAGCCTGGCCAAGAACCTGGGCCTGTCACTGAAAGCCACCAAAGAAGGTAAAAACAAAGTGGCTGCCAAAATGAAGAAGATGGAGGTGGGGTTAAAAGTCAAAAATCAGCTCAAGGTTTCCCATTCACCAGCGATATCCGAAGTTAGCAGCTACTCCTATAGTAAGTAACCCCTCATGTATCTCACGGTGTAATTTGTTGTGGGGGCTTGTGGTGGGGGTTTCTGCCCTCTTGGAAGGGATCATGGAGGTGGGTCTGGTTTTGCTCATGAAAGGGGACCTCCTCCCTGGCTAAGCAATGCTGCTGTGTCTTTGAGGTGAGCGTGAGGAGGCTGCCCAACTTGCCATCCGGGAGGCAGCCAGTGTCAGCGTGTCTCTTCCTGGCCTGTGTTGTACTGATCGTTAATGGGGAAAAACGCTTTAAAAACACCCACATCCTTGCTTTTGGTAGGAGTAGACACTCTCCATCTACCTGTCAGATGAGGACTCGTAGCCTCTGCTTCAGGAGGTGGTTAATGGTTGACTTTTGGGGTCTTTGGGGAGTTGGGTAGGAATGGGTTTAGGATTATGCCATGGAGTCAGTTGGAGAAGGCAGAGCGGGCCAGGAGACGCTCATGTTCTTAAGCATCCTCCTGCCCTTCAGTGTTGTGGCTTGGTTCCTGGCTGACTGTGCTCAGCCTTCCCATCTGTCAGTGTTCATCTCCACCCCAGCATCCCATGTACCAATGGCCATTTCTGAACCCAAAGTGCACGCGAGGCAAAGGATCCTGCAGCCGAGCAGAGCTGGGGACCCCTGCTACAGAAGGAAGAACCTGAATTGCAGATAGTGTCGGGGAGACAGGAGCACCAGGGGTAGAAGGGTCTTTAATGGTTCAGGCAGACAGTGGGGCAGAGGGACTTGGAGTTTATGGTCTGAGGCCTGATTGTGTAATTGTCTTCGCTTGCTTACGTACACGTCTTTTTCTTTGCTTGCAGCTATTTAAGTCCCATGTTAAAACCCTTACGGGGGTGTTTGTATGCATGATGAATGCATCTCTCGGTGCAACACCGATTTAGAAATTTCGCTAATGAGGAAGATGATGAGCTAGTGATTCTCCAACTGAACAAATGTTTGGCATGAAATTGGCCATTTACATAGCAAAATAGGAGCTGTTGTGTCCACTGGTCTTGAACACAGCCTTTGGCTGGTTATGCTGTACGCACCACCCAGCAGTTCTGCTCTTCAGCGTGCTTCGCTCCCAGGGGCAGATGCATGGCTTCTGAACTGGGAGCTCTGGAGCCAATGGGGAGAGGGGGCACAGGCTGTTGCTGGAGCAGAAAGCCTTGGCTCATGGCAGAGGGAGCTTCTGCAGCATCCCGGCTATTGGTACTGTGGTTTCATGGGCAAAACGTCTCTCCCAGACCTAAGGGAGCTGCTGTTGCACCCCTCTCCTCTCCAGCGAGTCTCCTGGTGTAGGAATGTGCCCCTTTGCCTCAGGAATCTCGGTGCAGGAGGATTGTTGTCACTGAGGAACTGGCTCTGAAATGGCTGAGCTTTGGTGGGTGGTTTTTCAGCTGTGTGCAGGTTCAAGGAAAGGGCTTTAGCCTGTCATTTGGTCACTCAAGCGTGATGGATCGGGGGAGGCAGGTCGAGCGTATGGCAGCACCTCCCATGACTGGTAGGCTGCTCCTGTGGAGGAGGAGAAGCGGGACTGTTGCCAAGTCCTTCTGCCTTCTAACCTCATGGTTTTCTAGCTGGAGTCCTGAAGGCCTTGGGCATAGATCCAAAGAGCGAGCTGAGCATCCTATTCCCACAGACTTCAGCAGAAGTCAGGTGCTCAAAATAATTTGTGGTTTTGGGCTTTGGGACTCCTAAACTTACTATCCCTCGTTCCTTCATCTCCCCACTGCCTGGGCTGACAGTGAAGAGCATCGGCTGCTGCTCACAGGCTGGAATGGTTGCCGCCGCAATGTCCGTAACATTGTGGAGCTGACCGTGTGTTCATGAGCCAGGAGGTGACAATTCATATGCACTTCTGTTGTGTCCAGGGCTACCACATACTTCTTGTTCCGCTCATCAGATGCTGGAGGGGACCGCTGGATAACATCTTACCGCTGTGGGGCTTGGTAGCTGCACAAAGCCACGCTTTGCAGGCTGAGGAGCGGCTTGATCCCCGCTCCGTTTCGGTGTACTTTATATTGCACGCCGCAGAGTGTCTGGGGTGGCGTGTTTGGAGTTAGGCATTTGGAGATAGACATGCTTGCTTCAGCTGCCCGTGTCAAAAACCCTCTGGGAGAGTTGGTTCACGTAGAAAATGAGATTTAGGTCAGAGTGTTGAGTATAACCATGGTTAAGACTGATTCAGGTCGACGGCCCGGTTATTGGCATTGCTGTGCCTTGGGTGGACATCTTCATAGCAGGAATGTTTACCTCGGTTTTCTGCTCCTGAAATAAAAACACTCCTTGGGCCTTGTCTTAAGGGAGAACAGGAGTTGTTTGGCCTAGGTGGAGAGTGTCTGTTTCTGACCAAAAAAAAGGAAATACCTATTCCTGTGTATTCAGCTTCCACTTGCTGAGCCTGAGACTGGCGATAGAGGGACCTGGCAGGGGTGGAAAATGGTGGTGCGTGGTCTCTTCTGCCACCACTTTCCCCTCCTAGTTCACAGCGTCTTCACAGACCAATGCACCAAAGCACTCCCCCAAAAAACCCACCCAAAAAGCCCCAAACCCCCATTCTCTGATGTAACGCTCTTCCCACCCGCTTTGACCACAGATACGGACTCGGAGGAGGAGGGATCCCTGAGGGATGAGTGGCCAGCGCAGCCCCCGTCCGCCCCCAAGCCGCGGCTGCCCGGTCTCTACAGCGTGGCGGCCAGGAAGGGCGGCCGGGGGGCCGGTGGCCCCAAGGCAGCCCCCCGCAGCACGGCGGCCGGGCGGCCGCTGAAGCCAAAGGCGGCGGCGGGCCGAAAGCAGCCCTTCTGCCTGCTGCTGCGGGAGGCCGAGGCGGGATCTTCCTTCAGCGACTCCTCGGAGGACTCGTTCGATCAAGGTTACTAGCTTATAGCAAACGCAACCCCAAACGCGCCCCTCCGCCGTGTCTGTGTGGGAGCGGGCAGGGTGGGAGACGAGGGCGAGCGAGGGGCCTGGCGGGCCGGGGTCAGCCATTTTGATGGTCGGAGCCAGGGCGGCCATCTTTGTTCTTGGCAGCGTAGCCTGCTTTATCAGCCCGACATTTATTTTTTATCCTTTTTGTACGTGTATCATTGTGATATTATTACTGGCTGGCTCTTTTAGAGCTTTTATATCAACTGGGTTTTAGTGTCCTTCTCTCCCTGCTTTCCTGTTCCCTTCCTTCCTTCAGTTTTTCCCTCACTTTCTTCCTTGCTGCCACCACCACCATTATATTATTATTATTACTATTATTATTATTTTAATTCTCATTATTTTATTTTGGCATGAGCCTTGTAGAGGTTTGGAGAGAGCTGCTTTTTTTTTCATTTGCTTTTTGTTTTCCTTTCCCCCTCCCTCTTTTTTTTTTTTACTTTTGATACCGGGATACTGTTGTGTGGCCGTGTGACTTGATGTTTGTACTGCAATTTGGTATACCAAGCTTTATTAAACATATCGAGTTCATTTTTAACTAAACCTGTGTACCTTGTCTCTCTTGCTGTGTCTCTTATCAGGCGATTAGGTTGCCGCTTCACTTCATCCTGCTCTGCATCCCCCTCCTGCTCCCACTCCCCATGAGTAGAACTGGAATTAACCTAGTCTGGGGTACTCTCTATTATTCAAATATCCCTGCTGCCTCTGTCTGGATAAAGCCTAGGCCTTCCCCAACCCCTTTAATTTAATTTTTATTTTGTTCACCCTGTTTTGTGGTGTGTTTTTTTCTTTTTCAGTTTGTTTCTTCTGTTGCTAGACTCGATGCTGGCAGATAAAACGTGGAGGCTGCACTGCTGCAGGAGGGTGCTGGGCGCTCCCCATTATTTAACAGCCAGAAACGTTTCTTTTTCACTTTCAGAAATACACGCGGCAAGGTTTTGTGCCTCTTTTTGGGTGGTAATTTTTTTCAGATGCCCAGACGTAACCCACGGTGTTCAGGGATGTGGCAATTACTGCATTAAATTTGACTCTGCAGTTTCCCTCCCTCACCCTCACCCCAATTTTTGTCTTGCAGCTTTTTTTTTTGTCAGCCTGTCATTAGTACTTCAGTGGGAAAAGAGATTACTTGAGACTTTTCCTCCAGAGACACAAGGGGTTTCTGTTTTAGAGCACACTCATTAAATAATAATCATGGGGAAAGGTCATTTTAATGAGCCCTCAGCTCCCAAAAGAAAGAAGCTCGTCTGGGCTGAATGCTAAGCAAGAGCATCCCCAGTTGTTACCATCCAGGTTACACCGCGGATCTGGATGTAGCACAGCATAAGCCTTTGAGTATTTCACGCTGCTCAGACGGCTGTTAACTGAAAACGGGGCTGGATGGTTTTGCTTTTGTTTCGTTTTTTTCTTAGTTTTTTGATGTTGCTCCATGCACCTGTTTGTTTTTCCTTCCCTCCAAACCCAACCTCCAAAGAAAGATAATTGAAGCTGAAAAAAATCAATTATCCAATACAGCAGAAAGATACAGAACACTGATTCGGTTTGATGTGGCTCTGGGCTGGACCCCACCAGTGCGTTTCAAAGAAAACTCAAAAGAGAGAAATAATGTTTCCAAAAAAAACCAAACCCCAACATCTTTAGAGAATCCGAAAAGTCCTGGGGATAGTGGATTTTGTGTAAGGGTGAGATTGCCACATTTCCATGAAGAGTCTGTGTTAACTTCCATTCTTCCCTTCCCTGTTCCTTCCTGCATCTTTTCTGTGTTTTATTTTGCTGCTGTTGGAAATTTTGAGGATATCAATCCCCTTGCAGGTGCCAAACACTTGAGGGTTTTTTTGGGGTTTGCTTTTTGGTTTTTGCTCCAGGTAAGCAGATAGGTAACTTGTCCATAATTGGCTTTGTCTAATTTTTCAAGTAACCTGTCTGCTTTAAAAAAAAAAAAAAAAGCCTTAAAAAAATCCCAGTTTTATGGGATAAAGTCTGGGGAGGGGAGGGGATACGGGAGGAGGTTGGGGAATCTGGAACAAATGGGGAAGTGCATTATAAATCCCTCTGGGGTGTCATTTAATGGTGGGGAAACCAAAGATGCAAAACCTCCTGGGGTGGGAGCTGGGCATGGAAGGGGAGGTGAGGAGGGGTTATTGGTTACAGTTTTGGGGTTTTTTTTCTGCAAATGAATTTTTTTTTTTTGGTTGTTCTTTCTTAGAAGCATTACTTGAAGGGATATTTGGGTAATAGGGTTTCTAATGGCTTTCCCTGATACTAAACCGATTAATAACCTCAGCTTTTCTAGAAGTGCTCGCTTTCTCCTTGCAGCTGCTTGACCAACCCTTTCACCCCTGCCCCTATCCATGATGCTTTGAATGTCTGTGTCGGTCTCTTGCATTTGCTCTCACGCTGCACTAAAGAAGCAAAGTGGTTGGCTGGTTGTAGGGCAGACACTTCTCAGCGAGGGTCACTAGCCATGAACCCGAACCTTGACCATTGTTATGTAGGTAGGCAAAATAACTTTTCTTTATGTCATCTGTCAGCCTCAGACGTTTCGATGTTAACCTCCATGAATAATGACACGTAGCTCTTTGCATTCTCTTGGTTATTTTAATTTTGAAGATGATTGCTGTCCACTTTTGACTTTCCTCTGTCCATGAAGAGTCTTGCGTGGAAGGTTTGCTTGTGTGCATGTGTCTGAGGACTCCAGAAATGCTTTACTGGTTGCAGAACTTTTGGAGAACCCCTTAATCCAGCAAAGGGAAGGATTTGCTGTTGGGTCCAAGATGAGAAGCCACGGCGCTGCCTGCAAAGGCTCTGCCACCATCCTGAAAGGTCTCTGGGCCACGATGCAGACTGTCCTAGCATCAGGGTAATTGCCGGGCCGTGGCCCTGCTAGTATGTGTGTCACAGGTAGGAGTAGCTGCGGGAGGACCTGTTTTCATCTGGTTTGAGATAGGGACACGCTGCCCTCTTGCAGACCAAACACCACGTTGCCATTCTTACAACAGGCAAGGCTTGTGGTTTTTCACCCTGTGACCTTGGAGAGGAAACTGCTAACAGGGGCTAAAGCCACACGGGACTTCGGAAAACCATCCGGATAGGTAATACCTTCAGCTTTCTGAGACCGAAGACCCGCACTTCCTCCCGCTCCGCACTCTATTTTTCTGAAGAAATTAGTGCCTTCTTCCCTGCTGTCCTTCCCCTGACTTGGAGGGTGATTTTACCCCAGTTAAAAAACCAAAGAAACGAGGGATAGCCGGTTCCCTACACAGTCATTCCACGTGATAGTTCTAATGGTTTTAATTTTTTTAAGTACTTCTGGAGTCAGCAGCACAGCACATATGGGGGGGGGGGGAAGAAAATCTTTCAATGAATTGTCTTTTAAAAAAAAAAAAAACCACAAGGTACAGTCTTAAATTGGACATTCAAAACCAGATAACCTCCAGAATTTGGACAGATTGCACAAATCAGATGTCAATGACCCAGTAGCTGTCTAAAGTCTGCCTGTACTTAGCCTGCTTTGTATGCTGTAGGCCTGCTTGGTGTTATGAGAAAATCATGCTGTTTTTTTTACAATGTGAAATGACTCTTTTTTAAGTGTGTGTTTTCACTCCCCCCTTCCTTCCCAAGCCTTTCCTCTCCACATCCCATCAATCCGTCTTGTTACATCAGTCTTCAAAAACCAAACGGCTTAACCAGTTTCTGTTCATCATTAACAAATCTTCGCTGACTGCTCTCCTACAGTAAAATACTGTGGCAGCTTAGCTGTTAAAAGCAATGAGAAAATTTAGTATTTTTAATGGGGTTTGCTTTTGGATTTAATGCAGGTAAAAATTTTAGAAAAAGAGAAAAATCTTTGGCTCCAATTTATCTGGCATCAGTAGCATTTAAACAGGAATTTATTGTTTGGTTTGGCTGTAGAGTTGTATGTACACGTGTGGTTGCGTGTGTGGGTATATACACACATATACATGCTCTTAAAAATGTCGGTTAGAGAAGATATTTTTAACTTTGAGTATTTTTTACCCTTCCCCATGCTCAGTGCTAACAGAATTAGTGTTGAAGGATAAACTGATTGTTTAAAAATGTCTTATTTTCTCCATTCTTAACTAAAAATCACCTTTTCAGGCAAAAAACCAATTGAGGCTTCGATTGTGTAAGGGCATCCGTGTGTTCTTCGTTTTAAGCCTACGTATAATTTGGGTGCAGCAGGAGTAAAACTCCTCCTGCGCATTAAACACGGGCATCATGAGCCTCTCCCGGAAGCCGTGCAGAGCCCCTGCAGCTTATTTGCCACCATGACCAGCAAACTGGGGACCTACTTTAGAAGGATTTAGGTTTGGAGCAGAGCCCCGAGTGTTTTCATTTTGTTTAATTTGCTTATTTTTGTCCCTTGGAAAATCAGGAGGAAGAGGAGCAGGGATTGTGCTGTGCGTGTAGAGCGGAGTTAGGAAGATGTGCCCTCGCCGTGAGAGGCGGAGGAGGATAGATGTGTGCTGTGAATGTGTTAAAATGCGTTTATTTTCGGGCTGAAAATCGTATCTCATGCAGATAAAAACATAAGTGTTTTGGTAAAAATGCTGACAAGACGCTACCTTCAGTTGTCTTTGCGTAGCGTGACACCGTATATTTGAAAGAGGTTAGAGTAACTGCCAGGTGCGTTACTGTGTCGTACGTTTTCTGTCGCGTGAGTAATAGCCGCTTTCACCCTGGCTTTTAAATCTGCTCTACCTGGGTGCATGTGAAATACCGAGGCTGCTCGGCACCCTTACGCCCTCGCACGTGCAGCGTCTCAAAGTGCCGCCCGCCTGCGCGTCTGAGCCAAGGGTGCCGTGAGGGATCCGCGCGGGACGGGTCGTGGAGCGATGTCCCTGGAAACTCTTTCCCCTTTTTTTGCCTCTTTTCCTCCCCAGGGAGCCACTCTTGATTCTGGCACGAGGGGCTGTACAGGTTGATTTATTGGGTTTCCCCATTTTTTTTCTGGTTTTGCTGGGAGTTGCTGAATTCTGGAGCCACGTGGGATGTGCGGAGAGGGTCTCAGTGCCCCGTGGTGTGTCGTTGAACTGGGGCATGGCTTTGCTGCTTTTCAGGCAGGTGGTTTCCACGTCTCAGAGTAGCTGAGTTCCTCTGGATTTGTTTCCTTTTTGGCAAAAGGTGGTAGAAAACCGGCAGTTGTGCCCCCTTTTCTGGTAGGGGAGGGAATCTGATCCTAATTTGCTGCGGAATGTTGGGGTTAGGGGTTTTTTTGCATGTGGTTTCTATGCAAGGAGTGAGCATTTCTTGGTATTTACTGCAGGACCGTAGGTTTAGTAGCATTTTTATGGCACAAGGAACCAGCCTGAGCAATTGAAATGGGGAAGGGATTTTTATGCCGTTAAAAATTAGTATTCTGTGGCTATCTGATGTATGCTACAGAGATAAGCCCTCCTTGGTAAAAAAAAAAACAGCTGGCCATTACTTCATTTGATAAAACACAGTCATGAGGGCGCTTGTTTCTGATATTCCTGTTATTTCTAATGTCACGGAAAAATAATCCCATAACACTTACGTTATTGGTTTTTGGTTTTTTGTTTTTTGAACAACCAAGTGTTGAGGACGTTTTTATCTATCCCAGAGGGCATCCGTAAAAAGAAGAGGATTTTTGGTGTTCATTCCTGCTCATTTTGAAGGGATCTGGTTTCTCATTTGGCTGGCTTTCAGACGCAGGGCTAGCGGCTGGCAGGGAGCTTGGCGAGTGGGCTCGGGCGGGGAGAGCAGGGCTCCTGGTAGCGGTGGAAATGTTCCAGCAACCTTGATGATCCTACTTAAGCCCTCAATTTCAAGAGAAATGAAATAACTTCTCCAGACCCGCTTTTTTGCAGTTAAACAGATACATATTTATAGGAAATCGTGCTCATATATGTGTGTGTATATGTGTGTGTGTGATGTATGTGCGTTTGTGTAGCACTAGCTGGATGAGATGCTGTTAAAATTAATTGCCTTTGAGCTGATGACAGGCTCTTGGGAAGTGCTGTAGGAAGGGAGAGGTGCCACTCTCAGAGCATCTACCCCCAAAATACCTGCTGTAAATACGCCATAGAGGAAACCCCCAGCCCACTACGCTCAGCGGGTGTCAGCCGAGGCAGGCAGCTGATTTCTTTGCCAGAATTAGATGTGGGCTGTGGGCAGCTCCTCCTGCCTGTGCTGAGCTGGGCTTCCCTGGCCTGACCCGTAGAGAGGGAAGCGAAAGGCACGGAGAGTTTTGAAGCAGAGTGTTTAAACACTCCTGGTCTCCAACACCACCTACACCCCGCTTCTGCATTCCAAATCCATTGCTTTCAAGTTATTATTTCCCTCCCCCTCTTTGCATTTTTGCCTCCTGCCCCCTCTCCTCTCTGTCCTCGCCTCCTGCCCTGGCGCAGGCTGATCTCTGGTATTCCCCTTCCATGCTGATCTCTCGTTCTGATTACGCTAATGGATTTCGTTATGGAGGAAGAGGTGGTGGGTGGGAGGGGAATCCCACACCTCCGAGGTTGGGATTTTCAAAGGAATTAAGCTTTTAATTCCTCCTGAAAGCTGCAGGGAAGAAGGGGGTGCGTGGCATCCTTTTCAAATCTCTGCCAGCACCCTGCTCTTCCCTCCCTGGCCTGGCCTGGGTCCTCTTTGCCATACCCATATTGCTGTGTCCTTCGAGGGTGGTGGCAGGCAGGGTGATGGTGGCCGTGCCTACAAAGACACCATGGCCAGCCTCTTCTGGCTCAGCTCGTGGGTGGCTCAGTGCTGCTTCGGTGAGCACAGAGCAGCAGGAGAGTTACCGGTTTGGGGTGGAAATGGGGCTGATGCGCAACTCCACGAGATTGGTAACGGGCTCCCTCTTTTCTGCGTGCTAGATTCTAGCTCGGAGGAGGAGGAAGAAGAGGATGAAGAGGAAGAGGAGGAAGCAGAGGACTATGGGACAGACGGCACCGACAGGCTTTCATCACCTGCCCTTGATGAGAGCGGCCTGGGCCTTCTAGCGAGGTTTGCTGCCAGTGCAATGCCCAGCCCCATCGTTCCCCCTCCGCTGTCCATCATCCAGCTGGAGGCCAAGCAGAAGGCGAAGAAGAAGGAGGAGCGGCAGAGCCTGATGGGTGAGTTGCATGGTTATGGTGGGTGCCATGGGGGCACAGGGAAGGTTCAGGAGGTCCTGGCTGCGCTGTGAGAGAGCAGGGTATTACCCAGACACTGCCTTGCCCCTTCTGTGCTTGTGACTGCTTGGTCCTGATGCTGAAGGCGAGGCGGATTGCCTGGCAGGAAAACAAGAACCAGTCATGGGTATGGCAGGTTTAGCAGCTGCAGCCATGGCTTCCCTAGGGGCAGTTGCCTGTGACTTTCTCAAAGTTTCCTTGTTTTCCTACCTGGCAAATCCCTAACAGTTGCGCTGCAAAGGCAGCTGATGGGATACTGCGTCCCCTTGGACACAACGCTGAAGGCAGTGAAGTGCTGTTATGTTTTAAGGAAGGAAGCATGTGCTAAATGCAGCTGATCTTACATACACAGGACAAGCAGAGACACCCAGGCACGAGAAACACCCCTTCAGTCAGTGCATCCCATCAGCTTCCTCATAGAAACCGGCCAGCGAGACTTGAAGCAAACATTCCTTCCTCTGCTCACGTGTTTGCAGTGCCAGACCCTGTATTTCTGTCCCTGTCTCAGTTTTGGTGTGTTACACATCATTGGGAGTTTCATTTCTTCCCCTCCCCGTGCCCTGCTGCACAAGTGCCCATTGGTGACATCGTTCCCAGTCAGACAGATCCGATTGGGCTCCATTTATAAATTCTCTATTAATATTTATTAAGTGATAATGGAATTTATAGCACGCTTCAGAATGGAAAATGATGTCTTCCTTGGGAGCCTGTCTTGTTTTAGCACTGTTTCCATGCTATATTAGGCTTTTGCCAACTTGTTCCAACAGCTTCTGTTAAGAATTTATCGTCTTGTAACCTGCCCTCCTTGAAACTGGAAGCATCTAGAAATTGCCTCATGCGGCAGTGAGGGAGGAGGAGTGTTGTAATTTCCAGTGGGTTTTTCATTTTGAGCCTTGCCAGCTTTGATTTTGACAGGCTCGCTCTTTCCCTGTTCGTGCCGGGGCTGTCTCAGGGGAAGAGGTTTGGGTAGGAGATGAGAGCAGGTTCCCGCGGACTGACCATGCAGGAAAGTGAGCGTATTTGGGAGCGAAGAACTGAGAGAAGGTGCTCTCCACGCTTGTACCTCGTACATTTTCATCTTCCCATGTGGACGTTGTTCGGTCCCTTGTGTCCCTTCTCAGGGGTCTCCTTCACGCAGTGGTTATCACAGCGGGGGCCGCTCACTGTTGGGCTTGAGCAGAGTTTCTGCCGAGCTCCCTGGCACGAAGCGAGGCCTGATCTCAGACCTTGGCTGCTCTGAAGGCAGAGCCACGCGGATGTGCGTGCAGAGGGGGTAGATCCACAGTGAGCTGGAGGGGGGTACAAGAGACCTTTGGCTGATGCTTGTTTTTGGAGAGGGAGAGCCAGGTTCTGCTGATATTTGCACACATCTTCCGAGGTGCTGTGTCACCCCATGAGGTTCAGTGTCCTGTAAAACAGATTTAGAAAATCTGGGCTCAGTCTGTTGTTCCAGCATAAACTTCCTGCATAAGTTTCTTCCTGGCTGTATGCCTCTGGAGGCACAGTGCCTGTGCAGCCACAGCGCGTTGCCTACCTCCTGCCCATGTTGCTGGGTGTGTAGGTGCTGCCTCAGTTTCCCTTCTGCCCCTGGAAACGTGTGGTCTCGGTCTCCTTTATCAGCCTCTGAGGAACCGAAGGTGGTGAACTTCTTGGCATGACTGGAGTGTTTCAGGCCTCTGGGTACTGCTGTGCCCGTGATGCTGAGCAGAGGCCGATGTGAGGGGATTTCCATTTGCCGCAGACAAAAGATCACTTGCCTCTCTTGATTCGAGGTGATTACCTGAGCCAATAAAAAGATCCATGGTATTTGTTGGCCAATGGGAAAAAATAAGCTTGAAATATGGGATTATCCAATTTGTGAAAGAGCTTGTTCTCCTGAAACAAAGGTGAGACTGGAGAGGACTCCCACCGGGAGGGAGGAAGGCTCAGCTTGTGGGCTCGTGCTTGGCTTCAGCTGAGCAGTTCCTTTTTGTTGGAGTGTCTTTTTTGTTTGGAGCTTCCCTGCAGGCTTTTGGCTGTGGGAGAAGGGAGAAAATGGAGGCAGAGAACATGCTGAACCACGCTGCCTGAATGGGTGGGCTCTGGTTTGGGGCAGGGGAGACTTATTTTCGGGGGGGTGGAACTGCAGATCTGGGGGATATGGGGAAAGGGGAAGAAGCAAGGGCTCCGTTGAACAGGCACGGCATCTCCCATGGAGCCCAAAAGCTTCCAGCGGGATGTGACCCCTCTTGGCTCATCCAGGGCTCTGACTGATGGTTAAATCCTTTGCACCTAGGGACAGAGTTTGAATATACGGACTCAGAGAGTGAGATCAAGATCAGGAAGAAGTCGCCTTCAAGGCTGCTGCGGGGAAAGAAGGGGCCGCTGGAGGCAAGCAGCATCCCGCCAAGCCAGGCCCCCAGCAGCCTTGACTCTGGATCTGGGAGCGCCGACAAGGCCAAGCTTGGGGCTGAGAAAGGCCGCAAGCTGAAGAAATTCAAGTCCCCCAAGGACTTGAGCTTTGAGTTTGGGCTGGAGGCCAGCGATGATGACCTCTGGAACCGGCGCCGAAGCGAGCGGATCTTCCTCCACGACGCCACCACATCCTCGGCCATGCTGACCTCCCCGGCGCCTGCCAGCTCCACTCCTGTCTCCAAGCCTGGGCGCTGTAGCAAGGGGGCACCCCTGAGCCCCAAAAAGGAGGGCAGCAAGGGGAAAGAGAGGAAGGAGCTAAGCAAGGTGAGGAATGCACTGGCAGAATTGCTCTGGGACCCTTGGGAGGTGAGGGTGAAGGGAGGGTGATGAACTCCGCCAGGACAGAGGAGAGTTGAGTCCTGTCTCAGTGCTGTTTGGCTGACCCTTGTCAGCCCTGCCAGCCCCATGTTTGCCCGGAGGAGCCTTCAGGCTTGGATCTGACTCACAGGGGGTAAAAGCCTGTTGTGTTTGAACAGGGCAGGTTGCTTTTGTCACCCTCCCTGTCCCAAATCCATCCTGCTTGGATTGGCCAGAGAGGACATCCTGCATTAAAATATCTGTGAAATCTCTCTCCCACTCTGCATGACCTTACCCACTTGCTGGGCTGTGCCCCATGCAGGCCTGTGAGGCTGTTCACCTTTTATGTGGTGTCTGCTGAGTGCTGTCCCTGGCTGGTGGTGGCAGTGATCTCTGGGCTGCTGGCTCTTCGCTTTGGCTGAAAGCTCGGCTCCCTCCGGCTCCGCTTCAGTTCATGGAGGAGCACTGATCGTGGGGAGAGTTAGACAAGTTAGTTGTGACATGAAACCAGCTGGGATTTCCTTGGAGCTTTATGGGGGAAGGTTTGATGGGCAGGAATTGCTCTCCAGGGTAATGAAAAGCTCTTCCCAAAATGTGTGAAGCCTGAAAGCAGAGCTGGGAGGTGCAGGATGTGGTGCGGTCAGCGAACTAACTGCCAGCTGAACGTCATCCTACCTGTGCACCGCCTGCTTGGCTCAACCTTTCCCCTCTCCCTGGACCTAGACCTTTACCAATCCTCTCTTTACTGATGAGGGTGTTTCCTTTTTATTTTTAGCAGCGGAAGAAGGGTAAGGAAACACCCTGCTGCTCCTCCTCCTCTTCCATGTCTCCTCCTGGCATCCCTAGCTCCCCATCGGATGTTCGTGTCAGCCTGGCAAATGCCCTGGGCTCCACCAAGAAGAGCAAGGCCAAAGTGAAAGCCAAGGAGGTGAAAAAAGAGGTGAGAGGCTGGTTCTAGTCTGGGCGAACTGGAGGGTTGCTGGCAGAACCCTGCTCTTTTCCTAGGCTGTTGCAGTGTGAGGGAAGGAAAAGAGACATGCAGGTTTTGCTGGATGTGTTACAGGCAAAATGCTGGTTTGAGTAGCCTAAAATCCCAGGGAACTCTCAGGTAGTACCTGCTGCTCCCATCTGGTGGTTGGCTTCATCCTTCAAATTAATGAGCAGGCAGGATTTTCTCTAAGGTTTCCAGAGAGCCGTCACAGACAGCAAGGACTGAGGAGACGGTGATGGAGTTGCCCTGCTGAGCTCTGGGTGGGCCAGGCCACTGCTGGTTTCTGCTCCATTGCTGTAGCCTGTCCTCTCACATATGTAATAGCAAGAAATGGATGGTGGGGCTTTGAGAAGAAATGGGAGCAGTGCCTGCTGCTTGTTCAGTGAAGCCAGGGCGCCAGGAACGCTGTGCAGGGAGATGGTGAATGCAGGGCAGAGCTACAGCTGTCTGCTCCACTGCATCTCTCCTAGCCTCTGGGAGGGACTCGGGTGTGTGAAACAGCTTTTGGTCAGCTGTCAGTGATGCTTGGGGATAAACCCAGAAGAACAAAGGTCTTTGTTCAACTGAAAAGCAAGTTTGGCTATATCCACTTATCTCCCTGTGTGGTTAACATTGCTGAGGATGGAGACAAGTTTGTCCCAATATCCTCAGCTTATTTGTTGCTGGAGGAAGGTGGGGTGGGATCAGACTGTTGCCTGTTGTCGTCCAGCTGACTTGCTGCTTGCTTTCCCACAGAACCGAGGGAAGGGAGGAGCTGTCAGCAAGCTCATGGAGAGCATGGCAGCCGAGGAGGACTTTGAACCCAACCAAGACAGCAGCTTCTCGGAGGATGAGAACATCCCACTGAGCATGCTGGTGGAGCGACCGCCCACACCAGGTGAGGGCAGGAGGGGCTGGGGGCTCATGGTACAGGTGGAAGAGCTGGGCAGGTTTCCCAGGGCTGCTTAGAGGAGGTTTGTGATGCTTTCACACATTCCTCATGCAAAGCCATGAGACCTCAGGGTGGAGGTAACATTTTTCTAGTCAAATTGGCTTGCCAAAACCAAGCCTTATCAGAGTGGCCCACTGTGACGTCTGGGTGAAGCCCAGTCTCTCAGCTGCCCTATTTTCATAGAATCACAGAATGGTTTAGGCTGGAAGGGACCTTAAATCCCATCCAGTGTCACCCCCTGCCATGGGCAGGGACACCCTCCACTAGACCGGGTTGCTCCAAGCCTCATCCAGCCTGGCCTTGGACACTCCCAGGGATGGGGCATCCACAGCTTCTCTGGGAACCTGTGCCAGTGCCTCCCCACCCTCTGCGGGAAGAATTCCTTCTTGATGTCCCATTTCAATCTCCCTCTTTCAATTTAAACCTGTTACCCCTTGCCCTGTCACTGCAGGCCCTTGTAAAAAGTCCCCCCCAGCTTTCTTGTAGCCCCCACCCACACTGGAAGGAGCTCTAAGGTCTCCCCGGAGCCTTCTCTTCTCCGCGCTGAACAAGCCCAACTCTCCCAGCCTGTCCCCATAGCAGAGGGGCTCCAGCCCTTGGAGCATCTTCATTTACTGGTGTATTATTATTACCAGGAGGGCAGAATTTCTCTCTGCCAGGAGCTGGCCAGAGGGAGAGAGCCCTTTCTGCAAAGGGCTTACTGGCCTTTTCCTAGGGGAGGGTGGTGCTGGGAGTATGAGGTTTCCTTCTCCCCTGGCTGTCACCTTGTCATGTATGGTGCTCTCTAATCCCCATCTCGCTCCAACACCTCACAGCTCCCCGCTCCTGCATAATTGACAAGGATGAGCTGAAAGATGGTCTGCGTGTCCTCATCCCCATGGATGACAAGCTGCTCTATGCCGGGCATGTCAAGACAGTGCATTCACCAGACATGTGAGTTGAGGGGCTGCCGTATCCATGCGGGCTCTGCTGGCGAATGGGGACGTAGCCGGTGCAGGGATTGATCTGGGGGTCGTGTAGAGCTGGCCGGAGAGAGGCGGACAGAGTCTGGCAGGGAGGGAAGGAGAGTTCACTCGGGTTTATCAGCGCTGAGGAAAATCCAATTACCTCTCATTAAATGCTCTCGAATAAGCTGGTGGTAGGGCTCAGAGGGAGGTGTTAGCTCACTGGGGTGATGTCTTCCAGGTGCCGTGTCTGAGTGGGCCTTTGTGTTTCAGATACCGTGTGGTGGTGGAAGGCGAGAGGGGAAATCGTCCCCACATTTACTGCCTGGAGCAGCTCTTGCAGGAAGCGGTATGTGAGGCCAAAGGGTGCCTGTCCTTAGTGCCTGATCCCTGTTCTAGGGTGGAGGAGGCTTGCTGGAAGCTTCTTCCTCTCCCAGTTGGGGCTGCAGGGATGTCCCCCTCCATGGCCAGTTTGGGCGGAGCTCTCTTTGGTGTGGGTCACTGCCCCGTGGCTGAGCTCCCCCAGTGTCAGTGGGCCCTAGGCCTTTATGCCAGCCGGGATCGTCCCTCATGCTGCCCTGGGAGCAGACAGGAGGCCGTTTCCCAGCAGGGAAACTGTCCCTTGCCTTCTCCATAGCTGCTTTGCTACACTCCCGGTGGGGTGGGGTGGCCTGTGCTGGTGCCAAGAACATCAGTAATTGCCTTCCTCTCGCCCCGAGCAGATCATCGATGTGAAACCACCTTCTGTGCGATTCCTGCCCGAGGGCACGAGGATTGCAGCCTACTGGAGCCAGCAGTACCGCTGCCTCTACCCAGGGACAGTTGTCCGAGGTAAGGCCACCCTGGCTGCCTTGTGCTGTGAACCAGGGGTGTCTCAGTTCTGCGTGTCCTAAGGCATGTCAGGCTTGTCCGGGGAAGCCCTGAGGTCTGCTGTGAGTGTCCTGGAGGTCAGAGCCTGGCCCATTCCTCTCCCCTGGGTCATACCCAACTCAGTGATGATGCTGGTTTAGCAACATCCTGTTGGTCCAGGAGTTGTGCTCTCATAGGATGAGCTCTGAGCAATTCGAGAGCTTAAAACAACAGGGAAAGTCAGCACACTTCAAAAAGTCAGGATTAACTCCAGGCTCCAAAGATTGCTGAGGTTGTGGAGGTTTCAAAATCACCTGCACGCTCATAGCTTTGCCTCTCGCACGTCAGCTCCATCGGGTCCTGTTAAGAGCACTGGACAATCCTACCGTGGCTGGTCTTGCTTTTGGGCTCTTGGCCGCACTACATGTGTGTGAGGGGAGAACTGCTTCTGAGTTACAGACCAGTGATGCTGGTGCAAGAAGAGAGGGTGAGAACACAGCTTATTTCTCGTGGAGAGAAGGTGGAAAGCAGCAGCTTGTGGTTGCTGACAGTAGTTACAGAATGCAGGTCAGAAATAGAGGAGATACCACAGCGTAACCAGAGAAGTGAATTTCTGCAAGAATAGAGGCCAACAGGGGAGAGAGGTGAGAAGCCACACTGGAATGGTGGTTGTGTTCTGGAACAGCGCAGGAAATTTTACACAGGGTGGGCTGTGTAGGAGTATCAGGGGCTTCCCATTGCAGAGCGAGCCTTCTGCGCTCTCCCTGAGCAGCCAAGGAAAGGTGGGGACAGGATGATGCTGTGGAGCTGGTGCAGGATCCCTGTCTTCCCCCATGTCCCCAGTTCTCTGTCAAGGAGTTTGTACTCTGATGTTTGTCCCTAATCCTATCTCCTGCTCCCCACACCCCCAGGAGCCCTGGATCTGGAGGAAGATGGTGATCTCATCACAGTAGAGTTTGATGACGGGGACACGGGACGTATCCCGCTGTCTCACATTCGGCTTCTCCCGCCTGACTACAAGATCCAGTGTGAGTCTTGCTGTTCAGTTTTTTGCATGACACTTCCCACTATGGAACGTAGGGAGTTTCGGGCCACCTGCCTCTGAGATTATGGGACAAATTCACAGACATTCAGGCATGAAGATTGCACCATCCCGTACCGACACGCAGAGCTGGGGTGGGAGAGGCCCAGTCCCTGTTGCAGAATTGGTAGGGCTGCATTCCCTGTAGCGCATCTCTGGTTTATGTGTTATTTGACTGCATTTGACCATCTCTTTGGCCTGTTCCAGGTGCTGAGCCTTCCCCGGCCCTTTTGGTGCCCAGCACCAAGCGTCGTAGCCGTAAATCCAGCAAAGACACTGGAGAAGGAAAAGAGGGAGCCACACTGGGGTCAGAGGAGCCTGTGTCAAAGGGCAAAGGGCGAGGGAGAAAGCCAAGTGTCAAGGCGAAAGCTGGTAGGTTGTCACCACTGCCAGAACTGGAGTTGAGAGTCTTTGCAGAGTTCTCCACCGCTCTCCCCAAGTTCGAGCTGTTGCTTGGGGCAGGATTTGGAGGGGAATGGGTGTGCTGCTTGAGTGCAGAGCATCTGTGCATTGGCTCACTCTGCTGTGGCTGCAGTTTGCAGGAAGCTGGCTCAGCAGTTGGCCTGCGCTGTGAGAGCCTCCTTCAGGCTGAGAGAGTTGGGGGTGTTCAGCCTGGAGACGAAAAGGCTCTGGGGAGACCTTATAGCATCTTCCAGTGCCTGGGGAGCTACAGGAAAGCTGGGGGGGCGCTTTTTACAACGGCAGGGAGTGACAGGACAAGGGGTAATGGGTTTAAATGGAAAGAGGGAGATTGAGATGGGCCATCAGGAAGGAATTCTTCTCACAGAGGGTGGGGAGGCACTGGGACAGCTTGCTTGGGGAAGCTGTGGATGCCCCATCCCTGGGAGTGTCCAAGGCCAGGCTGGATGAGGCTTGGAGCAACCTGGTCTAGTGGAGGGTGTCCCTGCCCATGGCAGGGGGTGAGACTGGGGGGGCTTTAAGGTTCCTTCCCACCCAAACCAGTCTGTGATTCTGTCAGTCAGGGCTGCAGAGCAGGGTCCCTTTTTCAGCTGAGCATCTCAGCAGCCATCAGAAGGGCCAAAGATGCAGGAGATCTGCAGTTTGGTTCCCCTGCAGTTGAAGCTGTATTGCTGGGTATGACCCCTCTGCTGCTCGCAGGCGCTGGCAGCAGCCCGGGCTACTTAGGAAGGCTGTTCAGTGAGCAGTGAGGAGCTGTGCCCTTTGGGGATGCCTGTGCCATCAGGATGAAGCCACCTTTGGCCAGAGACTGGTCAGCATTGGTGTCTGGTTGTGTCTGAGCTAATAAAGCCCATCTGGATGGATGCCATCATGCCTTTGTATTTCCTCCCCTCTGCAGAAGAGGCCGCCTTGCCAGAAGAGAAGGATCAGGTTGAGTCTTCACCTGTTCCCTCTTCAGTCCCAGAGAAGCCAGCCTGCTTGGGCAAGCCAGGCATGAAGGGATCGCGAAAATCGCAGCCGCTGCCGACTGGAGGCTCTCCGGCCCCCACAGAGGAAAAGCGATCAAAAGCCAGCAAGATGAAGATCTCCACTAAGCTGCATAGCCCCCCACAACCCACATACCAGCCTGCCGTGTTCGGCAGCATCCTTGGCACCGAACCCTACAGTGACCTCCCCGGGACGCTGGCAGCCTTCGGCTCCAGCGATGCTTCGGCGGCAAAAGCCAAGGCCAAGAAAGGGCGGCCCACGGAAGAGACACAGGAGTTTGGCACCGTGGTCAAGGCTCAGAGGAAGCATGACAACGAAATCCTGATCAAGCTGGACCATGAGGGTGTGATGTCTCCAAAGACAAAGAAGATGAAGGAGGCGATGAGGATGCTGGAGGACTCGAACCTGGCCAGTCGCAGAGACAGCAAGAGCCTCTTGGGGCTGGGCTATTCCCCTGCAGTGGGTGCGGAGGGCAAGCAGAAATCTTCCCGAGCCAAAGCAGCTGAGGGAGACCCTTCCCCTGCCAGCTTTGGAGGGAAATTCGATGGCTCAGCGGAGAGCCTCACTGCATCGAAGGACCAGGAGGAGAAGGCAGCAGCTCCAGCAGCCGTGGAGGAGTCTGAGAGCAACAGCAGTGACAGCAGCTCAGAGTCAGAGGGCGAAGAGGAGGCTGAGAAGAACCGAGGGGAAGCCCAGGACAGCAGCTCCACCAGCTCGAGAGCATCCACCCCTCTCTCTTCCTCCAACTCCTCCTCCTCTTCCTCTTCTAGCAGCAGCTCCTCTTCATCTTCCTCTTCCTCCTCTTCCTCGGCCTCATCGACCTCTTCTTCATCGAGCTCCAGCTCCTCTTCCTCCTCCACTACGGATGAAGACTCCTCCTGTAGCTCCGATGACGAAGTAACTGAGGCCCAGCCAAGTTCCTCGGTGCAGCAAACCCTCCCACCCAAGCAAACCAAGCAGGCAGGGAAATCCCGCGCGTCCTCCCACCCCCAGAGCCAGAAACAGCCGGCGCAGCAGCCGGTGCAACAGCCGGCACCACAGCAGAGCGGCAACAAGAGCAGGCCCAAAAAGCGCGAGGGCATCCACCTGCCCACCACCAAGGAGCTGGCCAAGCGCCAGCGGCTGCCGTCAGTGGAGAACAGGCCCAAGATCGCCGCTTTCCTCCCCGCACGGCAGCTCTGGAAGTGGTTCGGGAAGCCCACGCAGGTAAGTAGAGCCTCTCCCGCTGCTCCGTAGCGCTCGGCACTGGTGTTTGCTTGCTGGTGCCTCTGACCCGTGCCCTTCCCGTTCTCCTGGGGTGGTGAAACTCCACTGGCATGGTGTGTCTCTCCCAAGGGCTCCGGTTTGCACGGAGTTTGGGGTTGGCCTTCGCTGTGGCTGGGAAGGCTGTCCTGCGTGGCGTGTCCCTCGGCCCCGTTTCCTGTGGGAATGCCTGTGGACGCTGCGGCTCTGCCGACAGCAGAGGGTGGGATGCGGGACGGGGCAAACAGCGGTGGGTGGGGAAAACCTGGGTGATCCCCGGCTGCTGACCTGCGCGATCCTCTCTTGGCAGAGACGAGGAATGAAAGGGAAGGCCAGGAAGCTCTTCTACAAGGCCATCGTCCGGGGCAAGGAGATAATCCGCATCGGAGACTGTGCGGTCTTCCTCTCGGCCGGCCGCCCCAACCTGCCCTACATTGGCCGGATCCAGAGCATGTGGGAGTCGTGGGGGAACAACATGGTGGTTCGAGTCAAATGGTTTTATCATCCGGAAGAAACCAACCCTGGGAAGAAGCTCAACGAAGGCAAGGTAGGCTGCTGGGCTGCCAAGCTGCTGCTTCCCTTTTGCTTCCAAGGGTGAGGAGAACACCCATGGCCCAGCTTGTTACCGGTACCGTCAGGGGGGTGGCCCCATCGTTTCATGCTGGGGAGGGCTGCCTGTGGTGTGGACAAGCAGGGAAAGGGGGGGTTTCATCGCACCATCATAGACTCACAGACTGGTTTGGGTGGGAAGGGACCTTACAGCCCACCCCCTGCCATGGGCAGGGACACCCTCCACTAGCCCAGGTTGCTCCAAGCTTCATCCAGCCTGGCCTTGGACACTGCCAGGGATGGGGCACCCACAGCTTCTCTGGGAACCTGTCCCAGTGCCCCCCACCCTCTGCGGGAAGAATTCCTTCCTGATGGCCCATCTCAATCTCCCTCTTTCAGTTTACACCCATCACCCCTTGCCCTGTCACTGCAGGCCTAGGAGATACAGACTTGTGTGTCAGTCTGGAAAGAGTGTCGGGAGCCAGAGCCAGGCTTCTGTCGGTGCCAGCGCAGCTGGCCTGGAACACAGAAACAGGGCACTTCGTACGCGTGTGCCGTGGGGGTCACCGTCGGCTCCTGGTATTTGTTTACTACCAGTGGCTGTGGACAGGGGTTGAGGGTGTAAAGTCACCTGTGGTGGGTAGGAGGGGAGAGCACCCAAACCCGACTAACTCACCTGCTTTTCATTTCCGTTTTCTCTCCTCTCTGCCTCGGGGACAGCGCTGGGATCAGAAGTCGGGCAGGAGTCTGTCCACAGCTTTGCAGGCATCCAGCCAGAGGAAGGACTTTATGGAGGTTGGTGAGGTTGGGGGAGGGCTGGGACGGGGACGCTGGGGACTCCATAACAAATTCTGCCCCCCGCCCCCGAGCTTCTCTGGCTCCTGCTTTTTGCCTTCGCTGCCGAGTCCGCAGTGCCCAGCGCTTGGACTGGCCGGTTCTGGGAGGGTGGGAGCACCTGCAGGTGCTGGCTGTTGGGAGGAACAGGATGCTGGTGTCCAGCACCCACCTTTGCATCCTTGAGGCGAGGATGGCAAACTCCCAGCCTCCGTGCGCTCGGCACCCGCCGGTGGGAGCTGAGTGAGAGCGGGGGCTCCGCTTCGGTGCGCCGGACGGATTGTGTTCCCAGTGTCCCGGCCCTGGGACGGGTGGGCAGTGGAGGGTGAGCACAGCCCCGGCCAGCGGCGATGGTGTTTTCCCTGCCTATTGCAGATGATGCCGTAAATGCCGTGAGATCTAACTGCTCCTTTTCTTTCCCTCTCCCTCCCCCCGTTCCCGTAACGCAGCGAGCCCTCTACCAGTCCTCCCACGTGGATGAAAACGATGTCCAGACCATCTCACACAAGTGTCTCGTTGTTGGTCTGGATCAGTATGAGCAGATGCTGAAGACGAAGAAGTACCAAGACAGCGAGGACCTCTACTACCTTGCAGGGACCTACGAGCCCACCACGGGCATGATCTTCAACACCGATGGGGTCCCCGTCATCTGCTGACCGCCCGGGGGACGCGCCGCCCCCCGGGAAGGGACGGGACAGACCTGAGGACGTGCCTGTTCAGACGACATGATTGTTTCTTTCAATGCTCATGACTTCTGTGTCACACTACAGACAGGAGAGCGCGAGAGACACGAGGAGGAAGGAGAGCACTGAAGAAGGGGAGTGGGGAAGCGGTTAGGACGTGGGGGAGATGCCGTTGGGGGAGGGAGGGTGGCGCTCGAACCCCAAGGCTCTTCTGGAAGTGGCTTCAAGGTGACGCTTGACCAACTTTCTCCCTTCCTCCTTTCGGTCCAGGAAAGCACATGGGTCTCATGATCATTTCACCAGCGGGGACCCCCCCCCGGCAGGAGGGATCCCTTTTGTGTCATTTGCCCCCATCAGTAACTCGGAAGCCGCCTGTACCCGGAAGGACACCCACTGGCCTTCCGCGTACGCTCCTCTCCGTCCTTATAGTCCCCTTCCCGCTTAGTTTCGCATGACCCTTTAGGAAGGACAGGGTGAAAGAGAAAGATGAGTCTCTGTCCGCGCCACGTCTCGATCCTCTCGGCGCCTTTTTGGGGCTCCCTTTCCTGGGAGGGCCCCAGCTGGCTGCGTGGAGCACGAGGGGGCAGAGCCGGCCCCGGCACGGACGCGGCCGAAGAGGTCCTCCGTGCTGGGAGGAGCCGTATGGAAGATGAGCCAACATCCAGCTGGGGACGCTGCCTTTCCACCGCCTCGAACAAACTGGCTGGACCCCCCTTCCCCATCCCTCTGCACCCCTCCTGCCCTGGAAAGGCCGTGGGGAGCGAGCGCGTGGCCGGGGGGGGGGAGCGACACCTGGCGAACAAAGAACTCGGAGCGTGCGGGGAAGGGGGACAGGAAAGGAGTAGGAAAAGCTGCTGCTCGGTGCCTGGAGCAGAGGAGCCCACAGGCCGTTGGCTTGCGGCATCCCTTGCCCAGCGTTACTCCCCGTGCCGTGCCGGCGCAGAGACGTGGAGCTGCTGGGAAGCCCTCGCCCCTCGTTCGAAGGGAATGGGGACAGAGCGAAGCTCGGCCGTGCCACCCGCGACGTTGCCGCAGCCGGAGCCCCGCGGCTACCTTGGGCTCGGCGCGAGGCCTGTCCTTGCTCCATCCAGTTGGCCAACCTCCCCAGGGCTCCCGGAGAGCCGCCGCCATCCCCTCAGCGGAGCTGACCCAACCGTCTCGCTCCCGCCGGGGGCAGGCGCCGGACCCGCGGCCGGAGGGGGCCGCCGGAGGAAGAACCGCGCCGCGCTGCAACGTCCTTGCACTTAGAGACTCCAAGAGACGCGCTGCCCCCCGCAACTCCCGACGCGCGCTACGCGGCGCTGGGAACGCGGAGCGGGGCCCGGAGCAACGGCGGCGAGACGCTTACGGACGCGTTGGAAACTGTCCACCCTGGGACCGGAGGAGGCCGGGGCTCGGGGCGGGGAGAGGGACGCCCCTCGCCGAAGTTGCCCCCCGTCCTTTCAAGGAACCACACGGTGCTGAGCTCGTACCATCACCCCGGGCCGCCGGCGCCTCGGCGCGGCAGGTAGCGACGGTTCTAGCCTGTACAGTTTTAATGTACCAAAAGACTCTTTAGCCCTCCTGTATTATAAGTCTTTAAATGGATTCAACTTTTTAATTATAAATATAAATATATATATATAAATATAAATATAAACTTTTTAAAACTGTGAAAAAAAAATTATGAAATTATAAAAAAAAAAGGAAAAAAAAAAAGAAAACACCCCCCCCCCCCCCCCCAACAATGACAGAAATGAACACAGTCTGACGTTTTAGAATATTATTTTTTATTTCCTGTTGGATTGTGATTGTAAATGATCTGGGAACAGGCGCACCCCCCCCCGCTCCAAGTGTACTGTACTTCTAGAAGCAAATCCTGTGAGCATATTTTGGAGAGCGAGAGAGCGAGCGCGCGCGCGAGAGAGCGAGATTTTATGCTGATGTTGAATAGGAAGCACTTAAAACCCGCTGCCTTCTATGGAACACGAGGAGATTTCAGACAATCGAGAGGAAAGGAGAGCCAGGTTTTTGTCTTTTTTTCTTTTCTGTGTGCGTGCGTGTGTGTGTGTGTGCGCGTTGCGTTTTTGTTCATGTTTTCGTTGGAAACAATTTTTTTGGCATTCTGTTTGTTGGAGAACTCCGTGTGATCTTTTTTCATAAAAAAAAAAAATAATAATTGAAAAAAAAAACCAAAAAAAACCAAAAAACAACAACAACAACAAAAAAGCCGCCCCAGGAAGCATCTTTCTTCGTCTCGCTTGTCCCGACTGCGGGGTTCCGCACCCCGTTTTGGCTCAGCCCCCCCGCCCCCAGCGTCGTGTCGGGGGAAGGACCCCACCGCGGCCTCGGTGGGGGCTCCTCGGGGAGCGTCCGTCTGTCCATCCACCCCTGCGGGGTGGCACCTGTGGATGGGATGGCACCCGTGGATGGGATGGCACCCCCGGAGAGCGCTCTGGGGCCCGTGGGGCAGGGAGCGCTTCCCCTACGGCCACGGCCACCGCCCCCCCCCCCCAGTGCCCCCAGCCCGGCCGGGATGGTGCGTCGGGGGTGAAACGCTGGATGCGCTGCTGGTCACCCCAGGGCAAGCCCCCCCGGACCCGCTGCCCCCTGCCCGCTGCCCTCAGCCCTCGGGCTTCGCGTCCCTGGGAGGTGGCACCCACCGACTGGGGGCACCGTGAGGTGCAGCCGGTCCCAAAAAGCGGCTGCTCCGGCACCTTCCGGACGGTTCCTCCGCTCAGCCTCTCCCTGCTCGCTGCCCACCGAGGTGTCGCTGGCGGGGGGGGGGGGGCTGTTCGGTGGGACGCGGTGACAAACCCAGCGGCCCCACGCACCCCAGGGGACCCTGGAGCTGGGGAGCAGCACAGGGGGCACCCCAACCCCCCCCCAGGACAGCACCCTGGGTGTGGCGCGGCTGCTGCCCTTGCAGAGACGTGTCATCTGGCGTCACCGTGGTTGATGTCCCTCGCCACAAACCCTGAAGCTCAGCGGTGGCCCGGGGATGAACCCCCCCCCCAGCGCTGTGGCCTCAGCACCCCTCCCCAGCCCATCAGGACCCTCCCCTCCGACTGCAGCCCGGGAGAGGGAGGTGGTGGGGCGGGGGGAGGCAAGACCCCTGCCCCTCTCGCAGTTTTGGGGGGTGACACACCAAAAAAGACACAACCCCAAGGTTTGTTTCCAGCCAGCAGAAGTGAATTGGGTGTTCACACAGTGGTTGGGGGGGGGGGGGGAGATGGCGATTACCTGCCAGCACCGTCAGTGACCGCCGAGACCCACCTTCCCAGAGCCACCGGGGCCTTCCTCTGGCTCCTCTTCCTCACCAGCCTCCGTCACCCTCCTCCCCAGCACGCATCCCATTCCCTCTGGGATTTGGCAGGGTTTCCTTCCTCCTGGTCATGGCTTGGCTCAAACAGGGGAAACCCACCCCCCCTCCCCACTGGATTGCTGCACGTCGCTGGTGGGGAGCCCCCCCCAGAGCAACGGGACCGTCCCCTGGAGCGTTAGGGGGGGAACGTCACCCCGAGAAGTGGCCTTGGCTGGTCAGCACAGGCCGTTTTGGGATGCCACGGCCCTGTACCAACGGAATCCTGGTCCCGTGTCTGCCCTGGGGCAGCTTTCTGGCTCCAGGCCCCCTCCCCGAGGAGGGACGTGGGCCAAGCGGGGCAGTGGGGACCCTGGTGGGCAGCAGGTCCCATCTTGTCCCCGTCGCCCCGCCCCGGGGGTCAGTACCCCGACGTGAAGGAGCCGTTGGAGGTTTCGGTGTAGAAACAGGTACTGTGGGAGGTACTGGTGAGGCTGTAGGCGAAGTACGCCACGGCCGAGCCCAGCGTTAAGCCCGTCATGTAGGACACGGTCATGGTGTTCCCTGTGGGAAGGGACACGGGGGGGTGGTGTGTGTGTGTCAGGGCGCCCTGGCCGCCCCGTGTGGGGTCCCCGGGAGGGTTTGGTCCTACCTGCCAGCTCCCGCTGCTCGGGGCTCACTTTCCCGGCGGCCAGGATCATGGGGACGCTGCCGAAGTAGCCGTTGGTGATGCCCATGAGGAGCGAGAAGATGCAGGGCCAGGCAGGGTGGCCGAAGGCGGGCCGTCCGTTGGGGTAGACGCACATGATGAAGAGGGGGATGAAGACCACGCGGAGGCAGGAGTACACGAGGAGGTGGGTCCCTCTCCAGTCGTAGGGCAGGGCAGCCAGGATCTGCAGCGAGGGGCAGAGATGACGCTGTGGGGAGAGGGCCGGAGAGGGCAACGTGGCGCCCAAACAGGGGCAGCGAGGAGACAAGGGGGGTGGCAAGACCCTCTGCTGCAGGAGCCCAACCTCAGCCATGGTGGAGAGCACCCTCAGACCAGTGGGATACCCATGGGGTGGAGATGACCCAAGTGGCTTTGGAAGAGGTCACGAAAAGGAGGAGTGGTGGAAGGGACGCACCCGCCCCGCCGCACCGGGAGGTGGCCTCTCTCCTACCTTGCCGACGAAGTCGGAGAGGTTGAAGATGGCCATGATGAGGATGGGGAGCCATTCCCCCAGCGTGCAGTTGTGGATCTCTGACTCCAGGCCGGGAAAGAGGCACAGCGTGATGAAGTAGGTCATGGCGATGGAGAGCATGTAGGCCCAGATGAGGCGGGACACAACGTAGCGGTGGAGCAGCATGTCTGGCGGGGGCGGGCAGCACAGCTCAGCCAAACCCCACAGCCCCACCCTTGCAAGGGCCTGAGAGTCTAGCCTGCACCCCAAGAGTGGCTTCCACGGACGTGACTGCCCCGTGGCGTTGGGTGCATTGAGGAGGGATGACCCTCCCCCAAAGCTCAGGGCCACCAGTCGCTTCCGTCCCACGAAATGCTGCAAAATTGGCTCGTCCCCTTCCCCTGAGCCCACCACCCACCTCTGAAGCTGGGCCAACTCCTCTTGATTTTGGGCCGAGGGACATCAAAGCGCATGTAGGTGCCGCTGCCGGCCAGCTCAGCTTCGGGGCCTGGGCTGCCCTGGGGGGAGCTCGGCTGCCCCCGCGTCCGGTTCTCCTGTGTGGGGCAGAGAGGGGACCCCAGTGCTGAGCTCCAGTGGGGAGAGGGACCCCAGGGGGTGTCAGGGAAACTCCCCCTTGGCTTACGAATCGGATGTCCTCGGCGGTGACGTCGTGGTGGACACGGTAGCCGGTCCCACGGTCACCGGCCCCCCGAGGCTCGGGCAGACCCTTGCGGGGGCAGGCGGTGTAGTAGCGGACGAAGCGGGTGCGCTTCACCAGGAGGTGGAGGATGAAGCATGTCAGCTCCATGCCGATGGAGATGAAGAAGAAGATGACCGTGTTCTCCTTCTCGTCTGACAGCAGCAGCTTGGTGAAGATGCGGCTGAGCGAGATGATGACCCCGGCAGTGCCTGTGGCATGGGAACGCTCTTGGTACCGGGTCCTGCTGAGCCCCACAGCTCGGGGACCCCCAGCAGCACCCCACTCCCCCGCCATGGAAATGATGCCTCCAGGTGTGGAGTAGCTACAAGCAGCGACTTTCTGGGGCAGCAGAGCCAGCCCCTGGCAGACACCTCCCCACCACCCCCCCAGCTTGCCGTGGCAGTGCAGTGGGTCTTGCAAGCGATTCACAAACCATTCAACACCCCTGCTTGCTGGGGAGCACCCTGGGGTGTCCCTGATCTGCTGGCAACCTGGCCAGGCTGTGATGGGGCAGCAGGGCCCTGGCTGTGACTCTCTGGGGCCCTGGGAGCCAGTAGAGGAGGGTGTCCCCCCCCTCCAAAGTCGAACGCAGCGGCAGGTACTTACTCTCGCCCGTCATCACCCCCTGCGTGTAGCGCTTGGGCAGCAGCCCCGTGTAGCCGTAGAAGCTGGATTGCTGCACTTCAGGAGGGATACGCCGAGGGGAGAAGGAGGGATTATTGCTGCAGCCGAAATGCCGGGCAGGGGGAAGAAAGCCCATGTGCCATCCCACCCGGGAGCTGCACCCTTCTGAACAGCTGATGCAGCGCCTGAAACCCTCTTGTCCCAGAAATGGGGGAGCTTTTTGCCCTCCCTGGATGCTGTTCCCATCAAGAGTGGCCACTGTGGGAAGTCACCACGGTGGCCCAAAGGGAAAAGGCCTCACGGTGCGGGGGGCTGAGGCACGGTTTGGTGCTGGGGCCCCCGTCCTGTCCCGCGGTACCTGGCCAGGGGTGGAGGGGACGGAGCAGGGATGCGAGGGTCAGCTCACAGGGATCAGAGCAAGAGGTTGCCCCAGGAGACCATGGCTCTTGGGGGTGGGGATGTTGGCCCACCCTGCTGGTCCCTCGTACCTGTGCAGCCGAAGGCCACCACCCCGACGGCGACCAGGTTGATGGCGTAGGCTTGTCTGCGCGTGAAGAGCTCCAGCCAGACGTCGCAGATGCTGACGAACAGCAGGGGCCCCAGGGCGAACAGGTAGCCTGTGGGTGGGAGATGGAGGTGAGTGGGGCGGGTACAACGTGGGGCCGGTGCTGGCGGGGGCTGCGGAGACCCCCCACCGCTCACCCACAGAAATCCGGGTGTGCAAGCTCAGCAGCTCCACCAGCGCGTTGTTGAGGATGACGGCCACCAAGGCCACCAGGATGTAGGTGAGGCTCATGTCGAAGATGATGGAGGTCCCTGCGGAGAGGCAGGTGATGGAGTGGGGGGTGTCCAGCTCCCCTGGAAGCGGGGCCGAGCTCTCCCCAGGTTTGGGGTAGCTGGGACGTGCTGCAGCTGCTGGAGACCTACCTGGGTATTTATGGTGCAGGTAGTCCACATCGGTGATAAAGCTGTTGTACGGCAGAAGAAATCCCACCCCGGCCAGCAGCATGGCGAAGTAAATCCCATGGTATCGATCCTGGGGCTCGGGATCCTCAGAAACTGCCCCCAGAAGGGGAAAGGAAGAGAAAAACCATGTGACAGTGGCACTGCTGCACCCGTGGGACCTGCAGCAGACCCCAGACGAATGACGCTTCTACACCCTTCATGGCAAATAAGGGGAGGGCACCCGCAGCGAGCAGCCCCACAGCTCTCATGAATAAAAGGCCCCATCCCTGAGAAAATCCTTCCCTAAATAAAGGCGTTTCAAGAGACCCAGGAGGCAGGACAACCCCCCCGGCCTTGGGGGCTGGCGAGCGTTAATAGCAGAACCAACCAACCTGCGAGCCCGGCAGTGGGCTGGCAGCCCAGCCAAGGCGGGGGTCGGAGGTGGACAGGGATGCCCTGGGATGGGGAGCAGGGCTGGGGTGAATCCCAGGGGCACCCCTGAGCCCTGCACGGCTAAGGGTGAAGCTGCGGGCGGGGGGCGAGCCGGGCAGGAGGGCCCCCACAAACCCTCACCTCCTTGCCAACCTGCAGAGCCCGTGGCTACAAACAGGTCCAAAAAAATGAGCGTTGGGTAATTTTATGGCATTCCAGGCCATTTGTGGCTATTAAACCCGTCCTGGGAAGGTCCTACGTGGTGGGAAACCAGCGGGACAGCCAGCTCCTGGCTGGGGGTGGGGGCCGTGCCTGCCCTCACCCGGCTCCATGAAGGTGAGGACGCCCTTGGCCTGGCTGCCCCGCTGCAGCTCGTCCTCCTCCAGCTGGTAGCTGTCGAAGCTGAAGCTCATCACCACGTTGCTCTCGGGCGTCCCGGCCGGGCTCAGCTCCTTGAAGCGCTCGGCTCCCACCGAGCCCATCGCGGCCAACCTGGGAGGGAGAGCGGTGACACCCCCCGGGGCACGGCTCCTGCGTCCCCCCGGGGACTGGGGACCGTCCTGCAAGGGATGTCTGGCACGTGGCTGGCCCCGAGCCTTCATTATCCCACCATAACGCTGCGTCTCCAGTGTTTTTTCCACCTGGAAAGGTGCTTTCCCCGAGCAGAGTGGGGGGGTCCCTTGACCCACTGGGCAGAAGTTTGGGGTTGGGGTGGTGAGTGGTGATCGGGGGGGTCCGTGCAAGCCTCCCCCAAGGCACAGCTCTCGCCCCAGCCCGGCTCAACACCTCCCCACGACGCTGCCGCTGCGCTTTCCAAAAGCAATTAGAGCAATCAATGGGTGAAAGGCACTGATGAGGGAGGCTGCTGGGGAAGATCCCGGCTGCCTCGAGCCCTTGCTCACCCACACGCTGGTGTACGCCCGCCCGGCAGAGCCACGGCCCCTGCACACGCGCTCCCGCAGCCTTTCCAGGGAGAGGATGGGATGCGACCCGGCTTTTAAGGTATTTTGGATCTGCATCTCCGAGGGCCCACGGTACAGCTGGGAGATGCCGCCGAGACCCCCCCCAGGAGCACACCAGAGAGGGTCTGCAGCAAATATGCCCCAAAAGGAGCAACCCACCCCCCCGCAAACCCTTGGCATCCTCCAGTGACCCTGCCAGAGCCACCCAAAATGCGGTTCGTTGTCCTGGGGCCAGCCCAGGCCCTGGGGGGCAGCGCGGGGGCCGCTCTGTATCACCCACACCAGTCGCTAGATGCCAGCCAGCTCCCGCACCTGCTGCCTGCGGACCCCCCAGCCGGCCCCGAGGTGGGGTGGGGGGGCAAATCTCCTCCAAGGCAGCAGGTTGAGGCCAGGGAGGGAAGAAAAATCAATTACAGTGATTTCTCTGCTCTCCCTGCCAGACACGGCCTTTGTGGGAGCCGTGAGGTTTTCCAGCATCTCCCCGGCTGCCAGGGTGGGTCGGATGCTGGGGGGAGGCCCAGGGTGGGTGGCAAACCTGGTGCCCACGGACCCCGCAAGCACAATCCTAGAGCTTGAACTGCATCAACCGTGGGCCCCAGGACCCCCCATCATGGGCAGAACAACCCAGCAGAGCAGATTCCGGCTGGGAACACCGCTCCATCCCGTCGCTGACCGAGGGGCTGGCTGTGATCCGGTCCATCGAGCACCCTCCTGCAGCTGATGCTACCCCAGGCAATAGAAGGCGGGGGGAAGCATCTCCCGGGATGCCAGGGAAGCCTGTTGCGGGGATTTTCCATCGCAAAGATCCCAGCTGGAGAACAGGCTGCCTGGAAACGCCCGGTACCTACAGCGACCCAAACTTCGGGACGCCACGGGGTCGGGAGCAGAGCGGGATGCGGGTGCTGGAAGCAGCAGCCCCCCCCAGGCCCCCAGCACTGCGTGGCTACGGTGCTGGAGCAGCCCCCTCCCCAGCCCCCGTCCGTCTCGCCTGCTCCGCACATCCCTGTGCCACCCTCCCCTCGGATTTACACCCGTCTACGCCAGGGGGGACGGGGCCTTGCCCCCTCTTTGGGCGCAGGGGGGTGCGGAGGGGGTCCCTCCATCACGGCCAGCGGTGGGTGGGGTCTTACCCAGGGACAGGGCACCCGCAGAGACGGGCAGGGTGGGGGGACCCCAGCCCCGCTGCACCCCGATACCGGGTGACCCCCCCGGACTGCGAGACCCCCCCCCGACAGGGCAGAGAAAGGATTTTTCCTCCGGCAAAAGGATCCCCCCCGACCCCTCGCAAGCAGCGAAGTTGCAATAAGCAGGGGGGGTGGGTATGGAAGGGGGGATGCAGCCACCCCCCGGCCTCGGGCTGGAGGAGACGCACCCGCCGGAGCGACCGGGGAGGAGACGCGGCCGCGCCCGGGGGAGGATGCTCGGGAGCCGGGGTGGGGTGGGGGGGTCGCGGGGGGGCGTCCCCCCGCACACAGGCGGTCCCGGCCGTGCCCAACAGGTAACGGGCTCTTACCTCGCTCCGCCGCGGCGGCTCTGCGGCATCGGCGCGGCCCCCGCCCCGCTCAGCACCGCCGGCCGCCGGCCCCCGGCCCCGCCATGCCGGAGCCTCCGCCCGGGGGTTGGCGGGGGCTGGGGGGGGGGCGCGGAGCCGGGGGGAGGCCGGCAGCGAGTGCGGCGGCTGCGAGCGGAGGCGGCCCCGGCCCTGCCTCCCGCCTCCCCTTCACTCCTCCTCCTCTCCCACCGCTCCCCCATCCTCCCTCCGGGGGCGCGCACCGGGAACCGGGGCTCCCCGACCCCCCACCCCGGGCCAGCCCCGGGGCGCCGGGCGAGGGCTGGGTCAGCCCCGGGGTGGGGGCACGTAGGAAAGGTTTTTCCAGCGAAGAGAGCTCATCCATACCCCTGTCTATAGGTACTGCCTAGAGGCATCCCCTATAGGTGCTTTGAGGGGTTTCCGAGGCCTGGAGCTAATTAGAGAGAGATTAATTAGGAAGGAAGCCCTGGTGATTCCATTTAGGACATGAGCTTTGCAGTGACAGGGTCCTACCCCCCCACACCCCCCCACCAAGGGTTTGGGCATAAGAGGAGCCAATGGGGCAGCATGAGCTGATGGAGAGAGGGAGGGAGGGAGGGATGGATGGATGGATGGATGGATGGATGGATGGATGGATGGATGGATGGATGGATGGATGGATGGATGGAGGGAGGGAGGGAGGGAGGGAGGGAGGGAGGGAGGGAGGGATGGAAGCAAGCAAGCAAGCAAGCTCTGGCTAGCAGGACGCAGCAACCCCCCGGGATTTTGGGGAAGCAAGTGTTGGGGTGGGTTGTCTCTTCTCCCCAGCATAACCAGGGTGGGAGCAGAGAGGGAGGGGAACCAGCAGCGGGGACCGGTGGGACATCTCCAGGCAGTGTCCCCACCCCTCCCCAGATGAGTGAGCTGGCCAAGGCTGCAGGTGACACTGGGGGATGGGATGCTGTCAGGCTTTCTCGCAGGAGCAGCAAGGCATGGGGGGGACACCCACAGCAGATGCCCCCTCCCACGGAGCTGGGTGACCATCCCTTGCTGGGCTCTCCCCACCCGGAGCGCGGGAGGATGGTGGCAGTGGGAAGGGGGAGCGGGACCATCCCTGCTCCCGCGCCGGGCGGTGAATTACAACCTTCCCGCGGTCGATAGACGCCGGGTGGGATAAATCAGAGCGCGGGGCTGGCGGGATGTGCTGGTGCCGCTCACGCCAGGGGAAGTCGGAGACAAACCCGTCTGTGCCTCCTCAGCCGCCCTTCTGCGGGGCAGGGCCGGGCAAGGGGGCTCCCGCAAATTCATCGCAGGGAGGAAAACAGGCCAGGTGGAAATTTCCATCTATCCTCCTTGGCTGAAACAGCCGGAGTTTGGCTCAGAGCAAGCCAGCCTGCAGCGCCAAGCTCTGCCCAGAGCCAGGGGCTCAGCCTGCTCTGCCTCCCCCTTGGCTGAGCACCTGCAAAGCTCAGTGCACCAGTGCAAGGAGGGAATTTTCAGGCTGCTTGTTTTGGCTGGGTTTGTTCAGCTCTAATTTGACAGCATCACTGTAAAATCCCAAAGCACCTCCCTACGCTTGGGGTACGTCCCCTTGCCCTACACCACACCCCATCACCCCCTTCCAGGTACCCTGGAAATGTAAGAAACGGGGGGTGACTGGCGGGGGTTCCCCGGCCGCGCCTGCTGCCGGGTTGGCACCCAGATGGTGCGAGCTCCCTACGAAAAGAGCAGGATGAGCTGAAGCATATGCGCGCTCGCCTTCTCGCACCTCGGCCCTGCTGCCTCGGCGCTCGCCAGGCAGCGTTACTCACCGCCTTCCGCAGGGATTCTCCCCACGAGCCGGTTCTCCCCATCCCGAAACCCCCGCTACGGAGCTGGAGCTCCGACTGAGCTCCGAGGAGCATCTCGGCTCCCGGATGCACTTGGTGCTCTCCGAGCCGTGGGAGATGCTGCGACCAAACCTCACGGCAAATAACTAGCCCCTGGCTTTTCCCATCCTGTCTAAAATCACACCACCTCTCGGCCCCTAGTTCGGGGGACAAGGGGGCTCCCTTTCTGCTATGGGCACAGCGAGGCTGTGCTGGGGTACCCGAGGAAGCTGCTACGCCCTGGAGGGCTATGGGGGCACACAGGGAGATGAATCCATCAGGGTGAACTTCTCCGAGTGCTTTCTGCTTTCCCCATCCCCATGGGCAATGTTAGACCTGTCCACGCTCCAATGTCCACCCTCCTCCCAGCGTACCCCCAGGCATGGGCAGGCTGAGCCACCTCTGCCCGATAAGGGCATGGGGGTGGGGTGGTCCCATGAGCTAGGCCCTCCCTGAGTTTTGCTGGGCTCTTCAATTTTTTAAGCTGGGCCTGAATAATTCAGCTGTGATGCAGCTGGATGAAGGTTGGTGAGCTTGGATGCTCCTTGGGTTTCTGCTTGACCCACTTTAAGAGCCAGGAAAACCTGCCAGGCACCATGCTCCGAGTGCGATGGGGCCAAGCTGGCCCAGACGCCCTGGTCCCCATGGCAGGAGGGACATCCCGCACGCACAGCCCAACCCCAGGCTCTCCCCCTGCACCCTCACATCCAACAACACGGATCACGGAGCATCCCTCACCCAAAACAGTTTTTTAGAGGTATTTTTGCCTTCTCCCCTTTTCCAGCTTCTCCCTGCCGTCCCACGGCTCCTGGCACGAGCGAGCGCATCCCGGCGGCGTTTGCCGGATTACGAGGAGGGATTTGCTCGGCTCCGTGAACCAGCTAACACCCTGCGGCTGCCTCGCCACGGCTCCTTGCTATTCAGAGCCTCACCTCGCTTTCCTGAAGCCTGGTCGAACACTGATTAATCCCGCCGGGTGGAATAAGATGCTGCTGATTCATTTGGCTCGGAGACGCGGGATTAGGACAGTCTCCAGAAATCCCCTGTACTGCAGTTTTTTCTTGCCCTTCCAGCGGAGTCAGGTTTTATTAATCATCGCTGATGCAGAGGTTAGAGGAAGGAAAGACCTTTCAGGCATCTGCATCCCACCGCCCTGCCAAAAGCCACGGCTTTACCCCCTCCGGGACCGCGGGCAGCGGCTGTCCCTGTCGTCCCCATCCCTGCGGACACAGCCACGAGCCGTCCCTTGGTTAAGGAGCGGCAAAACCCGGTCCCTCATCCAAACCGTGCTCACCCTGCCAGCGTGCTCCAGGCTTTCCGTGCCCAATGTCGCGTCCCCTCTGCACCAGCCGAACCTGCGATTGCTGAGCCGTGGGGACCAAGCAAAGGGATGAAACATCTGGGCCCCAAACTCCAAACACCTCAGTGCTCCCCGCATCACTGCACATCCATCTCTTCCACTTCACGTGAAGGGAAGGCCGTTCCCGAGCCTGCAATCCCCTCTTGGAAAAGCTCCTTTAAATAGCATCGAAGCCTTCGCATCCTTCCCCGGGGTCTGCTCCCAAAGCCAGCCGAGCGTGCCGTGCCGGCACCGGGAGCATCCTCGGCTTTGCACGGAGGCGGTGGGGATTAAACAGGGATGTTGTCGCTTGGCCGGAGTCACACTTGGGGGATTATCAGGGCCTGTGAGAAGCGGGGAGTAGCCAGGGAATTTGTTCAGTGCAAGTGGAAGGGGTTTGCTGCAATCCGATTGCAGGCGAACAGAAATCCCCGGTGCTGGCGGGAGCTCGGCACTGGAGGCCGAGGGATTAACTGGGTTTTCCCCAGGCTTTGCAACAGGACTGGGGTGGGAGGAGGAGTCGCTCTGAGCCCAAAGCGCTGGGTATAAATGCTCCAGGGAGATGCAGGGGCTGAGCTGAGCATCAGCTTTTGGGGCCCCCAGCCCTCGTCCCAAGGCCAAGGTCCAACTTCTTCCAGGCGGATGCTCCGATCCTCCCGCGAGGGGTTACCCTGCGCATCCCTCCCGCCCCCAAATCAGCTAAACCTGAGCTGCAGAAACCCAGAGAGGATACCCGCAGCCTCCACGTTTCCCTCCCCCTTGCTTGTTGGAAGAGATTTGCATCCATCGCTAATTAATCCAAGATGAGCTGCTAATTCAGGTCCTTGATTGCAACTTTGCATAATTGCCGCACGCACCGTCAGGATGGGATAAAAAAGGAGACAATCAGCGGCGGGCGCAGAGGAAACGACGAGCGGGAAGGGCCTGTTCGGCTCGCTCCCGCTCACCGGGCTGCCTGACAGACCCAGGTTGAGGGAAGGGATTTTCCTCTGGAAGGACAGAACGGTGATGGTCGCCCTTGGATGGGCTTTTCCCCCACGGTGGGCTCACAAACGGCCTCGCCAGCAGCCACGAAGCCTAAGTCCCTCTGGCGATGGGGAAACCATGAGTTACAGGCAACACGGCCCCTTTGGCTATTCCCATCGTGCTACCACATCCCCCCCACCCCCCCCACGCTTCCCTTTTTCCAGCGTGCAAGCGGTTGTCAGTAGGTTTCAGAGTGAACGCTCCGCCAAGGTGAGCGGGGTGACCGCAGACCCCACAGCCAGTGCTCCAGGCTTCTCCCCCACCCACCGGGTACACTAAACCCCCGTGGCCATGAAGGCTGTCAAACTCCCCCAAAACAAGCCCCCCACCCCAGCAAGCCAGGCTTGCCGCCAACGCTACCTCCTCAGCGAGAAACCCAGCGGCGCAAGGGAGGCCGGGCAGCCTCGCCCAGCGCCACGGCAACGGGCAGAGCCACCGGCTGAGCAGACCCAACCCTCAGCACCAGTAGCGTGGAAATAAACAATCCTGTTTTCCTGTCGGTACTGCACAAAGCCGATCCCACCGGGCTCCCAAAGGCGGGTGGGCGCCAGGGGCCACGCAGGCGGTGCCACGCGGGCAGGCGACGCGCAAGCAGATGGACACCGAGACGGGCTCGTGGGTCATTCTGCCACCCTCCTCCGCTCGCATCCCACCTGCAGACGCTCCCCCCATCAACTTAACACCTCCACGCACCCCTCCAGCACCCCGAAAGCTGAGCGACAGGGCAGCAAACAGTGGCAGACAGGCCAGCCCCGCGCTCCCTATTCACGTTTCGCCCTGCAAAAGAAAAGAGCTACTTTCAGCTCCGGCCTTTTCTCTAGAAAAATGCAGCTCCCAGCCCACGGGCCCCTTCCCCGGCCCCATGGCGAGGGCTGAAAGGGGGCTTGGGGGGCTGGGCTGGCCCCCACCGCCCCTCTTAATCAGCCGGGGCATGCATGAAGCCTAATGCCGTCACGAAGATTTTGGCGCTATTGACACACACGGCGCGTTAAACGCCTTACGGGGGATTTGCATAAGCTTGGGGAGGGAAGGAAGAGCGCGGAGAAAAGTGTCGACAATGGAGAAGTAAATGCATTAAAGTGCTTAGGAAAAAAAAATCTGATAAAGGAATAAACCAGTTAAGGGAATATATTACTCGTAGCTGGGTTATTCAAATCCTGCCGTATAGGAAATCCTCTTAAAGCGATCACCTGATTGTGTGTTAAACTCCTAATTGAATAAGAAAAGAATTATGTATTTTGCTCATAAAGGCACAAAGATGGGAGCCCACGGGGAGGGAGCTGGCAGCAGAGGGGTCCTGGGGCAGCAGCCCCATCCAGGAGGGATGCGGTGGGAGGATACGGCGCTGGGAGGGATGCCTGGGGAAGGCTGCGATGCTGAGTGCCTTCGAGGGCGGCAGAGGAGAGCTTTCCCAGGATGGGTTGAAGGAGCGATGGTGTCCAGGGGGAGCAAAAGGACCCGCTGGACCCCCAGGGGCTCCTCCAGCCCCGGTTGGAGCAACAGCGTGGGGCTCACAAGATGAAAACGCCCCAAACGTGACTCCTGCCCCGGAGCCGCAGGAGCACAGGGACTGTAGCCACCCAGGGTCCGGGCAAGGAGGGGGTCACAGCAGCCTCTGAGCTTCTGAGGAGCAAAGGGGGGGGCCATGTCTGGCTCTGGGGTAGCCCCACTGCTGACACAGGTCCTGCAGGAGAGGCACGGCCCCCCTAGCCAGGGCTGAGGGCACTGCCTGCTGCTGCCCTTCCCCCCACAGAGGATGGGGTGGGGGGGGGGGGGTGTGGTGGGGAGCATCACCTGGAAGCGCAGAGGTGAGGGAGAGGAGCTGACATGCACCAAACCCCCAGCCTGCGACGGACGGGGGGTGGGAAAAAGAAACAGAAGAGCTAAAAATAGCCCTGGGCGCCGCTTTCTTCCCGGAGATCATTTTTCTACCCAGCCGTTTCATTTCATAAACAGGATTATTTATTTATTTCCCCCCCTCTCCACTCTGTTTTTATGGTGGGTTTTTTTTTATTCAACACCACCGCTTTACCCATCCCCGCATCTCTTTTAAAAGCAAGTTAAAAAAAAACCCCACAACCCCAGCACCCAAAACCAAGGAAACAAACCCCAACCCCCTCGCTGGCTCCAGCACAGGTTTGTGCTGCTACAGCTCTTTAGAGGTAATTGAATATCCCAGAGTGCATCTGCTAATGCAAACTCTAATATCAATAAGCGGCAGCGCTGAGCTCGGGGAGGGCAGAGGTGGCAGCTGAGAAAATAAAGCCAGCAGCGCCCAGCAAACCCCCGGCCAAGCTCGGGGGCTGCCAGAGGCTTTTTATTAGGCAGAATTGGATGGCCAGGGCCAGGCTGAGGTCCCGCTCCCGGGCGAGCACGGGAGCTGGCAGGGAGGCTGGGTTTGCAGGGAGAGGGTTTTGGAATTACGCATGCCACAGCGCCTTTGTGCGAAGCCCCTCGATTCCCAGGGGACATCCTTGTCCCCCTGGGCCTGGCAGGTCCCCCACGCCCATACAGAGCTCATGGCTTTTCACCGTTCGCATCTCCAGGAGCGCCGGTACCTCCTGGATTCAGCATCCTCCGGCAGCAGCCAGGGAAATCAGGGCTGACAGGAGCAGTTAATTGGAGCCTGCAGAGGCCATCTTTCCAAGCCTGCCTTGTTTTGTTTCCAAATAGACTTTTAATAACTAATTTCAGATGGTAAGAAAGAAATAGCTGCATCCTGACCTCTTGAAATGCAAATTGCCATTCATCCTGGGAGGCACGAACTCTCTTTCCCATCTCAAACGTTAAAAAGGAGGGAGATACCATCTCCAGCTCTGCCTCCCTGCTTCCATTTTCAAAACTGTTTTTGGGCGAGGGGAGAAGAGATGCTCTCTGCCATGACCCCGTGCTTGTCCATACAGAGCAAGCGTGGGGCACCAAAGGGACCCCTGTACCCCCACGGCGCACAGCGAGGGGTCACAGCAGAGGGTTTGTACTCCCCTACAAACCAGGCCTGCGCCAGGAGTCAGCAGAGGTTGCAGGGACAGGTGAAGCCCAAAGCTTTGCAAGATGCTACGCTGGCACCCGGAGGTGACAGCCTGTACCCACTGCTTGGGCAAGGCGGGTCTGTTCCCATGTCACTGGGTGCTCCCCAGCACAGCCCCCAGCCTGGACCTGTGCAAACCAGTCTCTGTCCCAGGGCCCTTCTCGCCCCTGCAAAACAGTATCCACGCAAGCAAAATATTGCCCGAAGCCTCTGGCCCACGCTATGGCCTTACCTGGACCTGGCGAGCTCCGAATCCCTTACTGTAACCCGTAACTTCATAAAACTCATCGCTAAAAACCAACCCAAACACAACAAGGTGCTGGAACAGCAGGCATCGGATTTCCTCAACTCCCACAGGTCCGGCAGAAAGCCCTCATTAGCTCACATCACACCATTAATTAGCTGATGAGGTCTCTGCCAAGTGCCCGGCCGAGCCCTGTCCGGAGCCAGGTCAGACGCCGTACGCCAAAGGTGCGTGACCAGGGTCGGGTGAGCATTCGGCCAGGAGCAGGACAAGCTGCTCCCAAACGGGCAGGCTCCGAGCAGGGATGGTGCTTGCTACCCCCTTGCCCCAAAAACCAGCGCTGCTGCGTCAGAGGGGGTTTGCTGGCGGCAGCACGCTCGGCACAGCCCCAGCCTGTGAGGCTGGGCTGTTCGCACCGGAACCGCGCGCTTGCTCCGAGTTATTTCATCTCGGACTCGAGTCCCGCACAGCCAAGGGTCGGGGCGCCTGGTCACTGGGTAGAGCGCCGCAGCACGGCTAAAACCGAGCGCCTCCTCGCTATCAAGGGGAAGTGTGCCGGGAAGGAACGCAGGCACGAGTCCGTGCCCGCCCTTGTAATGAGAGAAATAATTGGAGATGAGACTTCCTAGTCCCGTCCCTGGGAATTCCGGCCGTTCAGTACCGGCAGACTGATGCGAGATGCCGAGCTGAGCGCAAGCGCGGCTGCCTGGTTCAGGGCTGGGTTTGACCCAGCATTTACTACGCTTCCCCATGCTTACTGGGGAACATTCCGCTGTGCTCGCCTAGGGCAGGGCAGTCGTACCTCCCGAAGCATCAGCGGGTCTGGATGACCACGTCCATCCGGGTGCGGGGACAGGGGGGTTGGCATCACCGCCGCGGCTGCCGCTTCGGGAATCCACCAGCAGCTCCTCTCAGCTCTTGGGTTTGCTCCAGGGGAACGTCACCAGCAGCCGAATGAACAGTTTAGAAACACTCATCGGAGCTAACAGCCCGTTTTGCCTGAAGAAACGGAGGCACAAACACGGCACCGTCAGGAGAGCATCGCCCTCCAGAGCTACATCAGGCGAGGAGACGTCCGCAGAATCACAGCTGAGGCCTCGCTACGGAACAGTCACACAGAACCAGAGTCTCACCGCACGCTCCAGCACTGCTAGCAAGAGCAGAAAGGCTTTTTCTCCCCTCGTACCCCCTGATCAGAGTGTTTATCGCGGCTTTGCAAGAGGAAGGATACACACAGAGGCAGGAGATGCCTCCTCGCCCATCGGCACGGGCTCACGCCAGATCTTCCTCTGGGGCTTGAAGGTGAGAAGCGACAAGGCTGGAGCAGCAGTGGAGCGAGCAGGGTGCGTATCTGAAAGCTTCGGAGGCAGCCCATGGAAGAGGGAATAAAGGAAGTTATCCGAACTCACCTGAGCAGCAGGAGAAAAGCACAAGCGTGCGAGTCCCTCGAGAAGAGCTTTAAGGAGGAACAAGAGGGAAAATTACATTTGCAAGTTAAATGTGGCAGGAGAGACCCAGCTTGTCCCTTTCCCTGCAAAACCCAGGCCGAGTCTTTTGAGCACAGCTACAAAGCACAGCCAGGACCCAGGGCTTATTGCTGCTGTTCTGGTTCGGCCCACAGCGTACGGAACATGCAGCGTCACCCTGATCTTATCCGGCCCCATCTCCGAGCAGCAAACAAAAGGAAGAAGAGGCAGAATACTTATCACAACACAGATTTAATTCCTTAGGCAGTTATAAAATTTACAAAGAGCAACGGGCTAGCAGCGAGAGCCACTCGGTGAGGTGGAATGTTAGGTTTTCTCCACTTATCGACACAGATATCGAACAGAGCGAGCACCGCGGGACGCGGGGGGTCTTCCGGGTGAGGAAGCAGTAAAGAGCAAAGAGATCCGAGCGGACAAAGGGTCGAGTCGACATCCTATAGAAACCCAGAGCTACAGGTTTGGGAATAACTCACCCACCGTTCCCGAGAAACAAGTCGGAGACATGCCAAGGCAGCGCGGGGGGAGCCAGCGTAGGACGGCTGCAGCCGCACGGTCAAAGCCACAGCGCCGAGAGAGCGTAACGAGCACAACCGCAGCTACTTGCAAGCCAGAGTTAAAACTTGTCCGCTATTTTTCAGGCTGTGAGAGATGAGATTTGCCAACCTGAAGTGCGTTAAAATGAAGGCATGTTACGGTTAGAAAAACCAGGAATTTGCCAAATTCCTTTGGTTGTGCGAGTGGCATCTGAGAGGATGTATTTACGGGCAGAGCCACGCTTCCTTCGTGGCAGCAGGTTCCCGAAAAACAAAGGCCTGCTCTGCACGTGCGGAGGAGACACTGCCACGCTCTCGGATGTTAACAGGTTAAATCAAGGGGACTGCTGGCCAGGACGGCTGGAGCGCAGAATGAAACCTTCCCAACCTCTGCAGCCATTAATCCCCACCAACGCTCCGGACAAAGCCTCCCGTCACCCCGCAAACGGCGGCGGAGGATCCGCACGCACAAGCGGCACACTGAGCAGCTCAGCGAGCTACCAGGGAAGAAATTCTACCGCCCCAGCGCGTGTTGCTTTGGTGCTAAGGCCATTATTTGGGCCAAGAACGCACAGCACAGGATGTAAGAGGGCTCTGCTGATCGGATTCTCGGGACTCTACGTAACCGAGCTGGTGGCTCTTGAGTTCGCTCCTCCCTGTTTACTATCACACATAGGTCAGGTGCAAGTTTCCTCGGTGGAGACACTTGTCACTGCGTTAAGAGTTTTCTCGGGCGTCTGTCTGCGTTCAGGCAGACTTGAAAAGCCGCCCCCTCGACCTCCACCCCCCGTGGAAACAGGCCCAAGGAGCTCGCTGGCGCAGGAGCCCAGGCGGCAAGGTACGTGCGCACACCTGATCCCAGAGGGAGCGCTTGCACCGACCAGGGGCTCAACAACCCCGCAGGAAAAACAGTGTCACTATCTCTCTCTGCTTCTTGCTTCCTTCTCCTCTGCCAGGCCCAGCCCTTCAACTGCCAGACTGGTATCTATCGCTCGTATTCTGGAAACACTGACATCAGCAGAGTCCGGAGCAGATAAGAGATTTCCGCCCCCGAACCAGGACAAACAGACACAGCAGCGGAGCACGCGCTCGCTGCCCATGTGCACACGGAGAGAAACAGCTCCATCCCTACGGTACTCGCTGGGAACAGATCCCACCGCAACCCGAGACCTGAGTTTAGGATTCCACATGTGTAACAGTTCCCCGCCCTCCCCAGCTTTGGTCGTTTCAGTTGCCTAACCCTGTCCCCAACCCTCCACAGAGTTAAAGCTACCCAGAAGCGCGGTCTGCACCTGCAGATACACCGTCACAAACGCTGTCCTTCCAGGGAAGGTCAGTCTACGACGAGAGGGGCTGTATAGGTGTTCCCGTACTGCGTGACTACGGGTGACGGCCACAGCCCAGGGCTGGAGCCTCCCTGCCTGGGGATCCAGAGCTGTCAGACCACCAGGAATGGTTTGGACACTGCCACAGAGCATACAGTGCAATCACGTGCTCCGTCAGGTGAGGACGCAGCTGCGAACAGCGTTTCTGCTACGCTTAAGGAAGTCAGTCCATCTTTGTGCCATTGGGATGAAACCCCAGCCTGAGAGGTTTCTAACTTTGGTAGCACACCACAACAGGGTGGTTACTGAGGGCCTCCGGCCATCAGAGGAAACAGTATTAGTCATATTTTATCTCAGAAAACGTTTATATTCTCATGCAATGAACTTAAACTGTCAGCACTCAAATACACCATGTCAGTGGGCAGCACAAACTACCTGCTCCACTCGACGAGCTCCGAGCTGGTCACTAACCCCACTATCAATTCCTCTGCTCTCTAAAAGGAGATTTTCCCAGTTACAGCCACAAAAAGATAAGCCACTTCGACTGGCTCCCAGCTTCTACTTCCGAATGGACCAAGCAGGAGACAGCAATCCAGCTGTCAGCGCGTGGCTCGGGAGCAGACCACAGCACATGGATCTCCAACTCACCAGCGGAAGAGTTACGAAGGGGGTAAAATCATTACAACACACGTTGGCAATCTTTAGCAGCAGGAGTTAGTAACTACACAGAGGGGTATCTAGACTGTGGACATGGCCTTTGTTACACTCCAGAGTTGCACAACTCGTGTGTTTAGCAGCCCAGCGTTGCGTATGCATGTTTACTGCTAACGCCGCTCGTGGAGGCTACGCCAAGCCTCCAAGTGTGTTATCGGGAGTGTTAAGAGCTTAGTCTGGAACGAGCAGACATCTGACAGCTCCTGGGCGGTTCAGTTTGCCAGCAAAGCTCACCGAGCCTGTATTTACATCGAGACTCGCACGTTACTCTGCAGCGATGAGCTCCACAGCAAAGCTGAGAGTGCCTGCCATAAAAACCATAATTCCAGACCATGGAATTTAGTTGGCAGCCAAAGCTTAAGCTTAAGAGACTAAGCAAGATTTGAGCATGGCTCAGGGGCTTGCGCTGAACGTGCTGGGTTCTGGAGAGGACACCACAAGCCACCACTCCAGCCAACTACTTCGGCCAGCCCAGGGTTTTCAGGGAATAAACAAACCTGATCCCTTCTCTTCCACACGTGGTCATGGAAGATCATCTTCCACGTACACGGACTAACAGCGGGCTCGCTGATGCAGGCAGCTCTCTTGGCAGGGGCTACCACCATCTTCGGCACTTTTAGGGGAAGGGGAAGCCCACCTGCCCACCCACAGCTTTGGGGATGAAGGCCGCTGCCTGCTATTGCTTGAGAGAAGAATTAAGAGGACCAAATCCTAAAAGCACATCACTGTCTAGTCGTGGTAGGGAGCTCACACGTAGCTGGAGTACTCAGCTTCTGTCCTCCTCTCAAGATCTGCAATCTCCTTGCCTGTTTTTATTTTCCCTCCTTCGCATGCAGTCAGTAAGGGGGTAAGGAAACAACCCACGTCGCTACACGAAAGGCAAAGCAGGCTCGCTTTGGCAAAGGCAAGTAATACTCCCCAAGAACATCGCTAATCACTTGCTCACTAACTGTTATCCAAGACTTAAGAGAAGGCACAATACAACCCTACAAACAGTCTGCAGCACTGCTCAGCCTTGGAGAGCCCTAGCCAGGGTCAGGGCAGTTAGGGATTTCTTCCAAAACTGCCAAAGAGACAACCAGTCCTTGGAGCATCACAAGAGGTAACACGATGAAAGGGGAAATAAAAATAAAAGTGTACTCTTAACCAGCAGAAGAGAACCCAGAAGAAAATAAATCTTTCAAAATCATTTCTATTTACATCAGCATCTGAAAAGAAATAACCATGAACCTTAGAGCGGGGTACACACAGCCCCAGACTGAAGAGAAGCAAGAATCGAGAGCTAAGCCTTCCAGCTGGAAACCTCGCGGCTGTTTAAAGAGCGGGGCTGCCCCAGGCTACAGGGACTTCCATCCGGCCTGGCAGAAGCCTTGCCTCAGATAATTTAAAAAGTACAAAAAGAGGTTATTGCTACTCTGCCAAGGAAATAAGACAGACTACAGGAGAGAAAGAAAGCGCATTCCAAATCTTCTCTGAAAACCCACACGCTTATCAGCCACCGAGGGCTACAGACGCCCCAGTACTAAGGGGGTACGGACAGCCCCTAGCGACTGCTCCTTCATTCTAGCTTGCTTCCTGCAGCAATTCCTTTTCTTCCTGTAAAGGCACTTTCTATATCCTATATCCTTACGCAGGGAAACACTTGCGGTTTTCCATCCCAACAAACAGAACAGTCCCACAAATACACAACATTCAGAAGGAATTTTAATTAACAAAATGGTCCAGGAAAGGGGAGGGAGACCCCCCAAAAAAAAAAACCCCCAAAAACCAGGCCGTTGCATTTGAAAGGTTGCATGTCAGTCACTAGGTATGCCTGCAAGCCCATGCACAGGAAACCATTTGGACCTTTGTCAGTGCAGAACTAGTCTCAGCTTCCAGAACCACTTCTCAACTCCTTCCTTATATAAGCTAAATATTATATACATATATAAAAAAAATACAAACTTGGGTTTGTTATAAAGTGGCTTCTCTCTCTCTCTCTCTCTCTCCCCCTCCTATGCTTGCTTGGCACATGAACGCATGCAAAGCTAGTAGGCTCCGAGGGCTGCACAAACAGCAGGTTTTGGCAACAACAACAAAAAAAAATAAACACAGCTAAAATAGATAAGCAAGATTAAAAGCCACTGAATTGAAAACCATGTATTTTTCCAATTGTATAGAATTAGAACTACAGCTACGACTTAAAACTGTAAGAGTCTGTCATCCTCTCTCCCAACTCATGTCAAAGTTCATAGCAGCATAACACGAGATTCCTCAAGAGACATCGAGCCAGTGTTCTCTGCTTCAGGAGTGAGTTCACAGGTCAAAGTTTAGTCTGTCCGAAGGATCATGGGAGGATGCTCACTGTCTTCATCCAATTTAAGCGAGTTGGTTTCATCTTCCAGGCAAACGCCACCCACGGCACCCAGGTCATCCGTATAGGCTGGAGAGAAAGGAACAAGTAGTTGGGGGATCAGCAGCACAGACTACGGCTTGGATCCAGAGCGAACCGTTAGAGCTGAAGTACCGGACATGACCTGCAACAGTTTCACTGCCACCCTACGTTTGCTTTTATCATGACCACGCTTCTCCAAGCCAAGAGCAGTTTATGATCAAAATTAAACTACTCTGCGTGTGTGCAATGTGCTTTGGGGAGGGTTCTTCTTGATCTCCACCCATGCACTACAGCTGCAACGGCAGCACTGACGCTATACACGCGGACTGTCCTTGCGCTGCAGCACTGACCCGAGTGCCATACAGAGATGGCAGGAGCTCCACCCCGAGAACTGCAGCATTAACCAAATTCTCATCCGCTCCGTTTAAGAGAGCGGCAAATCAGGCTCAAGGGTCACTGTTCCCATAAAGGAATGACAGGAGCACTTATCACCCTTGTTAAGAGGGGGCTATAGTTCAGATGTTTTGCATGAGAGTTGCGTTAGGGCATCTCAACTGCAACTATTGCAGTGCCCAACCACCGTTCAGAGTTCTGCTCAGAAAGCGGCCAGAGCGATCCATCCGTAGGAGGCTACTGTGCATCACAAGCACTCCTCTCCTGCAACGCTCCCCATCACACCCGCAGTTAGGAAAAGCTCAGTGTCGAAGCAGACGAGCGCACGCAGCCACGAATACGCAGAGGTGCTCTCTGCCCCCTTTCCAGCCTTCTCCTTACCATGCCTTGTGGGTGAGGAAGGCACGTATGTACCTTTAGTCACAGCAGCACTGTAGGTCTGTGCTACCAACGGCCGGTCGTGGGATGCAGACTCTAAAATTTCGTTGGCGGGCTCCATACTGCCATCGAGCCTACCAAGCAGAGAGAGGTTAGCTGGAGAGGTGACCTGCCGGGGCATAACACAGCTCTAGGTGACAGCTAAAGAAGAACACTTCATTAGGCATGCAAGAATAACGCATATACACGTGCGACAGGAGGAACCTGGTCCCTCTGTTCCAGAGGGCTGCCAGGAATTCACCTGACAACACTTCACATTTATGAACCCTGAGGACATCAGCGACACGCCTGCCTCTGACACGGCATCAGAAGCTAAATGATGCTACCAAAAATACTCAAAACAAGACCACATGATTAAACAAACCCTAAACCAATAGCTATTCCAATATTAGACTGCCTCTTGAGCTCTGTCTGCAACAGAAGCGGTTGCTTCATACACTAGAAAACCCTCTAGTGAAGGTATTACAGAATTTCAGAGATGGAGAACCTGATAAAAACTTCCCTCTGAGACTTCACTTCATCTGCAAGTGAAACCAGAGGTCATACCTTAACTCATTCAGATCATTTTTCACCAGCATTACAGACTGACCAAAGCTGCAAACCTGAATTATCATGAGTTATTGGCTTTAATGCTATGATCGGCCATGTAAGGCATCTGACTATATTACCCTCACTTCTCCTGCCAAACCTTATTAAAAAATAGCAACACCTTGCTGTATTTTCCTGAAGTGTTCTACAGCACTGCTACAGATCATCATCTGCCTGGCCTATATGCAAGGAAGTTCAATAAGGACACTGGTAGAGAGGGAACACAAAGTTTCGTAGTCCAGATTCCCCTCTGTGAAGGCAGAGTAACATCTCATCTCCGTAACCGCTTCATTTATTGATGAAGAGGGTGGTGTCAGATGTTTCAAGTTCTTGTTTAAGTAACTCAGCTCAAACTGCCAAGTAAGAGGAAACAGGATCACAGAGCTAACAGCGATTGATCGTTCTCCGCAATCGGGCAGCGTTAGGTTTCTGCTGGTAAGGCGCTGCTCAGTGCGGCAGATACTAGGGAGGAAGGCGCAGGGGGGATTCTGGAGTTTCTCATTCATGTCAGAGGTCTGGAAAAAGATTAGTTTAAAGAAACGAGCTGTTCTAAGCTAGGCTGTTGCAGAACAGAACCAAGTTTAAGAACAAACTGGATATTGTGGGAAAATAAACTACAACGGTCCTCAGCTCGCGGGGACTTACTTGTGCTGCTTCATTAGTGTGCACTCTCCTCCTTCTTGGGGGTCCAGGTTGTACATGTAGAGATACCCATCAGCAGCTCCCACCAACAAACGGGGGATCTTCTGGATTCTAGAGAGGTGGAGAGGGAAGCAACAAATTAAGAACAACTTAAGTTTCACATCAGCACACACTCCTCCCCTCCCATGATTTTAAGTCATTATTTTCCACACTCTTGCTTCTAGACAGGGAACATGGCTAACAAGTAGAGAGAGCACCTAGGAAAGAGAGTGATGAAGTAGTAAGGCATAACCACACTCTGGGGCTAATGGGATGTCACATGAATCAAGCAATTTACATATAACCCAGAACAGATTCAGAATTTACCATCCTGTTATCAAGCTTTGTGCAGCTCCAGAGACAAATATTCTAAGGGAAAGTATTTTGAGAACTGTTACAAGGCTTAATTATTGCTTAAAGGGTGCTTTGAGATCAGAGAAGTGACAGTACAGACATGAAGTCAGTTTAGCATACAAACTATAACCCCCCCTCCCCTAAATAAGTTTACTACGCTCAGCTTATTCCTTCGGTAGCTGTGCCAAATGGGACCTGCCCCTGGTGAAGACAGAATGAAGATTAGATTTAGTCCTTAAAATTAACTTTAATGAATGCTATGCTGTTTTGGAGACAAGAATAACACAAACTTGCATCAAAGACTTCATCAACGGTTAGCCTGGCTTGCCTGATTTTGCAACTCGCTAACACAACCTGCAGTATCACTGCCCCTAGCACTAACGGATGCAAAGGCCGTAAGCCCGGGGGTCTGTTCTCAACACTCTGCTTTCACAATTAAGACATCTTTAAACAACACTTAGAAATAGTCTATTCTCATCCAAACATCACTCCTTTCCCCCCTCCCCTCACAGGGCTGCGAGGTGTTAGCTCCAATACGCTGCTCTGCTGCGGATGAGGGGAAGGAGGGCTCCATTCCTCTACTCACGTGGCAAGCGCGCAGATGTTTTTGTGCCCACAGAACGGCAGGCGGACTGTCGCAAAGGCTCTACCCTGGTTAAACATTTCTGTGACTTGAGAGGGCAGATAGCTTGTGGAGGCCATCAGCACTTTTCCAAAGTAACCTGTCCAGGTTGTAGGCTCTTCCTGAGGTCTGCAAGTCAGAAAGAAAAACCAAGTGACCAACTCTGCCTTCACATTAGGGAAAAAGGTGTGTAAACATCTTTTTATTTTTAAAGATATTAAGCAGCTATTTGTTTCTCTTCAGAAATAACAAAGACCCTCGAGAACTGATGCACTCCTTTATGGTACAGGGCACAACGTGTCCTACAATACCCTCAGTCTGTTATTTAAGCACGTTTGACCGTAAACTGATATTTCTGCTTATAAAACCGCATTTCATAAGGTTCATTATACAAGAGCTACCGGGAAGCGCTCTACATCAAGACTGCGTCCACCCGTTTATCACTAAGCAAATCATTGTTGCCAGCAATTCCCACAGAAATCTAAGAACAGCTGTCCTCTCCGATCATAAAGAGGAACGTTGTACAACTTGGTGCCTTTTAAAGCCCTGTGAGCAGCTGGGAGGCACTGCTGAGGTAGCTCGTCCCATAGGGATGTGAGAAGAGGCGAAGCACAAACGTAACTGAAAATGCTAAACTGCTCCACATTCCTCTGCCGAGGACGGCCAGCTCCTCTGGGGCAGAACACCTCTTCTATTCACGGGGACAACGCTACGCAGCTCGGCTACGGTTGCTGATTCCTAAGTGACTTCTTGCGCCCCTTAATTTACACAAGCGTTCAGCAGAATTACGCCCACGCTTCGGAGAACGCGTCCTGGTGAGTATCATCAATTTTAAAGCCTTTTCCTTGAAAAGGAAAAATCTAAGGCACTTCTGAAACCTACTTCTCTTTCACAGTCTCGAGTTTGAAGATATGCACTGTCTCTGTGTTACTGGATGCAGACAGAAACATGCCATCCATGCTGAAAGCCAACGAACAGATGCTCACACACCTAAGGAAAAAAAACACCAAGAAAAACGAATGAAGCATTGTTTTAAATAAATTTTTTAAAAGGCAAGAGAGCACAATTCTGACAGGATTGATTTGTACGACAGGCAAGTCCAATGGAGTGAAATGGGAAGACATTCAAGCTGAAACCATTGTAAGCAGGCAGGGAGGGGAATGTAACAGGCAGAATTTGAAGAATGACGATGAAAACAGGCAAAAATCAGGATGCCAGCTCAATCGCAGAGCAACCCGAAGCTCTGCCGTAAGGAATGAACAAGCTTCAGCTAATTAGCCGAGTTGAACTTTACCTCTTCACTCCCCTTCGGAATTCAAAGAGTTTCTGTCCCTCTGGAATGGAAAACACTCTTATTACCGTCCCCTGTAAAGGAAAAAAAAAATTCCAAATCGTTTCTCATTCCAAGTTCATTCACTGTGCATTGGCTCTAGCCAGCAGAGCACAGCTACACGCAGCAAACCACTCTGCCGTTACCTTACTGCCCTTGCGGCACACCCCGTACGAGCATCAGGTATTTACGGAGCTTGTTCGTAGGGTTCGTTTGAAGAGCAGAGGAACAACAAGAGGTGGGAGCTGCTCACGTAGAGAACAACCTACGCCGTCACCCACAGCCCTCATCAGGTCTGATCGTGAAAACGACCGCGCTGGACAAGTGCCACAAGCAGTGTCACCTGACGTCTCCGTGCCTTTATCAGACGCAATCAGTTACACCGTTATAGTCTAAGCTTATTACTCGAAGAGCAGAGGTTTCAGGCTAATTTATACAATTTAGACAGACAATTTGTCACTGTGTGCCGAAGACCGGCAAGACCCTTCTATCTGTTCTGCCTTTAACTGCCTTGTTTTCATCAGGAAGACAGAAACAAAACAAGACACCTAATTTCTGGTACGTATTCTGCACTAAAGGAAGAACAGAGAACTGCCCTGATTGCAGCCAGATTAAAAGGTGTTTAATTGAGTAACTCTATTATCCCAACATTGCACAGCACGGAAGTTGTGTCAGATATCATTAACAGTTCTTAGATTTTGCCATTATAACCGCAAGCCTTCTTTTTCAGCACTTGTGCACGGAATTGTGCGTGCTTAAACTTACGTAATGCTTAGAAGCAAGTTTCACTTTTATCGCTGTGGGGAAGTCGATAAAAAGCCACCTTACCTTTTCTGACGCAGTGGCAAGTTTAGTACCGCTGGCGTCAAACGCCAAAGCAGCCAGGGGACTGTCATGAGCTGGGATCATGTTAGCAGCTCTCTGCAGGAGTGAATCAATACAATACAACCTTAGTACGGTACAGGTTAAAATCTACATGTGTGCAGCTTAAGACTGCGTCCTTAAGAGCATTCAAGGTAAATATGGGTTGTATTTCATGGAAAACAGCTTCAGCATTTGTTTCAGTAACTGCCAAGTGAAAGAACACAGAATTATCACTGAAGCATGGGCACCGAGCACAAGCAACAGGAGGATTCTTAAGTCAACCCAAGTCTTAGTTACTTTACTTTGCTCCACCCATTCGCCCAACCCTACTCACTGAACCTAGTATCAGCATCTCTACGTTCTTTGCCGGCGTTCCGTGAAGGGATAGCGAAAACCGACACAGAGGAACCTAACCGAGCGCCTGCTAACGCCTGTCTGAGCGGGTTAAGGCATTTTCAGAAGCGGAAACAGCGTTCACGAGGGTCCTTACCAGGTTGATGGTGTCAAAGACCTGTACTTCTCCAATAGTCGCACTGCCTGGATAGGCCAGGTAGCAGTTATCGTTGTTTATCGATAAAGCACACAACCCTAGAAGGGATGCAGAAATAGAGTTAGAAAGAGGCCAATTCCAACACTTACGGAGCAAAACATTCTGATTCCGTGTTGGAATATTGCAAAGATAGCTCACAAGGAGAACTCGAGTTATCAACAGAACAAGGACGAGTAATCTCAAAGTCAACCTGCAACATGTTCAACTATTTAACGTAAGTTAAGGTTTAATATAAACCAGGAAAGAAGGAATACCAACAGAGCTACAATAACTGACTAAGGAGTAGGATTTCCTATGGCTGCTGTGACTCAAAGCATTAACCTGACAAAGCCTTTAAACCATACCAAGTGTTGGCAAAATCCAGTTTGTACCTCTACACTTTTCAACATTAACACATCCACCCTAGGAGACTAAAATTCTAGGAAGACGCAGTTTAAGGTATTTGTTCTCAAAAACATCACCTGGGTGAAATGGGTAGGCGCTAAGACACTCATGTATTCGTTACCTTTATGTGAAAGTGGAACTAGTGCTACAGTTCCCTGTAGGAAGTTGTGGTTTAACTCCGGCTAGCAAAATACCACGAAGTCGCTCTCACAAATTCCCCTCCCCTCCTCCAGTGGAGGGGAAGAATCGGGGGAAAAAGAAATAAGGAAGCTCGTAAAACTGAGATAAGAACTATTTACTAATTAAATCTAAATCAATATATACAGATACTACTACTAATAAATAATTAAAATAGTAGAAAATGAAACATATAGTACAATATGATACAATTTCCCACCCTCCACTGACTGGAATACTATCCTGGGCCTTGAAAAGCAAGTCCTGCGGCGACAGAAGTGTCATACGTTGACACAGAAAGCACCTGTCAGAGTCATGCTAGCGTCTTACAACACACTTACCTGCGGGATTGGGAGGCGTCTCCCTGATTGTATGTAATACCTTCATGTCTCGTATGTTGTGTATGTAAAGAGACTCTTCCAGACATACTATCAGTCTCTAGACATGGGAAAGATGATGAAATGCTGATGTCAAACTGGAGTTTATATTAATTAATCAATCCTAAAAACAATTGTATCCAAAATGCAGTAGGTACCTTCCAGCAGAGAAAAGGTTGTACCCACCTGATGGGAAGAGCCTGACAGGAGATACACGAGACACCTCTTGACAAGGCTTCGACAGCGCAACGCTACACTCAGTCACTTGAGCCAAGCAGCGCACTTGACTTCACTCAACCCCACTAGTGCCAACTGATTCCGATGAAAGCGATTCACATGACTAGTTTAAGGCAGAAACCTACATTTAAAGCTATTTAAATCTTATCCTGTACAGGCCTTTCTGTGGTTCTGCCTCGCCAAGAGGCCAAGTCACATGTGGAAATTATTTTCTGGTTTGGTTAAACAGAGAATTAAACCACACAATGCTTTTTTAACCATTTATAGAGCCCATTACTTAATCATTTGTGAGGTGACTTACTTTTTTCCTAAAAAACCTTGTGATTAAGTTCTTCAGCATCTCATTTACACTTTTGTAGACTACATCTGGATGCCGAACGAGATGTTGCTCATTAAATGTTACCTCATTATGCCAGAAATCAGATCAGCCACTGTTTCTGTTACAATTTTAAACAGGAATCCCATCCTCCCACACCTGGTTTTGGGGATGGGGACAGACACTATGAAGATTTTCTCCAACAGATGCCATTCTTCGTACTTTGAATGAATCAGTTGAAAACCTTATTTGCAGAATAGGCTACTAATGAGTTAGGAACACTGTTTGCTGTATTACAGGTACTTAATTAAAAAATTTCACCAGTTCAGTGATTTATTTTTATCTTTTTTTTTTTTTGTTTAAAGAGAATCCAGCAAACTGTGTTTAAAAACACAGAAGTGAGTAGATAACTATGTTTAGGCCCAAAATGAAATTGTCAGTTTCTCATACTTTCACATGTCGGATCACAGGATGATTCACATTTGGGAAGGACCTGAAGAGGTCTCTAGTCCAACCTCCTACTCAAAGCATGCCCAGCTTACTCAGGGCATTTTCCTAAGTAAATACATAAACACACAACCAAAAATACTTAACCAAATACGAGCACTGAGATGCCATACAGAAGCTACAGTTGGGCAAGTACAAGTTAACTTCGAACAGCAATTCTGTCACCAAAGGAGGTAGACATTGGTCAGCAGGGGAAGTGCCAGAACAAGATCCCAACCCCTCCCCTTGTTTTCACCTAGTCAAAATTACTACTCACCTGTCTATTGAGTTTGACAGCCAAGATGGTGTTGGAGTAACTGTAGTTGCAGATCTCCGTCCCCTTCTTAAAGTGACAAACTTTCAGCTTGCGTGGAGCTTTAAGGCTAACTATGGCCACCAGGCTACTGGAGAACAGTCTCTCCACAATGCACACATCTTCCGTGTCAGCTGAGGAATCACAGTCGTGAGGGAAAAATACAGAGGGAGATTTCAGGGAAGAACAATGACACGCATCAAGAGGAAATACTGTTTAAGAAAATAGTCTGACACCACTAACATTCTGCCAGAACAGCTAAGAGTCAAGGTGGGGTGCAGGACAGGTTTTTTCAGCATTTACTGGGTAGACTTTCTGCTGTTTTTTTCCCTCCACCCCCCCAGCCAACCCAGGTGTCAGGCAAGTTTATGCTTCAGAACAGACTCTACTCCCCGCTGCCCAAGATTATAGTACAGCATAGGACCACGCTGGTAGGAGTCCAAGTCCCATCACCATGTACCCTGACCTGTGTGCTTCCCCCTTCCACCCCGCCCCTGAAGCTCCTAAAGCCCCAGAGCCTCAGCAGACAGTTCTCACAGCAGGAGAAAGCTGGAGAGCTTTACCACTGCCCAGCTCTCCCACAGCTACACGTGCACTTTCATCGCAGAACCGAGCCCAGATGAGCAACTTGAGCCTTTAGCCTTGATCCATCAAAACAACCAAGTTTTTCAGGAGTCAGTATCTGAATTAGCTCCATGCTTAACACATTCCAAACTGTAAAACTGCCTGTAAAAACCAAAATAGTCGCTTATTTCTGAAGGCTTCTGTTTTGGCCAAAAGACACATGAAATAACTGGCAATGTTCTCATCACCAGTGACAGAAATTCCCTGAAAAATGTTCTGTCCAAAATCTCCAGCATATGACAGTGTCATCACTGTGTGCCATGCCTGCTTTGAAAGTGCTTTTTCTGGGCAGTTATTTCAAGAAAAAGAACAGAAAATAATTAATGTTCTACATTCTTGAGCGAGACAGAAGGAGAAATAGCCTCCTTAAGGAAAAAAAGCAGGTTTATACTCAGCCTATGCAACATAATTGACTTTTATCTAAATCTCATATTTAATATGAGAAGACAAAACAGCTCACAGAGGCTTTGAAAATTCAATTTCCTCACTTCTGCAACAGGGATAATGCATTTTAGCAATGACTGTGTTTTCAAGGAACTGCTCTCTGTTTTCCTGATGCCACGCACAACACATAATACAAAAATCTGCTCCAATAAATTTACGTACAGACTTCCAAATGCAAAGGTCCATGTCCCTTGAATCAGACTAGTAACATAACAGCTTCTCAAATATTTTACAGTACAGGGTGTCAGTTCCATCCAAGCCTGGAGTCCTTGATAATAACGGCATCCTTTCACTAGAGTCAAACACCAGCACACAGAGACCCCGCTCACGGGTGAGCGCCCCTTTCCTCATTCAGGGGCAACTGTGTGAAGACACAGCTTCTGGGATCTGCTACTCCCCGAGGCCGGCAGGAAAACTGGCATTTCAGAGGAGACACAGCAGCAGCAGAGATTCAGACGGAAGGGCTGCCCTGTGCTGCCCTGCTGGAAAGTGCAAAGCAGCAGGGAAGGGCACTATCAACAACCGAGCAGGCACAGACAGAAGAAAACGACTTTCAACAAGGAAAACACTTAAAAGGTACAGAAAATCCTTCAGTCTCACCATAAAAAGATTTACTATAATACAGGTACCTTTAGAGAAAAGGGTTTGAATGGGCTTTTAATTAAATTCCCTTGAAAAATACAGCATGCACCTCTGCTCCTTTGTCTTCCCCTAACAGGAAGGGGTGATAAAATCCCTTCGCAGCTGCCAAGCCACGTACGGTCGCCAAGGCGAGTACCAGCCTATACTGCACATCCTACATCCAGCTGACCCACATTAATCATATGTTCAGAAGCACTAGTTAAGTCCTATAGCAATGCTGCTAATCAGGTTTTTTTTTCTGTCTGTGTTTTCTCCCTGACATTTCACAAGCGAGCATTACCAGAAACTCGGATTCAAAACGCAGTAGGAACAAAAAGAGCCTCAAAATGATTTAAGTATCAGCAACGAGGGGACAACAAGCAAATACATAACAAGATTACAGTTTCATAAACACAAGCGTGGAGCATCACAGACGAGAGCTGGTTAGAACCAGCTAGATTATGATCAGTCGTGCTTTTATTCCGTTTTTAATCCAAGAACATGAAGCATGTTATAAGCATTCATTAAGCCTTAAAGCACCCTCCAACCTAATGCTTATTTTTGCAGGGAGATCAACCCCTGTAAAGGGGAGTTTGGCAATTTGTACAGTCACAGGAGGAGTCAGTGACAGGAACAAAGAAACCTCCCATCCTTTTCAGTCGTCCTCCCAAACACAAGACAGCTGGGGCACATCCTGTAGTCTCGTTTAGACACCTACCCAAGAGCTGGCAGATCAGTCTTACAGAAGCGAGGGAGGGGTCCTGAAAAGTGCTCACTCAAAACAAAGTCTTTAAACTAAACTGGGAAGCAGGAGGTGCGTGTTGGGGAGGCCTCAGGATGCTTTTCCTGGCAGAAAGGAGGTAGCCAAGACACAGGAAGCACTCCATCCCTCTCATACCAAGTTTTAAATGGGCATGGTTTGCAAGCCCAAGAGTGAAAATGATTTAACAGCATACAAAAAAATAAAGATCTCAAAATTTGGGTCTGCTGCAGACACCAGTGAGCTGAGGTCAAGGCAGGCTGGCTTACACAGGTCAAAACATCAAATCTTCTACCAAATGTTACCTCACGTTCTGAGCTCTGTATTTATGAGCTTAGCACTCACGGAAGAAAACTTACAATATCAAAGAGGTTAGGCTCATCCCAGAACAGTTTGAAGACAAGACTGGAATCAGCAGGTCTAAATTCTAATCCCAGCTGCTTTATCAGTTTATTACAAGATTTGGAGCAAGGCACTTTATCCAACCTGTACTTTTTCTTTCAAGGACTACCTAGAAGAAGCAGTCCTGCAAAGCTCAGTTAGTCTCTCTCAGTGTGTTTATTCAGTGTCTCGTGTAACAGGAGTCATCTTCACCGAGTCTCCTGGGGTGATACCAGGCCAGATATCTAAGTGCCTAACATACTACAGAGGTCAGGTACCTAAACTCAACGGCGTAACATGGAATTCAAGCCACCCATTAACCAGCACAACCAGACCGTGACTCAAACAGGCAGATGGGGCTGCAGCACAATTTAACCTGACCACAGTTGCCTAATTTGAACCTCACTATTACTTCTCTCCGTTGACTGTACACAGAATCAGGCTGTCACCACGGATAATAGGTGATCTGAATCATACACCATTTTCAGACTTGAGATGCCACAGGGTCAGGTCACTCAGGGAATGAGTCTGAAGACAACTCTGTTGTGCAGCATGATACATCAGGATCCTACCGTAAATGCTGACATCATAGCTATTGGTACCATCTGTTCCCGTGGAGTTCATAAGAAAGCAAGGACACGCATAGCATTCATAGTTTACTTAGGAACACCTCAAAAAAGGGAAGTTTACAAACTGCTGGCAAAACATGGGATAGCACTTCTTCCCCGAGCCTCCCTCCACATCATCTCATGTCCTACTCAACCGTGATCGGCACTCAGGAGGCTTGGAGCAACCTGGTCTAGTGGAGGGTGTCCCTGCCCATGGCAGGGGGGTTGGAACTAGATGGTCTTTAAGGTCCCTTCCAACCCAAACCAGTCTGTGATTCTATAAATTACAGGAATTTGGGTTATTCACCCTTTTGAATGAGTAAACCTGCTGCTATCATGTTAAAAAGTATTTTTCTGAGAGCAAATATTAACATTAAGAAAAATATAATCAAGGCTTTGGGTTTTATTTGCTAAGTTTATTAGTGGTTGCCTGCCCCAACAGCCAGTATAAAGACTCAAAAGACACTCACACCAGTAAATTCTCTATTTTTTTATGCCCAGCTGCTACATAACCTGGTTACTGGATATAAAATTAGAAAAGCAAAGAGTTCTTCTCATAGCTATTACCAAATTTCACAACATACCAACTAAATTTAAATACAACACATAGTTTTGCTCTGCCAGCAGTCAATTGTTTTGTATTTCTGCGATATTTCATCATACTCTTCAGGTTCCTCCCACATCAATTTCAAACCAGCTGTGAAAAAAGCAAAACACCTCTTGCTCTTCCCAAATTAAGCCAATTGAGGGGATTAAAAAAAAAACAAAAACAAACACCAAAACCAAAGAAGATACTCACTGCATTCATAGATCTGCTCTAATTTGTCCACAGAAGAGAGAGAGAAGAATTTGTAGCCTGATTTACTGCCAACTGCAAGGGATCTGAAAAAGAAACAAGCCAGTCAGGAACACAAACTAAACCAGCTGTGAATTATCCGTGGACAGGTTCTTCCTCAGGTCTAAAACTCCAGTTGGGTTAGCTCAGCAAGGAAAGTGATAAAGAGCTTGACCGAAAAAGTCACGATAGACAGACAGCTTCCTCAACCTGGGGAAGGCCAAGGAGCTTCAGAATTAGCCCTGGTTGGAGTTCACATCTAAACGTATGCCTGCTGCCCCGTTCACGCCGGTGGTGTCCCCAGACCAACCCAAAGCTTTAGTGTGGAGCAGAGATGATGAATAATGTAACACAAACCACTTACATCATTGCCTCGTTATCAGAGGTGACCTCCAAGACCTCTGAAACCGGGACTGGCTGGGGATTGTTTGCTCTCTACACTGTAACCTTCCCCAACCACCCCAAAAGAGCTCTCATATTAAAAAACAGTAATTAAAGCCTGTCAACTCTAATTCTCTCTGGTTTTATTTGATGATATTCTAGCACCTCCAAAGGACGCTGTTAGGTCTCAGTCTTACAAACACTCACGCTGAATCTTTTGACCGGAGGCACCCTCTTAAAAATGCTGGTCGCTGATGTTAAACAGATTTTAACAATAGCAGAACATTAAAAAACTGACTACAAACCCTTCTGTCCTCCATTACTCAATTTTCACACTTAGCTCACAGGCCATTTAATTGCTTTTCCAGTCAGAGTCAAAGAAAGGTCTTAAATTTTAAGCCAGAAAAACCTTCAGGCTTGTCTTGCAGGTCTTCACACATCAAGGCAGCAGACGACGGCACATTCTGATTTTGCCCTCCTCGTGCGGAGGACGATTTTATGTCACAGAAGAAGAAAATTAACAGTAAATACAGTTGTGCAGAAGTGTGCGAGTACACCTATAGCTCACGTATTTCTTACTGCCACGTGGAGAAAAACTAATTAAATCCCAATAAAACACATTGACATGTCAAACTGCGGCGAGTCGGTCAATACAAGGCTCAAACCCAATCCTGCTGGTCAGCCTGCCAAAATGCCCTTCTGAACTCAGCAAGACGATTCTCTGATTCAAAGGAAATCACGATTATTTCTGCATTTAGAATACAATCCCTAAATTTCCTGCTCTTGCTGCATTTTCCTCCCACGGCGCCGACGTGAGCCCTTTTTAAACTTCAAGGTACCCAGAAGATTAAAATTTGTTCCTCTAACAGCTTGCCCTCTGAAATTAAGATCCCAAGCTATAAAATCAACTTCTGTATCACGGTATGACCTTCTCTTCTAGGAAAGAAAAAATACAGCTGGCACAGGCTGGTTAGGAAATTATATTTGAGAAGGTTTAAGCCTTAAAATTAAAATACGCACCATCCCAGCAAGAGAATTAGGCTTTCCCAGATTCAATAACCAAGATAAGCTTTTTTTAATATTAGGCACAGTGACAGAGAAGCAACTGTAAAACAAAAAATTTGTCGCTGCTCCTCTAACGCTGAATTTAATTTTACTTCAGACAAAATCAGTATGTTCAGCAGACTGTATCTGATCAGGCGCCCAAGATGCCGCAGTGTTTCTCCTCGACTACTTTTGTACAACTCAATGAAAACCCAAATTCCACGAAAAAACGTGAAACTAATCTAAAGCGATGAGTTAGCTTTTCTTGGATCTTCTGCTGCTTCCCTCAAAAGCAAGTTTAGCAAAGAATGACATTAAAACTGTCACTTCACAAAGGTAAACAAGCACTCAGCTGAGTTAAAAATAGATGGAGTCACAAGACTCCTTGCCATATGAACGATCGGCAGAAGACACAGGATGATTTTCTCACGGAGAATTCCACATAGCAGCCACCCGTGAGCGTATCGCTAGGAAAACCGATTCCTGTACGGTACCTACAGCTTTAAATACGGAATATTGCTGTATCACTGTCTGACTGACAGCATCACCAAAACCAGGGAGCAGGACCATTGTTCTCATCCTACCACCCACCTGCACCTCATTCAATTAAAGCTTTAGACAATGGCGAAAGCGAGCTGTACACGATAAAAATCGTGAGACTGAGTAGAAGGCAAAACGAAGCAGCAACAGGAAGGACCTTTCCATCCATGGCAACTGCTTTTTGTTATTTCTTTCAGGATCAAGATGATGAAGTCACAAATCATTTGTTTACACAGAACAGCTCAAGTCAGTACAATTAAACCCATTTCAGTATACGAGCACAACTGCCAAACAACCCATTTTTCTTCTAGAACAGCATTCTTGGGTTTGCAGGGTTTCGGTTTGTTTTGGTTTTTGTAATGTACTCTCAAATTACCTCTTGTGAAACTACTGGAAAAAGGCTCTTTATATGTAATAAGAGAACTCACTAGGCTGAGTTATACCAGCATAACCATGATGATGTAAATCCCCCATCTTCCCCCGCACCCATATTACACTTAAGCCCTTAAGACACCTGATAGCCACCTAAATGACCAAATCCCACAAACCAAGTATCTAGCCAGAACTACCTCACCTCCCCAAAAATGTGCAACCATATGGGGAAGAAATATGATCAATAAGCCACTCGGCTATTGCTCAGACAGGGGCCAACAAGAAGCTACTGCAGTTTATCAGAAGCTCGTTTTACAAGGTGGGTGTTATGCTTTATTATCACCAATTTTCAGAAGCTGATGAGAGTGAAATTGAAAATAAAATCAATACCCAAAAAAATGGCCTTTTTTCTTTTAACATTATGCTGCACACAGGTGTTTTTTTTAACTCTGTTATGTGTAGCCTCTATTACACACCTTAGAGCGTAGACTCTGAGCTATTTCATCATCAAGGCTGTCTCCTCAGTACAAAATTACCAATACAGCCATGATTTATGAAACTCTGTTTACTCACTTCTTTTTTTCCAAAGACAATACCATAGTCTGATACAAGACTACATAAATCTTGAGAGTACTTTCAAGAGCGGCTGTCATAAATAATTAAAACTAACCTCATCAAGCAAACAGTATGATGAGACGTTTCACACACTCGTTTCAAGATGCTGACATTCACTGTAAGTGCACTCACCTAGAGTGGGAAATCAGCTGATTCAATCTCTCTGGCTCCTCAGAAACAAGTGTTTTTTCAGATGGGTTACAATCATACTGGCTTTCTTTCGCTTCTTTAATACACATACAGAAGGAGGAAAACCAGTTTTTCCCTTTAGCGTATCATAGAGGACCTTAACTACTAATCAGAACAATCCTACTAAGGGCAGCTCTCCAGGATTAAAATCAATTGCAGCTGCAACACAAACACAACTCCACAAGTCATTACTATTTAAAACAATTGGCTAATTAAACTTACTTTTATTATGATACAGTCTCATTATGCTAATGCTCCAGCCCATTTCAGACCCAATGTGTACTTCCAAAGAGGGAAAGCTTTGTGAACAAAGGCTTACAGTGAAGATGGGGAAAGTAGTAATAATAAAAGAAAATAAATAATCAATGAAATGCCCAAGAAGGGGATTTTCTCATTATTCTTGTATTAAAAGAAAACCAAGACAAACTTAAATCTGCTACAGCAAAAGGAGACCACGCTTGCTCATCACTTAACACGCAGCGATGGGCTGGGACAACAGAAAGGTCACAACCCGAGTAAACACCACTGCTCTCGGGCCAAACTCCCGTCCAAATCGTCACGCAGAGAACAGTTCCCCTAGCACGCCCACCTCGGCTGCTAACTCCACCGCAACAGCGGCCAGTAACACCACAACCGACTGCTTTTCTCAGCTAACCTCCCTGAGCACAGCAGCTATGCGATCGCTCTTTCCTTCCTTTCTCTTGGTTTGGCTTTAAAGCCTCCTTGGAACAAAGAACTCTCCTGTCCTCCAGGATCACGGGTGAAGGACACCCGAACCGAGGAGAAACAAAGGCAGAGGGGTGAATGCTCAGCGCGTAACCCTAGTTCCCCTCTCCACAAGCAGTTTACTAGCAGTTTACACATCCCACGGTAAGGGAATTACAGCGCAACTGCTGCGAAATGAAGCATGCTGTACGGCTTCAGAGCTACAAGCGCTTGCTCAGAACACAGAAGCAAACCGAGTTATTCGGGCCCAAAAGGAGTTAAACCCGAAAGCGCAGACGCACGGACGGACACCTGCCACACGGAACTCCACACGTCAACGGAAGCGGAGACTGAAGATGACCTCGCACGTAAGGCACGCACCGGCGTCTTCATTAGCAATCCAGATGCAAGGCTTCGTTTTGTCCTTTCACCGGGAGTCCGTTCGCAAAACGACAGCGACTGGTTTGTTTCCAAGTGCTCTCACTTGATTACTTATTTTTAAAAGGACAACGAAGACTCCCCTGCAGTTATTTCACAAGTAGGTTCCTGGGGGTGCTGGCTGTGTTCTTGTAAATTGACTCTGATGACAGTAGAAGTTCATTCTGAGGTTCTTCCAAAGGCATTTCTCTGGGAATACATGTGCAACGATTTAAAGACTTGAAGATCTACCTATTGTACAGATAAACTTTGAGATCTTGAAGTTATATTTTGGGTAAAAAGTAGCACACTGAAGCGGACGCTTTTCCCTCGTGGCTTTTAAAGCTCGTAGGAGTTTCATTTTCCATAAACGTATCCATGCTCAGTTTTAGCGGTTCTCCCAAAGCAGCAGTCGAGTTTAGGTGGCATTCCTTACCAAATACACATCGTTACAGATTTCTAATTACTAAAACCATACCTAGCACTGAGGTCACCTGCACGGTTTTGGTAGGATACCTGAATTCTGATTGGCTACCTCAATTTTATCTGCAAGCTGGAGCTTCTGCCTCTCAATCAGAGGATGCCAGTCACACAGAGCTGTGCAATGACTGATTCACTAGGGAAAAGGGCTAGGTCCAAAACAGGCACGCTAGCGTCTTCTGAAAACGACCTTCTCCATGTCTGTAGCTTAATGAAAACACATTATATCAAAGAGAACCCACAAACCAACCGCTCCTGCTGTGTTATAGGTGGGGTGTTCTCAGGCAGAGTTCCAGTCCCAGCCAACAATTCAAACCTCTGATGGAAATAAAGCTCAGGGCAATACGGAGCAGAGGCAAGACAACACTTGCAATAACACAGAGACTATTCCAAGAGACACCGTCCCTACGGACAGCATCTAAGAACGGACATTAAAAAACCAGTAAGTTAAGTCTGGGGAAAAAACACAACTGAAAGCACGACAGAGGATGTTTGCTTCAGTCACCTGGGATTGCAACGACTGGGAAAAGCAACAGCAACTTTTATGCTGACAACATCCTTCTAACTACCAATAATCCAACTTCCCAAGACTAAAATCCATCACAAAGCTCATCTCCCTCCTACAGGAGACAATAATTAATTACCAACCCTTCACAAAGCCAAGGAAAAGTTAGCTGGATATCTGTTTTTACCAGCACAAAGTACCGTCTTTTCCTAATACAAGGCAACTGGCTCTGCTCTCCAAGCGAGCAAGACACATCTGAGCACAAGTGGTACCAGCACCTTCAACTTAACGAAGGTTGAAGATAAAAGCCTTAAATGTACTAACAACAATGCGCCCATGTCATTTAGTTTCCAGCTTTGTCAGCGATTTTTCTAATTACTGAAGCACACCTCAGAACTCCATGTGAGCTGTACGGACTGGGAAGACGTAAACAAAGCTTGTCTTTCATATACTGGCTGAAAGAACACGCATTTGTTTACCTTGCCTGTCTGGAAAACAACTCCAGTTACTTTCAGTGTAAGCTGAAAATAAGCAAGTTTTCTGAGGCCCAGCACGGGGAAGTGTAACTCATTCCTAATAGGTTTTTTTCAGCTCTTCTCACCCGGTAAGTGAGAAGATCATCACCTAGGAGAGTTTACCTAGGAGAGTTTACTAATAAACCCAGAGAGTTGACTTGTTTCTCTATTCAAACAAGACACTAAAAGATCACTGGTGGGAAAAAAATTTAAAACACTCAAATAAACTTTAGTACAAGGAACTTACACAACCACTAGGTTCTACTCGGTTGAAGAACTAGAATGTAACTTGGTTATTTGGGTCACTACCACACCAGGCGAGTGTTTTAGTAAGAACCTGCTCGCAGAATTATCTACAAGACTTACTGTTTTATACCTCCTACTTTTCTTGGAGAGATTTATTTTGAGACACTGTGAGAAAGAAGAGATACTTATTCCACATCATCCAACCACTTCACTGGTCTCAAAGTGGCCTTCCATATTATTCTCATAATTGAGACAAAAAAAAATACCAACAGCAGACTTTTTCTGTTTATGTAGTTCTTATAATGAATATCTGAAAATACAAAACTATGGCAAGAAGGACTTTGCATCCCAAAACTTAGAATTACAGAGATATATGGGCCAGGTCTGGATCACATAAAGCCATAAATCGAATCATCACCAAAATTACCTTGTCAGCTAAAGAGTAATGTACGTATTTTTATATGAACCATTTTTATTATGTATTTATATAATCTACCCCCAGATGGGCACTAGAATGCTGAAGACCAAAAGAATCAGCTATAGCACAGAAACTGAAGAACACTTTTGGGTATCTATAAAAATGAGGGAAAAGTAGCGAAGTAGCGTACACAGCTGAGGATTAGCAAGAAAGAAATCCTTAGCCTCTTGCCCCTTTCCCAGCCCCCGTAAACTCAGAGCTAAAAAGGAATCACACTCTTCCTTGAAGAAAGATTTCAAGGTGCACAAGCCAAAGACCAGCCAGATACATTTATATTACATCTGCTTTCTTTCTAATTGCCTTGGGTTTGTTCTCAAGCCTGCAGTGCTCTTGTTCAGAATTATTTTGTCACAGCTAAGTGACTATTTAAACTCATACAGCTCTCCACAAAGCTAAGGTGCAACTGAAAACCAGCAGTTGCTTTAAGGAAGGAGGTACAGTAAAGCTTTTAGATCACCAAGCTGGACAGCACAGTTTAACTTAAAAAGTGATAGAATGATTTTTATAAACTGCAAACGGAGGAGGTGACAGATTTCCTAGTTACTATGACTCGGTTTATCCAGTAATAGGTAAAAAATGGATGGTATCTGAGCAAAACACGGGCATGCTTCGCATGCACAACGACAGAGCGAGCGCTACTCAATGGGACGATGTGAAACGTAGTTGCAAAAGTCTTTGGCTCGAACCAACACACGGATAATGATTTACTTACAAGTACATAGGAGGCTATTGCTTCCCCCTCATCACTTATCCTCAGTTATTTACTGACAAAGTCTGTCTCAAATCTATCCAGCTCCGCTTGTTCATCTCTTCACCCCCAACAGAACCTACAAAAGCAGAGTATTTCCTTCTGTGATGTGACCTTTCTCCTCAGCCTTAGCAGTCACCATAAATAATCTTCTCGCCTTCACGATTCCCATATGCTGCAGTACATGCTGAAGACAAAGATCTCTCTTGTGAGAGCAAGATATCGTTGCTTGTAAAACAAACAAAATTAAGTTGTTAAAAGAAAAAAAAAAAAACCCACCACCACACACGTGGATTACGCTCCGTGATGCCAACCTGAGATCATTTCCTCTTAGTCACTTCCTAAAACCAAACTCCTCCTTTCTCAAGTACAAGTTCTTTCGGTTACTGCCCCCCAGTTTCATCTCTCCAGTATTCCAAACAGCTGAATCCTTCTTTAGAGGATTTTTAGTGCTCCAATTCCAATGATTAGGGATTTCTTAAACTGAAATAATTTAATACTGCTTTTTAATATCCCTTACAAAAACTAACATGCACCAATTAGCCTAGATGGGCTGCAACAGTTGAATAATTTACAAGCTGTGCAGCACGAATATCCAACCCTTTCTAGAATTGAAACAGGAATAAGTGCAACTTCAAGGACTACAGGAGAAAGGCCTGTTTTTCAAACTCAAAACCAAGAGAAGCATAAGCTCCTAAAAATACCATTAGGTCTAAGGTTGGCTGCTTTGACACAGAGAGTGGGTGAAAATAAAAAAAGGGTGTACGAAGAGATAGCTACAACGAGGTTTTGGATTAAGTCTTTACACCTCCTGTAAGACACAGGTCTTCATGTTAGCTCAGTCTCTCCTGAAGGCAGAGAACATCATCGAGAAGCACAGACAGCCCTCCCTCCCCCTCCCAAAGCAACAGGCAGCAACGCCTCTTAAGTACAAGGAAATCCTCCCCAGGGGCAACAACCCGGGAGAGGCAACACGCTGCAACCACAGCTCACGCAGCCCATTAGCCCTCTGCTGCGTGTCCCCACGAGAACGGCCTCACACCCTGCAGCTCCACACGCAAAGCCGAGGGAGAAGGAAGGTGTTCCCACCCCCGGAAGGGTGACGGGGCCCCCGTCCTGCGGCAGTGAGGGCCGCCAGCAACCGGAGCGGATGGGGGGACCCCGCCATGTCTCCCACAGAGGGCAGGCCCCCTCAGGCCTCTCAGACGCCCCCTCCCCAGGCCCGGGCTCCCCCACGGGCCGGGCGCCGCCCCCTTACGTGTTGTCCTGGTTGAAGTTGGCGAAGAGCAGATGGCCGCTGCCGGCGTCGCCGCTCTGACTGGCCAAGTTCATGGCGGGACGGCCCTCGCCACCCCCGTCCGGCGGGGGGAGGAACGCCTCTAGCAGACAGCAGACAGCACACCTCAGCCCCGGCGGCCCCGGGCCCCGCCGCGCACCCGCGGCCTCCTCATCCCCACCGGCCCCTTGTTTACGCTGCGGGCGGCGGAGCGGCCCCGCGCCTGCGCCGCCCACCCCTCTCCCTCCCGGCCACCGTACTGCCGCCGCGCATGCGCTGGCCCGACGGGGCGGGAGGAGTCGCGCATGCGTCCGGACCGTGGCGCCGAACTTGGTTGGGAGCCGGAGGGCGTGGCGGCGGCGTTCTAAAGCTAAGCAGGGCCCGCAGCGGTCGGCGGGTGGATGGGAGGCTGGACGTCACACCGGCGGTTCCTAACCCGGACGCGTCCTCGCCGGCCACAGCCTTGACCGCGGCGGCCACGCTACTATCCCGGTCCCTGCAGCCCCTACACGGTCCCGGTCCTCGCCCGCTGGCGGTTCTGCAGTTCTGCTTCGTGCCACGGGAGGTCTCCAAGGCTCAGCAGATGGGACAACAGGGACACAGGGCTGGAGCTCACACCTGAGCCATGGCCCCGTCGTGGCCAGGGGTGAACCAGTGCTTGGGGGTCCCCAGCTCGGCAGGACAGCCAGGCGTGGGCAGGAGGCAATTTCAGAGCAAGGGGAGTCACCACGGGCTGCCGGATGCAGGGAGCAGCTTGCGGGGAGATAACCTGCAGGCAGAAAAATAAAGGGAACTGAACTGGGAATGTCTGGAAACTGGATCAAAATCAAGCTCATGGTCCCAAAAGGAGGTAGTTCCAGGGAAATAAGCCACGCTGGGGTGCGCAGGGTGCTGGGGTTTGTGCCTCGGGCCAGCTTGTCTGGGAGGGTCTGTGAATGGTGCACGTGCAGCAGCGGGGAAGGATGGAGCCACCCCCTTCGTCAGTCCGGCAGATCCCCGATCCATAAGGGAACCCCTGGGCTCCCCCACTTTTAACCAGCCTCCAGCTGCTGGCCAGGAGACTCCTCCAAATGGCTTAAACCCAAGCAGCCCTGCCCCGGCATCCCGTGCCATGGCCACCCCCCAGCCAGTCCTGTCCCCCACGCTGGCCTCTGCCTCCGCTACAGCTGCTGCTGACCCATCCACGTGTCCCTTAACTCCTTCTACCCACCCAAAGTTTATTCTCTCACGGGAAGGCTTTTACCTGCTAAGAAATAGCAGATTCTAATCTCAAATTGTCTCTTACCTGCTGGCTCCAGCAGCGTAATGTGCAGGACAACCTCCCTCCCCGGGGAAACACGATGGCAGCGTGTGCTGCCAGGAGAGCCCAGCGCCACCTTCGTAGCACCCCAGCTCACGGATATTTGCACCGTTCACAGCTGGGAACCCCCTGGGACATGTCATCAGAAGCAGGGGACAACTTCTCCGGCTATGGAACTCCTGCAGGGTCTGGGGCTTTGCATATTTTGGGGAGGAAGCAGCCCTGGGCTTCATGATCCATTCCTCCTCTAAAGGAAAACTCTGCAGGATCCCTCCCTGTTTTGGTGACATTAAAGGAAGGTCCCTGCATTCAGGGTACCCCTGAATCTTGGAAACTCTCCTTAACACCATTACTATTAGATCTTTGCGAGAAGGTGGGGAGAGCGCCACGGATGGGGGAGGCAAGGGAAGCAAGGCGGTCTTGTGGGCACTCGATACGTGAGGGGAGCTGCCCATGCAAGGAGGGGATGCATCCCAGTGGGGTACGGGTGGTGTGAGCACGGACATCTCTTCCTCCCACCATCGAGCAGCTCTCGTCTCCCTGCGATTCTCTTGCTGCAAGGTTTGGAGGCAGCGCTGGGGCTGCAGCCATTCCCTAGCACCATGCGTGAGGCTTTGGTTGCCATAACAACTGGATTCAGGCTTCAAAAATAGTAACTTATTTTTCATTCAATTTGCCTTTTGCCCTCTGAGACGGATCTATTTTAGGACTGATGGTTCACTTCAGGTGTCCCTTGCCAGCACCCCCAGCCGCGGGCGGGGGGCTTCAGGGATGGGGGTTACTTTGTTAAACGCAGTTTATAGCTGTTTTCTCTCCCTCCCCTGTTCAGGCCCAGAGAAAAGGTAAAGCAGAGCACAGGCATCATGAAATAACCTTTGCCAAACCCTCGTCATCTGGAAGGCTGAGGAAGGAACTTGGAAAAAATCTTCCCGGCTAAGTGGCAGAGCGTGGGAGAGGTTTTCGGAGATGATGTCACTCTGCATCTCAGCTTGGACCTGCTGCTCTCAGCCAGGGCTTGGCTGTCCCACATACGCCAGGAAGGTCCTACCAAAGATGGGGCTTATTGTGTTCCCCCTGCACCTCCTGGATCCCACTGCCAGCAGCCTGGTCCCCAGTGGCATGTTCCATCCATGATGGGAAACGTGCAGGAAGCCTGTCTCCGCCACTGGCTCCCAGCATCAGGGAGTTGGGGTGCTCCTTGTGTGCGCTGAGGACACCCCGTAATGAAGCACGCATCTGCAGCACCACCCTCTGGGGGATGAGCTTGTTTTGGAAGGAGTTGCAGAGGGTGCCAGGATTAATTCATGCTATGAATTAAGGGACTCCTTAATTTTTGTCTGTTTTGGCTTTTGGGAGATGTGTGCGTGTGATTTCCCATGGAAATGGCCATACAAGCATCACTTTTCATGTCAAGATGTCCTTGGCTGTTCCACCTTCCTCCCACCAACATTACAGCATCAGCAAGGAGAGGTTGTGCTGGGGAGACCAGACCTCTCCTCCTCCAGTTGCTGCTGGCCCGATGTCACCTTTCTTGTCCCTTAGTGGTTGGCCTGAAGGTGCCTGCAGCCTCTGGCACAGGGTGGGCACAGATGATGTCCGTCTGCCTGCGGACACCCCATCACCCTTCACAGCCCCTCTCTGAGCTGCCCACCCTCAGACGTACGTCTGCATCTCACCTTCTGCAGGAGCCTCCCCGGGTGATGTAGAGGATGGAGGGGTGAAGGCTTAGGGTGGAGATGGGGTGAGGATCCTGGGGTGTCCGGTCCTTGCCTTGCTCTACGGCATCCTCCCCCTCCTCCCGAGCAGGGAGGGATGGTGGAATGCTGGTGGGAGTCATGTCCCCACCCACGGGCACCCCACAGTGATGGGGCTGGGGCAGAGCCGCCCATCCCTGCCGGGCCCTCTGGAAAATAATGGGGGGTGTGTGTGTGAATCATTAAAATCAAATAAATAAAAGCAAAGCCAACCAAAGCAACTCCTTGGGGATGCCGGAGCGGGCTGGCCCTGCCCTGGGGCAGGCAGCAGGCAGGCAGGGACATCGCGGTGCCCCCCCTGGAAGCCCCGGCCGTGGGCAGCGTGGCCGGGGGGGAGCGGGCAGGCTGCCTGCACTCGCCGCTCCCCCCCGCCCCCTCCGCGATGCTTTAATCACATTTTCAATTCAAATCTGCTGCTATTTGATCCTCCTGGGGTGGCGGCGGGGAGGGATGGGGGAGTATTTTTAGCTGTGCTTAACGCTGCCGGGGCTAAGGGAGATCGTGCAGGTTGCCGCGGCGAGTTGGACGGGATCTCCCCCTCCCCTTTTTTTTCCTTCCTCCTCCTCTTTGCACATCTGAGGGCGGCAGCGGGGCTGGCTCCCCCCTCCCGGAGCTCGCCTTTGTTTTCCCCGGGCCGCTCTCCCGAGCAGCCGGGGGGGCGGGAGAGGGCCGGGCTGGACCGGCCGCCCCTTCTCCTCCCCGCCCCGCCGGAGTTGGTGCGGTTCCCCCGGGCGGCACTTCCCCCTCCACCCCGGGGGCTGAGCAGCCGCCGCCGTGCCCCCCGGACCCCCATGGCACCGCCGCGATGTTCGTGTCCCGAGTCCTGGATTTCCAGAAGACGCGCTACGCCAGGTAAAGCCGTCGGTCCCCGACCCCCGGGTGCTTGCGGAGCCCCCGGACAGCCCCTGCCCGGGCTCGGCTCTGGCGCGGATGGAGCCCGAAGGGACCTTCCAACGCTGCTGAGTGCCCTAAAACCCAGGGCAGGTGCGGGCTGGTCTGTGGGGAGAGGGCTACCTGCTTTTCTGCATCCCTAAGGGATTCTGAGCATCCTTGGGAACCCTCGCTGGGTCCAACTTCACCACTGTCTTCCTGCTGCTGGGGGACCAGAAGCCCAGGTCCTCCCCAAGAACAGACCCCACCATCAGCCACACACCCTCTGCAGAAGGATCGATATTGCCTGGGGTCTCGCTGAGCCCAGGCGATGCCCCCTTGGGGTGTGCCCCCCAGCCCAGACCTGAGGGTTCTGCAGGGCTCCCACGGGATGCACTGGTGGTGGATCCTTTCCACTCATGGCGAAATATCCAGGGAGGTTTTCTGGCAGCAGCAGGAACTTGTTTTAACGGTTCAGGTGTGCTAGGAAACCTCACAGCATTACCTGTGTAGGGGGAAACCTGAGGACTGCCAGGCACAGGTCAGAGGGCACTCGGCCACAGACACTGCTGCGGGATCAGATGTGGCCTTTAGCAGGGATCTGGGTGGGGTGACACGGGGACAACGGCCGCCCTAAGCCCTCCAGAATGCCGGGTCACTGAAGATGAGCGAGACCGCACAGCGCTGGGCGATGCATGGCCAGACAGGGCTCAGGGGGTACCAGGGATGCTCAGTTTTGCACCCAGGACAGGCTCTGCTCCCAGCTCCCTGCGACTGCAGTGGGGATGTTTTCATGGCTGCGGAGGATCCCCACAGGCTGGTGCAGTTTCTGGGGACATTCAGCTCTGCTGCTGCCAGTCAAGGCTCCCAGTGGTCCTGTTAGAGTCAGATACCAGAGAAAAACCTGTGCAGGAAGGAGTGGTGATGGTGTTTCTTGCCTGCTCCTGGCAGGAACATCTCTGAGGGATGTTTACCTGGGCAGGGTGAGAGCAGGACACTTCTCTCCCACTCCCCCAAACCACTGGGTTCTCTCCTTCCAAGTGTCCAACAGGGAAAAACCCATGCTTGCACCTCCAAAAGCTGCCTGAAACCTGGGCACCTGCTCAAAGACCATTTGGGTGCTGTAGCTGCCTGCTAATGATCTGTACCTGGGGGAGATGTAGAAGGTACCCTGCAGGTCTGCATAGTGCATCTGGTCCAAACTTCCTTGTGAAAACAGAGAATTCAAAACTGTTTCTCCCAGCTGGCACACAGAGGACAGGGTCAGGGGAGATGGAGCAGAGCAAAGCTCTGTCTCGCCAGAGGAAGTGGAAAACTGTACCTTTGCCCCACAGCAGTGGCACAGAGGCTTTTTGGGAGCCAGGCAGCAGAGCAGGGGCTGCCCCCTACCTCAATATCCCCCAGGAGAACCCATCTTCCAGCCCATTGCTTGAATTTTCCAAAATTAGCATGTTCAAACTTTGTCATGGTCCTTTATGGAGACAACTCGTCAAATAGGGGTGAGGTGTTAGAGTGCCTTGCACAGCTAGAGCCCACATGCAGGGCACAGAAAGGTCAGCAGGGCATCCTCCACCTCTTGCTGGGTACCAGGGCTGGACATGAGCAGGGGACAAGTGCTCCCTTGGTTTTCACCCCCAAGGCGATTGCCAGCACCAGATGCTAAGCCAGAGCTTCCTACATCAGCGCAGAGATCCTCTTATCCTGGTGCTTAAAAATAACAGTTGTCTAATCCCTCTCTCCCAGCTCCACACACACACACACCAGCTCTCCTCTCTGCAGAAGTGCTCTGCCATGGCATATCCAAAAAGAGATCCTAAAAAGCTTCTCCTACTCCTGTGCTGGGGATGCGATCACCTTCCCTGGGCTGCGAGTAAAAGGGATGGGACACTGCAATGGGGACTGGTGTGAGCAGGAGCCACGGGGCTCACAGTGGCACATGCCCTTCAAGGCATCAGAAGCATCTTGTGACAGCTTTTCAGAGGACAAGGAACTCATGCTTGTGGCCTTCCTTGGAGGAAAAAAAAAAGAAAGAGAAATCAAAGTTTTCCTTGGGGTGGAAAAGCCTGAAACAGCTCCATTTTAATGTCGTTTTATCTACTTTTGAGTGAGGACCAAGAAAGGAGGAACTTGGCCATCAATACACCCACCAAAAGGAATAAATAAAACACAGCATGGTGATGAAAGACCTGTTGTGTGAAAGCTGCAGCAAAGACACCAGACTTTGAACAAAGAGATGAAAGGCAGCAATCAATGTGGGAGCATTTCGTGCACTACCAGGAGAAAACTCGAGGCTGGAGGGGCACCGGGGTGGCCCTGAATCCCTCCTGGCTGGGCTTCAGAGATGGAGCATCACAGCTGGGGTGGAGGGAAGAAAGCAAACAGAGGGAGCTGTTGCTGTGGTGGGAATGGGGATGCATGGTAATGGTGTTTGAGCAGGTTGTGCTTATAAATGAGGCTGTCAGTGGTTTCTGCTGTGGGGTCTAGGAGGCTCTTCCATCATCTGCCACCATGGGGAAAGGGAGTTAAAACGTGCCGCTGCCGCAAAGCTTTTCCTGTCGCTCAGAGCCTGCACTGTGGCAAACAATATCCACCTCCTGCCTGACAGGCCAAATTCAGCCACGACACTGGCAGCAGCGTGCAGTGATGAGGTGCAGGCAGAAGTGATTCCTCCTGCTTTATCCAGCCACCTGAGAGTTACTCAGAATGCTCCCCATTCTCCCTCCACCCTTTTCTCTCCTCCCAGCTCACCAAAACAGTGCTGGTTTCCCACCAGGGCAACAGGTCAGTGCAAGTGGCATCTTCATCAGCCAGGTTACACTAAACCAGTAGCTGATTCCTCCCCTGCTCCTCACTGCTGGCTTGGACCCCAACTTGGCCCACGTTTCACTCAGACATGGTCCAGTGCCTCCTGCCCACATAGTTGCCATGGGGTTGCAGCTCAGCCCCAATCTCCCTGCAGGGACACAAAATGCTTCCCAGGCTTTGGCCATCCAGATCCATAATTAAAAGGAAACACAATTAAGCAGGGAGTTGCTGTATCTGGCTGGCTTCAGCAGCTCCGGAGCAGCCGGTGGAGAGAGGCTTGCTGGGAGCCACAGGCTGCAGGGGACTGAATCATCCTAATTAACTGATAGCATTTCACAAATTGATTTGTTAATGTAAAAAGCTCTAAATCCTATTGCATTTTCTTGTCCTTCCCTGTGCAGAGTAACAAAGGGCAGCGGCCAGGGAAGTCCACATTAATTGTGGAGGAGGTTAGGGAGACCAGGGGCCTCTGTAGGTGCATGGTCCAGGCTTGTCCTCACCTGCCAGGTGTCTGCAGTGTAGACACAGCCACCTCCTCACCAGCACAAGGGGATGGAGCTCTGAACTCTACACTTGCTCGAAAGAAAATCCTTCAGGCTTTGGGGAAAGGCAGCTGGGAAGACCTACCTTGTTGCTCCCTTTACCTGTAATTCCTGAGCAAGGAGACATTCACCCACTCCTCCAGCATCTCCAGGCAAGAGAGGGAGAGAAGAACCAGCAGGAATAGGAGAGAAAACACTGGGTTGCTCAGACCCCAAACACAAAAGCCATGCCAGGCTGACAGACTGGTCCCTGTTTGCTTTGCAATGAAAGCACAGGCAGCCCTCACCAGCTCCCACACATGCTGAGATGCTTTCCAAGAGCTTTGCTTCTCCCACAGCCCACATGGGATGAAGCAGGGAGAAGGGAAGTGCTTTTGGTAATGATATTGTAGCTCAGAGCTGCTCGAGGGGCAGGAGCTTCTCTCCATGCAAGCACCAGCCCCATCCCAACATCCCCAGCAAGACTTGCCCAGCTGCCTAGATCCCCTTGCTTCACAAGGCACTGCTCCAAGAGATAGGGAGACCTCCAAAATATCTAGGGAAAACCATGGTCACCTGATGTCACTGACCAACTCCATGCTGGCTGCTCCATGAGGCCAGGTTGACTCAGATACTCTCTTAAGATAGCATTGGTATCTGAAAAACCAGTAGGTTTTTCCCAGGGTGCAGTTATCACTGGAGCCAGGTATTCAGAAGGCAACAAGAACTCAGAGCATCATTTGCAATGGGGTATTCCCTCAAATTGTCCCTTTCCCTCCTTTGGGAGGGTTGGCAGACCTGGCAGGACAGGCTCAGGTGGGAGTCACAGCACTGGAGATGTGCAGCAGTGGGTAAACCAAGCCTTGTGCTTCTGGGGGAAGCATGGTCTCTTGGCTGCCTGGGAAATGGATGCACAATGGTCTTTTCCTTCCTTCAGCTGGTGCTGGATATCGGCCTGATGTGATTATTTGGCACAGCTCACTACGGCCAGCTTCACGAGGTAGCGGCCAACACGATGCATGGGAAATTCAAACCACTGCCCAGCGCGGCCGGTCAATGAATGCGAAAAATGGGGCTCTGCCAGGGCTGCTCCCAGGCTCACCATCCCCTCCTCCTCCACCCTTCCCACACCCCCAGCTCCACAGTGAGACAATGAGAATTGGCTACAACTGCAGAAAGGAAGGGAAAGAGCACAACTGTTATTTCAGTTCATTGCTCTTGGGGGGTGCTTGGCTGCAGCTGCAAAGGGAAGTTGGTTGGGTACCCAGAGATGCTCAGAGCAGGGACTGAGCAAGGCAGAGCAGACACGACCAAACACACTTGCTCAGGAGTCCCTTTGGGGTTCTCCAGGTGAGCTTGAACCTCAACATTTTCACGCAGTGAAAATCCAGACAATCTCTCGTGACGATACTATATCACAAGCACCATGTACCTGGTGTTTGCTTCAGATGCCAGTTTGAGCTGAGCAGTGCTGACCTTCAGGAGACTTTGGCTCCAAGTCTGTGATTCTGTTCAGGTCCACAGTCCAGGCTGGCTGCTGAGGAAAGGGTTTTATGCACAGAGAGATCAGCAGGTCAGGGGCAAGGAGCTCCCTCCTCTGCTGTGCTCAGCAGCACTGGCTCGTCCCGCAGCATTAGGCAAAGCCCTGCTCTCTGAAGCAAACAATACTGATTGAAATCCTAGTATCTGTTTGCTGGGCTGGTGAAATGCATGATTCTCCTTCTGTGCATTCTGTGTTCAGAAGCATTTGTTGCATTTTCAGGTATCATTTGTACTTCAGTATAACCCAGGAATCCCCGGTGAGAGCCAGGCTCAGTCTCTCAAGGGGATGCTATGGGGGAGACCTTATGGACCCAAGAAACTGTGACCTACTCACACAATGTCACAAGAGGAGCTGGGCCTCCAAAGAGCTGGTGACAGCAGGGGTTAGAGGCTGGGAAGGCTCCAGGCCCCAACCTGCCCAAATCCTCAGCCAGCAGGGAATGGGGAAAGTGGTCACGCTCACTCCTGCCCACTGTGGCAAACAATATCCACCTCCTGCCTGACAGGCCAAATTCGGTTGAACCCAGCAGAGCCAGCTCGGGACTTATCCCACTAACTTCCGTGCTTTGAGCAATGCAGGCAAGGCAGCATGGAACATGCACAGTGACTTTCCAAACAAATAGTGAATAAAGGGAATGTTCAGTGCTGGAAACAGTCCTCCTAGCATTCACAAAACACCTGGGACATCGGAGTCATTTTGTGACTAATCAGCTGTTGGAGGTCTCACGAGTACCAAACGAAACAAGAAGTCCCAGCTCAGAAAGTAATTTGGGAAACACTCCTCAAACCCATCTGCTGTGAATAAACAAACAATGCTGCTGTAGTTGCAGGGTCATGAAATGCCTGGGAAGAGTTTGAGATACCATCTACATAAACAGCAGAAAGCCTCCTGGGGAGAAAAATTAGTGTCCCTGCACAGAGGATGGGAATATGGACAGTTATGACCCTGCTGGGAGCTACCTGCTGAGTTTCCATCCACCAGCCAAGCCCTGCTAGATACCTGGGCTCTCAGAGATGCAGAAATGGTCTGTGTGCACACCCAGCCTGGCTTGGAGCATCCCATGCTTGTCCTTGGAGTGATGAGCAAGGGACAGGAACCAGGTATACCCTTGGTGTGGTCCCTGAAGCGTTCAGGGAAATAACAGCAGCATACTCCATCCCTCCTGCCAGCCTCATGTACTCATTGCTATGGCAGCAGGATGTGCCAGGGGGTCTCCTGTCTCTTCACTGGGGACATCTCTGCCTGTGGTTCAAAGCCAGGTACAGCATGGACATGGCTGGGCACACAGTCCCCATCCAGACCTCTCTAAGTCATCAAGCAGATTTGTTTAGCTTTTCTCATGGCATGCAGGCTATATATAGTGCCAGGGGATGTTCTACACCCAGCCCAGGGTGTTTCCACATGTCAGAGTGCTGGGAGCAAGCACAACTGGGATAAGGGTAATCAGAGGTGATAAGCATTCGATCTGCAGCTCTTTTTGACTTACTTTGTGGAAGCAAGGCTTGCACCTGGGCCTTCTGGGCTGCCAGCTCTTTACACAATGCCAGGAAGCAGTATGAAAGAAAAGAGCGTGCCATCTTGCTGCTTCTTGCTTGGGATGGGCTGGAGTCAAAGAGGCAGCCCAAGGAGCAGGTTTGTCCTGGCTGCCCCTTCTCCCCCAGCCCAGGGAGCCAACCCACAAGCTTACAGCACATTCAGCTCAGATTTCCAAACCTAGAGCACCATATGTTTGCGTAGGAACATGCAAGCACCAAGGAATGGGCATGGAAATAGAGGTTTCAGCTCTTAACAGGGTGCCACACAGCCGTGCACATGCCTGTGTGGGTGGCTCTGCAGATGGCAGTGCTGGGCAGCATCAGCCTGAGCCTTTGCAGTTCTGCTTCCCAGTGGCAAACACTCCTGTGCCAACGGGTAGGAAGGAAAAACAGGATTTCAGGTGCTCCTGGGCTGGATAAAGCAGCTTTGTGCTACTGCAGAGTTTGGGGGCTCCGCATCAAGGGCTGAGACCACATGCAGTGAGGGGTGCTAAGCCTTTCCTATGCCACCAAGTTACAGAATTGATGTCCTAGACTTGAGGGGAGGCCCTGAGCACATCCCTATTGTCCTGCTCCATCTCCTGCATCCTGGGATCATGCCACATAAGTGGGCAGTACTCAGGACCCTACACCACACCATCACACACAGCCTCTCAGGACTGAGCTAATTAGAAGCCTCAGAGGAGCTCAGGGAGATGAAGCCTCTTAGCAGGGACTGCAGCTGGAGCATTACCAGGTTAGGGGTCAGAAGCAGAGCATACACCAAACCCCAGCTTACAGGGATGCCACCACACATGAGCACGAGCCTGAGGACCAAGCCCTGCCATCTGCACTGGGTGTGCTGCCCCACAGCTCATCAGGCAAATCCAGACCATGCACTCAAGAGTAGTGTGGGACCAGTCTGCCCCACAGGGACACATCTGCTCCATCACTGTCACTCCAGGCATCACAACACTTGCTCTATCAACAGACAACCCAAAGGGCCCCAGCAGGACTTACCACTGCTGCTGGTCAGAATCCAGGAAAGGCTTTCTCCATCCTTCCTCTCTGACAAGATGCCACAATCCTTCAACAGCTGCTACTTAAAAACCAGTTGTGACAGTCACAAGGGAAAGGAGAAATCCCCTCGATTGACAGTCAGCTCTCTAGGAGCTGCCTAGCAGGGAACACAGCCTGGAAATGCCCCAGCTCCCCAGGCAGGAGGCACAGCAAGCCAGCACCCACCTCCAGGGCCATAAGACCAGATCCTGAGCAAGCCCAGCCCTTTTATAAACCATTCTCAGGTGATACCTGTAGAGATTAGTGGGTCTGGGGAGATTCACATCACCTGGGAGCCACCTTGGATGGTAGGGCTGCTCCTTCCTTCCTTCCCTCAGTGCAACACACGGCTCCGGTATTGAGTACTTCACAGATTGGGAAGGGGATGTGGTGGCTCTTCAAGTGTCACAGCCATGGCCACTGTGCAGGGGGAGCCCAGCTCCTCAATGCATAGATGCACAGCCAGACATCATGTATACAGCCTGATTACAGCAGGGTTCGGGTGTCAGCTGTTGGATGGGCTTCTTCAGAAGAGCAGGGATGCGCTGCTTAATGGGAGCAGAGGCAACTCCCAGCTCACACTTCCCCATCCATATCTTCGTAATGATTTTACACCCTCCTCATATTATCCTTCCACCAGCTGGCCTAAAGGATGTCAAAATTATTATCCTCACTTGGAGAGGGGTGAGAAAAGAGAACGACAGGGAGATGAAGTGATGTGGCAGAGGCTGGCCAGATAGTCAGTGTCAAAGGCAGGACTAAGCCCTATCTCTCCCGAATCACAGCCTGGCCTGGATCTCTGTCAAGAGTGTTCCCTGCCGTGTGTGTAGGGGCCAGTTTTCCTGCAGTGTCCCATGGCTCTGCCCATGTGAGTGTGTGGTGCCCATGGAGTGGCTGACACAGGTTGTCTTGGTGCCCCCAGAAGAGCTCAGATGCTCAAGTGCTCACTCATGAGCCATCCCAAGGAATAGTTTAATTTAATCCCCTTGTTACCTTCTTCTCCCTGACGCTGGCAAAGCAAGAGCCAGGCAGATCTGCATGATTTTTGAGGCCAGAACTTTGTTCTTGGATAAAAGTCTTAAAAAACCTTCAAATCTCCCCACCCCAAAGCCACAAAAAACCAGAGTGGGAGAAAGAGAAGGAGAAAGGAACAAGCCTGGGAAGCCAGTTCTGCACTTTGCCCCGGCTGTCTGGGACAAGGGGCTCTTTGTTTCCCCGGCTGGAGCCTGCTGCACCGGCCCTTTTCAGTCTCCCTCCCTGGGAAAGGGGCCAGGGGGAAGCAGGCACAAGCAGGGCAGGCAGAAACCCTGGGGCTGCAGAGAATAACCCCCTGCTCAGACCCCCGCCAGGCCCCCCATCTTCACATAGCCGGTTCGTATAGTGTCTGCCAGAAACAACACCAGGAGACAAGGCGGCCCGGGAGCCCCTCGGGTCTCTGCTTCCCATGCACCATCCCTGAAAACGAACGTGTTCGTGTTCCCACCATGCAGGATGTTTTAAACTTCTCTGCGTCTTTTGGGCTTTGCAATCCTAAAGCACCTGCTAAAATGCATGGAAGCACCCAACCGGTGTGTAATCATCTGCCCGCGGCTTCCCGGACCCGCCGTGTCGAGCGAGCCCCATCGCCGCGGCTTTGCTGGGTCTCCAGGCGTGTGGCAGCGCGGGCTGGAGGGCTGCTGGGGACAAGCCTCATCTCCTCCCACCCCAGGGACACTGCCAGCGTGTCCCCGAGCGTACGGGCGCAATGACACACGATGATTGTGGATCCAGCCAGCCGGGCGGGAGACTTGCTGCAGGGATCAGAGCTAAGTTTGGAGAGGTGTTTTTCTTCTTCTCCTCATTTTCTTGCATTGAAAACCCCTGGAGCTCTGCCTGCCTGCCAGCAATTCCCCTTCTCCCGAGCCCAGTCGCACAGAGCTGGGACGGGGAAACACGCAGCAGCTTCTCCCAGGGCGCTTGGCTGCTGCTCTGGGCTTTCGTCAGCTCTAATGAGAGTCGCAGGTACCCTCTCCAAGTGTGTCTGTCTGTCCAGGCTGTTTGAGGCTGGCTTCCCACACTGGTACAGCATCTCTCTGCAGGTTGGGAACGATGCAGGGCTCCCTGTGGCCTGCCCCACTCCCATGCTGGTGAGCACAGGGATGACATGAGCTGGATGGATGCTTGGCATCCCGAGATGGTCTGGGAGACAGATAAAATCCCAGGAGAGAAGAGAAGGTGAGGAAATGGCATCCATCCCTCTGGGGAGCAAGGTGCTGCAGGGAAGCCAGGGACTCATCCTGCCCTGCCAGGAGATGTGCCAACACCGGCTGCTCCCGTGTTTGTTTGCACAGCTCTGCTCCTGAGCACAGAGGGCAATGAAGATGTGCCCACCTAGTCCCAAAAGGGAATGCTGGCTGCTCCAGGAGGGCCCGGCTGGCCTCAGGCTGGCCCAGCACTTTGCAGCCAGGTCCCACACCCGCGATGCTGCGTTTCCCATCCTTCACTGGATGATGCTTATTAGAAAGTGGGACGGGAAAACAAGAAAGATCTCTTCCCAGGTCACAGAAAAGGTCCTCCTCAAGGCTATTTCTCCCTCTAGGAAAGCAGGTGTTTGCAGTGTGCTGCACCAGCACGGTTTTGGGCTTCAGTGATGCACACGCTGTTCCACCTCATCCCAGGGGGATGGCAGGTGTGGCCCTTCCCGGCATCTCCATCCCTCTACCAGAGCCAGAGAGGGTATTTGCTCCCCAGGGACCTCTTGTCCCCTTGTCCCTGGGGAGGGGGGTGTGGGAACTGGCCCCACTGCTGCTCCCCATTACTGCTCTGAACAACAACCCCCAGAACGGAGGGGAGGTGGCATGGGGCTCTGTTAAAACAAATACATTCAAGGAAAAGGCCTCGTACGTTTCCTCAGCAACCCTGACGTCATGTGGGATGTCTGGGCTTCTCCCTCCTCTTCTTGTTATTAAAGGGAAAAGAAAAGGAAGCAGAAAGCAGAGGGGAGCTGGGGACAGTCTCCTGGCAACGCTGGGGACAGTAATGTCCTCCTGCCAGGGAGATATGGCTCTATCATGGGGAGCCTGGCCAGCCCTTGTGGCTGGAGGGGCGGGATGGGGAGGACATCCTTGGGGTCTCCTGGATGTGACCACACTCCCCCTCCCCAAACCCTCGTTATTTCAGCTATTTCATCCATCCTGGCTCACTTTTAATAGGTAGCGGTGGTCAGCTCAGGGGGTGAACAGGCAGGGGGTGGCAGAGGATTCTTCATGGGCATGGATGGTTTGGGAATGGGGAGAGGGAACTTTCACTGACTTTCCCAGTGCCCCTGACCGAGGGGTCACCCTGTGCCCGGCAGCAAGGTCCTGCCAGCCCCCGAGCCCCCTCGCCGGTCGCAGCTCAGCTGTGAAACACGCCGCAGATGGTGCTGGATCCGAGAGCAAACGGAGTCAGAAAGCATTTAGCCCAGGTCCTGCAAGGCAGCCTCGCCGTCGCCCGCTCGGCTCGGCCGTCCTGACCCGAGCCGCAGCAGAAAAGGTCTTTAAACCCCTGATTACCAGGAGCAGCAGGGAAGGGTCCCTCTCTCTTTGCCTGTTTCTCATTCCCTTTCTCTAAGCCTCCACTGGCCCTTGCCAGAGGAGGATGCTGAGCAAGGCAGCGCTTTGCTCCGACCTGTTATCACGGATACACATTTAATTTGTCCCTTGATAGAGCGTCAGGTACCTAACCACGGACTAGCCGAGCCCGGCGCTATTTTTTATTGCTGTGTGTGTATCCAACAGGGGAAATCGATACGTTCCTCCAAATGCCAAGAGCAAGCTGATACCTCAGACTGAGAGAAACAGAACTAAAGATACACGCTTCCAAGGGAGCGTGGCGGGGTTTCCCCCTGCAGCAATCTGTGCTGGGACACGCGACCCCCCGCGCATAGACCACAGATGTGGGTAGTACCCAGAAACTGAAGGCATCACGGGGACACCCTCATTGAAGCCAGGCACACTGCTGTGACATGAGGGTGTCACTGCCAGTTGGGTCATGGAGCCGCAGCCACGTGCCCTCTTCTCCGCTGCCAGGGCTGTGCTGGTCCATTTTCTCTGGGGCAGATGGGCTGTAACCAGATCTGGCGTTAACATGGTGTGTCAGTTTTTCCACCTGTGAAATGAAGATGGTGAGAGGTGCCAGTGTCACAGGACTTGGCAGCTGGAATTGCCACTGACTGTCACATGCATCCCAGCCCAGGACAGGTCGGGAGATGTTCCAGACCTTATTGATCCATCCTTGCAGCAGCTGGCCCTGCATCCTTCCCACTGCTGTCCTGTCTGCCCTCTCCTGCCCGCAGCAGCAGGCAGAGCTGGCTCCTGCCCTCTGCTCTCCAGTGACAGCAGCTTCTGGGACTGCTTCAGCCCGAGCTGTAGCTGAGCAAGACCTGAGGTCCTGGCATTTGGGACCAGCCAGATGGACAAGCCATGCCCAGTGCTGGGGTCACTCCTGCAGGGCAGCTGGAGCAAAGCTGAGCCAAGGAGGTGCTCCAGGCTGAGCGGGCTGGTGGCTGTCCCTGTGCAGACCCCTCCAAAAAAGTTTTCCCTCAAATCCCTTCCCCTGAACGTGCTTCTCTCCTCCCTTCTCATTACAGGTTCATGAATCACCGTGTCCCATCCAACCGCAGGTACCAGCCAACGGAATATGAGCACGCAGCGAACTGTGCCACCCACGCAGTGAGTCCCTGTCCCCATCCCAGGGCGAGGAAGAATGGTGCTCAGCTCTCTGGGGATCCCCTGAGGAACCTCAAAGGATCACGTAAAAATGTCTGTGTTCGGCCCTGGCGCAGCTCCTGAGGGTCTTGGGGCTGTGATGAGGCTGATGTGCCCCAGGTGCTCTTGGGGAGCAGGGATGTTCTCCTTCCTTCTGCCCTGGGAGGGTGGTGCGCACCTCCCTCGCTCTCACCCACCATGGTCCCGAGTCCCCGGGGAAGCCGGCCGTGGGCTTAGCGAAGCAGGAATATTTTACAAAGTTCCCTGAAAATGGAGTGCTTTTCACAGCAGGAATGGTGACAGGCACCCCATGGGGCTGCCTACACAGCGGCAGGAGCAAGCGCTCCGAACATCAGGGCGTCCCTCAGGAGCTGGCAGCTCCCCCTCCGAGCCCTGGGAGATGACTCAGAGGTAGACACCCTCCTTGTGCCTTCCTCCTCCTCCCTACCTCCACCTGGAGAAGCTGTTTTGGAGCTTCACCACAAAGGGAGAGACCCTGCCTGGCCGGTGCGGGTGGCCAGCCCGCCCCTTACGGGTGGAAGCTTTGACCAGAAGCAAAAGAAACACCTAAAAGGAAAAGCAAACACTGTGTTGCAGCTGCTCAATGGAAACAGGATTGCTTCTCCCTTCCAGTTCTGGATCCTGCCCAGCATCCTGGGCAGCTCAATCCTCTACATCCTCTCCGACGACCAGTGGGAAACCATCTCAGCCTGGATCTATGGCTTTGGCTTGTCCAGCCTCTTCATCGTCTCCACCATCTTCCACACCATCTCCTGGAAGAAAAGGCACCTCAGGTATCAGCTCTGATCACTTGAGGATTGGGAAGCGGGAGAGGGTCCGGAGGCCCCCAGTGCCACAGGCTCTGACCTGTCCATCTGTCCATCCCGCAGGACTGTGGAGCACTGCCTGCACATGTTCGACAGGATGGTGATCTACTTCTTCATCGCAGCCTCGTATGCTCCCTGGTGAGTTGCTGGGGGTGGGGGCCATGGCTTGGCTGCACTGGCGGGGAGAAAATCAGCACAGCTCCAATAAAGAGGGTTTCCCTCTCTGGCTTTGACTCTGCTCGAGGCGGTACCCTACCCCTTTTCGCAAAACCTTCCTACCCCATAGATGTCAACCCTGTTAAATTAAAGTTGCAAGTTAGAAGGATCCTTTGGTGGGACAGACATAGGGGTGAGGGTAGCACTTCCCCTGTACCTCGCTGCCCACAGCCCGGAGAGGGGAGCTGCTCTGGACTCCCCTCACCACAGATCTGGCTCTTGCAGGCTGAACCTGCGGGAGTTGGGTCCCTGGGCCGCCCACATGCGGTGGATCATCTGGATCATGGCATCTATCGGGACTGTCTACGTTTTCTTCTTCCATGAGCGGTGAGTGCCTTTACCTGGTCCCGCGTTGGTGGGTATCACGGAGCCCGGCGCAGCTCTGCCAGCCCCCTTGATGCCCTGACGGTAGTTGAGCTGCAGGGGAGAGTAAGAAGGATGGAGACAGACAGACAGACAGATAGGTACAGAGTCCCTGAGCAGCCCCCTAGCCAACTGGAAGTGGAGGACTTCCTTGGACCATGTCGTTCCCTACCTGCACCTTGTTTTGGAGTTTTGGTGGCAGGGCTGTGGGAGCCAGGGGCGTGGGAGTAGGGATGTGCTGCCATGAGTTGCTTCTTCCACGTGGTGGCACCAAATGGAAAGCAAAAGGCTCCCGATGTCTCCCAGAGCCTCCAGGAGCTTGGAGCTGCTGGCTCCAAAGCCAAGGTGGGGGGTCCATCACCCCCGTGCACGGTGCCAGCCCTGCCGTGGTGGTGTGGCTCACGCATGAGGATGCAGGACCTGCACCAGCCCTTTTCCTACAGTGGACACTGCAAGCGTAAACCTCGATGTTTCCTCCGCACCTACCTCCAAGCAGCTTCTCTGTCGGTCGCAGGTACAAGCTGGTGGAGCTGGTGTGCTACGTTATCATGGGTTTCTTCCCCGCCTTGGTCATTCTCTCCATGGTAAGCCACCACTGGGAAGCACGCGGGCTCGGCGCAAGGGACATGTCTGGTGGGTTGGTGTGATGCAGGCTGCATGATGGATAAAGCCATTCCCGAATCCAACGTGGCCTGGCTCGGTTTTGTGAATGATTCAGGTGCCCAGCAGACACCACGCGCATCTCCAGTGGACCAGCTGCCCGGGCTCCGTTGCGCTGAAACATCCCGGCAGCGCCAGGCTGCTGGCTCCCCGCTGCCTCGCTGGCGGAGGGGTGTAGCAGAAGGCAGAGGGAGGGTCCTGCCTGCACCCAGCAGCTGGGGCCATGCATCTTCTCCTGATGGAGCAGTGGGGAAGGGGCAGGCACGCCGTGGCCATCACTGAGCCCTGCCTCCCTCCTTGCTCCCAGCCCAACAGGGACGGCCTCCCGGAGCTGGTGGCCGGTGGCTTCTCCTACTGCCTGGGCATGGTCTTCTTCAAAAGTGACGGCCGCATCCCCTTCGCCCATGCCATCTGGCACCTCTTCGTGGCCATCGGAGCTGGCATCCACTACTACGCCATTTGGAGGTACCTCTACCGGCCCGGCGCGCTGGAGGTTAAAACGTCCCGGTAGACACCTTAAAGACATGGCTTGTGCCAACCGGCACGTGGGGGCACGGAGGGCAGTGGAGAGGCAGCCTGTGCCGTGGGCTCGCCCCAAACCACCCGCTCGCCCCACGGGCAGCACTGCTGGGTGCCCTTCCTGCACAGACAGGAGAGCCTGGAGGTTGATTTTAAACAGATTTTCCTTTTTTAACCTTGGGAACTGTTTATTTTTTTAGGCAAAGGTTTCATAACACGATGACCGGCCGATGGGCTGTGGGTCATAGGGAAGCGACCCCTTGCCAGGGGCTCAGGGAGGCCTTGCTCACCTGCCTGACCCTGAGCATCCCATGGGAGCCAGGGCCCTGATCCCGCGTGCCCATGGCTAGTGAAACCCTGTGTTTGGCGACCAAAACTCTTAGCACGGGACACCCAGGGGACCGGAGGAGTTGGGATAGGGAAGAGACCCAGCCCCTTTCCCCTAGGGATGCCTGGGTGTGCAGCTCCCCCAGCTGGGGAAGGGGGCACATTGGCACCCCTACATCACCCAGGTTCAGCCCTTAAATGGTACTAAGTCACGCCAGCACTAACTGCCCCTTCCCAAGTTCTTGACAGGAAGATCCAGAGTGGGCAGAGCCTTACATGGGATTGAAACTTGAATATCTTGCTGCTCTCAACCCTGCCTGCACCTTCCCCGAGAGCCCCTGAAGACACCAATTTCCATCATCTCTCCTTGGCCTCTTGATTAATCGCAACTGCAGCGGTCTTGGCGCAACGTGACAAGCGAAGGAGATTTATGGCCAGCATCCTGCATCTCCTGTTTCTTTGGCAGCGTGCTGAGGAGCTGAGCTCCTGGACCTGTCCCACCTCCCACAGAGCTTGGGGTCTCCCCAGCCTGCAGTTGGCTCTCCAGGGACGTGCCATTTTGCAGCAAATTATCAAAGAGTGCAGATACTCATCCCGTCCTGACGTGGTGGCTGGGGTCACTGGGATGGCAAAAAACCCCAGTGGGTTTTCACTTCCATAGGCAGAAGGTTCCTATAAGGAGTCCTGGCTACCGTGCCCAGCACTCCAGCCCAGTGTGGGGCTGCTGGAGGGTGTCTGCCCAGGGCACCCCAAAGCAGCCTTTGGGTTGGGATGCCTCTTGGGGTGATGGGTGGTCTTAGCGAGAGGGTGTGAGCCCAGTCTCTGCTGCTCCCTTTCCCAGGCTCCCAGGTCCCAGCCCTTGCTCCATCACCTACCACAGTTGGAAGGGTGAAGTAGGATGAGCTGTGAGTAACCAGCAGTTGGTGGAGCACATTTGGGGTTGGGCTATGGGGTCCCACAGCAAGAGTTGCCATTTTTGCTGTCTGGCAAGTCGTTACCCTCCGTGCCTCAGTTTCCCCATCTGTAAAATGGGGGTGAAGACACTGACCTACCTCACAGGGCTCATGTGAGGACCCCGTGAAGCACTTGGAGGACAAGTTCTTTACAAACACGGGCTTCAATTTTCACTGAGTTTAGGGGACTGGATTCCCAGAGCCACCGTGGGGCACAGTGACAACCGCAGCTTAGTGTGCCCTGGGGTCTCCTCCCCCTCCACCACCAAATTCCACGGGGGAACCACCCTGGGGACAGATCGTGCACACAGCAGTCCCAGCTGCTGGGCAGATGTCCCCTGGAAGGAGCTGTGGATACCCAGGGACCACCATCGCGTTTTAGCTGTGGGCTTTGTCCCATGGGATTTATCTCAGTAGCTGTTTCACCACTGGGGGCTTTTAGCCCTAAATCCATCCTGGGGGCTCACAAGGCACAGCGAGGTGGCAGAAGGACCTTTCTGAGGCCACTTCATCTCAGCCTCCTGCTGAAAACCCAGGGCAGGGCAGAACCCCGGGCGCGTGGCCGGGCCTCGCTGAGGACATTGCCACCCCGCCTTGAGCCCAGATTTGCAGAGTGGGCTCCTCTGTAATTGAGACGGCCCACCCCTCCTCTTGCTTCCTAAATCCTTCCCTTGCAAAGCAGGGTGGGGGGCAGGGAGCAAGTTATCGGATTATTCCCCTATTTTATAGCAATTTTAAACAACTCATCACATTCAGGATGTCTGTGGAGGAGGGTTCGAGGGATCTTTTTAGCATCTCATGTTTTTCACTGTCCGTCCTTGTTCAGTCAGCATTTTATATTTAACAGTGTTGGGTCAAATGAAAACAAACGGAAGGAAGATAACGCTAGTGAATATTGTTTCCTGTGGAGTAGGATTGAAATAAAAACTCAAGATACCTCACTATTGTCTGCTTGTTACATCGAGTTTCCCTGCAGCATCTGGAAATAAACCCATTTTCTATCCGACTGGCCCCACATGGCATCGCTCCGGGTGAGGAGAGGAGCCGCTCAGCCGGCTGCGGCGAGGCCCCGCTCGCGGCGACGGGGCACTGAGCAGTGACTAACCTCGGTACACGGATGGCATTGCCATCTGCTGGCTCGGCTTGCCGGGGGGGCAGTGCCGCTCTGCCCTTCGCACCAGCTGCACGGGGAATTTGGGAGGTCGGGAACAAGTTGAGCTCCAAGCTGCAGAGTTTCCTTAAAAGACCCCAAAATTGGTGAGTTGGCTGGTGGTGGCCCTGTGCTTGGTGGCGCTGGCTGAAGGGCTTGCCAGGCTCTCACCAAGGTGGTTCCAGCGTGGAGCCCCGCTCTGGCCCTGTCATTTCCCCTCTTGCCGTGGCTGAGTCCGTGGCTGCAGAGGGAAGGATGTCGGATCTGGGGGGAAAGCAAACCTGTGCAGGCCGGACAGAGGGTAAGCACCGCTCGCTGCCACCCCAGAGGGGAAACCCTGCCCCTGTCATCACCCGCCAGCCTCTCCCACGGGCACTGGCTCCTCCTGGAGAGGCAGAATTTGCCCCCACGCAGGGAACTGCCGCCCAGGCTCCGCACATCCCCTGCCTGCCCACTCGCTCGCACCTCTCCATCGTCCCGAAACCTGACCCACAGCTCCCACCTTGTCCATAATTTCTCTGCTGCTGGCAATCGGGCTGCACTGGGAGGGCTCCTGGCTTCGCTTTGCCTTTACGCCGTCATCCCTGGGGGGTGTCTGGGGGGCAGACCCACCTGCCCACCCAAAGTGCAACCCCGGCACCGTCATGCCGAGAAACGCACTTTTAACCAAAAGGAGAAATTTTAACCGAGGGAGGCACAGCATCAGCCACCACCCCGTGTGGAACAACCCCCCGGTGCCGTCGGGATCCATCCTTTCCCGATTCCAAGCTCAGCGGTCTCCGGGTCGGCTTTGGAGCTCTTCTGGTAAAACCCGCCCGCGCAGCCCTGCCTGTCTCGCTCCCCGGGATCCTTCACCGGGCACCGTGCCCAGGCACCGCCGGGGAGAGCCGGGCATCGTCCCGTCGCGGTGTGGCCGCTCCTAACGCCCGGAAAGGTGCGGCGCTTCCACCCGTGGCACGGCGCGGGGTGCTCGGCACCGCGCTCCGGGCGGCGGCGGCGGGCGGTCGCCAGGGGGAGCCGCAGCGCAGCTCCGCTCCGCCGCGCTCCGCCCCGGCGGCGGGACCGGCGGCTCCGGGCGCTGCAGCCGCCGGGGGCCGCGCCGAGGCTGCCCCGCCGAGCCCCGCACGGTGAATCCCGGGGGCGCGCAACGCGGCGGCAGGCGGAGACAGACCTACCCGAGGTACCCATGGGTTTGGGTTTTTTTCTTTTTAAGGGGGGTGGGGTGGTGGGGCAGAAGTCCCCTGTGGCATCCCCGGGACACCCCCTCCATGCCCGGGACACCCCCGAGACCTCCTCCGCGCTGACCTCCGGCACCCGGGAGCCTCTTCCTCGGGATGGGGCCAGGAGGTGTCCCCCCCCTCGCCTGTTCGGACGGGAGCGTTTGTTTCTCGTCGCCTTGGAAAAAGTGGAGGCGGGAGGAGGGCGGCGGCGGGGGTTGAGGCTTGTCCGGTTGCCGTTAGAGACCCAACCCGCAGCGGGCAGGCAGAGATCCTTGGGATTCATGGGATCCTTGTCCCATGGCCAGGCACCTGGGGATCCTTGTCCCACCGCGTACTGGGATCCTGGTCCCATCGCGTACCCCTTGGGATCCTGGTGCCATTGCACGCCCCTTGGGATCCTGGTCCCATTGCACACCCCTTGGGATCCCACTGCTATTCCCCGCGTGCTATGTCACCTGCATTCAGCTGCTCGCGACTGTTGTGACATCCCAGGCCTTGGCGGGGAGGTGCCGAGATGGTTTGTGTCCCGGTGAGGTTGGAGCAGTTTCATGCTGAGTTGCAACTTTAGCAGGGAGAACTCAGGGGAGTTTGCTACTTGCTTGGGAAGTGCTTATTTTCAGCGCTCTCCGCCATCAGTTAATTATCACTGGGGGAAAGAAAAAGAATTATTGCTAAGATCTTATAATTAGGCAGCCTACCGAGACGCCGCTGCTCGGAGGGCAGCGAGGAAGCAAACGCTCTTTGTAAAAGGTTTCGTGTGCGCGTGTGTGAATAGAGCTGCCCGGGCAGAGGGCTGGCGGTTGTACTTGCGCGTTACCGGAGAGCTGCTGCACGTTGGCGGCTGAAAAGACTCTGCGAAAATAATGAGAAAAAGAAAATGCAAGAAAATAAAATCTGCTAAAAGGACTCATGTTGCCCTGGCAGAATCGGGTCGCAAATCATTATAATCTGTTTGTGGAGCTGTTAGGACAAACTGGTAGTTCATCTTGGCAGGACCGGGACTGCCTTTATATTTTTGAATGGACCCTGGGCCGTGGGGTCCAGGGCACTATTGCAGAGCGCCTGCTGCTAATAATAACGCAGTAAGGAGTTTACCCGCTCTGATCCGGCTAAAGACGGCACCGGGGCTGGCATCAACATTATCAGCTCCGGTCCGTCCCTAGATTAGATGGATAAAACTCACAGAGGAAAAGGCCGGGCTCTGAAGCTGAAACTTTATCCAGAACAGGGGCTCTGATTCAGGATGGAGAGGTTTGGGCTCTGCCCTGGCAGCCTCGGCTGTAGGGACAGGATCTGCAGAGAGGCAGGTTTTGGAGCCGAGGAGCGCGAGTCAAAGCCACCACATCCAGGGTGTTCTCATTTCCTTTGCTCTCCGAGTTATAATTTGTTCCACATTGCAGCGCCGGGGCAGCCGCTCCCTCCTCTCGCAGCATCCAGGCTGCGGTCGTTGCCATTAGACCGAAGCTGCGACTCGAGTGGTTTCTGTCCAACAAAAGAAAAATGAAAGGAAGAGAAAAAAAAAAAAGGGAAATTTTTCAGACAGAGATCTGGAGAAACAGCTTTTCTGGTTGCCATTCTGGGAAGGTTATAGCTGAAATCTCACCGCCCATCTCTGCAGAGCTGCGTCTGCGCCGGGACGAGCCCCGGGGAAATTCCAGAAGATTAAAAAGTGTTTTAATAGTGTTGCTGCTCTTCCCTAAAGGGAATAAGATGACCTGGTAGCTACAGGTTGATTGGCTTGATAGCATCCCCCCGGGGAGAAGAGGGAGAAACCTGGCTCAATCTCTTAATGGATTAAAGACTTCAGCACTAGGAATAAATTCCTGCCATCCAACGTGGCTATATGGAAAATAACTCCTGGCAAGTAGAAATGATTTCAGTCTCTGACGTGAGAGGTGACTCTCTGGCTGTAATACACTTTTGCGAAGCATTTGAGTTATGTGAGGTGATATTCTTGTGAAAACCCACACTCTCCAGTACTAAAAAAGTCAGCCCGGTCCAGTATTTAGAGCTGACATTATACAGTGTCAAGAAAGCTGATATTAAATAAACCTGATCCATCTCAAAGGCAGTTATCAGAGGAGAATATCACTGCTGGGCACTGCTAGCATGCTCTCGGCATTTCAGTGCTTTACTAATCTGGAAGGAGATAGAAACGATTTCTGGAAAAAGCTGGGGCTGACCCAGAGCAGCACAGTGTTAACAGCCTGTACACATCCCGATGGTAAACTGGGCGAGCGAAAGGCGTCCTAACTGGAGCTGAATGGAACATGGAAATCTTTTTGCACCCAAAAATAATAACCGGGGTTGTACGTGTTTTCCTCTCCCTAATCTGGATGGTAAATTTTCGTCAGGAGCTGCTCACAGATGCTGGGAGGGGCAGCGCAGGGGCTCACCGGCTCCCTCCTCCAGTGGGAGCTGCCTGTCCCAATTTCTCTGCTCGAGGATCGAAAATTTTCAGGCTAATGGGAAATTTTGCTCTGGAGAAAATAGCAGTTATTTGCATTTTTGATGAGGGCACTATCAGAACCAGATTCAGGCTTCTGACAGCCAAACCCAGACTCGCCATCTCAGCAGGAGAGACCAAGAGGCTGCAGAAAATGTCTTACGCAGAGAACGAGGCTGCTGTTGGGTTAGTCTGCTCATAAATCAAATCAAAGGGAAGGGGGAGCTTGATTATAGCATCTAAATGCTCTCACAGAGGAGAAAATACACGGTAGTCAAAAGCTCGTTAATTGAGCAGAGAAAAGCATGACAAGAATCAATGTCTGGCAGCTGAAGGCAGACACATTGGAAGTAAGGCATAAATATTTAACTGGCGGGAGCGATTAATCATCGGAAGAAACGGCGGGCGGCCGAGGTGGGTTCAGCATCTCTTTGCCTTTCACGTCACAACCCGTGGAAAGTTTATCCCGTAGCCCCAGCGCTGGGACAGCAAGAGGGTCTGGATCGAAGCTGCACCGAGGCCCTGACTAGGCGATTTAATTAGACGGCACGTTCATCTTTAATCATGGCAGAGCCACAGAAAAGAGTATTTCTTGTGCCCTGCTGGCTCCTTCTGAGAAACACCCGTGAAATCACTGCAGGCACTTTGCAGGTGCCTCTTTTCTCTTCCTTTTACGCTTACCAGTGGTCGAGGGGACAGTGCTTGGTGGCTTTCCTTCACGTCCAGCAAAAGAGTGAGATTCAGGAAAAACAAGGCTCGATGAGCATCCCAGCACGTTGTGGCTGCTGGGCGAAGAGAGCTGGTCCAGGACTTGTCCACCCTTGGCAAGAGGGTCCCCAGGGACAAGTGTGCTTGGGAGAAGGAGATAAAGGTCATGGGATTGTTGCCGGTCCCATCTCCTCCCCTTCGCCTTTCCTTTCCGATAGCTTTTCTTATGTTCTCTCCCTGCCTCTTTGCGGTGAGGTAGATGCTGTTGGTGGGCATCACCGTGGCTGGGTTTGCTCTGTCGCCCCTGCAAGGTTGCCGTGTTCCTGCTGCGATGGAGCCTGAGCTTGGGGCTGGTCTGGTCTTCCCCATCTATAGGCTGCACGTGACAAACATGCCCGTCACTGGCCATGCGTGGGTCCCCAGGGCGAGCAGCTCTCAACTGCAGCGAGTGATTGGGCTGCTTAGTTTGAGGCAGGGGGGAATACAGTGAGATGCTGAGCTATAGTGGGTATATACGTGGCTCAGTGGCCTGCATGCAGATGTGCTGCACACTGGGAGCGGAGGCGCAGCGTCTCTGAGCCCTCCAAAGCCACTGCGCTTGCGAGCCTGATGGCTGAGCAGCCCAGGACCGCTCCTCCTCGTCCTCTTGCAGAGACGTGACAGACACCTGCCCAGGACAATGCATGACGGGGAGGAAGGCCCGTTTTGAGGAGGACGATGAATGGAAGGAGAAAAGGCGCGTGAGAAGGATGGCAAGGTAAGGGGAGGCTTTGCGTGAGGGCGGCGGGAAGGAGCTACTCACCCGTGGTGGGAGCAGGAACCTCGTGGCCCGCAGGAAAGTCCCCAGTGGTTGCAGAGTTGGTTGTGGTGATGGAAGGACATGCGTTGGCCATGTGATTGCCGAAAGCATTTGTCATAGCTCTGCAGAATAAATACAGGCAGTGCCGGTTGGGCAAAATAGCAGGTTTTGGCATGGCCAGGCACGGTGTATGAAGAGGTGATGGATCCCTGGTGCAGATCCCGCTGGGAGACACACACAGGCTTTTGGCTAATTCCTGTATAGTCGTTAGCAGAGAAGATTTCACTGAATGCTGAAGAAAGGAGCTCTTTGGAAAGTCTAGGTCGTGTCTCCATAGCTGCAGGCACGTGTCCTCCAACAGCACAGCTGGGCAGGGGGCTAACCCAGGCTGGAGGGGTCCAGGGCAGGCGTCCCACTGCCCTGCAGGAAGATGTGCCCAGTTATTCCCTTGCTGGCTTCCCCCCAGGTGGCTCATCCCCACTCACGCAGCAGGACCTGATGGCATCACACGTACCGCAGTTTTCTCTTTAGCCCCCTCGGAGATGCCCGTGACCTGCGTGCCTGAGCAAACAGATGCGGGAAGAACCCATCTCATTATCATCCTATCGCACCCGTTCGAGTCCTCAAGGGAATTCCGACAGTGCATTACGCTGCCTGCAGGGTAACGCTGTGATTTCTCAGGTGGCCTGGGCTGGTGCGTGGTGAAATCGCACCGATGTCACTCCAGATGTCGAGTAACAGGGTGACCAGGCTAGAACCTTCTCTCCATCCAGGCTTTGTATTCTTTCCTTGTGAAAAGCCTTCGCCCCTGCGCTCCGTAGAAGCTGCATTTGATGGAAAGAGCAGGAAAATAGCTGAGCTATAAATAACATATTCAAAACCAGGCAGGGACTTGCGAGAAGCGAGGACGGTGTCTCCGTCTGTGATGTGGGCTTGGAGGAACGACTTTACCGGCAGCAGATGTTAGAAGGTTTCCCTTTGTGCTGGAGGTAGTTCAGGGCGGAGGAGATTAAATCCACAAACTGAAAACAGTGATTTGATGACAGAGTTTTTTGCATCCTTGATGGCAAGGTCTCCTAGGGACACCGGGGTAGTTTTAATCCTGGCCGATCTTAATGAGGGTTGGCAGGGCCGTGCTAACAGTCTGGGGAAACCGTTCTTGAACCCGACTGTCTGCCAGTGCCCTGACCTGCTCCCCAGGTCCGTCTGCCGGGGCGCTCCCAGGAGTTGGCACACAGCAGACAGGAAGGGATGTCCCCAGCAGCAGCTCTGGGCTCCGCTGGAGGAGGAGCAGCAGGCATGGAGGGAGACGTAGCTTTAACCCCATCCCTGCCTCAGTTTCCCCAGGTTCAAGGTTGGAGCAGGAACAGCCTTCCCCAAACCCAGCCAGCGGTGGTGAAGGTGCTGGGGCCAATTTTTGAGCTGGCTGGCGACGTATGAAACCGGGTTGGGAAGAAGGGCAAACCCCAGCATTTTCAGAGTCTTGGTGGGAAAAGGGGTGACTTGGGGTACAGCAGGATCACACAGCTCCCAGGCATGTCCTGCAGCCTTAGCGCTTGCTGGTGCCTCAGTTTCCCCATCTGCAGTGTTCAGTGGGCCCTGGGATGGGGAGAGACGCCCTGCAGAAATCCTCCATGCACAGCAGGGAGGCTGTTTCTGGGTTAGAAGGTGACCTCTTCCATCAGCAGCAGGGACGCTTTTTCTTCCCGAATTAGATGGTGGTTTGGAGGCTTTCCAGGGCCAACATCATTCTGCCTGATAGCGCTGGGTTTGCTACGAGGCCGGTGGCGAGATTCTGCCTGAGCAAGATGGGGCTGCAGCTGCAGAAAGCTGCCGGCACCCCGTGTCTCCATGGCCATGCACAGCTGGATCACACTGAGTGCTGCATCAAACGCTCCGGTAGCTGGGGTGGGACATTCTGGGGGTCCCCTGTGTACGCACCGAGTCCCTGCCTGTGTCTGTTCCCTGCACGCAGGCTGCACATCATAACTGTGGGGGTGAGGGAAACCCCTGTGCTGTCCAAGTCAGAAATACTCAAATTCTCTTTCTGGACCTTCCCCACCAGTGGTTCACGGCCCAGCCGGTGGTGTTATCAGCACCGTGCATCCGGGGTCCGATTTCAAAGCCGGCCCCTGATGTCGGCAGTGACATCCTGCAGGATCGCTACCTGCCTAAAGCCAGAAGAGCATCGTGGTTCCCAGCCCGTTCCTGGGGACCGAGGTGCACCAGGAGCTGCGGCACAGCCATGGCCATGTCTCCTCCGGTCACTGCCCACCCGGGGCTGCTCCAAGTGGCCCTGCCCTGGCTGCCATGACAAGAGCAGCGTTGTCAGCGATGCCACCACGTGCTTTAACGTCCTCCACAAACTAGCGACAGCCAAGAGATTTGCCAGAGTCAGGACATTTTTAGAAAGGCTAATTAAAGCCCATTTTCACCCTCTGCCTCTCGGTGAGAAAAAACATTTAGCAGTGACCTCAGAGTGATTGAATTTGCACTTGAGCTTTCTGTTTCACCTATAAAAAATGAGATTGCTCTATAAACTCATTAGTAAAAGTAACTCCTGATGCCTTGGCTCCTGGTCAGGACAGGCCCCACTCTCCTGCTGCTGCAAGCAGCTTGGGCAAGAGGGACCTCTTAATACATGTGATGGAGAAATTAGGGATTGCTCCAGGCCAAGTTTTCAGGGAGAAATCCATCCTGGAGTAACCATGCTGATGCCATGGAGCCTGGCTGAGGTTGGCTGCTGGTGTTTTGGGCTGCACAAGGGAAATGGCCCTCCCTTGCTGCTGTCCCTTTCTACCTTGGAGGTGACAGTGGCTCCCTGGTGGCCACCAGCTGGCTCCTGCTTGCTCTTCCCTGCTGCACATCTGGCTTCCAAACTGCTGATCCTTCCCTTTTTCCTCTTCCCTGCTCAGCTGCACCCCATGACAACCTCACGCACCATGTTTTATGGGTCCTCCTCCACCATGGCTCCACCGTCCAAGAATCGGCTGAAGCGCCAGAGCCGGATTTTCTCCCAGGTCTTGTACCGGACGCTGAGCTACAAGGACCGGAGCTCAGCCTCTGCTTCCCCAGCAGCTGGTGAAGATGACCCAGCCGAGCTCTCCACCCAGCTCTCCGCCCCTGGAGTCTTGAAGATCTTTGGGGGCAACATCTGCGCAGGCACCAACTACAAGAGCGTGCTGGCGACGGGCAGCTCGGGCGCACGGGAGCTGGTGAAGGAAGCCCTGGAGCGCTACGGGTTGAGCCAGCTCAGTGCCGGGCAGTACGCCCTCTGCGATGTCATCGGGAGGTTTGAGGGTCCCGAGAAACGGTGGCAGACAGAGGGGCTGAGGGTCCTGGGTGACCATGAGAAGCCGCTGCTCATCCAAGACCTCTGGAAGCCCAGGGAGGGCTTCTCACGACGGCTGGAGCTACGCAAGCGAGCGGAGGTGGAGGAGCTGGCAGCCAGGGATGTGGACACCACCACCGCAGGTCAGAGCCGGGCACGGGGCACGAAGAGGGTCTGAGGGGCTGCTACCCCCACCTAAGCTGCCTGTGGGAGAGGCACCCCAACACCAGAAGCTTTTGCCCATGTTTTGGGCAGGGGGAGGGGTGGTGCAAGTGCTGGGTGGGAGGAGAGCTGTGTTTTAGCTGCAAAGCTTTTGAGTAGAGTTGGCACTTGGCACTCTCCTGCATAAATTCAGTACCTGGGACCTCCAGCATTTAGCCCACGTGGTCTAGAGACCCATGCCAAATCCCCACGTGCAGCGGGCCAGCAGCAGGCAAGACCATCAGTGTTGCCCACTCTTCCCATCACTGCGAGCCAGCATCGCAGCGTCCCAAACCTTGGTGCAGCTTTGTGCCTGGCAGACACTGTCCCACTCCCCGCACCCCCTGCCCCATCTCCCCACGGGCTTCCCCCAGGCCAGACGCCCTTGGCAAATCTGCAGGAGCAATTAAGCAAAATGAAAGGCTAATGAAGAGAGCAATGTGGGGCAGAGAGCGCCCCCCAGAGGTGCCTGATCAAGTCCAGGGCTGGCAGGGGGAGCGAAGTGCATCATTAGGGACTAGCAGGTTAATAAGTGACCCCAGCGCAGAGTAATGAAGTTTCCCTCCTTCTGCCCTCATAAAAGCCCTCAAGGACGAGGGCAGAAAGGTTTAAAATTGCATGATACCCTGGATGGGTCTAACCTGCTGATGGAGGGTCTGGATCAGGCTCGGAAAGAGTTGACCAGGGGGTTTTGCTGGGACGGGCGCAGAGCAGTTCCTCACACCTGTAGGAAAGGGTAGGGATTGTCAGAAATAACCTAATAACCTAGCAGAAATGGGGCAGGATTACCCCAAGCACTTGGCAAGCGAGAGGCAAGGTCCCCCCGCCAGCAGCAGAACAAACAGCCCGACCTGTCCGACGCCAGCAGGAATTGGGCTCCTTTTCCATCGGCTCTAACGAGGGCTGGAAGGAGCCCAGGCACACGGAGCAAAGGACACCAGCCATGGGTGTTTTGGGGAAGAGCAGATGCTGCTGGGGTCCCACCAGGTGCAATTTGCAATTGTGATTTTGTCTAGGTGCCCCAAAATCTGAGCGTGGAGTTTGCAGCTTTCGGGTAGGTCCCCATCAGCATGGGGAGCCAGGGGCAGACTCATCTCCTGCCTTGAAATGGGAAGGATGAAGGAGCAGTGGAAAACAGCCCCCAGCCCTCGTATTAATGCTGCGCAGCGTGGTCTGTTGGCACCCGATGGTGAGACAGGGCTCCCTCCATCTCTCGCTGTGTCCAGTCCTTGTGTCTGCTCAGGGAGGGGACACTACAGGATCGGTCCCAACTCGCTGCACATGTGATGCAAGCGGAGAGAAGGGGGCTCAGGCCAGGGATGGAGCTCTGGAGGTGGATGCTCTGTGCTTTGGCTCTTTCTCCAGCTGCGATCAGAGAGCTGTTAAGCTCTTTGGGAGGGCGGCGACACTAAAAACAGCTTCTTTTGAAGAGAGGAAAGGGCAAGAGCCAAGCATGATGGTTATAGCACACAGTGGGGAGGGCCACGTGGCAGCTCCCTGCCTGAGCCCAAGGTCACATCAACCCTCAGCCTCAAATTCTCCCCCTCAGATGTGGGAAGCAGCATTCTCATCCATAACCTGGATCCTGGGTGGGCTGGCAGCTTTGGGAGGGTAGGGCTCCCACACCAGCCAGGGGAGAGGTGGGCTCCGGGCTGCCCGGCGTGGGAACAGGCAGCACTGAGCTGGCCTGGCCTTGGCACCCTTCAGTTATTTCTGATGGAGAAGCAGTTCCTGACGGGGTCGCATGCCCTGGATCTGGAAATAAGCCTGTTACACTTTCAGTGTAGATATCGCTTCATTTGTTTCAGCACTCCTGGGTGGGGCGGTGGAAATTCTTCATTTCTTAACCTTTGGGCATTTTCCATAGCTGACCGAGCTCTTCCGGGACAGAAAACCTACACCCACATTTGTTTAGGCTGTCTGCTCTGCTGTCTACGCAGCCCTTATTTGCCTTACCTGTTAAAAATCTCACTCCTGCAGCCCTTTCTTTTGGTGGCACCATGGGCTCTGTCATCAGTGTCACCCCGTGCTGGTGGCACTGCCCAAAGGGATGCTGTGGGGCTGGGATCACAGTTTCCCATCCCATTTGCAAGCTGCTAGGCATGGATGGAAGTGACACAGCACATTTGGGGGAAGCATCTACTTCCCCCCCTCATCCAGAACCCCAAAAATCACCTGCCTCAAGCTGGCAGAGGTCCCCTTGCCCAGGGTGGTGGGGTGGAAGATACAGTATCTGTGCAAAAATAAAGGGACTTGTGGCTCCCTGGATAAACACACACACACACACACACACACACACACACACACACACACACACACACACACACACACACACACACACATCCTGTAAAACAGGATGACCAGGGAAATACCTGCAGGGCCCTATCCCCACGCAGGGCATCGCTGGAGCAGCAGGGTGTCACACAAGCCGGGGCATCGCTGCCCACCCTGCTGCTGTGCTGGAAGAAGGCTCCACATCCACCCATGACCTGCTAGCAAATAGCTTAGGAGTTTTATCTGCTCAGTTACCCATTATCCTAATTAGTTTATTAGCTGCTTCCCACTGGGGAGGCAGGCTCTCAGTCCTCACACCACTAATTAGCAGCACAGGTAGAGCGTCTCTGTAGTAAACGAGGCTGGCACCCTCTCTCGTTGCTACCCCCGGCCCTGCTCCTTTGGGAAGCAACGAGGCAGCGGTTGGGGAGCACCTGGGGAAAACACTGGCACACTGGAGGGTGCTGGGATGGAGGTGCAGCACTTGGCATCTTTATGGCATTCACCTTCCAAACCAGCCCCATTTTGCACCGTGTCCGAAGCTTGCCGGGGTTTCCCCGGGCGGCTGAATAGCGTGCACACCTTGAGGAACGTAGGAGTTAAGCCTGTTACGCTGAACGATGCCCTGGCAGGTACCTTTGAGGATGTGGCTTTGACGTACCCTAGCGTGCCTGCACGCAGGGGGGACCCCCGCAGGGTCCACGTAGCGGTTACGTTAGGAAGGACTAGCCTGGCGTTAGCCCCTCCTGGGTAAATTCAAAGCATTTCTTCTTGCCTGGGGCCTGTGGAGTTATTTATTGACTGATTTATTTCTCAGCCAGGAGAAAAAGAACCTCTTTCCTGGGCTGAAAAAAAGGCAGATTCCAGCCAAGATGCCACGCACCACAACTGGCGGGTTTTCCCCAGGGATGCAGGATGGGTTTAGAGGCAGCAGCTCAGTGGGTGCTGGCCGGGGTGCCCAGCTCTCCCTAAGCGATGGGGTACAATCCTGCCCCATGCCCATCCCCATCCCCACGTGGCTTCAGCAGTTGCCAGCTCTGCCCCGGCCACGCTGCGTCAGGGATGCTCACGCAGCATTTTGGGTGGGATAACCTGCACACGCTCGGGAGGAGAAAACAGGACCAGGGGACTGAAAAAAAGAACCCATTTTATGGAGGGACTTTGTTATGCTCAGGAAAAGAGCTGTGTTTATCTTTGCAGCGCAGCTCCCGGGTTAGCTGGGAGCCTGTGACGGGGACTCTATCAGCAGTAAAAAGCAGCTTTTTCCTACACAAATTAAATACAGAAGCTTCCTTTCCCTTAGATAAGGGACTGGTGATGGCGTGTCTCTGCAGGCGGTGGCACCCCAGTGCAGGCAGCCCCCGCTCCCTCCCGGTGCAATGAGCTCCAGCAATAGCTGCTCCCAAGGATCTGGCCCTTCTCCTCCTCCGCCCCCACATACCGGGCTGGGACCTGCATCGCCCCAGCCACCCTTCATCCCTTTGGCCCGTTTCCATGGGGATGGGGCTCCTGGGAAGAGCCAAGGCCTCCTGCAGACACCTTTGGGGTGGCCTTTGACATCCCCAGTGGAATGGGGACTGTGCGCCTGGACAGGCTTGTTGTACCCCCTGGATTTCACATCTGGGCACGCAGGCATCCCGTGCTGCTGGCCGGGGTGGGGACGTGAGCGGGGCCGATTGCCTTTTTAAGAAGGACACGGGGCACTGGGCCACTCGGGGCAGCTTGGCCATGCCTTACTCTAATCCCAAGGCATGTAAACAGCAGGGGCTATTTTCTCCTTCTCTCACCCCCCTCCCCATCCCCATCTCTTTTATTTTCCCAGCAAAGGAGCACTGGATTTAAAACAAACAAACAAAAAAAAGCATTTCAGAACCAGCAGCCCGTTCCTCACCAAATAAGGCAGATAACAGGGGTTTTTTTGGGTCTGAGCTTGTGAGTGTCCCTTTAAGCAGCCCTAGGCACCAGGCTCTCCACTCCACCATCCCCAAATCCTGCCGGCTGTCCCCAAATCCCACCGGCCGAAGCCTGCTCTGCCGTGCTGCTCCCTCAAGCAGATCCTTGGGGGTTTTTCCCTTCTCTTCATCCTCTCCGAATGCCAGCGACCTGCTCCCGGGAGGCTGCCCACCCGAGGTACGAGCATCACACCCCAAACTTCTTTCTCCTGCAGAGCTCGAGCCACGCTTGCAGCACAGAGGGGCCCACGGGACCCCCCCCAACCCCGGGGCTGGGGACACCAGCTGTTTCTGCAGCTCGCCCCAGGGCCCTCCATTCGCTCCCATTCGTCTTGCGGACAGCTCTGCCCGAATTGATGCTTGGGAGAAGTTAATTACGGCTTGCTCCTGCGGCAGGCAGGCTCCACTGCAGCTCCCATGCCTGGCTGATGCTCCGGGGGGGGGCCCGGGGGTGCTCCCCACTGAGTGCCGAAGGCCCGAAAGCACCATCCAGGCTCTTTTTTCACGCAGATTGAGCTGGATTTCTTTTTAGCACAGATTTCCCCCCCCACACACAGCGGGGAGATGCTGCGGACGCTGAGCCCTGCCTGGCTGCCCCCCGGTCAGTGGGGTTTGGGGGCTTGGGGAGGGCTGGGGCACCCCCTTTCTCGACGATGGCATTGGGGCACAAAACCCCCCGCGTTGGTGTCCTGTCACCCGTCGGGTAGGGCAGGGGCCATCAGCCCGGGGGAGGGTGCGTGGACCCGGGGAGGGGGGGTGGTTTCAGCTGCTCCATCCCCGCTCCCGCGCTGCAGCATCCCTCCAGACGGGGGGATGCTGCGGCTGCGGGGGTCGCAGGAGGTGGCGGCGGGGACGTGTGTGTGGGAGCTGAACGCTGCTCTCCCCCCTCCCCATCCCCGCAGGCATCAACGCCCAAGCGCGGAAGCTGCAGCGGCACCGGGCGCGGGGGGCTCGGCGGCCGCCGGCGGGGGCTGAGCGGCGCGGTCCCCCCCCGGCCCTGCGGCGCAGCCTCAGCGAGACCAGCCTGGGCCCCACGGCTCGGGGGGCCGGGACCGGGGCCGGGACCGGGACCGGGACCGGGGCCGGGGTCGCGGCCGGGGAGCGGCTCCAGCGGCACTGTTCCACCCTGCCCGCGAGCCCGGCGGCGCGGACCGGCGGCAGCATGCGGTACTCCCTCTACCAGTCCCCGCACCTCCTGCTCTTGCAGGGCTACAGCCAGCAGCATGTAAGCACCACGCCGCCACTCCTCCACCCCCCCCTGCACCCCCCCCGCTGTCCTCCCACCCCCCAATCCCCGGGGAAGGGGGGCTGCTTGCATGGCCGGAGCTGCTGGGGTAGGGGAGGGTGGTGGCGAGCATCCTTTACAAAGCGAGACTGAGACTTGCAGCCTTGTCCCCAGGCTTTGTCCCCAAGCACGGGGGGCTTGGAGACGGGACCCCCGAGGGGCACGGGGAAAGCCCCGCAGCAGCACCCCTTTTTTTTTTTGCGGGTGATGGCTGAGCAGCCCCATGCCCTGTCTGGGTGCTTCGTTAGCGGGAAACGTAATGAGCAAGGAGACAGCGCGTCTAGGAGCCCCTGCTCCCAGCACTGGAGGCACTTGGAGAACTGGGAAGGAATGGGACAGCCCGTGTAGCTGATGGCTACTTTGTCCCCGTTGAGGATCTGGCTGTCCCAAGCTTTTGGCAGGTGACACTGGCACTGCAGCCTTCCTGTTAGTGCAGCTGGGGAAATTGAGGCACGGGGTGGTTATATGAGCTGCCTTGGGGCGTACGGGCAGGCTGGGGGCGAGGCAGGGAACGACTGCTCTGCCCGGGGTCCCCCTGGGCAGGGGGATGCAGGCACTGCTGCAGTCTGGGGGGAGAAGGTGGGAAGGAAAAGCAGTTGCGGGAAGCAGGGCAGGTGAGAGGTGGAGGGAGGGTTCCTTCAGCCCAAAGCAGCCCCATTTACTGCATGCCCAAAGTTACTGTGCCCCTCCGTTAGCAGGATCACTGCTGTCCTGCTTGGCAGCGAGGAAAATACACCTGGCATTGCCTTGCAAAGGTGCAGCGGGTGGGTGGGCAGTTGGGGATGGGGAGGAGGGTCCCTTCTCCCCCCGTCCCCGGTTCACGCCGCGTCTCTCCGCTTGGCAGGACAGCTTGGTTTACCTGCTGAACCGCGAGCAGCACACGGTGGGCCAGAGGACGCAGGCGAGCAAGCCCAGCATCAGCCTGTCGGCCCCCGACATCTTGCCCCTGCACTGCACCATCAGGAAGCTCCGACCTTCCCGGCATCGCTCCGAGGAGAAGCTGGTACTGGAGCCCATCACCGGGGCCGGCGTCTCCGTCAACTTCGCCGAGGTGGCCCGGACGGTCGTGCTGCGGCACGGGGACCTCCTCTCCCTCGGGCTCTACTACCTGCTCCTCTACAAGGACCCCATGAAGGCGCAGCCGCTGCCGGTGCAGACCCTGCTGAGGCTGCGAGCCCTGCACCCCGCCATCCCCGAGGGTCCCCCCGTCTGCGGGGCGTGCGGCAGCCTGCTGAAGGAGAAGGACCCTGCCACCAAAAAGCGGGGCCCCTCACCTGCCGATGGTCCCAAGGTGCCCCGCAGAAAGCTGATGCTGGAGTTCGAGCCGGCGGCTGAGGATGTGCTGCTGCGGCGCATCATGACCCTGATTGAGCCGGGGGGAGACGACCACAAGCTGACACCCGCCTTCCTGCTCTGCCTCTGCATCCAGCACTCGGCCACCAGCTTCGAGCCGGGAGACTTCGGGCAGCTGCTGCTGAAAGCGGCCAAAATGATCCAGAGGACGGTGTGGGTCAGTCGGCGGTGGGATGGGGGTGTTGGTGGAGTGAGGGTGTTGCTGGGCCACCCCCCTGGGGGCTTCCCCCAGTTTGGCCCCCGACAGAAGCGAGTGCTGGTTGGGGCGATGCTCGTGCCGCCCCATCCCACTGGTTCTCATTTTGCTTTCCCCTTCTCTCCCTGCCCAGGAGCGGACGCGGGAGCTGGCCGAGAAGCAGTCCCAGCAGTAAGTGTGACCTGCCGCCCTTCTCTGCTTTGCCCCAAAATGAAGAAAATCCAACCCAGCTCTTCCTCCATGAGTGAGGGGAGTCTGGGGCTGGCCAAAACCGCCCTCCCAGCCTGCCAGCACCGATGCATGCTGAATTGTCCTGCTAAACCATGCATTCAGCTCTCTGGTCCTCTCACCACAGTGCCTGCAAGGTCCCTGTTGGGAATGTGTGGGGCTGGAAAAGCAGGCGAGCTCAGGAGGGAATAGGACCTGCAGCATCTCTGTGGTCTTCTCTGATCCAAGACCCAGCCAAAGCTTTGCACATGTGTGTCTTCAGCGTCCCCAAGGGATGTAGCAGGGGTGGCCCCGGTGCGGGGTCTCGCCCCATTCATGCCGAAGATCCCACTGTGGAGCTGGGATGGGGCTGGCATTGGGTGTGTGCATCCAGGGATGGTGGCACAGGATGTCTCAGGGTGAGGAGCACACTCTGGGGCCATCACAGCGGTGTGGGGGCTGGCTTCCCAGCTATTTCCAAAATCCAGGCTCCAAAGCAGCATCTGGAGAAACTGTTGGTGCTTGCTGTGAGCTCTCCTTTAGGACAATCCCAGAGGATGCTTCCCAGGCCTTTCCTATGGCAGGAAAAAGCAGTTCAGCAGTTGAGAAACTTCCCAGATGCTTTTTATTTATTTTGTTTTATTTTTGAACAGCCCAGTGCGGGCGGGCTGGGCTTAACCGTCCAGAGCTGGCAGGAGCAGCGCATACTTCTGGAGGAGAGCTGCTCTCCAGTCACGAGTGTTTGCTGCCAGTCAGCTGTATTAGGGGGATTCTCCCCGAAAAGTGGCACCCCACAAAGACCAGGTGGCCCTCGGCCAGCATAGGCCCCCCAGGGTCCCCTCTGCCATCCCACAGAGTGGGAGCCACCAGATTTTTGATTGTAAAAAGCCTTCCTAAGGGAGGTGCTGGACTTGAGGGTGAGGGGATGCAGCAGCTCTCTGGCATTGCCCCAGGCTGGCTGTTTTCTCCCCAAAAGCTTGAGTGGGGACATGGAGGAGCAGCAGCCGTAACAAACACCTCCTGTGTCTCCCCAGCCAGGACCCTGCTGCCCTGTCCCGCTTCACCATCACGGACCTTCTTCCAGACCTGCAGCACATCCTGTTCTGGATGGCCAACGCCATCGAGGTCCTCTACTTCGTCCAGCAGAAATCGCCCACCTACATCCAGAGCATGGAGGAGGAGCTGGACGTCAGAGGTAGGGCTGGACCCAGCGCTCTGCTTGCTTCTCCGGCCGGGGCGACTGTGCTCTGCTAATCCCCGGTCACAGGCAGTGGTCAGTGCCCCTGAGATACTCCTTTAACCCCCCCGTAATCCTCATCAGCAGGGACGTCTCTGCGGTGCAGGCTGGGGTAACCTGCATGGGAGGAGCAGCCTCGCGTCGTGCCGCGGTGCTGCTCAGCGTCGGGGCCAGGTTGCGTTGCGTTCGCAGCCGAGCTTCCTCTTCCCACCGCGGCAGCTTGTGGTTAACGCCTCGGGGTGGCTTTCTGTCCCCCGGCTGCTGCGGGGGCGCTGGGGTTTGCGGGCAGCCCTGCGGAGCCGCTCACTGGTGAGCCTGTGTTAACGCCAACCAAAAAAGAAAAGAAAAAAAGAGAAAAAGGGATTAAATCAGCCTCAGGAACCTTCTGGTCTCTGCAGCAAGGAGGACGGGCAGGCTCTTGGAGGGATGGGGCAGAGGCCACCGTGCTGCAGTGCCGGGCTGGGCATTGTGAGCCGTGGGAGAGGGCAGGTGGGTGCTCTGGGATGCTCTTTTCCCCCTGCTGGGGGGATGACGGGGGGAAATGCCAGCCCAGGAGCACTAATAACCCCCACCCCAGGGGTTTGGGGAGCGGTGAATTTGGCCCCCGTTGCTGCTGCAGGTTTGCTGCCCCATCCTCCTCTCCGCACCGTAGGCTCCAAGGAGTCTCTGTTCTCCTCGACCATCACAGCCAGCGAGGAGGCGATGACGGTGCTGGAGGAGGTGATCATGTACACCTTCCAGCAGTGCGTCTACTACATCTCCAAGGTACGTGCTCCCCGGGAGGGCGAGCGTCCCACGGGCCAGCGCCAGCATCCCCAGCAGCTCTCGGGCTGCGCAAGTCTTAAGCTTTTACTCTCTGGCAGTTGCGTCACACCGAGGTGTTTTCCTTTGGGCTGAAATGCCCCGATTTTTGGTCGCAGCCCAGGAGAAGTATTGAATTACTGCGGCGCCTTTCCCTTCCTGCAGCGCAACGGCTCAGGGGAGGCGTTTGGGGAGAGCTGCTTGGCTCTGGCCACTGCAGCATAATGGCGTGATTCAGGGCGTGATGGAAAGGGGCCCCTGGACCGTCGCCGTTGGACCGCGCGAGCCGGGCGGCATCGGGAACGGGGAACAGAGCGGGCAGTGTGAGGCAGGAGAAAGGCTGCTGTGTGCGGGACGGCCCTGCCTGGCCGCTGGCAGCGGTGCATGGGGTCGCGGGGGCTGCTCCTGCGCCGCACTGCTGGAGCGGCACCCTCCTCCCCAGCACCCTCACCTCCCCCTTAGCCTCGGCAGAGGTGGGTGCTAGGTGCTGCTCTCCCATTTAAGCAAGAGGGAAAGGTCAACCCCATCAGTCCTGGTTTTCTGTTCACCCTCGTGCCCAGCTGAAGGGCCACTGCCCCAGGTCGGGTCAGTTTTCACATCCCTGTCCCATGCCATCACCTCCAGCTGCTAAAAGCGTGAGACAGGCTCATTTTGGTTTTTTTTTAACACTTGCACAACTCTGGGGGCAGGGGGTAAGCAGGAACAGCCCCTTGCCGGAGCAGCACCAGCTGGGTTTGCTCAGCTTGCGGAGGTGAAGGGGTCGGAAGGGTTTGGCTCACGGAAAAAAAAGAGAAAGGAAATCACTGTGCTGTGAACTCACGTCTCTCCCTGCAGTGTCTGTACGTGTCACTCCCTGCCATGCTGGAGTGCAACCCCTTCCAGAACGAGTGCCGGGAGAGCTGGCGGGCATCCCCGCCACTGCCCGAGGAGCTCCGCAGGATCGTGCTCATCTACCAGGCGGTGCTGGACCTGCTCCACCAGTACGAAGTGCACCCGGAAATCACCTCCCAGATGTTTGCCTACCTCTTCTTCTTCTCCAACACTCTGCTCGTCAACCAGCTCCTGGACAAGGGTCAGTTCTCCTCGAACACCCAGCCTGGGGCTGGGTAACCCACAGGGGACCGGCCCTTCAGGAGACCCTCCAGTCCATCCCAGTGCCACCTCTGGGGGTATGGGAGAGAGGTGAGGGGGCTGGAGATGGGCAGGTCCCAGTACCATTCTGGGGAGGCCAAGCACAGACCCACCTGCTCATGGGCTTAACCCCAAGTCTGTCCCATCCTCACCCCATGCAAGAGCTTTTGAGCTTGAGCAGAGGAGGCTGAGAGCAGTTGGAGGAGCAGCTCATTAATTACTGCAGCCTGCTTTGTAGCTGAGGTGATCATTAGCCCTCATTAACACAACAGCCCCATTGCCTGCCAGGCGAGCTCCAGCCAGCACAGGGGTTACAGCTCTAGGATGCTGGGAACATTAACCTGGATTTGTTTTGCTGTCCCTGGGGCAGGGGATGGGCTCCAGCCAAAGGCTGGGGGGACCAGGGGGCTGTCGCTCACACGTGCTGATGGATGCTGTGCCTCTGCAGGCTCCTCTCTCGGCTGCTTCCACTGGTCACAGGGGGTGAAGCTGCGGGCCAGCGTGCGGCTGCTCCTGGAATGGCTGCGCGGTGCTGGCTTCGAGCAGCTCGCCCACCAGTTCTTCGCCAAACTCGCCAGCGTGGCCAACCTGCTGGCCATGCCTAGCTCCCAGCTGGTCCAGGTGAGGGGGTGCTGGGAGGGGCATGGGCAGGAGAGACCCCGCTCCGTATCTGGGGGTCCTTGCAGTGCTGTGGCTCTTCTGCAGCCTGTCACCAGCTGCCCCTTCCAGGGGTGGTGTGCCTGTGGGTGGGCAGTACTGAGGAGGGGATGCTCAGGCTCACTCCATCTTGTCCGGCCTCTCTTTCATGAACCTCTGCCCCTCGGAGAAAGCAGTTCCTCACCTCTGTCATTCACTCTGCCTGCACTTTCTCCTCACTCAGATGACCTGGCCGTCCCTGCGCGCCGAGTTCCCGGCACTGGCCCCTGCGCAGCTCCACCGGGTGCTGAGCCAGTGCCAGGCAGTGATGGACATGGGCTGCATCCCAGCGTGGCAGCCCAGCGAGGAGGACAGCCCGGCCACATTCCGACCCGGTGAGCCCCTGGCTTCGCGCTCTGATTACCCGCAGGGTCCCTCCGAGGGTTTTATGTACAAACCAAACAGGCAATTCCCTTCCCCTCCAAGGGGCTCCTGGAGTAACTGCAGCGATCAGGAGTAACTGCAGCCCTGCGATTCGGTATTGCACAAGATGCAAAGTGTGCTCAGAAGGGCTTGGAGCCCTTTCTGCATTCCCAAGTGAGCGATGCTGCTGCCTCACAGCTCACCGTGTCCCCAATCCCGCCTGGGAGACCGCATGTGGCCGAGAGCCGGGAGGCCGGAGCGGGGTGCAGCCTGGACCAGCACTAACCTCTCTCCCTCCGCCTTTCAGAAGAGATGCTGGAGTCCTTCGACAACCACCCGCCCATCATCCTGCCCAGCGCAGGCTTCAAAGTGGACCTGGAGGTGGAGACGTTGGATGACAACATCTACCGGCACCTCCTCTACATCCGCCACTTCCTCTGGAGCCTGCAGAGCAAGAGCCCCCACGCCGGCGAGGGGCCAGGCTCAGCACCCCCAAAGGTAGCCTGTACCCCGTGGAGGGGCTGTTCCTCTCCTGGGTGGGCAGGAGGGTCTCAGGTCACTCTGGAGACCCCCCAAGCGCAGTGCCAAGGGCTTGCTGCCCTCGCCTGCAGCCTGGAGCTGCGGCGATGCCCTCGTGGAGAGCTGCTGGAAGGATTAGTGCTGCTAATCCCCCAGCCCGGGGGGTGCGGGAAGGTGAGCTAGAAGGACAGGCTCGTCCCAGCAATCTCGTTAGTGGGGAGGAGGGAGGAAGGGGGGATGTCTGCAGGCAGCGCTCCCCTTCTCCTTGCCTCTTCCCCATTCTCCCTGCCCTGCACCCTGCCTGTGTAGCCGGGCAGGCTTGCACAAAAGCACTAATTAGCTAATGCTCGTAAAGCACAGGGAGAGCGAGACGTGCCACGGGTGCTAAGCTCCGCTGCTGTTCGCCTCCAGGTCCCTGGGGAGGACGTCCCTCCAGCAGGTCCCCTTCTCCTTTCCAGTCTTGTCCCCATCGACTGCAGCACCCCCAGGCACAGCTACCTCCTCCTGTCACCCTGGGACCATGTCACCCAGCTCTGGGGCCACAGGAGGGGCCGTGCTTTCTCCGTGTCCCCCTCCAGTGAGATCCCCCAGCAGAGACATGACCAGGAGTCTCCTCTTGGCTGACTGAGCATCCCCAGCACAGCCTTGGCCACAAAACTGGGGTGTGGGAGCTGTGCTGGGAAGCCAAGACACGTCCTGGCGGTGTCCGAATTGCCACGGGTTCGGCTGGAGCCGGCAGCCGTCCCACCTGCAAAGCAGGCAGGGCGGTGGGGTGCAGGAAGGGTGTGAAAAGCACATGTGGGGGGACCCACAGAGCATTTTTCTCCTTCAGAAAGAGGCATGCACGACGCCAGATGTCCTGGAGGTGAGCGAGAGCCTGGCTGCTGCCCTGGGGAGCACCGTCACCCAGGAGGACTGCTGCTCCTTGGGGGGCTGCGCTGAGCCAGAGGGGAGCCCCCTGCTCCGCCTGGCCACCAATGGCTGCCCCTGCGAGCACCCCGACAGTGAGCCGCAGCTCCAGGAGAAGCTCAAGCAGCTGCAGCTGGGCAGGGGTCCAGCCCCTAAGGCTGGCACGACACCCACAGACCCATCCTGCCTGCTGACGCCACCCACCACCCCCCTGAACTTCGACTCCGGGAGCCCAGAGTCCCCACAGGGCACCGGCAAGGGGCTGCAGGACCCCCGGAGGAATGGGATGAACGGCACCAAAGGCAGCACCCCCGAAGGTACCCAGAGCTGACACTGCCCTGCTTTAGGGTGCAGGACTGGGGCATGAGGGCATTTGCTGCTGTTCTGCGCAGCCCTCCCCGCACACAGGGGAGGCGTCAGCACACGGAAGCATCTCATCCAGCTCCTGCCCCAGCAGAAAACCAGCTCTGGGGCAAGCCAAGGCTGGCTGTGATGGGGTTTTGGGGGAGGCAGCTTTCGGTGGGGGGGGGGAGTGTTGTGAGGCTGGTTCTGGGTGATGCCAGAGCTGTAAGCCAGTCTCTCCGCTGCTAGGGTGCTCACCGACCCCCTATGACTTCCCAACGCCAGAGTCTTCCAGCCGCAGCTCTGCCACCGATGACTTCTGCTACGTCTTCGTGGTGGAGCTGGAGAGGGGACCCATCGGGCTGGGGATGGGGCTGATCGATGGCTTGGTAAGTTCGCAGCGGTCGCGGGACAGGGCTGATGCCCCTCCAAAGAGCTGGAGTGGGACACGTAGGACATTTTTATACCCCAAGAAAAGCCAGGAAAGCAGGAAATGGCTGCCCATGGGAGCTAGGCTGCTTTTCCAGGGGACAATGAGGCAGAGAGTGATCTCCAGGGAAGAGCAGATCTCTGCTCCTGGGTTCCTGTGTGTTGCACACAAAGTCCATCACAGCTGTCCTGCAGCTGGACTGAGCAAACAGGCTCAGCGCTCCTGTAGATGGAAAATGACTCAGCCGAGGTCTCTCCTCCACCCTTCAGCGGGTGCCAAGGGAAGCAGAGGGGAGCGGGGAGGATCCAAGGTGCCAGAACTGCTCAACTGCTCTCCCTGCTCTTGCACGGGGCAGCGTTGCAATCCAGCTTAGTGCGGTGGGTCATCTGACCGAGCGGCCCTTCGTGGCAGGGCATCAGTCACTAGGAAACAGGGCATCGATGCTTTACTCTTAATTAAATGGAACAGGAAAAGATTGCCCCCACCTCCTCTCTGGGTATAAATGGATGTAAAACTGAAGGTTTGCGTTTCCTTCCTGGTGGTTAGTGACACCGTCCCAGGCGCCCGGCCATCCCGCGCCCCAGTGCCTCCAGGGTCCCACCCAGCATCAGGCACCCTGTGAGCCACAGGGGAAGAGTCAGCCCTGCAAACCTGTCGTGTCCCCTCTGCCCTGGCTGGTCGCTCACCACCTTTCCCTGCCAACAGCACACTCCTCTCTGCTCCCCGGGGATCTACATCCGCACCCTGATCGAGGACAGCCCCGCGGCTGCCGACGGCAGGCTCTCCATCGGGGACCGCATCCTGGCTGTCAACGGCACCAGTCTCATTGGGGCAGACTACCAAAGGTGAGTCGCATCCCGCCGGAGGGTCCGGTCCGGTATCAGCACTGTGGGAGTCCAGGTTTTCGGTTGTTTTGCAACAAAAAGCTGAACAGGGTCTCCGAGTGCCCGGTGCTGCGGTCCAGGTCAACACCGCAGAGGATGCTGTGCTATGGGCAAGCCGCACGGAGTAGTGACCTGACCAGGACACTGAAAAGGGGGGAAAGCAGCTGGGTGGAGGGGTTTGGAAGAGGGAGCAAAAGCTGGAGAGCACATTTAGGCAACGTGCTCCTCGTGAAGGCAGCGGGATGGAGCAGCTCACACCCTGCCTGGCCATCTGAGGCAGAGCCCAGGTGCCCACGGGGCAGAGCAGCTCGGGGCCCGTTTGCCCTCGCGCAAAGGCCGTGCTCCCCGTACAGCACAGGAGAGAAACAGAGCCTGGTGTAACACTGAGCAGGCACGGAGCAGAGGGTGCAGGTGTTTGTTTTGCAAGTACCCATGACCTGGCAGGTTCCTGGGGGGCTGCCAGCCTGTGGGGAGCCAGAATTCACCTCTCAACCTGTTGCTGCTCTCTGCAGTGCAGTGGACCTCATCCGCTCCGGAGGGAAGAAGCTGCGGTTTCTGGTTGCCAAGTCGGACATGGAAATAGCCAAAAAAATCAGTTCCAGCTCCTCTTCCTCCTAGTCCTTGTGGTACGAGGGTCCTTCTGCAGTAGCTTCCAGGTGCAGCCCTGGTTAAGGCTGACACTGAGAGCCTGGAGTGCAAGAGGGAGGACCAGGACTCCACAGCTGCCCTTGATTTGCTTTTTGATGTCATGCCCCTGCGCTGCTGTGGATGAAAGGACATGCCAGGGCGGTGCACGCTTCTTCCGCTCTCCTGGCTGGGAGCATCACTCCTGATCAACTGCCTGGCCTCATCTTATACCCTGTGCCGTCCTTCTCAGGAGCTTTCCTGTTCCTTTGTCCCCTCTGGCAGGGGGCAAGAAGGGGGTGCTCCCCCCACGGGGGCTGTAGGTGGGCTCCTCCATTCCTCTAGCCTGGCAGCCCTGTGTGATCCTTCACACTGGCAGGCAGAAGGCTTGAAACACCTTTGGGATTTAAAGAAGAGCATGTGGGACAGTCCTGGGCTTCGCTGGGGCAGTGGCCACCTGAGGTGCTGGAAAAGGGTGCCCGGCTCTGGGGATGGTGAAGGCAGCACAAGCACTCAGGAGCAGAATCCAAAGCAGGATGTCTTGCTGGGAGTTAAGATCCCTGGTGCCATACCCTAAGTCAGGTGCCTTTCTGCTGCTGGGCTACAGTCACGCTGCCCCAGACCTGCTGTGGGATGGGAAGCAGCTACAGCAAAGGGCTCACACCACCAGCAGTTCCCAGGGAGTCCTGGGGGGAGCCCCTTGAAGAAACGGACTCTTTCGCCCTTGCTCATGCAGCAGATACTCGCATCCTGGCAGAAGGTCCCCAGGACTGGCCCAGCAGGGCGGGGCATTCACAGCAGAGAACGTCCCCACGCAGGAGCTGTTGCCCTCTCCAAGGGGCTACAGCCAAGTCAGCGCTTCTGCGACTGCCCCTGGTCCCTGCAAACCCGGAACGGCGGGTTTGTGCCACCCAGGACCCGAGCGAGCCCAGCAGCATGTCAGACTGGAGATGTGGCTGACGCTAGCCCAGGCAGACAAACGACATCGGGGCACTGCGTCCAGGTCCTCCCCCTCCAGCTCTGCGGGGCCGTTGTACGGCTGCCCCATTTCCTGCCCAGCTCAGAGCATCTCGGAACCACATGCTGCCGACACGCCAACGGGTAAAGATGGGCAGCAAAGCAGGTCAGTCTCGAATGTCCCAAAACCAGCGCTGCTATCTGCTGCCAACAGCAGCGGCAGCAGCAGAGCCGAGGTGGCAGCTCCACCGAACGGCTGGCCGGTCCCCTGCACACCGGCCTCCTGCCCGCTAAGTCCTCCCTGTGCTTTTAGCGACATTAACGGGATAAACCCGACCCGATTTCCACATATAGACAGGCACCAAGGCCTAGTTTAGCCAAACCCTATTAAGACAGCCTGCCGCAAAGCCCTACATCACACCCTGCACTTAAACCGGCGCGGTGGAGGCTCTGGCAGCACGTCAGCTGTTCACATGGCATCTCGCAACAACAGAGCTCCGAGGACTGTGATGCCAAAAAAGGGTTGGCCTTAATTAAACCTCAGATACTTCACTGCTGTAGTTTTGGTTTCTGTGCTTAATCTTGCACTTTGCAAGAGAGAGATGTCAGAATAATCCACGCAGGGGAAACACTCCACTACTGGACTTCAAGACACTAGTGCCTTGCTTCTCTGCTGGGCCGTGCTCACGCCAACGGTGCTGCCCCAGCAGGGACTGTGGGCAACGCATCCCTCCTGTACCAGGCAAAGGCTCAGGGCCCCACAGGGCTCCTGGTGATTCACCGGTGATTGAATCGAGTGGCTATGTCAGCCTAATCATCCTCCACTGAGCTCAGCAGGCTTGTAGGGCAGGAAACGGGCTGTCTGGAGCCCCTGGGCAAACTGCACGCACCCCTCGCTCCCCTCTGCCTGGGAGGCAGGGCTCAGGGAGGCCTGGTTTGCACTACACAGCCTTGGGGCTGCACCCCGGCAAGTTCCAGTGGCACCAACACAACCCTCTGCTCCCCACTGAGCCTGACTCTCCAGGCACCTCTGGAGGTGGGAGACAGCCCCAGAGCTGTACGTTGCTCACAGCGCAGCCAGGTACTGAAACAGCCTGTAAATAAACCCTGCGATATACCAGTGTGCATGAGGGCTTGCTTCTCCTGGGAGGAGCAGCAGGATGTATTTTCCTCCCCCATTTGTTAGTACTGTACAGCTCAAAGCGTGTATAAACTTCTCCTGCAGACACAGAACACAGCATGGCGCCTGTTTGACACGGGGCTGGTGGATGTTAAGAAACGCTCTCGGTGTCAACACTAAACTGGATCAATAAATCTCTCTAAGCTCCCGTCTGGCAGCTGTCTCTTGGATCTCGACACGTTCGCTCCGATGGTAAGGCAGAAGAGCGGTGAGGGCTCGCAGCAGACTTCACGGAGTCACTTCTGCTTTCTCCACCTCACGCAGGCCTCTGCTTGGCTGCAAGCGGAGAGGCAACGGGAGAGGGACGCGCAGAGCCAGGGTGCAGCGAGGGAAAAGGGGAAGGAGAAGCAAGTCAGGGGAGGGGAGGGCAGAAGAGGTTCGTCTCCAAAGGGGCATGGTGTGCTGGCAGGGTAGTAATGCATGCACTCACCCTCCTGCCACTTCCACACAAATCCACTGGGATTTTCAATCCATACTGGCCAGGGAGAGAGAAGACAAGCTTAGGAAGCAGAAAAGCAACAGGCACTAGGAGACAGAAATACAAACAGCCTCAGACCAGAAGAGCTGCCTCAGCTCTACCTATTCCTGTTTTCTGTTCCATTCACAATCTTTTGTTCCTCATTTCCAGTTCCGAGCAGGGCCTCAGCCTTCAGCATCAGCAGTGTCCGATGAGTTACAACAGAGGCTGGAGCCTCTTGGAAACCTCATGCCCTCACCCTGGCACGAAGCCAGGAGCCGGCTCTAGGAGACGGGCGACTATCCTCAGGGCAAAAGGGAGGGAATCATTCACCTCCCGCTGAAACCGTGTACTGGCCATGTCTACAGGCGGTGTGAACACAAACTGAGCCACGCTTGGCATTTTCAGTAGGTTCATGAGCTCAGTTGCCCGGATAAGGATCTCCTCAAGGTCCTCCTCACAGTAAACAGAGGTGACAGCAGGGCTCTGCACAAATGTCCTCATCTTGGACAGGAACATGGACACTCTGCAGGAGAGAAGGACATGGACATCAGCTGGCAGGACCTCTGCACCGAGCAAGGTCACTACTTGAGCCTGTGTACTCCTAAAGACTGCTGTGGGTGAACACCAGATGCTAGCCACCCCCTCCTCCTGATGCACTGCGTCAGTCAGCAGATGAATCCCACTTCCCCAAACCGTGCTTCTCCACAGCTTGCCTCCTCTGTCCTGAAACGTTTCATGTTCCACCAGTTGCCAAGGTTGATTATTTAACATCATCTGTATTTGGACCCACCAGATACGCACATTTCAGCCCTTTGCCCTTCCCTCCTCACCTGGGGATCAAGTCCTGGCTGCGAGCTGCCAGCTTGGTCAAGGTGGCCATAAGGACACAGATGGCTCGGGGTGCATAGCTGGGGATGCTGGCCAGTGGCCGGAGCTGGGTGATTTCGAAAAGCACGGCCTCCAGAGTCTCAAAGAACCGGTTGATCTGCTCCACAGTGCAGCGCTTGTCGTAGGACACCGACATGTACTCTCCAATAGCCCAGACCTGAAGCAAAGGCAGATGTGCTCAGGGTGAGCAGAAGGAAAAGGGATTGAATAAGTTTTAGGGAACGGCAAATCAGATTAGGTAATGCTAGGACAGAGGAGAGGAGGAAAGGGAAGGTGACCGAGGAACTGCACTGCAGTCTCAGCAACCTGCGGCAGGAGCAGGCAGGCCCTGCTTACCAGGTGGGAGAAGATAGCCTCCTTGTTCTGGATGTTGTTGACTGTTCCCGAGAACTCCAGAATCTCCTTGGACAGTTCCACGATGAGCGCAGGGCACAGTTTGCACAGCATCGCCAGCTGCGAGCTCAGCACCCTGGAGAAGAGAGATGGGCAGAGCTCAGACCCCGGGCAAGGTGGTCATCGTCAAACCAAGGAGGTGCTGGCAGCACCCAGCCCCTGTGGCTGTACACACAGCAGGGCTGAGGGTGCAGTTCCCATTTCGCACCCTCCCAAGACGTGTCACAGAGGGCACTGAGCCACAAGTGAAACGGCTCCTGGGCTGCCTGGCTGCAGCTCAGCTGGGCCTCCTGTCCCATCTCACCTGTACACCTCGTCTTTAAATGCCGGGATCTCATAGAGCTGGTCACTCCTCTGCAGCAGCAGCACCACCAGCTGGTTTCGCAGCGGCCTGTCTGCAAACTGAGAAACAGCCCTCGCTCCAGCAACACCAGTGACTTCCAGTCACCAAACCCCAAACCAGGCAGGTAAGAGGGCTGGCACAGAAACAGCCTGACCTAGCAGGAGGGGAGCAGTGCAGAAGGCAGGTATCAGGCACTCAGTCTGCTCTCACCCACCTGCTTTACAGCTGGCTGAGAGGACAGTATGAAGCCTGAACACTGCACCATGAAGCTTTGCTGCTTTTCTAGATGAAGTAGCCAGCTCAGTGCTGGTTCATATCATTAGACCATCCCACCCGCCCCTCTGCTGAAGCTGGTGTCTTAACACTTTTGCTTCTCTGAGTGGTCTTAATATAACAAGAGATCCCACGGCATGACTGGAAGCCAAACTCCCCCAGGAGGGCTTACCTCTGCTACCACCCTAAAGAAGAGCTCCAGTAAGACAGGGACAGTCTCCGCACACTGCACGACCCTTGGGCTGCTGGCCAGGGATCCCAGCAGCTGCCGAAGTGGAATCAGCCTGTGGGCAACAGAAAAGTTACCGCTGAAGGCTTGTTCCCAGCTACTCTCCTGGCTGCTCTTCCCTAACGCCTCCCACGGCCTTCAAGTGCTCTGCAGAACTAACGCAGAGAAGATCAAATCCACCTCACCCCAGCTGAGAGCGGCTGTGCCCTTCCCAGCAATCCCAGTGCTGCCTCCCAGAGCTGGATGGCTGAACCAAACCCTTGCAGCAGTCTCCTGCAGCAGCTTCCTACCTCTCCGGGGCATCCTCGGGAGCAGATTTGGTGCGGAGGAGATACTGGAACATGGTCTTGTAGAGGGGATGGCGAAAGGCTTCCAGACAGGTGGCTGGCTTCACAGCTGGGTCACAGGCAGCCCTCTCGGAGGTAGGAAGAGCAGCTGACCTAGGAGGAGACACACACAGAAGGTGATGCGTGATGAGAATGGCCCAGGGTATAGCTAGAATCCTGCACAGTGGAGTACCTCCCTTTCCACTGAAACAGGGACAGCAAGTTGGTCTAATCCAGGCCCTGTGGAAGCCTGAGAACCAGGATGACAGAAATGGTAAGCTCAGACGCCCTGGGCTCAGGCAGTTTTCAGAATTGCTTCTGTATCACTCCTGGGAAAGGGCAAAATGGTGCTCTCTATCCCTCAGTCACCAAAGCCCCCCAGCATCTTGCCTCTAGGATGAATTCCTTTGCTAAGTGCTCCAGAGAAAGCTGCTAATATCAGGGAAGACAAGTGAGAGCAGAGGTACAGCAGCGAGAGTCAGTCCCAGGCGTATCCCATCTCCCTGGAGACTCACCATCTTCCTAATGACTTCAGGGAGGATTGTTGTATCCTCCAGGAGAATAAAGCCAGAAAAGAGGGGTCAGAGCAGGGAGGGAAGACCAGGTAGCCCACATCTCCATGGTGAGGTGGTGGCTCATGGCAGACACTCCAGCATGTGGCAACAGTTTGAAGCTGGATATGTGGAGGGGAACAACAACAGCTCCAAAGACAGCCCAGTACTGAAGTGCCAGAGCTGGTCACCTTCTCCTCCCATGCACAGCACATTACTAGGCAAACTGGGCTGACATCTATGCAGCTTTGTGTTAACTTGACCGCAGCAGGTGCCTCTCGCTTTGTGGCAGCAGCAGCCAGAGGGCAGCTCAGGCTCAGAGAAGCGTGTACAAGGCTACGGTCAATGTCAAGATCCTAATTAGCAAGCGAGAGGAAGGGAAGGTAGCGTTACCTCAGCTGGATGTCCAGAGCTGCTGTCAAACAGGGCAGGTCGAGCAGCAAATGGAAGATTTCAATGGCTGTGCCTGCATCCAGCAGAAATGGGAGAAGGTCCACAAACTCAGAGATAAGGGGTGGGCTGTTCCACGCCAGGAACTACAAGGAACAAGCACAAACTGCTGTACTATCCCTGCTACTCCACCACACACCCAGACGATTCTCACACTGTGACCAAAAGGGACAGGGAAGGGAAAGTCACTTCTCAAAAGCAAAACCAGAGAAATCTGAGGGTTTGCTCAAAACCTGGGAGGCTGCTGGAAGCTCAACACAGGCATCTCACAGCTGGTCCAGTGGCTGTCAAGCTGCAACTTTATTAGTTTTCCAGATTCACTACGCTTCCCAACCCACTGGCAGTAATACTAATGCAGACTGTCCTCTAGAGGAAGTGCTAATCACGCCCAGAACCCTCTTCAAACACACCTGCTTTTATAACAGTCCTTGTCTACACTCTCCCTAGCACTGCCACGGAGGGACACAGAGGGCTCTGGGGTGCACTGAAAGGCAAACAGAAGGTTCTGGGGCACAGAAAGGAAGGTGCAGCAGGCCCTCTCCTGTGCTGCACCGGCAAGCTGTACCTTGAAGAGATTTGGGAAGCTCTGCCTGAATATGCTGGAGTTCTCAGTGAAGAGCTGGGTGTTGTCTTTGCAGAACTGGACAAACTCAAAGGCCAGTGATGGGTTGTGGAAGAGCTGAGCCGGGATATCAGTGAATAAATGTCTGTAGATTGCATCAGAGTCCACAGCTGCCGCTTTGCCTGGGAGGACACAGCACGTTGCTGAACACAGCCCACCCAGCAGCCGTGCCAACACAACCTCCAGGGGCTAAGCTAAATCTGGGTTATGTTTTTCTAAAGAGCACAGGACAGCCCAGCTCCTGGGTGTCCTGGAGTGGGATCCCCCATCCCAGAATACAGCCAGTGCTGAATTAGCAACGCCCACAGCCAGCAAACTGCCAGGACAAAAGGCTGTGCTGAGAGTATGCAGGACTAGACCATGGAGGAGGGGGTGAGAGCTGATGACTTACTGTGGTTCAGGAAGAACTGGGCAATGGGCAGCAGTGCCCTGGCATAACTGGCATCCCCACTGATTCTGCTGTGCAGGATTTTCAGGAAGGAGACTGCACGGTACACGTAGGAGGAGTCCTGTTTGCAGATGATGTCCATGATTGTCACCGCCTCAATGAGACACTGCAGGAAAGCAGAGAGTCAGAGCAGAGTGGGGGAAGCCACAACTCCCAGAGCTTCAGCCCCACTTCTGTGTACCTACAGCTTTCTGCAGGTCTCCATCGTCCTTCTTGAGGGGTCCTGCCAGAGGAAGGAGTCCAAGTTAATCTTCTGTCCCAAACAGGAACATTAGGCTGTCAGTCTGAGCACTAGCCCAGATTTCAGAACAGGTGGGGACAGCCTTTCAGATTTAAGGCTAATGGGAAGGATGTTCCACAACCCCACCTCCAAATCAAGGGTAGGAGGCAGCACATGGCCACTGCCTCCACATCCCTCCCAACACCCCAGCTCAGGGCTGGTCAATGACTTGCACCCGGTGCCACGCCTAGAGCCTGCCTGTGGACCCCAGGGAGTGAGATCCCAGCCCAAAGAGGCAGTGAGCCAGGAAGAGTTTCAAGAACAGTGCCAAGAGGGTTCCAAGGAGGGTTCATGGCAACACTCACGCCGGTTGCTCTGCTCGATAAGCCGCTGGCAGTACTCAAAGGCTTTCTCCCGCAGACGGTCCTTCGGGGGAAGCAGGCGACCAGATGCGGAGGTAGTTGAGACCACGGACATAATGGACCTGTCCATTCCTGACTTGTCATCTACGGAACAAAGTGTACCATGGATCAGCTCACGGCACGGGCAGCGCAACCCACACGGCTGCCCTGCGACAGCAAGGGAGCTGCCTCCCGATGCGCTGTGACGAAGGGAGAGCTACAAGAACACTGAGGACATGCTGCCTCCCACCACCCAGGGCTTTTTTCTCTGGGTGCCCATGGGGCTTTGCCTGGGGGGACTCACTGAATGAATAATTCCTTGTGGAAGGCTCAGTCTGGAGGTTTTGTGATAATCCTTCCCCAAGTTTCCCTGCTGCTAGTCCAAGAGCTCTGAACACTTGCCCATATCCCTGCCACTTGCTGGTGCAGCCACCTAATCATCTCAGAGCACACCCCCCCTCTTGGGGTGCAGCCCACACTGACCTGCAGCCCTTCAGTTTGTACCTGAACTAGGGGTCTTCAAGCCCTTGCCCCCATAGCACAGCAGCCAACTTCGCAGCATGGAGAAAGCTTGCACGTTGAGCCACTGGTCCTGTGTGTAGTGCTGACCCACCGAGAGCACTGTGAAGAAGTCTGTGGCAATGGCACCATCCACCTCTGTGACGGGACCAGGCTGGGAGAAAAGATGCAGCAGGTCAGATCCACAGCGAGAGGCTAAGTGAGAGAGCAAGGAAAACTCCACGGAGACAGCCCTCATTTGCACATACTACGGGGCCTGCAGGGGGGCAGTCACCCAGAGAGACAAAAGGCAACTGTGTTGGATCCTTTTCCCCAGCTGAGACACTCCAAACCTTCCCCCTGCCTCTAACACAGGCCTCATTTGCCATCAGCTTTTACTGAGACACACAGTCACTAAAAGACTTCCCTCAAAAATACTTCCAGGGTCAAAGCTCTGGATCTACAGCAGAACTCCTAAACCTTGGAGCTATCAAACCCCCTACTTTGCTTTCCTACGCATCCTGAGCACTCATCCTACAAAAAAGGATGAAAAAGCAGCCCTTCTAGGTTACCATTTCCCAAAAATGCTGATTCTGGGAACCCAAAACAGCAGGACGGACTCACGCGCCTGCGAGGTGACCATGGCAACGCACCTGTCTGGTCCTGGGGTTGGAGAAGAAGCCTCCAGAGGGTTGAGCGACTCCTTGCTGGATACTCGCGTACCGCAGCCAGTCGGCCATCTTTTTACTGATGATGTCGGTCTGCTCTGTACAAGGAAAGCGAGAGGGTCACGGCTAGACCAGGCAGAGAAGCAGCCTCTGCAACACAGCCACGCTAGCCCTCAGCTGCTGAGCTTTTCCTCCAGCCTAGACCACTGTCTGATCCAGCAGTCAGCAAAGAAATGGGTGCCCCAAGGTGGGTGTCCTGCCCTCCTCATACTGCTTCAGAGTCCAAGAGGACTGACCCTCATTGCAGGGCTGCGTCTTTTCCTCACGCTCTACCACTGAGTCAGTCTCATTATCGTTTTGCTTGCTTCCTCAGACAAAAACTCAGGGAGCTAAGTGCTAGAACCAAGGACTTCTGGTACTGGATCAGTTCAGAGGAACTTGTTCCTTTGCCTCCATCCCCAGCTGCAATCGGGGAAGGTGCAAACCCACTGTTGACCCTATTCAGGCAGCGGCTGGCTTCAGCTCAGCAGAAAAAGGCAGAAGTGCCTCACAGAGAACTTGCAGAAGCTAAGGCAGGTACTCCTGCCTGCTCAGCCAGCTCATGCATCGCGGCCCAGTGCCCTCCCCAAAGCTTTTCCTGCGTACTGCATGACACACAGACCTCGCAGGAAACTCCCCCAGAGAAACTTGCTCACAACACATCTCCTCACCATTTTAAGGCTGGAAGGCTCTCCAAAGGTTTACTCATCACCAAGACGTAACACTCACTGCTACTCATACAGTCCTACCTCTCCTATGAGGAGTACCCCTGGTTGTTTTTGCTGCTCTCCTCAGCAGATACACAGGCATGTCTCTGTTTCTCTCTCTCGCTTTGCTCGACGCTCTTCAGGACAGCTACAATTTCACACTCCTACCGCACCTGGAGACCTTAGCTACGGTGATACAGACCCACACAGAACAGAGACTCTGGCCCCCAGACACAGCCAAAGCAGCTGAAGGGCCAGTTCCATTTTGGGGTGGTGGAAAGTATCTTGCCCAGTAAGTTCACTTTCCTTGTGGCAAAGATGTCGCTTTTAACAGCAGTTTCCATGTCCTACACCTAGCCAAAGCCTTCAGAGAACCTTCTGGTCACTATATAGATCACAGCCGGATGGTAATCTCAGGCATTCCTATACATTTACCTTCAGTGAGAGATTCTGGTGAAAGGCTGATGACATTTGACAGAACAGGAAGAAGGTACTGAGCACTCTGACCCTCAGGCAGTCTTCTTTCCAGGACTTTTACAATACGCTGTCCCACGGCAGACACTTCAGCCTTACTTCCCTTAAAAATAAAGCAGAGGTAAAGCTAGGCATATAATCTTCTACTAGTGCTAGAGACCAATACCACACTAACTCTTCCATCAGGCATCAGCAGCAATGTCAAAGAGCTCACAGCACAGGCTACTTTACCACATTTTACAAAGATCTTTTGCAATGTGAATTCACAGATCTCAGGAGGAGAAGACTACTTCGATGGAGCAACAGGTTTGTGGACAACCATCACCTGAAGCAGAAATTGACAGCTGCAATGGATGTCTTCAAATGAAACGTGATGATCCATCAATTCTAGACTACCCATGCAGTCAGTCTGCTCGCTCAATTGTTAAATTAGAAATTAATGAACAGAAAATGGACTGTGGTAACGTGTTCTAGGACCCTCTGGTTAGTCCATATTCTCACAATGTGGAAAATAAAGCAGCGTCCTCTTTTGGAGGCTGCTAAAGCTGTGGCTCTGAGAGGCTGTCAAGTCCTTCTGACCACAACAACTTTATTAAAGATGGCAGGTGGACACAGAATTTTGACAGGTTCTCTTTCCCCGTGAATGTCATCATGCCAACGAAACGTAAACCTTCTCTGCTGCTCAGGGTCTGGGACAGCCGGCTGCTGAAGGCCACGAACAAACACCCATCCCTGGCACTCCTCATCTAATAGTCAGATTTGTACCAGATCACCAGAAGCAATTAGGAAACGACAGGCGAGTTTCCAGGGAGGAATGTCATGTGGAAACCTCACCCATGACTGGGGCTACTTTCCATGCTTCTCTCATGGATAAACAGACCACAGCAACACACAGACAAGGAAGTTTAAGGTTCGAGGACAGGGATCCGTGCAGTGGAGGAAAACAGAAGAGACAAGCCTCCTCCCACAGACACGTTGCTGCAGCCCACTGCAAATGATGGGGCTGCTTTCGTGTGTCGCTGACACGTCTCCTGTTGCTCGGAGGAAAACCAGACTGAACTCGAATCAGTGGCAGGTTTCCAGCTCCTAATGCAACACCAGAGGCTGCGTTTTTGGGAAGAACAAAAGCTTTACCAAAAGAACACCAGCTTTGTAGAGCCAATGGGGCTGAGGGGCAAAGAGAAGGAAGCAGTGACAAGCGATGCGATACTTAAAACAGCTAAAATATACATCAAAATCTCTCCACAGGTTTAGCTGTAGCCTAACAAAAGTTAACACACAGGGTATGTTTTTGCACTGTAGAACTGCGTGACAGTCTCAAGGCCGGATTGGGAGTGAGGTGCTTTGTAAGGCAGCATGTAAGTAATACATCACCGGTTTCTGTTTCTACGTTTTCATTTCCTCTAGCTAAGCAAGACTCCGAGGAGTAATCCGAAATGGAGTAAGCATTTCTAAGCACACGGTGAAACTCAGAATGAGAAGTCTCAGAAGGGTTCAGAAAAATATTTTATCTTTAATAGGCACAATAATAGTAAAAGAAAAAGCAGAAGGGGGAAAAAAAAGTTTCCAGCTTATTCCCCAGAGTGCAGTCAATGCAGGCAGCACTCCAAACAGGAAACCCCTCATGTTTCCTTCTCCACAAAAAATCTAGATCTTTGAAGCACCATCCACATTTATAGCCCTACATGTTTTACAGGTTCTCTGTGTATTTTTTTACATCTGAGCATGATGTAAAAAGCTCAGTACCGCACCATACGAAAGCCTGTACCATAAAAAGAAAAAGTAGTAGCAATAAATTCACTCTCAAATCTTTCGCTCTACAGGTTCAAGCAGCCCTGACTTGAAGTCTGTTGCAGCAGCTAGCACTAAAATGTTCCATCCTATTCCGGGTTAGGTACAAGCCTCCTTGAGGTCCTCAGTCTGTACACAGTGCAATTTTAAGCAGTTTCATTATTAAATACTAAACACAAAAAAGTTACCATTGTTTCCTACACAAAGCAGAATAATTAGGTTCCTTAAATGAGCACGAAAACACTTCTGGGTTTTTTTTTTCCTAGGTACTTACGATTGATTTTCACTCTTCTTGAGCTCAACAAACAGCGACCAATCAGAAAAGCAAATCCGTATCGACACGGGAAGATTTCTGACTCGACAGGTCATTTACCTGAGCCAAAAGGACGGAGGATACCAGGCTCAGGAGCTTTGTATCTTGAATCCCATCACAGGAGAGAAGCAGATCATTGCAAGGCGACATCTCTCTCAGGATGGCAGCACATAACACCTGGATCTGCTCAGGGCTCTTGGATGAACACAGCACTGTCTGCAGCAGCTCCACAAACTCGCCATCCAGCCTGCAAGAGTCACAGTAAAGCAGCACTGTAAAGATGATGCTTTACAGTAAAGATCCTGCAGAAGGATCATTATTTTCCTTCCAGTGCCTGGGGGAGCTACAAGAAAGATGCAGGGGGACACTTCTTACAAGGGCAGGGAGCGAGAGGACAAGGGGTGATGGCTTTAAACTGAAAGAGGGAGATTGAGATGGGACATCAGGAAAAAATTCTTCTCGCAGAGGGTGGGGAGGCGCTGGGACAGGTTGCCCAGAGAAGGATGCCCCATCCCTGGCAGTGTCCAAGGCCAGGCTGGATGAGGCATGGAGCAACCTGGGCTAGTGGAGGGTGTCCCTGCCCGTGGCAGGGGGTGGCACTGGGTGGGCTGCAAGGTCCCTTCCAACCCAAATCAGTCTGTGATTCTACAGTCACTGCAAGGCAAGGAAAGATCCAGAGATTTAATTCCTGCACATTCCTGGTTCTGGGATGATGTCCCTTGACAGTAACCCTGACTAACGCCTTCTTGTCATCTCCACTAGGGAATTTTCTTCCCAGGCACAGCTGGAAAGTGCACGGAGACACAAACCCTTGCTACCCACAAGGAGGTGAGCATCTTCTGCTTAGCAACGGGGGGAAAGTGGCGAACGTTTACATTCACATCGAGCTCGGTATTTCTAAAACAGGGTGTTTTTTTAAGCCTTAAAGCCCCCCCCCCCCCCCCCCTTTGTCCCCCTCCCCTCCCCCCAATAAAGCAAGGCTGTTACTGTCGGGGCCCGCAGAGCCCCAAGGCCACTCACCTGCGGGGGTACTTGGTGGCGGCGACGGTGAGGTGCAGCCTCTGCAGACAGTCCGCGGCCTCGGGGCCCAGCTCCGGGCCCTGCAGCAGCGCGGCGACGCGGGCGGCGAACCTCCGCAGCTCCGGCTCCTGCAGCTCCCTGGTGGGGGGGGGGGGGAGCGGGCGTCGGGATCCCCGGCCGCGGCCCTTCCGCTCGGGGCTCGTTCCCGACCCTCCCCCGGCGCTGGAGGGGTGCACCCACCCCCCGCCCCCAGCCCGGTGAGGCGGCGCCGAGGTCCAGCTCCCCCCTCAAACCCGGCCCGACCCCCGCCAAGCCCGGTAATACCGAGGGGGGACCCCGGCCCGCCCCGCGGAGCCCTGCCGCCCCCTCCCGGTACCTCGCCTGCTTGAGGAAGCTCTCGGCCACCGCCGTGAACATGCCGGATGCTCCGCCGCTCCCGCCGCCGCGGTGCGCGGGCACAGCGCCCCCCCCACGAGGCGGGCGGTGCGGCCGGGCCCGGGCCGGGGGGACGCGGCTGCTGCTGCACGAAGGTTCCGGCTGCTGGGGAAGCTCCGGCGCGGCTGGGGCACGGCTGGTCCCAGCCCTGGGGAAAGCGGGCCGGATCCTGCCCGCAGAGGAGGCAAAGCCCTCTCGAACGCCTGTTCATTGGTTGTTTTGAGAGGACGTTGCTGTTATTCTGCACCTCAGGGCCATGCTCGGGAGCCCAAGGTGAAGCTTGACCGCCAAGGCCATCCCACGCGGCATGAAGAACAACCCCTCTCGCGACTCAAAACCATCACTGGATGGTAGAGCACAACAGTAGAAGATGCCCTTAATCTTTCCTGGGAGCTGTTCAAAACCAAAAGGGCAAGAGGCGTTAAAAATACCTACTCAGCAGGTGGGCTTCAGAGCTTCCAAAAATTGTTAAAAAGGCATTCCCATTTCCCATTAGTCTCTCCTCTTGACCGCTGACGAGCCCGACGCTCCGAGTGCCGCGCATCACTCTGCGGCGCGGACAGCATGCCTCGGGGAGCAGCTTGGTGCTTTGCCCTTCGGTACCCTCGCTGCCCTATGCCCCCCCCAGCACCCAAGTTCATTAACAGTGTGCCTTGGCAATTAGCCAGCAGAGCATCAGATCCCTCTGGCCCTCTGAAGTCGGAGCAGCATCCCTCATCCCAGCTATTAACAGTCAGAGCTAGGGCAGGCAGCGGGCTGAGGCACAGAGCGGGGGCAAGCACGAGCATTCGGACTGTTCCCTGCACATCATCTCCTCTGCCCGCCGTAGAAAACATGCCAGAGACAGGATAACTTTGAAAGATGCCCACCCAAAATGGCTCTGGATGAATATTTTTGCTGTGTTGTGTACATTTTTTTTTTTTAAACATTAGTCAAATACAGCAACTTTATGTCAACTGGGGTCTTAAAAACATATTCCTCTTCAGTTTTGCTGCTCAGAATGACTTTTTTTAGTCAAAATAAACCCTGAACTTAAACCATAGATCTGTTGGGACGGCAAGGGAGGAAAAACCTTCCTATAAAAGCCATTTCCTGACCTCATATGCTTAAATGAAAATTATAAATTACAGGGAAACACACAGAAATAGTTTATCTTTCACAATAACAATGTTTTGCTTCATGACAAAATGAAAGCTGGAGAAGGAGTTTATAATCCCCAGGGGAAGCATTATGGATCTCAAACACACACACACACACATATGTTCACTCTGCTGTGAGTTAACAGCTTCCCAAACAACTGACACGGGATCAGCAGTAGGATATCTCAACTCCAGGAGTGCAAGGTGTCCAGACGTACACTTCCCCTCCGACAGCGTTTAATAATGCAGGGAAAACACACACTAAACCCCACCGACCCCTCACACTGGGAGAAGGGGTAGACTGTACAGCGCAAACGGCTGCAGGATCTGAATCCCCCTGCGACACTACTCTGGAAGGATGCAAGTCTGTCACTCAAAAAACAGCAAGTAATTCCAGGGAATTTTCTCTTTCATATATAATTTTATTTCTGGTTATAGAAACAAATGCTAAGAGGAGAAGCAACATTCCCCAACCACATACATCAAATTAAGGTAACAGAACAGAACAGTTAAAATAAATGAAAAAAAATAGTAGAAATTTAAAACTTTGTTATAGCTTTAAAATATTAACGTTCTCGATACATTAGAAATCACATTCAGACCTCAAATTACTTAAAAAAAAAAAAGTATGGCTCCGTATTAAAAAAAAAAACCAACAACAAACCCACTGTATCCCATCAGACGTGGAAATGCAGGTCCTGCTCCTCGGATGTGCTGTCTCCTCAGCACGAGCAGGAGACTCTCCCAGCCCCCGTGGGAGCCACGGTCTGCCTGTGCAGTTAAAGCATCTCACTGGAGCAGTGCCGCAACACGGCCAGATAAAGATGAACTTCACATCCATTGCCCCAGATGGAGCTTTTCCCTTTGGGATACACACCTGCTTTTTAAAAAGCACTGATAATGAAAAACAAGTCACAAAAAAAAAAAAAAATACTTTTGATATCAGCTGTAAAAAACCCCACAAAACCCAAACCATCTGGCTGGAGGTGTCTTGTACAGGAAACAGCAGGAAGTGAAACGCAAGCATGGCTTTAGTTCCCCCCATCCATCCCCACCTGTAAATTAAGTGCCAAATTTAGGTGAAAGGGGTAAGGCTCCCTCAGATGTCTGTAGCGAAACACTTCTGTCAAGCCACTGAGGTATTTCAGCTCCTCGTCTCACTGCAGCCTTCCCCTCCGGACTCAGCGGGAATGTGTCTCTGCAGAACAGGGGGAGACTCCCAGTTTTTTTTTAAAGCACATATTCAGAGCTGGATCTGAATTTCCAGCTTTAGCAGCCATTGCCCACATACATCTTTTGACTTATCCCTAAAGAGTTTTTAGCAGTCCTTTGGACAGCCACAGGGAAATGCTCCTCTTGGCTATGCAGCGGTTGGCTGGGAAGGCTGGACACGGCCAGACCCATCGCAGCACAAACGGCCTGTCTGGATCCCAAGACAATAGAGTCTTGTAAGATCCCTGTATTTTAAAGCCATTCCATTTTCCATATCAGTATATTTGAATGAGTGTGGGGTTTTTTTTTATCGTTTTCCTTTCCATTAAATCACAGAGATCTCACAAACAATACTCTGGGTCCCTCTACTTCAAGCCCACTGGGAGGAGAGAAAGAGAGAGAGAAAGCAAGTCCAGGTTTAGATTGATTCATTTGCTACCGAGCCAACTTGCCTACTTAGCAGCCTGTCCACCTCTGAAGAGCAGCAGATAAATCAGGGTATTCTGCACCAGACTTTTAGCAGCAAGGCAGTGAAACAGAAGGAAATCTCACTTTTTTCTGCTCCATTTAAATCCCATTTTTCTTCGGCAAACAGACATTTCTCCTTAACATTGCCCTTCGCTTTAAGGCAGGCTCTGTTTCACACTGCTTCAAGTGGAACTGAGGTGGGGTAGAAGCAGGATTGAAAGGTCTGCATCATGGCAAAGGCGCCAGGGTCTGGGATACTGGGTGCATTGCTCAACTCAGCGGCAGACACAAAGCACTAACCAAATACTAGGGACAGTCTGCTTTTCCCAAGGGGTGTTTTCTGCCGAGGAGGAAAGATGTTTCCTTTCACTGCTCCTATTCCGGTTACTCTTCTTACCACCAATCCTGTCCGTCCCTATGTATCAAAGCCCCACCACCTGACAGCAAGCAGAAACCACAGTGAAGCATTCACTCAGGTCCTTATAGAGAAAGGAACTTCTACTCCTGGAAGAGCAATTAGGATTAGGAAGCCAAGTATCACCTGCTGTTAAGATTAAATCTCAGGAGACCCACATGGGTCAAAACACACGCTTCTGTGAATTTTAGTGATCCTTGTGGAGTTAAACCATGACTGAAATTTGGCCAGCTATGTAAAATTTACTCCCTGTGAATGGGAACATTAGAGAGACACTTATGCGTTTGTTTTTAAAGGGATATACACACCTCACACCCCGTGAAGAGACAGAAGCATCATAAAAGGAGAATAACCTCACCAGAGAGGAACAGAAAGTATTTCATAGTGCCTGGGTGTTCGCTTAGCCACCTGACAGCCAGGAATTCCTCAACCTTACAGCATCCTCAAGGACCCTCCATCAGCTTCCTCTGTTAGAAACAAGGTCCCATTACTTACAGAGCAGAATCTGTAAAGAACTCCCTGATACTGCATCAAGAGAGAATTTGAGGCGAGAAAGGATCCCAGCTTTTGTTAGTGCCATTTGGGGGAGTTTCTTGCCAGGAAAAGCACAGACTGGGGTTGCTGAAAGCAAGACAAAGCCAGAAACCGGGCTCCTACAGAAGGAAGATGCAAGTACCAAGTCTTCTGCTCTGCCAGAGGAATGAAAGCAATCATTGAAGTAAAGTCGCTTCTGCCGACTGCCCACGTTCATTACAAAAATAGGTACGTCGTTCTGTTATCATCAGTGCCTGGTGTGGGGATCTACCAACACACGGTATAAAAGTCTGTGTAAAGTACCATTTAAGAGAAAGAAATAGTCATGGACCATTTATATATCTATATGTACACACACACTCACACACACACATTAATAAATATAAATTTCATGTTTACACAGATCTAATTTAATATTCTCTGGAAAAAAAAAATATTTAAAGGGTTTCTTCCTTAGCTGCCACCTATGAATTGTCAAAGGTTTCTTCTACCTCGACAGCAAAGGGGTAGATTTGACACAGCTACCCTCAGGCTCTGAAACGTAGAAGTGACACGTAAGGAAAGGACCAGCCATACGTTCTGAAGGGTTTTAATTCAGTGTTGGTAAATTGAAAAGGTATCAAAAAAATTTTCTGAACATATAAATACAAACGATTAAAAATTTGGAATTTAAATATAGTGCTTCAAGAAAACCAAGTATTTTTCAGAATGTCTTGCTCAGGCCAAAGTAAAATACTCATTGCTGCCCTGTGAAAGAGAACCGAACCAAGAAAGCCCACCATCACAGCTAGGGGTTTGCCACTGCTGATTATTATACAGGCGTATATCCACACCCGTGTGCACAAACGTGTGCTGTCCTGCAAATGACCCACTTGGCAGACAGAGATGCCGATCTAACTAATCACAGCCGCAGAGAGAGGCACTCCAGCACAAAGCCACAGCTAAGTTTTGATCAGGTCCGGGTCAAAACGCAAGAAGGCATCACTTCCCACTCCCGTCAGTTCCAGCCGTCCAGATGACCCTGTAGTGTAACTGTATTCTGCAGCACAGCTGGCTCCATTGTAAGCTACACTTTACAACAGTAGTGTATGCTATAGTAGTAGCAGCTTTGGCATAATTTTTCACCCAGAAGGAAACAAGAGAGTTACATGACTGAACAGTCTGTTTTATAACTGCAACCTAACACAGATTCTCACCAGATGCAGACCTTCAAGCAATGCCATTAAATAAGAGTTGGTTTAAAGGACTCTGGAATTGACAGAAACAACTACAAATAGAAGGGGGAAAATTGATGGGAAGCAGAAACAGGAACTGCCCGAGAGACCAGCTGGCAGGGGAAGACAGATCATTTGCTGCAGGATGGCATTTGCAAACTCAAAAGCTCAGTGTGCAGCAAGGGCAAAATTAGGGAGCTAGTCATGTTCCTTTAGAGGTTCACGCTCAATGCCCTAGTCCAACTCATCAGCAGCAGGACTAAACCTGAAACATTTTGCATCAAGGTAGGTACTGAAGGCAACTTCCACACGGGACTGAAATCATCATTTGATAACGTAAAGCAGAGATACTTTAAGAAGTGCTCAGGATCCTACAGCACTGCTTCTTATTCACAATGGTCCAAGACCCAAGCTGGCAGTCTTCCTTGGAAGAGAGGGACAAGATGGTCACATATGTACAAATGCGATCCAAAGTATTTCCAGTTCACTCAGTGACTTGTTTCTCACACTTGTCTTGCAGCAAGAGACCGAAGAGGTACTGGGCTGTATTTCCAAAAGTGTAGCTGGCAGACCAAGGAAAGTGACCCTTCTACTCCCTCCAGCATTTGTCAGACTGTACCTGGAGTACACAGTGTTCAATTTTAGCCTCCCCAGCACGGGACAGACAGGGACCTTCTGCAGCAATTCCACCTGATGCCCTGGGGGCTTGAGCAGGTGATGTACAAGAAGACACCAAGACAAGCAGCTTGGTTCAGCCTTAAGAAAAGGAAGCAAATAGGGAAAAATCTTACTGGTGTCTTCAACTACCTTTTTGGAAGATGCAGAGAAGGCAGAGCCAGGCTCTTCTCAGACGTGTGATGTGAGGGGACAACTGGCAACAAACACATGCAGCTGCATGGGAAATTCTTCTTGGATAGCTGAGAACGTTTTCACCTCGTGGGTGGTCAGAGTGGAACAGGGACCAGAGTCACGGAACTCTCTGTGGAGACATTCAAACCTCTGCTGGAAGAGGTCACAGCAGTGTGATCTGGTTGGACCTGCTCTCAGCAGGAGGTTTAGAGCACAGACTTCCAAAGGTTTCTTCCAACCCAAATTATTCTGTATTTCTACACAGCTATAACTGCCCAACAGCAGAGACAACAAATAAAGATTCGATCTTCCCCAATACTGCAGGTTTTGTGTGAGCTATGCTTATCACAGTGATAAACTGTAATTCATAAGCCATCGTTTAAACCTCAAACTAACATAGAACAACTAAGCGGTTGGAATTTAATCCTCAGATGCAATAAGGATGTGATAATTAAAGCTCAGGTACAGCTTTTCATCCCCCATGGAAAGGTGCAGAACTATTGCTAGATTAAATCCTTGTCATCCAAGATCCACAAACCTAGGTATAGCAGGGAGACGTTTCTCCTTTCACCCTACGCTTTGACATTCATTTACAGGCTAGCACACACCACCGTGACACCAGATCTCTCCCTGGGAACCCCGCCTGCTAACACAGATGAAAGCTCTAACATCAATCTAACATCCCCTGTGGTCAGTGAGACGTGCTCCACATCACACTGGATGAAAGCTCAGGTCAGAAACTCACTTGCTTAGATGTAGGTCCCTAGCCTTCTGGGCTTCAAGTTTTATTTTACTGCTGGCATTTCCCTACTGAAAAAGGGGAAAAAAATGTGGAAGTTAACTCTAAATGACAGTTCTAAGGCAGTGCAGATGACAGATGTCTAAAACATGCAAAACCAAGTTTACTCCCCCAAAACCTGAAGCCAGACCACGGCATCGACTGCAGAAGCACTGTAAAGGCTTCAGCTGTTAGCTAACTATTTCATTCCTCTTACAAAGCTTTAACGTGTCCCTGAAAACACCTTGTGAACAAACTGTGCCCAACAGTAACATCTAAAACATGGCAAGGAAATTAAATACAGGGTGACCAGATCGACCCTTCTCAACCTGCTCTGCAGCCCCATGTATCCCACAGGTATTTCCATCCTCGAGGCCTTGGGCAGAGCTTAATGCAGGGTGCTGCTCCCGTCAGTGCATAAAAATGATTGGATATGCTACAGGGGGCAGGGTTAATGGTATGGGGGAGGGAGGAGTATGGGAAGAGAAAGGAACTGAAAATATATGAGCTAATCATGAACTTCAATTCTGTGCTCAGGACTGTGTTGTGTTATCACTGAATCAGATTAAATTGACCTCACTGTAAAATGCTTCCTGTATCGCAAGTGCCAAGGTCAAGACAAAGTAACTAAACAATTCCAGTGCAATAAAAACAACTGCACACAGATTTTGCAAACTGAGGCAATGAAAGCTGCTATAAACTGACTGCAATCATATTCAAATTCATTTTAGGCAATGACAAAGACTAAACAGCGATAAGGAATAGCAAAAAGTGAATTCACACATGAAGAACTCAGTTTTAAAAGTTTTCCCAGGTCCAATTTATAGCAGGTTAAATATTCAACATGCCTCGACCTTCACTATGCAGACAGCCGAAGATGCAGTGAAGACTCCTACTCCCCTCCTCCTCAATGCTCCCTCAGCCAATATAATTAATTGAGGACATGAGATGCAACTTTTTAGACAATAAAACCAAGTTTGACAATCAATTTAAAATAATCCCAGTGCTGCACATATCCATTAAGATAACATTTTTTTTTCCCTAGTGATGGCTTAATTGTACCATCACATTAATTTTCATGCCTCTGCAGTGCTCAGTACCAAAAGCCTGGGGAATCAGGGCTGCTATGAAAAAGAGAGGTGCTGTCTTCCAGACTGAGCAGCGTGTTGAGATAATTAATCTGGAGGCCTGAAACAAGATGTTCCCACCTCATGTGTTCCAGATGAGGACCACATTTTACCACAGATCTCAACAGGATGCAGTAAGAACTGTTATTTTATCTAGCATCATGCAATGATACTGGGAAAAAACCCAAAAACATTCAAGTGGCATGGCTGCTTCCTACAGTAGCAGCGGGATGTAGCAGACTGATAAAGCAAAAAAAAACCAACCAAACCCCGGAATAAGATGAACTGACAAGTTCCAGGCACCTCAAGCAGAATGGGAGAACAGATCAAAGACATTTGCTTATCCTCAACTCGCACTGTAACCAGCAGGCACTGTGAGCCACAAAAGGAAGGCTCGGAAAGTATTATTCTGTTCTAAATACTGAGGAGGCAAATCTATAGATGCAACCTGAGGATGGACTTTCAAGAGGTATCTATGAAGCAGCAGCTGGCGTAGGAAAAGACCATCATTCAGCTGATGAATTTCCATGGTGTCGGACTAGTTTATAGAAGTTTAGGGCCTAACTATTTAGACTTTCCAAGAAAAAAGCAGCAGTAAAGAAAAATCCACAATACTCTGTCAGCTTCACATTCTGAACAGTATTCTGATGGTTGCTCATCTTGTGCAGACTCACCCAACACACTGGAAACCCAAAGACTCCTCTGCATCAGGAAAGCTCCCTGGCCTCAGGGCTGTTTCAGAGGCGTGCCTCTATCTGCACTAGCAGTCACCCAAAAGTAATGATTAATCACAGATAAACTATGCTGCACTCTCACTTGCGCGTTCTTCCTTGAAGCCCATTTTATTGAATTCTGGCTTTGAAAAGGCTACAGAAAACAGCTAATCCGTGTGCTTTTCTGCTATGCTGCACCCAGCATTCCTAGCAGGAGAAGTGACAGCTGGAGGCCGGCCTGCTTCAGTGACTTTGTGGTCTGTAACAATCCTCCTTCACAAAATCGTTTCAAAGTACTAAAATCCAATCTAATAACTTGTCACTAAAGGCACACACGTAAATTATGAAAGCCTAGCTGTAGATAAATGAACTGTCCCGAACATTTTGTGTGCTTCTAACTGCAGAAAGTAACCGCAAATCACGAGACCAAGAAATTCTTTCCTTCTTTCAGAAATATTTCTCACAAAACAATTGGCTTGAAAATAAACACGGCTGGGTTTTATTCAAGCGGTGGGACTTGGCTATTGAACAGGATTTGGCAAAGAGAAAGGAAACCTAGAAGGGAACAAGTGATGCCAGCTGTTACCTTGCAGATTTCCTCCCTCTCCCCAAATTCCAGCAGACACTGAACAGTTGTGCATAACCCCAATCCCCACGGACATACTGGCAGTATCATTTACTGCACACTGGGGAGGTGTTTTTGCAACATGCTTAGGCAGCGGGCTGCCCCTCTGCTCTGCGATAGCACTGCCAGCCTGCACAAGACAGTAACCTGCCAATGAATCGGTACAGACAGGGGGATAACCTACTGAAGGCACATCCCATCCCTCTGAAGTCTCTTTGGTTATCACCAAAGCCATAACATTTTCTAAATTAAAAGATCTCTGCTGTGCTGCTAGAAGACACGTTAGCCAAGGGGATGGCAAACAGGCGTAAAACCAAAGGCGTTAGCTGGGGGCTACACAGAGGTTGATTTCTTTGCCGGTGACACGGCATCACATGCGCCCACTGTTCCACGCGGCTGAAGTGGCTCAAATCTGCTTTACTCGTAAGACACACTTGTACTACCCAAAGAGCCTGGAATACAGTTTGCGTAAAAGCCTCCTCCTCCTAGCTAACCCAAATGGTCCTCAGGGGAGGAGAGAAGGGAGAGGGAGCCAGGCAATGAAAGGAAACCTCCAAATTCCTTTTGGAAAACCTGTTTAAGACCTCCAGTGACTTCTGCCACAAGGAAAATAAAAGGCCTCTTTTGCCTTGGTCTCTACACACTTACAGAATTTGTATTGAACACTCTATGAACCCTGCCACCTCTCACCCCAACTCTCAACTTCCCTCTCAGAATAACACTGCAAGAGCTTTGCCCTTAGCCATGGCAGGGGGTCAATGACAGACCCTACCCAGCCCTGGCCTCCCGACCATCGTCCCTCTAACTCGGGGCCACATTACCAACAGGAGGTGAAGGCAAACTGCTTTAGTGCAGAACTATTTTCTCAAGTTCACAGAGACAGTGGCAACATCTTCACCTACAGTGCTATTCTGAACAAAACCTGGTGCTCCAGCACAGAATGTGATCAATCAAATGCACACAGGACCTTTTGGAGACAACCTTTCCCATGTGATCCTCAGTCATCAAGATACTTTGGCTGTTGTCCAGAGCAAGTGATGAATAATTGTAAGAAATCACTGAAGGTACAAACCCCTTTGTTTTTAATATCTTTACAGGAACCAAATTAATACAGTTCCTCTGTCATCTTATCCTCCCTCAGAGGGAATGGAGAGAAATTGCATCTGGAAATCCAGGTGGTTGAGCACTGCAACTCTTCCTCCTGAATCCCCACATAAATAAACATCCGTCCGTATTCAGAATTTTTCTGTTTTAAAAACCCCAAAATTATTTGCCTTTTTCTTTAAGCTTGGTACCACATTTCTTTAATGCTGTTGTTGCGAGATACTGCACCCATCTTTCAGCATATGATTGCCATAGGTGGCCTTTTTAAAATGGTCCTATGGTTCAAAGCTCTGAGAAGCACAGTATTAAGGCATAAAAAATGAGGAGTTTTCTTTCCAGGGAGCAGATTGTATTTGTGTAACATTCCTTTAGATGCTGAACTGCAAATCCCATCCCCTTGGAGCCAACAGGGGAAAAGACAGTTAAGAATATCCCAGCAGTCATACAATCAGTTGTCTGTATTTTTTTTGAATCTTTTTTAAAAAAAAAAAAAAAAAGGAAAAAATATCCCATAGGTAAAGACAGAACAGAGTTCCAGGTATGGATTCCTGGGAGGGGTTTTCCATTCTTTTTGGCACCTTGTGATTTAAACAGCTGTTGACCTCCCATTTAAAAATCTGACTTTGTAAAGAGCTCTTTATCCACTACGTTTTGAGCTGTTACAGTTGTGGTTTGTTTTCTTTGAAAGCTGCTTTAGAGGCTGCTGCCATCCCATGCCCACCCCGTATCATTCCAGCTCCTCCCACCGGTTCTTCATTCACTGGTTGCCTGTCCTTGTGGCACTGCAGATGTGATGACTCCAGTTTGGGCTGGGACCGCTCCACTGGGCTCTTCTATCCGGGGTCTTTTGACTTCGGGTTCACTGGAAGAGGCCGCTGGTGTCTCTTCGGTCCCTGTCTCGCATACCCGGCTGACTACAACAGGAGTGGACGAGCTGGCCTGGGCTGCAAGAAGCTGCAATGGATTTGTGAGAGCTGGGAAGTAGGACAAGAGAGAGAAAGAATTAGCGTCATGAAGTACCACAAGTGTTTGCCATTCCAGAAAACAAAACACCAGTCAAATGCAATAGCTGGCACATACTCAAGCGTTGTTTCCAAGTCCATTTTGTAAGGCTTGCTAGCCTCGTCCCTCCCTCTCCCCCCAGAATCTCAGCTTTATGCAAGTTTACCAAACCGATAATAAATAACGCCTCTCATGGGGGAACTTTCTTCTTACCCACTGTCAGACAAGGCACTGCCAGCTAAGCATTCATCTCCAGAAAGGGAAGATCAATCCCCTGTTCAAATTACAGCACACCTCCTGAGTTCTCTGGCCAACTACAATCAGACCTTCTGGCAAGCTGCAACATCTGTGCGCTGTGCCTTCGACTGAGGGGGCTCTTCAGCCCCGCTTGTGCAGTAGGAACAGCCGGTCTGCTGGGAAACTGTCAGGGTCCAAATACTGAGTCGTACGACATCTCACTTGTAAAAGGGGCAGAGCTTACCCCAGACAACCAAATGCACTCCCACCAGAACAGGGATCAGAACACAGGAATTTCTGGCTCCCAATCTTGTATTCCAGTACTTACAAAAGCTCTCACCCTCCCACTAATAAAAGTGGTGTGAAAAGAGACTATTTAAGTAGCAATCCTCCATAAAAATGTCTACAATTCCTAGTTCCAGACAGAGAATGTGCTTACACGCTGGCTTTGGCACACAACACTGCTTGGAAAACAACACGCACGCCGTTTTTGGACTCTGCATCAATCAGAGAGGCAGCCAAAGGGGACTCAGGAGACAGCACATCCTCTGCCCTCCAGACTGATTTGCAAAGGATGGAATGACAGAACATTAGTGGTGTGTTCGCTGCTAAGTGCGTCAAAAAAGGAGCCCTAGGATAAACAAACAAAGCAAACAGAACAAAGACCCTCAAAGCCCAGCAACTTCTTCCAAGGCACGAGAAGGAGGCTGCAGCATATCAGGAGGATGAAGGAAAAAAATAGGGCAAGGATGAGGGCAGGCACCAATTACAGCTCAGTGACTTAGGAAACCTAAACTTTGCACTTGAGGAGAAGATGACTCCTCTTGTCTGTACCAAGTTAAGAGACTCACGCTCCGTTTTGTGAACCGGAAAATTCACTATCACTTACAAAAACACTCAGATGTAACTGTAATACTTTGCAGTTTGATGAGAGCTAGAAAAATTTAGGTGAGAACAGAGTATCTTAACCCAAAAATGTTAAATAAAAACACCTGTCTGATCCTGTATTAGACAAACACTACTTCTGATCAGCAGCAACTGCCCCAACCTGATCTATTTAATATCTTAACATCCTAGTTGCATAAAAACATCATTGCTATCGTTTTTTCAATGCTCCAGTAAGATTCTTGCACTTCAAATGCAAGCCAGGTGATACTGCCAATAGATGTGGCAGAAAATTCTGTAGAAATATTCCTACCTTCAGGAAAGCCATCGAAATCCCACAAGTGCCCTTCATTTCAAACTCCCCATAGGCACCAGCCTGGGACAGCAGAGATGCTTAGCATCTCACTGAAAAGGGCTGTAAGAAACCTGGATATTACCATCTCCAGTCATCATCCTTAACCGAACAAAGCCTGCGGTGCTGAGCAAGCAGTAAGAGGAGGCTGCCAAGACATAGCTAGTATGGGATTTTAAAAATCAGGCTTGACAAATGACTAGAACACATCCCGTATATAAAAAAATCCTACATTCATTCACCTGATGAAATAGATCTTATTTCTCTCAGCCTCTAAGACCTTAAGATGGGAAAGTATGTTATTTTCTTAATACTCTGTGGAGTCATATTTCACAAGATCTAAAGAGCACCATGGAAATTCTATTATTTGGCATGCTGAAAGCAAAGGCTGTTTGTCAGAAGAACACAAATTAAAACAGGCTCTACACAAGAATAACTAACACTTTCAACAAGTAACCCTCAAAAGGTAGAGAGTACAAGTAGTAATAAATGCACAGCCAAGGCCAAAGGAAAGACATTGGACTTTTCAGAAGCAATGCTAGGCAGCAAAACTTTTCCAAGAGGGAAAGGGAACAAAGAGGTGGACAGAAGGGTATCTACCACTGACATTTACAGCCACAGAAGTTGAAAAATTGGAATACCTTTGGACACATGTAATACCTTGATATATGCCAACTAAGAAGGGAGAACCTTACAGATTTACAACCAAACTTCTAAGCTCAGAGAGCAATCAAAAACCAGACAGCAATGAAAACAGAGCCTACCATAAGCGCTGCTGGCGATGCTGTTGGTGGGGACAGCATGTTTCCCGTTCTGAGTGACTGCTCGCACAGGGAGTTGATGCTGCCCAATGGTCACCGGAGCTGCCTGCTGAAGGATTGTGACTGTCTGTCCTGGAACACCCTGTGCCATTTGACTGGCGACTGTTTGAATGACACGGCTGGCCGTAGGTATTGTGGCAAATGCGATTGTTGGCTTTTCATCCATGCCTGTTAAGAGTCGGACAGACAACAATCATTTACTAGCCTGGCTTAGGAGCAAGCTTTATTGTCATTAACATTTGAGCAGTGATACATACCCCAGGCTTACAGATGCGAAAATACCTCAGCACCACAGAAGGTCAGGGATGAATATTTGAAAACACTAAAATATTCTCTATTGTATATGTGCTCTATCAAAATTAAGAACAGTTTTCTTATAAACCACTCAGAAAAAAAAACCCCACCAAGATTATATACTTGACCCTTTGTCCTAAAAAGACATCATCTCCCTTACTGGCACATTACGGCTGTCATACGGACAGCAGCCCTTGCAAATCTCATAGCTTACTTTGTAATTACAGGCAAATTGGCCTGACTCTCAATACCACACAGCAGGAGAAGGCATTAAGATCTTAAACAATGCCTGGAGCCAAAAGTCTGCAACAGCTTGCTGTCAGACCTGCACGTAGGTTGATTTACAAGGAGGTCTTCACACAATTGTAAGCTGTTGCCAGCTATGGAAGCATAGGAAGAAACCAGGAGAGAGTTAAAAAATAAAATAGAAGGAGGGCTGAGTTCCTGGATAGAGATAACTGTCTGAGAGCACTCAACCACTTATCTTACTTCCCAGGACAAGTAAGGGGTCAATTCAGCAGGTATGGGAACAGATACAGGACAGCCTCCTGCTAGGCATGCAGGCAGAGAGCCCCTCTTCTCTTCCAAGGGCTCTGTGGGTCTCAAAGCAGAAGGCAGGCAAGAAGCACGAACTCATTAGTCCTGTAGGGAAAGAAGGCTCCTCCCAATTTAACATTAGTAGACAACAAGAGTGGAGTTCCACAGGACATAAGTGTTGAGCAGAGACCTGCAGGCAGGGTGATGGGAAGCAGGGAGATTAGAAAGGAAAATGGAGCAATCGGGAAAAACAAAGGGAAGGTAGACACTAGAAAAGGATATGAGTGGGAATGAGAGAGGGGCAAGTAGGGAAAGAGCAAAGAACAGTAGGGAAGTTGGGACAGCAAGAACTAGTGAATGAAAGAAGGGAGCAGGTGACAGACGGGCAGCTGCAACTGTTAGCACTTGAGGAACATGTATGGGATCCAGACAGGAATTTCTAGAGAATGCAAGTGAAACTGAAGCAGGGTAACCAGTGCTGAATTAAAAATCCCAGTGGTCCTGCTATTGTGGTAGGAGAAGGTCTTTCTCATTCTTTTCTTTCCCTTAGCGAAGAACCATTGCCCCACTGCACACATAAAAGCAATCAGAGTAACTAGCCTTGCTGCTGGTACAACACTGCTGGTAGCGCTACGCCCTTCCGAAACGGCGAGCAGACAAGGTGTTGCCTAGATCACAGCAAGAGAACCTTTAACTCACTAAATCCCCCAAGGCTGAACTTCCCAGCTTGGGAAAGAGAGGCCTTTGTTGTAACTGGTTTTTGAAGATTGCTTTAATGGGGCACTGCCTGCACTTCCAGAAGCACATGCTTTCCTCTAGGAATCCAGGCCTGTGGAAAAGAAGGGTTCAGTCATCTATTTACAAGGCTATCCTGGAGCAGAGTTTCAGCCTTTCCCAGGCGCTCTCTTTTGGCTAGAAAAAGGACACATTTCCATAGCACATCCAGCTGACCAATACACAGGCATAATATTGATACTGGGGATAATATAAATATTTAAAGCACTGCATGTTTTTTCAGCTGCCAAAGTCTGTTAGGATTTGTTCCCCACAGAGACAAAGGAGCACAGCTGTCCTGCTCACTGGTGGAAACATCAAATGGATAAGCTCTTATTTGGTTTAAGTTTTACCTGGAGAAACTTCTTTTATTAAGGGCTTAGCACCCAGTAAACGAAACAGTGTTTACCACCCACCCCACCAAGCCTGCTCAAGACTTAATAGCAGAGTAGTAAGGGAGGTGAAAAGCTACCTCGGTGGTCACCAGCTAAGTCTAACACTGCTCCTGCAGCTTCATGAGCTCCTCCCGCTGTGCCCTGATTTGTGAGAATGTATCCGTTTGCAGAGTTTGCAGAGGAGGTCACAACTCGGACCATTGTAACAGTGGGAGCCTGTTGAACCACGTGAATTGCATGGCATGAAGGCTGCTGAGAAGTCACTATTGATGCTGGCATGTACGCCACTGGTTTTGCCACCAGAGTAGATGGTCGGGGAGGAACAGCCATAATCACTGGCTGGGCACTGACTGGAGATCCTAAACAGAAGAGAGAAGCATACATTAATAGGAGAGGCAAAAAGACTTTCATTCATTTCCCTTACGCACTTCTAATCTGCAACATTGGCAGGAATAGAGGTAAGAAACAAAAATTAAGGTTTCAAAACCACCATCTTCAATCTCCTTTTTCCTAACTTCCAAAAAAATTTACTCACCATCTAAGCACACTTCTGTGAACAGAAGCCACAATAAGCACAAAAAAAATAACGAAGCTTTGCCTTCCAACTTCACCAGGAACGCCCTATACATCAGGCCAGACACAGCACAGCTGACAAGCAGATACTTACCAGGACTTAACAAATTACCAAGGCCCACAGCACCACAGAGCTCTGTGTGGCCAAGCTGATCTTATCCACAAGGCTGGTAAATTGGTGTGTGCGAGCTATACACTGCCATGGCTACTCTGCTGTTTGTTCTTTAGAGCCACCTAGTTCAAGGTTAGCTCGTGTTTCTACACATTCCTTCATCCCCTGTCCCCTCATCTAAAGACCAGCACAAAAAACAGCCTGAAGCTGCATATGCATCATCAGTCTCTAACAACCAAGTGGAAAGAGACCTAGATCCTCCCACAGCACACTGGCAGCATTGCTGCCGTGTCCTCATCACGGCACTGGGTGCAACCGAACAGTTGTCACCCTCTGTGAAACAAGAGCTACTCACCAGGTGCACTCTGTGAATACCGATACTCTGGAACTGAGGCTAACTTTGACCCAAAGTCGTGATCGTGTGGAATGGGTGAGCCCTCCCGTGACAGGCACTCTGGAGTCTGTAGGCCACTAGAGTGAGGGGACAGCAGGCCAGGGTGAGTAGGGGAGGCAGGAGCACTCCTGAAACACCAGAAAGTAGTGTTGGCAAGTGTAGATGCATTTCAACCACAAGACAGCAGCAGAGACCGACAGTTATCTCCAGTACAGGATTCTCCAGCAGAAGGACAGCCTTTCTTCCACACTACCCACTGTGATCTTGCTGGGGAGAGTTAAAAGGTACACAGTAACCTCACAAACGCGCTAGCACCAAATAGTGTTGTATTATTCCTTGGTGAAGGAAACTGGACCCTTCAGAGTGTGCTCAACATGTCCTTTGAAGACTCACTGCTGACAGAAAAAGCTGTAAGTGCCTCATGTTCAGATCAGTTTTATGATTTCAGGCCATTCCCAAAGGATCTTTGTTAGTGTTTGAGAGCGACAGGGAGAGGAAAAGGAAGAAAGATGCAATATAGCTGCAAGTGTCTGGCCCCACATATGCTTACAGAGCAGTTGCTCCCCTTTCCACCCGTTGCCTCCTGCCCCAACCACTTGGTTCCCACCTCTGGTGCCACGTAGCAACCCAACATTTCTTTAATGACAAACAAGATAGAGAAGCCGATCAGCTGAAAACATATCCTCCCGTTCCCTGCATTTTAACAAACAGGAGTAGTGTGGGCGGATTGTTACATGACACTGCTTCAGCTAGTGTTGGATTGCAAGTCCTGTCCTCGCAGCTACAGGGCTCAGAGGAAGCTGTCACTGCACACAGCTCCTCTCGTGCAGTCACACCGCTGAACGGAGCGGCCGCACAGAACGCCCTCCATTGCTTCGCTGCCGACAACCACCATCAACCTGATCTTCCCTATAGAGGAGAGCGTTTTAAATACCACAAGAGTTACTCCCACTGTGATCTAATCCACATCTAAACACAGCTTTCCTGAAATGAGAGATTGGCGTCTGAAAACACTTTCTCCAGTGATAACTGCTTTGAATTTCTTTGAAATGATGCCAAAACAGGTATGTTATTTGATGCATTTTTGTGGTTTGGTTCTGGATTTTATTTTTTGTGTGTAAACATTTAAGAAGTCGGAACAATTTTCAGGTTATGCCTCAGGACTATCTAACTATATTACCTCTCAAACTATAAACAGAAGCAAAGTTTGCTCACTCTACTTCAGGAGTTTTTGTTTTCTTTATAATGAGTTTGGCATAGAGATTAGAGGAAGTTGAAGTTACCTGGAGGAGAGCGGCCCAAAAGGTGTTCGGAAGCAGGACACTCCTCTTTGCCTTCGTTTTCTAAATGCTTGCTCTACTAGTTTGGCTTCGGAGGCAGGGTCAATTCGCCAAAAGGAGCCCTTTCCAGGCTCCTCCTGGGAGCGTGGGACTTTAATAAAGTAACGGTTCAACGAGAGGTTGTGTCGAATGGAATTCTGCAGGAAGCAGAGGAATGAGATGATTATTTCGCCATGAGGAAGCATATAACAAAGACGAATAGGTTTTGCCACACAGCTTGGAAAATCCACACCGCTAGAATCAGTGTTGAAGACAGAAACAAGTCACTCAACTCACATAGCTCCAAAGTCACAGAATGGCAAGAGAAAACCTGGGGGAAGGTGGATTTTCCACTAACCACGTTGAAAAATGGGCTTGCTTGGTACGGCACCATCACTCAAATACATCTGGAGCCAGGCAGTGCAGTGACTTTTCGGTGGAAAGCAATGAAAGAACTTGCGCTGCGGCAGGGGGAAATCACCGTAAACCACATCAGAACTCTCTCAAGACAGGCTTTATTCTAGGCAAGCGGAAAAAATTGCCTGAGCCTGTGCTAACTGCTGACCTGCCAAATGATCACCGGGGTGCCCAAACATGCCCCAAAGGACACTGCATCTCCGGGTAATAATAATGCAAGACAGCCAACATGCCCCCAAACAGCTGTCTCCGAGAAGAATCCGTCACCTATGTGGCACTAGTCTAGCACTGTACGGGTCTCCAGATGTTGACAAAGCTCGTTCACCTTTCCACTGCAAAAGTCCACCTCTATCTGGGTTTAGCGCTGTCTTTTGGGCTAGGGGAAAGGCTCAGTAGGCCCAAGTTTGCACAAGCTCCTTCCTCTTTCACTTCCAAAACAAAAAAGAGCTTTGGTAGCAGCTTTAGATGAGCTCTTGACAAATGAAGCCTTACAATGCCACTGGTAGGGGAGGGGAAAGGCAACTTCAGCCTCCACTGAAATGCAGCTCTTTGAAGCGGGACGCAGCAACTGGTTCACAAAGCACAACTCTGCCGAGCAGGTTAAGGCAGGAAGCGAATTCCACAATTAATGAGAACTGTAGGGAAAAGCCAGGGAGGCAGAAATGTATTTATTCCAACTGTACTCCAAGTGCACCAAGCAGTACTGCTCTTGCCAGTTGAACACAATGAAATCAGCAGCTGCAAGAGCCTTTCCAGCTGCATCAGTGTATTACATTCAAATGACAACACCCATTTCAGAGGTGCGATGCCAAGAAAAAGTCTGAAAGCAGGTGGAGCTGAGGTTTCTGGAACTTTGAACGCAGCCCTCAAGTGAACATTTAAGCTTGATTTAGCATGTGTTAACTACATCCAAACTCCCTTATGAAGCCGGTCAGATTTCCTTTAATACCACAAGGAAGGCACACACTGTAAAGTTCCCCAGGTTCCCATTCTGACATTCAAAACTTGCAAACTGTGACTTAGGCAATACAGTTGATATACCAGGAAAAACAAAATATCTGTGACGATTTAAGGTATCATGATTAAAAACTGAGACCTCAGTTTTAGGCTGGACATCATCTGCTTGGCCAGATCATGCCGAGCAAAGACAAGGTGAAGGATTAAGCAAGATTCAGTCAAGTATCTGGGCAGAGCAGTGACTGATAGCAAGGATGGGGACGAATAAAAAACCAAACAAAATAAAAGATACATGACTACAGCATTAAAAGGGTTTCAGAAACCAGAAAGTCCAATAGTAACAAACTACGTTGCCCTAGAAAGTATTTAAAAAAAAAAAACTAATCACCCTCAAACAAAACAGTTAGCTTAGGTTAAACAAATTCACTCTGGGAATAGTCAAAGCAGCTCTACTCCCAGTGCCCCAAATCTTTAATAAATGCATTTCAAATCAGATCAGCCCTGTCAGAGTAGTTTAAAAGCTTGCCCGTGTCAAGAACTCACCTGCCAGCCTTTGTCAGCAGTCCTGTAATATGGATAATGCTTGGTAATGTGGGCATAGATCCCACTTAGTGTTAATTGCCTGTCCTGTGCTGAAGATATAGCCTGCACAATTAGCTGAGCATAAGAATAGGGTGGCTTGGACTCATCCTAAGGAAAAAACCAAACAAATTTAGTCACTAACACAGAATTCCTACACTAGAGCGTACCAACAACCCAACCCAAAAAAGCACATTGGGCTGTAGTCTTCACAGATGCTAAGAGGGGCAACTAAGAGCAGTGTTACCCTCTTGCCTTTCACTCCTGTTTTATACTGCCATCTCCCAATTTAGCACAAGCATTTGTGTTAAACAATCTCCTTCCCTTTCCCCACAAACACAAAAAAGCTTAACTTCAATCTGATCACACTGCCCACTGAATTTACCACAGGTGTTTTCACCAGCACAAGGAACAGGATCAGGACAAGCAATTGGCTGCAGAGAGTCAGAGGGTGTAGGGTATGTTCACTGCTTTCAGTGTTCATGAAACTAAAGCCTTCAAATCTGCCCAGCTGCATGAACTTTCTAACAAAGTATAGTTGTACGTATGCTATCAGCTCTCCTCCCAGCAACAAGCCCAATATGAAACTTCATCTGGTCCCTTCCCCTCTCCAGCAGGATTTGTTTCATTCTAGGAAACTTTGTTTGCCAGATCTCATATTCCCAGCTCTTCATATTACTCCATCAAGAACAGCCCTTGTCTCAAGGGAGAATCCAATCTACAAAAAAGCCATCTAGTATTGTGTTCCTCCACCCAATCCCAAATCAGGTGGTTTTGGATAGAGACCTTAACTTTGATCTGGAGATCAGCTGAAATTAAATTTTATCATTATAACTAAGTTATTTTTTAATCTAAATTCTACTTGCTACTCTCCTCATTTAACGCTTGCTTGACAGGCCTTTCTGTTTGTTTGAAAGTCAGACTACAGATTTCTCATGGCAAGGATCTGGTTTCTACCCGTTCCCCCTCTCTCTAAAAGGTTTTTGCAAAATATCATTAATTATAAGGAGAACACCAGACTCGGTGTTAATGCACCTCTTCTTTACAGTTTCTTGATTTATCTAACAAGCAAAAAAAATTCTCCTTGCTTAACCACTGATTTGAATATGTTTTGGGCTGCTGAGCAGATTCATCATCTACCACTAAGATGACGCTGGTTTGAAGGTATGGTCTCAAAACTCCGTAGGATACTGTATACAGTGTTCTTACAGCCAGAGCATTCTTAGACCCCTTTTAAATATATGCAGCACTGGCAATAAACTGCCAGGTCTTAATAAGTCTGCCCATGAGCACTGCTGGGTAAGTAATGTTTCTCCAAACCTTTGGGCTGTCCCCGCCAGATGTATCTGCCTGCTGTTCTGATGCTGCTTTTGCGGCATACTCTGCTGCCAGCTGCAGATCCGAGGTAATGTTGTGAACAAAACGGTATCCTGAGGATCCAGCACCACGTGGACTGGCCGGGCAAGAGTTGGGAACACTGCAGAGGCAAAAAGAAATAGTTACTTGTTACTTCATTTATTAACAAGACACGCAATTCTTACTCTTTAAGGTACAGTAAAGCTCCCAGGTCACTAGGAAGCAGATATGCACTGGACTTATTTTTGCCCCTGTGGCTTATCCAAAGCCCAGACAGACTGAGAAAAACAGATAAAACTGGAATTTCCACAACATCCTGACATCCCCCCCACGCCACTTTCTGCAATCACGAGACAGCAGAATCTCAAAGCATTAAACAGCTCCTCTGTGTTTAGAGAAGCACTTAAAACCAATGTAAGACTTAAAGCCATGTACGCTGTATCAGGGATAAATGCTTCACTAAAGAAGCAGCTTGCTATTATAACTTGTGAATGAACCGACACCACTCTCCTTATAGCACAGGTAATATCTAATCCTTCTCACAGATGCAGGCTAGGTTCCTTTACGGCATCTTAGTTAAAGCATCCAGCGCAGGCATCTGCCATGAAGGTCCCCGTCTAACGCGACACCTGAGCTTCGGAAGACCATACCCTGGCTAGTGCCGCACAGCTAGAGAAGGAACTTCCCTGAGTCACCAGCGCACCAACGCAGCTGACAAAAGGGACCTGCGATCCCTCCTGTACAACACAGAAGGTGGCTCGCCCAGCTTTGGCCAGCACCGCAAAGAGACACCGTCAAAGGCCAGGGCCACCACGAGATGGCATCGCAGGAACAGCTACTGAGAGCCAGGCTGAAGCTGATCAAAAGCTACAAACAAATAAAAGGTGGCAGTAATTTGCAGCACCACTCAGGCACACAGAAGTGAGTGCTACAAGACGAGAACTAATCAGAAAGGCTTGTCTAGGGATCACACATCCTTGATTTGCCGGGTTGGAATGATGGGAGGAGAGGGATGAGTCTGCCCCCGTCCCGTGCTGTCCAGCATCGAGGGGTGCAGCGCCAGAGCAGTGTGATGCACAGCCAAATCCCAGGATTACGTATGTCATCTACATAAGAGCAGAGAGAAGCAAACAGGAACGCAAAACGATACACAGAAGATTTACACAGCAGAAGCAGCAGCTCAAACTGCATGAAAAGATGCAAATGCAAGCCTACATCTGGGAGCCAGAATTCAGTAGAACCGGCGCAAACAATCCTCTTCCCAGCCGAACGCCCAATAGCAGTGCTAACCTGACACAAACCAGTGCAGTAGCTGACAGAGCGCTGCGCTAAACGTTGCACGAAAAAACACAGGACACAGTCCCTTCCTCAAAAAGGTGACTAACTAGCTTCCCCCCCATGCACGGACACATGTGGATGGAGAGGAAACGTTGAGACAGCCCGTGTCTGCTCAATGAGCAATACCTTCGGCGCACAAGCAATCTGTCAGCGTAAGGACTGACCGTTTCCTACCGCAGTCCAGCCTGTAAACTGAGAAGGGCTGCCTCTCCTTGGGGCGTCTCTGCAAATGGTTGCAGCGCTGAGCTCAGCACAAGCGAGACTGGTTTCCTCTACAAGTGACTTACGGGACGGGGGAGAGGGAAAAGGCAACAGAAATATCCAGCCACAACAAACCCTTGCACTAGGAAACGCAAGCTCACCCATGTAGTAGTCATGCACAGCGTTGCACAGCACCCGTTAACCCTTTCAGCACTCACCAACAGTCCTCTGCGTTAATGGGTGATGCTAGTTAGAAGTGCAGCAGGAGGTGAAGCTTCCAGGAGGTGCAAGGTATACAATGCTGAGCCCACGTGTATAAACCTCCCTTTGCTAGAGATAAAGGCGTTTCTTACCTGGTCTTTCAAAATGCAGAGACCTGTTTGTGCAGGCAAATGAATCAAAGTTCACTATTCCATGCTTTGTGCCCGCTTTGGAAGTGGATAATGCTAAACCACAGAAGACACTCTTCATGTCTTAGGATTCACATGGGGAGCTGGTGTGAATTTAATTATGCTGCTGTCATTTTTCAATAGCTTCTCCATATACACACTTAGAGTGTGCAGATAATTACAAATGAAAGTCATTTTCATACATGAAACAACGACAAACTAAACACACGACAACTCTTTTTATCTTCGTGTTTGGCACCTAAACAATAATTGTAACACATGGACAAGGAATGGAATAGGATGAAACCGAGCCTTCACATTTTGTTCCTTGTCTGCGGAAATACATGAACAGCAACCCACAGACAGCAGCCAAAACTCAGCTCAGAGATACAGGAGAGAGAAAAATTCTCCAGTAAATCCATGCTCTGCACAGAGGTGTATTTCTTTGCTTTTTATTTTTAAATAAATACAACTACTGTGGCTCCAAAGATTGTCCCATGCAATCCAGATACAAGAACTGACTTTTCTTCAAGATCAGCAGAACAAGTAGTCCAATTTTTGCTGTAAATTTTAGCTTCTGAGGCTGATAATGAGTTTTAAGTATTCTCTTGCCTTTAAAAAAAACCCCAACCAAACCAAAAACCAAAAAAACCCCCACAAAACAAAACCAAAAGGAAAAACCCTAACCCACGCAGGGTTGTGATTCTCTTAACTGCTGAGAAAGCCCCTCCAACCTCATGTGGAGAAAAGTCAGTCCCTCCCAGTAGATAGTCACTGAAGAACCTGACAGTCCACTCAGAAAGCTGCCGTGCCATGGTACATCCACAGCAGTAGTCGAAGATTTGGAAGAGGTACTACTCTTTTACCAGAATGGAGCACTCCTGCCCAGGCAGAGCTGCTTCCTTTCAGCCTGCATCAGCGATCAAATCAAGAGACACGGGTACAGAACAAACTACATAAACTTTTAGCTGCTCCATGCAAAGGGACTGGGTAACACATGCTGCTGAGTGTTCAAGCTCTCAGTCAATCATCAGAGCTCTTCAGAAGAAAGGAAGTAAGAGCTGACTACTGGAAAGAACTAGGAGGCACAATCTGTCCCACTCCACCCTCAACATGGGACAGGAGGAGTGAAGAAACAGTTTTACTAAAAATACCCCTCCGAGGGTTAAGTTAAAATTAAACATTAGTGCAGTCAAAAGAAAACAAGCAAACACAATGCAGTGACATCAGTTTCCTGTAGTTCCTGGAATTCTCCTCACCACCCAGAGCCAGGGGCTGGCCAGGGACGCTTGCATGCACTCACACCCCCTTTAAAAATATTACAGAACAAAAAGACTTTTCCCTACGAACACCTGTTTGTGCTACAAAACCAAAATCAAGTGTGCAGACAGTGAGTGTGATTTGTTGAATGCTAATATTGCATCAATACTGGGAGATAACTTGCTCCATTTCGATATGATAACCTTTCGCTGAGCAAAGCTACAGCTACGTTTGTTATTTCGCTCTCAGACATCCCAATTTACTGCTGCGAGCCGTGCCTACTCTCCATGCAGGCAAGCTTAGCTTACAAGCTATCCAAGCTAATTTGGGTTAAGCTTGTCCTTTACAGAAAAGGGCATTTTGGAGAGGAAGCAAGTGTTCTATACCACTGAAGGACACACAGAACACCTAAGCAAACCAGCTGCAGTTACCCACAGTCTTAATCCCGTGGCACCATGGTTAATGCTCCAAGCCTCAGAGATCTTTGATACCGACTTCAATATCCTGACATCCAGGATTCAGCATCTCAACTTGAAAACCAGACTGCAGGCAGCCACTGAGTCGCAGTTCCCCAAATACCACGCTGAGACTCAGCTTTAGAATCAGACTACAACCACGTGCTGCATCACATCGGTTCTCTGCAGCACAGTTTCCTCTTAAATTAACCCTTCTTGAGTTGGGAGGCCACAAAGATGAGGGCTGAACCGCCTGCAACACCCGTACCCATGCAATGGGCAGAGTGCCTGTTAAACACTGGGCTTAACTTGTGGCTATTGGGAATGCAACAGGCCTTTGCAGCATCACGATTCACTTTCAACTTCTGCCAACAAGAATCCAGCCTCTGACTTTCACAGCACTTTCTAGCAACAATTAAGTCTTCAAACGGCAGCTATTGGCAAATATGTACAACTTGCCGCATTTCTGCAGGCATGTCCCGAATCACTTGGCTTTCACTAAAGAATCAGAGTGTAAAAATACAGTGTAGCGCTGTGTGCATCCTGCGTGCACACCCAGGACGCCCTGTGTTGCTTGTCTCATCTGAAAAAAGGAGGGTACAGCAAAGCCGGAGGAGGTACTGACAGGAATAACTAGGATGGTCAGTTATGGAACAGAGTACAGGAAACAATTGAGGACAGAAGCTGAAGTGCAAGGTGACAGATCTTATAAGAACAAAGCCAAGGGGAGGTGTTCAGCTCCTGGCCTCTTCCAACAGCAGAGATGGTGAACACAAAGTGAAACTAAGCAGCATGTCCAAATCAAGAGAAAGTGCTTCTACAACTGTAGTTACACTGTGGAATGACATGCCGTAAGAGAGGGCTGATGCTAAAAGTTTATGTGAATGCAAAGGGCCATTATACAAGTCCTTGGGGACAGGAGGAAGACAGGGACTTTAGACAGGAAATCCCTGATCCAAGAAAATGGTAGAGGCAGACCAGACTTAAGTTAGCATTTGTGTTATAGTACCCCAAAGATACCCGTCTGAGGTAGAACACTGGGTGGAGGGATCTGTTGCCTGAGCACAGAGAGATTCTTATGCAAAAATCGCCAGTATCTCAATACCAGCCACGTTTTACAGACTGGGGGGGGGGGGGGGGGGGGGGAGTAAAAATGAAGCAACAGGTGATTAACTGATTTATTTATGGTCACATTACAAGTCTATGAACAAGCTGGGAACAGAAACACTCCCAAACTCCAGTGCTGATTTCCCCAGAAGGAGAGGCAGTATGAGAATGCAGGCAGTTGCCCTATTACTTAATTTCGTTCTTTTCTGCAAGTATATGGATAAAGCACCTACCCTCCCTATGGCAAAGAGGAAAGATTACCCGGGATCCCACATAAAATTGTTCACCTGACTTGGAATCTGCATTGCTAAAGAGGAAAAAACCCCCATCTCCAACTTTGTGGTTTAGGATATGGTATGCACATGGGCAGCGCCTTTGAAAAATGCCTAAATGCACATTTGGGAAGCAGGTACAAGAGGCAGAGCAGAGACAAGAGTTACAACCTTGGCAACACTGCCAGCATACAGCTTGCTGCCTGAATAGCCAACTTTAAAGCCCTTATTGAGTATAAAAGGGAGAATCCCTGTTTCCTAAAATCTTACCCAGTTTCCAAATGCAAATTGGAGGTGTGTTGCCCTGTTCACAGGGACGAGGGTTAGAGAAATACCGCAAATCTCAGACCACCCCTATATTTCGTTCCATGAGCCTGCAAAAACAGGGGCACCAAAAGAAACAGGGACGCTTTTCACATGCAATAAGCAAGAACCAGGTCAAAGTACAGCACTTTGGCTTGCGAAACGAGCATTTCCACCGTACACCAATCAGCAATAATGGGTGAGAATCCTCTGCTGCTCTCTCCTTCCCCGGCCTAGCCCCAAAAACATAACTCAAAGAAAGGCAAGTCCTCGCATGTTGGATGTTTCAGACAGGTTTCAGAAACAATCACAAGTGGTGAGACTGCAAAACCAAGCTGGAATTTGATGTGAAAGGAGAAATCCGAGAGCTACCCTGCCTGCTTAACGCTGAAAAAAACCTAAGCTGTTGAACAAGCCACAGTGAGAAAGTTAGCTATCTGCAAAAGTTGAAATTCTTATTACTTGTCTGTGCCCCAGTCGTTCCCTCTTTGAAAGGAAGTGAGCTCACTCCGACCGTGGATTCAGTGAGCATTTTACACAGATCAGGGGAAGAGGAAGCGTTTGTGTAGCTGGTGACATCTGCAACCTTTCCTCCAGCACATGGCTTGGCACATCTCCTTCAGCACATGGTCCATTATCTGAAATAAACATGCGTAGGAACTCCCAAGCCCGGCACAGATCTTACGTGATGTATATGCATCACACTGCTTGGCTTGTGGTTTGGAGACGAGGGTGATTAAAAATAATCACCAGGCTGGCCAATTGTGGGAGTTACCTGAGCTGTATATTCTGCCTGAATGTAGGAAGTAATGGATAAGAGACAATGCAAAAGAGTCTGCAAAAAACCTGCCTTGGAGCTCTTCACCTGCTTTCCAGTTAAATGGCTAACAGTGCTACAGGAAGGAGGAACACCTGAATGAAATGGAGCAGGCAATATTAATGCATCCTATTGCAGAGAGTGAATGCAGCCACTGAAGTCAGGGTTCATTCAGCTTCCCACTACATACCTGTCGAGGAAAGAGGCACGTTCAGGTTAAATCCCAAGTGTCCTGAAACAGCGTTGTACGGCTGTCCTGGAGGCCACTGAAAAGCACTCCTGTTTTCCAAGCCGAGTGAATCAAAGCACAGCCAGCATTTGCATGTCTGTGACATGGCCATACACACTCTTCAGTCATGCTTTAAGGAGTAACAGCTAAATACATAATTTATCTACTACACACCCTTGGAAAGCAGCTATTACACTATACACGCACAAAAATCAGACAATGAATTTAAATGACCTGTTAAAGGCCACAAAACAAGTTAGTGGCTAAGCCAAGATAACTGCAATTCCTGGAGTGCAGGCCTCTGAGTAATCCACTATCAGACCATGCAGCATGTTACTGAACTAATTTTGCCTAGTGAAAATGAGGAAAAAAGGAAATAAGGTTTAAAAAACTATAGCTTCTGAACCCATGGCAATTCAGCTCACATGTTCTGGTTTACTAATCAAGCTTATGAAACAAACAATGCAGGATACCAGCTGACCTTTCATTATTCATACCATTAATTTCATAGTAGACTAAGTATTGATCCTTCTAGCAACAGCTGAACATGGACGGGCACATTAAGTACTAACAATTCTTTAAAATACAAGTTAGTGTCTGCACACAAGTACCCACCAGTTTAGCTATCAGCACAGAACCTCACCAGACACTTTTCAAGTGGTGATTCTCACAGGGCTCTAAGGTCTCTTCCTTCTACATGCTAAAATTTATTTTTTTTACTGATGAAGACTGTATGTGAGCTAACTATTCTTGCCCTTTCAGTGAAAAAACAAAGTACAAGACAAAGTGTACGAGCCCGCAGTCATTCTGGCACAGAGATAAGCCAGAACTAGCAGCTGTAAAATACGACTAACGATACTGACCTCCACAGTACAGCATTTAGTATTTCTTTATTGCAGCTTTTCAAAAATATCTACCAGTGAGAACATAATTGTTCTTTAGAACAGGGAAGCATGATACAGAGAAATAATTTCATTTTTATAAATACTAACAAAACCCAACCCTGAGGGGCAGTGCTGGAGAGAACTGCTATTTGGAAACCTGAGTGAAGTTACTGCTGAAGGGTCATTAACACCAACTGGAAGATAATAAAAGGAAAAAGAAACACTAAACTCCAGATCAACAAGACTTTGAGACCAGGAATAGGCTCCTACATCACACCTTGTCTCTGTGGATCTGTTTATATTCCAGGCACAAGCCACTCTAAGAACTAGATTACAACAGATATATGGATCCACGTTCACGTAGATGTCATGGACTTAAGAGCAAAACCAGGCAGAGCAAAGTGTTTGATGCATACGTGAGGAACTTCGTGTCACCAGTAAGAGTGTCACCCAAAGAAGGTCCCCCAAGTGCAAGCTGCAGAACCTTAAAGCCACGTACTGAAAGACCATCCCTTATCCCCTGAAACTGTGAATCAGCTCTGTCTCCCAACAGGCACAGAAACTCCCAAAACTATACTACGCGTTTTTCACACAACTTTCCAGTGCCTTAAATCTACTGAGAAGACATTTGGTGCTGCTCGGCCTTTTCTTATGCTGTGTAAAATGGACAGACTGCTTCTACCTATTTCTTACAACCACAGTGGCCTTTTCCTTTTTGGAACATGCAAGTCTGACTTTTTTTTAAAGGAATTTTTAACTGAAAGCAGGAAGAAATAAGCCATGCCTGTGTGTAAGCCTCACAGCATGCTGCCAACCAGCATTTTCCCTTAAAGCTGTACAACAGCATTGAAAACACATCTACAAACAGCCCCTCCTGGAGATAAAACACCTACCTAAGACAACAGTGGACACATTTCTCCCTAAGAGTAAGCAGGAATCTTGCTTTGCAAAGCTGCTGAGGGTGGCAGGTTCAGTTGTTTAACTAAAGCTCACTCCCTTCTCTAGGCTGTGCACTTCGCAGAGGGAAAATAAATAGGCTGGAAAAACCTCAGAAGCTTGCAGGGGGGAACCTGCAGGGAAGCCAGTTGCAATGTAAACAGAGAGGCAGAGCAGGGCAGGGGTCAGGAGGGCAGGGCTGGATCTGGCGGTGCGAGCACAGGTACAGCCCCTGCCCCACACCGAGGCGGAGGCAGGGAAAGGGGGCCAGGAGCCACTTTCCAAAAAGGAAGTTTCACCCTGCTCAGGATTTCCAAACTGCAATAATTTTCCATGGGCCAATCAGGGAGGAGCTAGGCAAACGCACCAAATTAGGAAAGCAAATACTGGAAGGGGGAGAGGGAGGAGGAGGAGAGCCCAGCTCATGCAACCACCACCCAAAGCCAGCCATGGGAGAGGGGTGTGGGTCCCACACGGAGACCCACCAGCCCTCCCAAACCTGCCCCTGGGAAGGGGGAGAGGACACTGTGCCAGCCTCACCTACCACTGTGAAGCCAAAAAGACAGAGTTGCCCTGAAAGCCAGATGGCCAGAATGCCCCCGGAAGAGTAAGCCCTTTCTCAGGCAGAAACACCCAAATCGCTTCCCAAAGCTTGGCCCAGGGGGTCCCAGAGCTGCAAGACTGTGTGGAGGGAGAGGAGAAGGTTGAAGGGGCTGATCAAGGATGTTTACAAACGTGTCAGCCTCTCCTCTGTAAAGGAACTCGGAAACGAAAGGGGTTTGGCAAGTGAAACCTCAGATGTCTTTTGAGGTTTTCTGAAGACTTGGCTGGATTAGCTTCTGCTCGAGACAAACGGATGCAATCATTAATCATCCTTAGTAAACACTCCGTTAGGGGCCGAGCACAATTCAACACTACTATTTCCACTTTCTCCTTATGCAAAAGAAACGTTCTCGGGGAGTCAAATATCAGTTGCAGGCATATGCCAGAGTCAAGAGATACAGCCTCTGTTAGTAACAGAAACCACACTGTGCTGCTTTGCGCAAGATGACTGAATGGAAACTAGCTACCATATGTTGGCAAAGAAACCACCCCCCTCCCCTCCCAGCAACAAGCTTCATCTAAAAAGAGAAGGTTAAATATAAACTAAAAGCAGTGCCTGAACAGAGGACTAAAACCACAGCTACCTCCAGCCCCCTCTTTCTAGAATATCTGCACCGCACATCTGCGCAGCTCTGCAAGACCAGGGGAAAAACCCAAACAAGCAAGCGCCTCCAGATCTACGCAAAACAAAACTGGCTTCACTGTGACCCTGAAGTCCTCCTCAGCCACATAAATGTGAATACTACTCACTGAATGAGTGCTGTCAGAAGATGTTTGCATATTATACTTTTTTACAAACATACAGACAAGAAAACAAACCAAAGGCTATGACTATTACCAGGTACACTCTTGCTATTCTGAGGCCCCCATATTTTTAAAAACTCTAATACATCATACTATATCATGAGTCTACTTTACTTTATAAAATTTATTGTACTTCAAGTAACACCTTTAATGTCAAAAGGGACTACACTGAACTCCGTAACACCACCTCCTTGCTGAGAAAGAAAGTATTCCAGACAGTAGCTTGATGTTCAGGTTATTTCCACTGCACATACACAAACCAGCTAACTTACAAACAGGATACTCGCACAGATGTACATTCAGATTGCCCCTGCTCCGCAGCACATGGTCAGCATCCTAGCCCTATTTCCTTCTGTTCCCAGGAAACCACGTGCCAATGGCCACCCTTGTCCCTAACTTCAGATAACACCGGCACCACCCAGCAACAACAGAATATTATTGAGATAAAAATAAACCAGGCAGCTCCTAACATAGAACATTTGCCTGCTTTCGTTTCTCCATACATACGAGTAGCTCTTGACAGATATTCCCAACTCCACTGCCAAAGATAGACTAGTAACTCTATAGTGTGAAACACTCAAGCTCCACCCTCAATCCTTTGAGTTCTTCAACAAAACCCTTGTGCCCTACTTCTAGCCACCGTAACAGTTTTTAGCAGTCTTCCATCATTTTGAACATCAGATATTTATCTACTTATTTCTAATGGAGCATTTAATATCTACCTGATGGCCAAGTATACCAAACAGAACAGGGCTGACAGACGTGTTGGCGAGCACAGGAGCTTTCAGAGCACGCTTTGGATAGCGACCATCTTACCTGATAGTGCCTGTAGGGGATGGGAGGGGACTGACCACGCTCCGGAGATCCGGCTCCGGTATGTGGATCTTCAGAGGCGATATTTGACGGTAAAGTGGCCGAAGGGGAGGCGATGAGGCTTCCTCTTTTGCTTCCTCTTTATGGTATAAAGATGTGAACTGGATCTTTATAACCGTGCTAGGGAACCGGAAAGTACATCTGTAAGGGAAAGAAAGGGAAAATCAGTTTCTCACACGAAACTAACCATATTTAAGTGTTTTTGTATGCAGTTGCTGACTCATTAATTCATTCATAGCATAGGAGTCCACCATTCTCCTCAGCATCTTTCCGCTGGGCAGAATTACTGATCATTCATAAATCCCTGTAAATGTATCCTAGTGTATCATGTATGACCTAGTGATTAGATGCAAGCTGAAGGTTTAGGCAAGTTAAGTGATTTCCCCAAGGCCACGTATTCAATCAATGACTAACCAAGATGCAGAACTGTAATGACAAACTCGGGTTTCTGCTATATCAAGCACTAGATTTATCTTTTATTAGGTCCCTGCACATTACTCAGGAAGACACAAGTTACTAGAAAGTATCAAAGCACCAGCAACATGGAGCAATAGAGCCATAAAGTCCAGACAGAGCAACAAACAGCCTCCAGGTAAGACCAGTCAGCACTATTTAAAGACTGGCCTCTACATATTGTATAACTAATACCCATTTATATCTCTGCACATGATGCTAAAGGATCATCTAGCGGGTTTCAGATTAAAATACATGCATTAAGAAGTGCCTCACTTTAGACAGCACGGGTTATAGCTAGGAGGGTCAGAACAAGGCCCCTGCAAGCCTGTAGGGCCTCAATTCTTCTCCAAACATTTCTTTCCGTTTGTTATTTAGGGGAAAAAAAAATAATCACACATCTAGAAGTGTAGCCTTCAGGAGATGCTGGGAAATTCAAAAGGAAATAAGCACTGTCATTTTCCATATTTGCACAGAAAGCTTTCTAATTTATGGTGTCTACAATAGGCACAGGGCTGTAAGAGCGAGTGTTCTGCAATCCTTCTTATTGTGCTTTAATTAGACAATAATGTGCAATCAATACAAGCTTTCCAGGGATCGTTTCACTGATAGTAAGGTTAAAAGCAGCAGGAAATAAAAACCAGGTTTCACCGTGGGAAAGGCCAGCAGAGCACAGTAATTGCTGGCTTCCAGCATCTTGCCTATAGAAGGAAATGAAGGGACTTGGGCAGTGTTGTTCCAACACCGTAAGCGCTGGTGCAGGCTTTACGTAATTCGTTTAACCAGTACCAGGTAACAGAACAAGGTGGCAGGCAAGTAAATCCATATTGGTGACCACCTAATCTTAATGCTGCTGTGGACAGAAATGCAGAAACATTCTATCACAGCTCTGGAAACATGCTCTCTTGCTCCTGGTCCTCTCACACAAGCAAGTTCTGCTGTAAGGTAAACATTCAGAAACCTGCCACGAAGAGTGCAAAATCATCACACAGGCACAGGAAGCTCATCCCCATCTCTCACCTCTCTCCGAAATGAGCTGGCTCAGCATTCAGCAGCTTGAACTCACAACAGGTCTGCGAGGTACAGGAGTTTGCATTGCATTTAATTCACTTCAGAGGTCCTGCCCCCTGCATCATTAATGCACTCAATAAGAACATCATTGCTGGCAATGCAGCCTAACCGTGTTTATCTAACCCTTCGAAACAGGGCTCCCTAAAGCCTCAACACAAACCCACAATTCAAACCAGCAGTGTCCGTGCCTTGCAAAGTCTGCCAGCAGCAGGCACACAGCTTAGAGGGATGAACCTGAAACCAAGCTGTTGAACCACTGCTCTGCATTTTAAGGTTTTGTACTGCTACAATGATTTGGTTATAGAAAAAAAGCCGAGAATATGTAAGTTTGCAATGAGCATCACATGGACAAATCTCTATACCAGTATGAGCAAAGCTACATCATTTCTCAAGCCCTTACGGGGGGAGAGCTGAGCTTTCTTTCACAGAACGATGGAATTCTGTGCTGTAATGTCAGGTGCTTAGCATTTCTCAACAACCCAGTCAAGGGCAAATCAGTCCTTGTTTAACAGTGTTCAGTGCAATCCCAACCTGGTGCTGATCTCAACAGATCTGACTGCACGGAGCGGTAAGGCAGTTTTGCAGCACTGTTGAGGCCAGAAGATCCCCACTGCAGCTTCACACCAGTAAGGAGCTCTATCCCACTGACACACCTCCCTTTTCAGATGGACCTGGTAATGCAAGGTCCACATCTCCTACACGTTACTGCTTCCAGGTGACGGTGCAACTATCTCCTCAACTCTACTATGCTTACTAATGCTCTAACATTAGTTTTAGGTAAGTTGATACCTACACCCAAAACACTGAGGCAGTTCCATCCGTCTGCAAGTACGGGCAATATTAACAAACCCTGTTACTTTTCCAAAATCATGAGTCAACTTGAAACATGAAGTCTAAACTAACCTAGTAAACGTGAGCTGAACAGGCCTGTCCAACACTGCTTTTCCTGCAGAGCCTCCCCAAAGCTATCCGACTCAGCCACGTGACTTACCCACAATCTCAGAGTGGAACGAAGGAAGAGCATCAGAGAGGCTGGGCTGACTACACAAGCAAACAACTTGTTGGCTGCTGTGATTTCGTTTTTAGAAAGACAGGCTTCCTAATCCACTGAAGCAGAACCCAGGACATAGAAATGGACACGTACATGCTAGCTAGTATAACGTGTGAAAGCTGGTTGTAAGAAACCGGTCCTAGAAAAATCAGAGTGGATACAGGCAAGGGTGCTCACAGCTTTAGAAGGCTTTTGTAGCCAGGACTGTGCTGGCTTCCTGCACTGACACTGCCTGCAAAGCCAAGGTGAGGGTAAGTTAAGTGAAGAGTCTGTGATTTTAACTGCTGTGAAAACCTGGGACCCAGGAAATGGAAATGAAACACAAAATATGCTGTAATTTCCTGACGATCTCCTCCCCTACCCCAGGGGCACGAAGGTACCTGGGATTAATGTGATTGTTCCAGTCTCTACCACAAGCACCACAGTAATGCAAACAGTGACAACAGCACAGCCCAAGACACTGCTTCAAATCAGCACACACACTAATGCCGGGGAACCGTGTCAATGAGAAATCAGAAAAGCATAATTTCTGAAGCATCGTCACAGGAAGCTCACTTTTCATTACAGTGAACCTGATTGAATTTTTAATGACTTTTTTGAATTGCTCCCTTAATTAACCTCTTTCTGACCAAAAGAAGGTGAACTCCAGTTATATCAGGTAGTCCGAGGCACATTAGTGCAGGATGTAAGCCGATGAGAATTATACTTCTACAGAAGATAAGCAGGACAAGACAGACAGCCCAAGCTAAACGGAGCATGCAATCCTTAAGACTGCTGTATATATTTCAAGTTATATAAACTGAGTTATACTGTTTGATCCACACGGTGTGATTCCTATCAGAGATGCACAGCAATTACTACTGCTGCTTAACATTTCCATCATGAGAAAAAGATCACTATGAAAGCACAGAGGAGACTCAACATAAAAGGCATAGTGAAGTTCACTGGTAATTCTAAGGGTGCCCAAGAGGCAACTCTTAAGCACCAGTGAAGTTCGCTGCCGATTAGAGAGGGGTAAATGAATGATCTGCAAAGTCTCTTGATCTTGGTACAGGCAGGAAGCAACCTGCTTCAATTCCAGAACTGCTGAGTTTTACTTGATAACCTGCTACAGACAGGTACATCCTCCAATCCCTGGCCATAGAAACCATATATACTGTACTCATACACAGTTATAGTACGTCACAATCATCTTGATTCCTTGCGGGAAAGGATTCCTATTTCTCTAGGATGCCTTGCAAGGCAGGCAGAATAGACAGCTTCTTCTAGTTTGTGTTGAAACTGAACACACAAACACACAGCCCAACCTCTAGAAACAATTCTTGCCCTATGAGATTTTGGGCAGGAGAAAGGCAAAGAAAAGGTATTGCTGGCTCCCTGCTTGAGTGCAGAGTCATTCGCTGAATGCACGCTCTATATACAGTGGAGCCCACGGGGAGGAGGAGTCCACATGCCACACATGGTTACTCCGATATAAAAGATGCTGCTAGAATGTTTTTGTTTGATTTAAATAAGACAGATGTTCCAAAAGTTTCCCATACGAGCTCTTCACGCTGACAACACCGCACCCGTACTACTGGCACCTGTCATGTGGCGAACCAGTGACAATGACCGCTAGCATCTCATCTACGTAAGGTCTGAAAATAAAGTGCTAGGAAACACTGGGCTTCACATAAACAGTCACCCCTAAAGCAGACTTCAGGAAAAATGGTTAAGGGAAAAAAAACCCAACCCAACGAAACAGCTCCATAACCTGCCTGGCTATAAAAAGTAGACACATTCTCCTCCTTAAAGCACCTTTTACTCGGATGCAAAGGAAACAGGAGCATTTACCAAAACATAGGACCAGGTTCAACAGAAGCTGCTTTAGTCCCCGACTCCTTTGTTAGAGCACCTTGAGTGCTTTTCAACACCAAATGACTTCTGCTAAGATGTGCTGCATAAGAGCAAGAAAAGGATTTTTAAACAGATTTTAAAAGGAGACAGGAAACTCTGCTGGACTTTTTACATTTACACTGTGGAAAAGTAGAGTGACAAAATGGAAAGACAGACGATGGAAAAGTCAAGGTGAAACACATTAAAAAAATATATACAAAAATGTATATATAAACCCTGGAATATTTATGTCTTTATATTATGTAATATAAATGTAACATATATCATAAGTTACGTTATATATAAACATCATTCCAGTTTATTACGCAAAAGGGAATAACCTGAAAAGTAAGTTGGAAGACTTACACGTGTTGTCATCAGCAAGTCAGTACCATCTTTGCCTCCTTTATTTTGCCATAATTTAAGGAATCCTGTTATTCCTGAATGTTGCAGGCATAAATGCACCAGTAGCATCCGTGTTACAAACCATGCTGATACACAGGTCGAGTAAGGAACATTTTATGAAATGCTTTGTTAAAAATAACATCTCTCAATTTGAATCAGAATGGTAACACAGGCCTGGGGTTTCATTCAGAAAACTTAGTTATGCATGATTGTCTGTCTCCCTTTGCTGCAAACTGCCACTTTCTTTTTAAACTTGCAGATACTGTTACCACACCACTGACTGGGTATCTAAATCTTCCCTCTGCCACATGGTGCGAGGGGACAGTAGCTCAACTCTAAAGGATGAGACAGTAGCTTTACAATCAGCCAATTCCTTGAATTCAGCAAACACGGACAGCCAGAGCTCTAATTACAAGCAGCACATGTTGTGATGAAACAGAATTATGCTGTTACTAGCTAAAGTCTGATCAAGGATGCCCACTAAAACCCTCACAAAAGGGAAAAAATCCCAAACAAGCTTTGCACAACAGCTGTTACCCTGTCCCCGTCTCCGAAACCAATTTCTTTTTTGTGTCAATCACGTATAATTGACTCGGAAGAATACAGTATTATTCCCATGCACCAAGCTCTAAAAACGTGTTGGGTTTCTCAGCTCAAGTGAGAATTTGCCATCAGTCATCTCTGTCAGGCAATCATCATTACCAGTTATTTCAAGGCGCTTGATGTGATTTTACCAGAGGGCAAGGTGGATACTTCTCACCCTTCCACTTAACGTGCAGGATAAATACCAAAGTGTCAGGCCACGAAGAACGTTCAGGTGCCGTATGTGGTAGCCGTTACAGAGAAGTGCCCAAATTAACTCCTGTAATGAATTTTCTTCATCTTCTGTAATCAGCTAAGGGAAGAACCACATGCCTGCATCTATGAAAATCAAGTTCCCATTAAGTCATAAATCCACTCCCTATTCCCATATTTTTATGTCATCCAAGGCACCTCCTTTCAGACTGCTTCAAAGGCTCACTGGGAAAGTTTAGGCACCAGCACACCCAATATTAAACTAAATTTGGTTAGAAAAAGATAAGAGCTTGCTTCACTTACCTAAACACCTATCTAAGCCCTGAAGGTTTGCCCACAGAGAAGCAAAGTCAGACAAGAACAACCACCTCAGGTTCACACTTCTTCAAAAACAAGGCTCTGATAACCGCTGTGACCACAGCAAAGCAGCTGATCCAGGAACATTTACTGACCAAGACGTGTTGCTTTGTGACGCTGCACCCTGCCCAGGGAGAGCAATGCTCTTCGGAACTCCAGCTTTCCTGCAGCAAGCCTCACTGCCTTAGCTGGCCCAAAACAAAACAATTGCAAAATATTTGGAAGAATTTCCCCCCCCCTTTCAGTAACTAAAATAACCAAATCAATTTTCTGCAGCGTTGCAAAAACAAACAAGGCCTTTACGCCCCGATGGGAATAGTTGTCATAAGTACTGTGCTGGAAATGATTGTTTTCCTGGAACTACTGCTGTCTGAAGCAGCAAGGTGGGCAAAAACATGAGTAACAAAACCACCTTTCAATCACAAGTGAATCAAACCGAGTATTAGTTTGAATGAATGTCGTAAAACCATACAACAAGCTCTGAGAGCTGTCTGAGCTGTCATGGTAGATTAGGTAGTATTCACCCCTCCTTTATAATGAAATAATAACAATAAAAATCATCCAACGTTTCCTGTTCCACTCCCTATCCTACAATTTTTTCTTCCCTAAATAACACTTTGTAAGCAATACCAATAAGAAACCATTTCTATCATCCACTTGCCTAGTGCTCTATCTGCACTTCAAATGAAAAAGTTAATTGCACGGAGACCAAGAAAAGAGTTCTAGAGGAGCAAAGACAAATACATTTTATTCTCTTAAGTCTAAATACACATTACAAAACAAGCATGTAGCCATCACCATGGCAATTTAAGAGTCATTACAATTCTTTTCTTTACACATCTCTTTAGGCCAGGGGACACAGGCAGCATGACTGCCAGGGATTTCAGAGTGCTTGGTTCATTTTGGAGGTTGCTGCTGCCTTAAAGTGAAGAGTTTTCAGCATTTGCTACTTCCCTTTCAATTGCTCTACCCATCTGACCAGTTTTAAGACAGAAATCCTACTGAAGGCCTACCCATAAAGTCCTGTATCAAAAACACGCTGGAGAGATATCGGTGATGTGATGGTCAGTAAAATCGTTTGTTGTATTCAAGAAGAGGCAAGCAAAGGGTCTGCAATTAAATGGTGAAGCCCCGCATGCACATTTGTTCCTCCCGGAATGAATCAGCTCAATCTGAAGACAGGCATGTTGCTAGCCAGCAGCAGGACAAGGAAGTAAACTGCAGAGCTCTCTGCAAAAAAGCCTCTGGTGTTATTCACTATTGTTTAATTAGAGGAAAAGCTATTAAGGTCACCATTAGTGTTTTGAATGTAAGTGAAGGAAAACTAGATTTAGAAAGTACTCAGATTATCTGCAGATAAAGGGGTATAGTGATCCCTGTCACTGCTGAGGAGACAGAGCAACCCACTGACATGTCTGGTTATAACGGTTCTGTAAGTCACAACAGATGTTTCGATCGGGACTGGTTTCTAACCTCACGGTTACCCTGAGCTCACAAATCACTTGCCTTGCGTGCTTTGTAACACACTTTAATATATACTGTCATGCTTAACACTGCAGATACAAAGAAGTACATGTATCAGCTGAGACGGAATTAAAATTGTCTGTGTGCATATGAGTGAGCTCAGGTTTGAAACACTTAGTTGAATTCAAGAGAATGGTCTGACTCCTACATTGCATGAATTTTAATTTTCTTCTGTTGGAAACTTCTTCCAAAAAACGTACCAGCAACTATTTCCATTGCCCTGTCACGCCAGATACACAAGTAGCTCAACTGCAGCGTATGGGGGTCCCTGGCATTAACTGTATCTTGGGTACCAGTCCTGTACTGGGGTTAATATAAACCTGTTTCAGTAAAGGCACACTCACACTCAAGTAACCCAGAATTCCTTACACCCAGTGCAATGGAATGAGTATTGACTAGCCTGTATCTCCAGACTACTGAAAGGATTTTCTGTCCTTCCCCTGAAATGCATCCAAGTTAACGGGAAATCCTTGTCTTTCTGTGGTCACGCTGGGATAAGGAGCTGCACAACATGGTAATGTGGCCTGCATGGATGGCCCACTGCTTTCCTCTACCTTAAAAATCGTCTCCCCGAAGACATACCAGTTATGCCACTCAATGTCATGCCGGTTTATTTTAACACACTCTCAATCTGCTTCTCTGCTGTAAAAGGCATTTCCTTTACCTCCAACACCATTGCTTCCCCTCAGACATTTCCTCCCGGTGTCACTCTCGTGCCAATAGCACCATCCAAACAACTGCACAGCAAGTCAAAGCAGGTAGCTGAAATAATAATTCATTTCTGTTTTGTTGGAGTAAGTCGTCAGGCAGATCAGATCCCTTATCTTGCTCTTCACATGGAACACAAGCACCAACACCGAGGGGACAAGTATCAAGGGAAGGAAGGAAGGAAGGAAGGAAGGAAAGGAGGAGGTACCAGCAGAAATGTTGCAGATTAATGAAAGATTATTAAAAAAAAAAACCAACAAAGCAACATAGAGCATGTAACCACAGACTCAGATTTAAGCATCACATGATCCAAACACTGCCTTCTTTCAGAAAACGCAATGTGATTCATTCATCTGGAGAAACGCTCTGGTCTTTATCAGGTAAATCACATCAGTCACCATGCTGATGCTCTAAGTTCATTTCAGACATTTTCAAAACTTCCTGAAACACAGAAGTTGTAATTTTCACTCAGTTCAATTATTTCAAATCCAAAGTCACTCAGCTGTATGCAAGAGTACCAAACAGAGACGGAAAACCGGAAAACGTTCTCTGCATTCCAACAAGCGCTTCCTGCCATCCGTACCCATGGCAATCCTCCCATAGCAACCAGCAGGTCACGTCTGTAGGAGCAGGAGGGGGTTTGTGGGCGTCCCTGATGGGGTACGCAGGCTTGGCATGCTGCAAGTAAGTGCTTTTTAGTACCTTCGTGCTTCCAGAGTTTATTCACTGATCGTCCTTGAGAAAAGCTAGTGCAGTGAGAAGGCTGAACAAGAACAATGCTTCAGAAAAAATTAAAATTGCCATTTCTCTGTCACAGACAAGACCTTTTTCTTATCCTCCTTGCCACTGCCTAGCTGGAATCCTACACAAGGAAAAGGACTTCTATCCCTTAATGAGAAGGCAGCACAGGTTACACTGGGATTTGCCTAACACTGCATATTACTGTGTTTAAAACAAGGTTTCCAACACAGCCAGACAAGATTTCAGATGGGCAAAGAGCGTGTGCAGGCAAGTGTATCTATTTAAAACAAATACTACCAGCAGCATCAGGCAAAACCGCAACTTATGAATAGCTATGTCTCTTAAAAGCACCAAGTAAATTAGCTGTAATGAATGTTTCTATTGAGCCCAGTTGCACAGGGCTTCCCTTTATGCCATTTCATCAAGGTCGAAGAACACTCTGAGGAACACTTCCACACACCAACAGATTTTCAAATAGGTATTTTTACAAATGACTTTGAAGACAGTAATGTTCACAGGGAAGTCTGGGCAAACTTTGGGATTCCTGTCCCTGCCAGCACCATGCACAGGGATACACAAAAGTTGGTTCTGTTTCTCCCATCCCTCCAGTCTCTGCAGGCATCCCAGCTCACTGTGCCGATGAACAGCAAGGTCTCAGCCACTGCCCATCCCGGGAAACGGCAGTCAGTGAAACTGAGCCAAGCAGGTGGCGGAGGGGCAGAGTATAAACAGCCCCTAGGCTGATCAGGAAGGCTAAAAAGGGAAAGAGATACCTGAAGCCCAGCCCAAAGAACATCCACATGCTGGTTTGGTTCATAGGTATCTTTGAAAGTGTACAGGAGAAGACGAGCACTTTCTTGTTTTTGAGGTTCCAACAACGGGATGTTAAAAGCAAAACCTTCAGGAGAGTTTGCGCTATGATACCATGCTGTGAAACTTCAACAGTCATTTTATTCTACACATCTTCCCTACAATTTCTTACCTAGCAAACCTTTTAATTGCTGTCACAGAACAAACTGATAAATCGAGCAACACCACTGACAGAAACAGCTCATTTTTCATTCAAGTGAGAACATTCAAGGCTGTTTCACACTGGAGGGTTAGTAGTGAAGAATCCAGAGCTGCATTTTTATTTTTCCATCCCTTACATCACTTTAATAATACTCTGGTTTTACTCTTTGAGAATTATTTGAGACATCAAGCACAGCTTCGCTTCCAGACTGTCCCCTTTGAGGAGTAAAGCATGGTGCAGGAAAGGAAAAAACCAACCCCACGTAAGATAGCGTAGTTTTCATTTTTTCAGTGTCATGAAGTACCACAAGGTCGGGGAATAAATTCAGAGTAGCAAAATAGCATCTCATAGAAGAACAGGAAAGAGTATCACCAAAACTGCTGGGAATGGTGTTTCAACTAGCTAATGGAGAACTGGCAGGAGTGGTAGGAGGTTCTCTCTGAAGTCACCACTCTGCCTGAGAAATTCACATTATGGACAGGTCTTTTCCAGATTCTACTGTCCCCAGCTTTGCAGGATGGGTCTTAGAGTAATCCTGCTCTGTCTGTAGCAAAAAAAAACCCAACCGTACCAGAAGCTGCTCCAATCTCCTCCAGAAACTATCAGAGTGCAAAGGGCCAGGAATGTGCAGTTTCAAAAGCAACCTTCCTGAAACTTTTCCAGCAGAAAGCACTGTAAGGCAGCTAGTGGTGTCTCTTCAGTCACTTTAATGCCTGCAAAAAAAGCTGAAGGATATTCTTGAAATACCATCACTAATCACCACTTATTTACAGGCAGTGGAACACTGCTCCATCCACACCTGACTAGGGATTAATTCACTCATCTATTTTAAACACAGAAAACTCCAACTATAAACACTTGTGTTAAAATTAATCCAGAAAAATCCTGACAATGATTTCCAGATGGATTATGAATATCTAAGATGATCTCAGAAACCAAGCCTTGGTATAATCAAATGAATATCGTTAACAGGTTTTTATAACAAATATCATTAAGGCAAAGTTTTGGTACTTCCACGGGGGACTCAAAGATCACGTTTTAAATACAGATGCCAAGAAATCATGGCAGTTACTTGGTGCCCATCCACCAGGCACAGAGAAACAAAGAGGTGGTGCTATAATCGTACCTCAGCTTCACATTTCAAAACATTGGAGTCAGCTTCAAAATATGCCATTCAGTCAAAACCAGGAGCGCTGGGCACAGGGCTTGCTATCAGAAGACAAATTCCTCTTCCCCTCCTGAGCACTCTTACTCCTTTAAAAACAAGCAAGCTGCAGCTCAGCAGCACGTAGGGCAGACTACAAGGAGCAGAGCCAGCCTGAAGCGTCGCAAGATCTGCCAACATCCGAAATGTTAAGAGCTTAGATCTTACCTACACCCACAAAAATCGGATGCAATTTTACATCAATATACATTCATCTGCAGCGTGATCTACTCCAGGTGATCCTGCTCTGGCAGGGGGGTTGGACTAGATGATGTCTAGAGGTCCCTTCCAACCCCTACCACTCTGAGTCTGTGTGAATCAAAAGTGAACAGTTTCATCTACCTTTTAATCAGTATTGGCTGTGGTTTTTCTTTGTTTTATTTTTTGCATTTTTAAAGTCTCCCAAAGATGAATTCTGGCCCTGCTTCTACCACACCATTACAGACGCTGCTCTGTTCCCTTGCGTAGTCTTCTCTATAAACAACTTCATGTGTCTGAGCAAACTGTTAAGACACAGTGAACTTTTTTGTGTGTGTCATATGGTAAGCCACATCTTAACCCAACACCACTCTGCCAGTCAATTAAAGCCTGTCATTCATCACGCCTCTCAGTGTAACAACAGTGGAGAACAACTTTGCAGTTGCATTCCCAGGGATAGCTACCTGCTGAGAACATTTAGCTGTCTTTAAATTCTAAAATTAACCATAAAGCTGCTGTTTATTTTGAAGCTTGGGAATATGGAGGTATTTTAAGTGTCAGAATGAGTGGCCTGACATTAAAAACTTGATATAAAAGTTTGCAAGCACAGAAGTGGGTTGGCACAAAGAGCAGATGATGCTTTTATTTAAATGAGGTTGGCTGCCAGCTCCAGAAAGTTTCGCTATCAGCGCTGCAGATGCCCGATATCATCTGTAACACACAACAAGCCTATTATGTTATTTTGTTATGTGTTTGGTTGAATACATAAAAATAATGATAGTTAAAAGACTATATAACACACAACAGCCTGCGTACCACTGCTGCTCTAATCAGGTATTCTAGCCCATAGAGGTCTAGATCCTATCTTCACCATTTCTTTGCCAGCCAATAAATATTTGTTCTTCAGAGAAAATGTAAGTTACGTGCGACATCTGGGGTGTGTATATGTCACTTGAAGTCTTGTAAGTGCAAAAATCCCTTTCCATATTAGGCTAATCAATCTTATTTTTTTAGTATAATGTCGGTATTACATTTCTTCTTCTAAAGCCTGAAAATAATCAATATCTGATTTTAAAATAAAAAAAATCCAACATGCTACATGTAGACTCCTTCAAAAGCTAAATACCTATTTAATACCTCTGGTTTCTATGTAGCAAAGAGGGGACAGGAAACAAGCTGGTTTAGCTTCAGAAAATATTCTTGTCAATGAACTTATTCTGTTTCTAACAGATATTTCTGCATTCTCATTTGAATTTATTTTCCTAAGTAGTGCTCACCTTCCAGTCTTCCATTGTGAACCTCCTTGCCTTCCATACAGCACCACTGACTCTGAAGGGATACACACCTTTTGGAAAAGAATCCCTGCTTAACCCTCCTGTAGGTCACAACCCTACTAACATGTTTCAAAGCCTGACCTCTCTCCTCAGAGGTGTTCATGCCTCTCCCACAGAGAGAAAACCAGTGCTCCCCTGCTCAAGAACCATGGGATGTTTTCAGAAGCCCAAGGCAAAGGGAGTGCATCACCTGCATACAGCTCCCTTGCTTGAGCTTTTAATGTAGCATACAAAGGAAAAGAAGTCTGTTGGCAGGTATCGGTTGCTTGCCACCCTGCTTTTGAACATCACCCTGACACCACAGCCGTTGCACTGACACGTGCACAACTTCAATAACATCACTATCAGCTGGAAGTAGACACAGATGACCAGCCAGCCACTCCCTCCTCCCAGCCTCCTTTATGTCAATAACTCTTGACCTGGCTGTTTGAGCAATGTTTAATCATAAACAGTTTTGAACATTCTCCAGAATATAAACAACGGTGAGTAGGAGAAAAACTGAGAGTCCAATACCAAGAATCATTCGCCAGTTGCTGCTGAACCACCTAACAGAGCACAAACAAGGAACTGTTGAACAGAACACAAGCACCTGGTGTTCATTTAAAACAATCACCATGCAACAACATTAAAGTATACAGAACTGTGTGTGACCTCAGAAGGATTTCAAGGACTAAACACATTAACATTCTTGGTTCTCTTAAAAACAAACAAAAAAAGAAAAATTAAATTGCTGAGAACACCCACTTAGATGCATGGAAATAAACTGCACCCTCACTGATCTCATCCCACTGCCGTTTACAACGCAGCCTTCTTGATTCCCTTCTGTGTGGCTAATAAAGCTAAAATTAACTCCTCTCCTCCTGCTTACTGCACATGCCAGCACCACAAAAATCAACACCAGGGCAGGATCAACGGGCTCTCTCCCCAAGCGCAGCCCACCTTGCTTACGTGTATATTTAGGACCTACAGGACCTCTCGTGGGGTTTAACCACATTCATCGTGGGGCTGGACAGCTGGTTAGACTGGGCAACCGGGTAAGTTGCTCTTGGGTCAAATAATTTCTGAACACCTTCTAGTTGTTATTGGCCTAATGGACCTCTGTAAAATGGGTTGCATGAAAGTGGGGATTTCAAAGCTGTTAGGCCAGTTTCCATCTTAGGAGAATCAACACCACACTTGTCACTGCTTTGACAGAGAGCGAAGATGTGTCTTAGCCTTTCCACAAAGCCCTGGGGACCAATTCACCAGCACGGCACTTCGTTAAGCTTGGGGCATATTCAGAGGACACAAATTCATTTTATGTGGTCAACACTGATAACATTAGCAAAAAAACCCCCAAATATATCCTAATGTTCAGTTTTAAAGCAGCTCCATTTTAGATCCCAACGTGACGTTTCAAAAGAAAAAAGTCAAGTCAAAACAAAATCTCAACCCTAGCAGATAATGCCCATTAAACAAAGATGAAGTTGGCACAACTATGGAGTGGAACAGAAGCCTAAAAGAAAAAAAAAATAGCGCTCTGGAGAGAAATATTCAAGTGTGTGCCTGACAGCAACCAAGGTTTTATGCCACTAAAAAATACAATACACACCACAATGGCAAATAGGGTCATTCCATCCACCCTCACATTAACTTACTGTCCCACAAAGTTAAGTGCACAATGAAAGGCAACTTGTACAAAACAAATTAGGATACTTATTTCTACATTCTGCTGTCACCACCCTCGTGCTACACCTACCCATCATGAGGTGCTGGTAAACTCTCCACTGTAAGACTGAAATGGCAGACACTGTCTTGGATCAGGAGCAGGTTCTGCTCAGCCCTTACCAAGGGCTCAGAGGTACAAGGCATCTTGCCTTCCGGCAAGACTCCTCATGTCTTATCACTTTAGAATCACAGAACGGTTTGGGTTGGGAGTGACCTTAAAGCCCACCCAGCCCCACTCCCTGCCATGGGCAGGGACACCCTCCACTAGCCCAGGTTGCTACAGCCTGGCCTTGGACACTTCCAGGGATGGGGCATCCACAGCTTCTCTGGGCAGCCTGCACCAGTGCCTCCCCACCCTCTCTGGGAAGAATTTCTTCCTGAAACCTAATCTAAATCTCTCTGCTGTCATTTTAAACCTGCTACCCCTTGTGCTATCGCTACAGGCCCTTGTGAAAAGGGCCTGGATTTCTCCAGCCCTAGGGGAGTACTGCCAAACCACAGCTCCCAGCCTGATGGCAACACGCAGACCCCTGGACCAATGGCTGTTCTGCCAGAACCAGGCAACAAGCAGTCAGCCTGACACTCAGTTTGTTTTCCAGAGATGGCACAGAACAGCAAATACGAGCTCCGTAACCCACACATTCGCCCTGTGTTTCGCGCCACAAAAGACTGCCTAGCCCCCATTTATGACATGCTGAGTTTTTCCTCCCCTCCAAGAGAAACCTTAAGATAAGAGCCTAAGTCTGGCTTCCATTCTACCACAGCAGGGACCACAAGAAGTGACTCAGCAGAGCATGGCCACCACCAGCATCTCTCATTCCTTCCCTGCTTCTGCGAAATTCGAGCCCTTCTGAGAGGCTTTCCAAGCCTCTGCTGCTCGCACTGATCTTGGTTAAAATGAAAAAGGTCAATATTAACTATTTTCCTTCTTTGCTCATCTTGGCAGAAACACTCAACTAAGTATGTTTCTCCCTCAATCATAAACCACAATTAACACCTACTTTGGTGCCAAAAAAAAAGCCCCACCTGCACCCACGCTCTGGGGAACTTCCCTGTAACAGCTTCTACAAAGAGTTCTGTTTTCAATAAGAAATTCAGCAGTACACGGAGAATTAAATACACAGTGACAGCATGGAACTAACTGCAGTGCCACAGTTGGCCTCTGCAAGTAGCACTGGTTATTCATTTCCATACCTAACTCAACACCAAGCATTTTAAAACTTTGCTCAACTGCCGGGGAATTTCCAGCTTGCCACAGATCCTGCCCCTTTCACCACAGAAATCTGGCCACGGCTGCCACAGGCAACATGCAGCTTTGATTCTACCCCTGTTTTCATCCTACCTCCCATCTTCTTGGGAAGACTGTTACTACAAGTATGCAGATCCTCAGGAAATTCTTATACCCTGGAGAAGGAGGAGAAACGAACCATTTGAAAAGATCAGTTCATAAAATCTCCTAACACCCATCATCAAGGAAAGCACTTGCTTCAGCATCTTTCTTGGACACACTAGAGCAGTTTGATTCTCGTGTAAACCTCATTTGCAGTGCCATCAACTTTCTTCTAATGGCCCATTCATCATGGTAAGGTTTGCCTTCAAGGAGCCAGCCCAATTCCCTGTAAGGTCTCACAAGCCATCTACCCTTCCAAAGCTAGGGGACTACCTATGAACACATTAGCAAAGGCTGTGCAAAATGAAACAACCTCAGTGAAGCCGAGGAAAAGATCCTAATTCCCACATACATATGCCAGAAAAAGCTTGTGTGGGATGTTACTAACCTTTGAATTCAGTCAGACTCTCTAAGAGGGCTCTAACACGCAGAGCGTGACTATGATGTATTTTCCTTTGAGGCAGGTTCAGTTCATTTAGAAAGTGATTTGAAAGAGCTAATGTACTATTTATGTACATCATAAAAAACGATCCATATGGAGTCAGCCTTTGCAAAATGTTCACTCAAGTCCGCTCCAGTCCCTCTGAAGACATTTCACAATCCATTCAATACCCAGCAGAGGAAGCCAGGATTACTGTTTTAAAAGGGGCTCTGAGTGCAATTTAAATGTTTTCAAAAATGACATCTTCTAGACTTGGAGCCAAATAAACGTTTGGGGCAACACAGACCATCTCTTCAACAAACGTCTACAGAGTGACATCCACCTGCAGCCTCCAAAATACTGACACTGTAAAAAAGGTTAGAAGAGAATCTCAGGCACTGCTGTCCTTCCTACTGAGGAAGAAGAAAAGAAAATAATTTTACTGTGATTCAGGACAAGATGTACTGGACTGGCTTGTGAAAGACCACCTAGCAGGACATGGCTAAGACTCCAAACAATGTAAAACCATCCCAAAATTATTATTTTTAATCCTGCCAGCATATACAACTGTGCTGAGGGGCTCCTTCCTTGAAAAGAGTTTAACCAACTAAAGTGTCACCTGGAGTGTTGTGTCCAGTTCTGGGCTCCTCAGTTCCAAAAGGACAAGGAGCTACTGGAGAGGGTCCAGCGCAGGGACACTGAGATGATGAAGAGCCTGGAGCACCTTCCATGTGAGGAAAGGCTGAGAGAACTGGGGCTGTTCAGCTGGGAGAAGAGGAGGCTGAGGGGGATCTTATCAATGCTGATCAGTATCTAAAAGGGTGGTGTCAGGAGGATGGGGCCAGGCTCTTCTGGTGTCCAGTGACAGGACGAGGGACAATGGCCATCAACTGGAAAACAGAAGGTTCAACCTGAACATGAGGAAACCCTTCTTCTCTGTGAGGGTGACAGAGCCCTGGGACAGGCTGCCCAGAGAGGGGGGAGTCTCCTTCCCTGGAGACTCTCCAAAGCTGTCTGGACTTGTTCCTGTGTGATCTGCTCTGGGTGATCCTGCTCTGGCAGCGGGGTTGGACTAGATGGTCTCTAGAGGTCCCTGCCAACCCCTCCACTCTGTGAATCTGTGACTTGCAAAACAACAGCACATATGTAAGTTGCCACCACAGTGGATTCATTCTTTTTATATCAGGAAACTTTAGAGTGTTACCTTGTCATATTACTGGCATATTCTAATATTCCCCTTCCTCTACTTCAGTACACTATACAGAACCAGGGGAACATTTTACTTTAACATATGTATATTATCTGGAAGCTTCTTACAAACTTCACAGTTTGCAACATCAGCTTTTTGGAGAACAGGATTCTAGTCCTTCTCTGCTACCTTTTTTTAATAAGGGTTCTCATAGTTGCAGTACTATCTAGTGAAGCACAAAGCGGGATGAAATTGAGAAGAAACTGAACAGCTTGGAGAAGAGGATGCACCAAGTTGTCACCAAGAGACCTCAGATTTGGAATCACTGTCTAGCAAAACAACTTTACTTTCCAAGTGCATTCTGCGGTGCTGTTTGCAGTGAAGCACTGCTCTGGGACACTCAATTGTAAACAGATCATGTGCAAATCTAAACTACTCGACTGCGCCCATTTCTAGTAGCCAGTTTACATATGCCTTGTTTACACAAAAATAAAAAAAAGGTAGCAACACTTTTATTGAACCAATACTCATTAAGAATCTTCACCTAAGAATCCCTGGGCCAGGAAACCTCAGTGCTTGCCTTCATATTCCATAGAGACATTAGCAGCAAAGCACGTGCCAGCATTTGACTTCCTTTTGCTGGTCTTCCCAGAGCTAAACCAGTTTCATTATGGCTTGTCTCATTAGACAGTGTCTGAGGGAGACATGGTAGAAGAAGAGAGAGTAATTATACAGCTGAATGGACAAGACTGAAGGAGGCAAAGCCACCCAGTTGAGAGGCTTGTTGACAGTCAACACCCCTTTACGCACGGTGGGCAGGCAGCCAATCCAAGGTACACCATGTTACGCAAGCCATGAAACAATTAAAAAAAAGAAAAAGATCAATAAATATATAGCAGTTGGCACATCTCCCACACCAAGAGTCTACCCTTACAAGTTAGGGCTGCACCTCAACCCAAATATGAAAAGCAAAAACATATTTGGTCTACCCATCAGGTGGAAACAAAATTTGCTTTCTGTGTCTAGTCCTTTTTTCCTCCCACACAATCAGGACTTTGAGTGTTTAAGAGTCCATGGTTCTTATGCCCTCGAGAGAGGAAAGGCCTTCAGTTGCTCAAGAATAATTCTTTCAGCAAGTGCACAAACTGGCTCTGCAGGGAGTCCAGTCCTGCTTAGTCAAAATGTTAGTGGCTTCTGTATGTGGCCTTAAGGGAGATAGAAGATTAAAACAGTTTGTGTGGGAAGACTTCCCAAGGCTCTCTTTAAAGTGGCATGCAGCAGAAAAAAAAGGGGTACAGCTCTAATGTTACAGTTCAGAGAGAAGGGGAGGCACCTCCTATGGCAGAGATTCTTGAAACAGGACAGTAAGTGGCAACAATGTGCTCAAAGTTTTCTTCCACTTCCCCTCCTATCTAATCACACAGTATATATTAACCGAACCTAAGACTGTCCATCTTTGCTCCCTCAGCTCAGGCAGAGCCTCCCAATTAATTCCTACACCATTTCTCCCAAGCTGTCAAGATGTCCTCAAACAACATGAAAATGACACATCTGGTACCTTTAAAGGAGGGAGAAAAACCAACCAAGTAAATCACACATACACACAAACGACAACCCAAGAAATTAAACTCGCTTTTAAATTGCTAAAAATAGATTGCGTAGGGAGGGAAGGGACTATCAATCAAATCTTACTTAGCATTGCTGAATATTCAAGGAACAGGCTTTTAATAGAGTGCTCTCTCAAGACTGCTTGAAATTTTTATGATAAAAAATGCACGAGGACATGAAAAAAGGAGCAGTAGTATAACGAAGAGCAAAATACACAAGACAGAAGCGGATACAGAGTATTAATTAGGCCATTAAGATCCTTAAATGTTTCACTGTCCAATAAAATATGTATTTCATAAAAATTAAGTGCCATGCAGGAGGAATGCACAGATGCATTTTATTGAGCTGTTCTGAAGAAACCGAAGACGTGAATTACTAACAAAAACCTGTTCGTGCTCAAGAGTGAACAGACATTAGTAAAATTGTATCTGTACTATGAAAACAAAGAACATACTATTGCACAGACATTTTCACTCACATTTACTTAAGTGAGGGATTCATCTTCTCTATAAGCATCTCATCAATCTGCTTTTATAAGGGGTCTGCAGTCAAGTGAAATAGGGAGACTTGTAAATATTTGGAAAAACTATTCAGTGATTAATACTGAATTATTGACTGAAGAGAATGCATTAAGACCACGCAACAGTGGTAAGCACTCACAACCAGTCGATTAACCAAGTCTGGAAGTACATTAAGACGTCTTTTCAGAGCCCACATTCAGGAAACAAAACACTGCCACAACTTTTTCATCGTACACATTTGTCCAAAGCACCACTGCAAAGCCTCTGTCTCCCTGTGTTTCTCGGTGTCGATCGGGTACATCAGGGCCAACCAGCCACTTCAGGTGCATAAACCAACATTTAAAAGCTCCCCAAGATTACTAGTCAGAAAGCACCACACAAGCCCGGCGGACTTTAGGCGCTTGCTGCCTGTCCTAAAGGTATGCAACCGTAAGACAACAAAGACCTCAACCGCCCACTATGCTATGGACTAAGCTCTACAGCATATCTGGCTTTCCCATTTTTCTTTCTTTAAAGTAGGAATCCTGAAGTGGATATCCTAGCCATGAGTCTGCAACCTCAGGAATCCCTCGGGAAACTGCTAGATGCATGGGGACTGAAGCAAAGACACATGAAGCAAAGACACATAAAGCAAAGCCGGTTTAGGTATGGCCATGTGTGAAAGAGGCTCCTGTGCTCCGGACTGCTATTAAGAAAGACAGGAAAGAACCTGTACCAAAAGCAAATGAGAATTCCTCTCCCTTTTCATTAACACTGCCAGTGCAAAAGCACACGATTTTTGGTTTTTTTAAACCACATTTCCACTCGGGCTGGGAAGGGAAAGCTGGCTCATCCACACCTAACCAGCAGTAAGGTGAAGCTTGGTCTGCTAAGCATCTCTGGTTGCTGTGCCCCTTGGCTCGTGCCTGCAGAACACCTCAACACTGCCTGCTCAGACCCTAACTAGAGCTAGAAAGAGCTCAAAGTAAACTAGCACATGTCAGAACTGATATGGAGCTGAGTGCTAGCAGAGATCCACCCCGAGTGAGAAAGCCAGCTGGAGGCAGCTGTCAGCTCTCAAACAGTGGTGTAACAAGCACCTAACCAGCCTGTGTCCCTTGTGCTATCCCACGCTACTGAGGCTGAACACGATCGCCAAGCTCTGTGCTCTGCAATTGCTGCAAAAACTTCAGTGAGGAGCAGACAGTGCTTAGTACACAAAGGCCAGTAATAAGCCTTTATTTGCATGGCATAAGTAGCAAATTCAAGTAGTTTCCTGTTCTTTACCAACATCCTGTTGCCACATCTACTCCTCCAGGAAACTGCAACACCGAGCAAGAGAATTTGGCATCCCACAGAACAGCTCTGACGCCAAATGGCTATCGAAGCACAGTTACTAAGAGCTTACCTACAAAGAAAACAATCACAATAATCTGTTTGTCATTTATGCGTTCAGTTATTTGGTGCAAGACTGCGTGTCCCATTTCCTGGGGGGGGGGGGGGGGGGGGAAAAAGGCAAAAAAGCATTATTTTGATTTGTTACCAGAAGTCAAAACAAGACACTGTGCAGTGAGGATGCTCACACAGCTGGCACCAAAGATATGAATTACTACAGATTTCATAATTTTTATTCCTGTTTTTGTAAAAGCAAGAACTCTCACACTCATTCATCCCCTAGATTTACATGAACACACAACAGTATCAACTGGAAGAATCCCAGAGTGAGCTGAGCATACGTGTCACGGCTGGGAGTTTGTTAGCACGAAGTTACGTTAGCAGAACTTGAACCTACATTTCAGCCTTTCTAGCTAGGACTCCGCGCAAGAACGTACAAGACAAGCATGGCATGTTCTGGTTGGATTAATCTTCTCATAATCAACACATCAGCTAAGCCACACTTGGTTTAAAAGAATACATAAGAGAACGTACACTGAGTTTTGCATGGCGTTAGTTTATATTCACCACCTGACTTACAGCACAGCTATTTTTGAACCAACAAATTGAGCAGTAGTTTCACATAACGAGAGAAACTTTCCTTAAATGTTTAATATAACCCATGACAAATTGAGCTGCTTAGCCAAAAATTATTACTTGACATAAGTTCCGTAATTAAAATCAAGTAATCCTTTATCACCATCTCACTGTGCAACAAAAAAAACCTGTTCTCAAAGGCAGTCTTTGAAATCAAATAAGAACATGAAAAACATAAGATGAAGCACCAAGACAGCAAATCTTTCAAGAGTTTTGAGTGAGAGTAAAACCACCATCCACACGTTGTAGCAACGGAAACGATGCATTTCAAACGACGAACAAAAATAAAATTCTTGCAAACGCAGATGATGCAATATGTAAGAAATAAAACTACATGAGGAGTTATCAGAATCAACACATAGACGCAGCACTTCAGAAACAACTAGCTCTGTAGTGGTGGTTATGTGGTCAAAGCGTTTCCTTAGTATGTGTACGTACGGCTTGCAGTTCCCTCCGAGATGTAAGGATACCCGCACTCATACACACCATGATGGCAGCATTCTAACCACAAGAATGGAGGCACAGTGGTTAGTGAGGTCATCAAAACACTGCGATACCCTGCGTGTATCTCTATTTTTCCAGATTCTGTCAAGTTTTTAATTAGTGCCTGGCTAACTGTACCATCTCCTTCAGAAAGGGAAATGGAAAGACTTTGGATCTAGCTCTCCATTTTCTGCTTGGTTACTAAATCCCAATTGCGAGACACCCCCACTACCGCAACACCAAGGTGAACTTGTGTCCTCCCAGTACGGACAGATTAACGCACACATAAAATTCTGTGGGATCAGCACCTTGATGTGTACTCAGTGTTGGACTATTTATTTTTGTCAGGTTCAGTAAGTACCTAGAAAACCCCGTTATAAATAAAGCAGCATGCTCTTAATAAAACTTCACATGCACAGTAAGTTTTCAATTTATCATGGGGCTTACAAATATAACATTTATTTTAACTCCATGTTTTAATTTAATTTCATACACCCATATATTTACTTCCCTTGTATTCTATGCTCAACTAAACTCCTCCATGTATTTCTTTCATTTCCTAAATTCTAAAAGAACTACAGGTTTAAAAACTTATTTTTTACGCTTAGCAGTCTCCTACTGCAAGTATCTATTTGCACTGAAAAACACAAACTTCAGGCTCCATTAAGGGCACTACTGCAAAAACACAAAACAGTCACAGAAGCAATAAGCAAATATCCCATGAAATATTCACAGACAAGCACCATTTTCCAATCTATTGAGCTCCCAGTTCAGAAAGCTCAAGTGCTATTATCAGGCTACGCTCAATCAACATTTCCAGTTTTTAGTCAATAGAACTTTTGTACTTGGGAGCATTTGAAAACCTGACCCATAGCTGCTTAAAATTCGGGTTGGCAAGCTTAACTTTCATCTGTTTCAGTTCCTTCAGTTCTGGGGGAGAAGGCTTATTTTAGTTACTGGAAGTCTCTAACAGTTATTGTTGCTTCTTTCAAAAAAATGAGTCAATTTTGAAGATTACAAAGAAAAAGTTAATAATTGAGCATTAACCTGATCCTGTAAACACCTGATTACACTGTAAATTTCAAAAAATGCTGTCTCAGCAGGAAAAGATACTCCATCTAATGGTTCCTGATGTTTCTTACCTTTTGCTTCTATCTCTAGTTTTAAAGAACTAGTGCAAATCCTACCGATAATCTTGAGTTTCTCTCTTTTTTAACAGAAAAACACCCAGCTATTTATCCACAGATTTCCAGCTTCCACCAGCACTGCTAATAAAAAGTTTCAACCAATTCTTAATTTGATTTCAAGCACTTATTTTTGTCATAAGTACTCCCATAATTTCCCCTTGATTTGTATTTGTAACGCCTGCTGTAGGGTGATATTCGTGTTAAACAGATTTAGGGGTCTTCAGCTGTACTGCGGACCCTCCACCCACTTTGTTTCTAACTGTCATTAACCTTTAGGAAATGCCCTGCTTGTTGGTCATTATTGTTTAATGACACTTTATAGTTATGTCATCACATCTGTGAAATACAATCTTCCATACCAACACAGCTGTGAAATAGGACACTCCCGCCCAGCAGTGAAATTCTGCTAACAGCAGATTATACGTACACACCATGTCGGTGGAGGAAGTGATACGAAACGTTTCGAAGGCCCTTGATTTTGAAGGGCTCTATTGTGTCCGGAGGTATGTACAGTCTTCGAGAAAGGTCTCAAACTCTTCCTCTTTCCTCCCTTCCCCACCCCTCCTGACAAAATCTTCCATAAATGTAGGAATAATTACTTCTAAACTTAGAAGATGGCTTATAACAGAGAAGTTTTACACAGAAAGAAGCGAAAAGAAACCTCAGCAATAGAATCTATGAGTCCAGAATGTTTTTGATTTTTAAACAGATAGTATGAATTGCATCAGAAAGACTTTTTACGGGAACCCTCTGCTTCCATTCATGATTTCACGATGCACGGGCATCTCCTCTGCTTGTAGTGTACCAGCAGCAGTGACTGCGTTAGTCCAAAAGAAACAGGACTTTGCACGTTTTTGCTACCCTTTACAGGTGGGGAAAAAACCCACCCCAAGCAGAAGGGGGACAACTGTTCAAGCAACTGGTTCTTAGAAGACTACCAGCAAGAGCTCCCACCTAAATCACTGAACGGAACGTCCATTAATTCCTGAAATTTAACAGGAGCTGCACATTCAGCTGGCGCCTGGAGAAGGTGTGGCTGTATCAAACAGGACAGTAGCGTTACCATAAAATAATACTCAGAACAAATACAGTTTGTCCTGCAAAGCCTGTGTGCTAAGACCCACCTCCCCTCTGTCCCACTTCTGACAATATTAGTTGGGTAGTAGCGAGCATACAGGCTTCTTCACAGAAAAGAAACGGCACCAACCAAGGCTTTGTTTTGTTTACTGGGGGGGGAGGGCGGGATTTGTATGTGTATGTGTGTGCGTGGGGGGTGACTGGGAGGGAACTGATTTTTCAAGAGTGGAGTTGAAAGCGGACGGGAGAACAGTTTAAAGCCTCAGTCAAGACGGTGTATACCAAGCTTCAGCAGCATTTTGTTTGCCTGGTCTGTGTTAACAAACCCTTGACTGGCCTGCAGAAGGCAAGGAGTTGTTTACCTGTTAGAAGCAAGGGGGCAAATTCCTTTAGATTAATGCAAAACATTTTCCTACTCTAGAAGTCAGAAAGGGAGGAGCATCAAGTTTATTTACGTAGCTCAAACAGCGGCCAAGCAAAGAGGATGCCTTATTGTGCGGAGTTCGTAACTGTACATTAAACTCCTCCCTTTAAAGCGATGGAGAAGGAGAATTGCCATTCCCACTCCAGGAGTCACGAGCAAATGGAAAAGGAGAGAAACAAGCAACCAAGTCGCTGCTTGAGAGAGTTTTCAAGCACAATGCTTATGATTAACCAACTGAAAAAACAGAATGACAGGGAGGAGAGAGCTCACACAGATAAACCCAGCGCCAGAGGGAGCGACACAACAGAAGTGCCCTGGGCTTCGGGTGGTCTTGTTTTACAAAGCAAGATTAATTAAACAGACACTAAAGGACATCTCTTTTAGAAAAATGAGGCACGTTAAAAACCAAAACGCCTCAGAGAGCAAGCAGTTAGGGAGTTATAACTAAATTACTAAGTACAAAATGAAGCAGCCTGCAGAGGAAATGAGTAATTAAAAACCCTCCCCTGAGCAACAGGCTGGCGAGAGAGGGATAACTCCAGGACCCTGGTGCTGGAGGTAAACAGTACCAAAGCCAAAAACTGCCAGATGAAAACAGATGTTTTATACAAACAACAAAAACCCTAGTGGAACATCATAAACCCCCAATCTCCTGCCTTTACAGCATGCTTGCAGAGATGGAATTAGGCACCGTCTGGTACGACCTGAAGAGATGCACGCAGGAATTACATCACCCACCACTGCCACGCTGCTGCCCCCAGGGTGAAGCACTGCAGTCGCTGGACAGTGCTCAACAACCATAAACAACGTTTTCAGAGGAAGAAATATATTAACATCAACCTTGTCCTTCTTTCTGTAGGAGTTTATCTAAAACACAGCACAGACGACCACCTCCCTGCTAGCACAGCAAACCCTTCTGCAGCCCGCTCCGCCTTCCTCAACAAAGCAGAGACACCTTGAGTGCCTGCTGTCCTGGCCCCACTCCCTCTTTTTCTGTTGCCCCAGAGAGACACCAGGAAGAACACCCAAGTTGCCAACTCTAAAATAAGCACTCTGGCAAAGTGGTTTTCCAACTTTTTTCCACCAAATCTTTGCCAGGGAAGACAAACCCTGGACGTAGCAAGGTTTAGCTCGCTGACAAGAGTCCTTCTTCTCTTATTTATCTTTTGTAAATCCCTTAAGGGCCACCAGTTGAACATGAGCCTGTTGGCAGGCACGCACGGAGGACGGTGACCACAGGGGACAGCCCGCTGGAGAAGCGCCATGGGGCAAGCAACTCGTTCTTATTCCCCAGACATGGTTCCCTCAGAGGGAACAGCCCTGAACATCACCCCCTTTCTTGGTTGTGGGTAGCAGCAATGCCAGGATGGTGAGAACATGCCTTGTTGATGTTGAGGTGGATCCGCTGCCTGGTCACCAGGTGGACATCCCGCACAGGCTGTCCATCAGGTGAGGGTCACTCTGTCATTGCACTGAGGATCCCTCACACAGCAGGACCAACTTCAACCAGGGGGCTCCTCACCACCCCCTCAGGCTCTCCGTGGGCTCGGGAGGGTCTCAAGGCCACCTTCTTGAGAGGCTGTCCCTCAGAATCCCTTCAGGCCCTCTGGGCAAGGGGACCCTTCACTGTCCCCTTCATCATCAGCAGCCCCTCACCATTGCCACAGGCCCTTCTGGCAGACTCACACCCCCTCCATGGGGCAGAGGGCACCTCACTGTCCCCTCGGTGGGGCCGAGGGACCCTTCACCGTCCCCTTCCTCCTCGGAGGCCCCTCTCTACCCACTCAGCCCCTCTCCACCCAGACCCACGCCCCCTCCCCGGGGTGGAAGGGTACCCCTCCACGCCCTCAGGCCCTTCCATGGCTCCCTCCCCGCAGGCCGCAGGCTCTCCCTCTCCCTCCGGAGCGGGCCCAGCCCCACAGGTCCCCGCCGGCTCCCTGCGGGGACGACGCCCCCGCGCCCCCGGCCCGGCCCGCGTCAGCGGCACTCACTGCGGCGGGAGCTGGAGGGCCGGGCCGCCGCGGCGCTGGAAGGCACCGTCCACGAAGACGCCGTTCTTGCCGAGGCAGCGCAGGTAGAAGTGCGGCTCCTGGAAGCTGAGCTGCAGGTGCCGCCGGGAGATGAAGCTGGAGTGCCCCATGTTGACGTCCACCGAGCCCTGTGAGGAGTTGCGGCCTATGGTGACGGCCGGCTGCCGCATGAGGAACTCGAACTCGCGGCCCTGCAGCCGCGCCAGCACCGGGCCGGCGGAGGCGGCGGCGGGCGGCGCGGCCGGGGGCGGCGGCCCGGGAGGGGGCGCCGCGGCGGGGCTGCAGGGCGCCGAACGCAGTGCCAGCAGAGCCCGCGCCCCGCTGCTGTCCTCCCCGACTTCGGCCATGTTCCCAGGCAGGGAGCGAGCCAGCGTGCCGGCCTCCGGGGCGGAGCCGGCGGGGCGGGGGAGCGGGGCGGAGCGGGAGCCGAGCCCGCCGCCGCCGCCGCCTTCCCCTGCCTCCCCGGCAGCACCGTCGGGCCCGGCCGCCCCGCCGCGAGTGATGGGCTCGGCGGGGCCGCGGCGCCGCCTGCAGGCCAGGGCGGGACGGCTGCGCTAGTCACCGGGCCCCGGGCAGGTGCTGAGGGCACGGCCCCCTCTGCGGGGGTCCCACCAGCTCCCCCCTGCACCTGGCAGGACAATGGCTGTCTGCCGGCTCCGTGCGTTAAACCGCCTCAGGAGCAGTTTGAGGTGCCCCCACCCCAAACCCGTCCCCACCCGGGGCTTTCCGTGAGGCAGGGGCAGGGGCACACCCCTCTCACGGCCGGGCCCTCAGGGCATCGCCCACGTTTGGGTAGGGGGCTCCCGGTGTTTTCCAACCCGCTCCCACCGGGTGAGACGGCGTTTGCTCCGTGTCGTTACACCAGAACCCAGCGCAGAGCGAGGCTGGGTTTTAATCGCAGCACGGTTTTAATATCCCTGGACTGTTCGCAAAGGCTTGCTCAAGGGCGAAATCCATCCTGGATACATGAGATGGGAGTGTAAAACACCTCAGTTCACTTCTATAACCGTAGAGTTTATATATATATATCTAAAAATATATAAATACACTCATATATATACTCATATATGTATAAACATGCACCGTTTTAACCTCATACTCCTCGTTTTCCATTCTAAGGGAGTGTGTAGGTTGTTTAGCTTGCATTACATTATTTCTTACTTCAACTTTTCATATTTTTTTCACAAGCTATTGGTGTGTCACTCACATGAATGATGAAGGTCACGTACTTTGCAACAACGGCATGTACGCGGATGACCTGTCCTGGTTAGATTATCCAGGTTAAACAGGTACGACTTTTCTGTAGTGGCAAGCCAGCGATACTCTGCAGAATCCTGAATTGTTAACTAACCAGAAAATGCAATGAATTTGAGAACCTTGGGAGAGGGAGCAGCCGTAATTGCTTTGGCTTGTGTGGGGAACGCGGCAGCTCGTAGCAAGGCTGCTCAACAGCTTAGAGGAGATGGGGAAAAAAAAAAATCCCGTAACCGGTCAAAAGTGCAGAGCAAATTTCAGCTAGGAAGGCTGTAATTAAACGAGCTGGAATCAGGCCAGGACCACAAGGTTAACATCCCTGTTCCTGGAACATCTTCCCTGAGATGTTTAATGACTGCTGAGCAGTCGGGACCTGAGTTAGACATCTCACCTGAGACATCATCTTCACTAAGAGTGCTCTTTGGCACTACAGTTCAATACCAACCGAGACGAAGAAAGAAAAGCACCGTCTAACAAAACACCGATACCACTTACTACGCAGCAGTGTCTGCTCTCCAGCGAGACTCAGTCGAGCAGAGCTCAGTAAAAGGTTGCAGCCCCCAGGGCAGGAGAGGGAGGAGAGGTATCCCTGGAGGGGCAGGAGGGCGGTGGTCACAAGAAGTGACCATCCTGGAGGCCTGGAATTAAATTACAGGTGAAATAGTGCTCTCAGACAGCGAGGAACAAATAAGCAGGGTCATGGCACACAGCAGCAGCATAACCCGGGCCGCAGTGGGGAGCTGCTCCGGTCGCACCCATCTGCCCGAGCTCCTCTCCTGCCCTGAATCGCTCAGCATCAGCAAACGCTCATGACCAGAAATTAAATGTGGCCATCTGGTAGCTGAGAACCACAGTCACACATTACCTGATGGAAGAGCTAGCTCAAGCCTTTTACCTGCTCACACCAGGATAAGAGTGTTGTTAAGTGTGCTTAAAAATGTCCCCAAGCTGGTAGGCAGGTGTGTGGGAGCAGGAGAGGTGAGACCTCGTATCAGAGCAGCGTGTGACCTGTCAAAAAAACCCGAGAAAGCAGCTCCGGAGAGACTTTAATTCATGTCTAAGGCTTTTCTAAAAAAGCCAGATCATGTCATTTGACCAGAAGGACCCCAAAAGGATCAGAAACAGGGTGAGACTGTTACCAGACGTTGTTGGTAAATGTTCCCATGGCTGCATGGGAAAACGCATTGCGGGCAGCCCGGCTGGCAAGGCAGGAGCCAGCTCCGGTATGGGCAGGAGTGGGGCGGTGGTTCTAAATACAGGAGTTGCAGGCAGCCCTCTGGACCCGTCTGATGTGGGGCCAAGAGGTGTGTCGCTGCCAGGGTTGGGTCCCATTACCTCTCCCACATTGGATACAGGCTATGGATTTCTGCAGCTCCAGTGGGGGAATAACCTGAGGGCTGGCACGTGAGGCCGGCTGTGAAGATCCTTACACTGCTCAGAGGCTTCCCAAGCGCTTGGGGCAGACCCAGCGTTGCTGCTCCAGGGATGCAGAGCTGGGCATGCCGATGGGCATGTCCCCACGTGTCATGGTCACTTTGCAGCCACCGAGATGCTCTCGCTGCACCAATTGGTGACATTCTTCTAACAAATCTTTTTCTTTATGCCTGGAAATTTCTTCTGAGTGGAACTTGCTGCTTAAGCCAGCACTGCTGCTCAGCTAAATCCCAGCTTCATGCAAAATGTGATCAAGCAGCGTACAGAAACAGGATTCCTCTGAGCTGCCTGATGGGTTGTACTTAGCATCGTGTCCCACCAGCCCATCTGCCTGCAGCATCTATTGCCTGAGCTCCTTGCGCCGTGAGGAACAGAGCACTCTGCTCAACAGCCTCCAATGCTCTGCTCGGCTCTAATCCTCCCTGCAACAGCATCAAACCAAGGGACATTCAGACAAGGAAACTGCGCTCCTCCAGTCGACTAATCCTGCTTAGAGTCAAGCCGGCTGCCCCAGTGTAAATGCCTAATGTAAATGCACTCGAAATTGTTTGAATTAAATTAATCTCATCCTGTATGTCTGGATTGACTTTAAAGTGGTTCATTTTCCTCAGCAGGGTTTTAGACGGATATGTTCACAGGTGTGGCCAAACTTTCTGATGCTGCCAGTTGCCTACCAAAATATTCAGATGGCCGGGACCTGCCAGCCAGGTACCATGAGCCGGGAGCTGAGCTGGGGAGCTGTGGGGAGCTGAGGTGGGGAGCAGCCCTGGGTGGGAGCTGGCAAGGGGGATGACAGCACAGTCCTTGTGCCACCCCTGCAACGTACCCAGGCACTGGTGCAACGTTAGGATGTGGGAATGGCACCTCGGCCATCCCCAGCCACCCCAACTGGCCGGCTGTGGGCTGTGTCCAGCCAGGACTGTGCTCGGGCACTGGCATGGTGTGACACCAAGACCCTGTACAAGCATGACTGCTTGTGCACCTGCAGCAATAACCCCTCCTGACACTTTGTAGTGACACCTTGAACCACTTCAAAATGCTGCCCTGCTCCACCACATCTGTGCAACAGAGCAATGTGATCCGGGGGGAGAAAATAAACATTCAAACAGAGCAGCTGGGAAGGGGACAGCGAGAGCAGAAAGTGGCTGGGATAGAGTTGGTGTTACTCAGAGAGTGGTGCAAAACCCGACTGTCCTTTGTCAAATATTTGTTTGGCAGTGTGCATCACTGACTGTCTCAATACAGCGATACACAGCTGGAATCTCTTTGGCGCTATCAGCTGTGGGCAAATGAATGTAATGGGTTGTTATGGTCACCCAGATACCACCGCACTGGACAAACACAAATCTTGCAAAAACAGTGATAAAAGGGTACATTTCTGCATTTATCTGCTGACTGGTGTCTGCTTAAAACCACTTAGTTTCTATAAGCGAAATGCCGCATTTCTATAGCACTTCATACAGCTGTTGCTCGCTGTTCTGATGCATGAGGCTGAATACATATTTATCGTAGCCCCACTTCAGCAACGAAGCTGCCCAGCTTCGACACCGCAGGAAATCTGTTCTACCCCCAGACCAAAGCGTAATTGAAAAGCAGCTTCGACAGAAAGGAACGATGTGAGCTGCACGCTGGGCGTGAGCCTCTTGATGTATTTAGCCCGCAGCGAGACAACACATTGATGCTCACAATGAAAGCTAGCCTCATGTGCACAGCCCTGACCCAGGGAAGGAGGAGGAGAAGAGCGAGGGAAAGCAATTACTCAAAGGAAAAGAGGCTCTGCCGTCTCTGTGCTAGCCCAGTCCCGTATTTCTCCTGAGCGTGGTGCCAGTCTTATGGAGTTAGGGGTGACAGGGCTTCCACTGATGTAAAGCGTGCATCATTAGCAAGCGAGCAGAGACTTCAGGACCTGCATCACACAAACTCATAGGTAAAATACCAAAAAAAAAGGGCAGTGTTCCCTCAAATTCCTGGCCAGCTCCCTGCAACCCTTTTCCCCTTTCCCTTCCCTCATCCATCAAGTAGGTTTTAAACACTGTCGCGCTTTTTGTCCAAAGTGATTTGAAGCAACGTCAGTGATGTACAACGTGCTCGGCATCTGTGGAGCCTCTTTCCCCAACGCACCTGCGCTCGGCAGCAGCTTCGCTACTTTCTCCAGCTGGGTGGGTTTTAATTCTGCTTTCTGTCTCAGCGAAATCACAGCGCTGCAACACAGGAGCAAAAAGGGGTCTGCACTTACATGTGTCTGGTAGGATTTTTTCTTCTTAACCAAGCGACTGCAAGAAGTTAAATAAAATTCATTGTACTGAAACATATTCAGGCACATGATAGTATCTGTCACTCACACACACACTCATGATGTCTAACCCAGCTTCCTATGCGATTTCTACCTGTTTTCTCAGCTCTGTTGCAAAATTTGTGCTTTTAACCCCGATCCTTACGTCTCTCCGGTGTTGTCCCTCGGTGCTGACCTGGGGCAGCCCATATAAATCTGCCTGTCTGCAGAGGCTGCATCCACGACATGGGTCACTGACCCGGAGGGCACCTGTGATACCCACAGTGGCATCGAGGATATGACCTGCCACTGAGGGTCTGGGAGCCCAGCGGAGCCCTAATCCCATCTGGGACACCCATAAATACCCCTCCTCAATCAGAACAGCTTTACAGATCTTTCACAGTGGCTCTGAGCCAGGTTTGAATCCAGATGGCCTGATAAGAAATGTTTTGCCTGTGGAGGAGGTGATACATTGATAGAGGAATTCTTTCTTTTCCAGCACAGCTTTTAATCAGCAGAAGGTTGAAGAAAACACCACCAGTGAGTCAGAAATATGGTGGGAGCACTCATGGTCCTGAAAGTCCACAAAGGATGCAAACCCACCATTTTTTCCCTAATGCCAATAAGCTGCAATGCGGAAGGGAGGAGTATTGGAAACAGAAAAAGGCATGCAGACAGTGGGACCCAGCAAAGGCATCATCGCTTAAACCCTGCTCGGTCAGGGCTGCCTCCTGCAAGGTTCTGTGTGCTTCGTGCTGGGTGCTGAGCAGCGACCTTGGTGCCTGGCGAGATGGGGCTAAATGAGATGCTGCATCTGTTAGCTCCCTCCCAAGAGCAGCACAGCCTGCAAAGATTGTTCTTTCTATAGTAATGAATTTTTTCATTTTTAAATCAGCTGTGATCCTGTTTACTGTAAACTTCAGTATGCTGGAAATGTTTCTATCACAGTTTATTTAGGTTTCACAGGGATTTTTTTTTTTCAAATCACACTTATCAAGAATATATTTTCACAGCAAGTTCTCTGAAATACAATAAAGATCGAGGAACATCTGATGCCCAGACTCTGCCATTCCCTAAGATATTATATGTTCTGCTCATTCCCCATGCAGAAATGCTGTTGCTTTTCTAGAATGCATGCCAGCGCCTGTCTGATGTATGATAGCCCATTTTGGAAAGCTTTGAACAAGACCATTTGTTATCGAGATAATTTTACAAAAGCAATACCATTTCATGGGGTGCAGTTAAAATAATTCCTAAAATTTACACTGGCATGTATGCTTTGAGCTTTAAACCCGCTTAGCCAGCTTACTTTCATTTTGGCTTGAAACTGAGACCTCAGTGAAATACATAAGACGAGCCAGGTCTGAATTATTTGCTCTAGTCATTTCTGAATTATCTCATTTTCTCACTTTCCATCGATGCGAAGAGGAAGAAAAAAACAAATCCCACATACTTTTCAACAGCTAAAACAAACTGAAACAGTAAGTATAAAATCTGATATCAAACACGAAACATTTCAGCCCAAAAAGAATATGGTTTTGGACTTTTATGAGCAACTGTAGCATATACTGAGTGTTGCTGCTGAAAACAAGCTCCAAGTGTTGTCTGGAGGTTTGCAAGCAGCTGATCTTAAATGTCCTGCTTTACAACCTGCCCGAGAAGCTAAAAGAGCCAATAAAGCTACAGAATTTGCCCTGTATTATTAAACAACATTGAAACAGAGAACACAGGACCTGCATGTTTACTGTCCCAAACCTTCTATCATGAGTCACACCTATGATGATATATCTATCATGATATACAGTCAGTGTAACATGCCGCCAAAACCACAATGGTCACGCCTGATCCTGATTTCCTTCCTGTATTTTCACAGGCAGAAACCACACAGGGAAGGGCAGGGCAATCTGGAATCAAATCCATAACCCACATGGGTTATGTGTGTTAACGGCCTCCTTGCTGGGTCACCTCTATGTCCTGAACATCTGATCCAGCAGCCTGGACCTCGCATTGTCCTGGGCATCGGGGATAGCTGCATCAAGTGCTTCCTCAACAAATTCCCCCTCCAGGAACTAACAACCTCCTTTTCCCTTTTAATCACCTATCACCTACCAACCTGCCAGATACCAAAAGCTTTCCTTCCAAATGGGAAAAAAACACACTGGGCCAAGGTGTGCCGGGAAAAAGGGAAAAGGACTGCATTCAGCCTTTCTCGCCCTGCTCAGGTGTCCTGGCTCAGCATCCCAGGGATGCACGTGCACTCTGGACAGAACTAGAGGAAGGGTGTGGTGGCTGGTCTTCATGTGGCTTTGTTTTTTCTCAAACAGGGAACATGGGACCAAGGGTAGAGGTGGAGAGTGCAGTGCCCCAACACGGGTCCAGGTGAGGTGCCCAAGGACCCATGCGGGAACAGTCCTGTGCTTCAGCTGCTGCGTAGCATCCCAGTAGAGGAAATCTGGATTTTGTGACCTATTCTTGGGTTTGGCTGTCTGCAGGTTATCCTTGAAGTAGGGACTAGCAAAAGCACCTGTAAACCACATTTGTTTTCAGTGGTTCCTGAGCATCCTTTGGGATCGATGGAGCATCTCAGCAGTGAGCAGATGCTGTGGAAAGGACCCTCCTGCAAATATCCTGCTCTTATGCAGACACCCCTAAAGCACTGGGCAAACCTAACCTTTGATTGTATTTCCAGCACGAACGCTGGTTCCCAGTAAAATCCTGGATTAAGTGTGAAACTCTCTCCTTTTACCATCCTGCGCTCCCCTTTCCAGTTGGTTGCATTAGTTAGATATGTGAGTGCGATAAGGTCATTTGATGTAAGTGCTGGGAAACCCTGGATTTACAATCATCAGGCGTCACTTTAAGGGCACACTGTCAACTTTAGAAAAACATCTGCTATAAACAGTTTTACTTACTTACTAATAATATCACCCGGTATTAAAAGTGAAAGGATTTTAAAAATCCAATTTACTTGTCCTTCAGCCTGGCCAGTGGAAAAAAATCAATGAAATGGGTCTCACTTTAGTTTAATTTTCACTTACCAGTTCCCCCATGCTAATGTGCTTGCTTTACAGGCAGGATGGGACGTGTTTACCTGCTTAGAAAAAAATCTCGTGCACCCTGGACATTGAAAAAAATAGAAAGCCTCCAAAAACAGGGAGGGAGAAATAAGAAGGTATGAAAACATGTCTATTGATTATTTTTTTTATAAATACATGTTTTACAGAAATGAAACAGTTGCTGAATTTAACCAAAGGTCATTTTTCATCAACAAAATAATAACCACGTAAGAGTTTAATGGTTGAATTGAGTTCAGTTTATGTTAGCAAGAGATTACTGTTATGGAGTAATCTTTGATGAAATTAAGGCTGTTATTTTTCTTTTTAAAGGTAGGATATAAAACCCCTAACCATTAGAAGTAACTTTGACTCGTAGGCAAAATTTGTATAAGAACCACTAGAAGATAAAAATTGGAACTCTGCAGCCTTCAGAAACATTGACTCTAATCCCAAGGGCTCGTTTATCCCTGGGTTATACGTTTGTTTGGGGCTGGAGAGGGAGAAACTAAAGGAATGTGATTTCAAATAGATTTATGCATTTTGGTACCTTTATTTTCCATATGGCTCAGAGTGGAAAGCAATTTGGTGGATGTAATCTCCCACCAGCCTCCTTCCACCCACCCACGGCTCTGCCAGCAGACCTGCCCCCACCCCATCCCACTCAGCATCTGTACTTTGCCAAGATGCGACCCAGCCCCCGGCAACTCTGCAGTCAGCAGTGCCACGACCCAGCCAGGATGATCTTTACCATGGGTGCCCCATCCAGGTCGTGCCAGCTTAGTGCATCACCAGACCTGGGGTCTGCTGCCGCAGGACCTGGGAGCACACAACCACTGATTTCAGGGAGATGCTGAGGGCCTCGCCAGGGTGGCCAGCCCGGGCAGTGGGGGACCAGGGATTCACAACTCCCCCAGGCTCTTCAAGCCATGCCAGAACCCATTTAACTCCAGCATCAGCCACCCTGGGGTGCGACCCTGGGCAATGGAGGCAGGCTTCCCCACAGGTGCTGAACATTAGGATGGCTGGTGGTACCGAATCCCTTCTGTCGCATTCATCCAGAAGTTGCTTTCCCTCATCATTACTCTCCATTAGATGTTTGCTCAGAAACCTGGTCACCAGCAGCCGGTTCCTTTGGGAGGTGACTGTTTGGAGCCTCGGCACATTCACAGATACGTGGTTGTGTTGCTACTGATGGCACGGAGACCACCCCTGGCAGTTCAATGCAAGACCTTATTGCTAAATGCCCATCGTAATAATTTGGTATTTTATTTTTTTCCCTGTATCCTGGCTGTAGTAAATGGGAGTGATGCTATCTCAAGCTTCCTCCATGCTTCTCCTGGAGCTTCTAGCTAAAATTCAGCATTAGCAAAATGTGCCTCTGGAATAAGGCCTCATAAAATATTGTTAGGATTGCTAGGCAACCCGGAGGCATGTTGGGAGCTGAAAGGAGCCTAAGTGGGTGTAGCGAGCCTGTGCTGGAGTCTCAGCTGAAAAAGGGACGGTATTCTTTGTGTCTACGTGCTAGCAACATTTTGCCTTTGATTTTCTTTTGGAAAGAGGTTGAGTTACACTGCTTCCACACGCAGAAAGGTACGTATCTGTGTAATTGTTGGTGTGGTGGCCTCTAACCTCAGACTAATCAGCTGGATGAGAAATGCACCTAGCCAGGGCTTTTCAATAGCGATAAAAGTAAAACAAAAATACCCATATGCGAGCTGCTTGCATCTTCCAAGGGCTCCTTTTGCGAGAAAGAGGGGCCATGCTCAAGAATAACTTGTTTTATGTGGCCACCAAGGCGTTGCCTCAGCCCTTTCCGCATGCTACAGCAGTATGTAATGCAACCTGACTCTGGAAGGAAGGGAAACAACTGAAAAGCATACAATTTATCGGCAGGGTCTAACACGAGTAACTGGCTATTTACAGATACATGCACAAGAATAAAAAGAAAACAGAACTAGGCGTGCAAGAACAAGGGGAGGAATTACTGTAGGTGTAAAGAGGGGAGGTTTACTGCTGATTTTGTTTGCTAAGAGGCTAAAGTGAGTTCTGGTTTACCTCTTCTTGCTTCCCATTCAAGAGCAGATGCTGCCCCTTCACGAGGGCAGATGGATCAGCATCTCATCCCTCCAGGCACACTCTAGCTTAACCAAAGGGCTTTAGCCAAGCAGGCCCTGGCTCTGCTTCCCCCCTCCAGCCAAGCCTCCAGCAGGCAGCCCCATGGCATACACTTTCCTTGGTGGAAAACCTGGAAAAACACCCATGCTTTGGCGCACAAGCAGCACCCACATGCTGAAGCTTCCCTTGAGACTCTGGCTTTCGCTACGGCCATCCAGCATTGCTACAGGCAAATCCTAGTGGCAGGTCCCGTAGGAGGTGGACATGCCTCTACTGAGAAAAGCTGTCTGTGCCAGAGGCTGGCTTTCCAGCCAAGCTGAGTGTGCAATTTGTTTCCCAGTGCTTGATTTAGCATATAATTTTCTGTTAAAACAGCTAATGCCCAAGCTGACTCACACATCCATCTGCACAGAGCCTGTCCGGCTCCACCACACAAAGGGCTGCTCTCACCAAATCCTTTCCAGAGGTCACAAAGGGCTCCCCCTCAAGCTCCAGCACTCTTGGGTGGCCAAAATCCCTTATTTGGTTAAGCCCACCCTGCTTTCCTCCTGTACCAACACAAGGCTCTGTCTGCTCCATGTGCAGACTGGCAGTACTTACTCGTGCAAGACATTTCATCAGTGCAAATAGGGGGTCACTCAAAATTAACAGTGAGAGCAGGAGCTGGTGATTTTGGCCCACTGTTTGCAAATGAAGACATTTCTCAGTTGGCCAACACTCCTAGGTATTCTCACACAATACAGAAAGAGGCTGTAATAAGCTAGATATACGCATTTCCCAAGACCATGAATGAATATTACCATGAGGTTTTGTCCTGGTTTCAGCTGGGATAGAGTTAATTTTCTCCCTAGTAGCTGGTACAGTGCTGTATTTTGGATTTAGGATGAGGATAGTGTTGATAACAAACTGATGTTTTAGTTGTTGCTGAGCAGTGCTTACACTACATCAAGGACTTTTCAGCTTCTCATACTGCCCTGCCAGCGAGGAGGCTGGGGTTGCACAAGGAGCTGGGAGGGGACACAGCCAGGACAGCTGACCCAAAGTGGCCAGAGGGATGTTCCATACCATATGATGTCATGCTCAGCATATAAACCAGCAGGAAAGCTGACCGGGGGGGACGCTGCTCAGGGACAGGTTGGGCATTGGTCAGTTGGTGACGAGCAATTGTGTTTTTTTCATTTCATCACTTGTCTTTCTTGAGTTTTTCTTCTCTCTCTTTTTGTTACTCTCCTTTTCATTACAATTCATTATTACTATTATTATAATTATTATTTTATTTCAATTTTTAAACTGTTCTTACCTCAACGCACAGGTTTTCCTACTTTTCCGATTCTCCCCCCCTATCTCACCGTAGCAGAGTGAGCGAGCTGTTGTGTGGTGCTCAGCTGAGGTTAAACCACGACAGGCCGTTGTTGGGATCAGGCACCCCACATGACTTTTCTGTTGGAAGCTGCTCTTGAGCTTGATCTTGAAAAACAAAGAACTGGTTGGACCTAACCTCAGATTTCTGCAGTATTACAAAGCTTTCTCAGGTAATGACATATGGTATGTATATGATGTAACTAAAGCTTTTATTTCTCATGTCCCTTTCTAGCTAGATTGAGGTCAGGAAAGCTGCCGGTGAGGTATTTATCCATTCCTGGCAGGGAACTGGCTGTGCTATTTTTCTGCTCTGTTAGCATCACGGGTCTCACGATACGTATTTCAATACCAAACGGCCCAGGCTGAAGCACTCGACATTGCCGTGCCGTTCCTCTGCCCCTCCTGCCAAAGGATGCTGGTGGGCCATGAGGAACTCAGACGTGTTTCTCCCCATTTAGGGCTCCCCAGCTCCTGCGACCTTCATCTTCTTCCCCAGCTTCACAGGGAAATTTTGGAGGCATGTAAAATTGGGCCAAACCTGGGTTTTCTCTCTTTTTTCAGCAAAGGTCCCTCTTCAGACAGCGCCAGAGATGTGCTGGTCCTCAGTGTGATTTTAACAGTTATTTTACTAAAAAATGTGGAAGCTACAAGTGTAAGGATGGGAGCCAGGCACCTTGAGAAATTATAACTGCAGACTTGAAGCAGTGCTAAGAGTTAACAGAGGGATGTTTAATCCAATTCTCAGCTTCTATTTTAGGATCCTTTTAACTTTCAAATAAAAAAAAAGGAAGGTGGCAGGGAAAAAAAAAATCTCCATCACAGTGCAATTTCTTAAGCTTGTTTGCAGCCCAAAGGTGAATTTTTGTGCGTGTGAGGAGTTGAAGAATATCCATTCAGCTGTTTCGGAGGTTTCAGAGCATGAAAGCAACATCTGGTTTAAAAATCAAAAATAAAGAGAAATTCCCTTTGCTCATCAGATTCAAAATGGGTTTTGGTTTCACACCTCTGATTTAGTATATCTTGAGCTGTCCCCTGGAGAAAGCTGGCCGTCTCTGTATTGATTTGGAGGGGATTAAACTGTGTTGCAAACCTCAAAAAATCAAGGATGCCTAGACAGAGGGCAGGTGGGACTCACAACCCAAGCTCCTCCACTCCTGTCCAGTCCAGCACAACATGGGCCATGGTCCCTAAATTCCAATTTAATTCATTGCACTAAGGTTTTTCACAGCCTGCTCCCTCAGTTGGGCTTTTTTGGCTTCCGGGATGATTTTTGCAGTGCTGTTTGCTGTGCGCAGCGCTGCGCTATAGATGGCAGTGCAGGATGGAAATTGCAGATCCCTTAGCTGTGGGCTTGCGATGGCTGCTGCAGCTTGTCCTGGCAGAGGAGGCCAACCTCAGATAGCTACTTTCTGCAGATCTGCCTGCAAATGTCTCCCAATTTTTTAGCATAAACGTGACCTCCAGAATTTACAGTGTGCAAAAGTGACAAGGAAGCTCTGTGCAAATTAACTGCTGCTTCTCAGAAAACACAAATGCACAAAATCCACTGGCATATTTATTGCAACACAGGAGTATTTTGCATTTTAAAGGGAGCAGAAAGTTGATTTCTCTCTACGTTTCCCAGTGCAAGATCACATCTATGAAAAGACTCTGCTCATGCTGGAGTTCTGCTGCTGTAAATGAAAACATTCACCTTCTCAGCACCCCATCAGTGTTGATAGGGACACTAAAATCTACCCAAATGTAAACATTTACAGCATATTTTCCCCATTGTATTCCCCCTTTGTACAGTTTCCTGGAGTTCTGGGGCTAAAAGTAAGAAAGGAAGCAAAATCCAACTCAGTTCTGCAACAGGAGGTGCAATGCTGGCAGGAATAGGGTTGCTACCAAAGAGATCATGACGGTAAGTGAAGAATATCATAAACAATTACAGCAAGATGCTTTTGAAAAATCCCTCAAGGTACCCAGCTGCATCTGTCGATGCTTAAGCACCTTCAGAAATCTGGCCACCGGCCCACTGCTCAAGATGTTAAAAAAAAAAAAAATCAGGGAAGAGTAAAAGGCGCAAGAAAGGCAAATTCCTTCTGCCAATGGCAAAGTGAAAGGAAAACCCCAGCTTTTTTAATGATTGGGGTGGAGAAAACTGCAAACAATAAATGCCAGGGCAGTGTCCTTCTCTTCCTTTGGAAAATGGAGCTGGATGGGGATTAGGTACCTGCAGACTGTTTTGTTTCACCTTCAATGAACGGTCTGGTGAAGGGCTCCCCTCCATCTGCGCTGTCCCGGGGCTGGATGGATGAACTGGCATAGTCCTCTCTGACAAGGAGTTACGCAGCACTTTTCTCTTACAGGATTTTAATGTGATCTTACACATCAAAAGGATTCAAATGACAGGAATGAATGGCAGTAGCCAACCTCATGGCTTGATATTCTGATGAAATGATGCCCTGGCACATCCATCACCCTGTTCTGCTGTCAAGAGAACTCCCAACTCTGGAAGATGAGTGTTTTTTTCTTTTACAGTGTTCAAAAAAAAAAAACAAAACAGGAGGAGGTAAAAAAGCATCTATCCTCAAGCCTAAGTACCACAGGAATGTAACTTTGAGATAAGACACAACCAGATACAGAGGAACTATGGTTCAGGTCTGAACAGGGAGGGCACAACTTTACCCGGCTCCATCTGAAGGCACGTGCGTGGGGGGAAGCCCACACTGTGTGGAAGCACAGACCTGAGACTCTGCAGAGCACAGCAGGCGAGACGAGCCACAAGCCTGAAGGAAGATTCATTTCTTGCCAGCGGCATATGTAGACTTTTTGTGCCAATCGCTGTACATTCACCCTGGAGAAGCAGATGCAGACACGAGCGAGAGGGAGCAAGGTGTAAGTCTGAGCGTGCACAGAAGCACCACGGTGAGGATATTTGCTAAGCATGGGGCTGGGGAGATGCGGGGATGCAGATGCTGATGTTGCCCAGGCAACACTCATTTTTATAATGTGCCCCTTTGTCTCTCCTGATTTTAAAGTACGATGTCTCGCTCTAAAATGCAGATTCTACAAGCTGTAAATAAGACTCAATACCTCCTAATGCTCTTCCCCTGTATCTTTTCAGAGCTTGTTACCAGCAGCACTGGTTACTGGCTAGGTAACATGGGAAATGAAGAGCAGCTCCGCGACAGCTGCTTGCACAGGGTGGGAGAGGAGATCTCCAGAGAGAAACACAGGTGAGATGTGATGCCTGGGGCGGTGGGTGCAGGACACTGAGCTGTGGAGTTAGCAGGATTTAGGGTAAGGATGAGCCTTTACAAAAAGCCTTGAGTTTATGCTGCATGAAGTCCTTATTCCAACTTTCAGAGCCCCTGATAAAGTTGTGTACCGCGTTGCTGCTCTTGCTCCGTGCTGACTACAAAGCTTCATACCCAAAGCATAAGATTTAGCACTGCACTTCCCACGGGTTACGTTTGAGTGCAAAACCCAGCATTTGCCCCCTCCAGACTGCTTTAAAACTTCAGAGTTGGTGTCTCCCAGGAAGCACTGGGCACAGGCAGTGTTTTCCCACCCTGCCTCATTTCCCAGGACATAGCACCATGGTTCACGCTAATTATGAGACACTGATCCCATTATTATGGAGCAAAATTACCAACTGCTGGAAAGAGCACAACAAAAACCGTTGGAGCAGTAAACTTGAAATGAGGTGGAAGTAATATCTGCTGCATACAGGAGCCCCAGATTTGCTAATTGGACGTTGCTGAGGCCAGTAAGGCGGAGCGAGGAAAGGAAAGGATGAAATTACCCTTCCTGTGGAAGGGTCAGGCAGGAGATATATGGGATAAATAGTCTCTTTGCACCTTCCAGCCAGAAACCAGGATTGAAATGCCGTGAGAGAGGAATCACAGCAAGCAAGAAACCTCTGCTCCAAGCGTGGAGGTGGTATAGGAGGAAGCAGGGCAGAAGCGAGCGCGGCGGAGACGCGTTTGCACTCAAAGGGGTGGGGAAGGAGGAATGCAGAGCAAAGGCATGTGCTGCCTTGTCTAAAGCCCTGAAACGTCCTCTTCACCCCAGCCCAGGCAGCTGCCACGGTCCCAACGAGTCCAACAGCCCTTGCAGGCAACATGACCTGCCCCGAACCTTGGGCAGAGCAGGCAGCAGCCAACCCGTTTTCGCTATTACGTAGCATTTGGTCGCCCTATTTTGCTGCCTTCCCTTTGATGCAATGAGCCTGTGGGGAATAAAGCTCAGTGGGAGATTGCTTACGTGCTTTCTAACCCATTAGTTTCTTTTATTGGCTGTTGCCTCAATAAAAAAAAAGAAAAAAAGAAGAAAATCAAGGAAAAGTAGTTCAAGGTGTGAATTCACATGGCAGGAAAATATATAAAATTTTATTGGCTCTGTCCCCCTTGGCTCCAACCTCAATTGTCTCACCACACTGTGCATTTATCCTTCTATTATTACACATAATGACAGAGAAATTTGAGCTAGTCCTATGCAAAAAGCCAGCCTGTTCCTCTCCCCTCCCCAACGAGAACCATCCTGGCTTGAGCTCACATCGCTTGGCATCTGATTTCAGCCTAGCAGGGTGTTTCAATACCAATAAACATCTTGTTTTCATGTGAAGAGCTGTTTCAGCTACATTCTTTCCCATCTTTTGTGAGCATCCAAGGCTCCGTGTAAAACTTTTTATTGATCCCATAAATAGCAGCTCTGCTTCCCTACAGGCCCCAACTTCACAAAGTGGTTTGATATCTGGAGAATGAAAGGTTCAATAGAAAAGTAATTCCCTCAGCTTCCCGGGACTGTGAACCCAGGGCTGCTGGTTTCTCCTCTCTTTGGCAGAGTGTGGTCCAGGGAGGGGAGCAGGGGGATGGATGTTTGTCTTGTCCCAGCTGTGTTTAAGGTGGTTTATACACAGCCACGCAGCTAGTCTGCCACAAAAGCAGAAGCAAAGTTGCTGTGCAAATTGCTGAGAGGCGATCATTAAAGATTTAATTGGTCTGAAAGCTTCCTGAAATACTGAGAGACCACACAACTTTGAGCAGGAAAGCTGGAAAGCATGGGTGGCGTTGCTGTTTACGGACACCAGTACTGGTGTGGTGAGCAGTCATTTGCACGGCTGTTGTGCTAAGAAATTCTCCAGGGATGGGATGCCCTGGCCCCACTGGCAAGAAGCAACTCCCTTCATCCGTGTAGGAGCTGCCCTGAGCCACCACATCGCAGGAGCACGGACCGAGACCTCTCCCTGCCAGCCGAGTTTCTCCAAGGCACTGCTGAGACATGACAAAGGACTGGCGTGAAATCTCTGGCCTGAAACCCAGACGAGATCCTTCCCGTCCGTGTTCTGGCTGTCAGATCCGCCGCACCGTCACCTTTTGTGCAAATGAGTGAGAGCAAACACAAAACCTCTTCAACTGCAGCCATGCAGAGCTCACAGGGAAGAAGATTAATGGGAGCTACTGGGGAGCCTCATCAGTCCTTGTTCAGGAATCAGAAATCCCAATCGAAACCTGCCGTGACTCATAGCTATGTGCTGGCACAAATTCGACCTCGTTTGGATAACAAAGGGCAGATCCTGTTCTGAGCTGTGTTATAAAATCTTTGTGACTGTGTGTTTATCACAGCAGGCTGAAAGGGCGCTAGCAACTTTGCTGACCTTGCTGCTTGCAGATGGCAGTGCGTGACAGCCCGGGAGACGATGGGGTTGTGGCAGTGGTTTTTGGAACAGATGCAATGGCAGAGGCAATGCCTGAACTCCTCTGTGGCTGGAGGGTCCCAGCCCATCAGCCTGGTGCTGAGCCACCAACAGATACTGCAAACCAGCACACTCTGTGGGTAAAATAAAGCCGCCTTGCAGCAAGGGAGGGCCAAGTGGAGAGAGGGAGAGTTCCCTGTGAGACGGATGGGAGAAAGCATCCTTCGCAGGTATTAATCATAGAATGGTTTGGGTTGGAAGTGACCTTAAAGACCATCCAGTCCCACCCCCGGCCATGGGCAGGGACACCCTCCACTAGCCCAGGTTGCTCCAAGCCTCATCCAGCCTGGCCTTGGACACTCCCAGGGATGGGGCATCCACAGCTTCTCTGGGCAACCTGTCCCAGTGCCTCCCACCCTCTCCGGGAAGAATTAAGCCTCCTCTCACCTCAAATGCTACATTCGATTAGTGAGAGTTATTTGAATAGCAGCAATTACTTGAGACCCACAAGCCCTGGGCAAAGGGAAGATTTGAGGTATCTGTGTTCAGCTCTTGGAGCCAAAGAACGAACTCATCTCTCTCTATCTCCCAAGGTCCAACCAGACCCTCTGTGGGGACCTACCAGTAAACTGTCCTTGTCCATGGAGAAAAAGACCCAGAAGAACCCGCAGGCCAGAATTTGGTGGCCAAGCCAGAATCCAGCACCTGTTTCACCTCAAGTACCTGATCCTGAGCACTCAGACAAGCGCTTTTTAAAGCCTCACCTACAGGAGGTGATGATGGTGGGTTACATTTTCTTTTCTTTTTGTTTTGCATTAGCAATTCTTGAGGTTTTCAATACCTTTTCTTAAGAGGAAAATCCACTCGCAAACATAAAGGTGACGCCCGTTTCCACAGCCAATATTTTCCCTTCTCTGCTTCTCATACAACTTTATTTGTAGGTTGGTGATAATGAGAACTCCGCTGCTATTGATTTTTTAAAAAACATATATAACTTTGAAACACTGTAGATATTGCATGGACTTTGGAACAAGATAAGAAGAAAAGGTAATCACATTCACAGCCTCCGCAGCGCTTTAATTAATCTGGACAACAGACTCTAGCTACAGTCCTAGAACGGACTGACTACCTCTCCTGAATATTCGCATTTTCTGCAGAAATGGATAGATACTTGAGGTAAATCAGCACCACACAGGGATCTAATTCCTGACACAATATTTTTATAACAGACAGGAGAATTGACGTGGCCTTGCTTCTTTGAGACTGACTGCTGCACAGCTCTGTGGAATGGGCTGGAAAATGGAGAAATATTGGCTTAACTTCTGCTAAAACAGCCTACAGTCACCCTTTCTCAGTACAACCTTACGATGGAGCAAACCAGTTAAGCTGTAAGAACATACCACAGAGAGAGAATAATAGAAATCAGAAAATGAGAGGGTTACGGTCCAGCTTCCCAGTGACCTGATTTAGGGAAAAATCTTTTATTCTGGAAGAGCTCATCCTGGCGTGTTGGTGTTTGCACAAGACACTGGGGTCCCAAATCCCCCCCGTCATCTCCTGGAGTTGGTGCAGGGAGGACGAGGGGGTTGAGCCAAGCTGGTGCCCCAAGCTGTGGTCTGCAGAGCCCACTCCTGCCTTCCTCCTCACCCTCAGCTCCGGGGAAATCAATGGGATTAAATGAGCACAAATGAGATGGGAGCTGGCTCCTTCGCTGCTGTGGTAAGTCAGCGTGGAAGCTGGCCTCGATACATCTATCTAAAGCTCTGTATTGAATCTCATCTGACAGCTCCAATAATGATAATAGATATGGCCAAAGCCGCTTTGTATTTTCTTTGGAGGAGGCCAGGTTCCTCCTCCCCACTTGCAGGCAGGCTAACCGCGCTGCCAGCTCTCGTCTCCCAGGCATCTGGGGGGTTCGATGAGCAAACCGCGCTCCTCACGCTGCCAAAACCAAAGGGATGACAAAGAATGACCTAGCTACCCTGCACAGTTAACCCAAGCCCTTACCGGGCTTTTTTCAGGAATCCCTCTGGGTTCAGAACTTGCCAGCACCCAGGGGCATCCCTGGTTTCACCCTTAATTTCATCTGAAACTTCCCTGGCTTGGCGTAACAAAAGAAACGGTACCCACAGTGGCAAGGACAGAATTGCCAAGGACACGGTGTGGGTACAAGGATGGGGTGTAGGCATGGCTCTGTCTGAACACACAAAGCCAGGCTAGGCTAACCCAAAGCTCAGTAACATAAAGTCAAGCCACAGCAACATGAGAGGCCTCAAGAAAAAACCAAAACATGCAGGAAAGTTGAAGTAGCTGGATTTCATTAGGGCATTATCCACGCACGCGTGGTGAAAATCCCTTCTGACACTTTGCCCCTGCAGCCAGCTGAGCCAGGTTAGCTGTGCCCAATCACCGCAGCCCCCGCAGTGGGGTTTAGCAAGGCTCAGGTTTTACCCCATCTCGCAGTCCCCGCTGAGCTTGGCTCCGCTGGGGATGTGTCACTAAATAAGCCGGGTCAGGTAGCAATACAGTAGGCTCAGGGATGTTTATAAAATCAGGGGAGATGAACCCTAAAGGAGAGGGCATCCCATGTGTTTGAGGAGTTAAGTCAGCAGGGAATAAATTGGGCTGCCTGCAGAAAGTGATGCTTCGGGGAGGCATAAAACAGGGAAGCAGCCGGGGCACACGGGGCCGTCCCTGCGCAGGGTCTCCGGCACGTACCGTCTTCCCTGTGTTTACGCTGGTGACTGCGAGCTCTCCAGAGCATCATCAGGTTTTATGGCGTGTACACATTATTAGTGCTTCACAAGTAAATAATGTCATATTTCACTGTTTATTGCTGAAAATGCACAGTAAAAGGCTAAAGCCTGAAAAGTGCAGAAAATAATTTATGTGGGAGGAATGAATTTCTCATCATGTCAAACCACTGCCAGAATTTATCACAGTGCCCTTCAATTTGGGTCTCTGTCCAACATTTTAAAGGTCTGTCTTTGTCATACATTTAGGCTCAGGAAAGCTGAAGGTTATTGGGAAGAGTGGGAATTGCTGCTGGTTCTGGAGTCAGAGAGAGGAAACCATATGGTGGGGGCTCCACAGGGCCCTTCCCTCAGTTAACACGGAAAATTAACACCAGGAGCTATCCTGGTGAAGAGATAAAATGGCACAGGGTTCAGCATCAGCTCTGAGAGCTGCTGAACTTCACATTATTTCTGCGATTCTTCCTGAAATGCATAAATCAGCACAGAGGTGGACAAGGGCCACTGACCGAACTGTTTGTAATGATCAATACCTCTTAATTAGGGTCTGATTCTCACTCCTCACTCAGCACCAGTAACTCATATCACAGGTGTAAGGATTTCTCCAGCGTATAAGGATTACAGGATGAGGCCACGAAACTTCAGAAAAAGGTTTTGAAACCGCTTTCCCTGCTGCTGCTTTTTCCTTGAGAACCCGCCACACTGCTGGGCAGGAGCGTCAACCTGAGGGAATAATTGTGTTTTAAAGCTACTATTTCTGTCCTTGCCATTTATACATGTCTTGTCAGATTTGCACCTGAATTCACCTCCGAGGCATCGGTACCAGTGAGTGTGGAACCACAGCCGAAGCTCTCCGATGAGAACACGCCGAGCTATTTTCCAGAATACACTTCTCTCTAAATTAAAAGAGCAGCAGGAACAGCCTACAAAGCTGGGGGCAGTGCACGCGTCCTTGATGCTGAGATAAGCTCTCGGCTGCTCAAAGTGCCTGAAAGATTTGGGGCTGGAGATGCCCCCATCAGCCAAGCCATGCGTTTTTGTGCATACAGCCGAGGTCCCTCCTGCCAGGGACGGGGGGCTGGTATTGATAGATCAAAAGCTAGGGGGGCACAGAATTGCATAAAAATACAGAAGGCTGAAATATAAACCCCTTGGTTTGGAGAAACTACATATCTAATTTCTTGGGACTGGTGGAAAGCCTTCTGGTGGGACCTGTCCTCTCCCACACTTCCGGTAGGGATTTCCAGGCTCAGCATTTTGAAATTTCATCACACAGGCTAGTAACTGGTTAAACATTCAACAAGGTAAACTGCATGCGCAAACTGGGCAGTGAGAGATGTTTTGACACGCAAGCCTGAGATCAGAAATTGTGACATCCCAAAGGATTTATTCTCACGAGCTCCTGGGTCCAGATAAACCAATTCCAGTGACTCTTTGACCCAGGGGTCCATGCTACTGGGTACTTAAAAATCATTTGACCTCTCGGGCTCATTTCCAACCTGCAATAGATGACAACTTTCTTTTTTCCATTTTTTTTTTTTTTTTTTTACAGCATAACTCTCTTAACACAAATGCATATGAGAAAGAACTTATCACAGTGATTCAAACAATAACCCGCACAGCTGAGTTGACCTAAACGCCCATGTGGTTGGCTCATGTAAACGTAAGATAATTTTAGAGACTGGTTCTCAAAATAATCCCATTTATGCTTAACAAAAAGAAGCTCTGACTTCAAGCTGAAACTTCAGACCCTGAAGAAATGCTGCGTGGAAAACAGAAGAGAAAAAGGATATAGCAGGATGCACTGAGATGTGATAGGAGAATAACCTCGAGATAATCCTTGTCTCACATTACAGGTAGCGGAAGAAGCTCAGGTAGCTGACCAGAGGGAGTGGGGGTGAGGGAGTAACAATTTGGAAACACTCCTGTTTCAGTGAAATGCACGAAAAACCAACCATCTTTGTCAACACATACAACCCTTTCCACGCACCCCCGTGCGTGACAGCCCTGACATCGACCGCTTTTGCCCATCTTCACTGTGGGAGGCTGCCTCTTCTATCCCAGTCCACCAAACAACGAAGCAAGCAAATCTGCCCTGGTCAGATGGTGGAAAGGCAAGGGATCTGTGGGCTAAAAGCACACTGAGAAAGGATTCTGGTTTCTCCTAGTACACATACACCAGTTAGTAAGGATCATGAGACCCAAGTAACCACGGTGGAGCCGAACCTGCTGAGACACAGTCGGAGCAGGTCACCCTGTGGAAAGCTGCAGCGGTGGCAGGGACAAGGACTGAAGACATGACGTTATTCTTGCTTTAAGCACAATCTTAGGCAGTGCTTTGCATAACAAAATCCTTACAGTCCGGAAGAACAGTTTGATTTGTCACCCTTTGCAAGATCCATCTCCGAATGAGTCAAGCCTGCTGACTTCACTGGGCAGTGACACCAATGCAGAAGTCTGCTCGGGCAATGACGTGCGCAGACACTTCTTGGAATGTCTTTGCCAAAATTATGGTGTAACAAAGCAGTACTCGCACGCAGCTGCCCCATCGAGGTATCCTCCCTAAAATGTCCAAGGGAGAGCATGATCTTACACCTTGTATTAGAAACACATCTTTTCCAGTTTATATTTGTCCAGGACTGTTGTTGCTGCTCTCTTGTGGGATGCTGATCCCTTGTGGGATGCCTTTCATTGCATCACAAGTAAGAAGTCTTGTGCAGAGCCATCAGGATACTTCATTTTTACTTAACTCATTCTGTAAGGTTGAAATGAGAGAACCTCAAATAGACATTTGTATTGGATTGGGCAAAAGAATGCAGTGCTCAGAGCTGATTAGCTATCAGATACCATATAGCTTTTGTAGCTGTCACTGCTTCGAATGAAAAGGAATATAAAGATATATTGGAAAGATTATGAAGGAAGATTGGTATGTATCAGGGATATTACTTCAACTGAAAAAACATCAGAAAAATGTCCTAGTTTCTGTGGTTCCAAAGCTCAGTATATGGAACAAAACATCCAGGGGAATTAATTACTTTTTTGTTGAGTTTTTTTGGTGAGCTTTTTAAATCCCAAGAAAATCTACGTGCAGGAGTGTATCAGTCATCTATACACAGAACTGCATAAAGTGTCATTAGAGACCTCTCCAAATACATTGATTTTTTTTTATCCAGCAGCAGCGTATCGATATTTTAACCACTGACAAGACATAGCCTTCATCATGAAGCATTTTCCTGTGGGTAACTAAACCATTGTGTATCAGGGAAAATAAAGAGTTGCTTCCCCACATCTTCTGCCTATGCAGAATGTGAACTCCTCACACTGTTTCAGCAGCAGACCACTGCTAAGAAATTTAATGTGTTGCTCCCTCCCCCCACCAGCAGCTGTATTATCTAGCCCCACTTTACATTAGCTGAGCTTTTGTCTTTCTTTTAACCCCATGATGGAAAGACTCCCGAGCTTTCCAGGCCAGGATTGTGCTCATTTCCAGCCTAGCATTTATTTGTGGCTGGATTATACCCATTTGTCCCGGTGCCAACACCATAATTTGATTAAATAGCTCTTCTACCTGGCATTTATCTCACAGCAACCACCTTCCAGCCCAGCTATCATTTAGCTAGACTAAACAAACAAAGGGTTTTGGGGGCATGTCTCCAAGGGGGCGAGAAGTGCCACCGATAACGCTGGACCCCCTCCTAATTGGTCCCCAGCGAGCTGGAATGTTCAAGCACTGGGCTGTGCCAAATCGAGCACAGAAACGAGCTCCCATCCCTGAAGATCTTGTGGCCAGAATATATAATAGTATACCTTGAGCTACAAAGTCACAGGCTTTTTTTTTTTTTTTTCTCCACCTTCTATCTAGTTGGTTTATTCTGAGCATCCTTTCTCATGTAGCTGTTCAGCGAGTTGGGTGTGAAGTCTGTTCCTACAAGTCTCTTGGTATACAGCTGGCTGATAATATTAGCACCATCGACTTGAAAAGGAGGTTAGACACAAAGGCCCCGAGACCTTCCACTGGTTTGTTTCATTAATCTGTCCTCTTGAAGTAGAGAGGCTTAATTATAAGCTTATTTTTGTTTATACTTACATTAAACTAAAGCAATGCATTTCATTCAGCCCAAAGTAATTTTGCTCCTAACAGTTCTTCTAAAATATCTTAAATCACTTATCAACACGGAAGCTAAACCAGTTCGACTGCTTGCCAGTTTGGTGTTTCTCCAGTGCAGTCTGCCATCTCCCATACAGAAATCATCCGAGCTCTGCGTGATTAAGCAGCGTTTTTTACTATCTATATCTAGAGAGTTTAAAGTACTCCATAATGATACAACTCCCCAGCAATATTTATCTCCCAGGTAGCACTGCACTGAACCGGTCCAACCCTGGGAATCTAAAACAAATTCCCCGAAGTATCTCAGGAGAATCTCTTTCATGATTGTACTCACAGGTGAGTTAGACCTAAAGGTTCAGGCTTATCCAGTCTGGCCCTCCTTATGGCCACGTGGTCCTTTTCATCACAAACACAAAACGTTACCCACTGTGGCTTTTCTTTTTTTGCCAATAGCTCTTTCTCTACCGAACTGCTCTTTCTTCTCCACACCTGTGCCCAAGTCATAATTGCTATTCCACAGTGTTTTTTCTTACCCTACATCATTTGGTTTCACAGCTTGTGGAAGAATTACATGTTCTTCCATTTACTGCCCAGGCCCCATCATTATTATACGAGAAATCCCTCCTGCTCATCACACCTTGTTCACAACCTGGATTAGGAGCACTCCTTTCATTACACTGCAAATAACAACGTGGTGTTATTCTGCTTTCCTGAAAGCCATTAATCCATTAATCTGAGCTACTTAGAGACATTAGAAATGGAAAAGCAGCTCAGTTCTGAATTTGCTGCAAACTTTGCCTTTTTAAACCTCTCGCTCTCAGCCTGTGCCTGTCCTGGGGGCACAGTAGCAACACGGGAGCTACCATACGGTGCAGCAGCCTAGGTGACACGGGTGAGGGTTGCACAGGCACTGTGCAACACATGATGTGTGACACTGTCACCCAGAACGAGACTAGCTATGTCACTAGCAGTGTTCCCACAGGTATAATTGCACCTCCTCACGCCCCTGAGCAATGTCTCTGCTCCGGATGCCGGGGATGGTGCGCTCACCAGAACCCGTGATGGGATGCAGTGCACTTCAAAGCGTCCTGGGGAAGCAGAGGATGGGCCTAAAAGCCCATCACGGTACGGAATAGGATGCATCTAAAGGCCTTCGGGTGAAGGGACAATTGTGATGGCTCAGTACAGCTGTATCCAGGCAGGCAGACACCTGGGAAGGGAAAGGGTAGGCTGGGACTTTGTCATGTGGTTCTCTTCCTTCCCACCATTTCTGTGAGGTGGGATTCAGTCTTGGCTGAAGAGATTGTCAAACAGCTGAGGTTTCTCCTCCCTCCCATGGAAGAAGTCTTCTAGCAATTTAGAGGACACTGCAGCCTAGGGTTTTACAGTTTTAATATAGGGCAAGTTAGACCATAAACCCAGCTCTGAGCTGGACTTATACGTGATGTGAAAATCGACCATTCATTCCCGGGGCATTGACTTTCCTCTGGCACGGATTAATCACGAGATCTTTTTTTTTTGTTGGTTGGTTATCTATCAGCTTTCTCAAGGGAATGGTGGGGTTCTGTTTGTTTGCAATCAATAGGCACAGTCCATTTGGCAGAGATCATAAGACCCCGATGCAAAGCCAGCAACAAAACTTTGCACCTGAGTATTGTAACAAGTTTTTCCAGAGACTATTTTTACCCTTAAAAATTACCCAAACAGGACAAGGATTGAGACTTATTTTTACTGAGAATGGAGAGACCCCCAGCAATCCTATTTCATGAATAAACTGTGTTAACCTGTTCCCAAAACGGTGAGTCAGGAACATTTGGTGTCCCATACATTCAGATTTCAAGGCTGTGTCAAAATGTGCAAAGGAGAATCCTGGAAAAACAATCACTACAGTGACAAGTTCCTGAACAGGAAAGCACCTATTTAATCACATACTCTTTCAACATCTCTGAATCATGCGAGGTAGGACCCGACACAGGCTTGTATAACCATGTCATGAACTTGCCTGTTCATGTCAAACTAAAGTAGACTGTGTTTATTACAAAATAATCTGCAACTTAGTTGTCTCTGAAGGTCAGAGCAAAGGCCAGGCAAAGGTGAAATGAGATACAAATGCTGCTGAGATAAGTCAAATGACTCTCAGAATATGTCTGGTATCACCATGTGGACTGAAAGCCTCTTATCACTCAACCCAGCATCAATCACAGCAACATCCTGGGAGACACGAAGCATTTGATGTGCTAAATATTTATAACACCCTGTTATTTGTACCCAAAGCAGTCAGTAAAGTCCCTTTTGAAGACAGCAGCTGTGTCAATAGGAAGGGAATCACTCATTTAAAATTTTTGAGCGAAACTCTAAAGATGCGGTAATACACCTCTGTGCAAACCATAAAGCCTCCTGCCCTAACATGATGGTCACTAAAAAACACCATCCAAATAGCCCAGTTTTCTCCACCATCGTAGTTTTCTCTTAGCACTAGGATGCTACCTCTTTTCTGCACCATCCTTACGGGAGAACCACTACAACATTTGCGCTTTCCCTTTGCTTGTGTCTTCTTGCCAACTGATGTGGAAGGACAGGTGCTGGTTTTATTCATGAGCTGGTGTTTAGGAAGCGGTGGTACTTTAACTGCTTGCAGTTGTGGAATGACAGTATTTCTCTTACAAAACCCCTGGCCACAAATCAGCAAACAAGGTGGACTTCTAAAGCCTTTATAGAGGGCAAATTCCTGCCTTTGTTAGAAGCTGCTTCTGACCCACCACAGGCAGACGCAGGCAGTGTCTGCTCCTCAACACATACAGAAAGAAAGATATTTTAAACAAAATATTAAATTCTGCCAAAGTTAATTCAGCTGCCTGGAAAGATCTTGTCATACAATATACAAATAACCTTTTCACTTCTCTTTCCCTTTTCTAAACCAACTCTGACACCTGCTTTGGGATTTACCTTTTCTTTTCAACTAGGTTTTATTTATTTTGGTGTAGGAGCCCAGGAGCATTACCCAGTAAGAAGTCAGTTATCACTTACTATTACAGAGAAACTAACTGAAAAGCCTGGCAGTGTTTGTATGAAATAATCTGACCCTTCGACAGTTCAGTCAAGCATTTATCTGTCGTGTGAATCATGTTTTTCAGATTAGCATACTTTGCTACCTTTGCCTTGCCACTCCTCCTCCTTCCCAACAGAAGGACAGCCCCTCAGTCATACGATTGGACACAAAAGATTGTGCACTGGGACACGTTCCTATTTCACACAGAGCTGGAACAAACACACCAAGACAGAACTCAAAGCCAACCAGAGAAGAACCAAGATGAGCCTTCTTCCCTTCTTCTCTACGGAGACCTGGGCCCTTTTGCTCATTTTCGTAGCCCTCCTGATAGTGTGAGTAAAATATTCTTTATTGCTTCTTTGCTCACGCCACTTTCCTGTTCTTGCTGTTGTTTGTTTTCATGCAAAAGACCAAACAGGTAGGTGTGATTTTCCAGATTTCCAGCCTGTAATGAGGCTTTGGGGTGTAGCAGACAAATCTAAAGACTGTACAGACACATGATCTTACCCCAAGGTTTGGAATATTCCCGTGCACCGTTAAGATCTGGCTGCTAAGCACCAAAGCAATAATCAGATAATAAAGGTGCCAGGAATTTGTTGCCAGCAGGGTGCTGGCTTCAGCGAGGCTCGTGACCCGTTAGGTTGTTTTCCACAGAAATACATCTAAGGAATGCTATGCCTCCCTGGCTGAGGGTGCCCTATGGAGGGGAGCAGGCAGCAAGTGACCCAACTGCATGACCTGCAAAGGTGGAGGGCAGCAGAAAAAGAGCATTCTTAGGATCAGTTCTTACTCCTCCTGTAGTGCCCAGGTAAGATGCTCCATGCAGAGGCACCTGGATCAGGAGGGATACATTGCAGAAGTCAGATTTCCCACATGCCTGAAGGGACAGCAACCCATGCCCACCGCCACAGCCCACCCTTGCTGGGGGAAGAAATGAAGCCCAGGGCAAGGTCAGCTCTCTGCTCTTGGCTTTTCAGCCAAACTCCATCAGGCAGAAGCCTACCCCGCTGCTTCAGAGGAGCCATGCTAGTGAGAAAATACTTTCGCTCACTTTGCTGATGTTGACCAGCGCTGCAGTGTAGCCGGGCTGGCTGAAACCCCCCTTCTGCTGGGACGTACCGCATCTCTGCTGGCAGCCCCTGCCAACAAGGCTGGACTGACAAACTTTGTAGTGTTCAAGCCCTTAGGCAGAGACAGCATGTTGCTAGCCATAAACCTTAATGATTAATGTGGTGCACACAGGCACAATCCATTTGGCTGCCCTGGCAATGCTCCAACCATGGCAGTTCAGTAAGCTCTGAAACGTTCAGCCCTGGTGGTTGTTGGTTTTTTTTTTTTTGAACCCTTTCCTGTGATTTGGATCACTCAAAAACCTGTTTGGGGCAGACTCTTCGCCACTCTCCCACTCCCCATTATTGATCTAAACTCTCATATTTCAAATTTCTGTGGCCATCTAAGGTTGCTGGTTCCCACACTCCCACTTTCTGCAGCCACTTGCAATTTTGTTGTGGCAAAAGGGATGAAGCCCAGAACTTTGTGCTCTGATTTCTGAGCTAAAATAGATACTCCACTGCCCGTTATCACCGGGAGGTTGTTGAGATGCTTCTTGTTCATCTGTGGCAATGCTGCTCCGGTTCACACATGAAGGAATACCAGGCGTGTCTGGTTCACATCCATGGTGAGAAGTAATGATTATTCTCTGGCTTTACACGCAATGGTCCTTCTCAGTCTGCATAAAACTGTGTCACGTTTTAGTCGTAAGAGCCTTAGACTGCATTTTCCTGGCCATGTTTCAAATGGATTAAGCCTAGCCTATGTTTCTGTAGTGTTTCTGGGCTTTGTAACCAGCCCAGCCTGGCATTTCATGGTCCTCCTGCAGCCCCGGCTGCCCATAAACATTACAGATGAGAGTCTGCAAACTTTCTGTACCTGGTACCAAATTAACCTTTGAGAGGAAAGTTTAAATGTTGGACAATCTGAGTTCTGAAACCTTTCTGCACCTGCAAACACCCCATTTTCCCTGTTTTTTTGCTTATGGTTCAGACCATTACCAAAGTCCACTTCCATGCTCTGGCAGAACCTGTGCTGGAGGGACTGACCTCATTTGGGGTTCCCCAGATTTAGAAAAGTATTACTAATTGCAATGGACCCCCCCCAAATCTCAGCCTAAACACCGGCTTTTCAGGAAAGCATCCAGAAGACGCTGGCTGAGAGGCCGCTGCCACGTGGCCCAAAGAGGGTCTCTGATAACATCCCTCTAACAAACCTTTGCAGTTTTACATCCCTTCTGCGATGAACCGCTCACTTGGGAAGCTGCAGTTACTAACTAAACCCAAATATTTTGAGGAGCTCTTTCAACACAGCCAAAGACAAGCTTCAAAGGGCTGCAGCCCAGACCCTTATTGAGAAACAGAAGGCCCCGAGGTAGAAGTAATAACTTTACAGCTGCCAAAAAGGACGCTTCAGAGGAAAGAAATCTGCAAAGCTGTCAATAAAATCTAAAGAGGAAACCATCAAGACAAGATTTCCTGACGCACCACTGAGTTAACGCCAAGCTAAGGGGAGGGAGAACAATAAATGAAATTAAAGTGCAGCTTGACAAAAGCCCTGTTTGGGACATCACTTCTGGCACTGCTTTGATTTCCTTTCAATAAAAATACGTAAGCTTGGTGTTCCTTCTTCCAGCTCCCTTTTCTGCCTCTCCTTTGGTTGGCAATGAGCTCCTCTTTTGACTTTTGCTAAAGGCATTAAGGTCCTGCACCCACTGGAGCACCTGTGCCTTTAGGAGATGGCTGGTTTTACATCAAAGTGATCTCTCTGAAGCTCTGTGTGGCAGCAGTGAGCCTTACCATGTTTATTAAGTAGTTTTTACAGGGCAATTTTCTTTTGGACCGCTTTTTTCAACCTCCCAGACCAACCTCCTCTAACACTTAGAGCCAAATGGCAGCAGTCTCCAGGTTTAGGAGAGCTTGCAGCCCCAGTGCCATGGTCAAGTAGCACTCTTGTCTTTTCTGTCCCTCAGATACGGGACCTGGCCATTTGGTTTGTTCAAGAAGTTGGGTATTCCCGGGCCAAGACCTCTGCCTTTCTTTGGGACATGCCTGGAATATCGCAAAGTAAGTGACTGAAGCTTTTCTGGCTCCAGAAATACCCGCCTTTGCTCATACAGCTGTAGCTAAACAGATACATAGTGATGATAAGTTATCTCCAAATGCCAAGCTCCTCTCTAACACGCAGGTTGCGCAAAGGCCGGCGCGGGGTAAGGGCTTGGTAGCACAGACCACGGAGCCCTGCCTTTACAGCATCTCCAGACGAGCACTCCTGGATGACTGATTTACAGCTGCCCTTTGCCAGGGTCCTGGCTAACAGCTGGTTCACAATCATGACAGACATTTGTGCTGTCCTTCATGATGGTTTGGGAGAGGAGGTTTCAGAAGGCAGCTCTGAACATCGGCTTACAGATATCCCTCCCGACCCACCATCTCCAACATCATCCCCTCTGCTGCATCCTCTCTGAGCTCATTTTTAAATTGCTTTCCACAGGGTTTCTTGGATTTTGACAATGAATGCTTCCAGAAATATGGGAAAGTCTGGGGGTGAGTATGAACCACTAACCTTCTTAAGGTAAAACCAGAATCCACACAAAAGGGAGAAAAAAATTCATTAGGAAAGCTCTGTTTTCTCTACCTGTGGGCTTGATGGTCCCAGCATGAGGAGTACAGCAACAATAGGGTGCTCGTGGTGGCTTACGTTAAAGCCTGATGATTGCAGGGCTGTGCTGCTGTCACGCTACACAGAAATTGCTTTGACCTGTACCATGAAAGCTGTTTTAAAGCTGATAACAAAAGGTTCTCACATGCCTATAACAAAAATCAGCAGCAAAACTACTGTTTACTTAAGGAGAATCTGAAACCTGGAGGTCAGGTTCCTCTGGTTTACCAACAGCAGAGGAATGTGAGTGACTCCCAGTACTAAGTGGAGAAGCAGATCCAAAGTCTGCCAACTTCCTCATGCTGCTGGTCCTTACCTGCTGCGGTAGGAGGGGTGCAGCCAGTGTTGCTCTGCTCTGGACTTCTCCTACGGCTTTTATTGCTGATGTTATAACTTTAGCTAAAAACTTGCGTATCCTCTATAACGCATTCACTGGTCCCTACAGCAACTTTAAACAATGGAGTCTGGAAAGGGTGTCTTTACATAAATGGGGAAAGTGCATAAATCCGCTTAATCTACATCTGTTCCAGGAAAGCATTCAGAACTGGCAGCTTAAAAAGACAAAAACAAGGATTGAGTTTCATCTCCAGGGATATTTCAGTGCTGTCAGCCCTAGTCTCCAGACACCCAATTCAAGAGCCTGAAAGGGGTCGAACAAGTTTCCTTCTAATACTGTAATGTGTTTAAGTGCCTGGAAAAACACAGAGAGTCAGGGGAGAAAGTGAAGACACTTGCTTCATTTAGTATCTGGTCCTTTGAGGGACCGAGCCCTGCTCATTTCCCAGTGAATTTGGAAGGTGTTTAGCCCCCTTTATCATTCACAAAACTAGATGGGAAGATGCCTGGGAGTCCTTTCCCATCTCTACTTTCAGCATTTCTACACTTAGCCCTCTGCAGAAGAGCAAGGCTGTTGATGGAGGAGTGTGTTTAACATGTCTTGTTTCATGGGCATCAGCAAAACCTTGCACTTCAACTGCCTGGGGTTGTTTATCTGTCTCCTCTTCTCCCGCCAGGATTTACGACGGCAGGCAACCTGTGGTGGCTGTCATGGACCCCCAGATCATTAAATCTGTGCTGGTTAAAGAGTGTTACACCACCTTTACCAACAGGAGGGTAAGAGCAGAAGCATCCTGACGTACCACAGAGCCCAGAAAACAAAACCCAGGAAGAGACAAGCATGCCAAGCGTGTAGCAGGGTTTCCGTAGGGGACGAGTGACTGCAGTGTAGGGATTACTGTAAATGGCCACTGTATGTCACTGTTCCCCTGCCTTACAGCCTGGGGACTGCATACCCAGGCTGCTGGAGGAAGCTCTTTGCCTGCACATCAGACAAATCCTGCTCTCACACCTATAGATATATATGTATGGACGAATTTGAGTGTGTGTGAGCATGCAGGAGCCTGTAAGGGTCTGCCTAGCACATGTGCCATCAGCTGGGATGCAGGCGCTGGGTGGCATGGATAGGCAACACATACATATGGGTGCTGGGCTTGTCGGCTCACTTGTTCTGGATATGAAAGTGGCATCCCACAGCTGGTTTACTGCAGCAAAGGGGATTGTCTGTGTGTGTGTGTGCGCCTTGAGAGTGGCTGTTTGTAACGCCTTAGCCTGCTTGCCAGTAGTAATGCCCCTGAAACAGCCTGGACAGGGACTTGCGTGCTACATCCCATCCTTGCACGGAAGCTGCTATCTTTTCTGGGCTTAACACCTTGCCTTTTCCCCCCTCTAGCATGTAGATCTAGCAGGGGTGCTGAACAACGCCGTCTCATTAGCTGAAGATGAACAGTGGAAAAGGATTCGTACTGTGCTCTCTCCAACCTTCACCAGTGGGAAACTAAAGGAGGTAAACCACAGAGGAGCAGGTACAAACTAAACCAGAGAGTCAGTAGACAGTGTTTCCAGGCTGAGATTGTCACAGGGGTCTGATTTCTTTAGTCAGAGCCTGGCAACTAAACTGGTCTGTTTAATTTATGCCTCATTTTAAACAAAAAAGGCTGAAAATAAAACCTTAGCAGAAAGATCTCATTTGTAAATATTCATGAAATTCCCTGTAGCCTTTGTAAGCCTGTCTTAAAGTAGTAAAATGTACTGTACTTAAGTGACCATCTCTGGTTTGTTACAGATGTTCCCTATAATGAAGCACTATGGGGAAGTTTTGGTGAAAAATGTTCAAAAGCGAATAGAAAAGGACAACGCTATACCTGTAAAGGAGTAAGTAGCTGTTGGGAGCAGCAGGCTAAGCAGCAAACCACGCTAACAAGTGCTGCGGTTCATTTGTTATGGGCAATGCAGATCACTTGCTGGGTAAACCAGACATCTGAAATGGGGAATGGGGCTAACCGAAAGCCTGGCTGGAGATTTGAAAGGGAAAATTTAAGCTGGGATGTTAGTGAAACCTCCTAGAGTCAGAGACCCAGACAGGAGCCTTCTAAAGAGAATTATGTGGGCAGAAAAATGCTCCAGCACAGCTTCATGAATCCACAAATCCAGGACAACCGCAAAACCACCAGGAAAACCCAGCTTTCCTTGCATATACTCAGGATCTCTATGCACCACCTTCTTACACCGCAGGACACTGGGGCTCTGGCTTCTCTTCCCCACACAGAGCACTGTGTGCTCATCCATCACTTGCCCCATTGCTGGGAGGAGTGGGAAGGGAGGCTGCGATGTGGCCCCAGGTATCAGCCTCATCTGCCCTCCATACGGGCTCTGGAACAAAACCTGTGTATTTGACTCCCAGTTTCAAAGTACAGATGAAGGGGCAGCTGCACACCAGTAGTCACACACCACCAAAGCACTCCTCTACCAAAAAATCCCATAAAGAGAGCACTTGGACAGTCTGTAATATTGTAGAGCCGTGCTGGGTTGAACAAGACCATTTTCGTGGCATGTTCGAAGCAAAGTGTGTTGCCATCCCTCCCCAAGACACTAGCATGCTCGAAAGCCACATGCCATCCTTGCACTAACCCATTCACGTAGCTACATGCTGTTCTAAAGTCCTCAGAAAAGCTGTCTGATTTCAAAACCCACACAGACTTGAGGCCAAAGCTCTCTAAAAAAAATTCTATCCCTTTCACTATAAGTGCTTTTCAGTTACCATATATCCAATTTCCTTTTCAAAGCCAGGGCAGGAGGTCTTATGAGACTTTATATTTAATGTCACATAGGCATTAGGAAAAAATACATTCACTTGGTCCAAATATTTAATCACAGCCTCTCTTTTCCATCTTTCCTCAGCATCTTTGGAAGCTACAGCATGGATGTTGTCACCAGCACTTCGTTCGGTGTGAACATCGACTCCATGAACAACCCCAAAGACCCCTTTGTCAGAGAGATGCAGAAGCTGGTCAAGTTTGACTTTTTTGACCCACTCTTCATCCTGACATGTAAGTAACTTGTTGAAAACTGCGTGCAGGTGTCAGTCCTGTTGAAGTGTGACTTCAGCAAGCATAGACTGCTGCATCCTATTCATTAACCAACTATTGCTTAGATACCTTCACTGGCTTCTTGTCTCATAATTTCCTCATTGTTGCCCTCACGATAACTCTGGGAAGGAGACGGGTGAAAACTTCCTCCACCCTTGGCAGCCACAATAGAAGAAACATGAACATCCCAGCCAATATCCCAATAAGTGCTAGAAAATGATCTGAGGGTTGAAAAGCAAGTTCAGCTGTGAGGCTTGAGGAGAGTGGTGCTATCTGAAATGCATTTTCTGGAAGACAGTGCTGAGTGGGGACTGTAATTAGATGCAATTTCCTAGCAGCACAATAGATCAGCAGTGATGCTGATGGATATTAAATCCCTTGCCACCTTAACTCAGATTAGATATCTTGCTAAAACACAGGGAAGGTTGTGATCTGTGCATAGAGGGGGTTCTAGATTTTATGAATCCTTACATGAACTCAAGATCCAGCCGCTATAATGAAGAAAATGCTCTGAAGAGGACTAGAAAAGTGTTTATGAGCACAGCATGGCAGTACATAGCTCAGCCTGAAAGAAAGAATTCAAAATTTGCACTATTTCTCGTGAGCCACATCCCTGTTGTAGTGCTCTACAATGTACAGAAGTAACCTGTCCTTACAAAACAGTGCCTCAGAAAAAGGAAGTGGCAGAAGCTCTGATCACCTCTTAAAGCAATGATTATACTCAGCTCAGTTGTGCCCATTCAACAAAAACGAGGGAGAGAGTTGCATCCAGACAAACTATCTCAAGGGAAGTAGAAAGGGAAAAAAAGGCAAAGTCCAGACTTTTCCCAGGTAAAGAAAAATCAAGAAAGGAAATAGTTTCTCAGCAGCATCATTAATTCCTCAGTAACATCCATAGCTACCTTATCAGGTGGAGTTTGTTTACAGGGTGCAATTTAATTCTCCATTTTTTTTTCAGTTGTGTGCCCATTCATTACTCCTCTTTTGGCCAAGATGAATGTAAGCTTCTTCCCTGGTGATGCTGTAGATTTCTTCATGAGATCCATCTCCAAAATCAAGCAGGAGCGTGAAAAGGATACTCACAATGTAAGCAAACGTGAATTTACTAGCAATTATGGCAGAAAATGCACTTAAATGAAATACAATTAGGGTGATAGCAAGGGTGAAAGCAAAGTACAATGATTCAAGGTTTTTTGGAGTCTACTTAAGTGTAAACACCTGATTTTAATACTCTCAGAAAAGCCTCACCTGACCAGTCCTGGCAGAGAAGCAAGTGGACTTTGCACATCCATGATCTGAAGCTAAATCCAAATAAAGGCTTGGTACAATTGGACTAAGCTTGGGTTTGCAGAACTTTGTACTAAGTCAAAGTAAGAGACTCCCTGAAGAAGATTAGGCAGAGGATGAGAGAGAGCAGAGCAAGCATCACGAGAGCAGCAATACCACCTTTCAGGGTTGCACCTTCCCCTCTCATTTTTTGAAAAGTGAAGCTGCTTCCCAGCAAAAGTCTCCTTTTTAGAGTTTGGATCCCTTTCCTGAAACTCATTCAAGACACTGCTTTCCCACCCAATGGCTCCACAAATAAGACAGATAAGTTTCCAAATTAAAAAGCAAATGTTATGGTTTTCAAAAAGGAAGTCATGCATTTTGGGGCTGCTTTTGGTTTAAAAGTTAGGCTATGAAACCTGCCTATCTGAGCCCTCCATGGGACTTAACACCAAAGAAACTCTTCTGCTTTTCTCCTCAGGGCAGAGTAGATTTTCTGCAGCTGATGATCGAATCCCAGAACTCAGCCAGTCCTGGGAGCAACAACACGAATCACTCTGATAAAGGTAACAATATGCAAATACTAATCATGGAAACAGGGGCTGTGGGAGCGAGGTGATCTGCTTTCCAGAGAAAGGCTCAATGGGCCACCACCATCTCCCCTGTCCAGCTCCAGGGAGAAATCTCAGCTTCTTGTTGCCAGCACCAGGATAAAAGGAATTCCCCAGGTCCTTTGCCAGGGACTAGGAATGCCATGCCAATCTCTTATACCCAGAAAATCATCTGGCTCCTCTATCAAATTACTTTTTCCAGACAGATAGCAGAGTAGCTGTAAATGTGTTATCAGAAAACCACCTCAAACCTGCCTCACACCCACCTGTTGCTTCCTGTTCCTTGCTGAGACCATCAGCCAACACCAGTTTTGCTCATGTCCCCACATCCTGTCCTCACAGCCCTGACCGACACAGAGATTCTGTCGCAAGCATTCATCTTTATATTTGCTGGGTACGAGCCCACCAGCAACACGCTTGGTTACCTGGCGTACGAACTGGCCACTCATCCCGATGTGCAGCAAAAACTGCTGGATGAAATCGACACCGTCCTACCCAACAAGGTAAGGGGACGTTGAATGGTGGTGAAGACCCTCTGACTGGATCAGACAAGACAATGAGAAACGTTTAGCTCCTAAACACCCTTCTCTTGGGATCTTCCAAGAGCTCCAAGACACACACTAGGAAAACTCAGCCCAGTAGCACTTTTCTTTTGGCAGCCAAAGCCTTCCAGGCCACCCCACAGCACAGACCCATTTGCCATACGCCACACCCATGTGCGGGTGGATGTGGATTTCCAGGCGTTTCCATTGCTCCGGGATGGAAAATGAAACCGATTACACAATTTCTACCTTGCATTTTGTCCTCCAGGGAGTCTGAATCATAGTAGGATTTGGGGACACTGGTCTCAGCTGTCATTTTTAGGACAACCCAACCCTCATGCCAACATACCTGGCCATCTTTCTCCTGTTGCACTGCAGGCTCCTCTCACATACGAAGCGATAATGCAGTTGGAATATCTTGACATGACAGTGAATGAAACTCTTCGGCTCTTTCCCCTTGGAGGACGGCTTGAGAGAACCTGCAAGAAAGATGTAGAAATCAATGGAGTGACCATTCCCAAAGGAACTATTGTTATGATCCCACCCTACACCCTGCACCGCAACTCCGAGTACTGGCCAAACCCAGAAGAGTTCAGACCAGAAAGGTACAAAAAGCATAATGAAAGGGAGGAAATATCCCGCTGCTTTTTCCTCACGTAGTAATCAAGTACTAATCTCTGATTAGCTTCCTATCGGTGTTCTTCCTATCTTTTTACAAACAATACCGATGAGAAATTACAGGCTCATGGGAATGTCATTTTAAGAAGAAAATGAGCTTTGCAGTTAAAGCAGGCTTTCAAACAACATAAACTTGCTGGGAGAGTAACACTGATACCTCACAACACCTTGCACACAGCTTTTAGGCTTGCTGACAGAGGGGGCAGGTGGTGAGTTTTTGTAACTGCTAGCCATCCTCCTGTATATTCTTCATTGCTGAACTCTTTTCCTTCACCCAGGCTTTGCTAGCAAAAATACAAGAGAGCTGATTCCCTCCTTGTTTTCAAGGAAGCAAAAACTTTCTCTAGTTGACAGTTTTTAATTGGTATCTACCTCTCATTAGCAAGAACACTGAAGCTACAGGCTGCTCCTAACCAAAACAACTCCTGGTGCCTCCCTCACTAAATACAACAGATAGGAAATATCAGGCACTTTGGGAGGGCATGTTGGCTGGATTTTCACCTTCTTTCCAACTTCTAGTAGTGTGGATAGACAGAATTAAAAGCAGAGTCAAGCTGGGTCCCACTCTGTCCCAGACAAGGGCTGTGAGACAGCACTTGATTGCTGGGGTACACTGGGATAGCTTAGCAAAAGAGCCGAGCAAGTCTGTAGGGCACCAAGAGATCTCTGCATGAGTAAGAGAGATATGTAGCTTTTTGGGTTTTTTGCCGTCTTCATTTCCTTTCCCCAACCATGTCATTATCCAGGTTCAGTAAGGAAAACAAAGAATCCATAGACCCATATACATACTTGCCCTTTGGAGCTGGTCCCAGGAACTGCATTGGGATGCGGTTTGCTCTCCTGACTCTGAAAGTTGCCATCACCATCCTATTGCAACACTTCACCTTCCAGACGTGCAAAGAGACTCAGGTGAGGGACACGTGACATTTTGAAGCTCACAGGCGAAGAGCCGGGTGCCTGGCTTCTCACCACGGGTGCTACCACCAGATGCTTTGCACTGTCAGGGGACATGCACCTTCAGGTGGAGGACACATGAAGTTCTGTCCCAACTGCAGCCAAGTTTCTTTCCTTTAACCTCTACTTATTTCATTTGTCCATCTCCAAGTGTGTTTTTCCTCTTATTGTTGCAGATCCCTCTCAAGCTGAGTTCACAGGGACTCTTAAGACCGGAGAAACCGATTATTCTGAAGTTAGTCCCCCGGACCAACACCGCACCCGCAGAGGCGTAAAACCCTGGCACCCCTGCAGCAACCCTCCGTCTAATGCGTGCTGTGCTAACAAAGGGATCACACATCGTGGGAGATCTCTCCTACACGTACAGACACAGGAGAGCAGCTCTAGTTAATTCTGGAAGCAATTACTACTTATTTACTAATAAACATAGCTGTCAAATGTATTGTGGATCACTAGGCAGTGACAATACACTGTTTCCTTAATTTTGATTGCAGAAAACAAGAACCAAATCCAAATGAGAAGCTGATCATCCTCTTACTTCTAAGGTGACTTCTCCATGTGGAGAGAAGGAATTACTGTTGCATCCAAGAGAAACAAGATGTGATGGAAATTCAAATGAGCAGACCTTGCTGGGCAGGGACGGGTGACGTTCTTGGTGTATTGATGCCTGAAATTTCATGTGTTATAATCGAGACGACTGGTGTGAAACTACATCCTAGTTACCAAGCCTCTTTTGTGCCATGTGTTAATTAAACTAAAGTGTGTACAAATACTGTCATTAAAAATGTTCGAGAGCTGCTCTGTGTTGTGTATAGCGGCTGATCACTTCCTATTTAAAAACCGTATTCAGCCTCAGCCCTTGAAATTATCCATGTACATTGCTTTCCACTTAATTTAATGAATCTGATCCTTCATTTAATGCGATCAAACCCTCCCATTTGTACAGGATTTTACAAACACTGTAACTCCCACCTCTTAGTTTGATTAAGAGGTTGCCTTCAGTTCAGCACTGGCCAACCCTTTTCCGCACTGGAGCGACAGAGGACGGATTGCAGAGAGCAGCAGGAGCAGCTCATCGCAGGTGGTGACAGCACTGCAGGAGAGCCACTGCTCCTGGAGAAGCCGTCTGGACACTGCTTTAGCTGATCCTTGCCTCCCAGGGCCATGCATGGGTTACACATTGCCCGTGGTGGGACGTTAGCCTGCTGCAAGCTGCTTTGCTCTTGAACTGCTCCAGGGCAGTCCGCGGCTTGGGCTTTATGGGCTGGTCCTGCCATCAGTGTGATGCTTTGACCTAAGGACTTAGGCCATCCCTGACCAGATAAACAGGGAATATCAAAAAGTAGGTGGGAGGTTCTCCCGGATCGGAATTTCACATGTCAGTTAACCCCAGTGAGTTGTGCTGGTCCTGACACCTACAAACCCAGAAGGATGCTAGCAAAATGGGAAACGCCTTTAGAAGAGCTGCAAACCATTTCAAGTTATCACTTTCTCCTGGCATCTTTCACTCCAACACAATATTTTCTAGATCATGGTCTATAATTTTCTCCTGTGGCCACATGTTTTCCTCTTTAGCAGACAACCCAAAGGCTACAGTCCAATATTATACAAATTTATTCAAGAATTCATGTCCATTCTTTAACAATGGCAATTAAGGGATTTGGGACTGGTCAGCCAACAGTGCAGTGGATTCCTGATTACTGGAAATCCCCAAATCAAAGCTGTCCATTTTTCAGGAAGATACTCTTGAATTAGAGCCTGGTGAATGTTGCTGTAAAGCAGCTTGTGCTGTCCCAGTAGGCAGATAAACCAATTATAGTGCTCCCTTCTGATTCATCATCTGTGAAGAATCGTTTGGGTTTCACTATGTACACAGCAAGGCATAGTTAGAAGTGCTGCCAATAAGACCCTTCCTCAGTTTAAACTGTTGCTTATCTCTCACCAGGGGTTAAAAACAGTGGAAGAGCTGGGCCTGTCTTACCGCTCTAACGATCCTGCAGCAGCTCTGATGGGGAGTGCGATGCCCCTGCATGGATAGACTGTTTTAAACCAAATAAGTTTTCCCCATAGAAAAACAGTGCTAGGCAAAACTAACTCCAGATTCAGGGAAAGGGGAAGCCATTGTGAAAGCAGCAAGTCACATGCCAAACAGCTGCTTTGAAGTCATTTTGATATCTCATGAGCAAAATCAAGTGCCTTTGCGTGGTGCTCCAAACCAGAAAGGGTTAATCCAGCCATACCCCAAGACAGGCAGACCCTGCCCAGCACGTGGCATCTCCAGGAATGAAGTCATTAGCGTAACTGTACAGATCATTCTTCCAAATGTGAAAAATGTGACTAATTCTCCAGCTTCAGCCAATTATGACCTGCCAGGACTATCATAACAGCCCATAAATAATGTGTAACAAAATCATGGTAATGAGTCTTCTAGAAGAAAATTAGATCCTCTGTGTCTTAACTCCATAAAATTACTTTGCTTATAAGGGCTGCCTCCATCATTCCCAGCACTTCGCATTGTTTCGCTGGCCATCCCTCAGAAACGGATGCGACTCGGCCGGGAGTCTGAGCGCACAGATACCAGGACCATCAGGTTTGTTCTCACTGTTCCGGCTGTTTCCCCTTTAAACCAGACATATCGCTGCTTAACCCTACTTTCAAGTGTTTTCACTGATTAAATATGTTTACTTTATCTAGACCTTGCTGATCCCTTCAACTGTTTCAGCACATCCTCGGCAGGTCTGGGCCATTGTATTGTCCCGAGATAGCCGGGTCTTTCTCAGAGGAAAGAGCTTCCAAGCACAGTACGAGGTAGAAGTTAATTTTGGGGAAAATTCTGTTTCACTTCTTCCCCTAACTCCTCCCACACAGTAAGAAGGAAAAAAGGATTAAGAAAATGCACGTTACATCAGCAGTTAACAAAAAAATATGCTTTTCTCCAAGATTTCCCAGCCACGTCTCAGAGGAGTTATTGCCAAGTCACTGCGCACGCGCAACGGACTCACACCCTGTTACGACGCTAGCACCACCCAGGGAGGCTCCTTCTATAAGCATGCAGAAATATATTCCCCTTAATAGAGAAGGGCGTGCTGGGAAGGAGATACGCCCCCCGTGATACGAGAGCTGTTACAGCATCCGTCCTGATGCAAGACAAAGATGGCTGTAAGCGGAGAGATTTGGTTTCTGACTCTCCGTTAACGATAGCGGAGTAACCATCGGTGTTACAGTGGCTTGCCTAAATGACGTAATACTTCCAGTTGATTGCAGTGATCAAACGGATTTTATGAAAAACAGGTTTCCTGCTTATGGCAGAGGAATGTTGCATGGGCTTCAGGTCAGCTGTTAGGTGTTTCGATAGCAGGCTGAGCCCTGACAGATAGAAGAATGGTCTGGCTATTACCAAACTAAGTGTCCCTAAAGTATTGAAGTCTTTTGCAATTCTGCCTTGCCTTTAAAGTGAAAAATGAAACATTTTCAGGCATATTTCACCTGAAAGGAAGAATAGGCAGCATTGCTCCTTTTACCTTCCTCTGAGGCACAGTTTCTCCACTGATACTCTGGCATCAGAAGCCTACAGGTCAAAGGTGCAGAGTTTGTTTAGCTCTCACGGTCCCACCTCCTCGCTCCATCTCCCCACTAGAAGCAACAAGTCAGCGTGGGGAATTACCAGGGTATGACAGACAGCTTGGAAACGTGGAAAACCTGTAGCTGAATTTATGCACTGACATCACCTTTATCCGCTGTAACGGAGAGAATTAGGCATATTGAATCGCTCACCGTACAGACACGGAATTTTGAAAACCCTTACTATTGCACAAATGTTGACAGGATATTTTATTTACTGCATCGTTAAAGGTTAAAGAGACTCATTCTCCGGAGGATTCATTTTTTCAGCCCATAATATCAATTAAAGCTAATTTCAGCTCTACCCTAATGATTAACATAGAATATGGAAAAAAGCTCTAACTGAGCATTTCTGCTCATTACTTCAGTTCTCCTGTATTGCTAGGACACTTTATAGGTACTGATGCAGCTTTATATCACCCATGACAGTTAATTTTTCCCTCTGAGCTTTTTTTTGTTACTGAACACTTGAAGTTGTTGCAAAGATGCACAAAACACCTTTGATGATATGGATCAAAGTCTTCATTTAAGCAGTTCATCATCGATGATCAGTGATGGTCACTGTGGGCTTTCCTACATGGCTGGGTACAATGTCTAGATACAAATTTATTGTTACCTGACCTACAGCTTCCATAACATGAATAGAATTCATAAGCATACTTAGATGTATTTGTGCAGCCAGAAGTTTGCAACTGAACAGTTATATTGTCCTCCCCACTCCAAGGGAAAGTGAAAAACCTTGCCTGCCACTGATGAACTGAAGCCAGTCCAGTACAGCTGGATGCATTTATCCATCTTTTCTTGGCAAAACACTGGTTTCATCAATACACTGTAGAGTGTCCAGAAAAATAAGTTATAGTCCATCCCTTCACTATACCAGGCTTTGTGCAGACCAGCTGAGAAGGCACAGGTGCCACACCACAGCTCCTCCATCCTTGGGCTGTCCAGCTGGTTTGGCTCTGGAACTGTAGGTAATAGGACCAGAAAATACTTTAGGAAAACAGACCTCATGGACCAACTGCCAGTATGGCAAGAAGAGCCTTGCACTAACTTGCCCTAAGCTTGTCTAACCTTTTCAAAACTTGTCTATCTGTATCCTAATTTTAGGGTATTTATTGTTAACAAACACTAATCTGGGATCGATCTGTATCCAAAGGTCACAGCAAAAGCCAGAGGGAAGATGGGGAGCATTACAGATGCTCCTAAGAAGGTCAGCTGCTGCCACTCAGGCTGCTCTCTGGTGGTAACCACACATCAATCAGCCAACCAGTAGCCTTAGCAACTTCCATGGAAGTGAGCGGATGTCTGATGCTCCCAATAATTATGACAAACTCCAGCAGAAATCAGCAGGATGGAGCGCTGGGAGACATGGGTTTGCAGATCCCCCTTGCCAAGAAACGAAGCGTTTCCCATGCTGGCTGCTGTACTCATGTCCTGTCACATATAGCTCTGGCCCAGGACTCCATACTGAGCTATATGCACCTTCTCAGACAGGTCACTGAACCCACCACTCTTGCTTTCCCTCATCTTTTCAAAAGTGCAGGTGGCTTTCTGCCCCCACCCCCTCCTAAATTTTCACATTTAGCTTTCAATGACTGGAATTCATTTGGCTGGGAGTAAGTGAAACAGCTTTCTTAAGTGGAAGAGCTACCTAATAAAGTTTTAATGGAAGATATTATTTCTCTTCTTTACATTACATTAAAAGCCAGTCAGGAAATGAAAGCCCAGGAGGGTTAGGCGTGTTGGAAACGCTCAGCAAGATAGTCTTTTCTTTGGGGAGTTCACAGTCTGAATGTTGTCCTAAGAAACAGAATGTTCAGCAAACACAGACAGCTTGTGCGACTGCAGACTTAGCAAGTGTGTGTAGATATATATACACACACATGTGCGTGTACACACACAGAGGGCAGAGGGGTATCAATTTGGTTTTTGGAGAGACTCTCCAGTGCCAGGTCTGATATGCACCCGGGGAGAGTCTGGGGTGAGCAGCTTAGCCCCTAGACCATGGCATCGTGCATTTACCTGCTCTGCACCACCAAGGGATGCAACTGCTTTTTACCAGCGATATTTCAATATCAAACACACTGCTGTCTGCAGGGTTATTTTTGGTGTGACTTACACTTGACCAGTTTGGGCTCTTCGCTAACCTACAACCCCAATCTAAGAAACCTTCTCACCACCAGTTCCCAGCTGTTATTTTCTTGCTGTGCTAAACATCTGTGCACCAAGAGCAGTTACAGAAATCTGTTTTCAGCAGCAATAGCAAAACCGAGCAGTTCTCAGCCTCCCCGTGGAGGGGCAGGGGCATTCAAGCACATATCAAGAAAGACAATTAAAATGGGTCAAGCAGTACTACAAATTTCTGAAACATTGGCCTTTGAGTGTAAAGAATTGACCTTTCAAGTTTTGGTTGGCTGAGAGGGACCACAGTTAGTTATTGATGTTTAAGATAGCTTTGTACCAACTTAAAACCAAAAGAATGTATTTTGCTAAGATGGAAAGCAGAGGTTTACACTGTCAGTAACACCGAGAACTGGGAAGTGTTAACAGATGAAAATCTCCCCCCCAGGTAAAGTATCCAAGTACTTTCAACCCTTGGATCCAGGCTATTGCAGATGCCACCCTTACACATGCCTGTCCCTAACCTATGCTGCTGCCACTGAAGAGATGGCTCTCAGCACATCCAAGCAGACCTTGGTGTCACCACTGTCTTCAGGTCCTGTCCCAGGACCTGCCATAGACCTCAGGGCATCAGATGAACACTATACAGATACTCATAAAGGGCTTTTACAGCTTCAGGTCTCAGCATTTATCAGCATGTAGGTTTGTGTGGAGAATGTCATGGAGAAGTAAAGTTATCCCTGATGGAAAACCACTGTCCTCTTTAGTATCTAGTTCAATTGGTCTTTTGCTACCATCTCTCTTAAAGAGGTCTTGATCTGAAGTGATGACAGGTGGCAAAGATCCAGCCCTGAAAGTTTTGAAGTGACCCTAAGTTTGCAGGTGACACCAAACTGGGTGGGAGTGTTGATCTGTTGAAGGCAGGAAGGCTCTACAGAGGGATCTGGACAGGCCAAAGCCGCTGTGTGAGGGTCAACCAGGCCAAGTGCTGGGTCCTGCACTTGGTCCACAACAACCCCTTGTAACACTACAGGCTTGGGGACAAGTGCCTGGAGAATTACCCAGCAGAAAAGGACCTGGGGGTGTTGGTCAATAGTGGCCAAACATGAGCCGGTAGTGTGCTCAGGTGGCCAAGAAGGCCAACGGCATCCTGGCCTGTATCAGGAACAGTGCAACCAGCAGGACCAGGGTAGGGATCATCCCCCTGTACTGGGCACTGGTGAGGCTACACCTCGAATCCTGGGTTCAGTTTTGGGCCCCTCACTGCAAGAAAGACACTGAGGGGCTGGAGAGTGTCCAGAGAAGGGAACGGAGCTGGGGAAGGGGCTGGAGCACAAGTCCTGCGAGGAGCGGCTGAGGGAGGTGGGGGTGTTCAGCCTGGAGAAGAGGAGGCTCAGGGGAGACCTTATCGCTCTCTACAACTGCCTGAAAGGAGGGTGCAGAGAGGGGGACTTGGTCTCCTCCCAAACAACAAGCAATAGGACAAGAGGGAACAGACTTGAGTTACACCAGGGGAGGTTTAGATTGGATATTAGGAGAAAATTCTTTCCCGGAATGGCTGCCAAGCATTGGCACAGGCTGCCCAGGAAAGTGGTGGCATCACCATCCCAGGAGGGATTTAAAAGGCATGTAGAGCTCAGGGACATTGTTTAGTGGTGGACTTGGCAGTGCTGGGTTAACAGTTGGACTTGATCTTAAAGGTCTTTTCCAACCTAAACGATTCTCTGATCACCACCCCAATTCAAGCATATCCAAAGACTGCTTTAAACTAGCAAAAGGCAAATTTCAAAGTACCAGAGCATGAATCTTCATAGACACCCAGCAGGCCCCGAGGTGGAAGCAATGAAGTTACAGCAACAAGAACACAGTGCTTCAAAAGACAGAACTCTGCGATGGTGTTCAGCGAGAAGCTCGGCGGTCAGGCCCACAGCCGAGCTAACCCAGCTCTAAGGACAGCAAGAACAATAAGAAATTAAGATGCACAGTCACAAAACCCAGCACACAGCAACAACTGGCACTGGTATGATTTGTTCATTATAAAGCCACGTCGGCTTTGTGCTGGGTTTTCTTTCTCTCTGCTTGCTGGCAGCAGCTCTAGAGAAGATCTTTGGCATTTTGCTAAAAGTTTCAGATATTGGTTTTCTTTGCAGCACCTGCTCCTTTGCAAGAAGATAGGAGCTACCTCCAGGCTCCCTCCCTGAATATATGCTGCAGCTGCACAGCTTATTAATTTTGCCATATTTACTTAATAATCTCCAAAGTGCTTGGGGTTTTAAACCTTGTTGCCTCTACCCATCTCTGTATTGGCCCCCAGGTAGACTTTGAGACCCAGCAGCCAGCCCCGCTAGGCTGTTCAGCCCCGGGGGAATCTTCCCATTCTATACACCCCTGAAGCCATAAGAAAGGAAAATAAACCCATCGATCAGCCTCTCCTTTCCTCACTCCTCATACTCATAGCTGGAAGAGCAATGAAGGAAAGAACACCAGGCCAAATGGCACTTGGCTGAACACACGTCCGAGTGCAGCCCGCACACACCTCAGTCCTAGGGCAGAGCAGTCTAAGGCCTAAGCTTTTCCTGACTAATAGCTGCTGAAATCGTTGTCCATTTGAGTATTCATCTTTCATTTGTGATTTCATTTAAAATCCATTTTTGCAGGGTGTGCTAGACTTCAATCAAAATTGCTTTCAGAAATACAGGAAATCTGAGGGTGACTTTTTCCTAGGCAAGCCTTATCTCACTGCAGCCTCTGAAGCACAGCCAACCTCCCGAGTCAGAGGGTGTGATCCCTGGGAAGGGTCCATCAGGAGAAGCAATCTCAAAAGCACATTATCTACTTGTTAACCTGGCCTGCCGGGTGAGAACCTCAAGTAGTTCACATTTGATAGCTTCCACTGAAAGTCAGTAATAAAAAAATCTGGTTTTTAAATAAGTGGGATCCCAAGGAATTTATAACTCAGGTGGTTTCTCGGTTAAAGTTTTGTGGAAGAGGGTATGCACAGCCAAAGCTGAGCTGAGATGCAGGGAAGAGGGACAGCAAGGCAGGGAGCAGCAGCTAAGCTGTCTAGAAAGGATCTGCAGCTTCAAACACATTGCAAGCAGTAGGTGGGCTTTTTGAATAAGGGGAAAATTCATTAACTTGATGTCAAAGATCGCTCAGAATTTAACAAAATCCTTAAGTAAAGGATGCTAAGTGTTTCTTAGGCCTCCTGGATCTTTCCTTGAAGATCTGCAAAGAAATGTGAAGGAACTGCTTCACTTTTAGTACCATGCTGCGAGATTAGATGCTATCCTGCTATACATTCTTTTTTATAGCCCACTTTCTATTTTTATTCCTGTTCTACTGTGGAAGTGTTTGCTAATAATGTACGATAGGATGCTTTGTCATGAAAAAACCTTGTATCATTTATCTGTTTCTGAAAAGAAATTCTCAGTACAAATCTAATAAGGAAAAAAAATCCTATTCTAGCTCCTGTTGGAGGAAAGGGATTGATTTATGGAGAGAGATGAAAAGCACTAAGTATGTATTGCTTGGCAAAATGAGGAATTGTAGAGAACTGTCTTTATGCATTTGAAGGGTGTAAACATCAAAGAGGCAGAGGAGCTATTTAGAGCATTAGGAGGAGGCACATCTAGGAGACAAGAGCTGAAATTAAATGAACATCGTTAACTTAAAAATCATACTTCTGCCTGCAAATCTATTTCCTGATATTATTACTTGTAGCACACTGATGAGTATAAATGAAGCTTATAGAAAAAAAATACCTAATCTATTTTTCATATCTGATCTGCAGACCTTACTGTAAAGCTTACAAAGCCCAGATCCTGCAGCTACTCCTGAAAATTTGGGAGAAGAGCAGCCTTTAAATCTCCCCCCATTTCCGACACAGGTTCATCAGTATGATGGGTTACTTCCCTCTCTCCCCGTGCTCTGAACACAGCTGGTGCTGGCTATTGAGATCTGACTCATTGAAGCTGTGTTGGTGTAACAGCTTTTACCCCAGCAGATGGATAAGTCCCCAGTCATTAATAACCTTCCTGAGAAACAACTGCATCCTTGCTCACGCCCCACAGGAAACCCATGCGTGGTCCTACAAGATGCCCCAACTTGTCTGCCTGGGGTTCAGTTAATTGCTTGCTGTCCTGAGCTAAAGCATGAGGGGGAGGAAAAGCTCTATGGGAAGTAAGTATCCTTGCTCTCATGGAGGCTTTGGCCTACACTTCAAAAGGCTGCTGAACATCATGTGGCCTGATGGCTTACAAAGATCTCAAGGACAAAGTTTTGCTCTCCGTTCAGTCAGGCTCTGGAGTGACCTGTGCCCATCCATGGGAGCGGGGCGGTGGCAGGGCTGTGCCAGGCTCTGTCTCAGCCTGGCCCTCTGCCACGGAGGGCATGGCAGCACTGTGGGGGTCTGCACATCTATATGGGTGTGCTTGAATAACTGGAAATGTCATGCAGCTGGAGGCTTGCAGCCAAAAAACATCATTTGGTTATACAGCACCCTTCTGATTCCAATCAGACAGCCCAGTACGAGACCTGCCCCTCTCTATGCCTTCATTGCTCAAGAAGCATTTTACAGCTGACTGATGCTCACAGTGACAGGCGAAGAGCACAAGGGGAGACTCCCCGCTCTCAGCCTCCCCAGAGAAATCCTCAAATCCTTCCAGAATTACAGATTCCTCTTATCTTGGTTGCTTTTCCTCCCCACACTTTTAGCCTAGGGGGAATACTAAACTCTGCTCTAGCATTAGCCATGAAAAAGTAGTAGAGCAAAGGCTTTCTGTGCTCTCTCCCTTTACCAGCTGGAAAAGGGGTAAAACCCAGGGGAACAGAGGCATCTAACAATTGCTAAGGCAGAGTACAGAGGCCATGCAGGCTGCGGCTTTCTGAACAGCCTTATCTCTTCAGTCAGAAACCAACCCAACATTAAATGCAGCATTTCATGTGTGTAAATAAAAAAAAAAAAAAGAAGAAAAATAGAAGAAAAGTGATCGCAATAACAAGTTCTTGATAACAGCCAAGATTCACAACCAAAATGTGTGAGATTTTAACAGAAAGTATATATTAATGTACAGTAATGTGATGCCTGTGAATGATGGGCTCCTACTTACATTCCTGGTGTTTCCAGCCCTAAAGCATCGTAAGAACACTGTAATGCAAAATGTTCAGCAGTACATAGGAAAGGATGAACCTCTGGGTGTAAGAAGGGAATTAGGCTGCTTCCCATACCCCTACCCAGGGGCATCAGGGTCTTGTGTTTGTTCACATCAAAAAACCACCCGATCCTAAAGGAATTGAGCTTCTGGTGTAGTCATGGCCCTGTGCAGGCTGAGGGAAGTTTATCTAAAGCACAGGCCAGCAGCTGCAGTGCTCAGGCACAGGGCTGTGGCTGGAAGAGGACACTTGGCTGGGGCAGGGCTGTCCCCATCCTTCCCTGGGCACCACCATGGGAACCACACTGCTCCTCTGCAACCAGCTCACCCTTACAGAGCATGAATCAAACCCAGTTTTAACCCTTAAGCAAAGCAAGACCCTACCGTGCTGATGTTGGGTGGAAAGGCTGCCTTCTTCAGATGGTGATGGGGGTCCATGGTCAGGCAGGTGCATAGCTGTGCTTGAGCTGGAGACCCACACTGCTCCAGCTGGGATCAGAAGAGGGCTGCTAGTGCCAGGCTGAGCTTAAGAGGGCTCCCAGACGATGGGTGGGGGTGGAGAGCCCAGGTGAGGCGGGTCAGGGACGTTAAGACCTGTCAGTGCCTAGGCAAGGTCATGCTCTGCACAAGGCTCTGAAAATCTCCCCATGCTGAGGACGCAGGAGATCCACTTCCATCCGCAGCAGGAGGAAATCTCTGCCTGCCAATTTAGGGCCTGTCTAGTTGTGGTTTGAATGTCTGCAAGCTTGATGCATGGCTAGGAAGCAGGAGATCATAATAAGCCTATTTCAGGCCTCTTTGTTATCTTTTTTACCCTCTTTTTCCCCAGTGTGTTTGGATCTGAAAGCCTGGATGTGACATATACTTCAGAAGAGGCACTGAGAAAATGAGCAACACCAGAAACCACTTTGTCAGGGTAAGGAGTAAGAAACTAGTTAATTTTGAAGTTATTTTTTTCATTCTTCCTCTTAGCAGCAAGAGGGAAAAAAAATTAAAGTACTGCTTCAGCTTTCAGGTGTCTGGGATGGACTTCTGATGATTAAATTCTGTGATCATCCCCACCCAGGCTTCCCTTGCTACTTGTGCTTAGCTAGGGAAGAGATCAGCTTCGGTAGTCAGCAGAGCAGAGTCAGTGCAGGTAAGATCAAAACTGGGTCCATCTTACATACAGCAGATAGGAAAGGCCATAACAGAGCAGCATTTCGATAGCGGCTCTTATGGCCCAGGATGGGAGAGACACAGGAAAATTCAAGATGGCCAAACAAAGGGAAGGAGATGGCCCAACGCTATTTTCATGCTGGGCTTCCTCCATCCTTTCACCTTCCGTTAATGTGAGTACAACATTTTCACTGCAGGCTTCCACAAACTGCAGCAATAACTGGAGCAGAAAGGCAGTAACCTGTACGAGGGTCAGCACGTAGCTGCATTGCCCGCAGGAGAGCTGAAGAAGAGAGCAGCCTGCTGTGTGTTTCCTGACGCCGCAGGCTACCGCAGAAGATGCAGCATGCCAGGGCATGTGGCTTTGTAAGTGAGAGATGAGTCCATTTATTTCAGGAGTGAATTTGGCCTGGGGCTGGTGCTATTTAGAATAAAGTTGGACTCAGTGACCTGTGGAAAGCACTTGTTCAGCACCTGGTTCAGTTAAGAGCCCAATTTGCAAACAGTAAAATCTGGATGCTCTACCAACCAGAACACGTCCAAACGCTGTCGGTTTACTGTTGAGGTTAGGATTTTCCTGTCTCTTAATGAAATGGACTTCTGTTATTGTGGATTGTGCATCCACAATGCTCTCAACACGCTTCGTTCTCTTCTAGATGTACTTCCTTTCCTTAGCTCTTCCCTCAAAAGGAGGAATGTGAACATCCTCCCCAGAATCTCTGAAGCTCTTCTCATGGTCGGTTATCAGAGCAAAGGCACAAGAAAGGTGCTCAGAGGTGAGGGGATCACAGTGGAGCAAGGAAGAGTCATTCAGCCAGGAAAAGAAGGAGAAAAAAGAAGTGTGTCAGAACTAGAAGAGAAAGTGAGGTCAAATAATTCAAGAGAAAGCTAAAGAAATGTATTTAGTTCTTGGGGGTTTAATTACTTTAAACAAAACCAGATTTTGCCTTGGACCGAAATCCAGGCCAAGGAACTGTGTAGGCGAAAAGCAGCTGGGAGCTGAGGGGGGTGCAGAAGGGAGAGGGGGAATGGGATAAACCAGCCCAGAGGGCAGTTTGGCTGCATGGAGCCTTCACTGCAGCAGCAAACTGGTTGGGAAGGTGGTGGTCAGCGGTGGGGGGAAAGTAGCCAGCATGGGGAGATGGAGACACACACCTCAGCTGCCACACGGTGGACACAAATGCTCGCTAACAATTACACTTTGGTATTTCTCCTGGAAATAAGAGCAGTCTGTGGAGGAATTTTTTTGGTCTTTGTCCCTGTGGATAATGATATTTGTGATAAAAATGTGAGGATTGGTATAGTGGAGTGCAAATGGGAAAGTCTGGATGTGGAAGCAACCAGTGGAGAAAAAGAGCTGGAAGAAGAGGTGAAAGACCAGACTGTGCTGATGGTCCCTGTGCTAGTAAGTCATAGAGATCAGAGAGCATCACAGGCAGGGCATCCGGACCAAAAAACCCACAGTAGGCACTAAAACACAGCCAAAACAAAGAGCAGACTGATGGATGAAGCCATTAGAGGTAAAGGAGGATGGAGACACAAAGCAGAGGAGTTGAAGTGTTGCTTAATGACTCATGTGGGGGTGTAAGAGAAGATGGAGAGACAAAACATCCCAATCACTGTCAGCTCCTAATGGGTACAAAATGCTCATCCAAAACCCAGCAGAAGGTCGCTGGCCCCTGGAGGGCCCAAGGAGCAGCCAGCAGCTGGCACTCCTCCACGTCACTACAAGTAACCCTGAACCTACGCACATACCTTGGTGCTTGTGAACACGTGGGTCTCTCGGTGAGCGACAGCAGAATTGTTTTACAGATCCACCTTCCCCCACTTCACGGCCTCGAGCTGAGGTTTGCTGTATTGTCTGGGCCATGCTGCAGCATTAATTGCGACCCAGGAAATGGATGATGGGGATTTTGGAAGCTCACTCACCTCTGTTGATCTTCCCACCTCTGTTGACTGTTGAATTGTGGGATGGGGCTGTATGGCAGGACTGTCCGGGATGGCTTCGCTTTCCAACAGCTATGCTCAGAGATCCTCACAGGAATAAGTCTGTGACACTGCTGTGAGTGGCTGTTGCCTTTCTCTGCCCAGGGCTAAATTTCTTGCGTTCGACAATAAACTCTGTGGGCTTAAATGTGAGTCAAAAAAAGAAAGTATGAAGCTGGGTTCTCATCTAAAGGCAGTATTGCAAAGGTCTTCATCATCCCCTGGAGGGAGGGCAGCAGATCTGCAATTGTTCCCCCAACCCAAGTGCAGAAAGCCTGTTCCTTTGCAATGTGTATAGGCTTTTGCATGAGAAATTTGTATAGGAGGAGTAATTATAGAAAAACATGTCTCCTAACTAAAGAAAAAGAAAAGAATAAGCACATATGACACCACCCAGGGTACATCAATGAGAGCAGACCAGTGAAAGATAACAGGCTGGATAAACTCTTCATAGGAGCCACAGGCTATTTATCTAAATTGCATTTCTCAGCAACGTTGAGAAACACGCCCCCTTCTTTTAAAGGACAGATGAAAGCGGGACTCCTGTGATGTCTCTTCTCCTCATCCCTTCTCACACCTCCCCACCCATCTGGGAACTGCTCCCTGCTTTGGGAGCCCAGTCACCAACCCACCTAGCACAAACCAGGCTCTTCCCTCAGGGCCACCTTTACTGGTTTGGCAATAACCTGGCCTCTGCTTTGGCAACAATGGGCTAACTTGAGATCCACACACAACGGCCTTTTTAACCCTATTCCAGTCCTGCTCCTGCACTGGATTTATAGAGCTTTGGGGGTAGGAGGGTATGGGGAACACGCTCGCTGTGTTGTCCTCTTCATCGGGTGGCAGAACTGTGCTGCATTCATCCATCTTCAGACCAAGAATGTTTCACCAACTGATTTAATTACATGAAGCTTACGCAGGAGTTACAGAAGGATTATCTGGGTTTTATCATGGTTATTATAGAAAATGATTATATTGTTACTATTACAGAGTTACAAAAAGTAAAGAGGAATCACAGGAAACTTGTCAAGAGCTCATTAACAGTGTGGTGCAGTCTGCAGGAGCTAATTAAAAATGCCTATACCTCATAATAACCATTTATCTCATCACAGCCTCTATTCCCCATGCCTCTTTCGTCAGACAGAGCGAGAGGGAATGATCTCGTCTCACTGGTGAATGTGGATACAGCAATACATACTGAGTGTAATACATACACTTTCTTCCAGGATACGAAGCCACCAGCACTGTCCTCGCCTGCCTGAGCTGTGGGCTGACTCTCCTTGCCTGGCACACCCGGCCACGTTAGATGCTGAGGGGTTTCCTAGGGTGACGTCAAGAAATATCTCAGCCAGCCATACCAGGCTGTCATGAAATGGAGACTGTAACCCTGGAGGAGATGCTGGTTGGGAGATATGAAAGCAGTATGAAAACAGCGTAATAACACAAACATTTACATTTACTATGCTCAAAGTCTTACAGAAGTTGCTGGTATCTCTGGTGTCTCTGTTTCCAGCAATACATTGGTTGGAATTACTTACTAGGAGGGCAGGTTTTCCTCAGACAACGTGTGCATCTCTTCTGTGGGATTGCTCCTTCTGCATACTTTCAGAACAAACAAACAAACAAACAACACAGGTTTCAGATAATCTGTATTATCTGGAAGGATGAAATCGAGGTGAAATTCAGTTTGTGAACAGGGGTGTGAGTGCTGAGAGGAGATGGATGGAACAGGCAAACGCTAGCTGTAGTATTGCCCGACAAGTCAGGCAATACTACAGACCCTCACGATGTCTGGATGCAGATGGATATTCTTGAAATGACATTTGATGGACTTGTTTTCTTTTGGAGTTTGAATCGAAGGAGCCTGTAGGAAAAGAAGAGAAATAAATCCGGAAAGCGAAGGTGGTTGTGATACCATTTTCTGTCCTGCTCCATGGTACTGGCCCACCTGGAGGAGACCAGAGCTGAAAGGCAGAGCCAGCCTTGCCCCACTCTCCAGGGAAAGTGAGTACTACTTGTATTTCTTAATCCATCCCAAAATATCAGTCTCTTGGAAACAAATTCCTTGTCATGTTTAATCTTTGCACACATTTCCAGTAAAGCAGATGGAGTGGATGGTGAATAACGAAATCCTTGAGCATGCTTCAGCTGAAGTCGGATGTAAAATCAACCTCAGCAGCACTGAGATTAAGCTTCTCATGACAGCAAGGACCAAGTCTGAAACCCGTTGGCCCCCAGTACAACCTGGCTGATCCTCAGTCCTCCAAGACACCAGTCCTCTGTGCAAGAGCTTACAATCTCTTGGCCAACTAAAGCCTCTCCCACTTCCAGCCATCGCTGTGACACCAGTTGACCATGGCTCTACTGTGTTTCTTTGACCAGATAGTCTTCATGTCCGTAACTTCCGACAGAAGCTGGAACCATTTTGCCCCAAAGCATACTTTTTTCTGTTGCTCCATCGGAGGGAAAACCTCTGTTAGTTCTATTATTATTATTATCACCATCACCTATGCATGTGAACACAGAGGATTGGATGAGTAGTGCCGGCTCTTAAGCAGCACATACAGCCTGGACTTTCTGGTGACTGGCAACACTTTTCATCAAAACCAATCAATTAAACCTCACCCCTATGCCCGTCGGGCAGGCTTGTCTGATGCCCAGAAAACTACTGAAAATCCTGGCACTTGCCCCAGAAATGTCACCCTCCTTTTGAAAACAATGCTGGAAAAATCCGGATTTTGTTCCTGCAAGTTCTGCACACTCCCCTGTTCAGCTTTCCCTGCCAAGCTTCACCCTCAGATGCGTTTCTGCCTGAAACCGCGCTGTATCAGCCGGTCTCGCAGACATCCTCCGCTTTCACAGGCAGTCCCATCCACGCACAGCAGCCCAGCTGCTGCCCCAGATGGGGAAACCTCTGTTTGCAACAGCAGCAGTCAGTAAAGGTCTCGGTGGATGAAGCAACGCATGACTCACTTCCATGGCTTTTCCAGGAGGTGCTGGAGACAGAGAGGGGACATTGAACTTCACCGAGATTTCCCAACACAGAAAAACGTTGAAGAGCTGTTATATTGTTTGTGTGGCCAATGATGAGTAATTTCTAAACCTGCACCATGCTTTTCTCCCTCTGAAACCAGATTATCGACTAAACCAAACCAAAATGAATATTCCTGGTGAAATCAAGCTTTCCTGCAATGAGGACAGTTATGAGGAGCATGAGCTTCTCTCCCCTGTGAGCTAATCTGTCCTGCTAGCTGGGACCAGGCTGAGAAAAGAGTAGGAGAGAACGCATATCCCATCAGATCCTGTCTTCTGAGAACGGCCCTGGGAACTGAGTAAGGATGCAATGATGCAAAATCTTATCTGAAAGAAACCAACCCACAGCAAAATCTGATGAAAAATCTAGTTTTATGGTAAAATACGAAAAAAGTAATTAAATGAGCTATATATGTAGTTCTGAATTAGCAGAGATAAACACAATGTTATAAGCTGTAAGACAGCTTATAGAAAGACAACAGTGTAATCTGCAGGATTCATGTATTCCGTGCATGTAGCATGAGGTGTCTTGACACACACGTACAGTGGAAATCAGCTGAAAGGAAGAAAGAGCTCCGAGCGGCGAGAAATTAGGAGACAGAAAGGAGGGAGGGGGATTAATTAGCATTAGTGCTGCTTTCAATCACTGGGTTCCCTATAGAAATTAAAGGGCTTGACTCGTACCCAGTTACCCCGTATCCATACATGCCGTTGCTTTCATTCCTCACTTTCCGGGGCAGGCAGCAGCGCTGTCCTTGTGCTGCAGCCTCGGCTATGCTGTAAAGGGGTTAATTTGCTCTCACTCCCCATCTCTTTAGATATAACTCATAAATTTGATTGTTTGCTTGTTTTTATTACAATAGCTGTAGCTCTTCTAGAGAAAACACACCTTGCACCAACACTCTGCAGTTTTCCAAAGCGAAGTTTAAGCCTCCTTCAGCACATGTAATAGTCACCGGTTTTAAACCTTACGATGGGGGCAATAAACTATTATTGGCCACAGCATAAAAGCAAAATACAAGCCCTCACAACCCAGAGCCTGCAGCTCCAAAATATGGATGTAGCATGACAAACACACACACATATATATAAATATATATGTAAGCCTTTTTATATCTGTCATATATAGGTGTTACATATGTATGGTACTTGCATACTTACAAATACGTACGCATACATACATACATACAGTTGAAGTGGCCACAAATGGTATCGGAGAAAAACAAGTCTCTGTTTTTGGTTACCACCTGTAATTCCACCTGGGCTCATTACTACTTTCACTGAAGTAATGAATAAAGTAATAATTCTCCCCAAAAGCTGTGCTGCATATTTCACTGCTTGAGTGCCAGCCTGGCACATCAATGGAGCGCTGGGATGGGCATTGGGAGTGGTTAGATCCAGGTGTAAGAGCTGAACTTTCCTTTCTACCCCAAATTAGGAAGAATCCCAGCCGTTTCAGGAGATTTACATGAATTGTCATGCCATAAGCCAGACCAAGTTGGAGCTGGAGTGATGTTGCAGGCATCTGGATGTCTTCACGAAGCCAGTGCTCAGCACGAGTTGGAAAATTGGCCTTGTGTCCCAAATACGCCAAAAATAGTTTGTCCTGGGGACCAACTGACCTCAGTGCTCCCTTCCTAACTGTGTGTTTTATCTGATGGGCTTCAAGGGATTTCCTCCGATTACGGCAGATGCCTCTGGAGATACATTCAGAAGGATCGTGTCTGTAAAACCTTTCCCTGTGAAGTCAGCCCGTGGAGAAACCTCGCGGAGGAGATGTAAATCTTGGGAGGTTTTATAGCAGCTTCGCCAACATCTGTAATTCTTGTATCAGCAAACGCTTTACACGTTGCTCTGGGAGCGAGATGTCGGGAATGGAGAGTTATTTCAGAAAGCAACTACTTCATATCTACAGCTCTAGATGACAGCCAAAAAAATGTAATCCCAAATAGCTTTCCTAATTTGAACTGCGTTATAATGTGTATATATATATAAAGTAACAGCAGTTCACTCACACACTCATTTTCCACTGGCTGGCCACGGATAAACTCTCATCCATGTCCAGACTCGGCTGTGTTGCCACGAATGCTGGAATAGTTAAATAGTTAAATATTTGTGCTGGATCTTTTCTGGTGGTTTTCTAAAAGAAGGAAAGAAGGAGCAGAATTTCCTTCCTAAAAGAAGGGAAACAATTGCCCCATTCCGGATACGCAGGAGGCGTTTAGGTTAAGAGCGGAGTTGTGGAAGGAGCTTTGCTGGGTGGTAACAGGGGCAGCGGAACACGGATGGAAAATGAGGGAGCGGGAAGAGGGTTTGGTTGCATGCTGGTATTTTGATAGCATTCCTAATTTTGGCTGGAATAAAAACTCAGGCTGCTCTCATTGTGGCGAGGTGATGGGTTTGTAACCTCTCCTACAAACCCCAAATGTGTTCATAAAGCGTGCCGTAGCAATGAGAGGAATCAATACAGAGATGCCTCTGTGTGTGTGTTTCATATTAACACTTAGTTGATGACTTCTCATCATTTGAAAGAAATGTTCAGCCTCAGTGCTTGAAATTATCCAGCTGCAGCTTTCTCTACTCAATCCAATCTCCAGTTAATTTGATCCTTCATTTATCTTGAACAAAGCCTCCTAATAAAAACATTTGTATTACAAATGATACACTTGATCAATGGGATTGCTTTAGGCAAGTATTTGATAATTTGAACACTAGCTATAAAAAGTTCTCATTTAATCAATGTAACTGGCCAAAATTTGGAGCAAGAGCAAGCCCCAAACCTGTGCATCACTAAACCAGCCAGACTATAATTAAATACCAGGTTATTTAGATGTTCTTACCAACATTATTGTCAGAACTGGCTAGTGTAATCTGTGTAATATTAGCCCTAATTATTTTCGGTAACACGATTAATTATTTAGTTCACTCAAAGTGACAAGAATGGAATGAATCAAAATAAGAAGCTGGCTGGGCACAGACCTATTAATTTCCTTTCAATCCTGTAATTCCTTTGGTCAAATCAATGAGAGAAATACGCAGATGGAAAAAGCCAATGAACATACACGTGAGCAGTAGCTGGGTCCCGTGTGGGTCAGTTGATAATATCAGACCTTTTGCAGGGGCTGGGAAGCCACCCTTGAGAGCATTCAGGTCTGCTGCATTTCTGAGAGGCTTTTCAAACATACGAGAGCTTCAAGGTCACGGGCTGCTCGGCTAGGGGTGGTGTGTTCTCCCCCACAGGCTTGGGTCTGAGTTAGGAAACATTACCCCTTGGCAGCCAAGGTGGATTTCTGCTTTATTGCAGCTGTTGCTATCCCTGGATTCTTTGAGAAGCAATCACGGTGCTTGGAATTTTATCCTGTGTTTATTTTCATTAATGGTGGCATTAATCAACATTTTCCTCTGGTCTCCACAGACCACTCAGGGATGTTGTTGGAAAGCAAAGACAAATTCCAGATCAGGATTCCTGTTTTCTATTATTATATGTGAGAAGTGAAATAATTCCTCTCTTTGCTCAGATTTGTGCACAAACACACCGAAAAACTCCCAGCAGCTCCAGCATCCCTCCTGCCCCTGGTCAAAGAGCTTTATTTTGACACGGCTAGAAGTAGATGTATTATGAAAAAAATTCAGAAGGTCTACAAATTGTTCACAGTCTACATCAGGCTATTTTATCTTGTTTCTCCAACCCCTTTAAACCAGCATTTTTCTGACTCCATTTGAAATGGAAGACCAGGAAGCAGCGCAGTGAGGACTCTCTGCTGTCACATCGCGCGCTGAGTTGTACGACACAACAGCCTCAAATCTCTTTCAATCCATCACTTATTTCCCTCTAGAAACTTTTTTTTTTCCCACTGTATTGTCTTTGACTGTTATTTATTTATTTGGTTAGTTGACTTCAAGGGACATTTCTCCTGGCTGGATAAAGACATTTTACAAACAAATGCGTGGAAACATTTTTGATAACGCTGCAGAAACAGCCAGCGCGCTGGGTCCCCGTGGGCAGGTAATGCTTTGTGTCACTCGGCAGCCACCGCTCTGCTCGATTAAGGAGCAGCATTTTTCACAGCCGGTGTGGCTGCTACAACAAGCCCCAAGCAGCGGCGAGGACCAAAGCGGGAGGAATTAAAGGGCTGCTCGAGGTTCCACAGGGCTCTAAGGACTCCCCTGGGGAGGATAAAAAAGAATTAGAAAGGGCTTTTATTCACGAGGATATGTTGCTTGTGCTTTGATACGCACACAAAGGAACATAGTTGTAAGTATGGGGAGGAAGGTTCTCCACGACCACAACTATCACTTATGCCCTGTGGAGAGTTAAAAAATGCCTCAGCTAAGATCTTGGGTAGATACTCTACCTCTTGTAGTGTTTTACAAGCCACCCCAAAAGGCCCAAGGCCCAAATAAGGATTACTAAATAGGCAGAAAGGATTTATAAAGCAGCAACAGATAACAAATATTTCCCCCATCTCGTTTCAAACAGCTCCATGTCTTCTGCAGCATGCTGAGACACCGAGAGGGGATGAAATATGTCCATCACCATCAGCAAAAGGTGTTCTGCAAAAAAACCAGCACCTTTGGGCGATTCAGCAGCTGCTGAAGGAGAGGCAAACATGGCATAGGCATCGGTTCAGCATCTGGAGAAGAGAGCATCTGCTTCGAGACACCCTGATGTTTACTCTGAGTGAGAAAGCATCACTCCAGCTGTAATACTTCACGAGCGAGACATATCAAGTGAATGGAATCCACACAAATGAGGTCGTTAGCATAACCGAATACGGTCTTCATTCCTTCAAGAATGAAAAATATGAGTAATTCCCTGGCAAGGCCCAATTACAGCCTGCCAGCACTAGCACATGGGTTATATCTATTATGAAATAATAAGATAACATTAATAAGATTCCCAGAAAGAACATCAGACAGCCAGTCTCCCAATTGTGTACAACTGGTCTAACTATTCAGGCTGTCTCCTGCCTGCATACCTCAACACTCGCCAAGTCTTTCTTGTCATCTACAGCAGGAAAAGTTCAGGTCTACCAGCATTTAAGCAAGATGCTCCAAGTGGGAAGTGGGGTGAGAGCTCTGGGAGTGCTGAGAAACACTGGGTAGCTGCTCTCTTTCAAGGAGTTTCACTATCAGACATAAACGTGAGAGCTACGGCAAACAATCGTACTGCTCATGAAATGTTACTGTAGATACAGAGCGATGCTGGCAGCTGTATATTGGGTCGTTAACCTGGGTGCACAAGCACGGCTCAGACATATGCCAGCGGTGCTTCCAGCCTCTTGCTCCGAGAGTGGCTGAATAACCTGCTTGTAGTCCATTTCCTTGCGTTCTGAGGCTCACGACCCTGCAGGCGAACACAGCCTCCAGACCTGTTCCAGGGGGGTATGTGCTGGTTTTGGCTAGGGTGCCTCTCTCTATGGCGATCCACTTGCCTGGGTTATATATCACAAACACCAGCTCAGGCAAGGAACTGGGGCCCGTGGACTTTGGGATGAACATCCCTCCCCCCCCCACTTCCTGAGATACCTGTGGAGGTAAGTTTAGGGAAAAAAAATAGACAAAAAGACATACGTATAGTTGAGGGTAACATCCCAGGTTGCTCAGAAGCCTGGCCAGACAGGAGGCAGCTGTGATCTCCAACACTGGAATTTAGCAAGACGCATCTCAGACACCAGCAAGAAGCATCCTGCTCTCCAGGACCAAGGACACGTTGATACAAGCAGTCAGACACTGCGAGTTTGACAGGTGGCTAAATTGGCTCCACAGTCTCCCTGGCCCCTGTCGGGGAAGGGAAGATGCCGAGTCTCAGCACAGAGGGCTGTAATGAGAATTAATAAGGCGTGTGAAGACGCTCTGTAATTGTCCGGCTGGCTGTTTCCTTTGCACCTTATGTTATCATTTATGCTCGTGCAAAGTGGCTGTAAAATGCTCCAGGTCTGATTCAATGTAACTCTGCAGACTCTTCCTACAGGTGTAAATTGCTCAGTGATGTTCAGGGCAATGTCTAAACGCAAACTAATCTGATCACCTCTGTTGTCTTTTTTTTTCCTTGTGTAAACGTCTCTGCAGCCGATTGAATATTTAAATGCACAATAAGCTACAAAATAGTGGGTATTTCATGCATGAACTTGCTCCCCAGAAACAGAATTTGTAGTGCTGGCCCCAGGGAGGGCAGGAACAGCACTGAGAGGCTTTGGCTGGGCCACCAGCACCACGGTCCTGAGCGTTGGTCATTGCCCACAGCCATAAGACCAAGCAGAGGAACATTCACATCATGAACCTCAGGAGCTGGTGTGAGGCTGAACACAGGAGAAGCCATGAAAACTGGGGTAACGACATTATTTTGGAGGGAATGGGCAAAAAACCCAATGCCTGACCTTGCCCAGATGTAGGAAAAAACAGCTGCAAACCTACAGCAGCTGTAAAATGAGCCTGAGTTAAAATGTGTGAGCTGATATTGCAGGGAATAAACCTTAAGAGGTGGAAGGCTTTGATAGACGTACTTCTACAGGTAGCTTCAATCCCTGGCAGCTGCAAGGCTTCAATAATGAATGTCAGACCACTGGCCAGCTGCAAGGGGAATAAACATCTATTTGCCTTCAGTGGAAGTAGCATCAGTTTGACATATGACACTCCAGTGATATGAACTTTAAAAGAGTGGTTTAAATGACCGCTGTTTGACTCGAAACCTTGAATCTGCCGAAGCAGCACCGCGGCCGTTTACCTTGGCTCTGTGGGAGATTGAAACTCTGGGCTTAAAAATGGAAGATCAAAGTGTTTCTGCAAATTCAGCCCAGGGTACACCATGTGTACAGCTGACAGCGTTGGTGTGCCCGAGTGAGGGCTAAACACACGTCCTTTCATTAAGATGACATCGTCGTGTCCTTTGACACCGCAGATGACTGCTGCCGGCTCATGCAGGTGAGGAGCCACAGCGGTGTCTGTGTGACAGACAGGCGGACCTGTGGAGAGGAATGGGGTGAGAAAGAGAGGGCCTCTGTCCCGTGGTCCAGCATCCCCTTCTGGCATCCTCCACCTCCTCCGAGCTGGTGGGCTCCTCTTTGACGCTCTTCTGCATTTTGTCTTGCAGGACGCTGGCCCAGTCTGCACCATGTCCATCACCAGCTCATTTCTGAGTTATCCAAGAAACAAGTGCTGCAAAGAATTTACCGCTCTCTTTTAGGAGACCTTGTTATGCACTTGTTACATTAGCCTGTCAGCTTAATACCAGCAGTCATAACACTTTTATAACATAGCTGCTGAAGTGCTTTTGCTTGCAATCCTCACACCAAACCCAAAGCTGCTGCAGGAAAAAATCACTGCTTCCTGACCTTTGGGCAGACTCTGTGGGCTGATTATTCCATCGATTTGAGCTGAATTGAGCATTCAATAAGGGTGTCTGGAGGCCTGTCTCTCTTCAGCAGTGGGCCCAGTACAGCACCAGCAGCAATAATATGGACAACCTCTATGCAAGCCTGGGTCAGGGTCAGGAAAGCTCCAAGCGCCTTGCAAATTGCGGCAGGCACAACCACTCTACCCGGGACCAGCCCAAGGACCTCCTGCTCGCACAGCGATGGGAGAGGGCTGGGAGCCAGCGGAAGCGCTCGAGCACACGTTAATCCCTCAGCGATACCACCCCGAGTGAGCACCATGTTACGTGCAAGCGGGTGCTCTCACTTGAAACTGGCCTAAATAATTGCAGCACGACTGAACAGGGCCAGGTTTGCATGATGCAACTTAAATGGTCCCCTTACAGGGTGTTTTGCTAAGGTGAAGCTGTGTTTGCATTAGGAAACACTGCTGTGCTATAGGAGGGGGATAGGCAGAGCAAAGGAGTTGATGCTGAAGGACCTCTGCTTATCCTGTATGCTTTTTAGGTGGAGTAGAGGACTTGCTTCAAGCTGTCAGTAGCTGGAGCACATCTAACAACAAATAATTAAAAAGAAATATTACATGCAGGTAAACTGAGGCACATGGTGTTGAAGAGCACAGGTCTATTTCCCTCTGGCTTTGGGGAAGTGATGCATCCTCAGTACCTCTGCAATCCGGACCAGAAAGGATTGACACAGAACAACCCCCATATAACTGCTCAGTCTGGAATAAGGCCAAGAAAGTGTCCTGTGTGCTGTACCTGCTGGAAAACTCACTGTACCCGAGTGGTTCCCCACGGTAAGGTCCCCCCACAGCCACCATCTGATGGCAAACCTCCCTCTGAGACAAACAGGAACCGGCAAAGGCGTGTGCTTTCTGCTCTTAAGTCAAATTCAGTGAAATGAAGATGTCACCTGGCACGCCTCAGCATCATTTTGTGCCCTGCCAGAATCCTGCGCAGGCACCGGGAGACAAAGCAGCGCTGTGCCTTTGCCGGTCGGGCTCTCGGCGGGTACATCAGCGCTGCCGGTCACAGCCACCTGCTCGCCCGCTGCATCAGCACGGGGTGCCAGCAGATGAAGATGCCTTTGAACAGAGTTGAAAGCCTTTGACACCTGCAAGTGAACTGTATATTACCAAAATGTTAAGCAGCTTTGTGAGAGAGATTATCCTGAAGGATGTTTTCCGTAGTGTTGACATTTGTCTGTGAGTGATTAACTCCAACACAAGCGTGGAGCGAGGAGGCAAAACTCTTCCCTCGCTGCCACCGGGCAAGCTACGGCCTTCGCTCCAGCAAGGTTATTAATTCATCCCTGACCTGTGACACTGTGTGTGACCTGGTCACCCTCATCTTCTCAGTCACCTCTCAAGGCAGAGACCTGAGGATGTTCCCTGCCCCCTGTTGTGAACCGCTGTGACAGCGCAGTCACTTTGCGGCTGTTTGTTCTCCAGGGCTCTGACTGCTTCTATATTTTGTCGTTCTCCCCTGAGATGTGCCATCACAGTCAAACACAGTGCCATGGCTTTAAAAAAGGGGACAGTAGCAGCTGAAAACTAAGGCGAACTGTCGCTTTTGTACGTTGGTGGCAGAAGGGAGGTGCACGGCTGCACCTTACGAAGCAGAAGCTGTGGCTGTCCGAGCTGCTGGGAATTTTCTAACCCTCTCACCCAGCTCATCGGTGACTCTCTAGAGAAGCAGCCTTACTCTTCCCCCACACTTCCAGGCAAGGGTGTCTTTCACAGGGGAATTTAATCTGCTGCAGAAAGGTTATTATATCTTTTTTTGTGGTTTTCTACTCAATCCCTCAAAACCAGAGAAAGAACATATAAAAAGAATATATAATAATACATATATAAGAATGTAAAAGAAATACAGAAACTGCAGTATAGCAACTAAAGTTCCTAAGCCAAATTTTGCAATGGTAACCGCTTCATACCACCAAGGACTCCGCTCAGCCACTTATCTTGGATGGGGGTAGCTTAAACTCCACATCGCCAGGAGCAGCTCTTACTACTCATGGTACACGTGGGGTAATGACTTGGATTCATCCAAGACGTAATGAGTTTTCATCCTCCAGGAATGCAAGCAGCATTATACGTGGCAGTGACTGGGTTACATGTATGTGCACATGCAAATATTTCACCCAGCGCTGAAATTTGGCAGCTTGGAAGCAGACGACATCCTCCTGTGGAAGGGTACACTGAAGTGTACCCTGGGTGCTTTTGGGGTGTTTAGGAGAAAGCAGGGAGAGCACTTTGAACCAGGCATGAGGTCAGCTGGTTGGCAGCATGGAGCAGATGCTGGAATCAAACCCCTCAGCTTTCACAGAGTCGAGGCTGAGACTAACAAGACCTCACCCTCGGTGATTTGTATGCTACCAGGTGACAGGGGAAGAATGGATTGCAAAAGAGGACCTCTGTCTCCACCCCACAGCACTGATTTTTGAGGCAGAGGGACTTCCTTCAAAGATCCCACCCAAGAAGTGAGAAAGCCCAGCTGGGAGAGGTGATGATTCCACATCGTGATGTGGCCAGTGGCTTATGAGACCTTCGGATGGATTCATTTGTGTACAGAGAAGAGGATCAGAGACTGGCGTCAGGTGGTTGCAGAAGAGGTAAGTGGGCTTTTTATTGCAGTAGCTCTGCAGTAGCTCTTTCTGGAGGAATAATATGAAATGTGAGTGTACAGGTCTTCTAGAACCTACAAAAACGACGAAGTCTAGCAAGAATTTCCAGCTCTCAATAGCCAAAGGCAACACCTTTCTTCCAGACTAGGGTTCTCCAGGACATCTGAAGGCTCTCAGTGCTGCACTCTGCATCATTATTCATTCAGTTGTCAGTCTTACAGTGGCCTCATATAAATCAGAGACTAAAAGGTATCATGACAGCAGTATAGATGGTGCCTGTGTTGACAATCCCTTCCATGGGCGATGGCTGCACGCCGGCAGTAAAATAAGCAATCAGGAAACACATGCGGGGCACTTCTCTCTCCCCCTCTGCAAATCTCCAGCCATTGGGGGTAACTGCTTGTCTCTGGGCTCCTCTAGTTAACTCATGCAAAAGTCATCTAAAATCATAAGAAAATCTAAATAAATCAGCATCAGAAAACTTGCCGCAGGCATTCATTCCTGCAAGGATGTGATCACTTTAACACTTGTCAGGGTCATAGCACACAGCTGAGGAAATAGCCCTGGACAACTCTGCATCCCCAGGAGAATAAACCCAGAAGACACAGAGAGTCACCCAGCAGGCAGCAGGAACAGGAGCAATGGTAGCATTACTTAACTATGTGCAATTTGCTCTCCCTATCTTGATTTAAATTACACTGCCAGAAGAGACTGACAGTGTCTGGAATCAAATTGCTTAGAAAAGTGCCTCTTCAGAGGGAAAGAAAAAAATGCCCAAATAACTTGAGTGCAAATGGTCTTGCAAAATGTCTATTGTGACTGGGGACAGCGGGATCTGGGGCTCATGTTCATTAGGAAAATGCTCATGGTATTATGCTGGGCCAAACCTCTAACGCCCTGTTGCGAAATGGGGGTTTGCACCACTGACATTGCCACAGCGCACACATCAGTCCAGGTCTCCTCTCAAGAGTTAAGAGGAGGCACCATCAAACAAGAGTCTCTTATCTGTTCCTGCTTCCTTCACTTCTCCAGATCAGCATGGGTTCTGCGGACCATCTTCAGGACGATGGGCTGCTTCGGTTGCATGAAACCTTTCGTGTCCAGAACCAGTGGGATCTTGAGCAGGAGGAAAAAAAAAAACCAAAATAGCCATATAAGGTGGAAAGAAGGACAGTCACGACACCGACAGGACCCCAACAGCCCACACACATCTCAGCCACCCATTGTTTTCAGTACATTCCCTAACTTGCACGTGTACTTATAGCACAACTATCACTACTGCTCGTGTACAACAGCTGTGAGCTGAGGTTTAGTAACCCTCCGCTCTTGAATAAACTGGTTAGTGAATTCTGGCTATCGCGGGGCATGGTAGGAAGAGCTCGATGTGCTGATCAACAGGCTGCACGTGGAGGGAAAAGCAGCCAAAATCCATCCAGGGAGCCGCAGCTAAGGAGGGACATGCAGTGCCATTTCGTTAAATGCTGAAGTGTGCTAGCACTAAGGGGAACTAGATCGTAACGGGAGCTGGAGGAGCAATGAGCTCTCCAGGAAGAACGAAACTATGATTGCTGCTCAGACTGAGTACGAAAGAAAAAGCATCCTCGCACAGAAAAGCGATGGGGTCCCTTGGGGTGGTCTGGAAATCTCAATAAAAAGAACATTTAAAGCTGTTGGAGGGAGTTGTCTTGCAGGGGAGGAAAGTGTTTTACTAAGTCTCCTCCATCAATTCGATGCTGCTCATATCCTAGCTCTCCTTCCGACCAGGATGAGGGTAATACACCCCAAGCTCGACAAGCTACAGTAAAATCCCCATATCCCAGTAAGCTTTCTTTCAGAAAATTTAAGCAACGTGGCTTGGAGCCCACTATGCCATCAGTGAAAGAGTGAGAGGAGACTGCAGCTTCCATATACGTATTCCGAAGGGATGTTCTGGCATGAATTTTTCCCTCCTGTTCTGATCTGGTGTACATGACATCTTCTGTAGAAAAAAAGGGCTGAAAGAGCCCCATAAACCTATGGGCACCAATAATACAATACATATTTAACTTGTCTCCTTTTAATTAAAGGCAGTTATAAAAAGAATCAATTTTATGGATTGCAGAGGACTAGAAAAATGTCATTAGACTTGGGGGAGGGTGGATAGGTCACCGCATTGTTAATGGACTATTACAGTCTTTCACCTCCAGGTTACTAGTTGAGTTGCAATCTGAATCTGCAGAGATTCCAGCTGAGCACCCGTGCCAAGTAATAATTTAATAAGGATTTTTCTGTTTCTTACAACAAATGTCCTTTGAATACACTTGCTGCCCCTTCTGCTCTGGTTTCCCGAGCTCGCCTCATGAAGGAAATGGATTAATGCACAGCCTTTTCAGCAGGCAGTGCAGAAAGCCAGGTCGGGGCTGGAAGCTAACACCAAACACAGTACTACGTCCCTCTGAGTCACAGGGAGTTGCCATGTTTTCGGGAGGGCTTGCTTGATGTATAATTTCCAACAGCCATCACACTTACTTTACGTCAAACAGCCCCACCTTGCAGGGCCTGTCCCATCAGTACGCTTGTGATGTTCACGGGGACCCCGGGCAAAACCAAAACCTGGTGGGACCCTGCACATCCTCCAACAGGAGAGGGTCACTAATCAAATCTAGCTCAGATGGTGCTTGCTGGAAAATTGCTACCCTTTAGAGACTGCCTGGTGGCCCGTAAGAGATGAATTTTGCTGCCTTGGGATCTCTCACAGCAAATAGCCGTGTTTGTGCTGCAGAGCACAGCTTTGGAGTGGGCTGGGGGGAGACTCCCCTTCTGCTCTCTGGAGCCGTGTCTTCCTAAGCCAGGTCAAGGCAGACTGGCAGGACACTGTGGGGGAGTGAGCACCCCACAGCTTAGGTGCACCCAAAGAAAGGCAGAGGACTTCAGGGATTTCAGCCTGACATATTCCACCAACATTAAGTTTGCTTCTGTAGAGGCTTAAAAAAACATATCAGTGACTTGTGGTGAACCATTTAAATTAACTGAGAAGATTTAAATACAGTTATTCCCATATGCCTCTCTAATCCTCGGTGAAATCGTCCTCCCTGGTCTCTGTGTGAAGCAGTAAAACCCAAATCTGCAGACAAGGTTCAGCAGTCCTGAAGCTGGCGGCCCCTGAACTCCTCGGGGAAAACAGGTATTTAATGTGCATGCGAGAGAGTTCCCTGTTTGCCCTGAGATGTAGGCAAAAGAGGGTGTGCAGGACCATCGCAGTGGGACTGAAGGGCAGATAACGAGGCACACCACCCCATATTCTCACCGGCGTGTCTTTGCAGGTTCTGAACGAGAAGTTTTGCAACAGGATGACCACAGCCAATTTCACAGTGAGGAGAGCAAACCTCATTCCTATGCAGTTCCTGGGGCCAGCCCCAAATGCCAGGAAGGTGTAGGGGTCCATAGACTCTTTTCTCTCTTTACTGAACCTGATTACAACCCAAAAAGATAAGTTAGAAAGAGGTACTGTTCCAGGATATGGCAGCTTTCAGATCTGAAGTGAGGAGGAGTCTGGGAAGGCAAAAGCTTTTTGTGTGCGTATTAGAAGAACCCAGCTAAGTCCCTTATTTCTGTTTCAATAGATACCTCATGCCTCTGCTTTTATCCTGGTGCTTGGAGTTGGCTGTGCATCTCCAGGTCCATCAGGTGAACCAGGGAATACCTGAAATATGCTAATGGGTTTCATAACTACTCTTTTCTCAGAACTCCCTCTCTGCTCAAAAACTGAACCCAGATTTCAAACCCTAAACCACACAGGTCTACAGCTTCATGTCTTCCCGTTAGATCAAAGGAGTGAGCGAGCACAAAGACGTTCTCCCCCTGCGTGACTAAAAGCAGGGTTGCTTTTGAGACACGCCAGCCATTCCTCTCCTCATCATGAAAAACAGGGAAGAACAATCAGCTTCACAGAGAAATTTGCCACTGAGCATTTTCAGTAATGCTTCTCAGTGATCAGTTCCTTTTCATGTCAGAAAGCTTTTCATTCACGGTGCATGAGGTCCAGGTACAAACCCCAGCCATGCTAAGTCAGCAGTGAAGTACCTCGCTACTGAGGCACCAGCACATCCCCCTGAGGAGCTCCCGGCAAGGCAAGTGATCCCTAAGGGGCTCCTGTCCAGCTGCCCACGCCTGGTTTGTCAACTCCGGTAAGGATGGAGCTACTGGAGCAACTGATGTAACATGCTCCCTGCCAGAGTGCTCCCATTTGGGTGGTTCCCTCTGCAAGGTGACCATAGGGGTCCACAGGTGTTTTCGGCAGCGCTCATCTCCCTCCACAAATTCTGCGTGATACTGCTCCCACGTTTTGTCCCAAAGTCCACTGCATCCCCAAACCGGGATTAGCTTCCAGGGGCATTTCAGCTCCTGCTGCAAGGGCACGGCTCTGGTCCTGCTCCGGCTGGGCCAGCCCTCAATGTGGCCACCTGGAGACTAGCAGACCCAGGATCTCCCAGGTTTGCCTTGGGCTATTGCCTCATTTCGCAGGGTCTGACAGAGATGCCCAAGCAAGGATTGTTTCATAACTTGAGCTGAAAAACTGTTTTATTTCCTTTCTGTCTTTGCCCTTCCACTGCTGATTTGCACGGCATCGTGCCAGTCACCCAATGGCTCTTGTTTTAATATCTGGCCATAAACCTCTCAGTGTTACAGCTGCTGGGAGATGCTCTCACTGTCGCTCCCTTCAATGCAGTTAATTAAATTCCATGCACAGTTTATGGATGTAGACCATAAAACTCCCCTCACGGTAATGCTGGGACTAGATGTCAGACAATGATAAATGCCTAATTTAAATGTTATAATCATGCATTCCCCACTTCTGCTGCCATTTCCACTCCCAGGGCTGAAGATGAGTGTGCAGCTATTCCCCCCATCCGGCCCTCACCTCTCAGGCCTGAACTCCTCCGGCTCTGGCCAGTACACCGGGTCACGATGCAGGACGTAGGCTGGGATCATGACAACCATATCCTTTGGAATAGTCACACCGTTGATCTCCACTGTCTTCTTGCAGACCCTTTCAATCCGGCCCCCGGGGGGGAAGAGCCGGAGGGTTTCGTTCACCACCATATCGAGGTACTCCATCTGCATGATGGCATTGTACATGGAAGTAGCCTGGCGAGAGGAATCAGGATGGCTATGAACATGGGATTTCGACCCCCACCCCAACACCCCCCAACGCTTTCCCTTCAGGCATCAGAGACCAGAGAAGGGGAGATCTCAGTGCCAGCACCTCCTCCACTGTTTTGTTTCCAGCCTGGCTTTGGGCTCAGGGTCTACAAGGCAAGGGTGGGAACAACCCCAGCATCCCGCCACCCTCCTTTACCTTGTTGGTCAGGGTTGCATCGATCTCATCCTGGAGTTGCTGCTGCACGTCAGGGTGGGTGGCCAGGTTGTACGCTAGGTAGCTGAGGGTGGAGCCGGTGGTCTCATAACCAGCAAAGACAAAGAGAAGAGCCTGGGCCAGAATCTCCTCATCACTTAATGCTGAGAAGAGGCATAAAAGCACAGGCAAGAAGCTGAAACCTACGGTGATTAACCCTTGGGAATTCAGGATCCCGCTCATCAGGGTAGGTAACGCTATTCATAACTTAACACTTGGTGAAGCTAACCCTCTGGTACCACAAAGGGGTGGGTCTGGCACTGCCGTGCAGCCACAAACCTGCCATCAAGCTCAGCGGTGTCACACTGCTGTCTTTAACAGCAGAAACAAGGTATGTGCAGCCTGAGTCTGATTCAGAAAGCCTCTGTTGTCTCCTGAGACCACGCTCCTGGGCCAGAAAACATGCCAGGAGAAGAGATGAAGAGATGTCCAGCAGCTCCTCTGAGCCCTGAGGTGAGCTTCACGTTGCTGAGGGATGAGTAGCCCTGAGCAGTGTGGCAGTGGCAGTAAGGATATACAGGATTTATTGCTGGGAAGGCAGTAGTGACCGAGCACTGCCAGGATGCTGCCTGCAGTGCAGGGTGCTGTACAAACACCCTGTCCTGGCACCTCAGCACTTCACAAGCATCCTGCCTTGACTGGGGCTGATGGACTGGGACTGCACCTTGGCTGAGCGATTGTTTTCTAAATCTAATGGTTTACCAAGGATGATGAACAGAGATGAGCAAGGTCCGTGCAGCGTATGTGCTCTGTGTGCTTTGGGAAATACAGCCAACACCGCTGGCCTTCAGGGAAGATAAAATAAGAAATGGGAGTAAGGAGATGCTCACTCTGTTTGCTCTTTGTTGCACAAATAGACCTCAGGATTTATCCCAGGAAATGAGATGTAATAAAACATGGCTGATATGCGATAAGAATTGTTATGGCCCCACTACCGAGACCTTGACTTTCCCGTAGGATTAATGACAAAAATCCTCTCCTACTTCCTTCCTTTACCCACACGAGGAACTACCGTGCTTTCTGCTGGGAGGAGGACAGATCTCAAGACATACATTTGTACGAGTCAGTCTCAGCAGACTTGGAGCTGTCATGCGAGCTCTGCGAGTCAACCATGAGTTGCAGGAAATCAACCCGGTCCTGGGGAGAAACAGAGGCAATCAGAGAAGATGTGGGTGGGGAGAAGCCAAACCTTGTCTCCCGCAAGCTCCTTGCTGAGAGATCTGCTCCATCTGCAGCCCCAGCAGCAGGCTCATGTCTTCAGTGCACGCTGAGGTTCAGACTGGAGACCCTCTATGAACACAAATACTCTCTCCATGTGGAAGCTCGGGCAGGGCGTGCTTCTGACCACCCCCACGTTTGGGGTGGGTGATAGCCCACAGCTTCTGCAGATAACATGGGGTTCCTCCTGAACTCAGGACAGCACGGTGAAGAGAAGAGGCTGCCTGGGCTGAACTCACCATGCTGCCGCCCTTTTCCCGTTCCTCCTTCATTTTTAGGAAGACGTCCATGAAGAAGTCCATGACCTTTGAGGGTAACACAGTCACTTTCATCTTTTCCAGCACTGGGATAACAAAGGGGAACAACACTAAAAGGAGAGAAAAGAAAAACATATTTTAGTTCAAAGTGGGGGGTTAAGAAACTCAAAACTGACACAAAGCACAGAAAGGAGAGCGATAAACCTGTACCCTGACCCAAAATACTGCTTTTTGTTGCATTCAGCTCTCTTTTTACCTAACCATGGCTGGCATGCAACAGCACTTGAGCATCTCCCCCATATGTCACTCTATGGCCACAATGCCACACTCGGTGCAGCTCTCTGTGGCAGAGAATCTCTCCATCATGTCTCTGCAAACAGGGTCTCTGCTTGCAGGAGGATGCTGCAAAGACCCGTGCGGGCTATACACATCCTGACTGTGGTTTCTACAGACCTGCTAGAGTGAATCTAATCCTGCAAAGTGCTGAGCATCTCCCATGTGACAAAGAGGACTCAGAGCTACTAAGGGAGCTACCAGCAAATGCAGGTTATCACCACCTCTGACGTCGAATTCCGGGCTGTGTGAGATGAGGCATGTCATACCTAAGAATACGAACACGGGGTTCAGGAAACTGAATTTGAGGAATTTCTTAATGTTGGTGACAAAGGGGTCATTGGGGTTGCTCATGGAGTCAATATTCACACTGAAAGAAGTGCTGGCCACCACATCCATGCTGTAGGCTCCAAAAATGCTAGGTAGAGAAGAAGAGAGAGTGAATGGGATGAACCCAGCTAGAGTAGTGAATAAGAGCCCATTTAGGAACAATCCTTGAGAGGGAATCCCTTGAGAGGGAATCTCTTTTAATCAAGGACTCAGTGCAGAGTCCTAACATACCAGGTCCTGTCCTAATTTGGCAGTTACCAACATTGTATTTTCCCAAGTTTCTCCAGTTGCATTCATCCCTCAATTTTTCCCAGTGTCAAAAACCTAGGCTGTGGTTGGAAAGCACTGAACTGCAGTCTGGGGTAACAAAGACTGTATTCTGATTTCCACCTGTGAAAGAGTCTGCAAAAATGGCATCCAAAATATCACTTCTTGCAGGACTTTTGGAATGGGCCTTAATCCTTCCTCAAAATGCATCCCCAGTAAAATGAAATGGGGAACAGACCACAGCAAACCCACTGCTGAGGAACATACCACCATCACTGTGGAGTTTGCCTCCACAGTTGACAAGGGATCTAGCTGCAGCATGGAAAAGGCTCTCCAAAACAACCCCTTCCCACACTGAATACAAACTCTTTCAGCCCCACACAGTTTACTTACTCCTTCACAGTCACGAACTCATCATTAGCCACTTTCTTCTCAATATTGTCCACTAATTTTTCACCATAGTGATTAATGATAGGGAACATCTGAAATGCAAACCAAAGCAGAGGGCACTGTTGACTCTTTCACCTCCACCACACTAGGCTGGGAAATTCCACACTGCCATCTGCCACTTGCCAAGTCTTTGGCCTGTGGTGGAAGGACAAGCATGGGGAAGGTATAATTTCCAGGCTCCCAACATTGCTTTCTCTCGTCTTAACAACCAGTCCACAGAGCTGATCTGACTATGACTGAGCAAGGCTCTTCTCCCAAAATCCACAGGCAGCTCCCATTCCAGCTAAGCCTTCACTCCAGCTGGAGCGAACATGGTTCCCAAGCCCATGGAAAATGGGCACCATGGTCTGTGTGATGTGCTTAGCAAGAAGAAAATACAGGTCATGGGGCCAACAGCCTCAGTCAATACCGTCGTGTGCACCATTTCATCCCCCCAAACCCTTCTGACTCCCTCCCCATGATGGTAGACAGCCACTGTGCTGCTGAACTGCGCCCAACAACGCAGGTGCTAATGAACGGGGTCTTGACAAACGGGGTGACTTCCCCATTTGAGGGGAAGGTTTGTGCTCAGAAATGGCCCAGTCCTCCCCCAGCTATTGATGCAAAGTACCAGTGGTCTTTGCCTTACCTCCTTCAGCTTCCCACTGGTGAAGGTTGGAGACAGGACAGTACGTATTCTTTTCCACTTCTCATCTTCCGCCATGCTGACGGCCGAGTCCAGGATCCCATTCAGACCTAAGTTCTGCATAGGGAGAATTTTACAGCAAAAGGGACACCATTACACAGGGAGGTGGGTGAAGGTTTCCAGTGCCCTTCTATATGACAGCAATGCAAAAAAACCCCCAAAACCACCATGGAGTGTTGACTTGGCCCCTGAAGTCAAATCAGCTCTACCTCAACCAGCAAACAGAAATGGAAACAAAAGTGTAGGAGACACAAATGACATCAGTCCTAGGGTACATCCAGGCTGATGTCCCAATGTCCCCACCTCCCTCACAGTTTTGTTGTTGGTACCATGAATAAACCGGGGCACAACAGAGAGCAACTACTTACTAAGGAGCTCAGTAAAGGACAACAGAAACCAAGAAGAAACGCTTTCTTGCTTGCTCCATGTACCCTGTACTGCAGAGGAAAGCACAGCACTAGATACCTACCCGGCGATTGGTAAAAATGGTATAGCACTCTTTCACCAGGATGCTTTTGATGAGGAGGGGGTCCAAAACAGCCAGCACCGGCTGCCTACCATCAAATATCCTAAGCCAAGAGAAACACACAGTCAGTCCATCGCTCACGGTCAGTTGGAGCAAAAGCAGCCTGCTTCGTCTGTGGCCAGAGCCGTGCACGTTGACTGCTGCAGCCCAGAGGGTTTGGGCCAGCTGAGTCCCCTCTGACAAAATAGCCCAAGGGATGAGGCTGAAACTGTTTTATTATGTAGTAAAAGAGGAGAAAGGGAAAGAACGTGCCAAACACAGACAGCACGAGCATTTCTAGCAATTGTCTGTGGTATTAAAGAGTTGCCAAAGCAGCGTGGGTTTAGATAAAAGGCAGCTTTTGCCACAATGTTGATCCCCGGCACTTGGGCTATCTGAGCTCTGATCTGCAACTGGTAGCTGGAGTCAATAAATCCACCCTGAATAGCCTACCTGTGGGGTAAAGAGATTTCCCTGCCTGGCCTATGAGGCAATGAGAGGGGAAAAACTCATCTGTCTCCTCCATTTTCCAATCAACAGAGACAGAAAAACTTAAAAGCTGTGGTGTGGGCTAAAGGGCAGGGAGCCTTGGGCCACAGCCGAGGGAAGCTGCTGTCTTCAAGAGGCTTCAAAACATTTAATCTTTAAAAAAAAAATGTGCTAGGTTTCATGAAGCCTCCTAGGATTTTTTTTTTTTTTTTTTTTTACAACAATTTTGCTTCGGTTTGAGAGGTTCTCAAGAGAAGCATGATAAGAGGCCCCTGCACAAAACCAGCGCTGTGCAGGGAGCGGGGAGGCAGGTTGAAAGGTGCCCCGGCTCTGGGAGAAGCAGGGAGCAAGATGAAAAACACTGCGGCAGCCTGCAGCTTGCTTTCTGCTCAAGACAGACAGAAGAGCAGCTTCAAAGGCACGAGGCTCAGTTTGACACCAAGCAGTGGAGTTTTCTGGGCATGCTGCGTGGTCGGGAAATGACTGGTGCCTTCCCTCACTAATGCATCTGGAGCTAAGAGATAAAGGGACGGCCGTGCTGATTTGGCGGGTGTTGGAGGACAAGGGGACCTCCCTGGGCTCTCTGTGGTGCAAGCTTCCGCGGCCCTGAGGTCGCTAACACCACTGTTTAGATTTTAATGCTCCCAAAAGTGGAAAAGTAAAAAAATGATTATTTTCAAAACTCATGGAAACCAATGACCCCCAAACTGGCCACCATCATCCCAGCCCTGCATCTCACGGAAACCCCAGCAGGAGAGAAGCCTTGGAGAGATGGCTGGAGACTTTCCCAGTGGTGAACCTGGATTTCTCCCAAGCTGTCACTGCTGGAATTACAGTGCTGAGACGGTGGCAACATGGTACCTTTTTCCATTCTATGGAAAACAGGCAGTTTTGTTTGCAGAAAGAAACTCACCCCCAGATTCTACCATATTTTTCAAAGCACTTCTGATCAAAATTCAGGAGTCCCTGCAAAAGAAGAAAGGAGAAATGAACAGTTTGCCAGCGAGAAGTGATCAAAGCAGGTCACAGCTGGCAGTGTGGCGCATCCCACGGACCCATTGTAAGAGGTTGGGGGGTGGACGGTAGCTCTGAAGAGTCACAGAGACACTTAGGGGACGTTTGCACTGGAGGGAAAAAAGAGAGCAGAGAGAAAAAAAAAAAGTACTTTCAACTTCCACTAGTCAACCTGAGCTAAAAAAGTGATGAAGACAAGGTAGGACAGGGTACACAGCTTTAGCGTGAGCGGAGTTAGCAGGCAGAACTAGATCCCAGGGTGTCCTTTCATCTTCAGCTCAACAAGTCAGAGCTGCTACTGCCTTGTCCTCATGAGATCTTCCACTGCAGTTACTGAATCGGAATGATGATGGCTTTTTTGTTTTGCTTTGTTTCCATTAAGGTTTTTTACTGATGTTACATGTAAGGATGAAACTTATGAGACACAAAACACTCACCATGCATCACCTAAACCATTAGTAAGGGACCACATGCATGCTGTAAGCCCAGCAAACACCTCTTTCATTGCAGCTAAAACATTTTCTTCTGCGTTTGCAGTTAGTTACCCGGGACCAGCTACTACCTAGTTGTCTGGTAAGGTTTGGTAGTGTGAAAATATTTGAGTTTTATTCAGAAACCTATTCGCCTGGGTACTCTTAGGCTGGCCCAACAGCAAGTGGTTGGATGGGGCATTGCTGGAGCTAATTCAGCCTCTTGGTGGGGAAGACACACAGAAACATACAGTTCCCAGAAATTAGCAGTCTTGGGCATCTCTCCAATGTGTTTTTCTTTGTTTCCAATAGAAGTTCAGCTGCTGGGGAGTGGGTAGAAATCCTAACTAACTAATAATTTAAATTATGAAGTGGTTGAAAAACACAGCACACCTCATTCAGGTCAACCAGACCCTAAAAGTAACTCTTGTGTTCTCTGTGTGTCCAAAGAGCTTCCTACCTGAAAGCATCATTTCCGCCTGACTGAATCAAGGGCAGAGGAAAAAGATGCTCAAAGGATGGGAAAACCAGCACCAGCTAAAGGAAGACCCTAAGGCAGCTACAGAGCAGCAGCTGCTGATACTCACATGCCGATACTCCAGGTAAGTTCCAAAAAATGGCAGAGGCAGTGGCCCGGGAATGCCCAGCTTCTTGAAGGTCCAGAAGGGCCATATCCCATAGCTACCAAGGAAAGAGGATGAGAGACGCATTTATGCAATGAAAAGCAATGGTTCTTCATCCCAGGAACAGTGAACAGCTGAAGTAACTGATTCCTGTCTCCCAGAAGTTGACAAAATGATGGACCAGCAGCAGCAGACCTGCTGAGGACACACTCTTCCCGCAATAAATGCAGGATCCCTTGGGGTACAAGACAATTCTGGGTATATTTTGATACAAGACATGGGTTGAAAGAAGCTGCAGACCAGCCTAAGCCAAAGTCGTGCTCGTGGGCACCTCAGGTCTTTATTCAGGGGCCACACTGGGTTCCCAAGATCCGATAACTGTGACTCAGGTGGCTGAAGAAACACCTCAGAAGGATTAAGTCCTCAAGCTGAGACCTGCCCTTGTGTTTGTCTTTGCAAAGACCTACTGCGATGCTCAGGTGGTTGAGCCACAGCAGCACCGCAGCCGAGCGGGGACATAAATTATAACAGCAAAATTAAGCTTTTCCTGTATAGCTCGTTACAGCTCCCCTGAGTGACATAAGCAAAAGGGCAATTTTCCCAACATAACTATTTAAACGGGGGTGTCTGCTGGCACAAGCACATGGGCAAACACAGTCATCACCCACTGCCCCACTCTCAGCAGAGCCCAGCCCATCCAGGGACCCCCTGTTCCAGCTGCAGCCAACCAGAGCTTGCTGCAGTTACAAACACAGAAGTTGCTTCTCCTTTGGATCTGCTGAGAAAAGCAAAAAAAAATCAGTAAGTTCCTTTTCATTTCCCTCCTTGCCCAGCCCAGCTTCCTCCTTCCCTTCCAGCTGGCATGGGGAGAGCACAGGGGAGCCCCACAGCCCTACCCTTTATCAGCCCTTGCCTCTGCCTTCAAGGTAGAAGATTGAGGATGAGTTTTTAATGCTAATTCAGGTACTTGGGCACTTCATGTGCTTAGGCCCCTCCCAGCTGCAGGCACAGGCCTCTCCTCCCCAACACCCTGGGGCCAGCCTCTACTTACAGGACCAGGAGGCTAAGGAAAACAATGAGGAGCAGCCAAGTGACAAAAGAAAAGTTTGGCAGGAGATCCATCGTGTCTCCCAGCCTGCCCGAGGAGCTCCCGTCTCCTGCGCAGCCGAAGCCTTGGTTTATGGTGTTTTTCCCTTGGCCTTTAGCTGCAGCCAGGCTCACATGACCGCAAAGGAGGAGTTGTCTTGTTTGCTCAGTTGCACAAACTTTAACCCTTGGGCGGGTTTCTCCCTGGATTGGGATGTCAATAAAATGCCCAGCCCCATATCTCTTGATATTTGAAACTGCTGAAAGGACTGCTTCTACAAGATGAAAAGATAGCCAATGGCATCAGCTTCCTTAACCCCTTCCACCTGCCTCTCACCCAAAAGCCGTGAAGTTCACAGGAGGCTGTGGGGGGACCACCCGGCCGTTCCTATGGCAGCAGCGATGCTGAACCAGGCTTGCTCCCCCTTACCCTGCCCAAGCTTGTTTTTGCCAGCTTCATTACTTTTATTGCAGGGGCCAAGGAACAGCGACTGTCCCCCCTGGCTCCCAGGGGGTTTCTGGCTGTGTAGATAAACCTTCCTGCCCATCCCCATTGATCTCATCCTCCCGAACCTCCTATTAGGGTCAGGAGGGATGGGGCTGGAGGAGACAAACATGCCAAGAAACATTTACCCAGGACTGGAAAGAGTTCAGTACCCTCAGGCAGAACCCTGTGGACCTCAGACCCAGTGGGGAGAGGGATACAGTCCTGTGGCTGCACAACCAGTGCTCACACCTGAGCCAATGGGAGTTCTGCCTAACGTCCCGCTGCACAGGTCGGTGGCTTTGCTGACTTGCCTGCCTGCGGCTCAAGCTGCAGGAATCCACGGGCATGTGTGCAGGAGGTGTTGAGGACCGAGCAATGCCCTGGCATGACGAGCACCATGCTTGCGAGGAGGTCAGCCGGTGCCAAGGCTCCCTGGCTGTGGTGTTTAGGGGTGGGTTCCCATTTCCCTTTAGCCCCAGCCTTTCTGTTTGCTCTCAGGCGTGGCTTTGCACAAGATCACTGTAGTTGTTTGGCTTTAAGCAGCTCAGCGTCCCTCCCAGACACACACACGGGACCGGCTGCTTTCTAGTGGAGAAACAGGGAAAACGCATTACGCATACGGGCAGACGGTGCAGTGGAGCCTCTAGCCAGTCTAGCTGCCGCGTATACAAACTCCCTGTGACGGTGGGTGGCTGTGGGGACGGGACGGGACACGGTCCCCTTTGTCCTCATCACACTGGGAAGGGCCACGTCTCATCCCCTGTGCAATCCAGCATAGTCCCCTTTCCCGTGTCCCCTAAGCCCATCGGTAGACCCGCATGGCTGGGGGGGTGGGGTGAGACCCAGCCAAGGACCCCACATGCACATTGCACTCCCCTGCACCAGGCATCGCTCTTCTGCCTTTGGCACACTTAGCCTCGAAGAAACCCAAGTGCTTCGGCAATTGTCTGCCAGTCAGCGCAGGCAGATGGCGTGCGGCCGTGCCCATACGCCAGCGGCACTTTTTGCCTCTGCCCAAACATTTATTTTGCCTCATAAATCACATGCAGAGGGTGCTGAGCTGCCGGTGGGTCCAAGGGTCACCTCCGCGCCCACGTGGAAGAGCCAAGTGGCAGCACTGCCGTTTTTGGTAGGACAACATCTCGGATATCTCCAGCTTCACGTGGCTGCAACGTGCTCGATGACTCACATTATCCGTGGATGACAGTAATCAATTAACTAGTTTATGGAAGGGCGTGCTGGCTTCTTGTTTCCCCAGGCTGCTCTGAAGAGCTGAACCCCGGCAGTGTGCTGCAGCAGGAGCATTATTCTCCATTTTATGGGGTCTCCCCCTTATAAGACACCTTGAAGCAACCATACTCTGGGAGTTATCCTTTATCGTTGCATCCAAAGGCCAGTTCTCCCCCTTGCAGGGTCCCATATCAGAAGGACATCAGGAACTGCAATGAGAGGCAGGAGGAGAAACCAGGTGCTGGGGCAGCAACTCCCTGGCTGGGATTAGCTGCATTTCTTCCCTCGCACAAACCCTTTGATTTTCCAATAACCTCAGCTAACAGCCGTTGTGATTTCTCAGCGGGAAGCGGTTTTGTGGTTCAGTATTTTCTCATCTCTCAGGCAGAAACTGAGGTAAAGCCAGACTTCAGAGGAGAATAAGGATGTTAGCTACCCCTCAAAAAAGGTAAATAAACTGTGCAGCAACCTCACATGCAAGGAAACCGCTTGTTTGTCCAATATATGTGTGAGTGGGAGCAATCTACTGATCTAGAGGTGATGCTCTAAGGAGAAGATGGGATGCAAATCTGTGTTTCACAGAATTATTGCTTTTATTTCCCCTTCTCTTGCTTCAGATAATAACATATTTAATAGGAGATACCTCCAAGAGAGCTGTTAAATCCCATCAGTAAGTCACACCAACGGCCAGTGGCCCTTTCAGTGCACCAGGCCGCGGGCACCATTATATCTTAGAAGACAGAGGTGGTTTGCAGTTCTGGTTTACAGTTGGACTTGATGATCTTTTCCAACCTAAGTGATTCTGTTTCCAGGGTTAATTATCTGTACCTGTGGAGGACCCAGAGTGGTCCAAATGGAATCTTCTCCGAGTCATGAGCAGATGTGGCCTCTGATGTGGCCCTTCTTCCTGACAGTGCCATTCCTTTCCCCATTAATAACCCAGAGGATTCTAAAGAGGCTTGTGGGAGCCCTGGCTGCATACACAGTATGAAAAGACTGTATGTTCTTATACCGTGGGGAGAGGACAGGTGACTCAGTGTAAGCCCTGCTGCCCCGCAAAGCACGGTTTCCCCAAAAGGTCCTGGACACCCCCAAAGCCATGGTCCTGCATGCCTCCCATGCTGGCCCACTGGCCACCACGTAGCCCATCGCACTGCCGTGGCACCTGGCATGTTTGCTCCTGCCACAGCACCCCAACAACAAACCTGGTCCAATATTAACTCACACGTTATCTACCGCCCCTTATCGCAGCAGCGCCAAGGGGCTTGGCTTTCACGCATTGGATACTTTCCCTGTGTTTGTGTTCCTGTCATCCCGGAGCGCAGCGTCCTTCCACTGTGGCCAGCACCATACACTCCTCTATGCTGAGAGGGCACAGCTGGTCAAGCCAAGCAGACGTGTGGGGCTTCAAAAGCATAGTTAATACAAACAGAAGGTGATTTGAGCTGTGATATCTGGCCATAGCCACTGGTAGCGTCATAGCTGTAACAGCGGGACAATACATCTTAGAGCAACCAGGGAAACGATGGGGCACAGGAGATGACATTAAACCTCATGCAGAACTTCAGAGGAGCAGGACAACCAGGGAAAATCCCTTCTGTTTGTAAAAACTCCCCGAGAGGCAGAGGTACAAAAACTATTAAACTACAGAGTCCTCCCCAGAGGAGAGGTGATTTCACCACCATCTGGTTGGCAGGCCTGAAAGACGCCAAGGGGTGAGAGGTCCTGTGCGGACACAGACCACCCCCAGGGCTCTGCGGCACCTCAGGCTTTATGTTCAGTGCCTGTACTGTAGACCCAAAGGCTTTCCTTTCCTCCGCATACTATGGGAAAAATTACACTGTAACACAAAACAGTCTTCTAATGATCACAGCAAAACGTCAGCCTTGTTAGAACACAGGTTTTCATTCACCGATTATCCCACCTTTAACTAAAGTCTCTTCTTAAGTTCCTCTCATCCCACAAATGGGACCACGAGCAGTTTATTTCTGGCTCTTCTGTGCAAACCTTGCTCTCAAAGGAGCCCCTTGAAAGGACTAAACGGGAAAGCACCAGATGTACAACTTCCTCAAAGAGCTCCAGCAGCCGGGGAATGACCGCGGGCTGGCACCGCTTTCTGCCTTCCCTCTCCCTGAGCCCAAAGCCATGCAGCGCTTCGTGCCTGCGTGTTACTGGGACCTCTGCAGAGCAAAACCACCGCGATGCTCCTTTCATCCAGCCATGCTGCTGCATGCTGCTGAAGCGCTGACAGCTGAAACCCATCTCCCTGTCTTTTCTCTATAATTTCTGAGCAAGGATGGAAAATTATAAGCCACACCAGCGTTACAGCAGAAAACCAATTACGGACAGCACGGGGGGGCAGTGCTTGTGCTCTCCCCGTGTGCTCAGACCCCGGCTCCTCCAAGGACAGCCTCTCCTTTGCCCATCTCACATTGCACCACAGAACCACTCTGTCTTTTCAGACCTCCCAGCTGGTAGCTCGAGTTCACTTCACGGAGCAACCAGCGCTTTCCAGAAAGTGAAGTGTCATTGTCACATTTGCAACGACCTCAGTTTCTACCGAGCCACTTCCAAATCAGAAGTCGAGCCAGAAAAGCATAAAAATCATGACGCAGCCGTGAAGACATCAGCTCTAAACACGCGACATACAGCCCTTTCTACCGTGATCCCCTTACCTCCAAACCCACCCTATCTCACGAGGACACATGTTAAAAACAGCCCGGTGGGTGCAATGCATTTCAGAGCCAGGATCTCTCCTGGTCCAGACCTGCTCTAAGCGTGGCATTGCTGCCCAAAGGCAGAGTTTGGACCATCACTTCTGTCTCCAGCAGCACCAGTGCCTGGCTGTGGTTGTTTTTTCCAGGGCACAGCCTGCTCATGGACTAAGGGCAGGGATAAAGCTGTTTGGCTCGTGATTCATTCAGCATCGCGGGCTCCCTACCAGCAGTTGCTGGATGCGAGCCATCCCAAGCATGTCCGGGCACAGTCCCTCCCGAGCAACCCAGCAGGTACGGCTGGAGGCTTCTCACTCAACCCCACTGGGAAGATTTTCTATAGCAACTAAATCCAGGCCCTTGGCTGGCTGGATTAACCCTTAGTTGCTTCATGGAAGGGCTTCATGGAAAACGAGCATCTTTTTCTCACCTCTTTAATTTCTTCTGTGGTCTGGAGACCGCTATGGATCAGTGAAAGTGTCTTCAACAATCACCCTGGATGGAGGATTGAAAAGCTGAATCCTTCCTCTGCCAGGCCTTTCCATGGTGGTGGGTAAAACATTTCCTAATTTCCATCAGGTTACGGGAGATTTAATCCCAGAGGATACAATCTCCCAGCAGATTAAACCACAGTCTCATGAATCAATCTGGAAGTTTGCCCTGCTTCATCCCAAATTTTCCTCAGCTGAGCTTCTCCAATGACTCCTACTGGCCCCGCTCCCCGCCTCTGGGGTGTTCAGGCCCATCAGGTGCACTTGGTCATACAGGAAAATTAACTCAAAATTGGGAAAAAAAAAATGAAGTTTGTATTTACCAGTTGAGTCTTGTACTGTTGGAGTCAGACTCTAATTAGGTCAGTCATGTTCCCCTGGTAGGGTATGAATGATAGTGCTGGAAAACAGACAATTTATAGAGACCCAAAAATAACTCACCCTGCTGTTTTGTAAGAAAGATGTGTTTTCTTTGCCCTGCTCTGAGGGCATTTGCAGTCGAGGCCACGGGGGCACACTGACAGCAGTCACCCAAACTGCGGCTTGGTCCCACCGGCAAAGCTGGCCTGTGCCTCAATTTCCTCCTACCAAAAGAGGGACATTAATCCTTCCCAATTTGACAGGGCTGGGGTGAGGTCACCTGTGTTTGTAAGGCATTTTATCACTCTTGGCTTGAGGCCTCAAGCTATATTACACACGATTTTTTTCACTTGCCTTTTAGCCTTATCTCCACCGTCTGTTTAGTGCACGAAGCGCGAGCATCGCCTGAACTCGGATTGTCAAGGGCGAAGAACAAGCAGCCTACGGCTTCGCCGCTGCGCGGAGCGTTGCTTTGCTAGGGTGCGTAGCCGAACCAGATCGGCACGAATGGTGCACTAAACCCCTGGAAGTTGCCCCGTGCAGGGAAGTACCTCTGAACGACATGCCAGGTGCTGGTCGCTTCCTCCTCTGACACATTATTGTCACCGTCACACACCGACGGTTTGCAGGTTGCTCGTTTCACCATCTGTAGGTGCAGGTTCTCCGATTGTGCAACTCACCGGTTCCAGCGCTTGTGCAACTTGGCAGAATGATGTCAGCTCATCTGACTGAGGATTATCTTCACTCGTTAACTAACTGTGATGAACATGCCAATTGCCAGCCTAACGAAGGTCTCTACTGGCCTGGGAAGCCAGCGGGCCACGTCGCTTTGGCCTAGAGGGACTTGCCCTGCATTTCCAAGGAAACGAGACAGCCAAGCAAAAGGAATCCTCTTCTTGGGGCACAGCAGAAGCAAACAAAAACCCAACCAAAAACCTGTTCAGATAAAGTTCCTTTTGATTTTGTGGGAAATGCAGGTTTGAAACGAAAATAATTGGCGAGGCAGGACGAGGAGAGGACAAAAAACCCCCCACAACCAACCCCAAAAATAATAAGAAGGCTTAAAAAAAAAGAAAATAAAAGGAGCAAGGAGAAAAATAAATAACCCTAGAGCAAAAACGCAGGGGGAAGAAGAGGAAACAAATGAGACAAACAGCAGGAAAAGGGTCAGCAATGAAAGCCCAGATTACTCGATTCAGTCAAGCCACTGCTTGTGCTGTTCAGGGCAGGGCAGGAAGCCAATCTGTTTTCTCTGGTACTGTTTAGGCTACAAACGCCATGGCAGATTTCCCATCCACTCCCGTGTTTATGTCCGTGCTCCACTCCAAACCACAAAAACATGTGCAGAGGAAACGCACCCTGAGAAGAGCGAGGGCTGGAAGCGGGAGGATGATACGCTTCGGAGCTGAATGACCTCAAAAAAGCACTTCTGCATCTTATGGCAATTTTGCAGAATAATGTCTCGTTCACAAAATTCTACATCGCGAGGATTTTCATCTTCAAAATGGGCACATTGATACCTCTGGGTTATTACAAGCTACCAGCCGCACAGGGCTGCCTGTATTTATACAACACTGCATTATTTATAATATCCCTTTCAGGAGCAGGAGAATATGAGTTCTTTCCATAGCAGTTTGATTTTTTTTCCCCCACCCGCTCTCCCACTTGGAAAACATTGATTTCTCGCCCTCGTTTCTCCCACCAGAGCTGTAGCCGAGCTGACTGCGTTCAGTTTACTTCTCTAGGCCAGATGCTCAGCTGGTGAAAAGCACCAACAACCACCCTGGAAGAACAGAGCTGCCCTGCTTTCCACGCCCCGGGATCTGGTCCAGCTTCCCCAGCATCAGCAGGTTCGTGGGAACCCATTAACGGTCGTTACAGCGCCGCGGGGGAGGACAAACGCTATTTGCGAGGGGGTGAAGGCGTCCACAATGGTAGCCCCTTGGGTTCCCATTTCTGAACGGCTTTCCACTCTCCTGGATTAAGGATCTGGAGGAAGTTTATCACCGCAAAAATCACAAAATATTTAAGACTAAACAAATTTTGGGTGGAAACTATGATTTTAGCTGAAAAGCAGCAAGGGATTATATGATTTTACAGTCCAGAACTAACGGCGAGGAATTTCAGCCCACATTACGTTTTCGCTGTCCTGAGCAGTTAACTCGTGAGCATGCTGGCAAGGCACCCAGAAACTTCTTCAAGCCAAAAACAACAGTAGAGACTGGAAAATATCTTTTTTTTCCCCTCCCCAGAATAAACGTACCAAGAACACACACGTTTCAAAAAGGGTTCTTTTAATTAGAAGCAAGTTTGCAAAAGAAGAAGTAACTTTCTCATATAAAATAGTGGAGTGGTGAAGGTGAGGCCAACAAGAGGTGTGGAACAAAAATCCGGGGCAAATCCCCAGGGAGACACTGAAGTAAAAGCAACGATCGATAACCGTAGTACACCGAAGGCTAACTCAAACACAGCCGTGTAAGGTGGTCCTACCCCTAAACTGATGGCAGACACCAAACCAGAGGACGGACTCCATTCCGAGAGTGGCCAAGTGACCAGCGACAAACTCACCGTACTACCGTGTCCTCGCACCTTTCCGCTACCTGTGACCTTCCGCTGCACCGTTACAGATCCCAGCACTGCCCAGGAGCTTAACGACATCAAGGAGGGGAGCGCTGGTGGCACTTCCCAGGTGCCCCACACGCAGAATGCCACCACGTCACATCAGCAGAAAGGTTTCGTTCCCAGATCTACAGAATTGGACATAAGTGGGAAAACGCTTTGATATAAAGCTCTGTAAGCCCATTCCAGTCTCTATATCCAGTGACTCAAGCCCCGAGAAAGTGCACAGTGATCAAACAGCATCAAAATCAGGAATTTCCTGCAAAGTCTTGAGGCTCCAAGGCCATTTCAAACGGGCAGGTGGCAGTTTTGAGAAGATAAAATTCTGAGTCAGTGCCCGAATATCTCAAGTCCCAGTGGTACTTCACGCCTTGTTCCAAACAAATCTCACCCGTGTCACGTGTGTGCTTATCGGTTGTGGCTCTCTACTACCGGGAGCAGCAAACTTTACACCTTCAAAAAGTGCAAGCCAACTTTGTCTGGGAGGGCTGGGGGTGGAGATGTGGGGGAGAGGAAAAGGAATAGAAAAATACAAAGGCCTGAAGGGACTTGCCAGGTGAAGCCGCTTAAGGCCCATGCCCAGCCCAACACGTTCAGGCCTGGGGTGAATGTGCTCCTCATTCAAGGGCGCCTTTCCCTAAGCAGGTTTCAATGGATACCGTACCATTACATCGCCTTGCGTGTGGCATTGTGTAAACACCACAGCAATGTCCCTCTCCCCACGTGCCCCCTAGTAACGTCACGATGTTGTACGGGCTCCGCACAAGCCGGCAAAAACCAACAGAAACGACCTAGGGAATGCGACTGAACCAGCAGGAACTCCGGGTGGAACGAAGTTGTTTACGGAACAACCTGCCCCTCTAGTAACCGTTCCGTGATGGCTTCTCCTCTCCAACTATAACCCCTCATTGCACATGTCCCTTTGGCTGCGGTTAATAAAGGAGACCATAAAGATAGGAGGGGTTTGGGGATCATATTCGGTCTTCTATGTCACAGGTTTCCAGGACTTCAAGACTTCTAATGGCCCTGCCAAAGGTTGGGGATTTTTGTGGGTATTTTCTTTTTTTTTTTTTTGAAGTTTCCTGATAAATTCCTTCTGTAAAACGATTTTTCTGAAACAAGTTGCCCTGCTTATGTGAAACCAGCAAGTGGGAGAAGACATCAGCGCTCTGTATGTATAAATAGCTCTCTCCTCCCTTTTTGGAGATCAGATTGGATAATCTTTGGATGACCCAATGGATTTCTTGAGGGAAGCAATGACAAGGACAATAAATGTGTTCCCATGTCAAGACAGACTTGGATATTTATTCTAAACAATTGCTACAGCAGCTTCTGGCAGAGACCTCGGTATAAGCAAGAAAAATGAGATCTTGGCCCATCTGCAAAGCATCGCTGGTTTTGACACTCAAAATGAAGAGGGGGGAAAAAATCCTCCTGGGTAATGGATTAGTTTCTTTTCCTGTATGTTTTTTTCCTTCTCTCCAGTAATGCCAGCTGCTTCCAAAAGTGGGATCGCTGGCCACAGTGTGATTCCTTTAGTAAATGCTGAAGAAACCCTTCACTATCTGTGCTCTGGTTTCTCCCTGCCCTCCCCACGAGGGGTTTTCACACAAGTGACTCCTGGGTGGGGAATAAAGAGACTGTCACTGGTGAAAGTAAAACAGTGCCCTCTCCTGTCCCTTGCCACCACTGGCACCTGAGCAGCACTGGTCATGTACCAGCATCGGAGCATTAGAAGATGGGAGTGGAAAATACTCCACCTGGGGGACGCGGGCCAAGCTGGGGGACACACTGTGTGTGATACGGACTTTTGGGAGATAAAATCCTCCACTGACAGTGCTACAGCTCCTTTACTTATGTGCACTTTTGCGTGAGGTTTATGACAGGGACAACCTGAGGCTCGGTGCCATTGGGAGTGCCAGGAGAATCGCTGACGGTGGTGCCTGGTGTCATTTCAGTCCTGGGAGGGGGTGAAGACTTGGGCATTTTGTTTTTCCTGCAAGAAATCAGATATTTCCATGCCTATTTCATGAAAAACGAGCTCCTATTAAACCATTCCCTGAAATGTCTCCCTTGGTCATTTCGTGATGCTGTTTTTATTTTTTAGTAACAGCCACCAAGAGACCTGAGAAACATGGGAAAGTAAAGAAATAAATACAAATAAAATATCCTAAGAAGGCATTTTAAATAGAAGCCTTCATTTTTCAAGGCTGTTCTAACCAGGAAGATGGAAACAGAGTGGATTTGATGGGTGAAGTTATTGTAACATGACAACTAATGTTTAAAAGTCGTATTTCAAGGCTGTGATTCCCAAAGATTACAGCTATGAAATAGAGCTTTCTTGCTAACTAATGGAGTGTTTCCTTCCAGACAGAACAATTTACCTGATATCCGAGGTAAATAAAACCTACCCATTAATCATTTTACAAACACAGCATGTTAACAAGAAGGCACAGGCATCATGCGTGTAGCTACACAGGATCCTGGACAGCGGAACACACGTCCTGTGCTCATCTTAGGGGTGAGCAGGGCAGTGCACTTCCATGCTCTGCAGCTGCCTAAGAAAAATACACCCACGTGTAAGAAAAGCCAACTCCCAAACAAAACATAACCAAGAGTGACAATAGTGTGGACTGGAACGGAACAAATACCATTGTTGGGATCAACAAGTCCTAAAGGAATCACACCTAACCCGTTATTTCAGCAGCAGTCAGAAGAAAAGGGCCATACAGCCAACTCAGCACGTCCTCAGCAAGCTCGGGCTTTTTAGTTGCAGGTGGATCTGAGAAAAAAGGAAGAGTCTCTTCTCGCTTTGTAGAGATCATGCTGCTCCCTGTGCTGTCCCGTCAGTGAAGCGGTGGCCACAAAGTCCATTTCCTTTATTTCTCATGGTTTCCTTGCTTTTTTGTTCAATGTGGTGTCAGATCAGCCCCAGGGAGTAACTGCACCTTACACCAGTTCAGATCTGGCAATATTCAGGAGATACGGAGCTACTCGCACTATGCTTTCCTTCAAACTCTTCGGTGTTCAATCTACTTCCTACTAATCTACATCTCTAAGTCCTTAGTAGTCCTTGAAAGGCTCCTCCTGTAGCACTACCTCTCATACCTGCTGGATAAGCGCCATTAAAATTCCAACAGCAATTGCATTGCTATGTCATATGTATAAAAACCAAGGTATTTAAAATATAGTAATCTGATGCAGGAAATAACAAAGGAGAAAGAAAACAGAAAGTCACGTAGATGATTTTGTCTAAGAAACAAAAAACTCAGACTGCAAACAATATTTTCTCAGTTCAGTAATTAAAGCAAAGTCCATATGGCTTAAGAGAACAGTCAAAGTGCACAGAAGGCAGCGGGGTTTTTGTTTGCTTTGCATTCCTCTTCACAGTAAGCTCCACATCATCCTCTTTGGAGCCCCTTCTCCATCCCACGCACATCCTATCCAGGTTCTGAGAGGGGGATGGCTCACAGGGTTTTGGCCCGAGCCTGTGTCTTTGCCATCTAATGAGCTGAGGATCATTATCCCAAACTCAAAAGCCCTTAAACACACCCACTGGAGTTTTTGGTTTTGAACTGTTTCTTTCTGGAGCCTTTGGAGAGGAACAGCAATCCAGCGCCAAAGCTATCCAGAGTCTGTATGCACCAAGAGCAGCAGCGCTGAGAAGTTCTGAGATGGTTTGCCTTGTCCAAGAGGCACCGAAGGGCGATGGCAAGGCTGAGCCATCACCAACCCGTTCATCTGAGGTGCCACCAGGCTACTTCTAAGCAGCTCCCATGGGTAGGAACAGGCAGCCACCGTAATCAACACCAGGTTGGTTTCAACAACCTGCCTTGAAGACACCACCACCCAGTGCCAAGCTGTCCCGCACCCTCCGGAGAGGACAGGGGCAATTTGCGATAGTAACAGCACCCGCACGTGCCCTAACGGGATGTCAGCAAGCAGCAGGATACCGATTTTCCTAGCTGACCTACATCCACCTTGGAGGAAATGCCAAACACTGGAGTGGCAAGGACTTGCCTACTTCCCAATTCACCTTTCAAACTCTTGCGGTAAAAGGTCTGGTGATCCAGGACTGTTGCTGGGTCCAAGGGCTGGACTTGGGATTCCTTGAAACCCTTGTGAGTAAACAACTTGCTGCTAAACATGACAGACTCAGGAAAGGGATAGAAAAGAAGAAAACAAAAAAGGAGCTACACAAAAGGATGGAAAATAAAGTAAAAATCCCCTCTCTTCTTTCCAAAGGCTGTAGCTTCAAGTGCACAAAGCAGCCGGTAAATGTGCACAAGGTAATTTGTGACCCTAGCGCTTGAAAAACCCGGTGAGCTTTAGCTGGAGACACTTTGTTGCTTCTCCCAGATACGAAGCTGAAGAATCAATAAAAGGCACCTGTGGACACCAAAACTCACCCAGTCTGTGTGACGTGTCTTCATACTAAACAAATTAAATCAAACAAGCCCAGCTACCGTGTAGTTTTTTACAGGTCAGTAAGCAGCACCGCAGAGTGGGCGAGAAAGGATGCTCAACTTCTATTGACAGGGCAGGATAACTTTGATGATCAAAAACTTCATCAATTAGCAGACTCCCTAGCTTTCCGCTGCAATTTTAATTAAAAGATTCCTCTGGCTTCCTAGGTTGCGTCCTTTGACTTCTAAAAAATGACCGACTCCAACGGTGCGTGCAGTCCACGAGGGAGGATTAGAGCCACACCAAAAATAAACTGACCTTGCATCTGAATTCTTCCCACTTGCTTCACCCACCGCTGCCTACAGTGCTCTTTTGAGCTATCTCCTCTTCTAAAGGCCCTGGAGTTGGAATATTTAAAGAATGCTGCAGGTTCCATTTGAACAAGAAAGAAAAGCAGGGCAGTAATTCGGTACAAACACAGCAGTAGTGAGCCTAGAGCAGACACAGTGACACATCTGAGCCTAAGTTGATCAGCCAGTGCTCCTGAGTGCAGAGCAGCAGTGAGGAGAGAGGAGGTGGCTGCTTTTCACGCAAAAATTTGTCCCTTTTCTGTGTTTTCCTACTTGACCTTGATGACAGGGAAAAATTAAAAAGACAAAAAAAAAAAAAAAAAAAAAGAGAGTAGAGAAAAAGGAAGAAAAAGGAGCCTGGGAGGTTTTATGTTTTCTCTTCAAATCACATCACGAAGTCACTCATTGCATCTAGGGAATTCGCCTCCTTGTTTGGGAATGGGGGGGACACGAGGAGAGAAAGAAAGAGGGAAGAGAAGGGCATGGGAGCTGCTTCCTGAAGCAGTGTTACAAAAAGCAGTTAAAAAACCCCTACTATTCACAAGTGGTTAAAATCATCACTTTTCAGAACTTCTTTTTTTTCTTCTTTTTTTTTTTAAACAAAGGTTCAGCTCCATATTTTTAGAGTTGATTGTCTTCAGAAAGAAAAAAAACCCCAGCCTCATCTGTGTTCCCATCCGTTTCTACCCTGATAGAGAAGTTACCCACAGTTCACCGCACCGGTCACGCACACACAGTCACTGCGACGGGTTCCCCCCGAAGTGCCGCCGGCGGTTCGGCTGGATCCTCCAGCCCCGTCTCAGACGAAAGAGGAAAACCCTGTCACTGGAGTCCGGGAGCCGGGCGCGGGCTGTCCCGTTGGGGTATACACCCCTCCTGAGCTCTGTGTCGTGATGACAGTCTGGAAATAGGGTTCTGTCTCGCCGGCGGCGCACTCTTCGTATCTGTAGGATGCTGGGTGCTTCACCCCTTTCTGCTGCCGCTTCCATGAGTTGTAGTAGGTGGGGTCGCTCATGTAGTGGTTCACAAAGGAGTGCTTTGGCAACTCGTCTTCATAATCCGAGTCAGTGGCCTGGAGCATCAGGGGGAGAAAAACCAAAGTTAAAAACAATCAGCCGTTAGCATCTACGATGTAGCCTGTTCCACTCTATACGAAATTAGAGACACTTTTAATACCACCAGCTGACAAAAACTGTAATTGTAGGGTAGGGTAGTTTGCGCTCCAAGGGTTATACACGCTGGACTGTAGAAAAGCACTGTGCTGTGGTTTAGCCAGGCTTTGCTGCTCGAGGGAGAGTCCCCTGACAAACGCTGGCGATAAGAGACGCAGAGAAATCCCTTTTAATTCACTGCAGAACGCTGCGGCGGGAGCTAGGAGTTCCTATTTTGACACAAGATGCAGGGAAATGTACAGACATCACAGGGAAACCAACAGCTTTCAATCACACAATCAACAAGGCTGCAATTACAGCTGCGATTGAGAGTATCTCTACTTCTGATGCAGGGACAGGAAGGATGTCTTCCCTGCAAACACACTCAGCTTAGCCAGACGTGCTGCTGTTTGTGGTGGTCACACCAGGCCACCTGCGTAGTACTCGGAGTTTGGCTTGCAAGCTCCATTAAGTATTGAAAATTAGTTATATCACTGAAAGGGAATTAAGCAAAATCAGGTTTTTTTCAGGCAACTCTGCGTGTTCCAGCTGATTACTGGTGCTACAACAAGGTGCACAACCAGCGGCAACAGAAGAAAGAATGCAAAATCTGGAGAACTGCCAGGCAGGAGGGGTTGATTTCTTGGGAAGGCTCAGGCACAGCCCCGAGTTCAGAGCGGATCTTACCCCTTGAAACATTTATGCATGGTGCCTTCAAAGCTCGTATCGATATCGAGCGGGAGCTCTATTGAGATGTAAGCAGATAAGCTTTTTGCATCCGCCCCTCCTCTGAAGCACCGCTGCCGTGATACAGCTGGAGGAATCACAGAGGGTTCATACACCTCCTCCGAGTGCAGAGACCACGGCAAAGCCTCGGCCACGGTACCCAAGTGCACGTTTTCCTTCTGTTCCCACCGATAACAGTCACATCTCATCATACAGCATACAAACATTTACCCAGTCATTTCCATAACTCAAGCCTTCTCTAAAACCTCTGCTTTTAGCATGCACAAACTTTTATTCCTTCTCCCCGCCCCGGATAATCTGCATAGCTGATTCTAAAGGCAATCAAATATCCAAGTAGTACTGCCTAAGACGTACAAGAGAGAGACGGGTAAGTGCAGCTTGTAACTGTTAGTTGCTGCAATTAGTTTCAAAAGGTTGGTATCGTTCTGATCTATGACACCACACAGCAAACACACATCCTTCTTGATCCTGCCTGCCACACAACTAGTCTCTCCTCCTCTAAAGCTCCTTTTTAACGGTCTCTGAAGAACAATCCTCAAATGCCTTGCGAACCATCGTTTGAAAAGGGCATCGCATCCATCATCCCACTTCTTTGCTTAGATAGCTGCTGCGATACCATTTCGTGCCCATTTTCCAGCACAGAGGGTGACGGACAGAGCTAAGAAATTTATCTAAGAGTTTTTCCAAAAGCCTGAGCAAAGCAGCTCTTTACGGTTGTGCAGAATTTCCCTTCTGCTCTTACCCATGCTTTGACTCTTCCAGAATTATGTACCGTTTGGTTATTTTAAGAACGCAAAGCTTCAGGTGCCTTGACACATAATTAATATTACAACAAAACCCTACCAGCATTCAATAATTATTCCAGAAGGAATTCAGCAAGTCTATCTCCTAGAAAAACGCTCCTTTGCACCAGCTGCCAGCCTTGGGAAGCCAACACCTGACTCCCTCCAAAGACCTTCCCAAACAGGTGGTTTTTGCGGCATGCCTGGAATATCCCCAGATTTGGACCACTTCACAGGCAGTGGGTGCAGAGAGCAGCTCCAGAGTCTTGGCACCGCTGCAGGGAACATCCTGCCAGCACTGCCCTGGCTCCTTTTTGAGGTGGGTTCCAACAGAAGTGCCTCTGATGACTGCAGATGTGGCAGCAGGCAGCGATAGCTCGGGCAGGCTGGTCCTCAGCTGCAGACACAACCGACTTTACCTGCAGACCAAAAGATCCCCAAACTCCAGTTTTCTCTGTTCTTATCAAGGGGTTGCACTTTGCACCAGCCTATGTCTCTAAACATTATGCTGCAACTCCATAGTCTAGCGTTAAGGTAAAAAGTGCCTGGGAAGCTGGGGGGGTGACATAGGCATCCAGAAGAAGAGTCTCTACATCCTGAGCAGAGGCAGGTGGTTATGGATCACATGCCAGAAGTACCACCTGAAGGCGGGAACTCCTTTAGCTATCCTGGATGTGCTCCCTCCAGCAAAAGCACAATGCAACCACTGCCCTCGCTGTGTCTCCTGACTCCTTCCCCAATCCACAGCCACTTTTACTGTCTCGGCCACGCGTGGCCACCCCCGGAAGAAACAAGCCCCTGCTGAAAAGATGGATCACAGCTGAGTGTCACATGCATAAGGAGAAAATACCCACAAACTTCCAGTGGCTCCCTACTGACATCCTGATGTCCCCACAGACATATAGAAGCATAAAGACAACGAAAAGACTGGCGCATCTCACAAGAAATGCTGAGAAGAAACTGTATCCAGAAGACACGACTTGATAGGTATAATAATACTGACGCAGCCACTTGATTTCTGTCCATCGCTAGCAGAACAATACTCACCCACAAAACTAATATAATTTCTGTACCTAAGCCAAGTTTTGTTGAGATTGCCAGAAGTCAACACAATAAAGAGAATACTGGGAACACTTTTAGATGGACTGCTGCCATTTGAAATACAGTATCCCTTGGACTTGCCTTGAACAGAAAGAGGGAATTTAAAACAATGCCATCTGCTGATAATCTGTCCACTAATTATTCCATTGTATCAACCGAAAGAGAACACTAATTTGGTGTAAATAAGATCAGTACCTTTCAGAAGTGACCCTCAAGAAGCATATATAGCTGCACTAGCTTCAGCCTTTCACCTTCATTAGCACTGATGCTGGAAAGGATAACCTACTTGTCAGTGTCGATACGACGTGTTTTTTGTGTTTCCGTCAGAAAAAGCAGGAACTGACTATTCTGTCCATGTTTCTAAAGTATCTTCTAAGGTCTGCTCTGAACAAGGTACTGATAACCACCCTTACCAGCAAGGAATTGTTCAAATTGCCATCCCACAGCGCTCTCTGCCATGATGTAAATCAAGGAGTCGCAAGACAAGCCTGTTTTGCATGACAATACAGACAGCTTATACTAGAGGATTACTTTTCAGTGTTTTTTAAACTATTGAGTAAATAGAAATGCTGCAGGGCTTTCTGCTTTGTTTTCGGTTTTCTCCCTCCAGTGCGACTGTGGCTTTGTTACCTTGGAAACCTCCATAGGCTGGGGCGTGATTGGGTGGGCGCTGACGTTACAGACTGTCACCCAAAGGTACATGGATGACTATGAAAACAACAAATACAGTAAATGAGAGGCCATTTAGGTATTTTATTGATAGCACGAAATGCACAAGTGCTGTTCAGAGGCAAGCCAGCGACCAGACTTGGCTGGTTTTGTCAATGGGAAATTTGAAAATAGTTCCAATTACCTTGTTTTTTAAAGTGCCTGCATGAGAAACAACCTTACGAGATTATTTCTAAAAATGTAGATGGCAGCAGTTTCTTTTGGTTGACACGAAATGAATATGCTGTAAAGGAAAGAAGGTAACTTGGCAGGCAAACAGATTTCTCCGGACACGGGAACCCTTGCTTATTCAATGTGTCACCAGCAGCTGGTTTCCACACGGTGCCCAACTTGTCAAAATGGTCAGAAAACTTTAATGGAAACAAGTTAAACCATATTCCTTATTAAGTGTTAAGTGGAAATTCACAGTATCTTCCTAGAGAGCTGAGGAAGCAAGTCAGTCAGACTGCGGAGAGCAGCTGGGAAGACCAGAGCATCGCCAGCATTCAGCACCGACGGATAATGTGTGCAGTTTGTGGGAATATTATCTCCTGAAAACCGTTTTTTGGAGACCACAAGGTCATGTGAGAACAAACAAACACACACACACACCCCCCACCCTCCTCTCAAACTGCTCTGCCATGGCTGGATGATATCGCAGACATATCATCAAATTTCTGCACATGGTGAACACCAAATTTCCTCAGATTATCTGTCCAGAGCCTCATCCACTTGACTCATTATCTAAAAGCCTATTATTATTAATCATTTAGAAATTACACTCTTAGCACTCTCTTGCTCCACACCTGCCAATTAAACTACTTTAACCTCATTAACAGTACTGGTGCTTGGCTTTCATGACATGGAGTAAGTTAACCGCTTGATTTATGAATATTAAGAGTACTGCTTGGTCTGCTTGATTTTCTCTTTGTTTCCTTCTTGCTCTCCTCATCAGGAGGGGGCTCGAAGGAAGGCTCCCAGGCAGCGGTGTTGTAAGTGCAGTCAGTCAGCCCCAGAGTTTCTCGCAGACTTCCTCACGTTCAGTAAAGCCCACAAGACTTGAAGCCAGTGAGCTTCCTTTTCCATATAAAATCTTGATACCTCAGGCAACAGGGGTAGGACTAAACAGCAGCACGATGACATGCGGTTTGAAAGCAAAAGCACAGGTTTTGGCCCTGCCTGCCCTTATGTGTATCATATTAAGTGGAATTTGAGATCCACGCAAAGAGGTATTAGAGAAAAACAGCATCAGGACTTGCTTTGCTGCAGAGGGCCAAACCTGTGTAAAGCACTCCTATAAAAAGATGTCTTTAACTCTTCATATAGCGGGGAAGATTTCCGCCTGCTTAGAGAGATGGAAATTCTGAAATTCTTGGAGAACAGCTTGTCTGTTAAAATCTCCATTGAGAATAGAAACAAAAAGAACAAAAGAGACAAACAGGAAGAGCTAATAGGTACAGGAATACTTGAAAAGAGAGCGGTCAAACATCTATACCTACCTCTGCCCCAACCCACCCTCCTCTCATGTCTGTACCAGCCAACGTAAACAGCATTTTCAGGCTGATCAAAAGGCAGCATCTCCTATTGCTACCTCTACTGGGAGCCTATTAACATTTCATGCCTAAAAGCACTCCCCACCACAAGAAAAAAAACCCCAAGCATCAAAGGCATTATACAGAAGGGCTGCATATCTAAACCCCAAGGAAAAGCAGGAGGCGCATTTGATTCACATACTCACACACAGATCCACAAAAACACTAGAATCTCAACTGAGACCTTCAGGCTCAACTGCAATACACAGTAAATAAATAATATTAATAATAGCCTGAGAAAAAAAAAAAGCAAAAATCACTTTCTTCTATGCTGTACAAACAGTGCCCGTAGAAGGCAGTAATGACACCCTGCAAGTCGACTTTTGCGCATTACCAGGAAATACCACGTGGGGCATTGAAATCAATGTCAAAAGGTGCCGGCGCTAAATTCACGCTCATGCTCAGCAAACTGTTTTAATGACAGGTTTAATGCCGGGTTGTTACAGTGACATGACCAAAGCACTATGGGTTTAATCTGGAGGGTAACGCTTGTGCGTTGCGTAGACAGCAGCTTGAGCTACACCAAGGCAACCTGCCTGCACGACGGGTCGGCCATAGGGCAGCACAAAGCAGCAGGCTGTCCGTGGTAATTAACAGGAGGTGAGAGCTAGGTAGCCAGGAAAAGCAGCTGTAGCTGCAGGTGCAGAAAAGCTACAGATGAAAACTGTCATCTTCTTTCACTACTTGCTGCTCTTGATTTATTCTTGCTAGAAGGGTCAGGTTTGGAGTGGTTTGGCCCACTGCTCTCTTCTTGCACTGTCAGTTCAGATTCATCAGTACCTCAGCTGACAACACACCATTTTAGAGACAGATTTACCTTTCTGGATGTCCATTCAAGTCTGTCTATTCACCCCTGGCCTCCGTTCAGCTTTTACAGACCCCAAGCACACACTTCCTTCTTAAAGGGGAAGTAAGACACAAGACGGAGCACTGCCAGATGGATAATGCTGGCATACACCCACCTTCCTTGGAAAACGGTCTAAAGGCAACCCGAGCCAAAGGCTCTTCTTGAGTGGGACTAAGGCTGCAGGTTGGGGTGTTCAGAAACCTGAATGCTGGGCTCTCACAGCCATGGCCATGTGCTCCCTGGCAGGTTACTCACACCCCAGTTACTCCCCCCTGTAACAGAGGCAGTGGTTATCACCAGGCAAGACCAATCTTCTGAATCCTGGTGTTTGCTGTGGCTGTCTAGAAAAGGCACTGTGAAAACTTCAAACCACATCCCGTACTTCAGCCGGTGCAACTATCCAAGGGGCGTCCCACCTGCAACGTCATCCTGACAGTAGCGGCAGACAGGAGTTATTTCACAGCATATATCTACATTTTCCCGAAAGTGGTCCGAGTTTGCAGCCCCTTCCACAGAGGCCAGCACACACACTGATTGCACTTGCCTTTCTACGTAACGCTGAAAAAACGTGAATATCTGCCAAGCCCAGGTCAGGAATCTGCCCTGGATGGGTCCTGCTTGGCACTTTTTCCTTCGACATTTTAATTTTAAGATGCAATGCGAACAGCCTGGTGAATTGGACATTTTAAAGTCCCCAAGACAGACAATGATGCCACATTATAATGCAGGTATGGGATTGGAACTTCAACACCTTGCCAGGGTTCATCAGGGAAATTAATGTCTGCAGTGACTGGGTGACATTCGGCAAGGCAAAGGGAAACCCTTACCTCCGACTCCGACATTTCTAAGGGCTTCTCAGTCAGGCCCAAGCCCTCGGTCAGCACGGCTCCGTTGTACTTGTTGCAGATATCCTCATCAGAGTAGTGCAGTCCCCCGGGGCTGGGGCGAGGAGGAGACCTAGGAAAGTAAAGGGTGAGCGTATGGGATGTTGTCATTTCTCTGAAGGAACACAACTGAATCTTGCTTAGGAGCCAGAATCCCAGCCTGGGGCAGTGGCTTGGGCACTGAAAAGCTCCCAAGATCCTCCACACAATGGTCTCTCCCCTTTACCTATTTAACAGTTGCTTGAAGTTCGATAAAAAGCCATTTCCAACAGCATGACATTCCCAGTTTGTTACCTGGTTCCATTCTTCTTGGAGAAGGTGCTCTTGATGTTCAGGTGTCTGCTGTTGAGCTCCAGAGCAGTGAAGCCTCCATTATCCAGAGTGACGGACTCTTCCACATTGGAGATGGTTTTACCTGGTGCCAGGCAATGAAAGATTCGGCTGTAACAAAGGCACTTTTCCCCCAGACACAACAGTAAGAGATAACCTTTCCTTCTTCCTGATTTATGACATCATTAATTAGTTGAAAATCTCTACCTTTCTTACAGGCAAACAAGTACAATCAGGGTGAAGGAGAGGAACCTATCAGGAACGTGAGCAGGCAGGAGTCAAAAGGGGGGAAAGGAGGAGTCATGGATGGATGCATTTCCTTCAGTGGTATCTAAAACAGTGCAGACAAACTGCTCCAACAGTGCTTATTCTTGTCTTTTGACTATGTAGAAACGAGGTGACTAATTCAGGTGGCCACTACAGATGTCCTAAATCAGGTGCCATGAATCCCATTCATGCTGACTGAAGCAAAGCAAGAGAAAGTAGAACTCGGAAAGGCAGAAAAAGAGGGGGGAAAAAAAAGGCAGGAAAGAAAGCAAGAGACAGGTCATGTAAGTGGATAGCAAATGGGAAAAAGATGTCAGAGCTGTAATGAGCATAAGACACAGATGTGAGAAATCACTGGGCAATGCAAGGCAGGGAAAAGGACAGGGGACTGGAAGAAGAGGGAAAATACAGCTAAGTATATTATTTCTTGTGATCAAATATAGCAAGAGCTTATTCTCTCCCGTGCTCATTCTTTGTAATCCCAAAGGTGTGAGCTCAGCTCGTGTCCCTGGGAGTAGGGCCGGTTCATATTGCCACTTCGCAGCAGACAGGTGCTTTATCCTCAGCTTCAATTTCAGTGCTACATTAAGACTCAGTGTGAACACTGATATCTGACAGTACAGGTCAGACCTGTCTTTGCCTGTCTGTCCTCCAAACATAGAGCAAAACTAAGATGATGAGAGATTTCCTATGAGCTATGCATACAAATATGTAACAGTATTAACTTGGTAAAATGCCACGGTATTCATACATCTTGTATCTCATGGGGCTGAAATCTGATTTTCTAACACTTGTTAGAAGTGAATTATAAAGGAAGAAAAGATCTTCACTGTGGGACTGAATTACTAAATAGTGCCTGGAAGACTCCTTCATTACATTAATCCCTAAGAACAGGTAGCACAAAGACCCATCTACCCGATCTTACTCATTAATGTGCCCTTTTTGGCACTCCCTGGCATCAGAGCAATTTCTTGCTGGAGGTGGAGGCAGCTATCAGAGAAACACACATGTGAACAACCCTTCCAGGACTTTATTATATCAGGAGAAGAAAAGGTAAAACCAATATTCAGAGCTTAAGAACTGGGCGTTTTGAAAGGCAACTATTTTAACTTTCCTAGTTACAGAGCACGTAGCTTCTGTTTCCTTTCAGAAAGGAGACTGGTTAAAATCGTAACTAAAGGAAAAGTCAAAGCTTGATCCTCGTTATGCATTAAAGTCTAAGAGGTTTAGATAACCAAGACACCTCCTAGGTGCTTGGCCTCCGGCCCAGCAACTGCAGCTTGGCTTATGGAACGAATGCAAGATGCAGGACACGCTAATATAAACGAGACGCGATACAGCCCTCACACATACACACCCAGAATATTTGCATTGAGTACAGCCACAGAAACGCTGAATCTTTCTCCTTCTCACCATCTATCAGGGAATGATGACAAAACTAAATGAAGCCTCAGCTCATTCCTTTTTTGTGGTCTTCTGCCAAGCGTTTGGCCCAGACTGATGGGCTTTTGCTACAGTCCCTGGGACTTCAGATGCTGTCCTTCCAAGCCTATGGCTGGTTAGCATCCAAAACCTGGTAAGGTCAGGCACTCTTTGCTCAGTATAGCTATGGGCGATAACCATTTCTACCAAACCAGACAGTAAAAAGATCTAAGTCTCTTCTGCCAAACAAAATACCTACAAAGAGAGTCTGTGCTGAGGAAATCAGGGATTCAAAGGGAAGACATTTCTAATTCCCACAGCTCTTGAGAATGTGTGCACAGCTCCAAGTCGATGTCTTACCTGTGCTGCAGTTCCTGTACTTCTTGCTCTGGCCATGCAGGACCAACGCAAACACCACCAGGAGGATAAGAATCAGACTTGAGAGCGCCATCACCAGCAGAAACCACCACTCCTCATAGAAAGGGGCTTCTGTTTGTGCTAAAAGAGCAAAAAACCAAATAACAATTCCTCTTTATGCTCCTTCAAAATTTTCTCTTCTTCCCCACAGTGAATGATGCATCTATAATAGCGTTCAGGAGAGAGAGGTGGTCAAAGGAGGTAACATAGGTGACTGCAGTCAGACTATCACGGGGCTTTCTGACATTTCTAAGATGGCAAACAGACCAGGAGCATATCCTGAGGCTCCAACATCTCCGCAAGCATCTTTCACACACCCAGAGCAGCGCTCCAGAATCCCTTAGCGAAGAAGTAGTTACCACCAAGGGAAGAGAGAGAGGTTTCTTCCCACAGCTCGCACACCTACATTCCTTGACTGCTTCGGTATGCTTAGTACTCCCTGGATCAAAGGAACCACTAATGTATCTGTCATGACCCAGGATTATTCCACTTTTTAAGAGGCTTGCTCAGTGGCTCTTTGAAAAATGCAGCTAGTGCCAGGGAACAAAGTACACTTGGTTCAGTGTCTTTCACTACCTTCATTAACTCCAACTTCCAACATTCACGGCTACTCTATACCGTTTCCCCATCAGCTTAGCCGAGCCTGATGTGCAGCAAATGGGTATCAATTCAGTTGCCTGGATTTTGTGTGATCTCAAGTCATTTCACCCCGTTTGACCTCAATTGGAGATGCCAAATGATACCAACTTCCCCTTTCTAGAGTTACCTTGCCAGTCTTGCTTTAAAGTAATAAGTATTGTTATTTTCTGGCAGCGATATTCTCTTTGTCAGCATCCCTCAGCTTTGTGGAAAACTGCTGTCGCTGGAGCACAAGCCAGCAGTTGTATATAATTTCCCTGTAGTCCATAAGGCAGAAGAGCACCTGGTAGGAATGGATGATGCCAGGAGACCAACTTCAACCAAACCCCTCACTATCACTGAACCCAGGCACTCTCCTCCCCCGACTATCCTGAGCCCTGGATCTAAACACAGGTCTGTTGTAAGCCTGATGATCTGAGCTCAAATTTGTTCCAGATCACTGGGTATTCTGCAGCAGTGAAAAGTAACCACGATCTTTCTTTGCTCGGAGGCCAGTCCAGGCCAATAAAGTCCTAAAGGCAAACTGCACAAGCCACGCTGGGCTGCGCAGATTCAGTGCAATTTATACTTCCCTGTGCTAGCTGAAGTGGCCAGCCTAAAATGCTTTATACTTTTATGACTGTGAATCTCAACACAAACCTCTTACTTTCATGCAGCAATTTGAGATGAACACTGAAGCATCAAAAGGAGGTGAATTAAATAGTTCTGTTCAAGTGGAGAACTTACAAACAAGTGGTTTATTTATAAAAAGCATCAGAAGAAGCTGCATGCCCAGCTTCAGAGGAATAATGTCTTCCAGGAACGGAAAGACTGACATGATTGCTGACCCTTTACATTGTGCTATAGCCTCTGAAACCACAGACAGGAAAAACACTGACTCTTGGTGTTTGAAGTGAGTTGTCTCTGCCCTTGTCCTGAAGGAGAAAAGCAAGGGTAGCACTCACACTGAAATCCATAGACAGCTCTCACAGGCTAAATGGTTAATTGTGTACGAACAAACGCAGCCGTGATGGTGATAGCAGCATTTACTACTCTTGCCTGCTGGGTAACTGTTGAATGGTGTTTATGCTTTTCACTGGAGGAGCAGAGAGATAAAAGCCACTCCAGATACTGGAGCATTGCCAGGTTCTCAGGACTCTCCAGAATTTTGAATCACAAAGCTGCTTTATCAGGTTCTTTTATTCCTCTTGTCTGTCTTTGCTGATACAGCAAGGATGAAACCTGTTGCTCAAAAGCAACCTGGACCAGAGCTGTTTCTGCAAGGGTAAGAGGAGACCTGAGCAAAGCTTTCAGGAGGGCAAGCTCTCTCACTTCACGACAGGCCATTGAACTCGAGTTGCCCAAACATGGCAAGTTGAGTGGGATTTGCCTTTCAAGGTATTGAAGTTCCTTCAGAAAACCAGAGTGCCAGGTTGCTCAGAGGGATCTTGGAAGAATATTTAGCCCAGAGTCCTGCTTACTGGGAATAAGCACAAGAGAGCAGAGAGGGTGGGAAGAGCCTGAGAGCATCACCAACGAGCTGTTCTGATAAAGGTGACTGGAGGCATCATACTGTACCGGAACTGCCAGCACACAGGATATCAGGAATAATTTTGTCAATCTACACTTTTATGTTTTTGAGAGCTAAATACAAAGTAACACAGAAAATGTTTATCAGAGAGCCCTGGAAAAAAAAAAAACCCGAAGCAAAGTATACAAAACAAGAGACTAGGAAAGGAGAAAAAGCAAACAAATTGTAGACTGTGTAAATTAGTATTAGGGCAAGCGATCTTGTATATAAACACTCATGAAATTGCTGAGAAGGTTCTCTGTCAAACTGAAAAATGGCACACATGAATTCTTCCTCCTGAGTGTAAAGCACACTGTAAGAACAAGCCTTGATTCACCACTGTATTACTCTGGTTTTATCCCAGAACAAGCTGCCCTTAATTATCTCTTGCAACTAGAGAATCTGTGTTGTTTCTTTTTTTTTTACCCTCTTCCCTCCCAACCCCAAGAAATTCCATTGGAAAAGATATTGTTAAAAATCCATGATTACCTGATACTGCCACAGAGGGAACACTTGGTTCTCCGTAGCCAAATTCATTGACAGCCACGACCCGAAATTCATAGGTCACACCCTGTTTGAGCTTGTCCAGGCCGACTGTGTAGGAGGTAGCACTGCGAGGGATGTCCTTCACAAACATATCCCACAGTCCTTCATCTAGGAGAACAGCAAGGAGAGAAACGGCATGAACTGTGCAATTTGGCCATTCCTTCTGCCCACTCTAAAAAAACCCCGTTGCCATTAATGGTGTGCTTCCACCCCGGGCAGTGGATGTGCTTACCTGAAGGCTGCTCAGTGATACACAGATGTCAAATGCCCTGCAAGACCCCACTCCTAAAGGCATTTATTCATGATGGCGGTCTTATAACAGCCCAAACAGAAGAGGTCTCATCTAAAACCTCAGCAGCACACACAGTGACCTGAGCTGGCTAGAGCAGCTACCAGCCGTCTGGGTCCCTCCTCATCAGGTAAGGTCACCGCATCGTTTTGTTGCACTGCCAAGCTGACTGCACTATCCAAGAGCATAGGTTAAGCTTTGCAAACTAATGCAGGATTTGGGTCTTGGTGGGATGTACCGTGGCCTTGCACAAACCAGTACCCGGTGGACTGGTGTCACTGGAGTGCTGCTTGCTCACAATAGTGATCCGACCTCCGCATGTGCTGGCCCGCAGGGTGAGACAGCAGGCACTGCACTTCTGTGCTATACATTTTTAAACAGGAATGAGCTTTGGTTTGTATTCTAAACCTCTCAAAGTTGTTAGAGACACAATGCCATTCTGACGAGAATGTTTTAGTAGGGTAATCTCAGATCTCAACAGCCACGCTGACATTGATCCTGATGCGCATCCTGACCAGGCACCGTTCTGGTCCCTGATCCATCCCTGTAATCTCATATTCACTTGACTACAATGGGAAGAACTTTCAAGAAGATGGATGCTGTTACCAGTAAGAACAAAACCAACCATAATTAAAAATGCCAGTCAATAATTTTGAGTGCAGGAATCAAACATTAATCTAAACGGACTGCTTTTCAGTAACAATCGGTGCCCAGCACTTCCGCTGACAAAACAGAGTTACTGTCTACACATGGGGCCAAACTCTCAGCTAGCCTAAGCCAGCATAGCTCTTACAGATCTGACCTCACAAGTATCCCATCAGGCTTCTACTTTTAGTTATCAAAGCTGTTCGAGCAATGTCTGTTTTTCTCTGCACGTCCCACAGCAATGGGAATGCTGTGATAACCTCTGCATAGATACGACCCCAGCGCAGGAGCTGCCTGCTTTGAAAGAAAGCCCTCTGCACTGTGAGATTCGAGCATCAGCATGACTTCTGTAGCTTGAGGTGTTATCAAGGTAACAATAAAGCAGGAGCCAGCAGCACTACCCTCAGCGACTTTTTCCACTGCTGCAATGTAAGGCAGGAATATGTTCTCATCTGCGTTGCCTTTACCTGGCTGTGAACCAATTGAAGTCACCACAGCGATTCCAGAACCGTGCTGGTTTAACACAGCAAAATTTGGCCCTTAGCCTACTTCTGTGCAACAGAGAATAGCAGCAACGATGGATTGATTAACACTGCAGGTGCATGTCCATGTGAACCTTTTAACTGGCATCGGTAAATACTGGCTCAGTAATTTGTACTGCGCTGCACGTCTAGCAACACACAATGACTAACAACCCCCAAACTACATCTTTCCTGATCATGAGGATTGACAGCCTCAGCGGATGCAAAAAGCAGGTTGAAATGTTTTGTTCCAGCTACATTTGAGAAATACCGAAGTACAATAAAAATAGGTAATTTTTCTGTCATGCTTAAAATTCAGACCAATACATTATTCACCAGCATGATCAGAGCATAATGAAGTTATCATAATGTAGCATTGTTATGTATTAGTTGGATATTACAATGGCTATAAAACAAGAGATAAAAGATTGACTTCCCTTTTACAGGGCAATAGAAGGCTAGATTATTTCCACCATGTAAACTTACAGTGTAATAAAAAGGGAGTTTGGGATTTAGTTTCCCTGAAGAAGGTGGAGTTGAGGGATGCATTTTCAAAGCTAGATTGTTGCAACCACCAATACTATGAAGATGCATCTCAGACTATAAAATATTGCCATAATTGCTAGAATTGCCTGAGCTTTCATAAACACATTTGTAAACAGCAATAAGAGAATTTGAGCCCATTGTGAATTGTCTGAAAAGCAATTTGTTTGCACTGAAAGCCACTTAAATGAGGGAAGAAAAGGCAACAATAAAAATGAATGTTCAACGCTCGTTGTGACGAACACAACTTTTCACACACGCACTTTCTCACTCGTTTTCTCAAACCCATCGGGGTGCACAGTGCAGAACATCCAACAGACTAAGGAAGCGTAAATTTAACCACCCTGTAAATCTTGCAATAAGTTGGGAAAACTACCCTTGAGAAGTCAACGTTGCATTTTCATGTTTCTACGGTGGTGATGGTGTGGGGCAGCAAAGGTTGCTGGTGGATGTTTCTTCAGAGGGATTCCTGTCTCACAGGGCCTCATGGATGCTTCAGCTGGTGGCCACATCTTCTCTGGCTCAACCCCATTTCATTCATTGAAAGAATCTCTGCCCAAACTTTTCTTCTGGGGCAGGAAACAGGGCTTGGCCACGATGGCACCCAGCGTGGGTTCCCAGAGAGGTGCTGATGCAGCTACAGTGGTTGACAGATTGGAAAGGGGAACGTCCTTATGTCTGCCCCACTGCTGACCCCAAGCCAATGCTATACACAGGCTAGTCTGTGGTTTCCCAAGCCCTGGACAACAAGATTTTTAATTCCAGAGCCTCAATTAATTTATCTTCTCTCCATGTGGTATATTCAGGGCCCTCTTTGTAGACAGAGATCGCGATCAGATATATCCAAACTAAAAAAGCATTTTATTTCAGTGGTGAACTTTGAGATTAAATATTGAACACACACTTGTGAATTCATTCACTGCATCTCTTCCCCCATCCCTTAAAACTAGGTTTGGTCTAAATGTTAGAGGTTCAGCTGAAAGAGAATTCATTAGAAGGTCACCTGTGATAGCAAAGATTGGCCTTTAAGTTCAGTAGAAAATCATTAGTACACTGTACATAGTATTTCCCACTCAGTTTAGGGAGGAAAGATGCACGTGCCGTGGTTGGGATATCAACTGCGCATGAACTCAGATACTGCTGAGAAAAGCAAAGTTTGCAACACCGGACTGTCACAAAGAGGGACAAGGCTCTGCCAGCCCAGCCACTGTCCTGAGAGGCAGCACAGCCGGCAGCAGGGATGTGCTACTCGCAAACGCTTTTAGTTCATAGAATAGTTTGGGTTGGAAGGGACCTTAAAGACCATCTAGTTCCAACCCCCTGCCACGGGCAGGGACACCTTCCATAGCCCAGGTTGCTCCAAGCCTCATCCAGCCTGGCCTTGGACACTTTCAGGGATGGGGCATCCACAGCTTCTCTGGGCAGCCTGTCCCAGTGCCTCCCCACTCTCTCTGTTCAATAATATCTGTCCCCATCTTCATTTCATATTGCCTTTCACTCAGCTTCTTAAAAAAGGCCTAAATGTCTGACGGAAAAGGGACTGTTCCTTAAAAGAAAAAACTTTCATTGCTTCTTGTTTCTATCAACACTTCGCCAGCCCCTGCCCCAGCCTTATTTCCTCCCGATCTGAACTTTATCTCCCAGCCTTGACTTCCCCATCCAATTTGGGAGTGAGGCACACACACGGGGAGAAGATCTATATGACAGGGGAAGGTGAAACCCCCTCTGACCTAACACAATGTCCAGCCTGCCACGGCCACCCTCCTGGGCCAGGCGTTGGCCACCCTGTCTCGGCCAGGAGCAGGACTGCAGGCTGCAGCCACGCGCAGCACCCAGAGGCCACGCTGGCTTCACAGGCAATTAATCGGGGTCTCTGCGCTGAATAAAACTGTCAGTCAGTAACGAAGGCTCTGGCTCTGCTAACTCAGGCCACGAATAAACAACTGCCATGCTGCAGCTGGGGAGATGGAAAGCTGTCAGTTCTTCAGGTCTTAAACACCAGCCTTCCCCTCCTGGAGTAAGGGGATGCTGTGCCGTCAGACTTCCTCCTAATTACACATTAGGAGGTTTATGAGGGGAGAAGCAGCTGAGAGTTAAGGACTGGCCGAACGCAGGTAGCGTTCCTCCTACAAAGGACAAAATTAAAATGTGGATGTATCTGTCAGAGGCGAAGGGCTGGATTTTCATGCAAACCAGCAAAAGGACAAGAATGGGAAGTGAAGGCTGACAAACTGTCAGCCTCAGCATGTCGTTTGTGAGCAGAGGCGAACCAAAGGCCCCATGGCAGATGCCGGCAATGCAGCTGCACCCTTCACTTTGAATTTACTGACTTCTGCTGGTTTGTGTCCATGTTTGACACTGCGCTCCCTCATTTGTTTAAAAATAAATAGAAAAGGAAGAAAACATAAAAACATTGCTCAAGACACCAGAAAGGGAACTAAAGTGAGATCTGCCCTGGGGGTGTGGGAAGTGAAAACCAGCATTTCTGGGAAGGACAATCCCCACTCTAAGTAGATGAGTTCTTCCTCAAAACGTCTGCTGCCTTCATGGAACTGATCATCGTGGGGAGCAAAACACCACACTTTCCTGACTTGTCCATGTCCTGAACTCATGATTTTCGGCTGATCTGAGGTTTAACTGGCCTGTTCATGACAGCCAGAGTGCTAGAAATATTATTATTGGAAGCACGTTCAGATGCAATTCTTTCCCACTGGGCTTAAGTCTCCCCCTCCTTGGGAGAAGCAAGCAAACAAAACCCAAAACACATCACGGGGAGAGGAAGCTGAAAAAGAGATCTATATCAGCTTGTCCTGGGTCAGAGGCCTTTCCTGAGGCAACAGAAGCCGTGATGCAGGTTGACCGAACACCTACATGCCTGCCCTACAGCTCAAGGTGACTACAGGAGCCAAACACACGGGTGAAGGTGTCCAGTCCAGCAGTTACACATCCACGTGTGCTCCTGGCAGGGTGGGTCCCTAAGGCGTTATGCAAAAACACCCGCTTTGTAGACAGGGGATGACTGGGAAGGAAAGCCTGTGTGAGACTGCTTCGTACCTTCCAGGCCACGTGACTGCCATTAAAGCACAGTCCACAGAGAGGAGCCTTGGATGAGGCATGGGGTTGGGAAAAGAGGGGTGAAACCAGCTTCTGCACTCCCTCCATCAGCACTGGGAACCGCGACATTGCCGTGCCGTTTCTGTCTTCTCCTCTGTCTGTAAAAACTGAGGACATGATCTAATGTCCATTCCTTAGCCAGCCTAGTTGATGTCTAGGGAGTGCTTATGATGGCTGTGACAGAGGCTGCTTAATTGCATGTCTTGTAATGCACAAGGAGCTAAACTGGAAGCCATTTCTCTGGGGACACAGAAGTTGAAGGAAAAGAAAAACTCTTCTGTTTCTGTAATGTCTTTCTGTAGCACAGATCACTCTGGAAAAAATATTGGTTCGCCTGCTCCATCCCCGTGACTGAGTATATTCAAAATGCAGAGGAGGTAGTCAGCCTGGTCACCTTCCATAAATCCAGGAGAGAAATGGGGAGATCAAATGAACAATCTCAGCTGCCTGCTGCCACCACTGCTAAACCCAGCAGGGCAGCCAGAGCCCTGGGAGACACAGCAGGACATTGACAAATTCAAAGGGAAGGGACAAAAGGGGGTAGGGTTTGCCATTTCTGACAGAAAGCCACCCTCCTCCTCTGATGGAAGAGTCTTGGCAGGGAGCTACAGTAGGGAAAATGAGATGATACAGCATTTAACGTTTGGGGTAATGAGGCCTATAATAGATGACACTTGAGATGTGAAACACTAAAGTAGTGGTATCGCATTTAAATATTGGCAACAAGCTAAAGCTTTTCATCTGTCTGTTCAATGCCCCTTTTTAGGTCTCAGAAGGATAAATATCTTTTCCTTCCTTGATTTTATGTGAAGGGCACAAGTCAACTGCTCTTCTTTTGGACAATTCCTTAAAAACAAAGGTTGTTCCAATCCACCCTCTACTACCCACATAAATCAACGTGCAGAAACAAATTCTTATATTAAAACAGAAGCTGCTCTGAATGGCCAGCCCTGACAGGAGGAATTAGTTCCCTGCTTTTGTTAAGCTCGTAATTCCGATTTCAAACTCCTCCGTGCAGAGATGAGGAAGAAAAGCGGCACAGAAAGGAAGCCGATGCTGAGTGAAATAAGCAAACGTTCCAATTAGTCTGTCTCCTCTCCTGGATCACATTTCACGCTTCCTACAGCTGCAACCAGAAGGAAGGATGAGAATCCAGCATACAAATGCCTAATTCATTTGCTACAGCAGCACGAATAGGATTAAAATAATCTGAAGAGGAATTAAATGCCTCAACAGTCAGGTTGCAAGAGCAGGAGAATAAGACCTCTTCTGTGTGTTTCCAGAATCAGTGGAGTGGGGCCAGCAGGAGTGACCCAGGGTTAATGCAGCTCAGACCTGCCCTGAAGGGACTATTTTCTTGCTACTCAAAAAGGGTGGGCCACAAATCCTACATCCTTGGCCATGAACTGTAAAACGTTCACATCCAACAGTGAGACAAGCCCAGGAACATCGGGTGAGCGTGCAATGTCACCACCCACATGAGTTGCATCTCCAGCTTGCAGTGCTTTGAGAAGGTACACGTTTTCTTTGCCTTTGTTTTGAAAACAATTGTCAAGTTAAGTGACAGAAATAAGGAAGAAATTTTAGGGTCACAGCAGAGCCTCACTACAGAGCAAATTCTGTGAGACGCCAGTATGAAAACCTGCATCTTCAGTGATGACCACAGAAATACAGGCAATGATTTTGTTGCTTGTCTGGTTAAATGTAATTAAAATTCCTGGTTTTAAATGCAAACTTACATTCAAGACACATACAAGAAACATTTAGGATTCTTTATGTAATCAAACAGATAAGCATTCATTTAATCAATATATAATCAAGCGATGTGCAAGCACCTAGAAGTAAAAAAAGGAAAGAACAAGGAGACAACATGGGTATGTCAAGTATAAATCATGTCTAATTTCCTTCTGTGACAGGGTAGTAGACCTTGTCAATAGAGGAGAAAGAGCAGACATCATCTATCCTGACTTCAGCAAAGCTTTTGACATCGTGACATTCAAACACGGCCTACATGAAACAAGGATCTGGTAGATGCATCACGGGCTGCAAAACTGTACTTGGCGAATAGTTATTAACATTCACTGTCAGATTGAAGTGAAACTATCAAGCAAGATTACACAGGCGTCTGGCAGCATTCACTGGTTTTTCTTAATGACTTGGTTACCAGGAAGCGTGTGCTTATTGAATTTGCAAGGGGTACCAAGCTGGGAGGGGCTGCAAAGAGGCTGGAGCATGCGCCCATGTTTAAAGTGACCTTGTCCAACTGGGGAAATGTTCTGGAAAAAGCAGAGAGCAGCCTCAGTAAGACGCAAATCCCAGAAGCAGGGGAGCTCTCAGAAGGCACCAAGAAAAACTATGGCACTCCTTCCCATCACCCCCCAAGTGCCTGCCCTGCAGAACAAACGGGGAAAGCAACGCCTATGTGGTGCTAAAGTCCTGGCCCTGTTAGTAAAATAGTAATTAGTTGCTGTGTTCTGCTGAAGAATAGGACGGATTTCTATCTGTGGTCCTCAAAATGCAGTTTGCAAATACTTATTGGTCCTTGTGCATGAAAGATGCTGTAAGTATTTAAGTGAGCTTTAATTATTAACACTATTAGCTCATCAGCTGGATGATTTACCAGTGATGTAGCACAGTGAAAGCCAGAGCACTCAGGGTAATTTTCTGTGACTACTCCTAAACAGGAGAAAATCTGCTCAACCACGTAACAATCCAGCAATGGTTTAATACTGTCTGGCAACAGCGTTCTCTCACAAATCCCATCACTTCCCTGGGATGACAAACCACCTCTCCACCGCAGGATGGCTTTCAGCATGGACTGAAGGAAGGGAACTCATGACACCAAGCTCTCTAAGTTTCCCACGGCTTACCTGAGGGTCGTGCCTCTATAATGTACCCAGTTGTGGGCTTTTCTCCTGAATCTCCCTCAGTCCATTGTAGCGTCAGCCCAGAAGCAGATTTTGTCACCAAAATTTCCTTAGGGGAGCCAGGAGACCCTGAAGGATGAAATGAGAATAGCAAATGGTGGTGGCATCACAGACAGACCGCAGTATTCATTTCTTCTACTGATAAAAGGGCAATAATGACATCTAGAAGTACTGGTCAACATATATGCAACATAAACCAGCTCAGTGATGGGCTATTGATTTTTCACTAGCTCTCTACCCGCAGTTACATATCAATGGTTGGGTTTTACAGGTACCTGTGTTAAGAAGGAGAGAGAAAACACACACACATTTTAACCATTAGCCTATCTGTACATTGTCACTGTCACTCCTGACTTCAGAGGTGAAACCAGCCTCCGAGTTTCAGGGAGAGGTTTGTGGGGACAGCTGTCTGCCCATTCGCTGGGGCAGATGACACAGCCACGTTGGGATTCCTGCTTTACAGGCTGTGGGGAGGCATGAGAGTTAGACTGTGGATCCACAGTGCTGCTGTCCCAGGTAATGGCTGTGGAGGGTTCTGTGATAAAATGAAAGCTTGCTTGCACCCAGGAGGGTGGAACTGCCAGAGGTGACTGGTGGAAGAAGCAAATCTTTCCCTGAGCTGGAAAAGAAGCAAAAATCAGAACTGTGACTGTTGCACTGATGCTCTGTGATTTACCAGACAGGCTGATATCATTGGAGGGCATTTACCTTGTTAGATTATCTGTTTATCAAAATCACATACGAAAACCAGCTCCTTTGGTACAGACACTGAACCAAACAGGGAACGCTGACGGAATATGCTCTTGACATATCAGGAGATTCGCAGACCTCTCTATCTGCTTAAGCTAAAGCGTCAGGAGAGTGTAATTGTAAATTCTTTCTGGCTTTACATCCAGGAATCTCTGCTGGTTTCAGCGGAGTTATTCCAGTGCTGACTCCACCGCAGAGCAGTTCAGTCAGAATTATGCACCGTGCTGTCAGGATGCGGCTTTGAAATCCCTGGCTAGCCCATTTGCGTTATGCTTTATTCACGCTGTTTTGTTTATTCACATCAAACTTCTAGATTTCAGGAAAAAAGGAAACATGTTTTTCGTGGGCAGTTGCAAAACTCACTGAATCATGTCCGGCGCTCCCGTGACTCAACTTCTCCTTGGCTTGGAAGTTCCCATTAAGCCCCGAGTGCACTATTCCCCGCTGCTGGACCATGTTTGTATAACTGATCTGGCTTGTGACATGGTTTTATGGCTCCACTTACCTTCTGCTGGCCCAGCTGTGACGTTGGCTTGCAGTTCAGGTCCATAAGCGATGGTTCGGGCTTGCACTCTGAATAAATAGGTTATGCCCTTGGTGAGATCTCGGACCTTCAACCAGCGTTGCCAGTTCCCTTTAATGTCCACAGTCACCACCTTACTCACCCCTGGAACAGCCACACAGATTAAAAAAACATAAGAGAAGGTTGCAATGCAAAAAAAATAAAGAAATCAAGTGGCGCTTATTACATCTAGATGGTAAGTAAAATTATCTAACAGTTTGCTAAGAAAGTATTTCTTACAATTAGCAGGAGTTTAAGTAGTGATAATAGCCAATTTTCAGCACTGATAAGTATAATTAGAGTTTAAGCTTGATAAGTGAGTACTGACAAGAAAAAAACCTTACAACACAACTGGGAAATTACCAAGAGACTACATGCAACTTCACTAATTATTCTGGGAAGAAAGGAGGAGGTAAGCAAAGACGACTGCATGTTGCAGAGTGCTTCCTAAGCAAGCGTTTCTCCACTGCTTCTTCATCAAGTAACCTGCAACATTGCCTGCGGGAGGAAACAAGGGCCAGGTTCTCTCCGTTCATCTTGCCCCATCATTTCCACCGTTACGCAGTGAATGCGGAACGAAGGATGTATATCTCATAGGCAACTCGTGAGTATAAATGCCACTGCAACAGGGGATGCAATCAAAGCACTAGCAGCTTGGACAAGGATGAAGTCGAGACTTGTGTTTCACTCTTCTCACTCCCTAAGAATTTTTCTTACACGGATGAATTAAAATCAGTGCTGCTTCTTGCATCAAGGTACACAGACAGTTTTACACTTCGGTTCTCAACGCTGCAGAAGGGGCAGAGCAGCAATGAGTACTCTGACATCAAACAGAAATAATCTAGTTTTCACTGAAATTTTCTGAAAGTCAGTCAATGGAAAGAATATGATTTATAAAACATTTTACAGAACAGGAAGTTTGAATTTACAGTCTTTTTGGCATTTTTCTCGTTCTGTAGATGTACTTAATGCTTTTCAATCCAAGAAGATAAGAAGTGGGAAAAAAAATTTCCCACTAGAGAAGGCTGCTTGCTAGTTTGCCTTTCCAGAAAAATGCAGAAGGAAGATGTTTTTCAATCCAGATGCTCATTTTATGCAAATCAAGATGAGATGCCTTCAGTTTTTATCAGTTAAATAAAGAGTAATGTCCAAGTGATTTCTGTTCAAAGTTTTCTCACAGATAGAATTTATAACTCGGGGAATCTTTCCTTGGTTAACGAGGAAGCAATAAAAGTGCTCCCTCCTTCCCTAGGTGTACCTATTTCATTTCTCGGAGACAAATCAGGAAGTATTTGTCATTTTGAAGTTATGTTCTACAAAAAAAAAAAAAAAAAGAACTGTTAAAAAAGGCTCGAGGGCAATTTTGTTGTTGTCTATTACTGCGTAAAACATAACACTGGAAAAGCTTAAACAATAAAAGGTCAAACTGGGAGAAGAGTGTGCTAAAGAACAGATCGCTGTAGAAACTTCTGCAAAATGAGCAGGTTTTAAGCAGTGGCTTGTGACTGGGAAGGCAGGAGGTGAGGATGCTCAGCCAAAAATCATGTAAGGGCTTACAGGCAAAGGATGCAGAGAAAAAGCTCCAGGGGGCCTGGTCTATCCATATTGTTGCATTGTGGTGCTGGCATCGAGGAGTGAGACCTGGGGCTGGAAAGACCCTCCAGGATCGTTGGGTCTGGCAGCTGCCGGCCCCGCAAGCCTCGCTGGCCGCATTCAGCACCGTTACATGCTCCATCTTCAAATGAGTTTGGCTCTACCTTGCTCTCTAAATAAAGGAGCACGGCTTTTCTGCTGGGGGAAAGCGATGGCACTGAGGGAGGGATTGCTTACCATGGCAGGGGAGTAGATACGTTTGCTGAAAGCAAAACGTTGGCACAAGAGCAAACAGGTAGGAACTGGAAAACATATTTAGGCAAAAATTTAGAATCTGAGGAAAAGCCCTCTATAACCTCCCTGCTCACATCAGAAATCTTCTACAGGGGAAGGAGAGACAAACTGGAGTCAGAAATAGCACAGGCAGAGGTGGGGAAGAGAAGAAAGGAAAACAAAGACTCTGAGGATGTTAAGTCAAGCGCATGCAGAGAAAACGTGATCTGACACTTCCATATTTTCAGGGGAAAAAATGTATTCTTAAACATTGTGTAGGAACGAATAAAAGGCAGGAAATGCCCAAACAGCCCGAACCTCCCTCATACCCTGTGCACATTTCTTGGTCAGAATTAGAAATGCGTTCTGCATTAGTTCTTTGTACTCGTACCTCCCAGCAGTAAAGGCTGAAAGTGCCTTTATTCTGGTGTTTTCGTTCCTAAACGCAACTTTCTCAGTGCATGAGACATGGATATTCAGACAATAAAGATCTTTACTCCTTACAGAAGAAGCAGATACAAGCGATTGATATCCTTATTTCTTTGGAAAAAGAGTTTAAAATGGATTGGCAACGGCTGAAATTGCTCTCCCTGCTGTCACGTTGCCAAAGCTGGACATCCTATGGAACTACTGGCAATCTACCAGGAATATCAAACTATTAATGAGACCATCCACAAACTTTGTAATCTTTTCTAATTCACCTTCGGAATGAATTCACGTTTGTTTTCAGAGAAATTGCCAAATCCTTCTCTGTTGCTGTGCTGACAAATTAATGAAACATTTGTGGCCACCACATTGTTGTTGTGTAGGTTAAATCTAGTGCTGGGTTGAAAATGCTGCCTGAAAACTCCACGTAAACACACACAACTGAATTTCCACCACAGTTACTCTCCCCTGTCAAAAGCGGCAGCGGTACCAGTGATGACTAGCACATTTGATGCCCGGGCAATCTTTGCGATAACAGAAGTGACACATGATGTGATAAGCGACACAAATGTGTCTGACGACTATTCTGGGATGGAGCCTACTCAGCAATTTCAAAGTGCAATGCAGGGAAACAATCAGGCACTCTCAGGCTGAGTTTCCTCTTTGCCCATACCAAGTAACGACGGCCGTAAAATGACTTTTCAAATCACGCAGAATATAGTTTGCGCAAGAAAATGAAAGAGGACAGACAAAAGCTATATTCCACAATATTATAGTTTGCTGAACAGTTTTGGCAAAAGTGGAATTGTTTTACTTACCCTCTGCCACCTGGCTTCTCTTGGAAAACGGCAGAGAGCAAGTAGGAAATTGGGCAGAGATAAAAGATACTACAGTACTTTTCTGTCATTTCCCCATGAATATGTATGATGGGAGGTCTCTCTTACCCTGGACAGGAGCCAAAGGCTCATAGACTACTCGATAACCTTGCAGGACTCCATTTGCTGCTGTCGGCTCGCCCCAAGACACATTGAGTGTAGTGCAAGTGATTTCAGAGAACGCCAAGAAGCTGGGAGCACTGGGTGCTGAAAGGATTACAAATAGATTGAATTGCAGGAGGAGCAGTCAGTCTGATATACATATATATTATAAAACATTGCTTTATTTGCCCAGCCTAAATCTAAAGGAAACAAGCTGAAAATGGGATTTGTCAATCGTATCCAAATGTCCTGTAATCAATCGGAAACCCAGCCTGTCCTAAAAAACCAGCCACTCCGCTGCAAAGCTGAACCTCAAAAGCAAGCAAGGAGATAGGACACAGAAGGGAAAGACTCTCAGAAGTGCGCTGTGTGAGCATACAGCCCCAGTGCTCATCTCCACTTCATAGCCACCACCGAGGGCGTAGCCTTCACCCCGCGCTGCAGCGCTCCCACCGCCATCGTGGCTGGCACAGAGACAGCTCAGGCTTTAAAAAAGAGAAATTATAAAAAGCACACTAATTCTTTCACCAGACTGTTTGGACAATTTCCAGGCACTGGAGATGAGTTCCTTCAGATTTTCTGATGTGATAGCAGAGGCCAGAAACAGACCCACAGTTTCCTTCTGGACCCCCTTGTAAGCAAACTGGTCCTGCTGCCAGTCCATTCCCGTTTCCCTTTCCCACACGGTCCACTTACTAGATCCCTTTTTTCCCCTCCAAGATCATCACAATGTAATGACTCACCCAAAAGCTAAATTGAAACACCAATGCCCTCCTGCTTCCACCCACTTCCCACTGCCCAGTTACATGCCAGTCATCACCAAGCCCGTGCTTTGAGACAAGGACCCCGTACCCGCCTGGTGTGTCCTGCCCTGCGAGGGGCTGCTCCGTGGGCCGTCCCCGGCTGCGTTGAATGCGGAGATGCAGACCATGTACCGCGTGTGGCTGGTCAGGTTTTTGAGCCGGATGGTTGTCTCCGGGAGGAAAAGGACCTTCACTTTCTCCGTGTCATTTTGGATGTCACTCTCCCAGTAATAAATCTGTCGGGACAGTGAGATGTTTTAGCATATTTTACACCTAGAAAATATCTGGGCATTGCAGCTATAAAAGATCAGGAAGATGGTGCAGCCTTGTTCTGGACTCCTCCATTAAATGGGATACTAATGCTTTTCACCATGTGCCCAATCTTTTACCTTCCTTTGGCAAATTCCCCCGAGCCCAGTGACCATGTAGCTGAGTATATCGCTCAAAACCAGAGCACAGGCAGAAGAATACGGCCTAATGACAGCAGGTATGAGCTGCCAGAGTTCAGCGATGAGAGGTCAGATTTTAAATCTCCCTGAAATGCTAGCAGCCTGTCAGCACTGGCATCCTGATACTGTTGGCCATAATTCACCTCTGTATGCACACAATGGTTTCCCTATTTGTGTTCACAGGACAGCCAAGCAAATGCCTTCCTGAAGAGGGTAATAAGGACTTTCCCTAAAGTTCCTTGAGATACTTTTCCCCATTCTTCCCTTACATAATTGTCATCCTGATGCCATAAAATTAGGCTTTGGAGAAGTCATTTCCAAGAGGAAAAGTGGTGCCAGCCCTACTTATTGGACAGGCCTGGCAGTTAGAGCTTTACAACAGGCCAAAGCAAGCCAGAAATTTGAGAGAACGAGCCAAGACAAGACTCCACCTTGGCTCTACAAGCCAAGCTGTTAGAGCCATCTATATATGTACAAAAGGAAAAGAACATGAATTGATATATAAGGATGCTTGTTACTGCCAAGAAGGGATGCCAGATTATTCACATTGGCTTGGCTTTTCTTTGCTTATGGACCTAAATTCATGGAGAGAGGCAGAGCCAGACACTGAACCCAAGCCAAGCTCCAGTGTTTGTAGACTTGCCCATTTCCACTCTCTGAGGGTCCATTCTCATGCTGGAGAAGCTAAACAACATGCCTCGGCAACGTGCTCATCTCCTGTGAACCAAATGCAATTAATACTATGATTTAATTTTGTTAAAGTTAAGGAAACGAAATAATTCTTCCAAAATCTGACCTGGCTCAGGCTTCTAGCTTGAAGAAAGTTCTGCTTTTATTAATGGCTTGTAACATTTGATAGATAAAAAGCTCAGTTAATTTTCTTCAAAACATTTCTTGCCCCTAGCTCTTGTGTGTCTGTTGCTTTGTGGACCAGACACATTGACTGCATAAGTGGAACGGCCACCTCATCTGCATACCCTGCTTCCCCATGCTCTCCTTCTCCACAAATAGCAACACATTTTTCCTTTTCTCCCCCCAACCTGCCCTCAGCCTCATTCTCTTTCTTTTGGCTTTGGGACTTAGTGCCATTTCCATACTGCGGTCTGAACGTCGTTTCAATTTGCCTTATGCAGTGAGGGCAACTGTAGTTTGTAGAGCTATCTCACAAGTAATAGCAACGTCAAGCAAGATAAATGAAACCAGTAGAAACAGCAGGATTGCCTTGTAGCCTTGGATATTCCCATTCTGGCTGTCGGCAGGAGGAGGGTCCCAGGTAAGCTCCAGCTGGCTTGCAGAAAGGGAGTTTACTTGGATGTTCTGTGGGGCCAGCGCTGGTGCTGGAGAAAGGAGGACAGAAGAATTAATAGTGACAAGCAGAACTAGCTCATATCCAGCCTGCAATTTTCCATTTGTGGAAGAACCCAGGACAGGCTCTGTTTACACCCCAAGTCAGCTAACAGAGGCAGCCTGGAGGGATCCATATCACCAGGAAGTCTCGGCACACGTGGACCGAGCAGCAGATGAGCCTCCGGACATGGTTATATTCTGTCCCACGCAGGCTGGGTTAGACACTGAGTCAACTCAATCCTGCCAGCAGCTTTGGAGAAGAAAGGAGAATTCTGCCTTCATCCTATGGTAGCGTTTGGGGCTTGCCTTTGGCAGTGACACTGGGCTCCCGACCGACCATTGGTGAAAGTCACAGGGAGGAAGGCAGCCCCCCGCCCCCTCAGCCTGGCCTCCCACCCAGCAGCGAGTCTTTGTAACAGCCTGTTCACAAGGCTCCAAGGCTTAGGGCCAAAATACTGCCTCCAATTACCTCCCAAACCAGTGAGACACTAATCAATTCAGGTAATACTTTATGTATGACAAAACGACTTTTAGCTTGCTCCTTGTTAGCTCTGCTTTGATTATACCTTCACACGCACACGCTGGCCCTCCTCGGCTCCTGATGGCAGTTCTTCTTTGCATTGTGCTGTGCTAGAAAACTAATCTTTGAGTGCACCTGGGTCACACCATCCTTCCCTTTGTTGGGCTCCAACTTGCTGCAGGTGGATTTTCTTCCCCAGCAGCTAGCAAGGATGGCCTGTTTTCCAGACCTGCTGTCTCTGCCTCCAGCAGGTCTTAACAAAACAGCACGTTCTGTTTACAGAAAAGGTGCCGAAGCGTGTCCTGTTCAAACTCCAGAAGTGGGAAGAGAAAGGCAGGGCAAAGGGTACGCTTCTCCTTTCTCCATGTTCACCCAGACCACCTGAGAAAGCTGCCCCGTTTCTCTCTGCCCCTTTATATGGGCCATAAATAGAAGCGATAAAACATTCACTACTCCGGTTAGATAGCCTTGGTTATCTGTTCCTCTGGAGACTTCCTTCTTTAGAGAGAATGACCTTCATAAGTCACACTTTTCTACCAATACTCCCTCCCCCCAGAGTTATAAAATAAAATAGTAATTAACACCCACTCAGCCTGACACCAACTATTTATTTTGTTCTAACTGTGTGGTTTCCATATTATCACTGCCCACCCTGCCGTTAATGGAAATGTTAATAACCAGCGCCAGGTTGTTGTGACAGATGCTTGGGCTCATTATCAGAAATTCTTATTTACCGCTCCATTAAACGACAGAATCGCACAAAAAAACAATTCAATCAAAACTAACTGGAGGAATTTTAACAGCCACATTAATAATCCAAAACATAAATAAAGTTAATGTCTTTTGCATGTTTGCCATAGGCAACTCTATTGCAAAATTATTGCTGTACAATTAAAACGTGAAAGGCAAAATTGAAAATAGCCTTTATCCCGGTGCTCAGCTAAAACTGTTTGCTTATGATATTTGTGTTTCCTTTTCGGCTGGATGTAGCGAACGCACGAGGTGACGACGACCACCAGTAAAACACAGCTTGTTCACAGGGGTGCACTTGTTTAATTGCTGCCCTGCCATCTGCGCTTCGTGGCTGCCTTCAGCCCGGCGTAGCCCTGTCCTGGTAAGGACCTGAGATCTCGAGATTTTGAGACTTTCACAGCACACACCAGAGCGCGAGGCCAAACTGATCACGCAGTACAAACCTGAAAATACACCTTGCGGATTTGCAGATGATGACACACTCAGGGTAACAAGAATACATACAATCACAGAAGAAAATGGATCACTTTAGCAATGCATTTTCTTTCTAGGTAGTGACACTACTGTCTGTCCTGAGCTGACAGCTTCAAAGTGCTCTCAATACCCAGGTCTGAAGCAGCGCCTACAATAGCATTTTTCTTTGGATGCCATGTGCCAGCCAGCAACAATTGCCGCCTTCGGGATGGGACCATTACAAGAGCCAGCGTGTGCAGCATGCTGCCAGAAAAACACCACTTTTCCTCAAACCCTTTTTGGAGCACGTCTAAGAAACACAATGGTTAAAAACTGCCAGTGATCATTCTCCACTGACACTCACTGCTGGAGCTGCACTTTCGCTGGCACGGCGGTGGAAAATGTGATGGGAGGAAAATAAAAAAAGAAAGACGATGTGGAAAAAGACATTTCTCTTCGCTACCCCAGAGCCTCGATGAGATGTAAATTGTTTGGTTTTGTGCCCTGTGAGTCTGTCCCTCTGTTCAACTTTCAAAGGCTGACGTGCCCCTCCTCTTCGAAGCACAGATTTCTTGTTGACAGCAAGGCACAGCAGAAAAGTGCTGCTGATGCTTGATGCGGCTCGGTGCAGACAGCACATTACATTAAGGGTGAAACGAAATACTTCAAAAAGAAGGAAAAACATCCCTAAAGACTCTACCTGTTTGAAACCCCAAACCATTCACTGAATGTGTGGGCAGCCTGTGCCAATAAAAGCAAGTGCATTTTAAAGGTGAATTCCAAAGCCCTTCGCCTTCTAGGAATGGAGTCCAAGATAACTGAGCTCTGAAATTTTTCATGGCTGTTGAAATCACGCATACATAAAAAGCAAGGTTAAAGCTGCACACCTCACACTGCTTTAGGTGCTGGTGACATTCCCAGCTATAGCAGGAGTGACACAGACTCCTGAGGGTCCAAACTCAGCTCTTGGCAGGCAGAAAGCATTTCACTTCCCTTAACAAACAAAAAAAGTATGTATTCATGAAGTCTAATTCTGTGCACGTATCCTGCCTTGGGAACTCATGCAGATATTTGTAAACATTTCTTTTCTTATCTGTTTTCAATTCACCTTTGACACAATCTCTCCTTGAAACTCACTCTCAGCCAGAAAGGAGGAAGGCTGAGCAGGTTACATTGTCATTTGTAAAAAACCATCAGCATCTGTGGAATGGGATGATGTTGGCAGGATCATGTAAAGACAACAGATCTATCTGGAATTGCAAGAGAGAGTCAAAATGAGCCTACGAATAAAGTTACACAACTAAATCCACATTTAAACACATCGCTGCCCTCATTTTTCAGTTGTACTGAACAGCCTCTGCTCACACTGCAGTCAATTTGAGCTTGCAAGCGCTTATAACCTTTAAAGAGAAGGTGCTCGAAATCCCCAGCGGCCTGCCCGCACCCGAGCTGCGTGCGTTGCAGAACGTTCACCTTAGTTTTCCTCGGTGCTTGCTTGGGATATTTGCTCTCTGGGCTATGTGGCGCCGAGAGCTTTTCATCAATATGAAACCACTATTCCTTTTCCTAGTGACAGTTGCCACGACGCTCTGTAGCACAGGTAGGCTACAAATCCTTGTGATTCATTGGGTAAACTTAATAACGGGTTTTATGAAGCATTCCTTGCTGCTCTTACATCTGCTCCAATTTCTGGGTAGCAGAGGATTTCTCCTCTACTGATTTTCTAATTGTTTCTATAATGCCAGTATTATGTCAGGAAATTCAGCGACAAGTCTGGGACAAGATTCCCCCATACTCATGCCATTTAAATAAACATGCAGGCAAAAAATGAGGAGAAAACCGTGGAGAGAGTGAAGATTTTCTGTGCATCAGCTCTATCCCACAGTTCCAAGCAATCCCAAGCAAATTTCTGTGTTGTAAAGACCTCTGATCCTTTTCTATCTAGCAAGCAGTTTCCCCCCAGTTCATCAAAGCATGCTTTTGTGAACATGCCTGCTTTTATTCCCTAGTAATCAATATATTTGCATTTTGGTGTTAGCACCTAGAGGCCAGAATCTCATTGCACAATGTGTTGCATAAACACAGAACAAAGAGACAGCTCCAGGCCTAAAAAGCCTCTAATCTGTATGTCTACACAGTATAATGGAGGGGTGGTTGCAGCATGTTCGGACTATCAGCTGTAATCTTATCTACCCAGCGAGTAACAACAAGAGAGAAGACACAGCAATATTCAACGTAGCATGCGCTGACAACGAAAGCACCCACACGCAGCACCTCCAAAGTTTACAGGGGGTTCCTGGCACACACGGCCATGGAAAATAGAGCTGGAAAGGATTTGGAGAGGGCTCAGACAAGCCATCCTCCTGCGTCACACCGGGAGCAGCTTGGCTGGTCAGATGTCTGTGTAAATCTTCATCGCTGACCTCTTTCCAGATCACCCCGCCGTCCCCACAGAAACTCTGCCAGCGTATCCCTATTTTAATAACTCTTAAAATAGCTCTCAGGTTTTTTATATATAAATATATATATATATATATATATATATATATTTTTAACGTCTAGCCTAAACCATCCTCACCTTATTGAAGTTCTATCCCTGCAGTGGCACAGAGAATAGATTGTTTCGTCTCTCGTTGCAGCCACTGCCCTCAAGTTATGGTGTAGATAAGCAAGTTAAGTGGATTATAAAAGCCAAACATAACAAAACAAACAGAAGGTCATAAGATAAAACAGCAAGACCCGATTCTGCAGAATGAGAAAAGCAAAACACAAGAGGTTTTCTTGCAGTGTGGGCTTAGAGAAGGAACGCAAGGATGGTACCCAAGGAAGAACAAAGAGGTGCCTGTGCAGATGTCTGCAGTCACCCCTTCCACGAAGGAAAAGCAGCATGAGGGAAACATGTGCAGGGTTTATTGGCCATTTTCTTACAGTGTCTGCGAAAGAGAGGTGGGAGCAAGAACCGCTTCCCCTGTGCAGCCGTACCCCAGTGCCATCAGGAATGCTGCGTGAGCGATGCTGATTAGTTCAATAACAATTAGTTAATTGTGCTTCAGAAACAGCTACTGCGAAGCTGCTTTCCGCTGTGACAAAGCGGCACCAGCTATATTTAGAATGTAAAAGATGTTTCCCACCAATTTCTGGCTGTTTTAAGCTAGGCTACATTTTGGGATGGAAGTACGTGCTTTTTCCAAGGACTGCACTTCCTGGTGTCATTGGGGATGTATTTCAGATGCTTGTGTCACCCTGCAAATTGAAACGGGTCTCAAAAAAGGAACAACCTGATCTCCCCCATCTTTGAGAAGCCCAACTTCCTCCTGTGTGTGTAAAGCAGCAGGTTGTAATAGGAAACCATCCTTTTTTTTCAGGGATGTTGATATATGTGTTGATTCACAGGTTTGCATACATCAGTGTAAGAGAAACCGAAATATTTCCTAGTGTACAAGAGACCAGGGGGAATCCATGCAAGGAGAACTTGAACAACACCTCACCCTCGTGAACACTGATGGAGAGGGAGCACTATGTAATTGATGCAAAAATAGAAAGATAAACCTACCTTGTTGGAGAAGAAGGGGTGGAGAGGAGAAAGAGAATAGCTGGCAGGATGGGAATTTGGGAATCTAGCACACCCGCAATTGCTTTACTCTGTGCCATGTTATCCAGGTAGGCAAACATTTGGCCTCCTCCCTGTATAGAACACTTAGTAGAGTAGCTGTGTTTTGCCACATCAAATTTTTAAGGCTATTAAACTCCTGAAAAAGCATAAATAACAGCAGCTGCAAATGATACCCAAATGTAACATCCCCAGCTTCTTTGCTTAGCACTGGGAAGCTTCCCAGCATTGACTAGGCATCTCTTCAGCCATCTGCAGTGATATGAGTGGGAGGCGGGGGTGGAAGGAGGAAAGAGGGAGAAATTGCATTCACCACACATATCAGAAAAACACTGAAATGAAACAAGGACTAGAAATGAAGTATCCTTTCCACGGATCCAGACTCTAGGAGGTTACCTGCCAGTGCCATTTTTTTGAACTGAGGAGGCAATCATGTTCTGAGGAAAACTCCACGGATATGACTTATTCATGAAGAACCTTCATAAACTGGCAAGTGACTCGAGCAGAAGTAATTCTCATCCTGTCCCTCACCATCTCTTCCAGCGGTGAAGACACTGTTGCTGTGATTACTAATCTTTTAATATGGGGTTCAGATTTCCCAATGAGTCATGTGCAATCCAGTATTTTCATGGAGCAGACACGACCTGAGCGATGCAGAAGTTACTATGATCACATTACAACGCCTACCACCGAGGCGAACCTCACCAGTGGTACTGCGAAACAGAGCCTGCAAAGAAAAACTACACGCTGGAGTTTTTTTTTGCTGGAGCCCGCAGTTCTACTTAGCTGATACAAAACTAAAATAGGCTATCACACTGCATACTGCGGTTATCCATCAAGGGACTGAGAGCGCCTGGCCAAAAGTAAAGCCCTTACAGCACTGTCAGACTGCCCCTGGAAAGGGTGTACAGGTAGTTAAAACAGGAAGGGGGAAATAATAAAATGAGATTTCTCCTCTATTTCTTCTGTGTCAACAAGGATATGATCACACAGAGGCAGGCAGCCCATCAGTCAGCAAAGACAGACCCACAAGCAGGAAGAGCCTGACAAGCATTAGGTATGCACAAACATACAGGCATAAACCTACAAGCTAAAATCCCGTCGCACTTACATCAATGCAAATTAGGGTTAGCTCTGCTAAAGCTAGTAGAGCTAACCCGGTGTGAAAGTTGTGCAACTGAGAACAGTGTCAGCTCTGATGAGCGCAGGCTTCACCCCCAGGACGTACCGAAGGTTGTTCAAGGGTGCAAGGGATGGGGAAGAACTGGTGAGTCTTTGAAACTCTGGCCTGATCCTCCCTCACGCAGTGGGAGAAGCACCAGGTGGGAAAGTACCGCTCTCAAGCCTCTAAAGTCTACCCATTAGACAGAGGCAAAATCACCTACTTCAGACTATTTCTCCCCAGGCTCTCTGGTTCCCAAGACTCCTCCTCCTCCTCCTTTTATAGTCATGTTCTACTGATTATAATTTGTTAATCTCACACTCTAATATTGTAACACCACAAGTTCATGGCAGCTGACAAAAGCACCCACTTCATGTTCGCTAACAGTCACAGCAGCACCTATGAAAGCCTAATAAGCACCGACAACTCCTTACGCTTCTCCAAAGTCAAGAGACCGTATCAAATAATTAGGGTGAATCTCCACTGGGTTTGTCGTGTACCAAATGTTAAAAGCCATATCGAAACCAGTCAAACTGAGCAGGTGAGATCTGCCACTGCGATAACCTTTCGCTCTGGCTTTAATGCTGACCCCCTCATGAGGGATTAATTTAGGATTTACAGATTGTGATGGTCTGAGAACCCCAGGGATCCCATGGAGGACTGTGATCTTGTGCTCCTGGGGAGAGAGAGATTAAATTTACATTTTCTTGACTTTGAGTGAGAGTTTTCTCTTTCCTTATTTATTCTGCAGCCAGAGCATCCCTGAGTTCATCACTGTGGTCCTGTACCTCCCTATCACCTCAGTGTCCAGACTGCTGTGGCCAAAATGGTTTAGGATATTGCTAATTCATACTTTCCTAAGAAAAATGGCAACTTTTTTTTTTTGCTTTCAGTCTACATCAAACAACCTGAAACGCCTCTAGTTCCATGATTGACGATAGATACAGCAAACAGATGTCAGAAAAGAAAACCAACTGTGTTTCTCTACAGCTGGCTTCACAGTAAAGCCGTGCAGAGAAGGCAAAGCCGCGGGAGTTGAGACCCGTATGAAAATACTTACAACGTTTTGCTCACGTATCCCAGGATGACTGAAAACAAGCAGAGCAGGACTGCACAATTAGGGGAAAAAGAAATTTGGCTGCAAATATAACCCTTCAGTCAAAAATACTCCAACTCCAGCCTGTGGCTGCCTGAATATGGGTTATCAGTCAGGGGCTTCCCCAGTTCTTTACCAGTGCAATTTATGGTCCGTTTTACTTGACTACTGATTGCTCGTGTTTTTGAAAGGAAGGTTAATTCCTTTGCTTTTAATGGAGTAGCTCTGCTGTTAGATCAGTAAGGCTTTGCATACGCGATCAGGCTTCTCATCCCTCCGCCCTCTGTGTACTGTGCAGCGATGTCCCTGCCCTCGGTTCTTCACAGGCCATATAACACTGCAGCAGAACAGCTAATTTGTCCTACCACTCCCACTGTTCCTTGCACCAGCTACAGAACAAAGACGGGAGTCCTGATGATGAATTTGAGTACGGGTAGTCTGCCTGTCTCAGGCTGCGGTCGGCACTGAAAATCGACATCAAATTGTTGGGTTTGTGAGCCGAAAAGTTCATCATCTGAGCAAAACGCCGCATGGCAATTGCAGCCCAACGCCACCCACACCAGCAATAGCAGTGGCAGAAATAAGCAAGCCCAGTTGATCAAAAACTGGTGATATTTTTGCTTGGACACAAACATCTTTCCTACACTGAGACATGATAAAAAGAGGCAATTAAACCAGAGCTAAGCAGGAGCTGCCGCACGGTATAAAGCATTGTGCTGTACCAAAGGCTGCTTATGACCAATATTAACAACTTAATGAGCTGTTAATGAGGCACACATTCAGCTTTTACTTGCAGCATGAAAACATTGCAAATCGTTTTAGGGAGCTTCTGGACTGTCAATGGAGAATTAAAGATGTCAAATAAGCCCATCAAATCCGTGTCTCAATCTGGACACTGCTTTCCAGCGCATTCTCTTAAAATTCCCTTTCCTATATGGCAGAATAACTTGCTTTGACAGCAGTATGACTCTCACTTAGACTTTGCTTCCTTCTGCCTTGACATTACATTTCAGTCTCCAGAGAGCTGCAGGGATGTCTTTTTGACATGTTGACATTAAGGACACTTCTTCCACAGACTCACACCCGCACGGTTACTTTCTGTCTTGCCGTTATAAGAGCAGCTACCGAGCTGAGCCTCCAAATTTGGAAGTTTAATTATGAAACCTTCATGCTCATCTGTAAACAGATTAAGAACGTAAAACTACCCTTAAAAAAAATAGCCAGTTTGAGTGGGAAAGGGAGCCAAGGTTTGTATAGAAATTCATATCCATAATTCCCCAGCAGTGCAGCAATACCAGGAACACACAAGGAATGACTAATGCTCTAATGTAGGCACACTTTAGTTTGTTATTTTTTACTACCCTGTCACAGCCCTGCGGGATTAGATAATGCAGCCGAGTGCTATCTATACTGCTATTACCACCAGTGGAGCTGCATTGATGGGAACAACAAATCCAAATTGGACTTGCTGGAGACAAGCCCCAAGTGAGTCTGGAGGAGTTTAAAACCCACCAAGAAATACTGATGGGATGTACCCAGTGGCCGATCCCACTCTCAGAAGCAGAATGTTGTAAGGATACAGGCGTAATGGTTTCCAGCAATGCAAGACAAACTGAAAAGAGGTTTCTTTTCCATTCCAAACAGGAAATCTCACCACTTCCTTTTCCTTCCCATCTTCTTATAGTTTCCCTTTCTTGCTCTACTCTGAATTTACTCCCTTGGTTCATTGTTGGAGAACATGGCTTAGATCTTTAACTCCGAGCTCAGTTGAGAATTTCCCCTTCCTTAAGGAGAAAGATGCTGGGGACAGGATGAAAACCCAGTGTCACTCCTGGAGTAGGTCATTCCCAGAACGGCTGGTGTAAATTGTAAAGCTGATTCACAATTGAGCGTGGTGTTGGGACAGCTCTGCAGATTCTTTACATTTGAAGGGGAGGAGAAAAAGAAAATTAATGTTTCCGACACCCTGCCATCCCCCAAAGTAGCCTTTGCTGATGTTCAGAAGTGTCAACAATTAAAAGGCAAATACTGTAACATTTCAAAGGCTTGGTGCTTTTGAAGAGACAAGGAAGGCCAACCTCTTTGTTTAAAGTTTGAGCAAGTGAAACCAATGATTTATTTATTATACTACTTTCCAATAGCTTCTCCTCCATCCCCTTTTCTTTGTCAAGGGAAGATACTGCCCCTAGGCTGACAGGTTTTAGACTACTGCAATGTGAAATGACCACGATAATCTTTCTCTTCCCTCCTCCAGTGGCATCTGGGATGGAAATGCCCACCCAGTTCTTCCAGCTGTGCCAGTAGCAACGAGCTCCCTATCTGCATATGCACAGTCAGTCACTGAGAGACACACGGCCCACGTGTCCCACACAGATAGGAGAAAACAGCCAAGGGGGCCACAGCCGACTGATTGAAGCTGCCAGCTCTAATGCGCTGAAATGTTGTCATTCCTCTCGTAGGCTGTTAACAAGGAGGCACAGGGGACTTCTCTGTGCAGCATCTTCTCAGCTACATTCGGGGCAGGGAAGGAGATAAAGCTTCCGTGCTGTAAGAGAAAGGGGGCCCAAGGTAGTGCTGAGGGCTCTTCTCCAGAAGGCGACCTGTGACGGGGAGGTGACACCACGTGGGGTATTTTGTATGAGCACAGAGAAAGAGCTAGGTCTGCAGAAAGAGATGGAAACACTCAAGGACAAAGCAGCCTTGTTCTGACAACCTGTTCTGGCATTAGCACGACAGACAAAGGGGCATTGCCCGAGCACACATAACTGCGCAAGAAGGGACAAGAGCTCTTGCTAGAAGCGGTTTATAAAGGGGAGGCAGGTGCCTGGAGTCAAGTCCTTGCTTCCTTATGAGGCTTCTTTCACCTTAGCATGGCTTCTTCTCTCTAGTTTTTCTTCTCTTTCACAAACAGAAATCACTATTTTGGGTCTTGGAGTTTTCCAGATGGCCTCTCTTTCTTGCCTGTAAAACACTGGAGACGGCCAGGCAGCTCTGAGTGCTTCCCCTGACACTACGGCAGAGCAGAGCTTCCCTCCACTTGTCGGCTACGGCTGGACAAAGCAAAGTTTGCGAACTCCAGGAACACCTGTGGAGCTGCAGACAGGAGGGTGGATGGAAATAATTGCAAGTAACAGTGGGAAATTTGCTTTGGTGTCTGCTAGCTTTGCACCAAGAGGTAGATTCAGGATTTTGCAGATGGTAAGGAAAGAGAGGTAAGAAGCAGTGGTGTCTCTGTCCCACTCCCTTTCCAAGCTACAGTTTCACTTGGAAGCAGGTGAGACATCAAGGAAATCTCTTCTGAAAGATGATGGGACAACCAAGGCAGCATTTCAACGGAGGACTTCTAAGCCAGGTATCTGTCTCCCAGCTCTTGCTACTCCTTGCCTTTCCCGTTGCAGAACCAGCTCTCAGAGTTCATTATTAAAAAGAACAACAACAACAAACCAGCCTCATCAGTTCTTGTGAATTCTGAAGGTCACCAATGTCACCGTCAGTTATAACGACACACACCATTCCCTGCTTCTCACAAACGGATTTGCAACCTGTTTAAAGGCTAGTGTCTCTCGGTGCACTTCACCCCTTCTGCTACCTCCTCTCCGCACACACGTGCCTTCCTCCAGCAGCAGCTGCTGGAAGAAATTATGTATTCCATTATTTTTCATCCAGAACAGCTTTGCAGTATATGGGAGAAGCACTGGAGGCTGCAGGCTCGTTAGCACAGGATTTGTATTGCCGCCTTCTATTTTATTCACCTTCCCAAATTAGGTGAAGCACGCCTGCCCCAAACCTGTGATTTCCGTTTAATTAAAATGCAGGTAGTAGAGTCTCTGGAACTCCAGAGCCCACCACACAATCAGATAGTGACAGCAACCTGGTAGAATAATGCTCTTGATATAGTGGCTGCTCTAACAGAGTCTTAATTTCAGTCGAGCAGAACAAGCACCTCTGGTAGCAGCTGCATTTAGGGCTGGGATGAATATCAGTACCCAGCCTCTCGCTGAACACTCACTGCCTTCCCAATCAGAGCCGGCATCCCTGACAGCTGAACTGTTAAATGAATTAACAAGGCGAGAAGGGGGCTTGCCGACGGGGCTGCGACTCCCTTCCTAATTTCTGCAAGTGGTGGCTTTCAATTTTTCTGTCATTTGTCGGGAGATGCACATAGTTCTCTAATGAGCAGGGCAGAGCTGCAGCCAGCTTGGAAAAGGCGATGTTATGAGGATCTTCTGATCCACAGAAGAAAGGGATCCAGATGCTTGAGGCAGGTGGGGGAAGGACACCGGCTCTGTTCAGACTGAACAGGCGGCGCATCCTTCCTGGCCGCAGAGTGCAAGGACTCCCAGCCCGCTCTCCTGACATCGGGAAGAATTGCTGTCTGTACTGGTGAGTTTTGCAAACATCCAGGCAGAACTCAAACCAGAGCTTGAGCCAGGGCTTTGATCTTAGGGGCTACTGGAACAAGAAAAAGGTTTTGCTCCACCTGTAAGCAAAAAAACCCCCTCAAAACCCATCACACTTGCATCCCGCTCCCTTATTCACCACGCAAGTCACGACACAGAAGTCTGTTACTCGTGTCTGGCCCGTTGCCTACGAGCAGGTTGTTCTCTCCCAAAATTTCCCCCTGCCCATCAGTCAAGTGAGACCTGAGCGCTTGGGCTGCCGGAGGGGGCTGTCGGCTGGGGTACAGCTCAATGGCACTCCAGGGCTCGAGAGAAACTCCCCATTCGGCTGCTTTTTACTCTTTCGGTTGGTAAAACTGCCAGAAGGTTGGTTTTAATGGCTTTTTTTTTCCAAGTTTGTCAAGAGGCTTCACTGCCTACTGGAGCTTTTATTGTAAAAACCCTGATACTATGATAGGAAAATCTTCAAATCTAACAGGGGAGAGCGCGAGAGGGAAGGAACAGCAGACACCTCTCCTGCATCGCTTGTCGGGCTGCACCAGACACAGAAGCTGAACAGCACATCAACCACCAGTATTATTTCCAGGTGCCCCACGCTGTATGAAACGCCCACCAGAACTGCAGAGAATTGTGTATTTTGACTGAGTTGGCCTAAACCCAGCACATTTCCCCAAAGGCACGTGCTGTATATTCCTTTTTACAGCCGAGAGAGGAATGTTCCCGCACCTACCAGAATTACTGCAACCCTTACGGCAGAGCGAAGCACCGTTTAACAGCGCCGAGACGTAAGTTATCTGGGGCCTTCGGACTGGGGACTGGTCCCCCTCAGTCATTTTGTGTTCCGTGCTACGCCTGCGCTGTCAGCACTTGTTTATTGGGAAGGTTTTCTCTATTTTTAACATGGACATCCCACTGCTGGAGCTAAGCAGACCCATTTTTTCCAGCTTGCTGCTGAACTGCCTTTACCACAGGTAAGAACATCAAGCAAACAATAACAACAAAAACTTCTATTTCCACAGCACCCCTTAACTCAAAGGTGTCACAAATCAATTTAAGTTTTAAATTGCAATACCAGCTCCAATCACTTTACTCACAGTATAAATCACAGCCAGTTCTGGAGGTGGAAGAGGCAGTTATATAACAAAGCGTAATAACTTCACACGACAAGAGTGAAAATCGGCAGGAAGATCGTACATTCATCATTTCTGCCACATGAACCTGGACTGTCCCTAACGAGAGGTAAGTCCAGTGTCTCTAAAATACCATCTGAGACACGCTACAACTTCAGATAAACCAGCCCTGCCTGTGGAAGAAGGTCTCCCGGATATCTCCGTTTCCTCCCAAGTTTGGCTCCTTCCATTGCCCTGTTCCCTGCCTGAGTTAAGAGAAGGAAGACCTGGACCGTGGGATTAAAAGACACGCTGTAACAACACTTCCCTGTTTTCCCCAGCTGATTTTCTGTGCTGTGTACATGTGTATAAATACATGTGCTGGCTCCATTTGCAGCAGCGAAATACTTAGCTCTGAAGCAAAAATGTATTTTGAAGCCAGATACAGTTGGCTTCACTTGGGGCTTTCTTTGCTGCAGTTGCAAAAGTAAGTTGGAGCAGCAGCAAACCAAAAAAAATGTAAATATTGCCAGCTGTCTCTCCAGAACCATGCTGCTCTGATTAATTTATGATGTTTTCAGTGAAAGATAGTGAATGTTACACCATATTTGAAATGAAAAGGTTAAGTAGAGTTTAAAAAAATGTGCAGTAGAGTTTAAAAAAAATGTGCTTTGCTTAGTTTTGAGCAACAGAATATTTAATGAATAATGATAAAATGAATTAGTTCTGGGTTTGATAGCTTCTACATCCTAGCCTTGAGACAGAGGAACAAAAGTGTAATCAGATTCGCTCACGGCGGCAGACTGAACAACAGGAGGGTGCGTGTCGCCCATTCTTGTTCTAAGCTTCAAAAGATGCTGCTGCAGAAATTGATACCATAACTAACGACGATTTCGGCGCCAGGCTCTCTCTCTAGCTGGGGGTCACCATAAATACAGCCCCGCTGCCGCGGCTGGGAGGAAGACATCAGCTATTCCAGTCCTGCGCTTCTCAGCTAGAGTTACTGAGGGGAACAGACTCGGCTGCGGGTTATCTGGGCTCTGCAAAGTCACCTGCTTCACAACGCATTCAAAGAAGCGTCCAGTCCACTGTCGCGTCCCGATTTCTGCCTCCGGCCTTCCAATGGAGGGATTTAAAAATGATCAGCAAGTTATATTTCAGAAATACAGCCTGGATTCATGCACTAGATCCATAACAAATAAAGGCATGAATAGTGCCGCCGACCCTCAGCTGCCGTAGAGCCTGTATGCAGGTATAGAGTCTGCATGTTCCTGAGAGTAATCACCAGCTGTGCCTCCAAAGCTAGCATTACCCTGGACACAGTGTCCTCCTGACTTGAAGAGCACAAAACCACAGCGAGGTGTGGTGCACAGGCGACCTCTCTACACAGAAAGCTATAAAATAAAAGAACCAGCTTTCCAAGTCTCCCTTGTTTTGTAGTTTTGTTTCTTTTCCCTTGTGGCTTTCCTGTGCTCCACTTTTCACTTCTTTAACTTGAGTCAATTTTTCCCTCAAGCTAATCTGGTATGAACAGTCATCCTCCTGCAACTCCAAAAAATACCTTCTCTTCTTTCTTTCAAATGCCCTTTCTCCCTTCGTGTAGACCAACTAGATTTCAAACAGCAAGAAACTGTCAGTTCCAACCTATTTGAGAAGAAGATGCCCCAAAAACCTGTCAGTGATCATGACCATGAATCTTTTCAAATCATTCCTTTCCTGGATAAATATTAAATATTATCTGGAGAATATTGAAATGTGTCAGTGCTTAAAAAAAACCCACAAACTTATTTTGCCTTCACCTACCTGCTTCACCCACAAACACTTCCACTGGTGTGCTGGTCGGGCTCTCACCAATTACATTATATGCCGTCATTAGTACTTCATATCTCTTGTATTTCTTCAACTCTGAAAAAGTAAAATATTCTATTATATTATATATGTAATTATTTATACTGTATTACAGGAACTTTTAAAGACTCCACCACCTCTATTACCAAACCTATCTCTCGTGAAACATAGAATTAAACAGTACAGTTAGTGCAATCTCTACTTCCATCCTTTGTTCATTCACACACCACAGCAGGATTTGCATAATTATGAAAGATCTTTGCAATGAAATGGCAGGATTTTCCAGTGTTTCCTCACAGTGTTGCTCCAGCAGGAGGAATTGTTCCTGTTGGGTAACTAGCTAGAGGAACATCTCTGTGTCATTCTTAATGACACAAAAAGGAAGGACTTTGCTTTGGATGGTCAATGCATGGGCTCCTTTTGATCTCTACTGGTAGGAAAGATCATGGCTTCAAGCCTTTGCCTAATTCCAGGGACTTTCATCTGAGGAGCAATTTAGCAACTGCACTGCTCCAGAACGCCACTGCTGAGCAGGGTGCAGCGGGGAATCTGGAGTCGGGTTCGAAGTACTGCATGGCTATGTTTCTCAAAGTGACCACAGCCTGGACATCCGTCACGAAGGGAGAGCAGACCTAAGTCTGGACACCATTTGCCCACCAGGCAAATTTTCTACGTGTCTTTGCCGACACACAGAAACTACTCTGACAGATAAGGTAGGAGAGCCAGAGCAGTGTGAAAAAAATCTAGAAAAGCCCAATTGCATGAAGGTAATTAGTCGATGCAAACAAGGGTGGAGTAAAATCATGTCAATGTCATTAGGGGAGGCAGCGCCCGAGCAGTTTAATTTCAGATTTTGCATAATCAGGATGAAAGAATCAATTCTAACAGAAATATTTATCATCTAAAATATTTAACAGTGAAATTAGAGTAAGAGAGCAATCAATACTATAAATTGCTGTATTTAAATGAGTATTGAATTAAGACATGCATGGTGAGGGTTCCAAAATTCTCCCTTTGCCAATAATTTTCTCTGCTATCTATGAATCACATAGTCCCCTTAACTCTGTGCCTGACAGTATGCCATCGGTTTGGTAAGGTCAGCAAGCCTAACCACACAGTTTGTCTAATTTCAGTTTCATGGAAATGTTTACAAGTGTTGTGCTTCCATATCTGACTCAGAGTCCAGCATCATTCCCCAGTCTCAGGCATACTGTCAACAAAATCTGGTACATCACTAACTTTTGGATGGGATATCACTCAGTTCAGATGGACTGCAAAACATGCAGCAAGCAAACCAGCAATAATGATGCTGAGTTTGTAAACAAACGGACAAAAAATCACAAGATATATAGGCTATAGTACTGGGCAGCTTTAACAGGGCAACTTTAGTCGCTGCCGTGAAAACCCACAAGGGAGATTTTAGTGTTAACTGGATGTGGAAGAAAATGGAACACATGAGAGTTCATGCATGCAAGTTTCAGTGGGGACAGGGATGCTTTTTTTTTTTTAGCCCATCACAATCTGTGACTCAAAAGCCTTGGGCAAAACCTATCTAGTGAACCATCATCACCACAAAGCAACTTGCCTTTTAACTCTGTCGAATGCTATTTTATTCATTTCCAATTGAAAACACCTCTGGAGATGAACAAAAATTCATTGGGCCCTCTCTAAACTGGCCTCCTACTCCATGGAATGCCTGAGCGTGGCAATGCTTGAATCAGAAGTCTAATGATGTGATACAGCTAAACTGGGATGGACTGCAAAATATGTAGCAAGCGAATCAAAATTCATTTAGCATCAGCAATACTGGGTTGTTACAGTCAATAATGTTTTACCTTCCCAGCAGCCACATTTTTACAACAGCTACCTACTTGCACCATCAATGTCTCTTGGTGTAGAGAAAGCAAAGGCTTAAAGAAAGAGAAACTCAAGAAAGCAGAATCATTAATCTGTGTTGATTTCTGCTAGATCCACTCAGGAGAACCACAGGAGTTTGCCTATAGTGTATTTTGAACCATTACAAAGAGTCACATCTAAAGGCAATGTGCACTTACGTGTTAATTCATACGTCGTTAATGCAGAGCTGCTGTTCACTGTCTTGAAGCTGCTTTGGGCTATTCAGGGTAAGCAAAGCAGAAAGCTTGTTACAGTGCAAGGAAATAGTTATTGCAAATGATGTACAGCAGAGACAGAGGCAAATGATGCAGCACACACACACACAGTTTGAGCTTTAGGACTATACCTTGAAGGGCAATAAAATCACATCACTCTCTCGTAACACATCAAAAGCATCTCACTCGCACGGGGCTGTTTCATTTCCTCCTCAAACAGAGAATCTCACAAATATACAACACAGAAACGTTCTGACTCCTAGACCAAAGAGAACAAATGAGTAAAAAGGAAACCATTTCTAGGGGGGAAACTCTCAACACTGTATTACATCCTTATTTCTCAACAGGCAAGATTCAAAACCTGAAGAGCTGCAGGGTAAAGACCTAGAACACGGGCCACATAGAGCGAACACTTACAATAGGACAGGACCTGTTTCTTCAAATGTGTGTTAGATTTCCCACAGTTTTGCTCACAGAATTCAACATTCCTGCGGTGAGTGAATTGTAATAATATGCTAAGCTGCGCAAAACCATAGGTCAGTGAGGAACAGAGGTGTAGTAAGGTGAGAATTGTCATATTATGAGGAGAAAGAGGGAAATTTCTCTTTAAATACACTTGTCTCTACTCCTTTCTCTCTATCTTGACTCCCTGGAGTGGTACAGCACATTTTTTAGCTACTCTACAGCTATTAGGAACATCGCTGCAGGGTCAGACAAGAAAAGGGAAGAGAGGAAACCGGTAGGTTTTAGAGGTTCCCTGGCTTGTGAGACTAGAGAGCAACCAAAGTCATTATTTCATAATATACATAGTCACTCAGCTGGAAAAACCCTTATGCAAACCTACACCTATAGAAATTTTCATCTCTAGTCTGTCCTGGTTAAAACTCTGTACAGTCTGAGAAATCTCATGCAGCACTGACCATATAAGTGAGGTCAGAATTAGGCTTATGTTATATTTCAAGCATCCACTTTTTCTACACCCCCACAAAAACCAGTCTGGCTTTTGTAGAAACCACTTCTATGGGTTCAGGGAAACATGAAAGATGATGTAAGATATTAAAATAGTCTCACTCAATTCTATTCTGCTGCTCTTAAAGTATTATCTTACTCTGAATATTCCACTGACATCAAACGGGACAAAAGCTGGTCCTTCCGTGAGCGTGTCTCACTGCTGGACAATATCTGTCAGGCTACCGAGTGCTCACATCTTTGCCTCCCATCATCTTATTCTGCCTATTCTTCCCTCTGATTTCCTTTCTAGCCTTTGTCTAAAAATCCTTTTCAATTTTCTATTATTCCTCTCCCTCTCCACCTTCTTTCCATGTGAGCCAAAAACCCCAGTGACTAACATGGCAAGCCTGCACCTTAATATTTTTACTCATTTTTGCTATTTTCTTCCAAAATAGGGACAAGCACTATGAAACTGTAAAAATTCTCTTTAAAATTTCTCCTGAGCTGTTTTCTTATACTGAAAAAAGAAAAACTATGTGTCAATTATAAAAACCATTAAAAATAGCAAGAACTAAACGTTCCCAGCTAAGGAAAATAAAGCGTCTCTTTTGTCTGACGGCGGAACAAAGTATACCAGGATAATCATGAAATGGAGGTGGCAGAAAGCAGGAAATCAGAAGATACATGGGGCACAGAACATCAGTTCAAGCACGCTGGCATAGATTAGAGTGCGCCATTACAAGCGACGCTGATCAGGGTTATTAGCATTTTTCAGCATCTTCACCCTGATTGTGTAAAAGCTAAATTATCCCCAGGACTCTTAGATACAATCGTGTGTTATTTCCATGGGGCAAGAGGGCACACAATGTCTGCTATAATCACCAATTACCATTCTGGGATATTACGGGGTCCAAAACACAGGCTTACGTGTGAGCTCTGCTTTTAACGCTGAAGGGTTCTGAAGGGTTTTGGATTCTTTTCCAGATCCAGTGTCGTAATCCAGCTCCCGATAGTAGATCCGGTATCCCAACAGCAAGCCATTTAAACTCTCAGCTTTGGGTGGCTGAAAAACATTCACAGGGAGAACAGGCTCGTTAAGATGTGCACTGCAACAAACATCCGTCACAACAGGGGGTAGCTGGCATCGCTCCTGTGTGAAGGGACACAGGGCGCTCTGGTCAAAATAACCCTTAATACAGGGCCAAAGGTTGCGTAATTTGAAAAACACAAGTTAAAAGCAACTTGGATGATTCATTCAGCTGTGGCAAACACAAAAGGCTCTTAAAAATTGACACATGGTGGAGCATACTAAGAGCTAAGCTCCTTTCCTTCTTAGTCCGCAGAAACTACTGTGTGATAAAGAATATAAATAAACACGTCCCTGAAAATGCATGTTGTTGGCCACCAAAAGTGGAATAGCACACCAGTATTTCCCTTCTGAGATGAAAAGAAATAAAGTATCTTGTTGGAGACAGGATTTCTTCAGTGGCTGTTTTCCTTGGAGGCTGTTCACCCAGCATTCTTCACTTGGCGTTGTTTTACTGAAAGACCGATGAGAAAATAACATGGTGCATTCTGGCTTTAATTAGGAAGATGAAAATAGGTCTAACAACCTCGGAGGGGCATTTAGAGAGGAGTCACAGTATGAAGGACTGGGGTGTTGCAGAGGTCCAGTCCCACAGGCAAACCCAGGTCTCCTCCGTATCAGCTTGAGTCAAATGGTATCTACGGCCGCTGGGGACTTTTCCTCTGCAGCATGCTGGAGGATGCTCGAAGACATAGTGTCTCCACGAGGATTCTTCAGCAGCCCCTCACATCTTCCTTCAGATACAGATATACAGCCAGTACACTGAAAAGGAGATTTTTGTCTGAACGGCTCGCTTAAATCAAGACAAGCAAAGGGATTCTTCATGTTTGGGGGGAAAAATGTCTTTCATGAGTCTAATACAGGCTAAGATCTGCAGAGAAGAAAAGATGCCCTGAGCCATTTATCTTCTGAAGATTCGTGTACTGAAATTTAAGGGGCTGAAAGTATAAATGAAAAGGATTTTAATGATGATCTCACCTTTAATCCAGAAAGATCCCTAGCAGTCTTGAGAACTTTACTAAGGAAATGGACCTTCTGTCCTTTGTGGGAAAATTAACCACTGGTGTGAAACCCTGTCACAACAGAAGGTAATACCATGTGTAATTTAATGAAGAAACTAAGAGTATTTTTACACGAAAGGAGGAAGGTATTTGGTAATAACCTAATATTCTGCCTCCAGAAATGACAAGAATTTTCCATTACTTCGTTAAGAAGAGGAGAGAGAGTGGCTGTCCTACCTCAGTGTAAAGAGCTTTGCTTTGGGTGAAGACAGATGGAACTAAGTAGAAAGACTGTAGTTTATGGAAACCAAAAGAAAAGTATGGGAACCAGAGTATAAGAAAGCTATGGAGCTACCAGGGAAAGGAGCAGAAGCTGCTCCTGCAAGAAGCCAGCTTCTTTTGCAGTTGTCCTGCCCAGAGCCTGCTGAAAGCAATCCGAATAGTCCCAAGAGCTGGCTGTACTTGCTCTGCATGGTTGGAGAACCTCATTCATCACTGGCTCCATCCTCTGGAGAAGGTCTGATCACCTTTCACTATTATTTACCATCTGCATTACAGGAACACAGGATTGTGAGGGACCTCAAGAATGATCAGAACACGGCCCTTAAGACTGCGGCAAACAGCTTCTTAAAGTCATTTTCACAAACAGAGCAAGCTTTGCCAGAAAACCAGTTAATTTTTCTGCTTCCCAGTATTCCTATTGGTAAGCGGTTCCAAGCCTCACTACTTGGGTGGTTAGAAACCTTCATTTAATCTCTAATCTAAATAATTCATAGCTAGTTTATAACCATTTGTTCCTGCGATAACATTGCCTTTTGGGTTAAACCGTTCTTCTCCCTGTGGGGTGTTTACTCCCGTGATGTGTTTTAAAAAGGGCAATCATATTCCCTCTCAGACTCTATTTTAGAATGCAAATAAATCAACCTCTTGTGCAAACCACCTTTCTTAGTCTCAGACTGAGCCTCTTGTTCAAGGGACTGAGCAAACAGACCAAAGCGACAGCCTTCTCCAGGGCTGCCTGGTGACACGATGGTTCAAGGACCAGCTGAAACGTTCCTCCGCAAGCTGGAGAAGATGAGATCTGGTTTACTGGCAATTACTGGTGTTTATGATGATCTTTTCTTTTTCTTTTCCAATCTCCTGACTTTCCTCTTTTGTTTTCCCTATGATACTGAAGTTGCTGTAGCTGTGATGGTGCCCTAGCAGAGTGGGTTCCACAGCACAGCCGTGTCCTGGCAAGGAGGAGGCGCAACACGAAGCGTGAGGACTGCCTTCTCCAGAGACGGGGCAAGGGGAGACACTGCCCTGCCAAGGTACGTCTTGAGCGCATCACCGCAAAGGAGGAGAGAGGCTGCAAGAAAACAAACCTTATCCAGCGTGGAAATAGACTTCACACAATATAAAAAATACTGTGAGCATTAGATGGATTTGTGCTTCAGGTAATTATTACCTAGAAGGAAGGTGCTCATGGAAAGAGTCAATGCTTTCTCCTTTTTTAACTATTAATATTTTTTTAATTAAAAAGAAAAAAGCTGAGGTGGAATATTCTACAGAATCTTAGTAGGAAAACACTTCTGAAGCTGAGAAGGAGACTGTTAGTCCCTGCTCTGCCACACAGCTGCCTAACAGATAAAGCTGAATTCCTCACTGTGGTACAACACCAATTTGTAGATAGCAAGCATTGTTTTGTTACACTGCCATGTGATTTGTCGGTTTTTTCCTTCCTGGAAATTTAGGACAGGAAAGCTCAGAAAAGAAATGGCTTGAAAACTGTCTTTCTCCTTGCCATGGAAATGATGATTCTTTCCTGAAAAGGGTAGTCTGCTAAAAGGTCAGGTCTTCCCCTTCCTATCTGTCTTTCGTGGGCAAAACACTGCTCTTGATGTAATGGATTATTTAGGATTTTGTAGGAAGGCCTGAGGGATCTGCTGAAATAGGTAAAATGATTATGAGTGGCAGCCCGTAATGTTGCACAGAAGTCAGAGAAACATTTCTGTGCTGTTTAAAAATAAAATAAAAAAAGACTAACATGCAAGTTTGAATATCTGTTATCTCTAAGGTAGAAGCAGAACAGTACATGATCCTGATGTTAACTGTAACATCCTCCCGAACATTTGAAATAACCTTGCATTATTGATACAACAGACCTCAATGGAAATTACTTATTTTCTTCCTACTTTAAATTTAAAAATAATGGACTGATTGGACCAAGCAGCTGAAAGCACAGATAGTGCATCTAGAGTTTGTTTTGTGAATTATTAACACAGCTCAAAGTTAAAAATTTAGCTTTGCTTGGAAATATACTCTCCCATTTAGCTTGACTGCTGTTTTCAGTTTACATTATTTCTTAGACACTGCTGTGAAACTTCCTCTTAATTGGAGGCTATTGTGGGACTTGAAGATTTTTGTTTATTTGAAAAATACAGTACGGCTGAATTACCAGGACCTATTAATATACATGTAGTAATGACATATAATCGCCCACAACTCCCTTGAGATGGCCCTGGTACAACAACCCCATTGCATTTTCATGAAATAAAAAGCATCCAATTACCTAAACAACCACCTATTTCACATTAACTACACACCAATAATCAGTCAATTGGGGGAATGTTTATTTCTGCGCTACATCATGCCTCACATCCTCTTTGTCCCCTCTTTGTATACCTTCTTTTTCTTCACTGTGGGCTTTATTTTGTAGGTGGGGTAGTAGATTTACATCTCTCCATAATTCCTTGGGTAAAACTGTTCAGCATGTCTTCTATTTGTACAACATGCTGTAAGCAACGATGTTACTTAGTATTATGCTGCGCGAACTTGGGCCAACAACCCAGCAGTACAGCCAGGCATATTTTTAAAGTGCTGCATAGCAATAAACAGACCTTCATACATATATTTTTTTCCAAAAATCCAAGAAGCCCCATCTGTACTGTAAACGCATATGTACATTTTTCACTCTAATGCAATCTGTCCAAAGTTATCCTTATTATGTGTGTGGGACACTGTCTCGGGAGCAGGGTGGGCAGAGGCTTTCCTGGATAGGTTATGGATAACGTGCAGTACCCCACTGGGTTCCCTCTATTAATGCTCACTCTGCAAAAAGAAGCCTCAGGCACTGGGTCACAAAATGTTCCAGCATCTCCCAGGAGGCCATTATTGAAAGATAAAGGAAGGCAGAGGAAATGCCTATATAAAACGCAGACTCGGCACGAATACTTTCACATCCAACTCAGAGATATTATGGAGAGCTCAAACTTCCTTTCTTTCCTCTGAAGAAATCTCAATTTTTAGCCCTCAAAGAGCCAAAAGAGCACGTGGAGTTCCTCAAAGGTACGAGCAGGATCTCAGGCACAGCATACGCGTGTGATTATTTCAGCAGCTGAAGCAGGCAGTGTGCGAGGCAAACAAAAGTGAGCTTTTGATTACCTGATCTTTACCTGTGCTGCATTCCGTTGAATGTTTTCAGTGTGAAGATGCACGTCTATTGATACCAGTGAAAGGACAGGAGAATCTGTGCAGGCAATGATCCTGGGTATCGCTACAGAAACTCCTTTACCTCCTAAGCTTTCCCTCATAGCACAAAGTTAGAGTCACTGCCAGAAATTTCCATCCATCACTGAAATACACGCCTAGATCAGGAAAATAGGGAAGTAACTGCACTCCTTCAACTTTACTGCAATGCTTCCAGCTCCGGAAAACGTCCCTTGCAACGTACCATTGAGGTCAAGAAGTCAAAGCAACCAAAAAATGATGCCAGAAACATCAAAATTTTTCATTTTACCTACCTGCCACTGCACAAGGACGGATGAAGTCGTGTGGGGAGTTACTAACACAGAACTGGGTGGTTCACCTGGAACTGAACAAGAAGAAAAGGTAATCAGAGCAGTTAAAGCAACAGGGTGGAAAACAGGCAGCTTTCATTCATCCGATTCTCTCTTTCCTGCTGAAGACGATCTTCTATCCCAGCTCCCGCGTGGTGGGTCTCAAAAGCAACGCGGTGGCTACGAACACTGCAGTCCAGGCAGAAGCCAGCTGCTTCCCATACACCCCTTGCTCTACACGCGGCCTTGGCAACTTCAGCAGGAATCAGAGAAAAGCTGAGAGCATAAATCTGGAGGAAGCTGCAGCGTCCCAGCTGCTCACACACAACTGGAACAGAGTTGAAAGGAGAAGTTAAGCCAGCTGTGTGCCTGCTTGAAAGCCTGAGCAAACAGGTCCTGGATTTTCCATCCTATTTTTGCCACAGCTGGGGCAAGCCCACCTTGTTTTTAGGAGTCTGTGTCACACATTCACACGTGAATTCAGCCAGGATAGCTTCATTTACCATGGGTTAACCCATTCCTGTGCCATGGCACATACACACACACACTATAGCAGCTCAGATAGGAGAAAGGGTAGGCTTATCAGGAGCTGACAGCCCTCCACAGTGCAATGCTCTAGTGGCAGCACCAGGTTTGCTCAGCAGAATAAATGTTCAGTTTGTTAAGGAGGTGAGAAGCTTTTGCAGTGCCTCCCCGATGTATGTGAGGAGGCCAAGCACAACTTCAGATTCAGTGTAGCTAAATTCAAAGAGAATTGAAATGAAAATTTTAAATTCTGAAAGAGTGAGTCAGTGCTGCCTCATTAGTTCTGGCTACAGCCTGCACCCATACAGCAGCCACTGTTCAGGAGGGTGGAGAGGCAGGATGTCTTTAAAAGGCTGCTAGGCACACTGTTCGAGTATTACATGGGTTCTTGTTTAACTTAAGACACCCCTGAGCTCAGTCCTCTGTTTTTCTGATTTCAAGATCACATTCTTTACACATTCCTTGGAAAAATTGTTTCTTATTTTCATCTCTCAATTTAACCAGTCATTCCTTGCACTGGATTAAATACTGGCTACTTCCTAGCACCATACATATATAAATTTATTTGAGTATTACCATATTTCCCAGGCTAAGGGAAAATACTGATGCTTTTTCACATGTTGCAGAGTTCCTTTCTTCATTCAAGACATCAGAGCTACTTCTGCATTCAGGCATTGACTTTATACAATCAAGGAATTAGAAGCTGATCTCTACAGCTAAAACTAAAAGCCTTGTCAATGTCATTCACAGTTTATTAGCCCTGATCTGCAGGATTAAATGCTCATGTTTCAGGAGCTTCATACTCTTTCTTACTTATACCTCAGCAATTTTGCCATATTGCAGACGGATGTGGATTGTGAGTGAAAACAATTGAAGAAACTTCTTCAAATGAATGCACGGTTCTACATTTATTTTTAATGATCTCTTGTAAATTATTGAATTTCTGCAAAGATAATGGTTAGTGCAGAGTTTGGAAGCCAATCAAACGGAGTTTAATTCCATTTTGAGACTCCTGAAAGTATGATTCATTATCAGAGGGCACAGCAGGACACTTAAGGCTGCCCGTTATTAATTCAGCCACATCTCATTACTACCTGGATCAATCTCCTATGAACAAAACTGCATTGGCTGTTGAATTTTCACTCCACAGTCCTGGTGGAGAACACACTGCAGTGGGTCCAGCAAACCCAGGGGCACTGGGGAGGGCCCATTCCGCGGCGACGCCCCAGCGTCTCCCCTCCTCACTTACCATCCTGCAGAGTTGTGACCGCCTCAGTCTCCGCGCTGAAGTCACTGTCTCCGATGTCGTTGGTTGCTTTCACCCGCAGTTTGTAAGAGGTGAAGGGGTTCAAGCTGTGGAATGTAAAAAATAAGGCTGAGGGATGAAATCTCCCCACACCATCACAACTTGCCTCGCAAACAGCCTCTACAGAGAACTTGCCCATTGGCAACCAAAGCCATTGCGGGCTTTGCCTCCTCTCCTCATCGCCTCCCCCAGCTTCCTCAGGACATGGGGGTGTTCACACCCTTGCTGCCATCAGCATCTTCTCACATTTCCACTGGCTTGAATTCCTGAAAATATGCATGGACTCATAGCTGAATCAGGCTCCAAAATGCAGCCATTAAGTTGCAGTTCATGGAGGAGCCTACAACTGGGGCTCGTTGGAAAGGACAAGACATGCTGTCATTCGAGTTCTGCGTGGCTACGCAGGACCTGGCTTTCACAGTGCTTTGCCTGAAATAGCCTCAAAACTGATCTGTGGCTCAGCTCATCCTCAGAGCACAGATAGGGATGACAGGTACAGAGGAGGCAGGTAACGTGCCCAGGGTCAGCCAGCGCGCAGCCGGCACTGGAATTCCCATCTGACTAATCGCCTAGACCTTACAGTCTGATCAGTGCGTTTTATTCCTACTGAATTTCAAATTAATGCCATTACCTGGATTATTTAGTAAAGAGCTCAACAACGGGTTCCCTGCAGCTCTTTTATCTGCGCGGTGCTTTAAGATATGCAAAGAGTGATTTCCAGCTGACACAACCTTTGTAAAGATTCTTCTGCCTTGGCTTGGCAGGGGAAGGCGTGGGGGAGTGTGCTGCTTTTGAGGCACACGCAGAGGCTAGAAATGCAGAGCTGTAAGTTACAGGGGATTTAGCTAATTAATTGGTAGTGTCTAGCCATCAGCTGGCAGATGTAACACCGACTACAAATCCAAGTAAAGTTACTTGTAAGGAATGACTAAACATCAAAGGATAATGCATTCTGATGGGCAGCACTCTCGCATCACGCGTGTACTGCTCTTCCGGACTTTCACAGGAAAATGCTTTTAGCAAGAGGGAGAAGAAATCTCTTCAGTAGTTCCATCCTATCAGGACACTGTTACTTACCTGCAGCAACCTGCATAATTTGAATCGTCTTTCTTGATCTTGTGCTTTCAGCAATGCCAAGTCTAAATGACATAGCTGGTTTCCTTGATTTTACAGGTTTTGACTGGAAAGATACCGGGTATAATTCAGGGTGGGTATGACACCTCCAAGGTCGATGAATCAGGCCTATATTTGCACCTGTGATTGTTAAGCTTTCTTTTTTTGGCACAGTTAGACAAAAGGATAGCAGTGTATCTGTATCTTCTGGCACATGACCAGTGAGCTGCCATGTACCATAGCCACTGATGTTTTTATAAACAGACCTGAAAAATCGGTATCGCAATGCTTTGAATACTTGATTCTCCAAAAGCTCATGACCTTTTAGAAATAATCTGATTTGTACTAGCTGGTCAATAGAGGAAATGGACAACAAAACAAGTACCTTCTCATAGACATTCAATTGCTTTTACAGATGTTACAAGGACTTTAATTACAACAGCATTGCTGAGGATATAACGATGCCTGAATAACAAAGTTTACACATTCTGATGCTATCGATACACTTCAGTATGGAAAACACAGATAAAAATGGTTCCTATTTCATCTAGAAAAGCTTACATAGAGGTAATTGCAATGCAGCATCGAGAGTGGATTTTAACATCAGTCATTACTGAAAGGACTTTTAACTAGTTGTATTTTACGGAACGTTGTGTAGCTACATATGGTTTAGCCTGAGTAGCATTATTTACTGTGCTGAGCTTTCAGGAAGAGCTTCAAAAAGATGCATTGCAATCCAACTTTAATTAGATTTATTGTATGACCTTCAGCAAATCTCTCAGCTCTGTTCATAACACCACCTCTAAAATAGGAGCACTGACCACACTTAACCTCTCCCTGCCCAAAGACTGCTGTATTGGGTGTTCCTGGCAAGTTTTTAGTAGGGGGGGGGGCTACAGTGGTGGCTTGTGTGAGAAGTTACTAGAAGCTTCCCCTACATCCAATGGAGCCAATGCAGCCGGCTCCAAGACTGACCCGCTGATGGCCAAGGCTGAGCCCATCAAGGATGGTGGTAGAACCTCTGGGATAACGTGTTTGAGAAGGGGAAAAAAAACCTGGGAAGAGCATTTGCAGCATGAAGAGAGAGCACAATGAGAGAGCAACAACCCTGCAGACTCCCAGGTCGGTGAAGGGGGAGCAGAGATTCCCCGGCAGCCCGTGGTGCAGCTCATGGTGAGGCCGGCTGTGCCCTGCAGCCACGGAGGGTCACAGGTGAGCAGAGACCCCCCTGGAGAGGACCCCACGCTGGAGCAGGGGGATGCCCAAAGGGACCCACACTGAAGCAGTTCGTGAAGAGCTGCAGCCCGTGGCAAGGACTGACATTGGAGAAGCTGGTGAAGGACTGTCTCTCGTGGGAGGGACTTCACGCTGGAGCAGGGACAGGGTGTGAGAATCCTCCCCTGAGGAGGAAGGGGTGGCAGAGACAATGTGTGATGGATTGACCCCAACCCCTGTTCCCTGTCCCACTGTGTCGCTGGAAGGGAGGAGGCGGAGAAAAGGGGAGCAAAGCTGAGCCTGGGAAAAAAGAAGGGGTGTGGGGAAGGTGTTTTAATATTTGGGTTTAGTTCTAATTACCCTACTTCAATTTGATTGGTAATAGAACGTGCTGGTTTTGGTCGGACAGACCTAATTTTCTTCACAGCATAAATTATTTTTTTTCCCCCAAGTCGAGTCTGTTTTGCCCACAATGGTAACTGGTGAATGATCCCTCCCTGCCCTTATCTCAACCCGGGTGCCTTTCATTGTATTTTCTCTCCCCTGCCCAGCTGAGGAGGGGCAATGACAGAGCAGCTTTGGGGGGCACATGGTCTCAGCCCGGTCAACCCACCACAACTGTGAAGATGAGTAATGCTTGCTTCTGCTTCCTAACTGTCAGAAGTGGAAAGTGTGGGCATCTCCATGCTAGCCTGGGATCATATGGTACCTTTCAATAATGCAGGATGTTGCCTCGTGGCTGATGGAAGAGGAGTAGGTTTGCCAGTCTCCATTTGGCAGTTCTCGCACTTGTACCGTAAAATATCGTATTGGTGACGATCCATCGCTTCCAGGGACCCACTTCAGCAGCAGACTCCGCGACGACACATCACTCTGCGGGGTCATCAGCTGTCTGGGAGGTGCTGGTCGCTCTGCAATTAAACCATAATTCGGTACTGCTTTAGGAGGAAATTCAAGCTAACACAAAATATGACAGCCTGATCAGATTTTCACAGTGGTAATGCCACAGGAGATTGAACTTTTGGATTTGCCCCATGAAGTATACAAGCCATCCCATTCCTTAACCTTCGAGTGCAAAGCAGAGCAGCAACACTGATTCTTATCTCCCTGCATAAAAGCTCACCATTGAATACACATTTTCCCAGCAACAGCTCCAGCTCAGGGGTGTTAAGCCTGGCAAGTTAAGGAGGAATCACTAGGACCAGCAGCCAAGCAACCCAAGGAAATCTTTAACGGAACTCCGCTGTGCTTCCAGCTGCAGTTGCTCTTTTGACAGAGTTTGCCTGTAAATTAGTTCACTTTTTTAACTGTGCTTTCTACTTGGTACCACGAGACTATGTTCTCTCTGTGCTACATAGCATCCTCTTCCACCAGCTGCTCCCCAGTCAAGGCATGAAGAAGAGGGAGGGATGAGCTGGAACAGGGTGGTGTGTAGCAGAGTCCAAGTGCACAACTTAGAGCCGCTACTGAATTCCTGCACCAGCTCTCTCTCTGGCAAGGAACTTGGAACCATCAGCAGCTCCTGCTGTGCTTCCAAACCCCAGCCTGGAGATAGCACAGAGCTGGGGCTTGAGTACCTCTGCAGTTTGCTCCCAGACTTCCCCTCTCCTTCCCTTCACACCCAGTAACCTTGAACCGGCAAAGTCAAACCAGCCAGTGCCAATGCTGAGGGAGATCTCTCTGGAGTAATTAACCGTACACCTTTTAGACGAGGCAGGGAATGGTAATGCAGGTGTAAGCATGCCAGTCCCCAACTGTTTCAATATAGATCTCCCTTCCCGTCACTGTGTCTCCACACTCCATCGATTTCAATAGAGAAACTCTATAGAGTGAGGAATAATTGTTTAATTGTTTATCATGAAGATTATTGATTCTGATTAAAATGTGTGGCATGTAATAAAGCAGAAATTGATTGGAGACAGAGCAGTGACTTGCTTTTGAGAAGCAATTCAATTCAACTTCATCAGCACTTGTTTCCATAAACACACCTCCGCCTGCCCGATTCCTCACAGCTCCGTATGGCGAGCACTTCATTTCCCTGCTATCCCCTCAAACCACTTCCTATATGTTTTGGCATTTCTCTGCAGCATGCTCTTGCTGACATCAGTGCCCAAAGATCTGTAAGCCATTAGCTGGAGGAAGCCCTCACTGCCAGCAGCCTGCGAGCCCGAGTGCGATGCAAAAGGTCAATGCCTTACACTGACAGGCTGAGGCAGGTATTCGGGGTTATTCTATCAGAGGAAACGAGTGTCATGCAGGGATTTAATACTCTCTGCTGATAAGCTTTAACCAGCTTGCAGTTTTGGGCAGGTCAGATCTTGGAGTCAGTCTCCCATGATTGGGTTTCCTTCTGCTGCTAATGGGAGCTCTTAAAATCTCCTGTATTGCAAGATGTACTTCCTGACTGCTTGTGCAAAACCATTAGTATAAAGAATTTATTTATGGGAGTTTCGCCACAAGCAAATGCTAAGGTGCGCTGTTTGTGCAGGAATGTAATTCCAGGCCGTATGACTCAACGGACTACTTGTAATTTCTCACTACATTCACATTTTCTGACTCAGTTGCACCCTGATCACTGGTGTTGACTATTCTGAAGGGTATCACACCACTGTGTGGATTCAAAGCACCACGGGAGAACCTCTGGAGAATACAGCTACAATACAACTTGGCAGCTATAAATCACAGGTATCATTGTAAAATGTGAAGATTTATATTGGGATTATCCAAGGAATTTAAAAGGACAAGAGTGACCAATTTTGCTCATTTTCAAGAGAATTTTTGTGCCTGCCTATCTTAGTATCAAGGACTAGAAGGATGTTAAACACATTTTTATTACTGGAAATTAAATACCTTTTCATTCTAGAATATTTATTGTCATGTATGCAAGTTTAAGGTTTGTTTATTTACTGTTAGCAGAATAGCTGCACTGGATAAATTTCTTTATCATCCCCTCACATCAATCTTGCTGCTGCGAGAGTACACATTCTTCTCTCTACACTTTACATACGGGATCACTGCAGTTAACTCTCAGTGCCCTGGGACTCGGTTCCATAGCATGCATAGCGACACAGCAGAGCCATCCATCAAAAAGAGAAAGGGTTCATTTTATACTATGACTTGCCTATTCAAGATAACCCTCAAGCATTGATAGCAACAAGGGATCATTGTTCCCGCAGCGGAGCTGGGAGTTCTGCCTTGAGCTATTGTGTATCCAGCAACAGCTTGTGCACGGTCTGGGAAATCTGAGCACATTTTATTGAAAAGGAGAGGCTCTGAGTTTTGAGTATTCACTTTGTCTGGCATGATGGTTTTTTTTTTTTTTAAACTTCCATGTGTTGGACTTCAAAATTCCACTTTGACAGCAGTCAGACAGGGGTAGAAGAAACCTTGAGCTGATACATCTCTTTGATGGACGGTATCTTTAGCAGTGGTGTGTCCTAATGCAGCTCTAGAGGTTCCTTCTCTGAGCACTGCACTGTTATGCACTGGGAAGGCTGCACATGACCTGGAGAGCTCTGCCAGTGGGAACTGTAACACCAACCAGGCAGGTTGTAAGTAGTTGAAGTGCACCCCACAGGTTCTCACTGCTGGTGGGTGACCATCAGGCCAATGTCCTCCCTTCATAGAAGTGTTGTAGGAAAATAAAAAAAGACAACATCAAGGGCAAATAGCATGGGAAATCCTTACTGTTGTGCTGAATGATTTACAAGGTGTAGAAAGTACTTAAAACAAGAGAGTTTTTAGTGCAGCCATGTTTTAAGAATTAAAAGTAAATATAATTGGCTGTATTGTAGTGCAAGACATGGGCAAGATCCAAGACCAGGCACACAAGCACATGCCAAAGTGCTAACAATAGTGGAAAGATGCCTACGGAGGTCTGTCTTTGTTACTGCTGAAGTCTGCTCCTCTCTGAACTGTGATTTTTATAAATCACGGAAGTTGCAGGGTTCTAATTTTTGAGGGAGAGGTTTTTTTACAGATCAATATCCAGACAGCACAATGGGTCAGAGCGGCACATGGCTCAAAATCCAGCGATGTGCAAGGAGCTAGTAAATTTACCCTGGCTAGTTTTGACTTTTCCAGCTCAAGAGACTAGATTAAAAAAAAGAAATCTTCATGCATAAGCAGAAAATACAGTTTTTCTAAGTGGCAGCTCAGGAGACCTGTTCTAAGACTGAAGAATTGAGCAGTTTCTTGAGCCAAAGCCTTAGAAACAACAAGGATGCAGAGCAGATTCTGTAATACTTTATGTGTCTTTCACATTTTGATACGTTTAGTATCTAAGCATCTGGTTTCATTTATATACATGTAACTCCTGCTTTCTTCAAGTAGGTTCCCTCCAGAACAGAATTTGGAGATTCAGAATGCAAATTCTACGGCTGATGCAAGAAGCAGAGAATTCTGGGCGATCCAGATGCAAACACTGCCGGAGTGTGCGGCAGTGAAAGGCCAGAGTAATTACTAGCACATTGGGTGAGGACTGAGGTACAATGGAGGAGCCGCGGAGAAATCCTGCAACATCACCGCCTCTCATTTTGCATTCCCTAATCAATATAATTCATCCATCACTTGCTTTCTTAAGATTGCAATCTTTCTAGAAAACGAGAGAGCTGAAAAAAAGATCTGACTGCAGAAGGAGGCTGCATATGGCCAATATAGCAGCTGATGGAAAAATCAATCTCCAACAGCCCGGCAGGTTAGAAGAACTGTGTCTCATAAAAGTCTGTCTTGCTCACCAGGTTTCTCAAATCATGATGTTGCTATGGTTCGGGGCAGGTTTATGGGGTGAGAAGGAGGCGGCGTACAGGCTGTAGCCTGTTATTAAAATTCCCCTAAGTGCAGCACGGGCTCCAAGGCATGCAACAGAAAGTACCTCAACCTGTGGCGGCAAGCATTACCTCTTTTTTCTGTTGTGATCACTGTGGCTTCCAGAGGCTCCCCCCAGCCCTGCCTGGTCTTGGCAGATGTCCGGAAGATGTATGCTGACTCAGGGGTGAGATCTGTAGCAGTAAACTGCCTGACTGTTGAGCCAACCTCCACCGTCGTGAACTTGTTGGGGCTGCTGCTCGCCAGACGGTAGGCGATCTGATACCCTGAAATCACCGACACGAGAGAGGAAAAGGGTCAGGATTTTTTTCTAGCAGGTAAAAAAGCACCAAAACTATTAATTCGTCATAATGACTTGTTTATCTGAGAACAGAACAAAGTAATTTACTTCCTTTAGTGCCATACTTTGCTGTATGGCAGCCCTCCCCCGGCCAGACGTCGGACCTCACGAGGGAAATCACACACAGTGGCACACACAAGGGTCTACTCAGTATTTTCTGCCATGAAACTAATTTCACTTTCCATCCTTTATGCCAACAAGATACAAAACCAGTTTAATCTTTCCTGAGCATACCGGTACCTTTTTGGAAAGGCAAAGGAACAAACAGTCCATGCAAATAATGTCACCCGGTTGCACCAGTTCGAGACAACACACTGTTTCAGCTTTCCACCCAAGCACATACACACGTGCACAGACGCGTGCTCACATGCTGTTCTGCCCTCTCACAGTTTCAGCATCGGCTCAAACTAAAGGTTCTTCAGCTACAGAGCAGCTGGATTGCCCAAACCGTGCAGCCTTCATTCCACTCAACCAAAGGCTTGCCTGTGCTTTTTGCACTTGCCTTTTCCTCAGCTCTCCCACTTCCCTGTAGCAGCACAGCAAGCGCCAGAACTGCCAATAAAAGCATCCTTCTTCTGTCACTCAACATTGCTGCCCTTGCCCACAGCCCGCGGAAGAAGCCTGCAAGCTGTGAGGTCCTGCTTCAACCATGCGGCACTTAATAATCAATTTTGTTGATGCCTGTAAGTGATAACCCCCATTCCAACCTGCCTGACAATTAGGAGTTCACAGTTTAGCCTGTATTATTAATGATCCAACTGTGCAAAGGAGGGCTTCCAGAGTTCTCACGCACCACTAGCAACAACTGTCCCCCGAAGAGGGTCTGCCAAATGTTCAAATCCATTCTGTAAACCCGGCATTCGAAACATGCTCTCACTTCTGGAGCTCGACCATAACTTTCAGTCCAGCTGCTGACTTCCAAAATCAATTAATACCAGAACTGGTGTGGGGCTTTATTGCTCAAGCTGAATACAGTTGCATGATTAAATGCTTCATGGAGTTACACAGGGCAGAGGGCAGCCAACAAATCCAAATCAAACCAGCTGAAAACAAAACAGTCATGACATGATTCTGCCAACCCTCTGCTCATCTTCTGAATGACAAAGGGGTCTGCAGCACCTGAGACCATCTCTTTCTGTTGGAATTAATATCCCAGCTAGAGGCTGAACTCCCACCACATTTTGGTTGTAACAAGAACAAGGGGAGCCAAACCCGGCGTGCTTCAATCGTGAAGGTCAGCGCATGAAAACTGAGGTTTTTATCTTACCTGTGGCTATTAGACAAAATCAATGACATTTATTTCTCACTGTGAATATGCAACAATTGCTACATGCCCACTCACAGAAAAGGCAGAAACAGAGTTCCTGCGTTCTTCTGAATGAATGCCATACTTGTGTGTGATGCACGCTGTCACAAACGGTGGAATTTAATTGGGATACAGATGGTATTCATTTTGGTGTGCTGACTCTCACCGTGCTGTTGACAATGGACCAGCATTTCCTTGTCCCTTTTTCTTCGGCAGCTGCTAGGAGATGTGAGACAACAGCCATAGCTGCTTCACATGGAACAAAGTTGATCCCACCAACACCTTGACAAGCCACTTGGCTTTTCTGAGCATTTGTGACTTCAGCCCGAGCTCCCACAGGCTGCAGTTACTAACAGGTTTGGGTACAGAGCCCATTCACTAAAGTGCCTCCGGGTACCCACATCTGAAAACGGGCAGCAGCAGCAAAAGGCTCCCAGCACCCCGAGAGGGCTCCCGCGTGCTGCCCGGGGTACCCTCAGACCGCAGTACTGGTGTCAGGCATATTCCTACAGCAGCATTTTCCCAGCCGGGTGGGTAGCGTTATGCTACTAGATAAAAAGTGGCCTGATTTTTTCAGAGCTGCTGAGCCTGCTTAGATCCCAGCAAAGTCTTAGGGGTCTTACACTGAACATTTCAGTTTTCCACCTGCAAACCATCTTTTATCCACAGCACCAGCCCTCCCGTTACTGGTCCGATATATTTTGCCAAAGTATTTCTATATCTTTTAGTACTATGTAGTATTTTGATCCTCTTGTTTTAAAGTCTACAGAAAGACAGCTCGCAATGGGGAGAAGGAATGGATACGCTACGATCTTTTTTTGTTTATACAGATGTGAAGAACGCGGGAGTGAAAACCCCGGTGGCAGGATCTCAATAAGGGGGAAAAATAGTCAAAGAAAAGCACTGGGGAAATTTTTACAGTAGCAGGAAAGATGAAGAAAGAAGCAACTAAGATGGCTAAAGAAGTTTGATAAAGGGACATAAGACGTAAAGAATAAGACCTGGAGGGAAACAGAGAATATTAAAAGAATAGAAAAGTTGATTTATCTAGTTATTAAAAGATAAGTATGATATCTGGGACACATCCTTGTCGGGCAATTTCCTCTCTTTTCTAAACCTTTGTAAAATATAAAGTGTAGTTAAAATGTAAGGAGGGAATAGAAAGATAACTATTTACTGCCAAGTGGTGGTACTCACGCCGGAAAGCCGATTACAAACACGCTCGGATTAGGCAAAGGAACACATACATATCTAGGCCATTATAACTTACAGGAGAGCGGTTCCTTGGCTAGTGTAAAACTAATTTAGCCATGAGAAAGAAGAAATCACTTGTCACAGCCTGTCTCTCTGACAGGCTCCACAAACTCCCTTTCAATGCAGCCCTGTGAAAAACAGCATCAGCCTTCACTGTCCTCTCCTACATCTGCCGTGTTGGCTGACAGTCTGGGTAAATATCTGTTTTCCTGATCTCAGGAAGAGTTTACACAACCAGAGCCGACACCTTTACATATTTCCTCAGAAACTCAACGCTTCCCTTGGTCTGATTCAAAGGGACATAGCCACCCTCTGCACTTGAACTCAGCTCCTTTTATTGCTACCTACAGACCACCCGGGAGATACCCAGTATCTTAATTTTGATCTGTGACATCACCTTCTCCTATTGGATGGCTTGGGACAGCCAGGACACATACTGGCATAAAAACCATCGTTTTCCGTTTTTTTCTCTGGAGTGACACAGAAGACGCAGTATTTAAACCGCAGCTTGGATAATAATTAGGGCTAACGCAAGATCAAAAAGATAAAATTATTAAGTTGATGAATTTCAGCAACAAGGGATGGGAGAAGACAGGAAACGTTAAGTGAAATCAAACGAGGCAAATCAATAGAGGTAAATGGAAAGTGTTCAAAGAGAAATTAATGTTTGCTCGAGGGCTGTAAGAGGCAATAACTGCAGTTGCTGCAGTGGAGGAATAAGGAAGCTTCCTTCTCTTACTAGATTATGACAATAAGATTGTGCAGATATCTTAGATAACATAAAAATCAAAAGTTATGCATGAAAGTAAAATCTTTAAAAGATGATCGGAGCAAATCTGTTAGGAAAGGAGTATCTTAGAGCATGCGAAGCATTTGGATGGTGAATAAGAAGAATTCATTTTGTTATCTTCTTTTTTTCCATATACAGTATCAGATCTCAAATCTCTTCTGCAACTGGGAGTTCTGGGCTTCACCAGGCCAAAACAGCATAAGAAAACCCAAAGAAAGGCCTGAAAGATCAACTCTTCGGGAGTTTATATATTCACTGAAACAAGGCTTATTTTTGCATTGGCATATTTTACGTATTTTTTGCACAACTGCAAGCAGTTTCATGAGCTATGCTTTCTGAACTCAATAAATAGCAACAGTCTGAACCGCCTGCTAAATGTTAGGTCACTGCAACACAACCAGCGGATTCCCCAAAGCAAACAGGCAGGAAGATGACGGCACACCATGAATATAAAAAAGCTTTCAAGCTCATCACCATACGAAGCCCTTCAGAACTGACAGCACCCGTTCACGCAGGCCGTGGTGCAGCAGAGATACAAACACTTATTAATTTGTCACAGAACTTGGGGAAAGCCAAACGCTATCGGGAGGTGACGGTCTGCCCGGCGGAGCAGCAATCCAGTTTGTTGATTTTACTGCTTATCTGTTTAAGGGCCAGAGGGTGTGCAAATGCAGTCTAGGATCAAAATATGAATTTGCAAACATGGATTACATCCAATTTTGGTTCTAATTCTCAGTGGAGTTCTTACACTCTTTTGCAATAAGCTTCAGGTAAATGCTAAATACAAGGATACCATGAGGAATACCAACCAGGGCCTGGAAGGATGTGGGTTGAGCTCTCGTTTTCAGGGGAAGCTCATAGCTAGAAGTGCACGTTAATGCATCATTTTACTTTAATAGTATTTGAAGGAACCATGTTGGGTGCTAGCTGAACTGAGTGCCGAAGACGGAGTGAAGCCTCAGATGCTTAGTGTAACATTCCCAAAAGGAGAAGTGGAAATATCTAGCAGTCTTCCAGTGTAAAATATTTAAACAAACAAGTGGGTTTCCCTCTTGGTGCCTGCCAGTATTTCATCCTTCTAATCTCTCTCCGAAATGCTAGAACATGTTTTGATATAGATTACAAAAATGTTAGCTGCAAAGGTGCTTGTATACTCAGAGGACAAAGCTAGCAGAGCAGGAACATTAGTTCAAAGACTCTAAATATAAGTTGCTCTTGCAAAGCAAGTATTTTTAATTTTGAACACCACTAGTGAACAGAAGGGTACCGCACAAAATTACATTAGCTTATTTTTTCCAACAATTCTACTTCAGTGCATGTGACTGGGGTTGTTACAATGGTATTTCAAAAGCTCATTACACTAATGAGATTTAAAAGGTGTACAGGAAAAAAAATTAACTAGCAATCTTTACTTAAAAATGCACGTTGTTTTTTATCTGTTTTTGAAACACTCCTCACTTCTTAGGAAAGATCAGAGAAGTACCCAGCATGAGTAATTTTTACTTTGTGTCTCTGACATCGACAGCTAACTACTTCATGAACCTTGGTGTTTCTATTATACAAATAAAAGAGCAAGAACTGTTGGATAAAGACAATGGACTTCAAAGAGGTGGACTGGGGGAACTGGCAGGTAATGCCCCCCAGGAAGGAATTCTAAGGGAAAAAAAGAATTCAGGTTAGCTGACCGTTTTAAAAGAGGCAAAAAAAAAGGGTACAACTATCCCAATGCAGACAAAAGGTCTTAAGAGGCCAATATGTTTGTATTCAGAGCTCAGTAATGACCTGAAAATCAAAACTGAATTGGACAAAAGTTGAAACAGGACACATGTCTAAGGGAGCGTATAAATAGACAGTACAAGCATGTAGGGACAAAATCAGAACGGCTAAAGTGCAAAATGAGTTGTAACTGAAAGGACATCAAAAGCAATGAGATGATTTTATAAATACATTAGAAGTCCAAGAGACAGACAGAGGACAGGTCGACTACTGGGAAGAAAAGATGAGCACGAAGACGGGTGAGACAGAAAAGAACGGACGGCTGATACCTCTGTTGCTTCATTTTCACACACACAAAAAGTTGAGGCTGACTAGACACTTAACACAAATTAAAACTGACAACAATATAAGTAGGGATGTAGGCTAGAATAGAGAACAAGTTACCGAATATTTAGTTAAGCTAGATACAATCATGTTAGAAAGGCCTGATGAAATTTGCCCTGCACTTCATATAACTAGATGGACCCATCTCCAAATAATTAGTGATTATGTTCAAGAACTTGTGGAGGACAGGTGACATCCCAGAATATTACTGAAGGGCAAACAGAATACCCTATCTTTTAAAATGGGGAAAGAAAAACTAGGAATTATGGACAAATCAAACTAGTTCAATACCCAGAAAGATCCTGGAAAAAAAAATGAGTCAATATATAAGCAACCATGTGGCTAATAAAGTGCCAAGGAACAGCCAATATGTATTTGTCTGGAGTAAATAATAAATATCAAATAATCTATTTTCCATTTTGACAATGTAATTGGCCAGGTGGGAAAAGTAGATATGATCCATGTTCATTTTAAGGACGGCTTTAGTATGGTTGCACACAGCCATGTCAAAAGCAAACCAGAGAACCAGAATCTAAAAAAATTACTACACATCTTGACTAGAATACTTTAAAAAAAGTCAAAATGTTATCAGTAGTTTGCTAACAAACTGTGAGTACATATTAAGTAAGGTCTCATGATAACAACTCACGAGTCCAGTTCTGTTCAGTATTTTCATCAGTGACTTGGCTGACAGGATTGCCAGCCTACTTGCAAACTTCAAAAATCAAACCAAATTGTGAGCCCTTTAGAGGACAACAACGTGATTTAAAAAATTATCCCTATCTTGATAACAAGGAGAGATGGTCTGGAATCAGTAAGATGAAATTCGATAAAGGCACCTGTGAATTATCACACTTACTAAGAAAAAGCTTAATGTACATATAAAAAAGGGACCGACTGATCTGAAAGTGTACTGTAGAAACGGTAGGAATTAATAGTGGGTCATAGACCTATTTAATTAGACTCATAGAATAGTTTGGGTGGGAAGGGACCTTTAAATGTCATCTAGTTCCAACTCCCCTGCCATGGGCAGGGACATCTTCAACTGGATCAGGCTGCTCAGAGCCACATCCATCCTGGGCTTGAATGTTTCCAGGGATGGGGCACCTACCACCTACCTCTGGGCCACATGTGCCAGTGCCTCACCACCCTCGCTGTAAAACATTTCTTCCTTATATCTAGTCTAAATCTATCCTGTTCTTGTTTAAAACCAGTACCCCTTGTCCTGTCGCAACAGGCCCTGCTAAAAAGTTTGTCCCCATCTTTCTTACAAGCCCCCTTCAGGTACCGGAAGGTGCTCCAAGGTCCCCTTGGAGCCTCATGGGGTTCACACAGGCCCACTTCTCAAGCTTCTCCAGGTCCCTCTGGATAGCAACCCAGCCCTGAGGTGTGTAACTGCTTGGTGTCATCTGCAAACTTGATGAGGATACACTTAATCCCACTGCCTACACCACTGATGAAGATATTAAACAGTACTGGTCCCAGTATGGACTCCTGAAGGTCACCACTTGCCACCGATCTCCATCTGGACATTGAGCATTTACCACTACCCTCTGGATGTGACCCTCAAACCGATTCCTCATTCACCAAACAGTCTACCCATCAAATCCTTTCTTGAATCGTCCCTTCTTGGCTGACATACCTGTAGAAGCCCTTTTTAGTTTTCTTTGATTTGCTTGCCAATTTCTGCTCCAGCTGTGCCATGGCCTTCCTGACCTCATCCCTACACAACTGGGCAGCATCCTTATACTCTTCCCAGGATAGCTGGGAATTTCCTCCTTGTCCTTTAGTTTGACCAGCAGGTCTCTATGTCATCGATTAGCTCGCTTGCACTGGTGACCAACAGGTTCAGTATCACATCCTCTCTGCTAGGGCCGTCTAATACCTGCCTTTAGAAGTTCTCCTCAATGCATTCCAGGAGTGTCCTGGACTACCTATAACTCATGGGGCTAGTTCTCCAACAGATCTTGGGGTGGTCACCAGCACGACGAGAGCCTGTGAGCACGATACCTCCAGCAGTGTTGAAAAAAAAGCCAAGTCAAGCCAGTATCAAATAGCCTGGGACATGTTACTGGGAATGGACTATGCAAGACATTGGAAACAACAGTCCACAAGCTAACCGTGCCAAGCCTTCTTTCCAGGACATCCTTTCCCTTCCCTTCTTACCCTGCATTTCTATGCCTTTATCATCAATGTAGCAGCAATGAGTAAGGACCAACTGAGAAGGGGATGCATTGCACAAAGCACAGTGTGAAGACAACATAAAAGAGAGTTCCTATTCCACCGAGCTTGCAACTTCAGCAAATAAGGCTGACAAAGTGCAGCAACGTGAGACACTGGAACACAGTGGGGAGAACAAAATCTCTTTTGTACTTTCTCATCATTTCTATCAAATGATTTTTTTTCTCCTTAACCACATCCTGTGATTCAAATCCCAATCTCTACTGCAAGAAAGCTTCTAGGACACACAGTTCCTTAAAAAAGGCAACAAATCAAACCTACAAGACAACCTGGAAGCCAAACTTCCTTGAACTGCAAAGAAACCCTGTGTCGATCTGCCTCTGGCAGCTCACCGCTGCCACGCTTCACACAGACTTTCTCATGCTCAGAAAATCCCTGCAGCAGCTGCCTACGAATCCCATTTGATGATTTCCCTGCATCTGCAGGCATCAGGATCACTTTGGGAAACTAAACACCTGAGCAAACACCGAGTTCTTGACTCAAGATTTTAACGCAATGCAAAACCAGCCCTTTATTTGAAGGGATGCCACCAACGCAGTAGCATTTGGAGTAGGCATGCTCCACCCAGCAATGAAGGCTTTAGGAAATATTACTAAAAGACTACAAGCAAGCCTGAGCGATGGTAGTGAAACTAGATGCAGAAAGGCCTGGCAGACTGAGAACTAAATAAAACCCAAAAACTTTTGCTTCTGTTTTCAGATTTTCGAGACAAATCTTTCCTCACCAGCTAAAACTACTGTAAGGTGTCTTTAACACCAGCAGACAACACAAAATTGCTGGGTAACTATTTAGCTACTTTAATTTTAGAGGCAAGAATAGATTCTTACACTGTAAAAGTCTTCACGTTTTAAGTACAAGTAGCGGCTGGTGTACATACTGCAAAGGCAACCCAAGAGTTGCACGAGCAAGGAAGGTAAGAAGGTTTTTCACAAATTCCTGTCGTGTCTTGCTTCCTCTGTTTCCCTTGATGAAAAGCCAAATAGCAGTTAACTCCCTGCAACCCGTCAGTTTTGTCTAAAGGAAGCAGTAAAATGGAAACACACATGAAACTGAAATGCTGGGCATGCTCAGCAAAAGTGAGTGGGGGGGAAGGAGAGGAAAATCCAGCTCTCCCCTGCTGCCGCTCTGCAGGCACGCTGCCCAACAGCCAGCCAAACACGTTACAAACCCAACAGCAGATGAGAAGAGAGATAACAATTCAAACAGTGTCATGAATGACACATAATTCTGGCTCAGGACAACACACACCATGGAGCCAAGCAGCCTTTTCCTCCTCACCACAGGGTACCATGTCTCTCAGCTAACACCGGCATATTTTCTTTCCTTTCGCCATGGATTTGCTTATGTGCCGTTTCTGATCCAACATGCAAGGGGAAGGAAAGCCCAAGAGCCAGAGCCCACTCTGGTCTGCAGCCCTCTCCTCCCTGCACTGGGCTTGCTGCTCCCTCTTACCCAGAATAATTCCATTGGGCTCCTCTGGCGGCTGCCAAACAATCCGTACGGATGTCAGCCTCACCTCGGGGAACACCAGCCTCACGGGCGGCCCAGGAGCTGGAAAGAAAAACAGAGATGGTGGTAGCAAGCATTGCACGTCAGAGGAATTACACGTTCTCTGCTCATTTTACAGAGAAGGCAGCTCAAGCTGTCCGTGGCCAATAATAGATGGTTAAGATAGCCTGTGTACATACACAATATTAATTTATTCTGAGGAATCCTGTCCATGGCCAAATGCCTCCAGCACCCACAGACACCAAACAACACAGAACCAGAGCACCCTGGAGTGTCGTACTGCACTTGTGAAATGCATTTAGCAGGATGCTCCAACAAAGGAGCTCTGACCTCAGAGTTATCTCCCAGCAGCGTAGCGGGGAGTCCCTGTGAGCCGCCCGCATCACCGCTAGATAACTGATTACATACTACGACACAAGTCACCGAGCTGCCTTTACAGAGAGTTATGTGTCAGCTTAATCTGCTTCATACCTGTTGGAACTGCATAACATATCCTCTCTGTGTCATCAGCACCAGCTTTGAACGGCCTTCTGATTTTACATGTGCATTTTAAACACTTAGGTCTGAGCAGGAGGACGTCAGGCAGGTGAGATGCACATTAATACAGACAGCTGGTGGCTGCACTGACCATCCCAGGATCACAAGGTGAGGAGATGCTAATTCATACATTAGCATTTGCAAAATTTCCCCTTCGGCACAAATTCCACCTGCATTACCCCTGATGATACTTTTAATTAAGTTGAGCCCAGAGGAGACACAACATATTTATGTCAGGGGTATGGAGATGGAAGAGCAATTTGTATCATTTGCCAACACGCACTTACGGAGGGAAACTGCTGTAATGGGGTTATCTAAAACAAACAGTTTTAAATATTTCTCATTATAGTCCGATATGTACACTTCAGCGAGTGCTTTTTCTCTCCCTGCAGAGTTCTGCTAACAGTAATTTCTCTTTGTTTCCTTTCAAAAAAAAGCCAAGTCCCCACACAGGCATTTTGCTGAGAAAATGGCTAAAAAAGAAAAAGTCAGGGAGCAGCTGTCCCTGTTCCCATCCCTGCGTGTTCTTACTCCCTTGCACTTCACAGAAAATGTCGTTAAGCCAGAAGCCTGAATGTGTTTTTTCAGCCCAAATTACCTTAATGAAGTTGCTTGTAGAAACCAATGTTTATTCCATTACTACTGAAAATATTTTGATGAAAAAAAAGACCCTTTTTTTGGTGTTCATCTTCATTGAGAGTAATAAACAGAAGCCTCTTACACTGCTATTAACCTTCATTTAATACTGAAAAGGTAATGAAAATAAAAGTAACTTTTGCATCTGCAAAGCCAGAAGTATTTTAAGATGAACTAGATTTCCGTAAAACCCCATCAGCAGGAATGCTCCCCCCACAGCAATGCGTTCCAGCAGCACTGGGCAGAGGGGGTCGCTTGGGTTCCTTCAGCACATCAAACTGCACTCTGGAGTCCCTAAGCTCATGGGATGCACTGGAGGCAGCTGCAAAAGGAAACGGGTGTGATGATCTTCCAGGGTCAATGCCTTATTCTTCTGGGAAAAACAACTGAGAATGGATTACTGAAATTGCAAATTCCGTATCTCTCCTTCAGTCCAATCAGACCCAGATTTGGGGTTTTTTTGCTTTCAATTGCAGCACTGTACAGTTTGGTTTTTTTAGAGCACAACTGAACTTCAATAGGAATTTATAATTGTGCTCTAAAAATTGTCTTCAATAGAAGTTGTCTACATCAACCTTCAGAGTACAATTTTGTTCTTTTTTTTTCCTTCATCAGCTGCAGGGAAAGAAGAAACGGGGGAGTTCGGTTTTCTGTGGTTTTGCCACATCCTCAGCCCATGACCAATGGAATATTGCTGAGTTATCCTGGGTGGGGACCAAGTCCTTCCGTTGGAAAAGAAAATACTGAAAAAAAAATCCAAACAGCCTTAGTTTGGGCTGCCATCTGCACATGCACTGCTGAAAGCAAGCAGTGTTAAAGCAGCATCAAAGCCAATCCTTAGTTTGGTAACCTGTAGGCTTACCATCATCCTTGGTTCTTTCTGTAACTGCAGGAGAGCTGGGGACTCCATCTCCAATGCGGGTGAATGCCAACACCTGGATCTCATAGAGCACGTATTTCCGCAAGCCAGACAGCAGGAAAGACTGAGTGTGGTTACCCCTTACAGTCTGGCTCTTCGGTTCCAAGTCTAAATCTTTTGCTTTGAAAAGTATCTGCAGAATAAATGTATAAGAAATAAAGAAAAGAGAGATTAGTACACAAGGACTGAAAAAAGGGGTATGCATTGTAGATTCCTCCTTTTCACAAAATATAAAATGAGATTATATTCACCAGTGACCCATTTCAAAACCAGCACACTTCCTATATTTTCTCCAGCTGACTTAGGAATAATATAAATATTCAGCAGGTGAATAATAAATACCAAATGCAAAAACATCTCCAGGTAGTGCATTAAAGACCAAGTAAGCGTGACACTCCAGTTGCATACCTTGTAACCCAGGACGAGACCATTCTGCTCGGACTCAGGGACTGCAGTCCATGTCAGGAGGATCTGGGTTGAACTCACGGCTTCAGCAGAGACATTCTCAGGAGGAGCAGAGGGAACTGGAATCACACGGCATAGCCAAATGCAGAAGTAGGTAAGACATACCAGATCATTTTGCTCCATTTCCCTATCTGCTTGGGATTGTTCCAGGATCCCATAGTACAGTATTCAAATCCAAAAGGGCTGGACAATCTAGACAATCCCTTCTTTTCTTGTATTCATTCTACATCACCTTTACATTTCAGTCTGCTTCTCAAATTCTTGCAGGTTCATCTCAGAAATCTCAATGTTTGTCAAGAGCTCAACATTTAATATTAGTGTCTACAGATTGTAAATATAGACAGATATGAGTACGTGTCAGGTTCTATATATCTGCAGTAATTAAAATCAAATTTCAATTGCTGGGCTTCTATGGAAGTCTATCTCCTAGTATTTCTTTCCCATACATTCTATTTCCCTATGCCAAAAGCTAGAAATCTTTATGAATGGGAGTTTCTCTTAAGGTACGATCCATTCAAACAAGAAATTTTATGCCACCCTGGCTTCCTATATTATCTGAAAGGAAATTACAGCACCTTGTCTAGAGTTAGCAATAATTCCAACCACTGGCTCGTACACTCAGTTCAGTAAGAAGTCCTTTAACCTCTAAGCCTTTTGATTATGTGAGAGTGCTCAACATTTGCAATACATCAATTACAGACGGATACATTAACGCAAGGTGTGTTTTCAGGGACTGATATGGTGTAAATGAAAGACAGGCCTTTATGTTGTAAAATTGGCTCTTATGAAACTAGAAACATCATTAGAACTGACGGCACAGGAAAACTGTAATTTTCTTTGACTTGAGAGAAGAGCAAACTTGCATTTTCTAATGCCATTAAAACTCTAACGGCTGCAGAGCCACCACACAACAGCTCTGTAGGCAAGCTTAATAGCATGCCGTGTTACGCAAGCAGAATTTGTGGCTATTTTTAAGAGTTCACATTTTATGCTGCCCCTTTGCATTTTATTTTCCTGTGGCATTTCCAACATCTGATGGCTACAATCCTTTTGAAAGCATGGTACACCTGTCAGACCTCAAGAGAACATTTCACCAAGTTATGTTACACAAGCACTTAGGGACAGTAAGGCTTGATTAGGTCCTGAATACATCACAAAAAGGAGCACAAATCTCTGCCAAAAGTAATGCTTTGCTGGCTGTCCGAATAAAAGAACAGATCTGCTGTTTTGAAGGCGAGCTCCTGAAGCTCCTAGCAACACGAACGAGATAATGAGTGTGACACCAGAATTAATATAAATTGAAAAAAACCCACCAAAACCGCACCCCCCTTCCCCCTCGTGCACTCAAGGTTAACTACAGAGAGTCATTTCTGAAACAATTTCCCTGTTGGCAATTATATGGGACATGAGAAACAGCACCAACACACCACACTGCAGCAGACTAAAATCCAATTTTTTTCCCCTCCAACGCTGAAGTGCTTTATTTTTAGTTTTTTTTTTAAAATCTTCTCCTAGATTTATCCCCCACAAGGATATAATTACGTTAAAGGAAAATAGATTGCCAGGAGCCATGAATGTCTTTGGATAGCTGCCATAACTTTGTCTGTAGATCTTCACAAAGAGCTACTCCCACATGAATCACTTCTGGAGACAGAAAGGGTGGAGGTGGGTCACAGGAAACCAGAAAGCGTAGAGGAAAGAAGCTCTTTCGAGCCACGTTTATTTTTATTTTATCTGGTTTGAAGCCTTTCAAGAGAGAAACAGTTTCTTTATTTTACAAATATTTCTTTTCCTCTTTGATCAGCAGCCACGAGATTTCCCGAATTCACAAAAGGTGGAGGCTGTGCCCGGGCCGGCCCTGCGTGCACGCTTGCTTTGAGGTGTGTGTACGACCACGCTGCTGGCAGGGGGACGCGAAAGCGAACAAAGGAGTGAATGGTCTATCGGAAGATTTATTAGCCCAGACTCCTCTGAATTCCCAGTGTCAGCCAGAACAGCTAAATGTCCTCTCTCACTGGAAAGGAACCTAAATGGCAAAAATACCCGTGTTCATTGAGTGTGCTTTAATTCCCCAGTCCTCATATTAGTGCTGAGAATTTTATTCTAACATGGATGTATGAATTCATGGCCTGCAAGTGATATTATGGATCTTATTGCTGCCAGTCTTTTATCAAGTAATAGACTTTGATCAACCCTTTAAGAAGGAATTGAAACATAACCTTCATTTCTCCGACCCCTCTCCTCTCTCAGGATATCGGGATTCAAAGAAATTACAGTTTGCTAAGACTAATTAGTGGCTTGAGTGCAGCACATAGATCCCACTGTCCTCTGCAAGCTCCCTTCTCTAATGCTGGTTTCCTTAACTGTTGCACTGAAGACTTTTTTATAAGCTCCAAAGCCGAGTTCTCATTAGTAACCTACAGGAACAGCACAGAACCCAAGCAACAGTGTCCAAAAAAATCTCAGAGCTTTAACGAAATGAACCGGAAATACTGAAACTGAATGATGAGCTAATCCCACAAACTGCCAGCTGCTCGATGCACTTCAGGAGATCAGACGTAGGAAATTAGTTACGGGCACTTTGGACTTCAATAAGAACTCAAGTTTTTAAGGTTGGCCGTGTTGGCATCTAAGATCATGTATCCTTTTTCTACATCTGACACAGCTATATTTGATATATAGCAAGTGATGCTGTTTTATGTCTCTAACTGGGCCCAAAGCAGCTTTTAATAAGTTAGCCTGCTTTCCAACTTTCTAAGAAAGCTAGATAGTGGGATGCAATGGTTCTCTCCTCTTTTGCACCTCATTTTATAGCTGAATATCCATCACTGGTTTTTTGAAAGTAAAAATTAAGCTGGCATACTGTACATCTGACGTCAATTAAGAAGTGCAAATTTAGAGCAAGGTTCATGGCAAAGGAAGCATAGCTGCAGTACACATCCATTTTGCCTATAAAATTAGATACCGCAGGCCAAATTCTCAGCTTGTATAAACTGACAAGTCCCCACAGTGACATTGGACCACATTTGAATTATCAAGTGATGCTTTATCACACTACAGTAACTGCCTCATGAAGGTCAGCCTCTGAAACATCAAGAGATTGATCCTTGCCATAGATATGTGACCACGCTTGCACAGCAGCTGATTTTGTAAGACAAGTTTACACACTCATGTAGCTCGATATTAGGAGCCCAAAAATATTAAGGAAGTCGGTTAGGTAGATGAATTTCTTTTTTTTTTATTTAAGAAGAGGGTTTATGTTTAAAGGGAAGCATCCCTGTGAAGGTTGATCTAATACACGAGAAGTCTTCGCATTTTCTTGCTTTCTCTGTATTGTACCCACTATCATTGCTAATTTATGGAGTGGAAACTGAGCTTGTTATTCCACAGTCATTTTACCCTGTGAAATTTAGTGAGTTATTTATTTTGTAACATTATAAAAACATTTTTGATTGATAAAATCTGTCCCATTTAAAAATCTTAATTCATCCCCCCTCCACCTTCAGCTGCTTGCAGCCCTACCTCAGATTTTAATTTTAGAGCTTCCCAACTGTTTTCTAAGCCTGGGTTACCAAAGCCCGCAGCACTATTTATTCTCTCAAAGTTTCTTTGGTTTCAAGATGTTTTATATTCAAGAGCTTCAGAAGCTGGAGAGTACCTGTGACAGCATGCTCCTTTACTGTTAGCATGTGTGCTCAGCTATTAGCGATATGATTGCACATCCTAGAATAAATAGAGGTGTTAGAGCACAGCTTTACTTTCAATAAAGATTTTGAACTCCAGTGGCCGCACTGTCATTAGATACCGCGAGCTGATTTAGTGCCTGGGCTCTACCTTCTTAGGCTTCTTGGACGGTGTAAACCACAGAACTGTGAGTTCTGCCAATGAAGCACCAAGTGATCCTGGCCAGGACACCTCTGGCCAGCTGTGAGGGATGTTTACAATCTGCAGCACCAGGCAAAACCAACTTCCCTAGGACTCTGTATCTACGAAATGGAAAAAGAAGTATTTAGGACACCTGCTTTTAAGCTTTTAAGGTACTTTGAAAACATAAGCAATAAACAGAATTCTTCTTATAGTTCAGAAGACAGACCTAGAAATGCTTTGACCTTTCTGGCTTTAGATCTCTTTTATTTGCATTTTAACCCCATTTGACTGTGCATACAGGTCAATTGCAGATTTCCTGAAGTTCTCTCATGCTGCTATGCCAGCATTTCTTGTATATTCTTAATCTAAGAAGATACAGCCAAAAGTCTGAGTCCTGACTTGCTCTATTCAAGAAATCAGATGTTAGTATCAAAGAAAACACATGAAAAAAACCAAATGAGTCCTTATGGCCTAGATCACAGCTTTGTGTTATTTTGATCCTGGTTTCTGTGTGCCTCCTACAATCAGTTTCAAGTCAACCTTCTTTTAATATCGCTAGAGAAAATGCCAAATACACACATAACCTCTGATCTTTAGATGCTGAGCAAGAGCACTATAATCCTAAGGTTTTATGAAATCACTTAATCTTAGTATTTACTACATTTCAAAAGAAGTGTTTGAAGAGCAGCAGAAAGGAGAAAGCGGAGAATGCGGTATCTTTTTATTATGACACAGAACACTTCAAAACTATTTTGTCTGGGTCATGCTATCTCTAACTCCAGCACAAGCACGCCTTGTTTAAAATACCTCTGGCAGTAGCTTTCCAATTACCGCTTCCAAAAAGCAACACTTTAATGGAGGGGGATGACTTTGTTTAGCCTTCTCCTCAGCTAGTTCAAAGTGTAGCTATCCGAACCAGCAGAGCAAATCCTGCTGCGTACAGCACGTTCACGCTTCCCACCGAGCAACGCAGCGCCGTACAGAGTGCCCACACAGGCGTATGTGTGTACGTAAGCGCAGGGTATGCATGGGATTAAATTCTAAAACATCTTTAATGAAGCAAAATTGGAAAAAAAATAATAAGAATATCAGTGTTGAACCTTGCAGAAACACAGGTCATGAAGATCTTGGATTATTAAACCTTTAAACCATATACTTTTTAAAATACAACCCCTCCATTTTTGTTAATCACTTGCAGTGTAAATTTTAATTTGTCAGGTACATGTAGGGTAGGTTTGCAAGCAGGTTTTGTGGAAGTTAATACCTAGAAAGCAGCTTTTCAAGATCTGTCTTTACTGTTGCTACTAACCTAACAATAATTTAACATTGCCTCAAATCGTCAGTTTGCTTCTGGTATTTGAAGCGTTTCTGTTAGCATGGACCAATCAGCCAGACAACACAGTACCTGTGCTCCAGGAGGTCTATAGGCAGGTTATGTCTATAGGCAGGTTATGTCTATATAGCCTGGTACACACAATTTTAGAAGGCAGTTTGGAAAATGTGTCACCAAAAGCTCAGATAATGACTTTATTTCTGTATGGGTAACCAGCTCTCTAAAATAACTTGTGCCCTTTTAGAAATATTTGGTGCTTGAAATTAAAATTCAGATAACCACAACTGCCCCAGCCTAGAAGCAGACAGGAGGAGGGTGAGAATGAGGGGCAGTGGGGTACCAGGGAGGGAGGGGAAGCATGAGAGACCGGCTCAGCTAGAGAAGGCTGTATACAAGTCGTGTTGTCTGTACTGCTGCCAGCCAGGGGCAGGAATGGGGAGAGGTTGCTTTGTTTGCTTTAAATAACCTGCAGGTTTATGCATGAAAGCAGGGTAAGAATAAAATAAATAAACATCCCCCTCAAATGTCTGTCTTTTTTTTTTTAAATTTTTTCCTTTCACTTTAGATTTAATGGATCATCAAGCAAAAAAAAAAAAAAAGCCAAAGCAAACAAAAAGACTGAACAAAAGGGCAGAACATGCTGAAGTTCTCGGATGTGTCCTTCACAGCAGACATGGTGCTTTGACTTACCAGACTCCCGTGTACGACCTCTCACTACTTCACTCCATGGTCCTGCCCCGATGGCATTGAAAGCCTGGATCTGCAGTTCATACTCCGTCCACTCCTCCAGATCTTCAATCGTGTACTCTCTTTCCAATCGGTCATTAATAACCTTGGTCAAGGTGGGAGATTGCAGATCCACACGCCAGAACTTTATCCGGTACCCCACCGACTCCGGATTGCCATTATACTGCGTGTCGGGGAGGGGCTGGCAAACGACACAAGGAAAAGTACAATATTGCTAAGGAGCACACCGGCCAGGCTTTTCACTCCATATACCAAGGCTGCCTGAACTCATATAAAGCCACAGGAAGGCAAAAAAGATCAGGAGGTTGTTTTTCTCTTTCATTTACGTTTCACGATCTCTACATTTCTGTGTTGCTTGAAATTTTCTTTTTTACCTTAATTTTGAACCAAATAGATGTGCTCACAGAACTATGCCATTTGCTGTGGGTGTATCAACAGAGATGATATGAATACAATATATTTCAGAGCTTTGTGATTAATTATGGAAATGAATGATAAATTGCTGAAGCATGTAACAAATTCATTTATCGTACATTTTTTTACTTTTTTTACTGACTCTCTGCCTACTCATTTATCAGCAGAGATTTATTCTAGTATTCTAACTCCCCAAGCAATTTCAGAGATTAAAATATGAAATAATTAGCCTACTTCATGAAGTTCAGAGTTTTTCCCCATAAAACTAACTACACGATGCCACGGATGGCTGGGATTCAGTTCTGAAACACTGGGAAAGTTTGATACACATTAAGATTTCACAGCTTAGAAGACTGTATCCCGCAGGCAAGCAGGGCTAGAAATGTGACCCTTATTCTGTAGAAAGAAAGGAATTCCCAGCTCCCAGGGGGATTCTGATTCACCTGCAGGTCTTGAAAAAAGAGAGATTAAACACTTTCAAATACTGATGTTATTAAGCATGAAAAAGGTGTGTCAGGTCATTTTTAGCTTGGCTGTTGCTCCTTATGAACCCTGCACAGTTTGACTCATGAAAAAGAGGTTTCCAGGTAGCACAGCAAGGAAGCACAACCTTAAAAAGACTTTGATGTCTCTTAAAACAAACTTGAGTTAATTTTGATGGAAGATGTATTGGGTTTGCGTGGCAAGGTTTTGGTAGCAAGCGGGCTACAGGGGTGGCTTCTGTGAGAGGCTACTGGAAGCTGCCCCTGCGTCCAACGGAGCCAATGCAGCCGGCTCCAAGACGGACCCGCTGATGGCCAAGGCTGAGCCCATCAAGGATGGTGGTAGAACCTCTGGGATAACGTGTTTGAGAAGGGGAAAAAAAACCTGGGAAGAGCATTTGCAGCATGAAGAGAGAGCACAATGAGAGAGCAACAACCCTGCAGACTCCCAGGTCGGTGAAGGGGGAGCAGAGATTCCCCGGCAGCCCGTGGTGCAGCTCATGGTGAGGCCGGCTGTGCCCTGCAGCCACGGAGGGTCACAGGGGAGCAGAGACCCACTGGCAGCCCAGGGAGGACCCCACGCTGGAGCAGGGGGATGCCCAAAGGGACCCACACTGAAGCAGTTCGTGGCAAGGACTGACATTGGAGAAGCTGGTGAAGGACTGTCTCCCGTGGGAGGGACCCCACGCTGGAGCAGGGACAGAGTGTGAGAATCCTCCCCTGAGGAGGAAGGGGTGGCAGAGACAATGTGGGATGGACTGACCCCAACCCCTGTTCCCTGTCCCACTGTGTCGCTGGAAGGGAGGAGGCGGAGAAAAGGGGAGCAAAGCTGAGCCTGGGAAGAAGGAAGGGGTGGGGGGAAGGTGTTTTAAATTTGGTTCTAGTTCTCTTTTATTTGTGATTTGATTGGCAAGAAATTAATTTTCCCCAGGTCGAGTCTGTTTTGCCCACGATGGTAACTGGTGAATGATCCCTCCCTGCCCTTATCTCAACCCACGAGCCCTTCGTTGTATTTTCTCTCCCCCGTACAGCTGAGGAGGGCAGTGACAGAGCAGCTTTGGGGGGCACCCGGCATTCAGCCAGGGTGAACCCAGCACAGAAGATACGTAGGTCTGGCTACAGTAGTGACGGTTTAACAGTGTGAGCATGTTTTTCACGTGGTAAAGCCATAAATGAATTATGTAGGTCCTATCCAATGAACTGCAGCGGCTTTTCTATGGATTCTGAGGTGACACCTTCAAGTTTGATGTTTTGGTCTTTCAAGGTTCAGAATTAAGTGTATTGTCCCACTGAGAAACTGGGATTTTTTCTTTTCTCATGGCAGAAAGACTCTCTTGTTTATAGCCTGATTTTGACTTCCAGACATAATGAGTTTATGCATGGAAAAGCTAACATTTGGGCAAAAGGAAACCTGTGCTTCATCAACTTCACACCACAGTAACCCCAGTGGAAAATTCTGCATAACGGGAGGAGAAAAAACATTCTGGAGCAGGTTAATTGCCAAGTAAATCCCAATGTGGCAGCTCTATGGGTAACTGAGACAGTCAAAGGGGCACAAGAGTGTCATCAGTCACTGCCTCTTCACAATTAATCATTTCTTTCTATGTTTTATCACATAAATCCACACCCTTTCACATACATATAATCTTTCTACAGGAATGAAACGTGCAAACTTTGCTGCCTTTGAACCTCAGCTTTTCAGTACCCGCATGACGATTGCCAGTGGCCAGCGTGCACCTTCTGGGGACTGTTTGCTGCAAAGCAAACAACTGAGCCTTAGGAAACTGCAAATTGGCTCAAGTATTACATTCCTGTCCCACATGTTGACCCAGACTGTGGAACTAGAGAGTCTCAAAAGCCAAGGTTTTACACACAGGCATATATTCCCCTGATGAAGTGGCAGAAGTAGTGGCAGTAAGCAATTTAAGTGATTAATAAGGCACTTAAGGTAAGTCTCAGATTTCCGACTATTCTGAAAAAGGAAATAATTTTGCTGTTACTCCTTATGCCGAACGCCAGGAAAAGGCATTCCTGAGTGCCGGCCTGACTCCCTGAAGAAGCAGCCGCCGCATCCCAAGCCCCCGCGTTCTGCTAGCCAGCTCACCACCCATCGCAGCCACAGGCTGGTCTCGCTGGCCGTGCGCACGGTGACGCTCCCGGGGGCAACATCTGGCGGAGCCTGCAGTGTCTGGATGACACGGGAGGGCTGGCTGAGCGGGCTGGGGCCCACCACATTCACCTGCCGCATCCGGAACCTGGAGCGGAGAAAAGATGCAGAGCAGGTTGTAACAGCTCAGAGAATGGTACCGCTCCTTCCAGAATAGGAAGGAGATGGAAAAATACAAATTAGATCCTTCTAAATGTTCCATAAAGGTCGTTGTATGGAGGTCCCCTTTGTATTCACTGCTGAATGCTTTATGGTAACTGCTTTCAGATCCTCTCAGGTATTAAAAAAATGAAAATGAGATTAGCTTAGGGTCTATTAGAAACTTAGGTATTTGTGTGAGAAATTTATGTTAATTATACCAAGCCTGATGAGCTTATGCTAGCAGTAAGTGATTTTCTCTTGCGATGCTTGTACAATACATTCAGAAAGGTATTAAAATATCAAACTTCGTATATTCTCATTGCCTGTCAATATAAAAAATACACTGGCGATAACATTTCCCCTCAATTACTGGTTGAAAGAAGCTGATTTATCCCTGTGCTGCATTTTCAGCCTTCCTGTGCAAGAAAGATTAAGTTATTTAATATGGATATGAGTCTTTAAAAAATACCCTGTCTGCTTGAAACCATGTCTTCTACAATAGAAATCCCTACCGGGTCACAAAAGACTTAGAGAGATCTTTTCTTCAGGAAGCACAAAATAATTAAGATGTACTGTCCATTTCAGATACTCTCAACCGTCACAAGCAATTAGAGGTATCCAGCGCTTGCACATAAATACATGACCTGTTCATACTAACAACTTAATTTTTGGACCTAATGATTGAGCTTGGAAAAAGGATGAGCTTGTCAACACAGCAGCGTTTATTTATCTGCTCTGATTTCTGCAGAAAATGCATTAAAGGAAACACATTAAACAAATACTGTCCTTGATTTCACTCTCAAACATTGGCACAAAATACAGAAAAGAAGCTGGCCGCTAAAGATGCGGCCTGATAATTAGCTCTCGTGATGTATTTCCTCAGCGGGCAGTGACTAAAGCTGACTAGAGGACCACAAATCCATCTGGCAACAACCTTCTAGGTTTCAAACAATTATACAAAATTGCTCTACATTGAAACAAAACCAAAAGAAGCTCATATCTGTGTATACATGAGAGAAAAAAAGATAGGCAAAATTCAAAGAGCTATTTTAGTTTACAAATTATGATGAAAGAGATCAGAGGAGGACTGGAAACGCAAAAGGTGCCAGCGCCAAACAGCATAACAGCACCTCCTAGGCGTGCACGTCTGTCTTATTTTGCACGGACACTGAACACTGCACTCTGGTACAACCTGCACTTTACTATTCACCTCTACATTTTCAGCTTCAAGGATCCACCTTGATGAGAGCAAAATCTTCTCAACCTGAAGATAATTTCCCTAAACCTCTGCACCAGAAAGCTTTGCTCGAGTTCAAAAATTTTCAAAGAGCTTTTACTAAAATGTTCAGCTCTTGAGGATGAGGTGTAAAACACTTCAGTGCAGAGTTTGTGAGAAATTCAGTATGTTCCGAGGCTTCTAAGGGAAGAAAATTAATCTACAGGCACTGAATTAGTTGTAAATTGTACGAGCCTTACTTGGTTATACCTACCACTAGCTCACAACAGCCCCCGGGCTAGCTAAAAGGCCCTTCAGGCAGGGCAAAACAGAGTTCCCAGTAAGCTGATTTAACACTTGGCACTGTATCTGCTTGCAACCAGCCTTTACATTAGCAAGCTCTTGCATGAAAGTATTTTTCATTGGGATGGAGTACCTCACATTCTCCAATCTTGTCTATACTAAAGCAACGCATCACTTGAATTGATTTAAAAAAAAAAAAATCAATCTTGTTTAACTGGGGTGTACCCATAACGCAGATTTACGTCAATCAGTTTAAGCATCACATCTATCTATCAAGCTTAACTTGGTAGATTCTTATAAACAACGGTTTCATTTAACTGATGCTACCAAATTAAGCTAAATCAATGAAACGATGTTCAAACTGATGTAAATATGTAATTACAAGTTTGCACCAGTTTACCATTGATTTGTCACTGACTGATGTTACGATGGAGCATCCTTCAGATGAGGGAAGTCACAAGATATCAGTTACTCACAAAAGCACTTCGCTGTGCACTTGGATTTCCTGTCTCACGTTACGCACTGTATTGTATGCAAATTACAATTAACAATACCAGACAAGTAATTTTAAGTATAAACTACGAAAATAGCCAACCTTTTCCCTTTTGTTCAGATTATAAAACACAGCCAGCTGTTTCTGATTAGGAAAGCTGTTCCATGCTGCTATTTACTCATTTTTCTCATGCTGCAGCTAATTACCTGCTGTTCTTACCTGTAATGAGTGTAAGGAGTAAGGTTCGGCACCTCCAGCATCTGAGCATCAGGTTCATTCTCTACCTCATGAAGACTCACCCACTCTTCTTCATCACCCAGTACACCAACCTGCACATGGGAAAGATAAGAAGGAATATAAGCAGACTATATATTAAAGAATTATACGTATAACCTCTTTTTCAAAGTGTGTCATCACAGCAGTGGAAGGACAAATGCTTTTATATACATATTATCCAGTTAATATTTTTTATAGGACAAGGCACTAGTTATTTGTAAAGCAACAACACAGCCAAGTTAGCCAAATTTCCTTGTACCTGCTGCGATTTCACCGGGATCCTCTGATAAGATCTAGTCCAGAAAAACACCATGAGAGCGCTAATACCCTGTTCAATCTCGCTGCCACAACACAGAAGTATCAAGTAGTAATACAACAAAATGAAAAATAGCCTTGATAATAACTCTCAGGAACTGATGCATATTAAGTCTCAGTGAAAGCAAAATGCCACAGAAATGAAGAGAAGAACAAAGTCAAAGAACAAAAGTGTTTTAACCTCATCTGCTGGTCTGCACTTAGACCAGGCTTTTCACATGCAATCCTCTGTATTAAGCAATCACAACACGTTGCCCAACGCAGTCCCTCAGCTACGGCAGCAGCAGAGGGGACAAAACGGTGATGAGAAATGCGAGCATCACTTTCCATACAGCTTTCCGGAGATAAAAGGAAGATAAATCAGGACTTAAAGTGAAGCCAACGAGGCAAGATAGAAAGACCAGAGTCTGCCCAGGGACCCTGGAATATGGCAGCGTCAGTAGGCAGGCTGTACATGTAAGAGCCACGGCAGGAGTGGGGAGAAGGAGGCAGGAGAGAGGAGGTAGATGGCTGGGCTTCGCTTTGGAGGTTCACAAGCGCTGAAGCACAGGGCTTCTTAGACAACACACCCAGACATAATTCCCTAGCACTGTGCGTATTTACTCTGGTGTTTCAGCCCTACCACAGAAGGCAGTGACCATGTTCTAATTCCCTCCCCATACCCTGGTATCCACAATCACAGGCTGTATTAGAGGGTACATAGACACTAAAGGGAGTAACTGATTATTTACAGACTTAATATCCATGAAGATGCCTAATCCTTTTTTAACCTACTGACACTATCTAGTCCCACAGAGCACTGTGGCAACAAATTCCAGAAGCTCACGACCCACTGTGTAAAGAGCTATTTCCTTTAATCTTTTTTAAACAGATCCCCTAAGAGTTCTGTATACTAGTTACAGCCATAGACACTGTCAAAGCACTTGATGGGCAACGTAGTCTAAAGTATCTAGCATATTCCAAGTACATCAAATAGAAAATTAGGTTTCATTCACTCTTTTTTTTTTTTCCCCCTTCAGGAGAAGCAGACTGATTTATTTATAGATGTTTTAGTTCTTCGCTCACCCAGGAGTTGATGTGCTGCATATTTATGTTTGTGCATGAAGAAATGACACAAGGAAAATTAGGCCAAAGAAATAAGTTCCGCACTGCACTGTGCAAAGAAGCCTCTGTGATCTTCCTAGCAGAGGTCTGCTTGCACGGAGGGATACGACTGCCTTGATGGGTCTTTCAGTCTTGATGGTTATCAAGGAGAGTGACATACACCAAACAACCTATAGAACAGGTGTCAGTAAAGATTATGGGCCTTTTAAAATTCCCACTCCCAACTGAGCTCCACACGTTTTAGTAAACTCCATGGATGCAGAAGCTTAAGGGAAGCAAGTTGAGACAGGTCTGCATGGTGAAATAGAATCACCCTAAACTGAATGCAGAGAACAAAGAGATTCACACATTCACAGAGTGTCAGGGGTTGGAAGGGACCTCTAGAGACCATCTAGTCCAACCCCGCTGCCAGAGCAGGATCACCTAGAGCAGATCACACAGGAACAAGTCCAGGCAGCTTTGGAAAGTCTCCAGGGAAGGAGACTCCCCCCTCTCTGGGCAGCCTGTCCCAGGGCTCTGTCACCCTCACAGGGCAGAAGGGTTTCCTCATGTTCAGGCTGAACCTGATAAAGAGAATGTTTTAACACAACCTACATGAAGAAAGAAAGGAAAAGAGGGTTGATTTCAGTCAAGGAAACATAGGACTTAATTAATCAAGAGTTTTTGATTAATACTGCAGATAGTCTACAGTAAATGCTTATTTTTGCAAAATTCCTTGCTCTTAACAGCATCACCTCAAAGTGCTGCAGTAATCGTATAGCAACAAACCGCAGAGCTTTGGAGGCTGCAAATAATCTCCAGTGGTGAGTTAGTCGTCTTTTTGTATTCTAAGAACAGTAAGAGCTTTTTAAAATATTTCTGGCATAGCAAAAAGAAAAAAAAAAAAAGAGACCACAGGTTTCAATCGTTATGCAGCAGCAGGCAGGTCATTAATACACATTAAGGACCACATGGTTCAGACCCAGAGGCCCACAGGACTGCGAACAATTGACATTGACTCAAGCTTGAGAGGTGTCCAACCCCCCTCGCCTGTTTTGCAGCCAGACATTTACCAGCTGGCTGCAAAGGTGGAAATATTGAGGATCTTTTGCTGACTGAGGAGCAGCAAAAGCTTCTGTGTGCCCAGGACTACGGCAAGCCCCTCAAAAGCTATTCCAGGAGGCAACCTTCGGGTTTTGAATGCCCTCCCTGCTAGGAAGGATGGGTGCTGCTAGGAGGAAATGGAAGATGCCAACCAAACCTGGCATGTTGGTTGTTCCCAAGCTCAGGATCCAGCTGGCCTACACCTCTACCAGGGGGTGGGGGACCTGGGCAAAGTGGCAGCACAGACAAACTCCATTAACTGATTTTAGACTAATTTTCTGCTGAAAGGTAATGCAGAGAGTCAGCAAAAAAATCTAAATCCACCCCAGGCATAGTTCTGTGATTCAGCGAAAGACTTTAAGAAAAACAGATCACTTTACTTAGAATAACACCTTGTAATGTTCCTAGGATCTGGTGCCAGCACTTGGGAAACTAACTCAAAGGGTTAGACAGATCTTCTACTGAAATCAGTAGCGTAATTTAAGAGAGTGCTGCTAGGGTGGGGAGGTTTCCTGAAGTGAGAGGATTGAAGGGTGAATGGCTGTAGGGTAGCCAAAAACAGCCTGGGGACTTCTGTATGACCTTGGACTGGTGCGGCCAAGCAATCCTAGGTCAAAGTTACATAAAACCAGTTTAATTTATTTAGCAATAATCTAAGACTTGAGTCTCAGAAGAGAATCTTCAGTGATGGACTTCTATATTTTTAACTTCTGCAAGATATATAGTAGATTCCAAGTTTCAAGCTCTTGAAGGAAAAGGAAATTATTTTTGCTGAAACACTCTGATGTCAGATCAGAGGAAACGTATCAGTTTCATGAATCAGAGAACAAAAGGATTCCCAAGGGGCAAAAAGAACTACGGGCAGTGGCAAGGATAAAAGAGTCCTTTGAGGGGCAAGAGAGTCCACTATGAGCTGCTCTGCATGAAATAAAGTTAATTTAGAGTCTTCTTTCTTGTAGCTGTTTTTTGGATAACAGCATATGCAAACTTCAGAAAAGGATTATGGTTGCTGACAGATGCACACATATTCACGTGTGCATTATTTTAGGAGGCGGATGAGACCAACAACTGCTTTTCTGTTACCGTCAGCATTAACAACTCCTTAAAAAAATGCATTCTGCATCTTACCAGTTCTCCACACAATAGGGCCACAATCCCCACGACTGCCACAATAAACACACCCATGTCCACCGAGATGATACACGATTCTCAGTAATGCTCAGCCATCCCGTTAGCACATACTCATTCCCATCTCTCAGCTGTTCCCAAGGTATTACATTCAATAAAGGGCATATCCATTTATTGTTACAGAAATGAGACAGCATAAAACAATATTGGAAGTGATGTCAGAACTCTTTACTTCCCTATTCATTAATGTCTCCATTTCTAAAAAGGAAAACGTTATTTATTTTATCAAGTGATTTAACACAGTGCATTCCAACAGAAAATAGGAGCAAAGTTGCAGAATTCTGACTTAAAAGAAACAAAATAGAATTAAAATTTGGAATAAACCCCCCACATCTGCTGTGATATTTTGTATAAGTCAGTAATGTTTCCAAAATTTTGAACAGTTGCAAAGTTCTAAGTGCAGGAAAGGAAAACACCATGTTTCTGTACGTTACAGAGGTACCCTGTGTTCTACTATAGCTCAGGATATGTCAGAGTTTTCATTATAGAGGTCCATAACTCACACATTTGAAATCGCTCTGGGAGAAATTCGGTTCACAGGATGTCAGCCTGGGTGCAATTTTTTTTCTTACAAAATCCTTAAATCGATTCAGCCATTTTTGATTTAAAGATTGGCAAAGGCATAAAATTGTCAGAGTTTCAGACACTTTATTTACCAGCTCCGAAGTAAAAATTGCACCAAGAGAATCACACCATACAACGGATGAATCCTACCTGGGTCACTGACTTAACCCACAAAACCCAGACAAATTTGTGGTTCACGTTCCAACGTCTTTCCCAACTCACAGCTTTACAAGTGATTACAGGGATGTTTTAAAAGTTTTACTACTTGGAAATTCTGCTGCCATTCACCCTGATATTCATATAAAATCTCTCTTTAAGCAAAACCTCTCTACATTAGAGCCCAGTTACTCAAAGCTCCATGAGTTGCAACACCTCTTTGTAAGCAGCCTTCACCATTCCCCAGGTCTTCTGCTGTCCACCCAATAACATTAATTACCAGAGAAACAATCAAGCTCATCACAAGTTAGCCCAGCTCTTCCCATCAGCCACTGAAACGCTTGGTGCTGTGAACCAAGCACGTACAAGGCACACTCATAATGCGTCATTTAAGTAATTCTCCTGACAAAACCCCAGGAAAAATCCACGATGAGAGAAATAATCTGAAACCGGATTGCAGCAGGTAGAGAGTACAAACAGGCAACCATGTGAACAACAGCAGGGATTCAGTGCTATTCTTGGTTGCAAATTGCCAGAAAATACGTCTACAATATATATTCTAACTGCCTCTGAGAGTACAGGATGATTGGATTTACTGGAAATTCTTTGGGGATGAACATGTTACCTGCGTGTGTTGATGCCACAAGACAGTTACCGCTGGTCCTTCTGAACAAGTGTCAGCAGAACCTTTATTTTACATTAGACCATCTTCTCTTTAGATTATACTGTATGTAATGGAAAAACAATGTCAGAAATATTTTTTTAATGGCATTAATATTTTTTTTGTAGTTCTCTGTTTGGAAATCTAGATTCTTCCAGTCCTCTGAGTCTAGATGGAAAAGAAACAGCCTAGAGATTTTTAAGAAATCCCTTCAGAAGTACACAACGTAGCTTCACTGGAAACACAGAAATGGGATTTTTAACGCTTGATATTTCAGTATCTACCAACACAAAAATCTTAAAGACCTGATTCTCCTCTCACGTTCACTGACATAATTGAGAATTAGTTCCACAGTGGCTCCTGTGAATTTACACCCCAGCACAAAAACCAGAAGTCAATGATGGGTGTAAGAATTTCACATCAGCTGGAATTCCCTGCTGTGTTTTTCATCCAAATTGTTCATGAAATATCAGACTTCAAAAATGGCACTTAGCCAAAATGGAAAACTTGGAACATTTTCTAGACCTGCCCTTATCAAAGAAGCTTTGGGCCACATAAAGGAACAAAGGAAAAAAACCACGTTGGTGGCAGGTTGTTTGTGTGTGTGAATATAAAACCGCTGAAGTTTGTCTGTAAGGACTCAGTCAGAGTAAAGGGTACATTCCCAGGAGAGATGGACGAGAAGACAATATGTAAGTGCTGTCCAATGCAAAGCTGTCACCCAGCTGCACAGACAGAGGGGGACGTAGATGAAGTGCACGACAGCACCGTGGATGTGTTGGTCATGGATTGTCATAAGCCCACCAGCAGCAGAAGCACAGCCCAGAGAGAACCGACCTGTGTGGGAACTGACCTAGTTCTCATTCCAGGAGAGATCACGCTGTACAAGGTCTTAATAAACTGCAACATATTTTTTCCCAAGCTCTTAGCTCTTTCTAGCTACTCTGCACCTTGTTGCAAACTTTCAGAAAGGCTAATGGCTAAAAGATTTGCAAACGGATGGGGACGTAGTCCCTGTACCTGCCTGGGCAGAATCTTTATTCTCTAATTCAACTGATTAATCGCACAGTGCACTAGAAAATACAGATTAGTGTTTCATAGTTAAATGTGATCCTATTACTTCACAATACCACCTGTTTTAGAATCATAATATGCAAAACCATGCCTTAAGTGGCTTTTAATTTAATGCTAAGGCATGAAACACTTAACAGCGTTATTAAAAGCTGTACATGGGCCAGTGAACAAAAGACCCAGAAGGAACCCCCCCGCCGTATACTGCTGTTTAACAAACACTGTTGTAGGTTGGGTGTAACCACTGCCCTTCAACCTAACATAGTCCTAAGGAAGAGTTATGGGTATATATCCTAAAACACAGATGTTGCAACAGCTGTCTGCATTCCAGCACAGACCTATCACTGCCTGGAACAAACTACACGAAAGGGGTAAGCGAGCACTGGGGTGTCACTGGCGGCTGTTTTGTGGAAGCTTGCGTGACTTCGAAAGGTAGGGAGAAAACCCTCTGAAATCTAGAGGGCAGGTCCACAGCGGCCTGGATCCAAGTCAGGGGGGAGGCATTCCTGCCCTCGTCTCTGCTCCCACTGCCATGTTCTCCTCCCCTCCCCTGCAACAGTGCTCTTCTGATCACACGCACAGCCTCCCAGAGCCGATCTGTCGGAAACTCACTTGTTCTTGGCTGGATCAAGTCTTGCAGCAGCTCCAGGTATGATCGTGCCAGACTCAGTGTATGCAGAAGGCAGGAGCCAGAAAGCCTTGGTAAGAGCAATGGGCATGAGGAGAGGGAAAGGGAGCTGGACACCGGGAGCTCTGGTTTAGGCTGGCTAAAGGTGCTCTGAAATTGCACTTTAAAAGCGAAAGAGAGTTTGAGTGGAGTGCTGGCAGAAAGAGGCTGAACAAAGAATTATATGCAGCTGTCATCCTCGAAACAGGATTTACTCTATCCTTAAGGAGTCACCAATTGCTCTGTGTACTTGAAGAGAATTTTGTTAATCATGTAAGCAAGATTTTTGGGGTTTTTTGTTTTGTTTTCTTTTTTTTTTTTTTTTAATTAAATCCACTTGGAACATCATTTCTTGTTGTGCCAAAGCTGAACACTGAGGCAGGGTGCAGAAGAAGCTTGCAGGGTACCTGTTATGAGAAGAGCTGCCCACCCTCCACAAAGACTTTGGCTGTGAAATTATCCCTGGAACTAGGACCTATTAGAATCACTGACTCCTTGACTTTTCCAGCAACACATGAGATGACGATGAGGGTCTGTGAACAATAGAGATCCTCCCTTCCTTCCCCACACACCAAGAACCCTTCAACCACTATTTGTACCCGGGGCTCTTCAAGGATGCCACTGAACTTCACGGTAATTATAACTGCAGTTATAAAGCAATCAAATATATTTCAACTCAGTGGCATTCTGCAACTCACGGAATTAACAAATTCCTAGCAATATCAACGTGGTGCTCCAGCACAAAAATGCTTCTCAGAATGTTCCAAGCCACCATATTATAAGATTTCAGTGTTTAATTCCGTAATATGCAATAATGTGTATTTAAATGGTACAAAATGTACCAACTTGTTCACAACAAACTCATTACCAAGTGAAGTGATTGTATCAACATGTCTAAGTGGTGACGGTGATTTAAGAAGTCCAACATTTGGTCTTAAAAACACATTTTATTATTTATAAAGATCTGTGGGTGGAAGGGAAGTAGCAAAGCTCATCTGTCAGGAGAAAAAATGAGGAATATATAACTCCTCCAAGGCATCATGACAGGAGAAAGAGGGATATTGTTTAAATCTGAAGTAGAGAATTCATCCTATTCATATCTAGAGGCCGGGATAGAAAATCTCAGTATAGTCCATTAAAAGACAGAACCACACAGGCTCATGAATAATGGTGTTTACTGTTCAGTGCAATTCTTCCTATACTTCTGACTCTACCAGACAATAATTCCAGGTTTGCATCTGGTTTGAAAATACACTTAGCAGAACCTAAACACAGGTTTCAAACTCTTTTAAAAATAAATGGATGGACTTAAATTCTGCTGTATGTGTTGCTTATGATGCATCTAGTGTTCTTCCGAACATAAGCAAAGCTGCTTCACAAAAATCCATGTGAACTATTTAAAGGATAAACAGTCTCACATATATGTATTATACATCCTGTTTTTCTTTTGCTCCTGTGAATGGAAGTCACAGCATTCATATGACCCTTCTCTCGCTGGCTACTGCACAGACAATTCTCAGCTAAGCCTCTAGAGCTCCCTTGCATTCCAACCTTTCCAGGACCCCATCAACAGCTACCTCTAGGCCATTTACTGCAGAGCTTTGATCCAAAGTTAAACAAAAACTGTTTTCCAAACAGCAACTCACTATTTAGACCCTTTTTAACCCCTCAGAAACTTCATTAAGAACGTTTTGTCAGGGGCATACCTGGCCTTCGACTATCCACTTGGAGATGGAGGTTTTGCCATCGTAGCCTGGCCGGAACTGAAGCGTGGCAGAACGAGGGCTGATGTTGGAAATCACCAGGTTGGACGGAGCACCTGGAAGTTCTGAAGAAACAGGAATGTACATGAGAGGCGGCAACGCTCTTCATCTAAGGGCCAGTAACCCAAGGTTTCAGCATATAAAATAACCCGTTAACAACTGTAACAGAGCAGATAGCTGTGCTTTTCTTTCCTCTTTGGCAGCGTATGGCACACAACATTACTACTTGTGCTGTACCTAGCATGCACCACATTTTTACAGAGGAAAAAAGAAAAGAAAGGGCTCATCTAAAGCTTTAGAGCTAGTATTTTAGAGAAGCTGCAAAACAGACAAAATGTGGAGGCTCAGGGGAGAAGGTACTTCCCAGCTCCAGATCTGCCAGTCACTAGCCAAGTCACCTAATTGCACTGCACTTCTGTTTCTCCAGAATGAAATGACGATAGTTTTTACTTCTTACAGTACATGCAGCTTTAATAGATTAACAACATAAAAAGGCTCAAATGTTTCGGTACTGCATAGGGAAGATTTTGTGATACTTAAAGTAACCTATAATAGCTGGGGTTTAGAGGGTGTTTCTGATGCCTAAGGAAAGCAGATGAATATTTTAAAATTACTGTTGCAAATACAGAGGGTGACCTTCTGCGAGGAAAAACCTGTAGCCCCAATCAGCTCTTTGCCTCACATCAGTCAAGCTTACAGTGGCATTTACATTTTTAATATTATCTGAATTACCAACAAAAGCAAGTCCAGGGAAGAGATTAAATATAGGTTGTTTAGAATAAATTTCCAATAGTACCTGCATTCGTAAGTAACGGAAATCAGTATTATAATCATTCATAACGTTGTACTATGTGCAAACGCAACGGGCAAAAAATGGGCAACTTTTTGGCATATATTTCAAGTATGCATGAATACACCATATTTCATGATTCTTACTTCACATTTGTGGGAACTATGGTCGATAAACTAACCCTGAACAAGTAGGATAATGCTGTTATCTGGCTAACAACAGGGAGCACAGCATTGATCTAGTCTACAGCTAGTCACACTTGCCTACGATTAGGGAAAGGCAAGGCAAGCATAGCTCAAGACATACAGAGAAGTTCAAGAACACTGGAAAAGGCAAACACTGGATTACCATCACTGATGTGCACTAATGGCTCCACTTTGGAAAATTTTACTTGTATACGCTACAAATTAACTAAAACAGCTTGTCTGAGGTAAGAATTAGCGTTTTAGTTTGTTTTCTATACTGGATGAGTGAGAGGGCACAATTTTTAAACAAAACGCTAAAAGGTTAAATTTACAGGTGCCCAGATGCAATGTAGTACTGCACTACGTCCTCCCAAACACTTCTCAGGCCACAACTCCCAAATCTTGTAAATAGGATTTTAGTTTCATTACAGAAATGTCCTTTCATAGGTGACATAAGCTACGCTACTTACAAATGGAAAAACCTTTCACTTTTAACATCAGCAAAACTCTATTTTTCCCCCAAAGCAACACTTCTTGAATTGATTCAGGTTTCATTCTTAGGTTACTTTGTAAATGTCAAGAGATTCTGTACTGTATCTACTTTATTACTTTGTCCTTCTACCATCCCTACAACTTCTTCTGTGTTTAATACAAACAGCCTCCACTTGCTGGTAATTTCAAATTGCAAGTGTGTTCATGTCAATGTTTTAAACTGTTCTAAAAAATACATTTAAATCATATGGTAAATAATTCCAATGCTTTATAAATAAAACCGTTTTCATTATTACTGAACCAAAGCAATTTGTGATCTTTGGAACACAGAAATATGAAGAATGAGCCCGTTTTAATGTGTTTCATGCAGTTTTACCAACCTGGGGGCACACCAGAAGAGATGGTGGAGGATGTGACCCACCCGCTCCCTTTGGCGGTCACAGCTGCCACCTCGATTGTGTAGGTGGTGAGAGACGACAGCCCCGTGATCTTGTACTCCAGCGTCGTGTTGGGCAGTGTGCGGGCAAGACGAGATTCATTCCTGCCATACACCTCCCAGGAGATCTGGTAGCCTGAAAAAAAGATTACACAGAAGTCAGGAGGCTGTAGCAGTAGTGGGGTCTAGTTTTTCTTCTAAAGCACAGTTACTGTATAACTCAGAGCCCGGTAAATTCCTGCTTCTGCAAGATTTGCTTGTAGTCAACGGTGGTATGACTTGCCTCCTACTCTACTCCAGTGCTGTCACCTTTAATAAGCAGAAAAAACAAATACTTGCAGTCAACACTGGCTGAAATACCCAAGTATTTTTCTAATATTGTTATTCCCAACAAGGAACTGAAGTAGGTACCCCATGGGGTACCGTCTGCCCATCAGATCGCAGGTGGGGAGGACACAGAGTCTCAACGGTCCATCTCTTTGTCTATGACTGCACAACGCTTGCTGTGAAACGGTTCGGAAACCTGGGGATAATCTCACAGAAGGGTGGACTTTCATTTTGTGAACCTTACGAAGTGAACAGGAAGAACCACTGGAAAATACATCTTCTCACCAGCTAGAATATCTAATTAAAAATCTATACGCACTTAGCAGGGCTACTCCCTTTCCAGGGTGAAGTAACCTTCGCTGCTGTGTATCTGGAAATACTTACAATCCCGACAATACCAATCAGGCAGGAACATTGTGGGGATCTTCTAGGAACTGAAAAACCTCTACTCCCCACTGCTTGTTCCTTGCCCAAATCCTTTAGCAGGGTGAATCATTATCCATTCTTTCAAAACCATAGTGTAGCCAAGGTATTGTCCAAAACTGCACTCACCCTGACCTCCATATTCTTCTTCTTTTATAACCAGGCTTTCCTTTTTTACCACTTTAATAACCATTTGCCTTCCAAGAACTTTTGAAACTTTCTACTGTCTGATTTGCTCAATTTTACCTCTGAATCTGCTTGTCCTCCTCCTGCCCAGTCCCACTTTATTCTCATTTGAACCTTACTGTGCCAGTCTCCAGAGGCCGTGTCTGAAAAGTTTGCTTGATTGCAGCTTTCTTTGTGATTTGACTCGGGGGGAGGGGGGGGAACGGGGAAAATACACATAGCTCTTGAATGCCTGTGAAATGGAAGTGAGTGAAAAGGACTAACAGAAAGGAACCCCACTGAGTGAACCATGCACGAGGTAAGCTGGCTAGAGAAATTCCCTACTGGGTTCCTGTTCCCATCATCTAAGATGAGGAATTCAGCGCAGCTGGGGGGCTTGAGGGTTTTTCCCCCCCCTTCTTTTTAAATAAACATGATAAGCTGATTAACATACACAAATTGACATAGCAAAAATACCTTATGGCACTGATCAACAGGGAAATGTCACGTCATGAACTAACAGCATGGTGAGACAAATATTTCTGTGAGAGCTTGAGGTGTGAGACGTTATCCTTCCCCCAGCGCTAGCTGCCATCACTGACAGAAATCCGTGTTAACCTGATTTTGCATGAAAACGGGCTCGGAGTACTCACGTTGTCCCCAATTATGTTTCAGGTGAGAGGGCACTGATGAAGAGAAGTGATATTTCAACCTCTCCAGCTACACTGCAACTGCTTGTCTGACTGCACACTACCTAAGGGAAGGGGAAAAAGCACCTGAATACTCAGCTAGAGCCAGTTATAAGTGTCTGAAACATCCCATCTCTTAAATGGGAACTTAAGGCAGTAATTTATCAATCTCTCAGAGATACTGCGGTGTTTCGATGCTCTCTGCAAAAGCTTGAGAAGCATTTAGCAGCGATGAGAGTTTACGTAGAACAGGCAAGTTTATAATCTGTACGAAGATTCTGATGAAGTTTAAGGACTCTGTAGCCTTTATCAATAAAGGTTGGACAGAAAGGTGGGGGATGACATTCTATCTGATGCTCAGTTAAGAGGCATGAAGGCGTTGGAAACAGAACAGCCACCACAAACATCCCTTTCTTTCAAAAGCCGTGGGTGCTATGTTTGTTCCCCTCAGGGCAAGGTGGAAGACTGAGAAAGAGCCTGAGGAAGGCGAAATTGTGCTTCTCCCTCCTTCCCGACAGAGGACATGAAACTGGCAGCAGCACCCGCACCCAGCAGAACGTCCACGTGCAGCCACGGATGGAGCAGAGGCTGGGCAAGGGCCACGCCGCGGCTCATCTGGCTGCCCGGGAGCTGCGGACGACCCTGCTATGCCTGTTTTGAACCCTACACACAGGCTGGCGCAGGGAAGCAAGGAGTAGCACCTCAGAATGAAACAAAATGGGTTGCTTAAAGCAATAAATAACCAGAAGGCAATAAACAGGGGCCTTAAAATGCTCCCCTCTATCCAACAGAAAGTTTCATCCACCATGCACTGGGCAATCTTAAGTGACTGAGATATCTTCTCTCCCATCTAGATAAGCTCTGGATATACATCAAATCGCAATTATCCTTTGGACATTTTATGTCTTCTCCCTTGTGACCACAGGGATGAGACCCAGCTTTCCCGTCAATTAGGCACATGGTCCCTATGTATTCATTTTCTGAAAAAAAACCCATTCATCAGGAAAAATACCCTGAGTTCACATGCAAATTGAAAGCGAAGAGGCAGCATAGACTGTTGGATATTTCAGTCCTGAAAGTACAGTTAAATTCTAGTTATATAAAAAAAATGCAAACAGAAGATTCACATGTACCGAGCAGACACAAAGCCAAATGCAACCATGTGGAACAAAAAGAGATGAAAAAATACTGAAGGAAAGGAACAACATCCACCGTACCCCCAAGTAGCACTTAAGCCACAATGACTGACAGACGGGCAGGACTTTAGGACACGGGGTTGGTAAGAACTCGCTCTCTGTTTTACAGACGTGATCACTGCCAGAAACGTGCACGGGGGAGTCCATCGACCTGGGCTGTTTCCTCTGGCTCAGTGAGAATAGGAAAGGTGCCACAGAGTCTTCCCGTATGCTTTGGCACTACACCTTCTCCACAAAACGCTGCCTAACGGAAACTAATGACCAGAGGAGTTTCAGAAATAATTTTCTGTTGATCTGGAGTAAATTCTCTACACGAGAGCAGTACACCCAATCACAAACTGTCCGTCTACATCCAGGCCCTCATAAATCAGTGTTTACCGAGAGAACGAGGAAGATAGTGGAATTTACAGCAAGAGTAATGGGCAATTTCCCAGAGCAGGCTGGCTGCCAGGCACCACCCTCCCCGCTTTCCCCCTCCCAGCTCTGGTGTATGGAACACGAAGGTCCAGTGAAGATATCACTGCGCAGGAATGATGAATAATTGCCTCCCTAAGCACTCAGGTCTCCAAGCAGCCCTCTATAAACCTTTGAGGTACTCAGGGCATGAACAATTTGGCTATTCTTTTCTTCTAGCCCAATGCAGTTTGCATCATTGATAACACTTCTTTTTTCCTTATAAACTTTGCTGGGCAGTTTTACACTGCTGTTTGTTCATGAACAAAAGAGATTCTTGAGTCAATCCTTTCTGAAACAATTTGCCCCAAATATAACAGAGCCCATCATCATGCTCCACTAACTTTCAACCCATCCTGGGGGGCAGCAGCAGGTTTCTAGCTCTCATGGTTTAACTCCAGCTAGCAAAATACCAGTGAGCCCAGCACACTAGCAAAGCAATTCTGCAACACTAAGCATAGTGTTGCTAACTTGTGCTTAACAAGGATGAGTATTACATCATCTTGCTTAGATAGCTCGACTTGGATTTAGGTACCTAAATTTAAGCACTCGGGCTTGAAGGCTTTGGCCATCTTCACTGAATCAATACTGCTATGCTTTCAGAATTCATTAGTTTCTGTTCTCGCATCACTCAAATCAATGCAGATTTCAGGAAGGTTACTACGGTATAAAGGCATAGGGTGATCTGCAGAAGGACTCCACAGACACTCTAAATAGCACAGAAGACATCTACGCGTAGTGCACGTTACAGATGCGTTGGTCAGTGTTTTCTCTGCATAAGTCCTATCAAGATAATTAGACCTGTCAAAATGCTTCAGGAACTTAGACTGATATAACATTTCCATGTTCAGGGCCCAGAACGTCTGATATTTTTTTAAAACCCTAAAATGTATTTCACTTCGCAAATTATATATATTTTTTTAAAGTAAAAATTAAACATTTCATATCAATGCTCCCAAAACAAAATATGTGATCCATGTTAAATGATCTTCTCCCACCTCAACTACAATTTTTTAGCTCCATTAATTTTAAATTTGGGAGCTTCCTTGCACTTCAAACCCTTGAAAACCTTTGTGAAATGGAATGTCCATCCTGTGCAGCTGTAATAGTTTCCCATCCGAAAACAATATTGCCTCTGTTGATAAGAACTAGAGTTTTTCCCAACTATTTATAGCTTCCTTTATGAAAAATAATGAAGCTGCTGATGTTGTATCTACACTGGCATACGGTAAATAGATAAATAGCTTGTCAAATGGCAAGCTCATCAAAGAGAAACAAGAGAGTTCTGAACCCTTGCGATGGTTTATACAAAATTAAATAATGACATGCAAATTCTGTCATGCAGTCCACAGCCAGACCACTTGAACACAGATGAAGGATACCGCTGATTTCAGGCTTGGTCTTGATTGCAAATCTTAGCAATGCCAACCTGGATTTTGCAGCTGTAAACTCCAGGTAGGAACCCCCCACCTTTGGGTTAAAGGCCAAACACTGTCTCACAAAGTTTCAGAAGTTTAGTAACACAGGTGGAGGTCACGGAAGATTTAACAAGACTAGAAACCCCATGGGGAGCTAATTTCTAATACAGACTGCCTTTTCAGAGACCATAATCATGAGCCACCAGTAATTGGACCCGTACTTTCTATAACATGCCCTAGCTGACATTTCAATTACCCGAAAGGTGGACCAGGAAACCAGCGCTCGTAGTAGCCAGTTCTCCCTAAAGGTTCTGTTACGCAAACATCTTTTCACTGCAATGATACACATGCTTTAAAAAATTAAAAAAAAAAAGGAGGTAGCAGCAGATACTTGCCTGTAATGATGCCATTTTTCTCTACAGGTTCTTGCCAGCTGACCTTGAGAGACGTGTCCAGAATCTCAGTGAAACTCAGGTGTCCCACCGCCCCTGGCTCTGGCAATCAGAAAAGGAAATCTGTTAACAGGAGAACCCCACTTACTTTTGATCTGATTCTTGTGGCAAGGTTAGGGCTGAAGAAATAAAACACTGAGCCGGGGCCAAGGGAAGCTGCTGGAAACACCAGTGAGAGCTGCAGGGGAGAGAGGCGAATGCAAGGTGTTAAGAAGCACTCTGGCTATCGTCACATAAATTATTTTATCCGGTCATCATCCTAACTGTGCAGGGAACTGAAGAGAGTGGCAGCAGGAGACTTGCACGCAACTTGTTCTCTGCCTCTCAATCTAATCTAATTAGAACAATCAAGCTGGCAATCCTGGAAGTGACTGCATTTGTTGTTTTCCTTCAACGATGGTGTGTGGCCTTCACCTGTGCTGCTGTGTGTAGCGTAGCTGGCCTTGGGTCTGTGGCAACACCACCAGCATCCCCGTCCCCTGGAAAGTGCCTTTTGCCTGTGCAAGGTCAAAGCAAGGACAGAGTCACGGAGCCACTGCTTGGATAGATTCTCTCAAAACAACTCTAAAGCTGTCCAACATAATGGCAACTGTCTTCTGTAAAATGAATACAAGTATGTGAAACTTTTAAAGGATTTTTATGATGTAGCTCAAGAGCTCTTAAAAATTTCAGCTCCCCAGTGTGCAATGAAAGAGCATAAAATGGAATGACTGTCAAGAATATGCCATCCTCCCTCAATTTTGATCTTCAAGGAAGACATCCTGACTGATTTTTGATCCAACTGCTGTTCTGTCTTCAATCGATGTACTGGAAAAAGGAGTTTTCGTTCACTTTATATTCACTGTGCTTCTGTCATTGGATGCCTGCCCGAGTATCCTCCAGCTCCACCGACATCAGTTGGCAATTTCTCGTCTGCAATTTCATATTTTGTTTCCTCTTCACTTTAGTCCAGTTTCTCATTCCCCTCTAGCTATGATAAAAAAAAAAAGCAGCGCCTGCCAGTAGGTCAGCTACAACCACATTTGCAATTCTGCAATCCTAGTGAGGAAAATTTCCAAATCCATTCTGTGATATCTAGTAGTCAAAGCATTACAGAAAGAATTGCTGATCTGGTAGCGATCTCAGGAAAACCCAACAAGCGCACAGCAATTACGCACTATTTGGGACCACGTATCTGCAGACATGCAAACCGCATACTCGCAAAGCTCTACCGCAATTAGCTCCTGCAGTCGCAGTCCAATTTTAATGCCATAATGAAAAACAGGTGCAGGTTACTCCAAGCCAGGACACATTGCTTCTGACTGGATGTCAGATTGTATTTGACCTACAGTTCATCAGCAAACAGATCTGTTTGCACTATTTTATTTTCTAAAGGATTGCCTAACTTTGCTGTACAGACAGAAAATTATCACCTGAGAACATAAATGACAGTCCTTTCAAGTCTTTTTTCCCCACCACATAAATCCTGAAGCAACTCAGACTTGACGAGTTCTCTGCAAAGATGCATTATACCATCCTGCACTTAACTTCAGAGCCACCATGAAAACCAAGGAAAGTAATTCTAAAGGATTAAAAAAAAGAAAATAAAATCCTGCTCATCTCCCCTGCTGAGGGCCCTTGCAGCATAGAGCTGCATATGCCAAGAAATGCTTTAAATGTTTTACAAAACACAAGTCTGGCTTTCACTTGTTTTATGTTTCATGATGGAATTTTCTTGTGTTGAAAATAGCATGTCATCCGGACATTTCCCTGAGATACTCTCAATGTCTTGACTGTGCCCCTTCTTCCCCTTTGTGCAAAGTCTTCAGGGCTTGTTTCTGCAGCCTTTCCTTCAGCAGAAATATTAATAGTCTCTTCTTCCCAGCTGATTAATTTTTGAGAAATCTTAGGAGCCTCGTATCTTTGGTTCCTTAGTCTTCCATACTCACTGAAATTAGCCACAGGGTTCATATGTGATTGGAAGAAGAAGACAGATGGACCTGAGACAGACAGCCGAATGCATTTACAAACCATCATTGTCAAAAGCTTCATTTCCTTAGGAAAGAGGCAAAAAAGTTAATACTACACACAGGGACCTAACGCATGTTTCTCTTTCCTCCACGCCTTTTGATTTAACCCCAAATAAACGTGTGAGTTCATATTAATGGTTCACATAGATTTCTGGTAGTAAAATTGCTATCTCTGGGATTTTTAAGAAGCAAAGGTTTAAGTCTACAATCTGCTTTTGTGGCACAGGTCTAGCATATGGAGGAGACTAACCGCAGAAGGAAGATCCATGGGAAAGTACTTAATTTTCTTTATGTTCTTTCAAGAGTATCTTGTGAAAAGCTGGATTAGTGCTTTGAGCCTCACTTCCGTGAATGTTAATGATAATAAGATTTTTCTTTACAGGCATGCTAAATAACCTAAAAGATCCCTGTTAAGTCAAAGTAGTATTTCTAAAAACAACACCTTAATGGGTATATTAGGCATTTTTTAATTCTGATTTGTATTTGGAAATGTGCAGCAGTGTTTATAGCGCTCAGTGACAGGAAGATACTGAAGCGCTGGCCAGAGCCAAGATCACTGCTAGCTGTGAGAGCCACTGCAATTTAGTCATTATCTGCATCAGACACACACCAGACTTGTTAGTCCCAAATATGTCTTGAGCAAACACTTCCAAGGGGTCACAGAGGCCAAAACATTTTCTGATGCAAGAAATAATTTATATGCTAAACTATCCAACTCATCTTATTTCATCCTAGGAATTTAACTCCAGTTTTGCAGAACAAAAGTTTCTGTGTTATGATTCTGGTTCTTTCATACAAACAATTGCAATCTAATACAGATACAGACATTTTCAATATTTTGAATAACAGAAGGAAACAATCATAAATTAATCATTGACCTCTACAGGAAGTTCCAGTGCTCAGTTCCTAAGATCAGTTCATATTTATTTGCCTGTCTGAAGATGGATTTAAGAGCATAAGGGTTCACAGACATTACAACGTGTTGTGTATTAGCTGAACCAGACTATGAAGCCTTCAGCTTCTGAGCAATGTAAAAAAATTCATCCAGGTTTAGTCCATAACGAAAAAGGTATCCAATGTCTTTCATTTGCTAGGGGCTAAAAGAACACACACAGACAACTGGTTGAGGTCATGGTCTGATAGAAAATAACACGTGATAACAAACTGATTGTGAAACTGAGGTCCAGTTTTTAAGTACCTAGATTTGAAAATTCTGGCTTTTATATCCAACCAAACAAAATCCGAGCACTGAGATTCTCTACCCGCACTGACTACTCACTGTCTTCAAGGGTGCGCAGGAGCTGGGGTGTGCTTCGTGGTCCATCGCCAGGGGTGGTGAAACACAGAACCGATGTATAGTAAGTAGTGTATTTCTTCAGGTTGGTGATGCAGCCACTATGAACACCATGAAAATCTGGAGCAATGGTGACGACAGTCACAGTCTCCGGAGCATCCGCTGGCCAGGCGAGAAGCTAGAAAATGTAAACGTGGATGAGCTCTCATTAGAAGTTGTATCTGTTTGGAATCCAAGCGTGCTTGGCTGCCAAAACCATCCTAATCTGATTGTAAAACCCAAGAAATGCTGTTAAACTACTGTCAGCTCTGACGCTGAACAGATGGATATAACACTGTCACTGTGATAACTGGACGGGTGTGTATAATCCTCGCTAGTGATGGGGGATATGCTGATACCGTGGAGGTACTGCAGTTCTCGATGTCTGCTACCGAACCATGTCTACATGATGCACGTGATGATTTGGATGACATGAGCCTTTTGTCTCTCTGGGCTGCTCTGACCAGCCTGGACAGGCTCTGCTGCTGAAAAGAAGCTGAAGGAACAAAAGTACTTTCAGTGCTACTCTGAGATAAAATTATCTTATTTTGGGGGTCCTTTAGAGATCCCACTGGCTGGGGAGGTAGTGGGATAAGGGGGAAGAGAGGCAGGGAAATAAATCCTCCTTCCACTCCCACAATCCCCAGCATCCCATTGACCAGCCTGGCCTAACAGGCTGAGAGTATTACAGTGTTTGGTGGTTTGGGGATAGCCACACTGGGAATGATTCAAGTGCCTCTGGAACTACAGAAAGAATAGAAAATGGGTATAAAGATGATTACTACAATTTTCAACACCTGGGTCCCAAAAGTTAGGGTTCTGAAGACATTTTCATGCATTCAAAGCAGAGTGCTTGTCAGATATGCTCAGTTCTTCCAGGTTTCATTCATCTCGGTGGAACTTTTGGGTGATCGGTATTTTTTAGAGTGAAGTACCTTACGAGTAGGGACCTAAGTGAGGATTTAAATATTCATTTTTGGCAAATGACTCTGAAATTTTAAAACAATTTTTTGAAATCGTCTTAATGGCTTAGAGATCTAAAGCTTTAAAGCACTTATGAAATTTTTATTTTGTCCAAAAATCCTTATCATGTGGCTTATATAAGCATGTTAAAATTCTTGGCATTACTCGCTGTGTAAATTGTGCTACTTGTATTGATTTCAAGCTCATAAACATGAATAGATGCCTGAAATTAATGATCCATATTCGACACATTTAGTCAATGTCTATAGTTTCCAATAATCAGAAAGCATAGTTAGAGGACAGTAAGGAGTAATTTTGTTAGAAATATTTCATATTTGAAAAGGTGCACTTTACAACTTCTTACAATGCAAATAAATTTCAAAGAAAAGATAAAAATGGAAAGTGGTTGATGGAATAGTAAGTTTTATTTTCTTTTCTAAATCACCTTTGTGTCTAACAATTGGCATTTATAACTTCAGAGGACCGAACTTTTTTTTTGAGTACATTTCATTGCACAGTCTTCAGGAAACGTGCAGAAAATAAAGGTGAACAATTCCATGAGTTAAAGGAAAAAATGTGTTTAACCCTTCAGAATAGCAAAGGCCTAGCTTTGGCTACTAGCGATTGATAAATCATACAAAAACTATGCAATAGAAGTAACGGACAGAAATGTTCTCTCACAGTCTGCAATTCACAATCCCTATCACGAACAGGAATGGCAAAGCTGTTGCAATCTACAGAAATCCAAAGAAAGAAGAATTTTGATAATTTCAAATGTTTTCACTGATCACTGACAGATACAAATCATGACTTTAGTTACTTTACACCATTGCTAAAGAAACTGAAACATAAATTTGAAGCAGCTATGGGATAAGAATAATGATCTTTACACTGAAACTGCGTGTGAATAAAACAAAGAATAAAAATCTGAAATACGGCTTTCGCAGATCTGACTGAGCTCACCATGCTTGGACTTGCACCAGAAAATTATAGTGCACTGCAGTCCACTGAGCCCAAAAAGTGCTTTTATTCTCCAGAGTTTGAACAGAAGCCAAGTACTACTTCTGCATGGAAGTTTCAGGATATATTCCTGCAGCCCTGTCAGTCACCTAGGCCTGAGCGGGGATTCTGTCTCAGGGAAAAACAGAAGTTCCCATCTACATGTATCTAGGACTTCAGCAGAGGGGTTCTGAAAACACCACTGTTCCTTATTAGAAATGTATAGATGGGGAAAAATACTAAAACTATCATGCACACCTCTGCCTCAGTTTCTCCATCACTTTGAGACATCCTTAGAGAAGGACTGAGTCTTCTGAAACTTCTAAAATCCACCTACAACCCCTTAATTCACTATTTGTCTTCTGAACTACACATCCTTCTTAGCCCACCCAACCCCTAAATCAGCCTTTCTCCTTCCTGCTAATAAAGCATACCTGCCTTCCCTTTTCCTGCTCTGTGATTCCTACAAGATTTCTCTTTGTTCTTTCCATGAATGTTTTTAAACCCTTCGTTTATTAAGCCCCTAATGCTGAACCACTGAAGCAGTTTCTATTAAGCAGTTCTTCCTGAGAGACAGAAATAAACCACTCCAGCTACCTTCTTAGCATACACTCCACTGGTCAAAGTACCAACAAGTGCTCTGTTAAGCACTCTCTACTCTGCGTATGGTAATAGATATTGCCAGTTGCCCCATCAACAGGGACTTGTCATGCTAACTCCGTGTCATCAAGCACAATTAATAAATTTTACATTCTTTATCACCCAAATCATCACAGTGGGAAAGTTAGGACAAATATTTAGTGTGATGTCTTGGTTCCTAATGAAATTAATGGGAATTTTGCATTAGAGTAAATGGAATTCTCAAGGTTGATTTTCAGTGGCACAACACCACATCTCCTGTATTGACTTTCCAAACTGTTTGACACCGAACTGCTTTTTAGGTTTGAAAACTCTCCAGGTAAATGACAAAGGTACGAGGACTTCAAGCCCATGACGTATTCCCTTTTCAGACCTTACACAAGGTAGCAAATGTTATGTTAGGAGCAACAACTGCTAAGTTCTTTCTTCTTTTTACTCATGTAATATACCCTTGACAACACAGTCGCTTTGGGGAGTCACAGACTATTAGATTCGATTTCTAATTGTTATATGCCAGAACTGTTAAGGCAAACATCATTTGAAGTTACAGAAATCTTGTTTCTATTTACCTTGTACCCTTGGTTAATACCATTGATAAACTGCTGGGGCGGAGGATTCCACAGGAACTGGATGGTCGTGGAGTTCACGGCTTCAACCCGCACGTTCTGCGGCGGAGCTGTAGGCACTGCTCCCAGTCAGCAGAGAGGGAAACAAAACAGCGGAGGAGGGATGAGGGGACAAAAGAGAAAGATGAGCACAGAAGCTATTGACTGCTGCTCACGAGCCACAAAGTAATAACAATCTTGAGAGAAGGATGTACTTGTGAAACAGTCACCAGCAATGATTTGGAAAGAAGGCTAATTGGGTTAATTTCTCATTCTGTATTGGAGAATCTTTCAAGGGAAGGGGATGAAACGATTTCTGTAGCTTATAATTCCACAGATGAGTTTCTCATAAAGACTTGAGACAGAAGCAAGGTAATGATAGGTGAACACATCTCTTTCAATTATCCATGACTGCACAGAGAATGAAGTTTCAGAAAGAAATTTCTTGATCTTTTAATACCGCACAATTCCCCAGATCAGACAAGCAAACACGGAGTCTACACAATTAAAGTTCTAATTGTGAATTATAATCTGGTGACAGCATCTGTTTATTATTTACTGCTGCTTAAAGAATTAGGACCAGTCATATCACATGCAGTAAACATTTTTCTTGGGAATTGGAGATGTTCTCATTTTATCTTGATATGATATTCATTCATGTATATTGAATTGATGATCTATATTCGAAACCAATACATCCTCTAATCTACTAAAAGTTGCATAAACATGTTATGCCAAGTATTTAATTGGACAGATGTTTTCTCAATACAGAAGAAAGCATGAAACAAAGGCATACTGCCTTCAAACAACAAAAAATAACACCTAAATATTTTGGCATTTACTATTATGTCTCTTAAAAAGCCTTCCAGGCAATTTCTTCAACTTATTTCATTTCTATAGTTCTCAGAGGACAGAATAACCAATAGACAGGTCTGTTTTTCTGAAATTACCAAGCTTATAGCCTGTTTAAGACTACTGTTATTTGAGTATAAAAAGTTAACTAATACCCTTTGAATCCTTTAAAATAAGTTTAATAAAGCTTCACAAATATCAGTATTGACAGGCACGTGCATTTGTATTCTATGAAAGAGGAACTATCCCCAAGTGGATTTGAAGCCTGGAAAGCTCTGTGCCTTCTGCCTAAAGGGGAAAATTTCTACCAAAGCCCAGTGACCTATGCTTCTAAAAAGCATCCACAGTTCCCACTGAGAAATGGTGGCTTGCTCCATGCTTTTCAAAAACAGGTAACAATCTTCTAAAGCTTCAAAATACTTTGGAAGATGAGTCTTTGTATGGAGAAGAAGTTAAGACATATAGCTCAAAAATGTAAAAGTGCCCCTTTCTCCACAAAAGCCGCTTGGAAGGGACATAAGGGGGTATTATTCTTAACTGGTGCACAAGCTGAAGTGAGATTGCAGCCAACAGAGCTATGACAGTGTACAGTTATCAAAGATATCCACAACCTAGAAACAACAACACAGAAAAACGGAGAAATCCTCAAAGATGTCAGCTTTGAAATGACAAGAACATGACTTTCCTGCCCTGTGTCACTAAAACTCCTCGATGACTACACTGTGGCTTGAAAATTTAGCTCTGTGGGTTTTTTTAACCTCAGAAACCACATATTATTCAGAATTCTCTTGCCCTAATTTAAAACCTGATGTCACAATTTATGAACTATACATAATTATTGAGTTCTAAAACCAGAATTTTTCTGATACTACTCTAAATTTTCATTAGAATCTGGGCCATACTTCCTGCCATGTATCATCATTCTTTGTATGGTTTTGGAAGGTTATAATACTATCTTAACGACCTGTAGACATCATAAAGTTTTTGTAGTTAAGAGATTCACCAAATCATTCTGATATACAGTCATATATATTAAAGTCATTCTACAGGCATAATGAGCTGCTTTGGCTACAGTCCCCTATTAAGCGTATTTTATCATTCACGTTCTTTGATGAAACTGTTTATTATGACAGCCACAAGATGCATTTCAATTTGGTTTTGTGTGCAATACTTTGTATAATTAACGATTAACGTGGGGAAGATTTTTTAAAAAAAATCAAAATTCTTACTTTCCTGCATATTTGCATAATCAGGTATTGTAACTGCCAGAGGTTCGTTGGTGCAGAAGAAAATTGTATTAGAAGCCTTCAACTTAGTTTGTTATCAGAAAGTCACCTGGATATCACTGATAGATTAATCTCCTACTGTCAGGAAGGCTAAATCAGCTGAGCATCATCCTCTCCACTCATTCCTCTTCCTTCTGTTCAACTGCTACATTACAACAATTTATATGTGTCAGGTTGATTTTGTCACACAATTATTGTACAGAAAATCTATACATAACCCACGTGCTGCCCCTGGACAGCCACACTTGAAGAAAGGCCGAAGTTCAGCAGTTTTCAGAAGAGGATGCTTTTTGCAGAACATAGGACACACAGGGGTGACCTGAGAGTTACCCACAGCCACTCCCGGCACGACACTCCCACCCCCTTTACCACTCTCCTGGAACGGATCAGCAGGCACGTTGCTGCTTTGTTCCTGTGGGCATTATTTTCTTTAGGGAAGGATTCCTGGATGTTGCACAATGTACAGGAAATTTCCAGTGATTTTAATATCACAAGGATTTTATTCCAAGGCTCTGATGAGTCTTTTAGATACAATATAAAATATTGCTAATTTTTTGAGAGAGGGAAGAAACCTGCACCAGCAAGGTCCATACTTTCATTTGCAGCCCTTACAGTCCTCAAAAAAGCCCAGGCAAGCACGTAAGGATAGGTTTACTGCAGGTTTAGAAATGTGGATATCCAAACGCACTAGTTATTTCTTTTAAAAGAAATTAGTTTCTTATTTCTTAACTTCTTATTAGTTTCCTTTAAAAAGGGAAATATTTTTCTTTAATTAGGACATAATTTCCCGAAACAATAATAAACCATCACAGCACAAAAAATACCTGCTGCAAGAAAAGAAATGGTAAAAATCATGAATAGAAAACAAAATCTTCAGAATGTTGGAAATCACAATTTATATTACAATTCCTCTTTGGACAATTTTACTGAAAAGTCAACATCTGCATCTCAATGAATGCATTTAAAAGATGGAAAGACCATGGTGCATCTGATATTCATAAGCTTAATTATACTGCAGAAGGCATAATATAATACCTTTTAATAATTTCAATCAGTAAAATATTGGCATTATAATCTCAAATTTACTTCAAAGTGCCAGTATAAAGTTCTCCTTTTATGTCCTGATATTAAAGACTTCCTTGGATATCTGAACAGTTTTGCATTTAAAAAAAGAAAAGAAGTGTGACAGAAGCCAACTCAGATTTGACCTTCTGGTCACTTCAAAACTCAAATACTTTCCCAAGATCATGGATAGTAATTTACTGAAGCTGCAATCCACATAAAGGACTTTCAAATTTAGTGGCAGATATCTATCCTCTTCCTACGAGTTTCTTGTCAAGTGGTACAGGAACCACTAATGTCCAATAGCTGCTTTAAGAGTAATCTGCAAGTATTTACATTCTCAGTTTCGAGAAGCAGATGGCAAATGACACCCAAGAACAAAACTGAGAGAGAGAAAATTCCAGCCACTACAACTCCAACCTGCTTCTGCACAGGAGCAACTGGGCCCAACACAGCCACGGATGCTTCAAGGTTGTTATAGGTTCCCAAAAGGAAGTGAACGAGGATCTTTAAGATGTTTTTGCCAAGGAAGCCTGAGGGAAAACTAAGGGGAATCTCTTCTCGCTAAGATAAAACTGAATGCTTGTAGAGGACACTCCTTATTCAGAGATTCTTTTGTCAAGATTATTTCCTACAGAGAGCACATAATTTTCAGTTAACCAGGTTTTCTGCAGCTCTTCTGTCTCAGGCCTTATATATTTCTCTCAGTTCTCTTCCCGGTGCCTAGAAAGAAGCCACTTTGGTGGTTTCTGGAACCTGGACCTGACTGAACAGATGCATCTTGTTTTTACCCCTGACCATCAAGACTCACTAGTCTGGTGACTGTCCCACTTTTTTTTTTATTCAGGAAGGGACTTTTGCTCAGTTTCCTGGCCTTTCAAGGTGTCCACGCAGAGCACAGCAGGAAAAATAAACCAACATTGAACTACATGCTGAGACCTATAAACGTGAGGACATAAGATTGGATTTTCAGATATGCATCACACGACAGACATAGCATCTAAAGTAGACACAAAAGTTGGTTAACGTCAATCCAACGTGCCTAATGAAAGCTATGGCTCTTATAAAACTTGCTGTGCCTAAATCTAAGGAACAGTGGGGTGTTTTCACAGAGAGCGACATTCATGCCAGTGAGACAAAAGGGACAAAGTAAAGGACGGAAGCTTCTGCTTTCTCCAACCAACCTGCAGGAAAAGGCAAACATGTCCAATATCAGAGAGCAGAGACATCGTCATCACCACCCAGAAAGATGTTTACACATCTCACAAAACTACTCTTATATGAAAAGGTACTGGGAAACTTTGGTATTTCATATGACGATGTGAAGGTCCTGCAGGACACTGTTTAACTAAGTAAAAATTGCCCTGTATAGAAGGCTGGCACAAATCCCTGTGAAAAGTAACATCAAAGTAAGGAACAGCTGGAGAAACTCTGATGAAGAAAGACCTATATATACAGAGCATCAAAGGATTAGGCTGAATATCACTGAAAAGACTTTCAAGATTTAGAGACAGTCAAACTGTCTGACCCTAGTGCTAGGATGTTCAGTGCTCTGCCAGTAAGTCTTCTTGACATTTTATCTAACTGACATTATGTGCCAGTTTCTCTACAAGTTTAGATCTTTCAGCATCTTGCGAGTTTGGCTACATTCTAGAGTAAGTCAGTGATTTTTGAAAAGCTTTGAGTAGCTGATTAGTTATCAGTGGCTACATCAATGCCAGAGGGCTAATAAGGGATTAATAGACTAGGTCCTGGTATAAATCCCCAGCTTATATGGCCAGTCAATATTCCCTATGACAAAGATGCCAATGTGCTGATCTGCTCCTGCCAACGGGTTGAACTGCTCCCAGGGTTCGTTTCCTGCCAGGCTCTGACTGCATAGCACACTTGATTAATATGAGGTATTTCAGGTATTTTTCACCTGCAGACAGACAGGTTCTTGCCAGCACAGCTCACATCACTTAATGCATGTCAGAATAGAGGCAGCGGTGGTGGTAGCAGAAGAGGGGGATGGATGGGAGTGTATGCCTTTGACATTTATCTCCACTCGTATTAAAATCAGAATATGATTTACAAGGCAGTTTTTCACACGGCTTTTTCTTACTCCTGCTGGTTTGGTTTAGGAAGGACATTCCAGAACAAAAACCAGCCACTGGCTTTTCCTGTGGTTTCCCAGTTACAAGGAAGACAGGAGCAGAGGTTCGGACAGTAGTGCGCTACACAGAGACCTGATATTAATACAGTTCCAAATTAAACCGACACCAACCAGCCTCCCTTTTCAACTGTAAATGGAAAAAGGCTTCAAACTCTTTTTAGAACAGACACCCAGAAACCCAACAAGGCATTCATTAGGAGATGGCAGCACCCGTGAAGTAGTTATTTACCGCTACTGTTAAATACTGACATAGGACAAATAGGAAATATCCAGGGTTTCGTTTATGCTTACCCACTGTTGAGCATTTAGGGACTACATAAAGACAAACAGGCTACTGCAGGTTGTCCTACAGTCTAAACACTTGCTGATTAATATGAATGCAGGACTGACTACACTTAATTTATAACTGAGGATTTATATCCTTATAAATGACAACAGACAGCCAGTCAATAAAGGATAATAATAACAGCACATAATATCAGGGGAAATTAGAGTCAATTGCAGGGTTTAAGAAAACAAGTGTGAAGTCCAAACCTGAGTTTTACTAGATGGAAGGTTAAGGTGCTATGATAGCTTAAAATGTGCAAATAAATGAAGTAATGAATTACAAGCATATTCACAAAAGAGATTAAAATTCTGTGTGCAAACCAATTCTCAGCAGAGATCTAGTCTTTAGTGGGATACAAAACATTAATCCTGGCTGCAAGGAGAAGACTTTAAGAAAAACATTTCAAGGTCTGCTATAAATACTTTTAGAAAGAGGTTGAGTGTGTCTTGACTCATCTAAACTGTGAGACTTTATACGCCCTAAGACAAAATATGGATAGCTTCTTCCTTTAATTGTTGTGGTTAATTAGTGTTGCACATGAATAATCTTTTCTTAAAGATCTCCCTACACCTGGAACTATATCTGATCATGCTATAAGGTACTCCTAGTAACAATTAACAAACATCTACATACTCGTCACTGATTGTAAATTAACCGATGTACTGTAAACCTGCAAGTTTTTAAAATAGTTTAATTGTTTTATGACCAATAAAGTAGAGACCATGTACTGTCCAGCGCTCAGAATCCAGCATGATCCTGCAATTATGGGAATATATGAGATCTTTAAGGGCCTGGTACTTAATTATCCTACAGATTTTTATACCAATCTAGAGGTGTAAACATGCCTTACACTGGTTGTAAAAAGTAATTACATATCCTTTTGTTGATGTAATTTATAATCTTCTTAAAGCACTTCCCAGAAAGGCGTGGAGGAGCTGCAGCATAAAAATCAGGGCTTTAAAGATCATTTTATCTTCCTCTCTGCAAATGTCTGCACCATTCCTGAAATGCTGCAAAACACTTTCTCCACAGGCTGTATTTCCCTCCTCACAGTGCCCTTACAATTTATTCCATATTTCTCAAACCAGGTATTCTGTGATTATCAGAACTAACGCAGCTGGTCTACTCAGTTTTTGTCTCCTATATGGCATATGTGGAATATTGCATGTCTTGACCACGATAAACCCAATTCCCTGCCATATTCTCTCTGACTCTCCTGGCAGAGTAACCTCAGCCCCTGCCTGTCACACATCCTATAAATTCATTCCATGGGACCCCAGCTCTCTTCAGCATCTCTGTTTATTTCTTATGCTGTGGCTGACTCTGACCTGCAAGTGTGGTAACATGTCATCACGAGGGTCATAAAAATAGATAATTTCTGAATTCACTCAGCTCCTTCTGCAAGAGACAGTAGCAGAGTCATCTGGTCTCTACTTGGGCATTTAAAATGTCTAAGTGCTTCCTACCCCAAGCTGTCCATCAAATTTGACCGAGCTGACCATTCATTTTACAGGTTATTAAGTGGGACCATCACAAAGAGCATCTCCTCCTTAGGAAACCGCGCTATAAACTGTAACTATAAAGGATATATTGGAACAATTTGCTCACCTCCCTGTAAAGTGTACTCTGTCACAGGTCTGCTGAACGCTCCCAGCCCAGCTCCGTTGTAAGACGCCACCTGGATTTCATACTGGGTCCAAATGATCAGGTCTTTAACTAAGCAGTAGTTAATTTCTGCACTGGTGATGTTCTTATACTGGTATTCTCCAGGGAGGCCGGCCAGGCGATACCTACCATATGGGAAGAAAAATTTGCTAGTTAATTAGATGGTATCAATTATAGCAAACATCCTGACCAGCAAAACAGCTTCCTTTGTGAGGAGGTAATATGCAGACTGCTACAGCAGAATTATACAAAGAAAAACGAAAAATAATCAGAAACAACAGACCAACTCCTGATAAGACTGTATCGTCTTTGACTGCGATGGTATTTACAATCTGATCTCACCGAGATTACGTGCTCAGGGCTAAACAAAACGGGCATTTTATCCTGTTTTACGGTTGCAGAAAAATTACAGCTTTTTAAATGTGGCTTGTCTAGTAAAAGCTGTGATTTAGTAGAAAAAATAGCCCAGATGTGATTTTTATCAGGGTGCTGCTGTAAATCAGCTTGAGAAATGTTTTTTTCCTTCTCCTCTGAAATCTGAAAAGGAAGAGCTCAGAGTGCTCTGACCTTCTAGAACCTAAGGCATTGCCATCTCTTGCTTCCACCAGTATTTACTTCACAGCATGATTAAAATAAAGATGGAACATATTTGAGACTTTAGGAGTGGAATTGCAGGAGAAGGAATGAGTGGTAAACATCCTGACAAACTTTCTGCTGAGACATAGGAAGCTGAAACACTGAATACATTTTCCCATCTAAAAACAGTATTACAGAAAACACCCCCTTTGCTGTGTCTCTTTAGGCGAAACTATGGAGAAGAACTAAATTACAGAAAACAAACAAACCTTGCAAATCTGTGAACGTGAATAGTACTGTTTGTTTTCCTATCTTAGGAAAATGGTACAATGGATGCTTACAATACGCTAATTCACAAAGAAATCCAAAAAACAGAGACCAACTAAAGGGCACAAGGCATTACTACTCCATGAAAAAGATAAACAGGGCAACATTTGTGTTTTTATTCACCACGCAGCTTTTACGCACTCTTATTCATCTTTTGCTTCACAGTAATCACCAAAAGCTTATTGATACGGAACAATTTCATTGACATCTCACAGTCTGCTTTTAAATTCATATAAGTTAAACGGGTACAATTTCTACAACTAGACAGCTTTGTGTATTTCAGCCATAGATTTTGTTCTAAAGTCTTCTTATGAAGAGATCTGTTCTTCATCACTGACAACCCCGCTATCTTCTGCTGGGGAGCTGCTTGCCTGACCATATTTTGGCATACTTAATACTCGCAATGGTACACTGGTGTGATTCCATTGATGAAATAAAGAAATATCGGCCCTCAGCTGGGTTTATGAATGCCTTGATCTTTTTCTACTTTATTCAGTATCTACCTTTTTCTTTCTTTTGTCTCCTGTGAAGGTTGTATGCTTCCTGGCAAAGTCAATCCTTTGTGCAGCAGTGTTTTGTCTCACACTTAGCAGACAAGGTGTAGAGTGCTCCTGTGATTTAATTTATTATGCTGTTAGCATGGCAGTCCTCTAAATGCAATATTGCCAGTGAGAAAAAGGTCAGAGGAAGGAGGCCAGTTCAGAAATGTCATGTCTTCATGATTTTTCTCACCATGGACTTTGATGTATACTCCACATGACTTGTGCAGTGCACCTTCGCTTTTAAAGATCAGGTGTTCCATCAATTTAGTATCTTGCATGTCTTGAGCACTGGGTCTCGGGGAAGCATGGTGGTTTTCATTTTGTTATACCCTAATTCTATGGAAATCAGCACAAGAAGACTTTTCTTCTGTGCACATTACTGTGACCACACAATTTAATTTGTAAGAACAGCCTGGTTTATTACCTGGGACAGTTGTGCTTTTCTATGATAATCTTAAATTCCTGTTGAATAAAGTGTGTCTTTGCTCTGTAGTCAAGACAAAGCATGTAGACATCAAAAATGTTCACAGATTGAGCATAATGAATATGATCACGCTCTATTAAAACAGAAAGAGATGTTGCAATGAGGACAGGGATCAATTACGCTGATAGCTGTTGTAGAAAATACTTAAGGTAAACATTACTGGAAATGCTGTACGGAGAAAACAGAACAGATTGCCAGAAGTAGTAGGCTATGGGATTGCTTTCTGAACGGACTTAATGCTGAGACTGGGTAAGACTCATTGGGAACAGCTAAAGAATTAATCCTATCATTGAGTAAACCAGTTTGAAGGAAAGAACTGGGCAAACACCACTTGTACCCTGTGCAAATAGGCACCCAAGTCTCATGACAAAATTCTAGCTACAGACAGAAGCTAAAGCACCGCTTCCCACCTGTCACGGGTGACTGGCACAGCTTTCAACTGAGTCCAGCTCTTAAAACTGCAGGCGCTTGCACAAGTGGCTCACCACCGTAATAAGCTCTGCGCAGGTGACAGGGAGATTAACAGACTTCAGCCTGCCTGCAGAGAGAAGGAACTTTCCAGCACTATTCTGGGAGCTCACCAACACTCTTAACATCACAAAAGCATTTCCATCCATGCCAGCAAAAGTAGGAGCACAGCATGAACAGGATGTTGGCATTTAAACTGTAGCATTTAGTTATCTTTTAGCAGGTCTAGAGGACACTATTAAAAATGTCAGCAGCCTGCCTACAATAGGCTGTAACCATCACTTGGAAATATGTCAGTGGTGGTGCAGTGCTTGGGAGTTTCCCATGAAAACTCTAATTTAGATAACGCCTCCTTAATAAAGGTGCAGCCCTAGCTGGCTGCTAGCACTGCAGGGCATGTAGTATGCCCAACGAGGAAGTGAGCTGTAGTTGGATTGGGTAGGAATGAATAACTGAGTCCCCAAACATTACAAATAGGAAACGCTCCACAAAGTGTCTCAGTGTGGCAACACTCTTTCCAACACAATAAATGCTGTGTAAGCAGAAAGACGGGATGTATTCAGGATTCCCAGTTACCTGCCTGAATCTGTTTCTCATTAAGAAATACAGATGGGACTGAAAGAATTGACTGATTTTCAAACCCAAATCAAGCTCTGCCACGAAGCATCTGACCTCTCTCGTTCCCTCTCTCCATTTTCTTTGGCACAAGCCTGAAGTCTATTGATTCGACTCTTGCTCTTCCATAGTGCAGGAGCCCTGTTGTGTCTCTGACAAGTTTATTCACCTTTCTAGCAGGAAGCTGAGATTGTAATAAGCAAATATACATCTGCAGTGGTTAGGCTGCACTGTACCAACTTCCCACGTAAACACTTGTAATACTTGGTGCTTCGCTTCACTTGGAAAACGGAAAAAAGTTGTCTGGCTGTTGAGAGTCTCCGCAGGAGATGGTCCACTGGGGCAGTTAATTTGGAGCAGCTAGCAGAGAGAGACCCCAGCTCACTGACTCTCGAGTACAGACAGACTAGAGTTTAAGTGCCTGCACCACCGTGGCCACGTAAACAGAGGTATCTTCTCATCTGTAATAAACCAGGGCAGCCACAGCATTTCTAAATAATAATTAATATATTTCATTAGATTATAGTCTTTAAAGTATTCTTGAGCCACAACATTCAGAATTCCCTCGCACGCACACGGATCTAGGTCCGGATTTTCCACGTTAGGAGATGACTTACCTTAGGATGTACCCGTGAAGAACTCCATTGTGTTCACTCTCGGGAGGAGGTTGCCACTGGACCATGATAGACTGATTGGTGCGCCCACTGGCCACTATGTTTTTTGGTGGGGCGCTGGGGGGTTCCTCAGGTAGCATCAACCTAAGTACAAAACAATGTGATGGAGGTGGGTGTTCACAAAACAATGAAAGATAGATGACATTTCTATTGCATGTATCCACTCCACGTCAATCCATTTCGTTTATCAAAGTCTGATGACTTGAGAGAAATCTAACGCTGATCAAACTGCTGAAGACATGCATGAAATAGTTACAACAAATCAACATAATAGGAAATCAGTTAAGCAAGCAACAAGACAGACAGCTGAGGTAACCTTATTCTCTCTGAATCACCCAGGCTGCTACAACTCTTTAAAAAGATTACAAGCCTGAATGAGTTAGAGCTCAGGTCCAGTGTCTGTGACTCCTTCCAAATTGTTTCTTTCAGCTCTTTCAATATTTTTCATATCAAACTCCTACATTTTGAAAAAAGCCATTCAGAGTTCAGCTGTTCTGCAATTCAAGCTCACAGCAAGCTTTGGTTCACAGAAGAAGGGGGATGCATTTGAGACGAAATTTGATGAAGCCATCCTTCTATGTCGCATCTGGGTGAATTCCAGAAGTGACATTGCAATGATTGGGTGACCGCTGTACTCCTTCCCGGGCTAACTGCTGTGGCATAACACAAGAGCGAACAAAATCCCCAAGATTCTGCTCAGCTCTGGAAATATGAGGGCACCTCTCCCATCATGTGCTGATATCCTGCATTGCCTAATTGCCATTATCTATCACCAATTACTGACAGCTGCAGAGCACTCTCCAGAGGCCTGGGAAAGGCTAACTGTGCTCTTCCCCAATTACTGTGCAAAAGATAACTCTGTTTTATTAATCCACAAACAATCAGGAGCTTTTTTTTTCTCCCAACAATTTCAGGTTACTGCACTTTTAGTACACAGGCATTTATTTTTACCGTACCTGCTGGTCTCAGAGCTGTACCGGCCCTTTCCCACCTGGTTAACTGCACACACCCGAAACTGGTAGGTTCGGGCTGGCGTTAGTCCGCTCACAGTGACACCGGTCATCTTTGGGTCAAGATCTGATAGGTGAACCTTCCAGGGAGAATCTGTTGGAATAGTTTACACGTGAAAAAGATGGAAGTGCTTGTTAAAAGCCCTGCAGAAGTGAGAAAACGCCTCTGACTGCTCAGAGCTCTTTGTGCTTGTTTTCCTCAGAGGAACTTTGGGAAGAAGTTTCTTTTCAGCAGAAGAAACCTTCCTGTCAGCCCACACGGTTATGCAGATTGCACATTTGTCTACTGGAAAGTGATGCTGCACATGTCATGGCATAATAAATAAAAACTATATTCATTAACATTTTAATAAAAGAGGAAACAAGCATGATAAAGACAGATGGGCTGTGTATTTCACAACCCATCTGCTTGGCAGGCCATTACAACACCACACCCATGAGTGGCTCTGGTGGAAGGACGGTAATGAAATTCGCAGGCAGTTTGGAATATCTTCCTACCCAGCTTGCAAGCAGGTGTAGAAGCGTGACACTCTCTGCCAAATCAGCCTCTTGCTGTAAGACCTGAGAAAGCTTCAGCTGCGAATTCTACACATCTACAATTTTTTTCTAGAGATAGTAGTGGCATTCGGACTAATCATTTCCTAGGAAGAGTCCCTGGTATAAACAGCCCCAGCAGTACTATAAACCCCTCGTTGTCAGCTCACATACTTGACATACTGAGCTCCTCTGATGCCCAAATTAAATTTTCAAGTTTTCAAAGAGGTCAGAAATGAAACATGTTGAAAATTAAATATCCTGACTTCTTTTCTTCCTAGCTTGGTGTCACACATTCTCCCCAAAGTCAGGACTGAAACAGTCCAGGAGAGGTGACATTTGGTCTGTGTTGCAACAGTACAGCAACAGAATCAGCTAATTTAAAGATTTGTTCAGTTTTTAAATAATACCAGCTGTTTTCATGCTCCCTGCTCGAAATTACTAACACTTCTGGAAATTACTGAGGAGCTAGCTGTAGATTTTGGCAGCGTTATCTGTGTGTGTTGCTCATCAGAAGCGCACTGCAGTTCCTGGCAGGTCACCTAGACGTCTGCCTGAAAATGAAGATGAGATGTCCCAAATGTGGAACGCTGCTAAACTTCACACCAAGATGTAAACTACTAATTCAGTGCTTTTCTGGCAGATCTCTCACCAAGTTTAAGTCCTCTGGGGAGTGATGTTGGTTGGGCTAATAAACACTGCATCTTTGAATTATTTAAAATATATTTATTTCAGTAAAGGCTCCGAGAACAAAGTCTTTTTTCACAGGAAAAACGATACGGCAGAATACTGAGAATGCTGGAGAGGGACATTTGCACAGCACTCAAGTTCTGTCCTCGCCAGCTGATGGTGATTTACCAACAGTCACTTCAGCTGCAAGATCTTGATGGCAATTCATCTTAGCTGACTGTTGAAATTCTTTTAAAAGACCTTAGAGGAAGCACACCTACGCTATCTAGGTTAGGAGGTTTTTGCGCGCTACTTCCTTCTGAATTTCATCCAGCTTCTCTTGAGAGTTCACAAGCAACTGTTCACCTCGTTACATCCAGAGTGCACAGAAACAAATCAAGGTACGCCAAAGTTAAGGTATGGCTGACTTAGTACCTTGCCTGAAGCAGCTTCCTGAGGAAAATGGAAGAGCAGACTCCAACAAGAGAGTGAAACACCCTTGTATGAGCTACTTGGGTAGTGGTCCATTTCCTAGAGCACATCAGTTTCATTTGTTTACTGCTAGTGTAAACACCACCTGAGAGTGCTTAACCCAAGCAGCTCAATGTAGTGAGCAGTTTGATTCAACAACAGGGCCTATTAATCTCTTCAGCACCTTGGGGCTTCGCTCTGTTTATATGCTGTATCTGTAGAATACTTTATTTATTCTTTTCCTCTCCTGGTAGAAGATAAAAGATCTGGCAGGAAGAGAGATTAAACTGAAAACTAATATAAACGAAGCCTATTCATCTCCTGGGCACTCTGATTCGTAAAGGAAAGTGGTTTGGGGAGGATTTGCTCACTCATGGAGCAGTGGATACAGTGAGTGTGCAGAGTATCTTTAAAATTTAAATGTCAGGTCTTTTTTTTTGACAATCAATAAACTAAACATTTCCAAAGGCTATTCTCCCTCCTTAAATACACACCCAAACCCAGAATGGTACAGAAGCTGGTTTTATTGTACAGAAGAGCCATTCTGACATTGGAAACACGCCATAGAACTTTCAACACCGACCCTCTTCTCCTCCAGGGTTGACTGTTACTCGCTGGTCCCAGGAAGCCTGGGGAAGCTCCATGGTGACAAAAGACTTGCCAGGTCAAACTATTAAATAAGCCTCTGTTAGACTGAACAGACTGTGTTAATCCTTCATTTAACTTAAGCTGCCCAGAATGTACTCTGGGCTTTGCTTGCTTGCTCTTCCACTGTAATTGCCACTGTCTGAAAAACTTCCATGTTTAGCTGTCTATCGTCTCAAGGATATTGGGTATTTTGAATTAACTCTGATTGCTTCCCCAAGTTAATTTGTTGGAAATATCTCACAGGCTACTCTCTAGTTTACAATGTGATTTGGGGGGCTTTAGAAATTACTTTTGTTCTGTCAAGAGTTTTTGGATGCACTCGTGATATTTTTAATAACACTGGATACTCACCAGAAGACATTTCTTCTGTATTTCCCTATCTACCTTACACCGCGTGCATTAATTGCAAATTCCTCAAAAATCATTTCTAACTTGGTATTACAGGTTAGATCTATTGCAGAAAGCTGATATTTGCAGGTTTGGAGCACATTTCCATCTCCTTCCCTCTCCAAGGGGTTTTGCATAGACAGTAGTATTGGAATTTGCTGTAGAGTTGGAGTTTACTGAATTCGTCTTTCAAAACTTCATGACAATATGACATTGCAAAAAGTTCAAATAAAAATTAAATGGTTCGTCCTTTGTTTTGTAGGACTTCAACAAGTTCTACCAATGGCCTGAGATCCGAGTCACAGTCATAACGAACAACACAGTTTTACTCTGATTTCTGCAAAGATTTATCAATGTGCTCAATTTTTGTCATTTGAATATTCCTACCAAATTGAGTATGAAAATTCATAGCCTTTAAGTTAAGGGTGTACAGATGCTTTTCATAGGCGCTTTTATCATCTCCTCATTGGCGCAACATGATGAAACTGAGTTTTATCATTACATCACACGGCACGATATCCCAGAATACAATAAACCAAAAATGGGCTTTTATCTTAATTGTACTCAGCAGAACTCTAAGTATTAATTCATTTCTTCAGACAAAAGACTACTTAGAATAATTTTTGATTAATCCTTGAAATCTAAACCTCTTTGGAACAAAATAAGCATATCCCCTTCTAACTCCACGAAGATACTGAATGGGAATTCCTACGTATATTGCAACAGAGGCTAAACAGGCTATGAAACATCCAAAAATCGTATTAGTGCAAATGACAGCAATGCATGGGACTATTTATTTGAAAATCTTATTTCAAATGAAGGTTCACATTCCTGGCTCTGTGTGGGCAGGAATACTTAATGACTGTGTTTCCCTGGAACTGTGTTCTTCAAATTAGATTATAAATTTGCCCCCAAATGTTTAAGGCCATATGTCTCAAGTCACCCACAGACACGGTCTACTGTGAATACTTGTAATTTGAGAATTATTGCATTGTGCCAAATACATTCATTTTAAAAATTAGGTGACTTGGTGACTAGAGTCGTTCATATTTCCAGCAATTTATGTGCACGATCTGCCACTGTTTTTTTCCTCTAATTAAAATAAGGGTTTTATATCTCTTTACTGAATTGATATTAATGAAAAGGAGTTCTAATCCATGCCAGGTGGAGTGACACGCCTCTGTCTAATGCAGCTAGTAATTAGTCCCCTGAAATTTACACTCATTATTTTGAACCCTCTTCAGCTATTTCTCCGAAACAGATACTGTCATTATGTATTCATTTATGGTACGTGCTTCAAAATGTACAACGGATCCTACAGCCATTAGAAAATTATTTAAAGTGAAACAGCTAAAACCAAAGCAAGGGTACCTTTTGGCACCCGTATAACTGCAAAGCAAAACCCATGTATTAAAATTTCACAGAGCTAAGAGCAAAGTCTCCTGTGCAGCTCTGCTAACTGGAAAGTAAATCATAATTCTGATGTCTCTCCCCCACATTTACACGTAAGGGAAGCAACGGGGATTAGGGTGTTAAGGAGATGGCAGTGCTGCTGACGGCAACAGCGCTACAGAAGCGAGTGGATGAGCTCAGGGAGGGCATACGCTGAACGCGTGACAGTTGCTCTTTCTGCAGCACAAACAGGACCAACAGAAAACCCTAAAGGAAATTTTCTTTGAAAAGCAAAGAGAGATCCTACACATTCTTATCAGACAAAACTACACCTACGCGAGATCAATGGTCAGCTTCATTCACCAGTATCACTTGGGATGGGGGTGGGGAACAAAGGAAAGGTGGTGTTTTCCAAAGGAGTAGGGGCACTGTAGGAACTAAATATTAAGCTCACACTACTGAGATCAAAATAACTTTAAAAAGCAAACACTTCGAGAAAATAAAACCAAAACAAGACAGTGAGAATGTGCAGACATTAAAGTCAGCTTTCCAGACCAAAGTCACTGTTGACATCGTTCCACTGTTTCGTTGGCATCTGTAAAGCTGAGCAATAATATATGGAATGAGAGAGAACAGCAACAGTGGAATATTCAGGATTCCTCCCTGTCCTACTTGTACGAGTTACCATTTAGAGACTGTACATAAAAGCAAAGTAAATGAAAACTGAAAGGACAGCAAGATCTGGAAAACTTTTGGGAGTCAAGATGCTCAGTTCACAACAGCCCTGGTCTGTGTTTGGGTTTTGCAGCTGCAAGCCTGCTGAAGCACATATACCTTTGATTTGTGGTAATGAGACTCTCTCAGTGGTAGACTGCAATGCCATCAGCCAAAATTATTGGATCTATCACGGAGCGAGCAAGGGTTCACAGGATCCTGAGGAGTTCTGAGGGACTGTCTGCATGATTTCTGGAGAACTGTTGATTTTTGGTGAGCCGTGTACAAATTTCAGTGAATGAATTACAGCATTTTCAAAATGATGGCACATTTACCCCATTCCCACACTAGAACAACCGCAAAGCATCCTTGCTGGAGAGGCACTTGAAAACCTTTCAAACTTCTGGCACTGAGTGAGCTGCCTCCTCTTTAGCGACTCTTCCCAACCAACGCAGCCCAGTGCAGGACCCGAGTGCGTATGTTCTGCCAGCTCTGTGCTGTCTCTAGGTAAATACAGCTCTAGCACCTTTGCATCGTGTTCCCAGAGTGGGAGTTTATCAGCTGGTCTTTGTCAAAGCCTCTGGGAATCATGAAACACAAGGGTAATGTCCTTGGGTGAAGGAACACGCAAGGAAAAGCAAGAAGGCAGTTACCGGTCTGGAGGGGAAGGAGAGGAGGGTGACAATAAAAGAGAAGGTGGTGATAAAAAGGTAGAGAGGGGTGTGAGTGCAGAACACTGGATTTTCTCAGCCATTTGTTACAAAAAGATCAGGAGTCTCTGCTCAGAAAGAACTGTTCTAAGGACAGCAGTCCTGGGCTTGACTTGGGATTTCTGCTAGGATTAGAAAACAGCACTTTTGCTTAACAGATGTCAAGATCATCAGTTCTGGGACCTCCACATCTGAAAAGTTATGCACTCCAGCCTGCAAAGCGAAAGGGTTGTATGTGATCTGAAGCTCAAGTTTCATCTCAAGCTCTCTGTGTGGCAAAACAAAATGCCACTCTCTAGATAATCAGAAATCAGGACTGTTTCACATTCAGTTATGCAGTGACTAATTTCCACATGTCAGAAAAAGTGATGCTCTTAATTTTTTCATCAAGAATCAATTGTTCGGCTTGGATTTCCAGCTCCTTGGGTGATAGAGATTAGAAAGTATTGCCAAGGTGACCGATTTCCATATAACCTCATCTTTCCATCAACTCCTAAAGAGGCATTAGCAGTGTCCCTGAATAACCTTGCAAACTGAGAGCCGCAAAAGAACAGATATACAGCATGACAAGACTGTGAGAAGTGGCAATTCAAAGACCAGGTTTGTAACCCATGAAGCCAGATATTTGGGTATCTTACAGTTAAGCGCCCTCAATCACCTACCTAAAAGAAGGGTGTTAACCAGGGAAAAGCAGAGAAAATGCATAAACCTATATCCAGATAAGGCAGTAGCTCCTACTGACACCCAAGCTTGTTCCTCTGACTGACCATTGGTTCCTTATATTATCATATGCCTGCACTTTTCAGGTAAAATTTGGGCTCTAAATGCATCAGGATATCTACGAACTGAGAGCAAAAGACAACAAAGGGAAGAAATAAAATGTAAGTACTGCTATTTTACAGATGCCGAATAGAAGCACTGACAAATGAGTTGTTCTGCCTCAAGCATAGCTGGCAATGCTGGAGGTGGAACTAAGGCTTTTCTGTAGGACAAATCCACCATCTAGGACCTCTACGTGTAGTTTGACCCTTTCCGTGTGTGAACAGTTGGGCGTAAAAGCCAGGGCTTCCCCTTCGCGCACACCATCTCTCATTGAGCAGACAGCAGTAGCATTTTGTTAGTAGCTCTGGTAGAGGGGAGTCTGAAAGAAGGCTGAATAATTAAGAGGAACATGAGGTTGAAACGTATTTGACTTTACTCACTGTTCTCAGAGAGCTCAACCATGTAGTAGAGAACAGGGCTGTTTCCATCAAAGGGACGCACCCAGGAGAGCATCACACTGCGGCTGTAGGAGGAATTTAGAGTGGCCAGAAGATTCTGAGGGGAATGAGGCAGCTCGCTGTTAAGGAAAAGAGAAAGGGAGAAGAAACAGCATAGAAAAATCAATCTACATTTCATTCAGTCTCACAGACAGTTAAAGGCACATGACATCAGACTTGTATGATGACAGACATAAACCCACCAGTAGCTATTGCACAATTAAAGAAACGAAAGACATCTCTGAATTCTTCACAATTTTATCCTATTAAAAAAAAAAAAATTATGCTGAAAGTCCCAAGGCTGATGCTTAGAGCAGCTAACGGAAATGTTGCTAAATGAGGAAAAACCCCAATTTTCATATTGTTTTTGACTGAGACAGGCTGGTCAATAAATTTCCTCTCTCACTTTTTTCCCCTTCACACAATGATGTCCTAGCAATGAGACAGCAGTAATATGTATGAACAGTAAAACACATGGGAGATATGATTTAACATGGAATTTTTCATACTCAAGGAAGCAGAAGACATTGACACTATCCATATAGAGCTACTAATCAAAATTACCATATGTATTCTTAGGCTACAGAACAGCTTGATTTACTTGCGGATTGAGGCTTATCCTGTCATGGCTAGAATCTTTCCTTCCTATAATAAGGATTTTTTTGGAAGCACCCAACCAGAAAATGTAGTGAAAATGCCTGCAGAAACCCCATGGAAATACAAAATGAAACATTAAAAAAAAACCAAAACAAAATACAACAGCAGCTCAATTAAAATGTGTAATTTCTCCACATAAAGGCAATTTGTGGAAAAACATTTCATTTGTACTCAGTGGCTGAAAGTCGGAGGCTGCCTGGTGCAGCGAGAAAACTAAATTCTGCTGCATCCCTTAAATGCTGATCTGTATTAAGCAGTAAGAGCCCTTCAGCCATTATACTTGAGCCTGACTTCTGCTGCTTATCATCCTGGCTCCTAAGGAGGACAAGGATCTGAGAAAAGGAAAAGCAAGGAAGGCCAGTTTTCACCCATTCAACCTACTGCTCCTTCCCAGGAAAGCTGTGGGTAGCCCTTCCTCAGTAAACACCACTGGTAGTCTGCTCTGGCCAGGGCAGAAAGCCACAGGGTTACTTCACATGCTTAATTTAAAAAGGTAGTAATTTCTGGTTGTAATGTATCATGCTACTGAAGGCTTACAGTTCTTTAAAAACCGCAACTCCTTAGCCACTCACAAAAGTAAATACAGACTCTGGCTTGAAGCCAGAACAGTAAATATCTCCTGGATTTAGGTTTCTACTTGAAGATTGAGGAACATATGGAGAGCCAGACAATAGTTTTATTATTTTTTCTGTTAAAACCGAATGCTTTTGTTTACATGTTTATGATGGCTACACCCTGAGGAGTTAGCACCAAAAAAAAATAGGTTGCTGGAAAAGCGCAAGAGTGGTAAGAAAACCACACAGATAATGAGACAACACAAGTGGAAGACATCCACCTGCCCATCTCTCTCTAGGCTAGAAGGATTGATGCTCCCTAAGGCTAAACCTGAGACTCAAAGTCTTGTCTCCTCTCATTTGACTTCAAAGGCCTAACCAGATTGGCAGCACAACGACCCCAGGCTCTTTCAGTAGTAAACATGCAATGACACCTCCGGGTGTGATTCAGATCTTAACTTCATTAAAACTCTTGCTCCAGATGCCTTAATTACAAGGAGTTTAGGCTGACTATGTTCTCACTTAGATCTGGGCAAGCACCAACCAGGCTCCAGAGCTCTGATGCACAGACAGCTGAGACATGGTTGCTTTGGGGCTAGAAGAACCATCAGGCACAGCAAAGAGTATGTATAGGCCCCATGGAAGCAGATTTTGAACACAACACTGCAAAATTTTGAATAAACAAGTTTAGGGAAGAGAGGGAACCTGGAAAAAGTAGGAGAGCAGCTGGCCTGCAAGACAGAATGCAGAATAAGCCTGTCATTTGAGAAGTGTGGGATAGGGGTTTAAGAGATGGCTATTTACCCAGGGACTACAGGCGTCCACTTCTTAATTTTGAATGAAACATTAAATTATAATAAACATTAAACCCCCATTACAATTCGTCATTATGTCCTAAGCAAGCTGGTTGGAAAAATGTTTTTGTGATTAAGCTGGCAAAGGAAATTACTGAAGCAAAGAAAGTGAAACATCGTGTTGTGAAGTGGCTCGCAAAAGTCCCAGACCCCACTTCATTTATCACCAGGCCCTGTGGGGAAGAGCTCAGAGATGGGCTGTGGCTTCAGCTTCTTCCAGAAGACAATGGTAGGAGGGACAGCTGAGGAGCTCACAGCAAATCCATCCCTACGTAACTTCTTTTCTGGGAACTACACAAATACTCCTGGTAAATATTAAGGATCTTTTCAGGGTATGCATTTACTGATCTTGTTTCCCCATAAGTTTAGAAGGGCTCAATGAACAGAGGCTACATGACTAAGAAAGACTTCACAGCTCAGTCTCTCAGTGTACAAGTCTCGGATGACTTTTGGGGGAGAGGGGACGCTGCCTTTTTCATGTTTTTTAAAGCACAAAGCGAGTTTAAACATGAGTTTGTTTTTTGCTTAGGGTTTGGATTTAGTTGATTATTCTCTTAGAATGACAGAAAACGGTAAGTACTCAATAGCGTGAAGGAAACAGGCACTTTCTCTTCAGACAGATTGAGTAGCGTGAGCTGCAGCAGCCGTACAGTACCCCTATCTCCACTAATATCATATTCTTTAGCCATATGTGTCCACACTGAACAGCAACAGATGGTGCTTACAGATTTAAATCCCTCAAGGCAGACATAACAAGTACCTAAGAAACACACCTGGACAGAAATAAATTTTTAAAACTACAAAGACATTTCAGCACAGGAGTGTACTTCTCTCTTTGTAGTATACAAAAGCAGAGATTAATAAATAGTAATTCCTACTTTAGCAAGCACTTACACTTTCTCTCCTTCTCATTTGCTTCTACATACTGTGTGGAAGGGATGATAAACGAGACCTGTGCCACCACCACAAATATTCACGTTCCCAAAAGAGATCATTGCTTCGTTATTTCCTTTAAGAGAATTACTTTTCCTTGCTGCTAACACCCAAGAAATCATTGCAGGGGATGGTAATTTCAACCCTTCTTCAGAACGAGAAGGACCTCAGACTAGAACTGCTCAACTTCTGATACACCAAGAAAGTGGTGTGAGGTTTAGGACAACAATGCCCAGAGCACAGAACAGCCCTTCATCAGACACTGGAAGTTTAATTCCAGCATTATCATCTTTCTTTTGTTCACTGAAGCCCCGAACAGGAAATAGATAAAGGTTTTTCAATATAGGATATCTTAAGACCTCACTCCTCTAACGCTGAAGAATAGCACGAAGAATAGCATGGAGGCAAGTTTTCTGCAACTAACTTTGCGTGACAGCAAAACACGTATATGAACACTTTAAATCTGTAATTGATAGATAAGCCCAGGGTTAATGGCATAGCCACCAAGGTGACCTGAGGGGACTTTGACAAAGCAATTAAAATGGAAGATTTGAAAGAAAAAATCATGAAGTGATTGTGACAATCTAGGAGAGAAATATTAGCTAGTTGCAGATGATACATATTCAAAACAGAAACCCTAATGTTTTGAGTCAGCTCATCACTGCCAGAGGGCAGTTGAAAAATTCACTCAGCAAACACATAGAGTGTTTTATAAAATTAGCTAAAAGCAGACTATTTGCTGAGGGAAATAAACCAGACATGGTTTGGAGAGATTTCGGAGAAAAACGGCCCAACAGCAGGCAATTAGAGAGACTGTGACTGAAGAGGGGATTACTAAAAAGGCAAGAGAGATTAAACAAGTTTTCGTGTCAGTGTATAAAAAGGCCTGCTCCTGTTTCGTACATGATGTACGGTGGACTTGATTTAGGACAGGTTTTACTCAGTAGCAGGTGGTTCTGCTGCTAGACCCGATAACCTGGTAAGAAGTTGAGGCGGGAAGTCTAACAGAGCACTCAGCCCTGATGGCTTTGCTCATAAGAGTTTATAATGTTTTAAATTGAGAAAGATGTCATCTGTTGCTCAGGACCTTCCAGTCTCTCTTGCAAAAGAATCCTCTCCAATTTCTAAACAAAGGACAGATTCTTGTAAGGCATTCATGAGTTTAGAGGCTTTTTTGTTTCTCGTAGGCCTATAACAAAGTGGATTTTTGAAATTAAAGACTTGTCAAGTCCCAGACTGTGCAGATTTCTTTTCCATTTCATTTTGTGGTCACAACAAGCTCAAAAGCTTTTGAATTTGGGAAAAGCTTTTAAATTTCATGCTTTCTTTTTGATAAAAACACCTACATTTCTGATAAACCTTCAATGATGAACAGACACAAACGTATTTCTGAGTGTACTTCTGGGTGGTGTTTCTGAGTATCAAGTGCATTTAGACTCAGCAGTGAACCCTACTTCTTGGATGACATCTCAATAGAGTGCTTGGAAAAATAAATAGAAGCTTTCTTTCTAGTGAGGAAGGAATAATATATTTTCAAGTTCAACATCCTTCCTGTTTTCACTCCCTGCAGAAAGGAAAAGAAATGGGCTACTGCAACTGAGGGATATGGGATCCATCTGAAGAGATGTTTGTAATGAGACATCATTTTGATTTGTTACTTTGCACTGGTCTTACTGACTTTCAGTAATCAAGCTATTTTGTATGGGATATATTGGGCAGAAATTGGAAGAAGTAGCAATTACAAATACTCTAGTGAAAAGGGTATCAAAATTCATGTATAAGTGATTGACAAAGGCAATACCGTGCATTCCTGGCAACCCACTGGGTTTTATTATAAGTGGTTAGCTCCCCTCTCCTGCTTCTGAAGAAGGCAGAACAATAATAGTTCTTTCTCTGGTGAAAAAGAACTGAAAGAAGATGAACTTGCTGCCAGGAATAAATTGTCTATTTTTGTATTACATTGTCCTCCCCATATTTTTGCATAGAGAAAGAGCCTAAAAGATTTTACTATATGTTGTGACATAACAGCAGCTTGTACAGGGCTTTGATTTTCCAACAATACAGCATTACTGTACTTTTCAGTCACATCCATCTAACAAAGAGATTCTTTAGTATGGACTGCAGACAGGCTGATATTGAGCAGCAGGTATCCTCAGGCATAGATAGTGGTAATTCCGCATACTTTATACTGAGAACCCTCAGGATACTCTGAGCTGGAATCAGCAGAGTTTCCCGGCAGGTGAGTGATACATTGCGATAACTCAGCTCATGCAGCTTCAGGAACAAGCATTTTTTCCCTCTGTGTATTTCAGTATGGTATTTACAGGACTATGAAAGTAAGCTAAATGAAGCTGGAATGTTTCATAACATACAATTATTTTCAGGATCAAATCCTACGACTTGGAAGAATGCAAAAAAAGCACAAGCTCATCATCTGAAGACCTGCAAATGTTTCTGTATTTGCAGTTGAGAAGCTCTGCTAGGAGGAGAAAAAAAAAAGTAAAAAATTAAAATCTATCTATTGCAGAAGGGAAACATCACACGCAAATGTTTTACCCCGTGCAAATCAAATCAAGTGATGTACATGAAGAATAAACACATTTAGAGGGAAGACAAATGAATGAATAGAGTATCTTGACTAGCAATTAGTTTCTGTGCCTAAGTACCATCAGTGCAAAATTGATGAGCAAGGTAACCTTTGGCTGCACTTTAGCAAGTTCTTCATTAGTTTTCTGGCTTTCCTTTTCAAATATTTTATTTCTTCAGAGACACACTCAGAAAAACGATCCATCCTGCTTGCACCACCAGTGTATGCCACGCTGCGCTATCAGCGTACGTTCTACCAAGAAACAGTACCTTTTTCCCCAGGCCTGTCTTCCAACAAGGGAAGGCAAAGGAAGGAAAAGTTTTCTTTCCTTCTTTTCACAGATTAGAAAACCAGACTACTCAGAGATTAAATAACTGAAGGTCAAGCCCGAAGGTCAATGGTTTTGAATTGAATCAGTTTGAACAGAAATCAGTAACAAACTTCTTTGGACCTTCGGAAATTTCTCTTGACATGCCCACAGGTAGAGGAGGGACGTGCCGGTTCCTGGGGGAAAAAAGGTGGTGAGACGATTGGAGTTGTCAGAGAAAGCTAGGTAGGCTACGATATTATCTGTTGGTAGACTGCTCCAGTCTGTAATTGGTCGAGAGGCCTCGTTTGAACATTTGTCTGCCATTAGTGCGACTCAAGGCACTGAAGTGTAAGTGCTCATCGACGGGAATGTACATGCCCTGTTTGTTAATGCTCTGCACAAGAGAATTATCTGGGAGAATAGGGAATGTTATAGATCTGTCATTCGTATACGAGCTAGAATTTAATTTAAGCTTTACTTCAGACATTTCCTTTCCACATATTTTCTTCTTCATTTCACTTCTGTTGTATCATGCATCTCTATTTCTCACAGATTTGTGCTGCTGAGCCAAACGATAATGATGAAAGCTGCACAGCAATGCAATGTTTTTTGGCATTATTGCACTACCTGCAGCACTACTTTGAAATGAAATGTCACAATTCAAGGTATGAGTGAGTGACTTATCAGCTACTGAAGTCCTCTTACAGAGTAGGTCTGACAGATTTCTTTAATTCCTCCAGGAAAAACAGGTGATAGGCGATCAGCAACAGAACACAGGGAGGAAACGGAGATAGAGGATTAAGAGCCAGTCCCAGTGCATGGAGAGCCAGCCAACACAACTGGAACAAACTGGGATGCAAGAAGGGCAGCCTCCTCAGCAACCTACAAGATGTGCCTCTCCCAGCTGACTTCTACCCCAAATGTTATGGAATATAGAACAGTTCCTGGCTGGTCAGTGGGGAACTGCAAGTACATACAGCCACCGTGTTGTACAGTGCTGCACAGGGCATCTTTTGCTATTTAGGATTAAGAAATGGTCAGACTGCTGAAGTGTTTAGCACATATTTATAGCTTTGCTTCCAAGTCCAGGTTTTAACATTCTCTTCAGTCTTTACTCCATAATTTTCTGCCCTCCATTCAAGAACTGCCTCAGAGAAAAGCAAGTATGGTTATATAGTAGCAATATATTTCGAATTGTCTTCTGCTCTTGGATTCAAACCAGCAGTAAAATGCACTCCAGTAGGAGAGCTGAGGAGTGCTTAATTAGAGAAAGAATGTACGACCGCTCTCTGAAAATGGGCATCTGAACTAGCCTTGGCACTGTCAGAATAATGCTGTATCAAACAGCCCTCTGCACAGCAAATCTCGGAGGTGAACTCGCTACACTGCCAACAGCAGAAGTTGCCATCTTCTCAGACAGATCAGGCACGACCAGTAGAAACAGATGCAATTTTAGTTAAATTCAAGCATGCGGCACTACTCAAATCTTTTTTTTAAAGTTTACATAAAACATTACCTTCTTATTCATTTGACCTGCTCCACACATGTAACCAAAACCACAGTTGCTGCTTTTAGTGATAGAAATAAAATGGAAGTGCACTTTACCCCAGTTGGATGACAAAAATAGAAAATATGGAACCCCATAATGACATTTTTATAATCCTTTTTCAGAACTGAACTGCACTTTAAACATTTTCTTGTTTTACTTTTAAAGATCTTTAGGAATAAAGAAAAGGAATACATAAAAATACTTTCCCCCTGAAAACTGTGTATGAAGAGAATGGAGGAGTAAGCAATGCCAGTCTAGGGACCAGCTATTCTGATAAACGTTTAACAGAGAAAAAATACTAAGAGGAGGAAAACATTTTCTTAGAACCTTGGCATCATGGCACAGCACCTGAGCTTTATGGGAGGACCCTAGAGCATGGGATGACAGAAGGATTCAGGGTGGAAGGGACCCCAGGAGATCTCTGGTCCAACCTCCTGCTCAAAGCAGGGTCAGCCACGAGATCAGACCAGTTTATTCAGTCTGGTCTTGAAAACTGGACACAGTATCCCAGATGCAGACTAGTAAGTGTCAAATAAAAGGGTGTAATCACGTCCGTCGCTCTATTTTGCTCGAGTTCACACAGCCCAGGTTGCTGTTAGCCTTTTCTGTTGCCAGGGCACAGAGCTGGCTCATGTCCAACTGCTGCAGTCTACCAAGATCCCCAGGTTCTTTCCAGCAGAACTGTTACAATCAGTGCCCAGACTGTATTACTGCTAAAGGTTATTCCTCCCCAGATGCAGATGCTGCATTTGTTCGTGTGGAACCTCATAAGGTTCCTGTTGGCCCACTTCTCAGCCTAAGTCCCTCTGAATGATGACCCTCCCCCTGAGTGTATCAACTGTCCCTCACCCACTTTGTGCCACCTACAAACTTGGTGAGTGCGTACTCCAACACCTCCTCCAGATCGCTGATAAAGATGCGGAGCAGGGCATCTCCCATTACAGTCCCCTGTGGTAGCCCACTTGTTACTGGCTTCAAGGGGGCTACTGCCTCTTAATCGTTATCCCCTGAGCTCAATCACCCAACCAGATGGATATGTACGTGTAGTAATTCAGAGAGATGCAGCTACTTGGAAGTAACTTTCAAAGCTCCAGTCACGTGGAAGCTCAAGCAGCATGGCAACATGCAAAAGGGAGGATATTTCAAGGCAATTTAATATAGGAATGAATCAGGATTAATTTCCCCTACAAAAATCCACACCAAACCCCAAAACTTAGACTCCCTAGATCACTTCAAATGAAACGCTACAAAAATGCCCAAGGGTATCTGGAAGCAAGCAGAGTGTATACTGAAGATGGAATACTCACATCACTTCTAGGCGAGCCATTCTGGAGTCGTTTCCTCCAAAAGAAATGACCTCACAGGTATAGTCTCCGATGTCACCTGACCATGTCTGGCTGATGAGGAGGGTTCCATCTTTCTCTACTGTCATCCTGGAACTGCTGGCTGGATTTATTACAATACTGTCCTTCTTCCAAAGATACCTGAGTATTACAATGTTTCAGTTACTCATTCCTCATAAGAACATCAAAACAGATTTATTTGAACTGTGTTGTAAGGCATCAGCTGCAGCGATCACACGTTAAAATCGACAGGTCCCTACAGATCCTTTAGGGAACAATGCCTTTTACAGATTTAAGGTTTAGATCAGTGATCAGAACGAGAAACGTAACTGCATCCAAGATGCTATATATTTTATCAACAACCTACATACTTCACACAGAAAAGGTGAAGTACTCATGAATGTCCAGGTTCTTAAGCCCACCTCCCTCAGCATTTTAAACAAGAACATCCCACTCTGCAATTAACAGGGGAGGTGTTGGCCCATCTCTGCTAAGGCTGTAATAACATTAGACCGCCATAATCAGTAACATCTTGAAACTGCTGTGGCAAGGTCTAGTACAGCTCATCCATCACAACACATCACCAACACGTCAGAGATGTATACAGCCCGTGCTCTTACAATTAAGTATCTCCACATGAAATTTTTACACCTGCATTTCTCCTTGCGAAGCTTCTGCAGTTCACCCTTCCAGCACCCTCCAAGCTGTTCCCTGCATTTTCTTTCGTTTGTGTTGCTCTCAGACTACAGGACTTTCATGTCAAATCTATTTTGAAGTGATGAGCTTCCTCTAAATGCTCTAGTGCAAATTTTAATAGTTCAGACAAATTCTTCGTTTCTTTACACAGTTAAAGGAGAATATAGCCCCTAGTTAGTGACTTGTTTCCAAGAACACGGGCATCTCTTGTGTGGTATTCATGCACTCCAACGTAAACACTGCTGAAGTCCTTTTCCTTCTCTTTGGCTTTTACTCTCATTAAGTATCAGCTTCTGACAAGTTGGTTTTATTGATAGTGTATTAACCTTGACAGTAAAATCATGGAAGGCTATATTGAAGTCATGAAGTGGAACATAGCTCATTGTAAATAATACATAAGGCTGAAATGGAAGATGGGATTTATAAGATTAATGATCCAGTGTACAACCTTATAATGCAGTAATCAGGGGTCTGGTGTTAAAATCTGGGGTCCTGAAACTTTTCATCTAACGCTATTCCTATCACTTATAAAATTAAGCTCTGATGAACCACGCAAACAAGAACTGACACCACCAACCTGATTGAAATTCTAGGATCATGAGTCGCCTCACATCGCAGAGTGGCTGTGGTTCCTTTGATCACGGTGCTATCCTCAGGAGGGTGAACAATGGAAGTGCGATCTGAAAGGAACAGAAGCCATAGTTCAGGTGAAATTACAGCGTTTCAACTGGGGCATTCACTCACGGAGCAGGCAACCGAGCATTTGTCATTCAAAGCAAGCAGGCCCTTCCTCTTCAAGTTTTTGCTGTGGAGGCTCCCCTCCCTCTAATGTCATTGTGTCAAGAAGAGGTCGTTCGCTGTGGGGTGCAGAGAAGCAAAAGCAGCAGAGGGCACAAGTCCAAGCTGGCAGCGATCTGAGTAGGGGGAGTGCTAAAGCGGTACTAACTCTCACTTGTCTTGTGGTAAGCACCTATGGCAACTCGCTCAAGTCACAAGGCAGCGAGTATGTTTGTAATGTGCTATGAATGAATCCAAACTTACATTTAGTTAGGAAACAAGTCGCACTGTTTGGAGCAGGGAAAACAAAAATAAACCCAAAAGAAAATCTGCACAAAGAAGAATACACTAGAAAAATATCCAGAAAGAGGAAAACTTAAATGGCACCCTACAATCTTGTGAAATCCAGGGAAGAGGTTGAAGGAGGAGGAGCTTCTGGTAGTCTGAATCTTCCACATAAGAAAGCTATGCTATTTACTCAAATGTTTCAAAACATCTTCATTCAAGCACCTCCTGGAGACCCAGAACACAATAATTGCTGTAACTACAGCAACCAGATCTGGTGTGAAAGATCTCTATTATGCTTAACACACAGTAGCAGCAGCAGATAGCATCAGCTGAAGCAGGTAGACAACCAGGATGAATATAGAAGATATGTGGATAATGTTAATCAGTCCCAAATCCCTACAGAGATAATCAGCGTCTACTGAGATATCTCATACATTCACAAGAGGGAATCATCAGCAAAATCAAAAGCTAACTCTAATAGCATGGAATTTTTAGCAATATTACTGATGTACCTGTGTATGCCTTCCAGCTATATAATGAATGGTGCTGCTGTTACACAAATACTAGGTTATATTCACTTTTCTTTTCCCCCTCCAATGCAGTACAATGAACAGGAGCTATCTTTAATACATATGAGAAATGTGCCTTGAGGAATTAATAGGCAGGATCTCCATTACTTGATCCATGCACCTGGATATCACTCAGTTTACAACACCCTGGTACACAGACCAACTCTCTATTGCCAGTAAGATATAAATAAGATGGCTATATGACACAAGTACATGACATTTACTGCCAGTATTGTTTTCAGGTATTCCCAAACTCAAAGGGAAAAATGCTGCTGATTTAACTTGCACAGTTTTGGGATTAACAAACGTCAAATATGCACCACATGTCACCAGCATAATCAGTACTTCAAACACAGGAACAGAGAGAGGGCCACAACACTTCTGTATTTATCGTCCTCATCTTCACTGGTTTTAATTATTTTTAGTCCCAGTTCAGGGATCATTATTTCCCACCCTTAGTAGCAAAATCCACATTATACTTAAATGTAACTCACTTAGAAGTAACACAGGTTAACCTGTTGGATCAGACTCTCTTCCCCAACAGAGGAAATAATAAAAAAAAGAGAGATCAAGGGCAAATGGTGAAGGACAAAATCATTTCCTGGGTTGCCCTGCGCCGTGCCAATCTGGAGCATGAGAGACTAGCTGAAGTCTGCTGTACTTTGGTTTGGCTTCCAACAGTGCCCAGGGCCACAAAGAAACACAGGAACGAGGAAAAATCATATCCATTGTAACTGTGGCCTTAGTAACAGCATGGGCTGTTCTATACTGCCTGCAGACTCCTGGAGGCAGAAACCAACTGCACACAGCCAAATCTACAAGTTAAAAGGTCTGATTTGCAATGCGAGATTCGCCAAGGCAAAACCTGAGTAAAATTGTAATTGTGATTGAAGCTCTATTTAAATAGACTTCCTCTCACAAAATTGAAAAGTTTACATGCATAATTTTGCAAACAAAAAGGGTATTTGTGATAGGTTTCCTAAAATAGATACATTATTCCTATTAAATCATACAAGTATCTCTATTAACTAGAAAAGCATAATTACTTATGAAAATTTCCTGAGCATACAACAAAAACTGATTAACACTTGATTAAAGTTAGACTTTAAACAAAGCATTATCCTTACTCCACACTGTCAGCATCACAAAAGCATTCAGAGCTCCTTCAGAGTTGACTGCACAGCAAGTATAATTGCCGGCATCCTGCAGGAAAACGGGTGTTATCTGGAGCCCTCCAGATTCAAGAAGAATGAACCGAGGAATCTGAACGGAGCCACTGGCTAAGATCTGGTTTCCTGAAACACAGAAGGGAAAAGCAGCATGATTAGTGTCACATGGACTGCGCAGATTAAGCACTGCGGTTCTAGTTCTTCCAAAAGTCTATGACAGCCTGTCCAGGCCACTGGTTCACAACAGCCCCACAGCAAGCCCTCTGCTCACAGAGCCAGAGAAATGAAGGAATGCGCCATGAATGGCTCTACGGAATCTCAACAAGGAATGGACAAGACAACCTGGATTACAGGTTTACTTTATAACTGGTACCTTTCTTCCATGAGATGGCAGGTCTTGGAGCCCCGGAGACTTCACAGGTCAGCACTGCGGTCATCCCCTCTGTAACTGTGGTATCCTCTGGAGGCTGTATAAATGCTGGTTTAATGTCTAGAATAAAATATTTGAAAAACTCATGGCATCATCCATCAGAAAGATCCTTTACCTATTATCATGGACTACTTTACATCCACTTTTATAGAGCCGACCATGGAGAAGGACACGACAATAATACATGAAAACCTTTCAGCAGTGACTGTAACCTTTCATTATTCATCTCCTAGGAATTGCCTAATTCAGTTTATTACCTACATGGAAAATAAAAAACTATCAGTGCTTGTACATGTACAAGTAAGATGGCTTACAGAAAAAGGAAGATAAAGCTCAAAATGACTGTATGGGGGGAAGTTGAGAAATCTAGATAAACAAAACTATTTTCTTTCATCTTCATAACAGAGTTCTTTAAGATGAAAAGCAACTTGAGAGAGGCATTAACTTTGAAACTTAAATGTCAGCCAAAAGAATTTAGAACCTAAGTCTTATCCAAGACGTTTTCCAAGGTTTTTTCTCTCTTATTTTCCCCTAGTTGCATTTTATTACATTTTTTCCTGCAGTTTCCTAGATATATATAGAACTGGTGCTGATCTATCTTCTGAAACCAGCAGGAATCCTGGTCAGTATGTGTAAACTGCTCTCGGGCTAAGAATCAGCTTCCTGAAAAGGAGTTACAGTATTACAGAAATGCCTGTTAATAATTGCTTTTAAAAGAGACTACTAGGATTTATAATTCTTTCATAGAGAAGAGTGCAATTAATTAACAAAACCATTTAATCAGACTTTCCGGCCAAAAGAAAGACAACTTGAACTTTCTTTCCCCTACTAAATGCAGCTGGAGACAAAAGGCAGATAAAATGATACCATGCACAATCATGAAGCAGTAGCTCAAATTCAGGACAGAATGACATTAGAGTAGAACTGAATTATTTAAGTACAAAGGAAAGATAAAAGTATTTCACAATTAACCTTTTTTTTTTTTCCTTTTCATTGAATTCTCCTTTAGGAGTGTGAAATAGGACAGTTCACCTCAAGCCCTTTATGTGATGGAAAAGTTTCCTACAGGCTTCAGCAGACTGCGATCAGGCCAGAGAGGGCATTTTTGGGGTACCTTACAGCTACAGCAGCCTCACCAAGGTTCTGTGAGTCGAACTAAACCAGCACAGGGCAGTGGAAAACTCTGATGGATGTAGGGCCACCTGCAGAAGTGACAGGACAACTCATCCATCTCCTATCACAACTCCTTACTCACTAGTCACATCCAGGTAGGTGTACGTCTGTGTCTCCCCAGCTTTATTACGAGCAAAACACTGGAAGATTCCAGCGTCCTGAGGACGCAGCGCTTGGATCCGCAGCCCACCGCTCAGCAGTACTTTGTAGCGGGGGTTTTCCAGCTTGTTCAGAGGAACAGAGTCCTTATACCAAACCAGGGTGGGAATAGGAACACCTTTAAAAAAAATAAAATTCACTATTAGTCTTTGCAAAACATGTTTTAGGTAGTCAAAATAGCCAGCACTGTTACGGCCATATCCCTGGTTTCCCATCCTTCTACACCAATTACTTACATGTTTACAAGCTGCTTTTGATAAATGGAGGCTGCATCTTACATTATCAGTGGTAATAATACACTGCAGAACATGTGGGAATAAAACCAGCAAATAGTGAAAGGCGGAATGTTGAGAGAACATGTTATCAAATTACTTTCTTCACCCAATCATATTTCATGCTACTACAAAATAAGATTTACAGCAATTTCATGTTGAAAGCCAGAATCATGCTACGTAAACAGCAGCAGTGTGGCACTGCAGCAAGTCTGTAAGACTGTTCCATCCCAAATAAGATTCTTCTGTGCTACTGTAGCTAAGATGTCAAAATAAAAAGGAAATGGCAAATTACACATAAGAAAAATGAAGTGCTCACATGGCTGTATTCGAGTCCTAATTTGGCAGCTTAGTTTGAGCTGATGTACAAACAACATGTTGCCAACAATGGGATAGCTTTAAGTTATTATTTTTATTCATTCTCAAGCTTCAACTGTTATTTGAAAAATGCAGACATGAAGAGAAACAAAAATCCTACCCTAGATATAACTTACAGCCCTGTTTATTCCTGTTTTCTTTTATGTGCATGTTCTGCAAACCCTGACACAGTTATTTCACACATATTTTTGCTGCAGTCACATCCCAGTCAGCTGGGATGAAGTGGCTGTATGTTCAGTATATACAAATAGTGTAGGATTCTCTTTTCTTTGAGGGATGTCAGGGACCTGGAACAGTCACACACAGACGTTCCCGTCCAGCTCCTCACGTCAGACAATGTTTTATCTTTACATCCCAGAAATCCCCAACTGATGCAATGCCAAGGGACCTATGCAGGGATCTAAAGTGAAGCAGGTATTTTGTCACTGGATAATCACAGGATCACAAGGGTATCAAGCTGATTTAAGTTCTCAGCCCCAAACATGGCATTTTCATAATCAGTTGCTATTTTGGAACATGTATCACTTAAAACCCCAGAGCTTCACATTCCCCTGCAATAAGGTAAGGAGCTGAAATTCACGGGGGAGTGAAATTTGCCCAAATACGGAAAAGCAGGGTATCACAGAAGCATTACGGATGGGATGTCACTGCTGAACCGAGCATCTGCAGACAATGAATTTCACTGCAATGCTGGCAATGACTTAAGGTTCTCAGAGCAAAAGCGCTACAGGGAGATCTATATTAAAATCATTATCAATTTAAAAATCTCCAAGTTAAATACTACTGCATTACACTTCCATTCATATCTTCTCTCAGCGTACTTATTCTCTTCATACAGACAAAAGCTACATTAACTCCTGGAAAGAATGTACAAACAACATATAGAATGATTGAAAAACAGCATTCAATTGCTGCTGTTCCTTTTACAAACACGTATCATTTACTACAATCACCTCTGATGCTTTTGTTCTGCTGATAAAATAAAATGTACTCATAATCTAGAAGGTAATCATCTCAGGAAGAAATCCACTAGGTACGGTGCATTGTCTGACAGAGAATAGACGTAGTGTAGTAGCTTGCAATAGGCATAATTTAAATTTCATACAACAGCCCATATACAGAATTAGCGTAAATTTCAATGTTCCAAATTCTCGGTGAGAATGTTATTCATCTCTTCAAAATCCTCCTGGGCAAATACAAATTATCACTGAGTAATGAAGAAACAGATGATGCAAAATGGAATAGTTCTCCTGATGCTGAGAAGCCTGGAAATGATTTCAAGTTTAAATAATAGCAACTCCATTTTCCCACACATTAGACTTGATAGGCACCTAGGAAATAATGAAATCCTGCATTCAGTACACTCAAACCTTTAACACCGGTGTCATTCCATAAATCCCATTCTACTAACAGTATTAGCAAACCTTCTAATCCTATAATCACTGAGAGATACACCTTCCTATCACCAACCCAGCTGACAAACTGAATATTACCGTCTCTATTTTTCTACATTTCGGTTACGGATATCTTCCTCTACTCAAAGTTATGAGTCTGAATAATAGGATCTTATCTAAGCACTCTGATGCCTGTCAGCAGCATTCATTTGGGCTTTAGTGATCTTCCCAGAGAGATTTGTCTTCCAAGTTGTACACATTTTCTTTCAGCATTTTGCTGCTTCTTTGGCTATAAAAATAGTTAAACCGAGCTTCCTTTCTTCTCCCCCCTCTGCTACCCCACAGCCTTTCCTCTCCCCACACCCCAACAGGAATTTTGCTTCTTTTCCTTTCTAAACACTTGGGGTAAAAAGTTTTTGAGCAGAAGAAAACGCTTTAAAGAACGGTGGGACTGCGCCTTTCCAAGCAGTACCAGCCCTACCTTAACTGTGTGAGAGATTACGGAGTGGCCTAAAAGACCAGTAGCCATAAACAAACCGAGCTTATTTCTCAGCATGTGTGCAGCACTATTCACTGTTCACAGACAAATTATTCTGGTGTCATGGAGGAGAAGGGAAGGCAGGAGACAGGGACTCTCGTTCTGGCTTTGCCACTTTCTCTCTAACCTTGGGCAAACAATTTACGCCATCTGAGGCTCAGTTTCGCCATCTGTGAGACAGATGCTTGAATCTTTGCCAAATCTAACTTACTTAAGAATGTGGATAAAAGACTTGAAATATTCAATGTGTCATTTTTTGTTATTTATTTTTTATAGCCTTCTCCAGATCCCAGTGGGCTACTGGGGAATCCCAAGAGCATCTTTCCATCTACTTGTCTAAACAGGTAGAACTAAAGTCCAATTAAACTGCACTCCCTAGACACCCCCACCACTGCCTGCAGCTCTAAACTTTCTATAAGCAAATAAGAAAAAGCATTTAAAGGAAACCCGTTGAAAATGCAGGCAGCATCAGCGAGTGCTGAAAGATATACAGCAGAGCATGGTTACTGTGCAGGCTGGTACACTGAAACTCCATTACAGGGGAGTATAAAGCTAGTCTGTGCAAGTTGCAATTTTATTTACAGTTAATCTCTGCTTATACTGTGAAATTAATCTGTCTCTCACACATTCCAAGTGCACCAAGACTTGGCAAATGGGCTTTGTGTACAGACCTTGATGGGGCTGGGGGAAATACAATCTGTCTTCCTATTTGTAGCACAGGTACAGGGCAGCTCGGCAGTTCCCCTAGTGCTTTATTCTAGCTCCCAGCTCAGAGCAGGGAGAGAGCAACCTTTATTTACCCTCTTTTTAAATGCTGGCAATTGCCAGACTTGTAATGTATCAACACTCCTCTGTGTTTAATACTGGCACCTGCCCCTTATAGGTCTGTCTTTCAGATACTCAGCAAAATAACCCATGTGAAGACAGGTTTCCATGCTCCTGCACCACATTCATCAGCACATCAGATGTGCGCTAGAAGAGTTGAGTAGAAATAAGTATCTGTCTAGAAAGGGTTCCCATATCCCCAGTAAGACCTCAGCTACTGAGAATGGTTATGCGTGCCCTATTAATCCCCTTGGAAGCTAAACTGCTCAAGGGAAGAGTTAGGGTAGATGGAAGAGTTAGAAGTCAACATCTTTTCTCCCTGATTTGTCCAGGTTTTGGGGTTGTTTTTTTGTAATGCATGAAAAAACATTTGAGACAGCAGATAGGTGTTGTCAGTGACAGTGAGATAGTCCAGAGATTCGTCAAAAAATTGTGCAGTATTGTAAAAATTTTCAAGCCCTCAATTTCTCTAATGATACAACACTTCATTTTAATTCTGCTACTTGAAAAATCTTCTCCAATAAAAGAAATGCCGATATGTTTGTCATGACACAGGCTGAAACAGTTTCTGGCACATGGCCAGAATAAATGCCTATCTATTCACATTTCCTTCCTTAAAATTTGTCTGGTCTTGGATGCTCAGGCAGAAAACCCAAGAGCAGCCCAAGGACAGAATGCTATTTCCACCTTCCCAGCTCCAGTAATCCGTGCTTTAGCGGTTTCCTGAGCCAGAGGTTGCATACACACACCTGTGTTTAATAGTCCTTACTGGATTTTTTCATCCATACATTTTGTTTGTTTTTCTAAATAATTTTTATTTCCGATCTTAATACTGCCTGGGCCAATGGCCTCCACAGTTTTTGTTTTCTGAGAAAATACTATCTTTCCTTTATCACACGTCCTACCTGAAAATTTAGATGGGTGCCTCCTCTACTTCTTGCACTAAGCAATACAGGAGCATGTTGTCCTACTCACCTTCCCATGACACCCGTCCTGCAGTCATCTCTTTCACAGCGTGTTCGGGTCTATTTAATTTTTCATTAGTCAAAAACCATGGTAGACCTCTAATTATATCATCCCTACTTCTTTGCATCTTTTCGGGTTTTTCTACCCCACCCTGCCTCCAATAGAGTGACCAAAATTGTGTGAAGTATTTGAGATGGGGGTGTCCATGGATTCATACAGGGGTATTCTCTCCTTTTTTTCTATTCCTTTCTTCCCAACGCCTAACATTTTGAACCATGGATTGGCACTGAACTGGTATTTTCAGAGGACATACCTTCGCTGCATAGAAATGCTTAATTCATCTCTGTCAGTAATTTCATCTGCAGTTTAGTGTCCAGCCAGTTCAAATCATCAGAACCTTCTGCAACTCCTCTGTGGTCAGTTTTAATGTTGACTGTCTTGAATAGTTTTATATAACCAGTAAATATTATCACCTTGTTATTCACCCTCTTTTCCAGGGCATTTATGAGCATTTTGAACAGCACAGGTTCCAGCACAGATTCCCGGGGAACTCCACTGACAGCAGATCATGCTGTGTTTTGTTTAAAAAGCTGTTAATTAACAACAAGACCTCATCTCTCATAACCTGATAGCTTCATTTCTATAAGAGCTGTTTGGTAGGAGACATCATCAAGGGCTCCTGAAACTCTAATCAAGCGGAACACCCTTATACACATGCTTGCTTATCGCATTAACATCTTTGCAAAGCTTCCCTCTAGAAAAGCAGTGTTGCCTTTTTCCTACAAAGACCATAAAAATATGCATAAATCATAGTGGAAATAATATAATCATGCAATAAAGAATGTTGTCACTGGCTGCGATCTGGAGGAAGAACGCATCCAAACCAGCTGTTAGCTAGGTTTGGGTGGTTTTTAATCAAGGTTGTGTACTTCTTACCTAAGGGTCTCATGACATTTTTATGTGCGTTCCTTGTTAAACTGGGCAACAGGGAAAGTGAAACAACAAAAAGTTCGGTTGCTTGCCAAAATCACGTGGCCATTTGGTGACACAGACAAAGCTGCCCTCATCACAAGACCACGATGCCTCTTATCCTACTACAGTGCTAAAATAGGGGGTGCTTCAGTTTCCCTGGAACTAAATATTAACGGCAATTTTGGATTAGATGGAATTCTAAACACCTGAAGCCTTTTATGTGATTAAAAGACCTGCCAGTTAAAAACTGCCTGTCATAGTCCTCCTGCAGAATTCTTAGCTACACTTAAACGTCAGAGTTACCGACATCTCCATTCAGTATACATATATTCCGTATGTTTTATAAAAAAGGACATCTGAACTGTTGAAAATATTGGCTGTCTGCACTGCAAACAATGGGTTCCAAACCCATTCACCTCGACTAATTTTCCAGCTCAGGACACTAAAATCCACTAGACAGCGACAACTCCGAAGCAAAGGCAGGCTACCAGCCGACAAGGAGCCGGAGTTGTCCCACACGACGGACAAACACGAATGTGCCACCATTACTCATGACTAAACGAAGCGAAACGACGAGGACTCCCCAATTTTCCTATGGCAAAGGCCATCCCTCTCCCCTGTACCTCAGATCTGTGATCATTAGCAATAATGCAGAGGCCTCAAAACGTTAAAAGTTGAAAAAAGATGCTTCCTTCAGGACTGGATATACAGATATTGTTCATCCAAGTTTGAACGCACTCACCAATCGCTTGGCATGGGATGTCCACGTCTTTATCTGCCTCAGCCAAAATCATGCTCTCGGGCTCAGCCGTAAAATATGGTGGTTCTTTAGGATTGGAAAAGAAACAAAAGTAAACAAACACAGCATCAGCAAAATGAAAAATAGGTGTTGCTTTAAAGATATTCACCGTCTACTCTCTCCACACACTCTGTATTTAGTGCAGTGTACTACAAACACACTAGCTTGTCTAAGTCTGCCTCTATTTGGAGGCATTTTTTTTGCTAGTAAAAGCATCGTAAAAAAGCCAACAATTTTTTGCTATGCTGAGTATGAGTTCCAAAGAGTCAAGCCAATGTAAGGTAAGATTTAGGGGTTTGCACTGCAAATTAATACTCAGAGCAGGGGCTACTTTTCATTTTATAGGTCTGGATCATGGAACATTTTAATTCTTCATTCAGAAGGGTCCTCCCAAGAGGTTTATAAAGGTTTATATTTACAACATAGCATTTTATAGGATAGCTTGCTTCAGTATCTAAACAAAATTCCACCTCGTGAAGGCATGAAGCATGTCAAATAAAGTGTCATAGCATGTCAGAGAGCCAACATCAGGGGATAAGTGCAGCATAATTAAAAAAAATCCTTCTCAACTGTTTTATTTCTTGAAAGCAAACAGATTTAATGCTTTAATTGAAGTTATAGTAATAATCATAAAAACCCAGACTTTATCATTAGGACTAAAGAAAAGATATTAGACGTTTAATTAAACAAAGACAAGATTCCCGAAATTGTAGAGTACGCTGTCATGTAACTCTTTCTTCTATGCAGCATAAAATTGAAGAGCATCATGTCAAAGTCCCACAGGCATTAAGGTTGCAGTAATTATCATGGTAACTAAAAACTGTCATAGTCTGTTCAATGCAATTATCATCTGAGTACTGTTTTTAGAAGCATTTTATTTGATTATAACTAGAGTGCTATTGTACCATAGACAAACTCACTAGTAAGGTTTAGAAAATACAGAAAAGACAATCTAAGTAGCTTGTGAGAACAAGTTACTTGTATTTTCTTTTTAAGGAAATCAAGTACATTTCAAAAAAATGTAGCAAGATACAACAAGATCCAAGGCCCTCTGAGCTGACCTCTCAAACCTCTTCACCATGTCTGAAAACCAGACGTGCAGTTTGCATTACTGATAGGACATTATTATTTTAATAAATGAACCCAAAATCACATCATTTTATCCTGTAAAATCTTATTTCTCCTGCTACCACCCGCAGTACAGCACGCATTGCTATCATTTCACAGGGATGACATGACATGCCAGCAGGTACGCATCAATAAACACTGGGATTAGAAGGCAAAATCCCTTTTCCCAGCCCTCCTTCCCACTAGCTACAATAAAATACTTCCTTGAGTGTACAGAACTGGGGTCTCATTTGAGCACTAACGGATATTAAAATTCTGTATTCATTCCAAATAAAGTCAATCAATATTAGTCCTCAAAATCCTGTGCAGAGGAGGAGGTGAGGTTGCAAAATAGCCTGGAATACTCATTTACCAAGCAAAACCAATAAAACAAGCTACCTGATTTATTATATTCTAATAATATACATGTGTTAACATTATTGATCCTCACTACCTAAATATAAAGCTATTAATAAACACGCATAATAAGTTGTGATTTATTGCATATGATCTCATGTGTTAACCTAAACAACAAATTGAAAAGCTGAACGTTTAATTGAAATTCACTGATGGCACACTGTTTGACATGTTTGATCAACTAAGTTGCTGAGCCCTCCGTAATCCATCTAAGTCCATGTTTTAACTCTGAGTACACTCTTTCTTCCAACACCATCCTTCAAGCCTTGCTGAATGTTTCCCTTGAGCTCCACTTTCCAGAATTTTACCATTTTAATTTCCATACTTTTAGCATAGTGTCCTTACATACCCATGTATCTGTCGGTGGACACCAAGGTAAGTGTCCTTCTGTCCCTACCTCAAAGTAAGATTTGAATATTTTGTTCCATGGCAATTGAATTTGATTGTGAGGGAAAGAAAAGGGGAAGGGTGGCCAAAGCAGCGCAGGAGCAAGACAGCATCCCGACACATACCCCCACAGGCATTCGCTTCTATCTTTGGACTGCTTCTATGTGTGTCTCAAGTATGTTTTCCTCCCTTTTAGGGAGACCCTGACTGCACATCTTCCACGCTCCCCTTTATAAGGCACTCTGACCTTAACGGGCCAGTTTCTAAACTTCACAACCTTCAGCTACCAGCTCTCAAACCTTCTCCTAAATCAGCAACATACCCACTCACCAGCAATAAATTTGCAGATTTATCTTCAACATGGGCTTGCAGTCCAGCTGCAAAGCGCTTAATGTGACCTCAAAGATGCTAGTGGTTCCATGACCGCTGCTGTTACACACAGTTTCTGCAGTAATGCTTGACATATTTATACAGTCTGCTTTCCCAGTGCCTCTCCCAAAATCCTATCCCACAGTCTGTGCTCCTTCCTTTAAATCCCATACAGGCTGTTACACCACCTTCAAAGAAACTTACTACATTAAGAGATGCTTAGATGAGCAGGTATCAAGCAATAAGTTATGTGACAAGGAACCTGAAGGCAGTGACAACTGTCACTTAGCAAATGGGAATGTGATGGTATAAAAGGAAGATTCACATCAGCTTTTTTTTGAAAGAGGCAGGAAGAAGTGGAAGCAGACAAGACAGAAAAAGAGCAGGAGTAGCAGAAAGATGCAATCTAAAGGCCACAGACAACTCCCAGAGGACTTTCAGGGTGTAGGTGTGCCAACAGATATGATTTCCACTCTTCATCGAGCCCAGACCCACCTTTTCCCTTCCACTAAAGCCTGCTGAACTCAATTTGCACAGCCATTCCAGCAGCTGGAAGCTCTGCCAAATGCTACAATTGACATAGAGAGGTCAGATCTTATTCTTGGGTGATAATCAGATATAGAAAACCTTCCAGAAGCAGCTCTACAATTGACTGATTGTTAACTACCTCCCTGTGCTGCCTAGAGAGAGACAAGCCTGGGTGGGAAGACAAGGCTAACTCATAAAGGGATTGTGGAAGATGTGGAATACCAGGTGGACAACAGTGCTGTGGCACTGTTACATGGAAAATTAAGTCTTGGTGATTTAAGGTATGAGAGAATCACAGCAGTACTGGTGTAGGTATAGTATACTTTTAAGGCTTTGAGGGAAATTAAACTATATTCATGGAAGCTGTGTTGCTTTTTCACGTGCACGTCTTACGCTAGCAACGTGGATGCTCAAAACGTCCTTTGCAGTGAGGGTCTGTGGCTTCAGCAAACTCATGCTGTGGAAGAAATAGCTCTAGTTACAGATGCTAGACAACAGAAATCTAGGCTCATCCCATTTCAGATGAGTCAGGTGTATCACTGGCACATCAGGCATGTGCCTGAGGGCCTGCAGACCCAGCATGAACTGCAAGTGAAAAATTGAGGGTATCTCAGTGTGGGTGCTATACTCCACCTGGTGAATAACTATCAGAAAGAGGCCATAAAAATGCAGCAATATTTATAGGGGTCAGACAGCATCCTGAAGGGGCATTCTGGCTGTATATACGACTCTACTACATATTTATAAGGCTTGGTTTGAATCACACAGTATGAATTTGACCATTTATTGTTGTAGGCAATAATCACGTGTTGAAATTTAATGTGTGTGGTGAAATTACAATGTCTTCCAAACTATATAACGTGGCAGACACAAGCCCCCAGACATGGCGATTTCTAGGAATGACCGTGGTCTGTTGGTATCAGGTCAACTATTTAAATTTTTTTAAAATTATAGAATCACAATAGTTAGAATAAGAATTACACCGGGTTCACCCTTCTGGCAGTGCAGCATGGTGTGCAGTGATGGGTCACATCTCATATTAGACTGAAAGAAACAGATACTGTATTGTTCAGATATCGCACTGGTGTTTGACTGATCTTAACTAAAAGGTCAAGAACAAGTAAAGAGGAAAAAGAATATTTGAATATAAATGTGTGCTTTTAATAGTTGTTGAGGGTTTCAGGGGTTTTTTTTGCACTACAGACATCATTGAAAAGATAGCCTCTCTGCAAAGCCCGTGGGAGCCTGCAAAATTTGATACTGTTCTAACTTCCCCCATGCAGAGTTACATGGTCACTGGTTTTAACATTCAAAAGATGGCAGTCAGCATCCATTACATACCCTTCAAGCTGCATTGGAGACGTGTGACCTAATCCTAGATACACACATGAAAGTCAGAAAGAACAGAGAAAGCCCCAGGGGCTCCTCCAAAGCTGAAATTCCTGCATCACACAGAAATTCAGGCCTGCATATTTAAGAGAAAAACTGAACCTTAAACATGGAAGCCTCTCTCTAGCATTACCATAAATTACTTTATTTGGTGAATATCCCGAAAAGAAAAGGGAACTGGGAGCTTGAAGCTCCTTGTAGGTACAAAGTCTACTCCAGACAGTAGATCAGACTGTCCATGCTGGGAGAGAAGCCACATTCTATATGCAGGTATAACAGGTTCCTTGAAGCAGGATTTTTCTTTGCATGAAGATGAGGTTAAAACAGAAAGAGATGAAAAGATACTCTTAGTTTCTTGCTACTTCCCCTACTGCGAGCTGTAGTCTGTGCGTTCTGAAACCTTAACAGCACAGAGAACACGTCCTGTTCGTAGAACTGAAAGAAGGGTGTGCTGGCTTTGGCTGGGACAGAGTTCATTTTCTCCACAGTAGCTGCCATGGGGCTGTGGTTTGGACTTGTGCTGGAAACAGTGTTGATAACACAAGGATGTTTACATTGTTGCTGAGCAGTGCTGACACAGAGTCAAGGCCTTTTCTGCTCCTCACCCCACCAGCAAGGAGGCTGGGGGTGCACAAGAAGCTGGGAGAGGATACAGCTGGGACAGCCGACCCCAGCTGACCAAAGGGATGTTGCACACCATGTGGCATCATGCTCAGCATGGGGAAGAAGGAAGGGGGAGACGCTGGGAGTGATGGCATTTGTCTTCCCAAGTAACCATTATGCATGAGGGAACCCTGCTTTCCTGGGGAGTGCTAACACCTGCCTGCCCATGGGGAGTGGGGAACGAGCTCCTTGCTTTGCTTTGCTGGTGTGCATGGCTTTTGCTTTACCTACTGAACTGTCTTTATCTCAACCCATGAGTTTTCTCACTCTTACTCTTCCGCTTCTCGTCCCCCATCCCATTGTGGGGGCAGTGAGCAAGCAGCTGTGTGGTGTTGAGTTGCCAGCTGAGGTTAAATCACAACAAATACATAGAAAACATATCCTTCGTATTTGATGAGAACCAAGGTAGCCTTTGAGAGAGAGACGCTTTCTCTTCACGCTCCCCTATCATCCTATTTTCAGAAAGAAATCTATCCAGCTGGGATGTAAAAGTCTCTCTAGGAAACACTAAGTTGAGAATAATACGTCTATTAGTGTCATTGTTTCAGGCACAGAACTGATTCAAAACGCAGGGAACCCTTGTACTGCGATTCTACTTTATCCACGCTATTCCTTCGGCCAGGCCAACAGGGCTCCAACACTTGGTTCTGTACAACCCCTCATCATACCAGCCCATTCTTTCTGATTCTTTTTCTCCTCATTTTGTCCCTATTTTACTTTCTGACTGTATCTGATTTAAAGAGCAGTATGGGTTTCATGGAGTGGAAGGTTTTCATTCCTTGTTTTCTTAAGCTCCTAAAATTCATAATTTCCCATAGAACAATCACTTAAAAAAACAGTATTGCAATTTGTCGCTAACAGAACTTGTAGAACTGGAGCAAAAGGATTTAAGATTAGCTCAGTTTTCAAATTGGTTTCTTCATGAGAAGACTCCTTAAATTACTTAATCTTCAAACTGCTAGTGATAAAACAAATATGCTCTTATCTAATCTGCAACAAATCTTTCCCAAACTGTTACTCTGCCAACTGAGGAACATGCTACCCTTTAAAAATTTATAACAACTGCAGCTAATAAAACCAAGGTTTGGAACCACCTCGGTTTATTTTTGCTGGAACAATATGAAGATGTCAGAAAGCTCTTTGCCACATGCAGAAGAAAACTGCAGTGCAGCACAAGACCAGAGGATTTTATTCTTGCTTACGCAGTACTACTTTATTACATTAGAGATTCAGATTTTTCAAATATTATTGTGATTTTAATTTACAAACTGAGATGTACTCTCAGAAATATTCAATCTTCAGAGATAATATTGTAGGTCACAAATAATAATTTGAACCGACTGCATGCCTTTGTACTAAATCCCACTGCTTTCTAATGAAGCTCTCGTCACCATCTGAGCCCACACTCAAATTGTGTGACTTCCCTTAGCTGGGAAAGGCAAGGACTGATTTATTTGTAAAAAAGCTTCGATTAACTCAGTATTTGTCACATCTTTGATGCATCCTTTTATCACTACCCCCATTCCAACTGTTAATAGCAGGCTATTTTTCTTTATTAATCCACAAAAGCTCTCGTTACCATACTACTGAGGGTCTGTAGTTGATCTGTCCCAATCATTTTGAAAGCAAACCTATTAACACAATTTGCTTGTTTGGTCAGTCAAGACCCCTTACTAAGTCTGCACTGTGTTTCTCCTCCCAAGAAGTACGGCTCATTAGCAGGTCACTATCAACATGCATACACTACAAATATTTTATGCATGCAAATGGACAAGCATACTTGATTCCCTGTAAGTGCTACTCCAACAGACCGAGGGATACACCACAAAAATCCTTAGATTTGAATCTTCTTTGCAGTTTCGTCTAGAACCCGTCCCTTGACTAATTAAACGACGGCCAGATCTATCCAGGAACTGTAAGGCTGAATATAAGTTATGCATTAACTACTAATCCTTTGATTTGGCTTCCTGTTTAGAGATCTATCCTGCAGCTCAAGAAACTCATAAATAAAGAAATCTATCAGGCTTTGCTGACACATTGAGTAAACACCTGCAACTGAAGTGTCTTGTTCCATCAGAAGGAAATAAAAGTAATTGGTAACCAATTTGTTTCTGCTTTCTTTCATCTGCTTGTTCTTATCTACAGCCCTTTTCATAACTTCGCTCCTGACAGCCCCCTAAAACTGGATAAGAAATAAATAAAACATTTAAAAATAAGAAAGGAGGTAAAGCACTAAAGAAAGGCAGCACTGCTAGTTTAATATGATTCCCCAATGATTGTTTCTCAGTTTTATTGTAACTGTATTTAAGAATCTTTTACGTTAAGCGAGAGGCTGCTTTAAGTATTGCATTAGGCTGGATCTGACAGCACAGCAGCAAAGCGAAACTAGTTACAATAAAATCTTATGAATAAGGAAGAGTTTAAACCAAAACTATAAATAAATGAAATCCATCTCTGCTCCTTAAAGGGAAGGAAAGCCACAAGGTAATAATTCTAAGAAGGAGAGTACAAAGAAAAAGAGTGGAACTAAACTTCATCCAGTAGGTAATAAATACAGAGACACAGTGCTACAAATGAACCTGGAACTGAGCTTGGTCAAGAGAAAAGCTGTGTTCTCATTTAGCATGAACTACTATAAATTGCTTCAATAGAATACAGACATACAGCAGAGTCTTTAAAAGCGTATTTTCAGAAGGCTAGAAGAATGTAGAGAATTGTGTCCTGAATTCCCTCTGCAACGCACTACAGGAAAGCATGTGCATGAATTCTGATCAACGCCGAGACCTGTACCACTGCCAGAGCCACAGCCTCTCCAGGAGACGTGCACAGTTTTTACTGGGACTATTACATAAAAACTAGACTTTACAGAACCAGCTCTGGCTTACAACATCTGAATGTCTTTGTTCCAAATGCCTCTTTTATTCTAAAAGCCCTAAACCACAGCATGTGCAGTGTGTGCTAACCTGCGTTATTATATCAGGACACGACAGGCAGGGTAACCACCACTTACTTCCCAGTGACAACCTCCTTGCTACAGCCAGACTCCAACACAGAGGTGATGGTGGAAACAGGCAGTGAAAGGGCACCAAAGGCCCTTTCACAATATGAAATCCAAGGTTTCCCTTGGATTCAAAGGTCTAGCACGTAGCAGATTCTGATGGCATTTCCTTCTCTCTTCTGTTACCTCAGTAATGGTGTCTGCCTGCCTGTGCGCTCAGGAACGTCCTTGGCCCCCTGACTGGCACTTGCAACAGACAACGTGCAGAAGTGCTCCTAAAAGGCTTCTTTCGGAAATACAGGCACTTGACATATTAAAACTGGATGTAAGCAAGCTGGGAGTTAATCAGAATTTAATGCATCTAAAAGCCAAGATGTGGAAGCTGCCCAATAAGGATTTTACTGCTGTATTTCCCCAACTTCTGATTAAATGTAGAGTTTCACAGGGGATTCAGAATCACATCAGTGTTTAAAAAAAATAACTATTTGATGAATTTATATTCATGGGGAAGAACAGCTGAATTAATTTGGAAGATAACCCTCTTTCACCTCCTTTGTTCTGTTCTCCGAAGCAAGGTTCAAATGTAAGGTCAATGAAATATTAAAATATCAATTTTATTTCCTATTATATCTCAGTCCAGAGACTGTTTTACTAAAAAACACATTGCCTTGAGAATTACCCATTATAGAAAGGAAGGCTTTCGCCCTTGCTGGTTCCTCCGTGCTGTCTCTCAGTTTCGCTTCACAGAAGTATGTCCCCACATCAGCAGAGGTTGGGTTGGTGATAGTGAGCCGTCTCCCAAAACTGCTAATGCCACTGGTTATTTTTACTCCATTTCTCTTCCAGGTCAGGCTTAGTCTCTCAAGAGGTCTGCCAAGGTGTAAAAAAAATAAAAACACAATAAGAATACAACAATAAAACCATATATATTAGAGAATAACGTTGTCTGCTGTTATATACAGATTATAAAACTTCTCTAAGTCTTTCGCTATCCCTGACGTTTGCTATTAAGTAGTAAATGCACATATAGCTTCTACACATCAATACTACAGACTACTCAAGTGGCATTATGCAAGTAGAGCTAATTGATACAGTAATAGAACTTAAGTGCTAATAATTTGATTTCTCTAAGCAAAAGGAGTAAATACTGCTATGGGAATCAGCTGTATGGGAAGTGCTTTCATTAAAACTCAATTACCAAAACAATATTAACCATATCAAGAATATCTCTGCCCTCAGACGGGAAAGTGAATCAGTTGGTTGTCTTCTCATCCAAGGAACTCAACCGTGCACTTCTGCTGGAATTCCAACTAGGTGGAAACTTAGGAGGAAGGCTGTGAACTCTATATTATGGTGTTTCATGAGCAGTTGAGCAATAATCACTGCATAATGAAAGCATCTGTAATAAATTACTTTATCAGAGTTCCTTGCTAATTCATTTACTGGGAAGCACAGATTGATCAACCATATCACCTTTCATGTCAATAGGCAATACAGCTGAAATATTATTAACCCTTAACATAGCCTTTTCCTTAATATAATGTCTGCTGATGGAACACCACCACACTACTACTCCTTACCGTGTGAGTAACAGATGGGAGAGTAATTACCTGTATCCTTATTTGGCCAGAAAAATCAATGTTTAATTCACTAATATTGGACAGACAAGATTATTCATAAGGTTACTTTGAAAAGCAAGATACATGCTGCATTCTGCTTCAGCCATGAAAATAAGAATAATAGAAAAAGAAATAATTTTGTACCTCTTTCACAGTAAAGGACAGTGCATTAAAGCTAGTTCCTTATAACCCCACTGCTCCTACAATACCTTGCACTGGCCACGCACTCCAGCGTGATTTCGCTGCTCCCTGCCACCACGCTAGTGTTCTGTGGAGGGATTACAATGACGGGAGCCACGGTGTCAGATGGGTCCTTGGCACCTGCACGGGCAGACAGAAACCACGTGAAGACTGTAAACGGTGAGGACTGACACGTCCCAGGCAAAGCATTGTGTTGAGCAACACAGCGGCAAATTTCCCTCTTCAACCTCACCGTGGATTTTAATCTCCTCATTAAGGGGAGATCTTCAGCACGACCACTTTCGATGGCTTTCATTACACTGTACAAACACACTTTTTCAATATACCCAGCTTGGTATCATTCAAAACACATCACTCGCAAGAACTACTCCCAGATGGAGTGCAGGGGCCATTCTCAAATACAGAGCAAATAAATTAAGCATCCTAAAGGTTTTCTATTGTCGAGCACTTTTATTTTTATCAAACACTTGCTGACTTATATTTTTAAGACCTTTTCATGTTTTGTTTAATCTTACCACTTCCACACCATTTCAAAAGAGTCTGCCAATACTCATGTTAGTTCTTTAAAAAGATTTTACACACTGGGGAACAAATAGAAAATTAACAAAGCAGCATATCACAGCAACTTCAATCCCTTTTTCTTATCAGGAAAGTAAATAACCCAAATCTGCTACTCTTTTGTGAGGCATCATACTGTAAATAATTTAGCTTATGCAACAGTCAGCAGACACTTAAAAAATGGTACAAAGGCTGCTTGTAAATTTTCTCTGTATACATTTAGTAAGCGAATTAAAATACCCATGTATTCATAGGTACTTTGCTTCAAGCAACTCATTTGGGTAAGAAAAATTAGCTATTTTTTAGCTTGAATAACAGAGTAATAAAATTTTCCAAAGATACAGAATCCAATAAACAAATTATAGGGGAAAGTAATGAAAATAAAACTAAAATGATGCAAAAGCAAGGCACTTCATCAAACGTTTTCTGCTAAGGAGGCTAACCCATGCCCATTAAGCAGAACTGGAAACTGGTAAATGCAAGGTATGAACCCTGATGTTCTCCTTTAAGACAATCCCATCAAGAATAGGAAATGGATAGAAGATCCTTTCCTTTTTTTATACCAGGCATGCCAAAAGCTATCTGACGTGCGATTTCGCTTGTTGGATAGACAAAGGTTTTGGTAATGGAGTCCAAAGTTCACACCGTTAGCAGATTTCTGAATTACTGAATGATAAAATGTTCCTATTTTACATATTCTTATTCCATATTCAAAGACAGTTTAAGTCTCCCTTTGCAGCACAAAGACACCGACTGCCATAATATATACTCCAACCCTGATCCTGCCAGCTAAAGCTCACCAGGGATATTCCAATGGTTCCTGTTGCAGGGTGTGGGTAGCAGCTTTGTTGGGTGGCTAATCAAAATATCAAAGGAGGAATTTGGGGCGCAGAAAAACAACAGGGCTGTAACGTAGGATCGGTGCGCCCACCCCATCCTTGTGTAAGAAATCCACAGGTTGGAATATCAGAGTAGTCGGGCTCCTGATCTAGATAAGGAGTAACACTGTGACTTGTTTTGATGATGTGACACAGCAGTGTCAGCCTTCGGTCTGGCTCTGGAAGGCAGAGAGCTATTTCAAACAATCAGATAATGAAAAACTACCGAGACTTTGCAAGTTTCTTATCCTACCGGTCAACAAAGCCACTCCATCCCTCTCCTACCTCCTAACGCACTATGCTGACATGATTTTACTTGACTGGTGCTACACTAAAATGCAATGCAGAATGTCAAACAGACATTTTCTTTGAAAATCCTTTGTGGAAAACAATTGAATTTTTTTCTCCTCTCTGATGTTCCTTTTTTACTTCATCAGACTTTTTTTTGACCCAGTTTTCTAGGTCTCTGCTGTTTCCTTCTGGCTTTTCACCACCTTTTCCTCATCTGTCTCCCCTCCCTTGGGTAGATTCTCTGCATTTGCCTCTGGCCATTTCCCCTCCCTGACATCCCACGGTCACCTACAGATGTTTCACATTACTTAAGAACTGCTCAATTCCTCACGTATCCTTTATTTCAGTGACGGAGCCTCAGTTTCTCTGAGTCACATCCGTTAGAAGGAAATATTTTTTAAAGACACTGAAACGGGAGAGCAACACAAATGCATACAAGAACACGGGTAGATGAATTTGCTAACGGGAGACCACCGTTCCCACCCATATGATATCTTTTCTGGAAGAAAAGGTGTTTCCTTTTCTTCTGCTTTCTGAACCCCTCCTCTCAGCTAAGAAAGTGAAGCAACACCAGTGGAAAACACCGAACCCCAGAACTGTAGCCAAGGGATGCCTCACTATTAGACACAGGAAGTTTGCAGAGAACTCGTAGGAAGCTGCTGAGACAAGGGTGAATGGCACTGAAGAACTCAAGAGATGTGCTCTTCGTCTGATTCTCATCCTTAGCAGACATCTGGAGAGAAGGGCTGCCACCGGCAAGAGTCCTAATCCAAACAGAGCACACTCTGCTGTGTTTCACGTTGTATCGATATTAGCCACAGCACTCACGGCATGTCCAAACTTCCCTTTGCTTCTAAACCTTCTCATTAGACACTGTCTTAATCATTACCAGTATCTACCAGGGCCCAGTAACTCAATGCCTTCAGGACCAGCCCCAACCAGGCTTTGGGGCTTGACTATCGTAACACCAAAGACTGACTCACAAGTGGAGGGAGTTTGCCTTGGACCTGCTTCAGTGGTTCCGAAACCCAGCTGCTCATGAAGCAGTTGGTGAACTGCTCCCATTTACTACCCAAAATATTAAGCTAAATTGGCACAAGTATTATTATTCCATATTAGACTTTTTTAAAAAGCAGGGGGGTGAGGGTGGGTGGGTGGGGTGGGGAGAGCCAAAACCCCAGAAAAATAGAGGAGCAGGAGGGAGGGGAAGTAAGAAAGAAAATGAAAAGGTGAGGATCTAGGGTTTTTCTGTCCCTCTAAACATTAACTTCTCTCCAGGCTGTGGCATTCAAGAATCTGGGACTTCAGCACTAATCAGAGATAGATTAGGTCACATTTGTTTAGACTGATAATAATATTAAAGCTCCAGATGGAGGTTTTTGAGCCAAAAATATGCATCTATAAAATATTCTGATGGTACAGAATCAGTGTGTGAAGAAATATGACTTTTCATACCTGAGGATATCTTAAAATTCCTCAAATATGTACATATTAACATAATTTCTGATCTTGATAATTGGAGAAGCTAGACTCTAGACTCAAAAAAAGTAAATGAACAACAAGATGAAATCTTAGCTTTGTGGATTGAATTTATAGAAAAAATGGCCTAGTTGTTTGAATTAATCACAGCAAGGGGATTCTTCTATATACGGTCCTCGTCTTGATCCAGACATCACAACATATGAATAAAACACCAGATACGAAAAAGGTTTACAAAACATAATACAAGCAAAACAAGCGAATGATCTAGGTCAGCTATATTTATTGACTCAATATTCTCTTGTCAATGTGACTAAGCTTTGCCCACATCAGATCAAACACATGATTCATTTCCACTGCAAGTAAAAAAAAAAAAAAAAAAAGAGGTTGAAGAAAAGAACAAAAAGCAAACAATACAAATACAGCAAGTAGATAACAAATTAAATAGCCAGTGTATGAGGGGAGATAAGGCAAAGAGGAGCAGTTACAAAAGATTTCATCAACGACTGGTGAGGAAGCCTTGCATAAATGAATCTTGGCTGAATCGCCCAAGTCGTAAAGCAGTGCCTGGAAAACTGCACTCCTTCCTTTTCTACCCACCCCTTCTGGGCCCGTGCAGTACGGCGACCATGTTACCACAGTACTTCTGATGCATTTAACTTTGAAAAACAAACTTACCCGAAGAAATTAACCTACAAACTGTGTGATTTACCCAGTCGAGCTTGCGATTCTGCAAGCAGTTCAAAACGCACTTAACTTCCAGCACTTGCCGCTCAGCTTGAAGACAGTGAAAATACATTCCTAATTTAAGTAGATACATAATACCTCAGAAACAGCCTTAATGGAGAAAATGGAAAAATATATTAATTATGTAAAGTATCGGCAAGAAGATATTTGATGTGTATGGAGCTTCCTGCTAAACGTGTTTGAGGCAGAGGCCTAGAAAGCACGTCCTGGGTCAGCCTAGTTCCCCATCTCTCTGACATCCCATCATACAATCCCAATTCTGAATGTACTGTGGCCGGTGTTAAAAATTATTGAGATTTCTTAACGCCACTTTTCTGGTTGGAAAGTTTCCTAGAGCTTTGTTTTTCAGCCTGTTAAAAGCACTCCTGATTCCCAGTTTCAACATATTCATGGCCAATGTACCCCTTCTGCCAAAGCTGTCCTTCAGCTTAAATAGCTGCGTTCTCCCTCTGTGATGTTTATGTCCTAAAGTATTTATAGAAAACAACCATAATCCTTCACAGTCTTAATTTTACTTAACTAAACGAGCCAAACTTTTCTTGTCTGGCAAGTTGGAAAGGATTCACTGAAATATATACAAACAAAAGAATAGGAGCAAGGGTAAAAAAAAAAAAAAACAAAACACTAGCATCACACTATGAATGTTCCCAAATGTTTAAACAAATAAAAGCCATGTTTGTAACAGCTTCCCCCCACTCCTCTTTGTAAGGACATTCACACAGACTGCAAGAGTTGTTAGTTTTAGCCCTAGGGAAAGATTAATGGAGAACTCAACCTGACTTACACCCTTTTGTGTGTAGATAGCAAAGAGGAGCTTTATGCATTTTATTAGATAAAACAGAGCCTCAAGTACAGGTTGAGAAGCTTCTAAAACCTTGTACAGAGTTTTTAGGGTCTACTCCTGGGCATAATGAGAGACAGAAGCCCAAATACAGTTGATTTACCAACAGAAAATGTATTTCTGTAAAAAACAAATACTGCAGTGCCCAAGGCACCGTGGCTGGGATGGCTCATGGTGACAGCCTCTCACCGGTTCTGCTCCAAAGACTGGGACAGGTACGGGAGACCTGGCTTTTTTCCTGATTTTGCCCTTTTTCCGCAGGCCATTAAGTGCAGTTGATCCTGCAACTGTTGTTTGGGAGTGAGCCTGCCAGAAAACTGACTTGTTCCTCCTGCTTTCTGCTACCTGAGGTCTACAAACCCACGTTGTGTTTCAGGACTACTTCAGAAATAAATTTCTACTGTTGTCCCACGTAGTTTTAAGGAAATTAAGCCACTGCTTAGTTACACAGCTCCCCGTGATGATTCAGCAGCTAAACTCAAAAGCAGTCCAAATTTCTGCTCCAACACTCTGAAATTCCATTCTCACAACTCCTCGTGCAAAAAGAGCAATTTGGAAGTTCAGTCTCTGTCACTGACCTGACCTTCCCCCATGCACAGTGAGGGGCTTCTTTCTGCCCAGAAACTTATCATCCAGCACATCATTAGAGCTTTTAACATGAAAAAATATATAGCCTCAAGCTATTCTAGCTAAAGAACACTCGGGTGGCTTTTCAATTCACCAGATAGCTTTAATATCAGCTATATAAGTGGATAGAGTGTGTAATCTTATTCAACAGCAGTTAAAAGGGGGGGGAAAAATATCCATGGTCTAGCAGTGGAATCCATTAGCCTCGGAGTCATCTTCAAAGCGATGCGAGAGGCAACAGGTACAGCAGCCCGCTGTAGCCTCTACAGCCAGCATCCAGAAGCTTTGGGGTTTTAGTGGTATAATCCAAAATATGCCTATGTTTAAAAAGATTTTAAAATAACTCATCAGTGGAAATGATTTTTAAGAGGCCGTATATTTTTACGACGCACTTTAGTGCATCATAAGAGAAGCATCCTTTAAAATATAAACAGGCATGCGTTGAGGAGGAGGAAGCAGGTTTGAGGGATCTGGCAGTGGTGCGATGGGTTTCTGCAGCAGACAGCAGGAGTTGCTTTCTCCTGAGGACAAAACCGAACTTCTAACATCTTACAGACTTGGTGCTTCACGTATCCGGATATTTACCGCTTGCTTTCTTAATAAAGGTAAATTAATTTAATAAACCACACATCAGCAATTGCCTGTTAAATAAACTAGAACTGTCAGTTAATCACAGTGTCCAGAAATGCAAAACTCTGTGGTGAGACAAGAGCTGAGAGAATAAATGAAGAAGGAAAGCTGAGCTGGGGACACGGCTGCGTTACAGGAGTCAGAGAACCGCTGCTATTTCAGATGCTGCAATTCTCAGCAGCAGATTCTGGTTTACAGTCAAGCAGCAGGAAAGAAAGAGAAGCGGGAGACAATAGAATGCTGCCCTCTGTTTTCAAGTGTACCTTCGTATTTGGCTTCATAATTACTTTTTTTTTTTTAATGAATCCATTTCTTAACTCCTTACCTTGGCACAAATAAAATGACACAATTGACCACATAGTTGCTGCTTCTCCTACCTGTAACAAGTTTAAACATTCTTCTACTCAGAAATGAAAGGGTGGTAGCAAAAAAAGAAAAAGAAGGAAAAAAAAAAAAAAGGGCATTCTTATCCATCCTTCACCATTCACTTAAATAAAGAAAAGCATCTCCAGTGACTTCAGGGGAAATTATAATTTATTTTATGACAACAATAATTGAAACACTATTTTCAAGGGGAAGATTTAAGATTAAACATGCTCTGTAGAGCATAAAACAAATACGTACAATTGATCATATGTGACTTTCTAAGATCTATTTCTTTGTAGCATCTTTTTAAATGAATCTGCTGTTGTGGTGCAGTACACTGGAATCAGACGTTTGCACACACATACTGATCATCTGACAAACAGTCCTGATAAAGCTAAAATTAATAGTGAATTTCAGTAAGGCTCCAAGCTTAAAAGAAGTTGCAGTTTTCTAGCATCAACTTAGATTCAGGAGAATGCTGTTAGATACCCGGCAAATACATTAAAGTCATAATTATTATTGGATTTCAGAGATGTCCTTATGCCTGGATATCTTCTGTACCTGGCTGCTTGTTTAAAAATATTTGATCTTTCCAAAAGATTAGATAAGAGAATTTAAACCTGCCCTCATAAGCAAAAGAAAAATCGGAGAGTGTTCCGCAGTTGACTTGTCCTTCATAATGAAAGGAAGGGCTCCCGTGTCAGACATTTGGTGCCAGTGAACGTGTACAGGCCACCAAATCAGCCATCGTTTCCTAACGAGAGAACACCAAAGGCACGCAGTTACAGCCGTGCGAGTCCGTTTTTGCAGTGACTGAATAAGCAAAGGGTTGATCTTTTCCCACAAAATCACTCTAAGAACAGGGAATAAAATTTGCTAAATATAAATATCATTTGAAGTTTAATGGGGGTGGGGGAGGAAATCAACCAAATTTAAAAACCTGCCCTCAGATCCTGGACACTACAGGCACAGAACAATTTATGAAGGTTTCAAGGAGACCACTTCTCCAGATATTTATAACGTTGAACTAAATAGGCAGTTTTGTTCTTTGTTGCTGAACTGTTCAAACCAAGATGCACTCACTGAGCAGCATTTTCAGCTCAAGGTCAGCTCCTGCTGCATTCTATTTATATATACACTAATATATGAGAAACATGTTTGGGGATCCAGATTGCTACCTTGCTCCCAAAGGTCTGCTATTTCCAAGCCTTTACATCAAGAGAGCAGATCTGAAAAACAAGAAGATACCCCACAGCCTTCTCCCAACAGCTAACTCAACCAAACATATGGAATGACTTGTCAAAATAATATCTTGAGAAATAGGTTATCAGGGGCCTCAGGTCCACTCCATATGGTCTGAAGTTCTCCATCCCCCTGACCATATCATGCTACTTTTCCCACTTCCTTCTACAAACGCACAATCCTTTAGAAAAGTAGAGTTGTTCAGTTCACAGATTCAGAAGCAAACAGAATTTCATTTATTATATTTAAAGTACGGTGGAATAAAAAAGCAGGGCAAAACCACTCCAACAGCAGAACCCGGAATCCAAAGAGGTATTTTTCTATCAAAAGAAAGATTTTTTTTTCCCTCCCTCTTTATAGCACAGATGTTCTTTAAAATAAAGTGCAGCTTTCCCTTTGCAACCTTTGTGATTATCAATCTTGCGTTATTTTATAATATTAGGTTGCCTCAGACCTCAGCAGGGAGAAAAATACACATTGCTGTATTTCCTCTGTAGCAAGAACAAAACAACTGTGAAAGCAAAGAATGTTCCAAAAGAGCAAACAATAACCCAGCTAAGAAAAGTCTACAAACTTATTCATTCAAAAATAATTCCACAGATGGATAAGCATTTAATTTTCTGAAGTGAGAATAAACCAGCGTCTCTCTTCTCTGGAAGATGGAATGGGGTTTTCTATCTGCCTATTTATACGCAGCACATAAATGCGTGCTCAGAGAATGCTGCAAGTACTGTAAAAAGAAATCTAAGGGGAAGTTATTACTCGAGGCTCTTTGTTAGTATTTCTGCAGTACGGGTAGTGTCAGCATTGTTAAAAATAAATTGTTAGCCGCACCTTACTCGGCCGGTACAAATGCTGTTTGCATTAACGTACTTATGATTTCCTATCTGCTGCTCCCAGATAAGAGAAGGAGTTGAAGAGTACGATGTCTTTTTGATCTTGTGTTGACTTCTTCCCCTCTCAGAAACGGGCTGGGTCACTGTTTTCAGCTGTACGGATGGTAAACAGCCTCTCCTGCATATGACAAGGACTCATTGCTTTGATAGTGAAAAACAGAAGCTTATTTCCACAGGGTGCTCTTGTCTCCCAGCTCATCCAAAACTTTGCATTTCGTGCTGCTTCTTATTTGAAATTTCTATCCTCATAATGACAGTAGGATGTCACAACAGAATTACAGTTAATAAGGAAAATTAGGGGGAATAAATGAGAGATAAAATGAGAAAACGGTACATTAGGAAATGTACTATTGTTGAGGATATCAATTTATATATTTTTGAGATACAAACGGCAACTATTAAATTAAAAAAATAATGATAAATTCACCACTAGGTTTAGAAACATGCTGTCACTTTCCAAAATGTCCTTGGGTTATCAATCTGAAATTAACTGGCAATGTGTGATTAGGCAGAACACAGCAACGTTGTTTAGATTTAATCAACCCATTTTATTCAGATCTGCTACCCGGATGGGAACGGGCTGCGTTAGCGCAGAACTATCAAATGTCAGAGCAACTGAAACACTAAGAACATGTTGCAGGGTCCACTTGACAACAAAACCCTGTGGCTTGCTTCCTCTCATACACATACAACCTCCTAAAACACTGAATGAAGAAGGATGAGTCACTCCACTTACCCACCCACAGCCACCCCCCATCAAAAGCTTTTAGATGTAGATTACAATTGTACTAAGCAGCTAAACCCAAACTGGAAGCCAGAATGGGAGGAGCTGGCTGCAGCCAGCACCTGGAACCTGAATTCTGTAAGGGATGCCCATGAGCCTACGACACCCAGCTAGTTTTGTCTCGTTTGGCTTTGTGACTTCCGTCCAGTTTTTTTGATTGTGTTGCCAGTTCTCAACATTCAGGGCATCCATACCTATCTTCAGTGGAAGAAAATACTAAATGAATACACATCACACGTAGTATCAAAAGCTAGCGCTGGCCTCTCCACGGGCTACTGAAAACACGCTGCGTAGTGTCACGTCATTGACCTCTCTCCTGTCCTTTCTTTCAAGAGTAATAATGAAGAAGAGATTAAGGCGTGCCAGACCATTTGGCTACTCAGGAGCCAAAGGATTTTACAGCACAGACCAAATTTAAGACAGTAAAACGTGTTACCTACTGAACCACAAAATCTCCGAGAAAACTCAGAAACACAGGCGGCTTTTCAAAACAAACCATAACCTCTCCCTCTTACTGCCTCTAAAGCCTGTAACCCCCAACAAACCCTGAAAAAACCAAAGTCTGGTGATACATAAAAGTACAACTGAAGCATTTTTGACATTTCTCTATCACTCTCAAAAACAGTAATAATCTTGAGCTACTGAAGGTGCTGAAAGAAAATAAAAATCGATGCGTTTCCACTTAGCGCTTTTGAAAAAGGGATCACTTGGTTTGCCAGCAAAATGCTTTAATGCAGCTTTGTAACAGAGCCCACCATAACTTACAAATAAAGCTCTTCATACGCAAGCATTTTCTGCACCCCAGAACTCGATACTTGGAAGGGAATACAGGCGAGACTGCACTTCCCAGCATAAAGCCGGCAGAGCAGTTACTGGTACCAGTACCACATCCAGGCTACATGACCTGCAGTGCTCTGGGGCTCTACCTACAGCTGCCCCATGCTCTCACGTGGCATATGCATAAGGCAGGGACTTCAGACCTACCTGCTAAGGATTTTATGCGTTTAATAAAGCACTATGTTTCACACAACTTGCAAATTGCCTTGGGTTTATGCTTTCTGGCTTACCACCTAGCCCCCATCCAGCAAGCAACGATGCACACACTGAGGGTGCGGCTTTGCTGTTGATCTTTTTTGTGGGTTTTGTGGTTTGTTTTTTCATTTTTTACTTTTTTTTAACAACATAAATGGATATATTTACAAGCTTCAACTTCACAGTGTACCGAAAGATCTGGAAATGTGAGCTCTTGACTATTTCTCTGCATTTCCCATTTTTGGGAATTTTAGGTCACACATCTTAGGTTTGTGACCAGGGGCGGGATAAAAATGACCCGATTTCTGAGAGACGTTAAGAATCTTCTGCAAATCATTTTAAAGTACTCAAAGCTGCCTTTGAAAGTGGTAAATGGCCGAACCTTCCCTTAACACAGGCAGGGTAGACATAAAATTGTATGTTTTATAGTGAGTCACATGTATCGCTCATAATAATTAATAGCGACAGCCAATGTAACAGACAACAAGAAAAAATAGCATCTTGCAAACAAATCTGTTTCTTATCTCCTATAGGAGAATTAGACTCACCAAAAATGCTTTAAAACAAATGTTTTTAAATGACAACCATTTTTCTGTTGTTTCCGATTCCTCTGTATGCACACAAATGCATAAAATGAAAAACCCAGAAAAGAGGTGAAGTGGAACATTTAAAACAGCTGATTTAATTCTGCGCAAAATCCTTACTCCCACCATTAAAAAGTAAAATTTATTACCTCTGGAAAGCTTAAGAAGTAGAAAGCGCTCCTGAAAAATAATAACTGCTTCTACCAGCACACCAGAGACCTCTACAGAAGATGTAAGGAACCATTATCTCCATTTTACATGTGGTGAAAATGAGGCAAGGACAAACATTACTGAAATGAGGCTAAAGCAGGTAGAGTCTGACCTGTTTGTTATGACCTTTTACATTTTAGGATGTACTCAAACACGGGATGGAAAACTCTTTCTTCTTTCCAATCTCCAAGTGGCAGAAGATGCTGTACAATATCCATGGGGATCTTGCAAGCTCTGCAGCTGTCTCCCCTTCTCACACTCCCTTTGCAGGTCAGTTCTCAGTTGAAAGATTTGTTAATGTGATATGGCAATCTAAATTAAACTCTACTGCAATTCTGCAGACAAGGCTGGGCAGTTGTTCACAGAATCTCTGATCAACAGCAGGCAGGAGAGGAGAGAAAAGTGCATTCTCCGAGTTTTATCACAGGCAATGCCAGTTTGAGAATAAACCTGGCAATTTGCATTTCTCAGAGTTATTGTTTCAAGCTGTCTGCAGACTCTGGCACATCTCATCACACCAATTTAACTGAGCTTTAGCTATTACAAGCATTACAAATGAACGTCTAAGCCCTAGATCATAACATATGTTAAGGCCATTCAAACAGCAGGTTACATTCTAGTGTTAAAAATCTGCTTTCCTGCTCCTCAACCTCTTCAGTAATTTTCTGCCATATCTTCCTTCTGTACTTTTCCAAGAGATCAAATGTATATATTCAACATATTTAAAAATAAAAGAGACAAAATGAAGAAGAGCTTGAAACACTGCAGAACATGGGTTCAGTCAGTGTGGTGTTCTGTTAGCAAGGACTGGGACTCCCTGCCTGCCCTGAGACCGAGCCAGCAAAGGGGCCCGGGGAGGAGGGACTGTGCTTCTCAAGTCCCTGAACTGAGTCCTTCCAAGATGCAAGCCAGCAGCACCTCTTTGCCTTCCCAATTTTCCTATGAATGAAGATGTGCTCAGTGTCACACGCTCAAAATGAACTCCAGGCTGCTACTTACTTCCACAGAGCAGTTGGAGAAGGATCATTCCCAGCTGGAACATGGGCTAGTGCTGGGCCTCAAAGTGCACAAAGCAGGCTCTGCAGCCTTTTCCTTCCTCCTGGGTGTCACTTGCCTGTGGTCAAGGTCAGCTCTGATATGGTGCAGCTGTATAACCTCAGATCAAGCTGCTGAGAAAACTCAAGAGCTGTGTGAGCAAGAGCTGTGAGACATCTCATCCCGGTCCTCCACCCACTGACAGAGGAGCTGCATACAAACCCAGGCCCTTGGTCCTTGCCTGAGCTACACTATAGGTATGCTTGCCCCCAGCCATGTACCTTCCTGGCTTTAGGTTGGACCTGCCCTGTCCCTAGGGACTTGTCTGGTGACAACTGGGGTATTGGGCTTAACCCGTCTTCAGACAGTGTAGGACCATGTCCCTTGTGAGGGAGAACCTTGCTACCAATCTCAGCTCCGGACTCTCCTCTTGCAGAGCAGCCTGCCCTGGCTGCTCCCTGACAGCCTGCACTCAAACAGCAGGCTCAGGATTTGAGCCTTTCACAGGGTAGCAAGGCAGGTTAACATAGTTCTTAAAATCTGGGACCTCGTTAACTTATTGTTCAGGTGTAGCCCTACCTGCAACCACTTGGATTAGAAGCTCAAAATAATGAAGTACAGGTAACAAGAGGAAACACAGCAGCATCAAAACAAACACATAAAAAAAAGGACCAGCTACCTGACCCCTGAAAAAGCCCAAGCCTGACCTTTGATAGCCAGTGGCAAGCAATATCTCTTGCTTCAAAAAGCACTCTGCTGAAAACTAAAAAAGAAATCAGACCCAAAATTGTTAATTTAAAATTTATGTTCCAATTTCTGTCCATCATTGTGATCCATGGCAGACTACAAACCAAAAGGGTTAAATGAGATGCTGGGTAAGCGGCTGTTGCTTTCCCTATCTTTCGCATCCATGGCTGCCAGCAGCTGGATGAGCACACTGGATGTAGCAGCCGAGGTGGACAGGGCTACCGGCATCTCTCTAGTGAACTACATATACTGGTGACGCTAGATACTTCGGAGATAATTTATATTAGGGAATTCTCTTGGGTAGGAATTCAGGGGTTTTATTTGCATATAAAAATGGTTTCTGGAGACATAACTTAGGATGAGTTCCCTAATCACTTGATTACCACAACCAAAAGTTGGAACTGGGACAAGAGTACTTAGAGAGCTTAAACGACAGATGTCATCCCGTTTCTGAGAGGATGTTAAGGGATATTTGAGAAGGGACATGACTTTCTCTTCAGGAAGAATGAAAAATAAATTGAATTTTCTCTCTGTAACCTTTTTGAATCACAGTTTCCCATTTCTCTGTGGTGACAGATTCCTGTATTTCCCAGAGGAAAACACAATTTTCCTTGAGGGAGGGGAAGCAAAAGAGAAAGTTAATCAAAATGTTTTGATTCTTTCAGGGACCACTTTCTAAGGAAGCAACTTGATGAATTAATCCATACAGCTGCCCTTTCCCAGGGCTCTGGTACCTACAGACATGTTTGCAGGGTGGGATTAAGTTCCCTGTGCCACCAGAAAGAAAATGGGCACATTAAATACGTTACTAGTTAGTACCTCTCTCTGACAAAACTCTGAAGACTCGATTGTCCAATCCATCACAAAACTGATCCTCCTAATGGAGGAATATTAGCAGGAATTTAATCTAGATGCTCTCCAGCCCTCTCCAGACATTCTTCTGGCCACGGAGTTACTCCTCCATTCATGCTGAGCTGTCTCACTGAAGATGTACATGGGTACATCTGTACACACCTGGACAGCTTTAGGGTGGGTTTTTTACTAGACCAAAGAGCAGGCAACACCTGGAATGCTGGGGATGCATAGAATAAGCTGCCAAGTTTCATCAAAACTCCCTCCATTCACGAATACCCCTGGTATGGGGGAAAAGTCTATTTTAAAAGACACATTCTTAACTTACAGTTACGACGAAGGCTAGTATCCTCAACCCTTCTCATAACATTCCAGGAAAGGCATCCGAAGATGAAAGGGCACGTTCAACAAAGCACAAATATATGTTACCATTATTTGATGATCAGCTTCAGGTTAAACCTGTCTGCCTTGAGACTGGAGATTAATAGTGATAGCTCCTTTTAATGACTGTGGAAATGCCACAGTGCCTGCCAATAACAACTTGAGCAATGAACAGGTTGCTATAGAATGTATTGTTTATGCACCACTGACTGCAATCTCTATACAGAAAATTTAATAGACCCTTTTTTCCCTCTCAGCAAGCGTATGTGGTTAGGGATTTAGAACTGCATTATTCCTTATGACCTGACTTATTTATCATGTCAATCATAGTAATGATGTGTCAAAATTATCACAATTCTGAAGCTTTCCCTTTATCATCATTTTGAGAGTGTTCTTTCTCAGCATTATAAGTACATATGACAGAAGAGACATCAGAGGCATAGATTTCATGCATGGCTCTAACAATCACAGGGTTAAATAGCTACTTCTAGAGCCAAAGCACCATGGAATAACTTCTTCCATTTTTCTAATTCAGTTCTTGTAATAGCAGCTAGACACGGAGCTGCAACTGCAATTAAGGAGGAAAGATGGGGAATAAAACTGCACAGAATCAATTGCCAAAGGTCAAATTAAGATGCTGGAATTTGCAGGTCCTGACCCACCTCACACCACGCAGTTGCCCTTCTGATACCAGCCATCCAAATTAAAATTACAACTTTAGCAATTAGTAAGACTGAAGAATTAGACAGGCAGGTTACTTATTGGTGAGACTGTCCTTCCCTGTCTAAAGAAAAAGCTTTGTCAAGGGCCCCAGTTAGGGAAGGGAAATAACGCAGATGGAGGGATTTAGCCCCTGCTGAAACAGAAGTTCCAGCCACGCGTGGATGCAAGGTCACAGCCAGGCTGATGAAGGTGACTGTCTCAGCAGCTCAGGTGCAGCATTCCTGAACAAAACACCGGACTGCATCAACACCTGGTTATTGACTCCGAGAAATTAAAGGATGAGAAATAGTTAACAACAGGAGTTCTGTCAGAGGTACAACATATATTCTTTTGGTTCAATTTTCTAGAGCCTGAGGTCTGAAAGAGATGGAAGCCTCTTTGAAAGGGTCTGGACAGCATTCTAAATTTCATGTACCATAAGTTTCTCCCAGTCACAGAAGATTAATTCACCATTTATTCTGTAGGCTAGCAAGAACTCAGGAAGCAGGTAGTGTGTGCTGTCCTGGAGGAGAGACAGCAAAGCCCTTTCCCTCTGGGGCTTGTAACTGTGGCTGAAACCATTTTTAAATGTAGTTACAGTCAAAGAGAGTTTTAACAAGTTTGAATGCACAGCTAACATTGTTACATCCTGAAATATGGATTGTCTAACCAGTAACCTGTGTTGCAGCATAACTTTTGCTACAGTAGCTGTCTGGAATGATACTAAAACCAAACTAACTCTAGACAGCTTGAAAAATATCTGTCAAGTACAGTTCTGACAGCATCCCCATGCAGCCTGTTTGAAGTGTCCAACCTACGGATCAGCAAAAATACGCAGCTTAATAAAGACTAATAAAACAGAAACAGCTTGTGCTGTGGAAACTCTGATGGAGCTGCAGAACACTTGCTGCTGCAGTACAAGGGTGAGCACGTCCCAGGGGACCCTAGAATGAATAAAAGAGAGATGACATGGCCCTCCACCAGACAGAGTTAAAACAGACCAGTCCACAAAATGAGCTGACAACAGCCGGCAAGAATTGCTTAGTTATGAGAAGTAAAGCTGTAGGAACGGTTACTCATTGGAAGGAGATTTCAGTTAAGCATATAACCTAATCTTATTTCAAAAGTAATTACAAGCAAGCAACCCTAAGAAAGATCTAAAAAAAAACCCCAAACCCCAAAAAAACCAGACAACAAACCACCCCAAAATCCCTCCCCCCCCCCCCCAAAAAAAACCCAAAACAAACAAAACCAAACCTAAAACCAAACCACCACCCAAAAAACTTTATTTCTAAAGAAGTTAAGATTTGGGCTGGAACAGAAGGAAGATTTCACAATTTAATGTGTAGAGTATTTGCTGGTATTTTGGGGCGTTTCCTTCAGGAAGTAAGTGACAGTCCAAAGGCGCACCCACACTGCAGATTCACTGGACTTAAGCCGCAAAACCAATCCAGCCTTATCTCAGGGAAACCCATCTCCTTAGGACACTTCTCTGACTCTTTGGAATCCTAAACCTTCAAAGATAACCACTGCAGACCTGCCCACCAACTACCCTAGCACCCAGGGTCACCCAGGCACTAACAAAACATTTAATGCAGTCATTATTTGTGTCTAGGATAGGAAAGGAAATCTTGGAACTGCATTTCCAACTCCCCATTAAAAGACAAATTTTCAAACCTGCACTCACAAAACTATATTCATTCTTGTGTGCAGACACACACCCTTGTACAGAGGCCAAGATTTACTCTTTGTTTCTATACAGGTTTAAAACTGCACTACTAAATATCAGCATAATGGGTCAGATCCTCAGCCAGAATATTTTGGTACTGACCCGTTTAAATTCAGGGACAAAGTAATTTACTTCATCTCATGACTTGGTGTATATCTATATCTGTATAAATCCCACCATGACAACCCCATCTCTTACAGAATCGCTGTTGTTCAGAAGTGAAGGAATGGTTTGCTGAACGAGTCATGCCTGACAGAAGGGAGGTTTCTTCAGGACGTGGTTTGAGGGGAAGCTGATGAGCATGAGTGCTCGGTTGGAGTTCTCAGGCTAAAATTCAAAAGCACCTGCTTCACCAGAGATGAGTTCCCAAGGGGAAAAGCTGGTGACCCACAAGACTACCTGCTGCAGAAAGGGTCACCTATGGAGTGTGACAGCAGAGTCGTTAAAGCCAGGACACGAGACCAAAGACCCACCTTCCAACTAAAGGTTCATGGGTTAGAATAAACATGTAGTCAAAACAGAATTCAAAGGGACATCAGTCTAGACCTACCTACCGCAGCTACCTCTTCTCCTATGGCCAAAGGGGTTTGAGAACCACTGTTACAACAATGTTAGGTGTACATAAACCCCATATACATTCATAAAACTTCATTTCAGAGTTCATATAACACCATAATTTTGTGGCTAAGAAAATATCAGCTGGCTGAAGAAATGTATTTCAGCTGTCTCAGTGACACCACTCCACCCCCCTCCCTCCGTCCTTTCTTTTGGAGTTGTTCACTAATCTGACAAGCTTTAATATTCGTAAGGTAACTGTGAGAGCATTAAGATCAATTTTCATTACTGGTGCCATGATTACCTTTCATTCATCCCCTGAGACAGCCCTTCTAAAGGGGAAGCGTTTGCACAAGTTCTATCCTCATACATTCAAGCTTTCGTGGTCAAAACGAGCAGCTGGAGCGTTAACTTCGAACAGACCTCAATCTTCTTTTAAAATTGATTTTTGTAAATGAAAACTGTAGTCTCGCTGTTTCAGTACCTCAACTGAGATCTGATAAAGTTGAAGCATATATCTAAATCTACTTAAGTAAAAGGTAAAATCAGTCAAAGTCTCTGCAAGAGCAGAATCTGTAGCACAAATTTCGTCTAATTGCTTTCCTGCCATCGGAGGGTCCTCAAACGTACTCTGGTGTCTCTTGTTCCGTTCCTAAGATACATTCCCAATTAATTGCTCAAAGACTGAAGTACTTTGGCGTTGTGCTCAATATAGGTATCTCAGGGAGATGTAATGACCTGTTCTATACACACGATCAGATCAGATTAGTGCACGCTTTCATACAGCTTCCGATTAAGAAATCCGTCATCAAAACAAATGCTTCAATATCCATGGAAACAACCCCACAACCTCCTCACCATTTAGTGCTGCAGCATCTACAGCTGGATTGAGCACAACACAAGCAGGTGGCAGTGAGGGTGTCACATCTGCCTCTCCAATGCTCAGCCCAGCCCAAGCCCAAGGGATAGTCCAGAACAGCGTGGGGAGTGCTCCTGAATGCCTGGGCTGTGTCCACAGGCACATCACACCAAAGGAAAGCCCGTTGCCGTGCCCCTGTAGTGCCAGTAATGGCAAATATGCTACGTCATTTCCCAGGAATTTCCAAATAAAATATCCTCTCCATTTTGAGCTCAGTGGACAACAAAAGTGTGAAAGTATTTCATGAGGTGAAACTAATTTATATAAAATTCACAAAATCAAAACACCTTGACATCTTCTTTAACATCATATTGAGGCTGAATTGGGTTTCATGGTGGTTTAAACAATATAAACCCACTTAAAAGAAATGATAACATCATCTTGAGTGACTTAAATCTACAAAAGTGAAGAAATTAGCCAATCCGATTGTACGGATCATTTCTCAACGTTCCATTTAGCTTTTAATTACCCAACAGACTGTAATAGCTGCTTTGGAGCTATTACACTCCATCGTGTCAATTTGGCTGCTACAAATGCACAGCACAAAGTCCTCAAGCTAAAAATCATTATGAAATTATTGTTGAAAAAGATTGTCGGGCATGTGCAATCGCTAGCTTTTGAACTTCTATGTTTTACAATTTCTCTTTTTTATAAATAGCTAGAGCAATTAGGTGCTGTTATGGAGCTATTCAAAACCTCTCAGTTTTGAGATCCAAAGCATTTCTTGAGTTATAGAACTGTAAAAATTCAGTTAAATTGGCAAAGTTCTGTTTGCAGTCTGTCATAGCCTTATATTTTCCTCTTTAGTTCTGTATACAATCTATTCAAGTCACATTTTTTACATAATGTTCCATCAGGTAAAACAAGAAAATATTTGGGAAAGTAAACGCAAGAAACCTGAAAAAATCAGGTCTGCACCAGAAGCTACACAATATCAAGAAACAGATGCATGTACAGGTGAACAACATTCAAAGCATGAAGTAGCACACCTAGCCTTTCCTGGCCACCAGATTAAAGAGGGAAAGGAAGGAATTAGGAACGTGAGAATGTAAAGATAAACAAAGCTTCATGTAAAATCACAAGTCTAAAATAACAAGGAGATTGCATGGGCGGGATTTGCAGAGAATGAGCAATTAAATGGTTTGTGGATTTGAGAGAAGGCAAGCTGTATCTAGGCAAGACATTTTCTCAATTGTGCGCCCCAAATTATGAAAATTCCAGCTCAAAGCACAGAGTAGACTCAGACTGGAACGGAGTCCTGTCAAGGACACGGACTAGGACTTCATAAAGGAACAGCGCAGCAAATAAAATGAAACAGCCTGTCACTGTCTCAAGGATCTTGCAGTGCAAGTGTAAGGCAGAAGCCCCCTTCCCAAAGCCGATACAGACAAACAAGAAAGCAGAAGGAAACGATGCAACTCTATTTGACAGCATATTAACTTGCTGGATCATGCTCAAAGTTTCTTGTAGGCATCCCAGCACAGAAACACTTCCAGAAGGTGTTTTGTAGTACTAATGAGGCAGATTCACAGGTTCAGGTTTTTTTCTTGAGTGTAAGTCAGGAGCAGCATTGGAAGTAGCACCGGTGGGACTCGGAAAACCAAACAAGAAGGTGACGGGCTGGCAAACGGCTGACTGGAGCCAGGAGCTGATCTCTCCTTGCCGCCTCCAGGATGGCAAAGGTCATAAACCATCTCAAAAGTAGGGAAGAGGGAAGAGACAAACTGTGGGACACAAAACATGAGTGTAAATGTCAAAGCAATAGCCAAGAGCAACTTTCTGAAGTATTTAGGGGACAAAAAAGGCATTGCAGTAATTGAAATATGAGTTGTTAAGAGCTTTGACAAGAGTTGTAGATCTATTGGAAAGGCTCTATCATCACAGGACTATTAAAAGTAAGAGGGATTTGCAAATAATAGCCACAACATAAAGATGAGGGATCTAGAAAGATGACAGAGTAAATAATTTGGCAATGACATGCTCTGGGACAAGCAGCATGTTTACATTCTCTGGGGAATTGGAAAATAATGAGAGGAAGAGGTGTGGCAGGATCTGTAAGAACTGCTATGGCAAGATAAATCTGAGTTTTCAAAAGAGGTTGACAAATAGTTGATAAATATCAAAGAGATTAAGAGGAAGGGCAAGAAAGATACCCCAGGAAAGCTGAAATAGGGATAAGGCGGGAGTTCTCCGAAAGGGTTATTAGATTGATAAGAAATCAAGCAAGGATGGTGTCAAAGAAGCAGAAGTGGTGGAGATTTCAAGGAAGATATGTACTAAAGCATCAAAAGAGATTACCACTCCATTTGTTGTTGAACTGGTGGTTCAGGACCAAAAGCAAAAAGCAAAAGATCAGGTAAAATGAGACGCTGTACCATCAAATCTTACATAAAACTAACAAAATCAAACGTCTGGAATGAACTGCATATTTAAAATACCAGGAAGCTTACAAAATTCCCCTGTATTATTTCAGTATTTGGGTGTTAAGAAAACCAAGAGGAGCATAAAAGGTTTAGAGAAGAAAGGTACAGAAAGCAAATCCTTGGGAAGGGCTCAATTTTGACCTGGATGCAAAAATGACTAGCAAACAAAGCACTGAAGGTGAAACAACTGGGTGGACAGAGAAACTTCCTGAAATACTTTCATTAGCCAACACAGAAATAAATGCTATGAAAAAATTAAGGCATGAAGAGTTTTCATTCCTACAGCCATTTATTTTCATGGTGCTGACCGGCTTTACAACACGCACACATACTAGTAGCAAAGTTAGTTCACCAGAAAACAGCCAACGCCTTTGTAAGCAGAGAACAAACTGGGTGTCTGTAACTCCGCTTGAAAACCAATGTTTTTAGGAGGTGCCTATGAAACACTATTGTTGGGGAGCGAAATAAAACCTCAGTATGGCACTCTATTTTTGGTTTGTCTTTAAAAATGTAAGAAAAACTAATCCTGCAATTCTGCACATTGTTTGCTAAACACAAAGTACCGCACACTCCACAGAAACCTGCTGATGCAGCACAGTGCCGAGAGCCAGGCACATAGCGCGCGTGGCATTTCCTACAACACAGTAAGAAACAGTTCTTTCACTGCTGATTTTGGGAAAAATTAACAACATTCTTGGACAGCTTCTCAGATGCCCAAAAGATTCATTTTTACCACTCCTCCTCTCTTATTTCACCTTGAAAGAAACCTTATGTCCCAGCTCACGTAGGTAGAACACACATGGTTCAGGGCATGTATGTGAGGGGTATCTGTAACTGAAAGAACAGGCCTAACTTCTGCCTGTTATTAACAAGTAAATATGAGGGAATAAGAAAAAGCATAATTGCATTTCAGAATATAAGAAGAATCAGCACTTTCATTATCAGTCGTGAAAAGGCGCACAGCTCAACCAATGGATAAATGTACACAGTCAGATAGCCAAACACTCATTATGCTGGAGAGATGTGTTTTGAGTAAAAAATGCAACATCCAATGCTTTTTTAAGCCTTTAGACTCTTTCAATGAAAGTTAATTTAAAAAGGTCGCTGTTAACATAGGAAAACGTGTCTTCGCTGAAAAATGGCTCTTTAATGTTCAGCTATCATCATTTAAGATACAGGTTGCGCAGACAGTTGTTGCAATTAAACCTTCCTTTTTCTTTCTTTTGTAGAAGTACAAACCAACACGCTTCTCTCACCATTGTTATGGCCCAAGGTCTGTCACCTGATGCTCTCAGAGTTGCCTGTGTACTGAAGTGTATATGAGCTTTGCTCTTCTGAGCACCTCAGGGCGAAAGTCTTACACTTTTCTATTCTCAGTACCAAGCTGAAGCCACAGCTTTGAACTGATGTACCCCAGGAGGAAAGAGAATCTGCTTCTCACTCTCACAACCAACTCAGGTCACTCTTTCAACCTGTTAACTTTGAGAGTTTGGCCAGCCAACACAAATGTCTAACATTTCTTTCCTACATCAACACTTCTACTGTGGTACATGCTTCACTTCATAGTATCAGTCACAAATACATAAAAAAGGGCCCAGTGCAACTCTTTAAAACATTGTGAAGTTATTTCAAAATATTTGGATGATAACATAAAAGAATTTCTTTCAGAAACTCTTGTTTTAAATAAAACCTTTTAATAATAACCGCAAAGTCATAATAAATCCTACCAGTGTCCATCTAATTGACCTGCAGAAAATCCAGATGGACTAGAGCACAGGTACACTAAGAGATTCAGATGGTTTTCAGGATGGTTACTGAATCCTAGATGATATTTTGGGATCCAGGAAGTAGAATCCAAGACTGAATAGAAAATGGCACTGCATGATATAATTTTAATTGTATTTTCCAGAAGATTACTCACTCCAGCATTACTGTTAATCAGAATGTATTACACAGCAGGTTCAAAGCCTACCTGAAATTTCAGTGAGAGGTAGAATCCTTTCTCCTCTCACCCCTTAAACTATAGTGCAATTTGTCATGAAAGAGAACCCTAAAATTATCATTAAAAAAGTACCTGTACTGTACAGAAAAGAAGGTAAAATGTTTCCTACACATGATCTTGTAGCACAATTAGGGCAATTCCAGATTACAAGTGATACACAACCCACACAATAAATAAGGCACATTACTTTTAGATTAGCGCTGCTGACAGCATTTAACTTTAGCACTACTGCAAGACTTTGATCTAACATCAATATAACTGACTGCAACCCTTTTGCTTAATTGCCATCTACAGAAGAATCTAATTAGACCAAGAAATATTAAAATAGTTTTAATGGTTAACATAAAGCTTCATAAAAACAATCACTGCTGGTTCAAGGACACAATCAATAGCCTTAAGTTTGAAAAATACTGTGGTTACAATTATAACTAGACTGGCGTTCAATCCATCCTCTCTCCTTTTTCATAAAAATCAGTATCTTGAAGAATGTTCCTATGGCACTACATGCACTGTAATTTTTCACTCTTTCTCTAAATCTCAGAAAATGTGCTGTAGATGGCCCCAGGAGCAAACACAGCAAAGATGAAGTAAAACTCGAAAAGGAGCTGTCTAGTTTAATCTATGAATGTTCACAGCAAGGGCTTCGTGTAGAAATTTGTAATCAGGATTTCCACAAATGGTGGTGGCAAGGTTTCACTGGAACTGGTGCTGTTGTCATCTGCAGAGCCTGTCACAGCAACCTGCAAGCATTTGCTGCTTCTCTGATTTGAGAATCCCCAAGCATTATGTTTCTCCCCAGTGCCCAAACACACATACTATATCTTTCTGTTTAGAAACCACCCTGGCTTAATAGCCACGCATTTGTTATGCTCTGCGGGGAGAAGTGCAATATATACTCAAACGAGCTGCTGTAGTTTCAAAATGCTAACCAAAAACCTACCAAATTAAACCTGTCCAGGATACAAGTTAGCGTGTCAATTAGGAGCAAACTCTCTGCATCGGTGATGGGTAGGCGAGGGACCAGGGGAAAGCCTGGGAAGGAACACCAGTTGTCAGGGTTTCTAACTAAGATGACTTCACTCCAGGTAAACAAATAGCACAGACACTACAGGTCTCGTTTCTTAAGCACATTCACAGAATAAAAATACCCCAGAAGCAGGAATACAAAAGCTCTCCTCCAGCTACCCCTTTTCTCCAGTCTTTCTCTAACCTGTATACAATTACTCCAGTGTAGTTAGCTTTACAAGGAATGGGGTAGAATTTTCACGGAAACTTCAGGTAGCCCGGGATGCTTCAGCACATGCTGAACGGCAGGGCTCACGTGAGGAAAAACACAAAACCAAAAAAATCCAACCGACCTACACTTCCCATGGTCACCTAACAGTCACACCCTGATGCTGGTGCTTATCCACAGTACTAGAGAGGAAATACACATGCAGTGTCAAAGGTTACCTCTCCTCACAACTGCCAGACCTCAAACAACAGCTAGTTCACAAACGTGCTCTATCAAATGAGAAAAAGCAACCCAAACAAGGATAATCCAGTTAAACTGGTACAAAAAAGAGGAGAATCAGTTCCTTGCTGTCTTCCCTACATCAACCAAACCCTCCAGGCAGTTTTCAGCCTAGTTGTCAGTGATGTTTTCTCACCTGTTATTCTTTCCATTCTCATACGTGCCTGGTGTACAGCCTGTACGTGAACAGCATGTCCAGAAGCAGCATCTCGCTCTGTAAGGTAACTCTTCTCCCCAGCATGTTTATGAGAGGCTTCAAAGTCTGAAGTAATAATAACTAGTACCATGAGATTATCACTACCCTAAACGAAGGATTCTCAACAATGACCGGGAACCACCATGACCAAGGCACCCACAGCCCTTATAGTATGCGTCGTACCAGACCACTTGGCCCCACTGGTACCAACACTGGGGCAAGGAAGAAATGCAAGCAGCATGCGTCTCATTTCCCTAGCAAAGAGCCACAGCAGAGAATCATCACCCTGCGTGGATCAGTGGATCCTAGAGATGAACCAGGATAGAAAAGAAATTATGCTGGAATAGAAGACTTGGCTGAGATTTGGGCTGAAACCTCCACAGGGCAATCTCAGCTTCCACAGTCAGATCAGACCAGCTGGGGTCAACACAGACTGACCTCTTGCCCAAAAGATCTAATATTAACCCTAAAATCATGTGAGACATTGTAACTTCTTCATCATGACATATTAAAATGGGCCATTTATCAGCATAACTTGGAGCCGGATCGATAATCATTACCTTCTCAACATTTCTTAAAAACAATAAAAACATTGCTACCAAATCAAAACGCAAACACTTCAACAGCCCACAGAAATTGTTCCTTCCCAATAATTAATTCATATTTTTGCAATTTCAACCTAGGGTGACGTGTGTAGGGAGAACGGAGGACAGAGATGGGTTTTATATCAACAATTCCCATTAACACTGATGGGAATTGCACCCATAAACACGCTGGTCACTGATGCTTTTCTTTACCCATTAGGTAATTTCCAGCATTTTATTCTTCTGGTTTATGTTCTCTGCCCTGTAATTTCCAATGTAGTGTTTAGATTCTGCCAAAAAGCTTCACTGTGTGCGAGCTGCCTCGTGCAAGTAAATAGCACTGTGATGAACTTAGAAATATCTATTTGGCCCATAATTGGTTGGTACCAGTCAATGGAGTCCAGCAACAGAAAAAAGTGAGGAAAATTTACACTGCAAAAAACTAGCTGATACAAATACTTCCTGAAAATATAGATATTCTGCTACATATCCTCGTTACCAACAAAATATTAAGGAAAGAATATAATCCTCTGTCACCAAAACCAGCTGTCCCCAGCTTGGAAATTAAGGGACTAAGATTTGTACCTAAGTGACTTCATTCTGATAAGGGAAAACAAAGCAAGACCTGTCCTTTCCTCTCTCTCTCCAGCATCAAGCTGAGTTGTTCAGTGCTTGTGGACAGCACACTGGATATGGTAGTCACAGTTCACCTGAACATCCATAATGAAAGGAAATCCTTGAACACTTTTCACTTGATGTATTTATTTTTAAAGATCTGACCATCTGATTAACCATTTCTCTAAGAACGTATAGCGCACTGTGTCATACAACAGGGATTCCTGGATCAGGAAAGGCAGGGACTATTCATTCCGAAATACCAGATGCTTTCAAAGATGGAAACACAAAAAATTCAGGGTAATATATGTTCAAATGTCACTGATCTTCCAGGATCAGTACATCTGGTCTTCAAGCATGTTATCCAGATCAAGTCACAATCACTGCTGATAATCATCCTTCAACAGAACAATGTGGATCAATTTTGATCTGTTAAGTGCTTCTGCCTTACTTTATTATACCTTTGTCCCCTAAAGATGACAGATATTGAGGTATTTCAATAGAAATTATGACACAGCTCTTAAAAATTCTATAAAATGATTATCCTTGTGTTGTATATGGGAGTCAATTTTGTTAAGTGAGAAGAGCATGGGACTGGGAATTACAAAATGCGATTTCTAACCTTGTTTCTGCCCCTGATTCTAAGTGATCTTAGGCTAATCACTTATCTTTCTGTGCATCAGTTTCCTCATTCTGATATTGGAATTAATGACATGCACCTTGGTAAAGACTTTTGAGGAATACTGATGAAAAGCATTAGATATGAATCAGGCCTTATTATTAATAATAGTAAATTGCTTTGGGATCTTTGGATGATAAGTGCTATTTAAATTCAAAGAAAATATTAGTACTTTAATTGCTTCATCTTTCAGATCTACCCCAGTTTTACTTACTCACATTGACAGGTAAATTGAACTCAAATTACTTCATAGCAGATACACAAAGTGTAAAAAGGTATTAAATCCCTTACATAATTATTGTTGCAGCTTTCAAGGCTTTAGAACATCTACTTTGTACTGTTGAAAGTCTCACATGGCAAACATCCAAATTTTATGCTGCTGTTAGGATATTGCGTATTAATGGAATCTTCACCACAAATACTGAAATCCCCAAATTCCGTCAACAGTCAAAACTTCAAACCTTCCATTTATGCAACGTTTTATCAAAGTCATTACAATTGTGATGAAACTGCTATTGTTTTGAAATGATATACTGAATAAAATGTCATTATCAAGTAGTTTCACTGACTGAGGGGAGAACAGAGCCATAGTCCATTAATGTATTGCCATTGATTTATTCACTAATGTGCCCTATATTTTCATCTGCAAAAGCCTTTGTAAAATCCACAGTGTCTATTAGTGCAATTATCCAACATAACTACTCTGCAGGGCACAGCTCATTATGTTTCTTTTTTTGCTTTTAGTGCTGAATGCTGCCAATAACATCCGGGCTACAGGCGAGCACACTTCAGCATGTGCTGGCAATAAGGAAACAAGCACAGCATTGGCTTCGGTCTGCTCTGAATGGGAGCTTCTCCCACTGTCTTCATAACAAACTGCAGAGGAAACAACTGTAAGCTGACATTATCTTCTCAGCAGCACGCAGTGACAGAGAAGAGGCAACAGGCACAAACTGAAACACAAGAAAGTCTGCTGAAGCATCAGATTATTTTTTTTTTTTTTTTTTTTTTTTACTGAAAGGATGATCAAACACTGGAAACAGTTGCCCAGGGAGGTTGAGGACTCTCCATCATTGCAAATGCTCAAAACCCACCTGTACATGCTCCTGAGCCAACCTGCTCTAAGTGATCTGCTTTAGCAAGGGCTTGTACTCCAGAGGAGACTTCCAGCCTCATCCATCCTGTGACTATGATTATTAATTCCTCTCGTGTCACCACGTTGTTGATGTGTGACCTATATTCACTACTGGAAATTAAAGACAGCAGCTGCAAACACTTAAAAACCTGACTGGTTATAAGAATACATCCCATTATAAAACACTGTAGAGAAAGCATTTTTCCTGCTTATCCATCCTTCACCTGAGTGAAGAAAAGCATAAACATGGCTCTTTTTAGCCATCCTAATTCCAGCAAGACAGCAAGGACAGACTTAATTACTAATCAGTTCACATCAGAAATTATCAGACCAAGTGCAGAGTGCTGTATCACTCACACAGCTTAATACTTTGCTTAACATGGCCAGAACCAACATTTTTTTGTGGTCAGAAATATCTCTCTTCATCAAAATTATGTAGCCAGCCACCATTACCTTATTACAGCATTCCCTTCCCAGAACATCATTTCTTCATTATAACACAGGTTCCAGGTTGAAAATGAGAAAAGGAAAGCTCACTGGTTGCCTGAGTCTCTATTAATTATTGAGGAATCCCTGCCTGCCCCAGTGCCATGTTCAGACAGCTTGTCTTCGTCCTTCTCGGAGAACTCCATGGGAAAACAGTAACACGTTTTTGTTTTGTTTAATAACACAACAAATCAATTAGATTAGCAAGGACAGCCTTGGCCCCTGGCTCTTCTGGAGAATTAACAAGCGACCAGCATTGATGGCCTAAAGCAAAGCTCCTTCAGGAGGCAGGTATCTAAACCGGCAGCCCGATTTCCAGTGTACTTGCTTCTCAGCGGGGAAGAAAGTGAGAACAACTAAGCAAAGAAATTTGGATAACAAACCACCAAACAATAATAATTAAGCTCTTTTTTGTCATTTCTCAGAACTGTGACACCAAGCTAAGCAGGTGATGTTTCTGTCAGCGTAGTTTCTGCGTTCCAACGGGAATCATTTTGCAGTTCAGGACTTGTACGTTATGTTCTAGCTTAAGGTGTTGCTACAACCAAACCAGCAAATCAATTAAAGCTAGCATGCTGTTTGGGGCTTGAACTCTACACCCTATACATGGCGTTACGTATTTCTAACATACAATAAAAAAAACCAAAACCTTAAAAAAATCATGTATGTGTAGGGAATAAAAGAAGAAGTGGCAATGACTCCAAGTATCTGGTTTCCCATATAGACGGATACAGACAAGGAGAACTGCATTATTTAAAAAACAAAAGGGCTATGTTTCAGCCACAGTCAGGTACTATAAATATTTCAGCTACTTCCATAATTGGGTTCATTTCAAATACTATCGACTCGTAAAACACAGCATTCCAAATGTGTTGTGCAGAATAACTACCATTTGTTTTGGTCACATCAAAATATCGCTCAAAAAACCATTAGGGTTTGGTTGGGGGGTTTTTGCTGTGATGCTGCAAAACACCATTTTCACTCCAAGACCAAAAAACACCCAGATGATATTGTCAGACATACAATTCATCTTGCCCGTGCATAAAATGACTGCTATAAAACAGCCCTACAACTTGCACCGCGGAGATAAACAATGCATGTTATCTCAAGAAAATCCAAGTTCCTTGACAGCACCTGATCTAACCCCAGTGGTTAAATTTCTAATAGGGTCTTGAATAATGATTTTTCTTCACCCTCCTAAGAAAGAATCCAATTACAGAATATTCTAAATCTAGGATTTCGAGAAAGAAAAGGTTTCTCACCTACACCTTGAAAGCCCGTACTTTAAAGACCTGGCTGAGTACCTCAACGACTGCTAAGCCAACTGGTCCGCCCACGTACTGCAACAGGCAGGACAGGGCCACGGCAGATAAACCTCTCATGCCAGAGCACTGAACAGGACAGAGCTGCGCAAGACAAAGCCTTTTCCTTTGAATTCTTGGCTTTTACTTCACTTTCACTTTGAATTAAGTGAAAATCTTAACATGGATTTTATCCTGTTCTACATTAGCGTGTGTTTGGGTTTTTGACATTGCATTCAATACTTTTCTGTAAGATGTTAGCAATGATGGAGACTGGTGTGCTGAGGATCTGTATGAAACAGAGTATCCAGTGGCATTTTCTTTTTTTGTTTGCTTTAAACTCCCATTGACTTTTCAGAGGAGGCTTCATGGTTTGGATGCTGTGCTTTACAACTTAACAAAGAAACAAAGTCAAAAATTAGCAATTCCTAACAGATGCTTCCAGAAGAAAGGGTTTGCTTTGCAGAAGGGTTAATATCCTGTGCACATTTCTTCACTTTCAGATTTTATCAACCATGAATGTGAGAAGCAAGAACACAGAATAATCTCATAGGAATAACCGAAGTGTTGGCTATAGGGGCAGCACTGAAAAATCCCTAACACTCTTTTCTCCAAACACAAATACAGCTGATACGTTTCCTCATGAGATGAGCCTACTATTAACATCAACTTTTGTATGAGTGTCAGCTCTGCCTTTTTAGCACTTTGAGACTTCACTCTCAGTGACAGACATATCTTTCACCATTTCTAATCTTGAAAGCATTGCAGAATTAAATTAAATGTGATGGTAAGCAGCATTATTTACAACATCGACATTTCAAGGTGTTCAGAATGTCAGCTTTCAAAAAAACTAGCTAAAAAGCTTTATTCACCTTAGTTCAGAAACAGCAAAAAGATGTTTTTGAAGGAGTTTCTTTGGGGAGAGCTGCAACCGTAGCAGATTGAAGTCACACCAGAAAACATATTCCGGGGTCTAGCAGCCTCTCTCCAGTTTGTGCGTCTGTCCAGCACGTCAAGACCTAATTGGCACAGACACACGTTCCCCCCATTAGCTCCTTCTGCCCTCCTGTTCACCTGCTGATCCCCTCAAACAGCCTCTCTGTTGCTATTGTCCAAGCCCTGGCGGATGGGTGGCACTCTCCCCCCCCGCCAAGCATTTTCCAAAACAGCCTTTGTCTGCTGCGGCCAGCCTGCTGCCCTAACCAGCTGTTAGACAATGATCAAACCAGGCCAATTATTGCTCCAACCAAGAAATATTCTTCCACCAGGAACAAGAAATCACATACATATTGCCAGCCCCAAAGTATGCAAGGAAAATGACATTCATTAAAAATCTTTTCATAATGACATCCTTACTATCAAAAGCTCAGGGATGATTGACCTTGGCGTCCAGGATTAAGCCAGCATTATTTTTCTTGATTACCAGCAGCAGAATAGTGGGGAAATTATAAAGCCATTGAGAGGATTAATACAGCCCTGATCTCTCTCTCCTGGCTCTTTATCTCAAGCGATTAAAGTTCTCTAGGAAAAAAAAAAAAAAAAAACAAGTCATGTAGCATACGCCTGCTGCCACGGAGAGATACAGTATCAGCTCCATGCATCAGCTCCCCATGACAGCCAGGGCAAAGGTTAATTATGCATTCTGTATATAGTTTTAATCACTTTAATCAAATCACCGCTCTGCTTCATCTCGGGCCATAACTTTCTAAAAGCAAGAGAAGCACCTCAGGCATGGCAACGTTTGTTTTTAGAGCAAGGGGAGGGCAAGGGAGGGGAGGAAACACGCTACATTAACCGCAAGCGAAAACGATGGTGCAAAACCTATCGACCGAACGGGATGACTGAGCCCGATCACTTGTGTGAACAGAGGCAAAACGGCACAGGGCGGTCATACCGAGGACGTAAGGTCCTTCTCCAGTTCAGGGATGTCCCTGATAGCTTTCTGAGACTCTGGAACAAAGCGCGTTCCCGACAAACAATCCTCATGCTTCTCTCCACCACTGTCTCCATTTTTGGAGCCTTACACTAGTAAAAGTAAAGAAAAACAAGTGGAATATTTGCCCAATAACAGGAAAAGCCGTGTTAAAAGAGACGGAACTAACTGGTTGGAAATGATGGGGCGTCGTAGCTCTCTCCACTGACCTGGGAACAAAGGACCGCTCCTTTTAAGACTGCTGCTGGGATTATTGTAAGCTCCATTCAGTGTTTTGTGCTTACATCTTAGGGAGACAAATCTGTCATTTATGGGCATTTGGTTTGACAAGGAAAAGTTGAATAGGGCTCTGTTTTTTTTAATTAAGGCATATTGGTCCTCCGGACGAAGAGAGGAAGTGCCATCCTTGGAATGAAGTGGGTGAGAGAAGCCTGGCTTTGTTCCCTTTTGGAGCACACAGAGACATTGTGATATTCCATTTAAATATTCTCAAATTGGGTGGGGTGAGGAGTGTGTTCAGGCTTCTCACAGCAGCCAATATTTATTACAACTTTTAAAAAATGTCAAACATGGACAGGTTCTAACTTTTAACAACATGATCTCTAAGCCAACCTTCTGATTACACGGCTCTTCCACATCATCAGACATTTTCATGCAAGGCCACATTCTGCCTGCGAGATATAGTGTTCAAAATTTACTTTTATATCAGAAAGTGAAACACCAAGAATATAACTTGGCCCCAAATAAGCTTCTTTTTACAAAAACATCCAAAATATTTGACAATTCTTCTGGACTCAAAGCTTCCATAGTGTTTTATTGAGCAAGAAGAACCCTTAAAATTAATTTATTTCCCTTCACAGCAGCCCATCAATTCCTCTCTATATAATGCTTTGGATATACCTGGCTATTAACAGGGGACTTTAAAAGTGTGTAAAGATAATTTATTAATTTTATTTTTAAATCCAGCCATCTGGAGCTATGAACACATTTAGCAAATTACATAAGACCAGTATCTAACAAAATCCTCCCACGCCTGCCCAGAGAGGAACTCCATCATCCAATAAACCAACTCATCCTTAATCCTAAGGCTGTCATATTCTTTTTTTCATATTATGTCATATTCTGGTCCAAGCTTTTTCCCAAGTGATTCTGCTGCATGGAAAAGCCCACATTTTAATTCCTTTTATTTCTGCCTTTTCATCATAATCAAGGACCTATACATTTTATTTACAAAAATATCTGGTATGATGCAAAGAACCCAACAAAAAAAATTCACCGTTTGGAGGTCAAGAAACAGGAGAGACACATGGGAGAAATTTCCTTTGCCTCTTTCTAAAGACAGTTCCAAATTTCTAACTTCAAACCTCCACAGAAATGCCTAGCTCTGGAAGTGGTCTCTCTGGAAGGACATCTTCCTGTGCACAGATGGAAAGTGATTGTTTTCTAACCATTACTGAGCATCCAGGTACCGAAGGTGGCGTAAGGAAACCACGGCTTCTCGGCGTCTTACCACATGTGAAAACGGGTGCCAAAAGGAGTAGATAGCCTTCTAGCAGCACCTATTTTCTGTGGAAGAAGTTGTTACATTTATGAGGGAGGAAGTTCTGGTCAGTTTTAGAACAGAGTAGTTTTATCACCTGTATATTCTAAAGCCCAAAACCTCAAACAATTCAAAGTTATTTTTCTGACAGTAGTTGATAAACCAAAACCTTTCACTTTCCAAAGAAAATGGTATGATTAGAGCATTGGTCGTGTCCAGTGTATGGAGGTGTTTATCTCCAGAATCTGGGGGAGCTGACAGAAAGACAATGGGATAGTTTCAGGGTTCTGTCACAACTGAAGCCAATAAGGTCAGGGTCAAATCCAAATGTCACCACTGCTTTATGCAACAAGCACTATTGCACTTCTGAGATAAAAACGCTCCCAGCTCAAAGATTCTGCAAGTTGATATCACTATCAGAAAAATCACTTTAGAGCTTAGCAAGTAATGAAACACCTTTCAAAAGCAACTTAAGAAGAGGGGAGGTAATAGCAGGGAAAACAACTTGGCTTCTCAGGCAAGATGCTGTTTTCAATAAATAAAACAAATGGCAAAACAAAACAAACCCTACTGCACAGAGAATGACCTTTAAGGGAGCCTAACCTTAGTTCAGTGTAAAGGAAATTAAAGTCTGTGGTACTGACGCAGACAGAGTCAAGAGCATCTTGTGCTGGCAGCAAGAATTCCCATTGCTGCTTTTCTTCTGACCTTTTGCATCTAGTAGAAGAGAGGAAAGAGAAGAGAAACCATCTGGATTTCCTGTAGACAAGATGCCTGTTAACATACATCGTGACCCAGCTAGTAAGTACAGAAACCTTGTAACAGTCATGGTAGGCAAAAACCTGTACCACTAATGCGATTTCAGTGGGTGAGGTGGTAACTCTGCATACACTCTCCAGTCTCAATAATCGTTGTCTCCAGGGGAAATCAGATTTAACATTCATTTGCCCTTTGGTTACTAGAGGAGCAGACGAAATGCAGACTGTCCTTTTCCCCACATCATTAGAAAAGCAGCCTTTCTAAGCTGGTTTCTCTAAGAAACTTGTTCTTTCATCTCTTGATGTGACATCTGTCTGTCCACCAGCACAGCAGAGAGGACGCCAACTCTGGCGGAAGAGAAGACCTTTATCTCCCACCAGCACGTTGCCTACTGCAATTTACTCTCTTCCTCAAACTGTACATGCTCTAGACGTGGTCTCATCTCACGCAAATGTCTTCCCCCTCGGTGTGAAATACTACTACAGCTGAACTGCTCAAGTAGATCCTTTCCATGAGTAATTTCAGAATCCTGTGGAAAGCGACAGCTATGAGAATAGAGGAATTTTTGGAATATTGCAAAGCCAGTCATGGTCAGCAAGAATTCCAGGTCAACAACCCAAAGAAACACACGATGGATACATCCCTAGAGAAACTGAAATTTTTAAAAATCAGATTCCTCAGCCACTGTATTGCCAATCGTAAGAAACTGCATGGAAGACTGTTAGAAAAATGGGAACTACCTTCTTCATAGGACAATTCCATTGCAACGTATTTATATGAATGGTGCAACACCTGACAGGGGCTTTGGATGACACTCAAGCGAGTGTTACTACAACCACTGAACTGCTGACTCTCTTCTCACAGGAAGCCCATGAAGCCTTCACTATTTTTCATGATATTGTTGACAAACTCAAGGCAATACCCAGGCTGCTCAAGTGAACAGAGAACAAAGCACATCTGTATTGTAGATGACAGAATGGGTTACAATCTGACTCTTGCTCAGTCCCTACGTCAAGAAATCTCTGTCCAGTTAGACCTCAGGGTGCACACACGGGGATACACTTAAAGCCTCAGATGAGTTTAAAACACCTTAAACTATCTTGCCGATAAGACCACACCTTTGTTTTGGAACTCTCTTTTACCCTGATTTGTGGATCTCTCCAGTCTCCTAATCACAAAATTCATCTTTGTGGAATGTGTTTATGTAAGCCTAGAGATATGTCCATGGCCCAGTCTTTACATTTTCAGCACTCGACAGAGCATTCCACGAATGCCACAAATTCCCGGTTTTAAACAAGTGCTCTGTTAAGATTTTTGTGATGCTGTGCAAGGAAACCTGGCACTGATGATTATCTGTCCAGCTGCACTTTCTAAGCTTACAGAGCTCAACTAAAGAAAGTTGGCCTTTCTTCTACCTGCAGAAATACCCAACTCTTCAGAATTACTTCATTCTTTTGAAGAGTGTGAAATTTTCCCCCTTCCTGCCCTGCACTGGGCTGGCTTTGGCAACCTGAATATCTCCAAAGACCTTCCTTGCGAAAATGTAGTTATTCACCTAGCCAGACTCGGTAACAAAGACAGATAACATAAGTACAGTTATTTCTTTTCTCTGAAGAAGGTGGTGGTGCTCATGGATGATCCTGCCAGAAGCAACAGAACCCAACAACTCTAGGTAGCATACAGTATTGAATTAAGAGAGTATTAACGCTAAGGGTCCTTAGGGAGCATCATATATTTCTCTCAAACATACCTATCATTATGGATTTTCTTAATTTAAAAATGAAATGCAGCAGACAAACACCAGTAATAATTACCTTTATGATAATGCCATAACCCATTCTATTGCTCCGAAAGTCAAATATATTTATTAAATCTGCATAAATTACAATACTATTAAACTCTAATTTACGTGATACTGTGTAAATGAAAGACTGGTTGGGCCTTTATGCTAGTGTGTTCTAGCAGATAGGATGTAATTTATATTTATACAGTGACTGTACTTTCAGTTTATTTCACAATAACATAACTTAAGTTTCAAAATATACCAAGCCATTAATTGAGCATCACCACCACTATAAAAATCAGCCTTCTGTAAAGTAAATGTGGATGAGGCAGCCTTATCTCCTGCAGCTTAAATAAAGTTCAGTTTTCTTACGGAGACAGTTTTAATCTCATTCGACTGAAAATTTTGTTCAACAGTATTTAATAAACTCAGTACTACCTAGAGACACATATGCTATATAGAAGTGATACCATTTATAGCAGTAAGTTACAAGGCACATTTTTCAAAATCAGTGATTGGTGACAGGCTTGTTTACTGCTCATTAATTAAAAGAAGAGGTATCACTCCTGCTGGATACTACTAAGGTTTCTTGTTTACTTTTCCTTCCAATTACTGTAATTGACCTATAACTCACCGGAGTCCTGGGCATTTATTCTGAACTTTGCGGGATGCAGCAACAATCCTTCAGCGTGGCAGCTAAATAAGTCAGGATTAACATCCTGCTAAATATGCAAACAGAAATTACACTAGCGTTGTAAGCTGGGGGTTTACGGGAGGTTTTATGCAATTTGTGGATTCTGATCGGATCTGGGACAATATAAAGGGTAAGTAAAGGTCTGTCACAAATCTGTATTTATCTCTCTGCTAAGCTGAAAATAAAAACCCTTCCAAACCTAGAAGTCTGATTTGAGACAGAATTATGTAATAAATTTGGTGCATTTCTACAGGCTGTTCTCATTTTAAATCAAGCAAAATACCAATACCGCTAGGTAATTCCACTTGGTAGCAGGCAGACACCACCACACATGATTAGGCTGTTAGGTTGATCATACAGAGATGCTTTTCCCTCCCTGCTTTCCAGAAAGTTTGCCATTGTATGGGAACATAAACATTAATTCCTGGCTTCTGGAAAGTGCAAGATTTCTTTAGTGATCACTAGATACAAGCACCAGATACGAGCATGGGTAAGTACCTGAGGATGAGACTCAGCCTTGAAAATCCAAACTCATTTTAAGCAGAAGGAGGAAAAATACCCTCAGTACTAGATCTTGCACTACACAGCTGTCAGGCAAAGGCCTCCAAAGCTCCAAATACAGCACCTGTATGCCAGTTGGTGACTACAAACCTCTTCCAAGACTGTCCGAGCAAGCGTCTACATTGCTTCCTGCAAACCCTTGGCAATTTAGTAGCTGCCTCAAATTGTTTTTCAAAGCAGATTTCTCCTTTTACATAGCAACGGAATAAACACAAACTCTTCTAATTCAGTAATCAGGATAGATAATTACATCCCCTTAATTGTTTTCTTTTTCCAGCTTAGGTTCACGTTGATGGGAGATGGTAAAATTAGTCCACGAGCCATCTGAAGTTTGCCACTTGCTGATTAACGCCTTAATTGATTCAGAATGTTTTACAAATCAATCTCGGAATTACTTCAGGATCATGGTGACATATTGTAAAAAAGAATTCACACACACACACACTCCCCCTTGTGAATGAGAATCACATTCCCATAAACCCTAAACTCCATAAACAATTTGGTCATGTTGTTTTCAAAATTCACTGTTTGATAAAACCAGAGCAAACATGAAAACTACTTACAGTAGTAACCTGCTGTGACTTACAGAGGGTTCTTACTCCTTCCTAAGCTCACTTTCTAATTTCTGAATGGATTGGATGCGATAACAAAACCAAAGCCCTGTCCCCATCTTCTGCGAAGCTCGTACAACTGCGATCCGCCACCGATGGCAGCCACGCACCCGAAGCAGTAGGCGTTTCTGTGATTCCATGCACTCCTTCCCTCTGTCAAGATCCACGCTTTTCATTGAGATCTTACATTACCTATCATGCAGTTTTGGTGAGCTCTGCACGTTTCCAGAGACGGCTACCCAGGATTCCTTTCTGAAACGTTGATTTTAAACTTCCCGTGGTGATCAGGGATGAAAAGGAGATATCTTACATTGTTCTTAAGGGCTCATCAAAAGGAACAACTCTGGCCCTAAAGGCAAGCCCCCTCCTTTCCCATTGCAGAATTTGCAGAGAACAGAGTAAGTATAAGAGAACTTTGATGCAAGCCTCTCTTCCTCTTAAATTAATTGTTCAATTCAGCTCACCTTTGCCTCATTCTAACCACAAGCCCACTACAGTTAAGGATGCGGAGACCACTTGCAACACACTGCTGTATCCTTAAAAAAGAAAAAGGGAGACTCCTGTCATATTTCAGAAGCTGACAGATTTCACAAAATGTCCTATTCTTTACAGCACACACACTGTCTATAACTGTATTTTCCCTCCCCCCCTTTTTTTTTTTTAATAACCATGTCTGAGAAACACAATAGGATGCTAAAATGAGCTAAATTGCAGAGCCATTTGATTCTAGGCTAGTTTTTCCAGAGACCATCTCCGCTGGAGTCGGAAGGGTCATCAGCACAGAGCGGTTTGCTGTTTGCACCCATTCACAGGGCTTTCTGTAAGTCTCGTAGCTTATGCTGCACCCTGAAGGTTAAATTTACTTTTGAAAACTCTCATTAACATACATGCCTGCCAAACTTTCACATTACAAATATTACTTAGATAAATCACATTCACTTCTGATGAATATTTAAAAAAAAACCCACCCAATTAAGGATAAGAATTTATGATAAATTTAGTATCTTCAGCATTAACACACAAACCAGCTTTGTACTTCCCGTTCCACTGTACACCGTGTCAGGAAGCACGTGTAAATACTGTATTAAGATACTAGAAGTCGTCAAGGTTGCTAGTGACATTATGAAGCACCAGATCCACACAAAACTAAAACAGGATAATTGACTCATTAAACCTCAATCTTTTAAAGATCACTGCAATAAAGTCCTGTCAGCTGACTTCATAAACCTCTACTTTAAACACACAGTATCCTTTCCAGGAAACAGCTTTACTGCTGCAAAAGTAGCAAAATATACTTCTGAAAAGAAGTTGCCTTAAAAACCCCAGGGATTGCGAAGGCTTGCGCAACTCAGAGTCAATTCATGACTTGAATGCCTGATGTTTCACAACTCAGAAATGTTTTGACAAAATTAAAACCACCTCCTCTGGTATGTGTAGTGCACGAATGAATGAAGAAAAGCACCATCTACCTGCATCTGCTAGCCATAAACTCCAGATAAACAGTGTTATTTCATCTCTCTCCTTGGTGAGCACGTATGCCATAGCATCTCCTACTGCCACACTAATTAGAGGTCTGTCACTTCTTCCATTACAAGCCCCCTTTGAAAGCATTTGTAACAATCTTGTTAAAAAAAGATTTATCTGTGAACTTTTAAAATTACACTGTTTTTCCTTCTCTAAACCATGAAGGAAAAGCCTTCAGCAATCAGTCCAGCTGACTATTTCTGCGGCTCTGGCAATGGCAAGGTACCAGTGCCATTATTATCCACAACCAAAATGTGTAACCATTCCAGACTCTTCTCCAAAATCAACCCTGCAGTATGCTTCAGACAGGAATTCAGCAGTCACTATCAAGTCCAAAAGGCCTACCAGGTTCCATATAATTCCTCCTCATTAGCCTATGAAGTGCAAATCACCCTCTTCATCAATGGACATACCAGACCTGCCAGCCACAATTTAATGAGTCTTCGTCTTGTCACCACTTCTAATGCAAGTCTTGGTGTTTGCTGACCGCGTGGGGAACAGTACGAGTTGGTTTCCAGGCCCTCCAAGTTGCAACATGCCGTATCGATCATACGGGAAAAAAAAGTAATTGATATCCTTTCCAAAAAGCAAAACGGCAACTGATAATCCAAACTCCATCAAGACACTTTCCCTTTTCAACAGTCTGACATTTACCGAGCTTATACTTCATAAAATACACTTCTTGAAGAGTTCCAACTTTGTACAGTTAAAATCCACGTGTCATCTTGAAGGTGGATAAACAGAATATTGTCGTTTTAAGTAATTGCTTCTTTCTATAGGAAAGAATATGCCTTTTCTACCTTTTTTGTTTGTTTTTTAATTCCTCAGAACTTCTTGGGTACTGACTACTGCATTATGAGGTGGAATTTGTCTTTCCACAGTTAAAGAGAAGTGCTGACTCTCTGTTTACATCACCTGTCCCTAAAAACACGCCTGCTGCATTGACTAGCAATGAACCAACAATAAATGTTCGAGTATTTTTTTAGGATAGCTTTTTAAGACACTTGCATGGCACAAATGTTCTTGTCAAGAAGGCCATGAACCGGTTCCTACCCCAATATAGTTACAAATAAGTGTTACTGTAATGGAATAAGCAAAATCCTCTATCAAATTCACCGAGGGAACATCCTTAAGTGAAATAATATTAATTTAGATGAAGAATCAATATGCAACAAACCCATTAATATAGCAATGACCGCAAAATTCAAGTAAGCAGAAATATTGTCTTAAGGGGAAAAAGCTCCTCAAATGTTAAACAAGTGATCCCTGTCCCACCAAAGGTGGTAAAGCATAATTGCAACACACATTTATGTAAATCTGCACAATAAATCCCATGGTGCTTTACGGTTTAAGAATAGATTAGAAAGGTCAGCCTGAAGTTGGAGGTCAATACAATATAATACATTGAAGTGTAAGCAGCAATGCAAAACTTTTGGATTTGTAAGCATGAAATTGGTCCAAAAGTGATGAGTCTACAATCACAATACGCGCAAGAAAACAATCCCTCAGCCTCTGAGCACACAAGCTGTTCGGACGTACGCGAAAGCTCCCTGCACTTGTATTAACACGCGCCTAAGTAAGCAGGGCTCAAAATGAAGACTTCTATTTTCCAGTTTTCTCTACCTTTATCTTTCTTTGTGTCTCAAGTTCCCATTTTAAATCACAGCACAAAGTGAACCTTAGATTTTTCAGTTAAAAACAAAGATTCCCACCTAACCTTTGCTTTGTGAGATAAAGTTCACCAAACGAAATTAAGTCACTCCACAGTAATTCTTGGCCCCGTTCCAGGGTGATGTGGAAAGGAACATTTGTCATAATCACTTACAATTGGAAGCGAACAGGAAAAGATCACTGTTAATGACACAGCCGCGCATGGCACAGGGGACGTCGCCGACCTGTCACTGCTCAGTGCTGACAGCATGGACCTGGGATAACATTCTGTATAAAAATGGAGCGAGATGCGGTAAGTGGTCTGCACAGAGGGATTTACAGCCTAAAAAGGCAGATATTTTGTTCCACCTCCTTCGATACAACAGGCCCACTTCAATTATTTTGCTTCTTGGGGTTTTTGGGTCGGTTGATTGATCGGTTTGGGGGGGCTGGATGAGCATAGCGTGCCTGTGAGATCTTCCCTTTACGCAATTATGCTCAACATATTCACTTCTCAGTTTCAGAGGCCTTTTTGCTAGCTTTAGCAGACTTGGTTTAATATTCATAATCACCTTGAAAAGGCCATCTGCAATTTTAATCACTCACTACCAATTACTTTCTTTAATAGCTCTGATAGTATCACTCACAGTGATCTGACAAATCTACATGGACAGGTGAAGGCAGCCCTGGGTGTGCCGACGCTCTCCCAGCATTTGCAGAAGATACAACACCGCTGGCTATTTAAGCCTCCACTGCCTTTACTAAGCCAGGTTTATTAGCATACGGCTTTGCAGAGCAGACCAAAATATAGCCAACACAGAGTAAAAAAAGCAAACTTTTCTTTTTATCCCTCCTTAGCACATAAGGAACAAGTGGGGAATAAAAGAGCTCCTGCAACACAACTGCTCGTCTTTCCTTCCTCATGCAATAGCCTGCCTGCTGCAGTGTTTTCCCTACACACAACAGCAGCAAGCTACTTGTTCTCAGCTTGTAAACATATTTAACAGCAAATATAGCTGGGCACAATTTAATAACAATTTTGCAGAAACAGGGCCTTAGAGACCCAGACATTGTGTGCACCTTCCTGGCTGCTGCATTCCTTCATTTTTATTGCAGAAGGATTACAGACCTTTGAAGGTTCACTATTTAACAATGATGTTCTCCCAGACTATAGCAGCTGTAACTTTGTTCCCACATTCCGTAGCTAATATGATTTATCTACCATAAAAAGGCAGAGTTTTGGATTATGGATTATTTTTAAGGGGCTTAAAAGTGGAGACAATAGTCTGCACATGGAGAGAAATCAGCGTTTCTATCACCTTACAGCACAGTCCGTAGGGAAAAAGAAAAATCAGAGCTCGGATTACTCCGATATCAAACCACTCCCCAGATGCAAATGGCAGTATGTGAAACTGAGTGGTACTAAAGCAAAGGATAACCAACATCCCGGATCGGCAATTTACAGCTCCCACGGTACAACCAAGCAGACAAGAGATCGATGCAGCTTTTACATACAGCAGGTGAAGCGACCCAGGTTACAATCAAGTCTCTTCCTATATAAAAATGGGGTAGGAAGGTCCAATTGTTCTACATTACTTTAAAATTCAGAGGAAAACCTTAATAAAGCCTAAGAGGTTTCCAATCCTAAACTTTTTTTTGTTAAAATTTGGAGCAAAAATTGGTTAACTGCTTTAAAAAACAAACCTAGTTGGACAGCGTATAAATAAATAACTTTCCTCTTGCCTGCTGAACAGGACAACAATCAAATTATGCCTTATCATAATGTGTCCGTACAACCACTTAAAATTTTACAGGTGACCTTGAATCTTGCGTGTCCTGACTCCCCAGAGCTTGGGTTGCGGTTCTGTTTGACTGGTTTTTCAGTTTCGTTCGTACGCAGGTTGCTGTGGGCACTTTGGGAATTACGCCGAGAAAGCACGTCTCCGGCAGAACGACGGCACAGGCAAGGGCGGGGTTTAGACCCTTTCTACCCTTGTTCGTTTTTGGTGATGTCCATCGAGAAGAAATCAAAGCCATCTTTAATATGAGGAGCTTTAAAAACGATAACCCTCAGTTATGACAAAACAACTACGTGTTTGTGAAAGCTGGAGGTGAAAATAGTTTTTGTCTGTCTGCGGGGGGACGTTGTGCCACGCAGAACCTGAGTATCCTGAAGGTTGCTTACACATGCTCAGGTACTGCAAAAGCCTAAATGTAAGTGCAAAAAGGATTCTATTAAACATCTGTTCTGGGCATATTTATAATTCCTTATCTATTGGGTCTACAAGGCTTTTCCAGCTCGCCTGATACAGTGACAGTTTACAGAAAACCACCAGGTAGTTCCTAAATTACTTATTTTCTAAATTGAAGAGCAAGGCCTATGCCTATGAATAAAAAAAATTACATGCTGCAAGTTTGTCCAGTTCGTAAGAAACAAGACGGCGCTCACTATTTTCTAAAGCAAAAGCTTTGTATCTTTTTACCCTCTTGTTCACAGACCAGCCAGGACACGGTGTCTCATTACAGAGCAGCACAAACCTGTCACAGTCATATATTACATGGATGTTTTTCTCCAAATGGGATTTATTTTTCCTTAAAATAGCATGTTTAAGCTAAATCCCCCTTCAGTAAGTTAGATTCTTACTTTCTTGGTAAAAAGTACCTCAGCAGGGTTTAGCAACTTTAAATAATTATAAATTATACTTTAAATACACCCAACTTTGTAAAGATGAGAAATAAAGCGAAAGCTCCTCAGAACACGCCAGGAGCGTGGTCATGCAGAATGGGACAGAGCGAGATCAAAAGGGGTAAATTGATATGCGAGTCTCCAGTAGCTCTTCCTTTTAAAGCTTCAGAATTACGATATGTACATCGACTGAAATGCAAAGCCCTTCACAAATGCCTACAAATTACCCTGCTCCTGTCTCCTCTGGAAGGTGTCAGAACGGTTTACCTTGGGCACACACAGTAACAAAGAAATACAGTTCTACAGAAAGATTGTTTGCCAGTCCTTCAGACCCAGGGAGTGGCCAACACGGGATGGCGCCCACCGCGAATCCTCTGAGTTTTATGATTTCTATTACTGTTACTACTTATCCTGTCTATCTACTGGATATTAACTTTTGTAATATTATCAGAACATACTGTAAAGCTTTTCAAAAGATCCCAAAGTACTACTAAAACTTACAAGTACGGACAGGAACTACTACTCTCATGTCCATAATTAGAACTAAACACAAGCAGGAAGTATTTAAACAAGCGTGAAAACAACAGTTCACTTCTCACTGCAATGAAAGAGAGAAGAGAAACCGGAGAAATATTTTCATGGTAGAAGGCGGTTAAGTTGGAATATCATTTTTGCCCACGAAAGATGATTCAATCGAGTAACCAACATCATCTTTTTATGTCTGATCAAAACAATGTTTATTTCATCTTCCTTTCATCTTACCCCATGCAGGAGTATTAGTACAAGACTGAGGGAAGAAAAAACACTGATCAAAAATGAGACTTCCCTTGTAAATTCTGCAGTACTATTTCAAAAGAAATTGTAGGTGAAACGGTGAGATTGAAAAGTCTGTCTGTTGAACTAGCAATACTTTTTCTGTCCAGAAAAGTTTTCTGGCATTTCTCTTATGTTGGTCTTCCAACAAATCATCACAGTTTGTTCAAGATGGCATTTTCCTGGATGGCATGTATAATTGATGTATGTCACATTTTATAAAATGATTGCAAGGTAAATTCAATTTTCTCTTTTCCTTCTTTGTGTCCTCTAAGAATCTCTTATCTCCACATATCAATTACAGAGCAGTGACAGAGATAGGGTACAAATCACTCCAATGAATGTAACAGCAAAAGTGATTAGAGATAGGGAGAGATTAATTGCATGTGTCAGATATAAATAAAGGGTTTAGGAGACAACCCAGGATTTTGTCTGTGTGTGCATTCCAGATCTCTTACAGACACAAAACCCCAAACCTTACAGACAGACAAGTGTAACAAGAAGCTATGTTAAAATACTGAGTTAGATCATGGAAAGCGTAGCATTTGCGATTTTTCGGAGCGGCATGCATAACGTAGGTACATGTGCCAGAGGAACACACACTCAATTCAGGTGCAGTTCCACAGCTTCACCAGCTAGCACTGAGTCCCCATAACAACAGGGTTGTATTCACCACATTCAGCAGGAAAGGAAGGAACTATTCTTGCCATAAATGGTGTATTTAAAGATTTATTACATTTGTTGATGTAACGTGATGAAAATTAAGTGCCAGATATTTATATATGTTTTATGCTGATTTTAGCTGTTCAAGTTTTCTTCAATAGAAAGACTGAAAAACATCCATAGAAAATTTATCTTTCCATTGCAAAAAGACATCATCTCTGCTGGGGCTGACATATTTAATATATTACAAATAAAGCCAACTAGAGGTTGAGTTGCACTAGCAGAGGAGGCACCAGTTGCCTGGGACAGAGGCTGCAGCAGAGACAAAACTGCACTGTAAGTGGCAATAACTATTATCAAAAACAGTTGAGGGGAAGAAGAAATTGGAGATCAGGCAATATTTCTGCTAATTGAATTATCTGTCAGCCCTGATAGAAGATTTGGGTAAAGCCAAAGAAAAGCTCAAGCTGCCACAGAAGTTTTCTGGTGCATCTTTATTATTCCTGCACTTTACTAATCCTTCATTTTAACCACAGGTTTCTGTCTGTATCAGTACAGTTAAAAATGAGGAAAGTTTTCCTTTAGGAAGAAACACACAGAACTATGGAAGAGATCTGGCTGACGCTTTAAAAACCAAAAATACGATGAAATTTGGAGTCCAGGAATGCTGATAAATCCTGAATATCATCTGTTATTTCTCTGTAAGGCATATAAAATGATTCCACGCTGCAATACAGTGTCACTTTCGCAGTGGAAATTAGGGTAAACCACTGAGAGCATTGCCTGGACTGAAATTACTAGCTCTGGATAAAGCTTACATGAACTTTAGTTCCAATATATCAAAACCATATCTTTAACACTAACTCAATTTAGACCTTTTTGTTATAGCTATAATTGTTATTAAAATGCATTTGACTTAAATGTACACATATGTACCTCAAAAGTATGGTTAAGTTGCTTTCAATCTATTCTCAAAATAATAAGAAACAAAAATCCCCATTTACAAATTTATGCCCTTCAGTATTAGAGCAGATTGGAATTCCAACTGCAGAAAAAGCACCAAGACAGACAGTACTCTTCCAGGGTATTAAAGATGGCATTTAAACAATTTATCATTAAAGTTCAGTTTTAAATCCCAGACACTTCTACAGTCTCTTTCAAATTAACTTTTTGGATAACCAAAGAACGTTAAGCAACCACCAATGCACAAGGCACGCATTTACTCATGAACCTGCACTTGATACAAGCGCTGGGGTCCCCTTCCTGGAGATGTTGCTTGACAAGGAGAAAGCAAAGCCTGTGCACAAAATGGGAAAGGAAACAACTGCCATTATTTCAAAGAATGACTTAAAACCAGTGGACAGAGGGCTGAGCCTTGCTACGTCAGACTTGCTCAGTATTTGATCAGAACCTCAGGCATGTAGGGTACAATCACAGCACAGAAATGCTATTTCATCTCATATTCCTTCTCTAAAAAAGAAACCAAAGCATCATTGAAGCACTAATTTCACCTCAACAGCACTGACCCAGAGAGGCTAAGCAAATTCCTTTGGCATGAACGGAAAAACAGTTTGACAAGTTTATAGAGCTTGCATGAATTTGACCTCAGAGTAGAAATATCCATTCCTTGGGGGTGCCATCCCATTCCTGCGTTGGTTTTTTCCTGCCTACACCTGAAAGCTGGAACTAGCTATGAAAAATTCATGCAGCAGTATGCTTCAGAAATATCCATGAAGGATACTCAACATCTGCTGACTTGAACAAACCTTGATGGTTAATACGAGAAATTATGTTAGTGAAACGCTCTCTTCCAGAGCGGAAAAGGTTTGCTCAGAATCTTCTGAAAACATCTTTTCTTAACAAACCTGACAGAAGGATGTCAAAAGTAGTATTCTACCAGACACATTGACAGGTAACATGGTAGTTTTTGTTCCCCCACATTTCTTCCTAATGATTTAAAGAATATTTCATTTTTACCCAGAGTGAAAGTGACCTAAACATGTTGTGCTATCATGAGAGCCTTTCCTTACAACAGAAAAACAAACAAGCAAAAACTTTCAGTGCAAAATCAGTACCCTACGAGGCAGAAATGGGACTCTTCCCCTGTGTAAAATTTATGCTTTGATACATTCAATTGAAGAACAAAATAGGTACCAATCAGGGACAAACACCATCTATGTAGCCTCATGTCACTGTCTGCTGTGAAGGAGTAAAATTCTTCTTGTTGTAAGTGAAAGCTGGGCAGAACAACATGCCACCCTCGTATTCTAAATTAATTGCAATGCAACCAAGCCAGGAGTTTAATTTTCAGTCCCTAAGTTTTGTTCTTTTTTTTTTTTTAACCTTTTTTTTTTTTTTTTTTTTTTTTTTTTAAGTATTGCCAGTGCTCAAGGGAAAAAATTTATCTTTGTTAAATGATAATTGGCTTTATTATCTTTGACTCTTCAGAAATGCTGGCTGGCAAGGTTTTTAAAATTTTCATCAATCTTGTTTTCTGTTTTTACAAAGCCTGCGTCAGAAAAAGACATCAGCCTGCAGAACACCCTGTATCTCCTAGTGTTGTGAATGCATCTTGAGACCATCTAATTTACTAAAAAATTCTACTGAAGCACCATGTGTCTCAGTATTTCACAGCTTAACAAGAAGGTCCAGAAGCAAAGCCTTGAATTACAGTTCCAGATGATTAGCGCTGCAAAACCAACTGAAGCAGGAGTACCTAAGCTGTCACAACCGCTTACACATACCCACCTTGTGCAAACTTGCCATTTAAATAATTTACTGGTGGACATTTGCTCAATTTTCCCATAAAATACTTCAACTAAGTTCTGAAACAGCAGAGCATACTGTTAAAAGTTTCTAAGGCCAGGCCGACAGTGCTCACATCTACCGCAAGGCACTGAAGCTAATAACAGAAAGGCCTCAGCAGGCATTTCTGAACTTCTAAGGCAGCACCAGAGTCTTGCCACGTCGTCATGTAATAAAGTAACAAGGACACGCATCGCGTACACGGCGGTCAATAGCACCAGCCACCTCCTTACAGTAATAAAAAGCTCCCTATGAATCCCTTCCTTTTCAGTTCCCTTGAAAAAGATATTTCTTAAACTCCTGACTTACATACCAGAAATAGGGCTTCATTAAGACACTCGTCAATGCCCCTGCTTCCCAATTTCCCGCAAAAAACACCTCCAAGCCTAAGTGGCACAGCCTACAGCAAAGTACCCTGTACCAGCCGTTGGGTTTTTAAGTTCCATACTACAACAAAGACAAGTTTCAGAGAAATGTCACTGATACACAGTGCGGCCTGCAAGAAAATAAGAGTTTTAAGATGGCCTTACTTTAACGAACACTTTGATCTTTAAGTGTCCTGCCAACACTGGCAAGATCAAGAGCACCTCACTTCATTCCCCTGACAAGCAGAGTCTTTAGGAAGAGATCCAACCAGCTGTGCTGCTGTGTATGTACCTGCGGGAGAACGGGCACGAAAGCGTAAAGAATTATGGATCAGTTGAAGATATCATCGAATCTATTGTTGAATAGATGGAAACAGGAAAGAACACGAAGGATTTCCACAATTGTTTGTATTGAAAAGTAATATTTGCACTTAAGATGCTTGTGATAGCTCAGTGACATACTAACTCTCACAGCCCCCTGCTCTGGTTGGGAAGTTCCAGCAAAGGAATTCATACTGAAATCATCCAAAACACTAACAGTGAACTTTTCAAAGGCAGTAAGTGATCCGTTTGAGTGAAAAACCAAACAGTTTTCTTACTATTGCTGTGTCAAACTCCTGACTTTCAGATTTTCTGATTTCCTTAGCCAAAACCGTGTGTTATTTACACTGAAAGCTGGCACGTATGGTTAAAAAAAGGCAATATTTTCATTAGCCTAGTATATAGTTCAACAGATTTTGAGATATTTTAAATTTAAGGTTCATTTATGACATGTCACACTCATTTCAGATGTGACATTATTCCCAATATGCTGCGTGTTGGACATAATTTTTATTTCACCGGAGCCTGTCACCTCAGAGATGATCTAATCCTCTGGAAACCAGAGGAAACCTGTCCACATGAAAGAAATGATCATTTTTTCAAGCATAGTTGGACTGTGACCTGGACTTTCAAATTAAGACACACGGTTTAGAGGGCAGGCATGCAGAACTCCAGTGGTTAACCAAACCATCGACTCAGCTTTTAAGGAAAAACACTGCTCAATATTTGCACCTTCTCATGGGGTAACCGTATCTGTCGTCTAATACAGCTTTACTGCAAAGCGTATTTAAGGAATGAACCACCACAGTAACGCATGATGGGTATGTACCTGAAAACACCGAGATGTCCTACAGATCTGTTCATTTTCATTAAACCCAGGCACTCTCATTTTTCATTTTATACTTCAGACCAGCCCCAGAATGTAGAGAAGAGGAAGCCCAAGCACAGCAGAAGCAACACTGACAAGCTAGAAGGCTTTCTTCTGAAGGTGTTCTCCAACTTCCATGCATAGGGTTTGCAGTCAGAGGGTGATGGTCGGAGGCAAGCAGCTTTGTGCTGCTTGGGGCTCAATGAGCTAGAGGTTAGACTGACAAGAAACAAAGTGTCTTTAATACCCAGAGCCCTGCTAGAGAATTCATCAGGACTGGGGCTTTTCAACTGTATTTCTGAAACACATTCAACATCTTCAAATCTTATTCTACATGTATCAAAGTTATTAATTGAAGAACAGTTTACTGTACTTCCCAGACATCGCTCAAACTTCATTTACTTTCAGCCACATTCAACATTGATTTAATCTGCAGTATAAGGCCCTATAACTCCTCTCCAGCATAGCTCAGGGCTATACCTTTCTCCAACTGTCAGTCTTGCGTTCTGGACCAGAACAGGACAGCTCACAGCCTTCTCGGCTGTTAGACTGATTCTGCAAATGCACTTTTCCTACAGGCTGGAGCAAGCCTGACACCGATATCCTTCAAGGAATAACAAGTTATGCATATCTAACACTGTTCGCAGTGGATGACTGCCCTGGGATTTATCTAGACTTTTTTCCTTTTGCCCTCAATAAAAGTAGTAATATGCATGCTGAGTCATGTAGCAAGGTCGTACTCAATAATTAATATATAATCTACTCACACAGAGATTGGATATTCCCCTTTGCTTGTGGTTTATTTGAATTTGATTAAACTGTTTTTAGGTTTTATACATGCCCTAATGGAAAATGACAAGTGTCACCATTCTCAACATCTGATAAGATTCAGGCAATGACAATTCAATGCGACATCTTCCGTACCTGGATGTACTTTAAACAACCTGTCTTCAACCACTTCCTGGAATTCTTCGTTACCCTTCCAAAATACATCATTTTTCTGCCACTATTCTCTGCATATTGCTTCAGGACTGTATTTTTGCCTGATTATGTTCTGTTACTGGACCAGAAAGGTTTATTCAGTTCTATTTAATGCATCACATAGGTTTCTCCCTCAGATCAAAGTTCAGATTGACAATGTTGATGTCATTTTCTTTACAGACACTGTAAGGCCTGATGGCCAGTGCCCTCCTTCCACACACAGGTAGCATTAATACTCCTGGATATCGAGATGTCAGCTTCAAAACCTCATTGGCTAATACTCATTTTAACAAGCAAATCCAGTTTTGGCTTTCCATCTTGCCTCATTTTTCATTTTCTTTTATCCATTTAACCTTTCCTATTTTTCACATTCCGGATAGACTTGGCATTCATGGCATCAAGTCTTTATGCATTTTGAAGTGTTTTCTTTTCCATATGCCCGTATTACCTTCTGCTTTGCATAGCACTTGTTATGCATGCATGATCACAGACTATTTCTAGCATTAATTAAGATATGAAATTAAAGCGGGAAGTACATTATTGGTCACATAATACAAATAATACAAATTTGCTTTAAAAATGAAATTACTAAAGTGTTAGCAGACCTCTTTATACTGTCAGAAATAATAATGTTTACAATCTACATGCCACAGTACAGCCAGAATTCACAAGTGGATTTGGAATATTATTTCCACTTCAGAAAGATACACATAAAACCCCTGAGAAGTTCATTTTGTTTATAAGCATATCTGGGAAGAAAACACAGGTTTGTCCCTTCTGCTGTCTGCCCTCAGTGACCTCTGATCCCCCCAGCAGGGCTTCCATTGTTTGTGTGGGAACAGCTTCCCCTGAAATCTGATTAGGAATTTTAGGAGAAAAAAAAGAAAAAAAAAATCACATTTTCTTAGAAATTTTTTTTTTCATAGGAAAATAATGTTTTTGCTGAACTGCTGACAAACATAAGCATACTTCCAAAAGCATTTTTCCAGATTTCTGGCCCAGAAACCCACATTGCCAAGTTTTGCTATTGTAAGGAAACAAGCCATAGGGATTGTCTCAAATCTAAGAGAAATCAAGATGAAGAGATCTTGGGCACCTCATCGCGCTGCTTGATCTACAGCTGAGAGCCTTGCATCTTCCAGAAGCAAACCTAAGAGTGGCCTGTCAGTGAAGCTGCCAGTGTCATCAACAGCTTACCCGGTCCCCTCGTCCTTGTCTCTACAACCAGAAACAGAAACCTCCACGTTCACTCAACAGCCTACCTTACTCCCTACCTCGCTGCTACACTAAGAACACCTTTACCAAATGCCCTCAGAAAAGGAGTCAAACCATCCTACACGTTTGGAATATTAACTTTTCATACAAACACATTTCCTAAGTGTTTTACAATAGTTTACACATGCATATTTGTGCTGAATGTGCACATTAGTATATTCAGTGTGCAGCCACCTTTCTGACCCCACTGCTCTGCTGCTTTGCCCCCCTCCTTTGCTGTAAAATCTACTCATGTAATGCCTCTCTAATGGCAGGTGTTCATACAATTTGTGCAACGTAAAAGAATAAGTAATAGCAATGAAATGCATGTTCCCTGGGACTCCGTGATAACTCCAGGTAAAAATAATGCCATAAACTGGGAATAGACTCATTAATAAAATTGCACTCAGAAGAGTGACTTGTTTACTTACGCACAATGGAAAACAATACATTATAAACCCCTGCATTAAAAAGAAATTATGATTCCAACTTCACAATAAACAGCGAGGGAATATCATCATGTACCTGCCTTGCACAAAATAAACCATCAGAGAAAAGGCTTTGAGGGTGATTTGTTGAGGGCATATACTCTCCTAGGTCCCTCTTATTGCACAAGGATTTCAACGCGCTCCAAGACAGCCAGGAAAAGCTGAGCTCCTTTAAAGATCCAGTCCTTTGTCACCAGGGCTCTTGTTATTAGGGAGACTGCTGTGAACACTGTCTGCAACCTCACTGTGACAGCATCCTTTCAGGAATTTGGATACTCACCTGCTACGCTGAGGTGAATAACCGGACTCGTCTTGTTCTCTCCATTCTTTTCATTGACGGCCTGAACATAGTAGCCTCCTGCATCAGTCACTGATGTTGCAAGGATGACTAGCTGATTCTCCAGTGTGATGGCTCTATTTAGGGAAGAGAAAGACCACATTGAAACCAGGAGAATGATACCCACAAGGCAAAAATTGTACGATGATTCTGATTTGAGAGACTGATAAGATATTCACTGCTCATCTAAACCAAGATGTTGAGGAACCAAAATGAGCCTGGTTTCAAACACATTCACAAGTATTACTTAAATCTTCGATGCCTCTAGGTCTTTCTGTGCTTAGGTCACGCAAGACGTTTATGGTGACATGCAGAAAGATACAACATATGAAACCGGAACAGTTTAAATGCAGTAAGAAGTTACACAAGGAGTGGCAAATGACAACAGAGAGCGATAGCTTGCAAACTGCATTGTTACGGGTTGACGACAGTCCTGGCAAACATCAAAATGCCTCAGCCAGTTTTATTGAAAACCTTCGACAAGTGAAAGCTAGCCTATTAAAGACTGACACTCAGGGAATAACACCACCTAGTTTAGTGAAAAAACAGTAAAAAAATCAAAGGCAGCAGAACCTTAGAAAGTAAAACTTCCTGTATTTATGGCATCACTAATTATCACAACATCACAGGCAAGAACATCAGCAAGTTAGAGCCTAATTGATATACACAGATGATCTGTGTGTAGATAGGGAGGGAAGAGTTTTCATTTATCTATAGCAGGTAGGAAAGCACAACCCTGTAGTTCGCACTGGCGTAGGCCTAAAGGAGTCGATAAATGCCACTGTCTAACTCAAGTCTATTCTTGACTTAGGGCTGCTACGTAACAAGTGTCTCTAAAACTCCCCTGTAGGCAGCATTACCCATTTCACTGCAACAGGGTTGGTCACTTTGCATTTTACATGTACTAAATGGTCTTTTCTTGAATAGAAGACAAACATATAATGTACAGAGAGTATGTAAAAAATTAAGGGCTTAACTCAACAGCACACGGGAAGCTTAAGATCCAGATGAGACTAAAAGAACACAAAGTTCCAAAGAAAGCCTGTGGAGCAGAGAGCGGACAGCAACGCAGACTGGGACAGGCCCAAACTTGGGAACCTGATTGCAAGACTTGGAGCAAGAAACTCCCACCTTGACCTACATGACTTGATGAGAAACCCCCCTGAGCTCAGCTGTGCTATTAGTGATATCCTTGAGCACGAGGCTGAAACAACACGCAAGACTATTATGCTGGATGGAACAAGTTCATACAGCAATAGGCCTCAAAAAGAGTCAGTGCTAAGTCAAAGTTTTCATACACTAATCAATCCATAACGGACACTCCTGGACTTCTTACTCATGTTTTGGCATGGGGTGGTTAACAATATTTCACAGTTTCGCTTTAGAAAAAGCATTTAAAGCAATAGAGGAAATCGCACACTCCTACTGCAGCATACTAGTTTTTATAGGTAGGAGTGGGCACAGAAAATTACAGTGAGAACATAGCAGTGTTCAAAGGCTGCGTGTACTTCACTCTATCACTTCAATTTTCTAATCTAGATACAAAGAACACAACTTCTGTTAAGCTAATGGTAGATACCGATAAATAGAGATCTCCTGAGAAACGTATGTGGCTATATTTTCCGCTCTGAAATCAGTCATCACACATCAGCTAAAGATCCTGTTTATATTATCTTTATTGACAGCTCTTATTATTAAAACTACTAAAAAAACCCCAAACACAGTATTACTTTTCACTTTATTCAATGAACTTGTACCAGCTTAATTGACCTAGAAAATTAAACAAAGAAACTGTGATAGATTTACTGAGTGGGGATATAAAATGCAATTAATATGACACTTGATAAAGCAAATAAAGATAAAATTCCAATGAAGTGCTAATAATTGAATATTAAAAGACAATGACATTCACATTCATTTCTACGCTAGTTCTAAAGAAGGTGGCATTAGGAAAATTCTTTGAAAATACTGAAATATATTTCAGGCTGCTTTGATTCCACCTCCAAATGCACCCACAGTTTTAAAGGAGATCCTTGAATACTGGCGAGATGCATACTGTTCCTACCTGTGTTAAACTGACTGGAAGATGTGACATTTAATATGTAATGAGGATAATGGTTTAATCAGGAGCAAAAGAAATTAAAATGTATTTATTAAGAAAATTGTTTAAAATTAAGATTTTTAATGTGTAATACATAGATATTTATTGGAGTGTGTGCAAAATGTAATGAGTGAGATGTAAGTAAATTTTCGAGATTAAATGAAGCATATTTGAACCAGAAAGATCAGTACAAAAGGGCTAAACATTATAAATTACAAGTTCAAAGTAGTGCAAGAAGTTTGATATTAATTTGTATAGAAAAAGCGACTTGGAAGACAAAGCAACTGCTGAAGACAACTCTTTGGGGTCATCAATTATATAGTCAAATTAATGTTAAATTAAAAAACTCGAAGTGAGTTATTGATATCTTACTAGTTCTCTGAAAAATAGAATATTTGGGTTTCATTAACTGAAGACAGGTATAAAACAAGACACAAGCCCTCACAGGCTGCAGACTCAGAGCTTTATTTAGATCAAGCATGAATCTCGTGCATCATGAAAAATCAATTAGTCACATTTTAAGGACTCATTAATTCCAATGTTTCTAAACCATCTGAAGATTCACGCTCCAGCCCTTACCGGGTTGCACAACAGCTGCACAAAGCACCCTAAAACTGGCTTAACATGTTTTCCTGGGTTTATTGTTTGTTTTCATTGTCTGATATAACTTTTAAATTATGACAGCACCACTCCAACGGTCCAAGGAAAATCTGATTCCTGGCTGCTCAGTTTACCAGCAGATTTGAGGAAGATGACGGCAGCAGATGGAGCGGACCTGTCAGTAATTCATACCCAACACAGAATTCATGAAAAATATAAATATTGCTTTTTTAAAGCAATATCTTTTTTAAAGCAATATTGAACTTCACTCAATCTAACAATTTCAAGACAGGATCAACCAGCAAGTAAACTGAGCAGACTGATCCTGTGGGATTCCTTAAACATAGGGAAAGGAGCAGTTTAAATCATACATTTTCATAGAAGAATTTTTAACATTTCCCTGGAGCTCGGTGGAGGCCTTAGGGAACTGCAGCCAGTATACAAACAGCAACATACATGGCTACGAGTAGTAAGCAGTTGGAGGGGTGGATTCGGTGTTATGAGGTCCTACAAGCATTTCAGCAACACCTCGGCCACAAAAGCAGCCAGACCCTACAACAGACAGACCTGAAAGGCGAGTTGAGCCTTTGAAACTACCAGCAGTGTCTATGATGTGCGGCCTAACCAAAGACTGGTCTGCCAGGAAAAGGCAGAAATGACGGAGATCAGTCATTTTATATACCCAGTTCTCCTAAGTACCTGAACATGTAAACGGGCACCTAATGAGGTTTCCATCACTTCTACTTAGTGCAGCCAGAATTTAGCACTTCGATACACTCAGGTTTTTAACCGCAGCCTTCTGAATTGTCCAAATACCGTAAAAAAAACCCCAAAATCTGGTGCAAATAATATCTAAATTTGATCTGAAGCTTATGGAAATTATTTTAACATTAGTGGGAAATCAATCAGGCCTTTAGAAGTAAAAAGGATTTTCCAAAGGAGATATCATTATTAAGGCATTTAAGACAAAGTTTTTGGAGTTAAGTAATTATTTCCTGCACTGAAAAATTACATCACTTATTAAAATGCTGCAAATAAGCTGCAGTCTCTTACATACGTGGACTTCCATCAACAATATTTATGTGAAAATACCAATATCTACTCTGCAAGTGGATAATTCCCATAAATTAGATATTTGTTATTAGTTCACCAGATTACACAGTAAATACACAATAATAGGTTATAAAAACATCATAAAATGAAAATCAGAGTAACCTGATTAGGCTTTCTGTTAGAAGACTGCCATCTGCTCATGAACCAGCATGCAGTATTTTACTATAAAGGCCTTCATAAAGCCTCTTTTCCAATCTTATCTCCAGCTAATACCAATCCCTCCTTTCAAGATTTTTTTTTAATGGAAAACATCTTTTTAAAACTTTTGTCCACATTCCACAGCAAGCGCTGACCTTTCTCCACGAGCCAGACACCACACAGTAACAGCGATGTTAGTAGAAAATGGAGAGATTATGGAGTAATAAGAACATAATTAGTGAAAGACTTCCCCCATGGATTTCCCCTTTCGGAAAAACATACAGATCCACTGCAGTTAAAACCACAGCTGTTCAAGTGAAATCCGGACTCGGAGTAGCACACGCATGGCTTAACAGAGCGAGCATTTCAACACCCATGTGACTTCCAATGCTGATGGGGAAGTATTAATCCAAATTATTTAAATACAGGTCTGCCACAAACAGCCCATGTTTTTCAGGACTCAATGACAGAGCAAAATATTAGCGTATGTGCTACAGAGCAGTAAGTCCATAGCAACAAAAAGCTGTGCCTGCATCCCAGTTTCACAAAATCTTATTCAGGATCCAGGTAAATTGTTACTGCAAATCAACCACCTATTAATAAAATTTGTTATACTTAAAAACTTTTATGCAGCTGCTGAATATTAAGTATAACTACACAAAGTAACGCACGGATTTTACAATCAATGCTAGTTTATACTATCGTCACGATACAACATGTGCTTCTGGGAAGTGACTGGCATTTCCAGCCATGAAAGCATCCCAAGGTCACACAAAAGTAACCGAAACAATCCTAAATGCCAGGCAGAGGTTGAATATTATCATGAAATGAAGGAAGACTAGCTATTGACGGGTTCAGCGGATGTATTTCCAGGAGGAAATGAAAGAAGCGGCAGATTTTCCATGTTTTAAGCTTGGTTTCCCTATTCTCCAGCGCTGGTTTTGGAGCTTGCAAGGTCTTGGTTTAGTAAGGCTATAGACATCACTCCCCACGTTTGTCCATGAGCACATTAAACAAAACCTGTTCTGTGTAAAGTGAGCGCAAGGCTGGAACAGAAGTGGATGGAAAACTGTACTTGATAAATCAGTGATTCACTACCTGACTGGAAAGTTTTATCAGGTTTAAACCCACCGGGTCTGTCTTTGGCCCGGCTTTAATACTTTCACTGGCGTTTGTTGACTGAATATAGATTTCACTTACTAAATCTGCAGATAAAGTCCCAAAGACTCTGGAAGACAGAGTTAGAATTCCAAGTGCAGAAGACCTGCTCAAGCCTCTCCACAAGACTGAGATTTGCAGCTCAGCGGACACATTCAAAACACTGTATTTAGGAAGGAATAACTGACTGCAAAGCAGGCAAATCTCACAAGAGGGTGTGCGCACAGCAGTATCCTTGCAAAATTTAAGAAATAACCCTGTTCGTCACCCCATGTGGCCTCCACGCACTTTTGGCTATCGCATTTAAACATGTGGGCTAGTCAAGAAGAACCCAAAACGCCCCCAAGCCACACCAGAACCATCCACACCCTGCCATCCAACCCCAAAGAGTGATCTAGAAAATGTGACATGCAGGAGAACACTCAAAAAACCAAAAAAGTCAGCACAAGCACCTTCATATATTTGCAAGACTGTTACAGAAAATTATCTCAGAATTAAGCAGAATCATTAAATATTGAGTGTTGATATAAAAATCTTAGCAGTTCACCCTCAGAACAATCTTATTTTTAATCTTTGGAGACAGAGGCTCCCAGAAAGGATGCTCAAATGAATGATCCCAAATATGTACTTAAAATCATACTCCTAACAAGCAATTACCGGGCTACAGATGAAAAATCCCACAAAACAAAACCCAAGGTAATCACTACATAACTGATCACGAAAGAGATGTTTGCAGTGAGACAACGCCACCAATCCAGAAGCAAGCAGTTACCGTAACAAACTAAGGAATAATATCCGTAAGTGTGCTACTTATGCTAAAATGTTCTTTTTCCCCCCTCAGGTTTTCAGCAGCTTCAATTCTTATTTAATGAAACTTAATTATTATCACACAACTCTACCCCTTTGTTTTTGTTATTTTTTTTTTTCTTATTACATTTTAAGCAACAAGACTTAGTACAGCTGATAAAACGACCTATGTGTGCTTAAATCACAGCTATTGGGCATTATCTCCCTGAGCCACAGTGACGTGCGTGCCTGGGTGTGCTTCTGCAGCATCTGCAGTTCTCAAAACAGAAGAAAAATCCAGTCTTCCAAGACAAAATATACATTTCAGTCAACAACAGAAACCAAAAACCTGGAATAAAATAAGACCATTTTCTCCAGTCTCCTCCTCTTATAAAACTCCTAGTACATTCAAGATATTTGTAAACAGTATCTGTTTTCTTCTCTCCCCAGTTTATCATATAATCAACACATTGAACTCCACTTGCGACATCACTATCTGTTGCTATGGACATAGCTAGCAACCACTGGAAAGAATAATAGTGGAAATTTTTTTAATATAAATGGGTTATTTAAACAAAACATTGCAGTTAAGAAGTATCATAGGTTGCTGATCTACACAGCTGGCTGACTTCACTGACGGCAGGCACAAAGACTATTTGTATTCATTTGGGATTTTATAGTTCAATTTTCAGATATAGACAGACATGAATATTGCACCACTTAATGATATTTCTCCTGAATTGATTATCCAAGGTGCTGTGGGTTTTTTTAAACACTGATGGTTTTTTTCTCCCTTTCCTTCACTGCAAAAGGAGAACTTCTGTGATTAAATGATACCTTCACTTCTGATAAAACACGTCAGCATAATGGCATGTGCTATACTGGTCTGTTGTCAACTATTAAAAACTTCCTGTTGGATATTGTATCTTCATACCATTATTCACTGAGATACGTTTGCTTTCATTCTGTAGTATATAAGCATGACTGTGAACTGCACTAACTATAACACAAATGAGCAGCGGCACAACACTGTCACTGGGCAAGGTACTGAAGAGATAATTGATTATACGATAGTGAAAGAAAACTTCAACCTCTCAACACCATATTTAACAGATATATTTAGATATGCTCCAACTGTGCCTACTTAGATGCTCCCAACCTCCGTTTATTCTTGTTCCTGAATCCACCTCAGCACCACCTGTGCAACTTTATTCCCGACTCGACACACACCTCATTCAAAACCATCTCCATTTTCACATAGGTGTAGCTGAGAACAAGATCTGGCACAGCTGTTGCTGTCTAAACATACGTAGTCTCAGGGCCATAAAAATCTGTATCACAGCAACTGAAGTATCCACACAGTTCGGAAATAAAATTTCAAATCTCAGACAGGCCAATGCAAATCTCTAATACACGTGGTCAGCTTTCTCAGTTGAAACAAGTTCTACTTCAGCAGCTAAATACATGCCCATGGGTCTACATAAAACTGATATACTGAATGCACAGAGCATGGGCAGAAATCATCGGGCTGTAACCATGAACCCTAACGGCAGCTGCAGCACTGAAGATGAAACAGCCACAGATAGAATGGTTTGGGTTGGAAGGGACCTTAAAGGCCACCTAGTTCCAACACCCTGCCGTGGGCAGGGACACCCTCCACTAGACCAGGTTGCTCCAAGCCTCATCCAGCCTGGCCTTGGACACTTCCAGGGATGGGGCATCCACAGCATCTCTGGGCAGACCTCACGTGGAAAAGCTCAAGAGGACAACGCTTGCGATGACCGTTTATTATCACACGAGCCAAAGGCTTTGTTACTTCTCCCTGTAATAGTACCAAATGGTTAAACAAAGAGTGTGGATATGGTAAAATTAGCAAGTGACCCACACATCAACCCCTGCTGCTGCCACCTCTACAAAGAGCAGCAGCGCTGGGTAGCAGTAGAGCAATTTATTTAGACAGGTTTTACTATGAAAGATAATTAAAGATTTAGTGGCCCAGATCAATACAACACCTAACGCTGCCTATCTACAGCACTGTGGTTTGCTGAGACTACCTTTTGAGCTACTACTACAAATTCATTGTACACTGTTATTATTTGGTATCTTAGGGTTGCTGTCTACATCAAAACAGGGATTTTGTGTAGTTATTTCTGCTCACACACCTTTAAGACACATACTACTGCTATGCAGCACAGATTGAGCACAGGCCCAGGAGCCAAGTATATCCAGGTTTTGCCAGTGATACACAGGCTTGAGTTATTTAGCCTTTCAGTCTGTATGCTTTGCCAAGAGAGAAAAAGGATAATATATGTATGTATTTCTTTTTATGCTGAAAAATTTATCTAGAGGCTTAAATAGTTAATACCTCTAGCACTCAAAAGATGTAGAGGATTATGTAAGTGCTAAATCTTAATACTCTCTACTTCCCCCCACCTTTGCATTTCAATTTGACTATCAGGCATTTTGTTACAACTTTGGGCAAAACAACTTCCTGCTTTCTGATTTTCAACTGCTTTAGCATCTCCTGAATTATACACACCAGGCAGGTGAGCACTGCTTTCCAAACACCAGTCTTCTAGTAACAGATGGTATTGCATTACCTCTTTCAGCAGAATCCCCTCATAAGGAGTACAGATGCCTTCAGTAACTAACACATCTACCACAGGCTCCTGAAAATTCCGGTTATTATTGAAAATAATATAGTGGAAGAAATTTCAATTCAGTCAATCACAGACCTTTTTTTAAATGCTGTTAATGCAAACATTTCAAAGCACTTCAAGTTAGTGACAATAAAACATAAAAAAAACACTGGTTAAAAAATCAGATCCTCAGCAGAAATTTAAAAAGAAGCAGTGACTCCTTATTTCTACGATAAATAGGCTGTGGAGGACGTGCAAGCAAAGCCAGGTTGGATACATACAACCGTACACTGAACATTCACTGGAAACTCGGGAATAAAAGAACACTGCGCAACATCACAACAACATTTTGTGTTACGGTTTCTACCCAAGTATGATTTCCTGTCAATAATCTGTGAAACACAGCACGATAAATTACTGGAAAACACTGCTTCATCAATGACATTTTATCTATTCAGTTAGGTTCACATTACTGGTCCAAAATAATACAAGCTGAATTTTTTTTCAGAATGAAAAGGAGAAATACCTCTTTCCAATAAACGAGGCAAACATACATAAAGCTGCTGGGTAGCAAAGCTACAGAACTCTAAAAGGTGGGAAGCTAAGTTATGAGAGGTTTTATATACACACAAACACAATTATATCTAAAGGTAACCATGTGATCATCCCTTTCCCAGCCAAAGTAATACCACATATATTAAAATCAGTGAAACCTCCATGTGGGCATTAGCATCTTCCTAACTAAAGCGTCCTGGAAGATGACCTTTAGGCACGCAGAAGTACGTGTTCCTTTCGGAGCTCATTTGTAGGTTGCATATGAAACCTGGCTGTAGCCCTTGACACCAAAACCCATAAAGAACACTTCAGCTGCCAACTCAAACATAACTAATGCATGATTAAAGGAGCAACAGACCACGTGGATTGTTTTTATTTCAATTTGGGTGGTGTTGCCAAATCAGGAAGATAGGTTACCTATGAACTACAGTTATTCTTAAACTACTTGAAATTAATCCACGGGTGTGTTTGGATGACTGCTTGACTTCAAGTCTACTGACAGAGATTTCCTTGGGGTGGAGCAGTGACATATGTTCAGTCCTCCTGGTTGCAAAGCTGAAGAAAGTCAGAAGGCCAACACTCGTGTAGCAAATCTTGCCAGTCCTCTGGTAGGACAACAGCAACTCCTACTTTAGAAACAGTCCCAGAGGTAACACACAAAGAACTTGAACACCTTTCCCTCCGATACTGCAGCTATAAGCACCACACAGTCCCTCTAATGAAGAGCAATGGAGAGCGTGCATCTGAGAGACTGCCTTGTTTACATCTGCAGGATGGTCCATAAACACTATGCCTATTGAGCAGGACATGAAACCCTGAAGTGTCAGTAGATGCGGTTTGCTTTCTTTGATTTTATGGCTACAATATGCTTTGCAGAGTGTTTTTATATTCAGTGCTGAAAAAACACTCAGCAATGAGTTACATGGCAAAAGAGCTCACAAATCCCAGATAACACGCACGGGTATTACCAGCCTGCTCATATTCCCGAGGTTGTGAACAGAATGCTCAACATCTTGCCGATGCAAGTAATTCTACGTAATAGTTCGACCAGAAGAGAAAACACCTGATGCCCCCAAAGTCTTTGCTGCAATCTGTCTTCACATACTTATCTCCTTACTTGCAGACATTTCTGCTGCAGAGTTTTTAGGGATTTGCTCCTGCAACGCAGCAAAATGCTGCTCCCTGCGATTCCCCTCATCTGGAGAAGAGGTGCTATTACTGAGTTAATGGACAGTAGACACAACAGTTCCATCACCTTCAGTTACTGACTCTTTTTATCCACTTCGCCCTGTAATGAGGATCTCTACTTGCTCACATTTACGTAACGGCAGCATCAGCTATCCCCTAATCCTGCAACACATTAAAATGGAAAGATAGATGCAGGAAAACATTAAAATGCCCTTATCACTTGGCTGCAGGGGTATAAACTTAAAATAGCAGATTGTTCTTCTGTTGAAAACAAGTAAATAAATACATTTACTTAATTTTCTTCTTAAATAATCTTTAAGAGTGTTGAAAGGCTGCTTTGATTGTTACTGTAAAGATAAACAATGAAACATTCCATTATATCTTACCCAGGTTAGATAGAAACAAATTCAATTCCTTCCTGTACCTGTTTTTCCCAGGTGCATTAACACACTTCTTTACATTCAAGAACCAACTTTTATTACAAGCTGAGTGTGTAGGGAATGGGGAGATAGGGAAAGAAAACAGAATGAACAGAATGCTAATGAGAAAGAAAGTACAACCCCGACAGCCAATCCCTTTAATTAGACGGACGTCTACATTTTTAACTTCCAAGTTCTTAATCCTGTCATTACCGAACTCAGAAGATGGAAAACAGTAAAAATGCACACATAAACCCTGCAGGCTGCTTTGCTAAAGGAAATGCGAAAATTAACTTCTTATCTCCCAAGCTGAAAATATGGAATACAAGAACAACCCAAACAAGATCACGTGAGAGCCCGGGCAGAGGCCAACGGTAGCGATGTACAAACTCCAGAATAAAGTCTCAGAGACCGAGCTAATGAATAGGGAGTGCAGAACAAGACAGTTATGCAGGATGGTTAGGTAGAAGTCTTTTTCTCTTCCCTACATTCTTTATCCAAACACCTCAAATATATATTTGGTTATCTGTAGCCCATCCTGAATCACATAAAACAATCAGAAAAATTACCATCTGCAACAAGTCTCATTAACTTATTAATAATAATGGAAGAGAAAGACAGCTTCTTGCAGGTTTGTAGTAGCTGGTAAGATAAACTCCCATTTGTCGATAAGAATCTTTGTCCAAAGGACAGAAATAAGTTCACATAGTAGCCTTGTTTCGAGGTACCAAATGCTTAATGTTTCACCCAGAACAGAATCTGAACACGGACCCCGGGATTTTAACTTTTCTGAAAGCTAAAACCATTAGGCAGGGATGCAGCCTCACAGCTACTCCATACATGCAAGCCTACACTTCAGCTCAACACACTCTGCAAAGTCAGACCACTGGGAACGAGAAAGTCATGGCATGGCTCACTTCTAATTGAGTACTTGTGCATGAGAATGAGCAGAAGAGAGGGCACACATCCACACTAAAACACACAGATTCGCATCTTGGGAGATGTGCCGGAGCTGCTTCTTGATTGATCCCTCTGTCAACTAAAGCACTGAGGTTCCACCTTCAGCTCATTCAGCAGCCTGAGTTTTTGAAGTAGATATTTTAAATTCCGTTCCCAGTGCCTCAAATGAGCTCGTAGCGCCTACGTGAAGGTAAGGATTGTTATAATCACAAAATCAAGTTTTAAGACCTAATGATAGTGCTTTATGGATAATTTCAGCATTCTCAGTTTAGACAACTTCACCTAAAAGGTCACGAGCATAATTCGTACCTTTTCCTCCCTCCTTCTTTAGTCTTCACTAGAGCGGCAAGTGAAAGGGAATATTTGAGAAGAGAATGTGAGTTGCCTCACAGGTGCGGAAGCGGCACCAGCACCACTAACACCATCGCAACGGTTTCACTCCTAAAGCAGCCAAGGGACTGTCAGCTTCAAGAAACGCTTCGCTCCAATAGCACTGGAAACAGAAGGGAAAAACTCTCCACCAAAATCAAACCCTTCAGTAATGGAATTTTTTTCTACAATCCCATTTCTGTTGAGAAGCAGAATCTCTGATGCCTCAAGGATATATCAGCATAATATTAGCTGGTAATCTCTATGGTAAAAACAACATTAATATAAAGCATTTTCCTAAGAAATACAATTATCTTTTTCCCATATAAAGCAGCTGGAGGTTCACTAGAGTTGCTGAGCCACTTGAAACCCTACTCTCCCACTCCATCATCATTTTCTGCTACACACACTTGCAGGCTGTGACACAGCAGAGACTCTGTAAGTGTGCAGTCCACGCTGCTCAGTCTATGTTACATGTCCCAACCCTGAGATAAAACTGCCAGTGAACCTACTTAAGGGAGCCTGCAGCAATATGTAAAGGATAATGTTAAGACGACCTGTGAAGACGGATGAGCTAACCCCAGAGCTCTGAATTTCAATGCTTTATTGCTTTAAACCGTATTTCATCCACTTAATGTAGATTTAAAACAGGTCCTTGGGACTGCTTTCAACCACAAATGTACTTCAAGAAAAGAAGGACATAAGAAATTTGCTGAAACACAATTGTAATTCAATACGCCCAACACTTCCTCATTCACGCTATTCTCTGCAAACATTTACTTGCAGTAACAACAAATGCACACTTCTGTATGTTTTCTGTTCAGTTGAAGTTCCCTGACAACGTAAAATGGTGCAGAGGCCAACCACTCAGCATTAAAAACCAGCTGCTCTATCGCACCATACTGCAGAAGTACAAATACCATCGGCATCTCACACTAGGAAGACAAATGTGCCATTTCGAGTAGCAGAACTAACAAGACCTTTTCTCTCACAGGCTGCACATCCCTCAACCCACCCACCATCACCACCAAAAAATAATAATTGACCAGAACCCTTACCTTCTTCAGCCCCACTACCTGCTTCTCTACCTCCAGCCATGAAATAACCTTTCCACTCTGCCTTCAATCCTCTCACTCCAAGCAGCCCTCCTGTTTTCCAGCAGCAGCCCAAACCCTCAGCACTGGCTTCCTCCACCGCCTTTGACCTGAGTGGGCAGCAGCACCTGCAACTCATCAGGCAATAACCGCAATCTGCTGAGCCCAGCCCAGCCCAGGTGGCAGCAGGCTTGCTAGCCACAGGGTACCTCTTTGGGGCTTTTTCCTCTAACCCAGCACCCGGTTCCCACAAAGACTGTGAGGACTCTGTCTGTACCCTCTGTTCAATGGGACCAAATATCAGCCCACAGATTCAAGAAGATTTTGCAGGAAGAAACCAGAGCCAGATGTGGGCAAACAGAACAATGGTACATAAGCTTCAGTCTTTACGAGGAACCTTTGTAAAGATGTCCATGCCTTGCCAGATCCCATTTATTCCTTGACAGCAGTACTACCCTGCACAGCATTGCACTGAGACTCGTGAATAATAATCTACCTTTTCATGACAGATTCCAGTGCTCCCATCAGCTCAGAGCAGAAATATCCAGAACTGAAATCCGTGCTTACATGGCTTCTTTTCATGTCTGGATATGGGTCCACATAAACTTCTGATCCCAAAATATATAGTCTATATACACATTGACTATACCTCACTATATATTCTGTATCTTTAGAACAGATAGACAGAAAGTTATCTATATCTATAGAATATATCTATCAATATTCCATATCTATAACAAGAAATCTGTAATACATCCTATATCTACAAGACAAGTTTCTGTTTGAAGGTTTGAGTTACAGAATCTAAGCTAGTGTTTATTAAAAAAGACATCCTTCAAATTGTTTTTACTCTAGTCTTTTTATTTGTGTCCTCACACTGACTGCATTTCATTCTTTAAATGGACAGTTGCTTCAAGAATTCTAGGGAGAAGAAAAATATGTTGCCATTGAGGATATGCCTACTCTCCTATTTAAGCTTTAAGCTTTGCTTCCAACAGCCAAATAAGTAGCAGGAAAGTGGAAGGTTAAAACTTTGCATTTCATCTCTGCCAAAACAGTGAAAGAAAAATGAGATTGCTGAATAGCTGACAATGACTGCAGAATCAACACAGCAGTGATCTGCCTATGAGCTGCAAAGGGCAAATCCAAGGCATCTGCTTAAAAGCTTATACCAACTGTGGGATAAAAAGAGTAAGGAAGCCACAATAAAACATAATTATTATAGGAGCTATAATTATGGCATTATTCTTTGGCGTATTCAATGTTGTGCACATTAAATGTTGTACACTGTGAATATTTAATGATTATATGCTTACTCAGAGCCCTTAATGTCCTTAAAATAGAGGCATTTTTCATATATTAAGATGAAATTACACATAATTTTTGTCCTAAGGACCTCCAGTTGAAATAGACAACATTCTGTGAGCCTTCTACAGATTTGAATCTCGAAGCATTGGAAACTGTCTACCTTTACAGCATGTCAATTTTGAGTACTTTTTGAAACAATAAAACCACCATCTTGAAATCAAGAAAACAAAATGTTACCTTTCAGTGGTCGATCGCAGCTATGTTCTGTATTATCATCTGCAAGAATTACTGAAAAGCATCTACCTCCAATTACAGGGGTAGTAGTAGGGCTCTAAGAAGTCTAAAAAGCTTTGGATACATGCAAACATTCTTCAGTAGGAACAAGCAAAAAATGTATTTCTGCAATAAGAAATAGCAGGAAGCATGATTCACCAAGTGTCAACATAGCACAGAACATAGTAGTTTCTACTAAACCATTTCTCTTTAAACCACACAGCCAGCAACCATATCAAGACGACAAGCTTTTAGTATGCAACATAGTATAACAGGGGCCAGACACACAGTTTTCAGTGTGGTATAAAGATATAGGTGAAAAATTATTATATTTTTCTGGTGCTCTGAGGCTTCAGTTCAGTAAATATTGGCAATGGATTTATTACATTCTGCGTAATGCATCCTCACCTGCATGGAGAGCGCTACACAGCGATGCATCTGTTTTCCACACTAGAGAAGACTGATATTTTAAAACAGCTTATTTAAGTTCTTTGTCAACACGTTGGGCTGTTGTAAGATTGTTAATGGTATTGCTCAAAACCTGACTTTTTCCAAATACTAACCTTTTAATCACTGCAAACCCAAACCAGAAGAAACGACTTATCATAGAATCACAGACTGGTTTGGGTTGGAAGGGACCTTAAAGCCCACCCAGTGCCACCCCCTGCCATGGGCAGGGACACCCTCCACTAGCCCAGGTTGCTCCAAGCCTCACCCAGCCTGGCCTTGGACACTGCCAGGGATGGGGCACCCACAGCTTCTCTGGGAACCTGTTCCCAGTGCTCCCCACCCTCTGCAGGAAGAATTTCTTCCTGATGTCCAATCTCAATCTCCCTCTTTCAGTTTAAGCCCGTTACCTCTTGCGCTGTCACTCCCTGCCCTTCTAAAAAGTGCCCCCCCCCCCCCCCTTTCTTGTAGCCTCCCCAGGCACTGGAAGGGGCTCTAAGATCTCCCGGGCGCCTTCTCTTCTCCAGGCTGAACACCCCCACCGCTCCCAGACTGTTTCCATAGCAGAGGGACGCCAGCACTCGGAACATTGTCGTGGCCTCCTCTGGACCCGCTCCAATCAGCAAGCAGACTTCCCCGACTGCTGGTTGGCCCATCGCATCAGGATGGGAATCTTGCAGATCATACAAATTCCTTTAAAAGTGAACTGCTGATGTCTTGTCAAGTACAATTTTCCAGTTTTCCACCCCTTTCCTAGTAGCTCCTGGCAGACCAGACTCTCTTACAACTTACGAGACAGTATCAAAAGCCTTGCCAGAATTAAGATGCGTGACATCTGCTGCCCCACTTGCATCTACAGAGCCTGCTACCAAACTGTGGGAGGGGTCAACACAATCCACTTCTGACATACATATAGTTTGTCACATGACCTTTCTTTTTTGTTTAGGAGATTAGAATTAGTTTCTTTGATAGCTTATTACAGTATTTTTCCAGAAATGAGAGATAAGCTGACTGACATTTAATTTCCAGAATTCTTTTTCCCCTTCCTAAAAATAGGCATGACATTTCCTGTTGTTTTGCGTCCCAAGCTCACATTCTGCATTCATTCCCCAGGATAACTGCTAACAATTCCAAAATTGTCCAGTAGTTTCTTTACATAACCTAGATAAACTTCACCTGGCCATTAATTAAGGAATATTTAAGGCATGACATCAAGTAAGAGAGGTGTTTATATATGTAATACAGATGAAATGCTGCTTGTTTTCAAAAGCACTGCGGTGTTCTCATTTATTATTACTTGTTTCTAATTTTTTATCTCACCAACATCAAACGCTCTGTCATTCCAGCTAGCTGGAGAGCACTTCTGATCCTCAGGATATGGTTTGTGGCCTTGAAAAGATATTGAGTTAAAAAGAAAATTAATATGAACTAAAGGAAGCCTCTCAACGCATGCCTTACGTTTTTGAACTGAAGCTAAATCACGTTTGATAATGCATCCTGGTGCCTCCACGGCTTTTGTGTCTCCGCCAGCAGTCAGCGATGGGCACCCTGAGCATTTGCTGCTTGCTCTTTGCTCCATCTGCTAGTGGTTCTGCAGCTGGATGACTCCAGTCATCCAAGAACAGTCCCAAGGTAAACCTCTGATTCTGGGAGATCCTGAGAAAGTAATTTAGAGGCTTGCTAGAGCAGCTGCTAAAAATGAGAGATTTCTCCACCCCATGCTTCCTAACACTGCAGATCAGGACAGAGGGAATGAAGAACATTACAACCAGTGCGCTCTCTGCGCGCCCTGGGTGATGCCAGCAGATCAGAACACACCAAGCCCCATGTCTGAAAGCCAGACTCCCTTTCCCTGCTCTAGAAAGAGTGGGGAAGGAGGGAGAGATGTGAAGAGAACTTGGGATTGTTTTCTCCAGTTGCCTGGGGTCTCTTGACCACCAATTCTCCTTTAGAGTTATGAAAACTATCAAAACATTGAAATAAATCTAACCCTCCGCTGTAGCTGTGTGCAGAACAGACCATCAGCAAGGAGAGCAGCACAGCCCCCAGCACACCTGGGCAAGTTACTAGTTCATATTAATGCAAATTCCACACACAGAGTATTACCCAGTAGAATTACATAACTAATTAAAGTAACTACACACACACAAAGAGGCACTTTACACAAGCCTAGTTGTTTGCAGAGTTTTGTCAAATGACACTCAATAAAGTTTCAAGCGCACTAGGGCCACGAATGGGAATTCTTCTGTGTTAAGAAAAGGATGTTGAACACGGCATCGAAGAGCAATCTCATTTGCAAAGTCTGATCAGCTCTGCTACCTGGGGTCACAAAAGCGGCCTTCTGTTCGGTGGATAGGGTTCTGCAACACAATGAAGGATTTAACGTTTTCTAACAGTAGTATTTGAGGGTTGTCCGTTACATGGCCCTTTACCATTTGATATTTAAAGGCTTGCAGATAATTGTGGAATATTTTGCATATTACTTGGTAACGTGTGTACTGTTCATAAAATATGTATTACCTGGTGCAGTGTGCGTACCATTCATAAAAGTTTAACAGCTCTAAGCATTACCTTAAGAAGTACAATTGTACTACATATTTGTGCATTTATGAGCACATATATAAAATCCTTGTAAATATATTTGTAAATGAACAGGAAATAGACTGAAAAGGGATTTTTCTAATCATACATTTGACAAAATAATGGCATCATTATCCTTCCTACAATACGTAACTGGAGAATACTGCACTTTCAATTATACATCTTCACTGTTTCTCTAAAACATTTTCTTATACCTGACTGAATTGCATAAATGCTGTTTCAGAACTCCAAAAACATCTGCTAATTTGAGACTGCAGTACTCTAAAAATATCTCTGTTATCAGGGGTTTCCAGGAAGTAGATGTAGAAAGGGAGAACTAATTCATAGATTTAGCAGTATACTGATATGAAATCCATTTGATTAAAAATATCGAAAAACTATTTTTTTCAACAAGCCATATATTTGATTTGTCTCCTTCCCTCAATTTTGAAACTTACAGCACTAACTTGCTGCTTCATTCCAGACTCTTTTATGCCTCCAAGTCTAATGAAAAAAATCTATAGTCACCTAAAACATCCCGTTTGTCACTACGCAACATACCATTGCCACTCAGAACTTCAAAGCATCAGGACAGACCAAATTGGGATCCTTCTTTTCCAAAAGCACTGGCTCCATGAGATAAGAAAATCTTCATTAGCGGCTTGCTTTATGGAGACGATGAATCAATTAAGCACTTCTAACTCCACGCAATGAAGGGCAATAATATGAACGTACACACTAGATAACTAGCAGTTGTAAAACTTGTAAAACTTTCCATGGCTTAGATACTGCTGATATTAGAATTGCTTGTAGGATAACTTTTTGTTTACTGCAGTCTTTGCAGTTTGACTTTTATTGAACAGCAATGGTGTATGGCCACAATCCAGACGGCTTGTTTTGTCCTTCAAGATGTTTTCAAAAAGGATTATTTGGATGAGCGTTTTTTTATTTTCAATGAAATATTTCATAGATGAGAAAAATTCAAATGATGTATGGTAAACATTTGCATTCCGCAGAAAGCATCGCATGATAAGACAGTTCTTAGGTTTCGTAAGTGGAAGCATTCCAATTCACTTTCTGGTGTTTGCAATTGAGCTGCTGAAAAGATAGCACTCAAAGATTCTTACTATGGGAAATAAATTTAAATAGTTCATTTTCTGGAAGGGCTTGAATAAGTAGTTTTCTTATGCATTTATTCTTCAAAATTACTTGGCTTAATACAGTCAATGACACTGTTCTGTTGTTCCCCTTTGAAACTTATTTTTAACATCAACTTGCAAACAAAGCATTATGACTATAAGGACCACAGGCTGGTTTAACTTAGAATTAAGAAAATAGTGTTAACAGGGGCAAATGGGAAGATATTATTTTTAAGTCACACACACAAAGTAGGCAGAAGGAAAACAGGTTGTATTAGTTAACTTCAAATTTAGATTTGATGCTGCAAATCTCGGTAGCATTTTGCAATATACATTAACTTTAATAAACACAACAGTGGGGTGGAATTATTAGAAATCAGAAGGTAAATTAACACCTCCATCCAAAGCTCACTGTGTAATACCGCGGAAGTTATTCGACTTGATGAGAGTGAAGCCCCAACCAGAAAAAAATCACGACATTGCAAAATTTTCTCAAAAGAACCATTATGCCTGATTAAAGATACCGATTTTCATTGGAAAACCGAAAGTCAAAGTATTCTTGCATCCCTCCTGAAACGACTCTGTCACCAATGCACAAAAGGGCCATCCCTGGGAATTTTCCATGGGAAAGGATCTAACTTATTTGCTATAAGGTATGAGAGGGAAAAATCACCTGAGTGACACAAAACGTTCCCCTGGAACAACAACAGAAGAGAGACAGTCTCTTTCTTTTCTCATGTCTTCAATACACTTTTCTTTCTTTGCTTTTCAGCTTCAACCTTTAAACTTTCTCAGAAGAACTTCTGAGGACTGTTTCAACACCTGAAACGATTGCTGCAAACGTTGTGGACTACAGGAGCAGAGAACAATCACGCTTTCTCCACGGCATTACGCAGGCTTGCAGCTACATGCAAACATCTGTGTGTTTCCCTGTCCACCTATAAAAACATCCAAAACATTCCCAAAATCTCTGGTCAGTACTTTCTTTTTAAAAATTAGTATTGCAAACATACAGCATGTCATATAGGACCTGGTTTCTGATAGCAAAATCGGAATTTATACTTTATATGAAAAACAGAGAACTAATTGATGAGGATTTTAAAAGGACTTTTAAATACAAATGCTACAAGTTGGAAATCCTGTGGAAGTTGGCCTGCAAAAGAAACGTCCTAAATCTCCAAGTAAGGAAAGAGGCAAACGACCACCCATATTCACATGCAGCCACTGTGATACAGTTATTAAAGGTGCTGAAGGAATTCAATTTCAAGACTGGAAGCAGAAATATCAGGCACGAGAGGGGATTTCTGCGGAGACTCAAGTAACTGCTTTGGCTTAGAGATATTGATCAGAGCATGCAGATGAAAGGCAAACACATAGCTGGGCTTACAGACAAGCCAGAATGTTATTACTGTAACAGAATCAAGCTATCTGCCTTTTCCCCTTTTTAATTAGATACTTCAAAAAGTACGGAGTGTACAGATTCTCATCATTTCACCAATAACTGGAAGTAAATTCTCTCTTCAGTTTAAATGCAGGATTAAGCTCATTGCTGAATCAGCTCATCCTGCATCTGGAAAACCTCAAACTGCTACAAATTTAGGAACTATTTCTTATAGATATAGAGTTAGTCAGAATAAATCCTGTACCACAGTTCCCGCAGTTCCTAGGCCATTTAGCTCGTGCTTTTAAGGGACACAAGCAATGAAGCGCAGTAAGTCAGGCTTTCCATGTTCTGCTCACATTTATTTCCTGTTACTGTTGTTTTGAAAGTAACTGTGCCACAACAATCCTGCCAGGAAGCCCCAAAAGCCTGCCTGTCCTCTGAAAGCATCTGAAAAGCAGACATTCCTGCTTGCCTCCAAGACATCACTGGTCAGACTCGCAGTATCCTGGAAGCATAGGTAAATGTACTGTAATGGAGGGCAGGGCTGGGAAACTAGGGATGAGGGGCATCACATCCCTTATGTCCCCTCTGCTCCATATAGATAGGAAAGAACATGGTTTAGCTTTTCTTGCATATATATATTTATGCCTTAGAAATGTTTAAGTATAAGGAACTTTCTGGTGCACTGTTGCTGCAGACAATTAAAGTCCCAATATGCAATGTATCTGCCATAAACAGCCTCTCTCAGCAGATTTTGAAGCTGCTTAGGTACTGTGCCATTTCATTAATCAGTGTTGCCTGAGGCACAGCACATGAACTTACCTAAACTGCTGCCAGGGTTCCTAGATCATCCTTTGGCTTCCTAGGGTGTTTCAGAACGAGAATTACTCTATAGCCACTACCCTACTTACCGCATCCATTCACACAACATCCAAATATATGCAGTACATCTGACAGCAGGCAGTTGCTACTGTGTATGTAAATTAAGTCTCCTAAGACAAGGTGCAAGAGAGAACACGACTTGTTATAGACAATAAGTGGTGGAGAAGATAGAGCAAAGGAGACTGAGTAAACATTATTTTATCCCAAACTGATTGTAAACTATCATTCCTTTAAGGCAGAATTTGACAAGAATTCAGAAAAATGTTGTCAGATATGTTGACAGATGCTACAATTCCTGGCTTTAAAGAAAGTCAAGAATATTTAATACTTTGCTCGATCAGGATATCAAATCTGATACGAGGTGATTGTGTCACAGATGAGAAACAAGGGCCTATATTCTGCATCCTTACTGCAGCTCTGTTAAAATGAAAAACCTCATCTGACCTAGGAAGGAATATTCAAATATTTGAATTCACATATATTCCAGATGTTGTATTTCAGAGTATCTGCTTACGAAATGTACATTTCTGGGCACTGCAATGAACCAACAAAGAAGCTGCATAAACTTCAGGTATTACAAGCACATCTTAGACTCAAACATTATATCCTTCTCATTTCTAATTTTAATTCCAAAAAAATGATTTTTCTTCTTAAACCAATGCCCACACTCAATAGACAGAGAATACTTACACGAGTGCAGTTGCTGCACTTGTTGCTTCTCGCACTGCCACTTATGCCTATACCCTAGGGAAGCTAAGGTACAGTGATCTGATGTTCCCCACTTTCTGTTAAAATCACCTCTTATTGCTTCATATCATAATTTTCAATAAGTTACATGGCGATTTAATTAAAATTCCATTTCAGAAACTAAACCAGCATCTAGAGATCTACATACTTTCAAATAAAAAAAGTGATGATTAATCAAGTAACCCAGGAAGAGTGGAAGGCTGAGGCTCTTACACATAATAGTATTTTATAATAATGGAGAAACACTACCAACACGTGGCCATAGTTTATGCATCTGAAAGTTACTACTGAAATGTTTTCAAAATTGCCAGTACTGTATAACGATTACAGCTGCAAGAGGTTAGCTTGAATTACAAATTTCCAATATACTGCATTAATACTATCAAAACCAGCAGCTACACGACTATTGCCACCTACAAAAGCAGTTGATGTTATCCCCACTTTATGCCCCTCAGGATCATTTATATCCCTAGAAACCGTAACACAGAAGACAGATTTGTCTACAGCACTCACCCACACAAGAACAGGGATTTATTACAGGTTCTTTATAAACAACTGCAGTCCTAATGCAATTCACTGCTCCAGCCTAAGATGGACAACCTGGCAGCCTTAACATAGGTACTTTTTCTATTCAAAATCTATTTCACCAACGGATGTCAAACCGCACCGCAAGACAGATTGGATGTTTATTTCATAAAAGTCAATATACAGGATAACTTTGGGCAGAGGGACAGAAAAGAAAGGGAGGAGGAGGGAGAGAACATTAATTATTGAGCGTTGTCTTTGTTAATTTAATATTGCACCGAGGTATTCTATTAAAATGTCATGTACTAAAAGCACCTCTTCAAAAGGGATGCCAAATTCTTCACAGTGTCAAAGAAGTTAAGCCTACAAAACAAACAGATACCTTAGTCTAAGAGCATTTAGCTACTTTGTATTCCTGCCTGCTAATGTCCCATGTGAATTGTTTTTAGTGGTAAAATTTTGTCTATAATGTGCAAGCATTGCAGCACTTTGAAGTAATGAAACCCAATGGACCCTTCAACCTTATTCTGTTTATGTTATATAATTATAAACTCATTATTTTTATATAAAGTGCTATTCTAACCTAAAAAAGGATGCTACAAGATACAGCAAACAGATCTGTCAACCCTGCAAACCAAACATATATCTGTCAAGTACTCTCTGATGACATCTGCTCGGGTTGGAATGGAAAAGAAATTTCTGTTATGATTGTGAACAGCAAAATGCAAAATTAAGCTGCAAATTCAGCTGAGCTCTTCCTCTACCTCTCTTCCACCCTCACTAGCAATGAATATTCTGATACCTCAACCCCGCGTACTTACACCTCTTGACGATTCCTGCCTGCAAGGTGCCGTAATGAACTCCAGCACAACCACCGAGCCACCGTTTTGCCACTCCTAGTAATTCTCCACATCGCAGCCCTGAGCAGAGAACTCCTGTTTTAGAAGCACTTGTCACTGTCCTCCTTCATACTGGTATTAATATCTAACTTAAAAGTCCATTACTTTGTATGTATTCAAATTATTTTTTCAGATGTGTACTACTTTTCACTTACATTTTACTATATGCTGCTTCTAAGCATTTCCTATGTTATTTTGGCTAAATAAGTGAACAAAACTCTAAGGCGTGTGTTTAGTGCCTTTTATCTCTCCTTATTATAGTCACTATTAGAAGAACAGCTTTACATCACTGGGATTTCTTATCAATTCTGTAATTGTGCCAGAAGAATGACTTTGGCAGTCACCACCAGAGTAATTACTATGGTAGTAAAGCATCAGGAAGAGAATCTCAGTATGCTCTAGGTTTGTGTTGCATAACAAAACAGATAAAGAACAAAATATGCATGCATAGCAGTATATTCACTGCTTCACCGATAACTGCATCAATGGTACAAGACAAACCAGCACTAGGAAATCTATTTTCAAGGCAGCTGGAATCCTGCATGTGAAATCCTCACTCATTCATGCAAGGAGAAAACATTTTGGTTGTAAATTTTCAGGAAACTGAAAGCTACTTGTGAGGAAGCAAAGGTTTGTCTAGGAACAAATTACGTGTGCAAGATAACACAGAAGTACAGAATGTAAATCACAGGTACACCATTACTACAATCAGAACTGCTGATTTTTTTCTCTGACACTAAATTTTGTGATGTAAGACTGTATCTTGCTGTAAGTATATTGTGCCGGGTACCTTCAGCCAACATCACATGAGCCAGCAATGTAATCATCCTATTTAAACCCGCTGCCAAAGGACACTGTTCAGCAAGCCTCAATGAAGAAACAAGAAAAAAGACATAGTTGAGCAATAAAATACTTCTCTATGTTACTATCATTTTTATCTTAAAACTTTTCTCTTGCAAGAATTTTAAAGCAGTTTATTTTTATGATGCTTTATTTGTTCTGTAGAGTACTGCTTCCATCCAAGTGGTGTCTACACTTCAGTTAATACAGAGTAATCCTGTTATACAATACAAGCCTTATTCTCCAGAGTCCCAGAGTAACAGCTTTTCTGTTCAGACTCCAGGAGATATTATGTTTCCTCTGCTACTGTTCACACTTCCAGCTGCTTTGACAATGATGGTATTTACAACTGGGAAAAAATGGTTAATAAAATTACAAGTATCTGCTAAAGAGGGATTCCGACAGCAAGGCACTGTCATCTTGGTCTCACCCAGGCATGGAAGAGTCGTCCTTCTTCTGAAGCCAAAGTCCAGAGGGAAGTCAAACTACACGTTTCCAATTCCACCTGGCTTTCACCATCACTCTTCATAACGCAGATACAATTCTTTTTTAAGACAGCATGTGAAGCAAGTGCAGGAAAGGACATATATGATCAGAAAGAATTGCCTCACCTCACAAACCTTAATTAATCAAATTTCCATTTTTATATCATGTCCCCAGGTCCCTTTAGTAATGACTGAGCATTTGAAGGTAAAAGCTGCACTTACTACAAATGCAGGGCAATGTTGCAATGGTGAGATTAGTTTTCTGCTGCCAGTGTCACACAGAATTGTGTTCTGAAGATTATGGTAGGAAGCAATTTCCAATAAAGAATGTATATGTGGGACAAAGCAAAATTAGCCTTTGATGTCTTTAATCCCAGACAAACATAATTCATGCTGTAGTAAGGATATGAGATGCACACACATATGTCACTGTGCCTGTTAAAGGTTCTATTTTTAAACAGATAGCTCTAGCAGAAGGTCCAAGATCCAGAGGAAATGTTCAGCTATGAAGACACAAGATAAAACACTGCCTGCCTCATAGGCAAACCCAGCAGGTAATAGAGATCTCAGACAGAGGAAAACATACCCTCAGCCTTTTCCAAATAGCTTCAGACAACTACATACAACTAAATCTGGACAATCCTGTTGAACCTGCTATTCAGAAATTTCAGTTTCTTCCATCTGGACTTTGGGCTTTGAGGAAAAAAAATGAAAAATAGGTGAAAGAACAGAAGATGATCTTTGGATGTAATTTTAATTTTCACTCACTGGATGAGAAGACTGAACCACGTTTGTACTCATTACTGAAACTTAAGTTTATGTGATATTGATATATAAAAATACGTTGGGACATATAATTGTATTTTACACATTATTCATCCCAACATATTTTTTATTAAATATAAGTACCACTAAGCAACCAAAATACCAATGTTTGGTACATGTAACTGGATATCTAACTCGCTACTTAAAAGCAAATGGCCTTCCTGAATTACTAATTATTACCATGGGTCTAAATTTCTCCTTTTCATCTGTAATATTTACAAAATTAGATTTAAAAAATGTAGCATTTGGAAAATAGTGTGCAATAATGGCTCTGCTGCTCCTGGATACAGTTTCTGTTCCTAAGTTCAAATGAAAAAAAGAAATATATGCTTTCCAGTCATAAATATAATTTGTCATCCAGTGTCTTGTTCCCTAACAATGGCTCATAAACAATGGAGTGGATCCAGTTTATATTCCAGTCATTTTTAAGGTCAGTTTATATTTTGTCTGTCTTCTCAGCACAACTTAGCACTCCAGAAGATTTCTAAACAAGCCCCGTCAGTCTCTGGAGAACGCTTACTTCAGTAGTTTCAAATCTTAAGAAAGAGTAAGTTAAATCGCCTCGCCTGCCGACACTGTGGTATATACCTTCCAAAGCGCCTTTTTCTTTGAGTTTGTTTTTGCCTGTAATCAGCATCCTTGCAGTAATCTTATCACTGTCAATCAGGATGAAAATATTAACTGGGGAAAAACATGTCTATTTAGACATCCTTAGTTTCGTCAACTCTCCAGAGTTTAATTATGAACAATATCAACATATAGGCAGAGATTTATGCACTGTGTGAATAATACATACAGATAACAAAAGAGAAGACAGAATCACTAGTCAACTAACTACAAAGGGTCAGATGAACATTTTCAGGAAAGCTGAAAAAAAAAAAATTTACTTCTGTTTACTCTTCAGTGATCGCTTCTGAATAAATTCATACTATCACTAAAAGTAGTGTAATTTATTTAGAATTGGGAGGAAAGGTAAAAGACAGACTGACAGCTCATCAGAACATAATACAGAAGACTACAATGCCTTTTGGAAAAGGCTTTAAGGATAAGAAGAAAAGGATTTTTAAGGTTGAAATAAATATTTGTAGATATGATAGCGGACCCGAGAGCTTCTGTTTACATACTGAGGCATATTTTGTCAGCAAAGCACGTTAAATAAATACTTTCCTGTTTTTCCTGGATGTAAACACAATTTCACAGACAGGGAATACAGGAGAAAGGGGCCACCATTCACCACTCCCCTCCGGTACACAGATTTCAAACCGGATCAAAATATTAGAATGAGCCCTTAAGTTTAATAAGCACACACACAAAACTGAAGCGGTATTTTCCTTGCAATAAAGATCACTGATGTGCATGGAAGGAATCTGGCATTCTGTATCAAATGGGACACAGATTTATGAGAACAGGAGAACAGGAAACCACGGTGACTGCATTTGTAAGGTTGCTGTGCATTGTTCAACTAAAACCCCAACAAAGTAACACACCTCACACGTGAAATTACAGAGTCATTTTGCAAGTAAAGCTCTAGCATACAGTTTAAGCTCTACCTCCTATCTCCTGAAAACCCAGAATCGTATTCAGAAGATCTTCCTCAGAGTCCACAATTCTGATGGCAGTTTCTCTTCCCACCCCTGAAATCCTGTCTTTCAGCCCACAAGCCGAGGAAAAGGTGATTTTCTTTGCGGTCTGCATTCGATTTGTGACTATTTAACAACAAAAAGGAAATCTTTGGGAAACACCACGCTGTACTGCCCAAGCTGCTTCTAGCTCTTTCACACAAAATTTTTAAACTTAAAACAATCAGACTTTGAACTGGTTCAGAAGACAGACAAATTCTCTCCAATGGTTTACATTGGAGCCAACACCAAGCAACACCTAGAGGACAGACAACTTCCAAAATCCAATGATCAGATTTAAAGACCTGATAACTTTTTTTCTGGGGTAGTTTTGGGCAGAGGAGAAGTAGGAGAAAGCAGAGTTAACAAACTCAGGGTCAGTCATTTCCAGTCCTTTCTCACTACAAATTAGGTGAGGCAAACAGGAAGGCAGTTTGCAAAAAGAACTGATTCTGAAAAAGCTTTCATCAGCTGCACTGGGAAAAGCTGTTTGAATTTCAAAAAAACCCATTTTTCTCCATCCCTGCAGCACCAGCTAACTCTCTCATCTCAAATCTTTAAAATAAAACATCCAAGGAACGGGAGGACATGCAGTTCGCAGGTAATGATATTTGGACTGTACGTCTAAGATGGATCAGATTACTGAAGCGTGAATTCACAAGGCATTCAAACTGAGATGGATGAAAAATTAGTTTGCATATTTTATATTACCAATGTATATGAAATACTAAGGAGGTAAAGCTGATCTTATTACACACTGACAGTGTTTTCTGTACACGGAAAGTTGTGGTTAGTTTGTTCGTACAATGCAAGATGCCAGTCGTCAAGCACCGAACTACCGCTGTCACTGAAAAATGTGGCAATTTGTCAGTGATGTCAATCTCTGAACAAATATCAACGTTAGTAGCTTTTATATAGCCATGAGAAGCCTAAAAGGTGTCAAACATCCATAAGCCCCCTTGAAGTAATGTCATTAAACTAAGTATGAAGACTGTTTGAAAATTATAGATTTAGTCTGTTAATTGTCAATTCATGTGTTTGTTCTACTCTGCTCTTGTGAGACCCCACCTGGAGTGCTGTGTCCAGCTCTGGAGCCCTCAGCATCAGAAGTATACCAACCTGTAGGAATGAGTCCAGGGGAGGTCACAAAGATACTCCAAAGGCTGGAGCACCTCTGCTATGGGGACAGGCTGAGGGAGTGGGGGTGTTCAGCCTGGAGAAGGCTCCAGGGAGACCTTGTAACACCTTCCAGTGCCTGAAGGGGCTACAAGGAAGCTGGGGGGGATGTTTTACAGGGGCCTGTAGTGACAGGACAAGGGGTAACAGGTTTAAATTGAAAGTGGGGAGATTTAGACTAGACATCAGGAAGAAATTCTTCCCGCAGAGGGTGGGGGGCACTGGGACAGGTTGCCCAGAGAAGCTGTGGATGCCCCATCCCTGGCAGTGTCCAAGGCCAGGCTGGATGAGGCTTGGAGCAACCTGGTCTAGTGGAAGGTGTCCCTGCCTGTGGCAGGGGGGTTGGAACTAGATGACCTTTGAGGTCCCTTCCAACCCAAACCATTCTGTGATTCTTTGGGCTACAGAAAATTAGTAACAAAGATTTACTTCAAGGTTTTCCCCTTTGGGTTTCACATTTGATTGTTATGATTTTACAAGTAAATAGTGAAAAAATACCATTATGCCAGAAAATGTTATGAAAAAAGGACAAAAATGTGCTTCTCACAATCTTAAAGAGAAATTTAAGTTTTATACCACTATAAATGGAATTCTGTCACAAAGTTTGAGAATCCATTCCTAAGTGTAAAAGCTGAAAACTAATAACTGTTCTAACAATCCCATATCTAGCAACCCAGCAGACAGAAAAATTGTGAAACTTGGCAGCTGACCTACCTCTAATTGAAATAATTCAGTAATTTTAATAAAGCAAAGATCCCCATTAATATGTCAGCCTACCTTCAATGTCCCCAAAATACAGAATAAATTGTATTCACTTGAGAAAAATCCAGTTGTCTGCCATTTGATCAATACTGTCAGGAGCCTGACCCAGTTTCAACTCTGTGGAAACTGTGGATTCCTCTAAAAAAAAAAAATATTCAGGTTTCCTTTCTTTTTTTTTTTTTTTTTAAAGCAAGCATGGAAAAAATAGCAAAGAATCTTAATGTGCCACTTCTTTTTGTTATATACCATAAATTCAATGATTACTCTAAAGACTGCTTTATTAATAATATTCAACTTCTCTAGCAAGACTGCCATTTAAAAAATAGATTAAATTAATTCTCTTTTTACTATGAGACTTCTACATTGTCTCCTCTATCTGAAAAAAATTAATGCAGATTCATAAAGCTGGCTGGATACTAAGCTACTCTTGAAGCTCACGACACTGCAAAGAATTGTGTTCCTGTGGCTCCAGAGTCCACTAAAGGCAGAAGTGCTTGCAAACCCATCTACAAAATCCCCTCTCTTTGCTTATCCCTGAAATTGTTCAGCATTTTCCAGCTCCAAATAGCAGACAAACATAATCCAGTCCCTCTAGGAGAAAAGTCAATCTTTACAATTTGCTCAGCTTAAGAATCTTCGATATCAATGAGTATAACACTGAGATTTACTATATCATGAAGTTCCACAGCAACAATTTCATATCCATCCATTTATTCCTTCTAAACATTCTGGTATATTAAATGCTACATTATCTTTCTACAATTTCAACTCCTTTAAAGTTTGGAGAAGTTTTTTACCACTAATGAACCTAATATCTGTGTGGTAATGGATTTTTAAAGCTTCCTTTAGTCACGGACAGGGCAATATGAAATAACTGTTGCAAGAAAACACATTTTTGCTAATTTGAAGAGAGCTCCTTTATTATTCAACCTCACCTTTAATGCTCTAAACCCGATGACTATCACAACCTTCTACTCTAGCACTACCACTGAAAATGGGAAATGGTACACAAAGTCGAGATGTGTCCCCAAACACAGGAACACCAAACACACACCTCCTGCATTCTGTACTGTCCTTTTTGTACCCTGAGGTGGGAGAGTACATGACAACAGTGATGAGTTCTATTATTACACTTCCTTTGGTAATGCTGAAGCATTACATATGATTACAGGCTGCCCAGAGAAGCTGTGGGTGCCCCATCCCTGGCAGTGTCCAAGGCCAGGCTGGATGAGGCTTGGAGCAACCTGGGCTAGTGGAGGGTGTCCCTGCCCGTGGCAGAGGGTGGGCTTTAAGGTCCCTTCAACCCAAACCATTCTATGATTTTATGACTCCAAACATAAATAAATTTACTGAACTTTCCAGTTTAAATATTATTCTTATTTAACTTTGTTTGAGTAAGAGACAGATTAAAGGGAAGGAAAGTAGAAAGAAATGACAACTTATTATCTCTCTTTTACTATTCTGTTCAAAGCATGTTCCCACTCAACATTTATTTTGAATTCAGTACACTGTCTACTACTAAATTTTGTCATTTTTTCTGATTTTTTTTTTAATTATTATTTAAAAGAGTATTTCGATAAATTATAATGTCTGAGTGGAATATGTTGCTTTTCACTATGGGTTTATTTCCTAGGTATCCATAGCTGCCAGTAAGATTTTAAAAAATATCTTCTTCAGCATTGTGTGCTGGAGATACCCCACATCATAAACTCGCTTCTTACAGTTTACCAAACAGTCAACATATGTACACAATTTTGGTCACTCAGAGCCTTGATTAAGCTTCAGTGATTGACTAGAAGGCAGATGCCCTCTGAGCCCCTGGTTCCAAGCCAGTGAGCCATCAAACCTTTGATGGGCCATCCAGTCTCCTTAACTAAATTCCATTAAGGTAATACTGCTGCCTAATTAATTCATTTTCATAGCATTTCCCACTGTAGTGTGCCACTTTTGCTTTATTCCATCATCTGAATATTTCAATTTTACATATTTTGCTTCCCCACTGAGTTGCTTCTATAATTTCCCCATCTTCCCATCTCTTTTCTGTACTTTGCTTTCATGTTTCCTACTGCTTCTCCAGATCTAAGTCTTTTGAATCATTTCAGTCCCCTCTGTACATGTTCCACTTTTGTACTGCAAGATAGTCCCCTTATCCTTTTGCATTTCTTCAGTCCAGAAGATTATGGATTTACTGACCTCCAACGTAAGCAGTAATACTCAGCAGGAGAAAAGCTGATGTACCAGCTAGGCGATAGCCCTGATGTGCTGTGTGGCACACCTGGGGAAGAGTCACTAACTAAAAATCGTGGCCAACAATGTAATCGCTTCCTCACTGCACACCACGGCTTTCACACAGGTTATTATAGTTCACGTTGTTAGGTACGTTCAATACAGAATAGGATCTGTTTACTTCAGAGACGTAAGCCTATGCGTGGCTGCAACTAGCCGAAGCCGAGAGCAGAAAGACATCAGGAGCAATAAAATCATAAAAATGGGATACTAAATAAATAGGAGACATAATAACCCATCTCTGAAGAGGAAACTGGTGACGGCTCCCTGTGCTGCAATTCGCTTTCAAAGTCACAAAAACCCTTTTGAACCTCTTGTATTCCCCTGACTAATGCCATCATTATTTCAACACTGGCTGTTCAGAGCGAAACAGGTGCTATCTTGTCAAACGAGACTCTCCTGCTTTCATCATCCCCGAGTTATTCATTGTGTATTGTTACCGCTGACAAGGTTTTGGGTTGCCTGGATACCAGGTCATGCTGATAGAACTGCTAGTGATCTCTGCATAACCAAACTTTTTTGGTGAGAAGCAAGCAAGGGGAGGAACGGCATGGAAAAGAATTGTTTTATTCCCATATGTCATCCTCCCAGCAAAAGAAGTTCCACAAGCTTATCTCAGAGGGCTGTGGAGAGAGGGCTGGTGGAACGCTTCCAGCACCTGATTAAAATGATTCACTCTGCAATAAGCCAGCATCTCTAGTCTCATTTCTAAAAGCTTTTCTTCCTCACTACTTACAACAGTCTGCTAGATTCCTAAATAGAAAGGAAAGATTAATCTGTGCTAAATTACCTGATGCGGGTTTAAAATTATTCTGACAGAAAAGTAGAACAAAGTTTGCCCAAGGAAGCAAAAAATGTAGTATCCACCCCCCTCCTTCAGCTCAGAATTCAGTTATGAGCCGCCAGCACCATCCAATTCAGAGAAATACTTAGAGTTACCTCAAAAAAGTAGTTAAGTTCAGTTGAATCAGATTTTTGTTCTCTTACGACAGATGGCTTTCAGAAATAAACATTTTTCAGCCACATGCTTGCCTAAACTTTCCTAGGAACTTTTTCTGTAAACACGATACGTGTGGAAAGATTGTTATAGAAGAGGTTTCATTTATGCAAACTGCTTTTTGCTTTTCAGAGCAATGAAGTTTTATTTGTAAAGCATCATTTTCTGTTTAGATGCTGGAGGCTTATCTAGTTCTTGTCCTGGGACAAGATTTTTAACAGTACCACTTTAGATGGAAAAAACCCTGACCTCACTTGCAATTTCCTGCACAAAAAATGATGACTGAATTCCCTAAAACAACTGGCTTTTTAAATGGTTCAGGCTTTCAAGACACAAATTGTAAATCTCCAAATTTCAAAGACATACACAACAGGGAAATCTGTCTTAATCAATGGTGCTCAATCTCATGTAGCCAGATAGAAAGGTTTCGCCTAAATAATACACTCTGGCAGCTTACTCAGGCATATCAACTGAAATATTGAAGTTGATTGAAATGGTTCTCAAGCCTTTAATGTTTTAAGTTAATGTTATAGGGAAGCTATCATCTATCATACACAAGTTTAGAACAAGGCAGGCTTAGCCAACTAACAAGTTTTTCTTGGATGATGCCTGGTGATTTTGGGAAGGCAGGTTTGAAGAAGTCATGAAAAATGACTGCTCTTAAATAGAGAAAAAGATGTCCAGCCCTGCACTTAGTTAATCTAGTCTGTTGATTAAAAGAAATCTTCTCATTGTCTTCAAGAAAGCAATTATTAAACACAGCATTTAAAAAATAGGGTTAAACGCCCTTGACCACCACTGGCCAAAAATAAAAGGTGCAAAATGAGTGAGCAAGTATGCAAGAATTAAAAATATGTTTCAGCTTCCAAACAAGCAAACAAAACTTACTGAAAGTCCTGGGTATTATTAGGAAATTAAATTTATTAGAGATACAAAAAGGAGGCATGTAGGAAGACGGGATGAAGGAAGTGAAGGGATAGCAAGGAAGAAAGAGCTGAAATGTTACTATTATGTTCATCAGAAAAAGGACAGAAACTGAGAGTTAAATGCTGCAACAAATTACTTAAAATAGATTTTAAGTGCACTAATATAAAGAAACTGCAAGGGAGTTAGTGGATTATTTTACTAACCTCAGTCCATATTGAATGGATAACGGTTTACAAAGAAACAATTTTATTCTTATGTCCTCCACAAAACATTGCATCACTTTCGTTCAAAAAAGATGTCAAAATAGAGAAGTTTGTGTCAGAGTTGATGTGTGTAATATACTGGGAAGCATATGGAAGGAGTTCATTTGACTTCCTCCTCCTATGGCTGCTATACAGTTGGAAAACTAGAAGCCTACACAGGGAAAACAGTGATGATGCAGCTTTAAAGTGAAGCAGTACAGATTTTCAGAACTGAAATTAAATGGAAGGAAAAAAATCTTTAAGAAAACGTACACATCAAGTGATTTCCTGCCCAAAGTCTTCCAGATTTTTTGAACGGGGACCCATGACTCAAGTACAGCCATAAAATTCCCTGAGCCCTTGATGGGCAATACTAATAGGCATGCAACTTGGAACACTTTTTAACACGTATTTTTAATTTAATCCATTAGAACCACAAAGGAATAATGTATTAAAGTGATAAGTCTGTACATTCAGTAAATAAATATCAAAGTGAAAGTCATGAAAGCTTTAGCCAAAAAATGCAGTCAGAAAAGGAAAAAAAATATATATTTAAAGCCCTTGAAGGAATACATCACAGAAAAAATAAATTGATCTACTAAATTAATTAAGTAAATTGATTGTAAAAATTACTACTCTATGCAATATAGAATACATCTCATGGGAGGTAAGTTAGCAGAGTCAATCTGAGCCTTTCAACCATGAGAAACTTGTAAAGCACCTCATAAACTCTTTCAATAATACTGTAGAGGAAAAATATAAACTTTCTGCACATGCCAAATACCTCAGGCAATAATCTACCACGTACCTTCCTGCACTGCTTTTTGGTAAGTGTTCTTAGCTCGTCCATTGTTATTAAAACCAAAATAACGGAATACGTCATTCTTTCAATGCACATTTGTTTCATTATGCTCAGAGTATGTGAAAATTCCTGTTCAAAAAGTATCCACCTGTTGTCCTTATTTCAGTTGACGTGTTGGGCTTTCTATTTTTTTTTTTTTTAATTATTATTCTATTCATTAGAAAACAACAAAAATCAGAAACTCACCAGTCTGGGGAAGCAAACACCTTCCTACATTTCCTATCCCAACCTTCTGACAGAAGAACTGCTATGAATGATAACCCATTCTTCTTAATCACAGAGCCAAATGGCACCAGCTATTTCTAGAGACCATAAGAGACCATCTAGATAAATCCTCTGGTTTAGGGCACGACAGCAATACCTAGATTATTCCAAAGAGACATTTGTCTTACCATACTTACAAAAATGACCTATAAAGAATATGCCAAAAGCTCTTCTCACAGGATCAGTATCCACATTTTTCTTCAGTTTGAAAAAATCTACCTATCCTAAATCTTCCTTACAATAAATTATGCTGATTTTTTCCTTGTTCTATTTCCTTTCCCCACCAGCTATAGAGAAAAACTGATCATCATCCACTTAATAACCTGTGCCAGAAAATGCTATCATGTTCCTTCCTAATCTTCTAAAACTAAACAAATCCCATTCCCTCATCTTTTCATCATTCGCCAGTTCTTCTGGGAGAACTGCTTACTTAACAGTGACAGTGCCTCACATCTTCGGGGAGATTTGATCTTTTTCCAGTTAACCCGGCAATAGACACAATGAAAGAACTTCTAAATTCATAAAGAACTGGTTGTGATCATGAAAAGCACTTCAGTCAATGCTTCTAAAAGATATGCTAATTAGCAGAGATAACCAGTCTTAATCAAACTAATTACATTACAGATTAAAGGTATTTGGAATTTAACACAGCTTGTTCTACGTAACTACATCACATTATGGTGACCTTAAGCAGCAACCTGGAATAAATATGTTAATATATTTCTTAAGAATTCTTTAAACACATAATTTCACTGTAAAATTTGAGAGACAAGAAATAAATAAGACGACATCATCGCTTTTATGATTTCCGTTCGTTTGGAACTGTGGGGGGGAAATAACCCTGTCAGCTCTGGTAAAGATCAAGATACGTCTCAAAATCACTGACTGGAATTTCAGTTTCTTGCTATTGATTGACGGACTGTGCACGTCAGGCCACTGCAATGGCTCACCGACACGGGGGAGCTGGAGGCGATGCTCGGAACACATAACCTGTTGTACTTGGGGCACGGCAGGTGCGCTGCCGGCATTACCTGCCACTGCGGCACCCTTGTATCGTGCAGCTTCAGTGTGACAGAAGGGGAGAGCACTTCGCAGGGAGATGGAGGCCATGTATCCCAGCAGAAAGGACAGGGTTCCATTAAGGCAGTGCAATCGCTCTCCCAAAGGTGTTCCATTCTTTACGTCACTCTGAAGGTTTCGGAGTGCACACCGAAACAGTGCCAACAAAGGCAGATGAACAAACGGGGTGCCCAAGTGTTTTGTGCAGTTGACGGGTAGGTCAGGTAGCTGTCCATCCAGAGGGTTTTCACTTCAATGCAGCACTTCCTTCTCACAGAACATCTGACATCTCTCAAACTGCCCTGCATAATTTTTTAGAGGAAAGCTCATCCAACAAGGTGATCCTTAATTGTAGAGTGCATGAAACCATCGTCAGTGCTGCGAGAGTCACTTCATTTATCAGCTTTGTTTCAAAAATTTCACCACTCCTCTTAATTGCGACCTTTTTGCTGCCCCCACTTCTGTAACGAGTGGTGTCCTCCTTTTCGACCTTCTGTTCCAGAGCTCTACATGAGACCATTTGACTAAACTCTGAGCCGCAGGATGCTAAAACTATGGCCTATAAAATATTCTCCTCACCCATTTTTTTTCATTCTGCACTATGTTTTGTTTGTTTTCTCATTTCCACAATAATAAAACCCATGACAGGATCACAATGTCAGTGATGCCAAGAGGTTTCCACAGTAAAGAAAAGTAGGAACATAAAACTGTTAAATGTCTGTAGAAGCTGGAAGGAAAACAATGTAGTCATTTTGTTTTAATTGCCACCCGCACATTGTCTCATAAGGTCAATTTGAAATGCATATATTTAAACTAATTAAGCAACTTACTTGTAAACATTGTATTTGCTCTTCTTTTGCATTCAGAGAATAAGAGCTGAAAATGATAAGGCAGCTACAGCTTCTCTGTACTACATAAATTAATACACACACGGACATGCATGGAAGAACAATTACAGGAGAAGGGAATGGTGTAGGAATCCTTCCTATATATTGCAATTATACCAATAAATAAAGCAAACCCAACTAACATCTTTCAGGATTCTTGATGAAATTCTGGTATTAGCCCCAAAATGAGGAAATAGAAGCTTATTTGAGGTGCAGATGAGCAATGTGCCTATCGACACCTTCACCTTAATTCCGCCCCTCAGATGACTGTCGCTTGCTTCTGTGGAGTACGTACGTAACCTTCTGACTAAGCTGTCTTCTCTCCAAAGACACCACCATGTAAACCCAAATATTTTAAAGGCATCACAAGTCATCAGTACCAATGTCCTACCAAACACCAAAACCAAACCGTCCTCCAGCCTTTTCCTTTTCAGTCATTGCCTAAAATTATATAAGTGAGGAAAATAATTTTTTATTTAGATGTTACTACATTGTATCAAGAAATCAATATTCTGTCACAATTCTGAAAGAAAACCAGCAAACACTTCCACTCTATCGTGGTGTTTTCCTATTCTTCCAATTCGTAAGGACATCAGGATGTTGTCTGAAACAGACACAACTCTGAAATGAAGTCCTGCCTCACACCACCTCTCAATAAATGCAGGGCTCTGGACAAAGGCTCAGTCTAGTCACATAATACATTCTATTGATTTGAATTAGAAATCGCTGGTTAGTGTGACAATAACAACTCCTCATTCTTTAAATGTTAGTATGTCAGTTCAGGCTGTGAGAACACAGTATTTTAAAACGTCCAGTTCGGTATGAGCCCTATACTAACAGACATTCTTTTCCACTAACAAGTTTAGTACCTTTAGGCTCAAATCCAAACTTGTATGTAACATAGTATAAACTGTACCCACTTAGATTTACTTTAAGTCCTTAGGTTTACCTACCCTGTTCCTTGTGAGATAGGCAAGAGTATAAGACAGTTGTAACACAGGACATGCACTTGTGAAGAGGCAAATTAAATGCCTGATTTAAGAAGTTAGTACCCTCACTGTTCGTTCTCATTCTCTTCTTTAATCAGCTTCTTAATTGCTCACTTCTTCGAGCCAGCTTGGTAACAGAATACACCTTCACCAGCTGTAATAAGAGCTTGTACTTCTGTGTATAAATGCAGACACTTGTATTCAGGTTTCTTAATGTTTTAGATTGATTTCCTCCCCAGATTTGAATCACTTGCCTAAAACCAGGCATCTAGCACCGTGACAGCTGACTTGGGATACGACACTCCACACAGTAAAGTACACAGGACAAGACATAATGGAGACCTACAGCCTTCTGGAGCTGCAGCAGGAGGAAAGTGGGACAGTGCAGACTGTCTAAAATGCCACCAGACTCTCCCTTCAGGCCACTGACTCATAACTTGAGTGACTGTCAACACTCATAAAACCAGAGAAGCTGGAAATAAACGACAAGACACAAAGTACTGAAGAACTGATGGCTGCCTAGATGATACTCTTCCAGGTGTGTCAGGTTCACACAGGCTCCCTCAACCATATGGCAGGTGCGAGCCTAAGAAAGTATAGAAGGGATACTACTAGTAGCAGAGAATGAAGCTAGGCCGTTATAAATTCTGATTTTTATCCTTTAATTCATTTTTTTCCTGCAAATATATGCTAAATATGTTTGTTGGGTCTTTACAACAAGTAGCAGGATTAATACAAATCCTATTTCCTTGCAAACATTCTTTTAACAGGCAGGTAAATTTGTGAAGTCTAACTCAAAGCATCAACTGAATTATTTTGCTACCTCAGAAAATGGTTTTTTCTATCCTTTCACTTGTTTAAAAAGGTCTCTGGCTTGAGTTACTGTCTAACAAAACTAAGAAGTTACTTTGTTTTCTTGCTGATGTTGATACGATATCAAGATGGGAAGTGAGTTTATAGGAGTGCATGCAAGTAACCCAAAGTTAAAATGTAGCTGAACAGCTACGGGCAGCAATAAGAGGGTGTAAAATATCACATGCTAGAGACACTCCTATATTCATTTTGTGTGGTTGGTAAGAACCTGGGAGCGTGATGGCCTCTCCGGAGCTAGGCTGAACACACCACTCCTCCCCTGCCTCCCAGGCAGAGGTTATTAAACCACAGGTCAGCTCTCGACTTGTACAATGTCAACTCAAACTTATTAGCTCAAATCTTCCCCTGTGGTTTAAACCAGGACAGCACTCTTGGCCCTCAGGCACTCAGCAAGAGCTCTTACGGCCAGCTCTGCTCTGGGATGGCAGGCTCTGGCCGAGCGGGGATGCTGATACCAAAAGGCACAGCAACTTCTTAAATTATGTCAACCTACTGAAAGTGAACATAAGCTTAAGTGATCCTGGTTATATTTTTTGAAATTGTGAGTGTTTGCTCTCTTCTGGTTAATGGGAACCTGGGCAGGACACTGAATCATGTCCTCCTCTGAGGAGTCATGCTTTCCTGGAAAAATCACTCCAAATAAAGGTCAGATGTAAACTTAAATATAAAAAGTATTTCATTAAAGGAACTAATAAGAACCTTCCTATTTTAAGAGAGAAAAATTACTCAGGCCAACTTTCTCTTCTGTATAAAAGTTCTGAATTTTGGAGGATCGGGAAGAGAGAAGGGGAGATTCCTGTGACACTGTAGTTGACTGAACACTAATCCATGACTTCAGTCAATTTAGCTCCTGCTGATTATATTATTGGTGACTAGATGTGACTACTATGACTAATGACCTGCTCTGTTACCCTTTTGTAAGACAGAGCAACTATGAATGCTACTTCTCTTCTATTAACCTGACTAATAAAGGGTTCTACATGGGAAACTTCTAGACAGAGTTGAAAGCATACAATAGCTTGTAGGAGTGACCTACAGCGAGCAGCAACCAGATCAAGATTTGTAAGTGCTCTAAAACTGCTTCAAACTAAGAAGCATTAACAGAATGGGAACTGAAGTACCTGGTGCAAAACCCACAATGCTTTCACAGGACGCAGTAACATGCAAAGGAAGCTGCTGACAAACCTGGCCTCATCAACAACAGCTCCACTGAAAACATACAGTGAAAAACGAAGGTCTAATTTCTTTTTCCTTATTCGGAATGACAACGAGTATGTGATGAAAAAAATTACCATCCTTTCCCATGGATTATGAGTGCCTTTAAAGGCAAACTAACACAAAATACCTGCTTCAATTACTGCATCTTATTATGGATAAATTAACCAATTTTAAAAGTTTACAGAAGTCAGGAAGTTTTTATGTTTTGTCACATTAAGTACTCAAGCTCTCCTCCAAGCTTATCAGTACCGTCTTTTGAAGAATATCTGTATTGAAGCACTCCAAAATAAACCAATTCATCTGTTTCTGGTCACAGCACGGCAAATGGTCACTTCTATGAAGTTGCACTATTTGCTGGTGATACTAAGCATAAATAGGATAAAGACTACAGACATCAATGAATAACTGATATAGTTGACTACTGTGTTTTCAGAGTCCTGTTTAATGCAAGCTGTATTCTGAACTAGATTTCTCACGTTAAGAAGTATCTCACTTGTGAATAGTCCTCAAGACACCATGATATCTATCCAAGGTCACTCCAGCCCTATCCTGTTAGATGTTACTATTGCCTGAGAATTATTATTTGATATAGGTTAGCAACAGAGTACCCAATTCACACATATCGTAATTCTCCTTAGAATCCACATCAGGGCTCTCATTATAACCCGTTTGCAACCCTCACAGCCTGCTCCTCCTTCTAAGCCTATTTGACAAATACTTAGAGCAACTTCTTAGTACAGGTATTTTATCCCCACAATCTTTTATTGAGATCAGCTAAAGGCACAGTGTTCAAGTGATATTTATATTCTTGTGATTTCTATCATCTTATTGTAGGAGATGACAGGTTGACTGCAAGATGTGAAATTTATCTACATACAGCCCTTTGTGAAGATGCACAGGAAGGTGAATCTCGGTTAGAAAGTAAATTAAAACACACTGCATCTGAACACAACAGAATCAGGACTGAACACGTCAGAATAGGCAAAGGAAAAAGCAAACCTGTCATCATGACAACTGTAAGCTTCAAAGGGGCTTCTTTTTATTTTATTGCATGAACCATCAGAAAATTAATACGAAGGAAGAAATTCTCTACATAGTACGTACTTTGAGGAGCCAATACAATTTAAACTAAGCAGACCATGCCACACTGGTGTCTGAAATTACGGAACACAGTTGCCTTCATTTCGCTTACGGCTCACGCACATCCTGTAACATCTGGTAAAGTCGCTTTTGTGTTGGCCTGTTTCAGAACCAACTATGTTTGACTGCATTAAGGAGGGATTGTTTTTCAAGCATGTCAAATAGTACTCATACACGTACCCATTAGAAAATCAGAAACAACTTGTTAGCTTGGAATAGCCTTTCAGTGATGCTGATACAGCTACCAATACTTGGTTCACCTTTATTGATACATTCCCTTGGTTTACTTCTCTATAACTTCGTCAGTATTCAGTGCTGGTTTTTATAATTGCTGATTGTTATAATTCCCCAATGTAAATGTTTCTAAAATAAAGTGGGATTATACTCTGTTTGTTTCAAACCATCTCCAGTTACTCAGATCTCCAAAATGTCATTTCACCTGTCACCATATTTCCATTGTCACCCTGAGCCTTCCACGTTTACAATCCCAGTTACAATGGGATGGTTTGCAAATCTCTCTGAATATGGATGTGTATGGATCACAAGTGACAAATTACTGCAGCTTAGAGTCTCCCCTGGTCACCTGAGCCCTGAGAGCTGACTTTGTATAATTATTTTAATCTGCTCTGCTTACCAAGCAAAACATATAAATGTATCTATCTCGAGGGTGCTCACTGAAGGTTTATAATTTAAGGTAACATGGTTTAGTTTGTAACTGGAGTGAATAAAGAACAACTGCACAGCCACTTTCACAAGCACCTTTAGTTTCCGGTTTAGATCTCTAGCAAGCACAGTCCTTCTCACACAGTTCTGGGCTCGTTCTTCCTCTAGAAGGAAACAGTGTTCACCGCTCTGGACTCAGACTAGCTGGTAAGACACTCAGATGAAAGCTTTTCACCAGATTTCTCAAAAGTCCGAGCACTGTGTCAGAGGAACTGCTGGTTCTGGGACCTAGGCAAACGGAAGAGCAGAACACGGGGCACTGCTGCCTGTGTTCAGGAACTGCTAATAGACGGGTGTTGAACTAGGTCACAGATGGGGTACCCCGAAGGATGCGAAGAAGCCACCGAAAGACCAGCCGCCCTTGATTATGTCGCAGTGTTAATCTGTCTGTGGTGTGAACCGAGGTTAGGCAAACAGCTCTTGAGGAAAGGTTTCTCGGGGTCTGCCCTGGATCTCCAGCTGCACAAGCTATCTTGAGCAATTCCTCAACTACAGAGTTTTGAGAGGCTTTTGTGTCTGGCTTGTCAGTGAGTTAACAAGATCAGCCATAAACTGAATGACATGACTAGTGAAGAGAAGTTTCAGGAAAGAAAGAGTCTGCTTTTTTTCAAACACAAAAGCTTACATTCTAGAGACCAAGTTGATAACCGCTACACAAAGCCCACAGCTGCTTTTTGGCTATGAACCAACTCAGTGCAAACTTTGAAGGAGACAGCTCCATGGATAAAAAGCACTTTTGAGGGAAACAGGGTGACTGACACGAGCGCTGGAACATCACGACTCAGGTAACACAATGATGAGGAGCCTTATAAAGATACCGTGCTCTTACTTTGACTTGGCTGGAAAAAAGCAGCTCAGGAAAACAAAAAAACCTGTACAAAGGTCTGCAGAAAACGCAAAAATATGCCAGGGAACTCCCTGCAGAGCAGGGGCCTTTGCCATTTCTTCTGGGCCGATTACCTCAAATAATATCTAATATGCAGGAAGGCCTTCTGCGAAGAAGGCCAATTTGTGGATCATGGTTAAAAACTGGGCAGGGGAAGATGAACTGAAGAAATGATAGATGGAATGCTGAGAAGAAAATACATGGAAGATAAAGAAAAACCAAATAAAGGAAAAATGAGATGTGTAAGCATCAATAAGGAAGTAATAAGGATTGATATTAAAAGACTGAAAAAAAGGTGGAGACCAGTTAAAAAGTGACCAGCACTAGAAATTAATCCTCGTATTTCTTGTTGCACTTTTCAATATTTTCCATTTCTTTAAGTCTTTCTAGCACCTCATCTTTCATTCTAATTCTGGGCTTTTCTCCTTAAAAGGCAATGAAGCCTTGGAAATAGGTTTTCATCTGTTTTAACTGGATGAGAAATACATCTCTCATCTCTCTTAAGTGGTTGCTTACTTTCAGTTCTTTATTCCTTTATTCCTGTGACACTCTCCTTCAAGGACTTTCGTGTATTAGAACTAGCTGAATGACAATTAATTTAGCTCACTTATCGCATTTGTACCGGCTAGATACTCTCCAGATTGCTGAGTAGGAATAATTTTGCTTTCAGCGAAGGCATAACCACCATTTTTGGTGCAACAGGAAGAACCTGTTATTTAATAAGTGAAAATTCTTCCCAAGAGATTTAAAAGAACATGAACAATTGGTTGAGATAGAAAATTGCTAAAAAATGTGATTGGAAGTTGTGTTTTTTCTCAGCAGTATAATTCTGTGTGACAATTTGAGCATGAATGTGACTGTAATGCAAACACTTACCACAATTAAAGTATTTAGATGAAAAGTCTCCCTAATTTAACAGACGTTTTTGACATGGAGAAGGCGTAGAAATCTCCTGCACCCAGCATTTAAGGGAAAAAATTGTGAATATATCTCCTAATTTTCCTTTCCTGGTCACCAGACTGTTTAACTGTTAACATTTTAAATGGCTATTTGGATAAATTAAAGCCAAGTTTTATGTTACGGTTCTAAAAACAGATCTCATACTTTCTGCTACTGTAACGCAACATATAACACGATTTACTGTGTTCCCCGTTTAGTGATTCTGATTATACATTAGATACGTACCAGAAACAAACAGCAGTCAGATAAAAATCAATGCAGCAACAAGATTCACTTTTAAATGAAAAGCATCTCAACCCTCTTTTGCCATGCACACAATCACTGAGTGGTACTTTTTCTCAATGTCTATTTATGATGCAAGCCAAAATGAAAAAATCAATGTCCTTCAACAGAGGGAGCATCCGTGTCTCTCTGTAACCACAGTAAATGACCCATTCTTGTTCCTTATCACAGCCATGCCACTCTTGTAAAGCTTAAAAAACACATTCCCAGGAATGTCAGTCAGAAGAGGAAACCTCTTTAATGATCCTTCACTAGGAAAGAGTTTACAAAGCTTTTAACAAACAGTTCCCATGTTCTACTCACAGATTCAGAAAATCTCCAAGGATATCGATTAGTTTGTTTTATCAGAAGGTAAAAAGTATATAAATGTGAAAAACACTGATACCACCAAAATTCACTGGAAATGATACATCTATTTCTTTAATCTGGGATTTCTTTGAGTTGTATCATACAATTAATCCTTATAAAATTCTTATTAAAATAAAGATTTTACCTAGAGCAATTGAAAGGACTCACAAGATACTTGAGACTTTGAGAAAGGCAGAAATAAAGTTGAGGCTATTCCATTCTAAACAGATTTGTCCAAAAGATCTTGCATTTGGGGCTTAACAGAAGCTATAGAACGTACACATTTGCCACTGACTGCAATTATGTTTTGTTGTACATCTTGCTGAATGGTGTAAAGCAATCTATTTATCTCTAAACCCATTAACTACTTAAGATTTTTCAGAAATTGAGAGTGTTGCTAAGATTAAAACCTGAACAATTTCATATAACCTTCAGCATCTCTACAGAGTGTAAAAACACTGAATGAAGGGTTAATTTGCACTAGTAGAGAGAGACAAATAAGAGATGGCACTTGGGCTATGAGACCATCTTCAGGCTGTGGAAAAAACCAGAATATATTTTCTCATATGCCCTGAGAAGAGCTTAAAGCTGAAAAGTCTTCTCTAATCTTATTGTTTATTTACAATCTGCATTTATTATCCTCTCTGCTTTTATTTTGCAGCTAACATCCTCCTGCAGGACCCTATTTGTCTCCAGATGTTGATCAGTACACACTTGTTTTGCTACATGTCTTCTGGATCTAAAGCCTTTTACATACGAGGACTTGGTAATTACAAACTTTATCTTTGCTGCTAGTGTAAACCTACTCCTCACAGGAACACGATGTGATGACACTCATGGCAGTTAATGTCATGCAAGCACATGCTATGGAATTTTTGGGGGTTTTTTACAAGATTTTGCAAATGTACTTTACTGTAGCATTCTGGCTGGCAAGTAAAATGGGAAATTTATAGCTCATTCCACCGCCTTTCTTAGTGTTGTGTAAGTACGTTCTAAAGCAGGCTCAATTTAATGTTTTATGAAATTGGATTTTGACTGCTGTAATTTCAGATACTTAATTGCAATTACAAGCTCTGTTTTTAAAGAAACTGTAATTTGGTAGAGTCACATGGTCCAAAAGGCTTCATCCTGAAGCAAACAGTAAATATAACATTGCCCAGAAATGTTTCCCTGACAATATCTTAGATGTCTCTGCTGTTAATCATAGAAGATAATCATCAGGCATGCAAGTATCAGAAATATTCAACAAACCCTTCATAAAAAAAGTGGCATTTTGTTTCGTTTTCTGTTGCGACCTACACTTCCATGACTGAGGAAGGAGGTTTCAGTAGTCAACAGTTCTACAGCTGACATCCAAATAACACAGGGAACTGCTAGAGTTTGAAGCTCTTCAGCAGAGGAAGAAGCTGAACAACTGTTGTAACGCAAGGAAATTTTCCATGCTAAACGTGGCTATTCAGTGCCCTTTTTGATGAGTCAGGAGTTATTGCTCTGGAGCGACGCATAGCTAATCCCCTCCCCGAGTGGAGTGTCTTTGTAACACATTAATCCTTTATCAGCTCAACGCAGTGATGATAGGGCAGATTGTGAAAATGCTTCAGCCAATGTACAGTGGAGTAAGACAGTTCAGGAAATTTCTTCCACTTGTATTAGTAAAGGCTTAGAATTTTGCCAACGCAGTCAATTCAGTTGGAGATTTAAAGGCATTTCTGCGTCAGCAAAAGCCACAGTACATAAGTTTTATCAGTAATATCTGCATAGAGACAGGTGAATCCTAACCCTGAGAAAAAGGTTGGGTTTCAGTGATTAAAGGACAACTTATTTCAGGATACAGGCATAAGCATTCCCATATTACTAACGCACAGCTGTATTGGTTAGGAGATACTGACAGCATAACACCCAGGAAACCTTTTCTAACTTAGCCCTTTGTGAAACAGTCTAGAAGAAAAGATGAAAGAAATAAGAGAAACATCTATTGCCCTCTTTCTGAACCAAGTTTAGAGTCAGATGAATACCCTGAAAGATCATACAAAAAGTTTTTACTTCCAGAACTCCTGGACTCAAACACTCTCCCTCAACCAGAGAAAGTGCTACTTCTTGATCATTAAATCGCTGCCCAAGGTTTGGGTTTTTTTCCTTTTTTGAAAGAGCCTCCATTTTTCAACCAAATGTCATCCTGTATTTACCTTGTCTAATATCCCCAGATATTTGCTTCAGTCCCTTCGCATTCCATCAAATTTTGTACAATCCGTGAATGCTACTGCAGAGGTATTATGTTTAGTCTCTTTCTGAGACAACTTTGATAAATATTAAATATTTCCATAGATCTGTGTTACCATATTGGAAATAGCTCACTGTTTATATTAACTTTTTCCTCCATTTTTTTTTACTGATTCTAAACTTTTAAAGAAAACAATCATGTTGTGAATATGCTACCCTCCTGCTCCATAAGAGCACAAGGTACATAATACAATCCTTTCATTTATTTGTAGTATTCTTTACATAATCTGTGCCAAAGAAATTCCATTTACAATTACAAAAAGCGGTATAATAATTTAATAATATTTAATAACAGCAAAAAAAGTGGGAAATTTATGGAGGCAGAAAATATCAACAGGTTTAAAGGGGGATTGGACAAACTCATGAACAGTCTGTGACCAGATACTAAAAGAACTGGGCAGGAATGAACACTTCAGCATCCCTAATCCAAAAATTCCGGATGCTGGAGGAGAACAAGGGGAAATAGCTGCATGCTCTCCCTAAAGAGCATCTCATTTTGCTAGTGGCAAGTCAGAATACTGGGCTTGATGGACCATTAGTCTGAGCCAATAGGGCATTTCTTATGTTCTAATGGAAAACCTAATTTATCTTTTCTAAAAGCCAATTAGACACCATAAAAGACAGATATTATTGTCAAGTTAGGACAATCTGTAAATGGAGATTCAAAGTTAGTAGCAGTTAGAGAAATGTAACTCATGTTAATGGATGTTAATTATATGTGCAATTATTTTGGATTATACTGAGCCATAAGATGGACAGAAGTTAGTGTTCAATGCGAGTCGAAGTCCATCACTTGAAAATTTGAACAAAATAAAATGATTGGGTTCCCGTATATCTTTTTACATATATTTTTCTTTAGGTTTTCACGTTACATGATTCAAGTTCACGCACAAAACTATCCCCATAAAATCTGTATTTCAAGGACAATTGCAATGAGCAAACAGAGGTGGAGAACTGCTCCCTTTTTACCCAGTAGGGTTGCAATGCAGAAAACACTAATGATGTGGAAAATTCCTGAGGCACAGGGGGAGATGGGATATACATCATCCTACTCCAGGTACCATTTTACAGAACTATCGGAAAAACATCCGAAAGTTCCCAACGCATCATTTAGAAAAGCAGGGCATGATCTGTGAAACAAAAGGGTCAAAATTCTGTTGTTTCTATGGTATTCAAATACAACTTCATCAAGGGCCAGATAAAACCGTAAAGCACCAGAAGCCTTAGAACAGCAACCCAGACCCTGGACTAGCAACATAATACAATTTGAATTCTGTGATACGAATCTAAACTAGCAAATTTCTACAAAATCACCTACAAAGGGTAAAATACTGGTTTATGCAGTAAATAATGAAACCTTACAAACTGTGCACTGAAAATGAGAGAAAAAAGGGGAGAAAAAAAGGGGAAAAAGGCAAAAGGAGTGAAGGAAAGAAAAACCAGTTACATTTGGTATTAGGAAAGCTTCATATTTCTATTTTTCATGGCTTTGCTTTCCTACTCTGTATCATTTCATTGAAGCTGGTTCAACGAATAGTATTGTCTCACCTGCCTCAACTAAATTTGTATGCTGACAATTTGAATGGGATTACACCTGAAAAACATTATTCTTTACACATCGTATTGCTATTTATGCTAAATTTTTTTTCTTAATTTAAAATGGAAAAATATCAGGTCAATCTGTAATACAAATACCCTGGAATTAATGTTGCATATGCCAACTTAGCAACTTCTTCATAAGTTTCATTGATCTGTCTTTGTGTCTATGGGAAAAAGATGTGATGGCTTTGTTAAAAAAATTAATAGTCCTCAGTTCATAGAATATGGCATTATCCTAACAGAAAAACAGTTACTAAAGTGTTCAATGCTACTGAAGAAGCCAGAGAATGCAAACAAGAAATAGATGTTTCAGATGGGTATTATTGCTAAGCATTTCAGACAACATTTTCTGCTTCACCAATAAAGCAATGGTAGAAGCAATGAATCCAGGTATTATAGTTTCAGGAGTCAAGTTGTCTAATTGGTCAGAGAAAAAACACATAATAAAGAGCTAAAAATGAATGCAGTTAGCACTTTCTCTCCTAGCATCACCATGCTGAACCAAGGGAGACTTAGTGGAGGTAATTTACCTGGTACAGCCCTTGTCCAGCATTAAAAAGTGCCAACATCAGGGAAGAGGGTCAGAAACCGAGGAAAGAAAAATTACTCCGGTATTTCCACGTTATTTCCAAAGTCTACCCTATTTTCTGAATCTACATACACAGAAACAAAGTTCAGGCAGAAACACATCAGTAAATGACACTCTAAAGAATTAAAGTAGGGTGAATTTACCATTTTTTGTTGCTACAGTGCCAACTGAGCCATTCAGCTACTCTGCCCAGAACTGATGTCCTCTAATGAGATTGCCATTGGAGTCATTCTTTTGGGGTTTTTTTTAAGAACTGGAATTATACTGACAGTCATAAAAGCCTTTGGATGTTACCTGGCTCTGAAAGATTTGTTAAAACCTAACATTAGCAAGTAAGAACCAATCAGCTGGATCCTTTAACATACAGAATACATTACCAGGTTAGCCCTCTGTTGTGTGGGTTCTACCTATCCATCTATCTAATTTCATAGTATTTGTTCTAAATATAAAACACCTATGCCTATTCAAAATAGGTGATTCGAGTTTGCATCTGACAACAGATCCATACCTGATTTAGTTTAGAATTGCTACATTTTAAAGTTTTAGCATTGTCCAATACCTGGCAATGAAGCCAGCTGTTAGTTAAGTCCAAAATTTCTCCTTCATCAGAGCCACCAGTTTGCAATTCCTACAAAGGAAGCATCTTTCCATGCAATTCAGTGGCACATCAGTGAAGGCTGTAACAGCTGGTGATTCTCAGTCCATTTTTATTGAACAGTAGAAACAGAGCAAAGTAGGTCAGCATCTTCCCCCTGTAAGGTTTATCAGTAAGTTCCCTGAGTGAAAGCTCAAACACTAGATCAGAGCCACACCTAGACTGACACACTCAAGGATCCCTCTAGGATGTGCTTCCTTACGAAAAACTCTTGTTAAGTTCCACAGGAGCTTAAAGCCTGCACAAATGAAACAGTAACATTTCCTTGTTGTTGTACTTTACAGCTCCTCGAAACACGCTGTTATTCTCTCCGAAGACTGTAATTGAAAGTTATAAGTTATAAAAACTGATTTATTCTTGCTGAAGGACTATTTAAAATGATCTGAACTAACTGAAATTTAAAGTCTAAAAACCACATCAATAGTTCTATCCTCAACGTTTATTTAAAAGTGGATTCGAACAGAGCAATGTGATATAATTTAAAAACGAATTCAACAGTTGTTTTTACTCCCTCAGAGAGCAGTTATTGCCTGTCACATAATTAAGTGAATATGCCAGTGACAGAATACACAAAGCAGCAGGAAGCACAGGAAAATACTGAAGCATCTTGTAGCCCATGAGCCTTTCGGCTCACCACAGTGAGAAAAACCTGTCTAATATATTAGAAAGAGAGAATTAAGAGACATGATCAGAAAAACAAGAAATTGCCAGGGAAACGCTTTATTTCATACTGGGTGTGAATCAATCTAGATGACGCTCAGCAAATTTTATGACACGTTACAAAACATACTGTAATACTTTATCTCACACGTTCATTTAAAATCAATAAAAGTCAGCTAAAAATAATAATATACCTTGAATAGCTGTGTTGAGTGAATGAAAGATGTTCACACAGCTCTAATCCGTGCTCAAGACTGCAGTATCAAGAACTCATCTACTCTTCAAATCAGCCTAATGTGTATGTACAACTGTAGACACCTTTTATCTTCAGTTATGAGACCCTCTACAATATGAAAAAGGAAACAGAAGGTTCTTCCTCATCTCTAGACAGAAACAAAGCAAATAGGAAGCTTTGGATGATTCCATTTTGCTTCTGAAACAAATGTTCTTCTAAGTTATCGTACTAAACATCCAGATTCCTCAAAGCAAGCGGAAATGTTAAACACTGCAACTACAAAGCCCCGAGTCTTCCCCATGGGATACAGAACCGGCTTTAGCACATCATATTTTGGACACCACAGCAATCAGTAATGCTTCCAGAATATTTATTAGCCTGTCTCATCTCCAGTCACCGATCTGGTGACACAGTACCCTCTTCTTAAGCAATGCCAGAGAACACAGTCTGTGTTCCAAATAAACTAACTTGTTCGCCTGAATCATGGTAGCAAAAAAATACTTTCACCTATAATTTTTTGAAAACAAATAATAAAATATAACAAATTACAAAACAAAATTCTTTAAAAAAAAAAAAAGGAACTTTTTCACAGATTTGGGTATTGTTTCACTAAGCTTCAAAAGATATTCAATGTTCAATCTACTCACACAATATTGTTCAGCCCTTCTTTTCTCTTTTCTGCACACGTGACCAAGGTATCCAAGGCCAAAATTCAGACTGCTTTTGAGGAGGGGAATTGGTCCCTGGGGAAATATTACCTGCCTTCAAAACTTTCTGCAGTCTGTGTGGTAGGAGCCTCCTTGTCTTAAACCCTGAGTGTGGCTATATATATCACATTACTGGCCCGTGCTCAGCCTATGAAAATTGTGAAAGATGTACAAAGCAGTCTAGATTTCACATTGGTAGACTCCTGGCAGAAATGCTTCTCTGAACACCAAGTGATCTCTAACCAAGATTCATGAGCACTATGGAAAATAGTTCCTGAAAGGAACAAAAAGAAGAGGAGGGAAAAAAGATTTAAAGTAATATCAAGTCAATGTATCACGATAACTGACACCCAGGTTAGAATGATAGCACTGCTCTGTTGGCACCGCCCGTTCCCTTCTTTTCTGGCCATTTCATCTCTTTAAAGTCCCCAAGCACAGGACAACTTCCTCCTGTAGTGGAGGACACTATTTGAACAAGTGGTCTACCCAAGACAGTCAGTAAAACTTCCAGGGCTGCTGGCAGCCCCACAACCACAGGCTGGGTAAGACAAGGGAACGGCCGTGTCCGCTGCATCTGCAGGAGGAGATCAGTACAGGCAAAAGCCAGCTGCAGTTTTTTCTCACTGTCTCCCACTTCAGGGGGACTCCACAGGGGTATTTCTGCCCCGGTGACTTTGCTATGGCATCAGTTATTCACATATTCTGTAAATAAATTTATTGATTTTTTTTTTTTTAATCTGTATTTGAAAATTCTGAAGATGTTGCATGGAAAATGCCTTCAGAAGATTAGACTTTAAATGACAGAAGCTAAAAATGAAACCCCAGCGTGTGAGTAGCGTGTGAGCAAAGTTAATATCATACTAACTGCTTTTCAAGAAAAGAGCAATTCTTCACGGTCCTGCCAGGGGAGAGAAGCACAGTCATGGAATGCTAAACTCCGACACCAACCTAATTGGGCCACCAAAGTCATTGATACCCACCGCATGTGGCTGTGTCCTGCTGCTGAGGTGTCTGGAAACAACAATGCATTTTGCATAAACATATGGTTTATGACAGAAATGAAGGTGTGTTCCCTCCGAGGTGAGCTGCTGTTATATCACCTGTGATGAATTTCAAAGTTCAGAATCCAGAACTAATGAGCAAATTTCAGTCCTGTGACTCTTACTGCTGCAACACTCCACAAGCGAGAAGAGGCTTCTGGAAACTTCCAATTACCACGGAATTTTTCTTGGGGATTTTTTTTTTGTACCATTGATTAAAGATAATCACAAAAAGAAAGCTATGGCTACTAATTGTTGAAGTTGTAAGGGAATATATTGAGATGATTATCAACTTAATGAAGCTGGCATTGAAATACATTTTCCTGATCTGATTACCCTGTGTACTGTGTCTTCTAACTGGATAATATGCTGTGTTTTTACTCAGCCTCACTAAATAACAGACTGATCTCTCTTGTTTGCAAATGACAGCAAACACAGTTCCAGGAAAAATAATAAAACAAACAAGTGCAACTTGCAATGCAGGATCAACCACTGCAGTCTCCATCAAAATAAGCTTTACAGAGAAATGCTTGGTTCAACATACTTAAACTTAATGCCAATTTGCAATTAAAACCCCAATTCTGAACTGTTTACTAATTAAACACAATATGGGGTGAAAATTCCATACGAACATCTTTTTTCAAGTCCAGATCCACACACATTGGTTGCCAAAGCTATGTGCACCTTCTGGGGGGGAAAAACTAAAACCATCAGTTAAGACAGGTCACCCTTCCTCTCATTTCAGTAAAGGTTTCTATCCCTGAAAGTTTTTCAATGCACTTTTTCTTGTTCTGTCTTTACTTACTCTGTGTATTGAGCATCACCTTTTCCCATATTATCTTCACTACTAACAATACTACCTAAGAGGCAGATGTCTGCATTACAAATAAAGGAAATTAGAGATTTGAAGTGAGACAGTTCACTCCTGCTCACTGTTCTGAGCAGGAAAAGTTGGTTACCTAGAAGACACAGACAGGTGGTCCCAGTCTCTCAGATCATTGACCACTCTACACAGAAGTCATTACAGGAATAAAACTTCTTTATGTAGCAGCACTGGTCTGAATTTTATGAAAGTATAAAACTAATTTTAGTTTTAAGCAGTTGATATTTATAACACCATTATTTTCATCTTGGAACCTTAAAGAGAAGCTGAGAGATTTGTAAAAACGCAGGAGACACTCCGAACATATAATTAAGAGTACAGTCAAGCGATTGTGTCATAAATGCCTTTAAAATCCAACTGTGTTGCTTTTCTTTACTGCTTAGCAACTTCCACAAAGAACTGTTGCATACAGGAAAGAAGTTTTCCTGCAGAACTATTTATTCAATTAAGCAACACTTCACTAAAACATGCTTTTTAAATCTTCCAACAGAGATCAGATCCTATAAATATTTAGGCAAGTAAATGCAGTACATTCATCACATGTTTCCAGAGAAGTATGTGGTTTCGCACTGCCCCATTACAACACTAAGCAGGGATCATGTAGTAAAGGAAGCAAAATGATTCAAGGACTCATGAAGTACCCAGCTCTCCCAAGAATACCACAAAAATGGTATTTCCCTGAGAATCTGAGTTTTCACAATAGTTGAAGAATGAAATTAACTTATACTACACCCTTATCAATTTTGCTAAGTTGCATCAACAAAGGAGTGGATCCAGGAGAACCACACGGCACTACATTCGAATCTTCAAAAACTCCAATAAGCTGGTATTAAGGAAAGCACATTCTCATAGAATAAGATGCAAAATAATAAGATGGATTTGAATTTTGACCGAGGTAAAAATAGCATTACATACAAATTCAGCTTGACAGAGTTAATTCTGGACAATCCTGATGTTTTCATAATTGGCTGATACCGAATCATTAAACTGTGATATGGCACAGCACAAAGCAGTGTTACCTCGTCATGGCACTGAACAAGGAACGTTGAAAGGAAACCCAAGCGTTAACTAATGTAAAACACTACAAGGTTTTGGAAAGATACTCGCATGCCAACATGGCTTACTACAATTCTGATAGAAATTAGCAGGCAACTAAGTCTTCTCTTCTGGTTTGTTCTAGTTTGAACTATTCTGAAAAGGTTCTCCTTTTTTATTCTCTTCAGTCATACTGCCACTGATTCGCCTCACTACATTCACTCAGGTTAAAATGCCACTGATACCACAGAACTGAGGCTGACTCAGAAGACCTGGGTTCTTCACGTACCCAGGACTCTGTACCTTGTTGCTGTCGTGGGAGAGTACATGGGTTGGGGCGGCAATACTTTACCACTCTGAAGGTTGTTATTTCCCTACCTGAACATCCTCCAGGCTCTGCATACCTCTGCCCTGCCTACCTTCCCTTCCACATCATGACTAGCATAACACAGGGTAAAATAATCCATGATAGTTAAAAGATTACATTACAAAGAGCTTCTTAAGTGTGACTATATTAAAGCAGCAGGGAACAGTTGGAACAGAAAGTAAATGTCAAAGTGAGAGGCTGCACCTTCAAAGCTCATGCAATGCACTATACTTAAAAATGTAAATTTAAAATCTTATTAAAATACTAGATTTTATATTAGCATTTATAAAGCACAAGTTCAGAGTCCTTTTCATAATTCTGGTAAATCCCTTTTGGAGTTTAATAAAAGAAGATATCCAACATTTGCATGTGAGGAAAGACCCAACGGACTTTTTTTTAATAAGGTCCGCATGTGAGTGAAAAATGCAACCCTTTGGAAAGCACTTTGATGTTACATGACGAAAGGTTTTATTATTATGTTATTTCAGAGGTGTAAATGAAGTATTAGAGAATTAAAAAATTTAAACTATTAGCAAATCATCTGGCATCTAGCTGGGTAGCTTAGACCTGTTGTCATACTGTTTGACCATTTTACATCATGCATGTGCTTTTTATATTACCCAAGTCACACATGAAACAAAGGGCAGCAGACACAAGGTGTCATCTTTGCTTTTGGTGTAAACAATCTGCCTGGGCTATCTAACACAAACCTACCAAAAGAACAAAAAAGCACTGCATTTGATGAACTTGCATATTTTACTATAGAAGTGATTAAAATTCACACCTACCAGGAAGAGAATGTATGAGAACAGATTAAGCGAAAACCCCATTGCGTGCAGCAGGCTTCAGAGCAGATGACAGCAGCCTGAGACCCCATAATTCATTACTATCTCCCAACGAGAAAAAGAGAGCTCTGAAAGGTGTTCCTCAATCAGTAATCTTCCTACCGATGAAATAATTTTGCTTAAATACTTAAAAACATCAGGAATGATGTTCAAAGTCTTTATTCATCCAGCATTACTTGACTAAGATAGAGAGAAAGCAAGGTATGCTTTACACACTAGCTTTTCCATTTCATGCTTGGTATTTTTTTCCATTCTGGAATTGTTTCCTCAATAAGAGTGGCTTCCCAAAGCGACAAGAGGATGACAACTGGAATTTTACCTTCATGAATCTTGATTAGTGAACCTTCAGCACCATAAACGTTGTTATTCAGTGAAATTAACACTGACAGCTATGGATTAAAGCTATCAGGCATTAAAACATTAAACCGCCACTTCATTTCAATGAAACACAAAGATTTTGGTAATACCCTGTTTTTAATAAATTATCAGTGACATATGAGCTTATTTCTTGTACTGGAATTTTTATATCATCAACATAAAATAAGGACAAAATAGACAATCTCTTCAAGGTACTTTCACTTCTGCTGCTAAAAGGTTTCTTAAAAATAAATCAATTTGCTCTTTGGATAATGCTGTTGGGTCCAGCCAATGCCAGATCCAGGACTCAGCAAAGCAGTTGCACAATACTGTATTCACGCGCTCTTGCTGTGCACCCTTTGACATTACTTCTCAGGTACTTATCATCCTCCTCAGTGCAGCGTGTTTTTAACTGTGCGTATGTACGCACACAAAACTCCATCTCTTTGAAATTACAGCACAATTTGTTCACAATTATGCTAGATTTGAATAATTTGCTGATAAACAAGCTGACACAAAGGTGTGAGGGCAGATATTTAGTTTAGAAAGTGGGTTTTGTGGTAAATATTGCAACAGTGAATTACTGTTCCTGATCTTGGGCTGTGAAAGCACAGACTATGTAAAGAAGCAAGAACTAAGAATTTTTGAGGCACTTCCACTAACTTCCACACACTTTGGATTTGGGACAGAAAGAGTTTGTCATGAGGGATACGACCAAAGATCTAAAGACTAGCCAGACTTGCAGCAAAATTAGCACTGGAGTACTTTTATGTTGGGATCATCCAACAAATCAAGAAAATGTGGCATTTTAATAAAGGACAACTAATTATTGACAGATTATGGACATTTTCTCTCTCCGTGATCATAACATTTCTGCTAACTTGTGAAAAATATGAATAAAAATATAAATAAATTAAGATTAAATGTACATCGAATTTCAGAAGTGTATTATGAGGTTGTTGCTGCAATATCTGTTGGGTAAACAGAAAATGCAGCTGTCTAACAACAGCCATTGAAATCTATAAGCATCCTAATAAACTCTGTTTCTTGATGCTGTTAAGGCTGGTTTCAGTTCCCATGGAAACAGATGATGGATTGCCAAAAATGAGATTTGATGTTTTAAAATAATCAGTGATTTGAACTAGTGATTATTATGAAAGTATTGCACTTTTCTTCCAGTGAAGGGGTATTATGCTGGGAGTAGGAAAAGAACACATGACAGCTGGCAGACAGCAACAGAGTTGTTAGAATTCTTGCAAATGGTATTGGTTGCTGAATGACAACAGCAAACGCAGTTTCTTGAAAAATCATTGAGCAAAATCTAGCAAAACTCTATTTCAAGAACTGAATAGCCTTTGAGGTTTTGGAGAAAAATACATAAAATGTTGTTGCACAGATCTTAGCTTCAATGCTTTCAAGTGCTTTTCCTAAATAAGGTCTCCTTTATACCTCTGTTTTGAGAATTCAAGTAGCCAGGAACATACAAGCTAGAAATTGCTAGATATTTCATCTCCGACTTGCTGACCTATGAATATATTTGTCGATTACACATTAGGTTCCAATCCCACAAATAAGCTGCTACAAACAAAGGCAAAATGTTGGCAACGTTCAGTTTTCCGGTGACCGGTGGGTAGGTGCAGGGAACGTATGTCTGGGAGGGATCAGCGGCAATATGGGGCGTTGTGGTGGGTGTCTGGATTGAAAGGGTCAGTAAGATTTTGGGGGAAGAAATTAGAGAACAGTGAGTCAGCTCATGGAATGGGTGATTCTGTGACCTTCTGGGGAGGCTGACTTTTGTCCCTATGAGGCTTCACAGTAAGACAGTGGCACGAGCATGGGCCATGCAATCAGGATACTGGCACCCCTTCTGCCATGTGCATGAAAGCTGAAGGCTACCACTCCCAGATCAGAGTCTTCCCAACTCCTCCTCATCCACCCTCACCTCTTCCTAGAATTGGTGACCATTTCACTACTCCATGTCATCTTCTAAGTTCCTCCCTGTCTTCTCTTTCCTCCATCACGGTTGGAGAACACACTCCATCTCTCTCCCAGTATACCCAGACTTCACGCGTGCACCCGTCTTGACTCAACCATGGTTTCCCTCATTTCTGTGCTGACAACACATGAGTAGGGTGGAAGGGGAGGCACAGACTTACTCCAGCATTTCCCTTCCTTCTCCTTTCCCCTCGCCACTGCTATGATGAAAAGTAGGCTGATCTATTCACCTCTTTCCCCAGTCTAGTGACAGGAGTTTAGAGGGAAAAGCACAGAGAATAAAGCTGAGCATTAAGTGATGACTGAGGCCACCCCAATAAACAGATGCCTTGTCTCTCTACATGTAGAATTGGTCCTGACATGCAAAACAACAGATTTGTGTAATATATAAAAATAGCCACAGGCATATATTAAGAAATACAAGGTAGTGCTAACAAGGAGCAGACAAATAGATTCCATATGAATATTGGCAGAGTTTAACTGGTTTTTCTCACTTCTAATTGCAAGATGCCTTTACAAAGTTCCATGAAAACCAAAGATCACCCCTCTCACATGGATCAGATAGACCCATGAAACCTCAGACAGGGCATTTAAATTCATTTGAAAGCTGTTAGATGGAGGCTAAACACAAAACAGCTAAAGATTCCACTCACACTAAGGATCAGAGATAAGCCATAGGCAGGCTGCCAGCTTCTTTCTTTCTCTGCAGCATTAATTAATGTAAGGTCTGCTTCACATTTGCTTCCATGTACCAAATTCTTTAAATTCAAGTTGAATACTGTTAACAAAGTAGACTTGATGCGAATCAGCCACAAAAGCCACAGTACATCCCCAGAGTGCAAAGTTCTGTGCCTTTTTTCCTTCCTGAACCACACAACAGTTTTCAATATGAAAGTAAATCTGCCAAAACGATCGGCTTTTAAAATTATTCTACATAAATCTGTGCTACAAAATTACAAACTTGTACGTCTAAACACCTTTGCACATCATCTAAAAATCCACTAGAATCAGAAGGAAAGACAGCATCTGCCCATTTCTGCATGGAAAGAAAATTAATAATCCTTTGTAGTTTACAGCCAGAAGTACTGACAGTTACGTTTTACTTCAGTCGGGTTTGATTAATAAAAGTTAATTGGTAAACATAAGACATTCTGCTATATTTGATAAGTCACAAGCATTTTGCACCTATTTCCATAAAAAGAGAGAGATGTGAGGGGTCATAAGAGATAAAATGTTCCCAGGGATTTCTGAACAATCGCCACTTTTTAAGCATAAAGCAATAGTTTGCTTTTCCATATTTGCTCTTAAGAATGACTGAAACACTTTTAAATAGTCTTATCTTGACTCCATATTAAAATGTTTCCATTTGTAGATCAAGGAGTTCAAAGATGGACAGAAAAATGCTTTTCCACAAAAGCACGTGAGTTGTTAAAGGATTATACTCATGATTTGTCCCTAATATCATAATTAGTTCTGTTCAGGAAATGCAGCAGATGCAAGAATGACAATGATTCTTCCTATTTACCCAACTCTAAATTGGATATGATTTTTAAAAAATAGTCAAAGTTTGCTTTCAAAGAGTAACGCTATTAACACTTTTGTGTAGTCCATATTTTCTCTTTCAAAATACATTTGTCTCCAGAAAGCAACCAACTCATAAATCAATTTCTACTGCAAGCTGTGATAACTAAATCATACTTAGAGCAAAAAGGTTTCCTTCTAGTGACACTTCCATTCCCTTTGTTTTACAAATTCCAAATCTATGATTAATAAATGCAGGGGCACATAAAATGATTTTGTTCTTTAAATGTGATCATCTCAGGAAAAACAATATCCAACAGCAAGGTTTTCCTCTTAGACAGTGATCTTTAAAGTTTTATTGAAATTTACAGCTGTTGAAGATTGTGCTGAAAGATACTGTGAGCAGCTGAGGCCTGTTAAAACACAATATTCATTCCAAGCATCCACTCTTTTTTCTATCAAAAAATATGGATTTTACAGTGCTAGCATAATGACAGCAACTTCCCCTGGCTTATAAAAAAATATATATATTCAAAAACCCTCTGTGGTTTGTGGTCCAAATTTGTAATGAAACATATTGGTCAAATACCAAAATGTGCCTCACATCTCATCAGTCAGAGTGTCTCTCTTGGGAGGAATCCACTTCCAAATGAGCCTTGCTAAAAGGCATGTTCTTTGGCAGCAATTTTTTCTACTGTCCCACTCCCACCCTGTGACGGGCTGTGTTGCTCCACACACCCTGCATTCAGCACACACACGGTCCCTAAATATGACCCGGTCTTCCTCTCTCTTCATCTAACACAAGAGATTTCACCCTACAAGTCAAGAGGTCTGTATAAATTAATTTTTGAAACATATGTTTGAAACCTGTGGCAAACAAATTATAAGCAGAGAGAAAAACAGTGAGGTTGAACCTAGACAAGTCAAACAGCTTTAGAAAATAATCCTGGGATTTGCTTACCCTGAGGTGTTCACGTTTTCCTCTGCTGAACACAGCAGACAGTAATACTCAAAACCACCCACTGACAGCACCCAGGACTACACAAACCAAGTATCTGAAGAGATGATGGGAGGTTTCCATACAGTCTTCCATATGCATATGGGCCTTGGGGATAACGGTAACGCTTTATGTAAGATGATTCCTCGTGCTGCTTGTTCCTTCAGACTGAAATTACTCAATGCAGAAGTTTGGCTAAATAAATGAGTAACAGGGTACTAATGAATTTCAGTTTCAGGAATTAATTTCATTCTACAAATAGTTCTTCTTTTTCAGGTACGGACTTTAAAATTCCTGTGGAGCCTGTAAAAGGTACAGGCATTAAAAACCGCTCATACGGTGTTTTGCCACATCTCTCACTGCCAAGAGGTGTCACTCCCCTTCACTGTGTCAGCAGAATTGAAAGATCTGCAAACTTCTTTTTTTTAAGAAAGTATTTCTTAGCTAATACGCTGCAGAGCTGACAGTGCCTGAATTTATTGTTCACTAACGCTAATCATCACAATTTTAATTAAAGTATTATCCGGTGTATGTGGAAAGTAATTATGTGCAACTAACACAAGTTGCGTGACAGACTGGCTCTTGTAGGGAAATGCATCGCTGTCACTAGAACTGCTCATCTAAAACGAAGTGGTGTTTGGTTTAAAGTGAAAAACGTCTACGTGGCACATTAAGTGAGCTGCTATCATCAAGGCAAAACCTACTCTAACGCTAATATCAGCCCAAAATCTGATATATTATTCCTAGATATTTTAGTTTTCCATATGTTTTAAAGCCTATTTAGTTACACTTACTTTTTCTTTCTGAGACTGCCATTAATATAGTTAAAATTTTACTTTAACAAATTGCTAGTAAATCTGCACCAGCTTTGCTTATTTGCAAGGTATTATGAGTGTTGAAAACCACAGCAAGTCATATTTGACAACTGCTTGTGCCTAACATATTTTCATTTCACAATCTGTCAGCACATTTAGTCCCTCTAAGAGTTAGTAATGACCACACACATTCAAATGCATAATGAATTGTTCTAACTGGAAAAAATAGATATTAAACTCATGTGTACCTAAAGGCAATGCAATTCATCTTCCCTGTCTAGTGGGATGAAGTGCTGAAGTAGGTTGACCAGGCTGAGACCACGTGCCCCGCAAAGCCACTCTGTCACTGCCTTCCTCAGCTGGGCAGGGGAGAGAAAATACAACGAAAGGCACCTGGGTCAAGATAAGGGCAGGGCAGGATCATTCACCAGTTACCATCGTGGGCAAAACAGACTCCACTTGGGGAAAATTAATTGATCACCAATCAAATCAGAATAAAAGGGAACTAAAACCAAATCTTAAGAACACCTTCCCCCCACCTCTCCCTTCTTCTCAGGTTCTGCTTACCTCCCCATTTCTCTACCTCCTCCCCCCAAGCAGCTCAGGGGGACAGGGAATGGGGGTTGTGGTCAGTCCATCACACATTGTCTCTGATGGTCCTTCCTCCTCATGGGAGGGTCCTCACACTCTGCCCCTGCTCCAGAGTGGGGTCCTTTCCACGGGAGACAGTCCTCCAACTTCTCCAGTGTGAGTCCTTCCCAGGGGCTGCAGTTCTTCATGAACTGTGGGTCCCTTTGGGCATCCCCCCGCTCTGCTGTGGGGTCCTCCCCGGGCTGCCGGTGGGTCTGTGCTCCCCCAAGACCCTCCGTGGCTGCAGGGCACAGCCGGCCTCACCCTGGGCTGCACCACCGGCTGCCGGGGAATCTCTGCTCTGGCGCCAGGAGCACCTCCACCCCTCCTGTTCCACTGACCTGGGAGTCTGCAGGGTTGTTGCTCTCACATATTCTCACTCCTCTATCTGGCTGCACTGGTGAAGTTTCCATTTTCCCCTTATTAATTACATTATCCCAGAGGCTCTCCCACCGTCCTTGTTGGGCTTGGCCTTGGCCAGCAGTGGGTCTGCCTTGCAGCCGGCTGCATTGGCTCTGCTGGATGTAGGGGCAGCTTCCAGCAGCCTCTCACAGAAGCCACCTCTGTGCCCTCCCCACTACCAAAACCTTGCCAGGAAAACCCAATACAAGTGCATTTGTAAAATGTTTTGGTTCATTAGCAGTTAAATAAGTGACAAAACATCCACCCATCTGAAAGGGACACCCCAGAAGTGCCTTTATAGGCCAAAAACCATTCTGGTTTTTGTCAGACATAATTCCACTAACAAGACAAATGAGTTAATATTCATCTAACTGCAGCTTACTATAGGAAAAAAATAGTTTCACTATAAGAAAGCTAAGGAAGACAGTAAATGTCTTCATAGTACACATTTTCTTCTTAAAAAAGAAACCAACAACAAATGAATTGATGGCTGGAGCAAACCTTTTCAGTGAAAAGGTCCTTCCCTCAGAAAAAAGCAAAAACATCCGCTAAAAGCACTAAGAATTTAATTCCTCAATACCACAACAGAAAGGCAATTGCAGACCCTGACAGTGCTACTGTCCTTTGTGCCTCTCCAAGGTACTGTGCACGCCTCGTGTAAAGAAAGTTAAATGCACTCAGCTTTTAAGTCTGATGAAGTACACCCAGGCAAGGCAAACTGAAGACTTGACATCTCAGAGTAGCAATTTCTTTTGATGCAGCTACCTTTAGAGAGGCTATTGTTTTCTGGGAGATGTGAGGGGAAACAGGCAAAATCAGCCCATCAGTCAAGCCACCGGATAATAGTGCAGTTGTAATTCCACATTAGCCAACTGGTTCATTTGGAAAACATTCATCTCTCTGTAAGGTGAAGTCTTTTCTAAAACTTCTTGGGAAATTTTCATGTAAGATAATAAAAAACCATTCCAAACTCTAATTCCTCTCCTTGCTTATTTTCTCTTCCTGTTGATCTTTTGGTCTTCTCTCCGAGCCTCCATTTCATACTTTTCTAGCATGCACACAGCCTCCTCCTGATGATCTAGAAACACTCCTTTAGAATATCAAGCTGTGGCTGGGTGACAGATAATGCACAAAGGCCAAAGCGAATATACACGCACACTGCACTAAGCAGAGGGGGAGAAAATTTTAGGATTTAAATTTTTAAATACACACCATCATGTCGCACTAGCTCTGCTGCAGATTTGTTAGTTGCCTAGTCATAAACTGAAACAACCACCCCATGAGTATATGCAGGCCATTTGCTCCACATTCATGTATCATACAGGGATTTGTTGGCTTCACATGCCCACTTATTTAGGAGGAACTTGTCATACTATTCTTGTTTTTATCTGGGGCTTTAACAAACTATTATGGCACCAACACCACTAAAGTGGGAATTAATACATAGTTATTTGCTGCAAAATTCCACCATGAGTTACACACCAGTTAAATTTAACAGAATATGCAGTTGGAAAAAAATTGCCTTTGTCTCAAAGGAAACTTTCTCCCAGGAAATATCACAGCCATGCACACTCACAGGGCAGAATTACTGTTCTGAGTAAAAAAGGCGAAACAGAATCTATCCACTGAATCTCTCTTATTTTTTCCTCCAGCGTAAATAATTGATACTTTTCAGCCTCATGATCAGTCAGAGAAACAGGAAATTACACATTTGTTACACTTGTTCATCAGAATTCAGGAAGATCTGCTCTAGTGTGACCCCATAAATGTCCTAAATGCCAGTAAACAGTGAAAAAGACATGGGCACTTACTGCCTTAAACCTGGTAGGGAAACCCCTGACGCAGAGCCAATTAAATGACATGCCTTGGAACATCTTAAGAATTACTTTTTTTTTTTTTAACTCAGAACTACTTGTTCTTCTGATCTTTCATATTTCTCACATAAGGACAACCCAACACACACTCTGTTTCCACATCAGTGACATGAAGTCACTCTAGTGGTGACAGCAGCCTGGTGTAAATAAGCATCCGGATCATTATTATGGCATAAAAATGGTGCAGTGTTAAGTACACATATATCGAGGCTTTTGCATAAGTAAAAACTCTTGATAATCTATTTTAATTAATCAGTTTTTTTAAAAGTTGCTACTGTAAAATATTGGGCAATGCCACCTTCACCTGTATTCAACAAGCACTAATGAGAAATTAGTGAGTACCGTAACTACTACTACTGCCCTCATTTCTAGCACTACTTATTTGCTCAGTCTACAGCGATGTCACTCTTAGAAATCATTATTATAGCTGACAGACTGGCTGATTGATTCAGCCAAATCATTGTAAGCTTGTTTAAGAGGATTAAAAAAGCTGTCTATTGATTTAGCAATATAAGGTACTTTTAATCAGTTTAAAGAGCAGCCATACAAGGAAGGTGTATCAATTTAACTGATCAGTTTAGCAGGTGATCCAGTTAGACTGATGGATGATCTAACTGGATCACCCGCTAAACTGATCAGTTAAATTGATGCAGCTCTTTGTGTACAGAAAACACGATGTTAAACGCACAACTTGCTCCACAGATAAGAGAGTTCCCATCAGATATTTTTACATTTCTCACAGTTTCATATACATCCTCTCCATGTCCCAGGTTTCCTGCATCATCAGGGCTCACATATTTACTCCCAGAATTACAATTCAGACAGCAATATGTGTGTGTATGCTTTTTCCAACACTTTGAGGGAGCAGCAGACCTTGTGCACACAGAGCGCAGAGATGATTGGTATGTGTACCGTAAATCTGCCACCCCCTGAACTATCAGGCTCACTATACGATACATATATCAAACGTCCAAGGAGGTTCACACTTTCAGCACGTGTGCTTCTACTGCAAAAGTGTTTAGAAATTCCTACACAGGCCAGACAAACGACCACAAATTCCTTTCAGACAAAATTTCTGACCGGGGAAATAAAGTATAAGTGGAAACCTTTAGGTATACTTGACCCCTGCTGCAGAACAGACTTCCGCAGTTTTCCCATTTGAAACGTTAGCACAGTGCTATGAATTACAAGTGATTTTACCCCAACAATCCCAAAAGGGTAGGAGTAAGCATAGCATATAAAAATTAGGATTTTATATTAATGAATACCCAACATACATACCCCAAGTTGCAATTTTCCCAAACTGAAAGAGAACTCACACAAAACACTACATGTTTGCCTAGGTCACTCTGTTCTGACCCCCAGTAAGAGTTCCCAACAAACTGTCTGATACCTGGATAACAAGGCTTTTTCACCATCTGCAAATTTTTTATTTCTGTATTCTCAGCACTGACGAAAGAAAATTAGTAATGTGGCAGAAGTGAAGGAAGTAGATTCTGAATGGTTAATAACTCAGGATTTGTCACTTAGCTCTCTTCAAGAGATTGCCCAGAAACCCACTGTTTCATCTTCCAGCTTGTTTCCCATCAAATTACTACTAAATTATTCATAAATTATTACATAGTTGCTTCATATCCCTGCAATACTAATTTTTACAGTTTCAAAGAGCCTTTAGTACAAGCTTCTAGGTTTAAAAAGTGCATGTAAGCAGCAGGAAAATATACAGTATGGATTAATAGAATTAAAATCCAAGAAGACTTCTCTCTTTCTAATACAAACTCCAAAGTCTCACCACCCCTTCTGGAACTTAGCAATATCCCATTACTATCAGTTGCATCAGTACATCTATCCCTTTGAACACATGAAAATATAACCCACGGATAAAAATATCTGTCAACATTCTTGGCATTTCAAGAGTTTCCCAATAAATTAGGCAAGTAAAATAGGATTTTATCTACATGTTTTAATGTTACAGCGAATCCCTTCAGTCTCTAAGTAAAACTGTGCAGGTAAAAACACAGGATGGCTTCATAACTGTTTCAGGAAAGGATAAATGAGCACACCTTGAGATAATAACTGATCAAAGTCCTGTGCCATTAGTGGGTGAGCTGCTAATTAGTCAAAAAGATATAAAACTGTCATTGTAGGCTAAAAAGATAAGGAAAAAATAAGCAATATTTAGAAATTTATCATGAGGAAAATAGTATTAAGCATAACTCCATGTACAAAAAAAATCAGACTCATATTAAAAAAGAAAAATTTCAGTATTCATTAAGTCAGTTCATTCAAGTAAAGGTAATTGAGAGATGAGCATTTCCTTTTCCAAAATGTATCATGAAAATGAATAGCGAGAAGGAAGCGCAGACATTCTGCGTATCTACTCCCTTATGCTGCACCAGGACCATTAAAATCACATGAATTATTTTGTCAAACTGCTTAGAAAGTTCAGAGATGGTCTTAAAATAGTCATTTATCTCAAACTTAGTATGAACAAGGCTGCTTTATTCTCTTTAAACCTTAATTAGTGTACTTAAAATGTAAGTTGCGTTATCAAATGTAATTAATCACATTTTAGGGTGGGGGTATTTTGAGCTTTAGATTGACTCACATTCTGCTGCTTGGTATAATCTTGTGCCCGTCTCTAAACCATGTCACTTGTGGTCTTGGATAGCTGGGTACGTGTAGGACGTTGAGAACTGCAGCTTGCCCTTCAGTCACTGTTTTTCTCTGGTTTGTGTCCATGAAATTTCCCATGTCTGCAAAGAAAAAAATTATGCTAAGAGTCCCGGAAGTTCTTGTCTCTCTCCCCATTTCTTTTCAGTCAATAGGGAAATAACCATGTTTTACACCAGTCATTGGCATTGCTATAATTAGTCAATATGCCACTACAGATCATGAGAAGGTGATTAGTACAGATTTGGATGAGCAGAAGGCAAAGCCAAGTGCTGCTAGAGCACACAAGAAGCGCAGCAGTCAGCAGCACTGCGTGGCCTTGGCGTGCTTTTGCAGTAACAGCGTGTTTATAACTGAAAGGGACATTTTAATGGAGGTTTGTTTTGTTTTAAATAAATCCTTGCACAAAATAAAATAAATTCCTGTGCAATACAAAGGAATACAAACGGTGTATATAATTTTATGAATTTTTTGGTCACCAATTCTTTTTTAATCCTTTTATGGATAGCCCCACAAAGAGCCAAGCAGCTGTATCGCTTGCAGTCAATCCCCTGTACAGTGTCCATGAGGGTAAGCCACTATACGCACACAGGTATCGAAGTAGCACGGCTACAGCCACGGTGGTAGCTATTAGTTCTCCTGGCACTGTACTACAATTTAAATAGTGCATCTAGATCTCTGACATTTACAAAGGCATCAGGAGTATTACAGAGCAGCTTTTAACAAAAATTTTAATGGAAGAAGGAAAAATACAATTGCAGAACCTCTGTCTCCAAAGGTTTTATTTCACAGACAAGTTCATACATCTACGGAGCCCTTGTAAAAATTCAGCGAACGTTTTCCTCTTGTTTTACTTTAGCCTTTTGTATCACATTCCTATCCATTAAAATAAACAGGGCTGTAGGGTCCTACTTATTCACCCTCCAAAGAACTTCTATGCATTTTAATTTGCTTTAAACCAAGAAACTGATGGACATACAGAACTACTCTGGTTTCTGCTACTGAATTATTATTTTTTTTAAGGACCACAGGGCTCTTTTCAAGTTCTCTGCTGCGGAGAAGGATGCAAAGGACATTGAAACATAGAAGACTATGAGGCCTGTGGATGGCAGGAGATGAGAAGAGACACAACAAGCCCAGAAATTAAAAACACATGGTATTTTAAAGAAGCTTTAATCATCTTTGTGATTTTCAAGTTATTTATTCAGACATAATCAGCATTGTACTTCCTGTGCTGCTCTGTATTTCTTACAACTGTAATCAGATCATCTACTTGAAAAGAAGTTTCAAATCGTGTAGGTGGATCTAATTAACTTCATCGTCTTATGATTATTTTAGTCTTCACAATCTAGTTTAAGCCCATTCTGTAATTAAGATTTACTCCGCCATTTTCTCACAAATATCTCTTCCCATTCAGTTAAGTGGTCCATCAGCATGTGCTGAGAACATTTTTTAAATTATTTAACGAGTTCCCTGCTACTTAAGAGATCTGGGACACGAGAAATACCTCAGATCTTTCTCAATGCACATTATAACCGTGCCTTTCAATTTTTCACTACAGATCTTGAGTTTTAGTTTATTGGGAAGCATCCTCTCATCCAGTGGCAAAAGTAGTTCATTTCCTGTGAACGCTTCTGAGCTGAACATCAAACACACGGTTCCCCATAACTCTTGAAGACTGGATGACTTTAGTAACCTCTTGGAATGTTGCTCCCAATATGTTTTTGACAATAACCAGAAAGTAAACTATGACAAAGTACCAGGTACTTCATTATGTCCACACAGCTTGAATCAATTAGATCAGAAACGTTAAAACACAGAAAACAATCAGGTGGCATCAGTAGCTACCCTGGGTAGAGGAGAACGGGATTATTTAAACTTGTAACACATTTTAATCTGTGGGAATGCAATGCCAGCCTGATTGACAAGTTTCACTCGAGAAGCCACATAGATCACTGTAGGTTCAAGACCAAAGGTCTCAAGTCATACAAGATCTGCTTTGTTTTGCTTCAGAGTCTCTCTCAGTGATAACAAATAAATAAATTGACTGCTCAATTCAGACAGGGAACTCTTAAGAGAGAGCTTTTTAGCCTTGTTCAGCAATGCATAACTACGAAATAAATGAGGGGAAAAAATTAAAACCGAAATAAACAATTACACTTCTTTCTCTCTCAAGAACAAACACACAAACAAGCCTGAAGAAACAAAACACTTCACTGCAAATCTTTCCCTCATTCAGAGGGGAATAAGGCTGTCTTTTCAGGAGACTAAATTCCTCAGAAGCAGTAGCAAGGTAAGGTAATCCTGTGCCTCCTTCTCACTATGGTTCCCACAAGTACTTCCTCAAGAATTGCTCCCTCCACTATGCCACTACAACAGCCTGTACAGCCACCTGGGGAATCAGGTAAGGGAGAAAAAAACTATTTTAACAAACTCTGCAAAATAATTGACCCTTCTTTTTTAATTTTGGAGCCGTTTTTCAGTCCACAGCTGCACAGACAAGTTTTTCCTGCTGAGTCGAAAGGGAATACCACTGACACAATACCATCGAGAGATCAAACATCAATTACCGATGTTGCTGACATCACAGGTACAGGAACACAATTCACTGTCATACAGTAATCTGGTGAACCTGGTACCAAAACTTAGAGGGTATCATTTGCAACTGGTTTGATTTTAAAATACAGGAAATTGTATGCAATTTCCCTCATGACACAGTGATTAATCTGAATCAGTTCCTTGGAATGAGATTTCTATTAGATAACTCAATTTATCTAAATTCCACTTATCAAGTGACATTTACTTCTACTGAATTTCCAGTTATTGACCCCAAGGAAGAGAAGTTTGATCCATGTATCAGATTTCTTACACACAGTATACAAATCTGTCTTTTTTAAAACTTTTTGCTTTTGTTTTTACTGCGATAAAAGGGTAAGGCCTAATTTTATTAATATTTCCAGACAAGTTTTTTTGGATTATATTTTCTATATGTTAACTGAAAAAAATAGAATTAGAGTATGTAATAATGTCTTAGGTCATGCTAACTAGCATTAACTCCTGAGAAATTCCATTTAATATTTCCAAATAGAAGTTAAATATGAAATCAGATGTCAACTCAAAAATTCTGCATAATCCAAACTAAAGCTGTACAAACACTGGAGGGTTTGGTTCAGGAAGGTGTTGAGAACAGACTGTTAAAGTTTTGTTAGCAAGGTTTTCATTGTGAAACAACTGCTTATTTTATATCACAAGGATTATGATTGGAAGTCTTCATGGAGCTCTCCCCACCATATGGTCTTCTTTCAGATCTCCTCTGCTGTCCTCTGGGCTTTCTGTTTTGATTTTTTGGTTTGTGCTATTTGGCCTCTCTTAATTCCTGCACATTCAGGGAAAGGTATAATAGTTCTCTCATGCTACAGCTATCTCCAAATGATCTCGTTTTGATGGCTCTGAATGGCTCAAAGCTTGCTCTAAAAATGTAATGTTGCAGTGCTTTGAACTATTTCCCAGAAGATAACTAGAGGATGTGTGAAACGGCTTGTGATGCCATCATTTTAAAGTTTATTAAATATGATACCTAATAACTTTACAGACTAGCAAATATTATTGGTATACTGCTTTTTTATCCCCAAAAAGAATCGCTTAGCTAATGAATCACAGAGGAACTTCCATTCAAACATACACGCCACTTGAACTTCAGATCTTCTCTGCAGCAACGCCCCCATCCTGTTCCGTACAACGCACTGATAAAAGCCAGCATCGGACCTTTGCAAAGCTGGGATGGTGTACCTGCAAGACAAAATACGGAATTATAGCGCACTTCTTCCTAAAGGCAGATCAGGGCTACTTTTTGTGGCACTTCTTATTTCTCCTCTCATATTTTACACGTTGTCTCAAACGCTTATTGTGGGTTTTCTTGCAACCAAACAGCTCTCACGTAATCTCTGATCTTTGGCTACATTACTGTCTGTACTATATAGAGGAAAAAATCATTTGAAAGGCATAAAATATCCTTCAGCCTTAATATCTACATTTGGTAAATACTAATTAGTTCTCCACAAATTCTCTTGAAATATAGATTTAAATGTTTCCCTTCGTTTCCCCTCTTTCATAAGGCAAAGATGGCTGATCACGTGTTCAGAGGTGGCACAAGACCGCAGTCGAAACCTAGGCACTGGGAAGACGTGCAGGAAATATCAAAGCTTTCCAAGGAAAAGATGGTTACTACACTGTGTCACCACCGGAACTCCAAAGAAACCTGGAGAATAGAGTGCACTGTACATTCTATTTGTTCTGCCCTTCAGGATGCTTAAAAAGTCGCTTAGTCCACTAATGCTCACCTTCCTCATTCAACTATATCTGATTACTCTACATGAAAATGAGCTGATAGGCACAGTTTTAATGTGAATAAAACACATGAATAATATAGATAATCCTGCATTAAACAAACATTAATCAAAGTGCATATTCCCCCGGTCACCTTCTGGAGATATTATGGTAGGATTAATGAAAGTCTTTATGAAAAGATAAGGAAAAATAAAACTGCTGAATTTTAATCTTCAAAATTTAATTCCACTAAAAGAAAGCATTTCTTCTTGTACTCACATATTCTATACACACCCACATACAGAGCTTAATATCTGAATAGGATCAGGCAGCATAAAAACAAAGGAGGTAGAAGGAATCTAGTTTACGCGATAAATGAAGACTATAATCACTGCATTATAATTACAATCAAATGCACTATAGCAAATAGGTCAGACAACCAGATACAGTGAACTAAACCAGAGCCAAACACTATGGACCAATTTTAGCAATCTACTGTGGTTCCTAGGAGACTCTGGTTCCTAAGTACACAGGTTGTAGGCAAGGGTATTGTCTGCCTGCCTTGTGCCTAAGCTGACTCCTCCTGACCTCCCTTGGAGCAACCGGGAAGTTCTCTCCAGTGATATGACAATTTCTACTGGGAAGATAAGGTGGACTCAAAAAAGTGCCCTGTTTGGGAGTAGCAAACCCAACAACCAGCACACAGATACTTGCTGGCCAGCGAGTACATAACTTTGGATTAGACACGTTGCCTCCTGCCTGATGGGTTGCCATAGGAAATGGAGTGAGAAAAGAGGTGAAAATACAAGCCATAGGATAGAAATCAATAGGACATAAGGCTTCCCTAGTTCCTTACAGACTAATTTCCTGCTCTGCCAGGCAGATGATTGTTGCAAAACACCATTAACAGCAACAACAAAAATATTCTGAGAAATAAATATTGACAATTAATTTCTACAATTCATGCTACCAGACAGTTTATACCTTAACAAGCATTTCTTCCTTCCATAAAGATTTAGTATTGTACTTGGCTAACATTTATAACTCTGCTTGTTTATTAAATGGAGCAAAATTAAAGGTGGCTTTGGTATTGATCTGCACTAAGACAATAATGCAGAGAGTTCTCCCACCACTAGGGCAAAGCAAATGAATTAGATCAAAAGTGTCCAAATTTGGTTTTCTTTTCTGACATATTAATGTGTCAGCAGGAAATATTCTTAATATATTGCCTGAAGAAAAGAAAATCTTTTAAAATTTTACAGTGAAAATCCCATCTACTTTGGAAATTCCAAGACAGCCCAAACCTACTGAGCAGCTGGTTTCTCAGTGGACCTACTGGGTAACAATGTGCAGGTAAGGAGAGCAAAAGTAGAAGAATTAAATAACAAAGGTAAAAAAAGGAGGCTATAATACATGTTTACATTATTTGAGACTAACTTTTAAATTAGAAAACATTGGCAAGAGATAAACAGATATTCATAGAATTTCTAATTCTGTATTTACAATTTTAAACAGTCTTTGTGCACCTAATAGGCCTGTGGGTTTGTTTTTTTTTAATATATTTTTCTATTGACCCAACAGTCAAAATACTGGGTTTTGTGCTATACTTTCACTATTCTACTTATTTTCTGATATGCAAGAAGGGATAAAAATAGGGCTTTCTACATTCAAAATAAGACTTGCTTCCACAGAATGAATTTACATCAAAGGTTAATACTATTTTTTACAGTGACAAGACATCATTTTGCTTTATTTTTGTCCACACTAACTTTCAAGACAGAAGATCTTGTATAGATGCCAGGAGGCTACTTAGAGTTTCTGGGGATCTGTGCAAGTGCTTTAGAAATTCAGACTCATTTCCCTGTTTTGAATTGTACAGTCAAGCAGAAACCGGCTGCTTAGAAAGTTTCCACTGAAGATGTAAAGTGACAGGCATAAAAGGAAGCTTCAAGGGAAGTCTTCCAGAGCATAACATACTCCATCACCAGGACTGCAATGAGTTAGAGCGTAAGGGTGAAGTGGTATCAAACACCCAAGGAGAAATGCTAATCAGTGCTGTCTTAAAGCTTCCCACGTTTCATTCATAATTTCAAATTTACATCCCTTATTTAAATTTAAATGCTGTAAGAGTTACAAGTGAACCTAGGCGTCATGTTTTTAAACAGCCATAATTGTGAAGAAAGAATTAAAACTAAACATATTTTATTAGATCATCACGTAACTTACTATCTACTCAAACTTTTTAACATGGGACTTAGGCATCAACTGATCTAACTTTATTTATACTAAATAAAATTTAAATGTATCCAATGTTAAAAAACACATCTATAATAATTAGATACCTTATGTAGTTTGGGAGGAAAATGTACTGCTGCTTAGACATAAACTTAGTTTCTTAAATTGAAACAAAATAACATTTCAGACCACAAAAACAAATATTGAAGACACACCTGGTCCAGAACTTAATTCAAAAGAAAACAAAGAAAAAAGTCACTGCCTGAACTTTAAAAACTCTTCGCTTACAGACATAACCAAAACTGCTACTGCAGCCAGCAATATTGATGTGTTTTCATTACATGTATCTCGGATCACAAAGAATTTATAAGGTTGTTTTATAAATTCTTAATACAAACTCGTGTATGCACAGTCACTCTAAAAGCCAGGCTGTGCACATAATCAGCATCGTTATACAAAGAAAAGCTGTTCATTCAGGGTCACCAGTGTCAAAATGCAAAGACTCCAATTAGTTTTTTACTCACTTGGTGTGTAATAATAAGCTTTGAATATTTTCAGCCTGTTACAATATAGACATTACTTTAACTGAGACACACTAAGTAATATCAATTACCAGAAATCTTTGATTGATGATTCAAATTGCAGCAGAAGTCACTTACACAGGAAAGATTCATGCATTTAAACAGAGTATTTACCCAAGAGAACTGCAGAGCAAACTATTATGGGGTCAAAGTTTAAGTTCTGCAACTGGAATTTTTATGTCTAAGCATATTTTTCCCTTGCTTTCATTCATCCTAATGCACCTATGCCATATAATCCTTTCTGAAAGCTTAAAGCTTTGCATTTCTGTAGAATCAAGATCTCGTTGGGCTTATCTCTGACTGCAGTACAGCCATAGCAGTAGGACAGCAACTTCTAAATGAGTATTTCCAATCAATGTTATTTTACTATTATACACCAGTAGTTTCCTATCTTCTTAATCACCTTTGCAGCAGATGTTTCAATGAGAAATAGAAACAAGAAGAATATAAAAAATGCAAGATCAATAAATATAGCTCATCTCACGAGCTGACGTTCACTAGAATTAAACCCAGTGATAAGAAAGAAGGTTCTCTATATAAGTAAACATACAGCTTGGGAAAGGTGTTCCAACACACGGATTCTAACCTACCCTGCAATACACAGTAGACCTACAATTTTGCAATAGGATATGCACTTATTTAAGAAATACCATGGTGTTCTAACCTCAGTTTCAAAATATCATACATTCTTACTCAGGTTTCTCCTAGCACCATGAAATGTCAGTCTCACAGTGACTAGCACATCTGCAAAGCCTGAGTTGTAACCTTTGCTATTTGTTCCTTCCACGTTCGTGTGTTCTCTCCTCCCACACCATTTCTTTGTCTTACCTTCTCAGCACCTTCCGTGGTTCAGAGCTGTTGTCAGCTCCTTCTACCAAGAAACTACAACAGACTCTGCTGCTGGTGATCAAAACAAGAGGCATTTACGCCAAGTGACGCTCAAACCTCCTGTGATTAATTGTGCTATTAGAGATTTTTTTATTTTCTAGCAAGTATTCACCAATCTTTTCTATAAATTGAACAACGCTCCATTATGTGTGCATGGCTCATTTTGAGGCATCAGCGTATCTCAGGGTTTGAAAACAGCAAACATTAATAGATGCAATTACTCAGGACTAAGTGGTCTCAACTAAATCAAAAGTCTGTAATTTCTAGGTAAGTTCATACAGAACTATGTGTTTGGTTAGCAACATAGCTGCTAAATAATTTATGTGCTAAATGACCCGTAAGAGTTTTAAAATGCTATTTAAGGATTTTTTTTTCTCCATCCTGTTCTGTAAACGTAAATAATATGGAAAGCAGAACTAATGTTAGGTTACAGTTTTGAAAATCTTTGAGAACAGTAATTATGGACTACCTTGTGCAACAACATAGAACTTATTATCATCAGCTGCATTTTTATACTGATCTGTGCTGTAATTTCAGTCTATAGTGATGGAGAACATCTTTTCCCTACCTTGAGCAATGCAGTTACAAAAGTGCAGAATTTAGCTTGGTTTGCCAAAAACCCAAGTGGCATACGAGTGCTCTGTGACATCCCCATGCCCTGTAACTTCTGAAGTCACTAGGTGATTTCAACAAAATTTGGAAGCAACAAATAAGTTGCATAAATATTAAATTTCTGTAAGGATATAGAATTGCTAATTGCATAGGGGGCCTAGCTAATGCTCCCATTAAGAAACGCAGAGCAAACTTGGCGGTGATATTTGGCCAGCCATCTGCTACCTGTCAGCAAAAACGTGGCTCTGCTTAGCCACAGTATGGTTTTAATCTTGCACGATGGGATGTCATGGGGAATGGGGAGGGAGTCAGTGAGGTCCTGGGAGCAAAGTGCACCATCACAGAAGAACAGTTTGTTAAACTAAGATTAATTTTGGCATTCTCAGAAGTGAAACCGTCCGTTTCACAACGCACATCCTGCGAGATCTTACTGAAAAGAATGGTCCCATTGAGCTCAGCTTTGTTCACAGGATACTTGTTTTGGAGCGTGAAATACCATTTTTAGGAAAGGAGATTCTCTCATAGAAATCTTACTCGTTTACAAAAATCTGTCTTCTGTCATGATCAAACCACTGGTCTGAGGGGTTTGTTTAAAGATGGTTTGAGGTACTGGGGTTTTGGCAGGGGGTGTTTGCTTGGAGTTTTTTTGCAATTCCACTTAGAGAAGGGTATTATATAGCTTTTACTTACTTATATTCACTGGAGTAGGCGGTTATTTCACTGTCATTGCGTAACCACTTGAATTCCAAGGGCCAGCTGCCTTCTGCAAGGCACGTAAGTACGAGCCGATTTCCTTCCAAGTGTATCTGGGGCAAGCCTGGTTCAGTCTTGAAGTATGGTGCAACATCATCTGAAACAGAGAGAGAGAAAATGGGTTGTAAGCTATGTAAGCGAGTATAGTATAAGCCACCAATATTTAGCTCATTTCTTCTCATAATGGCCAACATAAAACAAGACACAACATGATTCCTCAGTTAAGGCTGTTATGTTCATAACTAAGCTTTATCTTTAGAGGCAGAATTCTCAGCGTCTTGATAACCTTCATCCTTGGTACCTATTTAGAAGAGAAATGCGCGCTCAGACAAGCTTTTGTCCATGTTTACTGTTTACACATATGAGAATTTCAGCATTGTCTACTGTGGCAGGCAGTGAACAGCCCTACTGGATTTTCCTATTCCTCTCCTCTGTGAGGATTAAATCCACTTGAAGCTTTTTTCTATTTCTTGAATAGAAACCAGAAGAGTAATCTTGGATAGAAATGATTATCACAGCAGGAGATGTCTCAGGGTAAATGAAGAATTTTGATAGAAAAAAAGAGTTTAGAAAAAAACAACTCACAAAATCGCAAGATTAATGTGTATTTCAATGTTATTGCCAACCAAAAATGTGTTAAATTACGTTACCTGAAACCACTAACGGATTTTGAATTAGGGTACTTGAATAATGTTCAAGGGTCACATGTAGTCTCAAACTCTTGTTCTCCCGTGGATCACAAATGCTCAAAATACTCCAAGCAGCAAAATTCTCTACTGGTAAATTGCCAAAGCTCCACTCAAACACAGATCTATTACAAGTCTACACTGGGTGGAGACTCCCCCGCCGTCGCCTCTGGAAGATGAAGGTTTTCACACTTCACACATCAGATTTCTAATAGCCACTACGCAGGACCTACAGACTTCATCTTGGAAGTTAACAGATCCCTTCTATAATGAATATTAACTTGTTTATGCAGATATATATAAAATACACAAGTCACACTGAAGGTCAGAGATTTCATACACAAAATGGAATAGCATTTAATAGGTAGACATTACTGCACTCTGCTTTTTAGGAGTGCAGAGTGTGTCTGTGTGTATTTTATGTATAAAATTAAAAAAAAAACAAACAAGCATTGTCCCTGTGCAACTAACCCTTCAGTTAAATTGCTAATCCTTTCTAAATGTATTTCAGATTAGGTTCAGGTATTTTTATACTTGCTCTTTAAGGAGTTTAAGCTATCTTTTACAGTTTATGGAGGAGTGACCACATGTACTGTTCAAGGCTGACTGACATCTTTGAATCCACAGGTCACATACCAGAACCTTTAACAGTTGATAGTCACAAGACAGCAACCACACACTTCAGGGAAGGCAAGGGGTGACTGAAAGCAAGGGGTGAGAGGCACCTTCACGGTGTTCCACCCAAGGTTGGGACAGCAGCGGGTACGCAGCTCAGCCTGGCGATGCCAACCTCTCTAAGCACTTATCTTTCACTCTGCCTCTTACCAGGGAAGTTCTCTTAGCAGAACACACGCAGCCCCAACCCGTTATCAGCCGAATCACACGGGCCCAGGGCAGTAGCCCCACTTGAGCTGAGCGTGGCCAAACAGTCAGAGGTTGACTGGTGCCAAAGTGTTTGCTGCACCTGGCTATAACGTTGAACATCGGCTGCAGACATATTTGATGCTTTTTATTGACACATTGACTCCCTAGTTCTTAGGATTTAACTTCAGAAAGACACAGAGGTTTCTGCAGAAAAAAAAAGCACATCATCTTACAGCAATACTTATAAACTATTACACAAAGTCTGACCTAACAAACTGAATTAAAGCATGTGTTTTGAGGTAAGTGCTGTTTCCGATTTGTAGCATTTTAAACAGTTGTTTTTCAAACAAATTGCTGTAATGGCTAGTGCAGATGAGTAATATTTTCTTTAAGCTGGATATACACAAAACCATGACGATTCAATGTATGAGAAAACAGGAACAGTTCCAAACTGGCAGATAGTCCCAGGCAAATCAAATATGTTTTTGCACTTCTCCACTCTATTACATGACTGAAATTATATTCTGTAAATCTTTTCTTTTTAATCACAAATACTGTGAAGAAGTCTTGTCTCAATTCCCATTTTATCCTAACTAGTAAAATCAACCAATATTTTACACCTTTATAAAGAAAAATTTAAATCCAAGTTAGATGATGTCAGCATGAAATACAGTTATTTTACCCAGAGCAAAAAGCACTTGTTTACAAAGATATTTCTAAACAAGTGAGAAAGTGTTAAATCCTTTCAGAGGTTTCACCTATGTTGGGGGAGTCTCCCAAAGGAGTTATGAGACAGTCTACCCTTGCAAGATTAAGGGCGTCAGGCTTCCTCTGGATATGAAAAGGCAGTGGCAGGGAGCTGTGCTGGTGTTTTGGGGAAGGGATTGCAACAGAGTCCAACTGGTAAATTGAAGTGATTAGTGCCTAGTCCCCTGAAAACAATGACTTTGCCTGATAGTATATAAAGGCTCACGAAAAAAGCTTGTTAAACTATTCCTTCCTGAAACAAGTTGAGCCATTTGGGGAGACGACAATGAAACTGGGTATGGGCACTATAAACCCCTATTTAATAATGGGGGGTTATATTAATAATTAATTAATATTTATAAACCCCAGTTATTTGTTGATCTTGTTTTTCAGTGATTTAAAGACTCAAGCAGTACAACCTCCTTCATTATTTCACTCTGAATTATCCACTTACTCCTTCTAACCTATGTCTTTCCAAGAAAAAATTATTTGAAAGACAGACTGCTGCCCACAAGTCTGCCATTCAGCCCTACATTTCCTACTCACATGTTCCAAACCCACAGATGCAGCAACCCACTCAGAGCTGTCTCCCATTTAAAGTATCACAGTCAAGCTGATACTACATGAAAATGATTCTCAAAACTCAATTCTGGTAGAAGCTAAAATGTAATAGACCTACAGGAATATTTTCATAAAGAATATAGCATGCTTTATAAATTACCCCAGCTCTCCGGAAGATTTACTTAAACCCTTGAAGTAATTTTATCTTCTAATCTTTTATTCCTGACTTTCTCATCAATCACACACCATCAGTTTATCAAATTCAATTATGTAATCAGAGCTCACAAGTATTCACTGAAAGCAGAAATGAAAATAAAATACTGAGCAAAGATTCCAAGAGGAGAGGTAGCGGTAGGACTGTGATGCCTTTGGCATTTCTGCGGCACAGTGCTGCTCACACCTCAGACACATGATCAAAACGGTGCTGCACCCTAAGCTTTACTGCCTTACGCTGTAGTGAAAAGCAGAAATTTAAACTGGGCTTACTAGGACAAGTTAGGTTGTTATAGAGCATCCCAGGAAAACAGGAAAATCCCCAGGAAAAAGGAAAGCCATCTCAGAAAGAAAACTGTAGGAGATGAGGGGCCAGCTAAGGCATGGAAGGGGGTCTTTTAGTAGGTATGAGATACTTCTATTAATTAAATCCATGAAGGGCTCACTATAAGGCTAACCTTGGCCAATGAAGGGTTTAGAAATCACGCAAGCATCTCCATTTTATTCTCCTGTAGGACAGAGTAAAAAGCCTGAGTCCTAGAAACAGGAATAATAAAATACTGACATTAATATTCTTAGCTAAAACAGTTTTCTGCCCACAAGAGGGAAAAAAACCTGAGCATTCATTCCATACACTGTTGCTTCCTTCTAAATGGTAAATGCTTAGAGCCTCTCTGGCTCTTCAGCCATGCTGATTTAAAAATAAAAATCATAATAAAATTCCCTGAGTTGCAAGGAGGAGTGAAAGGATAAGGTGCCAACCTGTTGGCACATATATACAGCTTCTACAAATTTTTTTGTCTTACCAAACTCGCTAACATCCTGACTACTACCCTTAAAAGGATGGTACAGATAAAATCTCAAGATAAAATAGGATTGAATAGACAAAAATTAGCTGGAAATTTGCTCCAAAACATGTCTGCCTTGCTTTTGTGCATCATTAAACTGCAAGAGTTCAATTACACTGCCAGGTTAGCCCACCTGTTTTCTCTCTTTGGTACGTGCAAAGCTTAGATGGATTTTACCTCAAAACATAGTTTCAGGACCTAATTCAACAACACCCATACACTTTTGTTTGGATTACTGCTGACATTTTTGTACTTTTTAAATGGTGCTGTATGCAATTGCTATCTACTATGAGTTTCCCCATCCCTAGCAGCTGAGATGCATCGCAGAAAAGCTGAAAGGTTGCTCATACTCAAATCTCCCTGAAAATCATGTCCAGGCATGAACTTACAAATACAGCCTGTAAGAGAAGGCAGTCTGACTGTACAGCTTTGTACTGAATGGAATGAAAACAAAAATTCCAAGAGTTCCTATTTATTAGTTAATCACAGGAACCTAATCTCCTAAGGGCACTGAGAGTGAACATCACCTCAGAAATGGAGGGGAGTACCATCGCAGGGACCTCAAACATACCCTCAAACACATGAACAAATTTTGGCTAAGGATACTTAGCCCTCTAACAGCTTACATTTGTAAAATACATAAACCAAAGTCAGATGAAATAGATCTTCCAGTTAGTACAGGGTGTTAGCAGTCTTGTAGTCCTATCCCTCAGGAATTCATATATTTTAATTAAAGATGCAATTTGATCTTGAACACTTCTATCCTACTGAGAAAAGGAAAGTTACCGTACTCCAGAGAAGTACCACATCACCTTCACTGGTGAAAAACACTTGCAACTACCCTGCTAAAAACCTCAGCTTTTTTTTTTTTTTCCTCCAGAAATGTTGGATACCAACAGTTACAGGTAAAATCATCTGCTCACATCTTGAGAAAATGAGTTACTGTACTCCTGAACTTACTTGGAGGAAGAATAGCATAGTGAGTGCAGAGAGCAAGTTAAGAGATCCCCACTGCAGTTGCTATTTGTCTTTGTTCTGTGTCTCTACTTTTAAGTCATTTTTAGCTGAGCCAATATTGAACATTAGGAGTAGTTTAACCTGTTCATAAATCAGCAAGTCAGAGCAAACACAGCTCAATCACTAACAAATATCATTGGGCAGCTGTCTTTCCACTGCTCAGTACATGCAACAGATAAGCTGTTGAAAAAAAATTTTGACTGAGATAAATCTTTCAATAAACCCAAACAAAAATACAATTGGTTTGTTTAAAAAACAAACCTATCTTGATTTTAGCTTATTAGTCCCTAGCAAAGCATGTTGCACATCCTTTCTTCATATGCATATCTAAAGCTACAATCAGCTGACACAGCAAAATAAGAACCAGAATATAGCTGAGGAATTTTCCAGGAAAATGAGACTAGATAAATAAATTACGTACAGAGGTTGAACTATCAGCCCAGAGAAGAGCAACACTACAGAAATGCTTATGCTCTCACTGTTTGCAAGGCAAAGGCATGTGAGCCATCTCCAGGTAGGTTAATACCTGCCAGAGTGTTTTAGATGATCGGCCCAAAGGATTGACTGCATAATACAAAAGTGTCGCTAAATTGAAGAGGAAGCTAGAGTCAGGAAACCCCAGCTCAGGACAGGAAGAATCCTTTCAGTAACCCAAAGCAAGTAGGTGTAACTGCAGACAGCAGAATCCCAGCAAGAAGGGATTGAAGTTCAGCTGTGACGTTCACAAGCTGATGCTCCAGAGCACGTACAGTTGAGTATGAGCTGCTCTGTGCCAACTGACAGCTGATAACCGCAACCTTCCAGGGAATCGGGACCATTTGCTTCTTATCCCCAACTTGGATATGAAAAGATTTTTCTCTTTTTCCTTTTCAAAGGACCTTTTCATCTTATTATCTTAGTTCCCAATATGCGTGCATACATGTGCTAGCTCTGGCTGCAAGTTGTATTCTCTTGTGGAAACAAACTTCAATAGCCTATATGGCATAAGAATTTGGAATTATTACATAGTAAATCTTGGGAAACATACCAGTAAGTCAGATTGAACTCAGATATATCCGAATCAATCTTCTTTTGAACTCAAACCTTTAAAACGCATTGGTGAGATGCTGTGAAAGTTAGTATATGATCTATTCCTAAACTGTCAACAATGTCAAACATACATTAGGGCATTCCGTCACTTTAACTGTATTGATTTGCAGGAAGGCTATTCTACCCAAAACATTGGATATTTGAGATTCAAATTTTCTTGGTTGGAAGTGTGACATAAATCACCAAGTACAACAATTAAATTTAAATTGTATTTTGCTACCTCATTCTAAGCCTGGATTTGAAAGGACTGATGCATCATAGTGAATATTTCATTAAAATATCAGGTTATTTTTCAAATATACTGCCGTAGTTAAGAATTTTCACACAACGGTATAAACCATTCCCTTAAAGTGGATTTCCTGAACTTTTATCAAAGACAATATCTGATTTTATATTGGACTAATACTGACACAACTGTATTTAAATCAGTTTCCTCCTCAATTTCATAAGTCAAGTAAATGAGCACACACTACTCATTTTTGTCCTCCTATAGATACAAAAAATCCTGCTTGTTGGATGCCTCTACTATAATCTCTAAATGCAAATACAGTATCAGCTGAGGCTGATGGATAGTGCTTTTAAAGGTTTAAATGGGGATGGAATTAAATTGTTTTAGGACTCAGCAAGTTCTGTGAAAAAACGTACATATTTCTAGAATAAGTGACATTTATTTCTTTTAAAAGAACAGTCTCTGGGAGACAAGAGGTAACTTTTTTCGCCTTGAATAGGTCAAATAACTAATTGGCAAGTTAGTTATTGGGTAGTTGCCAATCATATATTTGATTTGGATGGAAGAAATATTGAACTGAAGATTGCACACCTGTTGCATGCTATTCCAAAAGGAAAACTAAACATTCTGTAGTCACATACAGTTACAATTAGATCTGAACAATTCAACAGAAGTGCGAGTCCCAGTTAGCAACGAGTGTTGCACACTGATATTTAAGAAGATTGAATTAAAAATTCTTTTTTTCTTTTAATTGAAGCATCATTGCTCTATTTCAGAATTACCTAAAAGGCACTGCACATTCTGTTTTGCTCCTCACTTCTTGATGCAAACAGATCAAATGTTTTTCCCAAATCTTGACTAATACATGGTATTGTTTAAAAGAACAAACATCACAATTCCTTCCCTTAGAAACTTCTACATTTCTAAGATACACACCAAATGACATGCTAGAATAAAACCTGTTTTAGTATTTCCAACCTTTCTACCTTGTTTTAAGGCAGAAACAGTTCCTGTTACCCCATCTCTTACCCTTCTTCCTATTTTCCCTACAAACAGCTTTAGATGAACCACAAAAATGTATTTGCATGTTACGCTAAGACAACAGAAAAAATCTAAAGCAGTTTTTTAACAACAGAAAATAAAGTCCTACTATCATCAGTTGCTTACAAGTCCTTAAACACATCCTATTCTTTGCATTCATAAAATCTACTCCCTAACACTGTCACCTGTTTAAAGACTACACTCACAATCACTACAGGATCACTTCTTGAAGAATTTATTTTTGACAAAAGATTTCTTGATCGTTATTAGAAACACTAAAAAAACCTGAAAGGAGGAGGGCCCACAGAAGCACAGGTAAAAAGGAGTTTTTACAGGACCTGGATTCTGACAGAAAAATACAGTGGTCAGTAAAATAACTCCATTTAAAATTCAACATAAAACTCTCTTGGTTATCCCCAAATACACTGAGAAAGATTTTCACACATGCAATTCTATCATTCTTTTCTTAAAATTGATTTCTTTAGCAGACCAGCCAAGGAAGGGAATAAAATGAGCTGATATCATTTTAACTGAGCCTCAAGCAGCTCCTGATGTATTAACCTTAAGTCCCACTAAGGTTTCTTTTTCCCATTTAATTTCTACACCTCATGTTTTAGTTTCCCTTTCTGACCTCCTGCAATACTTCAATTGAGTCAGGGCGAAAAAAAAATTGGTTTGTTGTATATCAGAAGGCAATCACAATTCATGGTTTCATGAAATCAGAGGATACCTTTAATTGGTAAGATTAAAAATCAAGACGTTACAGATGATATTCTTATGTTTAGTGTAGTTCATACTTGAAAAAGACTGCAGAATTATTTTTGGAAACATTAATGAGGCTATCTTAAGAAAAGTAATAAATGCACTGAGAGAAAAAGGCACAACAGCATACAAAGCAGGCAAATAACAGAGAACCCATTAGCTATCACAACTAAAATAAAACCTCCAAAGAAACCTACAACCTCTCTGGGCTGAACTGGGTAACAAAGCATAACCTCCATGCTTTCAATATTCTTATCTAGTGATGGTTACAGGGACTTATAAAGCTCTCCGAGAAATAAGCGGTCATTGTTTAATCTCGGCACACAGCAGGTAGAAGGCAAAACTGCCTTAACAGAAAGAGAACCCGAATATAGCAGGGTTTCCTTCAGTATTTTAAGTGCAAAGGAAGCTACTGTTGCTACTACATAATCTACAATCTCCAAATGCTATAGGGCTAGTATGATCACAGTGATATCTCTCCATCAATACATATCCACTAAATATTCAAGCTGGTGCCAGGATGAAGGCAGGATGAAACCCTACGGAACATGTAACAATTGAAAAGATAAAAACATAAAAATGCTTTCCACAAGTTCACCTTTGGTACAAGAGGCCTTCTCAGTTGATTATTTTGGAGAAGATAAATAAATTAAAAAAGTAAGCAGCTGACGAGTGGCTGGAAGTACCAGAAGAGACACACAAATGCAGCAGGAGGAAACAAGGGCACAGCAAATGCACTGCCAGACTTGAAAGCCATGTAAGGCCACCTATTTATTATTTCAAGGAGAGAATTATTTCTAAAGAGCAAAACGGCTATGAATAATCCATAGAAGATATAAACACACATCTCTTTTGAAGAAGGGGAAATGATTCATGCACAAACCTTTGTTAAAAACAACACCCACCCTTTACTGCTATTTTTATTGTGTTTACATGTAACTTTTAATTTTCTTTTTTTGACCTTTAAACTTGGAAAATGTAAATAGGTTTATAAATTGGATAAGGCCTGCCTCAACAAACTCAGTTCTCAGGTTCTCAATGGTGCTACTGAATTCAAAGGGGGTAAGCACACGATCATACGCTAGACTGAACAGACAGGATTGTTCACACCCTTATGTGATGCTGAATTCAGACAAAACTGCAATCAAAGCACAGTGCAAAGTTCACAGAACTCAACTGAAATATCCCCATCACCTTAAGCAAACTCTGGAACAGGCACCTGGTTAGTGCCTGAGTCAGAAACAGAAGCACAAAGTGATCCTTGCAGAGCTCTCAAAGTATCTCCTTGCCTAATTTGTGTAGACAACTGGATAATACACTGTACCTGCAAACAGGGAGATACACCTTTGCACGCTCTCATGCACAACAGCAGGCACTAATCAAGGGCCAGATCAAAGGCTCTTTGAAAACCCCACATAAATCGGCTACCTTAATTTTCACTAACATCATCACTTATTTCTGTGTCTCCTACTCCGAACCCTTTCAGAACTATCCAAGTGGAATTCTTTCGCCACCTCAGGGATAACACACATATTTAGAGACTACAGAATTATTTTCAGCAATACTGATGAAACACCTAATTTCTTCTTGTCAGAGTTGGAAGAAACGTATCACTGTTCTTGAAAACATAACTTAGCTTGACGTATTTGAAGGCAAAAAAGGGAGGTAGTTTATTAATCTGGATGTTTTATTTAATTCTCTTTGGGTTATAAATAAGCAGCAAGTTAATACTGTTTTCAACTTTTGACAGTTCTAATGTTAATTACATGTACTGGATTTTCTAAATCAATACTTCTTACATAAAGTGTTATTTAACTTGCCAAGTGTAGCAATAGATCAATGCATTTACTGTTCTTGCTAACATTGATGGATGACATACATCAAAAGGATATGTAAAGGAAAAATAAAAGATTTATTTGTAAGTCAGACAGGGTTAAACCCCAGTTAGGCAGAAAGGGAACTTAAATAGTGTTTTAAAAGTAGTGTCATAACTTTATTAAGGTTTGCGAGGTTTTCTTCTTGTTTTGATTTTGGGGTTTTTTTGTTTGTTTGTTTGCTTGCTTTTAATGCCAAGGCAAGAAGACATCATGAGAAGATTGCTCCGCATACAGAACTATTGTTTTAACTCTGGGTATTCTATAGGATGTAGGAGCAATGAATTGCACCTCCCAAACCCTAAGTATATTTTTCCTAAAGTACCATATTCCTATGTTCAGCACAGAGTAGCTATATCTAAACATGCTACAGGGTGATAACAAAACCCATAGCATAGTTGATAATTATTTTGCCCTTTGCAAACATGCTACAGTTGATGTGCTTACAACTGTACAAGTAAAATTTTGATCATAAATTGACTTCAAAGACTGCATTCACTGCACTAATAACTGTAATAAAAGAAACAGTTAAAAGTCATTCTAAGATCTAGTACTACTGCACCCAACCACCTTGAAGGGATGTAGAGCTCACAGTGTCACTAATATTCATTATTTGTGCCATTTGTAAAGAAGACATTAGGTATGTTAAAACTCGGAAATTCCAAAGAACTGAAAGATATTAGTTTAGATGTAACAACAGCAATAATCGATAAAATATTAGTTAAACCCCATTATCAAAAGTGTGTATATATACTGAAATAGAAGGGAAAACTGTTTTCCTTCTAGTATGGATAGACTTCTCAGGATGGAAGTAATAATTAGACATTATATTATATCCAAATCACAGACCAGACTAAAAAACAAAATAGCATCAGCAGGAGCTTTTTAAAGTTAGAAAAAGTCAAAGAATGTAAACTTAAGGAAGTGTTATCCTTTGGAAGTAATTCATGTCATGGTTATATTTTAGTACAACTTACCTGACTAGGAAATAGACCCCTCTGAATGCTATCACCACAACAGTAAGTTAAGCACAAGTAGGCTCTACTCCATTACCCCTATTACTCTGGACAAGAGTCATGAGAAGCAACAAGTAATGACTAGCACCAACTAGTTGTGTTAGCATATTGGAAATAATTAACAAAAAAAGTAGTGAGTTTAAGATGACCATTTATAAACTTTCCCTCATATCTGTTTGAACAATATAATATTCTATTTAACAAAAAATTTTAAAGCAAAAAAGAAAGAGAGCACTTAGTCTACTAGCTAAGGCATGTCTTGGAGGACAGTGTAATACCTTTAATGAGACTGCTAATTAATGCAAGAAAAGTCAGGAGATTGCCTTCAAAGGCTGACTGTTTTGTCTCAAACAATCAGATAAAAGACTTCCCTTCATAAAAATCATCCTTCTAAGCTGTTAAAAGCAGCATGGGTATAAAAGCAAAAGTGGATCAAGTGCTTTAGGTAAAGCTTAGTCCCTTCTCACTGGGACAAGTTGTCAAAGAAGAAAGCAACCACCACACTCCTACATGTTACACTTACTACACTCTAGCATAATCCTACTTACGTGCAATCCAACTCAGAAGCACCTGATCATTTCTGATGGAGCCTAAGCAAATAAATACAGACAGTCTTGCAAAATCCTGCTTAGCAGCATTAAACAAATGAAGAGCAACCCCCTACTCTTCGCTTTGAAGCTAGACAACCTGACAATAATGAAGATGCATATTCAAAAGGAACACAGACCTCGATTCACAAGAACTCCTGTGCCCTGTAAAAGGCAAGCCCTGGGCGGGATTACAAATTCTGTAAGGTTGCTCACTGGGGGAAACAATCTGCTGACTTAATTCTCTGCAGGATTTCACAAGTCCCTGCAGTCATCTGTTTCTGCTGTATACATTCACATACATCATCGAGCTGACAATTTAGAAACTGGACCAGATGGATATATAACCCAAAACGGTGTTGTTGGTTAAATCTAAAAGCTATTAATCAAAATAATTTCCTTTATTAAACTCCATGGGAGAAAGGGACAAATATAGTTGATGTATTACACGTATTTACTGGGAGTGCATCACAGGACAATACAGACTGAGGTTATTTTCACCAGGCTCCACCAGAGAAAAATGTTGATAGCAGAAATGTTCTTCCTAAAAGAAGCAGATTAATGCAGGACAAAGAAAGCAGGAAAGGGCATCCTAAATGCTTTCCTTGAGTAGATAAGGCATGCTATTCTTTTTTCTCCAGAGGAAATAATTACATTCTCTGAAAGGACTGGCAACTTCAAGTTATTTTTAAACAAAGAGCAGTTCTTTGTCTAACATGAGTGCTAACTTGTTTTAGGAAAGCGATGGGCGAGACTACATCAACAAAGTTAGCTTCACCTTTCACCAGACACTTAATGCCAACCCAGCTGGAAAACAGCCTGGGCTGTTTGAGGTTTAAGATTCACAAATAATACTGCTCTCCCTCTTCTGACCTGCTGACGTATTTAGAAAAAATACCAATGGAACCTTCCTGGTTTTCCAACCTAAGGCTTCGTTTCTCTCAAGCACATATGAAAACATTCCGATCCCAACAACAGAAAAAACCTGTACCAATTACAGAAACAGAGTCATCTTGAAACACCTGGAAAATGGTTTCTTAACTCTCAGAAAGGGATTTACAACAGAAAGGAAAGCCTGTACCTATTTGCTTAACAGACAAAACACAGCTTTTTATAGATTAGCTATCTGGGAGCAGGTCACTGAACCAGAACATAGTGGTAACCCTTCAGTGATGCTCTGACACGTTACTGCAAACAAACCCCGTTTTGCCACCTAATTGCAGGGCAGAATGCACATTGGCACAGCGACATTAAAGCCATCCCAGTGAGCAAAGTCGGAGGGCAGCCTCCCAGGCACTTGATTCTTTGACTTCCCATTGCGGTGTGAATAAGAGAAGGAAAAACTGCACGCAATGTAGCTGTTCTTATTCTTAAAAGAGTCAGCATCTGAATTGCACAAAATAAGAGAACAGTTTGGTGCAAATATGATTTACCTTTCTGTGGCAGATGCCAAATCCCCTACAGTTATTTTAAGGGGCTATCACAGAAATACTCCCATTCATATATTTTTCAGAATCACAACATTCATTGATGTAGTTTATGAAAATATCTTTTACTAGCATAGATTTTAAAAGCCTTACTTACAGCGCGGATCTTCTGACATACACACTCACCCAGAAACCCCGCCTGACTTACAAGTAAATAGACTGAAATGCAAGCACACTATTACTGGCTCATTAAGAAGCAAATTAGTTGCTTTTGTTTAGCAATACTCAACAGGTACTTATTTTAACACCGCTTTAATGTGAAAACACATTAAACGAACATGTTCCATGGTTACAGGAAACATTTGTTGGACAAAGGCCAATCCAGCAACCTCACAACAAAAAATATTTCTAAATTAAAGTAACATATGTTAAATTACGTAGAACACTTTTCTACACGTTTCTTGCAAACCTGACAAAAGCTGATGACTTCTATCCTTCTACTTCATATTTACAATGTGCCTCTAATACAATTTATTATAAAAGTAAATAAACAAAATTAGTAACAATGATGTATGTGACAAAAAAGCCTGACCAGAGTTGACCTCCTCCGTCTGCATCTGCAACCAAATCATGAACCTCGTATATGCAAAGTTCAACAGCTCCCTCTGTTAGTTCTCTTCACTATATACAGAAAACAAGTTCTATTAATAAACCATCAGCCTAAATTAGCATTAACGTAATATTTACTTAGTTTAGACTTTTGGCCTTTAGTTTGTATCAGCTTAGAAGTAAACAGAAGAGTAATAATGGCAAATAAAACAATGAAGCAGTAAAAATAACATGATGATGGATTAAAATATATTGTTCTAGTTGAGTGTCAATAGGGCAAGTGCTTTATAAAAATTATGTTTTCCTCTGACAAAATCAGTACAATACTTGCTGATACAAGCAATAAAAAAAAAACAACCTCCCATAAAACACTTCCCACTTCGCTTTCCATTTTAATGGCTGGAGGCAAAACTCAGAATACATTTGTCAAGTTGATATTATCAACACAACAGGGGCACGCCTGACTTGTTCTACATTTGTTCTGAAAGTTCACTTTTAGAGGCCATCAGCCAAGAAAGGAGAACACAAGAAACCAAAATAATTTCTACCAGGCAGACACAGAAATACACCTTCAAATATTTAAGAGAAGTTTCAGTAAATATTATCACATATTACTCTGCAAGGCATCAATCACATTGAGTTTAACGTTCAAGACCAACCAATCTGAAAATTAAAGGTGATTCGCACTCTCTCTTTGCTCAGTTTAATGAGACAACCTAGTCTGATCCGTGACAACTATGCCAACATCTTTAACTTTTTTCCTGACATCCAAAATTGATTTCAAAGACAGATACTTGAGAAGGCAAGTATACTACAGAAAAGGACATAAGAAAAGCATTGTAAAAGAGAAAATTAAATGTATAGTCCTAGCTTCCCACTCCCCCCCCCCTCCACCTTTGGTATTTAAAAATCATCTGCATTGTTAAGCAACTGAAAGAAAATTCCATTAAAAATTCTTAAATGTATCTGAACCTTGTTCTTGTGACTTTGAAATCAATAACAGCCAAATTTATTAGAAACAACTCTATGCTGTTATACATTGTTCATGATCTATTTTTGTTCTCTTTGATAATACCTGGAGAAGGGTTTTTTCCACATACTTGGTGAAAGCCTATTCTTTCATGAAAATGGGCCCTTGTGCACGGTTTCTTTCTAATTTCTTAGATTTCTTCTCCAGGCTAAAATTTATACAGAGAAAACAAATATATTAAAGAGACCAAAAAACCCAATCACTTGACTTGTGTTAGATGGAATGAACGCATGGTTATCTGACTTACTGATAAAAACAATATTCACAAAATTATTTAAATGTAAGGAAAAAAAAAGTTCAGCTCCTTATGAAACATATTCTGGTTGAAAAGGCGACGAACCCTATGCATTGAGGCTCTACATTAACAACTGTTAAGGAAGACTATTGTTGTAAGAGGAATTACCGTATCACGTAATGGATTTCAAGGATAACATAGAATGGGTTTGGGCTGCTTGTTTTTAATGAGGGCACAATGATATTAGGGCAAGAAGCTCCACTTTGGCACCAATACAATGCTTGCAAGGGAGGGATTTCAACAGCTGTGCTGTACAGACGGTTGCTTTTACTTACAAAGCTTTGAACTGAAGAAAGATTAAATCTATGGATGAGGGACCTTTACCTTGCTGCTATGCCTACATAGTTGGCAGAGAAAAAATAGCTAACATAGATTATAATAAATGTCTTGTTCCTATTGTGCACACAGTATTTCTTAAATGTACAAAACACCATGTTTGTTTGATTTTAGCACCGTGCGGTTTCCACTGAGCACCCTGGAATTGTTCTGAGAAACAGAAGAAATTTCAGCTTTCCTGAATTCCCATCAGAATGTCCAGTATTAAAAAAAACCTGAAAAAAACAAATACAAACTACCCAGAGGAACTGAATGTGAGTCAGAAGTAACCAGAATGCCACACATATCAGGACTAATGACATACGTCTTTGTTCCAAGGTAATTAATCCTATTTTTCACTGCAAGTTGAAAGTCTTTCCTGGGAAAAAGGCTGGTTTTCTCTAAAACAAGGCAAAACAGTGAAGGATTCGATTTGCTGTGTTGACATAACCTTGGTAAGCAGCAATAAACACCATTCAGTGAAAATGTCCTTTTATCGAGTCCACAAAACTCAGAAACTGCTGTGAAATCCTGACCTGAGGTTTCACTCTTGAAAGCCAGTCTCCATACTGACTTTTTAAAGATTTTGGCAAATTTCTTAGTTTACTACAACTGTTCACTGCAAATCGTTGTCTGATAACAGCTGTTCACATGTCACAAGAGTATCTGCACCAGTAACAGAGGGGTTTTTTGAGCCTTTAAGTTGGGTATCAATATACTAGAGAAAGAAACTACAAAATCCATGGCAGCTATCACAAAACTTCCAGTCTTTTACTCCTAATGAGTGCTTCTAGTGCACACCAAGGTTCAAAGGAATTATTAATTAATTCTATTCTGGCAGCAATATACTGCTTGGAAGCCAAAATGGATGGAATCTGTGAACTTCTAAGGTAATAATTTATTTTAAATTGTACAAGAGAATTTGAGAGCTCTAAATTCTCTCAAGAGAACTAAAAAAAACCCTGAAAAACTGAAACTGATCTTTTGATTTTATCAGCCGTATTTATAAGAGAAACACCTTTTAATAAAGAGAAGCTGAACAATACAACACTACTGAAGCACAAAAACCAAAATTCTGGAAGTACTGGAAATTGAGCCATTTGTGTATTCTTTGAAATTATACACTTTGCTGGGAACTCAAAACCATTTGTTTCTCATCTCACAGTAAACAAATATAAAGTAGACCCAACAAGCAAAAACGGGGAGAGGAACGAAAGCTCAGAAATAAAATGTATTTCTCAGTGGGTCAAAATACTGGCACAACTGATCTTTAAAATGAAAGACACACTAGCAATTTCTTTTAATTTAGGATTACTTTTCAAATGAGTAGATTATAGATCGATTGTTTTCATGGTAACTACTGCAGGACGCCACATACTAATCCCTTCCTTTTATAAAACTCACTTGGAGGAGTCCATTTGTGGCACCAGCCTGTTGACAAATGATTTCTGGAAATATGACAAGTTGTGACTACACCTTCATGTGTATCCTGCAGGATACAAACCTGAACCGATCACCTTGCTCCTCCCTCAAGTGAATGCAACTTCTCTGAAGACAGCCGGGCTGTAAAGCTTGTTTCTCAAGTCCCCTATTCACATCATTTGAAAATCTGAATTAAGAAACCATTCACAATTACTTTTCTCTCCTCGTTGTTCAGTGAAAGAATCAGTGGTTACACATTTTCCCTCTGATCTAGTTAACTCAAACGTGCTTTCTGTAATGCCACGGTGCCTTCAGATGCCAGCTAATGTCCATACAGCTACAGGATGTACCAAATAACCATGCCTGCTCCAGCTACTGAGCATCGACCAACTGAGAACAGATGCCCACTTTGCATTGCAGTGCTTACCCAACACTCCTGAAAGAGAGCTGAGACACACACAGAAGGTACCAGACCTCTTACAGACCTAAACAAACACACCCCCAGCAACTGTGCAAACAGAAAGAGCAATGTCCTCTGCTATTCTGAAGGTGCCATCAGGGATAAGAATTATAAAGTATTCACAACGTACACTTCTAATAAACAGTGTTGGATCGTCGATGAAAATAAGCTTCATGAGTTCAAAACAGAGCTCTGTATATACATTATTTCAAACTGTCATCTACATCTGCCGACTTCATCTACAATCCATGCTATTTCTCATTCTTAATGGCAATAGGGGTTTTGCCATATATCTTCTCTATGCAGAAGGACTTGAACTATTCGTTCTTGTTCAAGCTTTCCAAAAAAGATTTACCCTCAAGCACAGATTTGGATAAAATATTCAGCTCAAAATTTGAACAATTAAGAAAAAGTTTTCCACGGTCAAATATGCCTGAAAAAAGTAAACATATGTAGGCAAAATCATGTGGAGTCACTACACCACCATAAAGGTGCATGTAATGAGATAACACAGTCAGTGTTCTCATTCCTTTTAACACTTACTCTCTATTCATTACCAAACAGACTTCTCTCTGAAACTTAAGACATTCCAGTCGCTAGATTATAAATTTCATAAAAATTAACCATTTCTTTCACAGGAACCTTTGTCAGTGTCAGTCTCAACAAGCAATTTAAGGGAAAAACGTAAAAACGGCATAAAAATCAGTTCATTCTTGTCCCTACTGATACAACGATTAGAAGTTTACAGACATATCTACATACCTCAATGAACATTTTAAGAATTCATGTTTAATTTCAACCCTTGATGATAAATGGATTCATAAAGAAATAAATCAGCATGGATCAACAGGGTCCACATTTTGTGGTGCTGCCACTGCTTGAAAGAAATCAGTCGTAAAACAAAAGACACTTAAAAGACACCCCTGCTTTGGAGAATACGTGGGTAACCTGCAAGAAGCCCAGCGCCTTCAAGTTTAACTGCACAGAAAGAGACCAGGAGAGATACTGTGTACGCTTAACACGAGAAAGGCATGGGAAGGGAGTGCCGGATATACGCTGGGTGAAACCTGGTTAGCTCCTGATCAGTGGAGAGGTGGCAAACAGAACGAAATGATCAGCAACAGAATGTCCAGAAGGAGACACTCCTCGTGGAGATGAAAAGAGGTCAAGAAATTAAACTTGAATTCTTAAAGGATCATTGGGTGAAATACTGAAAGTGCTCCAGAATAGTGAGGAGCATCATGGTACATTTTCACCAGAATTTTGATTCTGTCTTTAAATTCTCCTAAAATACACAGTATACAACACAATTCCTCTTTGCTATAACCTGAGACCCAGAACTTTGTATGGAAATGCCAATATCAACATAGGGTCTACTAATTCAACTACATTGTGCTCATGGAGCCTCTGGTTAAAAAACTGGTGAGAAGTACTATGTCTTTAAAATCAGAGAAAAATAAGCATGTACGAAACAGAAAATATGGGTTTACAAAACTCAGATCTTCTTTAATTGCTACTTATTTATTCAAACTTTACAGACCATCAGATGATATATAAAGACATCCGTTAATAACTGCTTTCATTATGGTGACAATTAAAGGCAGACTTGCTGTGGGGGGAGGCTGTTTGGTTTTTTCACCTCTTTAACTTATTTTCCCCTTTCCCCACAGCTACGACAGCCACTGGAAGCTACTGTGACCATTCCTTTCACCTTCAAATCCACGGTTGAAGACCGAATTTCCAAAGTGAGTGTAAAGTTTTCCAAAGTGAGTGTGGCTCCAAATTGGAGCCACAAACTGCACTGATAAAAAGTTCATTTCTTTAACCCTGCTTGAAAAGCAAACTTTCCTCCCTCTTATCTCTCCTTGCCACCAAAATAATAGATGGCAGTCATCTGTTTTATTTTAGACTATCATTCCCAGATCTCTCATGCTGACTCATTCTCAGCTTTCACAGCACAGGCCCAAGTTGTCAGGAAGAGCTATGCTGGTTTCATTTCCCATATGGAATCCAACAGCTGGAGTTCATTCATTAGAGCAAGCAAAAAATCCTGATATAAATTAAAGAGAGCAAAACAGCACAGTGACAAACACATCTTCCAGCATCTCAAGTACAACACTGAAAAATACTGTAAAGCAAGGGCATTGTTCTGTCAGGCAGGGAATTAATAAAGTCCAATTATCTACAGACATGCTGGTGTCTACAAAATCCTCCCACGTTCAAATTCCAATAACTCCAAAGTCTTCCCCTTCATTCATGACTCCCTAAGTACCATTAGTCCATCCCGCATGCAACGCCAGATCCCCTCCCCATCCCATAGCTTCATTCTTCATTAAATACACAGTTTGCTCTGTCTCAACCCTCAATTCCTCCCACTGACGCTTTATCAGGCTACAGAAACGATGAGATTCAGCAGGAGGTTCCTGCCTGCTGCTGGGGCAGGTAGTATCAACACCCTGGCTGGCCAGCCAGTAAGTCAACGACATGCAATTGCTGAGACTGTGTGTAACGGAAGCGGTCATTTGGGTCCTCTGTACTACCCAGCTACCAATTTTCAGGAACTTAACGTAAAATTAAAATTGAGGCTTCTACCTCAGACAAATGACAATCAAATTATTTTCCTGTCTCTAGGTAATTCTTAAAACAAATCCAATTATTTAACCAAATTTTATTAACTGAACTATCAGCTTTAACAGCTCTTCAAATTAGCTACTATGAAAACTTTTATCCTTAAAATAATCAGCGTTCTGCTAGTAACATTTAAACACAGTCTGTAATAGTTCACAAGTGATACTGAGCTAACAAGCTACTTTCAAGATTTCTCAATGGTATTTTTAACCAAACTTTTAAGTTCATGTCAAGGTATTTCCTCATTTTTAATGGTTTACTATAGTAGCATGAAATTCTTTGCATTGTTTGGATTTTGTTGCTTCCATAAAAACATCTACTTTAACACCAGATTCCAGAAATGTAACTATTATCAAAATAATGGGAAAATCTAGTACAGTATCATTTTGTTTTAGAAGGGGAAACTGCCTCAAATAAGGAATCTTATTAAAGGGCCAGGAAGGTTAAACAACAGCAGAGATAAGGCTTGTAAGCAAAGGTCCTTCAAAACACTGAAGTTCAAAAGGCAGACAGAAAAAAAACAAACAAACAAAACAAAACAAAAAAAAAAAAAACCAAACAACAAACCAAAGCCTTGTGTGGTAAATGTTAAAAAAGAAAAAAAACACAGTGAGGGTATACCCCCATCCCACAGAAAAAAAAGTTTCAAGAAAAACTTAATAAGGCCAAAAAAACCAACCAAAAAAATACAACTAAACCCACAGCACCTCAAAAAAAAAAAAAAAAAGAAAGAAACACACCCCCCACCCCATATAGTTTTTAATTTGGAAATTAAATGTATTACAGAAATAACTATTTAAGCACCAGTTAATGCATCTTTGACAATGAAAAGGAACTTCAGCCCAAATAATAATCTCGACCACTGGCCAAATCTTTGCTGGTAAACAAACACCGCGAGACTGATCAAACATTTTAAGAGCATTATTCAATACAGAGATTAGAAAAGTGGTGAGCCACCTGCAGATTTAAATCTCTGTGTCTGCAAACAACTATAACACAAAGACTCTCCCATTCTAGCTTTAGTATGTTGTTTCAAGAATTTTGTAAACCTGGAAACTGCAGTAGATCTTATCATCTGCCACAATGCTGCAAAATTTAAACAAAGGCGGCTCTATTTGGCTTGTGCAACAAGCAAAGCGAATATTGTTTGATACAGTGAACATAGAGAATCATCAAAAAACCCTTTTTGTATTAATTCAGAATAGTTTTAGTGTCAAATGGCCAAAAGAATTAAAAGATAATTTGAAGATTGCCTGACAAGCTCTGAACCCAGGAAATATAGTTTTTCACTCTGCCCTTCAACACAAAAGACACGTCTGTGTTTTAGCATAAAGAAATTCCATTGTAGCTCTATAGTTACTATTATTTCTGGTGTAATAATTACTATATCCATATGAAAAATTTTAGTATTGCATTGACAGTTATCATGGAGAAAAGTGTTTGGCAATATTCCTCGATTTTCAACTCCTCCCTTTTATTTTTAACCTTTTACATTAAATTGGTCATTAAGTTTATTCTAGAAAAAGCTATCAGTATCAAATGTAATTTTTGTGTGTGCTGCTTCTTTTTGTTCCAAGAACAAGAAACTGGATATTAAAATCCAATGTACTTATAGTTTATTTAGGTGGAATAATCTGAAGCGGGAGGTATCACTAAGACAATTCTTAGATGAGTCATAACTTTCACCTTGGCTGAGCAAAAACTAACATTGCTGCGTTGCCAAGTAGATTCAATAAGCAAGATGGAAACTCATGAAAAAGTAGCACATCAATACAGAAACAAACAGAACTGTCCTTTAAATATGAAACAGAGGGAAGTGCACTATATTTCAGAACCATATTGATTTTAGGAACACTGACAGCAAAGTGTCCTAGCACCTTTATTTAAAGGAAGGCTTCAATGAAATTGCAGATCTATTTTTTTAAAAATTATAAAAAGAAGCTGTAAGACCATGCATGATAAATTGGAAAAACTTCTGATGGATGTAGCATACACTTGTGGATCAAAAGATTTAATGTAAAACAGTAACTCAGATACAAGTCAGACTCGCAAACACCAAATACAACAATTCAGATTTATCACCAGCCTCCACACCCATAACACATCTCCTTTGTCAAGTTTTCAAAATGACTACCATCAGTGGAGCCTTGGCCTTGAAACTGTACTACTAATCAGGCACGACGCTGTGCGTGACAGTCAAAGTTGACTGATTATAGGAAACACACAGAGAATGGCATGCCCAGAGCAAGTGGCCTACTCTTTCCAGAAAGAGACCTGAAAATAGGTTGCTTATGGGTAAATCAAAAAAGCTGGAAAAGAAAGATTATGGTGTAAGAAACACCCAGAACTGAAAATATGCGTTCTGGTTCTGGCTGTCTGCACGTTGTACCTTCAGAGAAAGGAGTAACTAATGCTCGGCTTTGGGTCATGTTCATCATGTTGCTAATCACAGACCCAAAAGTGAAACAGCTCACCGATGCCCAAAACAGCTGGGCACGTGGTAGTAAAATAGCTAGAAAAAACATCCAAAACATCAGGTGTAGAAAAAAGGATATAGAAGTTTCAATTGAAAGTGGGAAGAGTGAAAATAAGTACCACTCAAAGATGGGAATCTGAAAGCGTACGGAAGTTTCCCCTATCACCATCACACACCTAATAAGGAAAGACCTAGAACTAATTGAATAATTCTTTTTGCACTACAGGCAAAGAATCCTTTGAAATAGAATTATTTTATGAAAATACTAGATGTAAAGCCCATCTTCCCCATCCAAGCTACCAAGGGGGGTAAAAAAAAAAAAAAAAAAAAAAAGGCATAAAAAGGCCTGGGGGCTTTCTAGGCCGATTTAATTCAGTTTTGTAGTACAATCTTTTCAAGGAAGATAAGCTGCCATTACAATTAAGCAAGTTACTTTTCCTAGTTTATTATTTATGATTTTAATATAAGGCTTACACTCGTAGTATATCATTGCGATCCATATCCTTGTATCATTCTGTCACATGAGGCAAAACTGTTGAAGTGTTTAGCAATTTACCACTTTGAATTATATTACACATTCGCCTGGAAGTTGGTTTTTATACTTTGATCTAAAACTATTACCCAAGTCTTGTACAATGTAATTAAATAAATTAAACCAGCCCTTGGGGACCTTTTGCTCTAAAATGAAATTTCAGATCCAAAGAGTGCCTGTAACCTTTACTGTAACCATGTCTAAAACGCTGCTTGTAATTTCACAACTAATCAGATCTTGACAGAAAGGCAGACACTTGTTGATGGAAGTCCTCCCTCCTGATATCCCCAAGGATAAATTTACCACATCATGATTGAAATAAATGCTACTCTATCAAAGCCCATATTTTAATAAGGGTATTACAAGTTCTGCAGCAAGGCACCTGGAATACTGCTGCTCAGCTATAACACATGGGTATCACTCACCCCCTACCCCTGCCCATGGACTGATCAGCTCATTGAAAAGATTGCATAGTTTGTGACATATAACATTTTTATTGCAATTCAGATAACCTAAAAATCAGGCTGAGTGCAATACCCAAGTTAGTAGTGACGAGCCAAAAGAAGCCAGTACCAAAAACGTACAGTTGAAGGAGCAGTGTCACAGGTCAGCTTAAAATATGAATCACTGACCTTGTGAATAGAAGCAAATATTTTTAATCTTACTTCTCTCAAAAATATCAATAAACACTAATTGAAACACAAAAATTAATTGGACAGACAGTAGCTTTTGTGTCATGATGAAAATATGCAACAAGCTATGCTCACAAGGAACGTAAGCACGCAATAAAATATTGGCTCAAGACAAACACAAGAACCAGGCGACATATTTTTACACAAGAGCTGAAAATTTCCGTTTCTACTCTCCTCAGTTCATTAATCAGGGTGCTGCACAGAGCAGTGCTACCACGTGCAGGGTATGTGATTTCATCACTTCGTACACAGAATAGGCACATGGTAACCTGTCACCTGAGCGTAGCCTGATGCCTTGATTCCTCCCTGTAGAAGTACTTCTGAGCAGCTCCAGTGGAGCTCAGATACAGCTCTGGAGCAAGGGTACCACACACAGCTGAGTGTTAGTTCAGAAACAGCAATCTCCAAAGGCAAGAAACAGCTAGTACCCACTGCTAGTATACCCTCTGACATTATCTGCTACTACAGACACATTAAAGCCTACCCACTCTCCGTGGCTGCTGATCAAACGCGTGCTTCTGCAAACCTGGGTATCATCAGCCCGAAAGCTGGTGTCAGTAATCGCTGCTTTAGATTTTGCATCCTTCACTCAACATGTTTTCTTCTCATCAGAATGCCTTTTATGTGAATGACATTGAGCAAGAGGACATCCTGCCATCTGAAAAATTTGTAATTTTGTCTACCAAAACAGGACTAACGCCTCTGCAAGGCAGTGTGTCCCCCCCGCCACCTCCACCAGACAGTCACCATGCAATGTACCCTAGCAAAACACTCGCCGTCAAGGTGTTCCTCTTCCAGGTGGCACCATAATTACATAAGCATCAGTTGTATTCCTCTGTAAGAGCTGATTTCTCACCCAATATCATACCTTCTGGTTTTTGCCAATTAAGCAATAGTTTGAAAAGCATAATAAATAATTCTTTTACAGTCAGATGGACAGCTCATGTTTAAACTTAAGTAAATACTAAGTACTTTGCTAAACGGAATCTTCCATGATCGTTTCATTGTAACTAAAGACAGAATTACCAATAAAAAGTTTTTGTACAAAAGGAATCCCCCTGGAGATTCAAGGCGAGTGTTCTAATGCAGGTATTTTTGTTCTTTCCAGCTATGAAAATAAAATGCTAACCAGCCTGCAGCACTAAGGTAACCAAGGACGTATTATGTCACGTGCAAAGGGTTCACTTAGCTAGAGCAAAGTGGGTTTTTATTAGTATTATTAATTTCAGCTACTTCTGTACATTTCAGCTTTGAAACCAATACCACACAGCGTCACAACATTTCTGATGAATAACCAGCCTGTAACAAAAATTACAAATGAGGAGATATTAAGAAAACATTAATTCCTCCATTTGAGTACTTTCAAAGGTCATCTCTGTTTTTTTCATTTCTCCAAGCATGATTCTACCTTGTCCAGAACACCTCAGGCTTCTATCCCATTCATGTGGTTTTGCTACAGAATAAGAAAAACTAGAATGCTACAGTAATTTGAGCTCCCTAGCAGACGAATCAATATGTCTGAAGAGCATCACATAATGGCAACAAAGGTATGTTCATTAATAATTCTATGCATTTCCATGCATAACAAATGTAATTTTTCAAACACATACTGCAAAGAATGTAGTTAGATTGTACCTATATGAATACCACAGAAGGATATCACCACATAATCTCAGGGAAAGCATACATAAACAGACAGATTTGTTGCACAACAGCCAGAAAACCACACAGTCAGCATGCAGCAAACCCATACCTTCAGGAAAACAGGTAATTTATGTCAAGCAGATAAACAACAGCCACTCAGAACCCTGCTGCCAACATCTACAGTTCGATTATGCCAGCCACTGTATTTAGCAGTTGGCGGTACAGATGATCTTACTTATTATGCATCTTAGATTAAATTGAAATCATCCCAGTTTCTTCATCATTTTAATCTTTTTTTCCCCCATAGTGAACTAAAATTCTGAGATATACCAGGTGTAAGAGGAAGAGGTAGAAAGAGGCGTTTCGATCTCCTCGCTCACTGCTCCTTACAGAGCAAAGAGCCAGAAGAAATGACATTTCACCTGAGCGCCAATGAACCGGGATCCTCCAGTATTTAGTCTTATCTGTAGATAGGACTCAATAATATGAGCATGCTGTCACAGAGAAAACAACCTGACTGAAGGTCAGAGATGACATAGCTCACCAGGAATTAAAGACCTGCATGAAATAACTGCTGCTTTTTACTTACAAATCCATTAAATGGGTTAAAAGTGACTTAAACCATGGAGTCTCAGAGGGGCTTTTTGTATCTGCCAGGTGATCTTTTACTCACACGGTAACAGCAGGTAACAAGATGCAAAAATCTCTGTGTCTGTTCCCTCGGCTCCAGAGGCCTAGTGCCTCTGTGTGACTTTGTACAGGTTATAACCTCCCTGGATTTCATTTACCCACCTCTAAAATGTGAATAATGCTTAACTTCCTCCTGGGAACTGTGTGGAGGCTTAGAATATTAATCCTGGTAAAGTGCTTGGAAATCAGTGAATTGAAAACAGCACAAAGCGCCAAGTTTTATCTTGTGAATCCTCTTCTTATTGCCTTTACCTTGTCAAGCTCATACAGAATTAACTATGAGCATTTCAATCAGTACAGATTCTGCAATAACAGCCTTGCCTACTTCAATAATTATGAAAAAGCAATGATAAAGGTAAAATAACTTCAACTGACACTTCAGGTTTTTCTACTTCCAGATATGTACTGCGATACTACGTACAGTGTTCCTCTGCTGACACTGCCGTGTTTGACGCTTACAGTGCTTCTCCTTCCCGGCCTTTATCTACATGAAGTGTCTAAAGAGCCGTCCAAAGGCAATAATCGGTTTCATTATGAAAATCTTCTTTAAAATGGTTATGAAGAGGCCCTAGTGGATGATTTTCTGTGTTGATAGCAAAAAGTTTTCCTTGTATCTTTTATGCATAAAATACATTAAGTACTTCAATCCTACAGCAGATAAAACATTTTGTCAAAAGACTTAGTAGGCATCACTATAAAAAGTGTAATATTTTTCTGGCTTCTATATAAATTAATGACCTTACATTCAGAGATAAAGAACAATAAAAATCAACATTTTACTAAAACCCTTTTGGTGTCCATGATTCATAAACACAGTGAGAATCTGTTAGATTAAAAAGTTATAAGAAGATTAAAATTCACAAGAAGTATTTATGTTCTGAAGCAAGTTCAAAAGACTAGAAAAAAACCTGAAGTTACTTTCACAAGAACTATTTGTATTATATTTGTTTTAAACCCAATAAAATGTGAAATTCAATAAACTCCAATATAATATGGGGGGACAAAATCCACAATTAATCCCAACATTCTCAATCTATATGGAAACAACTAGCTAGAAAGAAACTTCATGGGCTACACAAGCATCCAAATAAGCAGATGACTCTTCCAAAAATTAAAGATTTTAGTACTTCTGTTTCACTTCTATCAGATCTTCTTCTGCCTGCATCTCCCCCAAAACTCTTGTGATTTCATCATGAACAGGTCAAGAACAAACTTTTTTTTTCTGCACTTAGGTCGGCTAGGGCTTGATCATCAGGATCTTGACATCAGTGAAACGCTTATAAATGGTCATGCAACGTCAACTCTTTGCTGTACCCTGACTTCATCTTGATCTCATGGAATTTCCATTCCTGATTTTTCTGCTACAAGTTAGCCTAGATGTTCTCCAGAATATCAACATAAGTAAATAGATGAAGTCCATTTGTCCTACAGCAAGAAAGGAGTTTTATTGGTTATGACACCACATGAGAATGTGGCTGGCTGACAAGAACCACCCCCAAAATACACCAGCCAGTGCAGAAATGTATTTACAGCAGAGATGGGGGCAGCAAGGAGGTTGAAATCAGACAATCCCCAGGGCAAAGGTGGTGGGCTGAAGGGTTTGGTAACAGGTCTTTCTCAATAATCATGTATTTTGATCTAGCAATGAATAGTACCTAAACTACATTTTTACATATGGTATTATTCATTGTGTTAAAAAAAATAGTTCTAAAATTCAAATCTGCCTTCACAGGGTAGGTTAAGAAAGAAATTGGGAGAATTTTACAAATATACCAGTCAGAAACATTGATGAATTTTTGCTGCAAAGGCACCAGTTCAGCATTAGATTTAATAATAATTTGTTAAACAGATTCCTTCAACAATGGAGGAAAACAATCTAACCATATTCATTCTCTGCGAACTACACAGGAAGGCATTCATCTGAGTTTGCTGTAATATACTTTAAAAGCAGGCTCAACGTAATGGCAGTTAAATCTCTGAAAAGCTACTCCACATTGTTCTATATTGTTTTACTGAGCCCATGGGAGTATGTCTTTCTGTATGTTTTAGTGATGCACACAGCTTTGACGACACTTCAATTATCTCTGGCTGAAATTGAATCTGTTAAGAACACTGTAAACCGAATAATCCAATTCCTTCTAATACACCAGGCTGAATCCCTAAGCCCTAATGAACATTTTTCCTTTTTCATTCCCTCTCCCTAGAGCTAGCTAAATTGTTGAGTCAAGAACCTAGCAATTATGTATCATTTAAATATTTTTAGTTTATATGCATTCATCATTTGCAAGTGAGGACATGATTGCAGTAAGCTTCCCAACAATACTATGTAATTTTAATTACCAGAAATCCAACACAGTAGGTGAAACAATGCCATCAATATCTAAAACAACACACTGAACATGGCTGGCAATATTGGAATTACAGGAAAACAAGATTTATAGTATAGGCTATGTGTGTGGGGTTTTAAACAAAGTATCTTTATGTATGCTGTATCTCATACATTAAAAAATTACTAGAAAGGGAAAAAAAAGTCTAAAACTTAAAATTCCTGGTCAGCACATATTCTCCAACAAACCTGAGAGTCTTGAATAGAACACCGTGTCAAGAACTTAATAGTTTCTCGAGAACTTACTAGTTTTGAAGAGGCTTCGTATTACTCATTATTCCAAAACTACAGAAGTCTCGGCTGGACAAGATAACGAGCAACTGAAAAATAGTCAGACTAAAATACCCCAACATGTGCTCAGACCTCTTCTTGTGCAGTTGAAGAACTTAAAGTAGGGTGAGTTAGTAATCCTAAAATAGTGATCACAATACGTAGTGATCTCAATGTTTCTGAGGAAAGTCAGACATGCTCCAGGTTTCCAAAAATCCTTACCACCCGTTACCGAAGTAAATGCATGTTTAGAGAGTCAGTGTAATCTTCATTAAACATTATCAATACTTATTTACCTCTGAAAATAAACTGTAAACCCCAGTAAGTGTCTTTTGAAGAACAAAATGCATAACGCTTAGAACAGTACATATTTGAAGTTACTAAAAGCTGTTTTAAAAGGATGCAATCTCAAAAAGCAGGAGCTTTTAGCTAGTAATTTCCACTCTTAGAGGTTTCAAACTCCTTCACAGTGCAGTCAGTCTGAGAAACAAAAGCCAATAATTTTTAAGATAAGTAGCAATATTGTACCTGGGAGAAAACGTTCGTTACAGAATTCAAAACCCTGGGAACCAGAAGTGGAGAGTGGGAAGGCTGAGAGGAATGGGCTCTTTTTACTGTTCATTTTCTACTCAAACAATTCTGGACTGGCTGTCCAGAATTAATCTGACCAGCAGGATGGTGAGACCCACCTGTTACATCAAACCTGCGACACACACACAGTCAGCTTCTGGTTTGGAATTCAGCCGGAGTCGGGCAATTAAATAGAACTGGTCTTGAAATGTTTGGGATAGCGCTATTTGGAGAATCCTACTCGCTGTGGTGGGAGTTCAGGGCACTGCTCAGAATCTAGGCAATTCAGTGATACTAACCGCCGTAGTTTCTCTGAGGTCATTACAGATTTAAGCAAAAGCAAGAACACACTGCAATACTAATTTTCTAACAAGCAACGCTTGTTTTCATCAATATTATTATATTGATCAACATTTGATGATACTTCAAATACCTAATACAAGCTTCTCCAGGAGTAATTCCAATCAACAGCAAAACATTTGCTTTACAACGCAAATGTTAGTTGCAGCAACAGTAACTGAAAAATACCATCTTCCCAGAGCTACATCTTCCCACTTTGCTTCTGTAAGACCTTCAAGATACTGTAATGCCTCTACCCTTGCACATCAGAAGGAGGTAAGCATCTCACTCCAGAGGAGACTAAAACTGCTACCTTTGCTTTTGGTGCCTGTATGGCCTATGCAAGAGATGCACCTTTCCCTGAACTTTCCAATCTGTATCATCTGTACATTAAAAAGCTGCGTAACCAGCATAGAGAAATCTCCACCCCCTTCCCCTTGGAAGAGGCAAATTAGACTACTTCATTTTTTAATTTCTTTTTAACTTAATGCCACCACTGGATAATCTATGTGACTTTGATATTAGTTTAAATTATCCAATCACCGTGACTAAGTGCTCTTCTACAACAGAATTTCAAGAAAATATTTGTCTACTCTTTCTTCAATAGCCAATTTAATGGTTAATCTGATGATACAGTACAATCAAAACAAAGTGTCACAGCATGGGGGTATTAGTTCCAAGCTTTCCAGAACTAGAGAACCTTGAGTACAGGCAATTATCAGACACGGGGGACAATAAGAGTGCCTTCCTACATGCTCATTAACTCTGTTTAGACAAATGAGTAATGTCAATAATTTCCACAAGGAGGCATATATAACCTTCTTCAGACAGTGGACATCCTAACTTACTCTCATTTCTCTCTGCCCAGAGTTACACATTCCTCAGGTTCTTGCTTCTTCATTTCTCCCTCCCCACAAAAAATAAAATCTAAACAATTAACAGACTTTCAAAGGAGTCTGGTATCTGGTCTACTTTTATATCATCATTAATGCTGTGCCTTTCATGCTTTAAATAATCTCTTTTCTTCTCAAAACCTTCCTCACTAAAGTTACATAAATGCTTTTTTTCTAGCCATCCAAGCCGTCTCAGAAACTAATACTAGCTTGTTCTGGTTTGCAGGTGTTTTTATCTTTTTCTTGCAAGATTTACTCTGCACTTGTTCCACTGTCATCCCCTTTGATATTGTCCCTATTGACACTACAGTACGCAAACTTCAGTTGTCTCTTAAAAATTTCAGATGTCTACACATTTTCTTGTGAAAATACACTGATACCACCAAGACTGTTGCACTTTTTTTTTTTTTTTACACTATACTATACTGTAGTACACCAGGATTACGGTTGAAGATGACTTTTGGCCTAGGCAAAACAGGTTACTGGCATTTACCAACTGACTGCCTGGGGGAAAGTAAAACATTATCAGTATGTGACACCATCACCACTTGCCTGCACAAGGGGCAGCAGTCAGCTGTGCAGCAGTATGTACTTTCCTGAACACTAATAAACATCTGCAGCACAATGTTTTGTTCCCACTGTTGACATAATCCAACTCTTCATTTCCCATGTTTCTTCTTTCTTTTGACAGCACCCACTGGACTCCTCACCCACTCTAAAACTCCATTGAGACCACCCACCTCCTATTACCCACCTCACTCTTGCACAAGCATATTTTGCCTACACTGCTGAGAAGCCTTGAGACAGCTCCCAGACGATGTCCTTAAGGACTATCCACTCTTGTTTTCATACTGGTTAAGATAAACAACATTACCAAGTAACTCTGTATCCCAAGGAACACACTAAGCAGCAATAAAAAGAGAGTTTGTGATTTTCTGGATGAGACTGAAAAATCAAACCCTAGAAATTGATGCCCATTAAATAACCCATGGGGTAGAGAGGTCTTTGTAAGAGGGTGGCATCCTTGGAAATTAATATTTGGCACATCTAATACCTCAGGGTTTATCTGAAGCTCAGGTCACAAGTCTCTCAGGGTTGTCTGCGAGCACTGCTACACTCAGAGTCCTCACCTTCAGACTAGAGGGTGCTTTCTAATTGTCACGTCATCCCGATTCATCCACAGCCTAATAACGTACAATTAATACTTGCTTAATTACTTTCACTTAAAATTCTCAATATGTGTCTCAGTCATTCGACCTGGATAGTCAAGTGTTCAGAGCAACTCGTAATGCTTTACCCAGGCGTCCAGGATAATTAATTGTGATACTCCCCACACCTCCTCCCTTCCAAGTCAGACGTGATCTGGCAAGGATCATACGAACTGTATTATCAGTGGACCCTATGACTTTAGATTCCTGTTGAATCTAGGGGCCATCAATGCTTATTGCATTTCTGTTTGCATTCATCCTAGAGCCCTCCAGTCCTCATCCAACCTGAGCTGTTCCCTTGACATAACTAATGAATGACTTCTTTGCAATTCACTGCAGATACACTTACATTATACAATATTTTCTGTGCTGCCTTCTTTCCATTGAGATCACACGTAAAGCACTTTAAAGACAAACAACACCCAGCGTTAAGGTACTCTGCTTTAAAATGTTTGAGACAAAAATCCTCCCTCCTTTCAACACTTCCATCCCATGTCATGGAATCACATAGCCCAAGTCCCTCTCCAGTCCTCATAGATTTTCAAAAATAAGGAGTGTTAGGTCTTTCCTATGTGATTCTGAAAATCTTTCCCCTGGAATTTCTGGGAAGCACCGAATTGACACTCCTAGATGTTAAACTGCTTCATCCTCCAAACACGTACAAAGAACATAAAATGCAAGTTCCTTCAAAACATTCCTGGTGAACTTGAGGAACTTATCTGTAGGAATGAACACACAGTTCAGCCCCCTGCCCACTGGGCTCAAACTATACTGGCTGCTCAGCTGCTCCAGCCAGACACCACGTTCTCCAGTTTCTTTGGCAAACTCTGGCAGAGCATCGCTGTACAAGAGTAGCATCCCCTGGAGACAGCAGATTTTTAGTTCTCAGTGAAGTGATTCTTATTTACTGCTTAGCCATATTTCAAAACAGAGAGAATTTATATATTCAGCATTACACGTCTCTCACTGTCTCTGTACTACATGTGCTGCAGAATTTCTAGTGGAGGACTTAGACTTCATTAAAGGCCAAAAAATATTAAGTAACACTTAAATTACAAATGTAAAAAATGAAATCAATTATCAAGTTTTAATGTCATATATATTGTAAATGTAAAGACCATTACAAGTAAAAAAGCATACTTACTTCTGGATTGAAAAATAAATAAGAAAAACCTACAGGATTATACAGCCAACTTGTGCCTGTTAGTTACCGCTGTTGAAATATATCCATGATACTGTTTGATAATAGACAGAAGTATCTACACAAATATAATATTTACATGAAAACAGTGACAGCTGGAGAACTGGATAAAATACTTAGCTTTTATGTGGAAAATTGCTGAATAGATCCTGTTGCTCTTCAGGACCAGTGAACTGCTATTTGCTATCTCAACCATGGTGAACTCCAGTTCTGTTCTTATTTTTCTGGAATTCAAGTTACCTGAGATATTTAAGGCTATGTTTTGGAAAGACAATAGCATTTTACTACCAGAAGACACATTTTTCAGATTATGTTTTATAAATCAGATTGAAATGAGAGAAAAAACACCCTAAAGGTTAAAGTCTCCAAATAAAATGTCTATTTAGCTGCGGGGTTTAACAGCACCAAGCTTTGGAGGATCACTTTCTTTAAATCAATTATGATCAATAGGAGGCAGATGGCTAGCCTGTCACACCAGATAGAGCTGTCTGTATGATAAGGTCACTGCATCTGTCAGCGGGAAACCACTGCAAAGGCGTCACACCCAGAACTCCTCATCCTCAGCCCATCTATCTGCAGAGTGCATCAGGGATTAAGATGTGCAGTGAAGGAATTAGATGAGGTTACCACATTTGACAGCATTTGTCAAATTATCTTTTACCACCTTTGCAGAAAAACACAAGAAATAAAACTACTGTATTACCCCCTTCGTCACAAGAAATTTCTAAACAATTTTCTCCTGTGGGGAGGTATTTTCTTTCCTTGTATTTTCAAACAACATTTTGATGTAGTTTCTCACAGACAGTATAACTTTAATGCGCATCATACTGTGTATCAGCTATCAGTAAAGTTATTTCCATAGTTAAATGTCATCTTTTTGAAGGGGACAGAAATTGCAAGTTCTTGCTGTATCATAACCGGTATTGTACAGCTGCTTGTAAAACAATCTCTCCTGCTGCTCCAGAAACTCACTCTGGAATAGCAATGATGACCAAGCTACGTCACTCTTATCATTACTGGTATCACATGGGCGGAGATACACACACTGTAGCACTGTGAAGAAAAAGAGAAATTTGAACACTTCTAAAACTGATTTTGAAAACAAACTGTCTTCAAGTAAGGTTTGAAAATACCCAGATGTTTTCCTTGGTGTTTAAATGCCAGCTTGGGTTGTCTATTCCAAATTAGAGCTGACAAAAATCTGCTGCTCTTCTTTATTTTTTCCTGATCCTTTCCTCACTTAGAGTCTTACTTCACTTCCCTGATACCATAATTAAAAATAACAGAACTGATGTGACGCAGCTGAAAAGAAACTGATGTATCTGGGTTTTTTCCCTAAGATATGGTTTAGAAGAAGTAGCTCTGTGTTGTTTAATAGCCTGAGTACTAATAAATAATTAACTACAGAAATGCTTTAAAATATTCAAAGCCTGTTTGAATGGGACACTTAGCCCATAATTCACAGACAGTAAATTACTCAATAAAACCGTTTTTCATTCATGTTTTTTCTCATTGTTTCAAAGAAGAAACAATGAAAAGTTAGAACTAAACATCTTTTGACATTAATAAATGTTCTCACCACATGTGAAGAAAATTAGAGCTACATTTCATAAGTATATGGGTGTAATATTACTTTTTTAAAATTACAGACGGATTTCTCTGCTTAGCTAATAGAGAATGTTTTATGTGCTACCAATAGCCATATATTTATTGAACTACAGGACTTTAACAGCGAAGTTGGCACATTCAATATTGAATGTGTTTGCAATACAAAATTTCTCCGCTTTTCCAATACTGCAAATTTATTAGATTCATAATAAACAATAAAACATGACTGTTAAACTTTAAGACACAAAAACCAAATTAAGTACTGAGGACAGGAAACAGAGAATGCCTCACTAACATCTCCCTTTAAGCAAAGGCACACGTCATAGGAAAGCACACAAAGTATATAGAGCATAAAGTCACTCAGAGGAATTTATGAAAACTATAGCAGAATATACAATTCTGTTGCTAAATTCAGCAGAAAGGTTTTCACTCGATTTTACAGCTTTGAAATGTAAAGTCTAAACAAAGGGGATAACGTGCTGAGGGCTCCACACAGCACAGGTCTCCTGCAGAAAGCACTGGAGACATGCTGGCCACTTAGAGGCATTAAGTGGGGGTAAGACCCAAAAACATGACAAACACTTTTCAAGCTGATTTTTATTGCCAAGTGAAGCTTCTGGTTCATATCATTATGACCACTGCTTTTGCTACAGTTTCAATTTAACCTTCTCTCCTGTTATGTTGGAAATAACTTAGAATAGCCATGTCATACTTCAGTAAACATACACGTAAATGCATTATTTCACTTCATATTTCCATCAATCATCAATTCAGTATAAAGCAGGGATAAAGACAATTTTTTCTATTTCTATATCGTTACCACCAACTAGTTCCACTAACCCTGAAAAAAACCACTTTTTTTTTTTCTCCCATTTCTTCACGTACAAGGAAAAAGAACAATAACAAAGTGTGTTCATTTTTTCTCCCCTCAAAAATGAGCTTTAAGTAACAGTCTAGGGCTACACAATGGTCAGAGAGTATTAAGTACTAGACAAATTGTCAGTATTAAGATACAGCATCAGACTAAAAGATAGAAGTATGTTTTACTCCGTTTATGCTCAGAAAAAAATTCTTAAAAGTACTTCAGCACCTCAGTAGGTATTAAACACCCAAATCTTTTCAGAGTGGAAACTCTCTTCTTTTTAGAGTTGCTTTCCTAATATAGTTCTCTCCACAGGATCGAGAAGTGACGCTGGAATTTAAGAAAGAAAAAAACTTTGTGATATATGAACAAAGAAACTGCTTTAGTACTGATTCACAGGTGGAGAGATGAGGCTCATACACAAAAGATAGTTTAACTTTTATTAAATGGAGGGGTTGGGGATATGTAAGATATGCAGGGAAGAGAGAAATGAAAAAGAAGAGAGTATTTTCTGGAGACAATAACCTTACTCCCTTACATTCAGGGGGTCTAATCCTGAAACACTGCTCGATAAATAAGCAACTCCATCAGACTAAAAGACCAACAGGACCTTGAAATTTCAGCAAGGCTATGGGACAGAGCAAGCAGCTGGATCTCAGTCTGAAGGTGGGCAAAGCACAGCATCCCATGTCAAAGCAGAATACACCTGGGGAGGAGACTTCTCCACGCTCTGTCTCTGTTTTGCCATGTAACTGAAGCTGTAACTGAAATGCCGAAGGACACTGGCAGTACAGAGTATATTAGCACTACAGTCCTGACCATGACCACAGCTTTAACCTTGCAAGCTTAGGTACCAACACAGCAGCATATCCACAGGAGCACAAAGCTGCTGTGATTTGGAAAAATCTGTCAAGGAACTTGATGAAACACTGTGGTGGCTTTTAGACAGAATTTGGGGCCTCTATAACTATTTATGGCTAAAGTAGTGCTGGTTTAAGTCAGCTACTTTAAAACACCCAGAAAGTCTTTGTAGGCTGTGATGCTGGTCAGATCCTATTTCCAGCACAGGCATATCCTTTCTTACCTGTCATTTGTATTTGGTAAACTAAACATACAGGATGTCTTTGATGCTCATCTTGTGGTATTCATCAGTCCGTTCGGTAGCTTCAAGAGAGGGTTACTGAAGATACGCTGCCCAGCTTTAAATGCTGCTTTGCTTTGGCTCAATCTGCAGAGTCCAACAGTATGATATTTCTTGAATGGCTGGCCATTAAAAGTTTGGGTCTAGCTGCTTTAGAAGACCTTCCTATCCCTATGGGGTATTATACAATGGCTTTTTAAGGGCAGCAGCTTTTCTGAGTGGTTTAGTTTCCAGGAGAAAGGGATGTCAGCCTGTACCTGGGGTATGGAGCTTGACAAATACAATAGGGACCCTTAACAGCACAGTGTCATTTATTTTCTCTAGGGATAAAACTCACAAGTACTTCTTGGTGCTTAGGACCAAACAAATTAGGACTTAAAAATCAGAACTACAAGTGGTCCTTCCCAGATGGCAAGGACAACAAGACAACCTAGAAGAATTTCTTTAGACCCAACTGAGCAAACAGACTATAAAACCAGAAATACAATACTTATTTTCACATGGGGGTGTGATAGCACAAGAAAGTCACAAACACCTATAAACACCTCAGCAAGACAGACAGCTGTCTTCTGTCAACAATAAGGGAGAATGGGGGAAGTAAATAGAATTGTTATTCTTTCCTCTAATAGCCATTTAATGAGAAGGAATATTAACCTAAATTATTCCTAGTCCCTTCAAGAGACATTTAGTATCTCAGTCACTAAGCCTAGCTCAGGCAGCCTAGTAACTAAAGCAGAATTAAGCAGCTACTGACAAGCACTCTACTTGTGGTGATTTCACTGAAGGCAGATTTCACAGCTAATTGGAGCCTAAACCCAAATATTAGAAGATAAAAAATACAAACAAGAAGGACATGCATCATATATCATCCTTGATCATTCCTTCAATACAAATAGAAAACCCTGGCATTTACAGAAAACCACCCATGTGTTTAAATCCATGAACCTTTGGTTGCTTCACACCCAATGGATATAATTAGCTTCAATGGAAGAACATTCTTCAAGCTTCCTGCTAAGCACATTCATGCAAGAAAATGTTTTATGTGACTTTTGCAAAAGCTTCTGTGGTGCATCTCTGGCTGTAAGACAAATCAGTGTTTTTAAGTATTCATGGCTTAATACTCCATCTTTATCAGCTTATACATATCAGGTACATACATTCTATAGTATTATACAACCGTAGAATGGTTTAGGCTAGAAGGGACCTTAAAGCCCCCCCAGTCCCACCCCCTGCCGTGGGCAGGGACACCCTCCACTAGACCAGGTTGCTCCAAGCCTCATCCAGCCTGGCCTTGGACACTGCCAGGGATGGGGCACCCACAGCTTCTCTGGGCAACCTGTCCCAGTGCCTCCCACCACCTGCGGGAAGAATTTCTTTCTGATGTCCAATCTAAATCTACTCTCTTCCAATTTAAACCTGTTACCCCTTGTCCTGTCACTACATGGCATGTATATAGATTTATTAAAAAAAGAAGTTGCTTTTCTTGAATCTTCCCTACCTTTTATTTCAACAAAACATAGTGAAATACTATTAGACATTTAGATATTAATTTTCAGAATTTTTTTCTTCAAACTCAGGACAAAGTAGAAGTGCAACAATTTTTTCAACTGAATGCAGATCTACTTGTTCTTTGACCAAAATAACCCACAAAACAACCAATTTCTGTCATGGGTTCCAGTATCGATCCTCACGATACACAAAATGTACAGTCCTATTTGGAGATTTTTTTTTTTTTTTTTTTTTTTTTTTTTTTTTTAAGTGAAGGACTGATGCCTAAGACACCTTCTCAAAGACACCAACGACATCCTATGACAGCTCTGGGCATTCACCTCAGAACAAGCTGTCTTGTTCTTACCTGAGCTATTCTGTGTGAAATCCTCCTCGGAAAAATGACTGTGCAATGATAAGAACATCTTCCTCCCTTGTGTCTTAATCAGTTAATAACAAAACTAAGGGTAATAATTCTACTACATTACAGCGCTGTCAAGCCGTATAAATCCCTTCCAGTTGTTAGTAAAAATAACCAGTGTCATGACCTCAAAGTATTTTATATATAGATATATATATCTATATATAGATATATATAGATATATATATCTATATATAGATATATATAGATATATATAGATATATATAGATATATCTACCAACACCCTTTTTGCAAGCCATTTAAGCACCCAAATTCTAGGAGAAAACTTAGTAGAAAAATTAATACGCATTTAAGACTGTATACCTAGATACCCACAGATTTCTGAGCATGGGGAAAAATTGCAATGCTTCTTAGCATTCCTGAGTGTAGTCTGTCACACCTATTTGTTATGTGATACAAAAGCTATTCCTTTTTATCTCTAAGACTGAAAAAGTACAATTACAATTCATCCAACTTAATACCAAGCAATATATTCACAGCAATCCTCTCTCATATCACGTTTATTCATCAGAAAGACTATTTTAATTTGAGGAGGCTGGATTATTATTTTGGCATAAGAGTGGGCTGAATCCAATTGCTAGACAGCACACAAAAAGTATATGGATAGAAAAACTGTACTGAGCAATCTGCTCCAGCTACAAATCCCTATTCTACTTGTCCCTTCAAACAGCTCCTGCAGCTGATACTGTAACCTGCCTTCCCCAACACCCTACAACAAGCAGCATCTTAAAAGTTATTTCATAACTGCTCCTACATGCCAACAGCCTCACTGTATTCTAAACCAGGTCCTACCCACAGTCTTTCTCCTACTTTGTATTAGATATTCGCAGTTGTATGCTCCACCAGTTAACAGTGGCTTTAGTGGAAGTGAAGTACACCGTGAAGAAGCACCGCTATGCTCCTACGCAGGAGAAATAACGGAGCATCATTTGTAAAAACAGTTACATTTCAACTGTGTTACCACTGCACAGCTAATAGAGCTAAAAGGAACTGATCGCAAATCCATCCCTTGGATGGATTCTATTATTTTTAAACGAGGAATTTTAAAGAAATGTAAATAAGAGGCAATCAGCATGAAATCTTATTTTACCACACAGACTTAGACAGAAAAGGAGCAAGAAGACACATGATGTGCAGTTCTTACGTATAAGAACAATACATTCAAACTTGAAGGAGGGTGAGGAAACGCCTAACTGTTCACCTTGTACTGGTTTAACTTGTTAATCCATATATTAAAACAAAGACACCAGTCACTTCTCATAAACCTCACCATGCACACGATGCAAATAGAACAAACCGGAACAGGAAATGCAAAGTTCCTGTTTACAGAAAGAAGTGGATTTTAACGAGCCATTAATCCATCACTGGGTATCACAAGTCAAGCAATTTGCAACTGAACATGAGACAAAATTGTGCAGGTCACACCTACCGCTTACAGAGTGTTGACATTCTTGCCATGTTTCACAAATACACTGTCAAAACTTGAAAGTACAAGACGAATTCATGCAATTAAGTTTTTGTTTGGATTACTAAAACAAGCCATAATTGATTGCTCATGTTCTTTACTTCATTAATGACTCTCTAATTAGCAAAAACTTATCAGTATCTGTGGCTGGAGGGTTAGCAGTCAGTGATAGAAATACAGGTGTGAAATAACCCAATTTACGATATCAGATGATGTTAATGATTTCACACAAAGTAGTAAGGTCCCATGAAATACACTCTCGATTCCTATTACTACATAGTGACAATCACAGTTTTATATCATGAAAAGATTACTATACTTATCTTCTCATTAGTAGCTAATTTAACTCATTCCTCTTGCCAAACTAATTATAAGAAATTTTTTCAGGCTGAAATGAATCAATAGGTCACTTGGACCCCACTCATTTTTCTCATTATAAAATAATTAATAAGCACACACAAAAATCAACATAGTTATGTTAACTAATTAGTAGCACTAAGGACAATAAAACCTGTAATGCATTAGAAGTAATAAAAACTCCTTTTAGTGAGTAATAATCATCATATTTCCCTAACTTGCAGTTGTATTATAACAAAAACCAGAGAAATGAAAGCAAAATATGGTTATTGTTAGGAAAAGTGTTTCCTTTTCAAAATCTCAGTAGCTTTTTCTCAAAATGGAACACGTTAGTAACAGTGCATCCCTGAAGTGAGTACTGAAACTGGTGTTTTGTTTGAGTCATAATGAGTTAGAGGGAGTGATTAGTGAGTTGACAAATTTCACTGACTAAATTAAATTGGTTTTGTGAGAAAAACAGAGAGGACTTTAAAACTCCACAGATATGGTATAAAAGCAGGAAGTCAAAACTTAGACTGAATGATATTTATCTCCTTCAGTAGCTCTACTAAAACAGTTCCTGTTATCCTGCACCCACAGAGCACACACGTCACCATGCAGAGAAGGCTGGTAAATACACAGTGATCAGCAAAGTGCCTCTTATTAAAAATAGCCCTTGGGATGCGAGACTGTTTTGCCACCAAGCAAACAGCCTAGAGCGAGTTGACCAAGGCATTCTGTTGGAAGATGAGGAGACTTAAATTGACACACTAGGACTCAGAAAAAGAACTGTATCAAATAGGGTGGTCTGTAAGTACCCAAACTAATTTTCCATACTGCTTTACCCTCTTGGTAAACCTTAAACAAAGTTCTTGTGCCTCTCTACTCAAGAAGAGGTTAGATTAATTTATGTTTCTGAGACATAATAGCAAGGGATACTATGATCTCATCAGTAATTAAAGTAAAAAGCAGTACTGAAGAAAGTGTGATAAGGAATCTATGGAACCTGAAAGAACCCAAAATTTAAAATAGACATTTCAGACCAAGTGTTTCAGAACACCACAACTGGAGGTGCCAACACTCAAATGGAATTCACGACTGATCTCACTGGTAGTGGCTACGTTGCAACAAGGGATAAGTACGTCTGAAGTACAACAGCTGTAATAAAATGTCAGGATTTTTTTTGTATGAAAAACACCTCTTTGCAAATTATAACCATTGAGTCAATCATATCCAAAATCACGATACACTTCTGCCGCTTAACCATGCTGAACGCTATACAAATGGCTAAGTCACTTGAAAAATCCTTCCCCTCCCACCCCCAGAAAGCAGACATTCACAGCTACAGAATTCTGAGTGACTCAATTCAGGGTCTAAAAGAGCAACACAGATTGTTTGAAATTTCAATACAAATATGTGGTCTCAAAGGAAAGACAAATGTAAACACACATTTTCAAATTAGTCACTGGAGGTACACAGCTGCAAATTAATGTATCAAGTTTTTTGGATTATATTACAGTCTAAGTACAGCAGAGACTGTTTTTAACTTGCAAGAGCAAATTCTGATTTATCTGAACATCAGCACCTCAATATAAACTCAGATTACTTAGGGACATATTCTGTTTTAATTACCTTATTGGAAACAAGCCCCTTGTAAGGCTCTTTAAACACAATTTTGTCCAGAGGGTACTAAATTCATCATCCTTCTGGATTTTAACTAACAAAATGTTCCATCGAGGGCTGGTTTGGCTTTTTGGATTTTAGTTCCAAAGGGCTTCATACACACTCATGTATTTTCATTTTTTGTTTTAAAAAAAAAAAAAAAAAAACCAGCTATGATCACTACTCAATTCCCTAAATAACAAATAATCCCCCCAAAACACTATCTGACTTGAAATCATAGGCAGTATTTTCATTGGGGAAAAAATGCCTGATAGCTTTCCTTTTAATCTATCTTTACAAAGCTCTCTGAAGATCAAAGAGGTCTCACTCAGACAGATGCATTTTCATGCCAATGGCTAGCAGAAAGAATAGCCTTCAAGGAAACTGCTCAGTGAATCCCTAAGTAATCAGCCAGCAGAACAGAGTATAAAAAACTTCAAAAAGGTCAATGGATATGGAAAAAAATTCTTGACTATTAACTTGAGGGGTTTTTGGTTTGAGGATTTTTTTGTTTAACTCCACTACCCTGGAGTTAACTGCTAACTGTGGAATTTAGCCATATTTAGCAGTAATTTCTCTAAAATAGAGAAATGTGTTAATGAAAGTAACAACTGCTGAGAAAGAACAAGAAATATGCAAAATTCAAATCACTGCACTGTTTCTGTTCAAGATAAGATGCCTTTTGTTTCTTATTTCTAGCACTATTTGCTTAAGCAAATATTTAAAGAATAACAGTAAAAATTCCCTCAGGATATTAAGAAATCAACTGAGCAGATGATTAACCTCACTATGCATTTAATATAAACAATTAACAAAACATATACAGAGCTTCCTAAGAATCAATTAAAATTGTCTTTTCGTAGCATAATGGGAATCTAACAAACTGATCCTAATCACACACCCACTATTACACTCTGAACAGATCTTATTCTTCACTATCTCATAGGTACGTGTGGCACTAGCGTTTATCCCCAGGAGGCTCACGTGGGGTTTACCTGCATTTCTACACAGGAGTTCCATGTGAGCGTTTATACAACCCTCGTGTCAGGATTTTTTCTGTATCTCAAACTTAGCAAGCCAATGGCGGTTGTGCTGCATTAACGGCCTGGTCACACAGCGTAATTCTGGATCAATTCTGCATGTGCCATGAAGTTGAACTGAGCATGGACAACTGCCAGAATCTTTTTCTACAAAAAGATAATCTCCAAATGGAACAACAGAACTGGTGCAGTACAGCCAAGCATGCAGGACGCTCGAGTGAGCCCATGCCCTCCGTTTTGGGCTAACAAAACAAATGACATTGAGATTATCCTTAAGAAGCTTATTAGCCTCCCCTGCACTGCATGTGTTATTCTGTGTTCACTCCTTAACCGACATCATTTGCAAATTTTCATTCTTTTCCCCGAAGTGAGTTCACACAACATGCCTGCCTAAAGCTCTGTCAGGATGAAAGGTGACCTTAAACCTCCAAGATGAGCACAAGCAGCACTGCAGTCACATTATCACTAGTCACATTAGCAATTCCAGCTTCCTTCCCTCACTGTCCCTTTCCTGTTCGGATGTATTGTGAAGGGTCCTACAGCAAGTTTTTCATCGAAACACTAGAATTACTTGTAAAACATTGAAGTAATACCTAAATTATGAGGAGTATTTTTTCTAGCACCATTTAAATGGAGAAATGGGATGACAGTTCTGCAGGATCCCAGAGAGATCTCCTTGAAACTCAGTACGGTGAGTTTCAAAGTGCTTACTAAGAATACATGAGAGTTTTAGACTATTTTGTAGATAAGCCAAAATTAGGAGGTTGCAGTTCTTTACATCAATCCTGAATTTTAAAAACCACTCTAATACAACCTCATAGAACAGGTTTAAATAAAACTTGTAAGCTTACCTCAAGAACTTTACAAGAGTAGTTCCTCCCCTCCTTCCACTGCCCATACAAACTTTAGAGTTGAACAAAGCATTAAGATAATGCTCTTGATGAATCTCAACGATGTAAACAGTTTACATGGCTCCTGTAAACTCTGGTCTTCAGACAAAACACAAGACTCAACTGTCACAGTAGAATCACAGACTTATCTCTGGGAGCTTAACCAGAGGGCCACGTCTCCCTTCTGGTTCTACTATGAGAATGGTGCAGGGATCACAGCCCCGAAGGAAGGTGACACAGGCTGGCTCATGCCCTCACTGCAGCAACAACACGTTTCTCGAGCAGAAGGGTTGTGTTACATATGGGCTTTGCATCTCCTTACTGTGGAGGCTTTAAAATACAATTTTCTGTGTATTTTTCTGGTCAAAGTGTGTGAAACCATTTCCCAGTGTTGCTTTAGGACCTGAAACAAATTTTTTTTTTGTTTGACGGAAGTTTGAAATAGGGACATGATGTGAGGGGGTTTTGACTACTCTATTGCATTTTACTCTGCTGTGTTAGGGATTCAGGACAGACTAAATCTGGCACAACATGGGGAGGACATGAGGAGGAAAAGATTTAAACAAAAACCCTACTTGTATTACAAGGGAAATAAAAAAACTGAGTATGAGGATTCAGAATTAATTGCAGAACTACTACTTACAACGCATGGCTTTTATCACAGATGCACTCCTACATTTCAGGATAGACCCGAAATGAACATCATGTTTCACAGCTAACTTTAATGGCAAGATTAACCTCATTACTAGAATAGCACTCAGCCTCAAGTACAATCCACAAAGTAGCTGCTGGGAAGACTGAAAAATCTAGGTACAATTCAGTTTTGAAAGGAAATTTCTTCATGTATCTAGCATTCAGTACTTATTTTCTAAAATATTCCCTATATCCAGCTGAAAAACAAGGTAATATTCATTGTCTTCAGTGAAACTTCACAGAATTTGCACTGGCTATGCACTACACCATTGGGAAATGAAGGGGGTCTCCCAGTTTGAAAGGTTCTTATCAATAGTACCCAATGTTTGGAGCAAAAGGAACCCCTACCATATGCAGGATTGACTTTGTTGTTCACTTTTTAATATTATACATTAACGCCAGCTCTGCAAGACAGTTTGCATCCTTCTTCACATGCCAGCAAAGTAAAAGAGAAATTAAAGCAGATGCTTAATGGGTGTTTTCAAGTTCACCAAGGACATCACTGATACTTATTTTACCTTGCAAATACTGTTCCCTGTGCCTCAGGGTGTGCAGCACTGACAGACTGGATGCTGTGCGTTTCAGAGGTGTGACAAGAGCGTCTTGGACTAGCCTCAAGTTTGACAAACTAACACAGCACCAAGCAGAATCTGTGAGATTCTACCTTTTGTCTGGTTCTGGAGACTACTAGTTTAGAATAATAAAATACATACACATACGTGTGCCTCCGCTTTCTGGTTCCTCCTTGTGGGTTTGCTGTAGGCCACCCCCTTCCCAGTCACAGTGCTTTCTACTAACTGCATGCCTCAAGTCCTGTGTCATCTGCCCTCCTCTGCTCTGCACCTCCAGTCATTAATCCACAAAACAGCATTTCCATAGCCCAGTAAAAACCAGTCAGTCCCACAGCTCCTTCTTCCCCAAAACTGATAGCATTTACCCCATTGCATCACATTTCAACTAAGAACTCATCTTGCAAGAAAGACACAGCAAGTGTGAGAGAGGAGCCCACTGGAGACTGAGCATGGAAGAGCAAGAACAAATGAAAGCACACAAGAAATTCCAGGGGAAAAAAAAAAGTACCTAGATTAGGAAACAACTATCTCATTAAATAACCGATACAGGACACCAGATCTTTTAGGTGTTTCAGACACCTTTAACTGGGATCAGTCAAATGAGTATGGAAAGGAAAAAAAAAAAAAGCAACAGCTCACTTAAAGAATTCCCAAACCAAGCAAACAACGATCAGGATCGTAAAGAAAAGCAGAAGAGAGAAGTTCCTTGTCTCTCCCAGCTTGATGTGACCCTTCTCCATTCTAATACTGAACTAAGTCCTGGAGGACTTCACCTAGGACAGCAAGCCCTTGGTGTTCCTGGGCCAGGGGAACGGGGAGGGGACACCAGGAGCTTTCAATCTCTTATTCCAACATACAAATTCATAATCTCCTCCTGATAACATATCCCACTGCTCATCCTCCTCAGCAAGGACTTGAGTTACTGTCTCCCCGGGAACTGAGCTTGATTTAACTTGCAGTTCTCCATACTTGTGCGGAAGGCCATTTGTCAGCAGTTGCCCCGATCACCAGTACGACAGACACAGGAGGAGATCTACAAATCCTTTGAAGCAGCACAGAAAACACTCTTGACAAAGTGGGATGACAGGCTGCTAGCAAGTGAACTCCAAGTTGATGACTCATGCTTTTTCCCTTAGATTACCTTGGTTTATTTATGTTGAAAAGCAAAAATTGTATTTTGCTAAATTACTCTGATTACTGCAACCCCATTATTGCTGAGCCAGTTGTCAGCTCACAGTCCTTCCCAGATAACAACAAATAAATAAATCAGGAATACATAAAGTAAATAAAAAAAAAAGAAGCATAATATAGCATGGGAGTGGGATTTACTGTTCCTCACACTAGGAAAATTCTCTGCCTTGATTTTCAGCATGCTACTAAATAAAGGAACTTGGGAATTTTTCCATAATGTTCTGCTTTAAAATTGGTCTAACAATGTAAAGTATGATAATCCGAGTTTTTGAAAACTTGAAGCAACATTTGTGATTTTGTATACACTATAACTGTTTTGAAGGTAGTTTTGACTTTACAGTTACTTCATTTTAAGCTTTAATCAAACCATCTTAATATTTTAAGAGGTCAGCTGTAATGTCGTCTTGTCACATGAATATGCATTTCAAAATGTAGATAAGTACAAATTACTCAACCCTTGGATCATACACAGCTCAGCTTGTTTGATGAAACCTCTTTTTGAAATTTATCCATATTTTGCTCTATCTCCAGTGAGCAGTGCTCTGGTATGCTTGGGTAAGAGCAAGCCATTTGAGAGTCTAAGGAAACCAAAACAAAAGAAAACCCCAACACACAAAACACTGAAACACTAAGGGGAAAACAAACAGAAAAGAAGAGAAAACAAAAACCCACCCACAAGCAACTGCAAACCCTTACCCTTCACCTTTATTTAAAATACCACTCAACTCCTAAACCCTCAAGAAGCACATCCCAGTTTTCAGTTATGTAGGGAATACTTCATGGGGTTCAGAAAAAAGGAGAGAGAAAAGCACATGCTAAGCAGCAACTCATGTAATGTCTGAAAGGAACACAACCAGCTAACAGCCACTGGTCTAGTAAATGCGTCAGGTAGTTATTTCCAGAAAACAGCAAGTTTAAAAAGTAGGATTTCAATAGCACATTTTTATCTGCCATTGTGTGTTTATCGAGTATGCTCAAACGTGAATATACACCACATGACTAATACAAACAAACTATCAAGGCTTAATATTTCGCAGAAAAACAACATAAGGCAGTTCAATGAAATTAAGCTCCATAAATACATTTTGATACGTCTCCAGTGACAGGCCATCGGTCTACGGCGTCATAACGGCCCCCATGAAATTGTCAAACAATTCATTTGCACCACTTGGGTCCCTCCTGCTCATTTCAAGGTAACACTTGTTAACGTTAAAATCTATAAAAAGCAAAACCTACGGAGAACACACCAGTGCCATAACAGTTTCAACCAAATGTCAGGCTGCTCTCGGACTGGGTCTGCCTGTGACACTTCTTGTGAGCAAGGACGACAGCTCACAGGTCCCATAAATGTCTGCGTGCCCAGCTGCCATTACCAGCACTGTTATTTCATCCTGAACAGCTTATTCACTCCTTACACCAACCACTGCTATGGGCAAGATGAGTAACAGTAGGACTAAAGGATGAAGCAATTCCTTTTTCACTCCACTGTCACCTACAGCCTCAACTCTGCGAGTCACAACTCCTCCAGTGTCACCACATTTCTTCCTCATAATTCATTAGCATATTCAATAATACTGAGTCTGCTAGATAAATTGTGTATTTCTAGAATGCATGCACATTCAGAACAAAGACGGTTTTCATTCTTTTTAATATCATAACAAATATTTTCATGAATCACTGCTAAACCTTACACAAGATCAATTGTAGTAATGATAGGCTTATACCAATCCATAAAATAAAGGCTTAACCAAGCCTATATTCCTCTGTTCCATTACCTTGTGATCACAAGAAGTGAGAGCCACTCGAGTTTAGCTATTCATTCTTATGTATAGACTAATTAATTCAACATGCAAGGTCAATAGTCTGAAAGCCAGTGAGACTCCATAAGAAACAGTGAGTGAGCCACCTGTACCACAGTGTGTAAGACACTGAAACCTACAATTTCTTTCAACATGGTGTATTAATTGTGGGGTTTCTAACTGATCAGAAATTGAAAGAAAATGCATCCTTATTTCTTCAATAATCATTTTGGTTAAAAAAAGTAAATTTGGTTCTTAATGGCATACAACCTCATTTGAGCTGCATGACAATACACACACTTCAAATTCACCTGAATTTTTCCTTCAAACATCTTGCAGCTAGAAAGATTCCTTTGTCAGGAATCAAAGGCTTCCCAAAGATCAATGATCTCAGCACAAAGCTTTTGATCTGGAGATATTTACCTACATATTAACTAAGGGAAACAATGCAAAGCACTGATCAACAGTAGAATACAAAACATGCAAAGCCATCTTGATCATCAGAGAAATAACGCAAGTTTAACACAAAGGTTTTGTCAGAAGAAGCGTCTTACACAATTTGTTTCAACACCAATAAAGCTGATAACATCTCATGTCCATAACTTCTAGGGTCAGATTTTTCACTCTCCTTGTAAACTGGAATTACGATATTGACAACCCACTTCCGCGGAAAAGAGCCAGATCTTATAACCCACCAAAAAAAGTCCAAGACAGACAATTTTGTTTTGAACAAAACCAAATCCTGCCAGTAGTAAGATCTGTGCACCTCCACTGAGACAATTCCAGTGAACCAGATAGTGGACTAGACATACTCTCTGATGCTTGCTTGCTTACTTAGTTTATAAAATTAAGGAGCACTTTGTCCCCCGCCTCGTTCTTACGAGGTTATGAAGAGCAGCTAAGCACCCACACAGCCCCTTGCTCACTCCCCCCACAACATGATGAGGAGAAATTGAAGTAAAAGTGAGAAAACTCCTAGGTGAGGATAAAGGCAGTTTAATAAGTGAAAGAAATGGGGAGGGGGAACAAACAAATGATGCAAAGACAACCACTCACCACCTCCCACCAGCAGACTGATGCCCCCCAGTCTCTAAGCAACAACTACCTTGGAAGACAAAACACCCCACACGGATTATTATTTTTTTTTTAGGTTTGGGATTTTTTTTTTTTCAAATTCCTGGTGTTCCATGGGATGGAGTGTCCCCCTTGGGGTCAGCTGTCCAGGCTGCATCCCCAGCCTACAGAGTAAGAGAAATCCTTGACATGAGCAAGCACAGCTCAGCAACGGCCAAAACACTGATGGGTTATCAACATTCTTTTAGTGTTCAAAATTCAAAACACAGCACCATATGGGCTACTATGAAGGAAGTTAACTCCATCCCACTACCCAAAGGCTGGAGCATAAGTTATTAATATATAATACCAAAGATAAGAATAGATCTGTTTAAAATCCTCTTTCCATCTGCCTTCTCTATACAAATGTCAGTATTTGCTGTGAATTCCACTTGTCATAGCAAAATTCGATGAGAATATCTTAAAACTGAGAAATCCTTCATTTTAAATAAAGTCTTCTATGATTTTAGTAACAACCACCAAGACTAAAAATGCTTTAAAATGTCAAGAAACCCCTCTCATTTTACTCTTCCAAACAATAGAGATTATAAACATTAAGTTCTTTCTGTATCCCTATAAACACCAATAAAATTCTCTCTCATCTCCAGAGTAACCACAAATTTAACGTTCATGCACAAGAAATGTGGACATTACAGTATTGAGTCAGGTGCACCGTATTTATGAAGCCATTAAAATAATTTACAGTATTTATTTCTGCAAGTACCCTGGCCTGCCTACACATTTTAAAACTTCATGTTCCTATATGCAGGAAACATGGAAATGGAGTATCCACTGTAAAATACTCATTCTCTGCGGTTCTCATCGTTTTCTTGGTTGGGGGAAGAGATAGGAACTGAAGATTCTATCACCAGTTTGAAACAGAAATAGTATATACGCTGGGTTATCTTGAAGAATTAAAACGTCCCTTGGTTATCATATTCCAAAGCAAAACCCATTACACTTATTCTGCATATATTATGAAAGTTTTAAATCCTGTCTGACATAAATTCAATTAAGCACATCCTTAGAAGACAATCGTACAGGTAATGGAACGACTCGTAAGAGTTTTTAAAACTTTGTTAAGGGATACAGGTAAATTTTATTAAGATTTATTCAACTAACTCAGCATTAAAACAATCCAAATGCACTCCAATGCACTCAAATGTTAGCTGACCAAATCAGTGCCCTTCTGAAAAGCAAAGGAAACATTGGAAACTCCTAATTTTTACAATTCCTTTAGGATTTCCCTATACACAATGGCCTGTCTGAACAGCCTTATTCTGGAGCCCTGAGGACACAGGGACCACCATCAAACTGGTGTTATACGGACACAGATCCATATAACATCAGTTGTACATTCACACCCTCATCTCCTCACACGCTCAGCGCCTCTACGTAATTTCAAACTGCAGGTTCCTGTCTGGTGTTTTTGCCACAGACAGGAAAAATCAGCACAGGCGATCAATGTTACAAGGGACGTGAGGGACAGGCAGTCAGATATAGAGAACAGATCCCAAAATCAGGATGAAGATCTGAGTAATTTTAGAGAGATTACACACACACACGAGAAGTGAGAGATATGGGGTTACTAAATTTATGGATGCATTATTAACTGAATGAAAATAAAACGGGAGTACATCACCATTACCTACAGAAATTCCAGAAGTGCTTAGGTCACTTCACCACACTCCATGTGTCTACAGTCCAAAATGCAGTCAAGCAGATAAACCAAAAAACAACCAAACAAAATCTACAACAAAAACACCCTCTTAGCTCTGAGAAAAGCATGTTTTGCAACCTAGTCCTTTCAAGTAGAGAGTTGTGTAACAATTCCTTCAAAACAGAACTGGTGATTTCCCACTAATACTGGAATAATCATGGTCTTTAGACTTCTCTGTTTAAAAAAAGCTATAATTACATATTACTGAACAATTTAATCAACTTCATCTATGCAGTCTTTTTTTGTAAGACTTAGAAAAGAGTTATGTTAAACTTAATTCCACAATTATAACCAAAAATTAGCTTCAACCTTTATATAGAAGCCATCAACAAAAGTCCCTTAATCCATAAAAGCAATCATTTACTGAACACTTTTATTGAAAGCTGGCTAACTCGACAATACTGTTGAGGTTTACAATTAAGTACTCTATTACTTTAAACATGGTCACTGGTATGTGCTAAAACATTAACAAATACACTTTGCTGGCATCCAGTTTAGGATACTTCACAGTTTATAAAGAAATTTCATCAGAGATCTTAAACTGGAAGTACTGTTCAGGTAATTCAGTTTCTTTCTTTTCCTCTATCCACTCACTATGGAAGAATCTCTTTTATCAGTATACAACACATCAATAATTCTCTTACCAGTTCTCAGAAGTACAATACATTTAGTTTATGGTTAAACAGGACTGAACAAATATACTTGAAAAGATCAATGAGAAAATGAGGTAAATTATTAAGGTAAACTTGTAACCATTTTTATTGCCAGCAAAATATAAACATATAAAATATTAGCAACAAAACATACTAAAACACTTTACTAACTTAGCAGTCAATCAGAACAAAAATATATTCTCTATAAAGTACTATTGTTACTTTTCATGTTCTGAGTTCAAATCTCAGGGACAATTTCAGTATGTACATTCACAGCGTCTCAAAAAAATACCTTTTCTTTATGAACTGTATAATTTCAACCACCCTGCCAAGTAACAGAACATCCTTTCCAAATTAGAAAAGTGCATTTGGAAGAGAAAAGCGCTGCTACTTAACATAAAGTTGGGTATCTTCTCTCAGCAGAGCAGCATCGACTCACACAAAATCTGTAAAATGGTTTTCACCCTCTGTAAGGTATTGATTACGGACACTGAGCGCTGGGAGCTGTATCTGCCAGGCTGCTTGCTTGGTCTTTATGTAATGGATGGGTTGTTTTGTCACAAAGATAGTTACCGAAATTCCTGAAATCCACATTTGTTCCTGTAAGTTATTACAAGCTACAAGAACACTCGCAGGTATACACTTAATCTGAATTTTCATTCAGATCAGTTTCACTAACTGTTCAAAAAAGTCCAGAGTTCTAATGGTTTTATCTCTAAATGTTGTTAATAAAATTTCTTTAGTAACTAGTGTATTTTCTGGTTTAGCCATGTATTTTGCCATTCCCAGAATAAGTAAAGTGAGTTTACTCTGAGAAATAACAATTTTCTTCCAGGGTCAAAGGCAATATATGGATTATGTGTAATTTATTATATAAGAAATATAATTTTTGTTCAGTGTAAGTGTACCATAGCTTTTTTCATCTTTCCAAAAAGAATTTCACACTTGTTCACTCTAAAACAAATAATTAGAACTATGGCAACATTCACTGATATAAAGTTCAAAGTAAGAAATTACTTTCAGTTGTCTTACATCAGAATATTTACAAATATTGTTTTTAACCAAAACCAAAATAATATCCTCAGCATCAATGCATCATTTTTAGAAGCTAAAATAGAGTTTTTAATTCAGTCCTTAAACAATCTTGCCAATAACAGTAACAGATGCGTCCTCTATCAAGGCAGAAAAGACATCCTGCTGTGCCTGTTCATCAAGAATATGAGGCTATTACAAAATAGATAGTTTCAACCTGTTAGGTTCATTCTTGATTATGCTAGTGGCAAGTGAAAAATGTCTCATCCTTCCATAGAGCTGGAGCCTATTTTGCTGCCTTTCTTCCCTTTTTCAGGAGAACTAACAAGTTAAACTTTAGAGTACTAGTTAGGGCAGTGCCAGAAGGTCAAGGGATGTGGTTGCTGCTCACTAGTGAGCACCCGAGAGACATCTGGAGCACTGTATCCAGCCTCCCATTCCCTTATACAAAGACACTAACACAGTTCACCTAAACGAATAGAGAACCACCATGACAGTGGGAAATTGGAGAAAACGCTGTATGGGCAGAGGCTGAGAAGGCTGGAAGTGCTGTAGAGCCTGAAGAGCCTGTTCAAGTGGGAAGTGATTGCTCTCCTCAACACCCCAACAGCAACTGCCTTAGAAAAGGTGTTGGACTGTTCTAGATGCACCAGCTCCAACACTTGACATTCGCTGAAGAAGACGGATCTGCTGACACAGTGAAATTAAAAAGAGTACATAATGTTGACTCCAGTATCATAAAGAAGCTACATCTTAACCTTTTGAACAGCCACTCCCAGAACAGCAGCTAAATTAATGCTTAGGAGCACATATTACCTAAAACGTATGAAACGCATACGCAAACATTTTGTGTGCGCTTTCAGCGGCCACAAAGGTTAATAAACTTGATCTTCAGTGGGATCATTAATAAACAGGGATTTCTCTCAAAGGGAAGGAGAAGGTTTTCCAGTTCCTGTCCAAAAAATTCATTTGATATTTATCTTTTTAAAAAGAACAACTAACAAGTCCATTTCAGCAGCGATGTATTTGCCACCAAAGGAATTAAAGAGGAGCAGTGGAAAAGGAAGACTAGATGTATTCAAAACCTGAACATAATTTTGTCTGGGCTTTTTGGCTCCATTTAGTAAGTATGATGGGAAGGAGTAGAACTCTTATTAATAGCACAGAAAGCAGAAGGTCCTTTGAAAAAACACTGGATAGAGTTAATTACTGAAAACAGAAAGTGTCCGGTTGTTTATTGATTATACTATTGTATTTAAGAATACCCTTACATATAAAGTACGAGGCTGGGAAAGTGATATTGATTTTAGCTTGATAATTACAACCCAACCAACCCTTTTTGTAATACAAAGCTTTATTCAATAAAATATTTACCATGAAGTTCTTTGGGCCATTCAGTACAATCAATTACCACCTGTGAGCTCTTACAGCAGTAAAAAAAAAAAACATGGACATTTGAATAAGTTTGGTGGCAGGTTTTGTTTGGGCTTTATTTTTGTTTTGAGGGTTACTTTTGGTTTTTGAGGGGCGGGGGGAGAAGGGGTTAACTCCTGGACAGAATTCTCTTTATTTCATTTAATAACTGAAAGCATCAATGCTGAAAAAAAAAAAAAAAAGCAGGAACTACCAAAATATTAGTCATTTTCCTCATCATGGCAGAGCACATATTTCAAGCTTCCTATGTGCTTTCTGTAAACCATCAGCTTCAAAAAAATGTGAGTCTTTCAAATTCTTTTAAGATTAAAAGATACAATTAACATATAAGATATTTAATATTTTTTAATTTCCCAGTAGCCTACATTACATTGCCTTTAAATAATGCTGCACTCAGTTTAGTGGTTTAAGTACATAAAAACAAGAGGAGTTCAGATATAAACTCACATAAACAAACATACTTTTATAGATAATTATTCCTATTATAAAGTGCTTTTTCTCAAAAAAAAAGGTGCTTTTTCTGAAAGATCAGTTGGCAATCTAATCAGAATGTAAAAAAGAATGACTGATAGTTCAAACAAACACTTTTTCAACCAAATACTTTTTCCTTATCATTTGCTTTATGATTACCTGTAATTAGAGATGACTTTCAATGAATTTACATAAATCTGCAGTCACTTAATGAAAAACAGGCTGGGAACATTTCTCAGTCTCCGTTTCTCAGCAAGGAGGGTCAGCAGACCATTAGAATACTAAATCTGAATTGCCATATAATAGTATTCAAGCTAAGAAAGAATATTTTATTTTTATCTAGCATACCAACAATGAAATGAAAATATGCTCAAGTATATTAATTCTTACTCAAAATGGAAAATAAATTTAAAATAATGTATTCTAAGATAAGCTTTTCCTGTCTAGGATGGATGCACAGGTCCAAATAATCATTTCTTAAATCCTATTTGTCAGCGTCCAGACAAGGTCAGTTACCATGAATCTTTTTGGTAATAAAATAGAACAAGTATTTTCACGCAAGAATAAATGTCTATATTAAATATTAATATACTTTATACAACATAATTAATGTACAATGCCTTGTGAAAACATAAAACACTGACACATTTGCTCCAAAAATATATACATGGTCTTAAGAAGATACAACTTTTTGGTTTTCTTCCCCCATAAATCACTTTACTCCTTTAATAGGGAAATGTCATGCTGCAGAAATAAAGAAAGCAAAGACAGCCGTGAGAACAGTTACACCATGCTGGTCTGATCCACTCGACTAGAGAAAAACCAGCCAAATCTTTGAAACCACACATTGTAATCAACCATTCTCCTGAAAATTACATCAAACAAAGAACTAGAGCTTTATCAGTCCTCAAAAGCTTATTCTATACATTGTTAAAACTGAAACTTTAAATCTTTAACAAAGGCAATATTATGAAGTCTGTCTCTTGCTGTCATCACAGCAGTAATTTTCACCTTTAGCAGAGCATTGCTGGCATCCTGAGTTCTACCCGCAGGAAAAATAAATACAATTTGTGACAGAAACCAGTACTTGTAAGTCAAAACCATTTTCCAAGGTAGTTGTATGAAGTAATCTCAGTATGTTTTATTTTATGATACACATAATTTCATAAAGATCAAATGAGAGCAGCATATGAAGTTCCTCACATTTTAAATTTCTTCGGTATATTGACTATCTCCCAGATCTATGTACCAAGATGAAGTGCTCATGATGGCTACATAGAGATCATTACCTGTGGGACAAGAAAATTTCTCAGCTCTAATGATTGTATTCAATATTCTCTGCAAATAAGCATTTGCAGGTAGAAATGGGAAACTAGGAATCTACAAATTGGAAATGCTCACCAAGTATTTTCTACAAAAGTGGCACAAAAGCGTTCAACTCTTACTTCGTAAATGATAATGAGAGTCCTTCAAGAGGGAGAGCTGAACATCATTTTCATGCTACCAACAGAATCAAAAGCTACTTGGAGAAGCATTGACCTTGCCAAGGTCTTTACAAGTCCTAATATATTAACTTAAAAATTCCTAAGAAACTTGCATTTAACAAATCTTTTGAACTTGAATTAGTTTTCTACATCACACAGCAAAGTTCAGAAAAAAACCTGTAGTACAATAGTACTGCAGTGGTACTTGTTCAATGCCTGGTTAACTAGGAACAAACCGGAATTTGTAAGCTGTACTTGGTTATCTCACTGTTGAAAATCCTGCCTGGGTTCTCATCAAACGTTTGTGCCCAAGCTCAAGAAACCATATCAAAATATACCTCTACTCTTGCAAATACTTATGTAAGTATTTTGATTATCTGAGTGATCATCTTGAAGTGAAGTACGTACATAAGATGAGGAAATGCAAAAGTGGTGATGCCTGTGATTTCAGCTCAGCACTTCAGTCAAGGTGAACCCTCAGGGCACAGCATCTTTAAAATCCAGTCACTTACTCAGGCAACTGTATCTTTATTTCAGCGTTAAATTTAGACAGGCATACATTTATATGAACATTGCAATTTATCGCCACAATGTTTACTTCCAAGATAATGGACAGTCCAAAATTTAAGCGCTACTTCTGTTATAAGAGCCCTGTAGTTTATACAAAAAATAACTGCTGAATCTTCTAGTAGAAGCCAAAAGGCAGAATATCTCTTTTTAAGTTTCAAGGGAGAATTTTTTACCATTTAATACATATTCTCATAACAGCTGCTGGGTTTGTCTCATAAGAAAGACACAGAAGAGAGCTCACTTGATGCAGTTACTGGAAGTAACTGGGATGACAAAACTTGTGAAAACATCAGTTTATGGCAAGGGAGAAGCACACACACATTCTGGATCCAGAATATTAGGACAAATGTCTGCATGAGAACCTGCATGTTTTCTTCAACATATCTATTGGCATGCAGCTAATATTAAACAGAACAACTGGGTTTACTTCCACAGTTTAAATGATTTTGTTTTAGCGTTGCGTATCCTTGCTTTTGCTTTCTTTTCCCTCCCAGCTGCTACTTCCACATGAAACCTCCTTTTGTCGTCAGTGCTATATGTATGTAGAAGTTCAATCGCATTTTATTACATATTTGAAACTACAAAACGCTTAAAGAAAAGTCATCTCCAAACCTATATTCAGTTAATAACATTTAAGAATAATTCCAGACAACCCGATAACTCGATTGAATGAGTTCATTTTCACTGATCCTTACCTTGGCTTTAACCATAAAAGAACATGTCTTATTATGACAGGAAGAGCTCTCACACCTTGAGGCTTCTATAATTCTCCTTTGAATCGCCATCATTCTTTAATATGTCCTATCATATATGCCTGAGGCAATTATTAAACTACCACTTTAAAAGTTTGAGTTTGCCCTGTGTATTGTACTCCGTGGCTGCACTAATATGAACCTTTTACTGAAGAAATCACATGCTGTATAGGACACAAATGATCAGCTTACACAACTACATCAAGCATCGGTATTCTGGACATTGTAAGGATAGACAATATTTACTCTGGAAACTTGAAAAGAAAAATAAAGTGACAGAGAAGCCTGACTGAGAACAAAGAGAACACAGGCACTGCGTTGATCTTCATTCCACTTCCTGCAACCCAATTAAAAAAAACCATTTACTATATTAAAAATGTTACTGGAGTTGTTGCTTACTCTACCAGTGTTTGGATCATATATCAAGCACCTGAGACACAGTTTGCCAGCTGCTGCCATAGTCTTTACAGTAAGTTTGTGGACTTTTACAAAACAGACATAGCTGGTGCACAGAACTTAGTCTTGTTATTTGAATGCATCGCAGTACACTGTAATCTGTCTGTTTTCCAATGTATTAGATTAACATTTATCTCTTTAAGCATACAGCTTATCTGTCAAAAAAAATCCTCTACAGTGTCTGGAGCTATGTCTCCAAATAGAGTGTCCTAGTTCCACACAGACTGTTATTTAGTGTCCCAATTTTCCTCACTTTGATAAAGAAGAAAACTATTCAGCTCTGACAAGTTGATTAACAACAATCAGCATTATTTTCAGAAAAATAGATCAGCTACTCCCAGAAAAACTACAAAACTACTCTCATCTATTTTTGACACAGCAGAGACATACATCAATTCCAAATATGAATGGCAGTGATAAGGTCAAAGCAGAATTAAAGGTCTACTTCTGTATCCAAAGAACAAAACTAAGGGCAGTACCAGTATAGTTACTTCCCCCCACACACCCCACCCCCGCCCCAACAGGCCTGGGTCTTTTTCCTCAGAAGGTGGTTGCATAGATACTTATATGGCAGGAAAGATAGGATTTGAGGACATTACAAAAATATGACCAAGGGACTCCATTATGTACTTAGTAATTAATAATGATGCTGTTCAAAGGTGTCATTGAGAAGGGAAACCGACCCATTCAGGATCAGCATGCTGTAGATGCAGAAAGTTATGCTAAGAACTATCCTATAGCCTGAATGCCCTTCATACCCCTGTTTGTATTCAGAACACTCAACACATACCACTACAGTAATTTAAAGCAATATTATTCAGGTTATCTTTGAGATTATGATGATTAAATATAAATAGGTCAGTTTTACTCTGCTTCTGCACTGGTAGAAATGTTAGAAGCCAATTTTATTTGATTATATATAGAAGTCACACCTTCAAACATCAAGATACTCTTTGAGTATCAGTGTCTTAAACAGGACTCAAATTCAAAGATAATAATTAAAAGCTACTATGTGAATTTGTGCTGAAAAGCTGGAATCATATGTAGCCCTAAACCACAACAGATAAAAGACAACTTGTCATATTCCTTTGGCCACATTAAAGAGTCACCAAATAATACAAACTTACTGGTAAGCCATGATCTTAAATATAACGATCAAACACCCCAGTTGGGTACAAATGGAAATGGCACTGGTACTGTAACATTGTAAGAAAGTTATGACACCAGACTGACTACAAGTGCACTACACCTGTCATCAATCAGTGCCACACATCCTCCACGTGAGCCATCCCCATAATTCAGTTATAGCTTAGGTGTCACAATCAATGCCTTATTCTATAACTCCAAGTTACGATCAATTTGAGTAGGGGTTCTTGTTACCTTTCTTCATTTCACATCTTCCAAAATACTTGCAAAGAATACCTGGACCACCACATTTTAAAGACATAGCAACAACATGTGTGACGAGATTTCTCTTTTAGACCTTCTATGAAAGCAACTGTGGAAGGACAACAGAGAACACATTATAGCTAGTCCTGCATTAAAGTAAAGCAAAATCATTTCTAAATGAAATCACATTGCTTCATACAACAACATGTAGAACTTGTACAATACTCCCAGCATACTCCCAATGGGCTTTTACTAAATAAGTGAGAATTTGTGTCTTAAAAACAAATCCAAAAATTCTTGATGAATTTCTTAAAATGAAGGTAAAAGTATACCAATATAAACTATCTCAGGTTCAACAGTGCCAAAACCCTGCCATAGCCTTTAGGCACAACAATTTTAATTACTGCTTCAAACATAGACTACCTGGTCTTACCAATAACAAACTGAACAATCTTGAAACACAAGTGGTTGCTATAAAAGTAGTTAAATTAACTGTAACAAAATTACTAAAAAAAGTTGAGGAAGCCCATCTCTCCACTTACAACTGCCTTCCTCTCTATAACAATATTCAAAAGCATTGTGGGTTTGGTTTTATTTAATAAATGCAAGTTCTACAAATGATAAAAACATTTTTTGCCAGTAATACTTTCTCTCATCTAAATCAAAACAAATGAGAAAACTAACACCACATTGCTGACTTAATAAAATGAAAGTTTTTAATTGAACTTCCTCTTCATTTGCTTGCAAAACTAGACCTGAAATCTCTTGCCAGTTGAACCACCTCTTTTTTTTTTTTTCCTTGTGGGTACTTTCAATACTGAGAACGTACAGAAAGATTATAAATACCACTTAAACCGACAAAAAAAACTCCAAAGAAATAAGATTTTGCATTATTAGCATTAAGCATGTAATCTCTTGGTGCCACTGGAGTTTTCCTCTCACTCTCCTGTGGGCGGGGGAAACATTCTTTTCTATCTATGCAGGTACTTCTCCTACTGGAAATCTGAACTCTCAGAATGGCATCTCTTAAAGTATAAGTAAAGAGAATATTCTTTTGGGAAGAGGAAATAAAAATCACAAATGGGTAAGATCACCTTATCACCTCCCCTGTGACCTTCCACTCCAGAATTCATTGCTGCTTATCCAAAAAAAAAAAAAAAAAAAAAAAAAAAAAAAAAAAAAAAAAGTCCTAGGTCGGATATCTCCATCCTTTACATTTGAAGGGTCAAAGGACATTGCCTGGAATTAGTAATGAGCCAAAGAATGTAAACTGCCAGCAGCATTTGTGGCAGAAGCAAACCAAGACACAAGATGGGAGCTTGCTTTCTACAGAAGAAACCCAAATTCCACCTGAGAAGCAATGGGCACTGCACACTGCCGGGAGTAAACACTTTAACATTCTTTAAAGGATAAAGACTCCAAAACGAGCAGTCTTTGGGAAAATGAAGTGACACTGAGTTACAGCACAGCCAGAACACATACAGGAATTCCTTTTATCCAACTTCAACCATCTCCACTGCCACATTTTTTCCTCAAATACCTATTTCCTGAAGTCTCTTGTTTTCCAGAAAGAAAAAGGATATGAAGAAAGGACAATATGAAAATGGTTTTGGGGGGAAAAAAAAAAATTCTCTTACCATGAAACAGAAAGAGGAGATGCCAAAAATGTTTACAGTATTTATTATGTTTATGTTGAAGAAGTGGGCAGGAGTACCTGTGGAAGATGAACAGAAAAATGAAGTAGCAATGGAATGCAGAACACCTGGCTCTGCAAAAAAGAGAAACATACGCTTTAAGAGAACATCTTACAGTGGTTTGAGAGAGAAAGGACCAAAGCTCATGTACCAGCACTGCCAGCTTCCTCAGGATGAGCTTTTTCTGCTCAATACACTGCAGATGTAAGCACCCCAAGCACTAAACTTCTGGAGGAGGCTGGAGAGCAGCTTCATTTGCTCGGAAAAGGGGAGTACCTGTTCCATATGACTGCACAGAGCTTAAGAGGCAATTTCATTTTTTCAGGAGATCATTAAAGACCATGGAAAAATACATTCAGTCTTCTTCCACAAGGACAACTATAACCATCAGGTTTTGAAGTTGTTTTTAAATGCCACAGCATGTTAAACTAACTGGCCAGATTCTCCAGTCTCAGGGGAGCACAAAGGTTGGCATGGGAAATAGTTTCCTGACCACTGTGTAGTCTCACTCACAGTAGAGCATTTCAGAGACAACAGTAGCCAGCTGACAGAGTGCAACAAGCTTCAATAACATCATTTTTCACTGTACTCATGATCTCCCTTAACTGCCCAACACAGCCTGAATGAAAGCTGCTGGGATGCAGGCAGAACATACACCAGCAAGTTCATATGCCAATCCTGAAGTTTTAGGCAGTCTTTTCTCCCTCCAGAGCAATCCAGTAAGAAGCCTCCCATCACTATTTCAATCCTCTTATTTTAAAGAGAAGTGAACCGTCTCAGGTTCTTGCTATTTATTCCCATCTAGGCTCTAATTCAATGCTTTAAGAATCATGCAGCCATAATGAAATCCAGTGGGAAGTTAAATACAAACAAACCCAAATACACAAGGTTCACTCACATGACCATGTGATAACACCCCTCAATACTATAAGTGAAAAGGCAGAATCACCTTAGGATCTCTCTTAATGAACCTCTCTTATTCATTAAGAGCGTATGGAGCATTGTTATACCAATTCATAACTACATAGAAAGTAGATTTTCTAGATATTTATACAGTATGCCTGTTAATCTGTACTTAATAGACTGTCATGTCATGATAAGTCAGCTATCATTAACTTTCTGACACTTCTATAGTAGAAGAAAATCAGTCATCTCCTGTCTTAAATATTTATCTAAATCACACGGTTTCGGTTCCTAACAAGGTATGTTCAGCTGAGCAGTATTTCAGATCGCCAGTTTGGGGGAAGCAAGGTTTGTAGGCACTGCAGTGCACCCAGTGCAACGGCATACAGTGCAAGTCTAAATTGCTTATATACGCCTGAGAACACTGTGGGGAACGTACTGATTTGTGAGAACGCAAGTGTGTTGCATGCGAATACTTCAAAACGCCCCTACGTTTTTTTTTTTAGTCTTAGTCCTAATGGTGCCCTCTGAAGTTATTAATAAAAACAAACAGGGCATTTTACTCATCACTGGCAATGCCTTTCCAATCTGGCAAGCAAACCACCCACTCAACCAACTCACATAAAATACCCTCGCGTGCAACACGAAGTACACTGGTTCTTTCATAGCTTCCTAAGAGCAAGACTTGCTAACGTATAGTCTAGTCAAAGGGTTTATGCCTTTCTCTATTAATCCTGTCAGTAATAACACGTATCAAGTGTTTTGCATCAAATATTCACTTCAAAACCACAGAAGAATGGTATACAAGACCAGAGATTCTAAATCTTACTAGAGACACAAGACTAAGAATTCTGAATTAATTGTCAGTTCTGACTGTCATTAATCTCTAGTTTTGGTTGAATCGCCTTTTTATTTTGCCTCAGTTTATTTCCACAGACCATTGAAGGATTAGCTCAAGCTTATAAACCATTTTAAACAAAAAGGGATTTCCCTATAATTGCTAAGTAATACAATTACTGATGACTTCCTTCTGAACTGAAAGACGGATTCTTTTGAACCAGAGTTTGCTTTTACAGCATGCTTCTGCGGATTATAGTTTTTCATGGCCCAGTAACAATGAGGAAAGCACTGAAACCAGCTTTACCATTAAGTATTTTTTACTGTATATAATAGAAAACTAGATTGGATCTCAAGGAGTTATACTTCTCACACAAAGAAAAATAAAGAATTTAAAAAAAAAAATACTTCCAAAGGTTTATGGTAGGCAAACAAAAAATCCAAACCAAACAATTTTTGCTATAACACAGAGCAATCAAGATTCTCAAATGAAGAATTTTCTTAGGGTATTTCCACATACAGATGGTTTTTTCAACTTTCTTAAAGAGGACAAGATTTTTCTCTGAAACTTAACCCATGTCCTTAGAAATGTTAGCAGTAGGCTACCTCAACTAACATTAAGGTACAGTTCACTGTGTAATGATGGCAAAAGAGTAGCTCTCCATCTACTTCATCATCGATCTTGGCAGCCACAACCCTAAATCGCTGCCAAACATAATTTGCATGGAGAATCTTCTACTAGTTTCAGGTAAAAATGAGCTGAAGCTTCACTGCAGAAAGTCAGCCAGACCTACCATTCTTCCTCATTTTTGAAAAAACAGATTGTACTCAATGGCACAGAACCATGTATTTACCAATTCAGCACCAATCAAAAAAAAAAAAAATGAAAAAAGAAAGGAAAGAGGGGATAAAAGGACTTTTGAGGTTTAGGATCATATTGTTAGAATAGTTTGTTAGTGAATATAAAGCAGAGTGGAAAAGCACAAACAAAAACCAGAATTTACACCAAATAGCCTTGGTCCATCCTCTCCAATAAGGACAGTAAAACAAGGGTTCATGAGTGAAAACGAGAGTTCTTGGAAAAACGAATCTTGGCAAGCTTTTCCACAGATTCACCTTTTTCATTGCAATTGCTTTTAAGCCACACAAATGGCATGAACTTCTTCATATGAAACGAAGAAGATAATGCAACAACATGAATTGTAAAGGTACTCCAAACTTCCACATTCTCATCACACACAATATGTAAAAGGTAAAACATACTCTCAAATGAAATAGACTTATCGTTTTAAACAGAACCTGAAGCCTAGGCAAACACAAGCTAAATACCAGCTTGTCAAGACTTGCAATAAAACTAAAATACACTAAAATAAAGAGGCAGATAAAACATGGGAGGGGTTCACTAAGAACTAAGAATTTCAGCTGCATCCAGCAAACTATCATTGCTTTAGCAGGAACTAATGAGTTCCAAATAAAAACACAGAACACAAAGGTATTGAAACCACCTGCACTGTGATGCCCTTTAGCATCCCAGTCCTGGCAAGTCATCAAAAAAGTAAATACCACTCTAGCTAGCCCCTGTTAGCTCTGGTTAAAATTAATGAAATTCAGAAAGTCAATTCAACATACACCCTCAGATTACAAAAATTATAGACTTAATACTGAAGTAATTAATCAGGCAAGTACAAAAATATTCACCAAGTATCATTTATAACTTATTAATAAGGACATACATAATTTTTACATTACTGATACTTTTTTCTGCTATTAACATGCACGTTTTTCAGTAAATCGGTGCAGAGCTGTTGCTCACTTGACTTCACCCAAGTATAAATCGTCTACTTCCAGCAGACCAACTGCATGTTATATTACTAAGTTCCTACCTCTTACAAATTTAAAGACCTTGGATTACTTTTGAGCCAAACATCCTCCTGGAAAATCTGAAAACTAAGAACCACTTCAGGGTTAAACATTTTATAGAGCCTTCATGCACTGTTGCAAAACAAGAGATTTCAGCTAGAGGTTGATTTATGCTCTCCTGCACTTGTCATTTCCTTCCTGCAACATCAGCTCATTGTGTGCACATGCTTGCCTTACAAAATTACTGCTATGCTAACTTCTAATTAGATATAAGCTAACTTTCTTCTAACACAAGTACGAAGACACACTAAGGCATGCAATCCAATGTTTACATTTTTTTCACCCTTTATTCTCTCCACTGGCTGATGGATCTCTCTTTTTCCTGTCATGGACTATCAGCATCCTCACTTTGTAAAGTTTCTGGATACCTTAACAATTAGAGAAAAATGTCTTTTTATTTCTATCGCCCCTTTTGCACTCTTGGAATTCCAGGCTTCTATAACCAAAAGAATAGATCTATTTTTCCCCACAGTCTCATTGCAGGACAGTGGGAAGGGGGAAACGCGCCAGCTCTGTGCATCACATAGTGTGTACACCCTAAGAACTGGGAGCGTACACCGTAACACCTGGGTCCTATGCCCTCTTATTATTTTCAAGAGAACTTGGGGCTGTGCAATTCAACATTCTTGTCTTGAGTGGCTGCTTCCCCTTCCGGCTCTCCTACCAAGCTGGAAAGGATCTGAATCCTGACCAAAGACCTACCCATCTAGGGACACTTTTCAAACCAGCTTGTGTGATCTGTCAACTAAAATACGGTATTTTAGTGTTCTTACAGAATGGAAAGCTGAAACGCACACGTGTATTAGTAGCAATGCCCTCACACACACACTGTCCTGGATTTAATTCCTTTCACTGTGCTGGAAGGGCAAGAATTAACAGGATTTTCTGATACACCAGTTCTTTTTCTCAAGCTGAATCACAGTGAATTCATGTGAATTTCTTCTACTGGCTGACAATAGCTAAAAGTTAATGTCTGGTAACTGTCTCCCCTAGATAAGTCCATTCAAATGTTAATAGTCCTTTGTAATTCACTCAATTTATTTGGGCTTGGCTATCTTATCTGACCAGCGTCTCTTACTTCTCTGTTCTCCTGCCCTTTCTTCCCCCAGTGAATTGTCTGAGCCCTACTCAGGTGCTACTGAATATCTAACACACATACACAATTTTCATTACATAGCAATTCCTCACATTATCCATACAGGAATGTTTTTTATTTCCAGATTACTGAGCAGAATATTTCTGCAATTTGGAAAACCACGCGGTTCCTGATAAACTCCCAGACATCCAGCACTAGTGCACTTTTTGGGTTTTTTAGCTGTTATAAACTTTTCTACAAAATTCAACCTAAAAAACTGCATTAATCTCGCTTTTTCTGAAGTGACAACCCCATTCTGAAGGAAAAAAGGAATAAAAAAAGTGCAAAAAAACATTACTTGGCTTCTACAAAGACCAACAGATTTACTGTAAAACAGGAGGAGCAGTGTCATGGCAGTAGAACCTCCATGAAATGGCATGGCTGACAGACATTGATCCACCGCTGCACTCAAGAGCCCAGGGAGGATTAGCTGTCTCTCTCGCAGCTGGCTGTACATATTCAGCAGAATCCTATAGAAATAAGGTGCATTGGAAAACAGAAATTGTGATTATCTATGGATTGTCTTCATCTCCTTATAGCTGTTTGTGGAAGTTGCAGTGGCACGTAGACATATTTGAGGAAACTGGTGTGGCTGAAACTAACAACGTTGCTACTTAACAAAGTTCTGTGTTGACTTACTGTAACTACAATTTTCAAACTGTTTTTTCGTCCCTCAGCTGTCTGCTCTACTCACTTGTGCTGCTACCAGAAACGGGCCTTAACAGATACACAGAATCTAATTCCCACTTAGGAGCCTCTTACTACATCACTCATTATTTTTAAAACAAGTACCACATCTTATTGACAACTCTCCCAGGCAGTTCCCATACAGCTTTTGACTATACAATATCCCAGGATCAGTAAGAGAAACCTCTTGTTAGGTAGAAAAGTAAACATATCAAGAAGCAGAAAAAAAACCACTGTACAAGATGATTGACCTCCTCTCCCTTCAGTACTAGGAGATGTTTTGCAGACCACACTAAGGATTAGGGGTTTAGTTTTTGCCATTGAATAAATAAACCCAAGAGGCAGGTAGTCTATAAACAAAGAGCAGAAGCAAGATCAGCATTGCTGCAGTGGGATTACACTCAAGTGGGTTCCACATCCATTCCAAATCAGCATGGCCACATCAGCAGCCAGAACATGACAGGATCAAGAAATAGCAGAGCTTACTCAGCTAGTAGCTCCCCTCACGAGCTGGGCTCTCCACCACACTGGTGACACTTAAAACTGGCACCCACTTTTCTTTACTACCAAAATTGCCCAGCACAGGATAACAGAATGAATAAGCGCTCTCTGAACCCTATAAAGAGCTCAGTGGTCAGGGAAAATTTAAAACAACCGCAATTTCCATATACATATCATGTTTCCTTGTGCGTCAGAGCAATACTGGGGGTTTGTTCTGGTTGTTTTTTGGACCATGCCCCCAAAGACACAGTCTGTTTAGAAATTCTGAAAAGCTTTATATAAATAACTGCTTCAGTAGAATCACAGTCAGAACACAAAAAAAACCCCTGACATTCTGCAAACTCCTGACCTCATTAGTCCCGAGACAGGTACGGTACAATAAATCTATTGATTTGTCTGTACATGCTTTTAAGAGTCAAGATGAAAGCTCAACTTTTTTTACACTTGGAAGAAAGATTAGCAAGTTAGCCATGCTAAACCTTTTCTTTCAAAATTCTAACGCAGCTTTTACATTTGCTTTGGAATAAAAAGTGATAATTATCTCAACTTCTCAAGGCCTCCGACATGGTGCGATTGGTCAAATTCACACCATTCACTGGCTGTAAGGGTGGAGATACTGCAGATCCCTATCATGCAACAACACTGACAAGAATGAGCTGGTGTTCAGCCTGCAAAACAACTTCACAGTCTGTTACCATTCCACTACCCTTCTTCCAGTTGCACACATCTACTTTAATTTAACACAAAATGGAGTTTTACGGATGTGCTTTTATTCATTCTTTGTAACTATAGTGAAGCTCACTATGAATCATTTGGACACAAGTTACTAAATTTGGTTTGCTTTTCCTCCGAGCATATGTTCAAAACAGCATGATTCAACATGTTTTCTTGCAATATCCTAAACTGTAATTAAAATAGTATCTCGTAATGACACATGAATACAAGTAATAACCTGCTAAGAATCTGAAATCTACACTTAAAGATTAAGAAACATGTAATTGTAGCTGTTAGCTTTCTTGTTTATATAATGTGTCTGAACGAATACATGCTCACTATCTAATGAGTAATAATTTGGTAATTTTACAATAACACTTTATAGGTTAAATTGTTTCTTTTCTTCCTCCTCACTTCCCCCCTCCTTTACTTTTTTTTTCCAAATCAGAATCCACCTCATGCTGTAACTTGAAGAGCGCTTTCTTACCCTTCCAGCAGCAACATAAACCTTCGTTTGTGAAAAATTCCATTTGGGAAACCTTTGGTTTAGCACTTTCATCATTATTTATTTCTGGAGAAAACCAACAAGTGAAGCAAGTATAAACGAGTGTTGACTTCCTTATACCTGCATCACCCAGACCCAACATCTCGGATCAGTACAAAATTAATTGAAATCTGTTATTGACCCTGAAACCTAAAGATGGCAATTTAGATGTCCACGTTAGCTCACTTGATGTTCATGTTAACATACAACAACTATGACAAATGAATTGATGGCATGTACAAATTTCTGACATCTGTAACTTTGGACAGCAAATGGAGTTGACAAATGGATCCAATGGCAAATATTATGTGACTCCATAATTAAGGATGTACTGAAGTTTGCACTAAAATTACACTGGAATAAGAGTGAAATTTCCACTGGCTTGCATACTAGGTAGCTATTTTCAGTTATGTGAAGTGCATGCAAGATCAGCCATTAAAAAACCTACAGTGTGATGTAGCATTGCTCTTCACTTATATAGGTATAAAGCAGAACCAGAGGCTGTGAATCAGACACAAAACCCCCATCTTTGACAAATAAGCAAAGAATAGTTGAATATTTACAACATTTATACTTAGTGACCAAAATCAGTTTCATGAATATTCTATAAAAATTAATTATAAGAACTTAAGAAAACTCTACCAGTTTATTAATTAAAAATAATTGTTAATGGTTCAAAAGAAATGTATGAGAACAAGTATTTAAGTAGTTCATTTCCTCACCAAGATGTAAATACAAACAGAACTGAGGAGATCCATTTTCCTCCTTACTTCTGTAACTGACACTATCATTGTACATACAATTCCCCATCCCATACAAGGGACTTTTCCTCGCTGCGTAAAAACATAGAGCAGAACAGACAAAGCAAAGAGCATACTAAAAATTTCCAGGGAGTTCTTTTTAGATCTAATTTAAAGATGCAAATTCAATCAAAGTATATGCTTAAGTGTTAAGTCCATCATTAAGCAAAGCTTTTCATCGAATGTTTCAGTCCAGCTAATTTCCCCGGGACACAGGCATCAGAGACAGTCCCAGTGCAAGTCCAGCTCTGTACACATTGCCACTGGTGATACTGGGGCACGTGACAGCAACAGACCTTCTGCACAGGACTAACTGGGGGGTTGATGCCCACTCCAGAAGCTCTTGCACAGCAGTTCACTTCCTCAAACAGGTACCGTTGTGAAGCTGGAAAGTAGCCACGATGCTACAGCAGGAACAGTGCTGAAGGGCAAGGAAAAGGGAAGTAGGGAATAATTTGCAAGGTTTATGTGCCTTTAGCTCCTCTATAATTCCAAAGCTGGTCTTAAGTACAAATTTAAATAATACCATGAACTGGGCAATAGTCCTTCCGAGTCTATAAAAAAACCCCAAGCGTCCTATGAACAGACACTTTTCTGTCCCATTTTTGGATTTCACCATCCAATTTGCCATTGCTAAACTGTAATCACAGATTATCTGGCTATAAAAGCATCTTCAGTGAGTCCTATTTACATACAGGAGAAATCTTCAGCTACAGGATCCTGATGCCTATCTGCACTACCCGTAATAACTCCGCCTGAGCTGGGACATCAGAATTTAACAAACCAAGAATACAATCACAAAACTACCCTACATTATGCTTTATGCAAACATAATAAACGTAAGTTACAAGTCAAACTTCTGCTATACTATAATTAGCGCCCTAAATATGTTTTTCTAAAGTAAAAACTTCCCAGACTACTTGATTCCTTTAGATATCAGAATTGTCATAATGAACTAGCCCCATGTTAAAAAATGCGCTTCAAACTACTCTGCCTTCACAAGGCATATTCTTGTTTCATTTGAGGAAATATGATCATATTTTTATGTATGACCTTTACAGCCTCTTTGTCACAACTCAGTAACAGCTTCCTGGTAATTCCACACAACATTCAACCTTACTTCAGGAAAATCATAACAGAAAACTTCAAAAATTCATATAAACGATGGCAATTCTACCACGTGTTTAATATAGGCTTTTACACCTCTCAAATTAATATTAGATTTGAATTTCAGGCAGTTGAACATACAGGAAGCACAGGCAGACTAAGGTACTGAAAACACTGATTTTAAAGGCATTAACAATACAGCCACTGTGTTCTGTTAAACTCATTTCAAGTTACAGCTAATTGACACTTAGTTATTACAAAAGATTTTGCTTTCGTGTATATTAGTTCATCAGAAATTGATAGTTTTAAGGGCTTTCACAATGTTCAAACCATTTCTTAAAATTCAAATTAAGTCCGTGAATCTCCATAAAAATCATGAGGAAAAACTAGTTTAAGCGATTGCCAGCATTTTAATCAGTGCTGTAATCAAAGCCATCTTTCTTTTTTCGATAAATACTGCCCTACACTTAGAGTTTTCACATTTGACCAGAATGACAGCGTGAAAAAAAAACCTGTTCACCTTATTCAGGGATAATTCCTGTTTTACATGATATGTACTGCAATCTTGGGAATTAATTTACAGAACATGTAATTACTGAAAGAACTTGTGGTATTTGGAATAAAGGTAAGGTTCCACATACCTTTCCCTCAGTAGCAATGCTTACTCAAGGGTTTTCCACTCCTCCTACTCTACCACTCATCCCTGTCCCCATTCTGCCCTTCACTTGTACTGCACGACTGTAGGGCTGCATTGTGAATGTGACTGGGGAACTAATCGGGGAGGGGGGAAGAGAGAGAAATGAGGGAATGATTAAATCAAATCACCTTCCTGCATCAGTCCAGAGCATACTCCCAGAAATAGCTATAGGAACACATCTAAAGGGACAAGGTGAGTAAGGGTAGGCAGCAGCAGAATGGATAGTGATATCATAAGCAAATGTTACTGCTGAATTCAACTTATGGTAAAATTACTCATTCAGACACTGACAAACATTCCAGAAATTCTACATTTCCAACTTCCAGTATTTATATTTTTTTTTTTACAGATTTAAAAAAAACCACACACAAATCAATACTTTTGCCATTTATTCTTGCTGCTTAAAAAACCCCCCCAGATACTCATCCCTCAAACAAAATACCTGTACATGTGCATCATGTGAACAACAAAGGGGTACTAGAATGGAAGACTTCTTAAAGGCATCTCTCATATTTTAATATTAATTTCTTAATCATCTTCTTCACATAGCCATATACAGCTTAAGACCACTTCCCACCCCTCCAACATTGTAATAAATCCTATATGGTTTCAATAATGTACGGAAAGTTTTCACCAAGTTTCTGTCCTTGACCAAAATCACTTATCACACTACTGGTTTTACTTTCTAGAGTAGAGTGACATTTTCAGGGAATGACAATGCTTACGTAATCAAAAATAATTACAGAATATTATTAGAATTTGCTATCAAAGCAGGAACATTGAACATAATATTTTCATGTCTAGAAGGCCAAAGCTGGGCCAAACTCCAAAGACACTCACACATTTTATGATGGCTTTATTGTCCATTTCTGTGCACTAATTATAAAAGCCTTGTGCAGCCTGTGGCTTCTGTAATTATTACACTGCAGTAATGCAAACACCATCCTTGAAAAAAAAAAAAAACAAAACACCACACCAAACCATATTTAATTAAACCATTATACAGAAATATTCAAAGCAAAAGGCAAACTTATAACAACACAGAACACCCTGAGCTTCACCTTTTGAATTTTGAAAACATGTTTCCAAGACTGCTGTAATATAGACCATATAAAAATTTTAGATTTTGGTTGATTAGGACCATTAAAAATTAATCCTAACAGAAATGGGGTTCAAAGACAATAAATCAGGGGTCACTGCAGAAATAAACAAGCCAGAAAATCTTACAGTATGTTCTATTTCCCAGACCTGACTTGAGTGTTCATGCAGTATGTGCTTACCAATCTGTCTAGTTCAAGTCTCAAATCCAAGATTTCCATAGAATCACCAGTTCATAGTTAATACCGTTATACTCTCTCTGTAGAAGTCTTCCACGACGCATAGTAATCTCTCACCTCAATTAACAATTTAAGATGTCAAGTATGTGGGCCATATACTCACAGAGCACAGCTGGCTCAGTTAAGCTACAAAGAGTCTTCTAGACAGAAAGATTCAGACATCCACTGCACAAAACATATGCAATAATTTCAAACATCCTAGAAATTCTGAACTTGCTCAGTATGCATGACTCAAATATAGACAGAAACCCATAAGATAGTTTTTGAAAGTTATTGGAATTTCTACATAGCAAATACTGAAGTTGCACAAAATACCTAGTGGTGTCCAAAAGTAAGTTCAGCTTTCCCAATGAGCAGAGTTAACATGCCTGGGACGGTCTTGTACTATAGCTCTGATTATCAAGCAGTAGCTGTATCCTGAAATATCGGGCAAATGCAAGAAGACACACACAGAGGCATATAGACACATATAAACATGTTCATTTCTGTGTAGTTTTCCATATGTAGACAGTTATCTCTCAGGAAAGAAAATCCAGGAAGAGAAAGCGGAGCACAAACTGAAGAATCCTGTTCATGCACAGCATTATATTTACACCAGCAAGACTTTTACCCTCCGCAGTTAATATAGTAAATTAAATTTAAGCTTACCTGCCAATTTGTTTTCTGAGAATTAGTAGCTGCTCAAGAGCTGAATTAAGTTCCTTCAAGGCCCTAGAGCAGTCAGCATGTATAAACAAGGGTAAAGGAACTCAGAGAGAGTGTTCATCTAAATTTAATATCTCTATGAATATATAATTTAGTACATCATATAGTAAAACTGAAGAACTAAATCTTGTAGTTAACGTTGTTTCCAAAAAGAATTTAGAAGCTGCATACATAATTATGAGAAGATGACATCTGGCTCTATAGCAGAAGATACTAATTTGAGAGAAATCAATGAGATTACATTGAAAGACTGGAAAAAGCCATAAAACTAAACATGAATTTTTGTGCTTTCCTTCCTATTTGTTTCTATTAAGTTTATTCTTGTTTTCATTTATTTATACATATAGCAACTTCATAGCAAAGTTCTACCTTTGGGACATATCAGAAATATAGCTACATTTCAGTGTGATATTTGCTATTGTACAAAAGAGCATGATACAGAAGATGTAATGGGACTCGCTGGTAAAGATTATGGATGTTGGAAAGATCAACAGAGTTTAAACTGCAGACTAAACATAGCTTCAGTGAAAGACATAGATCAACTTGGTTAAAACTCAACCACTTCATGTTTTTAAGGGCACTTCTGCAAATAAATGCTCAGAAATGTGAAAAAAAAAAAATCACACTTTTAGAAAGCTAGTCTTAAAGATCATTAAATTATGGGGTGGCTACTGCTTTTCATAAATAATGTGCCCCAAAGAGGATTAGGAATAACTGCACAGGAAAATAAATCATGACTGTGGAACACACAGAACACAGTTTTAATCTAGTGTAGAAAGGAAAACAGTAAAATCAGTGGCGATATGGTGGCACAGGCCACTTGGATTCCATTGAACGACTGGAAAACAATGAAAATAATAGCAACTGCAGAGATTCTCTTTGGAAAATGAAATGGAGTTACCTATTAAAAAGTTTAAGAGCTACCTATTCTGAAAAAAAAGAGTATATAAAATCAATAGTCACTACTGCGCAGCAGAGAAAACGAGCGCAGAAAAGTTTTGCCCAGGGTGAAACCATTCTCTGATATGAACCAGGGCACTGTGCCACTGCCCACTCCCTGCTCCGTGACCTGAGCACCAGGCTCACTGGTAAAACCAGAGCATTAAAACCACAACAGTGGCTTCCAGCTCAGCTTCTTCAGTGAGGAACAGTGGCAACTACTTTATTAAAAAGCCCCTCCTCCCTTGTCTTGATGCCTGCCTCCCTTGTCATTACCCCAGACACCCTGCTAGCCCTACACACTAGCATCACTGCAGTATCTAACCCCTTAAAAGAGTAGGGACAATCGACATTTAAATCTGAATTGCTGACGATTATAAAATTCAACCAGAAGCTTATTCCACACAATAAACATTGGATGAAATGATCTCTGATGTAACACGCAAATTTTGGAAAAAAGTTTCCAGACATTGGCAAGTTGTTTCCAAGTAGCAAGAGCAAGCGCGATGTTTCCTGTAGCGTCCCGCTGTTGCGCTGAAACGCACACCGAAAGACAGGAGAGCAGTAGGTCCGTCAAGGGCTGCGTATGAAAGAACGCAAAACTCCCCAGTCGAAAAACTGCAGAGTAGATGAAAGCGTCGATAATTAATACTGAAACATTAAATAAGCTCCTTCTGTCTTCACATATCCACGGAGCCCAACAGGGCAGAATTACTCGGTACAGCAAATACTAAGTGAAAGATATCACTGTCAGTTAGCAAGGGTTAAATAGCATAAAAATCCATGACTTAAAGTTTTCTGGAGTGCCCACTGATGCATGCAGACATATGTCCAAAACGCAAGGAATTATTTATACAATCTGAAGGAACGGCTAACAGTTGAAAACTGACCATTTCACACACTCCACCTCAGAAACTGTCGGGGAAATGTTTTCAGTCAGCTGAAGGACAACAGGAGGGCAGACACATCGCCTTACAATTTAAAAGCATCAGATTATGGGCTCAAGAGATTATCAGCGATGGGGTGGAGGGGAGGCTTTTTTGTTTTGTAGATTCAAAAGGGGAGAACTGATACTATAAAACAGGATAAAAAATTCCTACAAGAAATCGAGATCTTGCCATTACATATTTAAAGTGCCATTTTTTCACGATTCTGTACAAAACATTCACAGGGAGAGAAGCTTTGCTTAGACCTCATTAGGAAAGTATTTCAAGAAAGAACACAAACTTTTTTTATTTATAACAGCAAAAATTTAAATTATAGATTGTAACAGCCCTTTCTTACTTTACAGGAATAAGAAAAGTTTTAGGGTACTACTAAAATAGAAGTAGGAAAAAAAGTGTTACTATAATTAAAATTGAGGCATCAACTATACAGACATTTGCCTGAGTAAATAATGGGTCAATGATTTACTCTAGGTATTTTGTTCTATAAAAGCACTGTCTGTAGTATTTTTAATAAAAAAGGACTAAATTGCATTTTACAGCTTTCTGACTATCAGTTTTTAGTTCATCAGACAAACCAGTATGATACAATCAATTTTCATACAGTTGCATGTTGATTTTTAAACCCAAAAGATGACTAACAGAATATTGTCTTACGTTTCATTGGTTATATTGTTGATTTAAAGGTTAAAATAAGATGAAAATGAGAGGTATATTGGCCTCAGGCTTTTTTTTTTTTTTTCCAAACTTAAAAATACATACCCCTTCCACATTTAAGTAATAAAACCCAACACTAATCTGATGTACCTCTAAGTATCATTCCTTAGAGGAAGTGATGGACCGACATACAGAACCACTTTACAAGTAAGGATTTACAAATTAGATTGAAACCATTACTATCTAATAACGTCAATATATTTCAAATTGAACAATGAAGATTTTCTTCCAGTAAACGCTTTGAAATGTTTTGCTGAAAGGCAATGTTTTGTGAACTTAAGTTTATCCTATGACCTTTTGTAGTTCGCCTACGTCTGCTCATTTCATTACCTCCATTTTCTTTACACTACAAATACAACCAGATTGATCCTCACCACATCTGCCTTTTGCCCTTCTCCGCTTAAGGAAATGCATATTCATATATTACTGACATCTACAATACCATGATTTTTGCTTACGTTTTCAGCATACGATCAGGCAGAATACTTGCAAAGAGTCATTGTTAGCACAAGAGTCAAAAAGAACTTCACCCTTCAACTCTTAAGATTGAAAAAAAAAAAACCCAACACTTTAAAATATGCAAAATATTTAAATATAAAATACATAACACAGGAGTTTCTTATAAAGTAAAGTCTCCATTTGAAGACTGATAGAGGGTGTTTGGAGTGTCACTACATCATAAGCAGCAATAATTCAATGGTATCTTTAATGTTTTTATGACATTAATATTAGAGTTAGGACTATGAGTGAGGAAAAATGAGCGCACGGTTCAGGAAAACCACTCACTGATTTCAAAGTAAGCTCTTATACCTTTGAAACATGCTTCCCTCCCTCCACCCATGACTCTAGCCCTAACATCCCTTCTTTAATCACATATTGACAACTAATGTTTATGTAAACCTCTGAGGTCCCTGGATCAGTGCTAGCGTAGCCTCTTCACTGTCCTTGCAGAAGTTGATGAAATTTATTCATTTATATATATTCATAAATGTAAAGCATGCTAAGGCAGAAAGCCTATTTCATTATTATCTTGGAATACAAAGTACAATGCCAGCAGGTAGTAATCAGCAACTTCATACTCCTGTGAATCCTTAACTGCTTCACTCTAGAACAAACACTTTTAACAATTTGTTTACTGCAATTGTATTAAACTCAAATATTGGTCCCTTTTCTTGCAGCTTTACACCACTTCAGGACATCAGCTTTCATTCAACTTACACCAACATAAGACTAAATTACTTCTGTTTATCATTTATTCAGTACATAGAATATCAGAGGGCGTCACTCGAGTATTACAGCCCCCACCAACCCCAAGACACCTTCATAAGACTATTCCTTTGGGCTACATGGGTTCATTTTACTTCAAGTTTAGAGGCTAGCAGAATTCATAACTCCCAAATCAGATGAATTATGGTAATTTATAAAGTCAGGACATTCCATTACATCTGGAATTCCTTGTCGACCAATGATATTTTCACACATTCTATTGAGGTTCTGAGTTTCTGCTTGGCAAAACCAAGTTTAATGAAGTTCAGCAGTTGAGAATTTACGTCTGTCTTCTACTGAACTAATTGAAGGGACCGAGAAGTGAAAGAAGCAGGTATAGAATGTTCAGATAGTTTTTCTGTATTTCTATTGATCAAAAAATATATTTCTTGGACTATTCTCTCCCTGACTACACTCAAACACTTCAGAAAGGAAAATGACTTTGCCTAGCAAGACTGTTCCCTACTTGGCAAATTTCTCCTTTCTACTTCATGTCTTTTAAGGATTGCTTTGATTGCAAGAACAAAGAACTCACCTTAGGTGAGGAGATCCACTGCCTGCAAATAAAGCAGCTTCAAGATCTCCTTTTTTAAGAGACTTTGCTGCCCAGGTCTCACTATTCCTTCTCAGCGATGAATTAGTTTTGTGAGATTGAGCTCCTCAGAGGAAATCCTTCTCTCCACAAATATCACCGCATCTTTTGCTAAGATTTAACAGTTTCATCTAATTTTGTTACTTCAATAAAACAAGTGGTTTCAGTTTGAAACCTGTGATATTTTAAATATTAACTAATAAAATCAAATTTTTGCCACAAACTACTCATTTTTGCAATACTGCACCCAAATAAAAGGCTTTTTAAAGAAAGTGGAATCTCTCTGTAACTACACATTCTGAGCCTTGCCTGGGCTTCTGATTTGCCTTACCTCATTTTAGCTTTTCTTGCTTTTTCCCTAGACTGCTTGCACACTTAATAACAATATTTACTGTTTTAAAGCAGAAGCAAAGTTTGATGAAACACCCACAGAGGGGCAACAAGCCGTATTTAGGGGCAAATCGGAAGGCTATGTAGACAACCGAGACATTTGTGTCCCAAAGAACCCCAGCAGAAGCATTCACCCATGGAACACCTCAGAGCAACCTTCACTTCCTCATCCAGTGCCTCCAGCATTCAGCATAAGACTTCAGACACCAAGTACAGGGACTCAGAGACAGTAAAACCAAAGCGCCATTAGAACTGACATTTTCACTTAGTCCAGTGCTATTTTCTGATGTGTCTGGCTTCTCCACAGGATGTTTTTGTTGGAGTTTTTATTTTTTCCAAGCAGCAGTATTTTTAAGAGGTCAACTGTTGCTCAGAAACAGCCTTACTTACCATTAACGTTTCAGAAGACAGGCACAAGTAGGAAAATTTTCTTCCTAAAAGTGTGTTTGTGTAATGTCAAAACTCCAGAAATTTAGTACCAGATGACATTTGCACCCAATAGTAAGATTTACCTCAAAGTGAAACCTCAGTAATTGGGAAACTATGTGGATTTTGGTACTTTCTTATCCCTCACTTAAAGTTAAGAGGGGGAGGGATGGGAAAGGAAAAAAAGGAGAAAAATCACACCTATGACAAAGTAGTCAACATTACCAAGTCACAAAACTTTTCACTTCTTAAGACTCAGCTTTTAGATGAAAAATTTGGTCTATCTTATGTTGAACTTTCTGGATCCTCTTGAAATCAATCCAGAGCTGGCCAATTTGATAAATCAAAGAATTTTGAATGTACACATTGCAGTTTACAACTTCCATGAACTTATGCTAACATCAAACAAAAACAAGTACTTCTCTTAAAATGTAGTTGAGTCTTCAAGTTGGCACTATTCTTTTTCAAGACTCCTATTTTTAAACGCATTCAGTGAAAACCACCCTAGGATGAGAAGACTCCTTTCCCTTGCCCAAGGGCTTGCTGTTTGTACACAGTGAAAATATGTTGGTTTGTTCTTTAATAAAAAAAATTGAACACTGGTCTATTTACAAAACAAAGAAATCAGTTCATCATCTCTAGAAGCTTCAGGAGTCCTAAATAAAGCAGCATCAAAAAAGGAGACATAATACTAAATTATACAAAGGAAAAATATCGAATTGTCAGCCTGGTTACAGAAAAAGAAAGGTACTGGGAAAATCCTTCATTAGTGCACTGCCAGTTCCAGAGTTAGCTGAAAGACATCAGACTGGCTCAGCTGAAGGTCAAGCCTTCTTCCTGGAGGGCACGGCGTTTCTTCAGCTTCTCTGCTAACTGACTTGCCAGCACAGTCATCAAGTAAACTACATTTTCCTTCATTCAGAAGTATACTAAAAGCTTTTCTAGGCAAAAGTCATCCTTCCATACTCTGTTCAGTTGTGAAAAAAATTGATTTAAATTCTATTTCACAATACCATCAACCATCAATTGCTGCCACAGTAATTGACCTTTTTACAACACAGAATATATACACATGCATCAAAATAATGTGATTTGAAATTTTAACATATATCCTATTGATTTTTTTTAACAAAGGGTCTGAAATAAAACCTGTTCTCATTTCTAATTGGTTGCTAATTGGATTGGGAACTGCATCAAACCAAAGTAACTCAAGAGCAGCATTCTGTCTCTTTGGATTAAGCAAAGGGTAAGCCCTGAGAATGGGGTCTCACACTTAAGAAACCAGTATTTACTGGAAAATTACCCAACCAGATGCAGGCATCATGGAACAGCTTTCTCAACACTGAAGAAAAAAAATAGAAATCTGCTTTTTCCTGATCTTAAGAAAAACAAACCAACCTACCCTACCACCTCTCTCCTGATTCCAACCAAACTTTGTAGGTAATTAAACAGCAAAACTTAGGACCAATTCTCCACTTCCTCTACTTAAAAGCATACAGATATTTCTTCTTATTTTTTTTTACAATACATCAAATAAATCAAAATTGAGACACTCTCGCTAACAATCACACAGTGAAATAAGGTAAAACCATGGCCTGTAGTAGGCAACACTTGAGAACAAGTGGGAGTCTAGACAGCAAAGGGTCTACAAATATAATCTAGAAAGATTATGCTTACTCTTTCTTTCAAATACAATAAACTTGGCAATTGCTAAAGTTGCCAAAACTGTTCTTCCAGGTATACAAAGCTATGCCAATGCAAGTTTCTATACGCTGTCCTGCCCCAACTTATTTCACTAGAAAACTAGCCTAAACTCTACTCCAACAGCAGTTGAGATACAGTGGAAAGTGATTCTTGTATTTGCAGCATCAGAGCATGAAAACCATACATAAATTAACAGTGCTACCTGGTATCATTCCATCAGACTTTTTATTTTACCACAAACCAAGGCCAGGAGCGAAAAGCTCAAGTGTAAGCGAGTTGTCATAATTTGATCTTAAAAAGGCACTTTCACAGCCAACAGGTCTAAAGACAAAAAGAGTAAAGCTGATTGAAAACAAGAGAGGAATGAAGAAGACTGGCTACTGGTTACTACTACCACGAGTTAAATCAAATTCAGATTATGCTAACGTAACATGCTGACAAGCAGTTTGCAGAAATAATTTGTGCAATAAAAAGTGAGTGGGTAGGCCAAAAATAATGTCAAGTTGGCTGTTTAAATAAATAAAAAACATCAAGCAGCAATATCCAAAATAAGAAAAGCTTCACTGATTGTGGAAGTTATTTAAGAGTATAAGTCTATCTGAAAATAAAATAATGTCCTATGATGTTTGGTATTAATTAAACTCTATTTCTTTATATTCACCAGTTCCTCCAGTGTTCTGAAAGGGATAATGCATAGGTGCTCCTCTGTATTCAAAGAATATAATCACATCCAAAATGCAAACATTTTGACTTGAAATATTTGTTAGCAGAACAAATCTATTAGTATTTATAATGTGTCTTACATTAAATATAAACACAGTTACAACTAACATAACCAAATAAAATTGGAAATGAGCTGATGGAACTCTTAGGATTCATTTTCTACTAAAGTAAATTAAAAATATGCAAATTAAAAAGGTACAGTTACTGCTACGGTTACAGGGAAAAAAACCCAATCACTTGTATTTGCCTCAGTATAAGATACATGTCGAATTTTCTGGGGCAATTTTTTACCGTATTGAGGAAAAGGATCTGAGGAGGTGATTAACCGTCTCTAGGTGTCCTTTTCTTTTCCTGTTCTTCCTAGTCTAATGGGAGGATTAGACACTGCAGCAAGAACTGGAAGGACTGTAGAGCATTTGCATAGTCTCAGAGCTACACATGGCTTATCCCACTCCTCTGCCCCATTCTGATGCTATGGAAGTAAATCTTCCAGTTTGATGTGGAACAGAACACCCTCCACTTTAAATTAGCTTTTTTTAAAATTTATCTATTTTAATTTTTTTTAATCAAGGTGAAATAACCAGAAGGATATTAAGGGTGCAGCTGTTGCAGATCTAACTGCATAGGTGCTTCATTCATTCTTAGCAAAGGAGGGAAATTTTAGAAAGATTTTACTGAAGGCTGTGGTGGGGACTGGTACCACTCAGATATCCTAGTAAATATATACATATATTTTTATATAGTAAGATACTATAGGATGTGTAAACACAAAGATGAAATGTGGGCAGGTTCCAAGTGAACCCAAGCCTCAGGAGTCTGTACTCATTCACTTCCTTCAAAAATCAGGAATTCAGATAACCCTAGAGCTGGCTGCACAAGGCTACACATCACATACAGTGCATCTGGGACATTTGAACCACCCAAAAGCTACAGGATGAACTCCTCTGTATAAAGCCAAGAGAGTATAAGAAGAGGTGTACAAACAAGCACTGGAGAGGAGCTCTAACAATACAGACTTTTATAGTATTTAAATAATTGGGTAGATATCACATTCTACCCCTGCCATCTTCAATTAATACCTCATCATCATTCCTACACTGTTAATTCTTAGATAACGTTATCTATACCCTGTTAGTGAGGCTAGCAGAATCCAGAAACCAAAATGCCAGCACAATGACAGGACAGAAATCTTAAATGAAACATTAAACCTAGGCACTAGTGAGGATACATTAAAACTCACAGACATAACACTAAAGCTAGAAAATTCCCTTCCATGTTCTGTTGTTCGTATTCTCTGTAAATAAGGCTTTAATACCTAGATTTTTTTAATTTGTCCTTCAAGAGAACTTTATTGCATACATATATAATGTAATTTCAGCATGTATTCAAATCATTATTTCATTAGACAATAAACCCTCCTCCCTCATACTAACAGTAAATAGTATTTATGTAAGATTATTTTGCAAGGTTTCCACACCATGTTAATATTTTTTAGCATTTCAAATTTAGCTTTTTACTGTGAAATAACCTTGAAGGGCTAGTTGCAGCTATTTTTTTAAGCTTCACAACAGCTACAATTTTCCTCAGCTGCTTGGATCACAAAATTTCCAAACTGACTTAAGCAATGCAAGTCAAAGGTTTAAATTTTCAATTAATTGAACACTGAAACCAAAAAAGCATCACATTTCTTCATCAACATAATTTTTTTGTTTTAATAGTCCAGGGGTTAAATTTAGATTAGAAACATTTGCAAAGGTAAATAAGTAAGAGGCATGGCCTGAGTGTCTGAATACAAAAATAACTTATCTTTCAGAAATCTGAATTAATATGTAATTGCTATAGGAGATTTATAAAGAACAGAAATTGAGTAGGCTAATATATGGAATCCTGATTACTATGCTAGATGTCTGGTAATAACATTGATACCTGCTCAAATGAAATGAAATCCAAGGAGGCGTGACTGCAACACCAACTCTAACAGCTCCCATTTTCTTCTGACTTCTAAAGTTTTGTCTCATTGGGGAAAAAACAGATTCCTAGTGTTTTCCAAGCTGTTATTCAATGACCAATATTAATATAGAAGTAGTTAAAGATATAAAATTACATGTGCAAAGAGAAGAACCACAAGTATGAAGTTACTACTTGTGATGCAGTAAGTTATCACATGATCTCAAAAACATACTTTTCAGGTTTACTACTCCTTTACCAATACAAAGAAAAACTTAGGTAGCACTAGAAGTCCAGATAAGAAAACTGCTTTCTTATTTTCAAAACTAGAAAAAAAAATGATAACATTCATTTGAATGGGCACATAAGAGTACCTGAAATTTATTTTAAAGGACAAAAATTTCAAAGAATTAAAGTTTTGTTTTTATGTTACTACCTTACAAAGAAAACTAAATCCTGACACTCCGGGCTAACTTTCGCAGTTCTTAAAATTCCTTTTCTGAGGATCACAGGTTTTAAAGTCTATTTCCTAAAGTAGTTATTTTTGAGGCAGACTTCAAACTTTCAGTCTTGATAAAGGATACAAAATGAATTAATTCAAACATCAGAAAGTAAAACTACTCACAGCCCAAGCACAAATCAGTTTTGCAGCAAGTTACTAACCACTTCTCTTCATATATATACATTAGCATCTTCATGATGCTGCACTTGATACGTACTTGACCTGAGGCAGATTGTTTTTTCATGTTTCATTATCTACACAACCACATGTTGAACACCAGGTAATCAACTGTATTAGTCTTTCAAAAATACCCATGCTTAGAAATATATGTTTGAAAAATTTAAAAAAATAGATTTTTTTCCAGTCATCAGATCAAAATTGCTATTTTGCTATTCTTTTCAAACGGACAATTGTGGGGGGTGGAGGAGGAAGACTGACAGAGATTTCTCTATCCCTTAGGGGTTAACATTTGTATAGCTGTCTCTCTTTGTTGGCACAACCCAGTTTGAAAAGAAAGAACCATCTGCCCAGCTGTCTGGAATCTGGCCCATCTGATAAATCCCATGTTGAAAAATAAACATTTCACAAAACCCATGCACTCAAGAAACTGATTTACTTTTCGTACAGCTAACAACCAGGCTATCAAGCAACACCTTTGGAAGCCATACAAAACACTGAAATTTCAGTTTTGGTTTGAAGCTCTGATGTTTTTCTTAACTTTTCTATTGCATACTATTTTTCAGGCGTTGCAAGTTTTGCAATTTGACTCATGATATAGAGTAATTACATTAAAAAAACTCAATTAATGCAGTTGCTTCAGTTTGCTTGATTACTATCAGCACTACTATGAATGCTCTCAAGGAACAAGTGATACAAGTACATTTTAATAACAATTCTGGTGTGTCAAAATTAAAGCAATAAAAAGTGAATAAAGTGGAAGTAATAACGTGTTCTGGAGTGATTATCACAGAGTTTAGGTAGCATGTGCACATCAATCTCCTCATACAAACAGACTAAGGAGAGAGATTACTGCTCACAGCTGGGAGAGGCTCAGCTTCTATTCCAGCAGTGCCAAACCACTGTATCTCCAATATACCCACTAACTCCATGAGCTAAGTGAGAACTACTAGCATCATACAAGCATGTATTTCTGTGTTCCAATAGCACAATTAATCCATTGTCCTATTTTTCTTCAGGACTGTCTTGAAATTTAAAAGTTCTAAACTCCTTCACCTTTCTTTAGTCATTAGTCAAATGGGAATGAGAAGCATCATTTAACTGTGCCAGATTTTTCCATTCATCAAGATTAATTCTTAAACTGAAATGAACTAACAGGGAAATCATAACAACAGAAATAATAATTAAGAAAAAACTGTTTACCTATAGACCAGAAATAAATAGTGGTGCGAGAACTATAGGTGGGGAAAAAAAGCAGCAGTAAATTTATTGTTCCCTTTTCTTTCTTTGCCACCCAAGACATGGATATCTCAAAGAGGATTCATCTGAATAAATAAAAGAAATACAGAGATAGCACAGTATGATTTGGTTTTTGAAGAGCCTCTACAGTGATTGACTAATTCTCTATCTGGACCCTGAAACAAAGCATTGGGAGGTGTTAGTTTAAGGAAAACATTACTCTGATCACAGTCCTTAAATTAAAGATTTCCCCTTCCCCCCCGCTCCTCCAAATCTGCAGTGAGGGAGGAACTGTGCATTGCATTGCATTGCACAGTTCACATACAAGAATTGTGAACTAAATCTTTCTTTATCTTTCCTTCCCCTTTTAATTATAAGCTATTATGCTGTCCTAAACTACTACTACTCATCTTCCCCACTCCACCCTTCCTATTGCAACACATTTTCACCTGCTCCTTTCCATCTTCAAACAGCAAGTGGAAGTTTTAGTACTAAAACATTTAATTTTCCTGCTCCGACAGTCTATGTGCTCTGTCCTATGATTTCTCAATCTTACAGCAGCAATATGCTCAGATTTGTATGCATGAAAAATTCAAGATATAACCTTACCACACCATATGAAAAGGGAGACCATTCTCCTCTTTGACATGATAATTAAATAAGAGAAATGTAACTGCACTGCTCCCAAGTGCAACACTATTATATATCATCATATATCCAAGATTAAGCCTTCACTTGAGTGGATACTAGGCTAAATTCAGACAAAATATAGTAAATTAGCTTTTGCACTTCATTAATACTGTCAGCTTCACTCTCAAAGTCCAGTACATAGAAGATAGGAAGCTTATGAGTTTAAAAAACACAGAAGATCCCCAAAACCTCACCACAGCACAAAAAACCCACCACTAGATGACAAAATGAAGAAAACTGAAAGTGTACTGGATTTAAAATACATACATACTTATTTTAGTTTGATCTAAAAAGTGATTTGAACTGCTAAATCTTAATTCTTCACTAAATAAATGCTTTGCTATCTGTCACAGCTCTGAATTCAACAGCATACTGGTTTACAGCCTCCTAATTGGTACAGCACTCCAAGTTTCAAGAAAAAAAATTTGTGTTGATTCATGACAAAATATTCAGTGGTCTCACACCCATATAATACTCAAAAATGACGTGATAAAAAAGGCAGAGCATGATATGCATCTGAGATGCTGAATTCTATGGAACACTGCCAGCAGAGGCAAGATATTTAGAGGGGGTAAGCAAGGCAGATAAAAATCTTATCCAGAACTTCCATAGGTGTGACAGCCAGTTTCAGGACTATGAAGAAAAAATTCAGAATGCCAATACATAAATCATCTTTGCATCATGAATATGAGATATCTATTAGTATCCCCCTCGTTATACAGGAAGGTAAAGAATTCAGTAACATTTCAGAACCATCAAAGTCTTGCTGCCGCAAGTTGCTTTCCTGAAAAGAGCTAGAAAGCCGGTTCGTGCTTTCTGCTTTGGAAGTAAAAGAGGAGAGTATGGAGGCTGGGAAACTGCAGACCCAAGATAAGTTTATGGAATTCTCATACGCAAGGAAAGTCATGATATCACTGCCAAGTCAAACTTTGGAAAATCTGACCCAAGTAGAAACTGTACCAAGTATGATGGTTATCATGAGGTTTGTATATTACAAGCAGAATTTTTTCTGTTGTCAACTGAAACACAGACCAAAACCAGCTTACCCACACTGCAGTAGCGATTTGTCTACCAAGGAGGCAAAGACTCCATAAGTATGGCTCTAACATCACCAGTCCTTTTAGCAACATTTACAGCTGGATGTAAGATACATGCTTAAGCTCTATAAATAAATCAATCACTTGACTTGCACTAAATGACACACACACTGAAAATATGCCTGACCATTTTGTATAGAGCTATGGGAAGAGTGGCCTCAACAACACACCGGTTTGCTGTACAGAAAATTTTTCTACTTTCTCTTATTCAGGGGCTAGCCAAGATTCACAAAAATGAACCTATACTCTGTACTATATCCTAAGTTCTGAAAGACAGAGAAGGAAATGTATAAAGTGAATTTTGCCATATGTGACTGAAATGGCCTTTTGCTGCACAGATACACTGGAGAAACAATTAGGTTAAACATAGCAAAACCCAGCAACCTCATTAAACAATTAAATGGGTTTTTAATTAAACTTCCATTTAAGGTTCCGACTGCTATTACATAAACAGAAAACACCCCACCTTATGCTGCTTTTCAGAGACATGCTGACTGACTAAAGACTATAGAAGATCTTCAATCTGTCAAGAAGGTATTAACCCAATAAGAGGCATTATTGAAAACTTGACTGCAAAACCAGGCTTTTCCCTCTTGGTAGACAGCAAAATTCCTCAGGTTAGATACCAGCAAAATTCCTGTTTAAAAATAAGCCTTTCTAAGAACTGTGAAGCTGTTACGTAAAAACTTTAAGTTGTCTTAACACTATGTTTTACAGAAGGCTTTTGAGGGCTCTAAATTTACTTTTCTTCTTAAAGGTCAAAAATAAGTTTGCTTCAGTTTTCCATATATTATAGTTTGAAATATACATTTCCAAATATTTTCATAAAAATGGAAACCTTGTAAAAACTACCTGCTGTCATTATGTTGAATAAAATGTTTCTGTACAAACGAAGCAAAGCTATTTCATGCTGGCTGGTTATCCTGAGGAGTCATTTAACTCCCTATTATACAAGCTAAGTGTGTGCATCTGCGCACACTTGCACACATATTGACTGGGGATTAGTTATATATCCAGCAATGCTTCCTTAAGCTTCTCTCCAAAAGAAGGAAGTCACATCCCTGCAAAGGTTGTAAGAGAAACAGCAGTACATTCTCACGTACCTGTCTAAAGACAGATACACCAAGAATTGCATGAACACACAAGAGTATTTCAAGAAAGTGAAAGCTCTGTATGTTGAAAAGGAGGGAACTGAAATTATTAAACACTGAAACATTATTTTAATGACAGACTAAAAAAATTAAGACACCACTAAAAAAAAAAAAAGGAGGAAAACCCTTAAAATTCAAACTTTGAGGACCTCAAGAAGAATTCTGCCTACCAAGATAAAGGCAAACTAAACTGTCTATTAAACAGGACATGTCTTGTTGTAGGGAAGGGTCCCGTCAGCAGGCTAAATTACTCAGCCTTCTTATCCACAACAGCTATGTGGCTAATCTACTGCTGTTGTTAACACAACAAACCAACCACACACAAAGTATTGTTTCATCCTCCACTAGCCAGAATGCTGAAGTCTATCACCTACTAGAAGTATCTAGAGTCTGCTTCAAACTCTATTTACCAGAAAGGAAAAAATCTCATAATTTGTATGGGCACGGAAGAAAAGAAAAGGGGGGTAGGAAAGTTGAGATTTCTATTTAACCATTTCATTTAACATTGAAAAAAGCATTAGTTCTGGTGCAAGGCAGGAGGTAGGTGATCAGATTGGATACTTGGTGAATATTTAAGAAACTGAGGATATTTAGAAAAACAGACACACTTTGGATAAATGCATAGTTTCTCATAGCTGGTTTCTTAAAGTTACAGCTTTGTTGTCCATCTGTAACAAAATCTTTTCTAAAGTAATTGAACTGAACTTCCAGGTACAAGAGCAGCGTTGCTCATTCCGACAACACGAGGCAGGTAAATAAACTGCACTGTAGATCCTTCATGGCTTCTTGCAGACACTACGAGATCTATGAAGGATAATACAAAAGACAAGTTCCAATAAAATCCTGACCCTGTTAAAGTTACCAGGGCTTCAGCTGTATATTGAATGTGGTAGAGGATCTTGCATGAAATACTGCCCTGCTTGAAACACAAAGACCATTTTCTGGGATCATTTTCTCTCAAGAATGTAAACTGGATAGCCAACAAGTTACTAGTTATCCAAAAAAGCTTTTTGTAATTCTTAGCTCATCAAATCGTCCAGCACGTTAAACACCTCCTCTCACAAATCAAATGTGTTTTCGTGGCAAAAATCAGATGGATTATGATAACGTTGCATTGTTTGTTGGACTAGTCTACACCAATCTCAGACTGAAGGGAGCAGAAAAACACATTGCACAACTGGAAAAGAATTTTAAATCACTGTCTTAGGAGATGTCTTTCAAATTTTAAGTTCTTACTCGTACATTAAAGCACATGAAGTCATTCACCTTCCTACCTTTAAGCACACACAGCCCGTACAACGCCTTGGTAGTAGTACTGTAGGGTACACTGTATAGTTACTAATCAACACATTCTTCTGTCAGTACATGGAAGGATCCTGTGGTCATTTGGGCTGCACCAAACCAGCCTCCACTACACATAACCCCTGAAATGCGCTACCGGAGATGAGGAACGAGACCAACGGGCTGATGACCACCGCCCGCCAGCGGCCTGGGAGCCGCGCCCGGCGCCATGCGGGGCCGTTCCCCGGGCTGCCCCCCGGGCTGCCCGGCCAGGCTCCAGCCCGCGCCGTGCGGGGCCGCGCGCAGCCACCGCCCGCCTTGCCCTCTGCCGCCCTCTGCCGGCCCTCCCGAGGCGGCGACTGCACGCCGCCCACCCCTCCCGCATCCCACGCGTGCCCTGTGGTCACGGGCTACGTGGGCACTCATCAAGTTCCTGCCTCACCACATTCGACTTACACTCCCTTCAGGTTTCCTTCAGCTGCTTGTGCTCCAGCACTGGCTGCTTATTTTCTTCTGGCGATTTACGAGCGACAGGTATCCTAACACCATTCTCTTCCGGAGCTCCAAACCTGTAGCCGTTCTGATACGCAGCCCACTGCCTCTAGAGAAGTTGAACTGAAGCACAGAATGACTTCACAGTCTAAAAGAAGTCACTCTGGAAAGAGTATGTGAAATCTGAGTGTGTAAACAAACAGTCACCTTCCACTGGTCAGTTCCCAGGCACTTGCCTCCTGCCCTCCAGTGTTCCCAAGAATTTAGAATTCCAAACTTCTTACCTTGGGTCCCTGACCTTCTGGCTTCCCCTGAAATGCAGACTCTGGTCCTTCTCCAAAAAGCTTTCTTTGGCAAAAGCATGACCTCCTATGTCACAACAAAAATCCTATCCCACTCTAAAACACTACCCTTCTGCACCTCTCTCTAGCTCCATTTCAATTTTTTAAACACCACTCTGATACCTTTTGTCTTCCTCCAATACAAATTGCTCCTCCTCCCTGCAGATAAACACATCCAACAGTCTTCTTCCAAATTAAATATCTCTAGTATTTCTTTGGCAGGGAGGGAGAACACCAAACCCTACAAGTCAAAGTAACAAAACAATGTAATTTTACTTGAGCCACACTTCATATTTCATTAAACACTGAAATTTCCTACATTCTCTACACTGGTATTTACTTTCTAGCTGGCCTGAAAGCATTCAGCCTCACAGGAGGCAATGCTTAACGCAACTACTACAAAGCAAAGCAAAGATAGATTTCAGGTTCTGAAAACTGACATTTTAAATCTCAATTTTACTTTAAGAAATAAGTTAATGGTGTTTCCTCCCCAGCTGAACAGCCCTAAGGTATACTGAGGGGGCATTCTGTGGTGTGTCTGATACTCAGCAAACAAGTTCACAACTACCAGATTCTGATTAGACATCCGTGAAAGATGACTGACCTAAGACGTGAGAATACACTGAGAACAGACTGAAAAGAATCAAAAGGAGCATAAAACTTCACCACCATCTCTGACTGAAAGCTACAAACCTGCTGGTGCTACAGAAAGTTGTTTTCTTGTAGGTAGGTGGTGGGTTTTTTTGGTTTGTATTTTTTAATGAAGATCCTAATTGCTAACTCTTCCCCAGCGCTCTTGTAGCTTTCCAAGCGGTTTTGCAAAACTTGGCTGAGTAATTGGTGGAGGACACAGTTCGGCTATTTGTTTACTTCCCTAACAATGGACAGCTCAGTTCAGGTATTTTCAAATTTCAATGCAAGAAGCATAAGCTCATCAAAACCATGAAAAAGCAAAGGATTATGTATAGCAGGTGTCTGAAACACCATCTACTTTAGCAATCTGGAGTACTGGTAGCAGCAAAAGCAATTAGAGTCTGAACTCAGAAAATTCTGTCTTTACAGCTCAGATAGTTAAATAGTGAACAGATTGACAATGGAATGTCTGGAATCTCCCTTACTGAAGTGCTTAGAAAACAGATTAAATAGATATCTGTCAGGAACTGTGTTGCTATGATTGATCCTGCCATAGCCCAGGAGAATATACTGTTGAACCTTTGAATCCCCTTCCAGCCCCCCTTGCTTCTTTCTTCTCTTTGAGTCAGTGAATTGCAGCATCTGCACCATTGTATTTTAGTTAATTTATCTTTTAAAAACACACTCAAAATTAAGCATGCTGAATTCAGTCATGAAGCAGCAGATGATCTTAAAAAGCTCACAGCCTTATGGCGACGGTGGGGAAGATTTGGACTGGAAGAGTGTGATTTCAGCAAGGCAAGGTAGGCGAGATGGGCTGACAGATAAGGGACTCAGGAGCAGGTGGGAGGAGATGGGAAGGTGTACTGGTGCCAGGAAAATCTGAGCCCAAGAGGTCTGTTTGCTGTTCCTGCTACTGATAAATAAGGGCAAGAATAAGAGTGTTGGCTACCAATGCCAAAAAAGTCTCTTAACCATAGTGCTCATCCCAGAGCAGGATACTGAATGCACAGCAGTGTCAACCAACAGCCTGGGCTGGCTGTTCCCAAAGGGAAAGCAAACTAGGAACCAAGCATGACCCCAGCACAGGGGGTCCCTATCCCACAACACCTGAACACAGCCCACAGCAGGAGGTGCTGGCAAAGTAATCCATTGTCAGTCCCAGGCAAAACACAAGATAGTGACACCCAGGTAGACCAGTCAGAAGCAAAAAAAAAATGGGGACAAAAATGGCACAAACACAAGCTATAAGGCACATCTGAGGAGCCCACCTAGGAGACAAGCCACCTACCACACAGAGCTGAAGTCTATCCAGGAAACAAGCACGCCTATAACAGAGCTGAGGCAGGACTGAACACCCAGCCTTGAGCTTAAATAGAGGGCAGAGGGTGTGGGGCCCTGCTGAGGCTGGTCAGGGAAATTAAGACCTAATGTCCTCAAGGCCCTGCCAGGGATCACACCTGATCTTCATGTACTCTGAGAGAGGGAAAGCTGACAGGTGAACGGCAGCCACACCTTAACAGTCTATTACTCTGGATAGCTGCTAATTCTGATTAGCTGAAGCTTGTATCTTACTAAGTGCAGATCACTTTGTGTTAAGATAACACAAGACTAGAGATGTTAGTACAAAGGAGAAAAGACTCCCTGACTATGGAGCCAAAACATGCGATAAAACTTCAGTGATGCTCCTGCTAGTTTTTGCATAAGTAATACTAAATTAATGGCCAAGAAGTATAAGAAATTCTATATGCTACTCAAAAAAGATTATAGAGCAAAAAAAGCCAAGCAAGACAAATAGGAGGTTTTCCATTTACTAAGAATAATTTACAGAAACTTTTCATTATGAAAGACTTAAAATGACTGGGATGTTTTTTTATACAAACGATGATCCAACTTCAGAAAGATAAAGCATGCTTGACTTATCAATAATCACTTCTCATGTCGTTGAAATTAAGCTTTTGCTGAAGTACCATACTGAATTTGGCCTATAAACAGAGTATTCATTTCATTAGTTTTAATAAAATTGTATGGAATCATTGCTCAATGATTTGGGGAGGGAATTTAGCTAAATGAAAATCATAATCAAGCCAACCTTCCAAAACCAAGAACATTTAATTAATTCTCAGAAGTATTCTTCATTATCAATTTCTAGCAAAGAACCTGTTAACACCAAGACTGAAGTCCAACTGCCTATAGTTGCCTTCCTCTGCCTTATCAAGTATCTTGTTGTTAAGATGGAGAAAGCATATGAAAGAAAAGGCAGAATTATCCATGTACCAATACTTAATTGCTTCCTCAAATTGAACAAAAAGCACTTAACAGTGAAAGCAACTATTTTTAACATATTCTAACATTTATGAGCTAACAAATGGGTATATGCTATACCTAACTTTTTGACATGTGCTTTGGGCAGTTCAATTCACAAATCCAACCTCAGCGTCAGTTGAGAAGAGTTGCCTGTTTGAGATTCTCAGTAGCTACTATCAACAAGGAGTAGCAAATGTTAGATTTAAGGTTAGCTGGAGCTAAAGGTTAACAGAGGGTAAGATTGAAACCCTACTTCTGCAAGACTCAGAATCTTGCCTACAATGCTGAATCATTTACTTATACATAAATGCCCGAAAACCCTTCTTGCATTAAAACTACACGTATACTAACAAATACACAGGCATGGTCCTGTGATCATCCATACTGGCATGCCGTTAACACAGTCCATGGCATGGTTTTGGTGATATACCAGTTATTAGTTTCCCAAACGGTGCCTGGACATGTTTTCAGTTTAGTGTGTCTACTAGGGGCTATTTCCAACACACAGACTGGATGTACCCACCTTGTTTTGATAGGTGAAGGAATTCAACGTATGGATTCTATTCTATCATATCATGTTCTAGGCAACATACGGTTCTATCCTGCCAAACGGCTTCCTGCAGAGAACAGGCCTGATCCATTTTCTTTACCAGCATAGATGTGCTATTAGATTCTGCAGCTGTCTCTCAGCACTGAAAACCTGTCCCACTGCTTTTTCCAAAGAGCCACTATCTCTCGCTCCAGGATATGAAATGTAGGTTGAGTCACATCTGTCAGCACAAGGAGTTAAAATCTGAAATTCTTGCATCACGTTCCCTGAAAAGTGCCTGTAAGATGAGGCCACAGGACAAAGTGGAAGTATTTTCCATTATCCAGTTGAAGCTGTCGCGTGTACGTACTGATAACCAGAGAAGGGTCAGTGGTCAAAAAGGAAAGGGCAAAAGCATAAACACACGAACAAGAGGGATCCTGACTCTTCAGTGTACTGAGCAGGAAGTTCTTGAGAGAGGGGCCTTGGGTTCTATGACTGCCTCTAATATTGTTTATCATTTTGAATTATTTATTTTAAATTGTACACTTGATCCGATCCTGAAGATAAGGACAAGACCAGGGAACTTCCCACTTTATCCCAGTGTACGTGCATTAAGCTCTGCACTCCTAGTGCTAGATTATTCCAAGTTACATAAAAGAGCTTTTTGATGGGAAACAGAGGTAGATCAGCAGATAGTTAAAATACACTAAATTTCGAAAAAGGATGAAAACTAGAAGATACATCTCTTTCCATGTAAACAGCAGAATGCTGGTAAAATTAACTTTTTTCCTGGACCTTTTTTTAGTTCATTTAGTTCAAGTTTTTTATTCACTGGATCATAAAAACCCATAAAATTTTAATTTATCCTTTAATTTTGCATCCTTTCCTAAGACAATATTGTGCTTACATATGGCCAAGCCTTGATTGATAGATGAAGGAGCAATTTCAGTCAATCTTTTAAACTTGTTTTGTGGTATTTTTTTCTTTCTTGACACTGCTCCATCCCCCTAAGAAAAATCATCTTAACTACTTCTAAGTTAAATATCCTTTTTAAATAGAATCCTATTTAAAATATAAACATATGTTTAACTGAGCCTTGCTCTTTTATTCACAATTATTTATCTGCAGTTTTTCCATCAGACCAAACAGGCCCAGAAAAAGTGCTGTCTGAAAAGGAACAAACACGCGATTAACAGAATCTACAAGCCCTCTTCAAACAGCTGTCTGCTTACAATACAGATGAATACCCCGGATACTTCTCTAAAGTTTTAGAAGTATCATGCCACTGAACATACTAATTTTCCCTGCCAATTGTACATTTTTATGTAACAGTAACTAGGTTGATGTCAAAGAACTGAAACAAAATTATATACCATATGTCATACCAGAAGCAGCTTATAAAGATTAGCATATTTATAAGACAAAAAATGCATTTTAAGTAATGCAAATATGAAAAAAAAAATCTTTTTATTTGTAAAAGCATTTTTTTCCCCAAATCAATTTGAAGTATGCTTTTCTACTTTACTTTCACAAGATCAAAGAAATTAAATTCCATTCTGTAGGAAAGATCTTAGAGAGAGTAACATCTGATACTGTGTGAAATGTGAACAATCAATAATTTATCCTTTCAAGCCCTAATGCTAGAGTCTAAACAATAATCCATTTGGTCCAAGATAAGATGGAGAAGTCAGTCAATTTGGTAACAGGTGTAATGGCCCAAAATATTCCAAACTGAAACCATGTAGGACAAGGACTGAATATATAACTCTGAGTTTCTAACTAAAATCCAGTATGAGGCTACTTTTGCACATTTCTGAGTATCTGAATTCATTCTGACAAACTTTTTAAACCAGCACTTAAGTTTTTTTAAAGCCCATTTTAAAATCTGAAAAGTAATACTAATGGAAGTTAAACAATGAAAAGCATGTGTTTTCAGCAGAAGACCAATATGCAAATTAAAATGTTATTAAAAACAAAACTAATGGATAATTAGCAAGCTATACTCACCTTTATTATGGCCGTTAACTCCCAAAGCAGCAATAAAATCAGAGTAATATTTGTCTACCTCCCAGAGACACGATTCTCTACAAAGCTGATAGACTAACATGTACTTCAATGTATTCCACATATAGTCTGTTATATTGCCTTTGGTGATAATATATAATTTAGCTAACCTAATTTACCATCAATATCCAAATAGTTTGCCAGAGGAAACTATATGCTAGTTAAATATGTATTTTGACATTGAAACATTAGAAACATTATTTGTTATGCAAGAATCCTCACAAAGAACTTAAAATTCTCTGACAGATTTTTAACAATATGATAATTTACTACAAATAATAATTAAAAGTAGTGGGAAAAAAACCCCAACTTTTGATGATGAGGCTGATTTTTCCGTTACTGTGACTTTCATTTGAAGAACCCAAAGCTGTGAGTAGCAGACTTTTGTATTATTAACATTGCCATATGAACTAGCTAATATAACAGTGTCTAGTAAACCCTAATGAAACCATCATCAAAGGTTTGTTCCTTCTGTCTTTATAATTTTCTTCAGTTAGATTGAAAGTAATCTTTTCTTCATACACACTTTATGATGCATTATTAATAATCTGTAATTTTTGTTGCACAGTTCTTTCAACCTACTATTCATAGCTAAGAAAGTACTTCAATTTCCCTAAATAGCTGTTCAGTAGTACAGCAATATGCATATTAAAATCTATTTTTCTTCCCTTAAATTATGTGCAAGTGCTTCACCAGCATTGCATAGATTATTTTGCCTTGAGAGAGTTTGCATAGGTTAATTGTTTAGACCTTAATAAACAAATCTGTGGATGATGCATGAAATATGATCCAAGATGGTCAAATAGCCATCAAGACACTAAAGAAGATAAATGACGGATTCCTCTGCCACACTAATCACAGTAATCAAATAAACCCTTCTACCTATCTCTAGTCTTATAAACAACGCAGATCAGAAGAGATCCAGGAGATGCTATTGGTAAGTAAATATCCTTTAAAAAAAAAAAAAAGGATGGAATAGGCCATACTTGAGCATCGCAACACTAATCCTTGTTTGATGTACAGAAACGTGGTTTACAAGCCAACTCAACGTTTCAACATTCATTTTGATAAACAACTAGACTAAGTGGAACCTGAGACACTGAAGGGTAAGAGAGACATACGTGCACAGGCTTCAGGAGTCCCCAGAGATTGGTCCTCTAAGAAAACCCTCTACAAGAGCCAGGAGCTTTTAGCTGGTTTTCCTATTGAACATCTTTTCCCTGTAACTTACAGCTGTGAGCTATGTATTCTATTCTTTGCCCAGATGGACAGTATCAGGAATTTATAGATAAGAACTCAGGAAAGATTCTTCATCTTCCAATGTGGAAAAACCCATTTATGCAGTAACTCCATTGTCTCCCACACAGGACATCCTTTCTGCTAATAAAAGTCCCTGCACTGGCTACAAAAGAAAGGGGGGGGGGGGGGGGGGGGGGAATAGAAACAAAAAACCAAAACCAAACCACCAACACAACAACAACCAAAAACCCAAACACAGGCAGACGAAAAAAGGAGCAGGGGTAAGGAAGAGCACTGGGAATATGGGATGCTGGTTTTTATGGGAAGGAGTTTCTACAAAAAGGATAATGATGTGAAAGAAAATAAGTTATCTTGAATTCTACCAGTGATTTTTAAAATCATGACAATTAGAGGAAATTCTTCTGCTTAACTTACTTGCTTTTTTTTTTTTTTGGATTGTGAAACACCTAAAAGCAGTATAAATGTAAACATTTTAGTTACTGAGAAGACGTCTTTCCTTTCGAGCTAGTTAAAGAAAAGGACAGAATAAATACTGCCTTCTTATGATTGGGGATTTACACCTCTGGAATAGCCAAGTACCGTAAAATGCAACTCACGATTCAGTATTGCTGTTTCTGGCTAAAATAACTTCATAAGTAACTACATTTAGGACTTAAGACTTGGAAAAAAATCTAGTTTTATTAAATAGTTCACACATGCTCTAGCAGAAGACTGAAGATGATGGCTGTCGTTTAGTAACTTGTCGAGCGAGCCAAACTGCTCTGTGCACCTTGTTAAACATTAGTCAAAATGTACTAATTTTTTTTTTTCTTACTATAAACATGAAGATAAAGTCTCATGTCTTGTTTTTTCCTGGTTCAAACAAAATTTCTGTTTAAAATACCTTCCATTTCTTAAAAACCTTTTGTGGTTTTGATCTACTGAACAACCTGACTGCTAATTTTCTTAAGGCTCTTACATAGAGCCAAAATATAACATTTAAAAAAACCAAACCCAAACCCCAAACCAAAAGCAAAACACAAGACTCCTTGGATTTATTGTCAGCTGCTATAAAAACTGTATATCCCAAAACCTAAGTATTTGCATCATAAAATCCTTACATTTAAGCTCATGTTTTACCTGGAAAAGGTATTACTTCCATTACCAATGTGAGTGAGCGGATAGACTAATTTTTCGGTTCCTGAAAGTTCCTGAAGCACATCCTTATTCACACACAAAATCCCCCACATTTACTTACGGGCAAAAAAATTAGATCAGAGTGACAGTAAGAAGCGGAGAGCAAGTTACACGCTGACATTTAAGAACTTCACTGGGATTAATCTGTAAAACTTCAGTAATACGTACTAGTAACCCCCACTGTATACATTAATTCCTCTGTCAAAGTTTCAGAACCGTCCGATCCAACTGCATCTTTAAATGCCTAAAGAAAAACTATGGAGAGATTTACAACAGCAATTAAAGAGGGCTTTACAAGAAAGATGGGGACAAACATTTTAGCAGGGGCTGTTGCAATAGGACAAGAGGTAATGGTTTTCAACTAGAAAAGTGTAGATTTAGGCTAGATACAAGAAAAATGTTTTCAGTGAGGGTGGTGAGGCACTGGAACAGGTTTCCCAGAGAGATGGTAGGTGTCCCGTCCCTGGAAACATTCAAGGTCAGGCTGGATGGGGCTCTGAGCAGCCTGATCCAGTTGAAGATGCCCCTGCTTACTGCAGGGGGTTGGACTTGATAGGTGACCATTAAAGGTCCTTCCAACCCAAACTGTTCTATGATTCCATACAAATGTTTAAAGTATATAACCCTTCAAAATATTTTTAAAGTAAAAATCACCATGTCAGAGAATGTTTTTAACATGTACACTGAATATAGGCTAAAATTAAAACTGTCTACTTTTATACATCACATTATTATATTAATAAAATTACATCAGTTATCATGTTCAGCCAAGCCATACAAATCTTAAACTTTCCTTTTTATAATATTAGTTTAGATGGTCATTATTTTCCCCTACCAAAAGAATTGGTTGTAATTAGCCTAATAACTTTCGTAAGTTCTAAAATATAGATGTGTAATATATAAGGAAAAAAAAAAAGACCTTTTTTTTTTGTTAGATGAGTATGTAATAATGCACTTCATTTTCTTCCCCACAAATTTAAAAGCGCACTTACTAAATGACCAATAGTGATGACAGACCATGCTTTACCAAGGACTCAAAAAGCAAAGGTTTCAAAGAGCTCAAAACCTGTTGCCTTTAGCTGTTTCTTCAAAGATGACACATCTGAAAGATCCGAACACTTTGTTTCTGACAGAACTGCTGCACACAGTGATATGGAAAAGTACGACTAAGTAATTGAATAACCACAAGTGTTTTGACTCTAACATAATTACATTTCACAATGCAGATTTATGAGATTTGAGATCTCCATTTAAGATCAGGCATTTCCATACAGTTTCTCTCAGTCAATATACAAGGTGCAAAATGAAACTACATTTAGATGCAGTCATAAACACAAATTATGCTCAGATATCTGAAATTCAGCAATATATGCATTTAAATCACAAACATTAATTCTATACCCCTGCCAGTAAATTACAGCATCACACATAACACAAGATACTGACACTGATGTCTCTGCCTGAAACAAAGCAGAAATACTCCACCCTATTGTATGTCATTCGGCTTAAGAGCAGGATCTTAATGTTTATTAAGATCACAACATTTTAATGGAACAGCAACAACTATGAGCTAAATGTGAAGCTAAAATTCTTAAAAATATATTCCAATTTTTGCCTATTATGAAGAAAACCAATGGCCGGATAATTCTGTGGGGGAAATAAGTTTGAAAGGTCTATGTAATTAAATATGTATTCACTGCACATACAAGATGGAGTTGTTTAAAAATCAAACGCTGCACAAAGTTAAAAGTTTTGACTTCTATCAGAAGCATTTTAAAATGAGTTTTGATATATTTGTGTGAAACAGTAACAAATAAACTTCACAAAAGGAAGGAGGAGACCTCCAAAATAAGTGTTATAAAAACGGAGATGTTGTTAGATGGCCTTAGTTAACGATGAACACTATTCATTCCATTTTTGTAGCCTACCTCCACGGTTTTTTCTTGGCTTTATCACCCCTTTGCTTCTGCCAGCAAAATTCAGAGAAGCAGGTAAAGGCAACTGGGTAGGGAAGACGGAACTATGGGTGGAAATTATTGCTAGGACAATATTTTCCTTCTTACACCGCACCCTGAGGGTCACAGTTCTGAACACAATAAGGGGACAATTATTTAACTCAGTGCCAAATGATACAAAACATTCTTTCAGATATGTTAAAATAACCCTTTAAAAAGGCATTACTAAAACCAGAAAAGAGGCATTAAAATGCCATTTTTGAAAATATGATTATGCAAAGCACTAATACGCCTAATCATATGTTAATTTAAAAATTCTCTCTACAAAAGAAGTTTACTTTGTCTACAAAACTCAGAAAAGTAAAAGAACTTCTGACCAGCATCAGTCATAGGACTTCAGAGAGCTTGAACACACTGAAGGCTTCAAAAATCCCCAATATATCAAGCACTACATAAAGTTCTTCATAGGTACACTACATGCTTGTCAGCTTACTACGTGAGCTCTGAATAGCTATGTCTTGTGTTTTATTTCCCTTGGTTCAGCATCTGGCCAAGCATGCGTTGGTCACAACATACAGTTCATTCAGTGTGGAGTCACTTTTCCAGTATGGAGTTGCTTTTCCAGAATTTCAAGGCAGTTAAGGCTGTTGGGTGTCTGGAAAAGTGACCGAGAGATGCAAATAAGTATGAAATAGCCTTTCACACAGGCCATAATATTGTACTCAGTTATGAGAAATCCATAACTGGCAACTCCAGTACTGGGTTTGGGAGCTCTTTCAGCCAAGGCAGCCATGTCCTTAGAACAGCACTATATCTGGTCTTGTAATGAAACAAACAATAGCAAAATCATAGAACAGTTTGGGTTGGAAGGGACCTTAAAGATCATCCAGTCCCACCCCCTGCCATGGGCAGGGACACCCTCCACTAGCCCAGGTTGCTCCAAGCCTCATCCAGCCTGGCCTTGGACACTGCCAGGGATGGGGCATCCACAGCTTCTCTGGGCAACCTGTCCCAGTGCCTCCCCACCCTCTCCATGAAAGAACATAATCTTTCTTTCCCAAGTTAGATACTATCTACTGTCTTTGTCACATGTTAATAGTTCCAACAGAACTCTTCTGGTAAACACACAGATATGGATGTTAATTAAATTCAATTTGAGTGTGAGTGACAACTAAAGGCACCATACATGCCTCACTAACTGGTTATAAAACATGTGCAATATGCCATAATTTACCAAAGCACCAATGCCTAATCACTTCATGCTGCAATGAATTTCAAGTAAACACGAGTAGTTATGCCATTAATTCTAATAAAGTGACAGCTAACGCTTACTGCACTATAGTGAACACTTACACAAAAGCAATTATTACGTCCAGCAACTCTATAGAAAGATATATGGAACACTAAGAATTCTTGGATTGTTCTTCTATGTAAGAACATTTGTTCACATGTAAGTGCACAAATCCAAAACCATTCAGCATTTTATTTTTTACATACAGTGTGAATACTTTGACTTCATTTGTATTAAACCATCAGGACAGATATTAAATAATATCGTCGATCACTTATTAACCTTATAACTCTTTTTGAGCAGACCACACAAGCACAAACTAATAGCTACTCTTTTCTTTTCTTTGCCAAGTCAGCAGAGTGATCAGGAGGAGCTAAGCTTTCTCTTATTACCCAGCTGCGCTAGCAGATGGTGACTGAAAACTTCTGGGCATGGAACTTCAGCTGAGATCACAATACACCCTAGCAGAGAGGTTCTTCCCAAGCTGAAGAACTGACATCGGCACTGATGTCACTGAGCCACAGAAGGATGGATTAAAAACTAGAGCATCAAAAATACTGTCTCCTAATTCAGCTGTCACCAACTCATACTGGTAAATCACTTCCCTTTATTACTGTACTTGCCTTTGTGTTTTGTCATTTGCAAGTACAGAAAACCAACCTCTAGTTATGATTTTTTTTTTATTTGATCCTTGAGTTATTAACTATCACAATGAAACTAACAATTTGAAGGGCAATGAAAACACAGTCCTACTTAGTGAGGGTAAGACCAAAGAATATCCTTCCTTCACTGAGTCCATGTGGACTCACCACCCCTGTTTCTGAGGTTATTTTAAAAGCTCTATCTCCCTACAGCCTCCTCTGCTGACAGTTTTGAGTTTTACAGTGACATTTGCTTGTGTTTTAGTGGTGTTTATGTCTTCTCACTGACTGCCAACTTCTAGAGGAAATTATCTATAGAAAGGAAGTATTAAAACAGATGTATTCAGCATAATGTCAGATGTATAAAATAAATTGAAAAAAGTTTTATATCTGTGTTCAGTCAAAGAGCATTTAGGGTGAAAGTGATACCACATTTGTTGGTGAAAGCTATTTTGCAGGCGTCAAGCTCCCATTCTGCATTGTAATAGATGAAAAGTACCCATCTCTATCCAAGAGATTAGGACAGTCCCACTGCAGAGCCATCTAGTATTTTCTTACAGGCTTCTCCACTGTTTGGGGTTTTTTTTTTATAGTGGAGCTCAACAATTTGAAAACGTCAAAAATGTAAGTTTTAAATCTTACCTAATTTCCCTAACAGAATTAATAAGATGTGCACTCTTCAGCTTTTAACAGGCACAGCAGTTAACATTGCAGATTTTTATTGACACCAGTATGCCATAAATATGTCTGTTCAGGTTTCGGGTAGCAGAAGACACAGTTATATCCAGTACACAAAAGCTGAATATTATACTCATGAGAAACCTGAATGGGATTGACAAGGCATCATGTTAATTATGATACATTTACATAGTGAATGTAACATTGAATTACCAGCACTTAAAACTTTTGAGTTTGACAAGACTCTCATTAACTCAGAATTCTCAACGGAAGATTCAGAAAAATATGCATAAATATTTGACCCATTAAATGCTAATAATAAATCATATATAATGAAAATAATTAAATCTGAGGAAGACTGCTATCAGAACCGGTATAGAGGAACTTGAAATACAGATGTTGCGTACTGTGTAAATTACTTCAAGATTTGTTTCCAAAACACACAGGTATGAAATCTACCCTGCTCTGTTATTCATCACTACTTCAAACTTGTGGATAAAGAGGAGACTTACACCCAATCACCTGAAATTTTTCTGATAAGTTCATTAAACAGCATCACCAGCCTATGTTGTTGTTTGAATTAAGGTAGAATTAAGTAACCTACTCTCCCATTTCCATGAACAAAACTGCTTTAAAGTGAAGTATTTGGCCTTGTTATATGACTAACAAGCACTAGCATGATTAGCCTCTGTGAACCGGAAACATATTCTCTCAGTCTAACATTTTCAAGAAGTTACTATATAAAATGTGTATTCTTTTTAAGAGGAAAAAAAAACCCAACACAGATCTCTCAGTAGTTCTTAAAAGCTAACAGGTTTGCACACTAGTTCCAAGAGAAAAGATGGCACAGAACTTAAAAAAAAATTTAAGATAACTAGAAAGAATATTATTTTCTTTCAACAGTATATTATTTTTAAAATTATGGTTGCAGATGCCTATATGGGAAATTAACAATAGAATAATCCACATATTTTTCTCCATTTAAGACACATCCAATGTTGCCCATGGTAAAGAAGTAACCAGTTATGTATGTAAAATAAAAAATTCTAAAGGGAAATTGGTAGGTAGCATCTACCTTAAAAATCTGGTGTCTGAATTGGCATGTATTAAAATGGTTTTAAAAAATAACCAGTTACTCCCTCTTCAAAAACAAATGTAACTGTTGGCAATAAAAACAAAAGCAAAAGGTGAAACACAGGAGTTACTATTCTTGATCTCTTGCCTTATCTTGAAAAATAATGCCCGGGATAATCCACCATTAAGCAATCTTTCTGATTATCTGCTGTGAACAAGGTCTCCCAGCACATTAAAAGCCCTGCTTCAGATAATATGAGTGTCCTAGAAAAGCTATTCCTGTCCAGTTAAAGGATAACTAAGGAACCTGTTCGACATTTTGCATGGAGAATCAGGACTTTTAAACTATCACCTCACTCTTTCACAAGCAGTAGGCATTATTTGTATTACAATAGCACCTAGGAGCAATAATCAGAGACCAGTATCTCATTGTGGTAGAGGGTCTCTCAACCTGGGACAAAACGCTAAAGCAAATAAAGAACAGCGAGACACACGGAGGGGCGTACATGTGGACAATGAGACAGCCTTCCTCACGGGACAGCAGCATTTCCAGTGCGTTATCAACCGAGGTACTGTGAAAGGGTTTTATGCATCAGAGAGAAAAAGAGCGCTTGAGGACTTTAAAGGACATAGTGTTCATGGACAACACGTTTCTCCTGAGCAAGGGGGATAGCAGGGAAGAAAGCACAAAGGTGCTATTTTGCAAATGTTACATTGGTGCGGTAGGTTAGAATCAAAGTATGTTCAACCTCTTGATACTGAGGGAAAGAAAACAGTCCTGAAAAATGTGCAAAAAAAGTTGTACCTCTATACACACAAATTCAAGAGGACTTAAAAATACAGTAATGAGTACACACATTTAGAAATACTGACAGCAAATTCCCCTTTCCTCCTTCCACCCACTTCAATATGACAGCAGTTTGTCACTTGCCATGTGTTCCATGCTATGGTAAACGTATTATCTTTGATCGGCAAGAATGGCACAGCACCATATATTTCTGTTCCACTCACCACACACCACTTAGTTATTTCACAAGTATTTAGTCATGAATGTCCTTTGCAGTTCTTGACAGATAAGAACTAAGAAACAAGGGAGATTCCCCAATGTGCAAGGAAATAGCAATGACTGTGTTGTACTGAGTCTGTATTGAACACAAAGGTTAGGTGAGCAAACAGTACCACTGCAACAAATGTCTAAACATTCGAAATAATTGCATTATAGTTTTATTATCTTCTTAGTCATTTCCCTTTAAAGGTAGCATTGCTACTGAATAGGTTCCTATTAACTCAATGCCAAATATGCTTATCAAAGCCACAACATTCTCAGCTAAGAAATACACAAAGTCAGACAGATATGAATCTGAGGATGGAAGTAGTGTCTACCAGACCTTCCGATTCTTTGTGCAATAATGAGTTAAAACTTTTCAATTTCAGCCTCGAATCATAATAGGACAATTTTGGCAACATGTATTGGAGCCATGTATCATTATTGTCTACCTTCTGGTCCGAGAGGGCTATACCCAACAAATTATTTTTTAGATAACTTGTTAGACCTAGGAGTTTATTAGAAAAATATATGGCTTATGGCTTGAAAGACCATAAAGTGGTTTAAGGAGACCTAAGGGACAATGATTTATCTACCAGAATCAACTTTCTCTTCAGGCTGCCGCAATAGAGCATGGAAATGTGAAAAACAGGATTAAAGACACAAGTTACCTGCTTAAAAACTACAAATGCTTTATTGTTTATCGAGAATGACACTTCAAAAGTTATCTGGATGGTGTGACGTAAGATCATACAATCCCCTTCCACATTTTGTATAAAGTGGTGCTAGAGACTTCCTTTTATCGAGAGGTCAGAGGTCATACCACCATTTTTACCTGCTGAATCTGCATATTAGATGCAAACATTAAGAGGTAATGCCTGTGAAATTTGCAACTTAAGTGACGAAGTTTCTTTTTTTTTTTTTTAAGAAAAAAATTCTATTCCCATCATCGGTCTCAAGAATTGAGATATAAGGGGATTAAGGTGAATATTCGTATTACATAGTTTTAACACTTACTTTACAGGCTTAATTTAGGAAGACTTTCTTTAGGAAGACTCCATCTGAGGGAGAAACTCACTCAAAGGGTCTTTCAGAGAAGAAATCCAAAGTTAAATCTTCTAAAGCACCCCTTTAAAGGCACTAAGCTTCTATTTTCCACCCAGGAGCAGTGGCCTCCGCATGTTTGTAAGAAGTCAGTGTACATTCCCTTGGGTTTTGCCTGAGCCTGAAAACTCTCTGCCAAGTTAAACTGATCTCACTGATGGCTGACAGAGTCATGCCGCCAGCCATGCACGCCCATCACCTCTTCTGCACTGTCCCTGGTGCTCATATGGCCCCAGGTTGAGCTAGTTCAAGGGGCTAAACAGCTGAAAATTAACTTTAAAAACTTATCTCTTAAAATGCCTAGATCTACATTTTAATATTAGTGTGTTGTTTGTGTTACACCTCAGGGGCATTTCACACACAGAACATACTATTAGCAACAGACTAGTTCTAGTAATAGATGTATTATGTTTTGTAGCAAGGGCAAAAAAAAAAAATAACCCTTAGTAAACTCAAAATACTAATGCTCAAGATACAGTATACAAATACCATGTATGTCTAGAAGCCAAGAATTTGTATAATGATCTTACAAAACCAGTCATACATGTGCAAAATAAATTAATTTATTATGCACATTATTACCTTCTCAGCCATGGAACCCCTTGAACTCAGACCTGCAAGTGCTACATGAAGTAATTCCTACAGAACCTAATGGAAGTCCCAAGACTGTGGCATTTCAAAGACCATGTCCACAAAACAATTGGAAAGCTTTACTTAGATGAAAAAAAAGAAGTCATTTTACCTATTTTACACCTATTTATATCAACAAACTGAGAAAACAATACACTTCCCGTAATAGTAAGGTGTGCCAACTACTTAACTAGGTGACATGTGAAGCCACTTATCACAAAAGTCCTAGAGAGTGAAAATAATTAAATTGTCTGAAATAGTTTTCAACAAGACCAACATCAACACAGAGAGAAATAACTCCAGAAACCCCAAATTCTACAGGAATAGAATTCTCATGGAGTTGTATTTTTGTTCTGCATGAGCTATATGGGTGGTGAAGGGTCATCTTTGAGGCACATGGAGAGAGCAATCTTTATTCACTAGAAAACACTCAATAGGCAGAAATAGAAACCAAGTCTCACCAATCACCTGTTTTCCAGCTGTAATAACTGTAAGTAGTCTAAGACAATGCCACGCTATAGCTGCTTACAGGTCTTCCTTTACTCCACACACAAGTCTTCTTGTACTGAATTTAAAGGATCTAAAGTAAATGAAAGATGGGGCCAAGCACTGACAAGAAAACAAAATACTGGAAAACTTATTGGTGAGCAATATTCAGTCTTAGTTCTGACTAAGGGAGACAGTAAAATAATGTGTATCAATTTCAACCTAATCATAATGCACGTGCATAAAGAATTCAGATTGAAGATGCACAAGCTACCTTAATTCTGGCATTTTCTAATCTGCACAAATCTTATAAAAGTGATTCTAGTTGATATGTTATAACTTCAAGAGAAAAACAATTCTGAAAAAACCAACAAATCATCAATTTGTCCATTAAAACAAATTAAATACATATTATGTATGTATATATGTAGACAGAGGAAGATAGGTCTATTTCTGCAATGAACTCAGCATGAACAGGATTTTGCTCCATGAGGAATCCAGTTGCATCTACTCTGGCCACAGACTCATTACAGCAAAAAAGTCCACGTGAACCAAGAAACTAGTCCATTCGGAATATGGTGTTCAGGTAAAGCTGTACACAAAGTTGCTGAACGCATTAAAATCTTTTATTGGAATCAAGAGTGCCTTCAAGATTCATACGTGTGTGCTGGTAAGAACAATAAAACAACAAAAACAATCCCTCTGAGACATACAAAACCCCAAGCCATTCCTAATAACAGCTTCCTAATAACAGCTTCCTAATAATTCACCTTAAGATTGTTTATTAAAATTTCTATGGCTTCTTTAATCATACAGTCTTTTAAATATTAACCAATATTTGTCTTTGTTATTCAAAATATATGACTATGCACAGAGATGACAGAACCTTCCAGAATAACCTTTCAAGGGCTATGAGCAATGGACACAGATTCCCTTCTGTTCTTGTTAAGCGATGTGAAAGTCACACAGCACGACACTGAGACTGAACTGCCACAACCTCTCTCCCTACCCAGGTTGTCCCTGATCTAAGCACCTTCTCATGCATACAGCCTTCCTTCACCTCTAAGAGTACTGCTACACTGCTCTCTCAAAAAACTATCTGAAACACTGTACTTAAAATGTTACTAGATACGTACACATACCTCCCTGAACTTGCTTGAGAAGGCTTGACAATGAGTCATTTTTTGGCAGAACGTAAGTATATAACCAAACATGGAGTTACCACAGTAGAGTGAGTTAGAAGTTGCATGATATGGCACAGAAAAAGCCCACTCTCTCCACCTCATTTCTTTAGACTAGGCTTGTATCTACTCTTCCAAATTTTTTAATTATCATAATCATATACACAAAGACTAGATCTGTTTAAAATGAGCACCTATGTAAAATACTCATCTAAAGCAACAGAACACGAGGTAAATCCACTACAAATTAATGAGTTTCCAATAAACAGTATCTGAATCTTTTGGAATTAGAAATGCATCATTCTACATTTAATTCAGAATGCTTTTCACTCTCCCATAGGTATTGCCCTCACGTTTAACTGTCTCTCTGTCCTTCCAACAACTAAATGCTCTGCACAAGTTGCTCATCATCCTGCATCTAATGCAGTTTGAAATTTGCTTGAAAACACTTCCTACACTTTGCATATTTATGAGTTACACCAGATCAAATATTTGAATTAAAAAAGTTGGGCTCAGAAACATTTTATTCTATGTCAGAGCTTCTGTCAAAGCATAATAGATATCAATATCACCTTAAATGCACATTCAGGCACATGTAGAATTCTGAATTAGAGATTTGATCAAGTAGCATAAAAAGATTACACTTCCATCACTGTAAAACTGAGGAAAGTCAGACAAGCTTCTCTTTCTTAATTTTTAAAGACACCTATCTCCTGTTGGAGAAGCTTAAAGCTTTACACTGCTTTTATCTACTTTCAAGTCATCCTGAACGACAGCCATCAATCCGAAGAAGTATATTTTCTAAGTACTCTTTCACTCTTCAGCAAAAGTAAGACATAGGGAAAGTACTTAAAGCCATTAAGATGCATGTAGAGTAGCCTCTAGCAACTTCCAACCTATTTAAATAAGCAGAATTTTTCTATTTCCATATAAATAGTCTAGTATTTTAGTAAACATGTTGTAGCTCAGTAGGCATCAGTGTTTGTTAATCTCATACATAACTAATTCCAAGAGCTCTATGTTTTCGACAGGACTATGCCCAGGCTTGCCAGACCCCTGAGACAGGTCACTACAGGATAATGGTCTTCCAAGTACAGTAGCTCGTTACTAAGTCAAAATGATTCACTTCTATCATCATCTTGCAAATTCTAATGTGATAATTATAGTGATTATCAATTAGCATCTCATCATTATTTGATGACACACAATGACTTGAGGCTAACTAGCACCTAATACTCAAATTTAAGAAAAAATGCCATGTAGAGGGGCATCATGGTAGAGGCTTGCAGCATAAAGGACTGAGTAAGCAAAGAAATGTGCAACAGCATTTAGACTCCTAGAGGTTAATTTTTCTGGCAGGCTTCCCATCCACAATGCCATAAGCCAGGTGAGACACACAATTAGTCTTAATGGGCATCTATGCAAATCTGCAGCCCTAGGGAAGGGGCAGTACCCCAGGCTGTGCTCATGGGACCTTTGTCACCTGTACGTTTCTCCCACCCAGAACACCACCCACATAATGAGAAGGTCTGCACTAACTATACGAAGGTTCAAAAAGAATGCTTCATTATTTGGTACAATAGACCACTGCATGTTTCATAAGTCAATTCAATTTGGAAAGGAAAAAGAAATCAAATAAATCATTATATCTAAATACATAACGCAACTGCCAGAAGACACAAAAAGCTGAGGAACTAAGTACAACGTGAATATACAAGTGGTTTTATCTACAGTTCACCTCTACATCTGCTTTAACATGGATGATCATTCAAGTCTGGAGAATACTCAACCACCTGTTGCATTTGAAAACCTTTGCTTCCATTCACCTTAGAGTAGGAGATACTCTCATCTGTTTCCTATGAACTAAGAGCTTGCATTTCAGTATGCCTGAAATACTTCTTATTTCTTCAATGCTGAAATAGTTATTACAGAAACATTAGCTGGTTATAGCATAGTATTATGATTCATTCAAAATATCCATGGCCCATACAGTTAGAACACTCATTTTTTTATCACATAAAAAGATAGGACTCATGTAATTCTCTCATGCATATGACCACATCATTCCATTAAAAACTTTCTGTGGCTGTAGCAGAATTTACATTTTCATGAAGGGCTTCTATAAAAATTGTCATCTTCTCTCTAAAGTAAATTTTTGTATAAAAATGATGAATGTATTAGAATCTGTTAGAATTCAGAGTGCAAAAAGAACCGTAAGCTATAAAGGAATACAAATTCTGTAAGAACCTAATAGAAGACTCAGCATTAAGGCCTCCATACTGGTTTATGTGCCCAAATATTTTTAGAGGACTAACCGTAGTTTGCGTTTTCTAGATTGTATAAAAATAAAAACTTTTTTTCTGCATATATGATTGTTTTATCATTCATTGTTTAATGTCTTATAAACTCCATACCTTTATCTGCACCAATATTTCTCAGAAATCATGTATGTTATTGTCTTTACTTCCTCTCCCCCTCTTAAATACTGATGGGTAAAACTAACCTGGTGTTTGGACTTTTCTTTAGGATAGTTTGTAAACAGCACATAACCCTCACAGATATAAGTTATCTAAAACTGACGCTACTGCAAATGCTTAGTAATCTGAAATATGCTACTGAAAAATTTTTCACACTATGTGCTAAACAAAAATGTCAGTTCACTTTTTAATCCAATAAAATGGCTAGTTTACTACTAAACCACAGAAAACTGTTTTACATGGCATCTAAATTGATTCCTGGCACTCTAGAACTGCCTTATGTGAATTACTTTTTTTTGTATTTTTAATGTAAACAGCAAGAATCATCAGCATTTGTCTTCCAAAATGAAGCATCATGTTGACACCTATCAACAACTACCAAAAGAAAAAGAAAAGTGACATGAATTTTAAGTTGCAGAGAGAATTATTCCAGGTATGTCTTGTTCCTGAATAACCATACCCTGTTAGGGCTTGCAGGCCTCTGCGTAAGTAGTTTGGGAATAGCAGTGATGGCATAAACAAAGCACTGGAAAAGGTTTATGAGGGTGGAGCCCATTATTAAACACTGGATTAAAACTATTCTGTATCCTGCGGCTCCAAACTTTGCGAGGATGCAGTAGTAAACCCTGAGCAGACAAACTACAGCAGACTTGGCTTATTACCCCTCTTCCTCAACACACAAGCCCATCCACTTATTAAAACTGAATGCACTGTTGTTCCCTATGAAATACTCGAAAACAAAGAACTAAAACACTAAGACCACTCCCCTTCATCGAGTATTAACTTCCGTTTTTAATAACTAACTCATCGTCCCACACGATACAGTTCTGCATTGTACAACACACACCGCTCCAGCCAGACAATGCACACAGCAATAAAACTCAACCCAGCAAAGAAAGTGAAAGCTGCGTTTGTTCAGCATGTTATTTGGCGCAGCCAACTGTAATGCTTCTGCCTGCCATTTATTGTTTACCCTGTCAAAGGATTATTAAGAATTAAGCTACATTTGGCAATTTTTTGAGAAGGGAATTTACATGCAAAGTGACTGACACTTGGTATTTAAAGTCTATTGGTCGACACTGACCCTTCGTTTACAAGTGACTCATTTGACTGCAAGGATCTCTGATGTGGAAATGCTCAGATACGAATCAATTGCAGTTTTTGTCTCGGGTAAATGTTACTTGGCAATCCATAAGAAATGAACAATGCTCCAACCGAGGTTCACATAGAATAGTACTCACATGTTTAAAGAATTCCTTTTACATGCCTGATTTAGTTCTAGTCGGCGGATTTATGACTCCCCTTCTCCTAATAACTTATCACAGCGCACTGTGTTTTTAAACACACACACACACAACCAGCAGTTAACTCTTTTGCTGCCTAAAAGAACAGGAATACACGGACGCATTTAAATAAACAAAAAAAAGCAGGTTTGGTCCCGACAGGGCTTTTGATTCTCTGTGGGAGGTGGGGATAGGGGAAGGACAGGACGAGAAAGGGAAGGAAACACGTAGGTACAGTTTGCAAATCCTTGTTCCATAAAGAAACGATTGTGTGCAAGAAACGACCATTCCTGCATGAAATCAGCTCAGTGCGAATTCTGCAGTTTACCTCTGATAAGGATAAAGTAAAAGGGTTTCTCGGTACCCGAGCGAGATTCCCTTCCTTTTAGAAGGCAGATGCAGCATTTCTATAAACAAAAATGTCTCTAGCCCTACCTTGTGCCAGTGCTTGCAACATGTGGAGCTGAAGCAACAGAAACGCCCACCATCCCCGACAGAAGATGAAACAGAAGTTTAACTTTATCATCATTCCGCCTCGCCTGCTATTCCTCCGGGCAATAATTTCACGATCCACCTTTCTTTCAACCGTTCCTGCCTCACTGATCCCCATCCGATCCGTCTGCCTGCCACTCCTGACAGCGCTTTGGTCATTGCTCATTCCGCTCCCCGAGGCCGGGCTCTCTTTGGTGGGCTGGGAGCATCGCCCGCTGCCTTTACCCCGGAGTTTGGGGGGAAGAGAAGCCCCCACTTCACAGGAACGGCAGATTCTTTGATTTGTGCTCACTTTGCATGCAACCCGAAAGCAGCACTCCGCGTGCCTCCCGGTAGGATAATCGCCACCTAAGTCAATGTTTCTTGTGGAGGTATTGATTGCACCAAAACAACCAGTCAGAAATGTGAAACACATGTTTCTCTGCACTGTCACATCCGATGCCTTCAACAGAGAGGGAGTAAGTTTATGGGCGTCAGTATTTCAGTAAATCCGGATCCTTCAGCACATCGCTAACAGAAACGGAGAAAAACTGATCCATCTTAGCCACCAGCAGACCATCCAGAGACCACCTTTCATACCGCAGCGATGATGGAAACTGTGACCCCTGTGATTTTTCTGAAGCGTGGTGAGTTTTCCAGCATGTGTCCCATTCTCTTGTGAAAGCCTTGCAGTGGAAGTGTTAAATTCTCGTAGAAGTGGAAAAAAAAGCGTCAGGGAAAAAAAAAAAAAAAGAAACCCTAATTGAAAGTATCTCGCTATTCCTTGCGCTAAGGATTTATTTCAGACAATTTCAAGATTAGCCATGCAGACAGGGTAGTCTCCAGATATCCCTGCAAAGCTCTGCATAGTTTATATTAATCCGATTTTCCTTTGGATACAAATCTCTACCGTCAACAGAAGGGTTTGAAGGGTCCTCGAGCAGGTAAATCGAGCAGCTCTGGCTGTGATTCCAGCTCGCTGTGCAGTCACTCAGCCACAGGCCAGCGGCAGTGTCACTTGAACTCTCACGTTCAGCCGGAGGTAGGGAAAACCTCAGTTGATCCTATCTCCCTCCTCCTCGAAGACTGGTGCTGATCTCTTTTCTTGCAGGGAGACCGCGACAAAAATCACCTCTAACGTGTAAAGTGCTTTTCTTCTGGCCGGCCGTGGACGCAGCAACGCCACAAACCCTCAGCTGGAGAGTGTCCGGGGCGGGGGGAGGGAAAATCTCCCGAAACAAACAGCAACAAGGTGAAATCCTTCCAGCTTTGTTCAGATGGACTCCTGCTTTCCTTGTTTATGCAGCCCAGGGATCCTGGTTCTGAGCGCCTCTGCCTCACCGAAGCTGTAAACACAAGAGGGAAAGCGCTATCACGGCAGCGGCGGCAATAAAACCGTACCGGGAGGCGGAAAAAAAAAGCGCTGAAGGTTTTACATTTAAACAATGCGTCGGGTATTGTTTCAGTCCCGCCTCCCGTCAAGGGAAAAGTTTCGTGGGAGATTCCCTCCCCTCCCCTTATTAAAAAGGAAGAATACGAGGAGTTATAACAGCAGGACACCCCGGATAAAGGCAAGTTAAAAACAAAGCACCTCAGCGCGAAGTTGATCAAACAAAAATCATGTCAGCTCTCCCTCCCCCCCGCCAAAGCCAGCCTGAACTTTTCTCGCCTCCTTCAGCACAGGCGCGGGTTTAACCCTCCCCTGGCAGCAGGCTCAGCACTCCACCCGCCATCCCTCCTTCCCGCCCCCGCCCCACGTCCTCGCTCCCCTCTCACCTCCCTCCCAACCGGCAGACACCGGCAAACCGGCTCCCCGCCCCGGCCGCCGCCTCACCTCCCGTCCCCCTTCACCCTCCCCCCCCCGTCTCTCCACAGCCCGCGGCCCCCCGCGCCTCACCCCACCTTCCCCTGACCTACACCTCAAGGGGGCTGTGTCTGTGAGGGGGCACATCCTCCACGAGGCTGAGGGGGGAGCTACTGCCCGGGGGTATGTCTGTGGGACTGTCAGGACTGGGCGGGGGTATCTCCGTACAGGTTTGCCCGCCGGCTCGCCACAGACACCGGAGGAGCCCCCCCCGCCCCCGCGCACCCAACCGCACACGCTGCCCCGCCGCCAGCGCGGGATCTTCCCTCAGCCGCCTCCTCGCCCCGCCCCTCCGGTAGCCCCGCCTCTAGCCAGCCCGCTGATTGGACGGTAGGCGCGCGGGGCGGAGCGGAGCGTAAAAGCCGCGCTCGCGCAAGGCGGGAGAGATGCCGCGCTGCCGCGCGCGTTCCCGCCTGACGGGACGCTCTCCCGCGTCCCCGCGCTCGCTGCGCCCTCTAGGCCTGCGAGGCGCCGCTGCCGCTCGGTGGCTGCGGTAGTGGCTGCCAGGGGGCACGCCAGGCACGCCCGGGAAGGCCGGGGTGCGGCTGCTTCGGCCTCTGCCTTCCCCGCAGCTATTCGTTTTGTCAGCCAACAAGGAGAACAGCAGGTACGTGGCTAAAGCCAGGGAGCCTGGAGGTGCAAATTAACCCCCCCACCCCCCCTTCCTGCTCTTTGTATTGTGTTGGATCCTGCCTGCGAGCTTGGCAGTGCAGCAAAGTTTCTGAGGTTGGTTTGGTTTTATTCAATGAGTCTAGCGAATGTTTGAGGGAAGATTGGCAGCCAGCTTCTGCTCTTTTTTTTCCCTTTTTGACAAGCTGTCTCTTACGATAGAGTCATGCAGGCAAACATAGTGAGTTATCACATCAAACGCAAGGTCTTTTTTTCATATTATTAATGGCTGGCATGGTGGGTTTCTGGCTGTGGTGGGTTGACCCTGGCTGGAGGCCAAGTGCCCCCCAAATCCGTTCTATCACTCCCCACCTCAACTGGGCAGGGGAGGGAAAATATAACAAAAGCTTGTGGGTCATGATAAGGACAGGGAGGGATCGCTCTGCAATTACCATCATCGGCAAAATAGACTCAACTTGGAAAATTAATTTAGTTTATCACCAATCAGATCGGAATGAAAGAGAACTAAAACCAAACCTTAAAAACACCTTCCACCCACCTCTCCCTTCTTCTAAAGTTCAGCTTAGCTCCCCATTTCTCTGGGGAATGGGGCCTGGAGTCAGTCCATCACGTGTTGTCTCTGCTGCTCCTTCTTCCTCAGGTGAGGATCCTCAGACTCTGCCCCTGCTCCACTATGGGGTTCCTCCCATGGGAGACAGTCCTCCACCAACTTCTCCAACATTAGTCTTTTCCAGGGGCTACAGTTCATGAACTGCTCCAGTGTGGGCCCCTCCCAAGGGTGCAGGAGCAGCCTGCTCCAGCCTGGGCCCCTCTCTCCATGGGGCCACAGCTCCTACCAGGGGCCTGCTCCAGCATGGGCTTCCCACAGGGTCACAGCCTCCTTTGGGCATCCCCCTGCTGTGGTGTGTGGTCCTCCCCGGGCTGCAGGTGGGTCTCCCCTATGACCCTCCATGGCTGCAGGGCACAGCCAGCTTCACCGTGGGCTGCACCATGGGCTGCCAGGGAATCTCTGCTCTGGCACCTGGACCGCCTCCTCCCCTCTTTCTCCACTGACCTGGGGGTCTGCAGGGTTGTTGCTCTTGCTCTCCAGCTGCAATTTTCTCTTGCTGTTTTCTTTTTCCTTTCTCAATCATGTTATCCCAGAGGCTCTACCATTGTCCCTGATGGGCTTGGCCTTGGCCAGCAGCAGGTCCCTCTTGGAGCCGGCTGCATTGGCTCCATTGGACATAGGGACAGTTTCTAACAGCCTCTCACAGAAGCCACCCCTGTAGCTCCCTTCTACCAAAACCTTGCCATGAAAACCCAATATGCTGTCTGAGGTATATTATTCAAGAAAACACCTTTTCCTCATGCCTTCATTATTTTATAGCATAAAAAAAGGTGAAAAGTCTTTAGTGTTTCCATACTGCCCCAGTACAGGTGAACAGCATTTACCAGTTCCATGTCTGCCCTGTGTGTGCACCGCATGATCCTCAGTTGCATCCTTTCTATCCAAGCCATCAAATCCATGCAAACTACTAGTCAGTTTTTCCTTTTGACCACCCCTTTCTATCTCACAGGTATATATTTTCTGCCAGATCCTCGCTTGCACTGGTGCCTACTTCTAGTATCTACCAGGATATTAAGGTTTATGATATCCATTTTCTGCCTTTCCTTCTTCCTTGTGTGTGAAAGCTTGTTGCTCCTACGCTCAAAGAATTGCTGTACTTAAATTCTTCTCTTGTTCTGTCATCTTTTCCTGGTAACTAGAAGACATGAGTTGTACTCCAACAGCCGTCTCTTCCTTGTGGTCAATAGAGTGTAAATAGCAATTCTGTTGTATCTCTCACGTCACACTTTCCTTTTTTTGTGTGTAGGCCACATGAATAATTATCTACAGATATCAGGACCCAGTGCTTATGATTTTCCCTTCAATATGTCCGTTTTGAGAACAATGCAAAGTGAACCTAGATTGTTTTCTGCTGTTTGGAAAATTGACCTCAAGGAAGTAACAGTCTGTAACTCCCACTGTGCCATGAATAGTAGTTCATTTACTGCAGCATGAAGAACTTTTGACTAGTAATTTTGGGTGGGACTGCTTAACTGGAAATGGAAAGCATATTGAATTGTGTGTTTGGTGGTTGTTTTTTTTTTTTTAAGTATTGTTAGCAAAGGAGCATAGGGCTGCTCATGGAAATTTTAATTTATCTAAGAAGGTACTTGGTGCTTCCTTATAAGTTCTAAGGGAGGTAATTTGCAGTGATTATGTTGTTGTTATCTAAAGTCTGTCGAAAGAGTCATTGCCAAACTGTTAAGTTTTAAAACCACGATGCTACAGTCATGAAATACTAATTTCTGTTACCTTGTTTAATTTTAGTGAAAGCTTGTTTCATCTTGGAGTTAATACTTTTTCATGGTAGCACTTTAAATCTGTTCAACCTGCCAACATAGGAATAGGAAGCTTACCGATTTTAATTACTCAAGGACTTGCTTTTTAAAAACTATTTAAATATGGTAGTGTCATTTATAGTTGCCAACTCCACATCTTGGATGAAATGGTTTCAGTTTGTTATTCTTCTGTTTTAACAATAACCATGTCCCTTTGATGTGTCACAGAGGGTACCGTTTATGATTTGTGGTTTGGGTTTTTTTCCATTTGCCTTGGTTGTAATAAAGGCACTTAACTTTTTTCTGGTTTGAACACTATTATCTGAAGTCTTGTTGTCTATATTAGTAAAAGGATTTCACCTTTTCATTACCTCTGGTCTGTACTTGCTTCCTCGCTCTCCCACATGCATGTAACAAGTGAGGCTCTAAACTGGTAAAACGCAACAGGAAGATAGTAAGAGAACAGCTCTGCCACCTGAAAAAGCAGAAACAACAAAACTGGTGCTCATAAAGGTAGAAAAAAGGAGGGTGTGGCTTTTCAGGAATTTTAAAAGTAAAGAAAAGCAGCAATGTAGTTAATTTAAAGATGGAGTAAATGAGGTAAGAGTGTTTTTCCAGTGTCTGTTTTATTCTGGAGTGAGGTGCAGATACAGTAAGTCTTCTAAGGGCTGCAGACTCTTGTATAATTAATACAGAATGGTGGGACATTTTATTTACATAAGTGGTGAGACAATGAGACAAAAGAGAAAGGAATAGAAGGGTCCATGATTCAAGACAGGCCAGTTCATGGAAGGCAGCTTTCTAGCCAAGAAAATGGAATCATAGAACTACTTCCAGAGGAAAATCTCATCAATGTTGTACACCCTTAAATCTTAGTTTCATTTTACAAGACACTGTATCTTCTAGGGTATAGCTTATTGACACTTTGTAGCCGCCGGAGTTAGCTCAGCTTCTTTAAATACAGTATTCTCATGGTACAAATAATTGTACATGCTTTTTTGAGAGATGCAACAGGTTTTGATCTAGTGTGTCTTCTGATGCAGTTTTTGATTCTTGCAGTCATTGATGTACTTGGCAGTACCTAACTCGGGTGTATGCGTATTTTTTTCAATCAGGTAATTGCTATGGTTTGTTTGCCTATTTTAGTTCTTGGAGCCAAATAATTATCTTGCATTCATTCTTCTACCAAAAAAACCTCAAACCCAAACCACTGATTAATTTTGTATTATGTGGTATTTCCCACCAGTGCACTTTCTTGGATGATGATTTACTCCACCTGAAACATTTAACTGGTAAGGAAAAAACCCTTACCAAAAACTTTGAAAAATAAATGGAGAGAGGTATGAACACATTAACAGTCAAAATCATAGTACACTATTGCAACCTAAAGGTTAATATGCTAGTAAGAACTTCATCATAAGTAATGTAGAAAAATTAATATTTTTACTTCCTTGGATAGAAAGGTTTACGATAGAAGATACAGCTCTTGTGGGAAAACGATTCTGTGGTTTGTCCCTACACTTGCCTTTTCCTTCACTCAACAATTTAAAGGGCAAAACTCCATGCAAACGATTGCATTGACTACCACATGCTTGTCCCAGAAGATTTTTATACTGCCTTTCCTTTACACCCAAGAGGGACAGAGCTTTAGAAAACAATGAGCATGTGAGTAGAAAGTAATGTACTTTCAAATAGGATTGTTTTTCACCATACTGAATCAACCTGAATGCAGTAAACTATGGTGAGGGGGCTAAACTCTTCCTTAACGAGGGTATATTCCCCAGGGTCACTAGCCAGCTGCTTTGCTTTTATGGTGTAAATATGCTTCTACATCAATAATAAACATTGGAAGAGAAGAAAAACAATATCACATTACCTAGCTGGAAGTCTCAGGGGAGATGTTAAACAATGACTTCACCACGTTTCTGGAAGTATCTTCTGCAGTGAACGCTGTTGCAAGAACAAGAATAATTTCCATTAAATTTTACTGGGCTTAAATAACTTAATATGGTGTCAGTTATAAAGCCCCAAAACAAACAGAATGACAGATTTTTGTTTTCTTCATGTGGTTTAAATTTACATAAAAGAAATTAGAATTAGATTTATATACCTCTTAGGTCTGATTTTAAATTCAGAAATGCTAGCAAAATCAGAGTTAAATTCCTTCACTTGCTGCTTAATATGATTGTGCTTAGGAGTTTGGGAGCAGACAAGGTAGAGTTCTAAGGCTCCGTGGTAAAAGTTGAGGGCAGAGTGAATAGATTGCACGTTTCACAGCTTTTATGAGTCTAAGAGCTGTCCTGATAGAGCTGTAGTATGGCTGTGTTTATGTTCAAATACAGCAAAGCTGATACAGACAACGTACAGTCAGGAGAAGGGGCTGTGTAGTTTCTCAATTATCCCATCGTCTGTACTATCCCAATGTTACAATAGGCTTTCCTATTTAGCTATCAGAAGAAATTCACAATGACCCAGCCACGTTGCCCTGCTGTGTTTTATGGAGTAGAGAGTTAGCGAAGTAACATAAAGGATCAAGACAACAGGTTCTGCGTTTTTGAAATGTAGACGTTTGAAAACATTCTTAGAGCCTCCCAGAGGAAGGCTACAGGGGCTATAATGATTCTACTCCAGACAAGTTTGGCTAGAATGTAGAGAAAGATCTTATTTTAAGATGTGTCTTCAAACACCAGCGGGTCTGGCTATCCAGCCATGGGTTGCAGGGATTGCCCTTTCATGATTCAGATCACGCCTCAGGCATAAGTGACCTGAGCACTTTGAGGAATGTCTGAAATTGCCCGTAAATACTGGGGAGGACTTCGGACAAAGAGTAAACCTTTAGGGTGTGCCTAACCTTTATACTTATGAGTGCCATCTTGGTAACTTCCTCAACCTTCTAGTTGATCAGGAAAAAGAAATAAATAAAGCAGAACCTAATGCCATAAGTACAAAAGAAATCTACTAAATTGCAAGTGAACATTACTACTGAAATGCATTAGTGCATCAACTTACGCCTCATCACACCAGGTAGAAGACTTTCAGAGAATACCATCATACTATAGGGAGTGTGGTATTAGCTGCTTCCTTGACTCCTTTTATTTTTTTCTCCATAACTGAGCCAAAACTCATCTGCATCAGTAAAAGGTAATGCTGCTGCAGGACCCGTTTCAGATGGAACATAAAATGTTAAGCACTTTGAATTGAGATTAGATTTCATGACAGTTTCCATTCTTCAAAGCAGTAACTTTTACAATAAAAACAAACAAAACCACAAGCCAAAACAAAAAACTGAAGTCATTGTACACCATGCAAGACCCAGTGTGATTTTTTTTTGTTGTTGTTGTTGGTTACAGTTTTCTTAATTTCCTGATCATCTTGTACAAAGATGTTATAATATGACTATAGTTTCACCCGGAGAGGATGTTAGCTCAATGGTTACTGAACTGATTGTCTCCCATATGCTTTCTCACAAAGATATTGCAAAGACTTAAACAACATTCTTACAGTCCCTGATCAGTGTTGTGGAAGATTTGTGTTTTTATCAAGTGCATGGGTTATTTTCAGAGGCAGTATAAACACTTTGTCTTAAGTAAGTAAAGACATCTGTTGAACATTTTGTGATGGGATCACATTATTACTGTGAAGAACAGCGTTAAATGTATACATGGAGATCGTATTCCAAAAATAGCAAATTCTTGAGATACTGTAATTAACTGAGAGATGCAAAGTAATAGATGTGGTGAGTCAGTTCATTATTACAATCCTGTGGTTTTATGAATTGATCGACATGATTCTAATGGAATGACAAAAGAAAAATCCCATTTATTGCAATGTGATAAACAGATAACAAGAAGGAGGATGAGAGGAATTACCACAAGGGCTTGAGCAATCACACTTAGTAAAGGGAATATAACTGAACATCTCAGCCATATTATTGCTGTCATAGTCTACAATTTGCCCATAATATAAAATAAACAGGTCATGAAAGCAGAAAGTAAGCTTTAAAGAATACGTAGAAAGTATTTATAGTGGTTGCAGCACTGGCTACCTTAGTTATAAATGATTTTCTCCATAGGATATGAAAAGGTATTGATTAATAGTATTTTAAATTAAGATTTAAATCCAGAGGAATCTGCCACTATGGGGACTTCAACCGAGAGTTTTTTGCTATAATGAGACCGTTGCTTGTCTCAATGACCGTTTGGCTTTATTAATCTTTCTGGCCTGCACACATGTGTATCCAAGAATTTTCCATATTTATTGCTGACTGAAGTTGAGACGTCAAGCTTGGATCCCCTAACTCCAGTTTGCAAAAATAAAAAATAGACCAGACTGTCAGTTCAGGGAGATGAAGTAAGGGGATTAACGTGAGTGAGCCAGTGTGCCCGCTGGTTTTTATAAGTACTGCTATTTTTGCATAAAATTAAAGTTGTCCAAAATATTTTTCCCCAGTTATTTGGTGCACAGGATCTTCATGAGCAGGTTCTTTTCTTTAGCAGCTAAAATAATTTATTTGTCACCACTGTTCTCCTTGGCTGCATCCTTGTGTATGTCATCTCACCTCTTCTCTTGACTGTGTATAATTCAACTGCCATCTAATCAGTGCTTCACTGCTTTTCAAGACTGATTCTTCTCAGTCCTGTGAATCTTCCTTCCCTTATGAGCTTTTTTTTTTTCAGATGATCAAAAGCAATTATATTATATCTTTGAATCTGTTCAAGATAGGACAAGGGTCCAGATTAACACTGAAAAGCTTCCTTTTCCACAGGTCTCTTATCTTGATTCTACTAACAGAAATTAATTTTGTAGAAATCCAGGCTGTGGACACAGAGAGTATGTTTTACTGTTCTCATAGCTTTAGCTCAAGGTTATTATTCCTGTTCTGTGCTCAGAAGGGAAGAATGCATACTAATTACTGAAATTTTATCTTAATTTCTGTAGCAATTAAATGTCATTTTAAAAGGTGAATCTAAAATATTTTCAAAGTAATCCATTGGCGTGGATTACACATTTCCCTTACACCATTTTTTAGGAAAGCTGTGAAACTGTATTTAAATGTGTACTGAGGTCTTCTTACTTGATTCAGAATCTCACTTTTCAGTAGTAAACACAATATGAAATGCATATTCCTTGAAAAAAAACCCACACACAACAAAGGAATTCACACCAGTGGTAAATTTAAACAGCAGCAGAATGTTATGATAGCTTTGACTGCAGTAGCTGAAGTAAAGGAGAAATATTGGAGTAAAAGTAAAATAAACCAATCTTTATTAAATAAATTTATGTTTTAAGGAAAGTAGCAAAGCTTTGTGGCTGTTTGCATAGAAACCACTGATTTTTCTTAACGACTCTGTAATATATCTATGCAGTAATTTGGAATGCTTATACTTAAAACGGATGCCAGCATTATTCTTCAGAGAGTACTTGGAATAGAGTGAGTGCGAGACAGATGGATGCAGAAAAATCAATAGTTCAGAGAACTACATCAGACGCCTGCATTTCGCATAGGTCAACTTTGATGAAACCCAAGTTTCATGAGTCAATACTTCTGATGTAAATAATTCACAGTAATGGACAATTAAAATTAAAAAATCCCACTCTGCTTATCTGGGATGAATGTAAATACACTTTTAAAATAATTGTTAGTGAGTTATAATATGATCTAACTCTTGTAGCTGATTTATACTTACATATGATTCATACATATACATACAAGGTTTTGGGACAGCAAAAGATCGGAGATTTTTCTTTTAATAATGAACTTAGCAAGATATGGAAAAACCATGAAACTTAAACTAAATGGCAGTTGCAGTACAGTACTACTACATTTTTTTGGTTCTTTTAATGACTGTATTGTAAAAAAAAAAAGTCTGTAAATCTTCCCATTAATATTTAAATCTGATCTCACTCCTGACTTTGTATGCATGTCATCAGTTTTTAAGTATTCCAAGATGACTATAATACGACCTTCCTTTGGGAGCAGCTCCACAGCACTCTGATAGGTACAAGAGGAAAATGTAAGTACAGATTACAAGGTGATACAACGTGCTATATAAAGCACTCAGTAATCAGGATGAGACTCCTGTTGCCTTAACAGTGAAATAAAGTAAGGCTCAGCCCAGTCTGGATTGTTGCAAAGAAATAGAACCTAATTCTGATGTAGCATGTTGGTCGAACTGTTGCAGCTCTACAGATTTTGGTGTTGTTATTCTTGGCTTATATTGATAAGGTGAAAAAAACATGGACATCCATGTTATGACTGTCCATGTCAAGACAGTCTTACACAGGATCTTTTAAAGTTGCCTCACAAGGACAAAAAATAAGTAGTTAACAGTGAAACTTCAATATTGAGTTGTTACTTGGGTTTGTTTACTCACAACTGAACTAAATTATGAAGTTAATAAACCTGAAAACTTATACAAGTGTAGCTATTAATAACTAGAGCTAAACAAATTGAAGGAAGGCGGTGCATACATTACCTCTTGTGGACACAACTCTGGTGTGTTTTCTTTTGTGTTTGGAAGGAAATAGTGATATATTTTTTTTTTTGTTCGTCAAAATTAATACTTCATAAGAGTCACAAGGAAGAATGCATAATACCATCAAGTTTATAATGCTTTGACAACAGAATATAGTAATACAATGCATGGACATATCAGGGGTTCTTAGAAGAATTACCTAGGAAGTTCTGTCAACCATCAGTGTTCGTTTTAATGAATCTTGAACAGCCATTAAAAGTTCCCAAAGAGTGGAAAGACAACCTGATGCTGTGTAAATATTTTAAGGTTAAACATGATGCCACAAGTAATCCCAGACATGTTAATTGTAGATCAGTTCTCCTGCACTGAAAGGCTTGTTAAGATGGAAACGGTAGAAACAAAATTAACAATCAGCACTGATTGATATGATTTTTATGGAAAATAGTTATTGAACAAGCATGCTGGCGCTTTTGATGAGATTGCGAAGTCGACTGATAACCTCCCATTGTTTGATTTAATGTACTTTGACTTCAGCACTGTCATGTGGCCATAATGTCTTGCATGATTATAGTTTAAAAAAGGTGTGTTATCTGATGTTCAACCTTTTAGAGTAGGGCAATAAACGGAAACAAACTTCAGAAAATCATCATCTGGTTCAAAGGTGTGTGGAAGAAGTGTGTGCATGGGGGAGCTTTGTGACATCTATTTTTGGCCTGATGTTAATTCAGGATCCTTGCTGGAGAATGATGTTCTGATAGAACTTTAATCTGTCAGAAAAAGAATGCTGGAGGTGGGGGATAGGGGGGAAAAAACCCAACCCACCGTTAGAAAGTGATGCTAAATTATTTTAGACTACAAATAAGAGTAGGAGTTGTCAACAGTGAATTTGCATCTGAAAACCGAAAGTGCGAAATTAGAGAACATAAATTGAAGAATGATAAATCCCTTTGTGGGTGCCGTCATTCCTGAGTAATGAGAACTCCAGTATGCTGGAGTTCAGAATTTAAAGGATTTTAACATCTGAAATGAAATAATCTACATTGCGTGTAACCTATTTAATTTATGGCTGGTGTTCACCAGCCTAGCGGTCCTGGTCTGTGCCCTCAGACCATTCCAGCTGGTAACTGGTCTTTGAATACTTTACGTAGACATGCGATGGCTTCCTTGTCTGTAGAAGACATTGTTGCTTATGTAAAAAATAATCTGTAAATAGAATCTGTGCTCTTTCTAGTTAGATATTTCTCAATGTTCGGTATTGTTTCTCAATAAAAGTAATAGTTGTGTTAATATTCTAACTAAAACCAAATTAATGTTTGTGTACATGTTTAGTTTTAAAAGTTAGTTTGCAATATATACTAACATTCCTTTGTCAAACTGTAGTGAAACTGTTACCTCACAAGCTGGAGTAAAATTCTGACCTTCTCAGTGGGAGCTTAGCCATATGTTTCAGGGAGAAGAGAGGAAAGGAAGTTGCTATTGCACAGTGGTTGATCTCAGTTTTGCCTGAATCCAATGATCTTTGTTGATCACAGTAGCATCCAAGGAATTACTCCAATGTGCTACAAACAAAGCAAACAAAGGCACTAAAAACTTCCAAATTCTGAGAGAGTTGTCAAGAAAAAAAAAAAGATGGTTGCTTTGGGGACAAGAACAAAGCCAGCAAGGAAGGACATTTACAATTAAATCTTAAAAAAATAAATTTCCAATTAAATTTATTTGTGAAATATGTTGAAAAAGATGTTAGGTTTTTTTTCTCTTATTTGACTAGAGAAACTTTGATTTGTGGCATTCTTTGAGCAACGCCTGAATCTTGTTTTTTCTTTCTCAACTCCTGACTTTGGCTTTTCAAAAGGAGATTTACACAATGTCTCGGACATCTTACAAACACAGATTAATAAAGAATAAATGGGCCTTGGATGTTGGCAAAACTCAAAGCCATATGTTCAGAGAGTTCTTTGAGTCATAATTAATTTTTTACAAAATGAGTAGTTGTAATCATTTGGATACCTGGATGGAGTCTGAGTCCTGCTTGGGGTGTCTGAGGTTGCAATAGATCAAGAAAAGCTTTCATAGATAGTGAAAGTAGAAAGGTCACACATATATGTATATATACATCCATTCTAAATAACATCGAGGCTAATTCTGCCCTTTGTTATAATGGCATAAATCCAAAATAAAGCCTTAATGCTGCAAGGACTTAGTACATATTCTCAACTTCAGGCAAAGGACAAATCCTATGTATTACAGCAGTAATAAATACGTGCTTAACTTCCAGCAGATGAATATCTCTGCAGGATTTAATTTAAGCAGACACCTGTAGTTTCAATGAATGTTCTGCAAGCTGAACTTGGTGCTATGGTTGGTGACACTGTATCTTGCTTACTGTTATTGGTTGATCTCTCTAACAAGTCGCAGGGGCTTACAGTCACTTAGTGTTCATTATTTTGGCAAAAACTCATTAAAAGGGATCCTAGAAAATGCTGTAACATAGGTGATTATAAAAACTCTGTAAAAGGAAAGAATAATACATCTAAAATTGCTGCTTAAAATACTGCAGATGTAGAATTTTTCAATTGCAAAGTATGTTAAATTATTGTATTTTAGTTACTTTGGTATATATTTTCAGGCAAAATACATAAATATGTCCTGAGAAGAACATCAAAAGGGTAAAAAAGAACTTGTTTTAGTCGTGCTCCTGTGCTGACTAGTTACACTTTGCATTGGCTCCCTGATAAACATTTAGGTGGAAAGTAATTTTGAAAAAGAAAAATGAAAGAGAAGCTTTCCTTCTAGCACATTGCAGTATATCGTCTTATGACACAGCTAAGTATAGCTAATTTATTTGGAGCAAAGGGGTTATTAAGATGAAGATTAATGCACAAATAACTCTTACTCCTGGAAGCTTACTGTGATGCATAAACTCACAAAATCTGTTGCATGGGAGGGTTTACAACTGTGCCTAGTGTAGCTGTGATCTTTTTATCAGTGCACAAATACTCAAGGTACTCTTCCAGAGGCTGTTGCAGGATAAGGGGGCAGGGCCTGGAGTTTGGTTTATCACCACAAACTTGTAAGCATGTATACTGGAAGAAGAGTAATTTTTATCTGGGGTTCAAGATAGTTTATGATTGCAAGAGGAGTTTGTACCGCAATTCCATGCTGATCGGGACAGCATAGAGAAGCCACTAAGCAACAAATGGGAACGGTTTTTCCTTCTGTTAAGTCTGGTTTATAAATGGCTAGATTATTATGGAGTGCTTTTGTTTTATTCTGCCTTTCTTTGGAGAACTAGGTGTTAGGTAGAAACAATACTGTGATTTTTAGCAGATCCATGATCTTGTGCAGAATAACCCCCCTGTGACTTTCTACATGCATCTTAGGTATAGCTTATGTCTAGTATAATATTTCGCAGTAATATATCAGAATGCCCCTCTAGTAAGGTTGGGCATAATAAACTGTTGTTAGTAGTTCCAAGGTCAAACATAGTTCCTTCTATGAAAATAAAAGATAGCACTGCATTACCTTGTCAAGTTAATACAGTGTGATAGAGCATCTCAGGCAGCACATCCTGAAAGACTGTAAATGTCTAATAGATTTAGGAAAACTGTACCTCAGGGAACATATTAGGAAGAATTCATCAATGGATCAAAACTGTCTTGCAGCCTTACTTACTGGGGACCAGCACAGTTTTAAATTATTACTTTTTTCTTAAGAAAAGCCTCAAGACAAATTGTATTTCTTAGATTAGCTTTACAAGAATGGGTCAATAATTTCTATTGGAGGGTTTGTATTTTTTTGTGGTGTGTTTTTGGGTTTTTAACACTGGCATGAGCAGTTTCAATAATTTGAACTCTGTAATTAAGTTTTGAGGGTTTTTTTTCCCAAAATGATTTTCAAATTGCTTAATGTGCTGTTTATAGTCTGTCATTCTTTACAGATGAAATTGGACATATCTGCAAAGTGTTTTAGCAGTGTGCCTCTAATGACAAAGAACTTTAATTATAAAATATGGGTTTGCAAGTTTTGCATTAATTAGACACAAAATTAGCAAAGTGTGAAGCTTGCACACATGCTCACACACAGAGCATCAGCAAGTTTTCATCCATATATTTGTCTCAACATATTTAAACATTTGGCATCAATACTGTTTTAAGTGTAACAGCAATTGATAAGAATTCTGTTTTGTGTGCTTTAAATTGTTCTTTTTACAACTAGTCCCCTGTTACTCCATATTTACAGTGTGACCCACGCTGAAGAAACTGGCCTCTGTTTCTTTTCTTGTGTATGACTGAATTTAAGTTCTCTCAAGCCATTTACAGAGGTTTCTTCTGTTCTGGAGAACTCACTCAAACCAGCTGGCCCAGGATTTTACCCTGTGGACCTTATTCTACATTTTATTTGCCAACAAAATTTCACTAAATTCAGTGCAGTCTCACCAATGTAAAAATGGTGTGATGAAAAGACAGTTCATGCTGTGTTCCTTTCTAAGAAGTCATGCAGCTAAAGAGAAATAAATATGCACAAATATCAAGTAACTAAAGAGTGTAGCTCTGTGCTGATAAATTCTACATGAACACGTTTTCCTGCTTACGTGCCTTATAGCTATGTTTTTGTCCCAGATCCCCAGAAGGAATGCCTAAAATGAACTCGGGCAGACTTCGGATGCCCCATTTTGAAAGTGTGTTCTTCAAAAGTCTCACTGAAGGCACATGAGGTTTCACCAGTGAGACTTGCAAGGCATTTTAAAGTCATCTTTTACCACGTACCCAGAAGTAGGCACACTTGATCTTGGTCAGGTTCTTTCTTTTGCTGTCTCCTCTGACAGGGGGCAATTTCAAACCTCCAAAGGCTGCTTCTTACATTTAAATACCCACTGAATTAAATTAAAGTTCCTTGGAAGGGAGGTTGGAATTCCATTTCCCCAATGAGTGCCTAATTCTGTAACAAAGTTGCAGAATCATGTTCCTTTTTGCCCTCTCTTTCTCTCTGACATAGTTGATCCTTACTTTATAATATTGTGCAGCTTCAACAGCAAAAAAGAATGCCACCCCTAAAATCTCTTGGAGTCTTAAAAGCTTTGGATATCGTTGGACTAACCTTTATGTAGCTGCTTCACCCATTAGTTTGTGGTGGCATCAGTATCTGTATCCAGTAGCATTTTAACTTGTATTGGGAGCGGGCTTTTGATATGACTACCAGCTGTCTGTATTTAGCATGCTTTGGTTTGCATTATGGAGTAGACTCAGTTCATGGGAACTCGATTTATTTCAGATAAAATTAAACAGAAAGAGAGCCTCAAGTGTTCAATTCATTGGATCAGACAAGAACAAGTCTCAAGTAAATCCCTGTGAAACACGCATAAACCTTGGGTCCTTAGCACCAGTTGTTTCATTTCGTTGGTCTACTCCTGTTGCGTTGCACTGACAAATTTGTACAAGACTTCATTCTTCTAAAAGAAAAGCAGGGACATCTGCTCCCTTTTTTAAAAGAAACAGCAGTTAAGCCTGGGAAATATTGTAGGCTATCAATCCTAAACCATATTCTGGAATCTGCAATTAGAAGTCTAAAACCTGGAAAGAAATGAAATTGGAGACACTCATCTTTCCTTATTTTCAATGGGCTAGTTTTGGCAGTTACCTTCCCAACTCCTTGGCTCTTCCGAACTCCATGTTGAGGTGCTTGATTTTCTTCTGTGTGTTGCATAAACAGTTAAAGCACCTAGCTTATGGTTTATACTGGTTCCTGAAAACTAAAACTTGAGATGAGCACTGCAATGACTATGACTTTTGTGACTAGAGTCTTTAGTTTAGATTTTACGTTTAATAAGAACCCCTTAACAGCAGTCCATAAGGTACCAATTTGTTATTACTCAGGTGCTCTCTTCCTTCAGTGCAAACATCACAGTTAAAACCTTATTATGTATTGGCACTCAGCACTATTAACCCTGCTATCTTTATGCTGTTTAAAATCACGATGGACTGTAACACACAACTTAAACAGGAAAGCTTTATACCGAGGAGCAGATAAATAGGATTACCTTAATAATTCTGCACTTCTGGAGTAATTGCTATTTACAAAGCACAAACTGTGGTCTACTGATGACATCATTAGAGACTTGTTTTAATTAAACTCTATATTGCCTGTGCTTTATTATGCCTCTTACTGTAATTTGATTTGTATAGGGCACTCATTTGTAAACTGGATATTGCTGCAGAATAAGACTCGCTTATATTTTTAGTGGCCTATGTTCCACACAGTAATTAAGGCCAAGTTTAAAGTTAAGTATGTGTTCAGCAGTTTTGTTAAACTGTTGTTTCTTTTATTCCCCTTCATTCAAATTCATGCCTCAAATAGACATACTGAGAATCTGATTCTTGCAATCTTATTGATGTTGAGTAATGACTTAATTGCTAGACTGCCATTTTGACATAGACTATTCTAATCTCGGAACAAGAAAAAACAAATTCAGGTTATTTAGCAAGCTGTGTTCAAGCCTAGAATTAAAACGTTTTGACAGTATCACACAGAAGTGGAAATAAGGTTTTATATTAGTCTTTCTTATCAAATATAAGCAATAGTTTGCAGTGCATAAGAGGAGTGGATGGGACTTCTACACCAAATACCTATCGATTTTCAGTGTTGAGAAGAGTGGCCTACCAAAGTGAATTTGGAGAAAAATAGCATATAGTATTTTTTACTGATACCTGCAATTGTCAGATCTCTAATTTTGTAGTTCCCATAACAACATCCAAATGACTGAAAGCTCTGTACCGTTGCTGTCCATTGAACCAACAGGATCTGGCAGGCCATTGCTCTGATTTCCTTGTTTCTCTGAGAAAAGCAAGTGCTTTGGGAAGCTGACCACATTTTGCTCTAGAAAATAAGCAACTTTAATGCTATTTGCTGTCTGTATTTTCCCACCTATAAAAACAGCAAAACAAAAATAGCTACTGTTGGGAAATTCTTACATACTGTTTACATTTCAGATCTTTGTTCTCCTTTGAGTGCCCAGAGAAATACTATACAGCTATATATTTATTGCTTCAAAATTACAGCAACCAAGAAATATTTTTTTTGGTAAATAACATTTTATTTCCACTTAAGTTCTATCAGTTTAGGCAGAACAACAGCAGAATCCAGCACATTAAAAGGTTGAGGCATTACTTCTTTAATTTTAATCCTTTAGGATGCAAATAAATTTTATGCATGTAAATGCTTTAAAATAAGTAAATAATATTTTTGTGGCCTGCAACTTATGCTTTGCTAAATTAGATATTAATTTCCCAAAACCTTTTTTATCCTTTAAATAGTAAAGCAGGCAGGTTTCATGAAGTGAACCTGAAGCTGTATTCTTGAGGTCTGTTTGAACAGAGGGGTTTAGTCCAACAAATTGACAAGACTCATACTCTGTCTAGCATGTTGACAGTACAGCTACTTCATTCTGCCTTGAATTTGTGAAGACATAGACAGGCAAGGGACTTAAAGGTTGGGGCAAGTTATTTTTTTTTATCCTGCTGGTGGTAAAACTAACCCTCTAAATATGATGACAACCTGCTATTTTAAAGATTTTAAAAAATGCCTGGGATACCTCTGAAATAGTGAATAGCCTACTCTGCAAGTATCCAAGATCTTTAATTTATTTATTAGTTATTTTCATAGAATATCTGTGTTAAACCTGACAGCTTGATTGCACTGGGGTCTTGCCCCAGGGCAGCTATTTGGATGCATCATGGGCTCAGAATTTCAACCCAAAATAGTTTTGCTGGAATAAAAAGTCTGTCTATCATGCTGTCCATATTTACTGTCTCAAGTGCACAATTCAACAGTTTTGTAAAATTGAATAGTATATGCTCCAATTCTCTCTTGGAATGCTGTGAAGTTAGGAAACTATTGTATTTCTGTGCAGGAGGAGGTGGATCTTTATTCCATAGCAATGCCTTGCTTGGAGCATTACTATTTTCCCTACCTATATATGTTTAATGCATGTTCCTATATGCAAATTACTGTTAGGTCAAACCTCTTCACAACTAGCTTATAGCTATCCCTTCCAAACTGTCCTTAAGCTAACCAAGCAATTTTTGTTACCCCCCCATAGAAAGCACTACGCCAGGAAGGAAATAATATGAGAATGCATATTATCATCCCTAAAATACACACAAAGGTACGTATTTATGTCAGGAAAATGTAATAGTTATTCCAAAACCAAGAATTACAAACCTAGAAAATTACATTAGTATATTTGGACTTAAATTGATCTATAAGGCATGGAGGCAGAGTTAGAGGGCTGAATAGTCTGTCAGCAGTTCCATCCAGTGAAGTTAAGAATGCTAACAAAGAGGAAAACATATGCAGAGTTTTGCAACCTACTCCAGAGTGGGATGCAGAGGGAAATGACATTGTCACCCTAGCCAAAAATAATGAAGTCAAAAACCATCTGCATTAAGTACATAATTACAATGAAAATGTTTGTAGCACAATAGTTTAGATGAACATGAGTTGTAAGCATACTCTTTCCTTTTTTTTTTTTTTTGGAATATACTTTTTTGCACTTCAGGGCATGCCTACACCATGAGATTGGATGAGGAACAGAGACCCCCAGTATAGCCAGAGAGAACCAGCAGTAGCTGAGGGCCTGAAATGGTCTCTCCCAGTGCTATGTTGTTCCACGTGGCTGTTTTAGCTTGGACTGGCACCAGCCCAGGTACTTACATGTGGTTCCCAGCTGTCTCCTGCAGCATTCCATCACTGCCACAGCAACACAGTTGAGACTGATGCCTTAACAATACATGTGCAGCTCTTAACACGTTTGGATTTCATTTGGATCTGTACTGTTGTTAATGCTGAAATTTATAATGCTGGACGTTATATTTGAAATTCTTCTCTAAAAGTTTGGAGCTTTACTTGCAACCTAGCAGAAGATTTGTACAGCCTAAGTTGCATTTTAATGTGGAACTCAATTTTTAATTGGTTTTAATCAGTTTTACCTCAGAACATAACAAATGGGTTTAGCTGGTCATGTTAGAATTCACCTTCTTTCAGATATAGCAAGCAGTTGGAATCCTTTTTTACAAGTGCAAAATACAACCCCATCTTCACTATGAAACTGTGACCTCTTTCTCTCTAATTATTAGTTAACCATGTGTTTGGTCCATGCTTTACGGAATACAGACTTAAGGTACATGCCTGCTGCTTTTTCCCATGGGCTTCATGCCGCAGTCAGTGCAGAGGAGTGGTCATACTTGCTTAGAGTATGTCTGCACAGCACAGTATGGTGGGATGCAGAAACTCCCATTCAAGTTGAGGCATAAATGCTTATTCAGAACTTAGAAGCAGACAGTTCATAGCAGCCAAGAAAGTCCACTTAGGATTGACTGGAGTGTGTTCAGTGTGGCAGTTGGACTAGGTGATTGTTGAAGGTCCCTTCCAACTGGACTGTTCTAGTCTCATTGTGGATTGAATCTTGCAGGCATTGGCAGCTAAAATCAAAGTCTTCAGTGAGCTATACAAAGTCATTTTTCAAACATTTACAGCAACTAAATCTGGGCAAATTTTCAGAACACTGGCAAAAGCCAAATCCCTGAGGTGAGTACCAGGTGCTTGCCTGCCAGTATCTCTGTTCCATGTTCTAGTGCATGAGTGAGGCTCAGTGTTGTTCATGCCATCATTGAACTTCCTCTTATATTTTTATACCTTATTGTACTGTATGTAAGTTGCTCAGGAATGTTTCATTTTTCTTGCTAGATCCTTTAGTTTACTGAAAAAAACACTCTAAGGAACAACCTCACAGCCTAGAAAGAGCAAGGAAAGAAAATCTTCAAATATAGACTATTCGTAAGGTTTTCTAACTGCAGAAAGTTATTTGAGAAGTTCATTGAAAAGTCTAGGTGAAGGAAGAGTGAGAATGCACCTGTCTCTTTTAGCTGACATTGGAATAATTAATTTTATGAAAATGACTTCTATTGGAGGTTAATTTATTTTGGCTGACAGTCACATACATTAGTAGACATATCTAATGCTGCAGTCAGTCTGAACTTTATTTAGAATAGTTTATTTATATCTTTGGGTGATTTCATTGCAAAGAGATGGAAGACATTTAGGATCATCAATCAGGAACACTTCTTCCCAGTTTAAAAAAGCACAAACAAACAAAAACCCCCAGAATTTTGTCTGCTTGAATGTTTTTCCTTTCTGATGTAAAAGGGTTTCATTTCTTTCCCCAGTAAAGCTTAAGCAGTTCCTTCAGATGACACAGTTAAGTTCTTTGTACAGTAAGCAAACACCAGGTATTTCTCCTTTAACCCCCTGGCTGTAGGGACAAGAAGATACGTTGCATAAACTCAGTATATAAAGTAGTGCCTGTGTGCAACTCCGATGACTCTGCTTACCTGCTCTTTTGGCCACAGTTTGGTGCTTACAATCATTTTATTTGTAAATAATTTACACAAAAATGGCCAAGAACAATAATATAGTATGAGTATTTTAAATGGCTCAGATGTGGCAGAATGGAATGACTTCTTATTTTAGGAAATAGAACAAACCTGAAAATATTTAGTGGGTTTATGTACTATTCATGTATGAAAAATCCAGCTATAGAAGATAATCTATATGCCAATTTCAACTGTAGCTTTTGAAAGTGTGTATTATGATAATGATTTACCAAGAGAAAGTTACTCCTTATGCTTTTAGATGCATAAGGATGGAGTCTAACGTAATTTTTAAGGCTTAGTTTTAACTTAGTTTATCCTTGTGTTCCCACTGACATCAGCTAACAGAGGAAACAAAACTGGTGGATTCTGTATTTGTGTAATTAAGGCAATGCTTGGCTTCCTAAGTTTGTGTGAGAAGCAGGCTGATGGTATTTATGGAGAGAGCAAAAGTGCTTATAAACATACTTCCTATAAACACAGACATGGGTAAGTTACCTGTTTTGACCACATTGACCAGTTTTCTCATTTACTGAAAATCTGATAGTTTGATGTCCTTCCCAGAATAGGAAGTCTCATGTTATCTGATTAGACTTGGGCATTTTGTAGAGTGGAAAACAATGATTCCTCCTACCCTGATATATGAATGACATATGCTACATCATTCATTTTCATAACACTTTTCTGTGGCCAGGGTCCAACTGTTAGGTGGAATTTATTAATTTTATTGACATCAACCTGTTAAAGTGTCAGTGGTACAAAGTCAAATAAATTTTATATGAAAGCTGGATTGAATGATGTTTATATGTTCATTCTGCATCCTTCAGAAAGACATTTTGGGGCAAAAAGACTAAATCAGTAAAGAAGCGGCAAGAGAAAAAGCATTATTAAAAAGTTATCATCAGAGACTTAAAGAAACTTTTCCATATACTTAGTACTAAACCCCATTGTTACTTTCTAACAGACACAGGGATCACAAGTTCAGAATAGTTCCCTAAATTAAGGAAAACCTAAACCTAGGCCATTCCCTTTAGAACCTCAGAATTTATACTGAGGCTAGTTCACCTTTTTTCTCTTGGAGGAACATGAAAGAGAAACGCTTGCTCAATTATCTTGGAGCTATATTGTTAAGCATATAGTGAAGTATGTTGTGTTCCCCAGGACTTCAGTCTGTGAGCTCTGTTCATACAAACCACAGAAGAATCCATCAGGAAGCTGGCTGATGGCCAGCCTACATGACAACAGCTGGCATTAGATTAGAATGTAAGCAGTGGGTTTTGACTTGTTTCTGCATTGGCCTGGAAGTCAATAAAAATACTAGTTCACACAAAACAACAACAACAAAAAAAGAGGTCTGTGAAGCAAAGGTGGGAGCTGTGTGAGAGTTCAAGGAGCATCTGGACAACAGTCATATGATTTAGTTTTAGGGTAATTCTGTGAGGAGCAGGGAGTTGGACTTGATGATCATTATGGGTTCCTTCCAACCTGAGATGTTCCGATTGCTTTAGACATAAAGCAGAAAGATCTTCACAGTATGTTGATAAACCTGTGAAACATGGCAAATTGTCATTGATACATGCTAAAACTAGGACTTCTACCTTATCATTCTGCTTCAAAATAAGATTCATTTCAATAAACAAAACTTTTCCCTGCTGTGCTTGTCAGCTGTGCATGTATAAGCATATGTACAAACCAAGTAGTTTCTGAAGGACACAAGAATTGTAGCAGGAATAGTATTTGCAGAAAATAACCAAAGTGATTCTTTGGTGTCAATGTTGCCTTTTGGGTTTGTAGTTGTTCATGCCTGTGTGGAGTAGATATATATATATACAGAGAGAGCTTTAGTAGTATCCAATGGAATCCTGGTATTTTATGATCCATTTTGCATCCACGTGACAGGCAGTGAGACAGATCTAAGATGTTTAGAATCAGATTGATCTTAATTTAGTTACATATTTATTCTACTTGTGTGGAATACCCAGGATATTTAAATGCAGAATGCATATCCTGACTGTCTTCAGATTTAGGACCAAATATGAGACCCTTGAATAGGTGTCCCTATAGAAAATTAAGCAGGGAGATCTATTCACAATTGCAGTTCAATGGGGCAGATGGTGGATCAGCTTTCAGTCCCCTCAAAGACAGCCAAGATGAATGGAGCCAAGTGTAAATCTGACTGATGCTTTTCCCTTCAGAGCTACTTTATCCAGGATGGGGCTGTGGTTCTCATTGCTCCTGCCACAGTGCTAGCCACATGGAGTTAAACTCATTTATTTTTTTTAGTTATACTTCAATTTCTCAGTTGCAAAATCATATTATCCATTCATCATGTGTCCTCCTTGGTTATTCATCTGAAGTAAGAGTTGGTTCATGTTCAGGGAAATTTTCTTTAAAGCTCTGGGGATAACAGATCTCAGTGTAGCCCTCCTTTCTATAGATTTTGAAGAGTCTGTCCTAGGTGTCCAAGGTCACTGAGAAAGGGAATGTGAGAGACAGACAATGCTAATTCTGCAGCTGTTGAAGTGTTGTTTTGGAACTGACCTGGAAAAAATTCCCTGAAGAGCAGTAGGGTGTCAGTGCAAACTCCTAAATAAAGAAAACAGTGAAACTATCAAATTGTGCCAAGTGCCATCTTTTTCATTTCCTCTAACTGTTAAAAGACAAAGTCGTGGTGTTGACATAACAAGAACCTGTAAATCCTCTCACTAGAGGTTCCTCATTAGAAGAATGATTATTGTGGTGGTAGTCTAGCAAACCTAATGTTTATAAAACCCCCACAATATGTATAGAAACTGTACTAAGTATATCACACTCTTTCTGAAAGGCTTGAAATCCCCACCCTCCAGCCTAGTCCTGTGGTGTCAGTTGGCAATACCATCATTTCCACAGCAGTGGAAATAGATTTTCTTTTTCTTCTTCCGTCCCCTACCCCCCTATTTTCACTGTTTTAATTCTTTACTTGTTGCCCCAATCCTCTTCCATTGATTTCCTTCAGATTTTCCCTGAAAAAAAACCAAACCAAAACAAAAATGCTTTGTGGGCGTATGGTTTTCCAACTGTGATTTTATGCCAGATATGAAAATTAACAATGTCACAAGAAAACACTGCTTCATGGGAAAGGTGCTGGCTCACGTTACCAGGCTAGCTAGAATTCAGACACCCTTTGCTCCCAGTACAAAATACAAGATTTTGCAAGAGCAGTAAGACAAAGGTGACCTTTGGTCTAAGATGTATTTTGTCTGGTTTCTGTTAGGTCTCAGCCTTTGAGGTAAGTCTACCTGCATTACTGCCCTGCAGGAAACATGTCTCAACCTGCTCAACTGCATCAGCAACTCAGACCAGAAAGAATATATTCCCTTTGGGTTAATGTTTACGTGGGTACTGCCTTACAGTCTTTGTACATTTAGAATAATGTGAGTTTTATGTCTGAACACCGCGCTGTGTTTCAAAAGGTGCGATGCTGACGTCATAAAAGCTGGAGCAATTTATAAATGGCAGCAGGACCCTATGATTAAATTACAGGCTTACTATTTAGCCATGAAACTATGTATTGTTATTGGTCTTGTGCATTAAGAGAATATCAGTAGTTAGCCTCCAGGGGCTATAATTTATAATTTACTTTGCAGGTGGAAAAAGTTTATAGTTTGAGAAACTGTGTGTGAAATCATGTTTGTGCCATTATGTAGGAAGGAGGGGAGGAGGGAGAAAGAAAGACATCAAGGGGTTTTTTTTTTAGTTTAATGGAAAAATCTGTGGAGTATATGAGCATAAGGCAGAATGCTTCTCTTCTGCGTTTGTACACTGCACTGTTATCTGCATAATTCTGGAGCTGTCGTAGCATTATGCACTTTTGCAGAGTAGTCCTTCATCTGTAGTAAGGCAGTTTCATGCTTGAGAAGATGCTAAAAGGCTTCCCATAAATTTTTCACTCTGCTTTATTAAAATATACATGTAGCTCAAAAAATGTACAGTAGGCTAAAGAACATTTAATGATTGTTGTATAAAAAGTTTTGTGTGGTAACATGATTATTACATTTTAGGTACCAATTAAGTGAATCAAGGGTGTTGCACAAAATTGTCGTGTTTAATAATAAAAAAAAACCAGATTAGAAATTCAATTAAATTATTAATAATATTGATGCTATTATGCCTTCATTTCAAACAAAAATAATTACTGTGCTACTGTTCAATTTCAGCTGATTTGTGCATTCACAATGAATACTGTAACATCTTTTCTGTGTTTTTAAGAAGCTAAGAATTGCCATGACAGATCGAATTGATTGCTCATTTAAGGCTGTATCCTATCTGACACTTGCATGCATAAAACTCATTGGTGATGGGTAGGGGAAAAAAAAAAAAAAACAAAAACAAAAGAACAACGACATGAGGTGTTTGTGTTAACAGATACAAAGTTAGCTTGAGGTCTGAAGCATGGGGTTTGTTTCCCTGATAATTAATTTTATTCTATCTGTGGTAATTATGGCTGTTTCTGTGTAAATGTCTGATCCTTTGTTTTGAATTCTACTTACGTTGTGGTCTCTGATTTCTTGTAGCAAAAGATTAATTGTAGCAATGATTTCCATGTGTTGTCATGAAATTTCATTAATGAGAGGTTCACACAATTTATTGAGGAATTATATTTTTTAAAATTAAAGGATTTTATGCATTTTGTATGCATACTTGTCTGGATAGAATGCACATGCAAAGGTAGCGTATTTAAGACAGTTAGATAAGCATTTAACTTATTTATGTGAGCAGTACACTTCATCATGAGAAGGGATCAACAAGTAGTTTGTGATAAGATAAGCAGCTTCCACTAAGTTGTAGTGGACTATTCCACAACTGAAATTGTATAGAATGATTAAAACATGCTTATGTGTATGTATTGTAGAATCCATAGTTGAAAAATAAGGCAGAAGATGCAAGGATACACTGAAAGGGCAAGGGTTATAGTGTCATTTCCAATCACAAATTATTCATGAGGATCAATTAGGCAATGTTTGTACTGTTCTTTGGAAATGAAAAGCTTCCTGAAAGTACCAAGTCACAGTATTAAGCCATGAATTTCAGTTTTCTGAGATCTATAAATCAATTCCTACCTCCAGTATTTTTTCCTTTGTGTGATGTGATTTTCTATTATGTACCATAATTTTTAGCCCTGTTTTCGAGAATAAATAGCCAGTGCTTGCAGTAACCTCCACAAGACAACACTGAGAAGAAATAATAATACTTAAGTAGCTTCTTGCTCTATGTAATAAACAACCCCAACCCCCATTTTCTGTATGTTGCTGAGCTGCTTTTCTTCCTCACGAGCCTTGTTTTGTACATTTGAGTTGGCAGTGAATAGTCAACCAAAGAGAACTGTATTTGTTGTAGGAACTGTCATTGTTCTATCTCCTGTAAGACCATGGTATGCTTTTAATACGGTATAGTTTGACATGACACATCATGCAAGCCAGTGCCAGCAAAGCTAAAAAGCCCCAAAACTGGGTATGAATTTCAGATGGGATACTGTTGTGGTTAGGCTGCAAAAAAATGGCTATTTGTTCTTTATAGTGCGTTCTCTTTTTATAGTGGTTTTTGTAGTGGTGGTCAGCATCTACCGCAAAGTCATGTTTGAGCACATCATCCCCTAAGATCCATGAATTGCAGTCATTGTCCTGAGGGCTTAAATATTATGGCCGTAAAAACTACTGATACCTCACCTACATGTAGAAACGAAGTTGGGAATGTCTCGAGAGTATGACCCTAGCCCACAGATTTGTTGACAGAAATGTTAGAAACTAAGCCAACATCACTTACTTAAGAAAATCGTGGGTTTAGCCCATTGTTGTCCCATATCACCCATGTACTTCTAAAACGACAGCAGATGGTTCCTTGTGTTTGCACAGCTGCCGGTACCAGTGGTAATAACAATCCTGCTTTTCACTTGTATAATACCTTCCATATGACAGTCTCATAAAGGTGCAGAGGTTGAGCTGTGTTTTTGTGGTGTCTTGGGGAACATCCCTTGGGGACATCATTTACTGAAGGCCCCCAACAGGTTTTCTCCATTTGCTGTCCCTCTTCCTAGGCAGCCCCCGGCTGCAGCTCTGCTTGGTATTTATGGCTTGTTGTTGCCTAGCTGCTTTTTGTTCATATCCAATCTTCTGATTGCTTTTTTGCAATGTGTTTTGATCGTTCCCTATTTAAAGATCTCAGGATATATTAGATGCTGCAGAAAGGGATCGACAGCAGTGAACAGGCTCATAATTGAAATTGGTGTTTTAACTGTGTCACTGTACTACATGTAATATTTAGGTCTGGTTTATGATTAGCCACTGCAAAACAGAAAATACATGTTGGCAGATCCTTATAAGTTTGGGGGTTTAACGGTGTAAGGGAGAACAGTTTAATTTCAAAAATCTGTATGAATTCTTGCAGTCCCCACTATATAAATGATGTACGACTGCGTATTTATAGATAGACACACATGTATGCATAGACATGTGTATCTGTCTATAGAGGCACCCTATATATGTAATGCATGCGTATTTGTAGATATAGCTAGGTATATATGACTGTACACTTATCCTCTGTAGAGGTATGGAGGCTTCTGAAATCAGGTGACTCTTCTGCCCTGTCTTCCCTTCCATCACAGAATGTCCAGCACTGCTCTCAGTGAGCAATGCCCCTTTCAAAATGAGACAGAAACGATAAAAGCAGAACAAAACACAGCATGTCTGAGATGTGTTGCTGAATGATCACCTGCCTTCATCAGGAAAAGGAGGAGAATTTGGCACCAGGTAGAGGGATCAGTGCAATGAATGGAATGAATGTGCCTTTGATTTATTGCTGCACAGCTGCACAGTGGAATAGGAGGCTACTGGGAACTCCTGGCCAGTTAAGGAGTCCAGCCTTATCTCCAGTGGAATGGAGCCTGTACTTTGTCCATCCCACACTGTGCAGCTGGGAGGAGTTTTGGTGTTGGAAGGCACTCTTCTGTGCCTGTGTGCTTGTTTTTTTCTTTGGTCCATATTGCTTGATGTGGTAAAAAGACCTCCCATAAACTTTGCCTTGGTGGAAGGAAGAACATTAATATGAAAGTGGATATTTTAATAGATATATGAATATTGATTAATAGGCCTGGATCTGTGTCTGTACTTCAACTGAAAACTTTGGCATGAGTTTGGCTTGGGTTTGCCTAGTATAATTTGATGGAATTTGCTAGAATTTTCTTTGATTACTGCAGTATGTGCTGTGATTTCCTTTCTTTTCTTACTCACTGAATGGCCTGTTTTCATGTACTTCCCAGTCTTGTGCATCTTCTTCTTCTCCCTCTCCTTTGCATGAAAACAAAGCAATTCTATGTGCTCTGAGATCCCCAGACTACTTATCAACACGTGCACCATTTCCAGTATTGAAAACATCAGAATATCCTAAAAATCAAAAAGAAATATTTCTGCCTGTGTATGGGAGTGGTAATACCATGACTAGTGAGGGTTGTTGCATGTTGAGGGAGAACTGCAGTGGCTAGCGTAAGAGGCTCTAAGTAGGCTCTCATGACGCTCTATAAATGAATGCATGTGGGGAGAATGGATTTTATCATCCACTTTTTTTTTTTCTTTTTGTTGCTCCTATTTCCTGCTTCTCAGTTGACTACATTTTCTATCTAGTGAGCAGGGTACTGGAGTTTTGTTTTGCAGAAGTCCAGCTCCAATTTCACTCAGCACTGTAAGCTGAGCATCCTGAGACTTGCTAATTGGATCCTTTCAAAACAGACATGTTTTTTTCCACTAAAAAGCAATCCTGCTAGTCTCAGTGTACAGAAAGCCTCTAAAAAAAAAAAAGGCAAACCCTTTGCAGTCACAAGATCATTTTTGTTTTGTTCATTTAATAGGGTTAAGATGAATGCACCATTATTTAAAAAATTGTGCACTACAGCTGTAAACCAGCTGTTCTGATAAATGAAAAAGCTCTGGACAGATCATATATGCAACAAAAGCCAGAGCCTACCTATTACTGTGACATTGCTGGAAGGTTGCCTAGCTCTTATTTCACCCTTTTTCGCTGGCTCCAGGCTCATACATCTACTTATATTTTATTTCTCAGCATTTACTATCTTTTTAAAAAGTTTTAAATAGTTAATAAGAAACAGCCTACATAGAGAAACTAATAAAGTGTAGCTGGTATGGCTAGTAAACTAAAAGTGAGCTGATTTTCATTAAAAGTACACATCATTTAGTATAGCAAGAGCATCCATCAATAAGAGGAAAGTGTGACACAAAAACAAAAATAGAACAGAGTAGGTTACAGCAAAAGAACTGACAGAATTCCAGTTGCTGGTATATAAAAATGAATGGCATATACATTCTTTTGAGAATGCATGCTGTAAGTCCTCTTAAAGAAGGGCCAGTCTTACAGACCTTTTAAATATTCCAGCAGTTCTGGAAAAGATCCTGGAAGTAGATCTGTAATGCTTTTAATCCCAAGATCTCAAAGCGCTATGCAGAGTGATGAATTAGGACTGGGAGTAGTATTGATATTTACTCTCTCAGCTGAGAAGAATTCTGTGATGCTTTCATGATCAAGAACATCCTGCATCTATATTTAGACATGCAAGGGCATGATTTTCAAAATTGCTGAATACCCGGTATTTTTCAGGCAGGAGTGATTCAGGTGTATAAATACTTAATTTTAGAAATCTCGGACAGTGCTTTATGAAGTCACACATTACAGAGCTATCAGCAGTATATTGGCAGTTAAGGTTGCATTGAGGTTTTTATATGAAGTAGGACTTGCCCTTTAATGAATGATTTTACTCTCTACAATGGTTCTGTTCATAGGAAAATTGAATTTCCCAGGTAGTTTTTTAATAAAAGTTTTGCTAACTTTTGCGCAATAAGCATTTTAAAACATTCCATATTTGAAATATTGTCCTGCTTTACCACATTCTTTGTTTTCCTTTTCCCAAGTTTTAAAGACTGCAATTCGCATCGCAGTTATCCATGGCTTTGCCATTTCCACAACTGATGGTTGATGTGTGCTGTGTTTTGGAGCTATACTAAAAGATAAATCGCTGATGTAGAATCCTGCTGCCTTGCTTCTTAGTGGAGCAAATTATCCTTGTTCTTTTTAGATCTAATTGGCTTCCAATTTGTTTCTGGGTACAATTTAAGCTATTCAATGTTTGTGGTGGTGTTAATCCAACATAACCTGGAGACCTTCTTTCTTTAAGTCATATCTGCTCATTTGAAATAACCCAAGAAGCAAAAATGTATTTATCAGGAATCAGAGACTAGAGCTTTTTCCATTGAGGAGCAATTAATTTATTTCCTTGGTCCATCAGAGCCTAAGTGCGTTAAGCTTCATAGCATCCAGTAAAACCCTGCTTTTTCCCAGGGGCTGGTTAAAAGACAGCACAGAGGATTCCGTGGATTTCATATTGAGTGACTGGAGCTGTTCTGTTTCTAATTTATATAAAAGTTCTACTTTCTAACTACTGTAGATTACCAAGATCAGTAAACCTACTAAGAAATAAGTAAAAGCTTGTTTGCCAAATTAAGAATTGAAATCCATTAAGCTGTTACAGAAATTCATAGCATCTTTCTAATTTCATGAAAATAATTGCAAGCAAGCTTTCAATTGTGAAGTGGAGAATGTAGGGCCATACCTAAGGCAAGCAGTTCAACAAAGCCTGAGAGAGAAACACATCGCATAATGAACACAGAAAGCAGTTAAAATCAAACATGATGAGTTTGTTCATTTATTTTTTTTCTTTAATCATTTTACAACTATGTTCTCTGGCATTAAGGCAGTTTGGCAGAAATTACAACACTGGAGGGGAAATGGAAAGCAGTAATCTATAGGATTCTAGATGACAATCCTGGGCAGTGAAAAGCACACAAACACTAATTACATAGGGAACAGGCACAACTGCTGATCAGGATTTATTAGAGCCTGTTTTGTGGACAAATGAATGTTGGTGTGCCTGGAACTGTGCACACATGGTGTGCTCCCAGGGTCATGGTATCTCTGGAATCATGCAGATATGTGCTTTGCATCACACAGAGTTGCACTTCCAGATCTGTGTGGACCTCTGCCATATGTCCAGGGTTCTGGTGCCTTTGGCTCTTTTTGGACTCATGTTTTATATCTAGAACTGTCACTTCTGGTGGTGTGATGACTCATTATACTTCCAGAATATTGGAAACCCAGCAATTGCTGGATTTACAGCAAAAATTGTAAGACACATATGGACCCAAAGAGCAACAGTAACCAAAACAAATGTGTGTTCGTAAGGAGGAAAAAACCCCAAACAAACAAAGAAACCCACCACAACAAAACTCCACTATCCAGCGCTACTCTTAATCTCGGTGTAGTTAGTACAATTCTTTTTCTTTTCTCATAAGGTAATCTAATGAAACCTATAGCCTGCAATAAAACAATTTTTACAGGAAAAATAACTGTATCATTGGTTAATCATAGGCAAGTGCAGTGATATCCCACATCCAAGGTCTGATCTCTTGCTAAGTAAATTACATATCAGGTATTATGAGCCACTGTTTACAACCTGACAAGTTAGACAGTAGTACAAAGAGAATTTTCCCTTTACAGAAGTATAAATTTTGCTATTAATTATTTCTTACATATTTTCAAAATTTTGATCTTTCATCTGTCCTAAATAATTTTGCAAGGCTTGAAGAAAATGGTGTAACCCAGTTAAAGAAGGTTAAGCAGTTTACATGATGATACAGGACTGTTTGTTAGGGTGAGTTTTCTTGTCTATGTAGAGTTAAGTCAGAGAAGGTTGTTGAGGGAAAACATGAGAGATCAGGCAAAATTGCTAAAGGTAAGATACCACCTTAAAACCAAGTCAACTATCTTTAAGAAAATAATGGAGTTAATATGTGTTCCACAGAAAGAAGCATGAGATCGTTTATTAAAACCTCTAGGAGGATAAGCTAACACACAAGCTTTCTGGAAAGGTGTCTAAAAAAACTAGGCTCCCAAAGGAACATCAGAAGACTGGTGGGATCAAGGTACATAAGCTTGCTAGTAAATACTTGATTTCTTGTGTTACAAAGTGTTCCTGTTGCAAAGAAGGAGTAGTACTTTGCTTTATCAGGTCCGTATGGTGTGATCAATACATTAATGATCATAGACTCTAAAGGAGAGGCTCATGGATACTGAATCCAAATCAGGCTTGCTGAAGATAATACACCGGCGTTTATAACCTGGATCCTGTTCTAAAAGTGATTCCATTCAAAGAGACTTTTTGAGGCTTGTCATCAGTGGGACTGGACTCAGGACAATTTAGAAAGGAGAGTGTAGTTGGTGTCCTGACTTCTATACAGCATGCTAGCACTCTTGCCTTTGCCTGGGCAGGAGGAGAAAAGAAAGCCTCCTTAGCTAAGACCGTACTTTACTCACTGACTGAGGGAAGAGCAGTTCTGGTTCTAATCTGGTTTATTCAAATTCTTGTGCCATTTGCATCATGATAATACATAAGCCCATTCTAGAAATTCAGTAGGTCATTCAGCAGCAATTCATTCTGCCTTCTCCTCCCTTAAAAAATCATTAATGGATCGAAATTAATGATTGTACTTTGTTTTATCTTTTTTCTTTTTAATTTAAAAGTGGAGTTTCTTCATGCAAAAAAAAAAAATTTGTAGCTTGCTCTTAGGATGGCATTGATGATTCTGTGATGCTGTGGTGTTGTCTGAGATGAAGTCCTGGGGGAAAAAACCAATCCCTTCTGCCCAGAAAAGCTATCCTTTTGGTGCAGATACACCTGTCAGTCTGGACGACTGAAGTTATGACTCTGTGTCTCATCCTGCTGTGTAAGATGACTTGGATCAACACCTCTGTCCAGCAGATACCTGGGAAAGAAACACCAAGTCTAGATTTCTGTAATGTATTCTAAATCTTCCTCGTTAAACTGGTCAAGGCAATCAAACCTGATTTGTCACTGTGAAACATTTGTAGCCAATCTACATTTTATGATTTGATCACAGTTTTTAGTAAAGTATGAATTAACCAAGTGCATGTCAGCATTGATAGTAATGGGAATTTGTCAGCTTTAAAATGTGCAAATCCTCCTTTTCTCAACTCCTGTAACAGATAGATTCTGAGACATTATTTGTTCTCCACTGACTGAAACATTGCCACATTTGTTTTCAAAATGTGTAAAGTGGAAATTGCTGTCAGGCTAAAAATTTATATTACAAATCTCTGCCTCTAGCAATTTTTATTTTTTTTACAGTTAAATTAAGCAAGGCTTATAATTTAAACACTGATAGACTTTTTATTACAGCCACACCAATGTGAGAATCCCTGGTAGAAGTTTTTTTGAGCTAGTGCTGAACTCGGAAGACTTGCTTCTGTCCAGCTTGGTTTTTAGCAGCTGATCACCCAGACAACAAATTACACTGGCGCTTCTAAGCTGGAGCTTCTGTGTCTTGGCTGATCCCTTGGTAAGACTATATATCTTACCAGCAGTAGTTTTCTGTTTGAAAAAGGGTTGAAACTAATCTCACAGCCTTTTCAAACATTTACATTTCCAGGGAAAATTAAGAGATTGCAAACATAGACTCCTTCTTCCTTAATTAATCTTTATCAAAGAACTTTTGAAGACCCTCATAAGCAAATTTGCAAAGATGCCAGGCAACTACAGCAGACTTTGGAAAGACCTATGCTTCCTAGAACCGTATGATAATTTTAGCCAAATTTTAACCAAAGTGGTAATAGTGTATTTAAAGCACAAGTTTTCCTGTGGTGTTAGTGAAAGAGGAAGGCTCCATAGTTTCACCTGGGAAATAGTTGCATTCTGTAGCAGTAGGAAGTGTGAAAACCCTCGTGTCAGTAAATACACTTTGAATCACCATCCCTTGTTTTCACCATTAAATTGGAAAAGCGTGAGGACATTACAAGATTGATGTCCTTACATTTAGGATTTGGGCATGCTGTACATTGCAATTCTTTCAGATTATTACAGTCAAGTACTGAAAATCTCTGAAGTCTCATTGTAAAGGACATAAGTGGGAATTTGGGGTTTTTTTTAACTTGACTACGGGCTGAACTCTCCATATTTGCTTTCAGTGTAGCTCAAAGTTCAGAACTGTTGATTTCCTTGTTCAGTTTTTTTATGCGGAGAAAGCAAAACAAAATACATCAGCTGTAAAATACCAGCTGTGAATGCGTAATGCTTTTTAATGGGTGAATAGTTCAGATTCTCTGCTTCTCCTTCTGTCCTCCAAACCTGCTTTTGTTAACCAATTTAAAATTGAGTGTTTTGCAACTATATAGATCATCTTTGGTTAGTCGTATTTACAAGAAGGCAGACAAATAGTCTGAAGAGCATTTTGTGCAGAAATAAGCAGCATAAAGATGTCCAGTAAATGGGACTTTGATGTGAACAGCTCACATAATTTGTTTCTTAACTAAGCATTGAAAAACAAAAGTCTGAATTTTAAGTTGAGCACATGGAGCTGACCTCAAGTGTGTGTTTATATCCACATCAGTTCTACAGTTGCTCCCTGCAACCTGTCTCTCCAGGTTCCTCACCCACCCATGTTATCACCCTTTTATTGCTGGTCATTGATATGGTGATATTAGTTGTACACAGTGATTTACAACAGGTTGACTAGCATGTATAGAAATAAATCCTTGCTTCAGGGGTTTTGCAGATTAAAGGCTTGAGTGGTGCCCATATTCTGAGTTTTTAAGAGCTAGAATATAGAATAAGCACTATATATCACCAAAAAGGGTTAGAATTGCATGCTATGTAGCTTTTCCATCACTGGGATCAGTTCTTCAGTTTCTTCACTACATCCCTTATCAGTTGCTTACCCTCTGCATGGCACATTTGTTATGTACCCTCCCTTTGCATGTAGTTTTCACAGCTTTATTATCCTGTGCACACAACCTTCCATAAAACTTGGCCAGCTATGTCTTCTTACTGGGGATCCTGGCTGAGAAGAATAATGATAATGAGATGAGAATATAGATATCACATCGCTTGGAGTGACTGCATGGCGACCACTTTTGCCAAGAGCTGATTGTGAACACAGCTCTTGGTCTTTCCAGAGCAGGCTCAGTGATGGCTGACAGAGGGAGACTGCTGCCAAATGCAAATTTTGTGAACTAAAACAATGATTATGTTACAATGGACTGGAATTCTAATTGCAGCTAAATGCGTGTTTTCTGTGCCCTCCTTCTGCTCTGGCCTCGTCTCCAATTCTTAAAGCAGGAGCTAGCATGTACTGTTGATCCTTCTGAATTGTGCTGCGGGAGTAAAGCTGCCTATCGATGTATTTAACTTCTTCAAATGAATGATGCTTTGTAATGAGTGAACAATCCAGATCACCTTTCATCTCCTTAGGTGCTGGGTTTTGATAATTCAGTATGTGTATTAGAGCATAGTGCACCATATGAAAAGGAATATTATAACCAACTTCTTCACATTTGGGTGGGGAGAGCCAAGTGGTGGGATTAGAATGGCTGCATCCCAGAGGCAGGCTCAAACTGCCTTTATATTGTGCTCTGTGTCAATGATATGTAGTGTCTGGGTAGTGATTTTCATAATAGGCTAATCTTGGTGGATAGAAAAGCGGAAGAATAAATGCCAAATTGTAATAAGAAGTTATTCAAACAGAGCAATTAGCTTTTTCTTCTCAAACATAATACAAGCCAGAATTTTATCCTTACCGAACCCTAAACACAGAGGTCTGGGAGGGTAAAGCAGCCAACTGACAGCAGCAGCACCAAGTCATGAAGAAGTATTTGTTTTTCTCCCATAAAACTGCCTTTCTTTGAGGAAGCACCCTCATGACATACAGTTAAGAACTGCCATGATCCACTGGACAGCTGTGTTCCCCACCTCCCCTCTAGCATGGTGTGGACCATGTTCTCTGTTGCTGAGCACACTAGGAAAAGTGATGCTGAATGTTGCATCTTCCTGAGGTTCTAATGTAACATGAGAGCAAGAGACACTAAAAGCACCCGCCTTTGTTCATTATTGTTTTTTTCCTGGAGCTTGCTAATTAAATCATTAAAATTTTATCTTCGCTTAACCATGGATAAAGCCTTTTGAAACATTTAATTAGTATGCTGCAAGAGATACGTGTGAAACCAAAAGCATTTATATGGTGTGAATGACTAAGAAAGATAGATTGCAAAAAGGAATATATGAGAATGCATTTCCTTGCAACAAAGCTGCCCATACTTCCAAACAGGCTATAGATAAAATTATACTGTGTCAGCAGGTGCAGTTCCGTGGCTCTCACATGAGAATACCAATAGCTAACCCATAGATTTAGCTGCAAATACTATTATAAATATGTTTTGTGCTGCCGTGTGTCGCAGTTTTCCTTCAGTAGCATGATGAGGGAAGTTACAGCCCCTCATACAATTGTGCACCTGAGTCAGGTATTGCAAAGGTGTTCTTTGTCATAAACTAAACCAGTGCAACGGTGTTGAAAGTCAGGACAGTTTCTGTGTCCTGCCCTAGGAGCTGTGCAAAAATCATATGCTGCGCGGAAGGAAATTTTAGCTTCATGATAGGGTATAAGATTGCGGAGAGATGGGTTTATTGTCCAAGGCTTATTTTAGAGGTGCCTTAGCCAAAGAAAGGAAATGTAATTGTGGTCATAACGTTTTGATACCTCATACAATAATTTTGCAATCTATATTGTATTTGTTCACCAATTCCTTCACCTGTTTTATAGGGGGGAAAAAAGGCCTGGCAGTTACATTAGAAGAATTATCAAGGGCACTGATATGTAATTCCGGGGTAATGTCTGACACAGAAATTGAAGTCTGTGCTTCAAGCTGGAGTGGAGTTCAAACCTCAGTTTTGTAGACCTCCAGGGAATACCAGTCTGTGGTATATGGGAACTGCTATATTACACAGGAGGAAATTGGGAATAGTCCCTAAGCAAGCATATATTGTGTTGTAGAAAACTTTGGGAGATGCCATATGGCCATTTCCAATTGAGTGTTGGGAATCTGACTTGTTGGGGACGGTTTTGTTCACGTGAGGAGGAAAGATCAATAAAGGCTTGTTAGTCTATAGCTGCTTTTCCATCTCTTCTCAAAGGGGAGTATTTTTTATTTTCTTTTTTAACTGCACCTCTGTTCTTTCCATAAATAAATTTCTTCCTTGCTGTTTTGCTGACAGACTGGTCTCCTCCAGGCGTTTCTCATATGTCAAAAAAGTTGCAAGACTTGTGCAGGAAACAACATTAAATTAGAATGAAGAAGAAAAGCACTTCTGTTTTTGCTCTCCTTTTCCCTATCTAACCTAAACACTGCCTTTACTAAAATCTTATAAGGTCTGCAAATATCAAAACATCTTGCAAAACATCACTGCTGTTATTGTGTGAGGTTATAGAAGTGCTGTAATAGGGATGTGCGCCTGTCAGCTCTAACAATGCATAATGATACAGCACTCTATTTAGAAATGGCAATGACAGCTATTAACCTATTCTGTTTGTTATAGGATAATAGTAGAGAGTAATCCCTTGATTTTTGTTAAGCACCACGAGAGTTTAATGCTGTCCTAGAAGATAGAATCATTTAATTCATGTAAAGGAAATTGCAAAATACATTTTGCCTACATCTTTATTTTTAAAAATCTGTACTTAGAATTTTCGTTCTGCAGTTTGGACCAAGATTTAAATTCACTGGTGAAAAAGAGAGATCTTAGTTTTATTTCATCTGTACTTTTCAGTTCTCAGTTCAGACATTCATCCTTTTCCTTCGGTGAAACCTGATTTGCATTTAGTCCTGGATTCTCTGCATCTTCATTCATCAGTGAAGATGTAACTCTGACCTAGCAAGACTATCTTTGCGAAGCTAAAAAAAAAAAGCGCCTACCTCTTTATTTTTCATTCCTTACTGGTTGTTTCCAACCAAACTCACTGTTCTTTCCATTGATCTGCAGGTAAATCATACATTTGCTAATGCAAAACCAGGTAATACTGAATTTCCACTTTCATTCAACCTTTCTTTTCTGAGGCTGTATACAGTGGTATGAATCTGAGATGAAAAGGTTTTTTAAATCCAAGTTATGTGACAGGAAAAATACTAAATTTAAGGCAGCTTTTCCTTCTCTGACCCAATGTAGGCTGATGATTTTCAGAGAACAGACATCATTAGGCATGGATAGCTGTTGCATCAGCTCTACTCATATTCTGACTTGGCATGGCAAACCCAGGCTGTCTCAGTTCACCCAGGAGGGGTGACTAGGTGGAAGCCTGGGAACAGCAGAACCCACCCCACCCCCAGTATGTCGAAGTGCGTCTGGATCACAGCCGGTTCATTGTGCAGGCTGACTTGAGAACAAAGGCTACTCAGCACACAGTTGTCTGCAGTTCACTATTTTGGCATGTCCTATATTTTTCCTCTCCATCTATAGAATTAGCTAACGATCCCAGTCAGTGTATGGGTCTGAACTGTAACAATCAGAATTGAGAAGGTCACCAGTGTACTCTGCTCTCATCAACCTGGAGAGGAAAGATGGGACCCTATCTTGAGAAATTCCAGAAAAATTCTTCAGTATCTAAAATCTTTATAATGATTTTATTTTTTTCTGCCACAAGCTTATTCACATCTGCTCTTCCCAAACAGAATTTGTTAGTGTGAGGTAAGTTTACTTGCCTTGCATCAGGCTGCCTGAAAATCCAAACTTGGAAATACCTAGACAGTACTTTCATCAGGTTCTTCTGTATTCCTACTCCCAAAAAAAATCCTTTGTTCTAAAGAAAGGAGATTGGAATGATTAAAAAAAAAAAAAAGACAAAAAAAATCCATTTGCAGTCCCCCTGAGATTTACCCTGCTTGTGCATTCTGTCACCGGTGTATTTATTCATATCGGAGTCAGAGGTTCACAATAGAGCAGCTAAATATCAGCACAACACAGCTGCAGTCTCCAGCAGCCTATATGATCGTTTATAAACTGCTGATCAAATTCTACACAGAGTTACATTTATGCAGTACTATTAAACAGGGGTGTCTGACAGTACTACAGGCAGGACATGCCCCCTCAAATGTTTTGTAATGTGAAGACAGTTCATGGAATAATAGAATGGTTTAAGTTGGAAGGGGCCTTGAAGACCATGTAGTTCCAAGCCCCTGCCATGGGCCTGGACGCCTTCCACAGTTACCCTTTGATGGCATCGGTTTCCCCGTATACATCATTGAAGAAGTCATTAAAATGGCAATATAAAACCCTATTGTATGTTCTTTGCTGGCACATAGATAAAAATACTATGCTTGTATTTGTTTTGTGATGTAGTTTATTTTGGGGGAATCACATCATAAGTATCAAGAGAACGGGTTGCCCTTTCCCTTATTTTCCCTAAGTAGAGTAAACTCTGGGAATACATCAGGCTTTTATTTCTGAAAGAGGAGCTTCCTACTTGCCTAGCCAACATCACCTCTGTTTGAGACCTGTTCTCTTTCCTTTTAGGATCATCCAGTAAGAACTTAACAGGCACAGCTGTGGCTCAGGATTCATACCTAGGCTCGCCTGAAAGTAGCACTGACAGTCACCACAGATTTTGATTTATACTAACCCAGACAAATGGAGAAGTCAGCCCCATAGAGCAGCTTGAATGGAGTTGGTCAGGCTGGCTGCAATGGCCTTGCAGCTTCTGGGTACTGGGAGTGTTGTGGATCCCAGGCTGTACCTATGACATGCTGCCAAGTATTCTCCTCTACAGGCACCATCTGCTATTGATGGGCAAGGTACTGCCCTTCCTGAGCAGACACTGACAAGGACCCTGACTCATCTACTTTGTCTCGTACCACAAAGGTGGCATAGGGATGGATACACTACCTGCAGGACTAGGACCTTTTCATGCTGCAAATTGTTGCCTCCTTGGGAGCATTTCAAACATGAGTACATGTTTGATTTTATTCAGAATTCTCAGCAGGCTTTTACCTGAGTTCACAACAAAATGTTCTTACAAGTCAGTGGGAATAGGGCTTTCGGTGTTATTCTTAACCTACTCATTATTAACAGTGGCCACTGACAGAGCAGTGGAGGTGCAGCCACGGTGCATGCATCCAGGCAGCTTTCTGTCTGCAAACTCATCATAAGAATGAAAAATGTTTTGCAAGTTTCCTTCTGTCTCTCTTTTGGGAAGAAGCTAACACTGTCAAACTGAGGTGCTCAAGATTGCCCCCCACCAGGAAGAACAGTCTTGGAAGGATCAGCAGGCTCAACAGGAACCTGTGCTGAAGCAGGATTTACTCTAAAGTGCTGAGATCCTTGTTTTGGAAATGGTTTTTGAGCTTACAGGCTACGTTGGAATGAGTAATATTGACATGAGTAATGTGAAAGTTTACAGCAACATTCTATAATTGCAAATTCTGTTCCACTGAGCTAAAACTGGATTATTCAGATGAAAAGATTCTTTGACTTCAAGATCTTTGAAGCATGATAGGGATGGAGGAAAATCTACTAACTACTTGCTGTTGACAGGAAGACGCCTGGCCCATTCCCCTACCTTGGCAGATATGTCAAATTTGAATTATTCACCTGTTTTAGTGACTTATTTTGCCATGAACTCAGAGACATCACTGTGCAATTACAGTTTCTTCTCTGCATGCTTAAAATAGGAAAACTCAGTGTTTGCACTCTGCTTTGCATCAGGTAACTTTCTGAGCCTGATAAGGAAATCGAATTCCAGCCTCTCGAGCAGTTTTATCTATTTGCAAGTTTTGCAATCCCCTCCTCTCATCCCAGTGTGGCAGGCTGTCTTGCTAACAAGTGACTACCTAGTTTAACTAAAACAAAATTAGAACTTTTGCAGAGCCCATACATATCTGTAGATCTTCTGTTTATTTAATTTTTTTGTTTCTTGTTCAGAATGAGGATTTTGATGCTGAATTATTTATATGACAACAGGAAATGAGAGAGGGAGTGGTGTGAAAAATTTCCATAAAAACCTCATGCAGTTTTCAGTAGTGTTCAGTAAAAGCATTTTTTTTCTTTTCTTTGCAAGTTTCATTTATGTTTCGTCACTAGAGAAAGCTGCCACTGTTTTAATTTAAATATTTATACAGAATTGCAGTCGTAAGATACATGCAGACGTGATGAGAGCCATACATTAAGAAAGTTTTATCTCTAAATAAGGAGTGGGAATGGTTGTGTCTACAAACATCAACTGATTCCTTCCTTGCTAATTGCCAATACCTGCAGCGAAAATTACCTCTCGCTAAAACAAAGTCCTTTGGTCAAGGTTGGTTGTAGTGAGATAGAATAAATGCATCTTCCATGTTAGCAAAACACACAAATTGCACAACACAGCAAGTGAAGGATGGGGTGGGAAAGAGGCATGTCTTGTTCTCTTCACAATAAAGGAAGCATTATTATAACTCCACGAACTGCAGCCATTCCCAGTCTTAATGTAGCCAGCCGTAGAATAGTCGTGGTTGGACAAGTGGATATGAACCGTACCACTTTAAACCACTTCCCCAGAAACGCCTTGCCCATCATATCATTAACTCTTGTTGGGTATTCTCTATCTTTATTTTCGTTTTGTTGTAGTAGCAACCCTGAGACAGCAAATTGTGAGAAAACATCCTCTCTGTTTGGCAGCCTGTCAGAGAAATGAGATCTGAAATGGAAAGAACCTTGCAGCTCAGGGCAGGCAGGGTTAGATGGCTCTGTGTGGGATTTTCCAAGTACAAATATGGAGAAGTGAGGAAAAGAGAGGTAAAACCCCAGGCATCAACTATTTACTTCTGCCATCTACCCTGACTCAACTCATTCTTGCTTCATTCTTCTACTGCTGTTGGCTTAGGCAACATGCAGAGTGCTATACCAGCTTCATTATTATGGCAAAAGAAACCGAGGGTTTTATAGGAAAAGGGAAAAAAGTCTTCTCTGTTACACATCCACAATAACAAATTGAGAATTCGGTGCTTAATCTGAAAAACTATACCTTGATGGAGATAAGTTTTCAATGCTTTTTTCAGAACGGAAAGCAAACATGTGTGACCATCTCTCCTTTGAACAACACCTGCTGTTTGCTTGGATGAACAAGTTCAGTTCCGTACACCTTAGGCAACTCCTAGGAGGCTTCTGGAATGGAAATGAAATCCCATGGTACAGAGTGGCTTCCTTCACAGTGCGGGGGTTAGAGTTTCATGTTTCCTTGAACATTTGGCAGGAGGTTGCTTCAGGAATAGCATGCTTGGACTAAAGACTATAAATGCATCCTAAAATCAACATTTTGAGGTTTTGCCATACGCAGTGCTATAGTAGCCCTTTCCATTGGAGTTTGGAATCTCAATATATCTTCTTCAGTAATTCTTCCTCCTAAAGCACCATAGTTATGTATCACAGAGAGATTTTGTGATGTTACAGCTCCAGAAAACAGATATAATTGTGCTGTTACTACTCTTAACACTAGATAAAGAGCAAGTGGTATGTATATGGATTTATCAGAATCAAAAGGTGTATATGTTCCTCTTCCTTAAAGTAAGAAGGATGGTGAAGTAGATCTTGGAAAGAAAGGCACAAAATTCAGGCATGTTTGGAAAGAAAAGGAGAATTACTATATGTTATTTCAAAATACATAATATAAGCACTATCTTGCCATACAGTTTTGTATCTGACAATATTTAGATTTAGACTTTACATTATTAGTTAATGACAATGAAAAGCAGGTACTGACTACATGTGAAAATCTGAATGTCAAGGACTATTTTCCATCCCTTGTTCAAATGCTGGCATACTGTGTTTATAGTAAATCATTAAACCCATTCAAATGTAAGTATTTTCTGAATCTTCTTTTCAAGTGATGGAAAACAGGGATTGACAGCTAAAAGTAATCCAGTTGCAATGTAAATGTAAATCCCAAACCTCCTTCCAAGTATTCAGTTTCTGAGTAAGTAACCAAGTAACTAATTTCCTTAACCTGTAACCCCCCCTGCACTACATTTGTAATGTTTACTTTTCTAAATGATTATAAACTAACCATGCTTCTCAGTATTAAATGTTATATAAAATAGATTGCATCTGTATATTTTTATTCTTTTACAGCAATTTTAGATGGATAGCATTTTGAAGAACTTTGCTTGTCAACTAAGTTCATTAGTGTAAGCTGCTGTGATACTTATTTTATAATGTAATGATATTCTCTTTGAGTTCATATGTATCGCCATTAGAGATGTTATTCCACGAATCCTCTATGCATGGCTTGTTTTCTGGGTGCTACTTCAGGCACACACCTACCTGGACTATAGGACTGTGTTGTTAATCAGATGATATCAGCAAAATTGAGCTTGCCCTGTGTCAGTACTTTAACAGATAGAAGAAATAACACACTCATTTAGCAGGATGGATCTATTGCTGCCGCTCACCACAACTTCATTTGAAATTGCAGTCATTTGGAGACTTGGAGTAAAGAGAGGCAACCAGGATATAAAAGATTTTGGGCAGCTTGTAACCTAGGAGGTTTTGACTGTGAGGTTAAAGATACACAGCTTTGTTATCTATTCTTTAACCTCATAGGCACATTCAATTCCTTGCTTATCTAAAAATTCTGAAGTGCCTTAAAGGAATTGCATCATCAGTCCTTCAGAATTACTAGTGAAACGTAATGGATGTTTTTCTGAAGAACCTAATGATAAAACTCCACCTCTACCTCAACAAATGAGATTTTATTTGCGAAACTAGTAGTAGAAATGCATTCTTGACTCCAGGGCCATTAGGTGGCACACTTGGGCTATGGGTTTGGCAGGGCATGCCATGAAATTGTGTGTGGAACCTAAAGTACAACTGATTAATCACACGTCTTTTAATTTATAGGGAATGAGGCAAGGAAAATGCAATAAAATGGCATTTAGACATGAGGCATTGTAAATATTCTGTCATCTGGAAGCCAACGAGCTTTCTGCATCTTCCTTTTTAGGGCATTAGCAAAGTGATGCCCCTGGGAACCTTACACTGCTTGTATGGATTTCATTACTGCATTAGTAATTCTCAGGTGTACTCAAGTGCACAACTTGCAGTGAGACCAGTATGAGTTAGATGGATATACTTATGAAGATCTCCTAATGCTTAGAGAAGGGCTGTTGTTTTTCTTGTTTAAAAAAACAAATAGGCCAACAAGAACTTAATTATTTACATTCCCTCCAGTTCAAAAGTTTGTTTGGTATGACTGTGCCACAGGAGTTACATAAACCGTAGAAAAATGCACCCTTGGGATTATGTAGGATTGTTATACAGGGTTTAGTGTTGCTGAAGTTTGTGGAATTTGAGTAGGACAATTTCTGGGGTGAAGAAACCAAGAAATTAATACAGAATAATGTTCTGCTTGTATCTGTGAAACCTTTTAGGCAGTCCCACCCCAAGTGCTAATGATTTTCAGAGATCCAGCTCATGTTAAATTTCTGTTTCCTGTTCTCACAATCTTCCTTCGGTTGTCTTGACAGTTTCTTTATTGTAATGGGATATAGCTGTCATGTGAAGTCCTAATTATGGGTAAATTAAGTGTAGTCATTACTCACCTTAGGAAAGAATGTGCATACAGACAGTTTGTGTAACCCAGCTTTCAGGCAGCTACAGGAACATGGGTGGAAAACTGTTCTGGATATGTTTCGCGAGCACATGGATCTTTAAATTTTCTCAGCAGTGTGGCACCAGTATGAAAGTAGCGTTCTGGGATGCCATCTTCATGGTATCGTGTGTCTTCTGGGTTATGATACTTTGCTCTAGCTGGAATTTGTTCCCAGTTTTCGTTAATAACAGAATGAGCTGCAGAAATGCCATCTGAAAGCCCCAGTGTGTTGTTGACTGTTGGCCTAGGGATGATTCCTAACGCAATCAAAGGAAGTGTGTGTTTTCCTGGAATGTCTCAGTGGAGCATCCATTTTTGTTGGAATGAAAAAGACGTCCAAAAGCTTTAAGATTGTTTAAAAATCTAGGGGAGGAGGCCATCCCTAATGAGGAAAGTCAGTGTGTGGGCACATTCTTTATTGGTTTTCCCTGTATGCCAGAATCACTTTAGCTTTCCTTTGGCTTAGTTGTAAGCAGCTGGTTTGTATTATGTGGCCATACAGTATCTAGAGCAAGGGGGTCACACTGGATGTGACTTGTAGAGCTACTGTATAAGAAAACATAAAAATAAATGTATACATGCATGACTATGACTCTGAGTTTCCATTTTGTATGGAGAGAGAAGCTTGAGTTACTGTGATCTGCATTTGGCTGGAGCTCTGCACTTAAGGTTTTACATCATCTGAAATTCCCTTCGGATACGACTGCACACACATCCAACAGAATGCACCTATCTGCATTCTGATGTGAGAATTAGGTGCTCTGCTTATATGGACTTTGGAATGATTATTTACATTTAAAATGTCATGAGTTTGGGGGGATGTTCGTGGCAAGAAATGAGTGGTGTTGCAGTTGCTTGAGGAAGGTATAATACAAGATTAGTTAGCATGGATGGTGTATTATGATTTCAAATTCTTTTGGCAATAAGAATCAGTTTCTAGGGAATATCTTGACAGGGTGTATAAACAGTGAGTACACAAATAACTTGGCATTGCTTTTCATTGATAAGAGAAGATTTTTAATTTATGAGCAGGTTACAGCTACTAATTTAAAGCTCTTAAAACATTTAGAAGGAATTATTTGAAATGTTAAAATACTTGAAGAAATAAGCCTAAGAAACAGTGTGTTTCCTAATCCACCATTCATAGCCTCTCTGAAGCTTCTGCCCTCGTTAGAAATAAGTAGTGTTATTGTAGCTAAGGGAGTACAGGCAGGGATCAATAAGGATGAGAACAGTGTCCAAATGATAAAAGTTTCCATCTAGCTGCTCTTCTCTTCAATTTCCTTAGTGCAAGTAGCCTCTCGAAGAGAGGTAACGGTCCAGCAGTGAAGTATACTATAAACTTGAGAAAGATGAATGAATGTCATAATTTCTATCATAAATCTGCCATGCACAGAAACAGGGTGAAATTCAAACTCTGTTTTAATGATGACCAAAAGGGAATCTGCAGGAGCGCCACAGGTTTGGATTTTGGTGTGTTGACAGAAGGCCTGTGGTTTGAGTAAGGGGCAAACTGCAAACGTCAGTCTCAAAATATATTGGAAAAAAAGTTAAGAAGCAGCACTTTAGGCCTGCAATAGGAGCAAGTTCTCCAGAGTTAGAAACGCAGTGCTAAGCACGCTGGTTTACTGGAAAGGTGAGCCGTACTGCTTAAGGTACCTTAGCAGAGTTGGTGAAGCTGGGGTTTAGATGAGGTTTAATCGTGATGAAGGAGTTTTAGCAGAGCTCCTGAGAACTAAACAAATTTTCTAAAAATACAACATAAGCCATTGTGTGAAGGGCATTTGAAGCTTTTAATTCTAAAAGTAAGAAGTGTTACCTCTTGCTCTATTTGTATGAGAAAAGAAAGAACATTAACTAATTGGTATGCAAATAGTGATTGATCCTGACCCAGTTCTTAGCTGTCACTTGTCATCCTTTCAGACAATCGTGCCATTATTCCAGTTCACATAGCTAATATTTACATAACCTGGGATGACAGCAGGAGGGAAGTTCACGTAATGAGCTCTTGCCCTCCCCCAACCCCTTGCATTTTCGTTAAATGCCTCCTTACACTTCCACACCTTTCCTTCCAAAATTGTCCTATGGCCTTTCTCCCAGCGCATGGCTGGCAGGACACCTAATTCAGTACGGACTCAACAGCCCATGTGCTAGAAACATGCTGAATGTTCTAGCCACAGGAAAGCAGCTTTCTAGTGAGTAGTAATTGTCACCAAGTGCTGGCTTCTGCTGTGCTACAGGACAGCATGGTTGAGAGCATGGGATTTGGTTTCTTCCTATGAAGAGATAAGATCTCAGAGACCAAGATATTAGGGAGAAGATGATTTATGCTGAATGAGCTTCGTTATTTAATAATGTGCTAATTATTTTGATCACCCCCTGAGAAATTCTCTAGCAGCAGGAAGGTACCTCAGTGTCAAAGGAAATGTGACAGACTTTTTTATTTTTCTTGCCATCCACCAATGGGTATTTTAGTGGATATTGTGACGAAGGCTGTTACACAGAACCAACACTTTCTAACCTAAGTGTTCTGAAACCAGTGGATTGAGAGCAGGGATTAGTTTTGCCTGCTCTTTCTAAGAGGTGAAATCCTCTCTGCACTGAGGGTCTGGGCCCAGGCTCCAGGATGCTGAGGACACGAACTGGGTCACGAAGGCTGCAGCAGCGAGGGAGGGCAGGAGCTGCCTGTGCAGATCTTGGGGTGAAGAACTGCCTGGTTTGAACATACGCCTTTCTAAATATGAAATATTTGTGTCTTTTTTTTTTTTTTTTTTCCCCAGCATGGAAAGAGGGAGGCTTTATTTCAGTGACATATTTCTGTGGCATATGCCGTGGCATTGTTCCACAGATGCTATCACCACCAACACATTACTAAAATACTCATTTTCAAAGCCCTATGACTGCTCACAAGATGCCTGAACCTCTCATAACTATTCAGAGAGATTTGTAGAGGAAAACCATACTCCTATGTTATATTTGGAAGAAGTCAGCACTGTGCAACTTCTTCTCTGCATGTTCATTTCAGCTGGTAGTAGTGTGATGCAACAGTTCTTCCTGGTGTTGTTGCTGCTGGATATAGTGCATTTCTGAACCATCGAGAAGTTCTGTGTAGTGATGGAACTGCATCATCTTGTCCTGTGCTGCAACTCAGTCAGTCTCCAACAGGACAAGTTATAAAAGTATTTTTTTCTTTGCTATTTGTCCTTTGTGTGTATACACGTACATGCAAGGACACCAAGGCTTTGCAGTTTCTGTGTGTTTTGTGGTTTATGTACTGTAGCTGTACATGTGCATCTTTGGACTTCATTATCAATATCTTATTAAAGAAAGATACCTGAAGAAGACAACTGTATTTGTAACAACAAATGTGTGTGCAGCAATCATGTACATAATATTAAAATAATGAGCAAAAATGCCTGTAGTGATATCCAGTAGTAGAATAGTTGTTGCCTTTTCTGGACTGTGTTGAAGTGGCAGAGGGAAAAGGGTGATGCAGATAAGGATAAAGACAAGTGGCTGTGTGGCATTCCTGATGCACTGCTTGAGGGTTGATAACTGGCTTGGGTTTAGAATTAGTAGAAAGAGTCTATAAATCAGGCAAGTGCTTGGAAATTCAGATCTTGTATGTTTGGCATCTGGGATTTATTTTTGTTTGTTTGTTTTGTATTGATTTACACACAGTTAATGGCTTGCTGGAATTTACTCTTAGTCTGGTGTGGGATGTAGGGATACAGTGTAAGGGAGATGCCTCCTCCTTTCAAATCCCAGAGTTGCTGGAGGTTAAAACCTTGTAAAAAATGTGCAACAAAGGAGCGTTAGGAACAAATTGCCCTCTATTTTCCAATCCCAGGCACCTGACATATGTCCGGGTTATAAAAATGGAATGCCTCCTGTCACATCGGTAGATTACTATCCATGGACTGGAATGGTTGCTGTCACTGTCTTACCTGTGAATTCCTTTTTCAAATTTCAGTTGTTTCACCTCAGTAAATGAAAAGTGTTTATACTGAATGAAGGCATTTCTATTGTGCAGTCTACATACTAATTCTGTGAATAACTAAGAGAAAGCTTTGCTCCTACTTATCTTCATTCTTTTTGCCTTTGGTCATTATGTGCATTCTTCAAGAGCACAAATTTTTTGTCTTCCTCCTCTTCTCACTTCTGAGTCCTCTTTCAGTTCAAAACAGGAAAGTGCTTAGATATGAAACATTATCTCCTGCTTTCAGATATTATTTTAAAGTAAACAACACACCTCACCAGATCAGAGACTCACTACATTCCTACTAAAGGAAATGGAATTTAAGGATATACTCAAATTTAAGAACTTCATTACGTTTGCTCATACATGACTTCAGTAAGCAACATCTACCCTTGAGTAAGACAGAAGGATTGTATCATTAAATACAGTAAATGATACTTTTCAAAGCTTTCTGAAAGAGCTACAGAATGACATTCTTCAGAACTTCAGTGAGGCTGGAGCATCCCATTCCCTTAGTTGTCTTTGAAATCTGTACTGCTGCGGATGAGGGGCAGAATATGCACCTTGAAATGAATCAGGGATGCAAAGGCAACCTCAGCTGTGTCATTCTTGGGCTATGAGGTGATTAGTTTTACAACCCTGTTTTTCTTACGCTGGCTTGGGGAATGGAGCATTATTCATTGTAATGTTGTGCACATTACAGTTCCAGAAAAAGCCCTCGTAATTCCTGCATATGCCGTTATACACCTAAATCAGCATTCACCCTGAAGTTGTGCTCATTGATCGCAAAATGTCATGTACAAGAATAGCAAAACTCTCCAGAAATATTTGAGGAGAAAGCCAGGATCAGTGGAAGTTGGGTATGTTACTGAGGAAGCAAGGTAAACAGCTGCAGTAGCACTAAACTGCTGGCAACTGCACGGCAATTGTACCAGTATTTGTAATGAAATACAAAGCAGGTCAGGTTTGAATTACAGAGCTGTAATTTATGCTTTAGGTTCTGTTGATTGCACAATTCACTGGATGCCCTCTTCCACAGTTTACGGTATCATCAGAAGCCCCAGTGGAGTTAGAGCCCTGTAATTCACAGCACCTTTTATTATATGTACATACACACCCCCTTTTTTATACTAAGTACAAAATTGTGAGTGAAATTACGGCCCAATCTGAAACTGAATTAAATTCCTGTAAAAATAATGGGTCATACAAAAAATACTTTATTAGAGTTGAATTGTTTGGTGTCTGTAGGCTCAAACCTATGCTTTGAGGACAGCGGGAGTTGTGACTGGTTGTAACGGTTCCTTGCTTGTAATCAAAAATGGAAAACCAAACTCAAAATCACTCTCCTTGAGCCAAGCGTGGGGAAGCAGACTGTAGGTGGAGGAGGGTGAGATGGAACCTTGTAATTTTTGAGTAGTCAACTTGGAAGGGAACTGCTTATCCAGTGGTGGACTGCTGCTGTGTAACCCTGCTGGTGTGATGTTTATCGGTCCTGGGGTCTAGGTAAGCGTGGTTCCAGTTTCAGCGGCTGCATAGCTTATGTGTAGGGGAACCCAAAGAGAGTTTTGCAAGTCTCCCCACGTACAAGACAACTAGTCACACTAACTTACGTGGTCTGTACCGTATGTTTGGTCTATACCAAAGTATTAAAGAGAATATTTAAAAAATGTTGATTCCCAGATCTCGATGAGGATGAAGTTCACATTTTGAGATCACATACTTTGCACAACAGTAGCTTTTAAATGCCAGTGGTTCAGCATTAGGATACCCATTACAGCTATTTAAATAGTGTAATTTGATTAAGAAATTAACTATACACCAGGGAAAAAAAATTTGGCGGGCATTTCTGGTTAAATAAAAAGCAGCAATGTGGAACCAGTTCACACCTTAGCAGATTAGAAATAGTACTATTGGTAATACCTCACTAATCATGAGAGTGAAGTATAAGAAGTTTGCTTGGTCATATGGTGGCAGAAATGTGAAAATATGTATGTCAATCATCAGGTGTATGATGAAAACTGCCAGTGATCAGCACTGACTTTTATTTTCACAGCTTTTGACAGTTTAAGTTACATTTATAATGGCATTTTAACATAGTTTTCCTAAAGTAATAGAATCATGGAGAAGAAATGATACCGTATGTCACATAAACGTGGATGTAAGAGGTACAATACTGCAGTAACAGGACTTCCAACCTGCTGGGATACCTTTGTAAATGGAAATTGATTTTCTCAAGGATTCTTTACTGGGTGAAATAAATTAAATATACATTTAGTTTTACCAGTTTAAAAACCTCTTTGTTAAAATAAGAACAGTGATATAGAGACACGTTCTAATAAATTAAAGCAAGATAAATTATATCCAGCAGCTTGATGAATACCTCAACTTAAGAGTTTTTTTTAACATCTGAAGAATACAATAGGGGCCTCGCAAGGACATAGCCTGCGGATGGCACTGAAACACTTTGACTAGTTACAGATAATTTTAGCTTTGATTATGTAACCATGTGTCTGGGTTCTTTTTTCCTCTTTTGCTTTATGCTTTTAATTTGATAGGATTCTTTTTGTGAATGTCTGTGTTGGAGTCAGTTTGGTTTAGGTCATTAGGCCTAAGTATGACCTTAGTAATAAGACAGTTAACCTCAAAATGCTACAGTTTCTACTTAGGCACTTAATAGGTTTTTAGGACACAGATGAAACTGTTGTACTCATTTTGCTGTTATAATTTACTACATTAATGATCAAAAAAGAGTGAAAAAGACAGAGTAAAAATGTTAATTTCAAGCACCATTACAGAAATACAATACAATAAAATAAAAAATCAGATAAATGTTCATTTGCTGTAAACTGACGGTTGTTAAGAGCCCACTGCCCTAAAGCAAGTTATGCTTGTAGCAGCAGCAGGGCCAGGTCGCTACCGTTTGTGAAATGCAGATTACTTAATGGGGATTTTTGTTAACGTTTTAATAGAAAAAGGGGGTGATGTAAATAGTGTTCCTTCAATAATGAAGAGTCAGCGTTGTTACGGCGATTGTGTTAATACGCTGCTGCCTGGTGCTTTAGTGGTGAAGGCATTCCTCAATACATAGACTCAAGTCTCAGTGTAACCCGACAGTTTGCTGGCAGAGCTGATTCTCCAGCTGAAGACAGTCACGCGTTCTGCTTTACTTGTTACTGATTCAAACGTCGTCGCATCGTTTAACTCTCCGAGTAACATAACTGTGTCTCCCCAAGACCAAAATTGAACTGCAATCCCTGACAAAGTTCACGTGCATAGTAAGTGTTCAGTTGTGGGGGGACAACAGCAGATCTTTCGGTAGCTGCTTCCCTCTGACGAAAACGGTGTGTAAAGCAGCAAGCGATACCAAGTATAGGGAGCTTTCAGGGCTAAAACTGAGTAGCATTTGTTAAAACATGGGTCCTTTGAGAAGATTTCAGTCTCTGGAGCGTTGGTCACCTCAGACTAGGTATCAGAGCTGTTTCTCCGGTGAGAACTGGAGGACACCTTCGCTGTTCGAATCTGTTTAAAAACTCAGGTTTGCATTATTATAGATATCTAAAAGTCAGAAAATTTTTTAACAACCAGCAAGTACTGGAGCTATAGTAGGAGAAATGTAATTTGCAGTACATATTTTTTTTAATAAAATAACTTCTCCTGTGCTCTTTTGCATACCAAACAGCCCTCGTGACACTTCCGATATACTTCACGCCTTCTGACATTTTTACATTTTCAGCCAGATAAACGTGCGGTACACAGCAGAAGTGATTGTATTAGCTTCTTAGTTTCTGCACTGCCTATTGTATTAAATAATGCCTTAGAAAAATAAAATAAATCCAGCTCATGCATAAAGATGATTGGAGTGGAATAATAATTATGTGCATAAGTTCAGACCCTGAGCGTAGCACCTTGTGGGGGAAGGCAGACGCCATGCTCAGTAAATGCATGCTCCTGTGCTACTGAGCACAAGGGAAATTTACTTCTGGTGCCTGAGCGAGCTGCTTCAAGCCCTGTCTGTGGAGGTGTGGACATGGGCATTTCTTGCTGAGGGGGTCGAGTGAGCTCAGCTGCTCTTCCATGAAGACTTTCACAATTCAGGCTATGCAGAAGTTTCTCTCTCACTATGAGTTAGAGCAGATGATCTGCTTCCTCCGGTCTCCCTACATCTTAACTCATCAAATACTCATCGCTTTAGGATATCCTTGCATAAAGCACCCCAATACATACCAGAACAGCCCCACACACTGTGGAGCATTTATACTCATGTCAGCGAGGAATAGATTTTTCTCTAAGTCCTTTTTATGCAAGATTGAGTACACTTTGCAGATTGTAGGGCTACGTGTGCAAATATCCACTCTGGGGAGCAGGGCACTTTTAATTGTTAATGTACCCAGGTATCGAGGAGCGATTTGAGCTGGGAAACATCATGCATGATAGCACATTGTTTTCAGAATTAAAGGTTATGGTATCTAATTTTGTATCCTGTTCTTTTTTATAGGTGTTTTTGCTGTGATAAAGTAGCAAGAAAGAATTACCTGCACTTGGAATGCAGGTAAGGGTATGCTACGGTTTCATGTATAGGGAAACTACCAGAAAAGTGGAGTGACTTCAGTCTACAAACCTCCCCACTTGAAGTGTTGTGAAAAGCATAGGAATGGAACAGAATGGTGTAGAATAGTATACAGTAGAACAGAATACTAGCCAAGCCTTTGTTTTCTTACCTGTTTGCATCCACTTTAACTCCTGAGAATATATTTCCTCTTTGAATGGCAAGAAAAAATAGCCCAGAGAAGCTCACAGAAACCTTAGGAAGGATTTAAAATATTCCACCTGTGAAACTGTTTGCGATTAAAATATTGACACACAATCAATAAACCTATGAAATTTTACCGAAGATAACTCTACAGTAGTTGCAAAATTTAGTAGGATAATTAATATTGGAATAGTATGAATTAATTTAATCATAGTATTAAAAATACATGTGTAAAGTTTGGAAATTTTCTGGCAGAATAATTAAGACACTTGAGATGAGCATTCTGCTTTCTCATCGCTCTGACATAAGTTTGTGCTCTACAACTTTCTCGGGCATTCTTCCAGTAAAGACAGCCCAACGAGCGCTTTCGGTAACAGGAGTCATTACTGCCAGGGACTGAGCTGTAAAGAGAAACCTGGGTCTGTGATGAAATGAACGGAATTAGAAGGGTCCAAGATTATTCCAGGATTTTATTTGGTCACAAGTGCATGTATAATAGTCCTAAAATAATTTTAAATGGAGTTTTAAAGCTCATTATGTTTTTAGTAATTTTGAGGATTTATTTCAGTGTTTAATATAGGAATTTGGCTATAAATTTGCATGTCCCTCCACCCAGAATCTCTTTAAAAATGAGATGGCACAAAAAAGTAGGTTTTTTGAACAGTATGGCTTTATATTACTACCAGGAGTTCTGAGGTTATGTGCTTATCTATCCTTTCCTGTATTTGATCAGAACCTTCATATCAGTGATACAGACAGTGACAATCGCACCGCAATAAGAGAAAAATGTCTGATCACTTCCCTAACCTAGACCCCTAAAAGAAATCCTCACCTCGTGAAACTAAAACTCTAAAAAGAAGGAGTGTTATTTATGATGCCCACAAACAAGAACGGTGGAAGTCAGGGAGCAGTCCAGATAATATCAGTCTCTCAAGGTGTAGGTATTAGCCACTGCTGTATATAAAATTATTTCTAATTGGAGTGTGATTCTGCATATTTTGTGTCCCTCTGCAAATGCAAAATGCAGATAAGGCTTTTAAAAAGAGACATTCAGCATAGCACACACTTGGAAAACACAGAACGTGAAATCCAGAAGCAGTTGTTCATTCATTTCCTGTATTCCGGATGTTTTTTACTGACCCAAAGAGATCTGTTCCTTAATGAGCCTAAAGACACAACATCACTGCTGTTCATCAACATTTTGGAGACCCACTCTATGTGGACTGCTGGGTTTTGTGAATTAACAAATGCTCTAAATGAATGCAATAAAAATAAATAAGGGATGCTGCATTGCAAGATGGGCTCTGTTCATTTATTTCTGACACGAATGGTTTGGTTTTAATTATTTACAATACTTCACAGTGCATTGGTAAATGTGCTGCAACGTATTTTGTAAAAGCAATGAAGTCTTTGAAACAGCAGACCACAGTCGAGCTGTCGCACCCCTTTGGTACAGTGCGGAGTGACCACTGCAGGGAGGACGGGGAGAGGACGGGGGTGTTCGCTTTAATTTGCTTGTGGTATGGAAACGACTGCACTCGCAGAGCCTGTGGTGTGGACATTCTGGTTCTATTCACACTGTCAGAACTTCCCATCACGTGGAAATAAGAGCTGAGGGGCTCGGCTGGGGGTTATGCAAGAGTGTTGCTTATGAAAGTAGGGCTGCTGCTAGCCCCCCAGCCCAAACCAGGAGCACACTCAGTGGTCAAATAAATCAACATCACATGTGCAGATAGTGGAAAGAAGCAAGTAATACCAAGGTAGCTCAGACAGTTGTACTGCAGGTTTTTGGGAAGACTAGGGACAGTGCTGCAGGTGACTGGGCGTATACCGGAGTGAGAAGTCTGAAATTGCCAAGTGTATACGTTCTCAATTAGAGAGTCGCAGAGTCTCTTCCTCCTTTTCCTTTCCCCAGGAGTGCTGAGTATTCGTTAGGGAAAAAAAGAGAGAGGTGCTGTCATACCCAAAGGGGTCTCCTCCACCAAAAGTCTCACGGTGGGTTAATCTAAATTCTGTAATCAGAAAGAAGCAGTTGTCCTTTGCAGCGCCCCTTTCTCTGCTCGCAGGGACATGCCAGAAAGAATCCTTCCTTACTGCATTACCTGCACCCTCTCACAGCATATGGACATGTTCTGAATTCAGCCAAAAAGGATGTATGTGTCTTATTCCAGAAATAAGATTTGCCCAGTGTCTATACGATGTATACATTCCACTACATTTCCTGATACTTCTCCCTATCACCCCTCCTCTCCTCAAGGACAGCAAGTTCCTACAAGGACTCCTGTAATGATCATGCCTTCCTCTAGGCTTGTCATAGCAGACATTGTGTTCCTGCTTCCCTATTGTAAATTGAGATTTATACAAACAAAAGCAGCTGTCCCTGGGACACTGATTCATCCAAGTGATGTGAAGCTCAAACGTTACAGATAAGCCTGCAGTAGTTTTGTGGGGGTACCATGTAATGGGCCGATAAACCACACAGTTACTGCATTCTCAGATGTCATTTACTTTCTCCAGGGCAGGGAGAGCCAATATGGGGTGAGCAGTAATGGTCCCCAGCAACTATAAAAGCAAAATGAAAAGTGACAATTTTCAACTCAGCAAAAAATAGAAGTGAGCTCTCCTTCTCCACTCCTCTGAACACTTGAGTTTTAGCTTCCGGCCAGGGCTGTCAGTTTAGACCAGACTCAGCAAAGCGAAAGCCTCTGCTGAAAGCATTGTAATCATAATCTTTATCCTCAGTTTTTCTTTCTTGTTAATTCATCTTTGCTAGGCCTTTATTTGCTTAGTATTACACTTGTTCTGTTTCTTATACCTAAGGCATATGGTTTCCCATATGGAAAAAAGGTTGGACCTTGATTTTAATATAATAAGGATCAAGTTGTGCTTTGACTTATAAGGGCACTTCTTGTTTGCCTGCAGTGAGAATGTGGGTGTCTGTTCTGTAAAGTTTCAAGTACTGGGTTTTTTTCTTCATGTGTAGGTCAGTATTACTGAGATGCTTTCTTTGGGAAAAATAGTAACTGTTGAGAAACACAGATGAAGGGCTCATAGAAGCGTACAGTCCTATTTATAGCAAACGCCTATTTCTTAGTTTTTGCTGAAAGCTGAACACTACCACTATCTTTAGAAATGTAAACTAATTCCTATTCTGTTTCAAGAAATCAGTACAAAATCTCCCCACTGACTGCAATTTTGGACTTTCACCACTACCGATTCTTCTACACCTGCTCAGCAGCCCGTTCCACCAACTCTCTGTGCCCAGAGTTTGGGTTTCCATTCTGCCCTTTCACTTTCATCATCTCAAGTGCAATATTCATGTATGATTTTTTGACTCCCTGCAGAGTTCACATTTAGACCTTTGTTCTTCTCCGTGAAGCTATCAAGTACTGCAGCATTTCTCATGCAGGTCTTGGGCCAGCGACTGTGTTGATGCAGTGTTCTGTAGGTATGAAATGGTTATGAGACAATTGCACTACCTTTCCTTTCCCACTAGTTATTTTGCTTCCTTGCTCATATGGAACTATGGAGAGCTGTAGCTTTTGGCCAGCAGATCTTGATCTTCTGGCTACTACCAGCTTCTACATTTGTCTTTGCCATGAGTTATGATTTCCAAAATTTATGTCACCATCTTCACCACTCCCCTGTCTCCAAATCCTGCCTGTTTACTGCATTATTACCTAGTCACTCTGCTTGTATTTCCATACACGGACTGTGTCCAAATGTGAAACATTTCTAAACCTTCTGTATTAAAAAAGTAAATGGGATTATATCCCTATGGAGGATTACCCACTCTCCCATTCTTCGTTAGATTACAGAAAATCGCAGTCTGGCTCTTTGTGACTGTCACGTGTTGGGTTAACTCTCTGTGCAGAGAACATTTTATGTGCACTCACTATTTCAGTAGGATATTATTTACCAAAGGTAATTTTTCTTGTACTACAACACACTTGAATGTAAATATGCAACTTGTAAAAGTGTATAGGGATCCTCCAGTGAGTAGGAACTCTAAATTACAAGTGTTCAAGAAGTCCAGTCACACATTAAAGGGATGACCAGAAACATCTTGCTGGACAAAGCTGGACTCAGATACAGCCATACCCCAACCCACTCTTTGTTTCAGGGGTCTCATGAAGGGCATCTGCCTGTACAGGGCTTGTGTAGGAGTTCATTTCGGTTCCAAAATCTGGTCACAGTACTGCCATCTGTCTTACTCGCATCTCTGGCAGCCAGAACTAAAGATAGCGATAGTGTAAAGGTTTCCAACCTGTTAGAAATGCAAGCCTTTTTGTCTCCTTCCCGTTTTACCCTTCCCACTCCTCCTGCCTGCACATGGTCCAAGAGCCAGGAGAGGAATTCATGGTTTTCTGTAGCATTGTGCTTCCTGCAAGTGGACCCTGAGGTGGTTAAGCTCTGCTGGACTCTGCCCCCCAGTCACGTGCAGGAAAACAGTTTGGCTTAATTGCCCCAGGCACACACCTTTTTTTCCTTTTTATTTACTTACTTTTGAATTAATTCCCATATTGGAAATAATATAGCATTAATTTAAGAGCCTACTATTCCTGAAATCAATTTTTATAGGAGAAAGGCAATTTCTAAATCTAAAAACCAGAGAAAAATCAAATTCTCTGTTTCAACTCCTCCTTCCAATATTTTATGAGCATCTTACATCTAGCAGTCACCGGTGCCAGGCTCTGTGAGAACAGAATAGGACAAAGATTTCGGAGAGCGCTTACTAGGAAACCAATTCCCTCCTTTGTCAGTAGAAGAATGGTAGGTTTGTGAGTACCTCAGCTCTCAGCCTTCACGACAAGCTATCATCAATTTGTTAGTCTCTCAAGACCCAAACCATAGTAAACACTTGACTTTTTCCCTGGGAAGCTATCACAGCTAGAAATGGATTGCTAACCATTCGTAAAGGAAGTTTTCTGTCTTGTTTGTTAAGCGGATGATGCTAAAAAAACTTGAATCACCTATTAGTGAGCTGTTAAATACAATGAAAGCAAATGTACTCCCACGCACACATTCATTTTTCACGATCAGAGAAATACAACAACCTGCGGTACAAGACACGCATGACTTCTATTCAGAAGAAAGGAAGGCAACTCTCTAACAACAGGTATGTAATTAGTAAAAGACTGTATGGTGGTGTATTTTGAGAAAGAGCTACGCATTGTGGATAAATCTTTGGGATTAGTATGAGTAACAGTCAAATTCCTCAATTATATTGGAGTAGAGAAAGAGCTCAACAGATCCAGGATAGAATATAGGATATAGTTTGTTTCATCATGTCAGGATTAGAATTTGAAGCAGTAGTTGCAAGGGGAGTATATAATTCCCTAAATCTTCATATAAAATGGTAGTTCTCCCTTTCTGTCAATACTCTTAAGATTATTGCTTTTTTGTCTCACTGAAAGTCCAATTTAGGAGTCACTGGGGTTTCTTAAAATTTATGGGTTTTACTCACTGTAAGTTTAAGCCTAAAAGTTTCTAGGCAGTTTATCATATTTTGGTGAGCTAGAATAGGATAAATGCATAATTTGATGACTTTTCAGAAATAGTATCGTTTCTTTGTTTTATCTGAAAATTTTTAGATCCTGAAAGACACTGTGCAGTGCTGTAAATTTTAGACAAATACATTTTTTTCAGATTAAACTCTTATCGAAGGGGCTGTGTCTGTCTCTCTGCCCTTTCCCTCTCACATACTAAGTGTGCAGGGCATGCTGCTATGAATGAATGGGGGTCAGTAAGCTCAGCCGTGGGCTTGTGTGTTTTACACAAGAATCAGGTAATTTACACACTGAAGCATGTAATTAATGCCATGTATTGTAAAATCAGACTTCATTATTAGAGATCATTAACTATTAATGAAATAAATACAAGAAATTATAGCAATCGTGGCAATTTGGCTCTACAGACAAAAACCTAGGCTTGGCCTATGTAGGCTGAAATTAATTTCATATCCATTACTTATTTTGATATGTGGTATCTCGTTCTATAACATCAGGTGCATCAGAAGTAACTCTGTGACTGACGAGTAAATTACTGTTTAGTACAAAGCTTATGGCCTGTAATGTGTGTGGGTATGTGAGTATTGGAACGAAGTGAAATGAAAGATGTAAAAGATGTAAAAGTATTTAATATTCTAACACAGAGCTGTCATGCAGTGAGAAAGTATAGCTTCCAGAAATCTATACCATTGTTTCAGAGAGCCATATTAAAAATTCAAAACCAGGTATTCATTTATGGATCAATAAATAGCAGTCATATAGTTTTATGGCTATGTTTAATCTCACATATGTAAAATCTTCAGTGATATATGAGCAATATTTCTGTGCATCTTAAGAGCTCTTCTACAAGAATGCTTAGCGTCCTTCCTTTGGGAGCTACACAGGTAAAAGGAAAATGAACATGAGAGCTTGGAAGAACAAATACATCCAAAGGTGAAAAAATAATTTATAAGTAACAAGTCATAGAGAAATCACACATTCTGCTCAAGTATAACATTGAGGTTTTTATAAGCTCAGGGCTGTGCTGTAAGCCATGCAGGCCAGTTCAGCCTAACAGGCTGTTAAAAACCACTCAAGAATTCTCCACTACCTGCCGCTTCTGCCCTCTTTTCCAGTGCTACACTGCTCCTGCGTAGGTAAGCATTCCTGTCTCTCGCTTGGAACACATTACATGATCATCACCTGCCTCTGAAACCTCTGCTTTCAAAAACCATCGCTGCTGTTTGGGCAGAATACCCGCACGTAGGATGCTGGCTAAATCCTGGTCTGTTTCAGAGAAACAATCAGGAGAAATAAGGCATAACCACGCGGTAATATCTCCGTCTGACCTCTGGTCTCTGAGAACTTTTCATCAAATTACTGACTTAGCCCAAGTTGCTTTTGGCGAATTCCTCTTTCATAACCTTATCCGTGTCTCCTCGGTAATGAACAAGCTCACGTCCTACAGTGGTTTCTTTACAGAAGGAGGTGTGTTCCCTTAAGGACGGGTTCAACTTCCAGCTTCGGGAAGACAGTTTCTGTTCTCTGGCAGAAATGGATCTTGAATTGGACTCAAAGTAGTGATTCTTGGTTTTACAACATTTACCTATGGCTCACGTGGGGTTTCGCTCTGGTTTTGACACATCTCATTTATCCAACAGTTTCAAAGGTGTCGTGGCTCTCTCTGCCGATGAGGAAAGTGAGGCTCTTAGATTAGGCGAAGCACAGAGGATCTCTGTATAAGACTTGTAATGGAAGTTGAAAAGTCCTTAATTTCCAGTTCTGTGCTGTGTTCACGGAATATTGAAGTGTTGTGGTTTAACTCTGGCCAGCAATAAAAAAACCACGAAGCCGCTTGCTTCGAAAAAAAGAAAAGGCCGCCTTACCATTCAAACTATGTGGATTAATATGTAACTCCTGGTTTAGATATTGCATCATTATTAATTAACCATAATACCATTTTTTCTGAGGTATATTGTCTCTCTGAGCACAGTACTTAGCACAAGTTTTCCTCCTTCTGACCTTTTACAAAAGCTGTACAGAATAAAAAGGGAGAAAATGTTGAAGAATGAAAGCCATTAAAACTCTGCAGTTGTTTTCAATTTGTCTCTATTAAAAATATGCATACGTTTTTAATTAGAATAAATGTTGCCCTAGAAAGAAGACAAGAAACCTTCCAGTTTAAAACAAACAAGCAAGAATAAGTAACTCCGTGCATCTACTGAATTTCAGGTTTAATAGATTATCCTTCAAATTCCAGCTATGTTAAATCCCTCACAGTCTAATAATCAGAACACATATTGACAATGAGATTATTGTGTAAGTGGGGAAAGATGACCTTGGTTTTAAGCAAAAGATGAGATATAGGGCCGATTAATTTCTTCAGAAAAGTTTCTAACAAAAGTTGAACTATTTTAAATAATAAAGTATTTTAAATAAACTATTTTTTTTTTGCAGCATATTTTCCATTGACAATGATCTGAACTCTCCTGAAACTTTTTGCAACAATTGTGACTAGCTTCCCTCCTGTCCCCCTTTATTTAAATGAAAAATGTTATAAGGTTTGCCTTGATTTTTTAACTTTTTGCCCTATTTTTTAAATTGTCCTTAAACATTTTTTTTTAAATTAAACTTTGTGGAAAAAACTGCATTTTTAGCACGTTAAAGAGGTAATAAATATGCCTTTCTTATCTCCCCAATACTTCATCTCATCATCTGTTGAGTATGGGTATGAATATCTAACTCATTGGTGGCTGTGAAACTAAATTATTTGTCTGGAAAGTTTAAAGATCCTTGGATTTTATGTCCTATGGACATATAATTAAGAGCATAAGGACCTGAGCTATGGCTCATACCCAGTTTTGATGAATTATATATGTGTAATGAAAGGAGAATGGTTGGAGAAATCACTAAATTAACTCTGACTTTTCTGGAAAGAGCATCACAGAGTCCAGAGCTGCCTTCCCTTTGTCCCAGAAGAGACAGAATAAGGTCAGGGTTCTGCGCTTTGGCGGAGGGCTGGTCTTGGCAAGGCACTATCCCCTGTGCTGTGGGTTGTGAACCCAGCTCCTGGAATGGACTTGAACCTAACTTTTCCATAAAACGGAGGGTGAATATGCTAACGGCTGACACAGATAGATCCCACAACACGGCCGAACTCGACTGAGACTCTACATTTAGTGCAAAACTACGTAAGCCCCAACACTGTCAAATGAAAGAGAGAATTTTATACTCTCTGTTCCCCACTGATATATGTTTGGCTGTCATCTTATTTCATAGTTCAGGCAATTGAAACACTCTTTAAATGTGTATCATAAACCTATAGCTGAGAACATTTCCCTACTGGATTTAAACCATTACCCCCAAAGGTGTTAAGGAAACCCTGCTGTGTGTCGCTTTTAAAGATCAAGGGGCATTTTTGATGTTAATGCCTAGAAAAGGCAGATGAACACTAACAGCTGCTTATCCACAGGCTGGTGAATTGAATAGGGAAATACTTCTCTTCTGGAAGTCAGATCCCCAGAGAAAAATGATAAATTGTGAGCATCTATAAGTAAGAATGATAGTCTCTAAGGATAGTTGAGCAAGACTGATAATATAAAATATGTAAAACAGGGAAAATGTTTAATACTTCTGTTTCTTGCACTCAAGAGTTGGAGAGCTTGTGCTAACAATATATACGATGCTGCTGTGCTCAGGCATGCAGGAGAAATGCAATATATTCATTCTCAAATCACTAGTTTGTGAAATGCCTTTCTGGTATCCAGGGATTTTCAGGACTGTTACACTGATAAGGAGTCAAGGGCAGTCTCCTCATGGGCTGGGATGGCTCTCTTGGGAGAAGAAGGGAATAGAAGAAAAGGAACAGCAGATTAACAGGTGGACAGTTTAGTGCTTCTATGCTGATTTTATTTTTTTCCAGCTCTTCAGTCTGCAACTCTTTAAAGCTTCCTAGCACCTTCATTTCTGAGTTATGGCCTGCCCTCCTGAGTGCTGATGAATCAACTCTGTAAAAAGGTATTCTGTAGGAAGTCATGGTGTACAAGGAGAACCTTCCACTGGACAAACCAATTTTATATAATCCCTGTGGGACTGACAGAAAGAGAAGCTGTCCTTATAGACCCCAGTAACAGAGTTATGGTATGAAAGTCACAACGAGCGAAATACTTAGGAGGCCAGCAACAGTGTGGAGGAATATCTAAGATGCCAAGTCATCTCCACTCTTTGGTGACCCTACTAGAATAACAGAATAACCTTGACATGTTGCTGGCTTGTTTTTATGCAAGGATCCTACAGCAAAAGCCTGGAGGAAGGGAAGGTAGAGAACCATCAAAGGGCTGAAGATGCACTTGTTACTCAGGTTTTACCATCACGGCTCAAATCATGCAGAATTAGAGCAATTGGAAGGAACTAAATAAGCTCTCCTTTTCAAAGTCTCTTTGAAAGAGGCAGACAGCAGACATACCTGGTGAGTCCTGCCAGGTGACTTTCACCTGAGGGAGTTCCTTTGCAGACAGAGGTGCAATTTATTGTTTCCTGTATGAGATTTAATGAAAGAAGACTGAGAAGCCTAACCAAAAAGTATATAATATAGAAAATACATTGTTACCCCTTAACTGGGCAGCTAGCTAAACTGAAAGTTCCAGTGGATTTTTTGGTTACAAAAGAAAAGACATAGATGACAGAGACAGCTATCTCTTTAAAGCACTTTTTTAATCCTTGCCAAAAAAAAAAAAAAAAAAAGGGAAAATTTCCTGCTTCCCTTCCCTGAGTGGAATGGGACAAAAATGACAAAAGACGATTTAATCATACTTCTAAGTGTTCTTTTTTTCAGCCAGACTGTTAAGGAAAGCTCTCTTTGGACTTTTCTCAATACCATGTTTCCAGTGTTTATTTTAGGTGTCTTTCCAGTTTTCCACTTTGTGTATATATGTCTGTTGCTGCTGCTCTCTGATAGATACGTAACTCTACCAGTCAAGGTGCTAGACCATGCATTTGGATCAGGAAACACCCCTGATTCCATTTCTGCAGCTTTTTGCCATATTTTAGCTGGAACGTCTGGATTTTCTTAAATTTTCTGGTTGCCTGGCAGAACGTAATTATTTTCTACACATCCACTGTGTGAGTCACATCAGTCTACCCACCTTGAGGAGCTGTAACCTCAACCACAATATCTTTATAGCTTGAGAGAGTTTTTAAAAACGGAAAACTGGGATTAAGATTGTAAATTTTTATAAAAGAAAGCTGATAGTTATGTGTGGCTTTGGGATTGATGATTGGATCATGCGTAGCTAATCTCAGCTTCCCAGTAAAGTCTTTAAGGTTAGGAGAATTTTAGGTCCATTTGAGTTCCAGTGATCAATTCCTTAAAGCTGCTCAGGCTTCATTGGATAATTGCTCCATCTCTGGGGCATCACTTTAGGCCCAGGAAAATGTAGGATTTTCTTTGAAAGCTGTTTGTAATCTACAACATTAAGCAAAACAAAAGCAGATGCAGGAACAAATGATATCTAGTGCCTTGTTTGACTCCGGAGAGCAGTTTTATAGTCTGCTGTCCTACACCCTGTTTGCTGAAGAAATCAAGGCCAGAAGGAGAAAGCTGTAGCAAGACTTGGTGTGTTTTTACTTAAATTTCTAGCATGTTTTTCCTTTCTGGTTAGGAACCGTGTTGTGGAAGATCTGTGGTTTTTAAATCGAAGTGAAGCCACAAAGCCTCCTGCCAGCAGAGTTAATTTCCCTGGTTGTGCTTAAAATGGTTCCTCTGTTGCATGCACGAACCAGCTTCCCCTGTGAAAGCAGCAGAAAGCTTGGCTCAGAAATAACTCACATTGGTTTTGATGGAATAATTGTAGGCCATGATTCTTACAGCTATACTTAACAGTTTCTGTCCAAAACATCACTGGATTTTCCCCAGTCACAAATGGCAGAACCTCACCGTTGCAGGTGTCACATGGATAGATTTTTGGCTGCTCAAAGCTGCAGCTTTCCTGCACCTTGTCACATGTAGTTTGCAAGTTTATTCAAAATTGAATTTTGGTGAAGTAGCACAAGAATGCAAGTAGTGTATTACAGTATAGTCCTCACTGGGGAAAAACTGGTAGAAGCATGGCATGTTCTGCTGTTGCTCAGTGGGAGACAGAAATTCCTGCCTTCCTTACTGTTTGAGCTCTTGACTTAGAGAACTGAAATCACTTTCATTATCATCCTTATGGCTGAATTTAGGCCCTCACTAGTCCACATACACATGCCAACGTGTGAAATTAGAGAAATGATAAGGGAGAATTAGAGAAGAGTTACCCCACACATTTTACTGCCTGGAATATATTCTGCTCCCTCATGATTTTCATGGGTTTCAGGTTTTCAGTTTGGTAAGAACACTTCTGAGCGTTACTGTAATGATACTTTGAACCATATATTTTCTCCCTTACATTTCTTCTTTTCACTTTATCATCTCACTTCCTCCATTCTGTTGTCTTTGATGCTGCTGCATCCTTTGACACTGCTGTATCCTTTCATAGTTTTTCCACTGAACCTTTGTACTTACTTTCCATTCGTTGTGTTTTCCTTTATTCTCTAGCAACTATTTTTTCCTTTCTCATTCTCTCACTCCATGACTACCATCATGCTTTTTCCCTTCCCACATTCCTAAATTACCTATCGTCGCTCTCTTATGCTTATTATTCCTAGTGTTTCTGCTTTTCTTTCTGTTAGCTTCTTTCATGAGATAAGAACATACCCATGCACATATATCAGCAGTTTCTTCTAGCCAGTCACCCTCACATACCCGCAGCCCTGTTCCCCACGAGATCCTCCCCGCTGACTTCTCACATATTCAGGACCTATTGCTGACTCCAGTGAGGCTTCATATATGTGCATCTACCCAGTGCAAAGACCTGGAGTCGAGCAGTGTCTCTGCCTTGTTCTCACCCTGGAGATCAAAGAGCAATAGCAGAACAAGAACCAACACAACATCACAGTCAGCCAAAGGATCCCTGAGCAAGGTGGCAGCAGCACTGAGGGTCGTTTTTAGCAGTGGCGGTGACTCCTGGTCGGGCAGGATGGGGAGAATGGTAGGCGAGAGGACTGACTGACTTTGCTCCTGTTGGCTTGGCTATGGAGAGAGGATTTAGTTGTAGCCAAGCAGGTAAATGTCCCCAGTGAGACCCACCAGTGGTTGGATTTGCATGTGTGCCGATAAGCCTTGAGTCCAGCATTAAAGCAATACTGCAGCATCCTTATGTCAGCAGAGACTCCCTTTGGAAAATTTGTTATTTGAAGTATCAGTCAACTGTAAAGCAATCTAATACTTGCATAACCTAAACCTTGTAGACTACCTTTTTAGCAAACGCAGCTATTAATAAAATAGATGCTTTCTTTAAAAGCCTTTGAAACCTTGGGAAAACCCAGAACTCTGTCTGCCTGGAACTGTTGTTCTTGAAACTGTTTTGTTCAGTCCTTTCTTTCTTTTTTCATTCCTGCCGGCTCTCCAGCCAGCATGTGCACTGAGAAGCAAGGGCTGCTGCTGTCAGAGGCACAGCACCAGTAAGGCTGGCATTCGGCATGTCCCCTTCTGCCTGAGGGAAACATGCACTAGAAGTCTGGAGAATTAGAAGCGAGGCACTGGAGACAGCCTGCTTTTTCCACCCGAGCCAGTCCTGTGTGCTGCTGCAGACTGCCCACTGTTCTTCCTGGAGAAGGGGCAAAAGTGCCTCATTTTCTGGCTGCAGTGGTACTCCAGGGCTCTGCTGTCACCTGCATGCAGAGTCATTTGCAAACAGGCTGTATCGCTGGGGAGCAGAAATATGTTTTTTTTAAACCCTAACCAGATTTATAGTCTGGTTTCCTGTCAGATCTTTGCATTTTCCTCCTCCGCCCCTCCCAGCCTCTGACACACTTTTTCTCACTTTCTGTGTTGCTCTTTGCTCATTCTGACACCAGCGCGCTTGCTTCCTGCATTCCTGATTCCCCCTAAACTTTTGGCCCTTGAGGGGCCAGGGGTTGATTTGCTCCTTGTGTTTCCTTTACTTTTCAACAGCTGCAGAGCACAAATAACCTCTGCAAGGCTCCTGGAGGCACACTGACAATTACATGGAGGCGACGTAGGGAGTTTCAGCCTGCGGCAGCTGCAGCAAGACCGCCCGGTCACTCATGAGCACCCAAGGTAAGGAAAGCGGCTGTCGGATCAGCTCCACCTTGCTGCTGGCTGGGACCGCACTTGACTCTAATCGCTACAAGTTCCACTTTCACCTTTCACCCTTTTTGTGTTCATTTTCAAGAGTGTGTTTCTTTGAAAACTGCTTTTGCGCCTTCCTTGCCCTCAACAGGTCTGGTTGTACTTTGAATGCACCGATACTTGGAGCTCAGGGTTCAGGGAGGTAAACAGGCTGGAGCCGGAGGTGCAAACGTGTTCTTCAAGCAAGTGTGTGTTGGGAAGGAGAGTTGAACTGGAGGTCTGGAGAGGGGAGATGGAAGGATTGATCATCAGCACTGGCCTCCAGGGAATTCCTGGTTCTACCCATAGTGTGTTGTGCCCTGGCCTTTTCTTTAAATGTCATCACTGGGCATTTAAGCTTTCTATTAACTAGTAAAATATTTCTTTTTTGGTTTGTTTTTTCTTTTTTTTTCTCTTTTAATTTGTTCTTCTCACTTCCTTTATTCTTTTCTCAACTCTAATGTATCTCCTATTATCTTTTTCACCATCTTTTTATGCCTGTTTTTCATCAAGCATATTTTCTGTGAGACAAATGTTTCCCTTGTTCATTCCTTTCCTTTCCCTCCGCCTTCTCTTTTTTGCCTGTGCAATAGACTGTACATCCTCCCCCATGTTATTAATCTTTCTCTCCTTCCCCTCTGTCAGTTCCTTCTCTGTCCTGTGTTCCCCTTTCCCGTTGCTCCTCGAGCTTCTCACACGCACTCCTACTTCCTACTCCATCTGTTTCCCCATGTACACAGCGTGCATGGCTGCCCTGCAGAGTTAATTTTTCACACACAGTGGTGGTGCCTCTCCGCTGGGTTGTCCTTGCACACACATGCTGCTTTCCTGTCCTCCCCTTTCACGTACATGTGCAGGATTTGCGTATTTGCAGGTTTGGGGATGGATCCCAAGGTACAAGACTTTTATACTTGCATAGCTTCCTTCCAATTCTCAGCCTCATATTTAGTCATTCACAACAAATAACCGCTGTCATCCTGTTTCTTTCTGTCTCACAATCAGAATTTTCTTACACCTACAACACCCCACAGCTTCCCCTCCACTCACAAATACAGCCTGCCCTGACTTTGTGTATTCTGTCCCTTCTGTCGTCCCACTCCTTCCTAAGTCCTTACCACAACACCTCACGAGGTTTCTCTATCTGTTTTTATCTTGATGTTGCATTCATATTGGGAGGAACTAGTGATGCAGATGGTCTTACTCTCGGCTGTCTTAGCTCCCCCACTGAGTACCTGTAGGGAAACTGGAGGAAGTATTGCAGTCTCTCACCTGCTCTTTCCTTTGCAGCGTTTGCAGGCTGGAGCAGAGTACGAGCTCAGTGGTGGGGGAGAGCACAGTCCGAGATGTCTTTGGAAAACTGTAAAAATAGGTCTAGTTCATCATAAGCCTTTTTACTAAACTTCATAAAGTTTTAAGCTTCCTGCTCCACAGCAGAACCTCTGCTCTGACACTGGTGTAGTTTTTGTCCTGTTGATTCCTATGGGATTCCAAATCTCAGAGGCAGAGGGTCTCAACTCTAATGCTGTAGTGGGCATACCTTTCCTCCTAGGACCTGGAAAGAGCCCATTTCTTTTATACCAGATATATTGGTGAATCACCAAGATCAGGCATGGTTAAAACTGCATCTGAGGACAGTATCTCCTATTATTTTTTCCTTAAGTTTGTAAACTTTTAACTGGATACGACAAACAAGTACATTTCATAGATGAAGCCTTTTAGCCTCACCTTCTTAAGCAGGACTATTGAGACTAAAGATTTATTTCTAGGGATGTTCTGATGTGGGCTTTTGGGAACTGAATCAGGATCTCTTATTAAACTCAGCTGAATTAATAGGAGAATTATTATGTGGGAGAATTCTCTTAGCAATCTGTCCTGCTCTCTCAAATTGTCCATCTCCTTATGAGTGAAAGGAGCTTAAATGTTACGTTTGCCATTATAATATATCCTTTCTGATTCAAAAAGCAAACTGTGGCCCTTGAGCTGTGAGCATTCTCTTCTGAATACAGAAGCAGGTACATTAAAATATCTTTCTCTTTTGGATCTTGCAGAAAGTACACAAGCCTAGAAACAATAAAATAATAGATGTTCATTTTATACATACAGGTCTAATATGACCCTTACTCTTTTACAACTCATCTTGCGATGTGAAAAGTACTTGTCTTTCTTTTAGTCATTCTGCAAAACTTGTATGATGATTTTGTGCTTTAATTTTTTTCAGTATTCTTTGCCCCCATTATTGGTTCTTTTTGTAAGGCCTTGACGTCTCCCAGAAATAAATTGGCAGAGACAACCTCTCTTCTCTCTGTCTCTCTCCCTCTCCTTTTTCTTTTTCATCATAATAGTTTGCTGTATGTTGAGTTAAAAATGGGCAAAGTTGGGTTGTGACAGTTGCAAGGGGACCTGAAGCCAGAAATGCTATTTTGTGTGTGTGTGTCTAGTTTCTTGAGTTGTATGTCTGGCAGAGGAGAAATTTCAGCTGGAAAGAGCTGGAAACTTTCCATCCTCTTCAGCACATTGCTATACTGAGAGGGCCAACCCCAGAACAGAAATTCAGAACTACATGTTTGACACCCTGTCCTTATATGAATAGTTACTTCCAATTAGGTTTAACTGAATTAAGAGAAAAAAAACCTTTTCCACATGGGTGAAAACAGAACCATCTGACTGCATGTATTTGTTGAAATTAAAGGTAATTTGAACATTTTCTAGAAGGATGCATCCCAGATAACTGGGATATGCTGAATCAATCTGAATGCAATATAGCAAATATATACTGTTGCTTGTTGAAATTTTTAATCAGATACATGGAATGATTGCTCACAGAGGATGAAATTAATAGAGATCCTTACTTCTCCCAACATTATGCCTGTGTTATTGTGAGAGAACAAGCTACCCACTTTTTAGCAGATGTATCAACTCTCTCTTTGATATTGAAATGTATGTTTCATGACATACAAATGTTTTGCTTAGATGTGGTCATTAAGGTTGTGTTACTGACGATGGCATTTGACCTGTGGCAGCTTTCTTTGTAAGTTGCCTCCATAGAAATCTAAACTTAAAAGGAGGAGGACTATGGGTCTTGTGACTTTCCAACTGGAGGGTAAAACCATAAACCTCACCAAGTTTAGTCGAGTTGTGCCACTGATATCAGCAAGAAGTTATTTTTGTCTTGGCTGTTTTGGCACTGCTGTCTGTAGGATTTGCATTCTCAGAACACTGTCCGCTTTGCTGAGAATACAGTATCTGCAGTGAATCTGCAATTCCTTTTTCAGAACAAATGATGGGGTTTTCTCAGGTGTACATGTAATAAGATTCTCCATCTCTTCCCTTCCCCCAAACCCTCTCTGAAGTGCTGCCTTCACCCTCTAGTCTGGGTCAGTTATTTAATGGCGATGAACATTTTCAGGAAGGTAACCTTTCTGCTTGTGATTTGTTCAAGGACTCTGGAATTATAATGGTTGCTGTCAAATGTATGTAATTGGTCTCTGTGGCACACATACAATGAGTGATAAAAGCTTCTTTATCTCTACTTCCTTAGTCTGTGTTCTCTTCCTATATTACCCTCTCACTTCTGCTCCTCTCAGGCGAGAGGAGCACACAGTGCCAAGCTGTTTAAAGTGCAATTTGACAAACCGGCAGATCTGCCATCTCCCCCGTCATGGTGTGTCCCGGCTGTGGGTGGTGGGTTGCTCCTTGGCTGGAGGTTTCACAGTGGCTTTAGTTAAACGCAAAGGTCTTGTCTGAACTTTGGGTTTGAAAACCTTTCTTCCTTCATAATCTTCTGCCAAATATATGGGAATATAGGAATGTGATAGTTTGTGAGTCCCGTGAGTTCGCAAGCTTAATGATCTTCAGGGGATGCATTTAGAATTCTACCGGTGGGTAAGGCCTTTGTACTTTTTTATACAAAAGGGAAACACACAGAGGGATTTTTTTCACAGCTCATACACTACTAATAGCACCAAAAGTTGGCAACATGTTGTGCACTGTCTGCCATCACTGCTGAACGTGTAGTGAAGACAACGTTGTTGTTATGTTAGTCCTGCAAAACCAGTTTTATCTTCAGAGCTGGATGGGGCATTACTTTCTAATGCTGTCTGCTTCAGTGAATCTGTTTAGCAACTCAAGAGGAAAGAGAAAATTTGTCAAATCTCACTGGAAATCTATCAGAAATGTCAGACAAAATGCTACAACATTCCGGTTTTGTCAAAAGGATAAATGTATATACAGCTGTGTTTGTGATATTATTTGTAGTAATTGTTGCCTCAGTGAATTTGTCTGTGTAAAGTAACATTGTGTAGTATTAATGGACATGTTCATTCCTCTCCCTGAGGCCAGTTTGGCCTTACACAAAGATTCTTGTTGTTTGCCCAAGCATGGTATCAGCCCTGGTTTTTGTAGTTCAGGGGAGGAGTACAGCTTCGGTGTAAGCAGTGAAAGGATTCCAACTGGCCTCCTGACCGCTGGTTGTTGGCTGGCAAACTTTCCTCTGGTTGTAATTGAGGCACTGAAGAGTTAATTTAACATAGGATTTCTGTTTAAAATGGGACAAGGAATTTTTTTTTTTTCCATTTTAATGCAGGAAAAGCTGTATTCTAGCTGTACGTATATGGTTATCATTAGCAGTTAATGGATTGTTTCCACTTCATTTTTTACTGCACTATATATGTATAAACATTTCTAATCTAGCTGTGCCCATACTCGAAATCAGTATGAGTATGCTTAATAGGTTGTCACACATGTTTAATATATTTGAGCGCCAAAGTAAGTTCCACCAGGGTCTCAAACACCAATAAAGAAACCTTTCAAATGTTTCCCTCTGTGAATTCTCAATCTTGAGCAAACCGGGAAAACACACGAAGGTTACTTCAACTCTTTTTCTAAAGATTACACCAAATACACTTCATTTCTGAACGGTGGTGCAACTGGTGATTGAATCTGATTTCCTTCATCGTGAACTGAAAGATTATCACATTTATAAGATCATTTGAAGGCTTTTGGCTTTCAACACCTCAATTAAAATACCAGTGACATTAGCCATACACTGACCAAACTGGTCTGTTACGTGAGGTCTGTGTTTAAAAGAATGTTTCCTCCCTAGTTGCAGTTTTGCATGGATCCTCACCAGAGTCTACCGGTACATCCCAGTCTTTCACAAGAACAAGGCACAGTAGCTATCCAGCAGCTGCTGCCTACATCTCTATTTCTTGGCTTTTTATGAATCATAGAATCATTCAGGTTGGAAAAGACCCTTAAGATTATTGAGCCCAGCTGTTAACCACACACTGTCAAGTCCAACAATAAACCGTGTCCCAGGATGCCATGTCGAGGAAGTTGCCAGTCCATATGTTTTTCATAGTTGGTAATCATGTAGTTAGTGAGACTGTCAAACTCATTTCACTGGTGATTTGCACTGACTGAAAATATAAAATTCCATAACCTTTTTCCACCTTCTTTACTATTGCTGAGCTGGTTTTCTCCTGGTAAAAACCACAAGCTTAAGATAAGACTTTTGTCTGCTAGTACACTGAGAGTTTTCCTTTACCGTTCCTGCCAAAACAAGTCAGAATAAGACTCAGTATTTAATTGTTTAAGATGATTTTGTGTGTTTCATCCTTTCAGTAATATATATCTGTATTTGCAGTTACGTATTGTTCAACAAGACCCAAGACTTTATTTTACTGTAGAAAGTTTAATTTCCCTCTGTCTTTTATTGTCTTATTTTTGCAATTTATGCCATGAAAGATATCAGTGCGGTATGAAACAAAAAAATATTTAAACATCTGTGTTAGGACAGAAAAGAGTGTGGTTTTCTTCTGCTTTAGTTGTTAGAAAAAAGTGAAGGAGTGTTACCTTTCCTGTAAGGCTGGAAACACTGAATCAGGTGGTTTTTATTCGGTAAGTCTGTTGGTCTGAAGGAAAAATGATACTTGGGCATTTTCATACCGAGTGTCACAATACAGAATGGTTTCTTGTGACTTGCCCGTATCTGTAGTGAGAGCAGTATCCAGGCAGTTTTGCTGGACTAAATGCTGTTGACAGCAACACCTTCACTGAATCAATGAACAACTAGGGCACACTACCTGGAGAGCAGCGTCTGGCTCCGTAGTTACTTAGAAACCGTGTGAGAATATGGTATCAGGAAGGACTGAATATTTGCATCTGCAAAGAACAATTGGAAAATGCTAGGTCTAAAGCAAAAATGGTCAGAATTGGGTTGCCTTTCTGAAGGCTGTGAATTTAATGACAAGCACCTGATACATTGTAGGACTTTCTGCAATGCAGAAAAATGCAAACTCATTGCAATTGCATCATTAGAACATGATAATAATGCATAAATCCAAAGCTGTTTGAGTAGGACAGCATTAGAAATATTGGATGTAAACCTATTAAATAGCTAATGCCATCAGCACAGGTCTGAGTAGAGTCTCTGCTCGAAGGGACTGGAATAGTACCGATAATTTGAACATTCAACTACTGTGAGGAAAGAACATGAGCAAAGGCAGAGGGTGGTTTGTAATTGTTATTTTGATCCTCACAGGACATCCTAAGTCCTCTTTTCCTTCGTTCTGACCTGTCTTCTGATTGGTCTTGCTTTATGTCTCCTTTCCTCTTCCCCTGCTGTTCTGGTCACCATCCCAAGTACAGCAGTCTCATCAGGTGAGTGAAGGTACCTCACTAACTTCTCTCTGTACAGCCTTGGAACTGAGGGTGTCTGTCACCTCCCGTTTGTGACTGATCCTAAGGGAAATGTAGCACTGCATCGAGCACAGCAAATGAAAAAATCCAAACTCCGACGGAAGGCAGGGTCAGGCCATTTTGCTGTAGCAGGGTTTGTGAGCCTCACTGACAAAGTCATATTTTCATCTGGGAGGTTTTCCCACTTCTTTTCTCTCATGGAGAATGCTTAACACATGCAGCCGGCTGTCGTGGGACAGGTGGTTGTGCTGTGTTTCAGACAACATGGTCCAATATCGATCCTCTACGCCTGCATATAGAGCCGCTGTACAGCCAGACGAGAGCGTCAGGCTGTGTGGGCTGTGCAGTGCCACATCCTGGCATTCGGTGCGTTACTGCCCACCTTCCTCCTCCCCTCTCGTGGAGGCGGGGAACTCGGTAGTCTCAGCCCAGAAATTGGTTCTGCCATGAATCTGGCCTTACGCAAGCCAAAGAGGAGATGTGGAGCTGTCTGTCAGCTCTTGGTTTTGGCACTGTGGATATGTGAGGATCATTCACCCTTTCTGTCTGCTGATCCTTACAACTGGTGTGAAAATATTGCTGCACTCATTGGCGGCTGCCCTGAAAACTGAACAGTACTTTTAAAGCATTATGAGATTGTCAAGAGAAAATCAGTCTGACAAAAAAAATCACATTCACTGTCCCCAGATTGCTCCTGCCTTACTCCATGGAGCATTTCTTGATGTATAACTTCTGCTTTCCACTACTGATAATGAAGAAGCACTGGTTTTCATAGAATCATAGAATGGTTTGGGTTAGAAAGGACCTTAAAGCCCACCCAGTCCCACCCCCTGCAATGAGTAGGGACACCTTCCACTAGCCCAGGTTGCTCCAAGCCTCATCCAGCCTGGCCTTGGACACTTCCAGGGATGGGGCATCCACAACCTCTCACCTTTGTCCCATGGCAAAACAGTGAGCTTTTATAATGCTGCAACCACATTCTTGGATGTTTCCAGCTTTAAAGTCACATCAGGGAGCATTCAAGAATTAAAATTTGCCCAACGATGAGTAACCAGGACCCTCACTAATAAAGCTCTTTTTACTGTAAAGAATGTTGTCATCAAGAGCAACCAACGGGCATACCCACACAGATTTATGCTTTTCTAGCAATCCAGAAATTATTAATAATTACTCGCTCTCAGGACAGGTCCTCTAAACGCTTCCTCCCACACTAACTTGCTGCGAACAATTTCAGTGTAAGTATAAGGAGCAAGTACAGTTTTGTGGTTACGGTAGTTCATCAGCCCTTTCAGAGCTCTCCCACGGTTGCTCACTTCTCCCCGAGTCCTCTTGTGCGACGTTCTGTATTTTGTGCTCCCTCACCGAGGCAGCTCATGGGGCAACAGAAGAACGACTGTCCCTGCCTTTACCTCGGGTAACCATCGGCATTGCCGTGCAGGGAAAAGGACTCTCACCTTCTCCTACAGGCATGGGTGGGCAGATCCAGAGGTCCTGTCCTCTCAAGAACTCTGGAGAGGAGAGGCAGAGGTAGCTCACAGCAGACAGAATTTGACCCAGTAATGCCAACATCAGTGCTGATGGGAGCCTAGGACATACCTTCTAGGAATGCTAATAGTGAAAAGTCTGGACACATTTCCTGTTTTAAAAAGGCTTTTAAAATTCTCCATATGCTTCCTTTAAGAAAATTCCTTTAGTCTTTTTGATATTCACAATACCCTGGAGAGTAATATGACTTCTTTTCTCCGTTGATGAGTGTACTGCTTTCATAGGATTTGAAGCACTTACTGACCTGGGTACCTTATGACAAAATAGGATTTTGAATTCAGATCCAACTTGTTTATCTTGCTCCTGTTTCTAATCCAGAGTGAACCGTATCGGTTGATAGTTTGTATTTTGCATGATCCTGTATCATGCTAGAGTAATTACTGCTATAGAAGACAGAAGGGCCTTGCTATCAAAAAAGGAAACATGAACACAGCAAACAGTTCTTAAAGGATCTGAAACCTGAGTGCAGAAAAGCAGGAGTTAAACTGCCTCCTGCATAGCAGTGGTGGTGTTTTACGCTTGATGTTCCATCCCTGTGCCTGATTCCTCAGTCTCGTCTTCCGTGGTGACTTCATTAGCAATGAGATGCTAATTAAATTTCATATTTACGATTAGAAAATAAAATCATTGGACCTTTTTTAAATAGATTTTTATGAGTTTTGGCTCAGTTAGCTGAGTCAGCAGTATAGATTATGCAAGGCTGAACTTACCGGCTTTGGAAGAAAAAAGATAAATAGAGCAAATAATGATGGAAGGAGAGTCTAATCTAAAACCTCATATAGATTCTACCCTGTATTAATTTTTGGCCATAAGAAAAATAATTTTATTTTTATTCATCCTAGCAATAAGATATTTAGTCATAGAAAAAGAACCCTTCTTTTATTATGTCTCAGTGATTTCAAAGCTTAAAATTTCATTTAGTTCTTAAAACGTCAGTTGCACTTGGAGACAATAGGCTGAACAGAGACTGATGTATCAGCATGTTTGGCATCACCTGTTAGCTAGCAAAATATTTATTTCATGGATTCAGAAGGGTTGCAGTTAACACAGGTAAGCACTGACACACAGCGTCTGCCCTCTTCCCCGTGGAATGTGTACTGCTGGAGAGTTGTGCAATACTGGAGAACCAGAACTACTTAAATACTGCTGCCAGACAGATTTATAGGTGCTATATAGAGTGGTTTCCTATTAATATAAAAATTAGAACCTTACAAAGCTTTAAAGGTCCATTTTTCAAATACATAGCGTTTGAAGAATGTTCCAGCTGTGAAAGGATTTTTGAAAGAGTTTAGCTTCCATTTAAGCATGGAAGAAAGACCTGATTTTTGTAAGTGCTTAACACTCAGCCACTCTGTGATTCATAATGCTATCTTATCCCACACTCTAAGGCAAGTCTTGCAAAAATCTGGCCATTTATTTTGATGCCTAAATGCCACCTACGCTCTTTGAAAATCTGACCCTAATTACAACTTGTGCCCTTGAGTAAGAATGAGAAATAGGGGAAATCAATCCTCAAGTGTGGGAGCCGTTTACTAGTGCTCATATTGCATGTAACCTTCCTTCATACACAAATACAGCACTGCATTTAAAACAGATGCTTCTCTGCACATTCCGCAAATGCTTTTGTTGTTAGCTTGTGATACTTTATGCCATGAGGTACAACTAACGCAGATAGCACATATGGAATTGTTATGTTTCAAGGTGTGAGTTAGGGGAATTACAAAGCTTCCGCTGACTTTTAGTTGGTTGTGATGCCTTACCACCCCTTGTGCTGTTAAGCATCTCCTAAAGATCAGGATTTGGGTGCATATAATCCTGCAAATCTTGCTTTTCTAATATTGTTTGTAGACGCTCTTTTAGCAGCAGCTGCCTGTGCTTAAAGTCTGGAAAGCTCACAGATGGAGCATAATTCTGGCATCACTTTACGGTTGCTATTTTCACAAATATTTATTTCCACAATCAGCAGAGAATTCAGTAAAATTCTCATACTTCTCCTTATGTTGACTCATTCTCAAGAACCCCACTCAGGTGAAGATGGATAGTCAGAATTCTTGTTATTTTTGTACTTTGCTTCTTTGGTCTTTTCAAAAGAGTACATGTTAACCAGGAACTGAACTGGCCAATGGTTAGTTAATTCTCCTGGAATAAGTTTTCCACACAAAAGCTTTATGGCATTTTATTCCATATCATCAGAGCAATGGACTTACTTAGCAAGGAAGCAACAGAAGGTACTTAGTTCCTCCTTGCAATGCTTTGAAGGTAGGAAATACAGAATTGCCAAGTAGTTGGCATTATCTCTTCCTCAAGACAGCAAGACAAGGTCACAGAGAGGTTACCGCTTTCAGAAATAAAATACAGTCCCATTAATTAAAGAATCAGACAATTCTTGCTTTAAATTGCTATAGAAGTGACTTAAAGGAGCCCTCCAGAAGGATGGAAAGTGAATCGTCTCTGTTTTCCAGAGGCTGCTTTCCTGCTCTTAATTGCTGGCCTTAATGAACCCTGGAAAGGAGGGTCTGTTTGAGTAGTCCTCAGGTCTCTCCTGCTCCTTCCAGCGCACGCAGCTCTCGGTGGCTATGAGAACACTTCCTCTAAGACTTTCCTCTGCAATGGTGTCATATTTGAAAGTTACCCACAACCTCTGTTCAGAAGAAAAGGGAAGTAAGGCAGCCCCCAGCACCTTTCTATATACTATATATAGACAGTAAGCTTGAGAGAGAGGATGGTGGGTGTATGTTTCCGGAGCTACGTGACACAGTCTCGCGAAACCGGTACGAGAGAGGACGCAGTGCAAGAAGAGATGACCAGAAAGCCTAAGTGGGAAAAGTCTGTTCATAAAACAAGTACGGCCTTTTCCATGTGAAAGGAGAATTCTGATCTCCAGCAGTAAATAAAACAGCGAGCTCCTTCTGATTCCTGCTGCGGTTCTGTCCGTCCTAGGCCAGGCTGCTTGTGATCTGTGGTATATTTCTCTTGACAAACAGCATCCAGTTGTCTTCTGTGTTTTGTGCTCTGCTGGCTGAGACATTCCTGCAGTTATAAGTGAGCTTACAAGATTAGAGGATTTTGTCAACAGGCAGAGCATCAGTGACTATCACAATCTTATTTTTTCCAGTGACTTTGAGGTGGAAAGACTACAGGTACTTGCAGCAAACCACCATGTGCAAGAGAGCAGTCTGTTCTTTAAAACTAGAGTCTATTTTGAAGTAGAGAACAGTCTGTTCTTTAAAATTAGAGTCCATTTTAAAGTAATAGTTACAAAGAGGTTACAAAGTGAAATAATGTTCTAATCTCTTCTATTTACATGAAGTTTTGCGTTTACGGAAAACAAACAAAAGGTATGTGTGAATCATAGCAGTCATCACCCTTAAGAGACTGGACAGTGTTTGATCCAACAGAATGTATTGTCAGCAATTAAGAGCTAAACATGAATGGATAAGTATCCCGAGAGCTGGGTGGAGAGCTATTATACCTTTGCATAGTGCACTTAAGATATTGAACTGAATCATATTCTCACCACAATCAATGCATGCTGCTGTTATAATGCAGTAAAGTTTGCATGTGGGTTATTTTTCCTGTGTTTGGAGTAGTATCGTTTGTTAGGGTTGCTCTTTATACGGAGGTTAAGAGAGCTGGCTTCTTTTTTGTTCATTCTTTGTATTTTGACTAACTGTAGGATTCTTAATACAGGGTTCTGTCTTCTTTTCCTGTCATGTTATAAAGCCTGCTATATGAAATATTATTTTCAAACTTTCTTGGGCCATGGTGAATTACAGTGTGATTATCTGACAGAATTCAAGATTGGAGTGTAACCTTTTCTGTTGTAAGAATGGCCTACGCGTTTACTGTCAGTTGTCGCTGAATTTGGAGATTGTTAAACTAGAGTGCAGTCCTCCCATCTAATGTGTTCCACATTATCCTTTGACTGTTTGGGGATGAGAGTATCACCTCTGGAATCATTATCTGACTGCATGGAGGATGTTCTTCTCGGAGTGCTTTTTGTTATTTTTTTAAGTTAGTGTTACATAAGAGATGGTAGAAAGTGTAAATTTTTTAAATAAACAGACCAAGTAGCAGTTTTATATGTCAGAGCTGCAATTCTTTCTCTTTCCCTGTTTTGTGTGACTTGTATTATTAGAGGTGAAGTGTTAATAGCACTGATGAGAATCAGGCTGTCTGTGCGAGGGTTATACGAGTTTCATATGTACATATCAGCTAATGAATCTTTGTCCTTACCAGGTTCTTATGTAGCTCAGTCTATGCAAATCTCTTATGAACACTGGCTCCCTGTACCAAAGAGTGTGCTGGGTCTTGTAATGTGAGGGATCTAACCCATGAACATCAAACCCATTTGTATGGTTGAGCAACTTGAATTTTTAATTCAAGACTTTTCCTAATCACACAGTACTATACACTTGCCCCCACTTGTGCCCCCTCCTAAGCTAGTGAAAATCTCATTATTTATTTTAAAAACAGGGTGAGTCAGTCTCAAGAAAGAATTAAACTGGGACCTAGTAATGACTTCTGAAGCATTTGTTGGACCAACATTCTCATGAGCCCTCGGCAGCCTGGGGATGACAGCTTCTTTTTTAGATCTTGGCTTTTAGCACGCATTAGTTGAAGGGAAATGCTCATGTCAGTAGCTAATGCTGCACTTGAGAGAAAAAAAGACCAGATATATAAACGTATTTGTACTACATTAGCACAGTGATTTCTGTTGTCCGCCCCACCATCATGTGCTAACAGCATGGAGGATGTGTAGATTAAAGCGTTTATTAAATGTCAGGCTTTCAGCTCTCCACTGCTCCTTTGCAAATCCTTTAAAATAGACGCACTAAATTCCTGTGGTAAATTATTTCTTTAAATTAGTGTGCCATTGTCTTGATTTGCATGCTCAGAACTAACACTAATTTCTGATGCGTCAGGATCTGTGGCAGGGCCTTTCTTATTTAGCCCATCATTTGCTTTACACCCCACTTTCCTTCCATTTGCCTTTACTAAGGCCTTTCCTGTTCTCATCTCTATCCCACTTCTGTTCCTCACTTTCATTCTGTTGAGTTCCCCTTTCTCTAATTTTCTTTTTCTTTTCCTGTTCCCTTTTTATATTTCCTTTTCCACTGACCTCGCTATTTTTCATCCCCAAGTCTTGTCTTTCTCTCTCCTCTTCAGTTTCTTTTTCTCCATCTCTCCTTGCTCTTCTCTTCCATTTCCCATTTACTTTCACATATATTGTCATTTAATAATGGTAGTACCAACAGTTTCTGAAATCTGAGTATCAGATTCTTAAACAATATGGGAAAACAGAATAATATCCATTTAATCTCCAGTGTAGTCATTGCCATCTGAAAGGGCAGATCTCCCGCCATTGGCCCTAGAGGGAAATAAGCAACCAGTCGGGACTAGAAACGGATCTTTAGAGGGCATTCTGCAGTAGAACAAGACGGTGGGATGAAGTTTTGAACAGACCTTTTTCCATTTGCTAGAGAGGAACTAGATTTGTAAGGTAAACTAGATGCCTGATTCAAATCTGTGAGATGAATCCACCCTCTAAATTTGCTTCTCTATCAGAAGTGCTTAGTTACTGAGGGAGATAGAAACATCTTCATTGTATGTAGAAAAGTGACACAGAAAACAGTGGCAGAATCATCAAAACATCATTTCAGCCATTTGTAGAGGAGAATTTTTCCATTTTCTTTGTTTATTATTTGTAATACATGTTCTACAACCAAATCTGATTGGACATGGCATGTTTGAGGTAGCACAATCTGCTGTCGGTTTGCTATTGAGACAAAATTAGTCATTTCCTTCCTGTGCGATAAGATGGTAAGAGCTCTGAAGTTCTAAAGCTGGCAGACTTGAGGAAGAGGTAGACTGTAGATAGTCTCACCAGATGGAGTGCGAAGTGGGAAAGCAGAGATCTCAGCCGTTTATGAAGCAGAGACCATTAAGGGATCCTAATAAGTATTACTGCACTGATTAAGGTCTTTTGCAACAATATTTAATTGGGCAATACAACATTCTTCATATGTAAATAGTTTTCTCCTCCAGAAAGTGATAGGTATTTTATAGTTTCATATGGAATTTATAAGGCAGACACAAGCTAAACGTAGTGTGTGTGGAATTCAGTGCAGGGTTTGTTCAGCTCTTAAGCAGCATTATCCTGCAGTATTGAAAAACTTTGTTGCATGCAGTGTTTTCTGGTTTAGGTGTTACTAAGCTAACCACTGGGTGTACTGACTAACAATACTAATAATTGATCTCTGCTTTCTGTATGCATTACCCTTTCTTTTTTGTTTTCTGAGGTGGAGTTTTATATGGATCAGAGAGTAAATAAAGGCAAAGGAAGATATAATTAAAGAGAGTTCCTGTGGCATTAATTACTGGCCCTCTTTTGCTAGGACAGGAACAGTGATTAGAGACAAATCTCTGATTTATTCTATTGCTTTCTCTTTTTTTTTAATCATAGAGCAGAGATACTGAGTAACATGATAGAATTCTTGATTTCTTTTTCTCTCACTTGGTGGTTGAGCTAATAGTTATGAAAATGAGGGGAATATTCTTTCCCTCTTCTGCTTGTAGTAGCAAGACAAATATGCCTCCAGAGCCCTTTGAACCAGTTAGGGACTTTGTTTTGGTTATCTCTGTCTCTCTTCTGCTCAGACAATGAGTAGTATTTATGACTGTGGCTATCATCTGGCTTCACTGAAGATCTCGCTTTACCTCATTGAAGCCTTGCAAGTCTGCTAGTGTTTTGGAGGGTTTTTTGTAGGTTGTGTATAACAGGAAGATTGATTCAATGGATTTGAACAGAATACATTTGTATGAAAATAATCCTATTTTGAGTTTAAAGCTTCCCGCTCTTCTATTACTTTGCTATCTCTTACTCTATATTTTTCTTTTATGTTTTGTTGAAACTGTGCCGTTCGGTAAGCTGGTTGAATCCTTTACATAAAGAAGGGGTTCTGATGTATACAGAATGGTTCTTTCCATACACAGCCGCTGTGACCTAAACCAGAAGTACAGCCCAGTCATTTTAATAATGCTTTTGGCTTCAGAAAGTGCTCTAAGGCCAGCAAAATCTGAAGTAATAAAGCTGCATTAATAATAAATGTTTGGCTAGGGCTTTCCCATTTTGGTGATTCCAAGTGCTTTGCAGTCACTAATTAACAGGTCGTAAAAACATGCCTTACCAGCCTTGTTTCAGGTGGAGACACTGAGGTAGAAAGAACAAAGTGCAAATTCTTAAGGGCAGATGAAGACATTGTCTCTTCTTTGAGAGTCCAGGTTTATGCACCTGTATGGAAAAAAAATTGCAAGTATAGGTAAGCAAATTTAGTCTTCTTAATCCATGACTAAGTCTTTTAAAAGTGGTTTTCAGTACCGTAGAACATCCAGCAGTGCAGCCAACATAATTGGGAACTGCTGGTATTCAGCATTTCAGAAAGGCAGGAGCGCAAATAGAGCTCTCCTGTTCTTAAGCAAAGGAATGTAATTTCCTTATCACACTTAAAACTGCAACTTTCCTCTAAAATAAAAAATAGCTCTAAATCCCTTTGTGTTTCTCTGATACTGCAAATCTGCACTTGTCCATACAAGCAGCTTTTGCGAATATCACCCTGTTGTTATACTTTATCATGTGAGGTGCTACACAAACTTGAGGATGAAAAGGTATCGCCCCATGAAATCTAGAGACATGCATAGAAAGAGGATGTAATACAACACCCTCAAAATGCTGAGGATAATTATATACACAGTTTTAAAGTGCTATTTTCATCTTTATTTTTACTTGAAAGTAATCCTTTCCTGGTTAGTATGCACATATTTAGTATTTGACATAAATTTATGCTCTTACTAACTTACAATGTGCACAAGCATTTTGTGTGCTCTGGTTTCTTTTTAAATACTGCCAGTTTGTGAACATCTGCGGCAAATGCGGAAGTCCAAAACATTAAAATAGATGACTTCTTCCAAAATAAACTTCCTCCTGCTTCTCAGTATGAGGACAATACCCTTTTTTCATATTTCACAGAGGAGGTATCAGGAAATCAGAAAACCTAGCTGAAGCCTGCGCTTGCAGGCTGCTACATGGCGATTCCTCAGTATCGACAGGCTGACAAGAATTCAGAGCAAGGGGGTGCACAAAATTAACCAGCTGAAGGGTTAATTTCTGCACCATCATGAAATGAATCACAATAAAAATGAAGCTTTAGATGTGACCTGGTGATGAGCACTTTATAGAACCCCTGGTTCTGAAGCCTGCAGGCTTTATTCCCTTGATCAGTGGAGCGTCACTGGCATATGAAAGTGAGGAGACTGAGTGAGAGCAGAGAACAGCTTTAACTGCAAGGTGGTTTGTTCAGCTGAAAAATATAACAAAAAAAAATAGCAAACATACAGAGAGATTCATTTGTGTGTAACAGCCAAGAGGATAGTCCCAGAGAGAGAAAAGGAGATGAGGGGAGCAGTGTTTCTTTTAATGTAAAAAGGGATTCTCTCTTTTATTTGTCTGCATCCGCAGGGACCTTTGAAATAGATGGGACTGGCTGAGATTATTACTGGATTAGGCTCTCCTGCAGTTAGAAGCTATGTTGTATACTAACTACAGAAAGCAGCAGCAGGAGAGCAATTTTTTAACTGCTGTGGCAATTCTTACTTCTTTTTGGCTAATGTCTGTTGAAGTCCATCCAAGTCTGTGACTTCACACCTGTGATTTGTAATGGATGCCGTAGTATTTCTGACACATCACAACTTCTGAATGTGTTAGGTTACAACTCGGGAGGTGCTGTTATCAGAAACTAGATAATGGTACTGAAGATTGGATGATTACACATTTGAAAACTTTTTAAAGCTGTCATTTTTAATTTTATAAGTGAAAGCAACTTTTCTGCAATATCCTCCCAGGAAGGAAAGACAGAAACAGGGAATAAGGTCTTTCAGAAACCTAGGAAATGCATTTGCTGCTGGAAATCTTTTAAAATTAAAGCCACTAATACAGTAGGTTTATTGGTTTCCCACTGAGTTTCACTTGTCACTTCCTTTTTTTGCTGTATCAGTTGTCCTTCACTGTTGTCTCTGGCATAGCTCCACAAGACAGTGGAGCTACCTGAGGTTTATACTCTTAGACCAGCTTGGCCAAAGCGACACAACAGAGGCAACACCCCAGGCTCTAGGAAAGAGGAGCGCTCCCCGTGAATTGGCAGTAATCCCTGAGGGTTGGAGGCCAACAGCACAGTGAGCTAGGACAGAGCTTAGCTCTGCTCCTGGTAGGGCATTCCCAAGGTGGAAATCCAAAGAAGGCGGCAGAAGGAAGATTGTGAAATTCCGGCATGGCCGTGAGGGACTGCTCCAGTAAATGTTGTTTCTATGGGCTTGATCCTGATAACAGACTGTGTTTAGCAGGAGTTTGCTACCAGAAATCTCCTTCTAAAATTCTTAGCCACTCATGCAATATACTTACTAGTCTCCCATTAAACATTATGTCTCCAAAATAACAGTATGGATGTATTATCCCATACACGAGGGACTATTTGATAAAGGTATTTTTAATGTCAGGTAAAAAAAGCGTATGCATGTTGAGAATTACGCTGATGAGTGAACTCTTCTTGGAATCATTTAATGGAGAAATCCCTTACTAATGTCCTGAGGGAACTGCTGACAGTGTGTAATAATTTCTGGTTCAGTGCAGCAGATTACAAGATATATTGCATTTTATGAAATTCAGGCAAGTGCTGCTTTTGCACTCTGATGTCCATCTGTGAGCTCCCTGGTACGGTCCCCAAAATTAAACGGCCTGCAACACACCTTTTTTAGATGCAATAGATAGCTGTGGCTGTGAGATGACTATGGTACTGTGTGATCTTCTGCTTTACCGCCTTCTGCTCCCAAAAGTTCAGCTTCTCCAATTAGGTAGTGTTTGTGAAAGTCACCTTTGAAGTGAAACACAGTTCTTTCCAGAATAGGTGGTGGAAAGTACAGTTCATGAGACTGTATGTGTACTTCAGATGAAGCTGTTTCACCTATAGCATCCCTCCCACTGCTACCTACTTTACATAACCTTCTCTACTGTTTCACCTTTATGCTGTTCATTACTGCAGCATCATCCTTATCACATGTACATATTCAGTAAGAATTTCATCCAGCTTGTGAGGAGTTCATAAAACCAGTGAGATTCACCCATAGCTACAGCCATGCCCCCGTGATTCCGGATCCCGTTGAGCAGACCTGGTCTTCCTTTTGGACAATTTGGGATAGTCTTTGAAAACATCAAGCAAAGAACATGCATTTTTGTAGGACTATGCTGTATTTCATTATGCTAGAACACTGACAAACACATTTGTGCTGGTTTTAGTGGTTGAACAGTGACAACATTATTTAGCAGATTAGCACTTTTGTTTTTAGTTTTCAAAATGAGGAGTTAATGGCCCCTGGCTATACAGGTTAATAGCTGCCTTGGCCCAGTGATGCTGGGTGTAACACAGGCTGCTTTGCAGTTCCTAAGGTTGGAAAGTGAGGAAGTTACAACAATGGAGAGAACTCTTCTGGTCCAAGAAAAACAACACATTGCTTTTGAGGTCTTTAGTTACTGATTACCAGCAAAGTCTCGTAAAGCACAGCTCTCGTTTCACATGCCTAAGGAGTGCACATTCTTCTTATACCATGATTTCTGTTGGGGTAAAAATAACCCTTGAAATAGAAGTTTATTTTCTTTGTGCCACCTGGATCACAAGGTCTTGAAAAAGCTCGAATGCAAAAAGAAGAATTGATTCAAAGGTTAACATTTATTGCAAAATTAAGAAGGAAGATTTTTACAAAGTTTCTGTACTTTTAAATTTAGTACAAGTTTTCAGATATCATTGTTGCCTGCCTTGTAACCTTCTCTAATGAGGTGGTTACAAATTAGGAGTTGGCAGGAAATTGCTTAGCAAGCACTCAGCAATCATGTGATAATATTTGCATGAGTCAAGAACATTTTCAGACTTCAGTGATACAATGCTGGTGCTTATCTAGTCATGCAGAGAAAGGCAAGGTCTGAACTCACAGGTACTTGCATTCATGCCCACGCATCAGTCTGTACACAGCTGCAGAAGGCAGACGTACGTAACTGCTTGCTTATGAGTTAACTATTCTTGTGGTGCAGTCATTTACATGTGTTGGCTCGTCACATACGTGCAGGGAAAAGAGCAGGTTCAAATCCATAAGCCGAGAGGCACAAGGAGGTGAGAACGAAAGCCTGAGTTGCCTGCAGCAAGTACTTGTCTTTGCTCTGAGCTCTGCATGTTCGTCTTTCTTGCATTGCACCGTGTCCTTCACCGTCGCTTCTCATACTGAAGAGGGATTCTCTGACTTCATGGCGCTGACTGAGCTACCGATCCATCACTAGAAAGCAATATGCGATGGTTCATAGACGCACGGTCGTGCTTCTCAGAAGTGTCGCTTTCCAGATGAGCTCTGGACAGGCTGCACTTCAGTTCGGTTTCAATATAGGGCGAATTCAGCATTAGTCAGAAGCGCTTCTAACCTCATCCTATGTGACACGGAAGCACAACGGAGTAGCAGGATAGAAAGTGTCCTGTTTGACGTTCATTTCCCAATTGTTTCTCTTGTTAAGGAGGAGAGCCAGAGATGGATGACTGCCTGGAGACACTGAAAGATGAGGAGGAAGCTTTGTGGGAGAACGTAGAATGCAACCGGCACATGCTGAGCCGGTACATCAATCCGGCCAAACTGACCCCATACCTACGGCAGTGCAAAGTAATCGATGAGCAAGATGAGGATGAGGTGCTTAACTCACTTATGCTGCCCTCCAAAATTAACCGAGCAGGTAATTATTTTGAGAATGGCTACATCTGTACCCTATCGGAACAGTGTTACTTTGCGTAGTCTGGAGGGAGCCTGTATCAAATTACAGCTTATCAAATGGAAACCCAGTATCTCATTTACAGGAGATTTAATGTTATCAAAATGCTGCTTCTGTTTTGATAACAATGACTCTTTCCAGTGCTGTGCAGGCTGGAGCTCATCGGGTTTGTATTCCCATCAAAGCCTCGGCACATACTTCAGTTAACACCAGCAGCAGCCACTGCCATTCCGAGAGGTTTTCAGCTGTCTGGCCATGCTTCATGATTTGCCACTGAAGGGTCTGCAGTCCCAGCGTTCAGTACTGCCTGGTGCAGGCTGCGCTGAATAACGTGTCTTTTGAAATTCCTGTTCCAGACACCAATTTGCCCGCACTCCTTCAGAATAACCATCAGCACGAACGTAAAGAATACGTGGCATTACTTTATGGGTTCAGCTGAACTCAGTTCATCAGCCAGATTTTCCACAGCGCATTGCTGTGGCAGAGACGGACCTTAAACAGGTTGGACTTAGGGATACAGCACTTGCTTTCGCTGCTCGTAGTGCTGATACGTCACCTCTCTCTCTCTCCTCCGCACTTAGGTCGACTACTCGACATTCTCCACACCAAGGGCCAAAGGGGCTATGTAGTTTTCTTGGAGAGCCTAGAGTTTTACTACCCTGAACTCTACAAACTGGTGACAGGGAAAGAACCTACACGGAGATTTTCCACTATTGTTGGTGAGTAGAATCAATCCCAAAGGAGCCTGTTGAAATAGGGACTGTCTTGAAGACTGGATTTGATTTTTCAGGCAAGAAATGGAAATAAAAGCTAATGTTGTAGTAGCGTTCTGCAGTTTTTCAGTCCCCTTCAATGCAAAATGAGCTAGCAACAGGTAATGTGTGAAAAAAATTAGTATCATCTCAGTTGTCTGAATGAGGCTGAAGAGCTTCAGATTGAATGACAGCCGTTACAAGAAACCTCAAGAGAAGAAACATTGGAACAATGGACTAAATTTACGCTGAACACCTACACATGTGCAGCAGATCTGAAGCATTCAGATTAATTGTGCTTGTACAGATTCGGTTTACAAAGTTTGTGCTGTTTCCATAGGCCTGTCAGCTCAGCTGAATCAAGACAAATGTAAGGGCTTCATATGCTGTCCAGACAAGCTGCATGCATGTACTGTGATTCTGGTATAGTGTGCTGAGTGGTATTTGTACTTTTGCCAGCTGGATATACAAATGTGTATGTATTTGGGCATATTCTGTGCATATTCTGGGACATTTGCTTCTTACTCAGTTCCACTGATCCTACTTGGTATAAAGTTCCTTTATTAGATGTTGATAAGCTGTTCAAACCTTTTCAGTGGAGGAAGGACATGAAGGCCTTACCCATTTCCTAATGAATGAGATCATTAAGCTTCAGCAGCAAGTAAAGACCAAAGATGTGCAGCGCTGTGAACTCTTGGCTAAGTCTCGCCAGTTGGAGGATGAGCGAAAGCAGCTAAAACTGAACAAGATAGAGCTGCTGACCTTCCAGGAGAGATACAACAAGATGAAGGAGGAGAGGAACAACTACAATGATGAGCTGGTTAAGGTGAAAGATGAGAACTACAATCTGGCCATGAGATATGCCCAGCTGAGTGACGAGAAGAGCATGGCTGTGATGAGGAGCAGAGACCTCCAGTTAGAGGTGAGATAAATGCTCTGGGCTGCTTTAATCAGGCAAAACAAGCCCTCCTCTGACAGCAGAAAGGTGTGGAGCTCTCATTTGCTTTACTTATCTAGAAGATTAGAGGCATCACTGTACAGAAATGCCAACTGCAGTGATGTGTATTAATGGTAGATAATTTACATACTTGTAATGGATTCACAGAACACAGCATACTTAAAAACAAAATTTAAAAAAACATAATTGCTAAAAACATAGTTTTAGCTTTTCAGGCTCAATCTTGGGGCAGTCATCCAGTTTTTCACTACAGCTGCTGGTGGTTTGCTCAAAAAGTCTCACATAGAGCATTGGAACAGCTTGAGGACTTTTAGAAAATATAGAGAAATGCTTCGAGTGTCATAAAATTCGTGCTTGGGTGTGTGTCACAGGTAGATGGAGTAAAAAACTACCCATAGTGGATCTGGACACTGGAGTTTATTTTTGAACCAATGATGTCAGACATTTTTCCCCACTTAGTTTTTCCATACAGTCATTTGCTCGGTTCCCCACCTCGGCACTGCCTTCTCCTGGGCTCGACATCCCTTTCCTGCAGGGAGGTTGGTGCTGGTGCAGGAAGGTGGGGCAGAAAGTCGTGTCAGTTCGTGCTGTGCAACTGCCCGTGGTCATCAGTCACAGGCATTGCTGGCCAAGGTCTCTGGGCATCCTCTGACTTTCATCCTGGTGCATCTCCAGGATAGTCCCACACTTTCACGTCTTTCCTCCGGCCAGGATCACCTTCTACCCAGGCCCCCTTCCATCTGAAACCACTTCTTCTTTTTGGGAATGCCTCTTTTGTATCCACAACTCAAGCCCCTGTTCTTCCCAATCCAAGTAGTCGATGTTCAAAAGCACAACGTGTGGTCAGCATCCCATGTGTTAGCTCTGTTTCATTTCCCTTTATTTACTGCAGGATTGAGGACGTGCCACTTTTTTTTTCAGTCTGGTTGTTATCAGAATTTACAGCCAGCCCATGCCAGTTGTAGCTAGCAAATAGCTGGCTTCTCCCTGAGAGTTTAACAGTGCAGTTGTGGACATTTGATGCACACGCACATACATCCAATTATCTGCTCCTCGTTAGCGTTTGCAATTTAAGCTATTTTTTCCACCTATGAGAGTGCGTTTTCACCTGGAAGTGAGAGTGTTTTCAGAGCAGTAAATATCAGATCTAGGAATAATTTCTTTCCTTTCCTCGTTCTCCTTTTCACTGCTCCCTGGCTGCTCTAGATTGACCAGCTGAAGCATCGCTTGAACAAGGTGGAAGAGGAATGCAAGCTGGAGAGGAACCAGTCTTTGAAGCTGAAAAATGATATTGAAAACCGACCCAAAAAGGAACAGGTTCTGGAGCTGGAGCGGGAAAATGAGATGATGAAGACTAAAATCCAGGAGTTACAGTCCATCATTCAGGTATAAAAGCAGACTGATACGTTTAAAATTCCAGCCTTATCAGTTTACCCCTCCTGCTTACCCAGATGGATTCAGCAGGCTTCAACCACTCCTTGCCTCCAGGCACCCCCACACTTTCCTCCCATACTGTCTCGCATACCCCACATCTCCGCACAGCCTGCCGTGGTGGCTGCCCTTCAGGACCCGCGTGTCTGGAGGAGGCTGTGAGAGCGGGATGGAGGAGCAGCAGGTGGTGACAGCTCCCATGTGTTCCCAGTAAGGGACAGGGAGCTGAGTACGTAACAGGGAAACTGGTAACTGAACAACAGGAGGTGGCACCATCTCTGCTACCACTCCTCACCTCAAACTCAACACGTACTCCTGTTGTAATGCTGGGAAGTGTTGGTGAAACCTCTACCTGCAGAGCGACAACAAGCATAAGCGCAGTGTTTGGACAAACAGAAGGTTGGTTACACAGCTCCCAGCTGTCTGCAGTGCTCCTTGTACAAACACGTGCACTGGGAGGAGTTCTACCAAGCAAAAAAAAAAAAAAGGTTATCTAATAAATCAAGGTGCAAATGAGAGGTTGGATCTCTCTAGGTGCAGAGTGCAGCTGTTTAATTGCTGAGCATTCGGCTCCGTGGTTTAGCCCCGCTGCGGTTCTTTGCACCAGTCTGTCACTACAAAGCTGTGTTAAATAGCCAGCCCAGAAATTTCTGACGGTGGCTCTAAGCACCCTGTTCTAGGCCATTGTCAGATCTATGCCGAAAGATCTTAATGGAGCAGAGGGTAATAAAGGTTTATGTGCTTGGGAGGTCACTAGTTACCAGGATGCCCTGCAGAACACACAGGGATCTTAACTAACCTTAGTTTGAGCAGATGGCGAAAAAGGATGATACCAGCAAATTTAGCACTGTGTTACTCTGTGAAGAGCTTAGCCAAACGCTCAGATATATGTGAGAGTGCTTAGCACTTTGCTGGAAAAGGCTTGTGCCATCTTAAAGGACGCTTAAAAAATTATCAGTAGAATGCATTTCAGAAATGGCTGTAGCCTCTAGCAGTGGCCTCTAACACAAATCCAATTCAGAGGTTGAAAAAGGGTATAGTGTAAAAGGTTCTGGGAGTTCTGGTCCATGTAGAATCTCTTATATTAATTGTAATGGTCTTGTAGCACCTAAAGAAACAGAGAAGTAATCATGAAATAGCTAAAAATAGGATTGGAATTCTCCTAAGCGAATGTATAAATAAGCAAAAGGCAGTTTGTTTTAGAAATACTTAGATACACTTAGAAATATTGGGTAACAAAAATGTCACTGAAATCTCCAACTTAGTCTAGGTATTTTAAAAATAAACATGCATATTACATGCTTGCATTTCATACCGTTTTCATCTTCCTTTTACGGATAACTTTGGATGGCAATTTATTTGTTGGAACCTGCTCTGGTAATCTTGTTAATTTTAAATCTAAAAATAAAAGAACTGCTGGACACTATAGAAAATGAACCAGCGATAGAAGCTACTCCAGGCATGTTTAATATTCTCTGAGCACAGTCCTGTAAAGCCGATGCATGCTTTAAAAACTCCCACGAATGTTTTCTTAGGCCCTGCTCTTTGGCACAGGGTGATTTCTGTGCTCAGTGAGAGCTGATTAATAGAGAAGAGTTTTGAATGCAGGGCTTGGAGTGAAGAATTGTCACTGCATCCAAAATGGATCAAATTATAGCCAGTACAATAAAACAGTAAAACAGTTCTTTCATCAGCCTGTTCTGACAGCAAGACAGCCTTTATTCATCTTTTCTGACACTGTTTTAAAATATGAACAAATGTCCATCTCTTCTCCTGCTTTCCCATTGCAACATCATGTTCATTTTCTATTCCTCGTTACTGTCTTTGTTACTTTTCTCCCTGCAATACTATTTTCTCTTTCCCTGGCCTGGCTCTTTCCTCAGGCTGACAAGCGGGGTTTGCCAGATTCGGACAAAGCCATTTTGGATATTCTGGAACATGACCGTAAGGAGGCACTAGAAGATCGGCATGAGTTGGTCAACAAGATCTTTAATCTCCAAGAGGAGATTCGTCACGTGGAGGACTTGAGAGACAAGGTGAGAAATGGAAGGGTAGAAAGATGGAATATCTCAGGCTAGTGCCCGGAAGACCTCTGAGCGCAGTGGTGGTTAACAGTGTGTCATTTCCAGTATCTTGAAGAGAAAGAAGATTTGGAGTTGAAGTGTTCAACACTAGGGAAAGACTGTGAGATGTACAAGCACCGTATGAACACTGTGATGATACAGCTAGAAGAGGTGGAAAAGGAGCGAGACCAGGTATCTAACAGTTAAAGTGGGGAAAATTAGTAGCAGAAGCCTGTCTCTCATATGTGTCACTTTGGGGAATTGTGGGTAATTGGACCCAAAATTTTAAAAATTTACCATTTAAAAAAAGTTACAAGAAATTGCTACTTGTTGGAATTTGGATTACAGTCGTTAAACACAGGATAATACGGGGTTGTTTCCACAGCTTAGCATCTGGCAGGCAGGACCAAGATCTTAACAGCTACTGCAGGCTTTATGTTAGTGTCAAGACATCCGGTTTGCGTTCTGGAGCATTTTGCCACCAAGCAAGAGGGAGCTGGAAATGAACCGCCCTCACCATCATAATTTTTAATGGTACTACTGTGGCACATCCAGGTCCTAACTGCTGTGTGAATTGGTGAATGGTTACCACTCCTGAGGTCCCCGTTCCAAACACCTTACAAACAAAACCAGCGGGAGAAGGTGCCTGGTGCCCAGGTGCCAAAGAGGTTTCTTCTCTCCGCTGCAGGCGTTCCGCTCGCGCGATGAGGCGCAGACACAGTATTCGCATTGTCTGATTGAAAAAGATAAATACAGGAAGCAGATTCGAGAGCTGGAGGAGAGAAATGATGAACTCCGCATTGAGGTGGTTCGGAAAGAAGCGTGCATTGTTAACCTGGAGTGCAAACTCCGGCGGCTCTCGAAGGACAATAACTTTCACGACCAGGTAGGCCTGAGGAAGACAGGCATGAGGGTTTTTTTAAGATTTGCTTTTAAAAACGTTTTGGTATGGAAGGGAGAGGGGACTTTTTTATTTCCCTCTGTGAATTAACTGAAAAAAATAGCCTCCTTCCACTAAATATCAGTGTTGTGAGGTTTTCAGTGCAGTGGGGTTCAAGTTGTCCGTGTCATGCACATAGCTTCTCAAAGGCTGGTATGCCACAACTTGATTTTAAATGGAAGGGAAAGAAATGCAGAAAGACAATTAATTTCTACATTGCTGGCATAGAAACTGCAAATACTTTTGAGGGATGTGCCCCAATGAACAGAAATCCCCACAAATGTCCATCTGAATTACTGACTGGGGTCTGGAGCCACATTCTGCGTGGGCTTCTGAAGCACTGGCGTCACAGGAAGTTCAGTCAGCTTACTCTAAAGGGAGCTCATGAGGAGTTATGTCAAACTGGTCTCAGAAATAAAGTGTTTCCTTCTGATCTTCAGAGTTTGCCACGGAATCTACCCATTACCATTATCTCCCAGACCTTTGGGACTCCTGGCCCGAAAGCCAATGGTCAGGAAGCAGATGACTCCTCCACTTCTGAAGAGTCTCCAGAAGACACCAAATTCTTCTTGCCTGATCAAGCTCGACTCAAGAGAAGAGTGAATCTAAAGGGAATCCAGGTGTGTCTTAATATGACGCTGGAATGAAATAGTGCAGGGACTGTTGGAACTAAGAGACATAATACATGATGCAGTCATGCCTCTGAAAGTGCTGTGCTATCAAGATAAGAATAGGATTGTGTATGATAGTAAGCTGTCAGGTTTTGCCCTGGGGTGATTTGCATCTTGAGGAGCAGATATAATCAGGCTTCATAGGCTGTTTCCTGCTCCTTCTCCCCGTTTTGTGTATTCTCCTTGCTTCTGCTGCTCATTCATGTTCTTGGGGCATTGTCAATAAATTGATTCTTTGTCTCCTTAACAGTAGTGAAAAAAAATGCCATAATGCCTGAAGTCCAGCACACAAGTAACTGAAGGTGGAAAACAAAGCATTGGTGGAAAACCTTACATCAGCTGGAAGGAATAAAAGAGCAAAATTAACTGCCTAATTTAGAATTAAATTATGGCAATTTCCTCTCACTTAAGAGTAAGGGGTAGCATGAGTTAGGTCCATGATTTCCCCCAACTAGCTGCATTCTTACAGCTATTATCTGATACTGTATTCATGAATTGTGAAAAATATACAATCTAACATTCAGGGGTTTGAGCTTCTCTTTTCTTTCATCCGCATTTGAATTCTCCCTGCCCTTCACAACCTTTCTGAGCTCTGACTGTCATGATTACTTATGGCAATAGAGGTGCAGTTTTTATATTGTACACTCCAAAAGGATGCTTGTTGTATTAACAGCTGCCTGCAACCAGTCCCAAGGCACCCAGTTCACCTTTTGTCTCTTTATTCCCTCAGCAGAATCTGGAAATTGCAATGCATTTGGGCCAGACTTTTAAAAGTGGTTAGGTAGCTGAGCCTTGTTCACTGCAATAGCACTTAGAAACCTCTTAGATCTCCTACGTTTTGGGTCCTGTTGTTTAAGGGAGGGCAAATTTATTGCAGCACAACAGTGAAAGAAAAGGGGTGAAAATATCTGGTTTACAGTGTGTGGCAAATATTCTGCATTTGTGCTGATTTTTGTCCTCTCTCTTTTAGATAAATCCCAGAGCTAAATCCCCTGTCAGCATGAACAAAACACCAGAGTTTCAAGGTCAGAAAGAGCACCCATGTCCTTATTCCTTTTCTGTTGCTCTGTCTCATTCACTTAATCTCTTTAAGTTGCTTTAGCAAATATGCCAAACGGGGAAATTCTTAACGAAGTCCAAGTCAGTAAAATAGACAGTTGTTCTCATAGTGAACAATGCCATAATTTAAAGTAGTCAGATGTTTTACCTGAATGTCCTCTGCATCCAAACACACCTTCCCAGACACACAATATTGCATCCTGTAACTTATCTAAATTTTTGTTTACTCAATTTTCCTTTTTGATTACAAAATATTTAAAGTCATCGGTGTAATACCTGTACATATACCTGTAGTCATTGTAATACCCGCAGTCATTACAGTATTTTCTTTTTGCTGCTGGCAAAAAGCTGAAAAGACCCTAATCTAGTGATCATCTAATGAGTTTCTTTGGCCTTCAGCAAAAAGGAATTAATTTTAAATCTCAAGCATTGCAAAGGTTGGAGGGAGGGGAGTTGACCCATCCATCAGCCAGCTGCCATGTTACCAAATTAGTTGCTGTATGCTCATGTCTGAGCTTCTCCTAATTCCTCTTATTTACGTAACGCTGTTCTCGTACCGAACACCATCTTAGGCAGCACTTCCTTTATTTGTTGAGGGCAGCAGCATGCTCACTGTTGTACAAAACGTAACGGGAACCATGATTCCTTCTGCAAGATATTGCATGTTAAACAGTGTGTTTGCTGTCAGGTAATGTGCAGTGTCAGTACAAATTAGAGGTGCTGAGGAAGACCACAAAGACACTCACCATGTGCTACCTGGGGTTGCTGAGGAATCTCAAGCTGCTTGGTCCCTATTGTAAATTTTTTGTTGTAAAAAAAGCATAATTCAGTGAGCCAATCTTATTGCAAACTACCAGGTTCAGATGATGAAGTTAAAACATAAACTAATAAAGCAAACCTTCTTTTATTTGTCAAGTAGTATACATGGGTCTAACAAAAATGTACAGGGCAGAGTTGAAAGAAAAAGTTGGCGAGAGGCTGCCCAGTGGCGTGCGTCTCTGTGCTGTGTCGGGAAGCTGGCGGGGCAGGAAAAGGATCCAGAGCTGCAGGGCACTGAGCCTTCCCAGAGCCGCTGACCAGTGCAGGGGGGGGAAACAAGACAAGCTGAAATGGGAAGATAACCAAAGTGTTGTTGCAAATCTGTGAAAAGCTGTATTGAAAGGGATCTGACGTCATTTTCTCCGGTGTCTGTGTTTTTCTGTGTCATCTGTGAGCACAGCAGTCAGAGCCCAGGATGAAGATGGGGCCGATGCCAGCAATGGCCGCACAGACACGAGTTCTTCTGTTTCCATCAGTAACTCCATCAGCAGCTGTGAAGTCAGCAAAATTGTAAGGAGCCTTCAGATGCCCCTTGCCTGCCTGCAGCCCTCTCTCCTATTGTGGTTCAGAGCTTTCCCAAGTATTAGCACTTCAGTAGCATCCCAGCTGTGATCAAATTCAAGGCCCATGTCAGAGGCTCCCGTAATCCTTTTACCAGCATTTTGTTAGAACCATGTTATTAGCCTTTTCCAAAATCACAGAATTGGTTTATGTTTATGTAAAGGTATTTCAAAGGTATTTATCACCTCTCACTGTCTCCTTATGCCATTTCACATTTACTGCTAGAGGGAAGAGATTTGCTTTAAAAGCTGCTTTGTAATTTACTTAAGAAAATTTTCAGGCTTTTTTTGAATTCGCTAATGCTTTTCCTGTCTGTAAGTAACAGTGAGTGAGAAAAGGGGTGCAGATCACAGTTGGAAATTTCTGCATACCATAGCCAAACCATTTCTTCCCTGCCTGCTGTATCCCCATAATCTCCCAAGGTAGATATTCCATTATACGTCTGTGCGCACTGACACAGCAGGACAAGCCGGCAGAGAGAGTGCTCTTGCAGAGTGTTAATAACAAAGAGCAAAACATCTTTCTAGAACACCATGAAAAATGCTGCCCCCAGGAAATTAAAATTATACCCAAGAATAGCCAAGAAAGAACTCCCTGCCTCTTGCAATAAGCTTAGCTGGGTTAGGAATATTCTTTGGAATATTTGTTGGATATTTAGATGACTTGTACCATTTTCCCTCTAGTAGAATTCAGAGTTTAGTTTCCAGCGTACTAGGTTAATGATTTAATGTATGGAGATCTGTATTTTCTTCCTCATTCCTACTGTTTATAACTACAAGTCTACATATATTCCGCTTTTCATCCTCTTTCTCCTGCATGTCAGCTGTGCAACACATGCCACACATCAAGGGTAAAGTTAAAATTGTTTGGTAAATCAGCCAGTTATGTGGTCACAGAAAAAGGTACGGTGCCAGCACACAAGCTGTGTGTGTTGCTAAAACGCTGGAATATATGAATATGAATGCAGTTTTTCTTACTGTCGTGTGTGCTTCGAGGTGCAGAGTACCACCGGCGAGCTAGCAGGCTAATGCTTCCCTAGGTTAGAAACGATAGCGTGCTGAAGACCGATAACCTTTCTGTCACTTGTATTTTTAAAAGCCAACCCTGAGAAGTCGCAATGACAGTATCATGTCCACCACTCCTGAACCGCCGGGAAACGATTCAATAGTCCGGCGTTGCAAGGAGGACGCCCCTCATTGCAGGTAGGTAGCCTCGCTGCTGAGGTGTGCCCGGGACCTGCTGTCCCAAGGAGGAGGAAAAAGGGCCTTAGATGTCCTTGTGGCTGTCTCTCGTTGGAGAGCATCTATTAGGCAGCAGGGCTGACTTCCTGAACTTCTCAGCACTGCAGTCCTTCATCCCTAATTTTGTCCAAAACACTGAGGATGTGTCGGATAGTTCAGCTGGGATGAATGACACAAATACCGCCGCAGCACTGACTATTTTTAATGTACATAATAAGAAGCAGCACTGAAAGAACTTGGCTATTGGAGAATGCTCCACCCTTCTAGACTGGTATGGCTTCACTGTGTGCTTCTCAGCTCCATGCTGCCTGTGCCTGTGTCCCTCTCATTTCCCCTTCTCCCACAGCCCCTGCTTCTCCTCTCTGAGCTGCCAAAGTAGAGCAGAGCTGCTGGAGTACCTGTGAGGAATGGTGGAGGGAGAAGAGGAGGAGGGAGGTGGTTTTTGTTGCTCTAGGGGCTCAGTGTCTCAGCATAGCAATGAGGAGGGAGAGTTGCATTGCCCTCTCTGTCGCCTTCTGCTGCAGCATCCGCTTCTGTCGGGTCGTGGCCCTGCGGACTTCCCCTGCGCATGAAATCGGATCAGCTGGGGAGTGGGAAGTTAGTGGCAGGAAGGAGAGAGACCTTGCCTGCCTCACAGTCCCCTAAATGGCACTGATCCCTTTTCTAACAGCTTTATAGCAATGCGATACTTGGACATACTGTTCTGGTGTTGGGGTCAATAGCATCAGTCTTTGTATCACAAATATCAGAAGATATAAATCCATTCCCTAAAAGTCCCAAGCAGACCGAGTTAGGAGAAAGCAATGTGTGTGGAGAGCTTAGATCTTCATTAGATCTATTTTTTAGACCTAATCTTTATTAGACCTTTATTTAGCTATTGAATGCTTTTCAGAACAAACTCAACCCTGGCAGGCTGCTGCTATTGCCTCTCGTTCTCTGTGTAAAGCTTTGCAAGGCAGCTTTCCATTGAGGGCATCCTCAGCTAGTTCTCCCACACAGGTTTCCAGGCTGCTGACGGTTTAGGCAGAGTTTGTTCTGGTCTTCCTTAAGTTCTCCTACATTGTCCTCCAAGCCCCTTTTTAAAGCGCATCGTGTTAGTTCAAGATGTAGAAAAAGGGTAGTTTTGTTAATGATCTGAATGTCTCATGTTTCAGATGCTTAATTTGAAAAGCCTTAGGCTTGCCTGAACATTTAAATATTTGCAGTGTATTACAGAATGCAGTAAGGATTACATGGACATTATTCATCTTATGAACTTACTGCGCTACAGCGCTGACTATACGCTGTCCCATATGTTAAGGTATCGGAAGACTAAGCTGTATTGAAATCTGAAAATTTTCCTCATATTAGATGCTCTTGCCCACTGGCATGTGGAAGAAAAAGGTACCCTGGAGCAAGGTCTAAATGTGGCCTTACTTTTTTGAGCTAATAATCACTACAGTCAAGTAACTCAGGAGCATGCCCAAAAGTTCACTGTGGTCTGTAACTTTATAATTAGCCTGCTAACGTTCTTTTCACCTGATTGTGAACATAATCCAAAATAATTGCCATTTGCATGCCAAGTTGCAGGTTTCACAGTTCATCTGATCTTGATTTGTGTGGAAAAAAAAAAAGTGAGATCATAATTTAATATGTAGGAAAAAGTGTATTATTCCCAGTTTACACATGCTGTAAAAATATCTGATTCTCCCCAGACTGGCTGCAAAAATTCAACCTTCACCTGAAGCCAAAGATGAGGAATATCCACTCCATGGAACACCTGCAGATCATTCTGCATGGGAAAACCAACAAGCTGTTATTTAAACAGCTTTGCAACCAAAGCACATGCTTTCATAAAGTCCTTCTGGGGAAGCTGACATATCATTCCCTCGGCCGGACATCCCCAATATCCCTTTAAGAGCAAAATTTTGGTGAATTTTAACTGTATGAGTTTAAGGCCAACGAATCCAGTCACCCTTAACAGGAAAAGGTGTGTCAGTGGGAGCTGGTCTGGGACCAGAGCTGTGGCATAAGAATTTCTGTGCAAAAGCTTGGTACACCTTGCCATTCTGTTACTGTAGGTGTCTGAGTAGCCATATGAGGTACCATTAAGCTGTTATAAAATGCTTCAAGGACTTCAAACCAAGCAGGTTAATTACTGCTTTACCGCTGCACCTCAGTCACTTCCTTCGCATTCACTCGGTCCGTCAGCGAGCTGCTGACATTTTTGATCTATCATGGATCATGTATACACATAGCCGGTATGACGCAACCGTTTATCTCAGTGCCGAGGCAGGTGTGGTGTAAGTCACACATATGAGACCATCAGTCAGCAGCTTCCCTTTTTTTTCAGCAGCATCTTCATTCCCTCACTGCTGTTGCCTGTTCTTCCTTCTGAATCTCCTTGCTGTTTCACATGCTTCCCATGCTGGCCGACACCTACTGCCTTCTTGCCATCTTTCTACCTCTTCCCTGGGCCCACAGGTATGTTACTTGCTTACGGTTTTGCAGCTGCACCATTGCCTGATGCAACACCTCCAACATCTTTCTTTGTCACAGAAAAAGTTCCTCCTTCAGAACATAACGAAATTTGCAGAAAGTTGGCAATGGAGCAGCTCTCTCTCCTCTCTCCATTATCTCATGCTTTGTTTTCAATTCCAGCCTGGCTGAAGAGGACAATGACAGCTTTGGCTATGATGCTCTGGAGCTAGATGGTAAGCAAGGGGATATCATGTATATGGTTTAACTGTGAGAGCTGTGTGATTAGCTCACCAGCTACAGACACTGTCAAATAATCACCTCCTGGTCTAAATGACATGGGACACAATCTGAGAAAAAATCAGTCAGTTCATCACAACAAGAAAACAAAGGGGCAACTAGTTTGAGAATAAGAAAGCAGTTATTCCTGAAGACCTAAGTGGGAGAAGGATTAGACTGAATTAGATAGAGGGTGCTTGACTGAAGTTTTCAGGTTGATAAGAAGACCTGCAGCCTTAAAATGAGGAAAGCATCAAATTGAGAGGAGAAGGAGTAAAGAATACACAGCCAAACTCTTCTCAGTGCTACCCAAGGAAAGGAGAAGCAGCAATGGACACAAACTAAAGAACAAGCAATTGTATTTAAACAGCAAAAATAAAAAGGCTTTTTGTTGTGAGGGTGGTCAAACACTGGAACAGGTTTTCCAGGGAGGTTGACTAGTCTCCATCCATTAAAATCCCAACTGGACAAGTCCTGAGCAATCTCCTCTAGCTGACCCTGCTTTGAGCAGACGGTTTGACTAGACAGTCTCCAGAGGTCCCTTCCAACTTGCTCTTCTGTGAGAGGCATTGGCTAGGTCCCATAAGCAAGGCTGGCATTCCTTGCCATGACCTGTGGCATGAATCATGCCACTGCATCAGGAATTTTCTCCTTCAGCTTTGGCTGGGATCAATCAAGCATCCATTTTCTCCTTTTCCACCTTTGTCACTCTATCTAGGACTCATTTTCATTCTTGTTACTCTTTTCAGATGACAGTCACGACAGGCAGTCACATGGAGCTCCTTCGGTGCACTCTTCCTCTTCTTCTCATCAGTCGGAAGGCCTGGATGCCTATGAGCTTGAGCATGTCAACTCCATATTTAGAAAGTTCTCTCTGGAAAGGTATTTGAGATGCCAGTTTACCTGCCTTAGACAGAGACTGAGGGAAAAGGCTACGACACTAGAGATCTTCGTTTATCTATTAGTTCCTGAAGATATAGTGGCAGAAATATGATGTCACTTGTCATTTGACACAACTATCTCATGATACTGTGCTAAGTCTTTACCTCTTTATGTCAGCAGCAGTATAACATGTTATTTTGGAGCCCTTTCATGTCCTTAAAACCAATGAAGATCATCCTAAAATTTCAAAAACTTCAAGGCAGACAAAATGTTCTAGAGGCTTAAATTTATCCGTGTGATCTTGTTATCTTGCTGCCACAGGTTACTAGGTGAGGTACTATTATACATCTGAGTTCTTCAGTCATGTCAGAGCACTTGAAGCTACCCAGGTGATCATCTGAGGAACTTAGGCAGTAATGAGAAGGATTTCTTTTTGAGTCCTTAGATCCTAGTGCTTGATAACACGAAACGTTGATTTATATGACTCTCATTTATCATGCATGCATTTAACTCTGGAGTGGTAGCTAAAGCTGAGATAACTGTCTGTTCCTTCTTTTCATGAACACAGACCTTTTCGTCCCTCTGTCACGTCTGTTGGTCGCATTAGAAACTCCTGCCATACCATCCAGCGCGTAACACTGAACGGAGACAGTCTCAAATCAGAAATCACTCTGGTCGGGGGTAACGATAAAGGGAGCTTTATTAGCTCTGTCAAGACAGGATCACTTGCAGAGAAAGCAGGCCTTCGGGAGGGACACCAGATCCTGCTGGTGAGCATAAAATAATCAACAAACAGGATTGGATGTCAGTCCACCTACATGCGTGCACCCTCACCACAATACTTACCTTTGCTTCGTCTTTCATCCTGTATTAATGATAAAACATACGACTCATGCAGAAAAAAATCTACTATTGGCTATGAAAAGCTGGGAGAATAGAATTTACGGTCATCCAGTGCACGCACACACTTTTGCCCTTCACAGTAGCTCTGTATGGAAGAGATTAGAGCAACTCATGCTTTCTTTAACGCTGTAGTGTATAGTACAGCCCCTTTAAAAGGAGTAGAATGGGATTCGCTCTCAACTTCCCAGTACCTTCCTGCCTGAGAGGATGCTCATGCTACTTAGCTTAGCATGGTGACTCCTAAACATTCTTTAGAGTGGCCTGTCCGGGAACTGGACATGCTACGAACAGAAATGCGTGCAGCTGCCATATGAATGGGAAGAAGGGCTGCACAGCTGTCCCCAGTGTCACATAAGCAGGAGTTCAGCGGTGCTTCTGCGAAGTTGCTTTTTGCTTAGAGCTTTCCCTCCGTTGCCAATGTTTCTAAGCCATTTTTCTATTAAAATGCTTCTAAGGGGAAAAAACACCACAGAGCTGATATTCCTGCAGTACTTACTGGGAAGCCTGGGATTGTCAAAGAGCTGCAGTTCTGTTGACTGCTAGTATTCCTAATCTGAGAGAAAAGAAATTAAATAATTAGAACTCAATCTGCATCCTGATAGCAAGCATCTGCATTGTTTAATACAAAAAGGAAAAGATTGTTGCTTAAAAAACTGGTATAATTGACTCTGAGATTGAACCTGCGCTGGAGAGTAATGTGTCTTTCATGTCTAGTTGGAGGGCTGCATCAAAGGGGAAAATCAGAGTGTTCCCTTGGATACTTGCACAAAGGAAGAAGTTCACTGGACAATTCAGAGGTGCAGTGGTCCAGTAACACTCCAGTATAAATCAAACCATGAAGGTAAGACCAAAAGTGTTTCTCATCTCAAGTAGGTCTATCATACTAACTAGCGTGGGTGAGAATGACAGAACCAGAATATCCTTTGTATTGGTACAAATCTGCAGCATGTCCACTGGTGTTAATTATAGCTTCTCTGTGTAACTGCTCCGGCTTTTAGCTTCGTGACTGCGAACAAAAAACCCCCGTAGGCTTGTCACTACGGGACTCTGAAGGATTTGCGTGGTGGGCCAATAACGACCTGACTCACAAAACACATCCGAGTTTATTTTTATGTACAGCCTTCTGTAGTGCCGTGTGGTGAGCGGCATCGCCTTTACTCCAGCCGAAGTCGATTTAGCATTTACCTGATGGAGTTGCCCTGTTTCTTACCTTTGCGGCTTTATCTTATCTTTAACAGCTGGAGTTCATGTGTGGTGAACAGAATTTAATTTTAGCATTCATGGCCTGTAATGATAATTTCAGGTTATGGATCAAAAATTGCATTCCAAAATCCGTTTTTTACCAGTGTATATAAATTTGTAGGGTTTGGGGGTTTTTTTCTAATGTTGGTTAGAGAGTTTCAGCTGCCTAGATCACACAGGAAGTGATGTCTTTGATTTTCTTTGATGTTTCCAAAGGTAGGAACGACTATTGCAATTCTTTTTGAGCACTACTTAACGGCAGATAAAGCTTGTTATAGATTGTGGGAGTGCCAATTAGAGCTAATAACAAAGGAAATAGCTTGTCATTCAAATTTGTGTCAGAACTCAAGCTGTACTTACAGGTTAGAGCTATAGCTGTGTTTGCATCTTTGCTGAGAAGTTCTGTGTTTCACAGACCACGTGTGGAGTATGGAAAATGGAGTAAACCTACAAGTATCATTATAATGAGAATATTCTCGCAGATTCTGATACCAGCAGCATGAGCTCTTTTGTCAATCAGTGCCCCATTAGTGTCTTTAAGGTGGAGGCCCGTAACCTCGTTGTTACTAGTACAACTAGCACGCTAGAAGTACAAACCCTCTCAGGGAGCCTCAGAAGCTTGTGCTGTGTGCTTCTCCCAGAGGATGCGCAGGAATGAGCAATACTGAGGGTTGACCAGGAGCGATCCTGCTTCATCTCTTCCATCGTTGCTGCAGGTTACCGGAAACTGCTGTCCGAGCTGGAAGAAGGGCTGATCAAATCGGGGGACTCCTTCCACATCCGCTTGAATCTGAACATCTCCAGCCAGCTGGACTCCTGTTCCCTGTCAGTGAAATGCGATGAGATTGTTCATATTCTGGACACCATGTACCAGGGGAAGTACGACTGGCTGTGTGCCAGAGTCGATCCTTTCACGGACAAGGATATGGAAATGGGGACCATTCCCAGCTACAGCAGGTGAGTGTAAGCTGAGTGACCATGATGGAGAGCAGGGGTTCTGTAAACAGGGGAATAAACAACTGCTGTCAGGTTGTGGAAAAGAGGCATATCCTTAATTTTTGAGATAAGGCTGGGTAATGTTAAACTGTCATATGAACTATGAAGCTTTAGAAAGAAGACTCCAGATGTTAACTGAAAGAATCATGGGGGTTTCTCAAAAAGTACCACAGAAAAATAGACCATGGAGATTCTTTCATCCTTAACTGCACTGCAGTCCTGCTCATTATTTTGTTCCTGCATTTACCGTGTGCTTCAGTCAGTCCTCACTGCTATTGCTGTTAAACCTGTTCTGTAGGCACAGACCCGTTGCAGTCCAGCCTGCTTCTGGGTGGTTTCAAAAATATCTTCTCTGTGATTCCATCCTTTCTTTCAGAGCCCAGCAACTTCTTTTGGTGAAGCTGCAGCGGCTGATGCACAGAGGAAGCAGAGATGAGACAGAAAGCTCATATAACACCCTTCAGGCACTACGGGTAAGTATGTACAAACAAGACCGTTTTAACACCTGTTACTCCACTGCCGCTTGCTGATAACTTTACAGAAAGTCCTGTTTACACCCTATGGAGGTTTTGATTGTCCCACGCAATGGACACCGTATGGTTGCTTTAAATAACACTGTCCCTGGCAATGGACCTAGCTCCGGCACACTGTTAACCCTGCCAGCTATGAGGGAGTACACCTCAAAAGTCTAATATCTGTTCTGTCTTAGTGAATTCTTTCCATTCTTCTCCACCTGTAAGCCTTTAATGCATCTTCATATCCATGTGAAGAACAAGCTGTGTCCTTGGAGTTAATAATTGGAATTATTTCTCTCCTGCTGTGAACAAGTATCTAATCCACAGAGCTGTCGTTGTCCCAGATTAGGCAGACCTGTCTCTTCCAACCTACACGCGATGGAGAGAAGTGTGATTATCAGGTCTTCACACACAACAGCCCTGCCAATTTCTCCTTTCCCCTCAGTGAAAGTAATTCGATTTTTCTTTCTTTAGACCCAAGAATTCCATTTTTACATAATTAAAACCTAACTTCCTGGTCTATTAGTTACTAATAGTTGTGTTTCGAGCTTGGGAGACATGCGCTTCTAACATTTGCAGGCACTGTAGCCAGTGCTTGTCTTTGATTTCAGTCGAGGTTAAGTGTCACTGTACTCCATCCTCACTGATCAGAGGGACGGAGATCACTGGCAGAGATGCTAGTGAAAGCAGGAGCTTTGCATGCTGTTTCTTGGTGCAGAAATTACCCCTTTTTGTAAGCTGTGGAGAGCAGTCCCCTGTGAAGAAAGGAATGTGGAAGAGCAGTAAGAGAAGCGGTGTCTCTCAGTGTAGGCCACGTGGTGTCTACAGTTTGCTTAGAACATTGCATTTGGGATGGATATGAATCAATCACTGTGCCTTTTATTGGAAATATAAAATATCTGCTTTGGGTTGTTTTGTTTCTTGAATGCTGTGATTAAAAAAGAAAAAAAAAAAAAAAGAGGGAAGGGAAGACAAATTCCTGTGCTATGTTTTACTAGAATACATTACAGCCAGAGGAGCACGCCCCACAGAGCGACCCAAAGACCAGCCCTCGCCTCTCCAGAGCAAGCTTTCTTTTGGGCCAAATATTACAGGTAATAATAAAGTTCAAATCCTCAGTGCAGGTTCTGAAATGGTGGATCTGAACAGCAGGTATTCCCCGGCTATCCTAATTTCCCCAGAAGCCCCACCTCAGGTACAGAGGTTGTGTTGGGAATTGTTCATACGAGAAAGAGATTTGATATACAAAAGAAGGTGAATGTGTTGTGTTTTCTAGCCGCTCTTGTGACATGGGGTGTTTATTTTTAAGTGCCTGCCTTCCATTACCGAGGTAGCTTGATGAGTCGCGCACGTCTGCCACCAGAGGCTGAAATGTGTTTTGTCTGGACCGGCAGGATAAATCCCTTGGGCTAGACCAAATCACCAAGTGTCTGTGAGATGAGGTTCCATCAGATGATGGTTCTTTAATTGTAGGTCAGTGACTCTGAGCATGACAGAGACGGTGTGGGTGAAAGATAAAAGTCTGGTGAAGGAAGATGCTTGTGAAGTTTCTCGAATGTACAGGAGGAGGAATTAACATTTTGACAGAGGACTAATTGGGTGGATGGGGAATGAAAGCACAAAGCCTGTTTCCCAGTGTGAAAACGTGCCATTTGGGAGGGTTTAAGTCTCTCTGGCACAGCAAAGAAGAGGACGAGTTTGGGGTATAACCTGTGACCCATTTGTGCGAATACTCAGTGTGGGTATGTTACTCGGCTGTGGACACATCAGGGCTTGTACTGGTGATAGCAGGGAGCTCTGCGAAGAAAGAACATGCTGCTTAAGAGCAGAGAACAAAATAAGAAATCCCAGAGGGGATTAACAAAGGCTCTGAATCAGATCTATGATATTTAAAGAGCCTTAGAATTCAGTCAACAGATCCACGGAGCTTTGTCTTTGATAGACATAGGTAATACAGACCTTGTAGATAACAAGCGTGGGCTGAGGAATACACGGGACAATAAAGAACACAAGAAATGAGGGTCAAACCTCTGTGTTCACCTTTTCAGTTTGTCAGTAGGTCTGAAAACAAGTACAAGCGTATGAATAGCAATGAGCGAGTCCGTATCGTCACTGGCTGGCCCTCTGGTGTGGCACGGACCTCATCGGAAGCAAAGAAGACGTTGCCTGATAAACTGGAAGGTATGGATGTAAAATAATAATCGCTTTTACCTGCCTGGCACTGATTTAAAGGCTGTCTGCTAACAGCATGGCTGTGAAAAATGTCCTAGGTCTTTCCTGTGATTAGCATCTGTGGTCCACTCTGTGCAGTTCAGCAGCATTTGTGAGCAAAACACTGATTTTGCTGAAAGTGCTTGAGGCACTCAGCCTTCGTGGGCAAGTTTAGGACACTGAAATTTCCTGTTTGGTTGGCAGTTCTTCGTAGGTGCTTTCTTGCTTTTTGTCCAAAAAACATTTAACTCAAAGTAAGTCAAGCTAACAAGCAGAAAGATTCTCCAAGCGGGTGTCCTGTTAAACTGTGAAATAATCTCTTGAAAGCAAAAGGCACTTGAATTATTTAGTATTAGTTTGGACATCATACTCCTGGATATATAGAAAGACAACCCTGGCAAAAGAGAAAGGAGGACCGGTATGACTAACCATGTCATTTCTGGTTCATGCATTTCTTCTTCTTTTTCTCCAAATACTGACGGAGAGGAAACCAGAGGATAAATATCCTGTTCTTTACTCAGATTTGGATTCCGAAAGTGAAATCAATAAGAGGCTCAGCGTGATCCCCTATAGTTTGGTGAGACCAATCCACTGTGAGCGCAGGCGCCCTGTACTTTTCACCCCCACCATGCTTGCCAAGACCTTGGTACAGAAGCTTCTCAACTCTGGAGGTGCCCTGGAATTCAACATGTGCAAACCAGGTAAGGGGATAAAAGACGACCACGGCTGTTCACCCTCAGTGTTGGAAATACGAGCATATATATGCGCACACACGTAGGAGCATGCACATGCGATAGTTGCTTGAGGTACTTCAAGTTGCATCAGAGTGATGTGTAGCTATAAATGCTGCTTTTTGAGGGTATCTGGGATATTTGAATGTTTTTGAGGCAGCCAGCGCACATGGTTATGAGATTCTGTGTCTGTGAATATTATCCATGCGTATGCCGTGTGGTTGCTAGGATGCCCCTCAGAGAATGAAGTGCTGTGAGTGCTCTTTCTGTTTGCATACTGTTTGCATACTGCACATCTAGGCAATGTGAAATTTTGATTAATTTGTTTCTAGTATTTGCTATTATGAGGAATATCTTCCCTAGAACGACTTTAGGTTCCTATCTTACCCACGGCTGTGAAGATTGTGCATTTGATCTACTCGAAAGGCTGATTTTCTTCCGTGCTAAGTGTTTACTATTAAAGCAGTATGCAGTGCCGTGATTGCTGTGGGGCAGGATTGTATACAGCACAGCGTTAAACACGGCTGACGTTTCATTTTTACACTAAGATGGAACACCCACCACATAGTGCACAGTCTCACAGTTATCCAGACAGAGAATCTGAAAAGTTTAGTATTATAATAAATATCCCCTGTCTTGCAACCTAAACCAAAAGCTTTGATGTAGAGTTGCGATTCACAAGGGGGCCAGTATGACACCCTGCAGCCTAAGCCAGATTTTTTGAAGCTTTAACCACAAATGTTGGAACACTACACCCTTGGTTTAGGACCCGATACTGAAGAGACCTTATTTTTTCAGCACTTCTCAGCATCCTCCGGCCCTGAAATGTTACTATATAACATTAGATGCTGGAATTGTATTTACTGTTTTAATTTAATGCCTTCATAGTGCTCCAGTAATTGCCCAAGGACGCATTGGTGCAGGATATAGCTGAGATACTCAGCTGTGGTCAGATTAAGCTTTAATTGAATTCAATGGAAGAAATGAGGCAGCTGCTAAGACAACTCATTGCTCGTCGTCCTTCCCTGAACCATCCTTACAGCCTATGTGAAATACTCTTGAATAGTTTTCTAGGTGTTGTGCTGTTGTAATCTTGATTTGGTCCTCATCCACATTTCTTTCCAGATATTGTAACAAAGGAAGAGTTCGTAAGGAAGCAGAAAACGGAAACTGTCATCTTCAGCAGAGAAAAGAACCTGAACACGTATGAATGTATCGTGCCTGCCAATATTGAGGCTGTCACTGCCAAGGTGCTCAGAGAACTCTGTATCCCCTCGAATGGCTGTGTCTGTCTGCAACGTATGCTTCTTCCAGAATGAGACACTGACCAGTTTACAGTTGCATGTTCTCTCTCTTGCCCACCTTCAATCTCAGATCTGTATTTATTCCCCCAAATGGCTTTTATTTGTGCTCTTGCTTTTCCTTTTTCATCCTCAGCCATATCCTTTTATATCGCTCGTTCCCTGTGATGTCCCACATCGATGCAGCCAAATATCCTTCCATTTTCTATGCTCGTTCCCTTACTCCGTTCCTTTTCATATCATAAGTATATATGAATGCGTGAGAGAGTACGAGATCCGAGGACCTAGACAGAAGAAAGGACAGCCTGAACCACAGACACAGGGGTGTACGGTACCAAGGTAACAGTGTCAAAGGCAGAGATCTCGTATCAAGTTGAGTGGATTTGATGCAGAGCATGGAAAAAGGGAGAATTAAAGTGATGGCTTTTTCTCTCACAAGCAGTTGCAGTAGATGAACAAAGAGAGCAAGTATGTGTGTGTATGTATATACGTAAAACTGGTGTTTTGTCATGCTCTTCATCATTAGATCAATCCAGTTCTATTTCAAGCCTTTTCAGAAAGCTATTAAGCTCAGCTGTTATTTGACCGACTAGTTGTAAACCAGTAGGAGGAGTTTGGACTTTAAGTGTATATTTGATTAAGAGGTCTTAAATCAGTACAGTGGTAAACAGAGCTTTTCAGCTGACCCCATAAGGTGTGGATACCTTTATCTCGAGATTTCACAGCAGTGAATGTTCCTTTGTGACACTGTTATGACTTTGTTTTTAGAACAAGCATTGTCTCCTGGAAGCTGGAATAAGCTGCACAAAGGATTTAATCAAAGCCAAGATATATCCTATTGTTCTCTTTATCAGAGTTTCAGAGAAAAACATCAAGAGGTTCAGGTAATATATCAAACCTTTTGCATATTTGATATTCTGTCTTATTCAGTGAATAATTCTTGAGTGCAATAATGTTCTCACAGATAAAAAAAGAACCACTTCTCTCTTCATCTGGTGCTTCTATGTGCAGTGTATCATTCCGTGACTCCTCCGTGAAATCTTACAACCAGGGAATTCCCCGATTCTGGCACTCTTTCATTGTCACTGATAGCAATGAGCATTGTGGGAGGATGAGACTGAAGAATATGTGGTTTTCTCCATGCTCAGCACTCCCACAACATTCCTTACAGTAACGCTAGCTGGAAGAGGAAAGGTTGTAAACACTTGCACTCTCCCTACGTTCGGTCCTCTTAAATTGTTTCCCCATAGCAAATATTTTTCCTTGGGGGCAGCGTGGAGGTAGGGGGAGGATAGACCTGGAGGAGCTGTATTCTCCACTGCTTTTATTGCTTGTATATAGTCAGTAGAAAATAAATCCTTGATGGGACAGCTGGGACTATAGGATTAACTTAAAATTTAAGGCATTTATTTTTGGTCTGTTTATTTGATACAGGAAACTTTTGCCAAAGCCAGAGACTGAAGATGAGTTTTTACGTATGTGCCGTCTGAAGGAGAAAGAACTGGAAGCACTGCCGTGTCTTTATGCCTCTGTAGAGGCAGATGCATGGAGCAGTATTGAAGATCTTATCCGAACAATAAAAGACAGGATCGGAGAAGAGCAGCGTAAAACCATCTGGATAGACGAAGATCAACTATAAAAAGCTATAAAACTATAAAAGTAAACCGGTGCTCTTTGGTGACAGAAGGACATACCCAGGTGGAGCAGGGGCTCGCAGAATTCTCTGATTTGGTGCCCAGCGTGCACTCCTGTTTCACCCTTGCTGGCTGGGGCCTTCCTGCTGGCAGAATGCATGTATGGAATGGAACTGGAGCTGTGTTGGACACCCAGTGCCTCAGAGGCTGGGGATCTAGGATGCAGGTCAGACCACAGCCACCACCGGCATCTCTTAAGGGACAGCGACTGCGTAACATGTGAGAAGGACAAAGATCTTGGGAGGGAGCTTGGGGTAATTTATTATGTTGAAAATATGGATCTTATTTGGCTCATTGAAAACTTCTGATGAGACCAGATAAGTGGAATCTAGGAGGAATAAAGCACAGGGATTGGGCTAAAGGATATGGAATTGAGATGTGCCCCACACAGACCCTGAGGTGAGATTTTGAACATACTTAGTTAAGGAAGCTGAAGGCTGGTTGGTAGCAACAGAAACACTACCGCTGATGGCCATAGAAGCTCAGTAGCCCTGCGTTTCCATAACCATTTTAATCAGAAGACCTGAAAATAGCTATTATTCCTGGCATTAACTAAAATGACAGTTTCTCCCTTCCTTTTTAAACCCCAGTTTTAACAGTTTTGCAGGTTTCCTTTGTAGTCCTGGCACTTACAGGAAAATAGACTTCAGTGTCCCAGTGGCACAGCAGATCTTTCCAGATCTGCCAATGTTTCATTTAGTTTATCCCTGCCTCTGCACTGTATTCACTTACACATCTCTCAGTTGTTAACACTTTTTACTAGTGGAAAATACCATGGTGCCTTCTCCAGACAACAGTTTTCTCTGTTTCTCCTCTGAAATCTGTATTTCTCTACAACATCATTGCCTGCCAACATGCCTGCTCTCAACAGGAGGGACTGTTCTGAGAAGAAAAGGAGAATTTCATAAGCCAGTAATCGCTGTGAGCCACTCAGTCCTTGACCTTTCTGCCACGATTGACAGCAAGGAGACCAGCAAGCATCACACTGTGCTGTGTCCAAGTAGGTTAATATTTTCAGAAGTGTGTACGTGACTTAGAAGACCACATCCCATTTTCAAAGGCACTTCACTCCTCGGAGAATCTAAGTTCCACTGACAATGAGTGGGACTTAGACTCCTAAATCTCTTAAGTATTTTAGAATTTTTCCTCTATACATTGGACACTGTATGGAGACTGCCAAATTGATTCAATAAAACTGACCAGATCATAATGACTTCCACAACTGCTGATCTGAAATGCAATAAAAATTGACCTACAGATGAAGAGTTGTACATCCCATTATCCTTAGATCCTTCATTCCTTGCCATATCCCTCCCTTTTAAGATGCATTTGATAAAAGTTGTACTTTTGCTTCTCTGTTCAGCCCAAGTCCCCCATCTTGGTGCTTCAGGCTGGCGTGCAGCTGGCAATAAAAAACCAAACAGAATCCAAACAAAACATCTGGCCCTGTTGCCCTCACTGGATTAAGTTCTGTGTTGTCTGCAATGAGCTGCTGATGTCATGGGTGTCTCTCAGGTAGACTGGGTCAGTTCATATCGGACTGTGTGATTGTGATTTTCTGCTCTTCTCTTTTATGAGCATCATCTTTTAACTAATGGTATCTTCTAGGAGTCATGTCACTTTACATCTAACTTTCTGCTGCTGTGTTTCTCAAATTATTAATGTTGGAAAGACTGTTCGTAGCTAGCGTTTCTCAGAGAGTAGTTCTCTACCTGCCCGGTGCCGTCTGTCTGGACTGTGCAGGTAGGGGGATGCTGCTATCTTGCCATCTCGTTACAAAGTGCAGGCTACATACACAGTTTGCAACTCCCTCCAGGGCAAAGAATAACAACCAGTTGGGGTATATATACAACAAATTGGACGATTCTTCAGAGATCCTCTGTAGCTCAACCAGAAATAAGAAAGTATAAGCCAGAAAAGCTAAGCCTTCCAGGAGCATTTCGCATTCATTCCTCATGTCCTGATAACACAACCTTGTGTAACAGCTGCCGGTGGTTTGCTACTGCCCCTCTTGTGACAGTTCTGAGCCCGCAGCTGAGCGATGGGAGGGGCTGTAAGGACATTTCTCAGCTGCTTCAGCAAAACCCTCAGCCAGGTCAGCGTCCGATCCCTTCAGGAGCAACCTGCTGACTGCTCACCGGACAGAACATGTAGGATGTCCCTGTCCCACTGGCTGTGCCGCAGGGATCGGTAACATCTGCTGGAATAGCTAGAGCAGATGGCTAGTGGGGTGGAGGGGATGGAGTTTCTCAGACTGCCGTGGTTGTTTCTGCAGTGATCTTCTCTCGCCACAGCTTTATTTCTGAGCCCTCTTTACATGGACAAAAAACATGGATGTGATTTATCACACTTAACTTTCGACACAGGAAAGGTATATGCCGGAGTCTGAAGGAGGTTCCTTTTACAATGAATGGAGATACACCTCCAAAGAGCTATTTGTCTAACTTACTGTAGATGGCTATCTAAGGGCGAGATGAATTGCCCCCTGAACTGTCTGGGGTTTTTTCATGGACTATAGAAACAAACTAGAGAATTAGCCTGGCCTTCAGCATTTAGCTTTTTGATCTGTAATTTAGGCCAACTAAACCCACCTTATAGGAAAGATGGAACAAAAGATTGAGGCAGATTAAAACAAGAGATCTAATTATTTCTGTGACACAAGAGAGGAGTGAATACATGGGACAGACTTATCTTCTTCGTATCTGAGTGCGTCTCCTGTAAATTCCCAGCTCTGCAGATACTGTAAGGCATTGTGGGTGTCTGCTCATGTGATGCAAAGCAAGCAGGCTCTGTTAAGTGATGTTCACTGACAGAGCTCTCTGCTGTAGCCTGCATAACCCCCACCTCTGGCTCAGTGGAGGACTGGAAACTATATTCCCTCTTGATTTCTGGATGTGAACTCGGCGAGCAAATCTATAGCTGGAGCACATTCCCTGAACTGCAACAGGGCAAAAGGGGCCACTATCATTTACACTAGCTGAGGAGGTGCTTCTGATCTAGATCCAAATGCTGTCCATCTAAACGGAAAGATGCGTCTTCTGAAATACATTCATATCTGCGGGCTTGGAAAGAGGCCATGAATTTCCCTAAATGTCAGGGTGTTGGAATCAGTGTGGATTCCAAGTCCTGCACTGGCAGATTTGAAGTGCAGACTTGGAACTTGGGCTGTAGATGGTTTCAGTATTTTTCATTCTGCTGTCTCACTTGTGAGCTATTGCTTTAAGCTCCCCACCAGCTCCCTCCTCCCATATACACCTGATACACACAAACCTGGGCTCCTCCTCACATGGACAAATGCCCACCCAGGCGTAGCCAGCTTCAGTAGTGACTGCGTGGTTGAAAAACTGGAAGTGATGATTAGGAAGACAAAACGAGAGTTGGGAATGCTGTTAACGTTTGTTGTAAACAAACTGAGTCCAAGGCAGGCTCTCAGCCTGATCCCGTCGAAGTGGAAAGATGGGAGAAGGTGGATGTTGGAGTATTCTTTGGGTGGTTTTGTACTGTTAGACAGCACTTGGTGTAAGATTCGTCATCAATAACTGGACTTGCAGGTACCGCTGAAAGTCAGGTAAGTTCTCCAGCTCAGCCTGATAAAGATTAAAATTCCAGCTGCAGACCCGAGCTGGAACTGGATGCCGTGTTTGGACACCAGAGTTCAGACCAGGCTGCCTGGCAGAGACGTGCCTGGATACCGGGTGTCTGTGTCTGTCTCAGGTAAGCAACGTTTACATCAACCTGTTTTAAAATCAAATCACTCAAGGTTTTTAATTGAATTCTGGGAACGTGTCTCAACAATTTGTATTTTGAATTAAAACAGGAGTTTACAGAAAGTCTGGGCAAATGCCCTGTACTTGGTATATACGCTACTGTTTCTGTAAAAAGGTGTAAAGCATAGAATAATAACCGCCTTGCAAAATCTATTATTGGAAAACTACTTCTTCTTTCCTTTAAGAGCTCACAACAGCTTGTTGAAAAATTTTCAGATGTAGATTGTTCTTTGGAAGATGTCATTGAAAAACTGACCACTAGAAAACGCAATTGGAAAATTTTTCAATGGAATATTGTTCTGTTAGAAGATGTGTTTTCACTCAAATCAGTTGTCTGTGGAAATGTTTCCATTCTAACATTTCATTTTTTAAAAATTTAAAGTATTTCAGTAATACTGAAGCAGTCCTTTTCAGCACATACTTTCCATCTTTTACCTAACAATATTTTTTTATTTTATTTATTTTTATAGTAGAAATATTTTTGAAAGTCTACATTTAAACATTTGATTGAAACACTTGCTGAAGAAAACTTTGTATGTGATGTTTCCATACTACAAAATAATGGAAGTAAGGGGTTATAGTTATCAGATGTGGTGTGATGTCTATGATCACGAGAAAAAAATCAAACTGAGTCTGGCTTTGCATTTTGTTTAACTCTGCTGCTAAAGCGATGTATGATATGAGTCAGTATCATGCAGTTCAGCACGTTGGGGAATTGTTGCAGGTAAAAATTTCATGCAAACTTTATTACACAGAATTTGATATTCCTTTGAATCAGAATTCTGGCTGGAGGCTAAGCTGTCAATCGGTCTGTCTGCAGCACAGACAGCTCTGGCAGCACAATTTGCAAGGGAATAGGAACACACACGAAGCAGAGTTTTGCCTATGAACTTTAAGTGGGGATAGTTGCCAAGGCTGGAAGAATGCCTGCAAACCTGTTAGAGGCTTCTGTATTCTTTGATGCCAAGCTATTTCCATGGCGTAGGGTTTGAAAACGCTGTAGCAAGGATGAGGTCAGAGAGACATTATTCAGGTAGACTGACTTCAGCTCTGAGGGGTTCAGATTGTGTGAACCCTGGAGCTGTCAGCTCTGCACAGGCACGTAAGGCTGCCGTGTTCCAGCAGCAGTTGTTATGATGTCCCCTGGAGACTGGGAAAGCGAGACACAGGTAGGGGCTTGGGACTTCTGGGAGAGCGACGTTCTAGGACTTTGCAACTATTTGAATTGAGTACTCCAAGTCATTCAGCATTAATCAGTTTATACTGTGAAGCCTATCAAGTGAGTTCCCCTTTGGTGCCGTTACTATCTCCCTGGCTCTTGTTCCCTCCGAGAATTGAATAGTACAGCACTGTTTTGTGCTGTATGCTATTAAAAGGTACACAAGAATTCAACCAAGAGATTATGATTGCTTTCTCAGAGGTTACTTTGCTTTCCCCATTTGCCCTGCTCACTCAGTTCCCAGAGTTCGTGTTTGCCCTGGGCTCCATAGAATGCGTGGGCTGATTCAGGGCTGTAGCACACTTGCTGTGCCCTGAGATCCTCCAGCAGAGCACTGCTCTCTGCAGTGGCCTAGTGCACCAGAAGACTAAGGGAAGTGTGTAAATAGAAATTGTAATTCTAGAAAAACCTCGTGCTTTGCCAGACTTGGTTGTAGAAGAAAAAAGAGGCTCTCCATGGATCGATCCAGTGTGTCTTTTGACTTCAGAGGCCAAATCCCATTGTGATTTTTGGTTCAAGCACGGTGAATATGGTTCTTCTGCTCTGGCAGCTCAGATGGCAGTACAGTCATTGCCTGGGACATCCCTCCTGGCATCGCAGGAGTTAGTTAACACCGACACTGCTGTGCGAGAGAGTCCTGCCCACACAATACCTGGAGGCACTGGGGTAACCATTCTGTCTGACGCTTCGCTGAGCAGAAAACCTAATTCAGCCAACACGGTGCTGAAAGGCTGTGACACAAAATTTCCTCCCATGTCTTTCAGGTACTGCAGAATTCTGCTGTGGCCCCACAAGTCACACCTGATAGTTCTGCAAAGCTGTCTCTAGCCCTCAGGGATGATCCTGGACCCAAACACTGAAGAATCTGTGCCATTCTCATGGACTTTCCCCCAACTCTTTCTAGTGTAAATTCTGATCTCTGAGTCTGCAAAAGCACACAGAAGGCTGCCCATCCCTGTAGTTTTCATCTGTAGAACTAATGCTTCTTTATCAGAAAGGTGTTCTTAACATCTTTGTACAGATAGAGCAAGCGAGATAGAGCTGATGTGTCTTGTCCACACACGTCTGGCTCCCCAGCCCCTGCGCAGTGCTGGCTCCCCTCGGTCTACGCTGCTCTAGGATCAAGACCCCGAAGGAGAGTATGATGCAAGTCTGGCGGCTGTAGCAAGGATCTGAGTGGTGGCTGCCTTAAGCAGTGAGATTTTGAGTTTGATTTGAGAACCGTACCAGTAAGCCAAGTTAGAACAACAGGAAGCTCATCCACCCTCCCTCCCCCACCTCCTTTTTTCCGTTCTTCTGCTGCAGAAACTTTGTGATGTTCAGATCAGAGGCTCTCCGGGGTTAAATGCACCATTAGTCACTGGAAAAAAAGGAAAAAAGACCCTTCAAAAGCAGATGGTGGGTGATAGAGAACCTGTTTGAGAGTAAATATCTACAACAGCATGTCTGCTTCATCAGATATTAGCATCAAAAGCTGTCTGACAATTTAGCAACAAACAGCAACATTGATTTTCTTCCAAACTGCAGCTACAGAAAGACAAAGATGGAGAGATGGTTCTTTCATAGGATCCCCATCAAGCCTGGGCAAATAACAAGCCAGGACCGCCAGTCAGTAAAGCACTTGCAACGCCCAGTCCCGTTGTCGGGGTAGCAGCAGCCTGCAGTTATTGAGGGATGCACGAGCTAGTTCAGCTCCAGACTGGTCAGGAGTGTGTGCAGAATGGAGTGGTACCATCCCAGGGATCAAGAACTGGGACTGGGGCCAGGACCAGGCTGTTCCCACCAGGGAAGACGGGAAGTAGTGTGAAGTAGTGTAAAATAGTGGAGCTGGGATGCAGTGTGGAAGAGCCCTGGGATGCAGCTTGCTTCCCGTGCTGTTTTCAGAGGATGTATGAAGCAGTCTGAACAGTAAGCTGCCACTCCACCTGTCCCTCATGCAGATACAGCAGCCATCCTGACTTTTCAGGGCACTGGCAAAATACTCATTTTGCTGCCTTGACAAACTGGAAAAACTCCACCTGGGTCGCACTAAGGTGTTTTCTCCTTTATTCTCCGTCCCATTACCTTCTCTTTCACAAGTTGGTAGAAAAGCTGCCCTGCGGTCAGCAGTCGGATCTTGGAACCATTTCTTGATGACAAGTGTTTGGTATGTCCAGTCCTTTGGAAAACAACTTCCTTCTTGTGATTCGCGTTCACTGCAACTCCTGGTCTCACATCAATTATGCACACTTCTCCTTGTCGGTCTGTAATGTCAGTGAATCTGGTAATGTTTGCTCACAGAAGCTGGGAACTAACAACGATCTCTGGCACAGCCTGCAGTGTTTGCATCTACCAAGGCATTAGCAAAACAGCAAGGAAACAGAAACAGGACTGAAACCTGCTGAAGTTCAGTCCCCTGCTCAAAAACTACTATTCAGAGAGTAACTCCTAACACAGAAGGCACCAGGGCACAACAGGACAGGGCTTGGGAAGGGCTGCACAAGGCAATCCCTAGCCGTAGTCATGGGGACATCCAGAATGTTCAGGACAGAAATAAACATGGTAAGAAATAAAGAATAACTCATCGTTAAACTGATTTCTTCTTGGCATAAATGGACACAATTCCATTACCTTTTGGTTCTGTCTAAATATGCACCAGAAGGAACTAAGCTGGATATCGACCCTGACCTAGTTGGAATTCTCTATAGCAACATTACTGTATTGTTAAAATACTACTTTAAGAGCCAATTTTTGGTTGTTGCCTTCATTTTTGCACCTTAGCAAAAGCCAGTGGGGTAAACTTCTATTAAATGAATGTGAAAAATTGATGCCTGCTTCTAAGTGCACATTTATAAATATAACATCAAATCCAGCAGCTTACAACAGCTTCTCTCCCAGACGGCTCTGCCCTCCAAGCGCTGCCTAGCCTGCTGTAGTAATGGTCTTTCTCTGACCAGCCTCCTGACACCGCCAAGCAGTCTGCCAAAGACAACCTTATGCTGGTGAGATTTAGCTTTGTCACTGTAGCATGTCTGCAGCGTTTACTTCGCCGTGTCCTGGTGCTGAGCTGATTTGCTCATTATCAGATTGCTGTTTATTAATCAAAGCAGTAACAATGGGACAGAGAAGCTGGAATACAGCACAGACAGTGCTTCATTTGTTCCAATTGATTTTCCTATCACATTTTATTACTACTATTTACTTTATATGCCTCAGGAAGATTGAACAGCACTGTGCAGGGGGGGTACATATTTGAAATTCTCTGCTTTTTGGTTCTTGCTATTTCTGTTATTATAGTTAGAAAGTAGGTTCTTCCATCAACTAAACCATGACCTTCTCTGCTCTAAAGCAGCGTATGGAGATTTTGTGATAATTAGACTCCGCCAGCGTACGAAGTCCTGCAGGTGGAGTCCGAGGGAAATCCATGAGAACCATGGATACTGAAAATTAGATCTCCAAGACGGCATCTTGCAAATTCTCCGCACTGACCAGGACCATTCCACAGCTGAAGCAGTTAGAGGGTATGACGGAAGAGCACGCAGAACAGCCCTACGTATATGCTCAGGCTAGGACGGTCGGGGGGGTTCAGGATGAGGTTTTTGTCTTGCAGTCAAATGCACGGAGGGGATGGTGATGATGTTTTTTCCTGCTTCTTCTTAGCTCTTTTCTAATCTCTTAGGTCACTGTTCACAAGCTGGATCTTGCAAACTTCAGACAGCGTATCTAAAAAACCAGGGAAGACCAGATGATTACTGTCGGGAGGTATGTGGTGGTTTATGGAAGCTGACACATGGGTCAACAGAAGGACAAAGGATGGCACATGCTGTAAGATTGCATTAATCCTCTCCTTTCCATAAACAAGGCTCACTGAGAACCACAAGCAACTTAGAAACTGCCTGAAAAAGCTATCAAAATCAGTGATGAAGTGCCTATTTTCAGGACAGCTGCGATTTCACTCTAGAGATTTATAAGCGTTTGAACTATATTTATTCTGAAATTGCCCCATTCAGTGAGCACGACAGGAAACCCATGGTTGGTGGCGACCGTAGGTGTGAGATGCAGTTGTGTGGGGGAGGTGATGAGAATGTATTTTTAAAAAAAGCTTTTTTTTTCTACATTAATTTTATAATTAGCCTAATTCAGGAGTGAGGAGGCAGCTAGCAGGTGTAGCATGTGTCATTAATAAAGTTCAAAACAGAAACCACAAATACTCAGCTGGGCTGAAAGTTTCCGTGGGCTCTTCACTGTTACTGGAAATGTGAGAGTCCCTCGCACAGGAATTTCTTTCTTATCACGTGTTTTATCTTGTTGAGATGCTGTTTTGTACTTAAGCAGAACGTGTGAATGTTTGTGCATGTGCAAACACACATCCCTGCGCACGTGTGCACCGTGTCACAGGATGAGTCTAGGCAATGGGCAACGCTGTCCCCTTTGGGAACGTGCCACACGGCATCAGGTAGAATTACTCATTCGTTATTTTTACTAGCAGAACTGCCTCTTTTGTTCTACTAGCAGCAGCTTTTAGTTTTTAGAGCTGACTTGCAGTGCCTTGGTCCCCTCTTTGAAGCACATACACACACTTGTCAGCTGTCCAACAGTGTCTGAGTAGTACAACTTCGAGCTTGTCTGATGTTTCACTATCCTCCTGCAGCTGATGACCTTGAGCTGCACTAAATAATTATTTTCTCGCTTGGTTTTTTCAGCAGCAGTTGGAGTAATTGAATGATTGTGAAATAGGCCACTAGGCCATACCGGGTTAAGTGAAAACTAAAATAATGCCATCTACAGGAACATTTTTTGGCCACTCTTAAGGTCGCAGTCAGATAAAGGGTTAGGAAATATCAGCCTGAGACTTTACCATCACAAATGGGTTTCTGCAAGCACGGCTTGTGAGTGACGGGAGGGGTGAGGAAGACGGGAGGAGAATATACGGATGCTGGTGGTGGATATAATCTGGACTAAGTTCAGATGCCTGGGTAAGATTCACTTGAGCAGTATTGATCAGAGTGGAAACGTTAAGGATCTTTGTTAATCTGGCAGTGTTTCATTCGTGCTGTATTATTATTGTTATTAGAACCTGTGATTTACTGTGTCCAGCCTGGATCAAATTCAGCAGCTGTATTTCTCAAGATTATTTTTTCACCCTTTCTTACTGAAGTGCCTTTGTGGCAGCAGCAGTTTTACAGCTTTTGAAAAGAATAATGTCTCCCTCCAGTGGTGATGTGATCCAGCTCCAGTGTCCAAAATCAACTAGGCCTCGTGAGTCTGAGTGAACGAGTGTGCATGACAATACACTTTTAAGTGAAATAATTTTGTGACATATAGGAGAAGAGAATGGCCCCTGATGATTATCCACCTATTTTTATAACTTTCCTCCCAGCAGAACTACCTTGTCTCTTTGACAATCCTCTCTTTGTACAGCAACTCTCATTTAAATACTATTAATTTTAACAAAATAGTTTAATATATGCAAATAGCACTGAATTCCCACTCGATTTGCAGGTGTTACTATTTGGATAGTGATAGTTTCTATCTGCTGATTCCCGAGTTGTGCAACAAAACACTGGGTTGGGTCCCATCACCCTGTGGCATGAGGTAATACAGTGCTTTAGACATTTTGTAGAAAAAAACTTGTTTGGATTAAGCTGTTTTCAGCTCAGAAGAGACATGTTCAAGCCCTGGTCACCTTGTAACAGAAAAGCCATATGATACAAGTGCACTGGGGTGAAGAGATATTGATTTACCTTCTGTAAAATAAATGTAAAGTCAAAAGCCTGAGCCTTTTTCAGCATCTCTCTGGTGCTCTGCCTGATTTGTGTGACCCTTGTTGCAAGCCCCAAGTCTCAGACCTTCCACTAGACATCCTACACCTTTCTAATCATCCCTGAATTGCAGATTCATATCATGAGTTGCAAAACTTGTGTGGCTTTTGTTGTGAGCCGCAAGTACTGCCTTATTCATCCACGTCGTGTTCCTTACTCGAGTTCTCTATATCTCCCCCATCTCCCTCCTCACATTTCCACATCTGAGATGAACTTCATAAACCACTTCTCTACCCTCCCTATGCCTTACTGTAGCCTCAGTAGAAACAGCACAGTACTAGAAAGGATATTACAATAGCAGGGTGGTACCTCAGCCCGGGAAACAGCTAGAAACATTATTCCATTGAAACCAGTATTTTGTGTTGATTATGCTTTTCCTTCTGATAGTGAATAACCCCTCAGGGCTGAAATTGGGTGACTTGCTCAGAAGGGGTCCCATGTGATTATCTGATTAAAGTATGTCAGTGGTGCTTGTAGTTGCCATTCTGCTGATTTCATGCCAAAACAGTGGGCTGTGATGGCTTGAGAATCAGCTAAACAGTTCCCCTTCTTCCAAGTATCACAAATGGATTGGAGAAAACATACTTGAGCATTTTCTTTCTGAGCTCTTTCATCATCAGAACTGTGATATAGAGTAGCTTTCTTCAGTGCTGACTGTATCACAACCGTTTGCTAAAATATGAATATATTTTTGAAGATAAAATGTTATCTTGTCTCTTCCAGGAGAATGCATTCTACTTCCATTCATTTTGGGTTTCTGGTTGTACTTTTGCCCCGTCACCCACAAATATTCATTGTATGTTTCTTCCTCCTTCTCTTCCAGCCAAGGTTATAAATTAAAATTCAATTTCATTAAAATTGTAAGTAATCATTCTCTGGCTCTCATTAGGAATGATTCGGTGCAGGGGGATCCCAGCTGCTCCCACAACTGTAATTCAATTGGACTCACCAGCTCTTGTTCACAAATCGCTTGAGCTGCACTTTCTTCACAAATTTATGGCATCAGCACTGTCCAGAGGTTGAATTACAGCTGCAGGTTTGATCAGGGACTGCATTATTCTGCATCTAATCCCTGCATTCTGACAGCAGCGGGGGGAGCACTGTTGTTTTACAGGAACTGCGCATTGTTCTTCTGCTTTATGTCAGGGTCTGAATTGCCTTTGGAATCAGGGAACTGTCAGCCTAAAGCTACAAGCAAACAACAAGCTCAAAATGACATGGTGTATAAATAACAAGCATGGAGACAGTCAAAAGCCAGCACTCCTTCTCCTGCACTCTCCTAAATTACTGGAATAGTGATTGACCACAGACTGTGCTCTTGCACCATCGGATGCTATCTGCATATATCGATGCTCCCTGAACATACCGATGAAATGTGACTCCCAGCTTTTACCCTAAATGAGGGATGTTGACATCCACTGGTGGCAGAAAGTCACTTAAACATTGATTAAAGATTTCAGCCAGAAGCCATATTCATGCATTCATTCACACACAAGCCTTTCCTCTCGAGCAGTCATCCACAACCTGTGGCATTCTTGGCAAAAAGGGTACGTCAGCAGGGCTGGAATGGCATGCAGCTGGACCTGTGCCATTTTCCACAGGGGTAATATGTCACCCATCAGCCGACAGACAAGGCAATATGCCCCCAAACCCCACCTGTAGCCACGGTTTAAACCCAGTGGAAGACAGAAGCCTTTACTCCTCCTAGAAACACAGCATTGTCATTCCGGCGGCTGAAGAGAGGATCGCGGCTCTGAGTTTGGAATTACCTTCATTAGGACTAGAGGTACACGGCTCGGACATGTTTAACCTCAGCCTGGAATAGGGAAAAAATGGTGCATTGCCCGTGAAAGGTTCCTCTGCTTTCATGTATCCGACACATGTGCTCCAACAACACGGGGCAGATCCACAGTTAGCATGTGTCAGTGTCTGCTACTCATTTAATTCAGCTTTACTGTTAAATCACTAACGGAAACCACTGGACACGGGGCAGTAAGGTAGCTTCACTGTTCTGCTTCTTGTGGCTTATGCTAATTTTCCTGTGTAGCTTTTGCTTGTTTTCATAGCAAAATCTGTCATATTCTAGTTTTGCACAAATCCTGGGAGGCGAATTACAAGAGATGTGGAGCAATTGCCGTTGACTTTAACGAGGGCTGTGTGTTCTAAAAGCTACTTTGAGAGGAAACCCAAGGTTTTTTTATTTCTTTATGCAACCTTGCCTTTTTTTTATATGCTTTGCTGTGGAGAGACTCTGACATGAGGCAGGGTATGGGAAGTGTCTGCTTTCACATGACAACTCAGAGCAGCAGCAGCATTTGGCTCCTGGACTGCAGCCTTTGGAATCACCTGCTGGCTGCGGTCCCTTGGGGCTGCAGGCTCCCCCGGCGGGATTCGCAGTCCCTCTTTCCCAGGTGTGTGCCAGCATGTTTTCAGTGTATTTTAGTTCCTTCATTTGCTCATTTTTTATTCCTTTGCAAACTGAAATATATTTTTCCCATTCCTAATTAACTCCCTGCCACCCCTGCTTGTGGCAAAACCTGATTTATTTCTCCTTCTCTGCACTGAGAGGACAGGATGCTTAATCTCCTCTGGGTGGACGCTGAAACACCATCTGAATAAAATGCTGATCACTCATCTGGTTAGTTCCTGCCAGCTCTTCTCTGCATTCCTGCCGCCTGGGTTTTGCATCATCTGCTATCGGTTCTTTAAATGACAGAGTCCCTTCCTTCTCCATTTTTTGGAGACTAACAATTCCTAAATGAGCTACTAGTCACATTTAGGTGTTCGTGAGGGTTTATCCTTTCAGATTGTCTGAAAGGCTATGAATATTCACAGGCTAAAAAGGATTGTTTGGATAAATACTTGGAAAATGTATTAAGCTGATGCCTGCAATTTACTGCACGTTTTGGGGCATTTTTGTGTTCACAGGGACATGCTTTTTTTAATCATGTCCACTTGGTAGCTGCAGAGGAGTAAAGAAGGCTTGGTGGGATCCCCCCATTCAGGGGGCACTGAATAAATATGTTGTAGAAACAAACAAATATAGCAGCCCAACGAATTAGCATTTTGAAAGCCTCTGTGTTTGATACCCATCTGCAGAGTAAAGAAGGAATCTCAGATGTGTGTGGATGCATACATGTTTGCAGTGGCAAGCTCTTTCAGCTGGCAAACACTCACCGTGAGTGCCGACGGTTTTGCACATCTTGAAACTATTTGTGTAAAAATGGAAAGAGAAAAGATCGCTCATCTGCAACGCGTAGTGGAAAATGGTGCGGGCAGAATGCACAACACGTGGGAAGCAAAAGGACCCAGGTGAAGGAGGTGAAGGATCAAGATTTTTCTTCTTCATGCTGAAGCCTTGAGAGACCCACTTAGTGCCATCGCTAATGGCACGATGCGCATCCATTCTGCCTCTCACACTCACCTGGGCTGAGCAGCTTAGCAGTGTATGCAGCCAGAGGGCTTGGAAGCCTGGCCTGCCAGCCCATTAATGGTCTCAGGCAAATACTGTGGACTCTGTTCTATTTATTCATCCTAAAGTGTAGGTGCTAAGAAACATGAGGCTGGTAAGTGGGTGACAGGCATCTGCAAGCGTCACCCCAGCAATTCAGGTTAGCAGAGAGCCTTGGAGTAGGATTGTAAAAATTGCATCATTCGTAACCTTTTCAACACCAGCCTTTTAAAAAAAAAAGCTGTAACCAACAGCTTTCCCTTGGACATGAAGAGAATAACTAAAGAGAACATCTGTTTTCCCTTTAGATGCGGAGCTGCAATAGCAAGCCATGCATAAATTTTATTAAGGCTTGCTAATTTCCTACGAGTTTGGGGAGCTACATGTTACCCGTGGAGATACTTGGCTCTGCACCACCAGATGAAAAGTCATTTTAAAAAACAACGCAGAAAAAACGGACCCAGCTTGGCAGCAAACATGTTGGGTTCTGTTCTCAGGGAGCTCCATGGTGTGTGGCTTTATTTTTGCACTTTTTAGATTTGTGTCTTTTTGTTTCCCCTCTTGATGTCACTCATTTTAAGATGACTTTGTATGATTTAGATGACTAAACGAAACACGCGCCTGAGCTGACAGCAGTATTCACTGCTTGAGTCTTTTGTACTCAAAATCAGAGGCCCAAACACTTTCAGGACTTACGTCTGCTTTTAAGTTGTTTCTGAGATGCCAGACTTTTTGTGTACGCCAAGGGGACACGCTCCAGCCAGCACGTGCCTGTTCTGGCCCTTTGTGCTCCACATCTAGAACTCAAAAGCAGGGGCTGTTGAGACAGAGCTCTGCTCAGATCACACAGGCCCAGTTTCTGTGCCCTCTGAGGAGGCACCATTGAGCAGAACCTCACGTTCTGATCTTTCTATACTCTCAGGACCCAGGAACATCGTCCCTGCGTGTCATCACAGTAACGTCACACTAACAACTGAAGAACCTGCAGAATGTTTGGCAGGATGCGCCTGGAATTACACAGATCATGCCTTGTCGCATGAAATACGTAGAAAAGTCAGAGGTTTGGTTAAAAATATGCTTATCTTCTCTCAATAATTAATTATTTGGGGATTAATAGGAGGTTTTGTGTTTGGAAAGTAAACTAATCTGCTCGTTGGCTGGTGTGTAATGAAGGTGGCCACAAATTCAATAAAAAAAAGCGGGCATACTTTGCTTTGGCATAGTTTGGCATTTTTACTGCTTAGTGGCAGCTGGGCTGGGCCACTGCAAGAGAATCCACGTTTGTGAATTCACCAACAGTCTGAACCACATGTTGTGCAGCCCCTGCACTCACAGAGCTAGCAAAGGGGAAAGAAAATAGAATTAAAAATCAGAATGCACTGAAATCAAACAGTTATCATTTGAAAGCACTGTTTGGTTATCCATTTCTCTTCCAGTCTTAGCACTGCAAAGCTGGTTGTGGTTCTCTAGCTCTTCGTGTGGACATAGTTTTCAACGTCTTGATGTCAATAGTTAGAAGTTCAACGTTTTTAGGCAAATCTGGATCAAATAAAATGCGTATCCCAAACAACTGTATATTAATGCAATGTTAAAAGGGACAAAGCAAATACTGAGATAAAAATTCACTACTCAGTGGATTTTTTCTTGAGAGATGCCTAACTAAACTACTTCAGTTTTCTTTGGCTTCATGGGAGTTAAGACTGCAATCACTTCAAAGAATTGGGATCTCCGAGAAAGCGCGTATTACAATAGGGATCATAAAGTCTTGCAGCAAACATCCAGCCAAGGTCTCAATACCCATAGCAAAAAATAATGTATTAGTACTGGAAGTTTCCCCTATATTTAATGATGTTACTAGCAAATAGTTGATCTGTTTGAACTATTCTTGTTTCTTTCCTCCACAGGAGAACATTATTCACTTTGCCTCTCTCTGTTTTTTCATCCTGCTATGGGGAATGTGCAGAGAGAAGGCCATTGAAAAAGCCATATAAAACCTCCGAGAATGCAATAAGCGGAGTATGGCACTTTTAACATGACAAAGCTACCAGCTTAGGTAAGGGCTTGAAGTGCATATAAACTCCAGCACCTCCTCAGGCAAAGAGAGCCACAGTCTCAACAACTGAGAAGAAGCAGAAGGAGTTTAGATCATAAATCTTCTTCAGATCTACAAGCTTTGCTATCTGAATGCACAACAAGCTATTCAAACCAGGACTTCTTCTGCCCTGTGGTAACAACAGCTCGATATTTTGACTCAGTTTGCTCATCTAGCACAGTGCTCAGAAAGGACAAGGTGGATGATTTATCAACTCAGGTGATTCTATTAGTGCATACTGTGTGTTGCTGTTGCTTTAAGATTGCCAGGTTCTTGCCTAAACGCTGAAGTTTAAATTACATTAGCACTAGCTCCGCTATTGCTGCATGGTGCTGTACCGCAAGGTGGTAGGCATATCCTCCTGGTTGTCTATTTTCTTCCCAGTTTCACTGAGCAAAATCCATGTCCTGTCAGTGACAGGATCTAGTAGTGCTCAGGAAAACAACTCCCGTGTCCCAGGTATGGGCAAACATTCGGTTTTGTAATATTTATAGGGTCCATTAGCTGCATTCTCAGCTGAAGGGGTAACACCTCCTTCACAATGTGCCTCCTCCACTGATGTCGATTTTTCAGAGGAGAGAGCACAGGCTTTAAGCTGTGGGTCACAGTGGGCTGGGTAAAGAATGGGCCATCATCCAGGTGGGGCCTTGGGAAGACCTTGGGATTAGTCAGCTATGAGCTTCAAGCCACTGAAATGATAGCCCTGCAGCCTTCCAGGGGCTAAATCCATATATCCTCTCTGTGCTGGACCCAGGCAGAAACAAGTGGGGCTGAAACAGATAGAAAGAACCAAAGCCAGGCACCTCAGCCCTCCTCACTTCACACGCTTTGTGCCAGCATTCCATCAGTGAGGCCATGGCCTCGTCTGGCCTTTCTGTAAGCAGAAAATGTGGCTGACTGACTGGAGCTCGCTATCGGTGCCTTTTCCATCACGCCTTCCTCGTTTACCGGAGCTGCTCAGGTGTCACTGCCGTCTGCAATACGGGCTTCACGTACGAGCAGTCCACCAGCTTCTCCAACTGCCATACATCTTTCCAGCTTTAATCTTCTGCCATCCGTTTTCAGGGCCAGGGCCTCGCGAGTTCATGCTCCAGCCTTCCCCCCATGAGCTCCCCATCTTCCTGCTCCTCATTCAGTTGCTTTGCAGCCAACAAGGGAAATGGAAATAATGTTGCCCTCGTTGCCTCTTTCTTTACATCCTCCAGCCCTCTCTTTTTTTCCCCTCTTTCACTCTCCTCCTCCTCTCTGTAACTATGGGAGATGCAGGAAGGAGAAATAGGAGCAGCTATACAAGTATTTCTTCATCTCAGCAGAAAGAGAACAGGAGTTACAGGAAGAAAGAGATGCGGAAAAAGAAAATGAAGTAGAAATAGAAAAAAGCTGAAAAATGAAGAAAGTAAAAGAAGGAATAGAAAAATAAATTAATTGATATTATTTTATATTATTTTGTAGCAATATGAATTGTTTTAATTTCAGTCTAAGCCCAAAGAAGGGAGACGAACAGGAAATTTTGAAGCTTGGGAACTGAAGGAAGGAAATGGAGAAAGGCAAAGCATTGAGACTGCGTACAAGCCGCTCTCTTCTAAGTTTTTACTCAGGTGCTTATACCTATTGCTGATGCTCGTAACAAAACATCTGCAGAAACATCAATAGGGATCATCACGTGCATTTGTGAGGTTCTGCCCAGTCCCTCGGCAGAGCAGCAGAAGGCGTACGGCTGCAGATCTGCGGTAGTAAACAAAATTCTGGTTTGTCCTGGTTTTAGAACAGCTTCTGAATGATTAGACGAGGAACAACAGTGCTGCTGCGGGGGAGAGAGGGAGGGGTGGACCTTTTTCTTTTGACAATTAGATGTGAGCTGTTGAAAGCTGCTTTCATGGATGAATGCATAGAGAACTAAGGACGTCTGGCAACTGATTGGTTTGATTAGTTTATTGTATACCATAAATTCACTCTCACTTCCAGAAGAAGCAGGCCTGTCACAGGAGTTAGACTTCATAGCTGTTTGAATTTTCTGCCAAAACCCCTTAGAACCTCAGAAGTCTGAAGAGGACCTCAAGTAGGGCACAGACAAAGCTAGTGAGGCAGGAGTAACTGAGCTAATCAGAAAATACCAATCTGGGCACTTCACAGTTACATAGGGTCTGATTTGCAGGCAGTTTAGCATCTGTGGATTCCAGCGGGAGTCCTGAGTGCTCAGCTGTTCCAAAAATCAGGCCCATAGAGTATGGGGAGCTCGGGGCTGAGTTGTTTTTCTCCAGCCTACTAGTCTAACTGGCTTCCTGCAGGGCAATGATGACATCCAGTGGAGAGGCCCCCGAATTACAGCGGTATGTCATAGTGGGATGAGCTGCTGCCAAGTCTCAAAGTGCAGTGGAAGGATAAAATCCTGGAAGAGAACATAACTTTCTCCAGAAAGGTTCTGGGCTGTAGCGAATAGCTCATGATTAAGTCTTGTGCTGTTCTCCTCCTGCAATGCCTAAAGGTGTTTTTAAGTGTCTCCTCTTGCTAAGGAGAAAGAGAGTGGCTGTTTGGGGAAGTGTTTGACAATAGCATCTCACTGTGATTAATACTCACACAGGATTCTCACTTCCAGGAAAGGCTTTGCTTAATTGGTTTTGGTTTTGTTCAAAATTGGTGACTTCCTGATCTTTTGGGACATCTTAAGGCTTCTTAAGAACCTTAACTTTCTATGAAATCTGTTGTTTTAGTAGTTTCCCTCAGCTGTGTCACTTGACCAGCCAGCAGAAGCTTGCCCCAGGGTCTGGTACACGCCTGGGGCAGGATAAGTTATCTAAAATTTAAGCCTGATTAGATGTTTATGGCATAAATAATTGGAAGCACAGACAGAAGAAATACGAAAAGGACCACAAAATCTCACAGAAGTGAGATGTGCCTGTTGTTTATGATTTCATTTTGCAGCCAGAAGGTCTGGGATCCCAGCCACTGCTAGGTGATCACATACCAGCTGCTTCCAAAAATGGGGGTTTTTTCCACCAGTACCTAATCAGGAGACCGAGGGGATTTTCTTTCAGATGTGTACTTTGATACTTTAATCCTTGCCTCATCATCAGCCCAGCGCTAGATTGCTTCAATGTGCCTTACGAGGAATTATAGCTGATGCCAATCAAGAAATTAAATTTCACGCAGAAAACCACCACATCTTGCAGCGTGCTGGGGCAGAGGGCACAGCCCCAGTGCAGACTGCAGCAGAGGCTCCTTGCTGCTCTCCTGGTACAGACAGATGTCGGCTGCCCCATTTGTGTGGGGTTCCTGTGGTGAGGGGTTTTGGTGGCAGGGGAAGGGCCACAGGGGTGTCTCTTGTGAGAAGCTTCAAGAAAAGCTCCCCAGGCTCCAAAGTTGGAGCTGCCTGTGGCCATGGCTGAGCCACTTACTGCCTCTGTGAATGAACATATTTAAGAGGGGGAAAATGCAGTAAGAGAAGCAGCAGCTGGAGTGGAGAGAATCAGCATGGAGAGGGGAGTGGGACATGAGACAGACAAGGCTGACACCCAGAAGTCAGTGCAGAAAGGCAGGGAGGAGGTGGGCTGGAGCAGAAGTTCCCCAGCATCCAGAGATGAGAGGGCAGGCTGTGCCCCTGCAGCCATGGAGGATCACGGGGGAGCAGAGGTCCGCCTGCAGCCCGGGGAGGACCCCATGCCGGAGCAGGCAGCTGCACCCGAAAAGCCTGTGAGTCTGTGGTCAGCCTGCACCAGAGCAGTCCGCTCCTGAAGGACTGCACCCCATGGAAGGGACCCACGCCAAAGCAGTTAGAGAAGAAAACTGCAGCCTGTGGAAAAGGACACATGCCAGGGAGGTTTGTGGAGGACTGTCTCCCATAGGAGGGACCCCACACGGGAGCAGTGGCAGAGTGTGAGGAGTCGTCCCCCTGAGGAGGAAGGAGCAACATTGTGATGGACTGACCCCAACCCCCATTCCCCGTCCCCTTGTGCTGGAGGGGAGGAGGCAGAGAAATGGGGAGCAGAGCTGAGCCTGGGAAGAGGGGAGGGGTGGCAGGAAGGGGTTTTAAGATCTGTTTCGTTTTGTCTGTCATCGTCTTACTCTGATTTGATTGCTAACTTATTTCCTTCCCCAAATTGAGTCTGTTTTACCCGTGACCATAATGGGTGAGTGATCCCTCCCTGTCACTGCCTCAGGCCACGAACCTTTCCTTGTATTTTCTCTTCCACTTCCCACTGGGAACGGCCACATGGTCTTTTTTTCCCAGCTGGGCTAAACCACAACACCCTCACAGGCCAAAACCGCTCAGGAGCGACTCCCAGGGGCAGCTGAGCCTCAGGCTGCAGCCTGCAGAGACACATCCACGTGCGGTTTTAAAAACTGCCTTAAGAAGACGCTACGGATGCTGCCGTGCCCTGACAGCACGGACACGCTTGATGGCGTCACTAACGACGTGTTTCTGTACGTGACTTCGGCGGCCCGACCGCTGTACTGCTCCACGGTGGCTGAGCGCCACTGCTGAGGTTTGTCCCCAGCGGGTGACTAACGCCGTCCCCAGGCTGGTGTTGTAGTGTTTTGTACTAGACTCTGTACGGTGTTTGGTACGGTCACGACTCCGGTACGGCCATGACGCCGGTATGGCCACGCACCTTAACTCTGGCCGGCCGGCCGCCAGCCTTCGCTTTGGCGTACCGTACCACATACTCCGCCATGGAAAATATCGTTCAAAATACCGTGCTGTACCAAACACGGGACGGGACGCCGCTGAGCCCGTTACCGACAGCTCCCGGCCAGGCCCAGCCGCCTCAGCGACCACCTCACGCCGACGGCCCCCGGCGCGACGTGACGTCACGGCCCGCGCGGCGGACTCGCCTCCTCCCACAGCGAGGCGCAGGGTTAAACCCTGCCCCTTGCCAGGCCGCCGCGCTCGGGGACCGCCCCCTCGCCTCTGATTGGTGCTTCCACCGCCTCCCCCGGGAAAGCTCCGCCCTCCGTCCCCGCCCCCGCGCGGTCCCTCCCGGCGCTGCCTTGCCTTGAGCCCTGTCGCCGCTCACTCCCGTCCCACATGTCGGCTCCTCCAATTGGAAGAGGGAGGCGTTGATGGACACTCCCGCCGCCCAGTGAGGCGCAGCGGTAGCGGGGCGGGTACCTCCCTCCGCAGGCGGCGGCGGCGCTCCCTGACCGAAGGGGCCGGGGGCTCCGCCGTCCCCCCCCCGCCCCGCCGCGCCTCTGCGGGTTCGGAGGCGGCCGCTGGCTGAACCCGGCCCGAGGGCCTCGAGGGCGTCTTCCCGCCGCTCCGCAGCCACCCGGCGCCCCCTCGGCGCTCGGAGAGGAGCGGGGCGGCGGTACCCCCTACCCGGGCAGGGCCTGCGGGCCGCGCCCCGCCGCCGCCGCCACCCCTCCCCCCGGCCGGCCGGCCGGCCTCCCGGGCCGCACCCCGCCTCCTCTCCCTCCGCAGCGTCGCCCAGCCGAGCAGGGAGAAGGGGAATGGGCGGTCCCGGCCCTTAGCCCCCGGCTGCGGCGGCTGCTCCTCCTCCCGGGTCCCAGCGTCTCGGTGGCCTCCGCCCGATGCTGGCGGAGCTGGCTGGGGTCTCCGCGGCGTTGTGAGCGCTCCTGCCGTCCCGCAGCCGCCATGTCCGGCGTGGTGCGCACCCTGAGCCGCTGCCTGCTGCCGGCCGAGGCCACGGGCCGAGCGGGAGAGCAGCCGCGGCGGGAGGGCAAGGAGAGGAGCCGCGATGCGGAGCGGGAGGCGCGGCGGCGGAGCCGGGAGATCGACGCGATGCTGGCCCGGGAGAGGCGGGCTGTGCGCCGGCTGGTCAAGATCCTGCTGCTGGGAGCCGGCGAGAGCGGCAAGTCCACCTTCCTCAAGCAGATGCGGATCATCCACGGCCGCGAGTTCGACCAGAAAGCGCTGCTGGAGTTCCGGGCCACCATCTACGAGAACATCCTCAAGGTGAGGGGCAGGAGGAGGCCCGGGCTGGGGGCGGGGAGCGAGCAGTCGGGGATGGAGGCCCCCGCCGGCACATCCCTCCGTTTGGGAAGTTTGAGCCGTGCCCAGGATCGCTGTGGGAAGAGGATGTGAGCTCGGCCGGGGCGGCGGCTGCTCCCCTTGCTTTGCCTCGCCGCACGGGTTCGGGGAGGGGGTTCTGCGGTGCAGGTGTTTCGGAAGGCGTGTACCTTTTGTGCGACTGCCCGGCGGGCGGCGGGGGGCGAGGCTCTGGGTTTCCTGCCTTATCCGTCAGAAGGCCTCGATGAAAAAGGCTCAAAGGAAACTTCCTTGCAGAGGGGATTGAGGAGAGCTTTGTGGAAACGCAGAGGAAAGAGGATATAGGTGTGGCCTGTGCTCTGGAAAAAACATTATGAGAGCATCCTCTAAGACAGAATTGGAGAAACCTCAAAACTTGCAGAAATGAGGAGGAATTTCCATGCCTTTGCTAACTTCCCTGACTCTACCTCGAGATGGGACAAGAAAGGGGTCCTCATATAGGTGTGGTACTTGGTACATCTTCAGAAGCAGGAGACCGTAGGCCCGTTGAGTTGGGTGGTGTGGGCTGCTACCGAGCATAGCTCTGCGATGGAAATAACTTTGTTTTGGTGTCTTTGCAAAAAGGGTTTTGTTCAGTGTGTGTGTGCAGGCTGTATAGTCCTGGTAGTGCGTTTCTCTGGGGACTGGAGAATATAAAGGCTGATGTTGGAGGCTACCGATAGACCCTTTGGTCTAGAGATGGTTATCGGAAAATCCACCTCGACAATACTATTTCTGGGAAACAAGCTTTGATTCCCTGTGCAGGTAGAAGTGATTGTATTTTGGAGCACTCCTGAAGATGCATAAAAAGCCTGCTTAAGAATGTGTATCTCTTCATCCCCATGATCTCAAAAGAACTGGTACTTTCCTGCACGTGTTTATTTGTAGGACTGTCTCCATTCTTATGTGGGTTTGGATTTTTTTGAGGCTCTGTGAGATTTCATAGGAAATTAAAGGAAGGGAACTGCAAGTTCAGGGTAAGAGTTGCTTCTGAATTTTCAGATTTGTTTGAAATAGAAACGTAATATGCACTTAAGTGCATACAGACAGTGACTCTTGTTTTTAAGAATGCTGCTATTCCATGAAGGGCTTTTGCTTCTTTTAGTGAACAGGAAAAATTGTTGAATACTTTTCTTTTCCTTTGTTTTTTTTCAGTCTGTTTTCAGGAGAAGGTACATGTATTGCAGGAGACCATTAAGTGCAGGAAAGTTGAAGCTCAGAAGCTTCTCTTTCATTGAAGTTATGCAAGCAAAGAGAGCGTGAAGTTTTTATCTGCACACCTAGAAATAAGGAGCCTTATTCTAGAGGTCTTAATGCTTGTTTTGTTACTGTGCTGATGTAAAGTAATAGCAGAGGCTTTGAAGGAAGCGATTTGTGAAAACAGAAAAAAATCTGAGATGCCTTCCTCGTTAAGTTGTCCAAGCGATTCTAGTTATGGTAAAATATTTTAATATATATGCAAAAGGTATAGAGCTTTCAGTAGTAGAATTAGGGTGCTTTGGAAAGGAAAGTAAGTGTCTCCATCTTGTAGTAGGGGAGGCTGAGTTATGCACTTGAGACACTTATGTGCTGGATGGCTTTGGGCAAATTTGCGGAGTAGAATCCAGGTCCTCGAGGTAGCAGTCTGGTGTTCTGATTTCAAGACTGGTAGTTAACGCATCTTGGACTGTTGTCAGCTGAACACCTTTCTAAGCGTCCTAATCATCCAACTGAACTACAGAAGTGTTTTTGGAGTGAGCTAATATAGTTCAGTAGATCACCTTTTTTGTCCTTGCAGTTCGTGATTTGGGAGTGTGAGGTTAGGCCACCCTTCTGGGCACATGGGCTGCATCTGTCCGACGCTTCCTTCTGTTATTTCTCCTCATGACAGAGATGGCTCTTGAACATAATATAGTTTACTCTTCACTCATAGGTTTTGGGGAATGGCTTGGGAATGGTGGCTGAAAGAGTATGCAGAAGGAGGGAGAGAGAACAACTAGATGAGTTTTCTGGTGAGAAGGAGGTCTGAGACTGGAGTGTAGGGAAAGGCAGTAGATGTTCTGTTTGCGTTCTGCTCATCTGAAAGAAACCTGGCAACACCTTGATACTCTGCCATAATCATCAGAAGAAATCAAATACCAAGACAGAATTGGATGGGGCTTTGAGCAACCTTGTCCAGTGGAAGGTGTCCCTGCCCGTGGCAGGGGGTTTGGAACTAGGTGAGCTTTAAGGTCCCTTCCAGCCCAAACCATTCTATGATTATGTAGTTACAGGGCTTTCAAACAGTGGTGTTGTCAGTGTATGTATTTTAGGGTAGTTGTGTAACAATTTATTGTATTAAACTTTGTTCTATGGAAAACTGTAAAATGTTTCAAGGAAACTTATTGTCAAATAAGTTGTCAAATGAACCTGATTGCCATTCTTTCTATAATAAAATGTTTAGGCTATGGGTTCTTTGCACTTTCCAGGAAGTTCAGACTAGAATGTGAATAAAAGATTAAATGGAGGGGAGAGCACCATGTACCTAACATAGAAGAAAGGATATAAGATGACTTTTTATATTTCAGTATGTGGACAATGTGAAATGAAAATGATCCTATTGAATAGCATATCAATCTGTTTGACGTCGTGAAGTACAGCTGCAGCAACCTTAGCCCCTTTTTCCACACGGTTCTCGGCTTGGTCAAACAATGGGTCTGTTAAGCTTCTACAGCACTGAGATCTGAGTTAGAAATGCAGTGTAAATCTCTGGGATTAAATGGTCAATTTTCGTTTTCCAACCATGACTAAACTTCTCTCTGAAGGAGGAGGATTAGTACTCTCTCAATAGTGCATGATATTTCTGAAGTGCTTACGGCAGTAGTATTTAGGCAGTCCATACAGCTTACGGAGAATGAAGGAACTGATTCAGAGAACAGAACCTGAAACCTCTTCGAAAATAACAGTGCTAAATCTGAATTGACATTAGTGTCAGCTTCCACTTTGACTTTTCAGCTTCTTGCTTTTCTGCTATCATCTTCATGTGGAGTTCTTTCCTTACCCTGTTCTCGCTGTTTCTCACCCCCTGCTTCAGGGAAACCCTAGTTAGAAACAAAATGCTGAAACGAAATGAATGTGTGATACAGGATTTACTTTTCCATTTAGTACAGGTGATGGTTCAGGGCCTTGCTAGCTTTTTCTGGCATTTGTGGGACAGTCTTCAAATACATTAGTTTTGCTTTGGTTTAAGGTAAATAGTCATCGGTTAACTAGGGTTTTGCTTGTTAATCGAGGCTAAGTTTCAAAGTAACTTTTTGGAACTTTTTGATGATTGAAGTGAAAAGCAGTAGTGTTAATGTTCTGGTATGAGTACACAGGCTTCATGGCTACAGCACACCCACCTGGAAAAGGAAAGTGGATAGCACAGGGCTAGCTGCTGCAGCATGGATTTTAAGATATAAAATATCTTTGGATATGCAGAGAAACTTGACAGACTTTAGTGTACCTAAATTTTCAAACCTGAGAAGCGGCTGCTGGTGTTAGATGAGTGTTCTGATGCCTTCCAACTGTACCTGAAGGAATAATCTTTTGATACCTTCCATAACAGATGGGTCAGCTTTGCTTCCTTTGATAACAGTTAAAGAGCTTAGTACTTGTTGAATCATGGCTTTGGTGTTCCTTGTCTAAATGTTTTTTGTTTCAAGTATGAGAATATCATGCTGCTTGAAAAAACCTGGTTTAGCTGCATAAGAAAATAACTAATCTACAGGCACCAGACTGGTACTTGCATCAGCTTGTTTTGGAGATTTCAATCTAAGGAGAGAAAAAAAAAATCAGATTTTACAAGCCTGAAGTATAATATATTGAGGTTTTTGGTAATGTTGGTTTCCATGTTGAAAACAAGGCAGCCAGCTCAACATTTCAATACATCTGTGAGGGTTTTCTTGTGAAGATTGACTCAGGAATTGAAAAGCCTGGAATTGCAGAGGAAAGGGCTACTCAGGGAATAGTGTGTAACTTCGTTTGTGGGCTCTGAGTGGTGATAAAAACAACCAAAGATTTTGAACGTGACAAGTCCCTGAGAATGTACTTTTGAGAGCAGTTGCAGTAGTATGGGCATATCCGAGAGCATTTCTCCCTGATGGCTTGAATATGAGTGACAGTGAAGCAGGCAAAATGAGTAGCTTGTCCTGAAGTCCATTTTAAGAAGAAATTTGGACTTACGCAACTAATACTGAACCTCGTTGTTGCAGGTACTCTGTGTATCTTGAACGGGCTTATGTTGTCTTCATGGTCTCTGACTGTAAGGTGGATGTACCTGTGTCAGTGAAAAACAAAATAAGGAAACTCACATGCAACCTGTGAGTTTCAGCTGAGTATAGATACAAACTCTGGGAAGTGGGAAAAGAATATTCCTGAGTTTATTTGGGAGTTACTCTTGAAGTGACCAAATTAGCTAGTCATAATGCAAGCAGATTCCTTCTAATAGCCTACAAATGAAGGGGGAATACACCTTGCCGTTATGTGAACTCTAGTTAGTCTCTGAATTGGCTTGACAACACATTTCCTTGGGTTTACATGCACATGAATTTGGTAACCTGTTGGGAGGTGATGAAGTCTGTTACTTCAGGGTTGGGATCTAGCTGTACTTGAGTAGCTTGGCACAGGACGGCGTCTGTCTCGTTTCCGCTGGGACAGCTTCTTTTGAAAGGAATGGCACGGAGAATACTCTGTAGGAACTGTGGCTAGTTAGGAGCTCTTCCATTAAATTTAACATACAAGTACTAAAGTTCTGTGATAGAACTGGTATTTAAATGTGATTGTATTTGCTTTCTGCTTTTACCACGTAGTGGTTATTTTCATATGAAAAATAATATTCACAAAATTATGTAAAAAAAGAAAAAACCTTGAGTCTTTTTGGTTTTCCTGATCTAGGTTCAGTTGTTTGATGAAACTCTTTTAGTAACTGGAAGTTAGTATTTTCTATGTCTTAAATATAAATTCCATCAGCTCTGGTGGTCTTTTTGCGTTTGGAGTGTCTCTTAGTTGGGCTAGGAGACAGCAATCTGTCTGCATCGTGGTGGATAGTGGAAGAGTAATGGCCAGTAGTAAGTGATAAATATTCATGGTTGCTCCAAAACAGCGCTTACAGTGCTCTGCGATGTAGTCATTAGTATTGCAGAACATGACTTGGTCCTTGGAGACTGCAGACACATACTTTGATGTTTTCCAGACAAAAGTTTAGTCACTTGAGTGACTAAATTTGGGAGCTTACATTATATTCAGTTGGTTGAGTATACATATATTTTTACAATTAACTTGGAAACAGTATTGGCAAAAAAATTAGCAAATTTTGCTACTAACAGTGTTTACAAGAAAACTTTGGAGCAAAGGCAAACCGGTACCCATTGTTTGGAAAAGTAAGTTCAGTACAAATGACAAGAAGAGCAAAAGCTAGAAGGAAGCAGAGGCTGTAGAGCTTCCAGATGCGTTTCCTTCACTTGCATGGGTGTTTCACCCTCGTGGGGATCAGGAGCTGATATTATCCTAGCACTGAAGGCACCTCCCTCTCTACCCTTCCCTTCTGTCTAAGCACATCTGCTGGGTCCTCTGACAGTTTGTTTGAGGGCGGCATGACAGGGTCTTGCCAAACCTGATGGGAATGCTTTTGCAACTGCAGACGCTGCTTCTGCTCCACTAAAAGCATGAACTAGATATTAGTGTGATGGTCTTGGGAAAAGGAGAAACTTGGTACTGTAATTCTGAAAGCATTAACTCAGAACTTTTTTTTAAAGTCCTGCGCCAGTTGCCACCTCGGATGTCATCGTCTCTCTACTTTGTGTCTAGTGGCGAGTAAAGCTTGCAGTGAGTGCTTTACTTCAGCTGCATTTATCGTCATTTTGCTGGGTTCAGTCAAAGACAAGGACTCTTTTCAGAGTTTCCAGACAAGCAGACATCACTGCTGCTCCCAATTCAGAGATTCAGTGGCTAATCCAAATGTTTCTTAATGTTTGTGTTCCTGTGGACTAAGTAAATGACACTTCCCCTTTGTTCCCATTTTTTACTTGCGTGTTGGGTTGGAAGGTGGGTCATCTTCACTGTTTACCCTGCTCTCACCTGGGTGGCGCTGGAATATGTGAATGGTAAAAATACATGCGTAACTGGTGAGCCTTTTTGTTGTCTAACTGGGCTAACTGGTGCTGCTCCCACCCCTACCCTTGTGTCTGTCTCACCTTACAGCAAGCTAATATAGGCGGTGGAAACCACTTTTATATAAATGACTAGGTTTTTTGGTGGTGTTCGCTCACTGGATCGGCTTGTGGGCTCAGACAAATGACAAACCTATCAAACAGGAGTGGGTGGAACTGCACTTTAGGAAAGATGCCCCTTTTGTTGGTACCTAGTTGTTAGACTAACTCTAATTTAAAATCTTTATCCTTCGTGACTTTGGGAACTTGGCTGCTGCTTGGCTATAACATTCCAAGGACACAGATCAAATGAAAACACCGTTAATGCTTTTATGATAGCGTGCCGTAAAAGTCTGATTATCTTGCTATTACTTTGGTGGTAGGTGATCACCTTCTTCCCAGTGTTCCAGATGGCAGTTTAAAAAGAGTGCATGTAACTATATGTCAGTGCAAACGCTGACAGCTTTATTTTTGAAAATTGCATTTGAAAATGTCTTTTTTAGAAGGTTAAGAGATGTTTTCTAAAAATACAAGTAGGTTACATTTTATCATCTTTCTTTACTTGTCAGTAAGCATTGCTGCTGAAAAGCCCAGTCCCATCTATGGCTCTGTGATTCAGCTGTCTCGCTCTTGTATTGGCACCAGCGGTCAGGGAGCTGTTGCACTTTTTTGGTGCAGTTAAACTTGCTGGTCTAGCTGGACCCGTGTTCATATAGCTGTATCACTTCATACTCTTCCACTGGCATAAAGGGTGTATTAGAAATATCTTGCTGAGGTGGGAGCATTCCTTCTGCCTTTAGCTTGGATTTGTATTGGTCTCTGTGAATTGTGATCCCCAGACTTGGCCTGTTCCTTGTTGTGCTGTTTTGAAACCATGATGCTTGTCAACAACAGTGAGGAAAAGTGTACAGTAGGAAACATCTCCCTGTTGCCTGCAATGTTCATGTTGGTTTACATAGGAGACAGTATTGCCCATTAGCCGTGACTTGGGATTCCCCTTGGCGGGTATTAAGCAGTAAGTAGCACTTCTCTCACAGCAGCCATTTCCATTAATGATGTATAGATGCTGGAGACGTAGGGCTTTTGTATGAGGTTGGGCAGCGTATTAATTGTAAAAGCTTGAAGTAGCTGCTGCAGTATTTCATGTGTAACAGTCTGTGATCTCGTACCCAGCAGTGGTTCCTTACAATTACTTTGAGGAAATGCACAGTAGGAGATTTTTCTGTTTGTATACAAACTCTAAGTAGTTTTGCAAGTTCTCTCTAGACACTTGACTACAATAATGGAATCTTTTGATCACCTGACTGGTGATCAAAACCTGGTGGTTTGTGCATGGGAAAACCTGCCCTTGGTTATGGGCGGGTACCCCCAAACCCATTGTTTCCATAGTGTTTGGTGCCCAACTGTCGTGTATTCTCTCAGCCTCTGAGTTGGTCCATCTGGTGAAAGATGTGGGATTTTTAGGACAGCAAACCCTTCAAGTACGGGAGCATGTGAATAATTTAAAACCGGAATGATGTGCTTTATGTAGCAGTTTAACTACTGGTGTAAGGTACCCTTCACTTAAGCTGCTCTTTAAATACTGCAACGCTTCGCGTGTTGGCCAGCATCACTGGTTTCAAATGGCGTTAGCTGGTGATAACCTTTCTAATAATTCCCCAAAAAATCATTTAATTATTTCAAAATGCAAGATAACCTGGATTTTTTTTCAGAGCTAGAGTGCTTTCAGAAGTGAAGGAGACAAAGTATAATTGAGCCAGTCTTAGTAACGAGGATTTTTGCAACTACTTGTAAAATCTTCGTGCTGCTGGTGAGCAGCAAACACTCTGCCTAGAGCCTGACAGCTGTGCTCTGTCAGGCTGAGGACCTAGCGCTTCGTCTCTGACATGAAAAAAATCCACCACAACCAAAAACGGGTACAGGATCCCAGCAATGTGATCCTTTGGTATACTCTTCCAGTTATTGGCAGTCTTTGATTTTGGAAACTTCGTGAGCCAGGAGCTGCGTTTGGAATGTAACTGAATAGTCCTTTTTGGACCTTTCTTCCATCGGTTTGTCTTGATTGCGTTTTGAGTCCATTTATACTTTTGGCCAACATCCTGTGTAAATGACTTGGTCTCACTGGGGGGTGTACAGGAAAAACCCTTCTTTTGGTTTAAGCTTCTGTTTGGTAACTGTGGTTATGTACCACTCATACTTGTGTAGCAAGAGGCGAGCAAATAGTCTTTTTCTGCTCCCTTTCTCCAAGTGGTCTGTAATTTCTGTAGGTTTGATGTAGCATGCCTTAGTACTCTTTTTTTCAAAACTGGATTTCTAGATTTTTTTAGTCTTTTCTTCTGTGTAAGATGCGGTATTTCATGAGTTAGTTTGAATGTCACACTCTTGTTGCACCTTTTCTGGTTCTATCCTATGTCCATTCAGGTTTTGTGCATGCCAGGGATTATACAGTGACTTGATTATGTGAAAAATGACCAGGAAAGAAATGGAACAGAGAAATTCTTATTTTTCCTCCTTAACTGGTGCTTCCAGTATGTTGCTGTTTTGCCATTTTCTTATGACTGACACTACCCTCTGTGAATTTTAAATCTTTCCACCTGTGCTTGCTCTGGGTCCTACTTTGATTGCAGTCAAAGGCTTGAACTGTTCAGAAGTTTATTTCATCGCAAAAATTGTCACTTTTTTTTCCCCCTATTTAAAATTTGAAAACTGAATGGTAATTGTCAGTATTCAATCTTTGGAATGAAAGAGCGAATTGATGTTTTCTGTAGTAGTAGACAATCAGAAAAACTGTCGTAGCAGTGTTGGGAAAGTTTACTGTGAAACGAGCGCTGCGGTGGAAGCAGTCTAAGGTTACCTTGGTCGTTAGAGCTCGGAAGGGAGTGTTGTACATGCAGTAAGACTTGGTGTTTCTCTTGTTTCTACCAATGGTGTCTGTCCAAATTCAGTTTTGATAAATATACTTTATTATTAAATAAAATCTTCTGTTCATTCTGTAAGATGTGGAAATTCTAAGAATATTAACTAAATTTATTTTTCTAAATGAAGTCTTTGCCCCTGGGCATCAACAGTAGGGATAAACTTTTAGGCAGGTTTAAGTGCAGGTAAAAGTGGCTCTCTGCCTATCTCCCATGATGGTCTTTTTGGAGAACAGGGGTATGGAAAGTGTTTGGAATGTCTTTCCAGAAAGAGGAAACCTTTCCTATGGTAGCCCGTACTGCAGATTAATAGGGCAAGGGTTATCCAATGCTCATTGTGGCTGTATAAAAACAGTAACTCTGAAATGCAAGAACAGCAATATATGGGATCTAAATTGGGCGATTTCTCTGTTTCTCCTCATCTTTGTCATCTGCTTGTAGCATTTGTAGAACTGTTTAGCTGAGATGGAGAAATGTTAAGTTTAAATTCACTTTACTGGGGATCCTGCTGCGTCACAAACACTTTTAACTGCTGAGAGTTGGGGGAAAGGAGCAGTGGCTGTTTTGCTTGTTAAGTGAAGCTTTTACTCCTGGTGTGTTTTGGGTGTATATCTGAAAGCCGGTGTGTTCTACTAATGCTGATTGTCAGAGGTGCTGTTCCTGTGGACATGGGTAGGCCAGCATTCCTGCGAACCCATTTCCTATTTTTTATGCTCTTCATTCGGTGTTTAGAATGGACCTTCTATGAGTGTGTGTATATGTCTCTGTTTTGTCAGTGCTAATGCTGATGTCTCTACGGCTGGATCTGCTGCCTTGTCCCCCGCAGGGCTCTCTGTGACTTGGTGGTAACCTTTTCTTACTCAGTCAGAGGAAGGTGCTGATGCTACACACTCCCCGTGGTAACCTTGTGGTACTTCATGCACTCGTTCAGGGTCTGTGAGGTCAACGTTTAGTTCCCTCTCTTGCCCCAGGGAGGGTCAAACCTGCATTTCCAAGGAGCAGCATCCAGCAGATAAGTGACTATCCTGGGACTGGAGCAGTCTCTACACCCTTGGTAGAAACTGATTTCTGTGGTTTTCTCCAAACAAGTGATGAAACTTTGCTTACCAACGGTCTCCTGAGGTCCTCTGGCTCTCCTGGGGGAGCAGGAAAGGGCAGAGCAACAGTACGGAGAGCTGCACCAAGCTGGAGCTCCCAGTGCAGCTTTATCGGAACAGGAATTGTGTCTGTGAGATGGTAAGGGTTAAATCAGTCCCAAAGCTGTAAGGCTGCGGAGAGCTGGAGCTGAAGCAGGTGAAAGGTCAGAGCTGGCCTGTGTGGGCTGGGAGTTCCACACAGAGCCCTGGGCTTGGGGAGGGACACAGTGACCATCAGCTGACACAGGGCCCGTTAACTGTTTCTGGTCACTAACGCTACTTCTCACTGAAGGGAAACAAGCCTGGCGTTAAATGCGGAGAGACAGCGCTGTCCCACCAGTCTGGGATACCAGTGTTTTGGAAGACATCCCACAGTTCTTGACTGGGGGTGGGGAGGGTCTGACACTGAATCGTGCCCGGGATGGCGTTCTGTGCTAGTGATGGGCTTGCAAAGGTATCTGAGGTCCAGAGCGATGCAGTGCAGGCATCTGCAATTCAGAGGGAGCCTTCTAAGTGTTCTGGGTTTTTTTTGTCCTTGTGCTTACATTTGTTAACACCATTCAAATAAAACCCATCTGAAGGCCTGTGTTAATAAAAGGATAAACTGCAACTAAGACAGAGTTGGCTTTTGGTCTGTATGACAGTGACTAAATAGTTTTGTGTGGAATTTAAAGCAGCAGTTTGTAAATATGTTCAATTTCAGTCTTTTCATGGTGCTGGGGAGATACATTCTCTGCTTTATAAAAAGAAAGTAACAGTCACTGGAGAATCATAAATATTTACGTTTTGGGGAAACTGCACTTCAGGAACACTGCTGCATGGTGACAACTGTGATACTTTGCTTTGAGTTCTTGCTCTGTGACACTCACACTAAGTTGCTTCTCACTTCCCTCTCCAATCTTAATTTCCATTGGGAAAGTTATTGTTCTTGTTGTGTGGTGCTGTTAAAGGACTGGAGGGGTAAAAGGTTCAGGTGTTAAGAAAACAGATGTGCAGTCTTCATAGCTTAAAGTATGTTAAAAAATTGGTAATAATGTGGAGGTTCATGTGAATAGCTGTAGAAACAGAATTTAATCTTTTTTAATTCTATTTAGTTTCATAAACTGTAAAACCAAAGGATCAACACAATGAGAAAAGCAGTTTACTATAACCCACGGACTTTACTTGTGAATTAGGTTGTACTTGAGATGCAAAGCCACCATTGACACATCTATTGGTTATTAAAATGGTTCTCTGTTATTGAGAAATAACTGCTGGCGTCCGAAGCTATTAAGTATAGGTAGATCCAAGACTGATGTTTCAAAGTTGCTTAACCTCGTGTTTGGCTTCTTGCCATGGATAGGAAATTAAGGTTCCATAAAACCTGCAAAATGTGAAATGAAGCAGTCTCGGTAATCCTGAGTTATATTTGAGAACTAGATCACTTTCCTTCCACATTTTTTTCCAGAGTTAGAGTGCCCACACTTGCCTCTCAGGACTTTTTAGCAAACGTGTGGCAAATTCAAAAAGCAAGTTGATGCTGATGGAAAACTACACCTGCTTTATGGACCCCAGTAGCTTGAAGTCTGTGCAATGATTTCTGTCCTCTTGCTGCTGAGCTTTCCTCCTGGAGGTAGCCATTTGGATGAAAGTGTCTCAACAGAAGATGCTTGTTAACAGCAAGTTTTCAAGCTGTCAAAATCATACTTTACAGCAACATGCTTTTTGGATCTTGCTAGTTTGGTACTGCTATCTTCTTTTACCTATATGTTTAAGTAGTTGGTGGATGCATACAGCACTGGAAGTTACTAAGTTTCCTCAATTTTGGATGCTTAATATACTTTGCTTCATCAGAATATACAGTATCTTCTTTCAACAAGATTTTTTTAATGCTCTTCTGATCTCCTAATGCTTGGGAAAACTTGTATATCCTTTTTGCTATCTAAAACCCAAATGCAAAGAAAAAGATGGAAGAATATGGGCATGGTGTGACTTTTAAAACTACAGCTATGAGGATCATACATTAGTTCCCAGACACTTCTCTTAGGCATGCAATGTTTACTTTTATTTTCTGCTGGTAGTGTTGCTTGCTGCAACTAGCTGTTGCTGCTAGTATTTTTTCTTTCCACCTGGAGAAATATATTGTGGCTCAATTGCTTACACAAGGAAGCTCTTTCTATCTTATTTCTCTTGGAGATGTTGCTATATGTTTATGATTCTCTCCTGAGTTCAGTCTCAAGTCTCGCCAGAATACTGTCAGAAAAATAAAAGCTTTAAGTACCTCTGAATCCTTGTTCTTTTATGCTTTATTCTTTTTATCACTGACTTTTTTTATCTGAATCATTCTTTAGGGCTGCAGGGTTCTGGTTGATGCACGGGACAAACTGGGGATCCCTTGGCAGTACACCGAAAATGAGAAGCATGGAATGTTTTTGATGGCTTTTGAAAACAAAGCTGGAATGCCCATAGAGCCTGCCACCTTCCAGTTGTATGTACCCGCACTGGGTGCGCTGTGGAGGGATTCGGGAATCAAGGAAGCCTTCAGCCGTCGGAGCGAGTATCAGCTGGTGAGTACGTCCGTCGTGATGGTGGGAGGAAGAGAAGTTCCCTGCTGTATAAATATCTCTTCAATTGAAACATTGCTTGCTGCGTGCAAGATTTAGCCATTATGCGAGCTGTTGCTAGTAATGCTGTAAATCCAAGCACTTCAGCAGCAGAAAGAAGTGGTAATTGGAGCCAAACTAGAAAAACTACATGACAGTAAGAGGGAGTGGAGAAGTGCACATGACTGGATAAACTGGAAAAGCAAGAGAAACCAAAAAAGGCAGGAATTGGTTGAACTAAAAATATTTTAGCAGCTCAGTAGGTCTGTTCATAGTAGGGCACTGATGAAGGCACACTTAATTTGTAACTTTCCAATCCTGCCAGCTTGCACTGTATTGATACTGGCGAGCTACTCCTGCATGCAGATCTTTTGAAGTGACTGCAACACCCATTCCTGCTGCTGCTATTTGACTGTTTCTTTTCATCCTGACGTCTGCAAGTGAAACTTGGATAAGCAACTGAAAGATGACAGTGAGCTTAAAAATGTGCTGTCTTCCTTGCGTTCTTGTATTAGGTTTTCATGCTCTTGTGCCAAAATAGCTGCACTTGTGGTATGGAATATGTTTCTGACAGCTGTTCATAATCTACTGCTTTTTCTTCCTATGTGCAAGATGGAGATGCTTTTTTCTTCTCTGTTCAGTGAAACAAGGTACTGATCTGTGCAGCTCAGTACCATGGTTACTAGTTCTTGGAACATGGTATGTTATGATATCCTAATGGTTCTAATAAATGTATCGTCATTATTTTAACACATACTAATTATGCTTTAATCTGCAGGTAGAATTCTTTGGTTTGGGTGTTCTGTCCCGAAACTTCATTCAGCTTTTCTTGGGCGGGGGATAAGCTGTTAAAGGTGAAATTCTTCATGCCTGGATATGTTACCGATGTTTAATCAGAGGAGTTAGGTAGAGGTTAGAAACACAGCTTTGTATGGTCTCCATTAGACTCTTACAAAATAACTCAATATAGCTATAGAAAAACTAGAGAAATTTGGCAGTGAAGTTCTCAGTTTGTTTCCCCGTGCTGCTCCTCGGCATGGGTTCTCCTGTGTCTCATACTGTAGTTAAACTCGTGTTGCAGCCCTTAGGTACTCATCTGTCTCCACAAATAAGATACCTATTTGAGCCTCATTGCTGTATCTTTGAAATCTGTCTCTGAAGTATCTTGAGACGGGTAAATAGCTAAAGAATAAATAAAATGAGTAGGTAAAATTGTCACAGGATGATTGTATAAACCTCATTTCCTTAGGCCCAAAACATAACAATTTCTATGTTACAGTATCGGGGATGAGAGGGAGGAGAGAAGATGGATCAGTTGTTCCATAATTCCTAGTGTCTGTAGACACAGACTGAGACTGCTGTTCTAAGCGCTGTTCAAACGTGGAATAAGAAGATGGTTCATGCCACAGGGATCTTGAATTTAACATGAGACAACTACTAAGAGAATCCAGTATATTAAGCAATAATTGCATCAGCAGCCTGTTCAGATTTTTTTTTTTCTGGGAAATGCTAAGCATGGGCTTTGTTTTTAAGGGGAGATTTAGATTTAGATTCAGATTTAGATCATGTGAGAGGTTCATTTCTGTACCAGTTAGCAATAAATTTGTGTCAAACTGGAAAAAATAAGTCCAGTTTGTTGAATAAATAGCATTCCAAGACTAGTAGGCCTACCTCTGCATTCTCTGGCTTTGAGGATTAAACAGGAAATACCAAAAAATAAAAAATCCCCACAAAAAGCAAACATACAGGCATGCAAGTGATCATTTAATATGCCGTCATCTTCAAGATCATGGTGTAGTTTTATCATGCTTCCTTTTGGATGGCGTTCATATAATCAGTTTAATGTTACTGGGGCAACTGGGACTGCCGCAGGCACCAGAACTGTTAACCTGTCAATAGTGCAACAACACGGCGTGCTACAGAGGTGCTGTGTACCTCAGTCCCACAGCCTGAAAATCCTGGGTGCTGTTATTTTACTGCGCAGGCTGCATCACCAGGACATCACAAAGTACCTTGATTGTAAACAAAAAGCACTTAATGCATAAAAGTTTTTTAAAAACTAATAGATTGTTTTCAAGGATACAAATGCTACTTCTGGATTGATCACGAAACAAATTATGACCTTAACTTGAGCGAGTTTGCATGCCTCACTTCTAGGTTCAGCAGAATTTTGTACATGGGGATTAGCAATGGTACAATTTCTTAAAAAAATAAATAAATTAAAGCTATATAACTTTTTAACAAAAGCAGGTGGTTTAAGGAGATGCCTTGTTTATACTTGCATATGATGTGTATAAACCCATACCTTCATTTCGTTTAAACCCTTGCTGGATATCGATTTGTGTAAATAAACAGAAACCAGATTTAGTCGACTCTGAGAAAATAAATCCTTTCTGAACTGATTCTAACTAAGGCTAAAGAAAACCTTTGCATCAGCACTCCCTTTCATATTTGGTATGAGTGAGCTGCTAAATGGAATATGGTTTGAACTGAATTCATTATCTTTATAATAGTTTTGAAATCATCACCGAAATTTTCAAGCTTTACGATGATCCTTCGGAATGTTTCTGGACAATGTTTAAAATAATGACCTTGCTTAGAACTTGCATTTTCTTCGCCCTGGTCTCAGTCAACTGAACATCAGCTCTTTATGATTGTTATTATTTTGGCTTCTGAGCCATAGGATTATATTGGTCTGCTTTTGAACTCGAGATTTCTCCAGGAAGTTGTATGACCTTTCTTAAAAATAAAAAGTTAAACACGTTGGTTGGCTAACTAGAGCTGAAAACAGCAGCATACAGGTGTCTTCCTACGGTCTGTAATGCTGTGCTTAATGACTGACTCGGCAGTAGCAAACTTGTTGAAAGAAAATGGCTCTGACCATAACCTCTTGCCGTCTGAAAGCTTCTTTGGGACCACAGAAGCTGCCTCTGGGCATTTGAGTGTTTTCTGCTTCATACTCAGTGCCTAGAAGTGCTGGCTGTAAATCACTGTCTGGGTCTTTGAGCCTTTCAGAAGTGAGTGGGTGGATTCTACAATAGCAGGGTGCTTTTTCGCCCTTTTTTTTTTTTTTTTTCACAGTCTTTCTTAAAGCAGACTGACCAATTTCACTTTCTTCTCACAAACATCAGCCTCTCGCTCTTTCCCTGCCTCAGCCAGTCCCCACCGACCCAAGTTCCTCTGTTCCTTGTATGCAAGCCAAGTAGCTGGGGGACAAAAGCAGTATTGTATGTTTGGTTACATTGTCTTGTCTCTGTCCTCGTTTTTTAACTACTAGAATAGGAATCCCTTTGTAATCAGTATGTGATTCTTCTCTCCTCTCCCTCGCCCTCATTATCCTACCCCCTTTTCTGGCTGTATGTTAAAGGCATACGTTTATCGTGTGTCTCGATGTCTGGTAACACTTGTTCTGTTGAGGTTGCTGGGGTAGTTTGGGCAACTGGGAGTTAATTCTTCGTTGCCAGCAGGTGGAGACAAATTCTATTTTGAACGATTTCCTTGGCAAAAGGACCTTGGGACTTCAATTAGGATTTAGCTGAAAGGATGGGAGCTTCTTCAGTTTGAGCTTAATAAGTACTTGGGAGCTCAGGTGCGTGTATAATCTGCCAGCTTTTTGCACCCGTAAATGATGTTTCCTTTTATGTCATAAATCACAGAGACTAAGGCCAACATAGGAATTGCTTTGGTCATGTGGGTTTTGTTTTGTTGGGGTTTTTTTCTTCCTCTAAGATTTCTGGTGGGAGAGTGTGAAAGGCCATTCACTTTTGGTTTAATATGTCCAGAACAAACAAAATCTAAAGCAAGATTAGCTACTTTTTTGACTGCTTACAGCTTGGCATACTTCATGTCATTGTGGGTAAAGCTGGGACAAATAGGGCTTGTCGGGCAAGATAATGATATGTTTGTCACGGTCCGAACAGACATGTATGTTGTGTGCCAGCACTGCTAGGGAGTTGAAGCTAACAATGAGCAGGTCTGCAAAGGCCATCATCTGGCTTCATCCATTCTTAACACAAGATTGACACTGTTTTATCAGACTGGAGTTTAAATTTTAAATGCACAGCACTGTTTTTTGGGTTTTGAGGTGTACAAAAATCTCCATCTTAGCTTCTTTTAGTCAAAGCAGTATCTTTATTTGAATGATTCTTACTGTTTCCCTTCAAAATACCATCTTTCTTGCCTGTAGCTAGGTATTTCAAGAGCTCCTGAACTCCTCCTGTGGTACAAGTCCTATTCTCATCTCTTCAGGACTGATGGGGCTTTTCACTCTCAACTCCAAAGCCTATTTGCAGTAGAAGCAACTGTGCTGAGTTACTCACATACAGCCAGTCTAGCTCCTGACTTGTGTTTGCAGATACCCGCCCTTCTTTATACAGAAAAGAGCGTGGCCATCTGAGGAGGCTGCAAAAGGCATCTGTTTTAATGTGATTATCCTTAATACATAGAATATATTCATGATCCATCACTAGAGTATCAATTTAAACTTAGTTGTTGTTGATGTATTATTATTATTGATGTTCACGGCACTGTTTAAAGAATTTCTAATGTTTTAATAGATCCTTTAAAAAAAAAATAAGCCAGCATTAGTGGGAAGTAGTGGTTCCTGACAGGGAGGTAAGGGGCTTGCAAATACAGACAAAAACATACTACTGTGTCCATAGCTATTTTTAGATCTCTGCACAGGGAATTGTATGGAACACTTCCAGTAATACTTCTAATACTAAAAGCCTCTGAAGCCTTGGATGTGGGAAGACTCTGGAAAATATTTTAAAGACTGTTTCTTTTATATTGATTCACCATTCTTTGGGTGTGTTGAGGTGGGGAGGTTTGGGGGATATTTGTAATAGGATACGAATCGCTCCCCTACGTGTTAACTGTGTGGGGTTTTTTTTTTTCCCCCTCTAAGCAGACACTTGACATACATTGAAGTGGTTAAATTATGCCTGCCAGAACAGATAGTGTGCTGGCAATGGTGCATAGTGAACAGCCTGCTCCTTGTGTTAGTAAAGCTTTGTTGCTACATTCTCCTCATGCAGGGAGCTGATGGCTTCGAAACCTTGTAGGAAGCCAGCTGTGTGTCTGGGGGAGGGTGGAGGTGAGGCACTAATCATTCCCACTAGTTCTTGAAACAGAGTGGACAAACTGTTGCCTACATGGCTTTGCTTTGGTACAGAAATACTAGGTATGGCTAGTATTACCATGTGCTAGTGATGTAAGTTGATCAGGGGTGAGGCTGTGTAGCTGCTGTAGCGTACAGGGGTGATACCACAGCATTCGACTGCCTCTGCAAGCTGAACAAATTGAGAGGCTGGGCAGCAAGGCAGGGTACTGACTTGACATGAGGAGTGAGTGACATTAGAAGTGGCATGTTAAGTGAAATACGCAGCAGTGGGCTCTGTTTAGTCAGAGTTCTTCAGTACACTGTAAGAGACTTCTTGAATCCTCCAGTAAGAAGTTTCCAACTGTTCATTTGTCTTTTAAGATGCAAGGGTAGAGTAGAGTTAGCTTTAAAAACAGGTTTCTAAGCATTTTACTGTTCTGTTCACATAGATGCCACAGCACTGAAATGCAGGCGTACTTGTGCCTGGTGTTGGCATGGTGCATTCCAGCTTATACAACTGGATGTAACACAGAAATGAGCTCTTCTTTTCTACAGTTTGCATATGAGTTTGCACGAGACTGTGAATGTTGATTATTATGTAAGGATGACTCTTTTTTCAGAGCCATGAAACTCACATATTTTATCAATGAAATCCATTGGGACTTGACCGATGCTGGAGAGATGTGCAAAGGAAATGGGCACACTGTCCAAAGTGCCAGCACGGAAAATCTTGTTACCATTTAATGCACGTAATTGGGACTAGGCAGCAACTCTGTGCCAACTTACTGCTGAGATTTGCTTGGTTATTTCTAGTTTGCAGATCTCCTGTGAAACTAAACTAACGCTGGGGAAGTTATGTAGGTTTCTTTCCTTTTCTGGATCTGGATGGGACATACCTCTCTGACTCAGAAAACGAAACAAAACCAAAACAATGAATTGACAGTAGTGCTACAAAGCAGAAACTCACGTTTGCTGTTGCTGAGCCTTGATATTTTGTAATTACTTAGTGTTAGTGCTGACAATCAAGTACATCTGTAGCTAACAATGTTAAATATTTGGAGTTTTTTAAAGCTAATTGTGATGCTGTGGATGGTAAATAGGCCTGTTTGAATTTGCTTATTACACCTAAGGAATGATAGCTCATATAGCAGGGTGAGTTATCGAGATGTTTGTCTTTAATTAATATCTGAGCAAGGCTTTATACCAGTATTGTGGTAATTAAGTGCCAGAGGTCCAGATTCTAGTTCTGTCCTCTGATTCCAAGGCCTCAAAAATTTATGGTCAAGCTATGGAGTTTGATTAAACTTTGTACAGCAAAAGAAGTTAATTGCTTGTTTAAGTATAATTCTGCAAAGCATTGTGGCTGGTCTGTAGTAGGAAGGATTAGCAATTGGAGTCCCTGGCTTCTGATCCTGTCTCTAAGACTAAATAGGAAAATGTTTTTCAGATCAAAGTCTTAAGTAAGAACTCTCAAACAAAAGTAGCGTTTTGGTAAAGGAGCTGAGAGTTAGTGAGTTATAGTTTGAGTTAAAAATTGAGAGGTAACATAAAGTGAAATGCAGCTTTGCACAGAATTCTGTGTTTATTGGCTAGTACTGTATAGCTTGTTCGTTTGCATCTACAGAAGTTAGATTCTCAGTCTCCTATTTTTTTGCAGTATTCTAAAAAAAAAATAACCAACAAAACCTAAAAAACTTAAATGAGATGTTAATGGGCCTGCTGCCACGAGCAGCATGGTGTTTGGCTGTACCAGCACTAGTGTGTCTTGACAGTCACTGACACTGAAATTCAGGACGGAGCTGGAGCAGGAGGCTGAGTTGAAGATGCCTTCGTAGCATAGTGTTTGTCACCTACACCAAGGAATGCTTCGCCAGATAATCTCTGGTTTGCGTTCAGTGCCACTGAGCAAGAGGTGAGAAGAACTTGCATTTAAAGTAGGCTGAATTCAAAACTATTTAGAGAATCAAAGATCATAAATCACTTTACACTGCAAATCATTTTGATTCTAGCAAACCCCACTTGTGCAGTATCTTTTCTCTGGGAGAAGCCGTTCTCTCAAGCAGGCCCATCCATAGAAAGCTGTGTGATGGGTAGAATAGTTAGCAGCTGTTCTTAAATACTTTCAGCTATTGCAGAGAAACAAGAACCAAAAAGGTCATGAATTATGACCTTTTCGAAACAGTGCAAATGGAAAAGGGTAGAGACTAGCAATTTGTAATGGTACCTACCTGCAGTTCCAACCAAGGTTTAAAGCCCTCTGTACTAAATGCTCTGTGGAAAAATAAAAGGTTTCCTTCCATGAATTGCTCCTGGCCTTAGGTTATGACAAAATGCAACAGCTGGATGAAATGTAGCCCTCATGGAATTGTGAGGATAAGTTGGAAATTAATGAGCAGATCATACATAATAAATAAGTGGATAACAAGAAATTGATATGCCTACCATATGGGAACTGAGACCGACACTGTATAGCAAGAGCTATACTAGTACTCTGCATAGCGAATTCCCAGCATGCTACTTTTTTTCCACTTTTTTTCTTCATTTAAAGATCAAAAACTTAGGGCAAAAGCACCTCTAAGGCCTGTAAAATGTGTAGTGTATTAATGTACTTCATTAATGCCCTACTGTCTCTGAACACCAAAAAGTTGGAATTCAGACTTTGTGTGGTCCTACTTTTTAACTTTCAGGTTCTTGGAGGTGGGTTAAAAGCCATGTGTTTTTATGGTACTGTGTAAGGCTGCCTGTAGAAATTTTTGCTTTTGGCCCTTAGATGCCAATAAATCTTGATTGTATTTTTGGTTTGGTTAAGGTGAATGAGAGAAACGTGTTAAATTCATTATGAGAATTTACATCTTGCCTAACGATTTCCATTTTTCTAGTTGAAAGATTACTTTTTACTCGTGTACTTTATTAAGAACCAACTTTTTTGTCTTTTATCTCTTAGTGCGTAAGCCCATTAGAGAACTGTCTGGGTGACCCAAATGATTTACGGCATGAATACTGTACTCATCCTTGCATCTCTGTATGCTTGTGATAGCAGTTAGAATTTGATGTCTTACCTTGAGCAATAGCACTGAAACACAAAATGTAATGTTCTTAGACTGTCAAAGTCCTTTTGTCTCCCAGTTCTTGAGAATAAATGCCACCCTGCTTCTGGAAAGAAGCTTTAATTTTGTTATGCATAAAATAATTAGAAAAAATACTCAGTATGTCTGTCTTTGCAGAATTGTTGTTCTAAGCCCTAATTAGCGCTACTCTAAATCTTGCAGGACTGTATTGAATATAAGGATTTGTTCAGAGCAAGTACAGCTGTAATTAATCTTTGCATTCCCATCAAGAAATGCTGGCACATGCTGTGAGAAACAAGGAAGGAAACTTTCAGTTCAGGCTGTCTGAGCCAGTACCCAACTGCAGCTAAAAACCACTGGAGTAATCTCTTTATCCGTTTCTAGTGTGCAGGAAAGTTCTGGGCAGAGGCAAATACAACACAGCAGCCTTTAGCTTTGGATTATGCTGTTTAATTTCCACGTTCAGAAAGTTTCTATCGGATCTCAATAGTTCAAGACTTCAAAACTTCTAGCTAGTATCTCCGTCGAGACTCCCAGCAATGAGTGTGTGTTCCAGAAATCTGAGCAAGTTAAGTACATTTAAAGGTGTTCGCTTTGTGTGACTGAGGGAGTGTAATAGAGTTCCTACTGAAATGTGGTGAAAGCAGGAGACAGCTCATGTATTAAGTAATGAGCATATGCCTAGGTTAAAAGCGTGGTAGCACAAGGACAGTTTTTATTCTAGTTGCAACAAAATACCTGAATTATGCAGATAGATATGTTAGCATCTGTTCACACTGAAGTCTAAAAACAATCAAAGACAATTGTTTCTAGTGGACGGGCTCCACTTGTCAGACTGGTTTCAACCCTTCAGTGTCAATAATAGAGCTGAAATGAAGACTGTTATATTTGTATTCCCATGATATGAGGTTTTGGTGTATTAAGCTACGTGCACTTTTTCAAGATCCAGCAAGGACTGGCGTAGCTGTGTAGAAGAGGGCTCCTGCTGCTTCCTGTGCACCCTGTTAGCTGTTTTCTGACCCTATGGCTGCTGGGAAAAAAAAGGCGCTGCAAAAGAAGAGGCAAATGGTTTTAAGCCCATGTGGCTCACTCTGAGCACAGGAGCAGTGCTGATGATGTACTTCAGAAAAGTCCAGTCTTACAAGTCAGCCTTTCGCATTTGTATGTTCTCTGTAGTAATTCAGATTTCTTTCATGTTGGTACCAAAACTTGTCCCCTCCACCTAGAATCAGGACAGCGAGCAAGGGTGATCTTGGTGTATTTCCAAATTCTCTGAATTATGCCCTTGAGGAGAAACAATAAGAGGTTAAAGCTTGGATTTTTCAAAGGGGCCACTGAATTTAATAGGATAATGGGTAATGAGTGCTTTCAGGCTTTGCTGAATATCCTAGTTTATAGTAAGCTATGTAGGATCAAGGACAAGTAACAAGCACAGATGAACAAATAAGCAAAACATTAAAAACTAGGTCTGTTTCTATGAGGAAGACTGTTACGTCTTCTGGATTTTTGTACTTAGAAGACAACAGGTATCTGAAGTTGTTCTTGTCACACTGACAGTGAATTATCTTTAGTGAGCCTTTGTTTTTTGAAAGGCAGGACCTGGCAGGAAACTGAAAAGGAAAATGCAGGTAGGATAGTCAGGTATTGGTAACTTGCTCATCTGGCTAGTTGGTTAGTCAAATTTTGATCCTTTTGCAATGACTCCTTGAAAATATCGTAGTTTTCTTTGGCCTACCTTTCTTCTGTTACCTTCCTCTGCTGTCTCCCTAAGCCTGCTCTGCCTTGAAACATCTGGTGTTTTACCCAATGTGTCATGCAAGGATAGAGCTTAACTTGGGCTGCAGTTCTGTGATAATCATGTTGAGCGATAGGAAATGGGGGTTTAGGGAGTTCTGCTTTGCACTGTGCTCTTGTTTATGTTGGTGCAACTGTTTTTTGGAAGTTCTGCTGTATGTTGGGAAGCTCATCTGAGGCAGAGTGCAACCCTGTGGCTGTAAGCACAGCCGAGGTAGTGACCTGCTGTGGTGTTGGTGAAGGAACAATCAGCTGGCACTGCAAGTGTCCAAAAGTCCCCTTAGTCTGGTGCATGCCAGGGAATGATGGCCACGTCATTATCTCGCTGATCCTTCATCCAAGCAATGGTTCCTTTCCTCCCTAAGTCTTTCCTGATGCTAAAATAAGATGGCTGTACCTCAAGGGTGCGGTTTAGTCTTTAAAATGTTTGTGCTCGGAGTTATCAGTGTTTGGATACCACTCAGAGTCAAGGCTCTGTTTCACAGGTAATGAGTGTAGAAGAGGAGGTGGTGAGTAGAGGGAGGAAAGAAACTCCCTGTGCAACAGTGGAGGTTTTCGTAGATTAGATTACCTAAAGATGCATCCGAACGTGAGACGGGTCCAGAAAAATCTCTCGAGGTTCCATACTGCCACTAATGGACCAGCTGCCAGTTGAACACTAATGGAAGGAGCAGAGCTGTTAAGTTGTCTTCTCAGACGAGAAGGGTAAGGTTAGCTCAATACACCGCTGCTGCTTTTTCTGAACCTGCACTAGCTGGGAAGGCTTTCTATTACAAAGGCAGAAGGCAGCATGGGCTCCGCCTTCTCTTGGTTTGCAGCTATACTTAAAGCAGCTCTGTGGAGTTAACCTGTTTTGCTCTATTACTGACTTAATATTTGGGGGAGGGGAGGAAAACTTCTTGGAAACATCATGCAAGATTTTCTGTTTGAGAAAGTGGAAAACATGTTGCTCTGAGAAGTAATTTATTGACACCTTTCAAATGTCTCCTCTGTATACAACACAGATTCCTGCAGTTCAGACTGTGGCAGACTTGTGCTTCACTTGGCTTTACTCCTGAACAAACTGTTGCTGTTTGTCCTTAGAAGGTCTGCTCTCCACCCCACCCCCAAAGCCTCTTAATATGACTTGCTTTCCTTGATATTCACTTAATTCTACTTTGGAAAACCCAGTAAAATCTCAAACTGAAAAAATGGTGGTTTATTGATGGAACTCTTTCCTATTTAATTCCCCTCTCTGAATTCTGTGTATTTAAGACTTTGACCAGACTGAAATTAGAGGATCAGAGTACAGCACTGAATCAGTCATGGGGATTTACTGGGCAGGAGGCAAAAGAACCCTAAAGAACCTACTATGTCCCCTTTTTCTTTCTCCCAGGCCAGGCATGCATTCTAGGTTGCAAGGAGTTCAGATGGCTGTCCACGTGGCTGGACTGTTTCCCCCTCTGCAGTTCAGTAGGATGTGACTAGGGCTTTAATTAGTAATTTTAAATTTTAGGCCAGTCTGCTCAACAGCTTGTAGAAGTTTGTTAAACCCACTTCAGTTTCCACTGTGGCTTGATTAATTTAAATGTGTAGATGAGGCCTTAAGTATAAGTCACTTATTTCAAATCATTTACTTAATCTTTAGATTTGTTTTCAAATGTTTATAGTCCTTAATTTGTATAAAGCAAATGCATGTGAATAAACACAGAACCATAGAATGGTTTAGGTTGGGAGGAACCTTAAAGATCATCTAGTTCCAACCCCCCTGCCATGGGCAGGGACACCCTCCACTAGACCAGGTTGCTCCCAGCCTCATCCAGCCTGGCCTTGGACACTGCCAGGGATGGGGCACCCACAGCTTCTCTGGGCAACCTGTCCCAGTGCCCCCCACCCTCTGCAGGAAGAATTTCTTCCTGATATCCCATCTCAATTTCCCTCTTTCAGTGTAAACCCATTACCCCTTGTCCTGTCACTACAGGCCCTTGTAAAAAGTCCCCCCCAGCATTCCTGTAGCCCCTTCAGGCACTGGAAGGTGCTTTAAGGTCTCTACAGGCTTCGCTTCTCTAGGCTGAACATCCCCAACCCTCTCAGCTTGTCCCCATGGCAGAGGGGCTCCAGCCTTTGGAGCATCTCTGTGGCCTCCTTTGGACTCGTTCCAGCTGGTCGATATACTTCTGATGTTGAGGGCCCCAGAGCTGGACACAGCACTCCAGGTGGGGTCTCACAAGAGCAGAGCAGAGCAGGAGAATCACCTCCCTCAACCTGCTGGCCACGCTGCTCTAGATACAGCCCAGGATACGGTTGGCTTTCATAAAGCATAAACACAGAGCTTTCTATTTGACACAAGACTTCAACTTTACTTGTCTTTTCCTCCATGGTAGGTCATTTCTGTAAGCCTGAGCTTCAAGATAGTATCTTTATAGTGACTGAGGACTGTGTGAAAAGATGTGACTAGATGCACGTGAAGATAGGATGGAGTTGCACATTGATACAGCTGTTGTTCATGTGGTTACCACCCCCATCTCTTGGGAGTCTTCGCTCGGGAATGTTTGATCCTTTAGTGAATCAGTAGCTGAACAGCTTTAATTTTCAGCTCAGGTAAATCCATTCCAATTTTGGTTTCATAAGTGAAAGTAATGATGCAAGTTGTGTGGTGGGATGGATTGAAGTGAAAATTGCAGGAAAAGCAGTCCTGAACGTTTTGAAAGAGAACAAATTCTGAAATTAAATAAAACCAATTTAAGTTATTTGGAGTCTTTGTACTAAAGTATCAGTAGTGCTGAGTTTTAAGTGCACATTTGGAGGAACTTCTCCTCTTCATGCCAAAACAACCTTCAGTAGGGGAGAGAATATTTGGGATAATTGATATGTCGTGAGTGGATGTGAACAAATAAAAAGTATTTTGAGATAATGACTATAAATCAGCACACAGAGAAAGCTTAACTTGATTGTGAATGGAAACTGAAGTTTATTTCAGATCACCAAAGGTTGGTTGAGGTTCACTATCTCTCATCTGCTGGACTCAACGTGGTGTTGTCAGTGACACTGGAGCAGGAGAGATAAGGTTGTAGGGAGGGCACTCACTTTTTAGGTGAAACCCTCTCTCACAGACCCCAAGTACAGCTGTAAAGTAATGTTCTTGGCATATGACATGAGACAACTTGATCACTAGTGATCTAGGAGATTACAGGTGCATGTAAAGGTCAGACTTCATAGAAGGCAATACCAGTCTCAGCGTAGGTGGGTGAACATGAGACGCTGCGAGCAAATGTGAAAATCCACTGATTTGAGGAATCACTGGGAAAGCAAGCAGAGTGACAGCTGGCAGAAACAGTGTGCTTCATAGTTAAAAGTGGGTCAGTTATTGCTGAAAGTTATTGCTGAAAAAGGGCAAGTTTTTTGTTTCTAGGGCAAATGATCTTTGAAAATCAGACACGGACACTGGCTTCAGGAATCCCTCAGACTTGCAAGCCTTGTGTCCTCTGTAGTGAGCCTGGTGAGGTAATGGGCATGGTGAAAAACTTCAGAGTAATGTAAGCAAGGTGCAACTTTTTTTGCTGTACTTTACTGCCTACACATACAGTTTTATAGGAACTGTTAAATAGCACACGTGAGTACAAGTCTCAACTTGCGTTTTGCCTTAGTCTGATTTCTAACTAAAACTTAACTTTAAAATGCAGAGCAGCTTTCTGAATCTTGCAAGACCATCCTTTTGGTCTACATCACATCTAGAATCACAGAACTTCTCTGTCATAGAATCTGAAAACATCTTGGTTTTGTAGATACAGACAAAATGAGAAAGTCACGTGTTTTAAATGTTTCAATAAATGTGAGGGATAAGTGACCAGTCCTTATAGTCACCTTTTAGCAACAGATGTAGACAGACTTCAGTAAAACATGTCTGAGCTGGTGTTTCCACAGAAGGTGGAGCGTTAGGGCACTCTGCAACAAATGCTTTGGTCTAGAAGTGGAGTAGGAAGCATCAATCTGCAAGATACTCAAAGTTATGCCTTCAAGTTGCTTCACTTTCCAGCTGGCCACCTGCCATGGAAAAGTCCAAGCTCAACATTCTCTCATGGCTAGTGTTAGCTGTTTTTTTTTTCAGCCCACAAGATCTAAGATACTTATTTCCCATCCCTTGATCTGATAAGATTTGAAAGGAAAACTCACTGGTAAACTGATTTAGTCTTGATCAGATAGTCAGTGCTGCTGACTAGGTTAATTCATATGGTAATACATTTTGTCAGTGTCTAATCTAGTTCCACAGATGTCTTATGTAAACAAAGCTGGCTTTAGGTTTGCATACTGAGCTGCTGAAAACAAAGCATGGGACTAGGGTGACATAATAACATGATTGTGCATCGTTTCTGGTATCTGTAAAAACATCCAGTTGCTTCTACACACTGATGCCTTAGTTGGAAATACCCATTTTTGCACGGCAGCTGCCTGCTGAAAATAAATGGGATTATTTGCTAGTGATTGGCCAGAATCTTGGATCCATCCTTCCATATACAGCTCAAGACTTTATCTGTGGCAAGACTGCTGCTTTCAGTTGCCTTCTCTTAGCCGACTGTGCTTGGAATGAGAAGTTGAGCTGGCATGCGTTAGTTCAGCTTCACGAGAACCTTCCGTGTTTGAGATGAAAGGGCTCTGGCAGCAATGTTAGACAATGTATTCACTTAGACAGTTGGCAGGGAAACAGGAAGGAATCCTTTCATGGGATGCTTATGACTAGGTCTGTTGTCCACTCGTGCCAGGGTGAGTGTGTGAGCTGGGCACACTGCTGATGTTGGATACAGTAGTCAGCCTTTTATTGTTGTTTAAACATAACTGTGTTTCTTCCACATGAATTGGGTATATATCTCCGTACTTGTGCCCCTTGAATCTTGCTAGCTGCTAGTCAGTGAAGGCTGGGAAATGCTAAATCACTATAACTAACATGCAAGTCTGGCTAAGGATTTCTTTAGAATTTAAAAAAAAAGCAATAACTTAACCCTTTTGTATTGCACTGTGCGTCTTTGTTTTGTGGGTGGTCAGTTTTCTGTTTGATGTTTGCACCTGCTTTTCTTATAGTTATTGCACATCTGTGAAGCGGGAATAGCAGTGGTGAAGGGACAGTAAGTAGGAGAGAAATTGAAATGGTAGGGAGTTTTATTAATGTTTCTTGAAGCTGTAGTGTAGGATGAGCCTGCCTTAGTCCCACAGAAAATTCCTTTCCTCCTTGAGGCAGTGTTGCTAGTGTGCATATTTGAGACAAGTGGACAGAATTGTTAACGTAGTATCGAGTGTCATCTCATCTACATCCTGTTGATGTAGAAACACCTAGAATGTCAGGAAAAACTGTAACCTCTTTTTTTTTCCTTGGAGCACTTTCAGAAAGAGTTGCTGTATTTAATTGCTGGGAAAAGCTAACACACGTAGGAGTTGCCCTTTGCCACAAGAACTCCTTTTAGGAGTGTTTCTTAGCTGTAAGGCTAAAACTTCACTCGGTCGCAGAGATCTACAATTCTTATCACTGATGTGGGGGCTCAGATTAGCCTAGACCTTTGGGGGAAAAATTAAATCAATATTTATCACCTTTTTTTTATCCGTGTGCTGTAAAGCATACAGTTTATCCGGTGTGTCATGTATCAAAGCAGGATGAGTTTATAGGAAGCCACCCTGACTTGGACAAAGAGATTTTTGCATTGCCTCTTTCTACTCAGCTCAAAAATAATGACGTTTTTAAACACTTTCCAACTTTAGCATCTGATACCTACACTGTGCAACTGGGCAGTAGAATGGAGAGGTCATTTTTAGAAGAAGCCCAGAATCAAACGATACTCTCTTGTAGTTGGCATGCTTGTAGGGTGCAGATAGCAGCAACTTGGATAAGCACTGGAGTCGCTGGATGGGAGCCAGTAGCTCAGTCTGTTGTTAAGGAGGAAGTTAAATAACACTAGGGAGATTTGAGTTAGAATTCTGTATGGCTTAAATAAGGAAAAGAGGCTAGTCTCTGCCTTGGAACTGGCGATTGAATGAAAAATGAATGTTCATCTTGTGTCACGTTTCTGTGCCCAGACAGCATGTGGAATATCCATAGAATAGAATTACGGCATAGAATGGGCATCAGCATTTCGGGGCAATTTAGGTTACTTCAGCATCCTTATAAGTGAATTCTGAACAAGCACAGACTTGCTTATCTCCTTGGAAAATAATAATTCATCAGCTGTCACAGAGAAGAGAACACACTTTGAGCTGCAGTAAATCCATGCCCTGTTACCAGTAAGGCTGAATGGAAGTGCAGATTTAGAAGTAATCTGTCGCAAGAGCCTGCAGGTTCAGAGAGGAGGGGTTGTTTGTTTACAGTTGCCTCATGAGAATTTTAACCCTGGGTCCTCAGGGTTTGTAAAGGACTACTACTTCCTTGGGGCAAAACCAGGGGGGCAGAACCTGGAGCCGTGTCTGCATGCTCACTTCCAAAGGTTACATGGATCATGGTGGCAGCATGTTACCCTGCTCGTTATGTCCAGCAGGTCTCGCTAAGAAAAGTGTTTCCTCTGTCTCTCTCTGTTGAGGTTTTGGGGTTTAATCTCAGTATTCAGATAGGTGGCTGGTCTAACGTAGTCTCCAAGGATTTCAAATGCTAGTCTCCTGGTTATTTTATCCTACTTCTGTGCTCGTAACCTTGCTCTTCCCTTGGGCTTCTGCGTTGGATATCTTGCTTGTATAAAATGTCCGAAATTGTAACATTTGACCCTTACAGTCATCTGGTGATCAGCATCCCAGGAAACTTGGAAACAAATGAGGTCCTGGTGTTTGTCTGAAAACCACAGATTTTACTTGCAAGTTCGCATTAGCGTTGCCTTCTGCCAGTATGTGCCTGGCAGTCCCAGTGGAATAAATGGTGCCTTCGTTAAAGGCCAACTTTGGATCAGGCTATGTGTCAGTGCTTGAAGTCCATCCCGTTTGTGTATTTGAGTTCTCGGAGGTTAAAGGCTGGGAAATTCCCAAACTTGTTTCTGGGGTCTCCTGGATTTCCTCTGTGTCTCTCAGCCCTGCTGCTGTGTTTTATACCACCTGAATGGAGGGTGGGGTACAAACACTGCTCTTCTTTTATTCAGGTCGCTGTTGCTTTCACCTTGCAAGTTCAGCAGCTGTCTGTGGTCATTATGTACAGTATCCGTTCTTCCGTGCGCTTTGCTGTATTTGTGGGAATCTTGTTAGGTCTGTATTATGCTTCCTTGAAGTATAACGTTTCCTTCCTGTGTGGTTTAATTCATTATCTGAAACAAGCGAAGACTGACAGGTCTACCTTAAATTGTGCACTCTAAATTTAGCAGCCAGAGACAGAATGATCAGGAAGGGCTAAATTAATATTATGTCCAAAAGGCCTTGGGACAAGGAAGGGAAAACAGCCAATTTGGAACAGAGGGTCCCCTTTCAAGTCTTTCAGTTCAGAGCAGAATGGAGAGGAACTGCTTTTCAGAAGGAAAGTTTGAAGTGAGCCTGTATTTTAAGGGACTGGACCATCGGATGTTTCGTTATCATTTATGATCTGACCAACTGTCACTTTGAATAACTGACTGAGGGTTAAAGTGACAAGCTGATAAATTCTAGCCTTGCAGAACACTTCTTATTACTGAGTTTCTATGGATATTTTAAAGCAATCTACATATGATCTGTCGTGCATTTATTTTCGTGACATGCATACTGCTTGGGAACTCTGCCCAAGTGTGTTCTGCTTGCTTATTGCAGTGAGACTATCAATGGCAAAGGAAGTGATGCCAAATGAGAAATCTCCCTAAAGAAATATTACATGTGCTATGAACCTAGCCTGAAGACAGTATAGATATGTTACCATGAATTAATTGAATTTATTTGGTGCTTATGTTAAAATGACATTCTTATATCACAAAATATATAGAACAAAATGAAATAAATATTTCTTCTTAATTTTGTCTTTTGCCCCTTGAGAATGTTGTGCTCAAATAATCTAGGATATAAAAGAAGAGCTTTAGAGCACTACTTCAGGAAGCAGAAGTTGGTGTTTACATTTTACCTTTCCTCCCTTTCTCCTTCACCAGTCAGCTTTTAAGCAAGTTGTACTATTTTCTCTGACTTCACCAAACTTTATGCTGCAGATAGAGCAGTTTAAAAAAAGAATTATAACTTTAAAAAAAAATAATCCAATAGCAGTGCTGCATTGTGGAACTTGTGGGCTCATTTTAGGCCTTCTGTTTGTGTTTCTTGATTCCCTCAGTTCCCAGATGTGCAGTGACTCATCCTGCTGAACAATGGGAACAGCATCTCTTATTCCTTCTCTTGGTCCCAGTTGGCAAAACTGTTACTCAGAGGATATGTATTGCCGAGGGAGAAGAGATTAGCAGTGAGAGAGTGAATCATGCAAGCGGCTGTGGTAACTCTTGTGTGGTGAGCAAGAAGTTAAGGAAGGTTTATGGTCTATACTATGCTCTTGTGTACTGAAAAGGACTCTGAGCTGTGTGAAATTCATAACTCAGAGGTTACTCTTCTCTCCCCCACCATTGTCCAGGAAAGCAGGGCATGGATGGAAGACAGCCTTTTGACATCTTGAGGTATTAGCAAGGGCGTGGGGGGAGTAGCTAGCTGGTTTGTGTCAACAGCAAAATAGGTGATGGTCATCTCAGGCTTTGTTGATACAACTTTGAAAATGTGAAAGATACTAACAGACTATCCATTAAAAATAAAGGAGATGTCAGTACAGACATGCTTCACTGACACACTTTGCTGTGACAGAATGGTCCTTCCTATTTAAGTACCATGCCCATTGAAATAAAATCACAACTTTCAGATTTGAAGAATCATATTATTTATGATTATTAGAATATTTTTTTTAAAAAGAAGTAGTGTAATAACAGGGAGATACAAAAATACTTGAGTCGTCTTAAATCCGACTGGACAGAAGCTCAACAGTCTTCTATGAATGTAGTTGATCTGGGGAAGTTTCTTGAGCTGCCACAGTTTTTCTTGACACACCAGTCTGTAAAAGATTGACACATCTGACCTGCACCTTTTTTCTTTGGTTTTGTGCGTTTGTTGTTTTTAAGAGAACACACCAGGATGTGATTGTCTTTAGGCACTTAAATATAGCATAAATAGTATAAATAGCTTTGGCTTCCATTTCTGTTTTGCTGCTTGCAAGTGCAGTTCAAAATAGATTGCAATGTTCAAAAAAATTGCTTAATTTTTTCTCACTAGAACCATAAAAATGGTGTGATTGAAATTGTTAATCTGCGTAAAGCTATTTTTAGTATCTGACTCAATTGCAAATATTTGCTGCCACTTCTATAGGAAATCATGCTAGGGAACCAGAAATATCTGGCTAAGATCTGGAGAAGGAGAGCATTTGAAGCGCTAAGCCAGCTTTTGAGTGTAGCTGAATGGCTAAATGACTTTGGAGAAACACTAAGAATTTGTGCTGAAAAAGCCAGACCATGTTTTTTATGGTCAGTGTCTTCAAGAGAAAAACAGAGCTCAGCATGAGAGGGGCAACTGATGCTTTTTTTTAATTTTGGTAACAGTTTGCCTTGAATGGAAAACCTACCGTCATGAATAATTCATAAAGTCTGTGTGTGTATTTTTTGTATACATGCACGTATATATGCACACGCCTGTATGTTTGTGTGTATAATACCCAAAGCATGAGATAGTTTTGCATTAAAATTTATTGTTGGGATCTAAAATTGTATTCAAATGTAGCTTGATATAAAGCTAAATAAACTTAATTTCTAGATCTGACTGATTTTGCTGTCTATTTTACCTGGACGAAAGGAAAAAATTCTAAATGAATGTTCCATTAATAAAATTATTCTGAGTAAAAATACTAATACAAAGCAGTCCTTACACCTTGAGTTTCCCTATTTTCCTCATCAATGAAAGTTACTCATCAAGTCGGTTGGTGCTGTGTGCCCTTGTTCTGTGCTGCCTGCTTGATGAATATGCCGTGTGCTTCCCAGAAGCCACTGGCTTCCTGTGAATCAGACTAAGATGCAGAGTAAGGTTACTCAGAGTCTTTGGAGCAGGAATTGAATTCACACTTCCATAGGCTGTAACACAGGGCATAATCAGGGAATCATCTTTAAGGAAGGAGGGTTTGAGTGGGGGGTGTGGGTTTGGGCTTTTCTTGGGTTAGGGTTTTTTTTGTGGTGGTGGTGTTTTTCCTCCTTTAGGTTTGTGTGCTTTAATGTTTCCAACTTTTCTTAACTTCAAACCCTCTGGAGCTTGTGGGGGATTTGTTGTTTTGACTGGAAACAGATATTTTGACTTAAGTACTGGATATCTTTGAGTTCTGTGCTAGAAGAGAATATTTAGACATCTTCAGATCTGTCAGCCCGTGTGTATGGTGTTCACACCTGTTCCAGCACCCTGACGTGGCTGCTCAGCTAGCCAAGTGTTCTGCAATTGCTGCTTAAGACTTCCCAGAATGAATTATTTGGCTTACTCGCAACATCAGGAAGTGCTGTATAAGAAGAGAGAAGCCTGGTTTCACCTAAATCACTGCGGAAAAGAACATGCATTTTTTTTTTATTAATCAGATTATTTTCTTCTGAGAAATGTGCAAAATGTTTAACTGACGCGTGGGGCAGGAAACGGGGGAGGCACAAGCCGTAAATGGGGTACACGCGCACGTGTGTCCCAGCAGTTCACGTGCATACAGCTGTTTCCTGCTCTCGGCATGGGAGGGTGTATGGACAAGGCTAGGACTCTGAAAGCAACTGGCTAGCAGACAGGAGCAAGTTGTATGGGAGATGGCCCGTTTGCAGTCTTGTTGCACATCTAAGGGTGTTGCGTAGGACAAAGCACAATAGAGGAGAAGGGTTTTGGGTTTCTTTATAGCTTCAGTGACCTTTTCTTTTTGGGCTGTCCCATCTCCTAAATATGAGTAATGCTGTACAGGAAGACCTTTTCTCTTACTCATGTAGTCTGATATCTCTAGTGATCCAAGAGAGTGCCAAAAAATACAGGAAATTACTTTCACCTTATGAAAATTCATGACTGTAAGGAAGCTCTTAGAGCAATTGCTCTTTGGCAACTTACCCCCTCCCAAAAAGTAACTTTTTTTTTTCTGCTAGCGAACCACTGTAAATCTTTTGCAATACATGGTGGTTTTCTGCAAATACGTGTGTGTTCTCTCCTTTATGAAAAGACACTTCAAGTTTTAAGTGTTAGGAAATAGTAAGCTACAGCTCCTTTTGTCTGTGCTGCGTGCTTAAAGTATGTACTTGTGCAGTACACTGAATCCTCTGATTGCCAGTCTGATTCTTCAAAATGATCTGCTGTGTTGACATCTGTTTACAGTTGAACTGGAGGAGAATAATTCTAGTCTGCTGTCTCAAGCCTATGGTGTGGAGGAGGATGTATGGTTTAAGAATTTATATTGCCGTTGGAATATGAGATGTTGTTTTGAGTGTTCTCATTCTGATGTAGTGACTTGGTGAGGGCACCTACTGTCAGTTGGGTCATGACTGACACTGCCCTCATCTGTGCTAAATGCTAGGTGTTTTGCTGCCTAAAATCAGCGAGGGGCAGCAGGACTTTCCATTTTATCGTTCTTATGACATGGCTACAACTGCAAGCCACATGTCCTGAACACCAAAGAATGTTTTCTTACTGGACAGATCATCTTCGAAGAAATGAAAGGGAAGTGTTGGAAGGACAATGGGCTTCTGTCAAAGATACTTCACTCCAGAAGTCAAGTTTGCATCTATAGGGAAACAATTCTATTACTAAGAAGTATGTGCAGGGCTTCTTGTATCCACTAATACCAAGCAGCACTTGATTGGAATGATACGTGGGCAAGCTGTTTAAAACAACAACAAAAAAACCCCGTGAAACCTCTTGCACGTTTTCACACAAGAACAGATTTTTTTTTTTAAATATTACCTGTATTCTTCTCAATGTAACTGCTAAAGGATTTTGTACGAGATGAGCAAATCCATTGTTAAAACTCTTGAGACTAAGAGGGAAACATCTGTAGAAGAAAGACTCCTCCAGAATGCTGCTTTATTTTTTTTGACAAGCAAGTCTAGCTTCAATTATCACAAATTGTGGGTGACTTAAATTTTTCACTTTTCTAAAGATATACCAACCAGTCTAGGATTTGCTTTTGTTCACTGTGATGAATTTTAAACAAAATACATTGCTTTCTAATAAATGTGTTTCATTTTAACTCCCACCCAGTGTCAATTAACTGCATTCATCATACAAGGGGGGAAAAAACCTAATTCTTCATACTGGCTTCCATAACACTTCCTTTTCACTGTAAAGATTTACTAGACAGATTTGAGCTTTTATTCAGCTCTTTACTCAACTTTAATTTTTCTGTTTTTCTAGAAGTAATTGTCAGAGAATTGCTTTTAGAAGAAACACTGCCTTACATCAATAGTATTATGGCAGCTCTACTTCATTATCAGCACTTTACGTGAATTAAGCTGTTATGTCTATTGTTCCAGCTCCTTAAGCCCATCAGGATGTTGTCCAAGCTACCACATGTGATATTGCTCTGTTAGACCTCAGTGCGTGTTGGAACATGAAAACACTGCAGCCGAGTTGGATTTTTCTGTCCTAGAAACAAGCTTAGTTCCTATCTCTTTCCTTTTCCACAGGGTGAATCAGTGAAATATTTCCTGGATAATCTGGATCGGATCGGTCAGCTGGTAAGACATACCTTCTCTTTCTGAAGCAGAAGAGCTCAAAGAGATAATGGAAGCCTGAGTGTGCTATGATCAATGCTTTTGGGGTCTTTTTTGGGTTGTGGGATTGTTTATTCTTAAAATAGTAATGCATTGAATAACTTCAAAGTTCTTTACTCTAGAAATAGTAAACTCCAGCCTTATGAAACTGGAGCTTAGTATTTTTGACAGACAACAAATACTGTTTATGGAAGTTTTATTTATACATGTGTTCTTCTATCAGTCCTGCGCAGTCTCTGGATCTCACTTTTTATGATGATCTGATGGCTGGTGCTGCTTAAGGTAGCAGAATGAAACCTTATCAAATAATAAAATGTACTAGCACTTGTAGGATCCAAAGCCAGTAATGAAAATATCTATCGGGAGTCTTGAAGGAGGAAGAAGGGGGCTAATTTTTCCTGAATAGTAACAGTGATAAGCTTCTGAAGGGCTAATCTCTCTACAGCGGTGGGCTGGGCCACAGCCAGCAGTAGAACATGTTGCTGTACTCGCTGGTTATAGACTGTGAACCTGGAAGAATCACAGACTGGTTTGGGTTGGAAGGGACCTTAAAGATCATCCAGTTCCAACCCCCCTGCCATGGGCAGGGACACCCCCCACTAGACCAGGTTGCTCCAAGCCTCATCCAGCCTGGCCTTGTATTTCACCTAAAGTTTACAAGATGTCCTTTGTAAAGGGTAACAAACTCTGGAAAAACTAGACTTTAAAAAAAAAATTATTAGGAGCTCTACTTTACTGAACACCACCTCAACAGCAGTAATGCTGTGGCTGTGAATTTCTTACTGATAAAACTGACCTTCAGCCTGAAAATGGGAGGCTTGAAGGAAAAAAATGTGAAGAAGTGAGTTGGTCCTATGTTTTTATTCTCATTGTCTCAGGATCTTCTGGTAGCTGTTCACCAATGTGTTGAGATTAATGGTCAACAATCCATTATTCTGAAGTTGAGTATTCATTCTTCACCTGATGATAACTAAAACACCGTGGCTCTTCTTGTTTCATTTTTTTCCCACTGTTGCTTCAGTGTTCTGGCATTTTTGAAGGATGTTTTGACGCTTTTCTCCTTTCTTTTACAGAATTATTTCCCCAGCAAACAAGATATTTTGCTGGCTAGAAAAGCCACCAAGGGGATAGTAGAGCATGATTTCATCATTAAAAAAATACCTTTCAAGATGGTGGATGTAGGTGGACAGAGATCTCAGCGTCAGAAGTGGTTCCAGTGCTTTGATGGAATAACTTCGATTTTGTTTATGGTCTCCTCCAGTGAATACGATCAGGTTCTTATGGAAGACAGGCGCACAAATAGACTTGTGGAGTCCATGAATATCTTTGAGACAATAGTCAATAACAAGCTTTTCTTTAATGTTTCTATTATCCTATTCCTCAACAAGATGGATCTTCTTGTAGAGAAGGTAAAGACTGTCAGCATTAAGAAGTATTTCTCGGACTTCAAAGGCGACCCTCACAGGCTAGAAGATGTTCAGCGTTACCTGGTGCAGTGCTTTGACAGAAAGAGGAGAAACCGTAGTAAGCCACTCTTCCATCACTTCACCACTGCCATAGACACTGAAAACATCCGCTTTGTGTTTCACGCTGTGAAGGACACGATCCTTCAAGAGAATCTGAAGGATATTATGTTGCAGTGAAGGAGAGAAGCCCACGTTCTGGCAAAATGTGCCAGAGGGTTAGATCAAAGTTTTTATCCTTTCTTTATGGCCCTTGCATGTGGTGTAGGACCCATGCTAATTACTTGGCTCAGGAATGCTGTAAACTAGCCAGTCCAAACAGAGGAGCTAAAGGCCGAAGGAGTCAGATGTTGGTGTTAGCTACTGAATCATTTGGACTAGAAACACTACTGAAACATGGCTGTTGTAGGTTCTGTACCTGGTTTGGAACGCTGAATAACGCAGCCACCTTCTGCCTTCTTAGAAAAAAGAAATCTCTGACAAACCATGTATGGAAGATACATTGTTTTAAATGAAAATGCTCATTTTTCAGAGACACTAGTTGTACAAACTGCCTTTTTTTCTAGTTTGGAGGTGCTGAATCAATCCAGCTAATCTAAATGTAATGAGGTTGGTAGCTGTATTGGAGAACATTAATGGAAGTTCTGTTCTTAAGAATATAACCAGATCTGGTGTGCATGTTCAGCTTTGCCAAGGGTCTGGAATCCACTGATCAAGGTGAATGCCCAGCTCCTGTCTGAAGGTTTTGCATGAGACCCCTGAGGCAAAAGTCTAAAGCTGTGTAAGGAAGCCTGTGTTGGAGTAAATTGGATGGGAAGCTAAGGCCTCACGGATATGGAGAAGGGTTTATTTTGCACTATGCGTGAAGGGTATTACATCATGGGAAAACGCATTTCCTTGGTGAAGCAGCCTGTGCTAGAGCACCTGACCATGCATCTGCATGGTGGATGCTTGAGTGCGATGTACTTCATGGAAATTCAGCACTGTTCTCACACCTGCAGCTGGCAGTGGTTGTGAAGGTTCACTATCTCACGTGACAGGGCTGTATCTATATTCAGAACTTTGAAAGCTGATTAAACTCTGAAGCAAAGGTTTTGGTAGTACAGCAGCTGTTGATTAGTTCCCAACAGCTGACCTTCTAGGGAGGCTGAACACCCTAGAGATCCCAGTTTTACAGCTGCACTGATGTAATTGAACAGCAAGACCTTGCTGTAAAATTAGCCTTTAATCTGTGTCTTAATGGGATCTTTAGCCTATAGTAATGCACATGTAATTCTGAGTACAGTTGAGTTTGGAGTTGCCCATTTTGGGCAATGGTTTGTGTGTCAAATTGCAAGAGGCTATGAACAATGTTGATAGGAACTGTTAATTTCCTAGCTCTCTCAATCCGTGTAACTACCTACCAGGTGCCTTTGTGTACAGACATACCGGATCTTTTCTACTACAGCGGGGCACGTGGCCAAACGGAAGATCTGCCTTTGATATCTGCACTGCAGTGCTATCCTTTGGGTAGTTTTCAAACATAGCTTACTGTGCAAATTTTGTCATAGCTTTTATCCAAGAATAAAACCTGAAGGGCTGTTTGTACCAGTAAAAAGTCAGCAGATTCCCTGGAGTTCTTATCCCCTTTGAGTCTATAATGGCATGTCAAAACAAGCAACATTTTACTTCAGCTGGTAACCCCATGGGAAATGTGGTCAAAAAAAGTCCTGTTCTGTTGTCCTTTCATGTTGATTTGGATAAAATCTGGAATCCTTCCCCTCTGAAGCTTGCAGATGTTCATATCAGTATTTTCGTGTAGTTTCCTAATGTAGCAGTCTCTTGGCTTTCTTTTTGCAGGCTTCAGAGTGGAAAAGATGTGGCTATGTAACACGCACGATATCGAGGTAAGAAGCAAATCAAAAGTTGCAGATGGGAAAATCTGACTTAAATTTGAGCAAACTTAAACGGAAATTAGCTTCCTTGTGACAAGTCTTATTTTTACCAGGACCAACTCGTGCTTTTAAATATTTATTAATTTTTACTCTTGAAGAGAAAAAAATGTTAGGTGACTAATACTCAGATGGGGGGGAAACTCTTAAGAGTTTCATTTGGAAAGGTAAATGTTTCAACTCAGTGATGCAAACAAGGTTACTCATCAGATAAGGTTCGTTTCTCTAAGCTAACCCATTTGTTTGGCTGAAGACTAAGAGTGTTTTCAAAGCTTTCAGATGTTCCTGGAGTTCTTTGTAGTGGTTTCCACTTCACACAGGACACTGGGAAAGAGGAAGCAGTTGTGGGCTGACCTGACTTCTAGTTTGATTTGAATTTATTTCCTAGTTTGAGAGCTTTATTCTTTCACTCAGTTTTTTAGATGGGTTAATATTATGCTTGTTTTCTCAAATGAGTTAAACATTCCCTTTCAACTGTGTCTTTTCTCAAGAATTACCTCAGTTTATGTCTGAATCTACTGTAGTTTCACCTGGGAGGCATAGCATGGGATTTCCTCTTACGTTTTTCTCTTCATGCTCATCCATAGGCTTCTATCCTTAGTCACCTCATGGATTTAAAACTCTGAACAGGGCTTGTAATGCAACATGTATTTTAAGTAACTTATTCTGCATCTGGAAAAGAAACAGTGTGATGTATGTCATATTGAGCTCTCAAGCTTGCTAGTAACTGTTTTGATAGGGTACAGCAGTTTTGCACACTAATTCAGAGTTTTAGGGAACCAGTTTGACCACCTCAGGCTCACTGTTGCCTTTCTTCTTTCCGTTGATAAAACGGGCCTAAGCGCGACTGCAGGTGAAAACGAGTAGTTTGGCTCTGTGTCCTGTTGAACGTTGATAGTGATGGTTCACACCAGGGACCCAGCATCAGGAAACTCTTCTTGGAGAAGTCAAGCACTTCTCAAGTTTGCAAAGGATGTGGCCCATGAGGGAAAAGACTTTTTGTTTGAAGTGGCGGGTATATTTCTTTCTTTGCAAAATACACTCCGCTTCTTGCCTCAACTGAGATTTTTTGGTTTGGGTTTGGCTTTTTCCAAGGTAAGTTGTAGTGAAGTAAAGCCAGAAAATCATGTTATGGTAAATCGGTTAATTACTAAAGCAGAACTTAGGTAGCTTAGGTTGTACAAACATTTCAGAACAAGCTTGGTAGGTTGCTTAGTCCTTTCACAAGAAATGAATTTTAAAAAACTTTGAAGTGACATCCTTTAGAACTTTGCAGGTAAACACAGCTGGAGAGAACATCTTTTTTTGTTAACTTTATAGGCTTGTTGTTCATTTGGCTTCTCAGGAAATGGGTCACAGGCAGGATGATAATCAGAGGGAGACCTTGAACAACTACTTTTTTAAAAAGGAAAAAAAAGCAGCCTTTTGCTGTCCCTCCTCTGACGCCCACAGACCAGCGACGGGGTGTTCAAATGGATTGTCTCTCACGAGGACAAAGAGAGGAAGTGCTTGCAGGAGAGATTTACGTAATCTTGCAGTTAAATTAGAAAAACTAACTAAATGGGAGTCATTTATCAAACCCTACTTTGTATTTGTTGTCCTCAGAACAGGCTGTAAGCTAACACAGTGTGTCAGTACCATTCCTGCAGACTGCAGTGCTGTCACGCTCTGAACAGTTCTTAGATGGCATTACGAGGTGACATGGTGAATTGGAATTGAAGAGGAAGAATAGTTTTCTGACAATGACATACTTAATAGGCAGTTGTCACTTTGAAGGAATTAAATAGTTCCTCTAAAAATAAATTAATGTCAATTATGGAATGGAAATTCCTGGCTACTGAAGTTTTACTCTGTGACTCAAAGATGCTTCTAGTTTGATGCAAAGAATTGATCTTATTCAGTATGGCAGCATAGATCATTCAACTTGTTAACCTGATAGTATATTTCAGTTTTTCAAAGTCCTGCTGTGTAAAACCTAGGTCTAGGCATGTTACGAGCATGAAGAAGCTCCTGAAGATGACCATTTACAGGCTTTCTGAGCCAACTAAAGCCTGAACCTCAGCCAAGCAGAGTGAGAAACTAACAGTAAAAAAACTGTAGTGAAACAGAATAGGAAGAGCTCATCTGTATGTGGCACTGCAGACAAAAATGTAACTCCACTAGGATAGCTGAGGTAGGTTTTGGTATGAAAAAGGGTGCATTTGACAAGTGTGTCCCATCCTGTCCGTGTGTCATCCCCCCATCTTGCCAGGTGTTTGCCAGTCCTGGTTACTGTAATCTCCAAGAAAGAAATTAAAAGAACAGACATGGAACCACTGAAGAAACTGGCAGCTTTCTTCAGTGACAGCTGCCTCCCACAGGATATCACCGTAGAAAACAATCCCTTTGCTGCCTTGAGTTGGCTGTCCTTGTGGATATTAACTTTATCTTCTCGAGTCTTTTCTGTCGATGTAGCTCTTTAGCTGTTCTGGGGGAAAAAAGAAATCACAGTGTTCTGCTGCAGGGAGCTACAGGATTTCTGAAAGAGGCCCCTGTGATTTTTAAGTAGTGAGTTTTGAGACCTGACTGAGCTTCACTTGTGTCATCAGATTTTCAGGAGCGCCTGTGGGGTTGATGGGCAGTTTGGTGCATGCCAGCTTGAGACACAAGCACGATCGGCAGTAACACCTCCAGTGTCATGTAAGCCAAACACTGATCTTTCATGATGAGAGCTACATCGATTCCTGTAAGTTTAGTAGTAGCCTCTTTGCTGTATCATTTTTCTAGTGTAAAATCAGATGGTGTAGTCAGGGGGTTTAATACAGCACTGCCAACTCTTTACCTCAGTACACTCTTTATTACTTCTGTAACACAAAGTGGGTATGGTGTTTCAGTAGCAACTATAAAATATCTGTGCCTACTTTTGTGAAGGAGTTTTTAAGTGATTTCTAGGGAATATCGATTATGGGACAGGAAGACTGGTATGGTGTGGGCCAGACTTGGCCTGAATTGACTCCACACACTTCTAGATGAGGACTGTCTAGCCTAGTGAGGAAGTAATTGGCGAGGCAATACAAGACCTAGTGCTTTCTAACATCATTACCTGTTTTGTAATTAGCTGGGGTGATCTCTGCTTTGTGCTGTGAAGTGGGCACTTCTTTGTTTTAACGCTAATCTTTTTTTACATAGATGGAAATGAGTAAAGCCAGGATATGTTGGAGCTGAAACTGCTGCTTTGTTAACCAGGTGATGCTATCTCTTTGCTCATCTTGGTGGTTGGACAGTTTAGCTTGATTATTGACATTTTTATCTTTCTAATGGCATTTGGAAAGCGGTGATGAAGTTTGTCTATGTGTCGATATGCTTGTTTTCTTACTGGGTGGGGAGTATGGAGGTACTAGACTGTCAGTGCTAGTGGTGCTGTGCCTGGCTAACGAGCTGTATGACAGCCTAGCTCTTGGCACATGTCCGAAGGTCGTGTCTTCTGTCCTGCGTGAAAATACTCACAGTAGGAGAAGGAAAGAGCAGCACTGACTTCCAAGGTGGACATTCTGGTAAAAAAGCCAAAGTATGTTGGAAGGGAGCATGAGAGGGGAACTATTTTCTAAACAGATCCCGAAAGCTGATGGTACTTGAAGACTGACTGTATTGAAGTGAAATGCCGTCTGCATTGACCCCAAAAGCTTTGAGTGACTCCAGAGAGCTGTTGGCTGTGAGTGAAGAGCAGCCGGCTGGCAAGGCTGGCCCTGCTGCAGCTGCACACCCTTCCATTGTAAATCTCTCTTCATCTGTTCATAACTGGGTGCTAAAACTCATTCCTACTAAAACACGGTATGCAGATCTCTGCATCTTACTCCTTTCTAACAGCTACTTCACCTTCCTTTAAGTTGGCAGTGCATGAGAAGTATTTCAGGGGAATGGCGAGGTAAGAGACTTTCTATTCTCTGGACAAAAACTACAACTGATGGAGAGCAATTTCTTTTGCTAAGTAGGACCTGAGAAAGAGCATCTTACAAAGGAAGTAGGAGATTTTGAATAGCACGGCTTCTCTGCTACTACTTCCCATCAGCGTCTTGTGCTGAGCTTGTGTTGCAGGTGGTTGGCCACAAAAGCCGAGGGAAGACAGGGAGAAGGGGGATGTGGAAGAGAAATGATCTTTTGGTAGCTCATGAGGCTTAGAAAGCGTGGTTGGTGGACTTAGGTTTGAAAGCGTGCACTCAAACTCCCGTTTGCATTGAAGCCATTAAGTGTCTTTAGGATAATGAGCGTTTTTCCAGCGAACAGACATCGTTATCTGGCATAAGTAATGACCTTGAATTGATGATGTGTGTTAAACAGTATTTCTGGAGACTCCACTTAACAAAATGGCTAGTATTTGTCGCTCTTGTGATGGGTTGTCTTGTTTATGGAATCGGTATGTATGAAAGCAAACTGACAAAACACCGAGTTATCTCGTGACACAATCATGTAGCTAGGAAGCCAATTAATGTTATCTTTTATTCTGCAATTTACTTGCTCTCTGGTGCCTATGCATTGTAACACACATACTATGCAATAACATATTTTTTTTTAAACAAGTTCACTGCATTGGGCAAGAAAGGCCTGAGTTTAGCCTTAATTTTCTAACCTTTCACAGGAAAGTACTTTAAAATCAGCAACAAACTAAAAGAAGGTGAAAAAATGCATAAAGTAAAAGCACAGTTCCAGACTGCTCACATAAGTGTCTTTCTAGCACCAAAACAGCATCCACGATAGAAGCAGCTACTTGCTGTAATAGTTTCAATTTATGAAAACTGTGTACTAGATAAAATTATATTGTGATGTGTAAAAAGTGTATTTTATAGCTTTGGTGACTTAGTTTACTGTTTTGTATATATGAATTTTATAAATCTATTAAAACTTGACTTGTTATACTGTTCTTCATGGGTTTTATCTTTCAACAGGGTCTAGAGTGACATTCTTTGTTTTATTAAAAAATTTTCTGCAAGAGAGACGTTCTGTTGCTAAATGACAGCGTGGACTGCGTGAAACTGCGGCTGTCATGAGATGAGACCTTGTTCTGTAACCCTTATCTATCTCCCCCCTCCAGTTCTGGTCTGAACCATCCTTCCCAAGTCTTCCAGGAACTGGAGGCTGGTGGAACATTAACCTATATAAAACTCCTAACTCATTCGTCTGTAGCGTTTCAGGAGCTGATGTAGGCATCGGGACTGATGGGACGTGGAAAGGGAGACACAGCTAGAGGTTGTGCTTATGTATTTTAAGCTCAACAAGAGCAGATAATTAAGCCTGCTGAGCTGGCAACACCTGTTAGGGATTCCTCTTCTGCTGTGTAGCATCTGATAATAGCCTTGGGAAATACACTTGCTGCTGTTCCAGTGCCAATCCCCCTCTCTCGGGCTTGCTCACTTGCGTGCCACGGCATCTTGTGTGGCAGTGCAGAACCACTGACCTTTGGAGAGTCGTCGCTATCCCTGTCTCACGGCATTGCCATCCTGGCATCAATTCTGCCAGAACCTGAGCTCCAGTTCTTAAGAATGTTGTTAACCTTTCCTCGCTTGTACTTCGAAAGGTCACATCTGGCAGATTTTTGTGGCAAGTCTTCATTGTTTGTGTGAATCGTTAATGCCTAATCAATTACGCTGGCAGGTACACAATTCAGAACGCTTTGTGGAGCGCTGTTTGTCCTTTTTATTAGTCACTGGAAGTGTTGGGTCCTCAGCTACATCAGGCTTTTGGGAATGGTTGACTTTTTGTGTCTGGAGGTGCCGAGCACTTTCAGGTAACCAGGTGTGTTGTCAGTGTCAGCATCTCTGAGACGGAGGGCAGCCCAGTGGCAACTTCAGCGTGTGCTAACAGGAGGTGTGACCACATACCTTCCTCAAAAGCCTCAGCAACAGCAGCAGCTCCAGGTGATCTCTTTGGTCAGCTCTCTGGAAGCTAATTACCCCTTTTCTGGACCGAAACCGTCCTACGAATCACAGCCCTCCAAGACAGCACGCAGAAGTTTAACAGGGTTCCCTCTGGAGCGAGAAAGGGCTCTTGCTGGCGGTATCTGCTGGCACACGATGGTGGTGTCACAGGGGCCGTGCCGGGCTTCTGAGACACCTGGCCAGCAGGCGGGGAGAGGGGTTGCCTTGAGTTGTCACTTGCGTCTGCTCCGAAGGTGGTTGGGTTGGTTTGATTTGATGGAGTTTCTCTGTCTGAATTGCTCAATCTCCAAAGCTTTAATCAAAGTAAGAAATGGGTTGTCACTGGAGTGCCTTCCCGAGCTCAGTCCCTCCCTAGTCAGCAGTTGTGACCAGGTGCTTAAACTGCACCCATTTCAGTGGGTTTTAAACTCTTATTTGGAACACCTGGTAGGAGGCTCCGAGCAGGATACCTTGGTGCCAGCACTTCTGTATCTCAGACTATCTCACTTCATACAGCCAAGATGCCCCTTTCATAACTCAGCTGCACAGATGTTGCCCCATAGGAAGAGAGGCTGAAGTGGTCGGTTCTGCAGGTAAGTGACTGTTCAGTGCCGATCAAGGCTTCTACCCCAGGGAGGGCCTAAACGCTATATATGTATATATTAACTTTGACTTCCCTTCCCGGGCTCGGCATGGCTACCTGTTACTGGAGTGTGTCTCCTGCAGTTTCAATAATCCAGCACTGCAGAGAGAAAAGGGAAAGCATGATTTTTTACCCAGGGAGAGGCTTCTTTAAAATGCAAAGCAGGCAGGGCTTACATCGCTTTGTGTTTTTGGTGAAGTGTAGAAGGTGTAAGGTTTGGGGTGGTTATAGTAATATTTAAGTATTCATTACAGCTCTTGGAGGAGGGAGGTTAAATCCTGGTGGTTTCTAGCTCCAGTCTGGTATCTCATTATCTTGTACAGACCTGGGAAGAAGTTTATTCAGTTACTAACAAAAAATTACTAAATTTCTTGCCACTCCCAAGACTGACCATCGTCTTGGGACGCTGCATGGTGTTCAGGGAGGCAGAGTTATTAGGAAGAGTGTTCAGGGATTTTTTACATGTTGTAGCTTTCCTTTAAAGCCTCTGTTTTGCACAGCAGAAAGACTTCAGTTAGAAGCACCGTTTTTAGTGAAGGGAGGTGGCCACATCCACCGTTTAAATCAAAAAGTGCTGGTTACTGCTAATGAAATGTCTCTGGAAGACACTGGTTTCTTCTCTCCCACCTTTGTGACCTGTTGTAGGCAATTTCACCCCAGCTAGTAGAGTCTGAGGGTTTTGTTAGGTTTTATTTTCCCTGGGTAGTTGCATTGTACCCCCGCTCCCTTCAATTACAGCAACTTCTTGTTTTAAGAGTAGGGGTGGAATGTTCTGCCTGTTTATTCTTGGGAAAGATATTTGTCTTTATGAGCTTGTAAAGCTATTAAAAGACTGTGTTTTCTGCTCTGTTCAGGATTATAGACTTCAGAAGTTCCTTCAAAACAAGTATCCTTGAGCTTGGGGAAAAAGGGTCTGACTGGAGTTACTGTGGGACTGGAGGATGCTCTGGGTAGCCACGGGCTGTGGTTTGGGAGACGTTCCGAGCCAGATGAGTCTAACGTGAACCCGTGTTGTACCACTGCCTTAGGGGTTGTGACATGAAAGAGAACAGCAGCTTCAGGGAGGAGTTACCTGGTTGTGCTGGGGGATCTCCTGAAGGCAGCAGCTGGGTCATGTGCAGCCTTAGTTCCTAGATCGTCTGCCTGTCGTGACAGGGCACCCACAGGTCATGAGGCAGAGGAACGACAGTGCTGTCTTCCCGGAGCTGCGGAGTGAGGCTGCCAGCCAGACCCCCAAGCTGTGGCCAGCGGAACTCTGTGCCAGGATGCTGGTACTCCTGCCCTTTGAGACTTCAATTCTTTCCCATGTGGGTGTCCTGCTCCTTTCACTGCCTCTCTGCATGCAGGAGACTCGCCCAACTGGCTGAAGTGCTGCCTAGTGAGTACCTGCAGTGAGACTGTTCCTGGACTATCTGTACCCAACTCCATCTTGGCTGCTGAGTTGCAAGCAACTTCTGGGTGTGCATTTATATAGAGTACCCTACTACTTCTTGCTGACTGTTGGTCTGCAGCTTGACCTAGAAGTACTCAGAAGTACCTCATCTGTTCTTCTGTTCCACAGCTTACGCAGCAGCTTATTAGCTGCAAGTTCTGCTACTGTTTCACCCCCATCCAAGTCAGAATGTCTCCCAGGAAACCTGCTTTGATAGTATGACCGCTGCTTAACATGCAGGACACCTTATTTACGGGCTTACCTTCAATTTGTTGTACTTCCAATTCCCCTGTCAGCTGTTTGCTGCCCCTCTACAACCCTGGTACATGCGAAGAATAGGAATTGCACCTTTGTGCTTTAGTCCAGGCTATAACCTTGATTTTCTGTGTTACCTTGGCCAGTCATTTCTGACCCAGGCTGCCTCCAGTCCTTGCTCACGCTGGTGCAGTGTGTAGTGTGAGTGCCAAGTACTGCCTACAGAGCCTGGGAACAACATGTTGTGCCGTAATGTACAGCATCAGCACGGGAAATCTTTGCTGATGTGAAGAGCAGCCACCTCCACAGGAATGTCTTTGCATGGACCTTCTCTCCTCCAGCTGCCTGAGGACTCAAAAGTGTATTCATCCACTTTCTGCCTTTCCCTGCAAAGCTGCCTCCAGCCTGTGGGCCCTGCCCACCCAAGTAGGTGAGGCTCAGAGCTGCCGTGCTTTTATTTCTTACCTGGAGCACTTGGGCACAAGCTGAGCTGGTGAGTGATGGTGTCAGAAATACCTGCTGTTGGTAAGCAACAGCTCTTCAGCAGAAATTCTCCCCTTCACGAGAGTGTGACAGGAGTCTGTAAGCTGAGTGTCACGTAGGGAGTTTCCCATCTGTGACTCGTGCCAGCGGTTTGAATTGTTTCAGTGCCACCCCTTGACTGTGTTCTCTTTGGACTGTGTTATGATAGAAAGCTGCCTCTTTCCCTCGGGCAATATCGCTGTCCTGGGTTTAGGGTCTCTTTCTGGAAAGCTTCTAAAGTTCAGTCTCATGATTCAGTACAGGCTCAAGTAAGAGCAAACAAGGCTGAACAAAAAGTGATCTCTTGCTTAAAATAGCAAATCTGTTAAGGCAACAACCGAGTGAGTATGGGGCAGTACATGGATTTGTAATTCAAGCAGGATTTGTTTGGAAAACTGCTGCTGGGAAGAATGTCTTGGATGAGAAGCCCATCGCCCCTGAGGCTGCCAGGAGAGGGCGGCTGCACTGCTGCCCGGCGCCTGCGCCGAGCCCAGGCGTGCAGCCTGGAAATACTGTTTCCAGGAATTGTCGTCATCAGTCCCGAAGCCAGAACTCCCTTTTTCTCCCTGGATGAATCACTCGGATGTGAAGTTGCTTGTGTTTCCGGAATCCAGCTGAGTTTATTACGAGATTCTCTTTTCTGCTCACCTGCATGAGCAAATCTCCAGCTTTTCTCAAATGTTTTCCACCCTTCCTGCCCCAAAAATGCATGGCAGGGTTACTGCACGGTTTGAGGCCCTCGGAGTGCACAGGGCAAGCGCTTGGGAAAGCCAAAGCTAGTAGCTCCTCCGAGGGAAACCTCTCTCTCCCCCCAGCTGAGCTGGACCCAGTCCTACCTGCTGCTATTGTTAGATGGGAGCCGTCGGAAGCGCGGCTGTGGAGCTGTGGAGAGCGTGATCAGTGCTGAGGTCTGAGAGAACTGGGGCTGGAGAGGGTCAGCCTTCCCCCAGCATGCTGCTGTTAGAGCTTGAAAAGCCATCGGCCTCTCGAGCTCTGTCTATAAATAGGCAGAGGGGAATGGCATGCCCGGGCACTGGGAAGGCAGGCTCTGCAGCTCCTGGTGCCAGCACAGCACCTGTGCCTGTTCACTGGGTGACTTACAGAGAGAACAGGGAAAGGGCCGGGGCTTTAACTCCTCAAGGCAGAAAAAGAGGAATGTGTGTGTAGATCCCCCTTGTAAGTTAATAATCAATGAGTGTGTGAATGTTTTCCAAGGTTTTCTCTCCTGTGCCAACCTACAGAGGATGTGAGTAGTTAGGCTCATGGCTCCAAGCCTGGCTTTGTTTGAACTGAAGGAGCTCTGGAGATCCCCTGCAGCATCCGCCAAAAGACAGTCATCACACTAACACTGTGCTTGATGCAGATGAGCTGCCAAGGATCTTTGCTTTACTCACTGACTCTGTGCCCATCTTCCCCCATCCCTCCCCCCTTACTTGTAGGATGAGTCCGTCAGCCCTGGCTCTGCTCAGCACAACCACCAGCTGATGGAGCAGCGGCCAGGACAGAGATGAGCATTTGGTATGAGGGCACATGGAGAGGGGGAAGTGTCACCTGTGCTTCAGACTGGAACGCTCAGCAGAGGAGAGCTGCGTGCACAGGAGAGCTGCCCTGGTTTGATGTGCATCTGTTTGTTCAGATGGCCCAGGTTTCTGTGTGAACATGTTTAGTGTTTAGCATGGGCTTCTTCCTGGCTCCCTTCATGAAATATGGCATAAAATTCAAGTGCCTGCATAGGCCTTGACATGGGTTAGGAGTCGTGCTGTCGCTTAGACCAGCGCAGGAAAAACCCTTAGAGCAGAACTATCACGTCAGAAATACGTTAGCAATCTCAGAAAAAGAAACACCTTTTATTCCTGTGGGGAGTTGCTGTTTCTCTCCGACAGCAACAGCTTGTGGTGAGGAAGGTCAGAAACGGGGCAGTCACGTAACCAAAGCTGGGCGAGCAAAGCTGGTCCACCCGGAGGCAGACTCAGCCTACTTTTCCTCCCACTGCCAGCGATGAGGGGATGATTCCCCTTTGGACAGTTTTCTGGAACTCAGTTTCCTCCGCAAGGAGGAGAATTTATCTCCGAGAACTTTCCGTAGCCCAGTGCTGTCCCTAGCAAAGGGCAGGTCCTTCTTCATAGCCGGCAGTTGCCCTGTAAACATCTCCCACTTAGCCAGGGCATCCACAGTCTGGTCTACCTGAGCCAGTTCCTCCTCGGAGACGTTTCTCTCCAGGGCAGCAATGCACATCTCCAGCCACAGTTCATAATCTTTAATGATATCCGTGGATTTGGGGGGCCTGGCGAGCTGGGGCTGGCTGTGCACCTCCGCCAGCGAGCAGGAGTGCTCGTCCTGTTCCAGCTCCTGGCCGATGGAGAGGGCCTGGCTGCACGTGTCTGGTGTCAGTGGCTCGGAGAAGGAGGTCACAGCCTCGGAGTCGTTCTCACAGCACATCCCAGAGTCTGCGCTGAACGGAAGGATGTCCTCCGAGGCGGACGGATCTGCTGACTCTTGCCTTGGCCACGTGGACAGCACAGTCTGTGTCCAAGCATAGAGTTTCTGTGGTGAGAAGAGAAAAGGCTTCATGTTAGAGAACGAGAGAGAACAGGTACACCTTTCCCAGCGTTTGTCAGGTAAACCTGTCCATCTTGAGTGGCTCAGCTTCACACGCCGTGGTCCTCTGCCCGAGATGGGTTCAGACAACTCGTGGTCACCCTACAAAGCAGGGACTCTCTTGCCTCGTTTTCTCGGCATCAGCATCCGTGGCAGTTCTGCCCCAGTCAGATGTCAACTGTATCTGCCTTACTGAAGAGGGTAGGAGAAAAACGGCACAAATTCACTCCTCGCCATGTGGATACAATCTCTGCACAAGCCAAACCAGGCCTCTCTGGAGGAAGCTGTGTCATTGTAAAAGCTCCTGAGATAGTGGTGAAGAATCTTGTTTCATCATGTTGTTAACTCCTGTGGTAATGTGCATTTATATTCCTAAGAATAGCTCTTTTCCTCTCGAGCTGAAATGCTCAAGTGGGAAGGCTGGGCTCCAGGAAAGAATTAATGAAAGGAAAACGTCTGAGCCCATTTCCTTTTTAAATATTAAATGCTACAACGGGGCATGTAACGCGTTGCTTCTGGCACATTTATGCCTTATGCTTTGGGGAATGAATTGCAGTACTCCAGTCATCGCTGGACAGAAAGCGATCTCCTTGGATAAAAGGCGATCTCCTTGTCTGCCTTGTTGGCATATGGGGAGGGGTTGTGGGTTTTTCAGCTTTTTCACACCTTTGTGGCCTCTCTCCTCATCTTTACTTTCCGCGCCTCCCGGGTGGTACCTTTGCCAAGCCCTGCGATTGCTCTGGGAAACACGGGGTGACAGTTACACAGAGTATTAATCTGAGACGCCGGTCACCATGCTGGGGCCGTACGTGCTCGGCTCAGGGTGAGCCGTGGTGGTTGGGAAGCAGGCAGGAGATTTCCAGCCGCACAGAGCCCCCTTCTCCAGCAGCACCCCGCTGCTCCCTCCTCTTTCCCTCCTCTATTGCTCTCTTCAGGCGAGTGACAGAAAGACTAAAGAGCTCAAATTGAGTGGGTGGGAGAAATCGTCCCTGTTTCTCATTTCAGTCTGTGCATGAAGCCTCGGGGGAGAACTTCATACGAGAATAAAATGGACTCTTTCAGCTAAATTAATCCACCCTGCCCCCTCCCTCTGGGGCAAGAAAAAAAATGTAAAGGGACAACTTTCCTCCTGCCTCATCCCACCTCCAATAGCCCTCCCCTCCCTCTGGGTTGAAAAAACAAAGGCGGCACCAGACGCCGCAATAGCAGCGGGACTAGGGAAGGGAAGGGACAGCAAAGCTATTTAAAAGCTGCACCCAGCCTGTGATTTTTATGTCTTTTAAAATTCCCAAGAGTAGCGAATGTGGGAAGGAATCGCCAGTGCTTCTTAGCACAGTTCCCAGAAAGAGAAAAAGCTGTGGAGATGTGGATGGTCAAACTGTATAGCTGGATTACTTAAGGCAAAAGGGGGGGATGATTGACTTAAGATTGCTGCCAGAACCCCACAGTCTTCTCTCTCTCACCCTGTGGGTGGTTTTTTGATTCAGATTTGGGATGGGTTTGTAGGGCTGCAGCCTGTTTTCAAGTTCCCCTACTGAACCAGAGAGGGATGAGCTCCTCATGGTTTTAGCTGTGCAGGCAGCAGCATTTGAAGCAGATGGTCACCCCAGGTAAGTCACTAAGAATGAAACCTGTTGCCTGACACCTCAAGGGGTTCCAGGTTTGGCACTGGACCCCTGTGCCATGGCAGCACTATCATCCCCAGCAGATACAGAGACTGACACCACGGTGGGCATGGACTAACCCAACCTCTACGAGCAGCTCGGGACCGCTTTCTTCTGCGGTGTGGCCACTGCAAACTCACGTAGGTGCTACGTGCAGAACAGCCTGGGATGCTGCAGAAGCAGCAGGTGGAAACGGGAAACGCCACAAGAACTGATTCACTTTCAGTTTCCAAGATGACTCACGCTGCAGTAAGCAGCTGTGATGGAAAAAAAACGGGGTATGTGTCTGAGCACAACTCGGCTAAATCTGGGGGCTCTTCCTCCTGCATAAGGACTGGTTTCCTGTCCCACGTGCTCTTCTGCCCATAACCCTGTCCCAGGCGCAGACTCCAGCAGCATTACCTGCTCCTGGGGAGGAACAGCCTTGTGTCTGGCATTTCCTGTGTTTATTATGAGCATCTGGGGCTGCTCTGTGGCAGGTGGGGATCTGTGCTAGTTTTCCAAAGGGAAATGTGACTTCAGACTTGCACTTGGCCAGCCACAACTTCTCAAAACATGCCTAGCAAGTACCTTTGCTATCTGATACCGCCTCCAAACACTTTGTGCTCTCTTCTGTCAGGTTCCTTAACTATTTGATACAGCTCTGGCACTTACGTTTCCTCCCAGTGCTATAGCAAAGCCTCTTACGGAGATAATCACAACTCTCTTACACCAGCTTGTACTACACATCTAGCTGAGCTTTTCCTTGTCAAGGAAGCAGATGTTTGACAAGTGTATCCTCTCTCCAGGTTTGTGTTCACTGGCACCAGGAGATGCTGAGCCAATTACAGTACTTGAGGCAGGTGTAGAGGCAAGAATATTTCTAGGAAAACAAAGCAGATGGCAGTTCTTTCCTAGAAAGCAATAGCTGGATGCTGACAGGCTGGGTGTTTAAATAAACCAGAATTTATTCTTCTGGTCATCTGGGAAATTTCGGTACCTCTTGGGCAGAAGCAGGGACCAAGCAGCCACAGAGTGGGAGACAGGTCTAAGGTCACTGCAGCCGTGCAGACAAGCAGCAAAACCACACAAGCATGTGGGTTTTTCCCCCCACGTGCTTTGCCGTGTGTCTGATTCCAAGCTGAATGAAACTAGAGGCATCCCCGTTCTCATTCTGCATATCTTGTTACAAATATAACCCACAGACTTGAAAACAGGCAGCCGTGGAAAATCCCGCCTCTGAACATGATGTGTGTCAGACAGGAATAATAACCAGGGAGAAAATAGGGTACTGAGTGAAAATGTTGGCACTATTGCTACTCCACCAGCTCTACTTAGCTCCTGAATCCTGCTTTTTAGACAACAGAGGTAGAAAACCCATCCTAGAGCATCTTAGCACTATTTCTGATGTTGTCTAAATGCGCTGTTAGCAGTTTTATGGGGGAGAGGAGACAAAAGAGGAGTCTAGGACGCTCCTCTTATTAGGGAGCAATAATCTGGGATCCTTTCTTGTATCTTTAAAGAGATGAACTACAGCAAAGTATGCATTTAATATTTTCTCCCCATTACCAGCAGCCCCAGAGGCAGAAAACCACATTGGCCATGGGAAAGCACGTAGGTGTGGGAATCGCTGTGCTCTCGGCCGCTCTGGCTTGGAACCTGCCTGCCCTCCCCGCCTGATGTTTCCAGAGTAGCCAAACGTGGTTGGACTGTTGCACTGTCCCTTGTGAAGAGCCAGAAGCCCTAGAGCTTGTGTCGAGTGCTACGTTAGTGTCAGACCACCTGCACACCTTGTTCAGGTGTGAGCTTTCTCTCCTAGCCCCTTAACCGAGAGCAGCGTCCGCATTGAACGTGCTGCTCGAGCACATGCAGCACTGGGGTTTGGGGTGAGCTGCTGCTCCCTTTGCTGCAGGGGGGGCGGGGGGTGTCTCTCACCCTGTAGCGCTCGACGAGTTTGAAGCCCACAACGTGCTGCAGCTTCCGCAGGCAGATGGGACAGGGCTCCAGGGGCCGCAGCAGGGCCTCGTCCAGGCTCAGCGCACCCTGCATGATGCACTGCAGCCAGCGGCACGTCCCCAGCCCCATCAGGTGGCAGATCTCGTGACAGGTCACCTTTCGGGAAAGCAAAAATCAGTCACACATGGTCACTCCTGCTTCTACTGTCGCTTCCTCCGCTGTTCCCCTTTCCCTGCTCACTGACAGTCTAACTGACCCGCTGCTCAGCCCATGCAGTCCTCCAGCCTAGGCTTTTCCAAGAGGAAACGGGAACGTGGCTCCCTTCTTCCCCGGCACCCCAACATCCATGTCTGTGTGCTGGAGGTGGAAGGGTGTTTCTTAGAAGCAGCTGTGGGAAGACCCTGCAGATAACGTGTTCAGCAGTCTAGGGCAGTGCTGCTGTCACTCTCCTCCCCAGGAATAGTGTGGGGGCGTTTGGTTTTTTAAGGGGGAAAACCAGTCCTACAGAGCTCTGAAAAGAGCAGCACATGCATGTGAGAAATCTGGAAGAAGCTACTGGCAGTAACAGTTCCGGGTCCTTTCAAAGCAGATGCTCTTAGCATTTGTGCCAAAGCAAGAACTAATCTGGCATCAGTGGCCGAGCGTGACTGCCCTGGGAACTGGCAACCGTGGAGAGGCTGAGCACGGAGGATTCCCCTCCTCCTTCCATTGCCACCTCGCATGGCTTGAAATTACTACAGGAAGAGTAGGAACTGGGTTCTGGAAGATCTGGAAATCCTGAGCAAATAGCACGGGAGGCAGAGAGAAATGGCATCAGAGGTGTTGGTGAAGCTGCTCTGTCTGGGGCAGCTTTGGGAGAAATGCTGGAAGTAGAGCTGGCAGGAGGGCAGAGGGGAGAAGCTGGGATGAGGGAGGACAGCAGTGGTGAAGAGGATGTGATGGAGGTGAATGGGGTTCAAGGGCATCCCCATACAAATGTATGTGCAGGCTTGTCTGAAGTGTTTCTCTCATCCATCCATGTAAGCAGGTCAGGCGAGCGGTCCTCTCCCCTTATGGAGAGTCAGGGGAAGACCCTCTCACCCTTCCCAGCCATCCACTAGTTAACACACAACTCCACTAGATATTCTGATTAACACCCAAATACTTTTACAAGCTAACAGATCCGACGGCCCGTGCATCGCCTGAGCAGCAAAATCCTCAGCCTACCCACGCACGAGCCTGGGAGCTGGGCAGGGTTTTGCTCTGTGTGTAAGGCAAGTCCTGTAGCCTCACTAGACAGCTGATGCTGTAGTTTGTTCCAGCGGCAAGGGGAGCAAGAGGTACCTATGAGGTGCACTGAAATACAGGCTTTTTAAGACTGCGTTAAATGTGTGGGCTGAGCTGTGATTGCCTGCATCACTGGGCTGGGACGTGGGTTATGCTCAGGCCTGAAGTATTTAACCCTACGTGGCAAGAAATACAGGGGACAGGAGATGGCTGGTCCTACCTTACAGCACTGGACCATCTCTTGGGCACTGAACGGCAATGTCTGGTCTTTGCTTTCCTTGCTGACTTCGCACAGCCGTTCCTTCTGCGTGAGGGGGTTCAAGCTGCTACAGCCAGCCTGGGGGAAATCCCCAGAAAATCTGGCAAAGCTGCAGACTCCCACTTCTGTAAAGAGAGGCACGTACAAGGTAGGCATCAGCTCCCTCGTGACCGTCTCTCAGTTTAGGCAGCATGAAAAGAAAGCTCTCGTAGCACAGTGCAGGTGGGCACACATGGTGGGATAAGAAAAGGTTTGCAGCACCTCAGTCAGCTTTGTCTGGATCAGGATCCCTGACTCCCCTAATTTAAATTGGGAAATCCCAGTTCCTCTTATCAGGGAGTGAATAAAATGTTAAGATTTGGCTATTCCAGTCTCCCAGGGAAGATTCTCGGTACAGTGCTGCCTTATTCATACACTGTGCTAGGAGGTCACGGGACACCAATCCCACCTTGTCCTGGCAGGAATTTGCTGAACGTGAAGCTCCAGGTCTCACAGGGGTAAAGGTCCAGCAGAGTGAGTCCAAGGACACACAGGGCATCCATGGGCTTGTTGTTCTTCAGGAAATTCAGGATTCCATCTGGGCAAATACAAGAGAGATGTTCATTAAAATGAAGCATCCCTGGAAGGCATGCGAGAGCCAGGATTTCTGCTGCTAATGTGGAGAAGGATGTAATCCAAGCCACAGATAGGCAGAGCTGCTGGATTCAGCATCTCAGATGGAGAACCGCCGCTGCGTAGCCCATCCCCTCGACGCGGAGTATGAGTAGACCTGACTTTTGAAGGGGTCCAAAGCACAGAGTTAAAACAAAGCAGAGCTAAGGGCAGAGAGGTAGGTGAATTCAGTACTAACCAATGAAAATAAGCCCCTGGAAGTAGAAGAATTTCCCTACAGGCGTTTCAGCCCTGAGCTGGAGCAGCCACGTTGCTGCAGCGCTGGGTCTGTGCTGAGCGCATGCTGCCCGTGGTACCAGCAAACAGCTGGTTCCAGCTGGATGTTTGTGCAGCGTGACTTTGGCAGCTGACAAACCCATTTCCCTGGGGAGCTGTGTGACACTCGAACCCAAATTTCCTAACATGAAAGGCCAGTGAGTTCCCCACCTGCACCACCCAGGCCACTAATTTACTTTGGCTCTAGACAAGAGATGGGAAAGCTCCGGCTACACCAAATCTACAGTGCCTTCCTGTGGAGCTGATCCCATCACTTTGCAGAGCTGGACCTAAACATAATAGCCCTGAGAAATACAAACAGCAGAGGAAAATATGATGAAAGTCACTTTGTTTTTTATTCCTGTTTCCAGCCTCACAGTTCTGGGTTTTCCATGGGAACAGGATTTCTCCCTTTTCACTCCCTTCCTCATCCCCTCCCTGCTCAGGCAATGAAGGGCTGTTTCAGGCATTTCCTACGGGAGGGCTCGTGCCTGCGTGCCAAGCTGACGTCTCTATGGGCTCCCCGCTCGCAGGTCCTTACCTGCATGCAGCTGCACCCTGTCTGTGTCCCGGCTGTGGCGGTAGCAGCAGTGAATGGACGAGATGGGGATGGAGGGAAGGCACTTCACACGGAGACCCAGGAAGAAAGACTCAACGCAGCTCTGGAGGGAATCCAGCAGCGAGAGCCCAGCAGGCCCTTCGATCAAGTCTAAGAAGAGAAGCTCTGTTATCAGTTCCTTAAAGCCAGGGTAAACCATATGGTCCGAAGGGGTTTTGCAGGGCCGGCCACAGTGACTGGGGCCATTCTGAAGTTAATTGCTTACTCTGGGATGTGGCAGACGTCTCTAGATGGTTATACAGATAGGGAGGAGGAGAGGGGGCTCTTTCTGAGAAGTGGCTCGAGGCACGAGTATGCTCATTAGCAGGGCAGAGGTGCCTGGAAGGTTGTCTCCTAGTTAAGTTGTGGAGGGAGATTAATGTGGGAACGGGTGGCTGGGTTTAATGAACCATCAGGGATGGAGCTCCAGAAATGTTCTTTTATCCAGCATTGTTTTACGTACAGACAGAGATGTATGTGTGCACACCATATTCACAGCAAGGGGCACAGATGCCATTTACAGGGCAGGTCCAATGACGGTTGCCATCAAGGCCTGTGACTCTGGACCTGGGGGCATGTGGGAGCCTTTGGTCTTACACTTACCTTTGCTATGGCGATTGCATTTTGCAGGTGAGTCCTTAGAAAAAGATGTTTGTAGGGTTCAACACCACCCACCTCCCTCCCGCATCTTCCCAGGTGGCTCAGTGAAGATGCCCACAGTACCTATAGGTTGCAGGTAAATGTGCTTTCGGCAGAAGTTCTGCTTCCTCCTCAGCATGGCGTGATAGAACGTCTCAAAGTCCTCGGGAGCATCGGGGTGGCTGAGGAGCCAGTCGAAAGCCGTCCGGATGAGCAGGGTGCAGAAGAGCGTTCTCTGAGGGTTGTAGGCTTCGGAGAGGAACAGTTTCTCCGCCCTGGAGAAAGCTTTGGCATAGAGTTCCTGCAGGGCTGGGTTGGTGGAGATCAGCGCGTCCTTCAGAGCCCGGGGCCCGAAGCTGAACTCCTGAGCGTGTTTGCACTGCAGCATCGTGGAGAGCCCCAGCGGCTGTGGCACTGCCTGCAGGAGGGGACACAGCCATCAGCTCCTGGCCTTGCCAGGGACCTGGAAACCTCCTGCTTTGGTCTCAGCGTGGTTTTCCCCAAGATACCAGCTGTAAGGTTTGACTGGGAGCTTATAAACGCTGTGCTTAGTGCTGGCCAGGAGCCCTGTGTGTTTACGTGAGAGTAGCTGTTACAGGGTGCTCTACATCCCCGTGTACGTCCGGGGTTTATGGACAGCGTACCAGTAGATGGTGCTCAAGAATGCATAGCCCCATTATTGCTACCAGATGGCTGGATTAAATCAGATAGTTTGGCTTTTTTTTTTTTTTTTTTTTAGTAGTCTATCCTGAAGTCCCAATAACACGGGAAATACCTCTGTGCGTTGTGCTACTGGCTGCACTGGCCCTCATGACGTTGAACGGTGGTGCTCCTTTTAGCTTGGGCTAAAACACACTCCTTGGAGCTTTCAAAGGCATAGGTCCATGGCAGGAAAGAAGAGGTAGATCTTGGTCTCTATTTATCCATCATAAGCCTAAAATTCTGACTTACCTTGGCACCTGTGAAAGCAGCAGTGTTGAGGATTTCCTCTAACAGCTTTTAATCCTCACTCGTAGGTATTGACCCGGCGTATCTGCTGGCTCACAGGCGTGTCGTCAGGCTGCGAGATGTGGGAGGGTTTGCCCTTCGTGCGCGAGACTCGCGTTTGCTGGTGCTGTCTCTAGCGAGACATGTACGGGCCCACTGCCATCGTGTCACTTCATGAATAACTTCGTGTCACACCGTATTAGCATCAGGAACGCTGGCGATGATGTAAAGCGATAAAGAGCAAATGAAAGCCTGCAGCAGAAAGAAATTAATTCAGAGCATTGCGGAAATATCCTCTCCAGGGTCCTTTCTAAGGCCTGCGTTTTCCAAAGCTGCACAAGTCAAGCACCTACTGTCCATTGCTATTTATGTATTTATGGAGATTCCAGTAGATGTCTTGGGGAAAGGGAAGAAAGAGAAAACAAAGTACAACCCCTGTGGCTAACCTGCATCTGGATTTTTCCAAAGATATTCATGTTTTGTAAGGAGGACGTGCCAGGTAGAACTAGAGTGTTTTGGAGAGGTACTTGGGGCAAAGCTGCCTACCACAGGTTGAGTGCCCCACCTGTACACAGCAGAGTGAAAATACACGGGTATATATGCCCAAAAGCACGGGGTTTCTAGGAAGTACGGTCTTCTATTAGGCCAGTCAATACTATCCTAAAATCCAGCAAACTTTCTGGGTGGATAAGCACATGTATCAGCTGCTGACCATCACCGTTCTAACAGCATCCTTCAGTCCCAGAAAAATAGAGGTGGAATATTTTTTGAAGGAACCGGTCTGGCATTTAAGTAGGTCTGCAGCCTAACTCTGACAGGGAAGTGGCACTTAGTGTCCCTTGAGGACAGCAACATAACAAGACAATTCAATATTTAAAAGAGAGTACCCACACGAGCCAAAGTCTTTCCTCCGTTACGCAGAGAAGGCTCTGCTAGTTTGCACCCTAAGAGGAAGGCGGCAGCCCGTTAAAATGAACGCTAAATTTCTTTACGTCTAACCCTTGGGAAGGCAGGCGTAGGTATAAGCAGTCCTTTAGAAAGACTTGTTTTGTGTGATCGTTTCTGGCGCTAAGGGTATATAGCGCTGGAGAGGGAGCGGGTAAGCACTTTGATTTTTGCAGGCTTTGCATTTCGCTGGCATTAAAGGCCGACAGCAGACGGCACGGTGGGATCTGGAGTGGTAAAGGGCCCTAATCCAGTGGAAGTTTAGAAATAAAATCGGTGATGCTTGCCCTCTTTCGCCACCTCTTCTTATTGCCCCAAAAATGCTTCTGCTGATTTTCACTGGTAGCAACAAGAGTCTGTGTGAGGTTGTTGTGCACTTTGTCACCCAAATCTCTACCCTTCTGACTTGCTTCCAGAACTGGGAGGACCAGGTTGTGCCTCTGACCCCACCAAGTCAGCAGGGGTTTTCCCTTGGGCTAGGGTGAAGATTTGCCTTTTCCTGGCCGATTTCACTTTTTCTGCACAAACTTTAGTACGAGCATTGCTCTTCCAGTCATACGCAGAAAGTACGCTCAGAAACCATTAGTGATATTAAAATGAGGATGTGAGCTGCTGCCTGCCTGTTGCTCCCAGGGAAATCAAGGAGAGACAAGGTGGAGAGCGATCTTGTCAAAGAAGGTTTCTGAGGAGCACGAGCCGCTTTCATCAGCGCTTCCTGGCAATAAATGGAGTGTGGGTCTGGGGGAGGAGGAGCAGGCTAGAAAATGAATGGATTTTTCTTTTCTAAATGGGGAGCAGCAAAGAGTGGATGTATACAACAGCAGATACAATGAGCGCACAGTCTTTTAGCGTGTGCTCCCTGGGGCGCTCCCATGGAATATAGCATGGACCCAAAGCTGTGGGATATACATTGTTTCCCAAGGCTTCCTAAAAGGGGATATTCACCCAATTCCAGCCATCCCCAGCTATGAGCAGGGGGGTCCACCGTGCCCAAGGATGTCCATGATTACGCTTTAGTAGTCTGCAAGCTCAAGCGCAGGGATTCGCTTGCAACGCAGAGTCTGGAGCGACGCGTGCCTCCGTCTCCTGGAGACTCTGGTTTTGCTCCCGACAGAATAGCAGCAACATTCTCCAAATCAAACACAATTACTTCTCCTCAACAAGCTTTTCTAAAATACTTCACTGGAGAAAATTAATGCTTTGGAAAATTTTTATGGACAACTTTAGCAGTTTAAAAAAAGAGACCGTTTTACAACATTAACTATAGTAGATGGTATTTGTGCTTGATCTAATATATGGATATAGCGTTTCATTAACTGAAGCAGTGCAAAAGGGCTTTGTAATTTTTAGCTCTTGTGTCGAGGGTGCCCTGCATAACTCCCCGATGCAGTGCTTCAGGAGGGAATGGCACTTCAGCTTGGTTTCCCCCCCCCTCAGTTTTTAAGATGCCAAGGTGGTGATGAAGAAGTGGAAGCATCCCTCTGCCCTGCAGGTATATGGGAAAGAGACATCATGTCTTTAAAGCAAAAAGGCAGCTAATTTGGCCACTTGTTTAATGACAAGCCATAGGACTTGTCCTGAGGAGGAGAAAGTGACTCTTTATTTAAAAGGCCAGTGACTTGTAGTTGCACTGGAGGAAATGCTTTAAGCAAAATCATAATTGAGATCTGCTGCAACTGGAGACACTCACCACACCCACTGATGTGCCATTTTCTGCTTTTCCCATTAGAAAAAAGCCTCCTGTTCCAAATCTGCATTTTGCAGCCATTCTTTCTGCCTTGCAGCCACTTGCTAATGTCATTTTTCAAAACAAGGAGTGCCCATATCGGATCACATGAACGAGCGATGCCAATCCGTGCAGTATGAAACACAAGCTTCTGCCTTCCTGGCCCCAGCAGCATCCCTATCAGGGCAGGGAAGGAGCCAGCCTGTCCTGGGAATCCTAATCCACTTAATGGAGACCTCCCCGTCCTTCTATTGTTCAGATCTTTCCTATCATTCATCGTCACATCCATGGAGTGCAGTGGGGACACAGGTAACCCAAAGGTTTTGGCACTTGTCTCCTCTTGGGGACAGCCTCCTCCAACGACTGCACTGTAGGAGCCAGCTGTGGCCTTTCTGCTGGCGGGACACGCTGCCAGGCAGGAGCGCCGAGGACAACACGGGCTGCACGTCTGGCTTTTGGTAACACAGAGGGGTTTCAGGTCAGACTGGGCATATTACACAAATCTTTTTACTACGGAATTTGATTAATTTTTTTTTTTTCCCCACGGTGGATGTTTTCACAAGAAATGCCCCCAAAATCCAGTCTCGGCACATGACAGCTGAGCAGTCTGTATGCTCCCTTTCTTACAGTAACCTGTAATGCGCTCTATATGTGATTCAGATTACTCATAAATTATTCTCTTTGCAAATCAGGCACCTCTAAATTATTCTCTGTAATTGAAAATTACCTATGAATTATTCTTTTTGTAATTCACAGTTATGTCACTTATTCTCTATTATATTGACATTGCTTTCTCGGATAGGTATACCTGGGGCTGACAGGAACAGTGTAATTCTCAAAAGCCAAGGCGGTATCATACAGTGCGAGTTCTTTCCGGATATTCTGACAAGGTAGAAAGGGTCTTGTGAGCAGAAAATCTATGTTGTGCAGCTGTAGGGAAGGGCACTCCGTACATAACGGATTTATTTGGTATTTTATGGAATTTGGCCCTAACATTGTGCAGACTGTATTTTTATGTATTTTTTTAACTATTTTTAAAGGCTATTAATTCTAAAGTTGTTTACAAGTCAACTTGTAATTTCTAACTCAGACTCTCTCATATACACCGCAGGCTGCAGATGCACCAAAGGGGAGTCATTCTGTTTCCTTCCCCTCTCAGCTCTTGCAAAGTATTTAGAGGCAGATTCATTTAACTGGGCTCTTTGGATGTCAGAGGGACATTAGCAGAGTCTCTTAAAACTGATTAATTGCTTAGGTTAGGTGCTGTACTGTAAACAAGCAGTGATAGTGCAGAAAATTCATAGCCAGTCAACAGAAATGAAAAGCCCAGCGCAAACATAACAAGCCTTAACTAATTATCAACACATGTCCTACTTGCTTAATAGCGCTTTTCCTGCTATTTGCAGTTGGTGTCTGCTACTGCTGCTCTAGGACCAGTTTCTCCTCCCCAGTGTAACACAGGTGACAGCCTGAAAAGCAATTTTCTCAATTTATTTGTTGACGTGTATAGAGAGATTTTTTCTTGACTGAGAAGCTGAACTCTCAGTGGGTGAGAAAGTCCAGCGCGATGGGACAGCGAGAGGACACCGAGGTGGGAGAGCATTTAACCTCAGTCCAAACAAAATTCTCCCTAGTCCAACTCTTTCCCCGAGGACCTGAACACAGCCCATTGCCCAGAGCCAGGCCTTTCCTGCTGAACCAGCTCTGCTGCTGGGCTCAGACCAAATCTGCTTGGCCAGACTCAGACCTGAAATGGGGCAACTCCCAGGGGCTGCGGGGGAATTTCAAGATGCTCAGGACTTCTCAGAATCAATCTTCTCTGCTCACAGTAAAATACACTCTGGACCTGATCATCCCCATATGTGTACCCACAAGGGACCGTAGCATCTTCCATTTGCTTTGCACTGACAGACCACAGAACGGTGGTCAGATCGGTGTATGTTCCAGACCACGAAGTTCGATAAAACCTTCTGGCCCCACATACTGCCAGATCCCAATAATATTTACGATGTGTGACGTCTCTAGAATATGTCTGCGAGTCGGGAACAGATGCTTTGTGTGGTCTCTCTCAAAATGAGTCACTCCTGGAGCTGTGGAAACCATCAGGGACTCACACATGCATTTACCGGGAGAAGAATCTACCTGTCGCATTGGAGCTGTGATTGACACGTGACTGCCGCAAGGCTCAGTCCTGGAAGTTTGTCCTCCTGTGAATCGTCCTCATTAATTTACTTGGACCGTTGGACAAGTCAGATTGCCAACTCACCTGCAGAAAGGTTTGCAGGACTGCAGACTAGATTTGTAAAGGTCATTAAATACCTACGATGGAGATGGACGCATCTGTATTTATTGAAGTATTTTGGTTTAAGTGTTCTTAAATATTTAAGAACACCTACACATCCACTTCCCTCTTGAGTTCATTTTACATTACTGCTCTCTTCAGTACACTTTTCATATGAATAGGTATTAAGGACATCATACACTATCCCTCATTCCAGTCTTCTGTCTTAAGGATTTTATTTATTCTGTGCTCATATGTAATGATACTTTTTTTTTAGTGCCTTCTCTCTGAGGCTAAGTGCCATACCAACATTCATGAACTTCTCTGTGCTACCCTCCACAAATTAAGCTGAATATCCAGAAAGTATATGCCTTTCCCCCTCATCACCCATTTATTCATCATTTTTGGTGCTTTCTCTGATGACTTTAGTCTGGTTCAACTCTGTGATGCTTCTCCCATGCACATGTGTGATGAAGGGCTGGTGCATTCTTCTTCCCTTCCTCTTAGGTGAAACACCGCTCTACAGCCTACTGCCTGGATCCTGGGTGTTTACTAACCAAGGACCCAGAAGCACCCAGACGCAGAGAGCAACACCTACCAGCGCTGTGCAACAAACCTAACGCTGCAGAGATACCCGAGCTCTAATCATTCACAGCTCCAGGCACTCTGCTCTTCATCATACTTGTCTAGACAGACTAAATGGTTTCTGCAAGACAACCCCAGTGTTCGCCAGGAAAGAGGCTGCGTTTTCCATATTGATGGATGCCCGAACAGGTATGGCTATGGTTGGATATTCCCTCGAGCACAGGCATTATAAAAGTGGTTCATCATGCAGTATAAATGCACTGTAACGCTGTGCCTCCTCCCAAGACATCAAGTGCTTTTTAAGTGGTGCTGCCAGGTAAGGGATGTTTATGTCTATTTTACAGCCAAGGAGGAGGAGGGGGCTCCCAGGTAGTACCGTGGCTGAGGAGCCCCAAGGCCAGCATGGCTGGGGGGGACACAACGGCAGACCCCAAACCCGAGATTGCTTAGTGGCCAGCTGTACCCGACCCAGCGGACAGCTCAGCCAGCCCGGAAGTTCGCTGGGCGAGAGCGTTCTGGAAACACTGCAGAAGCGGGTCCTGCTCCTGGGACACCCGAGACCCCCCATCCCGGCCCTGCTGATTTGGAAATGGGGCAGCTGATGCTGATCCCCGGGGAGGGAGGGGGCGGTTAGGATAGGAACACGTCGCCCCCCGCACCGTGGGACGCTGCACTAAGCACGGCCCCCGGGCACCGCTGGGCAGGATGCCCCGAGCTCTGCCCCGGCACCCCAAGCCCCCGGCAGGGTGCACTAGGGACGGGACCCCCAGCACCCCGTGGGGATGGTGCCCCGAGCACGGCCCCCAGTTCCCGGCGGGGGGCGGGGGGCCGGGGGTGCCGAGCAGGACCCGCCATTACCGCGGCGGGGGAGCAGGGCTGCCCCAAGCGCTCCCCGCCGCATCCCGGCGGCGGGGATGCCCAAAGCAGGATCCTCCATCACCGGGAAGGATGCCCCGAGCACGGACGCCAGCACCCGGGGAGCGATGCCCATCACCCGGGGAGCGATGCCCGTCACCCGGGGAGCGATGCCCCAGCCTGCGCACCCCGCGCCGGGGGAGGGCCCCGCCGCACCCCGGGTCCAGCCGGACCCCCCCTTCCCGCCACGCCGTGCCCTCCCCACGATGACGGCGACCCCGCGCCCCCCGCGCTCCCACCCCGCGGTGCCCGGGTGGGGTGCAGGACTCACCGTCCGCCGGGCAGGGGCTGCGGAGGCCGGGGAGGTGCGGCAGGGCCGGGGCACCCGGCTCGGGGCTGGCGAGGCGGAGCGGAGCCCGGCGGCGGCAGGAGGAGCAGGAGGAGGAGGAGGAGGAGGAAGAAAAAGGGGGAGCAAAGGGGGGGGCTCGGCCCCTGCGCCGGCAGCCCGCGGGATTCGCCGAGCCGCCGCCGAGAGCCGCCTCCCGCCGCCGCGCCGGTGCGCGGGGCAACCGCCGGGGGCGCCCTCGGGGCTGGGCTGCAGCCCGGGGGGCACCGGACCGGGGTGCCCCGGCAGACTGGGGGGCAGGGTACGCGGGTGACCGGGGGGAGGCCGGGCTGTGCCGGCCGGGCGGCGGCAGGACAAGCCCGGGACGGGGAGCAGGTGTCCCCGGGCGGCGGCGGGTCCCTCCCGGCGCCCGGAGCCTGGGAGAGGGGAACGGGAGCGAAGTCAAACCTCATCTGGGAAGCGCGTTCCCGAAGGAGCCTGGGGCTGAGCAACATGACAGCGCTGCAAGGACGGGAAGCCCTTTCATCTCTGCTCCTGTGAAGAAATGAAGGCAGGGGTGGGTGTCTGGCACTAGTGATGTGGTTGTGCCAGTGACTGATGCCGTCCCCCCCGTGGGAGCGGTGTTTGTGTTTGCCTTGATGCTTCACTCAGTGCCTCTCTCCCACATGGTTTTGTGTGTCCCACGATGTCCTTTAATTTGGGAATATTATCTGTTCTTGGAAAGCTTAATTACATTAGGGGAGTGCATCTCCATTCCCATTTCTTGGCAGCTTCATTTAGTCAGGCTTTCATGTTTTGATCCCTTCAGCGCTTTGATCCCGCATTTCTGCCATCCCTAGGTGGAAGGAAAAAGGAATATCCAGGCTGGGACCCAAGCACGTCCCTAAGTGACTTAAACGGAAATTAGGGGAAAAAAATGTTTGCCAGCTGTAGTGGACCTGGCAGCCCACAAGCTGCCAGCACACCCAGCACAACGCAGGGCCTCGCAAGTGCCCGCGGAAACATCCCGCCGGAGCTGAGGTGGCCGTAGAAGCGGACAAACGTGCTGTGCTGCAGGGTTAGCAAGTGCCAGAGTAAGACCATCAGTGTCTGCTGCAGCCTGCCATCCCCAGGACCTGTATTGCACTTTAAGGCACTGACAGCATCGCTGGTGAAAAATTGCCCTCGTTTGCTGCTATCATAATCAGGCCGAGAGATGAAGCAGCAGCTTCTCCTGGCAGCTCACAAAGACTGTGCAAAACCTTCCTGAGATTCAGTGTGTGGGCAGGGAGGGAAGGTGTCCTAATGCCTTTCAATAGCATCAGCTGCTACCCCAGGCACAGGAGATGCCCTCTGTGCTGTTTTAATTGGTTGCTGCTTGTAATTAGAGTTTATTTGTATTAATTAACTTGAATTATCTATTTGCGAGTTGTTGGTAGTACACTATCAGCATGTTCAGAACAGTACAAGCCTCAGAGTCGGCTTCTGCCCCAAGGAAGCTGTGAGCTAAAACCAGGCAAAAATATTGGCCTGATACAGTGCTCCAAAAATGCTTTGTTAAACCTACTGCATTTAAACTTAATAATTAATACTTGGCTTAGCTGCTAGACCACTGCCTGATCAGCACAGGACTGGTGGTGTTACTGCGTGTTCACAGTGTTGCGTTTATCCCTGGCAGACATGGGGGAGCTGGGTAGCCCTTGCCCAGGAGTGCTTACAGTGAGGGAGATGGAGAGGAGGGACAGGGCGAGAGATGGGGAACAGCCCCACATCCACTCCCTGCATTTTCAGAGGCAAGTGATTTTATTAAGACAAGATCATTACAGTGAGAAGGGAAAAGGGAGGAGGAAGTGGTCAAAAATTAGATGAGGAGAGAGCCAGGAGTTGGAGAGGGCAGACATGAAGTGGAGGGATGGGGACTTAAGGCTGGGGAGGGGGTGGAAGAGTGCCAGGACTGCTGCACTCAGCATTAGCTCAGCTGTGATTAAAGCTGGTCACAGCAGAGACGTGATGCTCACCACAAGTGGCCTTTATCTGCAGTGAGCAGCAACAATCATTATGCTGCTTCTAAACTCAATTGTTTATGCCGAGTTGCATTTCCTAGAGAGGCCACGATCCGTTGCTTCCACGGAGAAGGATGTAAAATAGAGAGACGTGTGCCTTGGGTAGGTGAGGGCAGGAATCTTCATGGAGCAGTGCATCCTCGGGGGAAAGTGAATGAAAAAAATCCCCAAACCAATGCTTACAACTGGAACTTAAGCAACTGTAGTTGTTTAGCTGAAGAACACCGTATAGCAACATGTAAACAGCTCCACAAGGAGAGAGGGCAGGTACCCGGGAGCTGTTTAAGCCACGGAGAAGAGACATGGCCCAAACCCACAGCTGCAGGCTGAAGCCAGACAAACTGAAATGAGAAAACAGGCATTAATTTTTTAAGAATGAAGTTGATTAGCTGCTGGAACAAATTACTGGGTAAAGTGAAACTCTTTCCATATGGTAGTGTTTTCCAATCAAGATAAGATGCCTTTCTGCAAGATGGGATTTAGCCAAGCATGTGTTCCTGGGATCAGCAGAGCAAGGATGGGGGGGAAATGTAGTGGCCTCTGCTCTACGTGAGGAGGTGATTTTGCAGTTCCACCTGGTCTTTAGGAAATGAACTGACCACTGCGCTTTTGGTGTGTATTTCTAAATCCCTCCAGGGTTGCTGTGATGGTGCTGCATGAAGAGCTTTTTGAGCAGCACCTGGGCAAGCATGGCCAGAAGATTGCTCAGCCCTGCCTGTCTGACAAGGTTTTTCACCCTGTCACACCACCCAGGCTGGGGTGTTGGGGTGCGTGAGGCTGGGGTGTTGGGGTGTGTGAGGCTGGGGTGTTGGGGTGTGTGAGGCTGGGGTGTTGGGGTGTGTGAGGCTGGGGTGTTGGGGTGTGTGAGGCTGGGGTGTTGGGGTGTGTGAGGCTGGCGGTGCAGACCTGTGTTGGCTCTCTCTGCATTTACCACCCCAGGCTGATGGGAGGCCGCTGGGTGCCCGGCCAGAGGTGGGTGACCTGAAGGCAGCAACAGTCAGCAGTCCTGAGCTGATGAAGAGCAAGCTCAGTAGTGGCAGTCAGGGCCTTTTTGATTCTACCACTGAGCTGCAGTGTGACTGGGGCAAATAGTTTACCTTCTGGCTTCCGGTTTCTTTTCAGTTTTGCCTGCCCCTTTAGTTGCACTCAGGGCTTCTGCAGGGGCTCTCTGTATATCTGAATATCTGTGTAGTTGTTTTTCACAAAGCACACTGCTCGCTGCAGGTGTGAAATGTTCTCCTGTTGCTGGAGTTCTGGCTGAGTCAGAGTGTTATTTCTGCATCCTTGTAATCTTGAGGCAGTTTCGAAGAGGCTGAGATGCCTCTTATTTGGTCTGTGCTGCCATCACAGAGTGGAAAAGCACATGAGCTAACTTGTTTTTAAGTTTGGATATTAGTAGCAGTCTAGAGAGAGCAGTGTGGGTTCAGCTCTTGTTCTCTCTGCTGGTCAACCACAAGGGTCTGATCTACATTTGGGCAGTTACTAGTGGCTACTTTGCCGTTGGTCCTAACACAGTTGCAGCCACAGCTGAGCAAGGAGCTGCCTCACCTTTGGACTGTGCTGAGCAGGAGAAGAATTAAGGAATGCACACAAAAAATAGGAATTTAGTCTCACGTTGCTGCTTCTATGAAAATGAGGTGTCTGCAAAATTTGCTAGCAGGGACAGGCACAGAAGCCAAAGGGTGAGATCTGCTACATATTAATGGTATAGGGGAGGAAGAGGAGAAACAGGACTGACTGGTTTGTGGTGGAGATTGAGAGTTACCACCCTGGGAGTTACTGGGAGGATGTAGTGTGGCCTGTCCTTCTGGGAACAGGTTCTCTCCCTTGGTAGGCTGAAGCCCTGGTGTTGTGTTCCTGGTAGACCAAGGGCCTGAAGCAGGCGATGAGGAACTGTTAAAGCAGGTGTTCAGCAGCAGAGTGTGAGGGACCACGTGTGACAGGGCTACAGGAGCTTTGTGCTTCCTCAGTGAAATCAGTTGGTTTGACTCTATGTATGTATCAGAGGGCAAGAAAGGGAGATGAAATGTTCCTTGTGTCTTCCATTCACTCAGAACACCCTTAAAAATACTGTGAATGGTGCTGTGAAACGGCTCCTCCTTTGCCCAACTTCTGCCCTGGGCACTACCCAAGCCATCCCCATTTGTGTACCAGGATGTGCCCTGGGATGCTGCCTTGAGCCCTATCCATCACCCTTCCCCAAAGAGCCCTGCAGATGAACCTCATGGAGGCACGGGTGAACAGTGATGGGTGCGGTACTCAGGTTTTCCTGTGATTCCCTTGAAAAATCTAAGTGAAGCAGCTCGGATCGGCAGCAGTGAAGAGGACAGGCTCCTTCCCTCAGCTGGAGATGGTAGAGGAGAAGCAGAGAGCAGTGGGCACCTTCTGGAGTGGAGGCATTAGTGTCCCTAGGGCAATGCTCGTGCTCTGCCTGGAAACACGCCGGACCAGCAGAATTGTCCCTCTCTGCTGTGTCCTGGCACGGTCCAGGCTCTATTGGCAGGCCTGGGGAGGAACATTAATGAAAACAAGTGTTTGGCTGGTGTTCCTGTAGTGCCACAGACCTTAAGAAACAAACAAAAAGAGCCCAGCCCTTCTTTGATTAGTGAGTGCAATCTGCTGTCACAAGCTGATGCTGCAGGAAAAGATAAGAGAGAGGAAAAGACAGCAGCTTTGGAGTGAAGATGAAAACACTGGGCAGGAGATCTGTGGGGGAGTGAAGGGGAGCATTTATTTGCAAATAAGTTGCTGGGTGGTGTTTCCATGTGCATCCTGGCCAGCTTCTAATGCTATGGGCTTATCCAGAGTTAAGACTTCTTACTGGCATTAGAGACCCCTGAGAAGAGGTTGTCAACCCGCAGATCTAGGCAATAGCTGGTCCAAATCTGTCCTTGTGCCAATCTAAGGAAAATTTATTCTGTCCCAAGCTGTGCCCATATGTAGGGTCTTCTTCTCTTTTTACCACTGATTTCATGTCTCTCTGTGGGAAGTCAGTGTGGCTGCTCCATGATTCATTCCCATGAGGAAGCATGATTTCAGGTACCCATATGGTCGCAGAGGCAGAGGAGGGGGCAGATATATGTTTTTACAGAAAGGATAATGAGCTTTAGTGTACAAATTTGGCCTGGCATAGAAGATCTGGAGATTGTACGGTACGATTCTCAATTTTATTTTTATTTCTCTGTTGAAAATTTTCATTATTGCTACATCTTGGCTCTTGATTAAGGTTTAGGAACAACAAGGGAAGGAGGCTGCTTTCTGAGCAATCCATCGTAGGCTTTAAACTCAGCCTGGTACCTCGTCTGTGTGTTCCCTGGGGTTCAGCATGGTCCACTTATTGAGGCCAGCAGAAATAGCATCTTGCTTTCTGGTTTCAGAGGAGGTGTTAAGTAGGACATCGTTAAATTTAGGACTATTAGTAAGAGAAGAAGGGCATCTTTTTTTTTTTTTTTTTTAATGCTTTGTTTGATAACTGTTCTTTGGGCAGAGAACTGTGAAGAGCTGCCTTTTGTAGCGGGCTAGAGGATGAGATGTTTCACTAAGGAAACTGTCTCTGATGCAATAAATTATTGGGCAGAAGCGGATGTTTGGGAGTGCTTCAAGTTTCTGTATATTCAGCCCTGCCTGGCACCCAGTCCTGAAGCGTTTCAGCCCAAGGAGTATCTCGCTGTCAGCAACTGGTAAAGGGCTGGGGCATGCCCTGGCTCTAGAGGAATTTGGAGTTCCCTGTGTGATAGCCCATGTGGGGGCTTCTTTTTGATGGCTTTTCCATTTTAAGCTTTGTCAGAGTTTTTTTTCGAAGACAGACACACATAGACACCAAGTTCCACCTGGGCAACAGTCTAACGGGAGGCAGTACCCTCTGTAGAAACACGTACTCCATTTAGAAGGATGGGAGTCCGCGAATGAGAGGCAAAGCTCCGCAACGAGCTGTCTGCGTAATTAAAAAGCTGCAGTGACATGAAATATGAGATGGAGAGGAGAGATAGTTGGAGGCGCCGAGAAACAGAAGCGCTTTCAAGTATTTTACTGCAGAGATGATTGGAGAATTTGCCGGGGGCCTGATTTTCTCCTTGTGCCGTCCTTCGCCAGGTGACTGGAGCTGTGCAGCCCGGTGGACACCGCTGACCCAGAAACCTCCAAATGCTGATAGAGGTGTGAGAGTGAAACTGAGCTTAGGCGTCAGGCAGTGGAGTGTCACAGGGCTTTAAGCCAGAGCTAATGTCTGTGTCTTGTTGGACTGATGCCTGGCTGTGATATTTTTGCGCGTGGGTAGACTGCAGCTCGCTTTGCTCTGGGCTAGGTGATGATCCGCTTGTGCCCGGCGATGCTACGAAGGGGAGAAAGGCCAGGTGCTGTCATTGGAAACCGGCTGCAAATTAATACACGGTGTGTGATTAATGTGCTTTTTAAATGCATTCATGTCCTGTCGCACTGGCTGTGGCTCTTGTGTCACACTCAGTGTTCTCAGAACATCTATTAGCCTTACAGATCCCTTGATTATTGCTTTCTCTTTTATAATTAAGCCATGAAACTCAGCATGGTGCAGCTTATGTGGTATTAATTCATGCCTGGCGTGTTCTGCCTGTGCCCTAGGATAAGGCTAAATGCTGGCAGCTGGATTGCTCTCTGCACAGTTGCTATTCTGAAATGTTTTAATATGATTATAAAAAAATCACAATCTGTGTGCATATGGGCAACTCGGGGCTCGCCACTGCGGCAAGCCATAGTGAGATGTGGTCTGACTTCCTTGGGAGCAGGGTCTGCCCCCAGCAGTGCTGCGAGATGGGGCTTCCCTCCCGCCCCAGGCGCTGGCTGATGCTCTCCAGGTCGGTGCTATTAGCTCTGCCTCGGTGCTCTCCATGCCCTGCTCGCCCTTCTCAGGACATGCCTGTGAAAATGTGACTCTCGCAAGTGAATTCTGTTTCACTCCTTTTCGTCCTGGCTTTTCTTCATACGAGGTTTAAGCCAAATCCAGGATTTCCTGCAAGGCTGCAGCTCCACGTCCACTTTCTGTCAGCAGCAGCCGCAATGGCTGTTTGAATTGCTTTCCCCCCGCCTGGTCGCCCCTGCCCCCAGGACAGCAGTTAGCAGTTTGTGTGGCCTTGTGGTGAACTGAACAGGGAACAAAACCAGCATAAACCACTTCTGGTTTAATTTTCTTTTTTTTTTTTTTCCCTCTCCTGGCAATTAGCTGTAGGAGTCACTGTCCTGAAGGAACTGGAACTCGGCACTAGTGGAAGGGAATGACCCAGCACCAGTGCCCCAGCGACCGCTGGTCCAGAGGTACCAGTTCAAATGCAGGATTCATGAAGACTTTGCTGGGCTGAGTGTTGGGCCACTTGCCATCTCTGTTGGCGAGTCCAAGCAGCTCCGCAGCTGCCTCCTCTGAGGCTCGAGGCGCGGCACAGGGCGGGCAGTAATGGGCTCCAGCAGCTCTGCCACATGGCTCTGGTCTCTGGGTCTGCCGAAAGTCCTATCAAACTTCGGATGCGTGGACAAAGCGCTGGGTGCCAGCTACCGAAGAACACATCTAACAGGGTCTCTCATCTACTCTGGTTAGGAGGGAAACACCCTGGAAGCTGCAGGAGCCTGGGCATTGGATGCTTCTGTGTACAGCTGAATGGCTGCGCTCTTCGTGGACCTCAGATGTCGTAATGCAACGGCAGTTCTGCTCTGCGGCGTGCATGTTATTTACACACGTACGTGTGCTGCTCAGGTTATCAATTGTTACTAATCAAACCATTTCTGAAGACACCTGAATGCTGATCATCTCAAAGCTGATGTTTCAAAAAACAGTGCCAAAACCATGCAGGATGTAAAGCCGTAGTGCAGAAACTCTTTGAGCTCAGAGGTTTCCATGGAGATGGATCTTTGATCTCATTATAATAAATAAAGGGCGTAGAAGATGCTCCTAAACTAGGAGTAAGGCAAGGCTGATCCCTACGGGGCAGAAGTTCTCAAAAGGAATTAGGGAGACAGGAGGTCCCTCTTTTTTTTTTCCCTCCATGATGCCATGTCTGTAGTAACGGCGAGGTTGAGCTGTCTGCCCGCCAGCGCTGTGGCGTGCGTGGCGGACGTGCCTTTCACCCAGCCAGCCAGACGGTGTGCTACACCTTTGAGCTGGCTAATTTAACGCTGCTGAAAAGTCAGACCTTCGTCGGCACAGCAATATTCATCCTGTCCTGTGGGATTTAGAGAGCAGGGACACAGGGATTTGATACTAGGATGAGGCACACTCTTTCTCTTGACCATGGTGAGGCAATCTGAGGAATAAGGAGAACAGCATGGATAAATATAAAGGGGAAAAAATCGCGTCTTATTCTGGCACAATGTGCAAAACAGGAGTGTTTAATATGCTGACATGGAGATAGTGACCAAAGGCAACAGTCAAGTTGTCTTTATCCACGTGGATGAGCTTTGGCTGCACTGGCGACTCGTGTGTTTTTAGAGCCATCGGCAGGATCAGGGCTGTTACTCCTGACTCTAGAAATGCAGGTTTCTGCGGGTGAAACTGCAACAGAATTCATTAGGAAAGGACATAATTAGCTTCAGTAGTCGCTGAGCTTGGGGTAAATGTGGGCGCACACGCTCTGGTAGGATGTTTCACGCCAAGCTGTACTGCAGCGGCAGCTGAAGATGACCCCTCGTGTTTGAGTGCCTGGGCATGCCCGTACATCTCCTGCAGTTGCGTTGCAGCCAGTGTGTGTGCGTGTCGAGCTGTGCACGCCTGTTTGTGCTTTTCTCGCTCCGTTTGGCAGCCGGGTGGTGGCTTTTCCTGGTCACTTCTGATCTGTTCACAGAACATTGACGGATCCATCCCTTTGTCTCCACTACCAGCGTCGCCTCAAACAGGTTTTTCTGCAGCATGTAAGAATATGTAGGGTAAGCAAACTGTTGTATACAGCCTGTTGCAATCCTTCCCCCCCCCCCCCCCCCCCCTTTTTATATAAAATGTATCTTCCTTGGATGCATTGAGCTGGTAATTGTGCTAATTAGGGTCTCATCTCTAGGGGTTTGCAATACACCACCCAGACAAATTGGTGTGTAAATACCTATCAAGGCTTCCTCCCACCCCATCCCACCATTGCTTTCACTGGAGCAAGTGACCCCTTCCTGCCCTGCTGGATCCCAGACTGCAACAACTCAACCATCACTTCATGTAATTTAAGCTTAAATACTTTATTTATAAGGATATATGTTGCTTGCAGCTCTGGAAAAGTTATCATCTCTTCCAAATGTTGCAGAAACCTTCAGTGTGGGGCATAGCCCACAGGTTCACTTTGGAAGCTGACAGGTGTTATTTTTTATTGTTGTTTTTACAAATGACCCTCACTGAAAATACTGTCACGTAGCTCCCTGTTTTTCAGAAACGGACTGCTTAGCCGAGAAAGCCGTGTTGTTGTCTTGTGCACTGCTTCACCGGGAAGAAAATATGTTGAAAGAGCATTCAATATTAAAGGTATTTTGACTCCAACATGCTTCCACTGGTTTCAGCGGAGGATCCAGCCTTATTTTCACGGGGCTCTTCATCAAAACCTAAAGCATAAAATATTCTGACAGGTCAAAGTTAAGGTTACTAGGCAGTAATAAAACCAGCATTTTTATCCTCAATTACATGGACAAGATGGGATTGCTGTGGCTCCACAGCTGCCTGTCTCATGGCTGTGACAAGCCTGTATGGATGCTGTCACTTAGCAACCATTGCCATTTGTGTTTTAACTGCAGCTTTTTGTTGGTGGTGCTAATGAGAGTTGTAATCACGAGATCAGTCCCATCAAGGCTGTTGGGTTTTGAGAGCGATGGGCTCCAGGGCTCACCTGTGCCCCTGCCCAGCCTATGTAAGGGCTGAATCAGAAGAATTGCACGTGTGATGGCTAAATAATAGGCCCCCAGCTTAATAAGAGGGTTTTTTGGAGCTGGCTTGGCCGGGCCAAGTCATGTTTCAAGATGTACAGCCTGGATTCACCATCTGCCAGACCGGGTGTGCAGCTCCTTCGTGCTGGTCACAGCCCAGCCTGGAAGCTGGTTTAGGGCCAAAGCTCTGAGCGTGACTGAAACATCACCTCCCTGAGCAGGGCCATGTGGTGAGTGGCCAGCCGAGGCACGCCTCTATGTCCCTATGTAGAGCACCACAAGCTCCCCGCTCCCTTCTGCTGGCCCAGCCTGAAAGTTGGGGGAATAAGGGGTCAATAGAGACTGGATGTATGAGAACCAGGAGACTGACACGGAGAGAACTGAAGATCTGAAAGCGTATCTATCTCTTAGGGTAATTCCCACCTATCTTGGAGTGAAAAGGGGCAGTCCTACCATGGGTCAAGCCCTGGTGTTCTACAGGAGCTGTTTAAGGTTGTAGTTTTACTTCCTACCTGAGCAGGTCTAATCAGGCAGTGTCCCTCAGCGGCGTGGGTGCACCGTCTGTCCCAGGCAGCACATTCCTGCCCTTGCATGGAGTTTAACAACTGGGCAACTGCAAAGCGAGCTGGGGAGTAATGTAGTTCGGGTGGGGTTTTTTGGGGGGCAGCCCCATCAAAGGCATCTTTACAGCCCTGTTCCGTATTTACAGTAAACCCAGTCCTTTACTGCTTTAAGCTGCTGTGCTCTGAGGAGAGACTTGGTGTTGATGTTACAGAAATACTGTTTTCTTTTTGCTTTAACTGAATCAGTTGTGTAATTGCACTTGTAGTGTTGCAGGGGCTCTCGATGCAGACTGCTCATTTCCCCTGCCATCTGGGGATGAGTTGTAAGCGTATCCATGATGTGTGTTGCCGAGCCCCGAATGCTTTCATTACGCTGTACATCACCAGCTTTGTTCCACCTTGTTCAGACAGACACAACGCTGCTTTGAAAGGAAGTCCTTTATTTCTCTGCGTGCTGGCGTGCAAGGTTATCTGTCGGCAAGATCTGCCCTGTCTGTGGAGGAGCGTGTCTGATGCAGGCTGAACTCTGGCCGTGCTAAGTGGTGCTTTACTTCTCAGCAGAGGACAAAACCCACTCCTCTGAAGGGAAATGACACAGGCTGCAGAGGTGCTGCTACCGACACACCTTTTGTCATTGTAAATTGCTGAGAACTTCTGCAGTGAAGCTGGTTGACGAGTTTCCTCTTTAACACACGGTGGTTTTAAGAAGCCTTGATGAATATGTATTGCAAGGTAGAGCAAATTTTATTAGAGACAGACAGAAGAAATTGCAAAGATATGCATGAGTTGATCCGTGATCACAGATAACATATAGCTAAGCTAAAGGGAAAGCCTTAGACACTTATGGCCCAATTTTTACTAAGAAGTTATGCCATTAGTATAATTAGTCTAAGCATATTCTTTGAATTTTAAATGTCCAGTGTATTAAACCAGGAAATTAACAGCCGTTCTTCTGGCAGCTTTTATAAAGCTGTTACTAGTGTAGGTCTGAGCCAAAGATGCTTACTCTCTCCTGTGCCTGTTTGAGTCCGAGCAGTTAAAGGATAAATCCTTTGTTCAGAGCTTTGTTGAAATGCGTGGCAACCAGCTCTAGGAATTTCATACCTGCATTTAGGTCAGGCAACAGAACTTACATTGACCCAGTGCAGGTAAAGAGCTGAAATGAGCTTTGTAATCTTCTTTTCACAGTCCCAGCCATCAGAGACACAGGTTTTCCTGACCCATGCTCTGCGTTGATGCTGCTTGTATTACTGCTGCCTGCTACCCACAGCCCACATTAACGCAAGTGACAGTCCTGAGCCTTGGTGCTGCTTGCATTAAAGGAGACCCATGTTGGCCACAGCCGTGGCTGAAATCAGCTGTGGGGTGTGTTGGAAAACCTCTCTCAGCGGTGCCTGCCTCCTGCAGGAACCATACACAGCTACAGCGCTGATGGTGTGACAGCAGCAGCTGACGCAGAAATCCGTCCCAAAACGGCAGCTTTGGGCTTTCTCCTGTGTCCGTAATGGAAGGCCAGGGAGGACACCCCCTCCTCTACGCCACTGGAGTCCTCAGCGTGTGACAGGAGCGAGCTGGGTGTGCACAGTTTATGGAGAGACCGATGATGCGGCGCTGTGAAGCGGTAGCAACTGCACTTGTTGAGGTGAACGCTCGGTGTGCGTGTTGGAGTAAGGAGTCTGCTTCTTGGGACTGAGGAGTGAAACCTCCCCCCAGGGTGCGCCAGGACCGCAGCTCCTTGGCAAAGACCGCATGGGGTGAATTCTTAACCCAGCAGAAAGCTGTGTGGCTGGGATAAGGATCTTGTGGAGGTGCAAAACAAAGCTTTGGTAGGGAAGAAGTGGGTTGAAAATGGGTCAGCAGTGTAAGTGGGGTAGGGCTTGCACCCGAGTTCTTAACAGTGTGCAGATAGGCATCCTATAGAAGGTATGGCTTCCCAGCGTGATAGATGATTCTCATTAGTAGTTATTGCTGTCTGTTTACTAACTCAGTAGATAAATTTTCATCTCAGAAGACCCACTGCCAGCATTTTCTGTAGAAGGAAATACGGGCTGCCTTTATTTTGCTTCTTTCTTTCATCTCCCATAATGTTTTCCCTGGCATTTGTTCCTCACACTGCTCAGATATTCACGACTCTTCGCGTTTCTCCCAAGTGTCAGGTGCAGGATGCTACTCCAAGAATCTCGGTGTTAATAAGACTCTCTACGGTAACTAGAGCAGCACAGAAAAAAAAGTAAGGCAATGTAGTGAGCTCAGAAGAGAGAGAAGTGCAAAATCAGCACTGAGTCACCCAATTGCTGGAGGTAGAGACCTGTCTTTTAATGAAAGGAGTCCTTAATTCCCCTTTCAAAGACAAGGAGCCTCCCCAGTTGGTTGTACCTTGGGGTTTTAGTGTACAAGCATCCTGTGCATAAACAAGACTTTGAACGGCAGTAAGGCAAACAGTATAAACTTAACAATGTCACCATCACCCCAGCTGATGTGGAAAGTTCCAATAAAAATTAATAGGTCTGGGAGTCAAGAGACCTCGGGAATAAGCAGTAGAGTCTCCCCCTCTGTAATAAGTCACTTTTTCAATTTGCTGATATTTGAATAATTCCTTGGAGTCTCCTAAACTGCACAAGCCTGAAATCACAAGAATTGTAGTGCTGAAGGGGAGGAAGACGTTTACCCAGCGACCTGCTGTCTCCTTTCCTGGATCTGTCTGACCGATTGCCAACAGGCAGTGCTAGTTTTGGAACTATAACCCCTTCACCAGGCAGGATTGCTAAAGCTCCACAAACAATCCACACTTCTTTAAAAGCAAATTCCTTCTCTCATTAACCCTTTCAACTTCTGAGAAAAACACAGTGGGAGGAAAAGGCCTGATTTTTAATACTGTCTTTTGTCAGGTGTAGACCCTGCTCAGGTAGAACTGTGTATCAGCAGCAGAGCTGCTTTCTCCCAGTAACAGCTGCTGGTGCAATACCCGAGGGCTCTGTCATACATAAATCTGTGCACAGAGTGATAGGTAAGTGCGCTGACTTCATTAAAAGGCACAGAGAAAATCAACAGCAAGAAATGCCAACCCCACCTCACCCTGTTGTACTGTGGCAGGGATAACACTGAAGGAGGAGATTGCCATTCTCCCACTGCGTTAGATGTTACAGCCTCCATCAGCCTAAAGTGAGTGTTGTGTTCCTGCCTCCTCGTAGGCTGTAAGGGGATAAAGGACGCCCAGGAACCCCCCAGTGCCAAAACGGAATACAGCGTGCTTTGACCTACTGGTAAAGGTACTTCTTAATTATTAAAATATTTTTTCCCTAGGTTTTAGAAAACTTCTTAGCACATGGCCAGACATTGGAGTAAGTTGCAAACTACAGCCTCCCCTGAGTTTTTAAAATAGACAACTCCTTCTGAGAAAACAGTATTGTTATTCACACTATAGCTGCTGTTTGCTTATTGTTCACTGAAGCTAAGCACAGATCTATTTTTATCATAAAAAAGCTGCAGGTTTCAAAGTCTCTTACTTGTCAGAAGCTATCCTAGGAATGGAGACTAGGAACACTTGAGAAATTCAGCCAAATGGACATGCTTCTGGCTTAAATTAAGAACAGTCAGCTTTTCAGTGTCACTGCTGAGATCAAACAAGCATGTTATCTGTAGAAGAAAGCTGGTAAAGTTAAAGATGATCAGCTTTTGACTCCGTAAATTCTACCTTCTGCTCTAGACCTCAGATGTAACAGCAACTTGAGAACTCTGTTTTTAGAATGGAGATATGGACAGGGTCAAAATGAGTGTCCCTTAAAACCAGCCTTCATCAGTTTTAGCTCCTCTGGCTCTGAAAGGAACATCAAACAACTTATTTTCAGTCACTGTTTTGGTTTTCAAAAGTGTTTCGTTATGTAGGCATGGTCTGCTGCTTTCTTAAAAGGCATACAACTCAAAAAAGGAACAAATGCATTTCTTAATGTGTTTACTTTGAAAAACAAATCACAGTTTATGGGAGACTACGTTTTAACAAAAAATTAGTATTAAAGCAAAGATTTTCTAACCCATTTAACAGCTAACAAAACCATCCTTTTCTCTGCTCAGTGCAAAACTTTTTATCTCCTCTCAATAAAAGCTTCATGACTGGTAGCACAAAATTCTCCCCTAGAAGAAAATTGCTTCAACACTGCTCCCTAAGAGCAAAAGATGTCTTCAGTAACAGTCAGCTTCATTCTCCTCTGTGGTCCCCACCGTAGCAAGGATGTCCTGTAAGAGGGACTGAGGGCTTTTCTCCACGTGGTCACTACTTTTATTTAGCTCATCGTGCAGCTCGATTAAGTCTATTGTACCCAAAGCTAGTATCATGCTCTCTGGATCTTGAAAATCCACCCCACTACCATCTGTGGGGAAGTTCTGGGCCAGAGAACCCTGCCTTAGTGTCCTTTGTAACCAGGCAAGGCCGTGCCCTCCAGGTAAATCTCCAGTGCCTTGTGAATCCTTCAGGGTGCTATCTGAACAGAAATCACTTCTTAAGGTAAGCAGTATGTCACAGGCTCTCTGACCCACCGGTTTGTCACAGTCACACAAAGACCGAAACAAAAAGCTGAACAGGTTCGCTCGGCAAAATATCTGCAGCGACTCGTTCTGATGAGCAGCACTAGTGACTGAAGAGGAGACAGGAGCGTATGGGCATCTAGGAAAGCCGAGTTGGCAAATTGTCTGACGACAGAAAAGTTGAACCAGTTCCAAACCACCAAGTCTGACTTCCCAGTCCAAGTCGTGTTCCACAGTTTGGATCACTCTAGAGACAAACTGCTCTGTATCTTCCAGCTGACCTGTGCAGCCTTGTCTCAGCCACATGGTGAAGACATCGATCACAGCCCTCCTAGGAAAGCCCTCTGGGTCCGTTGACAAGATTTCTTGAAGCTTTGCTACAGTGTTCTAAACATAAAGAGAAAGCAAAATGAGGGGAGGAACATGCAACGAAACAAGAACAATAGAAGTAAAAAAATCTCTAGTCTTCTCCTTCTTGGTTTTGAAATCTGCCTGTAGGAGACTGCAGGCAACTCATGAAGAAAGCTGTAAGTAGTACAGCAGTAAATTGATGTGTAGTTCTGCTTGGTTCTGCAGTGGGCTACACAGCGTCATCATACCTCTTTATTATACTGATTGCCTACGACAGGTGGCTCTGGAGCAAAGTAAGTAATGAAGGCCAAGTGTCCCACAGCAGTCACAGCACTCGCTCGCACGTAGCTTTCTGGATCCTCAAGAAGACTTTCTGTAAGCCTCGGCACCTCTGAAGACAGGAGAGTCTGCCTGAACTCATCCTGGTCTGTAAACAAGACAGCAGTCCAAAGAAGCAAGGCTTTATTCTGTCAGAGCATGAAGCTGTTTCCAATGCAAACAGTTCTTTGCGTCATACAAGGATACCCACTGACTGCAGGGACAGCTGCCAGCGAGCTGAGCCACTGCAGAGACCAGGCAGCTGCTCGCAAGAGCACAGATGCTGTGTGTCAGACTCCCCACTTTCCATCAGCTTGGTGACTTTCAGTCAAACCCTGCTAGACACTGGGACTTGGAAAACTCCATTTACAGCTGTTCTAGTGGCAAGAAAAAACTTTCTCTGGGCAAGTGGGGACATGGTTTCAGCCTCATCAAACTTATACCTTTGCTGAAAGGAGGCAAAAGCAGTCTTCCTTTCTTGTTGTCAAGGCATATGGCAAAGAAAAAGAATGCAACTGCAGCAGGTAAACTGCTAATGCAGCTGGGTGTGCTGGATGCTTCCTTTGTGACGTGGGGACAACAGCAGTTGACAACATTCCTCTCTCTTCCAACATCGCAGAGCTGCTACAGAATTAAGGCTGCCTTTGTGCTACCTGCTGCAAAGCCTGAGCTACCAGTCAAGTGGAAAACCAGTAATTAATCCAAAATACGCCAAGATCTATGTTCCTGGCAGCCCAAATCCCAGCCTCCAGCTTGCTGAGTGAAACCAAACAGACTCCACTGCAGAGCAAACTGAAAAAAGGGAAAGTATTATCTGCCATTAAGCCTTCTCACCTGCCCTGACATATATCTCAACAATTATGACTGTCTCAACACCCCTCAGTTTAACTCACCAAAACTGCCATTAAGGAGGGCACATCAATCTGAGTTCAACAGAAAAGTAGGATAATCTTTCTGTCAGATTCTGATCATGATCTAAGAGTAAAAATCTTGACACTTCCTTCTTTGCTTAGCCCTGCAGTTACAGGTCAGTAGATGCTTCCCCAGCCTCACTGACTTCTGGAACATGAAAAGAAATATTCCTCGAACCTGAACTATTAAATCTCTGCACCTACCTCTCAAGCATTTAATGAGGACGGTGAGGAACTCCAGAGAAGAATCTCTTACTTCCCAGCAAGGACTGCACAAACGCTTCTGCAGCACCAGAAACACATCTGCAAAAGCCAAGCGACAAGCCTGAACGGACACGAAAGACAACAAGCCTTACCAAAGCAATTGCTGCGCAACCTCTTTATCATTTTATCTGATGCAATCCCTTTCGCTGCTGCTGTGTGCTTCTCCCAGTTTTCTTTAAAGCACTATTTGGGCAGCTAAACCTAAATTCAACATAATTGCTAATGAATAAATCCTAAGTGCTTTGAGTGGGAATGGCAGACAAGAGCAGACTTCACGTATGCCACTAGCTGCTGTTTGTCCCATCCTACATAGCTTTGTTACCTTCCAAAATCTTCTCAGTTTGTTGCCACTGACTGCTGGAGGACAGTTCCTGCAAGCATGCCAACCACTTGGATGTAGCCTGAAATGTTTTCTTTAGAACCTGAAGCAATACAAAGTAGATTTACTTTAGTACAGGAGAAGGCATTGTTGCCGCAATGCTAGATAAAATTTGTTTTAGCCTCAAACTTAGAGAGAAGTTCTCAGACAAAACAAGTACCTATGCTTTCTTACTAAGAAGTAAGCCACAATTAAACGGTGTTTATATAACATTTCTAACAAGAACCTAGAAAATACCTGTTCTGAGCTTAGTGTTACAAAGTTCTAGTACTTCCATCTTTTGATTTGCACTTGTTAGAGTCATTTGAACAAAAAGCAAGAAAACAAACCCCCTTAATGTGAAGAATTTAATACTTAAGGGCCATGTCAAGCTGGGCATGTTGGTGCTACTCTTAGATGTGATGGCTTCTGTCTTGAAAAGAACACTCAATGGTCAACTGGCTAGTTACTCATCAGAATTTTAGCTATTTCCTGCGAGCCACACATAAGCAAAACAAGTCTCCTACATATTCTAACACAAACTGTGCTAAGGAACAACTGTTGTCACACAATTCCTCAGAAGAACATCCCACTGGGGCAAGCTAATAGACTTGAATCTTTTCTTAGTTCTATACTCACAGTAGGGTTGGTGTTTGGACTCTCCAGGTATGCCAGGAGGACATCAAATAGACTTCCTATGAGCGTGTCACAGACTGAAACATAGAAAACAAAACTAAAGGGCGAATACAGAGAGAAGGAGCAGTTGAATCACAATTCAACTGCTGAAATGCAGAAAGATGCAGAATTGTAAAACTGTTTGGGAGAAGAAAGCAAGTACAGTCCTCAGAGTAAAGGAGAAACATCCAATTTCTCACAACCACTACAACCTTTTTAATTACAGCATTACCTGCCCTAGCTCATCAATAGAATGATGGTAGGAAGCATCAGAAAAAATGAACAAGTTTCAGAAATGGATGTGATAGTCTTCATTCAGAAAGACTGGTGAAGGATGAAAAATTCTGCAACTACAGAATAGTCAAGTATTTCCAAAATTAAAACAAAACAAAAATATTAACTCACCTTTTCGCTTGGAGAGTGCTGCTAGGACGTCGAGAGCTGACCTCTGCACTCTGAAGCAATTGATCAAGATTCGGCTTATTTGGCTTCCCAGAGGAGAAGCTGGAGTCAGGAAGCCATTGCAGAATTGCAATATTGCCATGAGAGAACGTTGCAAAGGTGTATATGGTAAATCCACTGACAAAGAAACCTAGTGGGAGGGGAGAAAGGAAACAAGAAAAACAGTTCCAGCGAAAGTCTCAAGCGTGCATGCAAAGCAGGAGGTTTGGGGCAGGGGGTAGCAAAAATTGCAATTTCTAATGTGTTCTTAAGGTACCACAATGCTAATAACTACAGACAAATTATACTTCCTCTCTCCCAGGAGCAATGGCACAGATGGAAGGAGATTCTTCTCACTGCTTGGCAAAGCAATTCAATTTATGGTGTTTTTCACTGGATCAGTAATTGCAGTAAACATAACTTATGGTAACAAAGCTTGTGCAGATGGATTTAAAACTAAGTGAAGTCCTTCTTTACAAGCCCCAGTATTCCTCTGTTTTCCTGGTTGGAGTCTACTGTACTAGATTTCTTTAACATATGGAAGTCCTCACTGACAACTCCCGTCCACCTTCTGCTACGCTCTACTGCACAAGTTTGCAACCACTCTTAACGCTGGCTTTCAAGGACCAATTTGATCCACAGGCTTTTTTCCCTTCTCTGAATGTTACCAGAGACAGCAGCTCCTCCAGATGAGCAAGGGTCTGACACAGGAGACTGATACAAGACGACTTGGAGGACAGAAGGCTTTCAACAGTAGCAGGATCACTAACAGACTCATCCAGCAAACCTAGAGGATCAAAGGAGGGAAGAGCTCTGATTGCTGGTGAATACAAAGGACTGATTTTTAAAGTTAAGATTTTCAGAGGATGCAGTATGAATATCCCTTCCAACAGAACCGACAGCAGGATGCTGCACTTCACCACAAACACTGCTACTGTCCTTGACAACTTCTACTCTTCTTCCTCCAGTTTTGTCTGCACCACACACTTAAAACTCTGGCAAGTGGACTAGCCTCTAACTTTTCAATCACAAATGTACCTGCATATTCCAGAGGCTGGGAGGCTGCTTTCAAAATACAGTCCATTGGCTGAAGTAGAACAGTCAGTGCCTGAATCTTCACATCTTGTGGGCTTCAAGGAGGAAACAGCAGTTACCAAAACAAGAACACTTCAGTTCCTTCCCAAACTGCCCCTAAATGCTGAGCAGAATAATGTTTTTCATGCCGGCCTTTAAACAAGCCAGAAACAACAGCACAATGAAAGTAGTATCACAATTCAAGCCTTCTTCCAAGCTCCCCTGGCTAACTGAAAGCAGGAAAAAAGTGGCTCTGGGATTTATTAGCAGCCTTATCAAGCTATGCAAATAAAGAGTGGGATTCTGCCTAAGAAGAGGGTTTAGAGAGAGGCATTTCTTGTCAACAAAATGGTGTCCGTATATCTTAAGATACAGGTGTTACTTAGCCTGTAAATCAGCATCCACACGTGCTGTATTCATTTAACATCTGTTGATTTCTTGATGCTTTTTTCACTACCTGAAGCGGAATTACAGAGAAGATGCAGGCAGACTTCTCAGAGGTGCACAAGAAGACAAGATTAAATTGCAATAGGGTAGATTCCAACTGGATAAACAGAAAATACTTTTCATCGTGAAATGAAAGTGGTTAAGCACTGGAACAGGTTGCCCAGAGCAGCTGTGGAATCCTCATCCTTGGGAGTATTTGTAAGTTGAATGGTGAAGGCCCTGAGCAACCTGATCTATCTTTGAAGTTAGCCCTGTACTGAGCAAGAGGTTGAATTAGATCACCTCTACAGGGTCCTTCTGACCTAAGTTATTCTACAGCTGTCAACAGTGTCCAGATGCACACTTTTGCAATGAAAGCTCTTACACTACTCAGTGTTTTTGTGAAAGAGAAAACTCAACAGAGACTACTGGATTTGACAGGCAGTCAAATTGTGTCCATCTTAATCAACCTTGCCAGTAAAAAGGTAACGGAGCTTGCTATTTCTTCCTGAAATTGGCTGGCTGTAGGTAAGATGCAAGCATATACACATAAATGTGATGGCTCCTTTCATTTCTCTTTCTCTTTGAAACCATATTATTCTTACTATCAGTATCAGAAGTTTGTTAGCTACTGGCATTGAACCAGTCTTACATAGAAAGGAATGTAGTGGAAAATGCAGTGAGGAAAAAAACAGTTCTTGGAAAGACACCAGAAATATTAGCACAGAAACATTTGCAGACTGCAAAAATTTCATTGCAGTAAGTCCTACCATTTGTAGATCTTCAGAATTCCCACTGCCAAAGGACCTGCTTGTACTGGAGTTAAGCGTTCCAGAGCAGTCGTCACTAGTGCCCAAAAACGTCCTTCAGTGTCAGAACATACAAGGGACCTGAGACAAAAGAAGTGTAAGTAATATGTCCTATTAGATGGTGGAAAACAGATATATCTCATCACTGGATCCAAGGTCCCAGAAGGTCTTTACCATGCCATGTTAATCAACAGATTCACCAGCATGGGCTGTACTTCAAGAGTCTCTTCCATCAAAAAGGATTCTATTTGGTTTGCTATGCCTAACCACAGAACTTCAATCCACGTAGCATTACAACTGGCAAACAACCTAGTTAACAGTTTTAATGACTGCGTGATGTGAGAGCCAGAGCTGGACTGAAGAGAATCTTCTATATGCTTTATAATCATTTGAGCACACACTGGCCAGTCGCAGTCCTTTGTAGTGAGAGGTTTTGTCGTTTCAGACTCTATGGAGAGGGTGAGCATGTCCACCAGAAGCTGACTGGCCGCAGAAGCCACAAACAGGCTGCGATCCCCTTGCAAAGCGAAGATCACATCTATGCCTCCTGTGTGAAAACAAAACAAGTCACTGGAGGGAAAAACAACAGCCTTCCTATTGTGAGGTGGAGCGTTGTTGCACCCCAACCATATATGATTCTAATTCGAGTACCACACAGCTTCAAATGGTGTTGGTGGGGATTTTTTTATACTTTATTCTGTAGTCTTTACCACATTTCGAAGACAGCCAGTCCTTAACTACAAACAAAAGAAAAAAGTACAATTGGTTTCAGATACTCAGGTGTGTTAATAACTCAGGAACAGAAGAGGACTTCAACGTAGCTTCGGTAATATGAGGGAGCTGACAGCACATTCACTGTGTATTTCTGGAAGGAGCATCTCTGAACACAACTGGTAGGAAAAACATGAACGGCAGCAATGGTATTGTTTTTCCAATACATGGAAAAATACCACTACAGGCATATGCTGCACATGAATACTAATCCAGAATTTTAGGCCCCTGGGACTAAAAGCTGCTATTAATGCAGTCTTTTAGGCCCCTGCACATGGGATCTAAAGCTGGCGTTAACTGCAGAACTGACATACTTGTGTAACAATAGTGGGACTGAAAGTGTGTGCAAATATTAAAAGATAAGTGAGCCCCTGCTTAGTTTTTCTGCACTAAAATCATAGTGAAATGTACCTTCTAGTGAGAGTTACAAATAAGCATACAGAAGGCTTTAATGAGCTATTTTTATCATGTGTTTCATGAAATGTGCCTCTTTCCCCTCTAAAAAGGGCACCATCTTCAGTGTTTGGGTTAAAATAATATTTTTAAGAAATTAAATGCATAACTAATTTAACAAAAACCCCACCATCTTTCAATTACATCAGTGCTTTTGACAAACGGCTTATTTTTATCTTAAATAAATGAAAACTGTCTCTCTCATCTGACATCTGAGCAAGACTGGAATGGAAGAGACACAGAAGATTTGGGAAGTTCCCAGTTCTCAAAGTACTCACCACCACTGCAGAGGAAGTGGAGGGCAGACCAGTGATGCATCATGTTGTGCACACCCTCCACCCACCCGCTTCGCACAGATGCATCTTCCCACACTGCACTGTTCAGAGGCCCATCGCTGCCAAAGAGCCTGACCAACAGCTTCTCCTGCTGAGGCCAGAGGAGAACACACAGAGTAAATGGTAAGCAAAGAGGCTCGAGGGGAGGGGAGTGGAGAGGCTGCTCTGACATCCAAGTTGAGAGTATCAATACTGTAGTGAAACCTCCTCTTGCTAGAAACATTGCTAAAATATAAAATTTTCAGAATCCCATGCTTAAACTCAATGGGTGTCTCTTTCATGGACTAAGCAATAGAGGTGTTCAAACCCAAAATTTCTTGGGTTTAAGATGCTAGGGACAACTTGTGTATATACCGTAGAATCATAGAATGGTTTGGATTGGAAGGGACCTCAAAGATCATCTAGTTCCACCCCCCTGCCATGGACAGGGACACCCTCCACTAGACCAGGTTGCTCCAAGCCTCATCCAGCCTGGCCTTGGATACTTCCAGGGATGGAGTATCCACAGCTTCTCTGGGCAACCAGTTCCAGTGCCTCCCCACCCTCTGCAGGAAGAATTTCTTCCTGATATCTAGTCTAAAACTTCCCACTTTCAATTTAAACCCGTTACCCCTTGTCCTGTCACTAGAGGCCCTTGTAAAAAGTCTCCTCTCAGCTTCCTTGTAGCCCCTTCAGGTACTGGAAGGTGCTATAAGGTCTCCCCGGAGCCTTCTCTTCTCCAGCCTGAACAAGCCCAACTCTCCCAGCCTTTCTTCATAGGAGAGGTGCTCCAGCCCTCTGATTATCTCTGTGGCCCTACTCTGGACTTGTTCCAACCGGTCTATATCCCTCTTATGTTGTGGGCTCCACAGCTGGACACAGTATGCCAGGTGGGGTCTCAGTTCCCTTAGACTGCTTTATGCAGTTGTATGCATCTCTTCCCTCAAAGCCTTTTGGGTTTTGAGTTTTGTACTGTAAATGTATTCTGTTGTAGCAAGCAGAGCTTTAAAAAAGCTCCCTCATTTTTGCATGGAATCGGAGATTTCCTGTCAACCTACTATGGAGGGAAAACTACATCTGTTATCGCAGTTTAAACCAACAGGATCTGTGCAGGGATACAATGGTTTGCAAGGACTGAGGTGAGATAATGTTATACCATACACTGTTTTGAACAGATAATGTTATACCATATAGTGTTTTGAACTGAATATGAGAAGCACTACATACTAGCGTTCATCATACTACTGTGGCAAGACAGAAGTAAGAAAACAGCAGATTCACATGGGAACTGAAAAGTAACGGTGTGATTGTAGGTCTTCATTATCTTATCACTGATTGCTGAGTCATTCAGTGTATGCCAGAAATTTTATAAGCGGAATACGTATATTTTCTGGTGTTCTTAGGGGAGAAAAGAGACACGTGGCAGCAGGTACCTGTGTAGCCAACTCACCTGCAAGTGCTGGAAGCAGTGTTCGGAAGCGGCAAGTATCCCAGCTAACCGCAGCGTAAAGGAGACAATGCTGGGACTGGGCTCAGGCTGTGCCAGCACGGAGGTGATGAACTCTGTCAGACAGGGATTGTCCTGCACCAGCTTCACGGCAGGATCTAGTGACCAGGTGTTGCCCAAGAAGAGGCCAGAAAACAGAGGGTCACTACCAGGACTTGTGTCAGCTCTCGTAACTCTAAGGTGCTTGCCTGAGCTGAGTGTAACCCCTCACAATTGCTAGGGACGAATCTGGGGCCACCTGAAGCCCAGGTACAGGCCTCACGTACTAAACAGCGTTTTCAGGTGTCACCGAGGGAACAGCACCTCTTGGGGACGCTTCCCCCATGGTCCTGGCCTGCCAGCCTCCCTCCCCCTCGGACTAGCCCCAGCCGGCCACCGGCAGCCAGGGCTCGGGGCAGCCCTGCAAGCGGCGGGCACTCACCAAACCCCGTCAGCTGCCGGAACCAGTCGAGCAGCTTCTCCAGGCAGGTGTCGTCGAAACCGGTCTGCTGCGGGTCGGCCAGGGCGGCGCAGACGCGCGGCAGCAGGAGGGAGCACTGGCGGGTCATGGAGAAGCGGTGGCGGTCCTGGGCGAGGAACAACGACCTCTGGGTCGCCATGAGCATCTCCATCGCCCCCAGGCCTCTCCGCGCCCGCCCCGCAACCGGTGCGATCGGCGCTACCGGCCCCAGCCGCAAAGCGAGTGTCGCAAACTAGGCGGTGCGGCCCGGGTGCAGGCCACGGCGGTGGCGGTTCGACAGGGCGATGTTCCGCCCGGGGGTGCTGCAGTGGGGGTACGGGAAGGCGTCCAGCGGCTGCTCTGCAAGGAGGCTGCTCTCAGGGCCGTGCTGCGCCCGAGGCTGTCCCTGCGCCCCTGAGCAGAAGCTCCCGGCGGGGTGGCGGACCGGAGCTGTCTCTCGCAGGAGGCGCTCCGCAGCCCGCCGGGGGTTCCTGCCTTCCGGAGCCGCTTGGTGGCACTGACGCTCCGCAACAAAACCAAGAGCCGCCCATCTGTGCCCAGCGGCGACCGTGAAGCTTCCCCCGCTGCGGCGCCGTCCCACCACACTGCGCAGGCGCCGTCCCGCCCCCGTCAAGCCCCACCGGTGACTGCGATCCGCCTCGCCGCCGCGCGGCTGGTTGCCATGGTTTCCGCGCCCCGGAAGTGCTGGGGGGAAGACCCGCGCACAGCCCCGAGCCGGGCAGCACGGCCCGGGGCGACCCCCGCTGCCCTGCCACCCCCTTAGGCCTCCTTACACATTCCCGTCATGGCCCGAGGGGCTGGAGAGGCGGCCGCGGAGGGGGAGCTGGTAAGGAGGAGGCGGCGGGGAGGAGGTGGAGGCCCGCTTTATCCAGGGCCAGGCCCGGGAAACGCTTCCGCTCGCCCGCGCGGCCGGGGCAAAGCCTGAGGTCCCGTCAGGCTCTCCAGGCCGGCGAGACGGTGGCTGGGAGGGAGAGTGGGACGGCTTCGGTCCCACTCCAGCCCGCGGGGTTCTGAGTTCTGCCTGTATCTCCTTGGCTGGCCGGTGGCGTGGCGCGGGAGGGGTTGGCGGTCGTTTCTCTCCCCCAGGGCAGCCAGGTGGAAATTTTGAGGCCCTTTGCTGGGAGCCACCATGTTCTCATTTGTTGTAGATGGCTCTTGTTGGGCCTGATTTGCAAAGGGCCTGTGAACGTTTCCAAGGACTGGGGTGTCTTTGTTATCGCACGTTTATATCCTGATGAAAGTTTTGTTACTTCCCATCTCCTATCAAGGCTGTGCTTTCTGCATTCTCAATTCCTAATGCAATAGCTGCAGGTAGGTAGAGAGATGTCCCAGAGTGATAAAAAGGCCTTAAACTAATGAAAATAAGCAGTGTGTTGCAAGGAACATTGCCTCAGGAAATTAAAAACTACATGGCACAATGCGTGACCTATATACCTGCTTGCTCTCAGCCAGCAGAAAAAGCTGTTCTACCTGCTCTGTTGTCAATCCCAGCTCCTGTTCTGTCAGCTAAGGTTCTCAAAAATACTTCGCTTACAGAGAGAGATCAGCATCTGTCCGAAGAATGGTGCTGCAGCTGTGAGCGCCATGGAGTCAGCAGCAAGTGAAAATGTTCTTTCTGAGAGCTGCATACACTCAGATAATTTGAAAGCAAAATGGAAATTTTCCTTCTGCTGCGGATATGCTTATGTTTGAGAAGCAGGGAAAGTTGTCAACTCAATCTGAGGAAAAATTAACCGCTTTTTTTATTCCTTGGTTTGGGTTTTTTTTCCTCAGCCTGATCACTTCTCCAGTTGAGTTTACAGAATGTTTCATAGCATAGCAAAGGTAGGATCAAGTGAGTGAGGAAGGGGCCAGATGGATGAGTTGCTCCTTAACTCTACAGGGGGAGAAATTCATGCAGAACCAGCACCTTGGAAGATGGGGCACCTGAAGTTTCGGCTGTTGTAATGCTGTGTGCTGAAGTGCACACGCTCTGTGGCTCGAGTCTAAAGTGACTTGCACTATATCACACAGAATGTTTGTATGAGAGCAAATGATGCTGTTTTTTTGCAACAGTGGTGACACATTTACCGTTTTAATTTATTGCAATCAAACTTTGTTGTGATAGTAAAAGAATATAACGTTTTCTGGATGTGTATTATAACCAATACTTCGTTGCAAATGTCACAGTTAATATCTTTATTTCCCAGGGAGATGACAGCCTTTCTGTGATAACCTGTGAATCAGATACAGAAATGGTGAGTTTTGTTAATGGTGTGCTGCGGCTGAATGCCTTAAAAGGTGTCTCACCGTGTTCTTGCACACACTACATCCACATGATGCCTCCTGATCGAGGAGAGACCCTTCAGAGGGGAGAGCTAACAGTGTTACTGCAACATGGTTTGATTCAAAAACCTCCTGTAATTCCAGATGTAATTCTGGGTTCTAAATTCTCAGCACTGGGGCTACAAATCATTTTTGGCTTCATTTTGCTGTTCTGTCAAGTTACAGGCTTAAATAATTCTTTTACAGAGTTTTAATAGAACTGAGTACGTCTTTTCTTTAGGTAAATGGTTCTACAGATCAGCATCTACGCTGGTCATCTTGAATTTGCTGTTACTCATGGTTATTGCTGATGGGGAAGGTCTTAGTGTTCTGATCGTGAATAGACTGTTTTTTATTTGTAAGGCACCTCCTTAATTCCGGTGACCACTGCTGTGGCCATATTTGCGTACACTTAATGCTACTATTTTTGTTTTCTGCACAGAAGATCCTGTTATTAGGACAAGTGGTCCTCATACAAAGTGGAGATTGAAGCCAATTTTAAGATACGCTGAAATCTTTAAAGAGTGAAATATTTTATATACATTAAAAATTCTTATTCTCTTCCAGAAGTTAAAGAAGAAAATTTTTCACAAGCCTCCAAAGTCACCAAGTAAGTGTTAGAAAATTTTTTCTTCTCCTTTCATTATTGCAGAACAAGATACATTTGTGGGACACAGGAACTGGAAGATTTACTTGAAACAACATCCTGTTATTCTCAGAGTTATTCAATGGTGTGTGCAGAGCACACCTGTCTGAGATTTGTTCTGTAACCAGTGAAGTTAGACTTTTATAGGCTAAAGATTGAAGTTTATGGGTTAGCTGTAATTCTTGGTTCTCCAGCATGAACTACTTTCTTCGCATGTTATCCTTCCTAATGGCAAGCATTCTGAATTTTACTTGGTCTTTCTGGAGAAGTGCTGATACTTGCTGTGCAGAAATAATTTAGAATTACTGGAGCCACCTAGTAGATACCTGTGTTTGTAGGTTATGCAGTTCTCCGTTTCATTTGTTGTAGGTTTGTGGGGGTTTTTACATGACCTTACAAGTACGATGTTGTTATTAGATCTGCAGATTTAATGCAGGGTTTTGTCTGCTTTTTCTGAGTTTCGTGTTTCTTACTATACTTTTCCATTTACCTTCCTTTTTATACTCCAGTGAATGTTTCAAAGAAGACTTTACCTCAACATGTTGCTGATTGTTGTTACTTTGTTTTGTTTCTAATAAATTAAATAATGTTATATTTTAGATTATACTTTAGGTTGAGGAAGAGGCATGCGTCTCTGGTATTTTCTTTCTTTTCCTCAAGTCCCTTTGCTTGCCTAAATGGTGGAATTTAAAGTAGCTGTTTAATTTCAAGTATGATGATTGTGACATTGCTTCTTACTGTATGTACTTCTCTTGGTAATTTGAAGACTAACTAGTGAGCCCACAGAGTGCATCTCTATACTGATAATTTTAAGTGGAACTGGTGTCTGTATTTGAACCTGACCGCCAGACCTGAAGGAGTAATGTGAGGGGCGTCCCAGCAGTTGCCTCAGACCAATTACTTGATTATTGCAAGAAAATTGCTGTGGATTAGTAGCGATGGAGCTACTTCTGTCTGTTTAGCTATAGATATTTTTCTCATTGATAGAACGTTTGTGTATACATTCGTTCATACACCCAGTTAATGTAAGAATTTGGACATGCAGGTATCGTGAGGATGCCTATGCAAACTGTATGTGTAAATACTTCTATAGGTGTTGAGTCATGTTACTGTCACCATGCCTCTTTCTAAGCCTCTTGATTTTTTGGAATTGGTTTTTTTTCTTTATCATGATTTTTTTTAGGTGAATGTCCCATGCTCTGCATAAGCCACTATGTAGTATGCTATTAATTTATATCATTTGAAGTAGTAGCACTGTGTCTGGGAACCTTGAAGCACATGAAAGAATTGTCATGACCTTGAGCTTTTTAAGGCAACACTGAGATATTTGCTTTTGTTTTAGAGTCTCCATACAGCTCTAGCACACAGCTGTATCCTAAAAAAGGTCCAGTTTGGCGACCTCAGCAGGGAACAGGGAGTGCACATCTCGAGAGCGCTGCTGCAAAAAACACAAGGCAAATGTGTCTGGGGTCGCTGAAACAAGGTATTAGTATAGAAATTTAATTTGCATATGTGGATAAAATTCAGTGTGGTGGACAGCCTAACATATAAACTCTTAAAAAATATATTTGTATTTGATTATAGGCTAGATAGGAAGTTATTTCACTACTATTTATTTGGGTGGTTGGAATGATCTGATCTTGAGCACTGGAATTTATAGAGGGAATAATTAACAGCATCTGGAGCTTTCCATGTTGCATTTGCTCAGAATAAATCCACAAATTTAATTCACAATTATCCCTGATTTCTGCATTTGTGTTCCATATTTGTTGGCAGGAACGACCCATCCTCTGAAATCAGATGTTGACATGGAGCATATGCGAGCTAACATTTCTAGTAACACTCCAGAATATTTGAAGGAAGCTCTAGGAATGAAGAAGCCAAAACATTCTCGTTCTTCTAGTAATGGTAAACTATATAATGTTGTGGTAGATAAAAGTTAATGATTTTCTTGCAAGTAAAAATACACGTTGCTTAAGATCCTCATTTTCATAAAGCAAGAGCCATTTCAGTTTAACCTGTATTAAATTACATGTGTCAAAATATGATCCATGGGATACTTTTTAAGATTTCTAAATTGGATAAGACTGGGTTTTCCAAAATTTTTTTGAGCAATGAATCACTGTTAGCTTTCAGAACTTTTTTCAAATTGCCATGCATTTGCAGCTGAAAACGTTGCAAATATAATATGGTTCAATGGGCCAGCTGTAGACAATTTATTGTGACTTTGCAAAACGTATTTTAGGAACCATTGATAGAAACCATCTGCTTGACTGAAATTCTATGTAATTTGACTCCTTTTACTTCTTCTCTAGAAAGTGTTTTATCATGGCTGGGAGATTAAAATCAATTGAGTTTAATGAGAAGAGCAAAATTTGAAACTTTCTCATGCTTTTCTTAAAGGAGAACTGTAAACTTAAGACTCTCACTTCCATTTCAAATGACACCTACGCTGTTGCTTGTCATACACAGTTTCTGGAAACTTTAAAAGATGATAGACTACATTTAGACAGAAATACAAAAATATATTCTGAACATCTTTTAGAAATATTTTGTAAACAATTGATTTGTTGGGATGAGAATACTGCAGTCTTCTGTGAAGTGTATATCTTCCTTGAGATGGATATTTTAATCTAGCACCAGAGAGAAGAGAAGCAATTAGGAGAAATCTGCTGTAAAATCTGGCACAAGTTTCATACGGTAACATCTCCATTTCACCTCCATTTCTAGAATTAATTTCCTTGCTGATTTTCTTCTTAAAAAAAAAAAAAAGCCTAGTTTCCAGTTTGGGGCTAATCTAGATATTTTCCTTTAACTGTAAGGTTTCTGATGAGTTAAAAATCTGCTTACCTTTTTCTGTAGGCTACATTTCTGGAACTCCTGACTACAAAGAAAAAGAGGATATGTATGATGAAATTATAGAACTGAAAAAGGTAGGGTCTCTCTTGATACTTACATAGAAAGATGTAGGGTCGCTCCAGTCGCCCTGTCGATGCCCAGGCCTTGTTGGTTCAGGATACTTTGGTTTCTACAACTGGGACATCCACCAGATTTTTTTTTTTTTAAGTTTGTATGGCGAGGCTAAACTAAACTTGTGTCTGTTTAAGGCAATTTCATTGTTCTTATGGTGTGATAGATACTTCTGAGTTCTGGATGTGGCAGCCCTGAAGTATACCCAGTCTTGAACCCCAGCCATGGCCTAGCTGGACGCTGAAAAGGTTCATTGCATTTGGTTTCTTTGTCCCTCCATCTCCCTGGGTTTTTTTGTCTTTTTTTTTTTTTTGGTCCCCCCTGCTGTTTCCCATCACTTTTTAACAATTTGTCGGTAGAGTTCAGTGCAGTGGGTGAAAGATCAGGACTGGGCATGTTGAACACAAGTATCTGGACTGTTGTGGATCATCTGTGTAAGGTTGCCTTTTTGTTAAACCTTTTCCTTTTATCTTTGCCTGTCACCTCCCTTATCAGTCAGTCCTGGTCCAGTGTCATGGTCTCTCTCTTTTTTTCTTTTCTTTCTTTTGTTTCATCCTGAACATCCTAATTGGATTGTTATTAACATCAAAACATGTTTCCATGTGAAAACTCAGTGTGTTTCTATTTCCAAAATGTGCTTACAGTTTCTCTCCCCTCTTTTAGACAATACATGCTCAGAAAAATGAGGGAGATCGAATGAAAACTAAGCTTCGTCGACTAGAAGAAGAGAACAATAGAAAGAATAAACAGATTGAACAACTGTTGGATCCTTTCAGGGTGACTATTTCTTGAGGGGGATAAAAGTGAGGCAAAAGCGTGTTGTGCAGTGTGATCCTCGTCTCCTTGTCTCTCTGGACTTCAGGGGTCTGTAGTCTGTTGGCTCCTAGGAAGGATGAGCTTGAATATGGGAGATGGTTGGTTGGTGTGAAGGGAATTTCTGTTTGTGTATCTCAGCTCAAAGGAAGATCATGCAATGCTGTGCAGATAAGTTTATTTAGAAAAGATACTTTTAATTTCTGAAGGTAAAATGAAATTGCTATTTCTTTAGAGGCCCAGTTTCTGAATATTTTGCCTGAGAACAGGAGGGAATTAACCTCTTGCATGGTGACTGATGCATGTGGTCCTGACACCTGGACCAGGAAGCAAAAGATGAGCCATATTGGCAGGCCCACAAGGCTGTGGATCATTGTTAGAAGACCTGAATTTCACCAAATTCCTTGTGGCTGTCACTTTCTGTGTGCAGATCTGCATCTTGGGAGAAGTGTGCTAATACAAAACAATGAGCATAGGCACTTCAGGATTCAAACTGTTGGCCTGTGAAATGACTGTGGAGATGAATAGGTTATAAAATTCTGTGGAAAGAGCTGGCAGTAGAATCAAGTAGCAAGGTTGGTCACTTGCTTTATCTGTCTTCTCTTGCAGGGCTCAGAGCTGGCAAGAGCTTTGTCAAAAAAGAAGACTAATAATGGATGGGTAATAGTTACTTCACTATCTTTTGCTTTCATTTTTTGTTTTTTTCCTCTTGCCAAGCTGAAACACTACTGATTGAAAAGTAAAGTGAAGTAAGAAAGAATTAGGGAATGATGTGACCATTATTTCTGCAGTCAGATAAGAAACTAGTAACAAATATCTGGAATTAACATTATTTTAGGGAGCTGCCTTTGTCACTGTCTTGAAAGTGTGTAGGGAGTATTGTCCTTATTATTTGCTGCTTTGAGTTTATCAGGGTAATGGCCAGAGTTGTTTTTATTTAATGGTTGTTTATATATATTAAGCTGGGTATGTTACTACAGATATAGTGAGGGATCTGATTTCATTAGTGTTCCCTTTGTGACAGGATAGCAGACATGCGTATGGTTTACTACGTAGTGAAGTATGTAGGAATAAGTGTGTCTGGTTAGGTACAGTTTATAAAGACAGAGCAAGGCTGTGCAGAAATGACTCTTCTGTGGAGAGAGAGATTATTCTAGGACTCATGAGCTCTTTTTTCTTTCTGTAGGTGGTTAGTGGATTAAAGCAGAAGATTCTCAAGCTAGAACAACAGTGCAAGGAGAAAGACAACACTATTAAGTATGACTCTGGGGACTAGAGGCTTGTACTGGAAGAGATAATAAAGGGAATTTGAAACCCATGGGGTTTTTTCCTCTGTATTCTTCTGTTCTTTAAGATGTTTTAATGTACTCCAAGAACATACTAACAATTATAAACCACCCACCTAGAAATTGTAAACCAACAGGTTTACAGCAATAGCGGATGGGTCTGACAGAATTATTTTTTGTATTGTTATATTTTCAGCAAATTGCAGGCAGACATGAAGACCACTAATTTGGAAGAAATGAGGATAGCTATGGAAACCTACTATGAAGAGGTACGTCTGACAGGTCCCTCAACTTGCATACTGAGAGGAAGTTGTGCAGTTGTTGAGTCAAAATATACATGGAAGGTTTTAGGTTTCTTACTGCTTAGCTGCACCTGTCATTGGAATCAGATTTTCATAGATTTCTCATAGCTCCAAACATATGTACTGAAAAACCTTTTTTCTTCCAGTAAGTTGAGTGTGTTAACCAAAAAGTGGAAATAAAGAAACTAATGTACCTCCACAAGCATCTAGATGAAAGCCAATGTAACGGTAGCCTGATTTTCAGTGATGGCATCATTGCCTCTCCTACAACCCAAGAGTCTTGTTCTGATTTTCACCTAACGGACAAATGTGTTGCATTAGCGATGTCAGCTTCCACAGCTAGCTCCTTAATGAAATCTGTATTTCATATTTCACAGGTTCATCGTCTCCAACTCCTCTTGGCAAAATCTGAGACTGTGAGGAAAAAGTATGTTTAATTCTTGTGAGGCAAATGTTTGCGTATATGTTTGATATAACCCTCACATACTACTTTAACTGATGGAACACAACTTCGTGGGAACAGTTTTTGTCATTTAAGTTGCTGGATTTGCTTTTTGGTACTGCTTTGGTTGGCTTCACAGCCTTGGCATATGTCTTAGTCACCTTTGTTTTGGTTTTTTTCTTTCAGATCATTTAGCAAACATTGAAAAATACTAAAGCTATTTCAAAAAGTACATGAAAGCTCTGAAAATTTCTCTCTGTTAAATAAAATCCATCTTTGCCCATAATCACACCTTTTCTGACATCACTGGTAATTGAAACAAACTCACCAGATATTTGACATTTTACTCTTGAGTCAGTTCTGCATCTTGCTCTAGGGCATATGCTGCAGAGATGGTATTTTGGAGTAAACATGATTTTCCAGTGGTTCAGAGAGACAGATCTGCAGGTCAGGGTATCTTTTGTGAGATACCCCTGAGTGGCACTAGGAAGACACTGTCAGAGAGGCTTGTACTGGTACTTATCCCTGGTGTGCGGGTGTATACAGGCTGGTGAGGGTAAACAGTCTGTAGAGGAAATAAAGCACAAAGGCAAAAGACAAAGCTCCAGTAAGAGAGCAAAGTAAAAGCACCTATGCAAGTGAGGATTATTTGGGGTAAGAAGAGGGTAATAGGGTCTTGTGGGACAGGAAAATCTGTTACCACACCACTCCAAAATATGCTTGCCCTCCTAGCGTTAAGTACAGGCAACTATCTTAATTTTGGGTGTAATTATGTAGATTGATAGAAATGTGTGATAACTCTTTATAGGCCATTATGTATACTACTTGTGTTTTCCTAATTCACTGTCTCTTGTGGATTGAAAACTGTAATTTGTTTTGTCACTTTAAAAAGAAATAAATTCTCTTTTGGCTCAGGCATGCAGTGATGAGCCTCTCGAGACTGTAAGCCATCACACCTAGTTTATTTGCAGGTGAAAATGAGTCATCAGGTCTCTTCCTTGTCCTCCTTTATTCATAGCTTCAAAAAGCTGTGGTCAGGGCAGTCTTTCTCCATTACATGCCTGTCAGTCTCTACTGGAGAGACTGAGCACTGAAATAATAAAAGATGTTGAAGGTCAGGACTCTGCACGTAGAAAGAATTGTAGGAGAGTCTGTCTTTCATGATGCTTGTCTACGTTGTTCCTGGCTGAAGTGAATGGCAGGGAGCTCCTCTTTTTCAGTGTTAATGCTGAAAAATGATTATTTATATGTGAAGCTGTAATATCCAATCATAACTAGAAACCAGGCAACCCTTCAAGTCCTCAGAATGGTCTGCAGTTCTTTCATTTAGGTTCTGATGAGCCTAAAATAATAGCACTCAGTGATATGGTTATGTCTATAATTTCTGTCCCTTTTTTGTGTGTTGTGTTTCAGTTTTTGCTGTTCTGTTTTTTTTCCCTCCTGCCTGGGACAGCTGTATGAATTGTCATCAGTGACATCTGGACAGCCTTATTTGTTTGTTTTTATGGCTTCATTTCCTTTTAATTTCCAAAAGGTAGATTAGCTTCAGCTTTCCACTCTGATGTGCTAACTGTAGACTGTCTCCCCTTTTACCTTGTAATGAGTCCGGTGGATGGGATGCCAGACTCCACAAACTGTTCTGTGATTGCCACTGGCAGTAGTGGCATTTGTCCAAAAGTAGGTCAAATCTGTTTCAAATCTCTCATTGATTGGAAAGTATCTTAAATGAAGAAAAGTTTCTCTTGGGGTTTACTTTCACAGGAATAGTTTCTTTTACATTAGAGCAGCATTCACAGTCATCTGAAAATACACTTGTGTGTTGGATTTGCTTGAGAGTAGTTCCATCTGTGTATAGCCTGCCCTCTCTCCCAGTCTCACTCTGTTAAGTGAAAGCAAGCAATTCCGAGCATGCAGGTTAGCTTTCCGTGCTGAACAGTTGTTGGGAGGAGTCTCTCAATTGGCTAAGTGTTTTAAATCAGTGGTCCACAGAGTGCTGGTAAAGCAGTATAAGATTGGTTAACGAAACAAATAGGAAACCAAACGAGTAAAACTCACACAAGCACCCTTCTTGTACACTAATGAAACAGAGTGGGGGAGGAAGTAATAAATGAACTTTCAAAGTATCTTGTTTTTTTCCTTTGACACAAAACCATTTGAAAGTGTTGAACAAGATGGTTTTTGCATGTTTTTTCCTAGCAGAATAGGTAATTCCTCAAGTAAAAAATGCTGAGAAATGCTACTTGGTGGGGGGAAGCTGAGGCAGTTAACTCAGCCAGCTGACCGGAACAGCACAGCTGTTCCACTCTTTTTATTGCTGTTTCTTTGTTCTCTGCTTTTAAGTTAACTTTCTGTTTCTGACCCCGTTTTCAAGTACAGAGGGCAGAGATACCCAAAACCGACTAAAGGCACTGAATGCTGCTGTCCTGAGATTATCCAGGAACATCAAGGAATTGCAGAATGAGAATCGGAATTTGAAAGAACATCTAGATCATGTACTCAGCAGTTCTTCTCCTTCCAATAAAACAAAAAGTACGTGCTGAAAAGTTGGTGAACGTGGGTTTAGGTACATTGGAAAGATGCGTTTGACAGCAGGACCCTACTATGGTAGAAATAAGGGAGTTAGTACAAAGGTGAAGATTCAGGAGGGGCAAAGTTTGTTACAGGAGTCTCTCTTTGACTTCTGGATATGCTGCTCCAGTCAGGTCTGGGTTTCCTTTATTACTATCCCTGAGAATGCTGGGCAGGAATCACTTGAAGATCTAATGTTTCACTGAAAAACTCTTTTTCAGTTGTTGAAAACTTCATATTGATTTCTGGAATAATCAGTATAGAAGTCATAAGTTTTAAGACCATTCTCATTTCTTCCTTGCTGCATATTTAAAGTCAGGGTTCAGAGATCTTTAGATAGGCTCTCTGTGTGGACAGAAGTTTCAAAAAGCAAGAACAGTATTGACTCACCAATATAGTTTCATGTTTAAATCTTTGTTATTGTATTTAGATTATAGTGAGTGGAGCAGACAGAGGCTGATGAGGCGGATTTCGGAACTAGAAAAAGTAAGTGATCATAATGATGTGGCCATCTTACCTGTCTTAGAGCAGAAAATGCAGAACCACCGGCTTCTGCTGACTGCATGTAGTCCTTCAACGTATTGGTCTCTTGCATTCTGGCTCATACATGTAAACTGATGTCTGTCCCATGTGCCCTTCCTCCCTTTCTTTTCTCCTACTTGTTACATACAGATGCACATTTTAGAATTATCTTCCATTTCATCTTTTCTCTTGAGCTAAATAAAATAATTTTATGCTGAATTTTATTTTCTTCTTCTTTTTCCTTTTTTTATTTTTTGTGTAAACTTACCCTGTTTAGAAAGTATGTGCCATGGAGACCACCAGGGTGTCATCAGTAGATAGTGAGTCATCACAGTTACTTGCTGTGTCACCTTCGCCTTCTGCAGGCCTGGATCATCCAGCCTCTCCACAGGTAGACCATGCTGAGGAATGTCATCGCCTCCAAGGGCTAGTGAAGAAGCTGAAGAGTGAGAGGAAGGCACTTCAAAATCTCCTACTCAATAAGGAGTAAGCGTGACTCTTGACTTTTTGTTGGTGTGAGGTATTCAATTATTTCTGATCATATTATGAAACGATGTAATATTCACATGTTCAGCAAGAAAACAGATTTTTAGGTTCCCTTCAGCTTTTATTTCAAAAGCTTCTTATAGTCCTACTAGCCTTGTAAAATTACATTGCTGAAAAAAAGATGGCGAGAGGATGGAAAATGAGAATTTCTGCTTGTTTCTAACACATTTTTCAAGGCATATTTTTTGCCAACCACACTGGAAAGCCTTTGAAGTGTTATATGTCACTTTATGCAGCACTTCTTGCAAGTATTTTGCTGTAAAGATTTGCCTTGTTTTTCCAACATGTTTTGTCCTGATCTACTGCTTGTCCTCATCTACCACCGTCTAAGCCTGCCTTCTGCCATATGATGCACTGTGGCTTCTTTTCCCCCCAGTAAAGAACTGATTTGCAGTTTGTATTGCTTGGACTCGTTTGGTGTGTCAGTGCGTACGGGCAGGCAGGTTAATCTGATCCCCAGCAGAGATATGCACACAGCTATGTGTGGTTGACAAGACACGCTGCCTCCCGTGCCAGCTCGACTCTGAACAAAAACGCATAGTGAGAGCATGCCAAGAGGCCTTTTGCTTCTGAGCAATGTGAGGTTGCGTTTTTGTTTTGTTTAAAAGGAAAAATTAAACCTTTAGTTACTTTACAGATTTGACAATAGCTATTTTATTTAGAGGTTTAAGCAAAAATAACTAACCTGAAGTATGAACGTATGAAGTATTCCTTGTACCTTTGTAGATTAGCTATCAAGCAGTTGCTGCAGGCCAAGGCTGAAGCGGAGCTGGAGCTACACAAGTGGCAGAACAAGTTGGAAGAAAAGAGTACGGAAGAGCAGACTTTAAGGTATCATATTGTGTATTAGTAGATCCTTCCAGAACAAAAAAAAATCTGTTAGACTACAATTTGCGTGGCTCAAAATCCATAGGAGTGCATCTGAACTGCGGGAAGCTGGGAATTCATTTAAGCAGAACTGTTTTGGAGGGATGGAGTAAGTTACTAGGGGAAGAATTCTAGAGGGTGGTTTGAGAGGAAGTGGAAGACTAAGAAGTATAGTAAAAATACTGATTTTTATTATAATTTAATTCTTAAGATAAATGGAAAAACAAAGCTGCCATGTTGGGCTCAGCATCATTTTTCCCTTTCTAAGGAAAAACTGTAGTAAGTAAGTAAGTAACCTTTGTGCTTCTAGGCCATTGCCAGTGGCATTCTGCTCCATGTATTTTGTATAACTGTTGTTTATAATCCTGTACAAGGGTGGTGAAGAGGAAAAAAAGGGATTTCATTATGGTTTTGTGGGAAAGGACTTGGCTACAGTTTCATATTTGTCAGTCATCAGATCTAGATGGATTATTAATGGTATCAAAGGTACTATTGTAACCCTGGGAGTTGGTGTGGTGTTGGGTTTGGTTTTCTTGTTTTGGTGGTTTGGTTTTGGTTGTGTTTTGTTTTGTTTTTTTTAATTTTAACATAAGGCTGCGCTATCTTGAGAATGATGTTACATATCTGATACTGTGAGAATATGTATAATATTATCATGAGCAGTTTCCCAATTTGACCTTTAAAAAAACCCCAAAGCAACCAAATCTTATGAAATGGGTTCAGTGTTTTCAAAGCAGGAACAACAGAAAATTTCTAGTTGTAAATATCTTTGCTTTTCCAACCATAGTGAGGAAATCCAGGGCCTGACACAGAGAGTAGGGAGACTGGAGTCAGAATTGGAGGAAGAGAAGAGACAAAAGGCAGAAGATACAATAGAAAATCTTAATAAGGTATGACCACATGTTTTTGTGGTGTTGTTGGGTGGTTGGTTTTTTTTTCCCTTGCATCTAACTAATGTATTGCAAATTGAGCTGATAAATAGCTGTTAGTTGTGTTTCCACAGAGACATGATGGTTATGTCCAGAATTTGTTGATTTATCTGCCCCACCATTGGTTTTTTTTTTAATTCAGTGGAATGTTGCAGAAAGCTTACACTTTCAAGTGTTTGGGGGTTTTTGCCTTACTTTCTAAGGGAAAAAATAAAATCATGGCTTTGCTTGTATCTTCTTACAACATCTAAACCCATTGGCTAATTTCAGTCCAGTTTTGAAGAGGGCGGGAGTCTTGTAGGAATTGCCATTTAGATAAAGGTAAGTGTGCTCACTGGCAGACTGGCAAAAGACAAAAAACCCTTTTCGGTGGTTTTTATGCTGGTCAGGTGATCGGTTAGGGCACATGTGCTGTCCATTCAGAAAATTCTCATTAGCTTTTCTGTTTGGATGGAACCTCTCTTTGTGGATTTTCCAGTATCTAGCAAACATAATCGTGCAGTTGTTAACCCTGGACAGTCTTAAGTGGGGCTCTAATCAGTTGAGATATTTTTATTTTCTGAAATACGGCTGAAACGGATATCTTTGCAATCTTCTGTCCCTCTGCCCACCGTTGGTGTGACTGGCCAGTGGAGATGAACGAGCAGTGACAGGCATGCTTTCAGATGCAGTGTGCACATGCTAATCTCATTCCACTAAAACCTAGTCGAGAATTATTGCTGGGGATTTTGATTGTACTTAAAAATAAATAGACCCTGAAATACAGGTACTAAAAATATGAATAAAAATGTCCACTAGCTTAAGACCGTGCTGGTTTTTGATATACTATGCAATTCTTTAGGTTCTTTTTGCGTGTTATAGGCTGATGGGTGCTAGATGATGTTTTGCATACCAAATAACTTGGGTCTTTAAAAACAGCCAATAAACAGCTCCTTTTTCCTCTGCAGACTATATATATTCTTGGCCAGTAACCATCCATTTATTGAAATGTCCCCATTATTTGTAATTATCGCTAAGTTCCTACCAATTTTTCATTTTAATAGTAGGTTGTCATTTTTAATATAACATGATCCATTTGCTAAACTTAAGCCTGTAACTCCGGGTTTTTAGGTTATAAATAAACCCTTTTCACAGAATGAAGAGGTTTTTTTCAGTCTATAAAATCTCTTGTTCTTCTGCTTAAAACTTTACACCAGCAAATTAAATTAGTCTTGTAAAATGGCAGTTAACTTTTTGTTTGGCAAGAGAGGTATGACAATTAGTATGGGATAATTAGGGATCATAAGGATCAGATGGTGAAAGGTGAAATATGCAACCACACCTCAGAAGAAATAACTGGAACAAAATCCGGGTTTTTTTTTCTTGTTTTCTTTTTCCTCTAATTAATTTCTTCAAGACAGAAGAGTAGAGTGATGCCAATTTACACAAGTTGTCTGTCCTATCGGTGTCATATGATGGCCAACTCATCAGTAAGCTTAAACAGATGATTAAGATGTGGGGCCACAGTGGCCAGGATGAGACATTAGAGAACTCCCCGGGTAACTAATGCTAGTCTTTCCTGGAGAAGAATTGCAAAATTAGGTATCCTGACATTTGTTCTCAGACTGTCAATAAAATACAAACCATTTCTGGTCAACAAAACAGCAGCTTCTACTGTTGGAGCTTTTATTGCTTTAGCAATGCACAGAAAAATAGGAGTGTGTGTAAATGGAAACCTGTATGCTCCCATGGTCTGCTAACAGCTAAAATGGGGGGGACAGGAATGTGTTCCACTGTAACAGTCATCTAGATGATGAGTTTGAACATGACCAATATTCAGAACTGAAGGTTACTTTTTAACTTCCTTCCACCCTGCAGGCAGGATGAACATCTAACAACTGTAGTGTTGATTTTTCTAAGGCATTTCTAACCAGTTCCTCTCTGACTTGTGTCTTTAGTGTACCAAGTTACAGATTCTTCTCTGCAGTCATAAAATCACAGAATGGTTTGGGCTGGAAGGGACCGTAGAGGCCATCCAGTTCCACTCCCTGCCATGGGCAGGGACACCTTCCACTAGACCAGGTTGCTCCAAACCTCATCCAGCCTGGCCTTGGACACTGCCAGGGATGGGGCATCCACAGCTTCTCTGGGCAACCTGTCCCAGTGCCTCCCCACCCTCTGCGGGAAGAACTTCTTCCTGATATCCAATCTAAATCTCCCCGCTTTCAATTTAAACTCGTTACCCCTTGTCCTGTCACTGCAGGCCCTTGTAAAAAGTCCCCCCAGCTTCCCTGTAGCCTCTTCAGGTACTGGAAGGTGCTATAAGGTCTACTCAGAGCCTTCTTTCCTCTAGGTTGAGGAGTCTTCACCAGTCTATATGGTTAAAAGCAAAGAAGATCACAGGAAGGAACAAGCAGCCAAAATCATCCAGAGACAGTGGAAGATGTACCAAAACAAGGTGAGATACTCCTATCAGGGAGCAGTGAGGATACCCTTCTCTGAATCTTACTCTTGTTTTAGCATCTACAGTAGCCTGCTGCCACGCTCTAGGAACTGCAGCTGTGCTTCCCAGTGTGATTCCTTACCACCATCTCCTCTTTCACTGCTTTTTTCAAGTCCTCCCTGCTGCTGCTTTTGTCTTTGCTCCCTAGTACCCTGTTGTTTCTGCTGAATGGGGGCAAGCAGAGAAACTAAGGAAGCATGTCAGTGCTTGAAGCAGCACTGCTGCTGTTGCCTCCTCAGAGTATGACTGAGAAGTTCAATTCCCTTAGCAGAAACTAGGACAAAATGATCTAGAAAAAAAAGCATTAATCTTAAATTTTGTTGTATGGGCAATAACATAACACTGCTTTTCCCACATATAGACTTTTGGTGCGAGGTGGATCTTATAATTGCTTCTTAGGAAACAAAGATAAAAGAATTTTCCACATATCTTTCAAAGATGCAAAGTTTTTCTTTCCTGTAAGTTTGTTGTTTGAGTTTTCAGGGAGAGGTGGGACAGGTATTTTCTGTATGTTTTAATTGTTGGGGAAAATCTGGAAAGTCTTTATGGAACAAAGCTTGTATACGTTTGTGGCATTAACTTAGGCACTTTTTGTTTCAGAAAAAAGAAATTGCTGTGGATGAGGTGAGTGTGTTTTATGGCACCCAACAAAACAGTAAAGCACATTTAATTTGTATCAAAGCACAAACATATTTTGATTTTTAAAGAGGTTTTATTCTAATGTGAACTGTACAAGGATCATGTTTGTTCTTCAGGCTGGCTCGTGATCTTCCTTCTGTCATCCATTCTGTTTGATATATCTTGTCAAAGTGTTCCCCTTTTGATTTCAGATTTTCTATACTTGAAACCTACTGCACGATGAACACTGCTGACAGTTCTCAACAAAATCTGATACAAACAGACAGGAAAGTTTCTCTGTATTAAGTAGTTCTAATAATTCTTTCATTTTCACTGTTATGAATCTTCAGAAAGGTCTGAAGTAGGAATTTGAAGCCTTTGCGAAGGAGAAACGTCTCTGAGTATTATGAAGAAAATTACTTTGACAAACTTGTCACTTTTTGATAAATGTTTTGCGCAATGGTTTTGATTAAACTGTTTTTCAAATAGCACAACATAATATCTTACATTTATTTCTCCCAGAACATTAAAAATCCTGTTTTCAGAAATTAGAACAAATTCTAACCGTGTGACACAATCATGCTGGTTTACAGCCACACGCTTTTTGTTGATTAGAGTCCAGTAAAATCTCTGAGTAGAGAGGGAAGACCTACGTCAGCGTAATCACCACAATGGTCTGCCAGGCTTGGCCTGATTTCTGATTGTGCTAGAGCATCACGGAGCCTGCTGGGTAGCCAGAATCTGAGAATGGCAGCATGTTGCTCCGCTTGTGAAAGAGGCGAGTGTTGGCAGCTACAGCTTAACTGCATTTGCTAAGATCAGTCATGAACACCTCCCAGACTGAATTTAAACCCTGGAGGTGTGTGTCTATGGGTGTCACAGGCAGGGGGTTCTCTGGACTGCAGCAGAGTACCTGTGAAGTAATGGGGACGGGTATGTATCCCTTACAAATAAGAAAATGTCAGGACATCAAAGAGTTTCCGTTGCACACAGAAAAGTTGTTTTTCCCATGTGCCTTTTCCCTCTGGATTCTTGTTTTAATTTATAGCTGCCATTTTTCAAAGGAGCTAACATCTACTTATTTCTTTCCACGCCAGGCAGTTGTTGTGCTTCAGGCAGCTCTCAGAGGACATTTAGCTCGACAGAAACTGTTACTGAATAACAGGATGCATGATGCAAAATCTCACAACAAGGTAATTGCTGGGGCAAATGGGTATCCAGGCATCCCATTATGTTTAGTTTACAGTGGGAAGTACTCTACTTCCAGACTCAGTGCTCTGAATCACCCAGTGATGTTTTAACGCACTGGTAGGCAGCACCACTGTAATTCCAGAAAGATATTGAGCTCATTCCCTAGCCTTCCTTTCTATTTTCTTTAGTTCACAATTTTTCTTAGAAGTAAAGTGAAATTCCTCTGCGTTATGGACAGTGACTGGGTCTCCTCTTTTTTGTTTTTCCCATCAGCTAATAACGTGTCCTTTAACTTTTTAATTCAGTGCTGTTGAAAACTGTACTTGCTCTCAAGTGTTCACTACTGAATCACTGTAGGAACAGACAAACCTTTGTCACTGAAGTTCAAAAATAAGAATTTGGAACGATCTGTGGTTGGATTGGAAAGTAAAGGAGTCTTGTGTGTGGCATACTGAACCAAAGGCTTGTGGGGTCCTCTGTCATGGCAGGCTCCTTCCAGATTGCTCAGTTTTGAATATGAAGAAAATTCCTTACCAATTAAACATTCAGTTTCTGTAAATCATTTGCCCGCTTAAATGAACAGTCTTCGTATCTTTAGCAGGCCACAGTTAATTTGTAATTCTCCATCCAGGTTGTCCATCTGGTTGCACTTTACATGCACTTTCATTTTGGTTAAACTGGCCCAGTGTAGTAGGACTGAATACTTTTGCTTGATACAAGCAGAAGATATATCCATCATGAAGGATGCCTTACCTCCTTTGGCTTCAAAAGGTTTCCTTCCTGGGAAAGAAGTGAACTTCCCTTGCAGGTGTCTGCTCTTTCATTAATTGAATACAGATGCTTCAAAGCTTGTGTGATGACCAGGTTTACACTTCCTTCCATTTAGTCTTACAGAACCTTAAAGACTGCAGACCAAAAGACGCTTTTTGTCAAGCTTTTTGCAATCAGTAGAAGGTCAGTTTTCATTAATCTGGTTGCTTTGCAGAACTCGTGCAAGTCTTCCATGTCAAACTCCTTGAGCTTGTCTTCTGACTGCAAGGGGAAAGATGAGAATGTGACATTCATCCAGTCCGTTTTCAGGGCTCACTTAGCACGTGCAGTGCTGCTGGAGAACAGGTAAGTGAAGAATAGGTATTTCTGCTACATACACCAGCAAAGTTGTTTTTATTACAGGAAAGGGGTAATTTTTTGGTAGAATTTTGGCATGGGTTCCTTGACAGAGAAGGAGAACAAGGCCAGTGCTTCAACAAAGACAAGGGTGAGCTCATGAGAAAATGCAAAGGGTATGCAACTGAAAGCGTTTCTTGTAGCATGAGTCTTCCCATATCCTGTGGCATGTTCTCCGATAGCAATGAGGAAAAGTAAAGTAAAATAATTACTCTTTGGAAAAAACAAATAAACAAAGCATTACTGTTGCTTCAAACTGGTTGCTAGTACACTCGCTTAACGTAAGGGAATCTGAAGCCCTGATATGTTGAAGTTAAGTGTTATGTGGAGGAAGAACAGGGAAGAGCTGTAATACCATCTTCCATACAGGGTAGTGACTTGGCTCAGGAAGAACAGGGTGATTTGCTTACTGCTTAGGTTTTTGGTGACTCTGCCTTGAAAAATACTTCCTTTTTCTCCAGGGTTTACTTCTCTGAAAGTTTTTAATATTGGCTGCCATGGTTACAAGGAGAGCTACATAGCTGTCACCTCTCTTTAGTCTCTGAGTTCACTTCTGCAGGTGACAAGTTTTTGTCTCTTGGAGGCTAGCAGCACAAAAAACTTCGCAGCATACCCTCTGAAGACAGACTGCAGTTACTGTTTGGTGCCTCGTGCTATGCAGTATGTCTTTTTACAGGCCCTCTGTGTCCAGTGCACCAAGTGAGAAAGCAGATTCTGCATTTCACGTTACAGAGAAGAAACTGGTCTTGGCAGCACTCCAGACACCTCCTTCAGTCTTGTCTCTTCCTGGTAATGTCAGCTTTCATTGGGTGCACACACGATTTTGTAGAGAACAGCAGCACACGCACACACACACACATGTACAAATGCATACCTGTACGCTCTGTGTGTCTTAATTTGATGATACGTGTTTTAGAGTGGCAAGTACAGTCCCTTACTGCCAAAGCTTTGCTTTTTTTTATGTATCAGTACCAGCTTCCTCACAGTGCTTTACGTTTTTGTCACAACTGTGGTTTGGAAGTCTCTCTCTGGTGTACAATTCAAGGAACATGGTGTTCCCCTCTATTGCCTCTCTGCTTCCTATTCAGTCCCCCCACTGTAGCTGTGGTATGGTACTTTCCACTGCGTTTTGGGCCCAAAGCCACAGACAAGCTGAGAATGTTTTCACCATCCTGACTTGGTTTCTGAAGGGGACAGACATCTGGTGAGAAGAACTGTCCTCGTCAGCCGTGTGTACTTAGTCACCTTTGTTTCAGCACTCTTCAGTTGCTGTAGTAAGGGGGAAAAGTGAAGTCCTGGATAACCTTGCCAACTAGTACTACTGTAATACAAACTGGGAAAATGTCTGTCTCCTTTATGGCTCTTAAGCCATTTGGTTTCCTTCCTGAATTCATTGTTGCTGTTTGTGAGAAGATGGTGTTAAAGCCAAAGATGCTTTTAAGAGGATGTTGAAAGTACTGAATAGGAAAGGAAAAACAGTGCTGCAGATAAGACAGCCTTAGACGTGCAGCCTCAAAGGAGTTAAAAACAGATTGAAAAAGGTTGGTTCAATCCAGAGTGGGATATTTTAGGCTTTTATAGACCAGTTGTAGAGAAAAAGAGCAACTTTGAGGATGTCCTCAGAAACATTGACTTGGTTTTTTGTCAATGAAAAGCTGACAGTCCCTGCAGACTTGCTCAGAAGCAGAGCATGCTGTAAATAGCTGAGGCTGTTTCTCTAAGATAGGAGGTGGGGAATAAGCCAGATTTGAAGGGTTTGTGAATCCAGAGGTTACCCTTCAGTGAAGGGAAATGTGTCTAAGAAACTTTACTGCATTCCATACATAGGAGCATATTCTGCTTCATGAAGGAGCAGGTGTACTTGCTTCTGAAGATGTGAGTTTTGAGTGATTTCAGTGATTTTTGTTTGCAAAAGACCTTTAAGATTATAAAGTCCAGCCGCTGACCCAGCACTGCCAAGTTCGCCACTAAACCATGTCCCTGAGCACCTTCATGTCTTCTAAGTACCTCCAGGGATGGTGACTCCACCACCTTCCTGGGCAGCCTGTGCAATGCCTGACAACCCTTTCAGTTGTCCTAATATCCAATCTAAACTTCCTCTGGCACAACTCAACAGCCGTTTCCTCTTGTCCTATTGCTTGTTATGTGGGAGAGGAGACCAACACCCACCCCGCTAGAGCCTCCTTTCAGGTAGTTCTAGAGAGTGATAAGGTCTCCCCTGAGCCTCCTCTTCTCCAGGCTGAACACCCCCAGCTCCCTCAGCCCCTCCTCGCAGGACTTGTGCTCCAGACTCTTCCCCAGCTCTGTTCCCTTCTCTGGACACTCTCCAGCCCCTCAGTGTCTTTCTTGTGGTGAGGGGCCCAAAACTGAACCCAGGATTTGAGGTGCAGCCTCACCAGTGCCCAGTACAGGGGGATGATCCTTCCGTAGTACTGCTGGCCACACTGTTCCTGATGCAGGGCAGGGTACCCTTGGCCACACTGCTGGCTCATATTTACTGGCTGTCAACCAACACCCTGAGGTCCTTTCCCACTGGGCAATTTTCCAGCCACTCATCCCCAAGCCTGTAGCGCTGGGGAGACATTGTCAAACTCTGGGATGAGGATGGAACGTATTTAGGTAGCTTGTGAAGAAGCTTACTGGGTGTAATTGCACAGCTGCCCAAAAGACTGTCTGCACTAAGTAGTTCTGCGTAGTATTAGCTCTTGGTGCATTGGGGGGTTTAACCAAACTCTCCCAAAAGACAAATCGGGAAAAGCCTACAACTAAAGGAAGGAGAGCATTCTACTGTAAATGCCACCTATATGAAGAAATTAGCCTTCAGCAGTCTGTTTTGCTGTAGCAGGTTTTTTGCCATTTGAATTCATGTAACTTAAACAGGTTAAAGTTAACTAAAAGTACAACATCTGTCATTTCTGGCTCATGACTGATGTAAAAATCCACTAGCAAAATTGGGGTTTGATGTAAGGTATTTCACTAGTCCTCCTGCAGCTTGGGCAGTGTGTGAGACAAGGAGCTTTGTTTAACAGCTGAGTGGTTTAAAGCAATCACATTCCTTGAGCTTCAAATCATGCAGCTGTTGAACAAACTCTTGCTTCATTTGTCCCAAGTCCAAACTTGCATTTTGTGACCTCTAGATCTTGCAATGATCTTAAGCTTTCAGTGAAAGTATATATTGCAGTAAATCATTTAACTTCACTAGCCTTTGGGCATTATTTTGAGAGGAATGGGAAAAATAGAAATGTGTTTTAAAGAACCTTATCTATCTGCTAGAATAAATTTATATGATCCTAGTCTAGCACTGCAGACTTAATTAGTTGCTTGCATCAGGTTAGATGTCTCTGTTTTCTAAAAAACAGGGTGGCATTCAATGCTGCTTTGCTTGTCTTCAGAATGTGGACAGTACTTAGACATTTGTAAAGCCATTTCTGCTGCTTCCAGTGAAATGGAACAGATAATAACAATTCAGTCTCTGAAATTTAGCATTTTGTTTCTTTCTATCAGGGGAGTGGCAGGAAGGAAGAATATGTTCTGTACGTGCACAGCAATCTTGAATAAGGGCAGCATATCCCGAGACACTCTGGTTATAACTGTTAACTTAATTTGAGGCTTTTTTAAAATCCTAATGAATTTACATACAGCCCTTAGGTCTAATCAGTGCTTTCCCCTTCACAAGCACAAAGGTAAAGTTGTTACTCTGAAGTGTATTCAACTGAGGGTGAGGACGAGAAAATCTCAGACATCAAGAGCGGGATGTAATCAAGAGTGGTTTGGACAGCATTAAGCTATTTCATATATAATACCTGTTTATTGTTGGAGTTGTGTCTTCTAGTTATCCTGCCTGCTTCTGGAAGTTCTCTTTGCTCATCCTTATCACCAGTGCTACTGGCTCATAGTTCTTTCTGAAAAACCTCTTATTTGTTGGCTGATGCAGAGAAGAATTTCACTGAACTAGAAAATCATGTGTTTCTTTGCCTCTGTACATTGAGGTCAGTGCAGTGGCCTCCCTGCATCTTTCCTTTCCCTTTCGCAGGCTCTCTGTCACTCTTTTTCTATTTCTGGGCTGGTTGCAGTCCTCTTTATTCCACATTCCAGTTGCTGCTTATGCCTGCTCTTCCATACCAGGAGGTTTTTTCTGTGTCAGGAACCTCGTGTTTCACTGTGAGACCCGTGGCATGTCAGTTCTTCTCCCCAAGTAATATTTTTGGTGTGCCCTCCATTTTCCCTTCTGTTTTGGTGTCAGACTCTCGGCGTATGACATCTTACTTGTCTGCTTCCTCCTCCTACCGCAGCCCATCTTGATTTGTTTTCTTCTCTGGGAGATAGTGTTTTCAGAGAACTGATGTTTTAAACTGAAAAATAAGTGGAGCTGAGGGGAGAATATTGTGCTGGGAGTTATTAATAGCTGCCATCATTTAGTTCATAGATCTCTGGCAGAGGGGATACAAGCTCTTGGTTCTGCTCATCAGATGTTAGGCGCCTTGTGCATATCCATTTTATCCCTCTCATTTTCCAGTATGTACTGGTATCATTAGGGTTCTATCCGTTCATGCCCGAACGTTTCTTCAAATGTTGGAATCCATGAGATGCATAGAACCATGCACCCAGAAAAAGCAAACCATGGTGTGCTCGCTGCTTTTATTGTCATTAACGTAGTACAGCATGTGAATAATATTTTTGGTATTTCACAGCTATAAGGATGAAAGACAGTCACTGAGAGCTTCCATCCTTTTTTTCTCCTCACTGATTTCCATTTTCCCTATCTATATCTGGCTGAAGTTCTCATTATGACCTTTCTCCTTAGCTTAAACTTGCTTGGGTCAATTTTTCCTTTCTGGCCATCTAATAAATACTTATTTTTATGACCCAAGATGACTTCAGTATCGAATTGCTTTACTTTGTGGTGTGTAACCACTCTCAAAGATTTAAAGACAATAAGACAAATCACGTGTGGTCAGTATGTCGGCTTAACGCTTGCCATGCATGCTCTTTCATTAAAGAGGAGGGGGAATAGTTATATGCAGGGTAAGATAGATCAGAGTTATTCATAACTGTAGGTAATTCTGGAAACTTAATGACTCAAAGAATATTACACTTCCCACGAGGGCTTGTTTTTGTCAGTGTTGTTTATTGATGACCTTGTTTCCTTTGAAATTATTTCAGCCAGGTCCTCTGAGCAGCAGTCACAGCCTCCTCCCTCTCTGCCTGCGGATGAAGCTCACTCGGATGATTCGGATGATAGTGTCATTGTCTCCCCGTTGTTGCAGATGAAGAAAAACTACACCCACTTTTAATTTATGGTAACGTGCTCTGATCTTGAATTATTTGGTTCACAAACAAAACTATTTCTACTAAGATAAAGCATATCAGAGATGAAAAAAAGGGGACTATCACCCCCTTTTTATTGACACTTCTCATTATTTCAGCTGTAAATGACTGATTGTTTCATATGTTGCCTCTGCAGACTTTATGGCTAAAAGCCACTGACTGTTAACCATATCTTCCTGGTAAGCAGAGAGAGTTTGGGTTTAAAAACTCAAACAAAACACTTCAATATTTTGTCTAACAATGTCAATTGTATTTATAATCCTCAAATTTAAATCAAAGCAATACAGCCCTAAGCTATTTCATATCAAACTTTTGTTTCAGGTCGATTAAAATACTTGGTTTGATTGGAAAGTGGTTAACGATATGGCTCCAATTTTCAGCCTGTGTACATGAAGGGGAACAGCTTGTATTTGTTACCAGGTCTGCTCTATTTCAAAATTTTACTGTGTCACGTTTTAGTATCTTTTTTTGTTTATTTTTATACCAAATATTTTCAGAGTGTGTGCAGACCTTGTAAAGGCTCTTAGAAAGCCATTCCTTTGTTATAGGGCTATTCTAGGACTACTGTATCAGCAGGGATTTTTTATTTATTGCTTTTTCCAAGTGTGCTCACGATGATATGTGTAGTACCGTTTCATATTTGAAATGTCTGATCATGTGATCAGTTTCTTTGTCAGAGAAGGTGCGTCACAGCAGGAGCGTTCTGTGAAGGGTGCCCTTGTGACTGCTTTTTCTGCTTACCTATCACAAATAGGAGCGGATCATGCAGGGTCATCTCTAATACGTGAAAACATTTGACGTAGGAGATAAGTTGCTTTATATCCTGTTGGCTTATGTCACTCGCCTGTCTGAGACTTTCACCTAACTGGATTGCTCATACACTGGGCACTAAAGGGTTTTAAGTCTAACGTTGCTCTGCTGTTGTTGATCTCTCCTCTCAGTACTACACATTAAATATGTATGTGTTATATATACTGTGAGTGCACAGCAAGCCCAGTCCCAGGCTGGGAGAGGGATCACAATATCCAGCCATCTGCTGTCATCAGGTAGAGCTATGAGGGTGGCTGCTGGAAAGCATGGGCACTCCCAGCTCTGTTCTGAGGGGTGTGGATTGGGATGAGCGTAATGTACAAAGCCTAGTCCATGCGGTTTGCTTTAGGACAGAACTGGTAGGTTGGGTTATAACAGAAATCAAAACTACACCCAGAAATAACACTGCTTGACATCAATGTTGTCCGTGGAAGGAACGAAGACATAATGGGCTGTGGAGAATATGGTCAGAGGGGTCTTTCCACATCCTTTATACGGACTGTACCCCTTCTTGACTAGAAGGAGGACCTTGTAGTTCCTATGGCCATGCCAGCATCCTACATCCCTACAGTATATGTGGATTTTGTTAAGGTGAATTAGATAAATTATATGATACTTACTGGAAGGAGAATTTAATTTTACAAACACAGGGTGAAGGTTTTGTGTAGATCCTAATGGTTTCTTTGTCATGAAGGAGTAATAAAGGCTCCTGTAAACAGAAAGCACACTTTTAAATATAAGATTTTTATCTCTTTTTCCCCCTTCTTTTTTAAATTAAAAATCAGTCACCACTGTTTCACAGAATACTAATAAGTCAGAGCTGTCTTGGTTCTTTGATTTCAGTGAAGCACTATCTCAGGCTTATCATAGCTCACACCGGTACTTGCAGCCAGAGAGGAAACTGGATGGCTGCAGCACAATGCAGCTGATTTCATTTAATCCCATCAGTGGAAATGCTGCCTATGCTATTTCCAAAGGCAGTTTTGGGAGCTCTCCATACCCAAAGCAGGCTGAAGAATGTCATTTACACTCCCGCTGGGTAAATTTTTCCTGCTGGTACTTTGGTCACATGACTGTCATCTGCAGAAAGGATAAAAAAAATTATAAAATAAAAGAATAAAAGGGATAGAAGCCCCTTGGCAGAAGCTGAGACCCATTTCCCTTTTTGTCTGGAAGTCATGTTATGAAAAACAGTTATTTTGCTAAATAGCAGCAGAGCTGTACTGAGTTGCTTATGTATAACGTTTCGAGTCTGTAACTGTGACTCTGTCATGGATATTTCCAGAGAGAGTAACTAGAGCTGAGGACTGATGCGTGAAGGGGAGCGTACGCAGTGTGTCAGGACAGGACTGATGTAAACTACCAACCTCGCAGTTCTCCTGCAGGGAAATACATGGACAGCAGATGTAAGGAAGATGACATTCTTTTACTTTACCGTGCTGTAATAACCAATATGACAGTGTTGGCAAGTAGACAGAGAGCAGGAAGACTTGCATTTACACGGGGCGTATGACTAGCTGTAGTGCTGTCGGTAGACAAGTTTTGGGATAAAGGGGAAACAGTATTTTGGTATGACAGACATCAGGGTGAAAAGGAGCAAACATTTGCTGGGATGAATAGAAATGTGTCTAGAGCTCCCTAAATTTGAGTTTGCTATCTCATAGTCATCAAAAACCTGATGCTTAACTTGAGCTTGGATTTCAATCTCACACCTTAATTTGGAAGACAACTCTATGTTCACTGCATTTCAAAAGTTTGGTTGTGGTACAGTAGAAAGAGAAACCTCCACAGTATTAGTAGTCTTTAATGTTGTTTTGTTACATACTGTAATGGCATGTGTAGAAAGGAGTAGTGGTTTAAACCAGGTTCCATTCTGTGGTTTTCTACCTGCCTGCCAGCACTTGGACATCTGGGAAGAAGTGTGGAGCAATGAAGGAGGCAAAAGGTAATTTTTGAATAAGTGATGGTTTTCCTTAACAGGGAGATGAGGACAGTAAAAATCATTGTGGCCCAGTACAAACTTCCTCATTTCCCGAAAAATGCGTCTTCTGTAGAAAGCACTGGTGACCTTGTGGGGGCGTCAAGGTCTTGAATTAAAATTAAACTCTGCTGTAACCTACATAATCTAAGAGCACACTCTCTGCTGATAGGAAAAAGCGCTGCCTAATTAAACCTTTTGCAACTTACAGTAGTGTTTATGTAGAGATGTGTGCGAATCTAGAGATCTGACTTCCATGGGGTGTTACCTCTCTTGATCTCTTACTGCCCTTAAGTGCCTATGCCTGTAAATCTTTACTGGGGCACCAAGACCTGGAAACTGTTTTGTTTTCTGCACAGCTATAACAATAATCCCTGCACAGTCAACTCCTAATACAGCTGAAATGGAAAAGGATTAATCTTGGCACATGAGAGCGCCATTAATTTTTATGGTCTTTTTAATATTTAGAACTCTGCAAGTCTTTTGTGTAGTTTATTTTGGGATCTTTTAAAAGCTAAAACTATTGCAATGTATTTTCTCCTAATTGTTGAACTTTCCAATAAAGTTTGTCAAGTACCAGTCCGTGCATTCCTGCTGCCGCTGCTGCACGCTCCTGTTGTTTTCACTGTGCACCTAGGTTGACGTTTTACCTCCAACTGTTTTCCTGAGCTGATAGTAGCAAGGTAACTCTTAAGTATGTAGGGTGTGAAATTTCTTCAGGATGTGTTCACAGTTGTCCCATCAGGAGGGAATAGTGTTCTTGACCAAAGCCTTGTGCAATTGGAAGAGGTGCTGGGCTTTTCCTTCTGGCCTTGGCTTCTGGAGTTTTATTCAGAAACAATCCTGTCACGCAGTTCTAGAAATAAAAGCCATGCGGCTGCCTCAGTTATGCCTGGCTTTGTGTGGAGTACAGCAAGTTTCATTTATGCTTTTGCTCGTTGGTTACAACCGTCATGCTGCCCAGTTACCCAACCAGCGAAGTTCAGATGAAAGACTCAAAAGACTTCATTGTGTGACTGCTCAGAATAATCTGCCAGAGAAGAACAATGTGCATAAAAACGTTATTGATGAGTACTTCTCATAAACCTTTTGTAGGAGGGATGCACATTGGACCATCAGTGCTGGAACTCACCCGGCCGACAGAGCTCTCTGTGCTAGGTAGTGCTGCAGACGTGCAGAGCACTGGGTCAAACTGGCCTGCTGTCCGCTGGGCGGAGACCGGGAGTCGTTCCTGAGACTGTCCTATTTCCTTATGGTGTATCCCCTTACCTTGGTAATTGTTGCTGTCTATGAAACTGCAGAAGGAACTAGGATGTATGCATTCCTTCCCACGTCCACTGAGAAAGCGTTTAGGGACTCCTAGGAGATACAAGCCTTACGCTGCTTTCTGAGGATCGAAGAACCTGCTAGCTGCTGTGAAGGCATAGGAATCCCGTGTCATCTTCCTGTCAAGCAGAGTCCTTGCTGTAGGTCCAAAACAGCTACAAGAGTACAAGACTGAAACAATCTGTGTTTGATAAATATTATCTAAATCTCACTTTGTTGTTCTTTTCTCTCTGTTCTGCTGACAAATGCTCTCGATTGCTTAGCAGAAACTTCAGTTTTAAATCTTACATGCTGGAGGTAAGCCATGTGGCATGAATAGGAAAGTTTTGATATGATTTCTTGAAGCAGACTAGGGACTAGTCTTCAGTGTAGTTGTCAAGTCAGCTATAAGTGTTCACACTAGTTATGTTAAACCATCCTTTGGCTTCATCTGTAGTCAGAATGCCCTGGACTCTTGCAAGCTTTGCAGCATCTGTTTATGGTAGGGTTGTCAGCAAGTTAATTGCTTTCCCCACATGAACTTCTAAGGGCAGAAATAGAAAGTTTCATTCAGTCAGTGGGCGGCATTAAGACCCGCAAAGAGCCAAGTATCCGTGTTAGGCTCCAGGTTATTAGGGGAGGATTTTCAGGCATGGGTGGCAGTCTGGTGCTGCATCAGTTCCTCTGGTGTTTCCTTCTGACATCTCCTGATGCGGTTCTTTGCCTGGTAGAGACAGCAGTGACATCAGGTGCTGAATGTTGCCCCGTATTTGGAAGTGTGTAAAGCACATTGGCTTTTGCACATACGTGGCCTTTAGCACTCATTCTGTCCTTGCTGCGCCCAAAGGGGTAGCCTTGAACAGCTAGTGTTGCTATGTTAACTATTCTCGCTTGCAGTCTACTGATTAAGTTGTACTCTGCTCCTCTTGCCCCTTCCACTGTCTGGCTGTCCTAATTATCTTTTCAAATCTGAGAGTGTGTGTATTTGTACGTCTTTTCTGGTCTCCAGGAAAGCATTTACGTTGTTTACACACCCTCACCGGAGCTGTGTATAAACAAAACTTCCCCTCTCGAGATGATGTTTAGAGTGCAACAGCTCCCCTTCTATTAGGCAGGTTTTCTGCCAGCGTGCCTCAAAGACACTTTGCATTGGGTACCACAGGAGCCCTTTTAGGGCTTCTATTCTTGGTAGTGCAAACATGTGTTGTAAAATCCTGATGCTCAAAAGGGTCTGGGAAGAACCAGTGAGGGACATCCCGCCTGTTGTAAAGGGCTGCCTTAACCTCCCTCTCTTCTCAGCCAGGTAATACCAAGCCTGGATCTTGCCCCTCTTCACTCCGTCAGCTCTGCAATGATGAGACTCTGCTTCGGTAGCACAGCAGAGCTTGAAAGCCTTTCCTGTAATATGAATTTAGAGTTGAAATACTGTGAAATCTGTCATTTGATTACAGTGCTACTGTAAATAAAAGGCTATGTTTAAATAGCCTCTAATTATATGCGTGGAAAGTTAGACTAGCTTTTGATAAACGGGGAACTGACCACGAATGCCTGTAGTACAAGTTGTAACGTTCTGCACATCGCTTAGCGCCATCATTATTGTCATTATGCATCAAATATTTGTATCCTACACAAATTGTGGCAGAACCTTCTATTTATCTAACCTGAAAAATTTTCCTGAACAGGCGCTCTGTAATTTACACACAGAATTGGCAGTTTTCTCCCTCCTCTCGATGGATATTTAATAGCCACGTATTGCGTTTCTATGCTACCGAACCTTTGTTATTATACAAAATGTACTAGAGTGTTACAAAGAATTATCTTAAATAATTAAACAGAAACTGAGTGACACAACAAACGAACAAAGTGCAACTTGAGCTGTGTTATTCTTTCCTTTTTATATTCGCTTATTTGCTAATTTGCTGAACTTACTGAACTGCAATGGGTCTTGCTGTGATTAGAGAGAATTTGCCAAGTTCCTTTGTAATTGTTTCTTTGCAATTAACTAAATAATGGAATGTTCTGTGTGTTGCTCTCTGGGGAAAGGAAGGGAGCGGGCAGGTGCTTTGCAATAGGATTTCCACATCTTCCACCCATTTCCCTGGAACTCGCTGGGCATAAAAAGGCTGGTAGAACATGAGGGAGAGTGTGTTTTGCCTCAGGACTGGAAATGACAGACTTAACCTTTTATTATGATTTCTTTGAGTTGGCTTGAAGCTTTTTATGCTGGTCTGGGTTGTGGTTATTCTTTGTTTAAGCCCAGAAGTCTCTAGGAGGACTTCAGAGGAAAGCAATGAACACCCGAGTGTATGTTCCTGTCTGCAGCCGCCCTCCGCTCAGGGGAAATCCTTCAAGCTGGGAGGAGAAGTCAACCGGGAAGGTCCCTGGCGAGGTAGCTTTGCTGGGAAGAGTGAAAGCTGAGGACTGAGCTGTCATGGAGAGGGCAGCGAAATCTGGGCGAGGCAGCCTTGCCTTCCTTATTTCCTTCGACTTTCAGCAGAAAAATACAGAGGAGAGGAAGGTTAATCTTAATAGCGGCACAGTCTAGCTCAGCGGGACGGAGGCACGGCTCAATGTAAGGGCAGAGTTTATAGAGCAGTGGAGGTGAGCGGGGCAGAGGTCTTGCCTAACAGTGCCAGCTGGGTGCTGAGACACGGTTGTCTTGCTGACCTTCCTCTGACTGTCCCTAATTTAGCCCTTAGTCTCAGGAGGAGAACTCATCCAGCTGCTGGCACTTGGAGTTCAAACTTGCCTTTTTTTTTTTTTAATCTGTATTGTTGGCTAAAACCTTTCATAATGTATATTAGGTCCGATCTTCAGGGGAAGACTCCCTGCTTCACATTATATTAAAAGCTGAATTATTTCATAGTGAATTAAAAAAGCCAGGGGTTGTGGGTTGCTGATCTAAAAGGTGTTCTCGTTGCAAGTATCACGTCAGCAATGTAGGGGTGGCTGGAGTCAGATGGTACATTTCTAGGAGTGCTTTTGCAGACTGAGGGTCTCAAGGGGACAGCACTGGCTGCCTGATTTTGAAGGCTTAAACTAGTCTTTTTATCTTCATTGTCTTTAATTTGCAACATTTCTCATTTGCCTATTTTGACCAGTGATTCTTTAGCAAAGCCACTGTCAAAGCAAGTTAGCGAACACTAATACGGCTCCTAGGGTTACTTTTCAGCAGGATTATCAGCTAACAAGCTGACATTTGCAGTTTGCTTTGCCTCATTGTAGAACTGCTTTTCATGCAACGGGATTTGCTGTTAGTTTTTATTCCTGGGATGTCACAGCAGTGGCTTGTTTGTTCATTTTGCTTTGGCAAAACACAGTGTACCTGTTTGTGTGGGGAGGGAAACGGGCTGCTATGATCTGCAAATGAGAGCCTTGATAACTGTTGTCTTGTCCTGTAATCAAGAATTACCTGAATAGGATCGAATGAGAGCTGCTAGACGTCTAAGAAATGCAAACACAGTTTGGTTGACGTGGTACCGCAGGCTGGAGTGCCCTGCCGTGGAAAGTACGGCTAGCGCTAGATCCTGTGGTTTGCCTCTCATTCCTAGGTTGCTGAATTCGTTTTACTCTTTGTTTTCATATTTTCCCATATCGTTATAAATAATTGTGGGGGAGAAATTAAAACTGTTGATGCCTCTGTTCCTCTGTAATCCCAAATCCTCATTCTACTATAATTTAATCCAGTTGTTTTTGCAGCAAATGGCTGTGAGAGAGGCATGCACACCAGCACTGCTGAGCCTGGTCCCTTCTTCCCGCTTACCCCTCGTCCCCCATATGGTGCCTCAAACCGCCACGCTGTTACTCTGGTGCTTACACCCCATCTGATAGCATCCAGCTTTTCCTGTCACTTGTTCCAAAATGTTTTGTCAAATACAATCTCAGTGTGGAGTGCTCGCTGCATCTGCTTCTGTCCCATGTCCATCATTTTGCTGACTTGGCCTCGCAGCCTCGTGCGGTTTTTCTGTCTATCCAGAGGCCCGTGGCAGCAGTAACATCTGCAGGACAGATTCCAGCCTTGAGCGTTTTAGTGCCAGAATTGCACAAACTCTGTGGCTAAGTGTCTTTATGCAGAGAGATCTCTTGCTCCCAGCGAGGTCTCTCCGCTCCTTGTCTTCGGGTTGTTTGAACTGGAGGTGAAATATGTTAGATCATTAGGCATTTAAACAATTCCTTCCTTCTCCTTGCTGGCACTGTGAAAAAAGAGAACAGAAAAAGGAAGAAACCAAAATTGGCTGTTGTTCAGCTGTCCTCCTGCAGAAAAATAGAAACCTTTCTTGGAGAAGACTGGAGGGCATTGAGGTCCTGTATCTTGTACCCTTGTACATCTCGTACTGGTGCACGCACTGCCTGGCTGCGAACTCTCGAACGCATGTCTTAATGCTGTTTGTGCACGATAAGGTTTCTTTTTAGCTATGCTGATAACACTCCTGTGAAAATCCTGTCCTACTCCAAAGCTTTTAAAGTTGATGATATATTTCAGAACATCAGCAGAAATATGTTTATTTGGTCCTAATGTGTTAAACGGCCCATTTTTGCTCTCCTTATTTATAAAATGCATTGGTGAGGACAGCATAAACTATAAAGCCCTGGCTGCACTGAGGGAAGTAATAAAATCATACTTGTAAAAGAGATGTCTTTATAATCTCTGTTGATTTGACACATTTAGGAGAAAAAAAAAGCAGTTGTTATTACCCTTTTTTTCCACTGGGATACCCAGCACTCTAATATTTTGTGAGTTTCCTGGGCCATAATGATTTCTAATTCTAAGCACTGCTAATTAGACGAGGGTTTCTCAAACCTCTGAGACCTGTGAGACATTTGCTTGAAGTCTGCTAAGAGGCTGGATGGGCCTTTTTCCCCTTCCAACTCCCAAGTTGCATTGAGTGGTGTTTAAAACACATGGCTTTCAGGCTTTTCCAGTCAGCAGTAGGCGAGGTGTGCTGCTGCAGAACTGGGATGGGGAGTCTTTGGTCCGTATGACGGTATGGAGAGAGCAGAGGCCCACCAGGTGGTCTGTATAAACTGACGGAGTTTAGGAACCCCTAACACAGAGCAAGAATGACATTTTTTTGATCTATTCCTTTTAAAGGAAAACAGCAAATATTTTTATACGTTTCAGTCATAATAGGAACAATGCGACCTTTGTAACGAAGTGAATGAATTTGGGATTGCTGCTGCTTACTGTTACATTTTCTGTTTTACTACGCTATCCTAATGTTATCCAGAGTATTTATGTAGTTACTGTCTTGGGGACTTGTTGGAAACCAGTATGCTCATGGTTTTTTACCTTTAGGACAAAAAATAGTTTGGTTCTGTTCTGTTTGGAAGGAAACAAAAAGCCTTTCCCTTCGGGCCACAGGATAATCCTTGGGAAGGTTGTGTCAGGGTGGCTCTGGGAAGAGCACAACACACAATCCGTCACCTTCTGCACAGCTCGTGTCATTGCGTGAACACTTGGGTGTTTAATTCGCGGCTCTGATTTACGTAGTCATCAGAACAAGCTGACAGTTCTGAGTCCACTAAGTTAACGAAGCGATGTAATTGGCTTTGGGTCGGGAAGAGGCCCAAGATTGGCCTGGGGAGAGAATGGTGGAAGCGAAACACTTTGTGTCTCCATGAAAGAGGTGAAGATCGAGCACACTTGAAAATCACACCAGGGCCCGTCTGCATCTCGAGACACCTCAGTGCTTCTGGAAATTTCCCGGCAGCTTTTGGAAAAGCTGAGACAGGCTGGGGAAGCTGGCAAGGACACAGTGCTGTGGGAACAGGCCTTGGCGGGGTGACGGTGCCTCAGCTCACGCGAACGCACCGGTGTCCGAGGACCTGGAACTGCGCTGTCCTCAGCGGCACCCAGGGAAGGGAAGCACCAGGCACTAAGGTGCGTTTTGGGGTGATTCTGGAGGAAAAGGTGCTGGTACGAGAACGTCGTTTAATGCTTGGTGTGGGACGTCCACCATGTGCGGGGGCGCCATGTTACAGCACGAGTCGTGGTGGTGCCGAAGCAAGGCCGCCTGGGCTGCCGACCCCCGTGGGCCCTGGGGTCACGACAGGCAACCCGGTACAGCCCGGCAGCTGCCGCCCCGCCTCGGAGGGCACCGAACCGGCGGGCTGGGGGAGCGCGGAGGGGCCGGGGCGGGGCGGGCCGCGGCGGCGCCAATGGGAGCGGGCGGGCGGCGCCGGGCGCGGGGGCGGTGGAGCCTCTCGGCGAACAAAGAGGGAGCGAGCGGCTCGGCGGGAGGGAAGGAGGCGGTGTGTGGGGGTGCCGGCCATGCGGGGTAGCCGCGGGTGAACGGGGAGAGCCGAGCGAGCAGCGGCGCTCCATGGCCGGCGGGTCAGGGTGAGGCGAGGCGGCGCGGCGGGCATGGCGGGCGTCAGCTACTCGCCGCCGTGGTGGGTGAGCCTGCTGCACCGCCTGCCGCACCTCAGCCTGCGCTGGGAGCTCACCGCCGCCGACTTCCGACCGCACGACGCCGAGTACCAGCAGGTGGGGTCTCCGGGAGGGGACTGTGTCCCGCGTGGGGGGCCCTCGCAGCCCGCAATGGGGGGTGTTTGTACACCCGCAGGCTGTGCGGGGCAGGGGGCGCGGAGGGGGCTCGGCCCGCCTGGGGGATGTGGGAGAGGGGGCCCAACCCCGACTGAGGCCTTTCGGGGGGATGTCTGTGGGTGCAGTGCCCCCCCCCCCCCGTCTATGTGGTGTGTGTCCACCCCACGAGGGGCGGGTGGGGGGCTGCCTCCCTGCTGGGTCGGGGGAGGCCGGGATGCAGGAAGCCATCATCCCCGGCGGGGCGAGCAGGAGCCCCGGGCTGCTTCCAGCGGGCTGGAAGCCCGAGTTCTTCTTGGGGGAAGGTGAAGGGAGCCCCAGGAACGGGAGGCAGAAGCAGCCCCGGTCCTCGCGCTGCCGCGAGCTGCGCTGTCCAGGCGCAGGTACCGGCCCGGCCCGCTGCCCCCGGCCGGCTCGTAACCTCCCCGCGACCCCGGCCGGCGCTGCCCCCTGCCAGCCCCGCGACCTGCGGCGCGGTCAGCGGTGCCTTTCCAAAACCGACTAAGTGGAAACCCGGTGACCTAATGCATGCGAGCGACGTTAGCATCAAGTGCACGGGAAAATGCTCGCAGAATACTCGTGTGCTGCTTTTTTTTTTTTTAATGCTGCTTAGCCTGTATCCCATGCTTGGTTGGCTGGGCGTGCAATTAAAATGATTGTGGGGTGAATCTGTGTGCTCTAACATCTGTGTTCTCTGCTGTCATCTTGGAGCAGAGCTGCAGTGACTCTGCTGCCTCGTTTTGCCGTGGTCTCTGGGTTTGAAAACACCATTTTGCTTTTTTGAATGTGCATGCAGTGTCCTATATATGCAGCCGCCTGTCACGCACACAGGCAGGCTAGGGCAGCTAAATGGTTCTCGTTTATCCGAGAAGTAAAAGGTATTAGAAATACTTCCAAAAGCAGTATGCTTTGGCTTTCTGTTTTAAACAGATCCGTGGGCTGCGGCTAGAGCAAAATGTAAGAGTTGTATTTAAAGAGCAGTGGGTAGATGCTAAGAAACGTCTTTAAAGCAGTAAACAAACCAGACTTTTGACCTTTCCTATGATGGGCTTGTGTTTGTTAATTTGTTTTAGTTCCCTTGGCTTAGCAGAGTTCAAGATGGCCACAGGCAGATGTAACGCTGCACGGCAACTTGGCTGTATTTCCATGACCTCAGAGGGTAGCTGCCTTGAAACCAAGGGGTGCGAGATGCCCAAGATCTGAAGTTAAGAGTTCATGGAAAGATGTTCTTGGGAGTGTGTTACCATGAAACAAGCACTCGTTGACCTTTGAATAGGAAGCAGATGCACTGTGTTTCACTTAAATAGCTTAAAAACGTTCCTCACAGCAATGTGGGGTTGTGTTCATTTGTCAGGTAATTTTTCTACAGTAATCATGTTCCAACTTAAAGCTGCTCTTCTCCTGTGTAGCTGCCTCCCCTCCCTCGATGATACTAAGGACTTCTTGCACAGCAGTGGATGGCCTTTTAAGTCTTAACATCAGCGCTCAAGAAAACGTCTTATCAAATCCAAACCCGAATGTCTGGATTACTGAATCATCTCTCATCAAGAGAGTGATTTGAGTAGCCACAGCTCTGCTGGTTTTGGCGTTGGTGAGGGATAGCAAGCAGCTCCAGGAGCGCAGCCTGTGTTATCGGTGATGCCGGTTATGTAACGAAGCTGCTGTGGCTCTGCAAGTTGACTCTGGAGTTCATAGCCACGTAGATTAATTCTAATGCAGTGAAACAGGGAAACTTAATCCAGGAGTGGGAACTGGGTTGCTAAATGCTCTCTCATGCTTAAAGTGGTTCTGAAGGCTTTTTGTTTCAATTCTAGCTTTTTCTATTAGTTTTGTTATGGATTTGCATCTCTTGCTCTGTTTGCAGCCTATTCTGGCATAGTCTTCCCTTTTCTTTAGGATCCTTTCGTCTTTAGCAGGTGAGATCATATACATCCTAAAAATAGGAAAGTCCCGTTTTAAATTTAAATTCTGCATATTTTTCTTTTCTTTGTAGGTCTCATCGTCACAAATCGCGTGTAATCTTGTTTTCTGTTCCATTAGTGGTTGATAACCTGATGTTTAAGTGTAAAATGTTAAACTGTGTGCTGCTTTTGAGTTTGTCAGTGGAAGTTGATGGGGAAGAGAAAGGGCAGAGTGTCCCCAGCTGTAGTAAGGAAGGATCACCTTTACTAAACTGAAAACATGTTTAAGTTTCCATGACTTCAAGTCACTGGGTAGCTAGACTGTTGGCGTAAGTAGGCATACAGCAGGGCTCAGTGTCTGTTCTTACTCCAGTTGGTTATGAGGACGGAAGCAACGTATCCTTGGTTCTTCACTGCTTCTCTAGAAATTTTTTCCCAACCCATGACCATGGGAAAACATTGCTTTCCTTATAAAGCTGTTGTCTTCAGGGAAGACCTACCTTTTTTTTTTTTTGTATGCGTGTTTTGATGATAGGCTTTGAACTCATGCATCAACTGAACATCCCACTTCAAAATATAGTAGCTTGGATTTGGATGTTGCCATGTCACTTGTTGCAGTGCCACGTGCTCCTGCAGGTGAGGAGGCTGCTGATTTAACAGGCTTTCCGCTCTGCCCAGCAAGGATTACTGTAATGCGCAAGCCACTATTCCACTGAAGCAGCAGACGAGCTATTGTCCCCTGAAACCTCTCTGAAGTGTGTGTAGCCCGTAGATAAGCACATACTGCTGGTCTTTGAAGTCTAGGCCTTTGTTGTGTCTTTTGGGACCCTGGGTGATGGGGAATATCTAGAAGGATTTAGAGCTAATGGCTAGTTATGCTGCTCTGTCCCATGTAGGCCCTTTCGTCAGAGCAGGAGGACACCCACTGTGCACCGGCCTGTCTCAAGGCGGCTCTGTCCATTGTGCACCAACCTTCAGGGGCTTCCTCCTTTTGTCTGAGAGCATGAGAAATACGTATGGCAGTGCTGTTGCCAAGGGCTGAGATCAATGCAGCTGCAGGTTTTGGCTGCCTACCTTCTTCACCTGAGTCTGTCTGTTAAATGCTCTCTTGGTATTGCTTACTTCTTATCTTCTCCCGCAGCGTATCTTGTGTTGGGTGAGAACAGATCCTTCCCCTCTGGACTAGAGTGTTTAAAAATGCATGTGTATACGTGTGTCCTTCAGATGCTTCATTTCCATCGTGACAAGCTGTGGACAGCAGTACAACTGCTTGTTTCCTTTTTCTGGGGGAATGGAGGTGAGCTTCAATGTAGAATGAGCTGGGCTTGAGATCCTTCTTCTCCAGGGGGTTTGACATGCTGGTGAGTCCTGTCAGAGCTGCCTTGGTGTGCTGTTTGCAGGACTTGGTCCGTGGAGTCATCCCTATAGAGTATCTTATCAGACCAGTTCTTTCCCGAATTCTCCCATGAATCACTGGGGTTGAAGATATCTTGATATGAACAGTCTTGTTCTGGCTGTATTCTCATCTGAGTCATACTGCAGTGCTCTGCAAAGCCTTTTCATTGTGTAGTGAGTCACAAACTCTGGAGTGAAGGGAATGCAAAAATGGAGCAAAGCTCGTGTTCCTTCTGACAGCATCATGCTAATACCAGTTCTGGTCTCTGTACCTTTTGCTGCTGAACAAATGATGATGATCCTACCAGTACTGTCCACTTACTTTCCCATTCAGTTAATTACACCAGTAAGATGATCCTGAGGCTGCTGGTTTCGATAGTTTAATCTATTTTGTAATGTAAGTACTTCTGCTTGTAACTTGCTTAGTTGCATAGCATTGAATTCACTTTATTTCTCAGGGTAGGGTTGATTAAAAGCCTTGAGGTGGTGTGGTGGTTACGTGGTGGAAAGAAGTAGAAGAGCTGAATAGCTTTTTAATACAGCACAGCAACAGGTAATGTGGTATCTGCTTGAGACGGTGTCTTTGGAACTGACAGAAAAGGAGCCTACAACACTTTAGTGTAGCTCTTAAGTCTCACTGTGTGCTGAGAAGTGTATTACAAACAGTGAAGAAGAAAAGCTGCTGCTGACTTGAATTTCTGCTTTTTTCTTAATTGCTGGAAAAGGGCAGTGTTGACCTGAATCTGTAAATGCACAGGTTATGCATGAATCGGGCTAGAATAATGCCAAATTCTCCAGTATCTTTGAAAGTCATGCTTTTCCTGCTAGAGTCAGAACGGCAGATATGCGGATAGTAGGTGTAATGGCAACTGTGTGTGCTGTGGAGAAAGACTGCATGATTGATTCACACCAATTAAGATGCAGAACCATGCCTAAGGAAGCATTGATAAGAACAGGGGTATGCTCTAGTCCTTGGGTTTGAGATGGTCTCTTTAGTGTTGTCATCCAGGAGATTCCTATCATGTATCTGTCAGTGCTTTTGTGTTTAACATTTTTTTTTTCTACTACCATATGTGTGTTGAAGGGGGATCCAGCAGCGAAAGGTGCTGTGTAAGCCCAACGATGCTTCCCTTTTTTGGCTTGCAGGATCTAATCCAAGGCATGTGTGTTTGAACCTCTAGGCAAAGGTTCAGCAAGGAATTAATTCTGTCAGGTACTTTCTGGCTCTGTGAGGCTGTTTCCCTACATATAACAGCTAATGTCGTCTTTGGAAGTATTTCTTGGCTGGAGAAACATGATGGAGCCTAAACTGCCAAAAACCTTGGATTACAGAGATTGTTTTAGAACTTCCTCTACTGTACTGGCGTCTTATTTCAGTTCTGAAACCAAGAGCCTTTCTGTAAATTGGAAGCATATGTATTAGTCAAGTTGGATGACGTGTTTTTGTCTAGTTGGCTCAAATTCAGAGGGTAATGTGCCTTTCTTAAAGGGGTTAGACTGAAGGTTTCTTTCAAGAATAGGTGGACCACTTCCAAGGTCTGATCAGCTATCCTGCTGTAGCACTAGTTTGCTTGTATTTCCAGAAAGGTTAGGTGACCCCAGTTAGTAGAATCCAATGTTTTCTAATGAAATTGAAGTTGCTGTTAGGTTTTTAAGAACTGATGGTAAATCCCCTTTTCCCTTTACTCATCAGCCTCGGCTGCATGAGTAACCATGCAGTAATACCTCTTATCAGCAAATTGATGCTGTAGTCTGACTCCTCTGTTCGGTCTGTGTTCTGGAAGAGCCTTTACTAGGGAACTGCAGCATAGTGAATAACCAAAAATGTAGAATCAAGACAATTTTTGATGGCTGATTTTTTTACCACAGGTAGTCATACAGTGGTTTCTGTTGACCATTCATTCAGTCATGCAGCAGCATATGGTATACAGACAGGAAAAAAGTCAACCTTTGCCAGTTTTCTGTCTGCGGCCTTACTTTTTTGCTGACCCATGCTGTGCTGCTGCATTTTCAGATGGTCTCCTGAGAACTGGCAGTTTCTGAAAACCCTGACTGTAGATTACCTTACTTTCATCAAAAATAGAAACTGTTCTGAATGTATGGTTTTAGCAGACCAAAGTACACACAGAGGGGCAAAAGGTGATTGGAGAAATGTGAAACGCATTGTGGGGAGGAGGAGATGCGAGTGAGTGTGCAAAGATATAAACCGTGCTTGCTTCATCTGGGTAGAATCCTCCAAGTATTAATCCTGCACAGAGAAGATGCTTTTGCCAGGCCTGGTGGGCTTCCTGGTCTTAGGAGATCTCTGTGCAGTATGCGATGCTCGGGAGGTAACAGCATCAGTCTGCTCAGGTGGTGGCCAGCCACTGGCACCTTGGTGTTTCGTCACCAAGACAGCATTTGTCCTCTGGGAAATCCTCTGTTTTGTTCCTACACGAGTATAACAGCTTATGTCTCCTGCTCTCGATTTATGTACTTATGAAGTAAATCTTGGGTAATGCATCCGCCTCCTCTGAGTGCTGCCTATATATTGTCCTTACCTGTATACACACTATCGTTTTGGAGGAGCTGACATTCAAGAACCTCATATTTTGCATTTGCTTTGGAAAAAGGGAGTCTAAACAGGACCTGAAAATACACATGAGGGTCTCTAACCTTCAGTTTGTCACCAAAATGCTGTGGCTTCTTAGGAAGCTTATCTTAGTGTCCAGCTGCAGAGGCCAATCACTAGCACTCTGGAGAAACGACTTATCAAAATCAGTTCAGTCTTGCCATCTCCTCCCTTTTTTCTTTCTTCCTTCCCCCTCAAATCTTAATGCATTTCTGAGCAGAGGAAAATCCATGCTCTTCAGGTTAACAAAAAGCCTTTGTTTAAATGTTGATCCAATAAGGCAAGCAGTGCTTCAAGCAGATGTTGGTGTGGCTTTTTAGTGTGCCTTATTTTTCATTATTAGGGTGAGAAGTTCTCACCCAGAAGTACCTATCGCATTAGGCATGACTCTGGAGATTAAGGGTGGGAAGTCAGGTGCTTTCCTCTGACTTAATCCCAAAGCCTTGAATATAGATTAAGGAGTTGTGCTGCAAGTCTCTTGTATTTTGGGATCAGATTTATTTTTGAACCCGTCTGTTGAGAATGAATTAGATGAAAGTTATGGGCCTGTGTCACATCAGGTTTCTTGTGTGTGTTTTCAGAACAGGCAGTTGGAGGGACAAGCACCCTCCAACCCAGTGGTGTTTCACTTTTTTTTTTTTTTTTTTTTTTTCCTTTTCATCTTTCTCTTTCTTCTAGGCCAAGGCAAACTTCACACCTCTCTTCCCCCACCCCTTCCTCTGCCAGCACACTTGTTGATGGAAAGGGCAAAGTCCAGAATCGGTGGTTCGTGCTGTTTGTGTTGATGTGGTAAGGCTCGGTTGTGGCAGAGCTTGTCCAGTCAGCTCTGTGTGACTCCTTTCTGGAGACGCTTGTGTACGTGTAAGAATAAGTAAGCTGAAGACTAAGCAACGATGGTTAACGCTTCTCCTGAAGTCCTTCTTTTACCACCTTTGATGTCAAGTGAATGTGTTTGGGTGGCTGCAAGCAAGCCCTGAGTAAGATTTTCTGGAGATGGAGGGGAGTCAGCATCTTGCTTGCAACTAACCTCTTGATGACTGTCCATTCTACTCTTGTTTCTGTTTTATCTTTTTAGCAGTAAACTTTCCACCAGTTACGCTGAGATTGCCCATTCCCCTTGAGTGGGTAGGGGAACTTGGCTTGTTTTCAGCTGAATGTAGTTCCCATAGCTGGGGGAAGGGCCGTGATGTCTGGCGATTTATTTGCTCTGAGATTCAGACGAGACTTGAGTAACTTTGGAATGTATCAGGATTACCTTCCATACTGAACTTTAATTCTCACTTTTAAGACATGGTTAAGACTCAAAACACACAGGGACATATTGATGTGTGCTGGGGAGTTGTCTCTAATAACGATAACAAAAACAAACCCCAGTTTGTTTTTATTAGTTGAGAGAGCCTGCTCCTCTCTCAGCAAGGCTGTCTGTAGTTTCTGGGTATGTCATCCCACCAGTTCTTTGTTTTAGTTGAAGATGATTAACAAGACATGTGAGTGGAAATCAGTGAGGATCAAGTTCATGCAAGACTTTTGGTCCTGGGGATGCACTTGGATGACAGTCTAAAAAAAGAAAAGCCATCACTGTTAGGAATCCTTCCCTTCCTCCACTTCAAGGAGCAGCTGAGACTGCTGGTTGTATTGCAGTGGTCTAAAACTAGGAATTGGTTACATTTATCCCCAAACCAGAAACCATTCTGCTGCATGGTGAAAGCGTCTGCAGGTATCTAGTGAATAGTCACTGTGGGGCAGTGCCATGCTGATGGCATTTCCTTTTTAGGTTTTCGTATTAGATGAACTATGAAAGAGCAAAACAGTGCACTTTCATGCTGCAAAGGCTTTAATTTAAATCTTTTTATTTTTTTAGATTTCTGGGTAATGAGCCACTTGTAGTTTTTAAGTCTGATCTTATAATTGTGAGCTTTAGGGTTTGGTAAGCCACAAATGTGCATGTTCTTGCAAAGTAGTCATTTGTGTGCTTAAGGCTGCAAGGCTGTTCTCTTCCAAAAAAAAAAAAAAAGAGCAGGTTAGCGTGCAATACGTGGAGACAGCCGCTGATGTAACTCTGTCACGATACTTGTACCGGTTCCCTTCCCGAAGCACTTGGATATGAGGGTAACATTTATAATAATGTGTGCTTTCACATGGTTATCAGGTTGCTTGCTTCAGCAGATGTCATGTGTGCCAGACTTCTTTTAAGTTATTATTTTCACAAATGAGCATTTCTTGGTCAATAGTAAGAGCAGCATTGAAACCAGCCAGGGGAAACAGCTGACGCTGCCCTTCACCCTCACTTAAACTGGAGCTGCACCCTCAGATTGCGATTTCCTCGTCAGTGCTAAATGCTTTTTCTGGCTGATACTTCTCAGAATGGTGCCACACGTGCATATGCATGAAAGTCCTTTGTAGTGTGAAATTAGGGATGAAAGATATTGCTAATCAGTCCTAACAATGCGGGACTTATTCCTGGACAAGGGGAAATGGGAATGTGGGGAATGGATGTTTCACAAACGTATAACACATTCAGACGCGTTGTTATGCCAGTGTTGGTGTCTGTGCATGGACACCCTTTTCAGGCTGTGAAATGCTGCTGTTCATGCAGAGAATTTAAACAAGCCTTCTATTAAACACTGGAACTCAAACTAACGCCAAAATCCAAATGGAGGCACTTCACTTGCATAATAGTGTCTGTTACAAGGAGGGCTCAGTGCAGCAGATGATGTAATGCTCCTTAAGATAAGGCCTGAGCTGGGGGGAAGAGGGTGTCGGTGAAGGAACCATTGGTATCCAAGCTATCCAGAGGGTGTTAATTAGCAAACCTGAATAATCCCAAAGTTGTTTGGGTTACAGCTGTACATGTGGAAAAAAGAAAAAATGGCCCATTGCTTGGTGCTGCCTGTTTTCCCTGGCGATTATAACTGCTATAGTGTTGAACAGTAGATTTCTGAATAACGTGGTGGGCAGAGGGTGACCTCACTGTACTCCATGCTCTTTTCTTGGGGTAAGCATTCATGCAGTTTAAGTGTGCTCGAGTTCCTGTAGCTGACACACTGGTAATTTAACACTTGCTCTAGTAGCTAAGATTTCTTCAGCCTGCCAAAGAGATGTTTTCTGTGCCCTCCTGAAACGTTTGCATCTGGGCTGTGCCTGTAGCCTTGCTATGTAAGTGCGAGTCCTAACGGATGATGCTACTGTCCTGAGGCCCCTGGCGTTTTGTTACTTACCTTCCTTCCTCCCTGAACTTACGTTTAGTGTGTACTTATTTTCTTCATGTTGCTTCCTCGCCAAGTGCCTCTGTTAGTCTCTTCTCGTACTGGTGTGGTCGGGAGGGTGGCATACGACTGCCACCTCACATACAGGGCCCCCGCCCCCTTTCTCCCTTGTTTTACAGTATTCACTCCAGGAAATGCTGAGAAAGTCGAGAGTAATGGAATTCATGAAATTCAAGCTGTGCTTCAATGAAAACGTGTTTTCAATTTCTGCCTCCTTGGGAGCCTGAGACTGAACTGTAATTGTTGGCGCTGGGTGGGGGCTGGGGCTGTGGATGAATGAAAGTGGTGGAGTCAGCGCACTGCAGAGCCTCTCGCCCCAGCATCTCGCTGCTCCTTCGGCATTCAAAGGCTGGTGTGTGCTTTGTGGCAGCTTCAGGAAGTGTTTTTGTATTCAGCTGTCCAAAAGGCCCAGGCATTTTCCTGCTGGGTTTGATCTGGCTGTTGGGGTCTGAATGACAGTGACGTGTTGGAGAGGAACGTGATGGGGGAAGCATCAGCTGGGGGTGGTTTATCCCCCCTCTCTTGATCCTGCTCACGCTGTCCTTTGAGTGTCCTGCTGCCGATTAAGGGTGAGAATTATAATGGTGACTCAAAAGCCTTTGGTAAAACTCATTAATTCATTCCTCCTTTAATTAGACACCCAGCCATGGGCTTATAATTATCAGAGCCTAGGAATGTTTGCAGCTGTAATAAGCTGTGCTGCATCAGTTGCAGAAACCATCAGTTTTTGGCGAAGGCAGGTGTGGTGAGCTCTTGTTCCGTGTGGGTTTTGGTAAGGCACGAGGAAGGGCACAGAAATGAAGGAAGTAGCTGAGAGTGCGTACTGGCTGACCTCTGGCAGGATCTTGCCTCCTGGTGTTGAACTACAGAGGAAAGGGTGGCGTTCTTATAAATATTTTGGTTGTTTTTCCTAGGGAGGTGTAACAGTGTAACTTTCAAGAAGGAAAGGGGAAGGAGACTGTAATGAAAAGTTACACAAACATCTTTTCTTAAAACTTTCGCAGCTGAGGGAGTTTCACTTTTGGAATGGGTGTCACAGGAGCAGCTGCAGTGTTTGCAAGCTGTGCCTGTTCTGCTGTTCCCAAGTTAGGGAGTGGCAGTGTCTTACAACAAAAAGTAACAGGTACTTTTTTTTTTTTTTGAGTCTTGGTGGCCGGAAGGGGAAAAATCAATAGTAAACTTCCCTATTGTGTAGTCTCTTCTTGTTTCTGAAATATGAAGGAAGGTAATTTTCAGAACTAAGTTGTGTGGGTGACCGCCGGCAACAGATGAGTAGGGTCTTCTGAGAGAAGTTTATGCTACTTCTGGTCTGGTCTCTTTGAAATACTTCTTTTTTTTTTTTTTTTTTTCCAGAAGGAGAACTAGAGGGAAGGGTGAAAAGACTTCAGGGAAGGACTTGTTATTTCAACCCTATTGCAGCTCTGCTTGTAGTTACGATCACTGCAAATGCAATGATAGACCTTGAAAGCATGATCTCCATTTAGCTTTGGACTGACAAGCTCTCAAGTGAGAGCAATGCTGAAAGGCTCAGACCTAGAAAAAGGCTAGGGTTGGAGACAGCTGGCTGTCACTGGGCTTGGACAGATATGATTAAAAAGATAGAATCATCGAATAGTTTGGGTTGGAAGGGACCTTAAAGACCATCTAGTTCCAACCCCCCTGCCATGGGCAAGGGACACCTTCCACTAGACCAGGTTGCTCCAAGCCTCATCCAGCCTGGCCTTGGACACTGCCAGGGATGGGGCACCCACAGCTTCTCTGGGCAGCTTGTTTCAGTGCCTCCCCACCCTCTCCAGGAAGAACTTCTTCCTGATACCTAATCTAAATCTCCCTGCTTTCAATTTAAACCTGTTACCCCTTGTCCTGTCACTACAGGCCCTTGTAAAAAGTCTCCTCCCAGCTTCCTTGTAGACCCCTTTCAGGTACTGGAAGGCTGCAGTAAGGTGCCCCCAGAGCCTTCTAGGTTTGCTTCCCCCCCCACCTTAGGTTTTGATCTCGAGTAAGGTTAGACTGAATGCCTCTGACTTGAGTAAAAGGGAGCTATTGCACAAGACTGGATTAGAAGTACTTCTAGTTAATGGCACGTATTAATGTTCATGCTCCTTTAAGAGGGAATCCGTTTCAGTTGTAGTAGGTGGCAGGAAAAAATGGATCAGCTATGTTTTGGGTCTTTTTCTGTCTGGATTTAGTAGAAAGCACGGATAGCACATCCAGTGAGGATGGAATGATTTTCTTGACGCTTCTCCTGTAGCTAAACAGAAGTCTTTACTTCGGATGAGTGCTGTTTTAAAAGCACTGTACAATGCTTCCTGTGTTTTAGCTTTTCAAAATGTGACTGATGTCTTCTGGTTTGTCCTTCTCATCCTCTCCCCACGGAGCCTGAGTTACCATTGGCTAACAAGACTGAGTACTGCACAGAGCTTGGGTAAGACAGGGTTTCATCCTTGATCTCTGAGGTCAAATACACTGGATCACTGGCTGTTCCTTATGTATATCTCCAAAAGTCTTATAGACTAGACAACAGATGCTGAATCAACCTGAGTGGACAAATTAGTGGGAGCAACAAATTTACAAGGTTAAAATAGCCTTTCATTCTCATAAGTGCAAGCAGGTAAAGATCCTGGTGAAGTTCTTGGCTGGTTTCAGAGACCATGCTCAGGGGCACGTGGAGTGCTCTATCAGTGAACCTTTTGAGCACTGCAGGGGTTGTTTTTCGAGCTTTTTCAGCTTGACCTGCTGCAAGTTAAAATATCTTCAAACACAAGCTCTTCAAAAGCATTTTAAATGCTTTAGTATTAAAGGGTAAATTAAAGGTGATGAATATGAAATATGTCCAGTGCTGTTGACAAAATTCTCTGTGTGGACAAGTGGTACTCTGGGACGTGCTTCCAATGCCTGTGCATTAGCAGGCAGCTCTTGGAGAAGCCGTGTGAGTGATAGTAGATGCTGGGAGCATTCTGCTGAGGTGTAAATAACAAGGTTGGACAGTTTACGCTAGCTCTGCTGTTTTTATTAGTGCGGCTTAGCTTTCGCCTCCGGCAATGTGGAGGTTATGGGAGAAGGAGGAAGGGACAAGCTGTGAACTTGCCTCCTCTCCCAGCAGAAGATGAGAAGGATGGGGATCTAGTTACCATAATCCCCCCCTTGGCATGTTGATTCTTGTCTGTGCACTTGTATCTGAAGTCTGAAATTCTTACTGAGGCAACTGCTTGGTGGGTCACATGTGTGTGTCTCTCTGGTGCCCTTTCAACCTTTTTGGTGTTTGGGTGGCTTTTGTTGCAGTTATTAAAATTCAGTTGGCTGCTCTAGTATTTCATTGCTGTTAATTTTGCTCTCAAGAAAATGTTGCTCTGAGAGACTGCTGCTTGTCTTAGTACTGCGCCTGAATACGTTTAATAGCTGTTGGCTAGCTATTGCATCTCCTGCCTGTGATTGACCCACCTCTTAATGTGTTTCCAGTGCTGAAGAGGACTGCAGATACGGGTTTGTTTGGTGGGTAGATCTGAATCATCTTCTGCTGATGTCAGCTACACTTTGGTCTGTGACATATTCCTCTGGTACCACAGCAGAGGAACAGGTGAAATGTAGTTCTGCAGGTATAACATATGGGCAGGACTTGCAGCACTACCTTAATTATTAGGTTTGGTTTACTTGTGTTGGCTTCAGTAAGAGTAATCTTGATTATTTGATGCCATAAATGAAATACAAGATTCCTGAGAAAGAACCAGTTTCAAGGTTAGGCCTTGAATGCTCATCAAGGTTCAAGTTCAAACCAGGCATGTCTGTATTTCCTTTCCCTTCCAAAGTGAAATCTGCTGCTTGATGTTTGAATGCTGAGCTTTCTAACACCTGTGCCTTCACATGGGATCCGCCAGCAACTTTATTCTTTAGTTCCTACTCACAAACACATATATCACTACTTCTTCAATACAAAAAGTAGTCCTGTAAGACTTCAATTTTTGGAGAATTAAGTACTCAACTAGCCTTTGACATGCTATTGCCTTCCAACGAGTCACTGGTCACTTCTCCTGGGAAAACAGATCCTGAGTATTTCCCGTGTAGCTGCTCTCGGACTTTGGTCAGTGCGCGGTCTCTCCCATGTGTTACGAGCATAGGCTGAGAGCTTCTGGAAACTACAGTGTAGTCCTCTGCTTTATTATCAGTGAGGAATACTTTTTTCTGTTAGAACAGGACACATGTGAAACAGAACCGCAGCATTGTTCTAATGCTGCAGTGAGGAAGTGCTGCATGGTGCAGAGTTTGATGTTAACTGCTAGCTACGTGGTGTTCTTGTACTCAGAACATTAACTATACCGTGATAAGAATCTTACTCTTGGTGCAGCTGTGGTTTGGGTTGTGCAATGGCTTTGGGTTCTACACCGGTATTTCTGTATCGCATGATCTAGGTGAGTGTCCTGATGTGCTGTAGGCCAGGAAGAGCTGAGAGGCGTGCGTGCGTACCCTCGGCTGTGGGAACAGTGCTAGCCACTGCGTGTGAGCATCAGTGCTGTACTCGGGATACTGGCTCCTTGTGCAATCCTGACTTCAAAGATCGAAAGCTCCTCCAGTACTGCTAAGCGGGATCTCGGTAGGTAGGAAAGTGTCTTGATTCTCAGCTGCTTGCAAAGAATGGGGTCTTTGAGCTATTTATGCTGCACTCTTAGCAGTCATGTATTTAACTCACAGGCAGCACCCAGATAAGCCCCTATGCTTGTGCCCCTGGTAAACAGAGTTCCAAATGGGGTTACGCATTCCAGGCACGTACGCTGTCCGGCTCTGCTAGCTCAAGCTGGGTTAGTCATGCGTCTCACCGAGCGTGTCAGATCTGAGATGGTCTGTCTCTCTTGCTTCTGCTCTCTGAATCCCTGCTCTATAAAAGACAATAATCAACAAAAGGGCAGTTAGGGTTGTGGAGCTTGGTTATGTGATCTTGTCACTTCTTTCACCCCAATCTTTGGGCTAAGGAGATAGAATTTTGAGTGCAGAAAAATTGTCAGGGTCCTGGGAAAGTGGCTGGGACTGTACTGTAGGGCACTGTCTAAAATTAAATAGTGGGAGCCAGTGACAGGAAAATGAAACATCTGATTTTTAGGAGAAAACCAAACTAAAACTTGATGGCATGTTATTCCTCCTGGCTAGATTCTGCCTCAGGAAGCTACTGTTAAAGCTCCTAGTCATTACATGGGGATTGCACTATCATGTCTTTAAATACACGCAAAAGCCTGCACGTGTTCCTTCGCTGCCACATTTTTCACCTGAAGGTGAGATGTAGTGACAATATAAGTACTTCCATAGCAACAAGCATATCATAAACTGCGTTATGTTGTCTAGTAAGGATGGAAGGCACAAAGAATTTAGGAAGGAAGTATCCCCTCATGTAAACGCCCTCATTGACGTGAAGAAGGGTCAAGCTGGTGATGTATGTGCAGAGAGCAGCATCCTGCTTTGCGTGCTGCGTGGCACCTAGGGGCTGTGTCACCAGGAGGATGGGAGAGGAGGAAGGGCATACGTGCACGTGTGTAGCATGGCATGTGTCCTTAAACTAATGTGACAAGGCCTTAAGAAGGTGAATCTGTGTCATTAGCAAACCAAGGTAAATCCTACAGAGAGCCTGTCACTGATCTTGAGGCCCAAGTGCAGCAGGCTGCCTTCTCTCAGCTAATGTAATTAAACCTCTGAAGGCAGTAGGGACTTACTCCAGCCATCTTTCTTCCTGCCTTCCTTTTTCCCACTCTCCCATCAAGAACACCCTTACTCCCAGTCTGGAGAGGGTAAGGTTTGTCTCGTACAAAGTACCGCATTTTTTCCCACTGATGCTGTCTGTAGCATTAAATTAAAATGCTTTCTCAATACACATTCAAGCTTGCTTTCTCTTTGTACTGAAAACCTGAGTTAACTGTTTTATTGTTAAAGATGATGGGAAAAAGCGGTAAAATCAAAAGCTTCTTTTTAGCTCCTTCCGCAGTGAAGACTGACAGTGTCTTTGACATTCTTCTGCACACCCATAAAGGAAAAAGAGCTACTTTACTTGCACACGGTTAATGCCAGAGCTATTGTGGTGGGTTTTACGCTGTGTAGAGTTAAGTGAGAACAGTTACTGAATGCTTTGTAAGAGTGTTTGAGCAGATGCCCTGCTCTACTTTGTTCTGCAGTTTATGCCCCACTTGCTTTCATTCAATAAAAAGCAACATGAAGGCACGAGAGTTATTGCAGGTATTTACTTTGTGGCTTCAGGGTATCTTATCTTCGGGCTGCTCAAAACTTTTCTAGTGAATTGCTCTCACTTTTTGCAGTGTTTGGGTGATGTAGCGAATGGTTCGATTGCTTCAGTGAGTCAAAAGTACTGCTTGGCTCTTTCCCAGAAGCTTTAACACCTGCTAAAAGGGTGAAGAATTCCAGGCAACTGCTGCCAGCCTGTAAGTGCTGTGAAAAGTCTCTTGTCAAAGATCCAGTTTTCTGTATAGGCTGGGAGTCAGATAAAGTTCCCCACTAATCTAATGCAGTTGATTGGAGCAGATCTAACTCTATTGTTGCCCCAACTACTTTTCTTGTTGATGGTAGTTTTAGTGAGCTGGGTTTATATCGAGGGATTGTGATCACTAGTGGCAATAGAGCTAAGAAGGGCATGGCTCTTTTATTTCTAGCTTCAGAGAATTTGCAATGGAGGTATTTATACTGCTGGTCCTGTACTTAGTGAGGTCTGCCAGCATCACCTGATTAGAGAATAAGCTTTAGTAAGAGATACTACGGGTCCTAAACTGGAGCTTAGAGTTTTCACTTCTCCTTGTTCCCAGTTAGGATATTCTCTGAAAAGAAGTTCACAATTGTAGCTTAAAATACTTGCCTGTAAAGAGTAGAAAGAAAAATGGTGTGTAACAAAGGATGGATCTTAAGTTTGAGATTTCAAGTGGAAGTCTGGTGCAACCTGGCTTAAAAATTTGTATAAAGCTTCTCAAACGCGAAAAAGATCCACCTGGCTCCCTTCTGTGCCATCTTTTGTAGGTGACTTCATAAACAGCCTGGAGCATTTCTGCCTATGAATTGGTGAATCCCACTTTGTGATCATGTTCCTAATAGACAAATTGCTGATCTGCACGGCTAACAAGATACTTCCTGCTTTGGAAGAGCTATTTTCAAGTGCATAGTTAACAATGAAGATAAATGTAGGTATTAACATTGATGGTTATTATAAATCTAAGGAATGTGATTCAGCGGTCAAGATAGGTGGCTGAAAGTCCATCCAGCCACAGTAGTGAACAGAAAGACATTGAATTAAAAATAAACACCTCAGGAGATGGTTGGCAAATAGCAAATAAGTAACTAAGCACCAGTTCCTAGTGTAGATCTGATGAGAATGTATTTCAGGAACCACAACAGCCAGAAGAGGTGAGATCATGTATTTCTGTGTTCAGCACTGGGGAACCCCTAACTTCAGAATGCTGATCTTGTGGCAGCCTCAACAGCTGCTTTTAAATAAACCAACTTAAGGTTTGAGGTCAGGGGGCTGTTTCTATCCCCAGATGTGAGACTAAAAATGAAACAGCAGGGTGAAGAGTCTTTACTCATGGTTTTTCTTTGTGGAAGACATTGTAATCCACAATCTGCCACTCTCCTGCCAGTCAGTAGTTGTGAAGACGTTGGAGGAGAAGAGCCTGGTTTGTGGTTGGAAGTTGAAGTCCCTTGCACAGCTGCGTGAGGACCTGGTGAGCCGGGTGCACTGCAGCCTGGTTCTGGTGTGACCGCTTCTTGAGTCCTGCTCTGGCGGCTGTGCTTACTTGTGTGGAAGCAGATGCTGGGATATGGATGCATTCACAGCAGCTGTTTTGAGGGAAGAAGCCTTTCCCTAGAGGTTTATCCGTGGCTGTTCAACACCTTGGAGTTGACCTGTTAAGCTCTTCAGCTGTACCACTTCTGGCTTGTTGTAATTCTCCATGGAGAGAAAGGGCTCTTATCAAGCACTGGTTGTTAATCTAAAGGTAGCATTGAGAAGACATGGAAATGCACAGTATATACAGTAATTACAGTGTATCTAGCTAGAGACAAAAGAAGAGGGTTGGTGGGAAGCATAGCTCAGGATTACACTGTGAGGGGGGAACTATCAGCCAATTTAGGATGTGAAAGCAAATGTACTTCCTTCTTCTACTTCTTTATAATTTGTACTCAGTGTGTAGTGTTGCTGCTGCTATCTGAAGGAAGGCTTCAGTGTGTTTAAGGTTTTCAAGGTCAAAGGCACAAGACTGCTGACTAGGGAGACTGTCCGTTGGTGGGAGGGTGCGATACTTGCAACATGCAGAACTGCAGTTATGAGATAAATAGCCTTTTAGTGGGTGGAGAAATGGGGAAAGTCTCCATATCAACAGCCAAGTGGCTTAAACTTCCCAATGAAATACAAGTTGAAAGTGCAAAGTTGATCACAAGTGGGGAAACCAATTTGTAGTCAGTGCCTTTAGAAAAGGCAAAAATTTTGCTTTTAGCTTGTGGGGATCACCTTTTTTCCTAGTCGAAAGTTGTCATTTAGCACAGCTCTGCATCAGCAGTGTGTGTAAGTCATGCTTTGAATGGCCCTAACAGAAGGGTGGTGCCAGGTGAAGGCCTGGCAGGATGATGGCTTGCCTCTCTGTGGTTATCAGGGTGGTGTGACAGTAACAACAGGGGAGCTGTTTGCTGTTATCTCTGTGCTAACACTGGTACTCCAGGCCCAGCTTCTGAGCAGCAGTCCCCAGTAACGAAGCGTGCTCGGTGGCTGCGTCCAAGTGACACACGCGTGGTTCAGTTAGCGCAGAAGGATGGGCTGGGGTGGCACGTATTGCAAGGCATGGATCTATGAAGCTCTAAGCAGCTAAAGATTCAGCAGATCATATGGTGTTTGCATTTCTGCCTTTAAAACTGATCCAAGTAGTGCTCTGCTGAGAGGTAGGTGCTTTGCAGTAATTTCTTCCCCAGATGTAGCTGCCACGAAAACAAATGTTGAAGGACTTATTTTTTGACAATGGCCCTCTCTATCAAGGGTGCTTCAGTGTTCCCAAGTTACCGGATTAGCATAACAGGGGTGGCTTGAAGCAATGCTGATAAGAGCAGAGTATTTCCTGCTGAAATTATGACCGAGTGACTTACGATTCTGCTGTCTTGCACATTTTTCAATCCCAGACTCTAATAGGAAAGCTTTGGCTGCCTGAAGTGTCACCACTTCCTCTTTTGCGTCTGTAAATTGCAGGAGGATTTGATGGTGTCCAAGCCTGCAACACACACTGTGGTTAGCGCTAGAAGAGGTCACTCTTTGTTCTGGGAGCTGTGAAGCATTACAAAACGTTTCCTCCCTTGTGCTGTGTTTGGAAAGACTGTTCTAATAACCAGGAAAAACAGGCTGTTCTCAAATCCTGTGTGGTTTGGTGGTGGATGTTTTTATTTTTCTTGCAACATGCAGGTGCTTGGATATGCTCAAAGGGTCCAAAGGCAAACTTCCTATTGTCACTTTCCTTACACGGAAGTTTGAAAACAACCAAAAAAAGCCACCTTGGTATTGTAGAAGTCCATGCAAACAAATTGAGTTTAGCTTTGACTGTTTGTACACTGAAAACCCAGGAAATACTCGAGTTGTATGCAGTTCAAACTTTGCTGCAGTGGGTTGTACTTGCAATCTGAATGTTTGAAGAAAGAATCCATTTCTGTGGAGTGGTGGATCTTTTTTTTTTTTTTTTTTTAAACATCCACAAATTGTTTCTGCTAGGCAGCCCATGAACTGATTTTGAAATGCGTGCAGGAAATCGTGCTTGGGTAACGCACGGGAGAAAGCGATCATGTGAAGTGCACAGGTAACCTCTGCGTTGGCTAAACTGGATATCTGGGTTCTGTAACTGGGTGCTCGGTGCAAATGCACCGTGCTGCAAGCAGCAGGGGTGGAGTGTGCTACCATAGACCCAGAAGTGTAAGGTAGTATCTAAAGCAAAAAGTAAATAAAAGCCAGTACAGGTCTCCAGAAGGTGCGTGCTGTGAAAGGAGATGCAGTCCTAAGCTGCATTTGCAGGGAGGTGTCGATTATGGGGAGCAAGGTTCTAACTAGCTCTTTCTGGCGTTATCTGTAGCTGTGTGCTTGGTCTCCGTATGAGCTTTCTTTATAGAAGTCTTTTGCGCAAATTCAGCGCTGAGCTGCAGCCTTGGAAGGCTGGATTGGTTTTTAATGGCATCAAAGACTGGTTTTGCTTCTGAACTCCTGAGGAGTAGCACCGCAGCAGGGATCCAGCAGTGCCAAAACCTGTGTGTGTGTTGGTGAAACTGCTTCCAGCACCTATTTGGAATAAATACATGTGTATTCCTTGTTGGGCAATATTTCTGTACAGGAGAAAAAAAATTTGGTAGTACTGTATTTTAACATACTGAGCATGATTTAAAATTAGATTTGGGCTTTAACATGGGTTTTTGTCAATGCTAGGCCTCTTCAGGTAAGACCTCAGTGGGGAAATAGGGCAAAACTGTATTTTCAACGCTGTGCCTTTGTTTGTGTTAATGAGACCTAAACCTGAGTGCCTGCATGGCAAATCCTAAAATTGATGCAACTCTTCCATCCCTAAAAGTTTGCAGCTTCAGACCCTTTAATTATACCTGTTTGAAGTGGAATTTTGTGGCTCCTGAGGTCATGGTCCAGGAGGGCAGCTGGAACACTTTGCACTCTGGAGCTGCTCAGTGATTAAATCAAGGAACTGACCTGGCTGAAACGGGTATGACACCAGCACGGAGGTATGTCTGATTCAGGTTATAGATTAACTAGCCCTGGTGCGAAAAGAGGCAGCCCTGCTAACTAGAGGCCAGGGTATTTGAATGCCTGCCCAGTGAACCAGATTGAGCACCTGGTCCAGGCGTAAAACACTTTTTCTTCTTGTCATGAGTTGTTGTAACCCTGATCTGCCATAAACCTGGGGCAGGAACAAATTACCTGTGCTTCAGCGCTGGGAGAGTTGGGTGGAAAAGTGTGGAATGCACAAGGCTTTGGGTTGACTCTCCCTTTTGGAATGTTTTGGGGTGTTGAATCGATAAGCAGAATTCAGGAGCCAAATAAAAGATTCCTGGCTGACTTCTGTCTTCATGTGACCCCATAGGTTTTTCTAAACCGTATCTTTTTTTAAACCATCATTGGAAAAAACCCACATTTCTGGGTTTGGCTTGTAGATTAGCTGCTTCCTGCCCTTTATGGCTCTTCCTGGTTTGGAGTCGAAAACTGCTGAAAGCTGATGGAACAAACCACTGTACCACTAGCAAAAGGGGTCTGGAATAGTATTTTATTTCTGGTTACTCTGTGACCTGCAGAGTTGTAGCTGAGCAGGGAATATTCCTGTTGAAGTGCTAGCATCATCCCATCCTTTTCAGAGCTTATTCTTTGTTTCTCTGCCCTCAAGACCACACTCTCCATCACTTTAACAGCTGTTTTGTTGCCACCTGAGCAGCTGATCAATTTTTCACTTCTACAGCAGCAGATTAAGTATGGTTTGATGTTCTCGTTGGGTGGTGTGTGTGCATCTCCTCCTCACCGAAGTGCATTAAAGCTTCGGACGTGCCCTGTGAAATGGCACGCAGCCATTTCGTGCTGACGTTGGGTGTCTGAGGTGGTGGTGTAGTGCCACTGTACAGCGGGAGAAGCGGTAACACAAATGACTCTTTGCTAGAGCCCGGAGTTCGGTTGTGTCTCTAACACAGCTGCAGTCCCCACCTTTCCTGCGAGTTCCTCTGCAAGTCTGTCTGCATTTTGAAGCCTTCTGCAGAGCTGTACCTCTCTAGAAGAGTAATGAGGTTGAAAGCAAGAATCAGGGCTGTGTGACTAGTTCAGCCCTATCCATTTATCAGGGAAATTGTTTTCTAGTGCTGCATACTGATAGAAAGTGTCAAGACTGATAAATATGCTCATGCTTCTTCACTTCTTCATTCTCCCTAGAACTTAGTTTCTAGAAAGAAATATTGATATGTAAAATATTGGAGATACTCACCAGGGACCTATCTGGAGCAGAGACAGGGCAGGAATGTTTTAATTCTGAAGCTGTTTGGATGAACAGTCAAATGAAGAAACAAATTCTTTTGTTTTATAAAGACTTTATTTAAAAAAAAAAAAAAAAGAGGAAGGGAACTGAACTTCATACATTGAAGTGTCTGGGAGGGAACATCCTTTCAGATGCTTGGTGTGTTGGAGATAACAGCACCCTTCCTTTAATCAGTAGCCTTTTTTCCAAGTGCTTTTTTAACGCAGTGCAGAGTCAGTGAGTCTGGACTTTGGGCTTCTGGGCATCTTATTTCTGTGCTGTGGTTGAAATAGCTCTTCCTGCTGGAATCAAAATCGGAAATGACCTGAGCTACACACGCTGAACAAGAGGAAGGTGGGGAGTGGCTTGCTGGCTGGAAACTTGTTAGTTCAGTAGCTTAGAAATAATTATTTTGAAATGTTAGTGATTTGGCTAGTGGGAGCATTCGCTGTCTTGTCTATGGAAGTATTATGCTGGGAAAAAGTGGTATATTCCTTGTAAGATTTTAGTTATAGTAAAATTTGTGACTAATAGGGTTGCAAAACTTCCCACCCCCCTACCCCCTAACACCACTCTCATAGAGTCACCTTGAATCTGCATGAGAACTCTTAGTCTGAATAAAGATTACATGCTTGGTGAACAGAACAGCAGTCAGGTAATGCTGCACATGAGATATGGCTGGACATGCTTTAGCCCCAGCCATATTGGTTTGCAATGTCACATCGGTCATGTATGGTATTTAAATGTCATGTTGTTATTCCTGGGCTCCATGGATGAAATTTTAAGTTAACTTAGAACTGAGATCTTCTCGAATAGTTTTTTTTTCTTACAATATTGGCATATAGGTCAGCATTCAAGAGTTGCTTTATTTTAAAGATCATAACTTATTCTTGAGTGCTTTAGACTGAAGTGCAGAAATATGAAGGGCTATTTCTTTTAGTGTTGTGGGAGTAAATTTTTCCTAGTATCTGTTTGCTGGAGAGTAGGCAAAGGATCTAGATCTTGGCTATGGCTTCAAGTTTGTCTTTTCAACTGGGGAGTGGAGAAGAAAAGAATAAGGGTTTGTCCAAAGGACAGATTGAGGTGATCAATGTGTCTTAAATGTGAATGATGAGGTCTTCCTAAACGTAAGTGCTTTGCCCTGGCGATCTATGGGTACTTGGGACGGCTACTGTCTTCAGATCAGCAGTAGTTCTCAGGGATGCTTGTGTTTTCCAGAGGAGCAAACTTAAGTTGAGGAACAATTAGAGTAATAGAATTCTGTCAATAGCAAGTCTTTCCTATACCTAGGAGAGCAGTTTTTGTGCCTGGAAAAATCACTAAGGGTATGAGCAAAAAGGACAAAAGACTAAACCTACCTTTTCTAGAGATCAAATGCTCCACGGGGGTGACTATTAAAAATAGTCTGGGGAGCTGAGATGGTCTGTGGTGCCTACAGCAATGAACGATATGAAGTAAGCCTGCTTGAGTCCTGGGACATCAGAGGCTTATTTTGAGCTGACCTTCCGTTAAAGGACCTGAAAAGACAGCCCTTGCAATTCAGCTTGTCTAACTTGATTAGATTTTATCTAGAGCTTGATTGAATTTGTGGACAAGATGATGAAAAGCAACATGACTGTCAATGAGGTGAGCAGTCTTTGAAGGGAAATTCTCTAGTATCCCATCAGGTAGTGCTTTTAAGTTCAGTTAGGAATATTAGAATTCCTTGATTTAGTTACAGGTTTTAATAGTGTATTCTTGCTGCTGTGCCATCAATGATACTAGTTTAACCACAGCTTGCATGGTACTTGTTACCCTGAGCTTGTTATTTGCTTGAGTCTTAAGTGTCCTGAAAACGGAGGGTGTTCTTTCCATCACAGCTGTTACCGAAGTGGTCTCAGCCTCTGGGATCGTAGCTTTTTAGGGAAAAACTTTGATCCTCAAGCACAACAGCAAAAATAGCCTTGCTTGTTAGGTGGAGTTGTGTCCACTGTGCTTTGTGTCTCTAGCAGGTCAGGCTGGATAGACGGTGACCTCTGGGTGGCTTCCTTAAACGACACATCGTAATAAGGGCAGTGGATATCATTTTAGGGCGTAGGGATTTATAGCCTTTTTGCAAGATGAGAGGAAAATGGAGGAAAACCTTGATACCTTCCCCCTGTGGATGGGGTAAATGACCAGTTTTAGAAGCAGCTATACTGCCTGCTGTTTCCTCCTTTTCCTGGCTCTGTTTTGTGGAGTGTGGCATTGTCTCCAGCTCAGACTCACCAGTGGCATGTTGAGTGATTGCCTGAACCCAGCGAGAGCCAGCCTACCCATCACAGTGCTGAATTGCCACAACCTTTTCATGTTGGTGTTCTTGTTTTTCTTCTGTCGCTAAATGTTCAGTTGCGTTCCTGGAGAAGAGGAAGAAAAATACCCGACACCTTCATACATAACAGCAGCTGTTAATGGGGAAAGTAGTACTTTGTCAATACTGGGGAGATTTCTCTTGTTAAAACTATGCTTTTTACCCTTTTGTGGTTGGAGTAAAAGAAGTTGATGCAGAAATAACAGTAATTTGTATGCTCGAACTATGCCTGTATTACAAACATTTTTGGCTAATGCCAAATCATGAAGAAATGTTTAGCTGCCTGCTTATCAAATGTCTTTACAGTTAGTTTTGCCATACGTAACTCAAGGGAACTAACAAAAGATGTTACGAGCAAATTTGTACTCTTAGTCTCTAAAAATTTTAAACGTGGTTTTTGTACAGGGTGTGCTGGTGGGATCTACCACTTCTCTCTGACAAGAAAGCGTATGGGGAAGGTGCTGAATTTCTTGGAGATTTTTCTCCATTTGAGACTACCATAGCAGGAATGGGGGTGTGCATGTGTGGAATCTGTGGGTTTTTTTGTCTCAAGATATTAAATCTGCTCTTTGCTCTCTGTCCCCAGCTGAGCTGGTAGCATGGATTCCTTCAGGGTCTCCCATTTCAGTGCAGAGTTTGGTCATCAGAAGCCAAGCTTATCTGTTTGACTTGATGCTGGTGCTTCTCATCTTCAGTGCAGTCTGATCAGCTGAGGGGCAGGCAGTTTAGGGGAGGCGGTGACATAAAAGACAGTTATTTTTGCCATGGTTTGACTTTTGGTTCATAAATAGTGGGAAGCAGGTAGCTGTTATAGGCTGCGTGAACAATTGCTGTAATTACAGTTGTGTGATGGCAAAAGGGAGAGATGTTAATGCTTCTCCATCCTCTAACACGCTTTCCTTGCCAGTGAAGATGTGAAGGTGATGGTGGTGTATGTGATGGGGCTCCTGGGGTTTGTAGCAGCTGGACCATTTTAAAAAGCTAGAGGAGTTGTACGTGCCTGTGTTGTAAAATACCTTCTCCCTGTCCCAAAATTCAGTTATCTTCCCCTCCCATGTGTTTATGACTTACCTGGGGTCTTGTACAGGCCTTGGTAGTCGCCAGCATTAACTTGTCACACTCTAAGTTCACTATGCTACACTAAGACCTTGTCCTGGTTTTCAGTTTTGTTTTCAGTGACCAATTCGGGAATATAACAACAGAGAATTTAGACTTTCTTTCTTTCAAAAATGGTAGAAGTTGGGCTGTTTGATTTGCTGTTCGGTTTTCAACCTTCTTCCCTCTGTTAGCTCTGGCTTTCCAAGCAGAGGTTCAGCACTGTGTGTCTGCGAAGATGCACCTGCTCAGCAATGACTGCTCAGAAGATGAGCTTCTCCTGCACATACCGGGAAGTGGGGCAGAGGAGTTCAGGGCATCTTTTGCTTGACTCTAACTTTGAGTGCTTCTGCAAGACGATTTTGGGTCTGGATGGAAAGAATTCCAGACCTTTCTTGTGCTTGAGCCTGAAAACCATTGTGTTTGAGTTCTTGTCCCAGTTGCAACTTTTTTTTTGGTCTTAATTTCTGCTCACATCTAATGGGTTAGGTGGTTGTGCTAGAGGAAAGCTGTAAGAAGCTCTCCTGCTGTGAGCCGTTGTGCTCAGGTACTAAGAGCTAGTTTCTTCCTCCACATCCATAGCACACTTGATCTGTTTTGTGGCTGCAGTGGTGGTAAGCCCAACAGCTGGATCAGTTGCTTTGTTCTCTCCTGTTTCTCCTTCTGTGAGAAGCTTTGATCTTCTTATGTGAATGTCACTGCGGTCTAGGACCCCAGGATTGGAGCCCCTTTCATAGGGAAGCTGAGGCTGGGTATCTTCCTCTGTTGTGACCATTTCCTCCCTCCTTTTCCTAAATTTAATGGAGTGAAACACCTGCAAGAGCAGCACTCATACTGCACAGTGCTACCTTTGATGAGCATCAATACCTTTTGCGTGTCAGCACTTCTCTGGCCTGTCAGACACCAGCACAACTGCTCATCATGCCCTTTCCCCTCCACCCCATACTTATTTCTGCAGTACCATGTCCCTGCTAGCCAAGGAACACCTGAGCTGTGGAGTGAGGTGGAACATGGGAATGTCCTGTGCTGCTTTTGTTGAAATAAGCTGATGTGGCTGCTCTGCATCAACCCTGACATTCATTGACCCGAGATCCTGCCTCCTTTGGCTGTCTCTCCCTGACTGACCTCTGATGGGGGAAGAGCAATCGATACTGTGATTAGCTGGAGAGCTGGAGCAGTGATGGTGCTTGTCAGGCTGGGCTGTGGGGATGCGGAGGAGTTGAACAGAGAGCTCTCGTGTGCGCTGGCAGCCTCCCACCTCCCCGGCTCGTTGCTGTGCAGCTCTGGAAGGCGGCAGCCAATGGGATGCATGAGCATCCATGCAGTTGGGCTCTCGAATAGCTCCCAAGGTGCCTTGTGTTCAGTCTGAAGCATGTAACCTCTATTGCTGCTTTCCCTCCCCTCCCCCCCCCCCGCCCCTTACCTCTCCTTTCCTCCCTCCTTGGCTGTCTCGTTTTGTTTTGAGGAATAACATCCGTGCTGTTGAGTCTCTTGCTCCGTCACAAAAGGTACTTGCTGCACTACTCACGCCCACAGAGCGACTGTCCGTGCTGTTCAGCGTGGGGGGGATCTGTCATCTGTGACAGTGTCAGGTGGGGTAGGTCATGGAGCTGGAGGCAAACCAGAGCTCTGAAGGCTTGTGCTTTGGCGCGCCCTCTGAGCAATCTGAAAATAGCCATAAATAATGGGGTCATCAGCCACTCTCTGTGCGTGGGCTCTCCTTCAGTTACGTGCGCTAGCACAAATGCTGTATAACTGCAGAATGATTTGGGGCCCCCAGTGTGGGGGAGATGCTGACTAACTGGACCATGCCTCGGGGAAGGCCACTGGGATGGGTAGAGTCTGACCTGTGATGAGGGGCTGGGAGGCTGAGTACCCCTCAGCCTGGAGAGAAGGTGAAAGGACAGATCCACGAGCAGCCTTTGCATAGCTGAAGGAGGGACTTGGAGAAGATGTCACCAGTCTCTTCTCAGGGGTGCTTAGCAAAAGGACAAGCGAGAACAACCACAAGTTGCAATGAGAAATGGCACTTGGGTGCAATCACTTGTGAGCCTTTTTTTCTTGACAGTGCTGGAGCAGAGACTGAGGGATGCTTTGAAACCTCTAGCCTTAGAGACACTCAAAACTCGCCTGGGCAAGGCTGTGAGCAACCTCATCTATTAATTTAGCCCTACTTTCAGCAGCACAGTGACCTCCAGAGGTCTTTTCCAGTCTATTGTTTTCTATTATTTTACAGAATCTGTGAAATTGAGATTGTCTCTGAAATCTTGTAGCAGTAACACGTTGACTTAGTGGAATGAATGCTATAAAACTGGAGCTTTAAATGTGGACATTTAACATGTGTGGAAATTAATCTTTCAGGACTCTGTGGTGCCTGTTTTCAGGTTACTGGGAAAGGAGATGAGATGGCAATGACCACTGCTTTCCTCTTTCTCCGTGGGGTGCTGAGTTAAGGCTGAATAGTGCTTTGTTTTCACAGTTACAACCCCCATCCCATTAGTGTGATCTCTATTTAAAAAGTATGCCTTGTATTCACATATTCTCCACATAGTCCTTTCAAAAGTTAAGAATATCATACAAAGAAACAGTCATATTTATTTTATCTTTAATAAAGTCCAGTGGTGTACAAGTAGGTTACAGTCTAACTGTAATGAAAAGCTAATCACCAGCCTTCTCCCCTCTCTGGGATCCCAGAAGGGTACTGGAGCAGCAGCATACTGCCCCAGTTTGCCTTCCTCATGTTCATGATGATTGAATTTTTTTGGTTTGGTGTTGTCAGCATGACTCTTGATAAAGCTAGGTTGATAGTTGGCTGCTCTGTGTAGGCCCAGCATTTGACAGATGACTTCAGGGGGGAAAGCAACTTAAGTAGCTTAATAGGATTTAGCTCTGTCTACACTGTCCTGCCAGAGCACGTTATAAACCACTTTAGTGGGATTCCTTCTTTAAATATAGCCATGACATCAGTGTAGGCAGAACCTCTAAGAAAGCTCTGAAAACTTTACTTGAAAAATCAATCTCAAGATGCAGTTCAGAAGAATTGATGAATGAATGAATACCTGAACAAGAGCTTGAGGAATCCTGTCAGCCCTCATCTTGTGAGCAGGGTAGAAGGATCTCTGATGGAGGGCTGTGAGCGTAGGAGTTTACCTACAAAGTCGATTGATTTCTAGTGGAAATTACGCATCTGCCTTGGGAAAGTGGAGCAGCTAATGAAAAATCCTGTTAGGACACAGTGGGGCAAACAGCTGCTTCTTTTAATGGATTTAACTGCTATTACAGCAGAATAATGTGTCCTACATATTCATTCCCAAAACTTGGTGGTAAAGGAAACTAAATCTGAGGTGTATTTGTCCCTGAATAGGTGATATAAACCCAGTACTTTAAATTTTTTTTTAGGCTGGTGGTCCATGACAACTTTCAGCTTTGCTTAGTTGAAAGGAGACCGTTTCCCAATGGGGAAATGGAGAAACTGTGGGAAGAGACCTGAAGCCGCAAAGCAGGATGCCCTCTGCAACTGCATGATGTGCCACCACGTTTGACTTGTAACTGCAAGGTTTATTAATCTGTATGTGCCTCTACAGTAAGCTGGTCTCCTGTTCTCGTGAATGGCACTCAAGAGGTGAACTGGAAAGCTGTGTGCTCCCCTTTTGATCAGCATGAGGACTGGGCAGCAGAAGTGGAGGGGTAAGGCTGTGACCGCTTCCTAGCACGCGGCTCTTGAGAGGGCAGCATCTGACTTTACCCTGGTTGCTGAGAGCCATCTGCAGCTGTGCAGGGCTAAATGGGGGAAGCTGTAAAGAAAGCATCTCTATTCAAATTGTATTTCCCTTCAGTACAGCAGCCGGAGGCCCTAATCCTGGCATTTGGCGAGGAGCCTGCATGAGGCCTTTCTTAGCTCGTAGCTTCCCTTGTGCAGGCTGCACTGCTGAGCAGAGAAGTGGTTAATGACACTCCCAGCCTTGTCAGTGGTGCAGAAACACAGGCTCCAGCTGTGACTGTGGTGGGTCTTGGCTGGCTTGGATAGTTTTTTGATCTGCTTCCTCTGTTAGTCTCTCTGTGGTATCTTTTTCCTGGGTTTGAAGGTTCTCCATAGTGAATATTGGTTGTCTTTGTCCTTGATTGGGTTTTGGGTTTTTTTGAGAGAGCTTTTTTTTTTTTCTTTAAAGAAAGAAAAGTTAACAAAAAACCCACACACCAAACTAAAAAGGTAAAAAATCCCCAAGCAAGACTCCAAGTGGAAATGTTTCCTGCACATGAATGGGACCCTTCTGGGAGAGGGAAGTCTACAGCTTTAAGTTGAAGGTTTGAGATTTCCTCCTCCTTTTTTTTTTTTTGTTTTTTTTTCCTGTGGTGTGTGGGTTTTTGTTTTTTTTTTTTTTAACCCTGACTGTCATAGTCTTCACAGAGGAAGTTTGGAGTGAATTTACGGTGAGGAGTGTGGCACTTCTTTTATCTCTGGCAGTTAAATGGCATGTTTGCATTGTTTGTGCAAGGAGGTCAGTTCAGGTCCACAGTCAATAGATGGGTCAGAGGTCTGTGTTCCTCCTTCCCCAACTTACAGAAGATATCCCCTATGGGATATTGCCCCTTTCCAGTTCTTCGTGGCCTCTCCACAATTGACATACTGCATTAAAGCTGACCTCAAATTATTTTAAGGAAGATGTATGGACTGCTAGCTGTAGCACAATGGGCTGAAACTTTTTTAAGATGTAGGGCAGTTTGCCTTTGATTGTGCTCTTTGTCCCCTCCCAGGGGTCAGCCATCAGGGCAGCTAGACCAGTGTCATTTGCTAATGTAATTGTGATTTCTCTCAGCCTGTAGTAAGCTTAATGTGTATTATGAACTACACTAATTTTTTGCTGTGTAGACCTGCTTCAGTTGTAAAGACAAATGCCAGTGAAGCTGGATGGGGTAAATATCAGTGGAAATGCAGTGCCCCGTTTTTAATTTGGTTGATTTTTTTTTCTTGTTCCTAACTTCTCACTTTTGTTTCTGAAGGTTGACTTCAGGTTGCAAGCTGAGCACAAACTCGACATGGATCTCCATGCTAGACACCTGAGTAGCACCAATTTAGCCCATTCCCATCACTGATGAATAAATGCAGAAGCCCAATTATAGCAATTCACCTTCCCATCAGTGCTAATCAAGCAGTTTATGAAACCATTTGTGGTGTATTCGTTATCTTGGCCAGAAAGTATCTCTTACTCCTAATTTTTTTTTTAAACTCAGGTGCCTCCAAATGGCAAAGTGTGTGCTAGAGCTTCTTACAGTGTTTTCAACATTTCCCCAATACCTGCTGTTTAGAAAAAGACCTCTTCATGTTCCTAATGACATGAAACAAGTTGTATAAATGTTAGCAGGCACCTTACGTTGCCTTTCAAGTCTAGCATTAGTAACAATTCGATGTTGGAGTTTCCATTCCAATTTGGACTCTCAAATTATTCTGCAGCAAATGTTATGCTTGAATTTATAGTGTGCAGCAGTGGATGCATGGCACAAAGGTTCCTAACACATAACTGGGATTTAAAAGGTGCCTGCAGAGGTGTTGCCATTAAGAATTTTCTGGGTAAGACATCGTGCTGCAAATGATTCAAGGACATAACCCCCTTGGCCCAGCAAGAATCATGTTTTCTGTGTTTGTCTTTTCGACATGTGTCTTAAACTTTCTCATCTATCTTGTGTCTCTTGATACTTTGTGTTCCTGTGGACACTTTCATAATCCTGATTGCAAGGGGTACTAGTTCCTTGTTTGCAGGTACAGCTGATTTATAAAAAAGGCGTGTGTGTTTAGTGTTCTTTGCTGATCCGTTAGAGGTTTTTCCATAAAACATTGCTTTACCCTGAATAGTCTCCTTAAAAATGAGCTTGGTAGGTCTGAGTAGACACAGGACTACGTTATTTGCATGCAGTGCTCAGGACCCAAGGTAAAGCTGCTGCTTCTGTTAGTCCTGTTGTTTTACTTCTCCCCAAAGTGAATGACCTTCCTTACCTGGTCGGGCCCGATCGGTGAGCTTTACCCAATCCTGGTTACAGTCCCAGCAAAACTACTTGGCGGTGGAAGGTTGTAGTGATGTCGTGAAGGGAATGAGTTGCCGTGCACGGTCCCGTAGTGGAAACCTGTGAGAGGCAGCCTGCCCTGGCTTTCCAGAATCACTTCAGTCCAAGTGTGGTGGTTAAAGAATATCTTCGCTTAAAATGAACTTCTTTCATGTGGAAATTTTGGAGACACATTTGGAAACTGAGTTTGGGGTGTTTTATCACGTGGGGTAGATGGGAAGTGGCCATACTCCAACTGTTTTCCTCTCAGCTGCTTTGATGTGTCTGTAAATCACGAGCTGTGGAGAGGAGATGCCAGAAAAGCACACTGAGAGGAAGAATGCTTGTGCTGGAAGTCTGTGCTTGCATCCTGTGCAACTGAATGCGCACGGTGCTAAGAAATTGAAACAAATCTTTGCCCAGCAAAACTTTTAACTAACACAAGTGATGTGATATCCTATCACTGAAGACAAACCAGCAAGTTCAAAATAATGGCAGAAACAAGCAGAACAACATTATCTACAGCAGTCATGCTTACGGAAACATTGCCATCCCCAGTGGTGGCACAGGCTAACCCCATTGATGGGTTGATGTTCCTTTGGGGAAGTTTCCACAACTGGGACGAGTTTTTTGTTTTCTGTTCCATGTAGGGGTGGCTCTGCTGATTTCTGCTTTCCGTCCCCTCACTCCCCAGTACCTTGTTTGTCCTTTTCCAAATAGAAATGGTGCGTGAGAGATGCTCAAAGCAGACTGGTGGCTGCCTGCTATGGGGTGTGTATGGTGTATGCAGTCACCTCCCTGCCAGGCCTTTCCTGCTTTGGATATCAGAGCTGAGGGTTGAGCTCATGGTCTTCAAACTCTGTGGTGGCTGATCTCTTCTGATTTGGTTGGCTGGTTTAAGAGGAGATGATTAAAAAGATGAAGAAACTGCTGTGAGCCTCAATATGGCATTTAATCTTAACTGGTACTGTGTCATTAGCTATCCAGTCCTGGATAGGACAGGGTTTAGGTCCTGCAGAGGAAAAGAAGACGATGATGCATGTAATAATCTCTACTGAAAGACCCTATCTTTGTGAAGAACTCTTGAATTCTGGGAGCAGTATGAATACTTGGGTTTCAAACCATATCTAATAAGAAACAGCAACATCTAAAGAGCAGATAGCTGGCAGTAAAACACAGACTCCTTACAGCTGGAGTCTTGAAAGAAAACCCTTGAGGTTGGCATCTGCTGCAGAACATGCATGGTCAGCACAGATAGATTAAAAAAATGCAGTGTCCCAGCGCTTAGCTGGATAGTGTGTGAGGATAGGCACAGAGGAGATTTTTTTCCCTTCTAAATGAAGTGTATTGTCTCTGAGAGCCCACATTATAGGAGGGGGAAGGGAAAAAGGATGGAAATTGGATTAAGTCACTGGGCTTCAGGCCTAAGCATTTCCTGCTTTTTTTTTTTTTTCTTTTCTCTCTTTTTTTAATACACCAGTGCTGCCTAACTCGTGTGCTGGGCTGGGCAAGTGTGCCTTGGTCCCTGCCTGTGTGCAACAGGCAGCTTGGCAGTGCCACGTCTTGCCTTCAGGGAGTTCCAGGCCAGCAGGAGCATAGCTGAGCTCCTGCTGCAGAATTGTGGATGGGGAATTGTCTTGGCATGGGAATTTATACACCACTTGGGCTTGAGCCAGGTAACGCAGGCAGTGCTTGCTTATCCCTGAGTTGTAGGAGCATTAAATTCATACTTCCTTTATATCATGGGGTTTCTTTCCATTATCCAGTTTGCTGGAAAATTACCTTGTGAGGAGATTGGGTTTTAAGACTTTAATGGATGATACAGCTTTCTAACCGAGGAAATAAGAACTGCTTCTAAAAGAGCTCGAATAGAGGAGCCGCTGTCAGATGGGAATGTGTGAGCTAATCTGTTGTGGGAAAGGAGCGTCTGGAGAAATGGTGCAGATCTGCCATGGGTAAACTGAGCGTGGACACAAGCGGTGCAGGACATCCACGGGATCCTTCCAGCTATCCTTTCGGTGCCCTTTGCCTCAATATTCCAAATATTTATCTGTTTCTTGCTTTTAAACAAAGTTAACTAGTCATTTTAGCTTTGTTCAACTGGGAATACTAGGAAGGAGTAAACTTCTAAAGCTGAAGGCCTGTTCCCAGGGGGATTCCTTACACGTTTTTCTGGTCTGGGGTTTGGGGCAAAGACCTGCATGAAAACTGATGCGTCCGTGGTGGTTTTTTTAGAGCCCTGCGAGGGAATTTGCAGAATCCCCAGAAAGGAAATCCGCCTTTTCAGCGAGAATGCTCATTTGACAAGCTGCCAGTTCTGAGCTAAGCCTCATTTAATAAAGATTTAGTCTGTGGGGACCTGTCAGTGGAAACTGAATTTGGTGAGAGTGTCTCATTCTTTTCATCGTTGTAGTGCACAGAGGCTTTCAGCCAGCATTATGAAGAAACTAGGGATAAGAACATCCAATTTAGAGGACCCCCTTACCTCTGGGAACATTTCCTTGCTGTGTAAGATGGAGATTGCTGAGTTGGTAACAGCTAAGGGAATAAATGGATTGTTATTTGACTTCAACCCAATAGGACTCCAGTGTTTGCTGCTGATTAGCACAACTTAGGTCTGCATCCGTGGGAAGAAAAAAAAATCCAACCCAATTGTTAAGCAAATCCTTACCACTCAGTGCTTTCCATGTCTCTTTGGTTTGTGATATGAGATGCTCTGATGAATTCTAGCACCTGCCTCTGTGTAACCTGTGAAAATTGAGGTGTGCAGACATATCTGCACGATATATTGTTCAACCACAGCTCTCAAAACTCCGGCGATGATTGATGGTGGGGTGTGTTGGTTACTGCAGTAAGCCAAGTATCAGCAAGGTTGTGTCTCTTCAGCCTCTGTGCTGGTGGCTTCTGTGAATTGGACCAAATATAAGAGCGGTGTTGAAAGTCTTTAGTTATGAAATGAGGGGTCAAAATGTTAGTATGGAGGAAAAGATGATGAATCTTTAATCAACCTAGCCGTGTTCTCAATCGTTGCCTGCACAAGGGCACTTGAGAAATTAATCTGAATTAACTGGAGGAATAAATTCAAAGCAGATTAGTTAAACCACTTTAAATGCACTAAAGTGAATTAAACAACACTGAATTAAGGCCATTCTAGTTAAACTACATTAAACCCCTGTGTGAACACTCATTTGTAATTAATGTGGCTTTAGTTTGCAGCTCTAATATCAATTAACTGTGCAATGCCCTTGCCTGTGTAGGTAGCTCCCCAGCTTTGAGGAAGCTAGCCTGTTTACTTAAGCAACTTGGTTAAATAACTTTCAGTTATCTAGTCACACTAGATGTTTCAGCTGTAGACCTGTTTTATTCTATTATCTGCTGTATTGTCTTAGGGCGACTGTCGTGTGTGTGTTTTTTTTAATCCTTGGCATTTTCTCTTTTCCAGAAAGGAAAGCCAAAAAGAGCTAAAGGCAAAGTGTTGGCCTATATTGCTTTCTCCAGTGTGGACTTGCCCTAAATATATATAAATCTACTACACTCCCTTACAGTGTGCTTCCTCTGGGAGATGTCTGTATAAGGAGATGAAACGGTGGAACCTGTCCTCTGTTTCCATGGTGCTCTTCCATGCTGGTGAGGGATCCCTCACGTAGGAGAATACATCTCAGTACCGTGGGAAAAGCCTCTTCCATAGCACGTTTCCTGCCCAGCCATGCTCCTCTGCTGTGTTCCGTACAGTAATTGGCCTGGGAAGGCTTGTCCCCGGGGCAGAGGAGACAGGGATGACTTAGTGCTGAGATCAGCAGTGGTTTCTACATCCTCCCCCCACATTACATTTGCCAATACATGGTTGGCTGTGTTCCCTACCAAAGCCTGCATCCTTTTGTAGAGGCTGTGGGATGAATGACATCCTGAGACACTGAAGTATCTCAACAAACACATACGGAGTTATTCAAAAATGAAAATCGAGTCTCTGAACACACAGCATGCTCAGAACAACTTGATGAGGGGTTCAGAGCGTTGGTCATGTTGCCAGAATTACAAAAAAACCAGTTTGGTAGGACATGGTTTCTTACAGTCTATGAGTACGTGGAGATGTTGCAAAGTCTGGAAAAAAAAAAAAAAAAGGTGTAGGAAGTAGTGTAGGCATGACACTATCCCACAGCAGTTTCTTTTCTTGCTAAGACGACTTCCGTCCTTCATGGAATAAATAGAAATGAGTGCTCCTTTGGCAGCAGCCCAGTTTGCTTCATTTGTTCTTCTGGGTGAACGTTTTTTCCTTCCCACACTCCTTTAACCTCTTCTCTCTGTTTTATTATCACAATCTCAAGTCACTGCATGGAAATCCAGAAGGAACATTAGTTGCAGGTTCAGTGGAAAGCTTTCTTTTGGCAAAAGATGATTTAAGGTAAAACTATGCACGGTTCTCAATCTGGCACTAAGACAGCTGTGTTGTTGAGCTGCTCGAAAGCTGTAGCTGTTTTGTCCTGTAGGTTGAAATTGTGAGTTTTAAGGTGCGATAACTTTAAAATTATTGATGGGAAATTAAAGGTGAAACTGCATGCTTTTCAGGGACCACCTGAAGGCTTCAGCTTTGCTCTCAAGTTTCTTAATGAGGTTTTAGTGGACTTTCTAATTAGTAGTAAAATAGCATTGCTATCCAGAAATAGCTATCATCTATTCCACGTGAAGAGCTATTCTCTACGCCATACTGCTGTTAGTACCGTTAAGGTCTAAAGAATGTGGTAATTGGAAGTTGGATAGGTTGAGATTGGTAAAACTCATACTTAATCACATGAGTTATTTTGAGCCCATGTGTATTCAGAATTAACTTTCTAAACTTGTTCTGCTGCCAGGGCTTCTTGGGCCAAGTAACCTCCATGGCAGAGGGGACACTATGATGTGAGGAAGGGTCCCTAAGCCAGCAGTCCTCTGTACAGCTGAGTGATGAACAAAGAGCACTGCTCAAATTTGTTACAGCTTTTACCTCTTGCATTACAATATGTTGTGGCTTTTTTTAGACATTCCCTTCTAAGGAAATAAATGTGTGTTGTGTATCACTTTTCTCATGTTCTTATGTAGATCACTTCTCTTTGTGACTACATATATAGTATAGGGTGGAGTATACATCCTGTAAGTGTGGTTTCAGCAGCTTAAAATTAGCCTTCCAGGACCACAATCCACAGATACGTTCAGGTAACTAGTGACGTGGATCGCAGTTTGGAACTCGCGAGCTGAAAGCAGTTGTTCTGTATGGAGATTTTTCATTCAGTAGACAAGGCTGTATGTTGGTTTAATTGATCCACAGGAACATAAGGCATGGTCTTGGAGACCAAGGGTTGTAGTAACGGAAGGCTGATGTACATGTATGTCCTTGGGTACCCATAGGTATGCACCTATGGGTACCTTCGTACCATGTGGAAGAGCTAACCAGCCCCCAGGTATTTTTATAGGGGATACTTTTGCCACGCCCTGTGTTTCATATTGTGATGGTGCCCAGCTCCGTGCATGGGAACCTAGGTGTTTTCTGCCCCTTTTTTGCTTCTTATTCCCATGGAGAGAGTAAATACCATGAATCTTGGCAACCATGCTGGAGTTGAGAAAGACTGTTAACACTGCAGCAGGCTGTCGAGCATCATTCCCGCACGAGAGTGAGTGTATTCAGGTTTCACGGTGCCTTTCCAAGTGCTGCTTGTGGTTACTTCCCTGTGTACTACTATTAACTTTTATTTTGAAAGTGCTTCCTAATGCTGTAGCTTCGCCTCCTGACACTCTGGCCGATACCACTTGGATTTACACTCATTTTCGGGGACTGCTCTGTCTCCACTTGTGCCATTAGTGTCGGCACAGTGATAAAATGTTGCTCCTCCAAGTTGTCTCCATTTTCCTGTAAGGGCAGTTCATGCATCATTTGCTATAAAGGTTCTGATAGCTCAGCAAACGTTCAAAGACGAATCGATGCTCTTTTGTGGCAAAAGGCCCAGTGCATAATTTTACATTTACTCGGGATAACGTGGCCTTGGATAACCGAATCCCAGATTTACTGTTTCAGGATAGAGTGTCTGCGGGTTTATGCAGCCTCAACCCCCCTTTTTTTTAAATACTATCGTTTAATCCTGACAAGCAGGCACAGGCATGCCGTGGTTGTGATCGGGCTTTTGCTGCCAGCCAGTCTCTGGGTCCTAAACTGACTCATCAGTCAGATTAATAACTGCTCTGCTGGATGATTTCACTTGTTGTCATGGCACATATCTATTAATGGAAAACAAATACTCTGGAAAATGAAACACAGATCGTGGTGTAGTTGGCCAGCCAAGTCCTTTTGGCCAGATGCATGAATTAAAGCATATATTAAGTGTCCCTTCAAAGCGAGAACTTCAGGTTGCTTGCTGCATGGCAGTCTTTGATATTTTTTCCTGTCACTATTTTCTTTTTTTCCTTTTAATAGGGGCTGTTCCCCTACATCTGGAGCCGCGGTGTGAATTTTTTGCTGGTGGAGTTGCAGGGAGGATGTTTTCAGCTGGGTTCATCGTTCCAGTGGTACTGCGTTTTAGCATGCAGGAGGGTTGAGGGTGTGAAGAAAGAAGTGCAGGCAAGCAGCGCAGGAAAGCTTGGCGTTACAGCAGCCTGACGTGTTTAAAAAATAAAGAATATCCCTGAGGAGCTTCAGTACGCCAAATGTGTTAGTTAAATTAGTACTGAGTGCTCGTACATGGCAAGCCTTCAGAAGTGGGAGAACGTGGGGCTCCAAACGCAGCTTCCCTCTCGAAGGCCCCTCTCTGCTCAGGAACTCAAACAGCGTGCACACCATCTGGCGTAACCATGGGAAAGGGGGATAGGGCTTTTTCCCTTCCACCCCCACTCTTCATTTAAAAATCCAAAAATTCACTTTCTACAACAGGGCTGAGTTTCTGCTTTTTCAGTTGGCAAAGCAGCACCTGTAACCTCCCCTCATCCCGGGGGGGTTGGTGGGCTTCGGGTGGGTTTCTTATGGCTGGGAGAGGAAACCACTTGTGGCTACGTGGAGTATCTGTGATGCAGCGGTTAGGTTTAACGAGTGTGAATCTCGTTATGTATGGCGATGGGCCCTGCACTCCATACACACTGACGTTTCCTTGGCCGGAAAGTGTGTTGTGTGGCTCGTACAGTTTGCCAGAATAATAACTCAGCAGGGAGTACCTATGGAGCAGAGTGGGGGGAAAGAAAGGGGAGAAAAGTCTGCGAAGAGTGAGTTACTACCAGACTCTGTTAGAAACAGTCCCCAGTTTTGTTGAGAATCTTACTTTACTCTCAGCAGTCTTTGCTTTGTTTCTTTGACCAGGAGGAAGTTGATGTTTCAGTTGGGACGGAAGCATGTAAATGTTTTTTAAGAATTTCTGCATGGAGAGGAAAAGAGATACTGATCGAAAAAAAACCCCAAACCTTTGTTTTAGTTTGCTCATACAGATCTGTGTCTGCCTTCCCAATACTGGGGCAGCAGTGACTGAGGCCCTTTCCAGATATTTAAGTCATTTCTAGTAAGTTAAGCATTTTTCACCACTACCAAGGGTTTATAAAAAAAAAAAAAAATCGTGAGGGTAAAATATTCATTCATTCATTCACGTGGGAAAGTGTGGCTCGATTAGGTGTTAGAATGGATTTTTAAATTTTTTTTTAATTTATTTTATTTAACAAAACTGTTTCTCATTTTTGGGTTTTGGCCAGGATTTTCTGAATAAAAAGAATTCAGAAGGGAGTTAAACACTTATTGCTACCATTTCCTCCCAGGAACATCTGACTAGAAATAGGCCTAACAGTAGCTCAGCGTGTGACGGCTTCAACCCTGTGTGTCTGCAACATCCACATGCATTGTACCTCTATATGTGGATGGTATATGGAGGGGTTCAGCACTTATTCTGGGTCTACCGTGAACAGAAGCATTGCATGGGGATTAATTTTTTAAAAATCAATCTCACGCCTGTATAATAAATTCCACCCCCTTTCAAACCCACTCATGCACTTAGGTTTCTAATGAATAAGCCTGCATATTTATTCATGAAGATTAAAGAACTGTACAGATAGAGCCAGCTGGCTGAACTTTTTAAAATTTCTTTGAATCTGCTGACCTCTGATTAGGAGTAAAGAGGAAACCCTCTCTGGTTCACTTAGGCTGTTTACAGACTGGGACAAAATGGCTCAGGTATTCACTGCTTGGATACAGAACATGGTTTCATTGTGTGGGATGCAGAGAGGGGAGAAAGTGGGGCTAAAAATCTCCTGTTTACATTTTAAAAGATATACCTTAAAAAAAAATTATCTTGCGGTTTTTGTATGTCTTCTCTTCTTGCTGAGCTCTATAACGTCAGAACAGTGAGGCCCGGGGACAGGTTGCCCAGAGAAGCTGTGGATGCCCCATTCCTGGCAGTGTGGCCAGGCTGGATGAGGCTTGGAGCAACCTGATCTAGAGGAAGGTGTCCCTGCCCGTGGCAGGGGGATTGGAACTGGATCATCTTTACAATCCCTTCCAACCCAAACTGTTCTATGATCCGGGCCCTGATTCACATTCCCGTCTCTGGTTGTGCCGTGGCTAGGTATGTGATGCCTGTCTCTGTTTCCCGCAGGCCCTGTTGCTGTTGGGTGGCATTGCTCTCGCCTGTCTCGCTCTGGATCTGCTCTTTCTCCTGTTCTACTCATTTTGGCTGTGTTGCCGCCATCGGAAGAGTGAAGAACATCTAAATGCTGACTGCTGCTGTACGGCATGGTGTGTCATCATTGCAACCCTGGTCTGCAGGTACGGTCCATGCCTGAAAGGGTTCTTCCTTCCTTGGGGTGGTGTATCCTGTGTGTGCCTTTTCACACTTGGCATCTGTAGTTAGTGAGTGCTGGCATAATCTCTCTTTCCACTTGGTATATGCATGTGTTAAATACCTGTAACGGATTGTCTTCCTTTCTACCACTTGCTGAACCGCCTAATGGTTTGAACTATGTGAAAATGAATAGCTAATGTCCTGTTCTTTGATACTTTGCAAGTGGTAAATCAAGGACACTGTGTCCTCAGGAGCTTATAACTTAAATAGGATGGGTATAATTGAAATATTTATTAGGTCTAGTAGAGTTTTCTTAGAATCTGGTGTCTAAAAAGAATGACTGTGTGGTAGATTAGGAAGAAAGGCACAGGTGATTCTTCTGTTTCTGGAAGTATTGGTGTTTGACTGGAGTGGACATTCATATTTTGCAGCCTGTGTAAGATGTTGCTGCATTTCATTCTCTGTGCTAACGTGCCCTCTCCAAGGGTTGCTAGTAATGGTGCTGGTGTCAGCAACCTTTCATGATATGACTGAGCAATAGAAAACTTTTGGAGGTGAGGTGAAAAGAAGGTTTGCTGAAAAACAAGAAAAATGAAGTAATTAGTGGAGAACGTGTGCAGAAGAAGTTAAGAGATAATGTACATTTTGTTTGTTTGGTGGTGGGTATGGTTTTTTTAGTCAACACAGAAGAGGATCCCATTTCCTAGAAAGATAATGATGGGGCATTTGAAAGCAGGAATATGTTTGCAAACTTCTGGAAGGAGCCTTGGGCTTAGTTTGTTTTGACTTGGGCAGAATGAGTACCCTGAGCAGCAGGGATGTGTGCCCTGAGATTGAGTGCTGTTTCTTAACAGTTCCAAGCATCAGCTGTTCTTCCCTGCTGCTCCAGGTGACCTCAGTTGCACATGCAGGTCAGGGAGCAGTCCCTGGTTTGGGAAGCAGATAATGACGAGGCGGTTGTATTTCAAAGTGTCTCATGACTCGCCCTGTGTTCACCTGCTGATAGGTGGTGGATCTGCTATGTGACCTTTTTGGAGGCGAGCATGTTTCTTGAAGGACAGGCTTCGCTGTTCAGGGGCTGCATTGTGCTACTAATGCATATGTGTATTTGCTCTTTCGAGGCACATGCTTAAGAGAATAGAAAACCCCTGAAGTGTTGGAACAAACACTGCAGAGCAGACATTATGCTGTGAGTTTAGCAGCTAGGCATGGATTTGCCTGTGGAGGCAGTGGCTCAGTGTTGAGGAGGAGAGCTAGTGCTCTAGCCAATATTGCTGTCTTTGCAGAGAGCTCTTCCGTGTTTGCTGACTGCAAATAGGTGCCTGGAATGGAAAGAGACACCAGAGAACAACCTGCAGAGAAGCGATCTCAGTCTCATTCACCTTCATTTTTAGTAATCTCAAGAGCTTCTGCTGCATCCATTCCAATCCACTGAAAGTGCTGTGGTCCTAACCCTTTCTTAGAGAAGCTGTAGCTGATGCTATTTATAGTTGGGCTGCTGCTACGGGCTCTTGCTAGCTATTATTATGCAGCATATGTGTCCAAGACAGCTGCTGCAGAATGTGGTGGTTGTGTTTGTTTTTAATTGTAGAAAAGGTGAGAAGGAGGTATTCTTCACATCTCCCAGAGCGTGCATGAGACAATTTAAAGTTGGAAGGTCAGCATATAATTTCTGGTACACATGATGTGACTCCCAGTCAAGTTGGCAAGCTGGAAAACTGCTTAGGCTTCCTCAAAATCTGAACCATTGGTTCTCATCCTCGCTGTACCGTTTGTTTCTGCAAGTGTTAAATGCAGGAGTATCCTTAAAACTGAGATTCTGCCTGAATCTGTACTGGTATTGGATGAATATTTTCTTGACTTCTTTTAAGTTTTAAATTTCCCCTTTGAAATCGGCGTGCATGAGTGATAGCAGGTTGGTACCATCCATGGTGAGTGTGCTGTGCAAGTGCTGCCGCCCTCCTGCAAGTCTGAGATGGGTTTCTGCCCCTCTTAGAGCAGCTGGACACAACAGTGCTCTCGAACCGGTGCCTCTTGGCGCTCTGCGCTCAGTGTCTGGCTGGGAGTGCAGATACGGCTTCCAACAAGCAAGGAATCTAATCTCTGCTAGCAGGAAGTCCCAATTAGATACCAACAGTTAAAGATTAGTCCGCTGGATATATCCGATCCTAGCTGTGCATTACACATAACAGCATCTGCCAGTCTAGCACTTCTGTTATGTTTCAGAGTGATGGGCAATAAGGCTATTTTGAGTATCTACCTGACGGTAGGCTGGCCTGGGAGGTGATTTGCACCACCATATGCAAGGGGAGAGAAGTAGCTTGCATGGTGAAGCAGCGAGAGGCTCCAAACAGCAGCTGCTCTGATCTGTCCGAGTACCGTGATGCAGACTGTTGTCTTCCCAGCTGAAAACTAGTGAACTCAGGTTAAGTCCAGCGGTTTGTACTGTTAGTCCTGCTGAGTACTGTGGATCACTGTGTTTCATAATGGTTGTTTCCTGCTAAGCAAAAGGGAGAATGCTGAGCCAGCAGGAAGACACAACTGGTTAACAGGAGCTCTCCAGCAAAATGTCTCTCTACGGAGTCTTCCCAGTTGCTCTACCCACAAAGCTGCACCAATGATTTGCCTAGAGTATTGCTTGAATACTTAGTTCACTTCCAGTCCTTTCCAATTTTTATTGGTTTCTGTGTATGGGAAGTTGTCTCATAAATGATTTCATGCAGCAGTTAGGTGACCTTAACTCCCCCAGAAAGGAGATCAGCTCTGAAGGTAAGTAGGAAGCTTCATGGAGAGGATACCCGAAAGAAATGGGTACCATAGATGGTGAAAACTTGCTTTCTCAAGTACCAGTAATAGCGCTTTCCCTGGGTGCGAAAGTGCAAGGTGGTAATTAGACAGACAAATTAACATTCCTCCTGAGAACATGAAGTCTAAAAAGGGCTCTCCTTATGAAGTTCCTGTAATTAAAGATGACTTGGTGTAGTTAGATTTATGCGTTTCTAAGGATGTGATGTGAATGGCTAGTGTTCATCTCTTCAGTCTGATGACTGGGTGCCCAGGAGGATTTTCAGTGTGTGTGGGTATTACAGCGGGAGGATCTCTCCACCAGAAGACGTGTGTATGTTCTCTGTATCAGATTAACACTCTATATGTATACCTTGTGTAATCCAGAAAACATTTTTTGCAGGTCGCATTGCAAGATAATTTGAAATTACACTTGATTATTCGACTCTGGTCCTTTATCAGTGCATATCCTAAGGCCATGTGACTCTTGCATACAGAAAAATAGGAAAGCTATCCTCCAGACTTGCATTTCTTGAGTCTTGCTGAGAAGTGATACTCAAGTGTTCGTACGCAACCTGCAGTACTTTAAATCGTATCATTGTATCTGTAGGAATACATAAAAATCATGGCATGCTGCTCTTCTGTTTTGGACTCTTCAAAGAGCTGGTGTCTTGTGCTGTCTCTCTAAATGCAGCACTGAACAGCAGGAGCAACTTATTAATGGCCTGTAGAGCTTGGTAGGTTGATTATTTTTTTTAAGTTTGTTTTAAATTAAATATACTAGCAAGAAGGCTGGGGAGTAGTGGGGGTAGTGGAAGGGACAGGAGACTGACAAAGGTAAGTTTGGGAGGACGAATTGAGGATGGGACAGCATGATTCAGGAGAGGTGTGTGCGCTATGAAGGGGAGTGCGACAGAAGCAAGAATAGCAGAAGTGGAGATGTCTTTCCTGTAGAAGCATTGAAAATGCATTGGAGTACCTTCCAGAGGGTGGTAGGGTGGAAAAAAGCTGTGTCACTCAGGAATGCTGTTCTTGTATCCATGCTGCGTGACAGAAATGCAGGCTTCCCCATTGGGTGATGGATTTGTCATCCTATACTGGGAGATGGAGGTGCTATATTTTAGGCTACAGAGCCTCCCAGGGTTTGTGCAAGGAGCCATGTGATTTGTCCTGACCTCAGGGACTTACACTGTTGGGTTAAGATGAGTTGATCTATTTTTACTTTAAAAGAACACGCTTAAATAGAAAGAACCCCTCTGTTTCCCTTTAATCAAATAAAAGGTGGTTAAAAACCAGTGCAAATCCTTAAATCTGCTTTAAACAATAGCAACTTACACCAGTGTGTGTAGGCAGGGATTTGAAACAACGGTTGGATTTAGATGAAGCCAAATACAAACAAAACTTGACAGCAGTGGTTCTCTCCTTTTTTTCCCACTGCTCCCTTCAGCTCTGGCTCTCCTCAGAGCCAGCGTGGGTCCGAGCAGCTGCCCCCAGCCTGTGCTGCTGGGCTTCAGGGATGGTTTCCTACCCTCTCTAGCATGATAGGAAGGGGAACTGCCACAAAACTGTACAGCTTGCTCCTAGGAGAAGGAATGGCTGTGTAAGTGGCCGTTGCTAGCACAGGGTGTGAATGCAGAGCTGGCTTTTGCTGGGCAGTAATATAATAATTAATGCTTTACGTCTAGTTTCCAGTGAATGTCTGATTCGCATGTCTGGAGGAATTTGTTACTTGAATTCAATGGCTTTTATCCCAATTCCTGTTGCTCTAGTGTTTTCTTTCAGGAGTAGTGACTGTGCCTAGAGGGTTAAGGGCAGCCGAAGCTGTGGTTTGTAGAGGGCTGGGTAGGGAGCCTGCAAGGATAGCTGCTGGGGTGGTTCTGCCCTGAGTCGGGTAACAAAGGCACTTGCCTGTAGTTGTTAGCACTTGACAAATGGTACCTTTGAGTAAACTGGCTAATATACCTAACGGTGCTGCATCTTCAAGGGCAAGATGACTGCTGCTGCTTCCAAATGCTGTTTCTGAGTCTTTTCCACCAAAGCAGTGCTACTGTGCTGGGAATACTGAGAGCCAAGCAGCAGGTTCTGGACTCTTACTAAGCGTGTGCTGAAAGAATAGGCTTCTAGTAGCTGTAACAGGCTGAATAAAAATTGCTCACCAGTTAAAGGGGTCATATCTGCCTATTCAATGTCAAGAATATTCTGGAATTTATTTGGTGTCTATAGCAGAAACAACAGTTTAAGTTTTCCTGCTGCTCAGGAGGGTGAAAGGGTCTGTCTGAATTGGTTTGCTCTGATAAGACAAGGGGAAATTCAAGCCAGAGGTTTGTAATTGCCGTGACGGGATGCTGGTTTGCCTTATCCTGCGCATAGCTCTGGATCTGTAATCTCTAGTTCAGGGGGAGGGCTGTGTGTCTGTCTGTCTTATCCCCTCCGCCCCTGTGCATCCTAGGCATGCATTATCAAGCTCTGATAATAGCTGCAACCAGGGAGGAATGCAGAGGGCTTTTCTCTCTTTAATTATCAGCATCGTTTGCATTAGAATAACGTTTGAGGAGTGGTGTTCATGAAAAAAGAGGCTGATTTCTTGTATTAGTACTAAATATTAAGTTACACACCTGCTGCCTCTCTTTCTGTATATGGAGTAGGCTACCAAGTGTCCCTGGAAGACTCTTCAGCTGAGGTTTTTATGGGCCAAGCTCTCTATAGGAGATTCAGTTGTTGGAAAAACCCTGAGGCTGACAGAGATTTTCATAGTGGATCCACTTCCAGTGCATCATCTTTGCTTCCATTTCTTGTATGTGTGAGGAGAAAGTAGAAACACAACCAGGTGAACTGTATCGTTCTGCTCACTGTTTCACATGTCAGTGGATGAGCCCAGGATGGATGCTGTCTTCCAGCTGGAGAGGAGCGAAAAGCAGAAAGTTATTTGGACAGCAGGTTGATGCGTGTGCTGGAACAAATCTGTGCAAGGGTCTGTTCTCTAGACAAAGCCCACTCTGGCCTGCCTGCTTGGGTTCATTTCCCAGCCGCGTGGTGATGGTGGTGAGAATGCCTAACATCCTTCAGTGACTCTTCTTGCTGAACAAGGGCACTATGCTTACTTGTTCCGAAAGCTGTTGTTTGGCTTGTTTCCTTCCTCTTTTACTCCCCCTTCAAACCAGCTCTGTGAGGGCAGTGCTGTAACTTGAGCGCAAAGTTATTGTGAAGAAACTGAATGCTTTATCTGGAATAACTTTAGATTTACACCAAAACCACCTCCACCTTCCTTTCCACTACCACAATCACAACCTTTATGTCTTGAGAACCTTTCCAGGAAAGATCCTGGGTGCTCTGAAGCTAAATATGATGTGAGAATAGGAAGTTTGTATCTTGGTAATCTTTGTTTGCACTGAGTTTAGTTGTGTGACCCTTCCACAGGTTCTTTCCTCCATTATTAGGAAAAATGGGCTTGGGAAGAGGACCTGTGAATTCCTGCAGCTGTGTCTTAATAGAAGAGGTATCGCTGACTTACATGAAATAATCTCCTGGTTGCAACTTATTTACAGGATCTTCCTCCTTTAAGTGAGGCTTAAGCTAATATGGTTCACTTCATAATTGGGGCAGACTGATATGTGTGGACAGTTATGGCAAATCAGCTGATAGGTGGTAATGTGCTAAGCAGCTGGAGTTGAATTGTGTCTGCGAGCTTGAAATTTACTTGCTTTAAAAATAAATAAGCCTTTTGTCCCAGTAAGTTATTAAGTCTTCCTTCCCAGTACTCTAAACCAGTGCGGCACAAATGCTTCTAATGGGAAGATAAATCAAGATAGATGATGATCATAGATATTTCACAGTAGAGAACAGGGCGTGGATAATGTATCTAAGGGAACTGTCACCATGGGCAAGCTCTGTGTGTCCTGTTTTTAAAAAAATGTAATGAAGCAACCTGTATTCATGTCCAGAGAAGGGATGCTTCTCCTGACGTAGCAGTGGTAGCTCTGGCTACCACTGTAGCCGGAGCCACAGGTGAGCTGCTTGGCTGGCTGGATTTCTAGTTGCACATGGCTAGGTCTGAACTCTTTAACAGTTCTGATTTTCAGTATTGTACCATGAATGAAACATCTGTATTGAGAAGGGCTGGTGTTCTGCTCTTCATCATATGGATGCTATACAGAGATTCGGTGACTGTGTGGAAAACACAGGCGAATGTTTACAGGTGAATTTTTTTTTAGTGGTTGCTGAGGAGCTTGACTACCCCAGCTACCCTCTGTGGAGGCACACAGCTTCTCTTTCTGTGGAAAGTGCTGATGTGACTACAAAGGGCGCTGTAGCGATAAGCCATGCATTATACAGCTTGTCTTTTAGCTTTAACTGTACCCTTTCTTGCTTTCTTTGTCTGCAGTGCTGGAATTGCTGTTGGCTTCTATGGGAATGGAGAGACCAGTGATGGCATTCACCGGCTGACATACTCTCTACGCCATGCAAACCGCACCGTGGCAGGTGTCCAAGACCGGGTAAGCACTAGGAGAGATGCTGGCAAATGAAGGGTGTGGGAATAAGCAGACTTGCTCAGCACCTCTTCTCTTGAATCCGGCTGTGCCTGTATCTCTTCCTCTTTTTTTGTTAGTCTCTGGGCTTAGAGATGTGCTAAAATTTTCCATTAATGGAGTGGTGCTTTCCTCAGCTCTTCTAAAAATATCAAAGCAAACACAGCTTGTTAAATGAAGTCTTCTCTTTGCTAGGTTTAAAAACAGCTTCTGTTCAGCTCTCTTCCACACCCGGAAGAGGAGGCAGGCCAAAGCAGACAAGTCTCTTAGTAAAATGCATCATTTTAGTACAATCAGTTGTTGCTGTGCTACCTCTCATTTCATGGTACCATTCTGCAGCCCCGATGGCTGCAAAAAGTGTGTTAAAGGCTTATCTGGGATGCCAACACTGGACTACTCACAAACAGTCTACTTTATAGCTGCCTACAAGTTGCTTTTTGAAGGGTAAGCAGTCTGAGCCTCTTCAGACAGAGGACTGGTAACCTGGAAGCTGTCTGTAACATGCTAGTAGGGATGTATCCTCTTTTACTTCCTCAACTTCCTGTCCTTTAATTGTTTTTCTTTCTTTGCCATGCCACAGGTACTAGATACCGCAGTGGCCCTGAACCAAACAGTGGAACCCAACTTGCTCGTTCTGGAGGAGATGTTCACGAAACAGACAGACTACCTCCATGTGATCCAGAAACTGCAAGGTCTCTTGGATAATCTGGTCAGGCAAACAACTGAGATCCCCTTCTGGAAGAATGAAAATCTGTCTCTGGAAGAGCTGGCAATTGAGATTGACCTCTATGACTGGTACAGGTGTGTAGCATGCTGTAGTGTAGGTTCTAGCATCTGTTTTGGCCTGTTTCACAACAGTGCTGTGCATGTCCTGGGTGGCTGAGTCAAAGGCTCTATATATTATTGCAGGTGTTCATGGCCCACCCAGCTGATCTGTTTCTTAGGGCAAAATCGCATGTCATTTAAATCAAAATGCATGGCAACAACTTTCTTCTTAACTGTTTACTACCAGCTGAAGGGAAACTTATTCTTGATGTAGAAAATCTGTAGCTTGTGTTCTAACACTGGGGAAAAAAGCAGCCACAGAGATAGCTACCCATGTGTCCTAGTAAGTGTGTCGTAGTTGTATGTAGAGTTTCCACTCTAAATGGAGTGGAAAACTGAACTAGGTCCATATGTTAATGCCATATCCTAACATTCCTTGTTATTCAATGTCTTCAATAAAAGATTGCATCCAATGTATTGCACAAAAGAAAATATCTCTCCTCACATGTGGAATAAGTGAAGCATTTACTAACGAATGTCTAGGAAGTTCAAGAAACTGCATGCCGGTTCTTCACCTGATGGTGCCCAGTTGTGTTCTCAACAACTGTGTATGCTGGGTGTGTTGTGTAAATGCTTTTACCTGCCTCGACTCCAGACCCAGCAAACATCCAGAGCTTTCTGGAGATTAATCATTAGTGATAGCTTTTATTTGAAGCAAAAAAGGGCGACATTTTTCCCACAAGTCACACTAGCTTCTTGATCTGTGCCTTTTATACACCAGTTTTCCTTTGCAGACTATGTGTTGGGTTTTTTTGTTGCAGGTGGCTGGGATACCTGGGCCTGCTCCTGTTCCATGTCCTGATATGTTTGCTGGTGCTCTTTGGGCTCATTAGAAACTCCAGGGCCATTCTTATGGGGTAAGTTCTGACCAGGCGCAGTGCTTAAAAGAAGGTTAGCTGAATGCAAGTGTCTGCTAGTTTAAACCTCTAGACCCTTTGTCAGTTGATTTCAAGGACTTCTGAGACCGAACAGCTTAAATTTGCCTCTCAATGTAGAGAGGATTTGTAGAGTGTAGCTCTGTGGATAGGATTAGGGCTACATGGGAGACCTTCACCTGAAGGTTCTTGAGCTATAAAATGCAATGGTACTGGTGTCCATTGCTTTTGCATCAAAGACAAGGAACTCTTCTGTGTGGTCTGCTTTTTACTGGGTAGCATTGGTAACCTCTCTTGCTGGGAGACAGTAATGTGAACATCCTCCCTTAAATGTACAGGCTTTAAAAATCTCCCTTTAATTCTCTACAGTCGTGAAGGCATTTGTTAATGGATGATAAGCATTGCATGGTGGCGTGCCTTTTGTGTCACGATCTGCTCTTGTTTACCTCTGGCTGTCACACCTGAAGAAACGTTAAACTGAGAACAAGCAATGGTTTGTACAGTTAGGAGGAGTCTTGTTGCCATGGTACCACAATATTAATGGGTGTCTCTTTCTAAAAATCACTGCAAATGCTGCCATATTCAGGGCCCGTTACAAGAAAATAATATTCCTCTCCCTATCATGTAGCTGGGTTTAGCCTGGCATATTTAGCAAAGATACCGGTATCATAAACACAGTGACAGTTTGACAGCTGACATGGCCAAGAGTTTATCCTGCTACATGGTGATGCCGTTAATAATTGGAATGTGTATTCAGATTTATTATTTGCCAGATGACTTCATACCTGGCAGGTTATATAGACATAAGTCCAAGTGTATGCACAGATGGTAAACCCAGGGTTGAAATTAGAATCTCATTCCCTGTTAGCTGGAAGTTCATATCAAGGCATTCCCCAAAGGGAGCACATGGCATAAAGAAGCAAGTGTATCACAGCCAAGGAAGATGGTGAAATGCCAGTTTTAGATCTCTTAGCCAAGCAATCAGTGACTGACCCAGTCATCTTCATTTAAAGTAAAACAACAAACATGTCTCACTGAATTGATTATCATGCTCAGCTGGAGGCACCAAGCTGTGTTGTCCTTATGTCATAAAACCACAGAACCTTGCTGGTCCATGGCTGATAATTTTTCCATCTATTTGGAAAAAACATAATAAAATCTTTAGCCATCTTATCCCAGCATGCTGCACAGAGGTTGGTCTGGTGAAGCTCCATTACTTGTGCAAGATGACCCACAGATGCATTCACAGAGTAGGGATTACTCAGAATGAAAGTTTGTAAACTGAAGAATAGATTATTTTTTTTAATGTAGGCCCATAGATTTATGTTCTTAAAGTTCTAGTCTTCAGTGAGACAAATGTAGCAGACAAGATGCATGTCCCTTCCTCGCAGAGATGCTTGTGCTAGGTTTGAATAGAGAATATCTTGGTTATGAACAGGTTTTTGTTTTGTTTTCTTCAGGGGGTGGGCAGGAGGAGCCTACTTGTGTTTCAAACCCTGAAGGAAAAAGTGTTCCTTTACTTTAAAGATAAGGATACATAAAATGAAGCTGCTTAATAGTCTGCATACCCATGCCTGAGGGAGCTGAGGAGCACTTTTGCCTAAGTACTTGTCTGACAGCAAAGGGGAAGAGCTAATGTGCTGATTGGGGAAGTGCAAAAGCCTTTTCCACCAATGTGTGCCAGCTGAGTGTCACTGAGACCACTGCTCTGTCATCCCTCTGCCTCGGGTCTGCTTGATAGCAGGCACTTCCCACTATTTCTGTTGGTAATGAGGTCCAGCTGTCAGAACAGAACTTTTAAATCTGTGCAGAGGTGCGCTCACATGGCTGTGGTAGGCACCTAGACCATTGCTCTGAACTGTTTGCCTGCAGGTGACTGTCTCTTGGGTTATGTGGGATGCTTAGGTGCTGTTCACATGGATGCAGCTTGGAACCAGTCAGATGTCCTAACACAGGCTGAGTGTTCCCTCCCACCATCTGTAGCTGTGCCGTGCTTACAGTTAAACTTATTTATTCTAGGAACAGGATGGATTTGTCCAATTCTGTATCAGTATGGTTTTGGGGCTTTTTTTATGTGAGATATTTTCTTTTGAATATCTTTGGACTTACAGTGAAGTCCAGCGTGGAGATGGTGGAAGTGGTGGGATAGTAGTCATCCATCTGCCAATCTGCCTGTCCTATGGCTACTCCTATGTCTTTCTTCTTCCTTCCCCTGCAGCCTCAGGGCTGGGTAGCATGGAAACCAATGACTGGACATAAAGTTCTGGGGTTGCAGCTGTCCATGACATGTAAAATTGGATGGTTTATCTGAAGATAAAGTGGTTGTGAATTTCTTGGGCTTGGTAATTGCTTTGGACTCCAAATAATACATGTTGTGAAAGGATCTGCTTGAAATCAGAGCTTCTGCATCTGCCATCTGTCTGTCTCCCACAGGGTGTGCTTGCTTGGGGTGTTTGCCCTGATTGTCAGCTGGGGATCCCTGGGTCTGGAGTTGGCTGTCGCTGTGGTAAGTGGCTCTGATCCAAGTCCCATTCACCCTTTGCTGCAGGTTTATCCAACAGGAGATTAATGTTACGCAGTGCCTGTTTTATGGTGCGTCTTGTTCTGAGTAGCTGGCCAAGCAATTTGCATCTATGGAAAGTGCAGAGCTCCTTCTTCCTCCGTGGCGTGGTGCACTAGCTGGTACTCCAGCACAGCTGCAGCTGTGTAAAGCGATGCTAGCGGGGATGATGATGAGAGATTTCAGCATGCAAAACACCCCTGTAGTAGAGGGTTCCCTGATACTAACCTGGCTCAACTGCTCTTTGATATTGGTGTTCTTTGATGTTCCTTTTCCTTTTTGTTTTGCATCTGTCTAGGGCTCCAGTGACTTCTGTATCAACCCTGATGCTTACGTCTCCCAAGTGGTTGAAGAGAATGCGGTGCTTAGTGCTGGTAAGTGCTGGGCCTGCCTTTGGCATGGGGTACTGCGGCTCCAGCTGTCACATAGGAGCATGGCAGTGACTGAGAATTCAAGGCATTGTTTGGAACAGAGGAGTTTGTAGACAGTGGGGAAAACCAGATGTGTGTGGAGCTCTGGAAAACCAATGTTCTTCCCAAAGAAGCATTTATACCCTGGTCAGAAGTGCGTGTGTATGCTTTTCTTGGTCAGAAGAGCCCTCAGAACTTCTGTTTAGGTGGAAATAATTAAGATAACAGAAATCCCTGGATTATTTTGCTTTAAATATTACCACTCTTGAACTTTGCTCTCCACTCTAACTGACAGAACTGTGGTAATAACAGTGTGCAGTTTGATTCATCATTTTTAAAACTTGCTCTTGGGTCTGTATTCCTGAATCTAGAATGCTTATTTTTATACCTATTATCAAGAAACATATATCACTTTCTCTCTTAATGCTGGCTATAAATAGGAGCTTCTTTAATGCTAATTTAAACGGTAAATGAATGGAAACAGCCACAAAGGGAAGTATGAATTTCCCTTTCCATTATAAATGCAGTGTTTTGACTGCTTTGTTTATCCTGTGCCATTTAAAGCAATGTGCCTGCATCACAGTGGCAGCCAGCTAAAGCATTGATGGAGTTTGGGTTTGTTGCTCCTAATTTAGACTGACGTGGTTGGTTGCCTCCAATTTGGACCTCAGGGGAGGCAAAAGTGGCTTTCAGAACTGTGGCTTAACAAAAAAAGTGTTTGAGCACCTGCCATCAGAGATTCCGTAAGTGCTAAAAAGGAAAAGTGCTTTTCAGGACTGAATTTGCTGCTTAGATAACAAAGTTAACTTTTCTTTTCTCCTACTTTCTCTCCACTGATAGTTCCTCGGTATAGTTCTCTGTATGATAACACAAATAAGCAATGACATTGATATGCAAAAGGAGCCGCTTGTGGTTTTCCTGGTTCTTATTTAGTGAAATCAGACAGTCTTTGCCTTGTGTACAGGCAGAGGTCTAGTGTACGGCTGTGTCCTTAGCCAAATGCTGCCTCTTACTGTGCAACAGATAGGAAATTAGATATGTCGTTATGGCTGAGGATGCAGGGATTGGAAGCAATAAGAAATGTTTGTCTGGAGGCCAAGGGTAGTATGAAAGAATATGTACGGTTGATATTACTACCCTACAGCTTATTTCTTGAATGCCTTATTTATTGATTTCCTGGGAAGGAGAAGATAGTCAGGCAACTCTCTTTGCAACAAAGAAATGCAATAAGGGAAGAGAATGAGTGTTTAACACTGCACAAGATGAAAAGCCTTTCTTGGCTGTGAAGGTGACGAAGATATGGTTTCAGGTACCAAGTTAGTCTCCTAGTCGTTCAAGGATGGACACGGATCAGTGAGGCCAAGGGGAAATATCTGATGCTAATGCCAGATGTGTAATAATTTGGTAACCCAGATCAGCTCTGAAGCATGTTTGGCAACAATTAGATTGACCTTGTGAAACTGAAGAAATGCCCCTTCATGCTACTTCACCGTTTCAGTTGTCCTGGTCTGCTTGGCTCCTGCAGTTTTTTGTTAATCAGTACCATTCATTTAGAGGCTAACGGTGAGTGCAGGAGTGACATTCCTGTCCCTCCTCCTTCTTCCCCTGGCAGGGACAGTCAACTCCCCCGGCTGAAATCAGGCTCTGTTCTGGCAGCACTGCCAGCTATGACAGTTGTTAAGGCTCCATAAATAACAGTGAATGGGTCTAAGCAAAAGGCTGAAGAGGAGGAGGAGCAGGTGTTGTCACAGGCTTGAGTTGGAAGGGTGGCCCCTTCTGTGGGTTGCTGGTGTGTCAGCTTCCTGCTGTTAGGCAGCCGCTGAGCGTTCGTGAGCCCCTTTTACTTTTTTTTTCCGAAGGAAATCAGTTTAACTTCTGAGCCTGCCATCACACTAGGCAGCTGGTTGGGAGATGACTGAATGTTCTGCCTTCCCATGTGGATTTTCACTGCTGTGTCATAGTTTGTGATCACAAAGCTATAGAAATAGCTCTTGGTCCCCAATGTTGGGACCATCTTGAGCAGGAATAAAAATCACAGCACAGGGACTGCAATGTGGCACTGCTCAATGACACCTTAATCCCAACAATGGCTCCTTAGAAACATCTCTAGAAGTCTGAAATAGTTGTTGGTATCCCTTAACATGCTTGGCTGTAAATTGTAGCAGGTGCTTTGTGATCAGTTGAGCCATTACAATGAGGGTGATGAGCTCAGAGCCAGGGCAGGCAGCTGGGAGCCAGCACCGATGCTGTCCTCTTGGAGGAAGCTGCCCTGTTTGAAGACTCCCAGTTCTCGTGCACGGGCTCTTCACACTCTGGTTGCTGCCTCTGCTGTGTGGGTGATGCTTTCCGATGTTAAGAGCAGTATAGACAGATGAGGACGAAGCACTTCAGGGTTGCTCCAGCTAGTTTCACCAGGGTGTATCTGACCATGCATTTTTTCAGTTCAAACTAGGAGAGGGTGTGAGTATTCCCATTGGGAGATACCATACATGTAGGAATCACACTTACCTTGGGAATCACTTGAGCTGAAGCTGGACTGAGAGAGCACTCGTGTTTTCAGTCTTGCCGAGGTGTCTGCTGTTGGGCAGTGCTAGGACATGGTATGCTGGGCTGGGAGCTACCGTCTATTTTTAAGGGTGTAAGAACCAACAAGAAATCTTAAGCTTTGTGGTGGTGGGTAATTTTTTTTCCTTTTAACAACTACTTTTAGTTGTTGTTTTTAAATATGTGTTGTAATATTCCCAGCCCTATGCTCTAGGATTCAGATTAGGACTGAGTCATCTGGGTTTGCATATCTGCAGTGCTTTTTTCTGTTGGTGGTTATAGGAGTTTTCACAGAAAAATAACTGTTGGATGCTGGGCAACTAGTATGTTAATGTTCCTGTTTGTGTATTAATTGCTGTTTGCAAATCTAAATAGAGTTAATGGAGCTGAGAATAATCTGATTAAGTACATTATTGTTGTTGTCATGTTTTTAGCTGGAGAGATGTCCTTGTTTTATAGATAAAATGCACTGCATTAAGGAAGAGGAGGGGGAATGGGGCAAAGAGCCTTAATGCAGGTTTCCTGGAGAAGGAGAGACTTAAATCATTCTGCAGAAGAGGCTGATATATGTGCCTCACTTGCCCCGTATTCATTAATTGAGATAAAGCCAATGGAGTTGAACAGGGCTGTATAATCGGCTCCCGCTGCTAGTAAAAAGGCTTGGTGCAGCCAAGATGTTTATTTTCAAAGCAGGAGGCCATCTTCTAGTCTGATTCTTTTTCACTCATATTATGTTATTACCAGATGACTTATTGCATAAAATTAAATAAAAAGGCACAGTCTGTCTAAACAATAGGAAGAGCTTTCTCCAGAATCTCTTACTGGAAATCTGTGTGTGGAACAGACACTTCCTTCATCTGAAGGAACTGCAAACCTCAGGGGATGGATAATAGAGCATTTTACCTCCAGTCCAGCCAAGTTGGTCAGGCTGGATGCTGAGATTTAGCTGCTCACATATAAGCAGCAAGTGTTCTTGTTGCACGCAGCCACCTAACTGGCTTCTCACTGATTCATTCTCATCTTAGAAGCCCAGGGCTGAGTGAACCAGAGGATTGACACCGCCACCACCTCCTTTCCTTTCTAGAAGTAAGGTCAGGACAAAACCTCATGTGGGGCATGTGATGGTTGCATAGTTACTACTTGAGCTCAGTGGGCACTGCAGAAAAGAGTTTGCCCAAAGAAGTGCTCTTGAGAATGCTGCTGAGCTGATGTCAGTGTTGAGAAGTGCTTTTGTTGGGACTCCTGATTAGCGGAGGGCACGTGAGATGGCTATGAGCTCTTTGCTGAAGACTCACGATGACTGATTTCACCATATCAGTAGCATATATGAGAGAAATATAAATGTTATGCGGATACCTCTCTTCCCTGTCGGACTGTTGTCTTAGGGAAACAAAACTCTTGGTGGAGAACATCTTACCTGGCAAGAAAATCTGGCCAAGAGACTCTTCTTCCTTGGACATCACATGTGATATACTTCAACTTCCTTTGATGATTGAATCCACAGAGATAGTGTCATCTGGGTGTACATGTAAGATGCAAGCTGCTTGGAGAAGGCTCAAGTAGAGATGAAGGGCTGGGGAAAGCTGTTCTAGGTGTACAGATTTTATTTTATTTTTAAACTAGGCATTTTTTTTTTTCTAATTGCTCTTTACCCTACAGACCTTCCACTGCCTTTTGGTGAGTGCATAATGCCACTTTCGCATTTCAGCTGGGCTTTGGAGTGCATAGTAAGTCTCCATGGCTGCAGAAGCAATAAGTAGTTCTAGCAGCTGAAGCTGTCTTTAGCAGGCAGTTCTACTTTCATTTCTAGGAAAAACAGACTTTGCAAAATAAAGCATTTTGGGTAGTTCCCTTCCTTGCCTTCTGCTCCCACACTGCCTGCGCACCGAGTGGGTCAGGAGGATTGCTGCTAGCAGCAGCAGGCATAGGCAGCTGCAAATGTGACCCTGACTAACCCTTCTCCTATCAACTAGATCGCCTAAAGGCCAGCTTCAAAAATCAGATCCAACCTTCAGGAATCTTCCTTGAGAGGAAAATGCAACAGAAAGATAATTATAGAAAGAAATTGCCTGGAGCTGTTAGCAGAGCACAGATGATACGAGATTTGGTGCTGCACAGGATAGCCTTCACCATATTTAAAACTGGTGAAGGAGCCTCCTGCTCTCTCCTCTTTCCCACCCTGGTGGTGTGGAGGCAGGGGTCACACTCCTTTTTATTTCCAGGCTTTGAAGCACAGGATCACCTTAGGGCAGCTTCACTGCCTATTGTAGCTTTAGTTTTAAAGCGCCACAGCTACTAGCACACTGGGTTCAGTGCAGGGGAAAGCTGCTCCTGCTGGCTTTGCCGTTTTGGAAAGCACATTTTCTATACAGAGTGTCACACTTGTCAGCTGCAAAGCCAGCACTACCATGGCGAAGCCTTGTTGATCCTGCCTTCCAGGGTGAAGCAAGGGAAGCACTTATTTCACTGTGCTGCTTTTTCGCTTCACTTGCAACCAGCAGTCTTTATCCTGGGCTTACAAGCTGCAAACTATGATGATATCAGGAACTCTCACCTGTAATCTGCCCACTGGGGATGATCCAGAAGGCCCTGAAGTAACGTTTCTGGAGCTGTGTATTAGCAGTATGTCATGCAACTTAGTGCACCTACAAAGGTGATGTAAACTTGATACTGCTGTGGGAGCCCATGAGAAGCTTTTAGTGGGTTTTTTTGTTTTAAAACAAATAGTGACAAGATCCCAGTTCCTTTAGGTCACTGGGTGTGATGCTGTGGATTGCTGTCGCTATGATTTTCTCTCAATGCAGGTGTGTTTTTCTGTAGCCATTGAGTGTGATTTGAGCCTGGGAAGAGCAGTCCTTTCCTTGGCTCCATAGTTGTGGACAGTCGTTTATGTGGTCTGCCCAAGGTGAGGTGCACAAAGCAGTTCTTGCTGCTATCCTATCTGCCCAGATTTTGCTAATTGCTCTTCAGAGGCTTGCGCTGGGGAGATGCAAGTTATCCCAGAGAAAGAGTTGGTATGGGGGGAGATGGAGCAGCTGGCAGAAGCTGCCCCAAAGTAGGCTAATGAATTATAAATAGCAGCTGTCAGGTTGCATTGCCAGTGCGCAGGAGCTGACGGTCTGTGTTGTACCACTTGGTCTCCAGTGTGTTGGCTTGCCGAAAGGTGCATTCAATATTTATGGGAAATGCAGCAGAGTCAGGATATAGTCAGGTCTGCTTCCTTCACAGCTCTGCTCGCTTTGTGGCTGTGCCTTTTACTGATTTCTGAGTTGGGGCTGATACAGCCTGGAATATGCATTGCTGAAAGTCACAGGCGGAAGATGAAAAAGAATCGGCGGGGCCAGGATGAAGAGTGTATGTGTGTTTTGGGGCTTTTGTCATCTTTACCAAGCAAATGTCACCCTTGCTGTGCTAGGCTGGCACTCTCCCGTTCATCTGAAGTGGAACTGTAAATGTTTGATAAATAATCTAAAGGTATTTCGATGATCAAGTCTTTCAGAGCCCCCTCCCTCAATAGCATTATTGAGAATGGCAGGGAGAAGCCTGATATTTGTAACTTGTGCGTGCCAGCAGTTGGTGTAGTATTATGGAGGGCTCATAAAGGCACCAGGCTGGCTTCATAAATATCTGAATAAGGGGAAGTAAAACTGTCTTCAAGCCTGGAAATAAGTGATGCCGCTATAGCAGAGCGCTTTAACAGTCGTATCTGGAAGTTTACGTGTATGTCTTCACTGCACTGTGATTACTGATGGAGCTGCTCAGTATTAAGACTAACTTTTGGGATGTTACCAGCAAATGATCTGCGGTCCCTTGAAGAGATAACATGTTGCTGTTATCCTAGTACAGGGTAAGAGCTTTCTTTCCTGATCAAGTCTGCAGTATTGACTTAATACCAAAAATACCTTTTAAACATGAGTCAAAAGAAGGTTGCAAAACAAATGACGTGCACTCTTTTTTAATTAAAACCTTCTAATTAAAATCTAATAGCATGCAAGTAACAGCCATGAGAAAACAGATGACTATTTAGTGGTTCATCCCTAATGAGTGTCAGAAAGACAAGAACTTGTCATTTTCCATCCATTTCCTTGCTTGCTTTCAAAGTGATACCATTTTTTGGAAATGCTATTACTGAAAGTTATGAGTTTGTTGAATTAAAAGGACTTTCTTATGACTTTCTACAGAACACTGCCTAAAACCAGTGTCTCCTTAAACATGACAAGAATCCCTATCAGTATTTATATCACCGCTACTACCTTTCCTGTGCTAATATTTCTGTGGCTGTGTAGTGACCTACCAGGTGAACTGAACTGGCTGAAAGTTGAGTTGTCTTCTGCTGTGTGCCCTAGGCAGGAGTCTGGCTGCTTTCAGTGCCTGTAGAATGGTGTTCTGACACTTGGAAGTTGCAGAAATTAAACATCATGTTGGATTTATCCTAGACTGAGATCTTGTCTTATGTTTAGACTGTGGATAGTGCTGACATCTGAGTAAAACTTTTTGGATATTTAATCTGACTGTTTAAGTGGGGCAGCCCCATTGCCTTTCACTGTGCAACAACAACAGAGGAAATAAAAAGAAAACAAATCTTTCTTTCCTCCCCAAAGGCGCCTTACATCCCTTTCTGTAGCACCATCCGTGCACTGTAATCCTACAAGAAGAGAGGGAAGCGATTCCATTTATATTGCATTTTCATTTTGTGTATTACTTTCAGAACTTAACCTCCCTTGTGGCAGTTGTAAAGTACTGCAAAGCTGGAACAATGTATTTAGCATGACTTTCTTTTGTCTTTGTAGATACTTTCCGTTACTACATGACCTGTAGTGCTGGATACCCCAACCCTTTCCAGCAGGTGAGTATAACCCCCTTCACCCCTTCTCAGCATCCTGCAGTGTATTGGTTAAAGGCGTTTGGTGCCAGCACACAGCAAGTTGCAGGGTGTTAGCTTTAGGGAGCACTCCACCTGTTGGTAAAGCTTTGGTAACTACTTTCCAGCTGTACAAGAGGTGACGTTGTGATTTAGTGAGCAGTTTTTTCCAACTTCATCACTACCTGCATAGTGTCAGGTCCAGGATGCCCTCCCTCTTAGAAGGGCCGCTGTGTGATGTGGTGAGGACCGTGGCTTTGTTCATGGTACCTCAGTTTACACAGCACTCTTCTAAGAGCAGCAGCCTGGAGACAGAGCATCTGCAATTAATGCCAGGGTGGGAAACTACATGCTTCCTGCTTTGAATCTCTTCATGCAGGTTCTTTTGGGTTAAACAGTGGCAACACTCCACTCCCAAAATGCAGCCACTTCTGTGGACAAGGGAGTGATTCTCACATACGCCTCTTAAATCCCTTGGATGTTGAAGGTTTTGTATCCTCAAGTATAAATGTGAGTCATTATTCTTTTGTGTGGGGGCTGAGGAACAGCACCTGGGCCCATCCCAAACTTCGTCTTATGTATCAGAGGCCAGAATGAACCCACACCACCCACCGTTTGGCAGACACCAGCTGCTTCACCGTTTATATTTAGGATTTTTTAAGTCTTGTCTTCCTCTGTTTTAAAGGGTGGGGTAAGAACACGTCAAGCTGTTCTATGATGCACTGTTGCCATCTGTTGCATATCTGGTGGCTCAGTATACTCTGACATGCTATTGCATGTGAAATTCCCATGGATGCTTTAATGGGATGTGAAGGCTGCACCCCAACACAAACAACTTCTACTGTTAACATTGTCTTTCTCAGCCATCTGATTTAATAGAAAGATCCCGCCGTGTTCTGTGGTGAGAACATGAGCGTGTTTTGTCTTTCTCCTTCTCCTCTATCTTGGAGGTGGCCGCAGCTGCGTGTACGCATTTTGTTTGTGTAAGTGGTTTCGTGGGTGTTTTATTTTTTCTTACGGTTCTTCCCTTTCCCTCTTCTTTCTGCCTGTGATTCTTCCAGGTTGGTAAAAGTCAAACTTAACCCTATCACAGCTGCATCCATGTCAATTGAGACATCCTGAACTTGTGTCATTCATAGAGGTGATAACTTCAGTATTTGGAAAGTGGGCTTTAAGTCTTTTCCCAGGAGTTCTGTTGGCTCACAGGGCCTGAATTGCTGAAACATTGCTTGTTTTGTGTTGAGCAGAAGCTGTCAGGAAGTCACAAGGCTCTGGTAGAAATGCAAGATGATGTTATGGAACTCATGAGGTCAGCAAGCAGAGAGCACCCAACCTCCAAGGTAACTCTCCTCGAGTTTGCTTGCCCTGTGCATTCTGGCTTCCCTTACCCCCTTGTATAAAGCCCAAGATCAGCTCCTGCTAAGTCATTTCCTTGTCCTAATTGCTCGCTTGTTGCTTGCAGGAGTATCTCACTCGGATTCAGGAGGTCTTAAATTCAACAGAGATCAACTTGCAGCAACTGACAGCTTTAGTAGACTGTCGGAGCCTGCACTTGGTGAGTATTTGGTAACTGGGCTTGAGCTAAGAAAGAACAAAGGGGGTGTAGAGTCTGTAATGTACTTATTATTTTGAAGTTTCAAATCTCTCCGTGCCAAAACAGTTTACAACAGCTTTTACTGATTACTGCAGCAGAAAGGAGAATGGGAATTTGGATCGAGTTAGCTTTGTGTTTAAAGATCAGCATAGGAAACTAGATAACGTGCCTTTATACATATACAAGCTACAGCCCTAAGGTTTCTGGGACCTTCATTTTTTAAAATTTTTTTCTTTATAGCTCATAGTTTGTTGTCTTTCCCTTGGAATGCCTTGTAGCTGCACAATAGCATGGCCTAACTGTTGCCCTGGCTGCGGGACCAGAGGTAGAGAAACAGATAGCCCATGCTTGTATTCCTGGGAAATGAGACATAGTGAAGGAGCTGAGAAGTTTAATGAAAAATGTGACATCTTAAGTTGGGTGGATAAGTTTCTTTTGGCTTTTTCTTTTTTTTTTTTCTTTTGAACTCTTATTGTGTGGGGTTGAAAATATTCCCACATCTGTATCTGAGTTGGGCTTTATGAAGGGAAATAAGGTTAAGATCAGCTATGAAAAACACTTGAGGTCCCCAAAATTAAACTGGAAATATGGCTTGGAAAAGGGACTACAATCCCATAAGTTGTTTCAGAGAATGTGGTCTAGAGGAAGGGCTTTTGAACTAGAGCTCAGTGTTAACTCTCTAGTGATCAGGAAACTGTGCTCATTTCTCTCTCTAGGATTACGTCCAAGCCTTGACCGGCTTTTGCTACGATGGAGTGGAAGGCCTCATCTACCTGGTTCTCTTCTCCTTTGTCACAGCCCTCATGTTCAGTTCCATTGTGTGCAGCGTCCCCCACACTTGGCAACAAAAGAGGTATAGGGAGGGTTTAGATCCTGTAGTGTTGTAGAGCTCTTTCCTAATGAAGACTGGCTATTGGATTTGTGCCCATGAGCATATGGAGCTCTTTCCCATATGATCCCAGGAGTGTGAGGGATAAGGCTTTATAAGCACAGGTCCAACAGAAAAAAAATCCCCAACTGTTGGCTTTTACTCTGGCTGTGGTTAATATTTACATCTGAACTTTATTGCACTGGAATACTACATGTGCAGAGTATTCAGTTCACTGTAGGACTGTGAGTCAAGTCGGAGATGAATGATTATAGCTGTAGAGAAGTAATGCTTGAACTATGTGCCATCTCTGTAAAACGCCTCCTCTCTTGCATCGCTCTGAGGTGTTTGTTCTGGTATGGGGAAGAGAATTGGAATGGGATGATGTTCGCACTTGCCTTTTTGGCTTTGCTCATGCTGGGGCGACTGACTTGCATAACTAATAGAAACGGGGAACTGTCTTGTTAGCGATAGCATGGGCAGATGAGATACTTGCAAATGGGTGGCAATCATCTAACAGCAGAGTTGTTCGGAAGTAGTGTTAATGATGGTAACCAGGCTGATCAGTAAGTCTTGAGCAAACCTTCGCTTCACTGAGTGGCTGCTGCACCACATGCAGCTATTAAAATAGCTTTGAGTTTTCTGCTTTTGCAGAAGAGCAGTAGACTGTGCAGCACTTCTCTTCTGTGGTCATGCAGCGTGATTTTTGTGGTCAAATCCCAGGCTCAAGGTTCAAAGTATAATGAAGCATCCTGAACAATAGCAGGAAGCCAGAGCCTGCCAGGCCTGCAGTGCCCACAGAGAAAGCCTTGGGAAATGCGTCAGAATAGCACTTAAGAAAATGGCTGGTTTCCTTACCTCTTCCACATGCAGCTGCAGAGGCATTATCAAGGAGAGAAAGGTTTGCACAGTGGTAGCGCTTGAGCTGCCTTCCATGTGGGCTGCTGCCCACCATGCCAACCCCAGCAAGGCTCAAGCTGCTGCTGTGAGCTGAAGGATTCCCTCTTGCATTCCCTGGAGCACCATTCCTCTGCTCCCTCCAGGAGGTGGAGGATGTTATACTTAATTGCCTGTAAGAGACTGTGCAGGCTACAATTCCCTGAATAAACCGTCAGTGCCACCGTGTGGTACAGGAGCTGCAGGTGATGTTCTAGCCCTGTCCATGTCTGCGCCAGCAACGAAGTGATTCCTGTAGAATCTCTAACCGGCTTTGTCAAGTGTCACTAGAACGTATTTCAAACCTTGGTGCTTCATCCCCTAGCTGGGAAGATAAAATAGTATCCTCTTGTCTGTCCTGTGTAATGTACACTGCTATGGGAAAGGGGGAAGGAACCAGCGGGCAAACAGCTCTGCTGTGCATTAAAATGGATTTAAAATCCTGGTGCTTTGGAGATAATAAAGTCTTTAGACACTAATTTTGCAACTTTGTCTCTGTAAAGACTTCTGAGATTTTGCTAGAAGCTGAAGCAGACCCTATGTAACCAGAATGGGAGTTCAGAGAAGTCTACAGAGACTTACCCTTGAAAGCTCTCTGGACATGGCTATAAGAAGTGGAAGTGCACAGACTGCAGTTTTGAAGGATGCTTTCTGTGGGGTGTATGGCACCACAACTCCACTGCCTGCCTCTCTCTCACTTATTTAAGTGCTGTGTATTTCAGGATGTGTGTCCACCCTTTAGTTGTATGACTGGGCTGTTGCAGAACCATGCTGTCTGCCAAGCCCTGAGAGAAAACCATGGGGACACTGCAGGGGATCACGCAGTGTGAAAGTCCAGATGGTATCTGTGGGAGGTCTGAGTCACTGTGGAGTAGGCTGTGTTTGACACTGCTACCCTGAGGCATCCCAAATGGGTATAAATGTGGAGGTGTGGAAGATGGTTGTGAGGTTCCTAGGATTACCATGGTTTCCTACAAACCCCACACGTGGGGTAATTGTAGGGTTCTAGGAGGAACTTTTTCTCCTTCTTGCAGAAGCTCAGATGATGATGGGGAAGAAGAATCAGCTGCTCAAGGGAGTAGACAAACACACGATAATCTTTACAGAGTGCACATGCCCAGCCTCTATAGCTGTGGGAGTAGTTATGGCAGTGAGACCAGCATTCCAGCAGCAGCACACACAGTCAGCAATGCTCCCGTCACAGAGTACATGTGAGTATCCCAACAAGAAGGCTGTATTTCGGCTTGTCCAAACTGCTTTACTCCGATTTCTGCTGTCGCTAAGTACTGCGAGCCTGGCGCTTTTAACCAAGCGGTAGAAGTGAGGAAGGATTTTGTCCAAAGTGTCAAAAGGCATGTTTTCTGATTGGCATCTGTGGGGAGAATGGAATAGCTTAGATGTGCTGTAATAGAAAGAGTTGTATTAGACAGCATGCTCCAAAATATGAACAGCTTTGTTCTCCAGGATTTAGAAATCTGTGTAGAGAAAAGTAGGGAAGTATTGTCCTTACTACACAATGATTCTGCTCCCCAGAAGACTTAGTTCTTCCAACAGAGCAGTGTTTCCAGAAGATTTTAAGCCTCCTGAGAGACTGAGAGCCAAGACAAAACCTGCAGGCTCTGTCCTTCCCCGATGTTTGCAATCAGCTCTGACATCTGTTGCAGTCTCAAGCTGCCTAGTCCGGGTGGGGTCTTCAGAGCGTTCTCCAGAAGTGCCTAACCCTCATTGCACTTGGACTACCTTCAGGGTCCATCTTTTTGGGGCTGGCATGTCATTTTGTTCTTCCCGTTAGACTTTGTCCTCATTTTATCTCCATTTCTGCAGCTTGGCAGTTCTAGCGCTGCAGGGAGACAGGTTTTCACATGGACCTATTTTTAAATCGCTTGACACGATTCAGTGTGGGCCCTTCTGAGTAAGAGTTTGAAGATTAGTGCTTAATCTGAGGAACATAATACTAGTTTTGTGCCTTTGTCTGAAAAAGGGGGATCCACCTGGCCTTGTAAGTAAAGCTTTGAGGGAGACTGACCCAATACAGTAGTTTTGGGGGTGCGTATACTCTGTCTCATGTCAACGTCAGAGACCTTCCCCAGAGAAGTGTGACACATACCCCCTGTTACCATGTGTGTCTTCCTTTCCTAGGAGCCAGAATGCAAATTTCCAGAACCCCCGTTGTGAGAATACCCCGCTCATTGGCCGGGAGTCCCCACCTCCCTCAGTAAGTCTCTCTTTACTGCTCCTCTTTGCTTCAGCAACTTTGTGGAATACACGTTTACCACTCCTGTATACTCTCAAGGGAGCTAATTGTACAGTCAAATGCAGGATCTGGCCCATAAATAGCAGCAATTTGAATAGAAAAGCCATCTTTCACCTCCTGTGGGGATTAAAACCCTGCTATGCTACTTTGGACGTTGCATATGAAAAGAATAAAACTCAATCTGCTAACACTGGAAATCCTATGGGCCCAGTCCTGCCACCACTGAAGTGCATGAGTGTCTTGGTGGGCGACTTCAGCAGGATGATTCACTTGCATGCAGCGTACTTGCTATCTGCGGCATTGGTTCCACAAGTTTAAAAAGAAACCTGTTAAAACAGTAAATTCAGAGTTATCGCTGAACCTCTCTCCTTAATCTGCCCTAAAGGGATGGTAGGCTGAAACCTGTATTATTTTTTGTTGAGATTTTTTTCTTTAAATCTTTCTTTCATAACTGTTTTACTTTCTTTAGAATCTATTTTTTGTATTTAATTTCCTGTGGAGGGAAAAAAAACCCAACTTTCATGGAAGGTTTTGATATTTGGAGTGGCCTGATAGCCATTTCTGTATGCTGGACAAAACATGAGCTTGCCTTCATGTATGTGTAAGAATAGATGAATCTTGCCCTCCTTCACTGGATCCTGTAAGCCTTGCTCACACCAGAACCTGGAGGACATGCCATCACAGTGCTCACTGACTCGGTGGTATGATTACAGAGGATGAGTAGCAGCATGCTTAATAATCAACCAGCCTTCAGGTATAGGTAAAGAAAATATTCTGGTGCATGGTTCAAATTCATGGGAGTGGGAGGAAGATGAGGTTGAACGATGAAGGAATAGGAATTGTGGTGGAAAAGGGGACATCACATTCATGTTTTCACTTCGAAATGGCCAGTTCATCTTGCTGTAGAGAAAGTGGAGTGTTGATCCTTGTCTCTGTACTTGGCCAGACTTCTTTCAACCTTCACAAAGAGTTTTTCCTGATCCCTGGCGGTACTCTGGTCGCAGGCTCTGGCAGTGTTACCTGCTCGCAGCAATGAGATGGTCCTCAGGAGAAGAGCTGACGTGTTGCACACCAGTACAGCGTGGCAAATGCTTTACCGCTGGCGTTTCCTATTGAAGGAAGGGCATTGTCCCTCTGGTACTGCCAGGGCACATGTTCATTCAGTGTTTGTAGGCCAAGGTCCTGCTTCCCCTTCCCCTGCAGCTCTTCTGCTTCAGAGCAAGCACACCCCTTTCCACAGGGGCTTTAGTTATGCAGGGAGTTCCCTGGTTCTTCAATAGCTGTTTGTGTTAATACCCTTAAGGGGGATCTGAGTCTTGGTGCTTTAGGCTGGTTTCTGAGAGTAGCTAAAGAGATTTTTTGACTTGGCAGCCATCTCTGCGGGTTATAGGGAAGCACAGGAGTTGGGGGAGGAGGAGAGTGCATCGTTGCTCATACAGACAAGGGGAGCTTCTCCCTAGACAAGACAAGGAACAGGTTATAGGACAAATGTGTTTTCTGGAGGGTCATACTAATAGTAGACAGGCAGTGGAGAGAAGAAAAATAATGTCTACTCTCATATTGGCAGGGAAGGGGCCTTCTCTGGGATTTTTGTATTCACGGCTCTCCATAGCAGGTGGCTGAGGCTGTACTGAGGCAGAAGAACTTGCAACTTTTCATAGCAAATCATCTGTGGGAGGAGAGGTGGCAAGGGAATACCAATGCACATGTCCCTGCCTCCTCTTGGGAGGGAGGAGGTGGGGAGAACCATCCAAACAGGTTGTGTCCAGTGGGTGGACAGAGCTGGTATGTTCCGTTCAGCTTTCTGTGAACAAATGGTGAAAACTAAGATGTGATGATCCTGCTGCATTGTTTGTCCGTTACTTTTCCTGGCTTTTTGTTTGTTTGGTTGTTTTTTTTCCTTCTCTCATTCCTTCTGTTTTCTCCTTCTTGCCACAGGGCTATTCCCTTAGGGTTGTAGAGCCCACCTTGTCACTGACACACACCACAGCGTTTCACTTGCTTGCACTGTGTTTTTCATGCACGTTGAGGCTGCACTCTCTTTTTCTCTCTTTCTTGCGTCATCACAGTTGTATTTGGCTGCCATGGACAGTAGCAGCCATATGAGCTGGCAGCTTAAGCCCTCGGACAGTGCACGGACATACTGGTAACAGCGCCCGCAAATGGAACAGGTACTGGAAAAAAGGTCCTTCTTGCTCAACCCCTTCTCCACTCCCAACCACTCCCTTCATCCCTGCACTGTTTATCCCAGGCCAGTGCCTTTTATTTCTTCACATTCCTTCCCTCTGCACCTCCCACCCCATTCCCTCCTGCCAAGGGTTAAAATTAAAATCACTTTTGCTCTGGTGCAGACTCAAGGAGCAGTATCAACCTTGCAAAGGCTTCTGGTGCAATCTGTGTGAGTTATAGGTGTCTATGCCTCACGAAGGTTAACTCACAGCAGCTTCAACTCGGAGTCCACACCTGAGAACAGCTTGAACACTTAGTACCGAGCGCTGCTCGAATGTAGAACTAACCTTGCATTTCAAATGCAGGATAGAAGTTCTCCCATCACAAGAAGCCCTTTTCTAGATGTAATGAGAACCAATCTAGCAGCTTTTCAGTTGGGACTGGTTGTCTTAAGTCAACCTTTCGGTTTCCCTTGAGACCTGCTGCTGGTCTTGGCTGGTCATAACAGCATGTACCCAAACCCCCCGATACCTATCTGCCACATGCTTTAAGCTCCCCAGTGAGATTTTTAATTTGTTGAGAGCTCTTAGCTGGTAAGGGTGGCCTGTCCTGAAGATTACTTCCTTGCCTGTTAGATCTGTGTGCAGCTTCTCCTTTTATCCTTTCATTTAAAGTCAGAAAGGAGCAAGTTGGGTGTTGTTTTTTTTTTAACCTCCCTGAAAGTCCAAACATAAGCACTAAGATCTATTTCATTCTGTTTCAAAACCTTTCACTGTTTTGTTTGTTCTGTGTGTGTCCAAATCATCCCATTCATGTCCCACAGGCCCTGTGAGCAGGGCCCTCCTTGTACCATTTCACTGTCTGAATTCCTAACGGGCTGTAGCTGCTGGTGTCCTCCAAGATAGCCAGCGTTTCTTCCTTTGCAGTGGTCCATGACAAAGCCGTGTGCCTACAGAAAGAGTAGGTGGTCTGCATTAGGCATTGTAGTTCTTAAGCTTGGTTAAATACAGGGTGTAATGAGAGCTCCCAGGCTCATCACACTTCTCTCCTATGAAGGACAGTGTGTGCCTTCAAGGGAACTACAGTCACACAGTACCTGGAAGGGGTTGATTCCAGTTGGAAAAGAGGGACTGTTGCTCGATTCATGCAGTCAGTGACCTGTATCTTACATTGTGTTCCCAGAAATACATGTCCATAAAGCTGCTGTTCCTCCTTTTCTTCTGTTCTCATTGGGACTTTTGTCAGCCTTGCACTGGATTCCTTTCCGTCATGTTGCTGCTTGGTCTGCGTTCTTGCTGCCTCTTGCCGTTTGTCTGCCTGCCTTGCGACACTCTGGGAAGGATGCTCTCTGAACTGGGTGTCCTGATGCCCTCTGCCGTGGCGCGTGCATGCAAGCAAACTTGTCTTGAAGCGTGGTGCTAGCACCCTTGAACAGGTCACAACTTTCTTCAGTCTGGCAAAGACTGCTCTGGGGCATCAGCTTATGGTGGGTTTTCTGCTCTCTGCTTCCTGCAGGTGATATTGTAGCAGTGGTAGATGGGTCTGTTTCATGAAAATAAAATATTGCTGGGGCGGGGGAATTCTAGTGTCTTCATTCTGGACTTGAAATCTCCTCTGGGCTGAAACATGACCTGATCTCAGCCTGCACTGTCTTCTGTTTACCTAAGGTCACACCCAGAGTTTAATGTGGCTGTCTGCAGGGCTAAGAAAAAGGTATTGCATGCTTTCCAAGACTTTGAAAACAAACAAAACCAACAGAAGCTCAGTTCTTTATGACTTGGAAAACTTAAGTTGCTTTGAATTCGGAACCCATTTGCTGGAATTGGCTGTTTCCCTGCATCTCGTACCTCCCATACTTAATGATACCAAACCCTGTGTGTTTACTGTGCTCTAGCTATTTGGGAGGTGGATCAACCTTTAAGAACTTCAATCCAGAAGCTTTGGTCTTTATTGGATTACCTGAATAGCTCTGGCAGGAAATCAAAGTCAGGGGAGCTGAAGAGAGATACACGTGTGGGTTTTAACCACAAATAGTAAATAGTTTGTACTTGGAATCATAGGTTCATATGGTAAGTGATTTTCCAGCATAGCTCAGTTAGCTGTGAAGTACTCATGGTCTGCACAGTTCACAGGGGTTGGTAAAATTTATGGTCTCTAAAATTAACTGATTATTCCCATTAATTTTTTTTTTTTTTTTGCAACCAATGACTCCTTTGTATGCAGGCTATATGAATTAAGAACCTAACTAGTATCTGCTGGCAAACCATACCTATGAAAGTTTATACCCTCAGCAAGGCTGAGTGTGAAGGAGAGCCTTTTTCTTTTTTAGTTTGGAAAAATAAAAAAAAAATAAACTTGTGTGCAATCAGCTGTGTTTGTGCTAGCTGACTGGTAAGTGACTGAGAGGTGTGCTGTGTTGAATAGCACGAGGCACCAGGAGAAACGGTAACAAGAAGTCTTTTAGGTACTCTTTTTAGGGTAGCTGACAGTGTGGTGAGGGTACGGGTTGAAACTTGTCCTCCGTGCTGTTTTTGAAAGGGTAAATGAGGGTGTACAGGCACGTGGGCACTTCCAGTGAAAGTGCTGGAAGAATGAATGCATTGTGCGATTTCTTCCACCTCCTGTGAAAGCCCTCTCTGAAGGAAACTAAACGCAGCTGTGTACCTTGTAGCTGTGTCAGGCACTGTATCCATGTTACCTCAGAGTAGAATCCAAGACCTCCTTAGCTCTGAATTGTGCTCATGCTTTAAGTCTTTAGCAGTACTTTTTAACTGTGGATAATATGGTTCCATAGCCATGTGACTAGCAAGTTTCTGCTGATACATCTTCATCTGCTGGCCTGTCCAGATGTTGGGATCTGTGTATTCACAGCAGCTTCCCTCTGCTCCCCAGCAGAGGATGAACTGAAGGACTTGGATGAGGGTCTGCTGTCCAACAGCACGTGAAGCAAAGCATTTGTCCGTGGAGTCTAGTGTGGTGGCTGAAGATCCAGTGCACGCTGGTAGAGCTGTGCTGGTTACGTGAGGTGTGCAGGGAAGCGTTAGCGTTCTCCTTCCACACTTCAATCATACTTACCACGCTCACTGAAAATACACTTTAACAGAAGGAGTAACTGTAACAGAAGGTTCAAACTCTAATGGGAAAGGGTACAAAGGCACAAAAATCCTGAGTTAAGGAGAGAACATCAGCCCTAACTCTGACTACTCTGAGTCTTGATTTGTTCCGTGTGGTGGATTGCAGGTAGGTTTGAATGTAAAATGCCCTCTGCTTGCCTGTCCAAATCTCATGTTCCTGATTACTTTGTTTTAGTGACACTTAAGCAACTGTGGGATGTGTTCTCAGTGGAGAAAGGAGTGAATTCTTTTCGACTCCTCCCTCCGTGGTGGGTGTACTTTGTACATCCTTGAAATGCAGTTCAAGTGGCCCTTCTCGATTTTAGTGGTCTAAAGAAAGTTGATGTTGCATGTAGCGTGCTGAACCTATGTGACTGAACCAGGAAGTTGCATAATAACCTTCCATGAGCTAAGATTTTTTTCTAAATACTTACAAAACCATAGCACCTCTGATCTCTGTTCATACCCATCTCCTATTACATGTCATATGTAGAATACAAATGGAAAGTGAGCAATCAAATGCATTTTTCCTTCCAAGACCCTCTTCTTAGCGTTATGCTTGGCTGGCAAATTCAGCATCATGCTACCTGAAACATACCCTGCTTGGTCTGTGAGAAAGTTCTTTGACTTCTAAGCCTCTCTGAGCCTGTTGGGTTAGTCTCATATGTTTTAATAATGCCCTAAACTTTATTACTGTTTTGAAACAGTAATCACATTTAATAAACAGTATAGAATATGGTCCTTAAACTGTCTCAGCTTGGTATTCTCCACCTTTTTCCATCTCACTGGCTAAAACTACATCTTGAAAAGAGAAAGAACAGATGTACCCTTTGTCTTCTAAATATAGACACCATTTCTGGGTCAGAGTTTTATATTAAGATCCATGTTCTGCAGAAAGTTTTCCAATTATGGAAGATGCTAAAAGATGAGTGTGCAAATAAGCCACAGGTGTCTTCGTCTTGTGCCAATGGGGTCAGCTCTGCCAGAGGAGCAGCTTCTCTCTCCTGTTGTGCAGAGGTTCAGCCTGGGTCAGTCTTTGAAGGAAAACTGATATACTGTTAATTCTCTGAAAACCCTTTTAGATAGCTGAGCTTTTGAGAGCCTGAAGATGCCTCATAATGTTCTTTGCCAGTGGGCAAGGTAAATCATACCTCCTGGTGAGGAACTGCCTTTCAGTTGTCTCTTTGCCAGCTTAACCAGCTATTTTATGTGGTTCAGTTTTAAAGGTGATAAAAAGTCAGTATGCTGAAGGGCACTCTTGGGAAGTAAGATGTGGGTATTGTGGAATTATTCAAGCTCCAGCTGGTATAAAAAGAGGAATAAAATGTCTGTCCTCGTTGCTTAGTTGTTAGTATCATGGTAGCAGAATCCCAGAAGCATTAATGTGGTCATGATGAAGGCATTGAACACATTGACATACAGAGGCAAAGTCCTTTGTTCTTACTGCTGGGTACTATTTACGTGCTTTCCAGCATGTTATTCAACACTGAATGGCAGATGTTACCTCAGTAGCTCCTGGGAGCTGTTTTGGAATACTTTGCTTAGAATACAAAAGAAAATAAGAGAAAAAACACACCCCCTCAAAACAAAACAACCCCTGATCTTTCTGATTTTCTCTTGTCACCCCCAACCTGGAGTCTTGTTGACTACTACACAGTATGCAGGTTGAATCCTAAGAACAGTGGATTATTACCCATCTGGTAACTGTTACCTAATAATCATCTTGCTTGATGGCAGCCTGTTTCCAGCCTGGCAGGGTCTGTTCTTTCTTGGGCATAAATTGTTCAGAGATTCATTCTTCCACCTCTTTTTCCCAGCCGTTCATCTGTGGTGCGTGCAGTCTTTTGATGCCTTTTATTGCCATAAAATGCAATGTAAAAATGCGGTGCACACCCATTTTCTTTTCAACCTCCTTTTCTGGCTTGGTTGAAAGCAATAATATGACTAAGCGGGGATGAAGGTGTGAGGTGGGTTTTTACATCTGCATCACTTCCATTTCCCTCTCTTCTCCCAAGTGAAATGTGGCATATTTTGACTCAATGACCATTGGATTTCCTTCTCCGTAGAAAACTTGGATAATTCATTAGCCCAGCTGCACTGACTGGCCAGCATCCTAGCAGCAGGCTGACAGTACGTTACCAAGAGTGGACTGTGCAGTGACTTGTGAAACTTTCCTTGTCAGACTGAGCCAGCAGCTCCTTGATATGCTTGCTGTAAATACAGGCCATTTTATTCTGGGAGGTGGTCGTAATCTGTGGTTCCTTGTTTACATTAGTCATTCTGACTGACTGTTCTGTTTGTTTTGTTTTTTTTGTCTTGTCTTCCTCCAGTACACCTCCAGCATGAGAGCCAAATACCTCGCCACCAACCAACCTCGTCCAGATGCTGGCAGTGTGCATTAAAATGAAAAAGCAAAAGCAAAAAAAACAAACACCCAAACAAAACCCACATGTGCAGTCAGACTAAACAATGTGCCAACTGCTGCGCCCCTGTGCTGTCCTCGTAGAGCAATCCTGCTGTTCTGCCCAAAATCCAGTGCAGTTCCTTCTGTTTCTCCAGCCCAGATCACCCCTCCAACCTGGTACCTGCCCGCTGGAGTGGAAGCCCCTTTCGAATTTAAGCCTTCGCCTTGTACCTGATGTGCAAGAGAGATCAAGCACGTGCAGGCAGGCAACGGCAAGCACCCAGTCAAGGAACTGGGTCCACCTGCCTGGGAACCAGTGTAGAGTAGCCTATCAGAAAAAGTCATCTGCCCCCTTTTTTCCCCTTCTGTTCCCCAGCGGGACTTGGTGAAAGATGGTGGTAGATCATCTTCCCTTTTGCGTCGGGATCTGCAGTCTGTCAGACACTGCAGAAGCGGAGGCTCGGCGCCTGTGACTAATGTACAGTGAGGGACTACGAGTCGGTGCACGGTGCAGCGTTCTGGTGGGAGTCCTCTGGTCCTGTGCCCTGTGTGAGGGAGGAGGGAAACTCCTGCCTCATGGTGTCATTGCATATCCACTGTAATCTGGGAGCCTAGGGTTCTTGTAGAACAAACCATTCCACTGCCCTGGTTAACTTCTAAAAAAAAAAAAATCCATTAAGAAAATTCCTTTTTTTTCCCACTGAATAACACATGAATTCTTGAGGAGGAGCAGGAGGTCCCAGCACTGGTCAACTACCCTGTCCCATTGCTCCGAACCTGACCTCCGCTCCATCAGGGAAGCCTAGATACTTGCAGATGGCATTCTGGGTGCTGCCTTTACGAGGCCAACACACAGACCAAACAGGAGCCAGCTACCCGCTTGGTGCCAAATTTTTCCAGGAAAAGACTTGTAAGACTTTAGGGGCGGGTATTTTTGCACTAAAGAGTTTCAGCTCTCTGATGCTAGATCTTACAGGACAGTCAGCTTGCACAAGCAAGAGGGACTAGAAGCACCAATGGATTTATAACAAATGCAAGCTCTCCCTGCAGGAGTGACCTGTGAACTCTGCTGGACTTTTTTATTTTCTTTTTTTTTTTAATCATAATTTACAGCACAGGGCTGCTGAACTGGCATTGAAGGAGGTTTTTGGAGCCTCAGTCCTAACAAACTCACAAGATTGTCAGTATATCTTCTATGTTCCAGAGTCAGAAACCCAAATGACATCTGGAGAACACTGACTGTCAGAACAGGTTTTTATTCTACTCTCTTTTATTTTTATGTTTTTTCCAAGGCACGTTGCTAACCACTATCTGGCCATATTAAGGCACATGCAAGACATTTTTCTAGATATGAGGCAGAACAAGGCTTGCAAAGGGGCAGCTGGGTGCCTGCAGAAGGCAACATCCTCCACTGGTGCTGTACTTTCCACTGAAGAGCAGTGCCCTGAAGGGCACTGACCACTTCCTACTGGAAGAGGAGACCTGCCTCTTGGGAGGTACTGTCAAGTACTGCCCTGTCAGTAGGGTATCTACGATGTTCCTTTTTGTCTTTTTACCTCTGAGCAGGGGCATCTTAGTGTAGCTGCTGAGCATTATATTAAATAACTGGCAGAGGAAATAAGGTGGGAAACGTCTCTCAAACTGGAGTTGAGCCATTGGCAGAGGCAGTTAGTCTTCACCTCAGTGATGTTCACACTCGGTGTCTGTTTACCCCACGTTTGCTGTACGGGGCACAGAATCTACCAATCTGCCTTTACTCAAGTCAGTTGCCTTCTTGCAGTGAGGTAGGAATCGCTCCTAGTGGGTAGGTAACTAGGATGATGGTATCTGCTGTAAAATGGTACCAGCTCTGTGGAAGAGCAAGCTTTGAGACTCCTCTTTAAGATAGAAACCACTAATAGACTGTAAAAGCTTTGGGCCAGCTGTTACCTTTGAAATGAGTGAGGGAATCGGGGAGGAGATACCACCGTGCAGGCAGGAAGAGAGGTTTGGGAGGAAACTCTGCACTTCACCGTAAATCGCTGGAAGCAGGATTTTCTTGCTCAGGACTGAGTATGCCCTTTCAGACGTGTTTGATGGGCTTCACAGTGAAACATACCTCCGTTCTCAAATAACAAGGGCAGGGAAATGTCGTCACAAGGGGTATGGAGGGACACTGTAGCTCATGAGCACCAGGTTTTCCATCCTGTGTTAAAGCCTACCAGGAGACCCGGGAGTGCAAGCCTGTGGCATGATTAGCTTGCAGGGCCCGAAGCATGCAACTGCTATCTGGGGGGCACTGAACCTTCCCCTCGCTTTGAAGAAAGAAACAAGAGCCATATAACCCTTATTAAGACTGAGTTGTTCTGCCATCATCTCTCCTTGCGAGGATGTGCTCGGATTACTGCTTACACAATCAATTTTAGGGGACCTGCCCTGAAATTGGTTCTACTCATTGAAGGCAAGTGTTTTGAAGGCTGGAGGGTGTGGGGGAACCCTGTGGAAACAAAGGCTTCTGTATATTGACTTCTCTGTATACAGAACGCATCCTGAACATGCGTGTGACTGCACTTGGGGTTGGATCTAAATTGTCACAGTGGTGTTGTTTGTGCCAGCAGGGATAACGGGGGAGCGAGCCTATACCCTTTCGTTTGCAGCATCTAATGGAGCAGCCACCTTGACCTGCTTCTTTCCAGGGTTTGGCATAGCCACTCGTAACACCCAGAACAACTTCTCACAACGTCTGGGGCTTGCAGCAAGGCACAGATGTGGAGGTATGTGCTCTGTGACTTCAAAATGTAACTGGAAAGAATTACGGAGATAACATTTTGCCCTCTGGAGGCCAGCATAATGTGACTGCAGTGTGAGCTGTGTACCTTTGTCCAGCCAGCACTTCCTTTACTTGACATGGATATTGCACTTTTGTAAAGCATCCTGGAACTCTGCTGCCCCGCTGCATGCTGTGCAGAGCGCTGGATAGGAAACACAGACAAATGGGTTTCTTTTGGTTTATTATTATTATTACCACTTTTCTTTTTTTTTTTTTTTTTTTTTACTGGAACCTTGAGCAACAGTGTGGCATTTCTGCAGGCTGGTCTGAACGATCTGCTGAAGAACAGATGGCCTTTGCCTACTCTTATGGCTGCGACGTAATCGGTCTCATCCATATGGTCACATTTTGTCTGAGGAGTGGACTTTCAGAAGCCAAGATCTCCCAGACTCTGTGCCTCCCTCTCGGGTGAACAGCAGGTGCTATCTGGCGAAGACTCATCTGTTCTAGATGGCATTCATGGTCGAGGGAGTCCAAACTCTTCAAGCTGTAGGAGGTAAAGCTGTAGAGACTTCTCTCTCTTCCATTGTGTCTCTGTTTTTAATGTGACGAAATGCCAAGGCCATATCACTTGGTGTGTCCCAGCTGACCTTATCGGAACATTACTCATCTTGCTGGTTGCTAGCAAAAGGGTCCAGAATTCAGGGGAGATGAGGTCGGCCTCTGGACACCTCACTAACTGTAAAATGGAAGGCAGCTTGTCCGGTTGAAGGCGACTGCATCGGTGAAGACACTTCATGTTACTTTTTCAGAAGCACAAATGTGGTCATTGGCTTGTCTGGTTGGCTTGGTTTATTTCCACTGCATCATCGTGTGTGAGTGACACTTTCCTTTGGAACTGAGAACTCTTCCAAGCACACAAACATCTCCACAATGTGAAATGTAAATAGCATGTTGGACTCTTGTGTCCAGTGTTCAAGACTGCATTGTAATTGTAAAGGAAATCGAATCAAGACTTGGCTGTGAATTTCTTGTGCTGTCTTGGGAATATAACTGTAGTGTTTGTATCCTGTATGTATTATTAAACTGAGTTCATTTTATGTGCTGATAAAAGGGTTCAAGCTAAGATTTTTAGTGTGCATCCATGTATCCAAATGTGAAGGATGGAGTGCTCCCTTCCCCTCCTGTCCTTTTTAAGTTCTCTCCATTTGGTAGGTGTTAATTTTCTGCGTACAGTCATCTCAGCCAAGATGCAAGGATGTTCACTGGAGTGCTTTAAGGGGGACACAGTGCATGGGGTTTTAAGTGATCCTAAGTTAGGATTTCCATAGCAGTTCCCTGAAAACACATGAAAAGCTTGGCCTTTCTGAGAGTAAGCCATGTCTCAGGGGGCCACTTAGCCATTGCTCATGAGAGCTTTGGGTGCTGCAGGGTGATAGCAGACCAGAGTGGGTGGATACACGTAAGGGCGAGGTACAGGTACCTATGTGGATAAGCCCATGTTTCACTTCTGGTCCTGCCTCCTCTTCCTTTTAGCAGCAACTGAAATAATACCGTGCTGAGCCCTTTGAAGAAGAGAGAAGTGTCTTGGCTTGTTGATTCTAGCCATCCCACCTGATTCAGAAGTAGATGAGGTGGGTGGGTTTTCCATTAGCTAAGGAGAGGAGCTGTCTTTAAAGTACTTCCTACCTGGGGACCAAGGAGCTGGGGTCTTCCCCAGCTCAACAAGTCTGTTAGTGTAACTCAGTGAACATCTCTGGGTGGGAGGGGAAAAGCCCTCCAGGGAGATACCAAGGAGGAGATCCAATGCCTTGAGAGAAGAGACCTGACAAGACTTAATCTGTACTTTAACCAGGTGGCATCTTTCATCACAGCCTACTCCCCCTTTCCAGAGATTATTTGTGTGCATGCTATGGATGGCTTCCCTAGTCATTCCCGGAGGCCCAGCAGAAGCGTGGGATGTTTCGGTAGCAGTTCCTAGATGGCTAGCAAGTGCTCTGTGCTTTCGGCAGCGAGTGGGATCTCCTGCTGAGCTGTGATGGTGAGTGTGTTGCCCAGCTGGGAGAGAGCAGGGATGGGTGACTGGTGGCCTGGAGCTCCCAGGTGCTCGCCCAGCCCCTGTGGCCGCATGCCTGAACAAAGTGGAACATAAATTGATGTACAACCAGAAAGTTCAAATATTCCTTTCCTAAAGAGGATAACTGTAGCATGAAGCTCTTAGGTGCTCTGCGTATTTGATACCACATTGCTCCTCACTATGCAATTCCCAGCTCCTTCCTTCCGGCTCCTCTAATCTCACACCAAGACTTCTCCAGTGGCCTCTGCCCAGGAGGCCACAGAAGTCCCAGAAAAGCTCCATTTCTTTCATTGTCCTCTGCATTGGGTCCAGCCGCCCAGCCGTCGCGTGCCTCAGGTCCCTTGTGAGCGGGAGGCCCCATGAGTTCCATTCACGTCGTTCAGAGGGAAGTTTATTTTCTTGGACACTGTGCACAGAAACCTATTGGTGAACATGTACCTGGCCTTTTTGTAACTCTTCTGTTTTTTCTTCTTAACCATAATGGTTGTATATCATACCACTTTATATACATATATAATATATAAATATATATAATTTTTTTTAAAACTTTGGACCTGCTAGTTTCTTTCAAGTGTTCCTGCACTTACCCAAAATGTTTTTAAATTGTGAGGGTTAAAGAGGATTGAGCCCATTTTTGTATCTTTACTTTTAATTCTGTAGTTCTCTTGATTGTAATGTAGCTATTTTTTACTGTAACTTTTTGGTTTGCAAATACTAAACAAAAAAACCTAAATGTAATTTCTGTGGTTTCTATTCAGCTTGGGTTTCATGTTTTAAAAATAAACAATTTAAAACCACTGTTCCTATTTATTGATTTTCTCTTTTTTTTTTCTTCCCTTTCTCATGAATCTCCTCGAGTTTTTGCTGCTGTTCATGCATCGTGCTAGGCCCACGACGTGAGGAATCTGATAGCTCTCAGAGGGCAGAACGAACAGGAACGTGAGTGCCCTGTATTACAGAAGTCAAATAACCGGCGTCAGTCGTGCGATGTGAGATGAAGTGCGTGCACCCGTGTTAGCAGGGCTGCTTTCTTCCTTCGCAGGTCTCAGCCCCATCTGGTTGCCATTAGAAATCATGGACTTTGGGATTTCTAATCCAATTTGAAGACTGGACTGTTAAAATTGAACTGGACAGCTTCAGAACCACCTCTGAAGGAAAGTAATCGATGGGGACATTTCCTCCAGGGGAAGCTGCACTAACTCTGCTTTAGAACTGATGTGTTCTGTACCCGCCAGAGTGGTCTGCGGCGGGGGGGCTGTGAGGGTGAGGTTTGGCAGGGGGTAGTCTGGATGGGGGCACGGAGTCAGGCTGGTGCCTGCTGCGGGCTGTGAGGGTGAGGTTTGGCAGGGGGTAGTCTGGATGGGGGCACGGAGTCAGGTTGGTGCCCGCTGCGGGGCCGTCCTCATACCAGGGACCTCCAGAGTGACAGGCACCACTGCTGAGGCTGCTGGAGCAGCTGAGGGACGTGAACATCGGCCTGTGGAGATGCTCACCCTGTGCACGGAGCATGGAATACCCCCCCGAGCCCCCTCTGCGGCTTTGCTCGTGCCGCACTGCAGCAGCAGGGAACACAAGCAGTTTGTTTTCAGCAGCCAAAGTACACGAAGTGTCGAGGAGCGGTACGGGGCACTGCACCAGCCCAGCCGCTGCGCGGGCACCCCTCTTCCAGAGACAGTGCATATACGTGCCTTCGGTGGCGTCACACGGGGAGCCAAGGGAGCTGGTGCAGCTCAGCGTGGGCTCCTCGTTCTCGGCTCTGTTCCGGGCTATTGTGGGTTTCTTCTGAGCTCCTCATTTGTACTGCTCTCTGATCGCAGGCCACATCTCTGTCAAGTACTGAACTAAACCCTTTAGCTTCCTGCAATTCTCTTGATCTATTTTCTGCCTGATCCTGCCAGTCAAATCGAGGGATTGGTCCCCTACCTCTCTCCTGCGCTGTTCTTGCCCGCAACCTCAGCCCATGGCTTACCAGCTGTGGGTCTTTGGGAGACTCCCCACCACCAAACTGCAGGAAAGCCAGACAGCGTCTCCTGCCGGATGCCCCTGCGAGGATGAGGGCTTTGGGGAGCAGAGCAGCTCCTCATGCAGGAGTGTGGGTCTTCTGCGGGGAAGAGGAAGCAACTGTGGGACAGGGCATAGAAAAGCCCCGTGGGGGGTTTGGTGGCAGCAGAGAGCTCCCACAGCAGTAACTGCTCTTGGTCCAACTGCAGGTTAAAGCAGAAAGCCCTCAAACTCCCCGGTGATGCTGCAAGGGCCAGGCTGACAGTCCTGGGTGGCACTGCTAAGTGCCAGGGCCAATTTGAAGGCAACAGAGAGAGGAGAGCATCCTGCAGCCCTGCGACCAGAGCTGGGCTCCCGGGCACCCTCCTCCTCAGTGCGGCTGGTCCTGCCCTGATCCACACGGGAGTGCACGTGCACAGGTATGTCCTGTTTCCTTGGAAGGCCGGACTGGTCTAAGCAATACTTTAACTCTGGTTTTGTTAATGCTGTACCTTTTTTTAAGAGCTGTGTGTGTTTCGAGCCTTGCCCATCCGTACAGGGCAGAGCTACAGAGGGCTTTTGGCTGCCCTGCACTCTTGAGGCTGTAAATCACAACAGACACCAGTTTTCCTCCCTTCACTAATAATTGACAGGTTTGCCTCCCATCTTTTTTTTCCCCCTAAATGAGGAGTCCACATTTTCCGTCTTCATCCCTGGTCTGAGATGGTTAAGCCTGCTCTGTGGTACAAAGGGCTTGGAGCAATCAAGGGAATCTGGTGGCGTGAAGGAAAATAAAGCCCCCATTGGAGTCAGCATGTAAATATTTTACCAGGTTTATGGACTCCCACCAGGGATGGGAATATGCAAAGGCCACCTGCACGGTGACCTTTCCCAGTGTTTTCCAGCCAGCTGTCCCCAGCAGCCACAGGCTTTGCTCACCCTGCTACACTGCTCCCTGCCCCAGCAGGAGCAGGGCAGGGCTCTCTCCTGATCTGGGAGAAAACAAGGGAGGGTGAAGCATGTGTTTGAATAAACCTTGCCTTCTGATCAGCCTCCAGTAGTGGTCCGTCAGATCTCTGTCCTCTGAGATAAGGCAGGGAGGGATGCCCCAGGGGGATGCCTTCAAATACACTTGTTCTTGTGGTAGGAAGAGCTGTGCTAACAGCAGCATTGTCTCTGTGAGCTGTTGGGGGCTGGAAAATCAACAGGCAGAGCTGCGAGCTGCAGCATGCTCATCACCTGTCACCTCTCGGGGTGGGAAATGGCCCGTGCGTCTGAACGCGGGTCTGTGCATGCAGGTCTGCTGCTGAACGCTGGATCTGCCCAGCTTCTTCCACCGGGTGCACCTGAGGGCTGGAGTCGCAGCTGGGTAGGGCCTCGTCAGGACTCTGCCTGCCCGTGTGTCCGGGGAAGGCAGCAGAAACTGCATCTCGACTCCTCTAACCCCTCCTGAAGCACCTCTCTCCCCAGGGAATGGCCCCATCCCGCTCCGCTGGACCACTCCGCTTTCAGGAGCTCGTGGCCTCTCCCTGCACAGCGCGAGAGGCCGGGACAGAGCCTGGACAGGGAGCCTCGTGCCTGTCTGACCGCGTGGGGATGCTGAAGTCCTGCTCTCGGCAGTCGGAAGGGTTTGCCAGCGGCGGCAGCCACGGGAGGGGCGAGGGGCCGGGCCGCAGCCCCGGGCTCAGCGCGGTCCCCTCCGCACCCCGCGGCCCCGCGCGGACCGGCCCCCTCGGGTCCACCGCGATGGAGCAACCGGTCACACTGCCGCGCCCCCGAGTCCAGCGTGATGGCGAGGGAGCAGGACTTGTCCTTCCGCGGCCCATGGCCCTTTGCTGCAGCGGCACCGCAGCGCGGTTTGCCTTGGCTGCGGCAGGAAGGACTCTGCCTGGAGCAGGCGGCGTTTCTCACCATGAGCTCAGCGAAAATCCCTGCTCAGGGATTTTTAATCCCTCCCCGGGTCCGAGGAGGGGTGTGGGAGGAAGCACAGCTCCGTTCTGGCTGCGAGGTGTTGCAGATGCTGGAGCCCTTCTCCCACCCACTTCCTCCTCCCACCAGCCGAGCACCACGGGACCTGGTGCTTGCACCCCATAAATCACTCTCTTACTCCCGATCTGCTCCCAGCGCTGCTGCTCCAGGGCCATGGAGCGCTGCTTGGGCAGGGAGCCGGCATGGCCCCCGCTTTCCTTACAAAACAGCCCCCCAGCGTGCCCCTAAGGAAGGGAGGGGGCGCTCCTTGGGCTGATGTGGACGTGGTCAGCGCATCACCCGACACTGATGGCCGTGGAGCCACTGCTTCGCCGTGTGGTCACTGCCGCGATCAGGCTCCTGCCCTCAGCAGGGACAGGCACAAACCTGGCACCGTCCCCCCGGTGAAGCCACCCTGGTTTGGGGGGGATGGAGGGGGACACATCTGCTGAGGAGGAGGAAGGAGGGGTTGGGAGCGGGGCCGCGCAGCGCTGCCTCGGCTCTGGTCCGGCAGCGCGGTGGGAAGGGTTCCCAGCTGCTTTTGAGATGCTCGGTTCATCCCCCTGCTCCTGCTTGCCAAACCGCTGCAGCAGAGCCGGCCCCGCTGGGCAGCTGAGGCAGACCAGAAGCGGCGGGTGCTGGGATCCATGGGGTGGGAATTGGTTTTGATGGATTCAAAGCTGGTCCTAAAAGCCAGGAAGAGAAAAATAAACTTAGGAGGGCGCGGGGGGCATGGCATTTCTTTTTACTACCTGCAAGTGGTGCTGGAGTGGGAAATAGGAAGAATGTGAAAAAAGTAAAGGGGGTGTGGGCAATAGCTGAGAGCTGCTTTCTGCTTTGGGGGGGCTGCCCTGGACACCCCAGCACTGTGTCCTGGCCATTCTGCAGCCAGCACTGCCATAGGGCATTGCAGCCCCTCACTCCAAGACAGACGGTGCTAGTGGGGGATTTAATGACCTCCGGCTGCACAGAGGTGATGGGGTGCAGTTCATGCCCCCACGGGGCCAGCACTCTTCTCTCCCAGCACTGGGACAAGCAACTCCCCAAGCCGCAGCTGGAGTGTTGTGTGCATTGCTCAGGGCCTGTGATTTGGCGGCTTTTATGTTAGTTTCCCACAAATATTCCAGTTTGCTGGGCCAGAGCGGCTGGAAGTGGCGCTTGGAGCCGATTTGCAGAAGATTCGTTGTCTCCTGACACCCCCTCCCAGCACTAGTCTCAAATATTTCTCGCCGCCGTCGGTGCCAGGACGGGTGTTCGTCTCATCGCTGCACTGACACGGCTGCCCGGTGACACATCCCTGTCCCACGAAGCTCCCACGCGGCAGCCGGGCTGGGAACGCAGCGATTCACACAAAGTCCAGGATAATGAGTGACCCAAATGCAAATTAAAACAAAAAAAAAGGGGGTGGGAAGCAACAAAAAGGACTAAAACAGTGTGTTACTCTCTGCCCTCGTGCTGCAACCACCCAGGGGCTGGGAAATCCTTTGGCTGGGCATGGTGCTGGAGCATCCCTTGGACATGATGCTGTCACCAGCAGTGGTCCCTACATGATGGCAGTGTCCCCATCAAGCTGGGCTTGTCCCAACCCCACACACCAGCCTTCTCCAAAAGGTACAGCCGCCTTATCAGCTGCCGCGAGCTGGTGAGAGTAAACAGGACATCCCACAACAGCGCCAGGGTGCAGATGAAAGCGGGCTGGGCCTGACAAGCCCGCCAAGTATGTGAGAGCAGCAGACTTTGCTTTTGTTTTCCTTTTGTTTATTAATGCGTGTATTTATTTACTTTTCAGCCCACGAGTAGGGAGGGAGGAAGGAGGGGCTGGGAGCCTGGTGTGGGACAAAGTGGAGGGCTGGTGTGCTGCCTGCCTCCGCTCCCGAAGGCTCAGTGGGGTGCTTTTCTTTTTTATTTCTATTTGTTTTATTTCTGTTTTTATTGTATTGTATTGTATTTTATTTTTTAAGCCCCTCTCCAGGTGTTGCACTATGCCAGCTGCGCTGCACCCCCAGTCCCTACCCCTGCCAAGGGGCTCCTGCTCCTTGCAGCAGCATCCCAGAGCCGTGCCACAGCTCCCCAGTGCCTCGGTGGACAGTTAACACCAGATTTTGGGCTGTTTTGGAGTAAACAGGCCCCCAGCACCCAGCCCTGCCTGGGCTCAGATGGGTGCTGCCCATCCTGGCTGCATCTCCCCATCCCGCCCGGGGGGGCCTGCAGAGATGGTGATGGCACTGCTGCCGGGAAGCGCCCGTGCTGCTGAAACCGCGGCCCCATGAGCAATAGGAAACTACGGGGGCGAGCGGCGGGTGGCACGGCTTCCTGCGCCTGACGCAGTTCCCCTTCGTTGACCCCACGCGGAGGGGGGGGCCAGCGAGAGGCACCAAATCCTGCATCCACGACGCGGTCCCTGGCCCCAGTCAAGGTGTGCTGAGGGAGGCAGCTTTGCAGGGCTTCCTGTCCACCTTCCCCTTTCTCCAGGGAGCCCTTTGGATACCTTTGTCAGGAGCTGGGTCAGGGTGACGCTCAGTTCCCCTGGGCAGGATCCAGGGCGCACACACACACACCCCACCCCATCACCACAGCAGCCGAGGGGCTGCAGTTTGGGGGAACTTTTGATTTTTGTGGCCATCTGAAGGGTGAGCGGGTGTTGGGGCAGGGGTGGCTGTTGCTTTAGCACACACCGACTTCCTGCCAGGCTGTATTTTTAGCAAGGCCAACCCCTGATAACCCAGAGGTTCGAGTGAAACTGTGAAATAAGTAAGTGCGCCTCAAAGAGAGAGAAAAAACGGTGCTGGGTATGGAGGAAGGTTGGGGAAGGAGAGGATGGCACAGGCGAGAGCTGGTACCCGCACGGCATAAACAAGGCTGGTTTTAGGAAGGGGGGGCAGATCTTATGTTATTGCCACAGCCCATCAAAGCTGGGGCTTCTTACTGGCAGGTGGGTGCTTGTTGTTGGCTAAAACGGTGGTGGAGAAGGCAAGGGGACAGCTGGGAGGGAAGGGGCTCGGCCCCGCGCAGCCCCCAACCTTCCCACGCACACGCCTGCCCCTCGGCTGTTAACAACACCCTGCTAACAACCGGCTCTCACCTTGTCCCCGCCGCCTCGAGCCTGGGAAACACCAGCCCCGAGGTGCCAAACCCCGCTGGAGCCTTTTGGGGAGGGGAAGGAGGAGAATTCCCTCATGCCCTGTGATGCAAATGGCCAGGGGATACCGGTACCCGTGGGAAAAGAGAGGGATACAGGCCAAACCATCCTCGGTGCATCCCTTCATTAGAGGTGATAACATCAGCGGGAGGGGGGGGGGGGGGGCAGGGGGAAACAAGGGGTGATCAGCACAGCCCATCCATAAAGAGACGCTGGAGCCCCGGACCAGGTGACTGTGGTCAGCAAAAAAAGTTGCTTTATTGGCGACGGCTCCCACGGGAAACCGTGGCAGCGATCGGGTTCAAGTCCCTGAGAACACACTGTCCATGCTGGTTCCCCATCCCACATCTATTGCTTTAAACACATCCTAGTTACACAAAGCACAGTGACATTCCAGATACTGGAACATATAAATTAAGGTAAGTGATAGTTATAAGATATCGCAATTTTTTTTTTTCTTTCTTAAACAGATCATCAGAAGGTTGGATTTTTTTTTTCCGATCCACAGAAAATGTATAAAAAGCATTTTAAAATCTACATAATTCTCAATGTGTGTTTGGTTTTGTTTTTTTTCTTTTTTTTTTTTTTTTCTAAAAAAGGCACAGTAAAAAAATTACTGGCACAATAACATATTTACAACGCACCCATTATGGGCTATTTTCACTCAGCTTCGGGTTGGAAACGTACGGCTCCGGCTCAGTCTGCTTACCCCAGGGGCACGGGGATGAGAGCGGTAGGCAGGGCGGCCGGGCGAGGGATGTGGGGTCCCTCTCTCTCCCCAGCTAAATCCTTCTCCAGCAGGGAGAGAGCGATGGCCAGGCTGGGAAACACTGCCTGCCTGCGGTGGGTGCCCATCCACCCGGGCACCTCTCGGGTGCTCCAGACACCCAGCAGCACCCGCAGCAGGGCCAGGGCTGGAGGATGGTCCGGCCCCACGGTGGGGGAGACGATGAAGTGCTCTTTGCAAAGGTGAGGGGCTGCCTGCGCTCAGCCTGCCTGCACCCGCTGCCTGCGGCCAGCCCGCGAGCAGGCAGGGAGGCAGCACCAAAGGGAGATGGTACAAACACAGCCCCCACACTGCACCGGCGGCTCCGGAAAAGCCCTCCTCCCACCCCCCAGATTTATAGAAAGTCTTTCATTTGGCTCTATAAACAGTGCCTAGATCGATGCCACCAGCAACAGTTCAGCCAGACAGAGGAACTCCGGGAAACGGAGCGGAGGCCGATGCGGGGCTGGCAGACCACCCCACTGCCTCCCTCCAGTGTGGCCAGTGAGCACCCAGCACCTTTGCACAGCACCCTGGAGCAGCGTTCGCATGACCAGGAGCCGTCCCCTGCCCACCCACCGAGCCGGGAAGCAAAAGGCGCCGGTGACCCTCCATCCAAATCGGGAGCCGGAGCTTCGCTGCTGAGATTTTGGGGCTGGGAGAGAGGATTGGGCGGGTGAGGGGGTTCAGGAGCAGAGGCGATGGGGTGGGGGGAAGCACACACCAAAAAACTTAACGTTTAAAAGAAAAAACCAAGGGAGAAGCAAGCCCAGGGGAGGCAGAGCCGCACAGCGCCTGTGGTCGCTCCCCACGCATGGCGTGGGGCCCACCGGCGCCGTGGGGTGCCGCAGGGTTAAGTGCTCAGGACCTGTCCCTCTCCACTGTCCCCGAGCAGGCAGCGGAGCAGGCAGGGCAGGGGACAAGGGGCCGCACAGCAGCCTTCAGTACACACACACTGTGCAATACCACAGCAACGACGTCCATCCGCCTCGCGGCGAGGTCGGACCGACGCACCCGCATGCAGGTCCCGCACGCCCGTCGGATACCGGGGAAATTCGGGACGAGGTTGGAGGGGACACGCGTCTCCTAGTAAACCACGTTGGCGGGGCACCACGGCGTGTCGGGGTACAGCAGGCAGTGCACGGAGCGAAACCTGCGGAGGAGAGGAGTGATGCTGAGTACGGTGGGGCGGTGGCCCCACAGCACCCTGGCTTGGGGGGGCAGGGTTTGGGTCCCTCAGCTCACCTGGATGGGTCCTCCTCAACGGAGAAGGCTCCCTTCATGTGGATGGAGTTGCGCTTGTTTTCAAACATGCCGTAGCTTAGTGTCACCTGGTGGGGGGAAGCACGGGGGAGCGGTGGGTCAAGTAGCCAACGTGGCCATGAGGACTGAGCAGGGGCATGGGGGGGGGCTGCAAGCTTCACCCCATTTCCCACAGCCTCCAGTCATGCCTTGCGTCACCCCACAGGGATGGGCTGGATGGGACTTTCCCCCTCCACTGACCTTTTGGAAGCACATCAATCAATATCTTATCTGTGGCACCCAATTTTTAGGTTGACGACATGAAACCAGATGATGGTACCACCCACCCCAACCCCTCCATCCACCCCAGGGCATCAGGACAGGGATACCTGCTTGTGGATCTCTGTCTTGGGCACCTGGTGGAGGTTCTCCAGGTGTGAGTGGAAGAGGTTGCTCCGGATGAGCTTCACCCCCAGCACGGACTCAATGATGTAGCCGATGGTGCAGTCGTCGGGCAGGCGGATCTTCTCCGCGGTGCTCATGAAGTGGCCCCCGCTGCAGGGAAACAGAGGAGCTGCAGAGGAGCAAAGCCCGGGAGGACATGCCCACCCCATGGGGACTGGGCTTAGACAGTGGGTGCCCAGCTCTAGTTAAACGTCAATCAGGGAGAACTGAGGTCCTTCCCAGCTTGTTTCCAAGCCCCCTGCAGAAACCCCCAGCACAGTAAAGAGAGCAAGGCAGTAGGACACGGTCCAACGTCCATCCCCGAAGATGTTGCTGCTGCTCTGTGCCCAACTGGGACCATCACGAGTCCCTCACGGGAGAGCAATGCCCACGCTCTTACCTGGCCCACGGGCTCATCTTCAGTGCCAGCCCCCGGCTGATACAAAACCCCGCTCCGCCCGTGGCAAACCAGAAATGCACAGGGTGCTGCGAGAGAGGGGAAGCAACAGCCATGAGACTTCCTCCTGCCAACCAAAACAAACCAGCCCCAACCTCTCACATCTACCCCCTCACCATCTTGTTCTCGCTGATCCTCTCTGTGGCCTGGATGGGTCTGTCCAGGCTGGGCTTCCCGATGTAGATGTCCTGGGTGTGAGGGTAGCTGGACAGCAGCTTCACTAGCGTCCGCACGTTCACATAGTTGTCATCGTCCACGTGGCAGAACCACCTGCAGTGCCAGCCATGTCACACCGGGCCGGGGCAGCTCCCCAGGCCCCGTGCTGAGGTGCGGCCCCAGAAACACAAACAGCCCCTTGTCTGCACCATCCCCCCGACCCCCCATCCCCTGCGGCAGCCCCGGGCGCTGCTTACTTTCTGCCGGACTCGATGAACTTGTCGTACTCCACGGCCATCTTGCAGGACAGGGCCTGGCGGCTGTGGGCAGCCGAGCAGTTGGTGTTGATGACATTCCCTGTGGGAAGAGACGAGGGTCAAAGCCTGGTGTTGGCGCATCCCACACCTCCCCGCGCGCTCGAGCATTCCAGGGGAAACAGGGGGACGGAAAGCCCATGGGTGTCCCTGATGCTCGGTGGCCTCTGTGCCACATTTTGGGCAAAGAATGTATTCCTTGTGGAATGGCTTTTGGATCCACATCGAGCAAGGGAAGGGATGAGCAAGGGATGCACATGCCCCAGGGTTGATCCGTATCCCATGTGTTATGCATGATGCCACCCTCCATCACCTTGTCCTTCCTGGGGCCACGTACCAGCCACCCCAGGAGCGAGAGGGCGTCTCGGAGCCGCCTTCTCCACCCAGGACATGACAGCCAAAATCCTGCCCTATTCCGACTGCCTTTTCCCGCAGCAGCCACCTGTTATTTGCTTGCCCAGCTCAAAGGCAATTGCTTCCCAGCCTGAAAAGGAGTCATTTGCATGGGGAGAATAGAGCACGCTGACCCTGGCCCCGGGTAAGGGCTACCAGGGAAATGCTCCCACGAAACCCCAGCCGAATTGCCCATCAATCCCAGCTCATCCCAGGGACAAACTCATGCACAGACACCCCACCTCATTAGTGGGCTCCCAACAGCATCATGCAGGAGATGGGCTGGGCTGACCGGGAAGGAAACCCATCCCCAGGTGGAGCTCCTGGGAAGAGGGTGCTTTATGCACCATCAGTGACACAAGTTGCCTCGTTCTCAGCCCAGGTCCCAGTGGAGAGTGCTCCAGAGGTTAGTGGCTAACCCATGGCATTTTGACCATTTTTGCAGGCTCCATGTCAGCTGTGGTCCCCAGGTGGGGGCACCTTCAGGGACCCGGACACATCATGCACACAGAGACACATAGACTCACGTGCTTGCTTCTTCAGCTCCTCATCCTCCCCATCCGTGAAGATGAAGGTCTGAAACAGAAGACAAGGCACCTTTGAGGACCGAGGCCACGCAGCTTTGGATGTCAACTGGCACCCCTGGGCAGCACTGGGGCTTGGACGCCCCCTGGGCCTTGGTATTGACTTCTTCCCCTCACTGAAACCCAAAGCAGCAACAGAGAACTGGGCATCCCCACGACACACTCAGCCCTAGATGGAGAAGGAGACAAAGCTGTCCTGCCAGGATGTGGCATGCAACACCACACCTTGCCAGGGTGCAAACCCCAGCCCTTCCCTGTTGAGCATTCCTGTTGTCTCGCCTTTTCCACGGGCAGATTGGGCAGGACGATTTTGGGGGATGGGAGGGTCATCCCCAGCACAAGGCAGGTGCCAGAGAGGAGCAGGTGATGGGGAGTGGGTGCAGAGTGCGGCTGGATCCAAGCAGGGATTCCAGACTTTAGCCGGCACGTGCGGCCGGGGCTGCCAAGGCGGCCGCCTGGCGTCCCTCCCTGCCCAGGCAGGTGTGTTTGCCCGCAGTGCTGGCTGCCAGCCGCGTCCCCACCTGTGTCAACAGCGTGTGGCCGTCCCCAGCCGCTTGCACAACACCCCCATGGCTCTCTATCCCCAGACGGGGTGGCTGAGCCAGTGGCTGCCTCTCACCAGCCCCAAGGAGGGGACAGTCCCTCACTGCCCACCCCGGCACGGCCCCCATGGTGCCAGGCAGCACCCTACCTCCTCCCCAAGCACCCAAGCTGCCCGCCCGGCTGCACTCCGCTATTTACACAGCTAATTCCTGGCATATGCCGGCCCGGGAAAAAGGGCGGGGGGGGGGGCTGCTCTTAGCCTGGTATTTGGGGAAGGGCGAGAAGCAGAAGAGAGCAGGGGGTGGGAAAGGCATCGCCATCACTCAGCAGGCAGCAAACAAAGCTGGAGGAGAGAAACCACAACCAGCTGCCAAGCGCTATTAAAAACCAGACGAGCACAAAAGGGCAAAGGAAGAAAGACAAAAGGGCTGGGGGAGTGGGGGTAGGCAGGAGGTGGTGGAGGGGGGAACGATGGAGGGGGAACGATGGAACCCAGGCACTGGGGATGATGAATTACAAGTAAGCTGAAAATTGGGTGCCACCCCGCAGCCGGCCGGCCCAGGAACGTGCTGGGGGTCTGTGGTTTGTTTGAGGAGGTGGGTACAATAGCGGGGTTGACTTTACTCAGCAGAGGAGAGTTAAGCGGGCAGCACGGACATTAGCATACAGCTGCGCTGGTTAACTTTGCTTGGGTCCCGAGCGGGGAGGCTGGTGGGGGAGCCCCGATCTGCAGGAAGGCTGAATGGGAGGGGAGGAAGGCTTGTTCCCAGGGCCAGGGCTACAAGTGACCTTTCGGGCTTGAAAAGAAAAAGGGAAAAAAAAAAAAAGGGATGGAAGAGGTGGGAAGGGAAGTTTTCACAAATGCACAGGTCGACATGCAGCCCAGCTTTTGGGGAGGGGGAGAGGTCAGCCTCTGGGGGGGTCAGGAAGGCTGTGAGCAAAGAGTTAGGAGATGGTGGACCTGGTGATGAGGAGGGGACAGCGACATGAGCCCATCAGCTGCAGGGTCAAGGATGCCCGTGGTCATCACAGCCCTGGGACATGTCACTGCTGGGGGGGGGACACACAAGGTCAGTGCTGTGCATGGAGAAGGAGGCCATCACCCCCAACCAAAATGGGGTCCAGCCAGCATCTTCTTGCTGTCCCCATTTCCACCAATTCCTTGGCAGCAGGGGAAGTCAGGCAGCTGCTGGGGGTACAAGCTGGCCCAAGGCAGGGGGACACCATCCAAGGATGCCCAGGATGACCCCATCACAAGCCCCTCCTCATCCACCCCAAGTTGTGTGGTGCCCCAGTACAACCCCCCCAGGCTCCAGCCCCGCCGGAGGGACACGCAGCCTCTGTGGAGGCGAGACAGAAAATGTTTGCTTGATTAGCTGAGAAACGCCATCCAGCAACTGTGCCTTCAGCCGCTCCAAAAATAACCCCACAACTAATCCTCCAGCTCAGCCACTATAAATAGACCACAGGGACAATTGTTTATTACTCGTCCGCACCGAAAGGCTTCATCCTAACGAGGCATCTTCCCGCTGGCCGCTCCCCACATACATCCCTGTAATTGTCCTGGTGCGGGTGGTACCCTGGGGACCAGGACAGGGGCACACAGCCCTGTAAGTCACCTCACAGGGGCTATCAGCACCCCACAGGTTCCCCACCTCCCTCCCAGACCCACCACAACATTCAATTATAACTAAAAAAATTAAAGACTCTGTTTTTTAATTAATTTATCTGCAGTTCATGGAGAGGAGCCATACCCTTTCTGCTCAGCACCCTCACCCTGGGGTTGCAGGGGAAAGGAGAAGAGGTAGCTGATGAGCTTCGGAGGGGGCAGGCCACAAAGAAGGGGGACAAGAAAACACTGTGTCCCTGTGTCATGGAAAAGCCACAGATTGGCCTTTGACATTCCCAGCACTGGGTATCAGGGCAGCACCAGGTTTGCAGTGGGGTGGGACATGGTGACTGAGCTGTCACCCACCAAGCCACCATCTCCAGACCCAACACAGCAGGGCCAGCCCCCCACCTTCCTCCCAGGCAGAAAGCACCCAGAGCCCTTACACCTACTCCCCTCCACCTCTCCTCCACTTGGCCCCCATGCCAGGTATGGCACTGAAGGGTGCCAGGACCTCTGGGGCCCCCCCGCAGTAAGTTTTCCTGTGGGGTGCAGGAGAGGAAGGGCTCGCTGGCCCCCCCAGCCCCTGCAGGAAATCTCATTGTTCTCAAAACTGCAGCTTCAAGAAACACAGGATGCCAAATCCCTCCTGAACAATAGCTGCCACTGCTCCACACAGCCCCGCACAATGCGCAGCCCTCGTGTACGGGACCAAGAGGCACCGGGGGTCCCTACAGCCGGAATGGGGTCAGCCCCCCCCAGCTGCCTGCAAGGAGCCAGGCAGCCGCCAGCAGCCCCCCACCTCCTCCTCAGCCATGGGGAGGGCCCGTTTCTTTAGCTTTTAATTTTTATTTTGCCCTCCCCTTCATTTCTCCTCTCACAGTGACTCATTTCCCCCTCCACCAGCCCAGCTCGTGGGTTGCTCATGGTTAGGTGCTGCACAAGGGGTCCCACCAGCCAGGGCCACCCTGGGGTCACCCTGACCCCTCCGGGCTGCCTGGCCAAGGGATCCAGCCAGCTTCCCAGAGTGACACATGCTCAGCAGACCCTGCCGCTCTCCCAACTTCCCCAGCAGCGCCAAAAAGGGGAACCTCAGCCTGGCTGGCACCCCCGTGACCCCACAGCGCACAGATCCTGCCCCCACACCATGTCTAACTTCCCTGTGCTGGAATAGGATGGAGCAGACCAGCACCCAACTACACAGCACCCGGGGGGAGGGGGATGCACCCCTTCTGACCCTAAGGACAAGGGGGAAGCACCCACCCTGCTTGGGTGCTGGAGGACGAAGGCAGCACAGAGGTGCTGGGCGAGCACAGTCTCCAGCTGCACAAGGGACTGCTGGGGGAGGTGAGGATGCTGTCGGAGCAGGTCCCTGCCTGGCTTTGTGTCCCCCGCAGCAGATGTTTTCCCTCCAGCCCATGGGGGTTAGGAGGGAAAATCCCCACCCCGCTTCAACGGGCTGGGAGCAGCACAATGGCCATGTCCCTGCGATGGCAGCATCCTCACTGCCGCGTGGCCATGATTTTCTCAGGATGGGGTGGGGGATGACTGTGCTGGCACAGGGGGCCCAGGGCTGGGACCCATGGAGGCAGGGAAGGGGCTTGCAAGGCCGTAGGCCCTTCCTCCCTGGGCTCCTTTTGGCAAGAGGAAGAATCCTCCGCTGTAATTTTAAATGCTATAATTTTTTAATAACCTCCTTGCAAACAATGAGCTCATTGTGCAGTGAGGGTCCCCCACCCTCCCGCTTAGCGCTCCACGCGCTCCCCTCACCAGCTCCAGGGCTCCTATGGACAAGGACAGTGGCATCGCTTGGGGCAAGCAATTAAGGGGTGCCCACTCCCCAAAACCACACAGGCTGCCCAGAAGGGGCAGCAAGGAGGGACCCTCACACTTGAGCTGAGTTCAGCAGTGCTCAGCAGGCCCTGGCACACAGCCCAGGGCTGGGGAGGGGAGTCCTTGGAGGTGGGTTTGGGATGAGCAGCCCCCACGGTCCCATCCCAGCCACAATGGTGGGACCCACATGCTGGCACACTCGTTGCTCCCACCCCATGGATGGGGACCCTGGCCAAGGTGCTAGAGAATTTTGGGAGCTGCCAGAGGAGCGTGCTCTGCAGAAGACAAACCCGTTCCCTCTGCCCTGAGAGCAGGAATTTTTCAAAGCCTGCAATTACCGTGCCGAGCTGGAGTGAGCCAGCGGATCCCACGCCATCCCACGCCGGCGGGATGCAACCCAGCCCCGTGGCAGGCACCGCGGCGTGCGCTCAGCCACCCCCGGGGTGCCCTGGGGACAGGGGTCGTTCCATATGCAACTCTGGCGCTGCAAATCACCCGGCTCAGCAGGAAACCAGTGGGTTTGGACTCACTCCTGCCCAGGATTTCTGCCTAATGGCCATTTTCTCCCCCCCCTCTTTTCTTTCAAGTTTCCTGAGACTGGACTCCTCCAGCATCTTAAGGATACGGAGACAGCTGGAAACTCTCCCCAAAGCAAGGAGGGGGAAACCCATAACTCTTCTCCAACGGCAGCTTGTCCAGCCTGGATTGTGCAAGCCAAGGAGCAGATTTAGAAGGGAATAGGAATACGGCCTCCCCATGCAGACAGAAACAGGAAGGAGAAGGGGGTGCCCATTGCAGTGTCTTGGAGGGGACAGAGGGCAGGAAACAGGGACTATTGTGGGCAGAACAAAGAGCAGCCAAGGAAGGACACAATAGCTATTCCCTCTATCTGCCAGGGTCCTGCCCAGAGGTACCTGCTGGGTTTAACCCCTTCTTGCCAGTGCCTGCATCCCTCCTCCCTGGAGCGCTGCCTGGCTAGTGAACAGCCAAGAGGGAATCTGGGGTTTGATGCAGGGGGTGGGTGTGTGTGTGTCAGGAAAGGAGAGACATGGCACCAGGCATTGGGAATTCTCAACTCTTGGGCAGGAACTTGCCCATGTCGGCGAGGCAGTACACATGTTCTTAGAAACAAGAGTGAGAGAGGGACAGGATGAGGAGACGGGCCTGACTCAGACCAAGAGAGACGTTTGAGAGAGGCAGCACCCCGCCGTCACCACACCACCCTCCCGGGGCAGAAACCGTTGGGCCAGGCAAGGGGATGCAGGAACCACACAGCCCCCCCCAGACAAGGAAACCATGGAGAGGAGTCCCCATGGCACTAATCCTGCACTCTGCAGGCAAAAAGAAAAAAAAGCAACTTTATGCCAAGTTTTGGGAGAACCCAAGGTGCCCCAGAACTTCCCAGAGACGGCGGCCAGGTCAGCATGGGATGGCTGGAGCCAACGGCCACCGGCAGCACGGGTTTGTCCCCTCTGCCTCCGTATGGCCCCGCCGCCCTCGCTTTGCTCCCCATCACGTTGCTCCCGAGGAGTTCGTGCCGGCTCCAGCTCTCGCAGCTCCTTGTCCTCAAGTGCTGTACAAGAGCCGTCACTCAGCGCCTTGGCTTGTCGGGCGGGCACCTCGCCGGGCTGCGGCCCCCCTGGCTTCATGGCCCTCATCTCTAGGCAACCTGACCTGGACACCGCCGGCTCCGGCTCCCCCGTTCCCATGGAAAGTGCCACACAAGAGGCTGCGAAGCCTTTTCTCTGCGCCGGGAGAAAAGGGGCTTTGTTAGCTTGCCCAGGGGGACAGCGTGAGAGCCGAGCCTCGGGTCTCTGGGAATCCAAACGGACAAACGAAGCACAACAACAAAAAACCCCTCCAGAAGAAAGCCGGAGCTCGTAAGAGGGAGGGGGGAAAAGAAAAAGAGCAGCCATTCCCAGGATCATCTGTAGGTGCTCAAAGAGCGTCTCCCCCCCCCACCACTCGACACCCCCTCGCAGTGACAGCAGAGCATAAAAGAGGTTTCCATTAAATGACTGTGCTGGGGAGATGGCAGAGCCACTGCCAAGCCCGGGAGACCTGAGCAGAAAAAAATAGACAAGAATCACAGCGGGTGAAGAAAAGGATAATGCTTGGGATAAATTGCAAGAGCCAAGACCTCCACAGGGTCCAGCAGACTCGGGTGAAGGAAGCTGGGACAGGTCAATCCCCACCAGTCTCCCCTCACAACCACTTCAGATTAAAAAAAAAATCCCAAACCAACAAAAAAAAACCCCCAAACACCCCAAGTCATCCCGCACACCAGCACCACTGTGTGCAAGCAAGAAACAGGATTTCAGGCCAGGAGGAAACACGTGAAGACAGTAGCATGGAAAGGTTAGGACCAGGCACAACTTACTTATGAAATTGTCTATGGATAGAAAAAATGTCTTAAGGGCAGATGGCAAAGCACATTTCCTAAGGAAACAGCTTTATTCCCCTTTCAGTTTTGCCTCAGTATTTGAAGGACAGAGTAAGGGACTGCCAGGGCTCAGGGCACGACATCAGGAAGATCAGGAATTGGACCAGCTACAACTGCCCCGGTGCAGGAGAGCCAGAGCAGACCTGCAAGAGCCCCCAGCCACTCCAGTCCTGCCCAGTTCCTGGCGAGAGGACCAAGAGCCTCGGCACATCCCAGTGCCCTCGCAGCCCTGGGCTGCTAAACCTTTGGGCAGCCCAACTGCTGGCACACCGTGGGGCCCTGCCAAACCTCACCCACAACCAGGCCCTGCTGCCCAGGAGAGCACCCACAGGGACCTGACCCCACACCAGGCACCAGTGGATTGGGCTGCATCCCTACGCCGTGCCTCAGTTTCCCCAGTGGAAAGCAATTCAGGGCAAGCACTGCAATAGCAGCTGCTCGGCATGAAGGACACCAGAGCAGCATTTTGGGGGGCTGTTGAGCGCAAGGAGCCCAGGTCAGGCTTCCTCCATCATTCACCCATCCCAAACTCACCCTGCATTTCACCCTCCCAAAAACACAGCTAGATCCAGGCAGTCCCAAATTAACCCCCCTAGTCCGCACTATGGGGGAGCAGAAGGGAGAGAGGTGGCGTTTGACAGACCACAGCCCCCCAGAGACCCCGCACGGCAAAGGCCCAGGACCACGGCTGACCCCCGTGGGCTGTAGCCCATCCCGGGCCGCTCCATCCCGGCCAGCGGCGGGAACCGTCCCCATCTCCTTACCATGTCGCGGTTGCGGGAGATCCAGGTGTCGAGCAGCAGCTCCAGCCGCGCCTTGTGAAACTTTTTGGTGGTCTTGACGGCGATGAAGACATCGCGGGGGGTGATGTCCTCGGCCGGCAGCCGCGGGGGGCTCGGCGGGGCGGCGGGCAGCTCCCGCCGGGCTCGGCTCAACCGCCCGAAGTAGTCGGCGAAGCTCCGCAGGCCGGGGGGACCCTGCGCCGCCGGGGGGGCCACCGCCGCCGCCGCCCCCAGGCTCTGCAGCGCCCGCTGCGCCCCGCCGGCCTCCCCCCGCGCCAGCCCCGGCCTCCCCGGCGGCTCCACCATGAGCACCAGGAGGCAGGTGAACATGGAGCCCACGAGGGACAGGAGCAGCTTTCTCCCGCAGCTCTTCAGCATCCTCCCGCAGCCCCTCTCCGCGGCGCCGCCGGCCGCGCTCCGCCCGCCCCACCGCCGGCCCCCGCCGCGCCGCCGCCACCGCCTTTAAACCGCCCCCGCCCCGCCCGGGGAGGGACGTACCCGGGGCCGCCCCCACGCGGGGCGTGGGCAGCGTGAGCCCGGCCCTGCCCTCACCCTGCCCGCGCCCGCTCCGTGTGCCCCCCGCGTGTACCCCGGCAGCTCCCTACGCGCGTCCCGCCCGCCTCGCGGCCCCTGCCCATCTCCTGTCCGGGGGGGCTGGCAGGGTGCAGGCAGGCTGCCCGCTCCTCCCTCCCATCCAGGACGGTGGGCAGGGTGCGGGCGGGGGGCTCGCCGGTGCCTGCATCCCCCAGCACTCCGGGAGCATCACTTTCACCGCGCCCCCCCCTCCCGTTCGCCCTGAGCTGTCGTTTCCCAGGGCCCTGCACCGAGGTTTTCCCACAGCCGTGTCCAGGAGGTTACCAGAAAGCTGACCAGCCTGACCAAACTCCGGGCAGTTTCCCATCAGTCTCTTCTGAGGCCAAGCACAATTAGAAAAAAAAAAAACCAAAACCAACCAAAACCCCACAGCACTCCTGTCACTTCTACCAAGCTCCAGTCTGGTGGGTAATTCGCAGAACGGGGTGCTGGGGGCTCTGTTCCCATCCCTGCTCCAGGAGACGTTCCCATACCATCCTGGATGCAGCACCGTGCTTTGGAGCTGGTGCTGATGGGCAGCCCCCAAGGTGCAGGGTTGTCTGAAAATAAACCCCACTTAGATGCCGGGCAAGCCCCTCGGCCCAGTGATTGCTAACCATGATGAAGATGCCTTCTTAAACAAGACACCATTTTCCAGCCGGGCAGTGGGAGAAGTGGCGGCTCCAAGGGAAAACTGTGTTGAAATCTGGTCCTGGACGTGCCACCAACCTGCCATTTTACTGACACCAAACCCCAGGGCCAGCTTTCCCCCTTATGCACTGTCTCTGCAGTCAGGGAACTCTTGGGGTTTCTCTCCTAGCATGTGCGCTGCTACAGGGAGGTGGATTTGGGTTTGGGCCTGGGCTGCAATGTAATTCCATAATCAGGGGCTGCTGCATTTTTGGGCAGGGACCTTGTCCAACTTGCATTTTTCCTGCTGTCACGTGCTCCATTCATCTCTGGCACTGGATAAACAATACCATAATACCAGGCAGGACGGAGCAGGGAAGCTGCTTCCTCAGGCAAGTCCCAGCATTTGCCTCCTCCTGATTTTAGGCTCTACATTCCCCTGGTCAGCCCTTGGACCACAGCCCCAAGCTAGAAATGCTCGGGGAGGCTGTGGGGTTTTGCTTGGCGCTGCCCGTGTCTGGGGAGAGACCTGTGCTGCCAAAGAGCCTCCCATAATAAAAGAAAAAAAAAGCAGTTAGACCATACAAACGCAGGAACCGAATCCCACACTCCCCACTTCCCGCTATTGCTGCAGAGCCCAGCCTTCCAGTCACAATTTGCTGCTTTTTTTTCGGGCGCCCTTTGTCTCCAACCCGATGGCACAGCAACTGCGGCTCAAGAGGCAGCTGAAAAGCCTGATGGGCGAAACGCTGAATGAAGAAAGAGCCCCTTTCTGCAGGAACCAAAAGGGGAGGGAAGGCACTTTTCCCCTGACCAGCTGCTCTCCCACTCCCGCAGCCTCTGTGCTGGCTGTGGACACACGCCGGGGCCAGATGTTGGGGTCCCGTCCGGCGCCGCGGGGCAAGTGACAATATGGGCTCTGTGTGCTGCTGGCCCCCGAGCGATGCGGCGGGGTCTGCCAAGCTGCTGTGCCACTGTCAGCGCCAGCATAAGGGTTCTCCCGGGCCCCCCCTAGCTGCCCGTAACCCCCTTCCCGTGGCTGGGGCTCGGTCAGCACAGCCGCCTGGGGTCAGTGAACCGCGGCGGCTAGGGGAAGCTGTTCTTTCAGCAGCACTGTCCCGCCAGAGCAAGACTCCCCCGGGATTGTCCGGCTGCTGGCTGTGTCCCCGCAGGTTTCCTTTCCAGGCGCCTGGCCTCCTGGCTCGGCCCTTGCCTGCCACGTGGATGTCCCCAGTGAGGTCCGGTCCCCCTTGGAGAAACAGTGATGGGGTAAGCGGTTGCCCTGCTTACCCCTCGGTGGGCAGAGGATGGTACCCAAGGGGCAGGGAGCGGGAGGCTGCCATGGGGAGGATGCTCTCAAGAATGCCCTGTGCCTGGTTCATTGGCATTCAGCCACTCTGCTGGGTATGAAGAGCCTAACCGTAACTGGGGTGGTCCCAGCACCAGGCAAGTTTGAGTACCCCTTAAATACAAGGGCCAGGGGAGAGGGTCGACATCACATCTGCTCTGCAGAACGGATGCCAGGGCTGGAATGGCACTTCCTCCCCCCAAAATTATTGCATTTGTGGACACAGCCCATAACTCACCCCACTGAGATGTTGCAGAGTGAGGGTGGCTGTGGCTGCGGGGTGGTGCTGTGCTCCCTGCTCTGCCTGGCTCCGCAGGGATGATCCTGAGCCAGAACCTACTGCCCAAGTCCTCCAACACTCAGGGATATGCCCTTTGCAGAGGAACCCCACCAGCTCATTCCCACTGCAAATTAACCTCACTGAAACCCCATACTGAGTTTCTGCTGGAGCTAGCTGGATTCAGGGCTGGGGATGCACGTGGGGCATCTCCCTTTCAGCCGTACAGCGGTATTAGGTCGGTTTAAATTGGTTTAAACCCTCCACATCACCCCCGCTCGCAGCCTGACCCCGCCACTCAATAGGTGGTCCCTAAGAGGCTCCCAGGTTCTCAGAGCTGCTAAAAATGGTTGATAAATCCCCAGTAATAAAGTGTTCAGGTCATCCGAGAGAAACGCCGCGCTCGGGCTGCAAAGCTGCATTGTCCGCCCAGACCGATTTACACGCTTCGTTGGACAGGGGTTAAAAGCTCTGTCAGGCACCGACTTCCACGCCATCGTGTTGTCGTGGGTATTTAACGGGGTTCGGTCCCGACGGGCGGCCGCTGCTCCGACGGTACGGCCGAGGTGTGCAGAGGGAGATGCGGGAGGAGGGCGGTCGGGGAGCTGGATCCTGCTTGTGGTCCCCCTCTCACCCCCCCGCTTTTTCTTTCTGGGATTTTCTGAGAGCACAAAAGGGACTTTGCATCAATTACTGGTAGGAAAACGGCAGCGCCCTGTGGCAGACTTCTGCGCTCCCCAGCCCGGGCTTGGTTAACTTCCCATTGTCCACTCGCTATTCAGGGCAAGCGCGAGGACTCATTTTTTTAATCTATGGGGGTTTTTTAACAACCCTGGGAACATAAAACCTTCCTGCCCTTGTAGCAGAGGGTCTGGCAGTGCCATCGGCGTGGCTGCAGAGAGCGGAGCACATCAGTGCCTCTCTGCCCAGCACCCAAATCTCCTGCAACGGGTGTTCATTGTGCACCTCCTGATGCCGAATTGTCCCCGTCCCCATCGTCCCCTGACATGCTCCAGCTCTGGCACCACGCTACACCGGGACCTGCTGCAAACCCCATCCACCCTCCGTGGCCTCAGACTCTCCATCGCTTTCCCCCTCCACCTTGGGGTCCCCTTGGCGGGGCAGGGTGGGGGGACACGATGCGATCCGTGCAGGGCATTTTGAGATCCCACGGGGGCCGGGGGGCTATACAAATGCAAAGCGTTATTATTTTCCCGGGGCTGAAGCAGAGGCCTGAGAAAGGTTGAGCGAGAGAGGCAGCGAGCGGGGAACAGCGGGGGATTTAGCTCCTGAAAAGGAGCTGGGGGAAAAAAGCGGGCGAAGAGCTTCATTGTGCGCTGGGCAGAGGGGGTCACGAGCAAGTTAAACTGGTTAATGTATTGGAGCAGCTTCCTCCCCTCCGAGCTGCTGGGAGCAAGCAAAGCCCTCCAACAAAAGGCCGAGGGAGCATTCTTGCGGGGAAAGTGGGCTCTCTTTAAAAGGATTTGATTTCTTTTCTGTCAGTTGAATGGAATTTGGTGGTGACTCCTCCAGGTCTAAGAATTTGGGGCTTTGGCGGTGGTGGTGGCGGGAGGGGACTGTCCCCGTCCCCCCTCCTCGCTCCTGCATTCTTCTCCATCTCCAAGCCTGCTGCCCCCAGATTACAGCCCCCGGTGTTGTGGGGGGAGAGGGGCTTGGGGAATGCAAGCGGCCCCTGTAGACGCGCTGATCCTGAAAGAAAGCGAGGGGCATGGGGCCGTCCCCAACCGGCCTGGTTTCTCATGCTCCCTATTCAGCCCAGGGGAGGGGAGGTGGATGTGGGGAGAGGGGAGGGCAGTGGGGCGGCTGCCGCTGATTTAATGCTTCTCTCGGGGCTTCACAGTTGAGGTAGATCTCGGGGAAGTTTCAACAGGATAAGGTGTGCGAGGGGAGCTTTCCACTCCTTCGTTTGAGGAGTGAATTTTTGATGTTAAAAACATGGGATGAAAGTAAGAACAGGAGGGAAAAGGAACTTGAAATAGCACAATCAGCTGGATCCAACCCCAGTTTCCCACAGCCAGTGCATCTCTCTCCTCCACAGCAGCTCCTGCCACAACTGAGAACTGTCCTTGCAGACCTGGCTCTCCCACCCCAAAATCCCTGGGCTGGTGTGCAGGAGACCCCCCCTCTGGGTGGGTGCACCCGCAGGGCCATGGAGGGGGGCACACTGCCACCAGCCAGGGATGCTGGGCTGGATGCAGCCTGTCTCCAGCTGCAGGGCTTTCATTTGGTATTGACCCTGCCAGCAAACCAGAGAGCTTTAGAGCTGTGCTGGCTGGAGGCTTGCTGTCACACACTGCTTCGATTTACCTAGCACTTGAGTTTGGGGTGATGAAAGAAAATAATTAATTATGCAGGGCTGAAGTGACTGGTGGCCCTGCACTGCATGAGATATTGCAGACAGAGCCTTGAGCTGTGGTCAGCTAAGCAGACAGAGACAGACAGAAACGAGTGGGGCAGCCAAGACTCCCCTCAACTGCGCCCAGCTCACCGTGCCTCAGTTTCCCAAGAGGTGATGTGCCTCCAGCAGACATCCCATGGTCCCTGTCCCCAGGGCAGCTGCCTTTTGGGAAGATTCCCTTATGGGCTGTCCATGGAGCTTGTACGTGTCTGTCTGTACAAGCAGGGCCAGAGCACAACAAGCTGAGATCATGGTTTGCTGCAGATCACGGCCAGCCTGTCCCAAACTCCTTCCAGCCAGAGGTGGGGTCAGAGGAGCTTGCAGCTCCTGGCCTTTAATTTCTGGCCTCTCATTCTTTCTGGCCCTAATTCTTTTCACATTCCTGTCCTGAGCTGTCCCTCTCCCCACTGCCTTTCTGAAAATGAGCCAGAATCTGATGTCAGGGGAAGCATTTAGAGAGTACCTCAAGGAGGAAGCAGGGAGTCAAGCCTCATACTGGGCTGGACTGGGCTGGATGAAGTCCTGGTGAATCCAGTGCCCAGTCTCCAGCAATCAGAGTATAAGGAACATCAAATAAAGGCAGTCTGCTCCCAGACCCCATCCCAACAAAGCCCTGCCCTATGTGTGACAGCTGCTGCTGTGGGTCCTGTGCAAAGGGAGGGGATACAAGAACCAAGGGAGGCAGCAAGTGGGAGCAGGTGAGGTCCAGCCCTGAAATGCCACATATCAGCCCTGTGTAGGGCAGAGCCCAGCTTTGCCAGCAGCCACAAGCAAGAGCAGTGTGGTACGCTCCTTGCTGGGGACAGCCCTGATGCTGCATCGGGGAGCTGAGACGTGCCCAGGTGGATGCCTGCTCCTGGGGGTCCCCTCCAGCTCAGCACCCACCTTAATAACCCCCTACATCTCCTGCTTTAGGGTCTGATTCAGCAGCTAGTCCCCCTCAATGGGCTGCTGGCCACTGTTTTTCTGTCCACAGCTACCTACAGCTCCAGGTCTCCAAAACCTCCTGGGAAGAAGGAGTCAGGGAGAGGATCAGAGGTACATTTGTACTCCCTGCCCAGACCTGAGCATCTCAGTGCCTGCAGCTCTTCCCAGAGCAGTGATAGCTCCTGCAGCTGCCTGCACACACCCTCTGCATCCAACCCAGATCACATCCATGTGTCACCCCGGCCCTGATACGCTCCTGCCAAGGCTATTTCCAAACGCTGGCTGCCCCCAGGGAACTTGGCTTCTCTCTGGGCCCCACAGCTTCTTGGCTTCTTCCCTACCCCTGGGGTGTCCCAGTGAAGTTGCTGTGTGGTTTTTCAAAGGTAGATCAGCAAGTCAGTATTCACCCACCACTTCCCCCAGCTTGCCATGGTGGTCTCCAAAAGCCCCTTCCCCATCACACGCCTGGGAAATTGTTCGCTCCCTTCCCATTCCCCCTGCAAAGGGGATTAAAACCAACAGTTCATTTTTCATGTGATGTTAGTTTAAATAGGAATTTCGCTGCTCTGGCTTCGCCTGGTTTCCGGGAGCCGAAGCCGAGAGAGGGTGGTATTAGCGCTGTGCGAGGCGGGGAGGAGGAGGAGGGAGGTGGGAGTTGAAAGGGGGAAAGGGAGGGGGGGGGGAGGGACGTGCGGGGGTGAAGATGGGATTAAAACATCCCATTAGAATTTCTGTTTTTGGAAAGCTCACAAAAATGTTGACATGTAGCATGACTAACATAGTGCAAATGTCAGCCCAGCTCTGCGAACGGGGGCCCTCGCTCTCCTCCCAACACGCTGGCCCCCTTTTAAGGCAAAAATATACAATGAGTCGCACAATGGCCGAATTCCAGAGAGCAGCGCTAATTGTTTCTCGCTCACGTCGTCGGGCTAATTGCTTCGCTGAAACCATTCGTGCCTGGCCTGGATCCCACGTGTTTTTACCGTTTAATTAGGAGAGAAAAGCTGGGGCCAGGAAACGGGATGAGATAAAGGCAGGCAGAGATGGGGGACAGGTTGGGTGCTCTAACCTGGAGAGGAGACGTGCTACATATGCTCTGGCAGGCGAGCGGGCAGTGAACAGCCTCTGCACTGTGCCAACGTCCAGCAGAATTGAAACTGTGCAAGCACCTGGGAGAGGAGCGGGAGGCTGGGATGGCTCATGAGCCTCGTGACATCAAATGCGAGATGGAGAAATGCCACCAGTGGCAAATGTTTGCAAGAAACACCTTGATCCAGCTGCTTGGTGACTGCTGCTCCAAGGTTCATGCAGACAAGGGTATAGGCAGCTCTTCACCCGCTGCTGTAATTAGAGGCCTGTCCATCTGCAGACCATATGCAAAGCTTGATCAGGACCCAGAGAAGGGAACAATAGATGGGCAGGAAATGCCTTTTGATGGCTGCTTATTGTCTTCCACCTTCTGGGGGAACTGGAAGTTTAACTATAGTCTTCCTTTTTCAGGTATTCCTGTACGACTTCATCCTCGGACGATGCGCTTGGACCACAGCATCATCAGGCGCTGGGCTCCATTGTACTGAGGAATGTGCATGTGGTTTTCCCTTTGAATAGCTCCTCTGAGACTGCAGCGACCCAGAAACACTGCAGGGCCCCAGCACATCCCCTCCAGGGATGAAGGGTTTGCTTACGGTGCCAGCATCTCCTCAAAGGCTGAAGCGCAGCATCTCCACAGCATCTCCGCTGCCTCTCAGCCAGATGCTGTACATATTGTAAACAGGGGTGGGTGCATAGGGTTTAATACTAGCACTTCCTTCCCTTTCTCCCCATCCATCAGCACTGCTTGCTCCATAGCATCCTCTGCAAAGCCTTCATCTAGGATGTGCAGTTTTGTAGGCAAAGCCACTTCATATATATGATCTGACACTGAAATGCAGCATCTTCTAGGGTGGACCCTTGACAGAGCTGATCTGTAACTCCTGGAGGCATTTAATCTCCCTGTGAATACAAACAGCTGGGGATTCCTCCATTGCATCTACACATGTTCCTCTGAGAGCAACCAGCAAGAAGCCGCCAGCCTTGTTCGTACCAGTGGGAATTGATTCACCGGTCTCACAGAAGCCTGTACCACCCTTCATGTCCCCACAAGTGCTCCCAGCAATGCAACTTGTGCTTGGCAAGTTTAATTTCTTGGTGGTCTCCATGTCAGAACAGTTCTTGGCCTTATAAACAGCACTCCTGGTGATTTTGGGCATTGAGCACAATCATTTCAGATCGGTGTGAAGGGATTAGCACAGTTCACAGTGCAAATCTCAAAGTGAACCTGACTTCAGCCCCCACCAGTGCTGCAGAATAGCCTCAGGGGCTTCACTGATGGACTGTCACACCCCTGTGGGCAGGGAGCTGGTGGCTAGAGGCTTTTTCTTCCAGCTGTCTTGGAGATGAGGGATGTGCTTGGACTCTGCATCCTTCCCGACCCAAGACTCTCAGCTTTCAGATCCCTTGAAAATAGGAAGCATTTTGCCCAACTGCAGATGAAGGAGGAATTTGCCACATAGAGCTCAACCACGAGCAGATATGGAAACCACTGAAAACAGGGAACCCAAACTTGAAAGGTTCCCCAGAAAATCTGCAATTCTCTGTCCCAGTATAACAAAGGTGATCTTCTCTTTGTGTTTCCATGAAAGCCCTGTAAGATCACACCCACACCCTGAGGACAAGGATGTTAACAAACACTGGAATTTACAACAGCCATTTATACAGAAGAAAGGCTCCAGGTGAAAAGTACTGATACTTAAAAAAAAGAAAGAATTCTTCATAGATGCAAATGCAATACTTGTAAGTCAATATTTGCTCTTGCAATATTGGCACAGAAGGTTTTCCATCATGAATAGGTTTCAGCCCAGCTGCTCCAAGTATCGTGTTGTTCAGAAGCATTCAGATCCACTTCTTAAACTTCATTAAAAATATGGTTTTTTAAAGCCTTTGGGGAGCTAAGAGTCTTTTATGACAAGTCCTTCTGGCCATTGAAATCCACCAGTGCCATGAGCTGGCCTCGTGGTAGCTAACCAAGAACAGATGATCCCTTTGTGACAAGAATATTTAAAACCCCAAAACACAGACAAGTCAGAACAAATCCATGTGGCAATAAGAGAGTTGAGAACATTTGTTCCCAGATCAGTCCGTCATAGACAAACCCCCAGATGATATTTAGTCCAGGACTAACCCCACCCTCCATCCATATTTCCAGCTCCCTCCATGTACTGGAACCTCACACCAAGGTGCCAGAGCTGGTCACTCGTTTGGGGTTTTGAGCAGTCTCCTTAAAGTTGCTGTTATGTGTGTACAAGCAGGGTGCCTGGGAAGCCCAGGTGACATTAGGATCTGCTGGCCACGCACAGCCCATGTGTACTGCAAGCCAACGTCCCTGCCCCAGTCCGCTATGCCTGTCCCACACACAGAGCCCAGCAGGGAAGTCCCCAGCCAAGGGATGTGGAAAGATGCTCCCAACATCCAGAGAGGTCAAGAGCCTTTCTTCAGACCTGGATTTATCTACACAAAAGAGGAAACAGAGTCAAAATACTGGGAATTAATTTCTGGTCTGGGAGGGGAGAAAATAACCCAGCCTAGACACTGCACTGGGTGCTCTGGGAGCAGCTGTCCCAGTTTGTGAGGTTCCCTGGGACCTGGGGACAACTTGTGTCACTTGTCATCCTGCTGTACCAAGATGAGCCAAGAAGCAAGCAAGTGCACTGTAGGCTGGGAAACCAAAATGTGGTGAAGAACTGTGCAGTATTTCTGCATAACACCAGGGAAAAACAGATCAGTGATCATCATCAAAACCTGGTAGCAAAAAATGAGGAAACTCCTTATTCCTGTACCCCATGGCTCAGAAAGGTTTGCATCAGGAAGGGTGGAGGTGACACAGTTTGTGCTCTTGGAAGGGACTAGGTGTCCTCGACAATGCGACTGCTCCTCTTGTTATTGCTGAACGGCCTCTGTCCTTTGCCCTTAGTCCCCCTGTTCCCTGACTTTGAAGGGCCACATCTAAGGATGACAAGGGCATTTCTTTTGGGTTTATCTCAAGTGTTGCCCAGTTAGAGAATTAACTACAATCTCCATTTATGAATAGCATCCTGGATGTGGGTTTTCTACTCTGGTGGAGAAAAGCCATTATTCAAGAATAGCTAACCTGGTTTTTACACTCAGAATAACATGACTTTTATTCTGGAATAAGCTGATTGCTGGCTGCTCATCTGAAACAGGGCACAGGGAGCGTGCCAAGCTCACGGAGGGGATGCAGCCACCTGCCCCGCAGGAAGTGGGACTGCAGCCAGACGGCGTGGTTTGCACACACCGCTGGACAGGCACCCAGCGGCAACGGCATCCTCCACTACTGACCTGGGCTGGATTCAAACTGGCAGCTGAGAGGGAAGAGGAAACCATATTATACGGTTATCTCTCACCTTGCTTCCCTTTCGTAACAACTCCATCCCTCTGCAAAACAGAAAAACACACTGATGCTTTGCAGGGCCTGCTGGAGCCCACGCGCTGAGCCTGGGACAGCCAGGGTTGGAGCTTCCCCCACTGAGGGCTGTGCATAGACAAACTGTCGTTTGCCCCAAGCCCCAACTAGGTCAAATGCAAAAGAGAAAAGCTCAGGGAACAGCAAGACTTCATTTCCCAGCTCGATCCCAGCCTTTGCAAGGTGGGATGCTGCTGCAGGCAGGTTTTCCCCAGGAGACAGGACCATGCTCCTGCTGGTGTTCCATCTCCAGCCCTAAGACCCTGCAGTGTCACCTAATCACTTTTACTGGAAACATATATTATAAATGCACAAACTAGCCAGGGATATGTATCAGAAATGTGTGGGGCAAGAGAGACTTAGCTCTCAAGATGGTTGCCATCGTGCTTTCCACTTGCACTGTGCAACTGTCCCATCTCTTTTCGGTTTAAGCTTCTGATGTCTCAATCCCAGGGTCTAACAGAGTGCCTGGCTGTCAGCTCTGCCCACCCTAATCCATTCATGTGGCTCCTTTACAGGCTCTTGGGAGTGACAGAGGCCATTTCTCTTTTTTTCACATTGAGGAAATCCATGAGCTGGTTTCACATTTGTTTTTCTTTCAAAGTTGAGGCTTTGCAGATATTAAAATATAATCCAGGAAGAATTTGCTTTGTGAGGGAAGAGTGTGGGATCATGGAGGGGAGAGAGGTCAGTGGGGGAGCGCAGGGAGGTGGGGGTGGCAAAGAGGTTTTCATTTCCCCTCTGTGTCCCATTGGGATCGAAGTTTTTACCTCCCTGCAAACAATAGTGGTCAGTATGGGAGCTGTTAGAGACTTTGGGAGACTCCAGGCTGCCCAGAACTGTGAATTTCTGTTTGCAACAGGAATTTTTGACATTGCCCATGAGGAGTGCAGGAGAAATGCTCCTTGCAGGTGGCAAGAACTGGAGAAGGTGTCTGGGACCATGGAGAAAAGAGTAGAAAAGAGAGAAGAAAACATCTTTCCCGGTACCAAGTTGTTGCTCTGCATTAAAAAAAAGGCAAACAAATATAATTTGTGTTATAGGTAAACAAAGGAACTGGCCAGGCAGAACAGGAAGGCAGAGCCCGGTCAGAGCCCCACGCTTGCAGGGAGATAAACAAGAATCCTAGAAATGTGGAGAGAGGCTTAAGGTGATTGCTCAACGCGTGAGGAAATACGGGGCAAAAGCCAGATATCAGAGAGAGGAAGCTGGAAAAGGGCAGACTGATACGAGCAATGAGGTCAGTGCTGCAAAAATAGTGCGGGAAGGCTTCCTGGAGGCAGAGCACACATGTCCCAGCTCCTCCTCCTGCCTTAGATGCACAGGTGGACAGGGATTATTAGCCTGATATTGGGTTAAAATCATTCAGTAGCAGTGAGTTCAGTCCTACTCACTACACTGAGTAGGCTCTTAAACTGCAAATCCCACTTCACAGCACCTGCAGCTGAGCTTTATTTCGTGTACTTCCAGACTGACACAGCTCCATTGGCAAAGTCCCTTTGAGTTGCCCTAGCTGAGGCCATCACCCCAAAAGCATAAGGAATGCGTGGATGCATCTGCTCAGAACAGCCATTTTTGTTGAATGAGTATCAAAACTGGCCCCAGCTTGCTCTCGGAGCAAGCACGAGACAGACAGACTGCCCTCCTGGCTTGGGTTTGATCTCCAGCCCTGTTGCGTGGTGAGTTCATCCCTTCTGGACTGCAAGGCACACTGCTGGGAGAGCAGCCAGCGAGCACTGGCAGCACGGTTTGTTTGGGTTCCTGATATGCCAGGGGTCTTGAGTATTATACTGAGTTCATCTCAGTTTGGCAGTTTTGATGGATTCTGCCTTTCTGGTCGGGTCACAAGCAGTTGGATGTTCATACCGATCTTGCTTTAAGACAAACAGCATCCATAAATCTCTGGGTGAAGCCAAGAGAGTCTTGTCCTTCATTGCTCCGTGCTGTCCCCTCAGCCCTTTGAACCCTTGGTGCCCTCACAAGCATGGAAGCCTTAATCAATGTCCTATCAAAAGGAGCAGAATAAATCTCGTTATCTTGTGAGATGAGGTCACACTCTCTGTGTGGCCGCCTGGCAACAGATGGGGCTGCTCCTTGGGTTGTCTTCTCTTTACAGGAAGTCTTCCATCAACTCCTGCAATGCATGAACTTCTATGTGTCTCCAAAATGCAGTTTCAGCAGTTGGCCCTGCTGTGGCTCGTTCAGTGCGTCACTGCTCAGAGCAGAGGACTTCCCTTTAGAGTCCACCTTACCAATCCATCCTGCTCCAAGGAGACAACATGGCATGTCTCCAGCTCTATCCCCAGGATCTCACTAGTGGATGTCCCATTAGGATCCTATGAGGTGCTGAGTAACTTCTCCAGTTTCTTCGAAATATGACTGTTTTTTTCAGTCACCTATAGAGCGAGAGATCTCTTTCAGGAGCAGGTCATGCATTACAGTCCCCTGTGCTCTGTTGGATTTGTTTCTCTAGCTTACCTGTCTTCTGCTCCTGCTGCTCTGCCTCCTTCCATGTTCCCAGTGATTTGTTAAAAGATTGCACCAAAACCCAACAAAATCTGTGGGAAAACTGCCTTTAATGTCGATGATTTCTGGGCCAGACCTTGAGACTGGAATCATAAAAAAACCTGTTTTCCTGCCCCACTGCCCCGGCTGCACTGGTCCAGGCATAGACCTGCCCCTGGACCAGTGGCCCAGGTGGCTGTTGACAGAAACACATGTTTTTAGACAATTTTTCCTTCCAGCCTCAGGCAGGGAAGAGTTCTGTGGCTGTTTGAAGAGGACGCACAGCTGATGATAGCAACCACATTTGTGACAGTGTTTATTTGCATTTCCAGCAAGCCTTTGATAAAGCCTGGCTCCTGCCTGCGCTGCCCAAGCTCCAGGGACCATGGGAATGCTGGGAGGACCATCTCCCCATCTGGGAGAGGACACAGGAGAGCCAGTAACCAGCCCACCGGCCCAGCGGCACATTCAGCTGGACACACATCCCCTTCAAGGGACAAAGGGACTCGTTGAGAGAGGAACAAACCATGTGTGGCCTACAGGAAGGAGGGGGCTGAAGAGGACTTGACTTCACCGGCAGCAGGGAGGGAAGATAAGGATGGAAAATCAGATTGTTTCCAGCTCACGTCTGGGCAGTCCTTGGGGAAGAGGCTATTGGATCCATGTGTGGTGAAGGGGCTGGAAGCAGGCGGAACTTGGGATAGCTTCCAGGAGACCCTGTGAAGCCTCTTTGTCCCCAGGAAGATGGTGTCTCTTGCCATGGTGGCAGTGGCAAGAGGAGAGTTTGAGTGTGGCAGAGTGAACCCAAACCCATCGCCAACCACTGCCTTCCAATCTCTGCTGATCTCATCACAGTTCCCTTCCCAGAAAGGATTTTATGGGAAGGATCAAAGCCCCTCACCCCATATGAAATACCATACATGGTAGCTGGAAGGACATGGAGTAATGATGGCATGTTTCTCCTTCCCAGGCACCCACTAGCCCTGTCTGCTTGCGAGGCTGCTAGCAGCAAGGAGCTGCTGGGCAGAGGTGTCTTCTCACTCTCCCTGAGAACAGGGACCCTTTTCTGCCTGTCACCCTATAGGCATGACCCAGTTTCACCACCACATTTCTCAACCCTGGGCTTTCTCCTTTTTGTCTCCTCTCTTGCCTTTCCCCTCCCTCCCCTTTGGCACAGGCATTTGATATTTACTTTCAGGCTGGGAGGGACAGAGGAGGCTTTTCCTTGTGGTTGCCCCCACATTGTTCCCTGCTGGTATTTGGGAACAAGTGTGACATTCAGGGGAGCGGGAGGAGACAAAGCCTGCCTGGAGGTAATCATACCGCTGAGGAGCGTATCGGGTATCCGTGGACGCAGGGCATCCGAGAGCTTTTGACTGCATCTTTTTTTAGGAAGATCTTTCTCAGCCTCGGTATCTCTCAGATTAGGTTTTGTCCCCAGAGGAGTCTGTTGTGCCTCCATTGTAGTGCAGCTGTGGGAACCTGCGGCATGGCTCAGCACCGGAGTGGTAGGACAATGCCGAAAGGCATTGGCACTCCTGACCTACCCGATGGGCGGCTCTTCCTGCAGTCCAGAGGGACTGATCTCTAACTAGGAGGTTGTGTTGACATCTGCTTCCCGGCGCTTTCTCTTCTGTACTCAGATATCCACAGAAGAACAGGTATGGATGGAAGCCCTGTGCCCTTGGCAAGCAGCCCTGAGCCCATGCATGGAGATGGAGAGGGTGAGACACACACATACACATGCACAACCAGGGAATGGATGGCGACTGGTACACCACATACAAATCTGGGGATGCCCTTGATGTACACAAGGAATCCATCTTGTCATCCCTGGCTCTGTGCTGGGGGAGCAACAACAACCTCACAAACTCAGTGATGAGTGGGAAAATGCAGAGGAAAGCTGAGGGCTGTCTCTGTTTCCTCCCACGCACCCCCTGGCAAGGCCAGGCAGAGCCGGTCCTGGGCACAAAGCACCTACAACTTCTCACAAAAAGTGGGAGACGATTGCCCATCTCCGACTATCTTTTGCACTTAGGGATTTTCAGGGATGTTAAATGCTTCCCAGAGATGTAAGAAAGGATATTGGTCCTCAACCTCTGCTGCAGCAAAAAGTCATGCTGCTGGGTGTCCCATCTGAGGATGTCCAGCTCTATCTAGCATAGACAGAGTCTGGCTGCTGCATGACCCTGCCTGTCCTGGGATGGGATGACATCTAGAGCACTGACAAGTCCAAGGAGACTGCGGTGTCTCTTCTTCCCAAAGAAATCAGCACTCACCCCTCCCCAGTTCCATTAAAACGCCTGATTTAGTACAGATACTAACTGCTTTTAGTCCCTGTAAAGCCACTTCTGGCTCCTCTCTGCTGAGGAGCTGCGTAACCCCGGTGAAGCCTTGCTGATATAAACCAGTCATTGACTGATCCCTTATCTCCAGCCTTCTTGTGCTGACTGATCGGTTCCTCCCTCTTCTCTCAGCTGAGCCTCTGCTCTGGATTCATACAGACTTTTCATCACTTTTAAAATCCTGGCCCAATAAAACATTAAAGCACTTGAACATGAATGGGACTGTTTACTTGCTTTAACCTAAACATGGGATGTAGTTGGATCAAGACCTTGCTCTTCCTCCCCAATGCTTCCTCCTCCAGTGTCCTGGCTGCTCTCCTTGGCATCATCTGTGGTTTCTCTCCGCTACGGTGCAATGTCACGGAGAATTTGCAGTTTCACATTTGTAACATGGTGGTTTTGCCTAAGGTGACAAATGACCTCTTCCCTTAGTGATAAACCAGTTTACTCATCCCAGGCTGCATCTGCCGGTTAGTCACAGTCTGCCCTTGGAGCTGAGGCTTTCGGTTCTGCTCGGCATCTGCGTTACAGCTATTTGCCATTGAATTTCCCTGTTGTCTTTAGCACCCAGCCACTCACTTCCTATTGCGCTTCAGCTTGTTGTGTTTCCTTTTATTATTCTCAGTTCTCTAAACCAAGCTGGCTCCTTGCTACATCTTCTGGGAAGAGCAATCCTCTGCCAGGCTATGAGGCAGTCCTTGGCAGCTCGGTGTGATGGAGCACATTGAGTTTGAGCATGTCTGGGGATGATGGAACAGGCAGGTGGGAGATGCTGCTAGGGTGGCTGCCATCCAGGTTGGCTAGCTGGGGAGGGGATGTGACCTGCCACCGTGTCCCTGGGTGGGGACAGATGCTCTTGGAAGGGTAGAAATGTCTGTGCAGCAGCTGGGGAGTGCGACAGTGAGGCAGGTGCAAGGCTGGTCTCTCCCTGCCGCTGCATGGTGCCAGCTGCCCACAGCTGCTAAGCTGCCACGGCATGTGTGAGTGTGTAGCCCATTGGACGTGGCCCTGGCCGAGGTGTTTGGGAGCAGGTCCAGGCTTATGCAAGTTGGGCTGGCTGCCAAACATACACATCCTCCATGCAAGGAAAAGATGTCTTAGCAGAGATACAAAGCACACGATGGGCAGGTCCCTGGATGAAGCCACTTCCCTCCAGCACATCTGGAAAATTACTCTCATCCTCTGGTAAACAGGCTTGCAGAGGAAGGTCTGTGCTAGCACTGTCCCCCCTTTGGGACGTGGTGAAGCCAAGGTAGGAAAATCCAGTGGGATGGGAGGATATAGGCTTTCCTAGAATAACTTACAGCTGTCCTGGAAGCTCAGAGACCTGGAGGGCTGAGAAGCCTGTTAGCAAATTCACAGATTTCATTGATCTTCTTTATTCTTGCCAAAGATCTGAGGGAAGACACAGCTTCCACAGGACAGCAGGGATGATGGAAGTCCATCTGGAGTCCTGGTGAGTTCAGCCTTTTATCCCACCTCCATAGGCCCAGAGCAGCAGCACAGGTGGGTCTCTGGTCCAGGCTCAGTATAAAGCTTGGAGGAGCAGGCACAGCTGATCCTCCTCCTCCTGAGTAGAAGAGATCTCAGGAACCCCCAGTGATGTGCTGTCTTTAAAAATCATTGCATAACTTCCTTCATCACTGAGGATGGGTTATTGTTTTAAGAAGCTGGTGAGAAGAGAAAAGCAGCAGTGTCATGGTATGAAATCCTCCAAGGAAGGGGAAGGATCCATGAGAAGGACCTCAGCCCTGGAGCAGAATTTGGGAAGGGGCTATTTCAGGGCTCCTGCTCCAGCACAGGGAGATATGGTGAGAAAGTGCTGCAGTGCTTGGAGAGCAAAGAGAGGGTTTGCTTAAATCCCTGGCAACAATAATTATGTCACAGCTGCTGAGGAGATGGCCCAGAGCTGTTTTGTTAGAGATTGTAAGTCCAGATATGGCTAAATCAGGAAGTTCAACTCTCTCTTCAGACAGGGATAAGCAAGGAGGTTGTTCTCCAGTGTAGATGGACAATGGACGTGGAGCCCTGTGTTCCTTCCAGGCATCACTGATAGATGTCACGCATGACAGAAAACAAACCAGAAGCATCATTCACAGTACATTGAGTGTGATGCTGAGGTCCTGTCCCAGGACTGTGCTCCAGCCTTGCCCAGCAGCCCCAGGCATGGAAACCTCTTGTGTGCTGGAAGGAGACTCCTTAGGAAACCAGAAGCCTGCTAAGTTAGCTCTGGTTACAGCTCTAAACCATCATGTCCTAAATCTTTTCTGCGGCATCATTGGCAAGGGTGTTCTCCACCAAACGCCTTGATCCACAGCATGGAGAATGTGGCAGCTGTTTTTGGGGGTGTATCTCTGCTATGGGAAGGGCAGACCCAAAGCAGCCCTCAGGGCATGCTCGACCTTTGGGAGCCCAGCATCATGGCCCTGGGGAGGAGACAGAAGATGTGAATTTTCCAGCCTCCCCAAGGCCTTTCCCAGGAGGACCTCCCAGTCTTTCCCAGCCGAGCCTCCCCGGGCAGCATGATGAGGCTGACAGTGCTGGACATGCGGCTCTGAACGTGCCAAACCTCCTTCCAGCGAGGCAACGTGTCCAGGCAGGCTGACCAAAGCTCGAGCAGTCTCTCCTCCCCATGCCAATGCCTACACACTCAATGGCATGAGATCCAGGAGGTTCCAGTGCCGTTCTGTGACAGGGACACAGTCCCCCAGGAAAGAAGTGCTGGGTGACAGCCTGTGAGCTGGTGGGGGGCACTGCTAAAGATGAGGATTCTGGGTTAAGGGGTCAGCACTAAGGTCTGGAAGCTTTTTATATTAACAAACATCTACAGGAGCCTGTTGAGACTGAGTATTTCAGAGCTCTCCCAGGCACCTCTTTCCTGCCCCTCTCCCTCCCCCCACTGCGGCTTAGCCCCGTCTCCTGCAAAATCTCCAAGTGACAAAAGGCTCTTTGGGGCTCAGCATCAGCCACAGCCCATTGCCTGCCTGCCTGGCCACATGGATGGAGGACAGGACCATCTGCTCCAGGGCAAATGAACCCCATGGCCAGATGCTCTGCTTTGCTAAGGAGGCTGTAAAAGCCTTGGACCCGGTTCATGGGAACCGCTTTGCTCTCCCCCACCTCCTCCTCCCACACACATTAACCTCTTTACTGCCACTGATGTCTTTACAGCTACATCTGAGGGATGGGTGAGAAGGCACGGGGCCGGAGGGGCAGGATGCTGCAGAGGTGTGCTGGGAGCTTGCCTGACACTGTGGTGTGAAGTTTGCCATCCTTCCTCCCTGCTTTGGGAAGGTGGGCAATGAAAGTCCCTTCCCAGCGGGGAGGCAGCAGGCAGCACGGGAGAGGGTGTGGAGGCACCGCAGGGGGGGAGGAGGTGACAGGATTGGCACTTGCTTTGGAAGTGTCCCTGCAGGGGTTTGGTCTCCATTGCAGCTGATTCCCACGAGCCCACTGATCCCCATCCCCCAAACCCTCATCCCAAGGTTTCCATGAACCATTCTGATGGTCCCCATCCTTAGGGCAGAAATGAAGGCACCCTGTGTTTACTCCAGGTGCTTCAGCTCTGCTGGAGAGAACAGGAGAGCCCGTGGCTGCCCGCAGGTCTCTGTGGCTGCAGTCCCCATCGCAGCCCATCCCTGCACCAGTCACCCCACAGCCGGCTGCTGGAAGGAGGAGACACAGCCCAGCATGGGGAGCTGGGTGCCACAGTCCAGGCCTGGGTCTGCCCTGCCAGACACAGCTGATGTCCTGCCTGCACGGTGCTGCTAACAACGGCATGCATTTGCACCAGCATACAACATGCATTTGCACCAAACAGTAGGGTTTTAGGGGCGAGAGAGACACAGAATTCCTGCCAGGTATTCCCTTTCATACTGCTAATTGAGAAGAAGCCACGTAACTTCTATATTGCCCATATTCCTTCCAATGACAGAAAGGGGTATCAGTCCCACCTGGCAGGGTGCTCCCAAGCAGCACCCCAGTTTGGGCAGGGCTGACAAGTGTCTGTACTGTGGGGATGTACCACCTGCCTCCTGCTCAGTGCTGCGAAGCCCACGACATAGCAGGTGAGCAACTGCTGATCGGTGCTGGATCCAACCCTTCTGCCTGGACAGGGAGGCAGAATTATTTACCTATTAACAGACACAAGGTGATGCAGCTTCTACCGTGATGATGCGTCTGCCTCTCTCCTCCCTCCCCCATGTGTTTTCCATCCCTCTAAATTAATTTCCAGTCAGCCAGGCCACCAAGGGTTAATGCTGCCCCGTTCCGGTGGGCTGTCTTGGGGGGAGGGGGGTCACGGGAACTGGGGATATCACAGGTGGGATGCAAGCTTGCAAGGCACGGTGGCCTGCTGTAAAAGACCTTGACTATTGAACCCTGAAAAATCTCCTCCTTTCTACCAGAGCCTTCCTTGCCCTGGTTCCCACAGGGCTCCTCAGCCGTCCCGCATCTCCGGGAAGGTCACACGCCGCTGCTGTATCTCGCCCAGCGCGGTGGGAATCCGATTAACAACCGGCCCCCGGCTCTGGGATTGGGCAACGATGGGCGAGAGAAGGGCCCCGCGCCCGGAGAAGAGCTTTCCCACACTCTGTCCCCCCTCGTCGGCGACGGCGGAGGAAATCGTCCATATCTAAATGTGTCCTGATAGCTGCGCTAATCTAGGGCTGAATGTGCAGCTCGGGGTGGGCTCACCGTCAGCATTAGCGCAACACATGGCCCACATTCAGCTCACACAAAGGGCCGTATTCTTCCTCGCCTCGCTCGGGCTTCGCATGCTCGAGTGGAAAAACATCGGTGAGGGAAGTTGGGAGACCGTTGAGATGGAGCAGCTGGTTCCCCTCAGGGACACGGGGGGATTTCTGACCCCCAGGGAGGGTTTGCTCTTCACCCAATGTGTGTCCCCACCAGGCAGACAGGACGGTGTGAAATTTTGGCAGGGAGAAGGGAAAAATGGGTTTTTTTAGGCAACAGAGGGGTATTTTGGGGTGGCTGCATGGGAAACAGCATCCCTGGTATGCAGGGGTGCTCCACGGGATGGGGTTTCTTCACTCGTTCTCCACAACAAAAAAATACCAAGGGGAAAAAAATTGGCAAGACGTCAAAAAAGAGTCAGTTCTGCTCAACCTGAAACATCCCCCGACCAAGCCCACAGTGTTTTGTTCCCTTTTTGGGGTCTTTTTTTGCACCTTTTTAACGCTTACTCTCCTTTTGGCTCACAGCACGGTTCAAATAGGAAAAGATGTTTTGAAATAAAAAAGCCAAAAGAAATGTTTTGATTTGAAAAACGTTGAAACAAGATGTTTCGACATCTTCCAAATGATCTCCCTCACTTGTTTTGGCTGAAGCCTTGCATTTGCATTTGACCTGGATTTGCACATTGCTGGTTCCCCACAAAAGGGCACATTTTTCAGTGAACTCAATCCCGTTCACCAAGATGCAGCTCAACTCTGGGGCCAAGCTTCTGTAAGCAAAAATTTTTGAAATGATGGACTAAGTGGTTGGTCTGGATAAAGGTGAAGATCCTCTTCTCCAAAGGACTTTAAAAGAGTCTCTTTGCCCCACAAAGTTCCCTTTTCCTGTTTCCACTTTTTCTGCAGTCTCTTCTCCTTTTTACTTCATGCTTACACCAACCTCTCACCTAAACCTCTTTCTTCTGTAAACTCTCTTTTTTTTTTTTTTTGCATTGTTTAGTGAATAAACACTGCTGCCAGGCTTGGATGCAAATTCTTGGAGCCTCGGAGAGCCCAGAAAACCATAAATCCCAACTCCAGGATGGGGTAATCTCCCCTTGAGGATTGTTCTTGGCCACTGAAGAAACTCTCCAGCCCTGAGTAAGGGAAAATTTCCCCCTTGGGAAAGAGGTGTCCCAACCCTGCCTCTCCTTCCTGAGCCTTGGGGATGCCTTGGGGCTGGGTGCGAGGGGGTAGGCACGCTTGCACACATGGGATGCTGGGCTGTGAGCAGCCCTTGTCTAATCAACCTTCAGCTCACATTAGCAGCAAAGTCCCCACCCTTGCTTGGAGCCCCATCGCATGGCTCCCCATCACCTCCCCATCCCGTTACCAGCAGGGAGATATTCCTTCCCCTTGCTGGGGGCTGGGTCCTTCGCATCAGGTCTGGTGGGTGCAGATGGGGGAGAAAAACTCCATGCCAGGGGCTGGGAAAGCAGTGATCTTCCTGATTTCCACTGGGAAGGGCAGGGAGTGAGGGGAGGCAGCCCTTCTGTGCCTGGCAGATCCTTCACCATCCTCTTTCTGGGCCCTGTCGAAATCTGCCTGTTTTAACTTGTCTGTATGTCTCACTGGGGAGATGGACTGGAAAACACAAGGCAGATCCAAGCAGCTTTCTCCATGGGGAAAGCTTTCAGCACGTAATAGTCTGGGGCTTGTTTGATGCCTGGTGTAAGATGCAGCTGAATAAAACCACGTAGAAGGAGCTTGAATAGTAAAGGGCATCTTGAGAAACAAGAAGCCTTTTCTTCCCTCTCCCACTGCAGAAGCTGTCCCGGAGCTGCTGTGTGTGCAGGGAGAGGGGCTGGTTCCCATTTAATCTCAGGATGAAGGCTACCACTATAAATGCAAGTAAATATATAATTCCTCCTATTCCTGCCTGGTTACTATGGAGATCACAGTTTAATTAACCGCAGTGCTGATGTCCTGCATGCTACAAAGCTACCCAGGAAAATATTATGAATGTCTCTATCTGCGCTTACTTCTTGGTTTTACTCACTTCCAGAACTTGCCAAAAGTACTCAGTGGGCACGTGGTGCAACCTGGCATCATCATACAAGCCATGCTCACGTTTCCCACAAGGGACGAACTGGGAGGGCAGGAGCTACCAAAACCAGATTCCTTGCTATGATGTGCAGACTGGATGGAAAAACCCATACGCATAAGGAATTTCCAGAGAAGAAAGGAGAGAGATCAACTCTATTTAGTCTTCTCAGGACTTCATTTGGAAAACCCAGAGAGATATGGCTCTGCCATCTCAGTTACATCTGTCCTGTGGACTGCAGCTGGCGGGAGGCGATGGAACCGGTACAGGAGGCGGCTACACATCTCATCCATGCAAGGTCAGCTCCCAAGACAGCCTCCAGCCTGGCCCTGGAGCAACCTGCACAAGGAGCTGGGCTTGGAAGGGGTTTTACCAGAGACCTGCTGGGGTATCTCCATCACACCCAGTCTCTAGTTGAGAGCTGAAGCTGCTCTGCTCTGTTCCAAGCCCCTAACATCCTACAGCCCCTCCCCAGTGGGGAGCACCAGAGTGAATCCATCAGGAAAGCTGCCTGCGCGGCAGGAGGTTTGCACCCCAGACTTCTCCAACTACTCATCTCCAAGGGAGAAGCAGCCCCCAGGAGCTGCACAGGGAATGGGGAGAGATCTGCGGCAGGGAGCTGGCAGAGGCACAGGAAATCCAGCTGTCAAGAAGACTCCAGCGTGCTTACCCATCCCTGCCTCCCGGCACCTCTTTCTGGTGCGCATTTGTGTTTCAGACAGCGCGGATCCTGCCGGCCAGCCCTTACCTGCCAGCATCTGTCAGACACCGCAGTAAAGAGTAGCCCCAAGGCACGAACAGCCCGCCATAGGGGCCGCACCTATATCCACCTCCGTGATGCAACGTCTTGCTGCGCAGCTGCTCGCCTCGTTGCCAACAGCCCCCGCGGCTCCGCCAGAGACTGGGTCTCCGAAATAAGAACTTTGGCACCTCCCCAGCTGTGTGCTCAGCCCCAGCCTTGAAAGCGAATCTCAACAAAAGCCAGAAAAAGCCTTCATCTGCTCCAAGGAGGAAGTCCAGGGGTAAAGGCTTGACTTGGTCAGTCGAGAGAAGGAGGGATGAGCAATATGAAAAGCCTGTATCTGTACCCACCCCCTTGCAGCCACTGTCACTATGTGGATGGTCTGGACCTGGATGGCCACTCCAGCTGCTGCCACAGGGACCCTGCAGAAAGTGCACTGGAGCAGGAGGCCAAGCTGTGCCTTCATCACATAGGGTACTGTCACGGGGTGTCACTATACGGCTTGGAGCAATGAGATCAACTGTGCTGTCATTTTATGTTGTATGTGACAACTGAATGAATGCCAGTTAATAAATAAAAGGAGGGCAATAAGCAAGGTGTTTATGGGGCCAGATTTTATCAGCCAGGTCCTGGTGAGGGCTGGTGCAGGATAGATCTGCAGCTATCCCATCAATAGAGTCCACAGGGGCTGCCCCAGCATTACCACAGGCTCTTGGCTGTGTCCCTGGGAGCAGTGTTAGCACAGAAACCGCCCCCCAGACACCCAAAACTCAGCCAAGGACATGGGAGATACAAGCCGGAACCCCAAAGGGACAAAGCCAAGCCAGGGGACTGCAGAGGAGGACAAGCTGTCTGACTGCTCTGAATTTCCAGATCATCTTGACCTCATCTGGAAGGACTCATCTCTCCGGCTCATTGGGAGGGTTTATTTTTCCTATTGGAAAATTTAGACCCTCACTCCCGTTTCCGAGCTCCCTGGAGTGCTGGAGGAGTCCTTCACTGTTTTTACAGTTTGCACTTCTTCCCCTCACCCTGTTTTCCTTTTCCTCTTCTCTGTGACACAAAGCTTAACTAAACCCCAGGGAGGGGAGAGGAGACAGGGGAAGAAGTTGCTAACTCTGGCTCAGCATTTCTGTAAGATCCCCAGAGACACAGGCATGGTTTTAAGTGCCCTGAAGGGTGCAGGCAGACGGAGTGCCAGGGGATTGCCCTTTAGGCTAGCCAAAGCTGGCTGAGTAATTCACATTGCTCTTCTTCACCTTTTCCATGGGACTTTTCGGTCTCTTCATCTGGGCTCTGATCTGACCATGCACAGCAGCCAGGATGGCTTGGAAGGATGGGTGTTTCTGGGATGGTTTCACTTGCACTTTCTCAGTGCAGAAGGTTGATATCAATAGTGTTTCTTCCCTTTTCTGCTCTCTCGGGCAAGATATTAGTATAGCAGGGGATTTTTATTGATGAAGAAATCCCTAAGATGCTCTGCAGCTTGGCAGTTAGGAAGCCCACTCACAGCCCCTCTAGGCTGCCTGCCATGCTGCACCTCACCAGGAAGCTAACACCCATTAGGTCCACAGGATGAGAATCAAGCCGAGGACCTCCAAAACACAGGATAGCTTCAAAAAGCTGGTTATCAGGGGGCTGCCATCGTGACGCTGATCCCCACAGAACATGCAATGTGTGGCAGCGAGAATCCATTCAGACTGGGTTTGGTGAGCAGCAAGGCTGCTGTTTTCAGGGCAGGTTTTGCACTGCAAAAGCACACCCAGTGCCTTCTCAGCAACTTGTGTCTCAGCCTGGGGACAAGGGGGACAACACTCTTGGGAACAGCCCTGGCTTGAGAGCCATAAATCGCAGCCACTGGGAACAACAAAGGCACCTCGTTGGATGAGGTAGGGGGAAAGAGGCATTGCTAGGGGCTGCCTGAATTTATGGCACCCTCTGGCTCCTTTAGCAATGGATGTTTTTGACATAGGACTCAAAGCAACAGCCTCAGAGGGGAAGATAAAAGGCTGGGAGAAAATAAAGGCTCATCTTTTTTCTCCTCTCGTTTTTTTTTGGTAGATCAGCAGAGGGAGAGAAAGCACCATGGCAACGCCAAGCTCCTTGGGCAGGATGCTTGGCAGTGGAGGCCCCGTACTAAACATACTTCTCTGATCACAGCAAACCCCACTGCAAAGCCATCCCTGCCTCCGCTGCCCTGTGCATCACACACCCATCACCAGGAGAACCCGTTCCCAAGGATGGTATCAGCCATGGCCTCAGCTCCTTGGTGCAGAGGAAGAGGCAGCAGGAAGGGGAGGGAGGAGGAGGGTGACCCTGTTAACAAACCCTGGCTAAACAGGCTGCTGGGGCTGTGCAGGCAGAGCTGATGCCCTCATTGATATTGAAATCAGGCACAATCCATCACGGAGGAACAGGCTCCTTTCATGGGAAGTTGAAAAGAGCCACTCTTAAAGGGAGGGGGAAAAACTTGTCCAGGGGAAGGGCGAACCAAAGCGTGGCAGGTGTGATATGGAGAGGGATGCTGTCCACGCCAGACGGTGATTCATTGCTGAGCAGCTCTGTGCCATTTCCAGGGCAGGCACAGAGTGCAGGCGACATAGTCCCCTGGATGGCAGGAGGACAGCAGGCCTGGGGACGCATTGGGTTTTGTCGGGGTCCAGAGAGAGTGCTGGCAACGTGGAAGGAGACCAGCTTTGGTTTGCATCCCAGCGTGGGAAAGTCCCTGCTAGAGGAGTCAGCATGAGCAAGGCGGGCAGTTGGTGGGTGTTGGGAGAGGAGGTGGCATTGGGCACAGCCATAGGACACGTTTCCAGTGCCACCCCTACTCCTTTCACCTGTGACTGAGCTTCTGCCCCAGTGAGTGAAAATACAACTTTGCACTTTCACCCGTGGGCGCTGCCTGTCCCCACAGGAGAGCAGAGAGCTGCTGTGAGCAGGGCAAGTTACAAGGAGCCCTTTCACTCCCCATTTCAATCAGCATTCCTGCAGCTCTGGAGCGCTGACGGGGGGCCTGGAGCTGCCACCCACACTGGGGGACAACACTGAGATTCCCCTGGGAGCTCTCCAGGCAGGGATGGAGACCAGACCGCAAAGGGCCTTGAACTTGGGTTGCTCTCAGATCTGTATGTCTAGCTCGACGTTTAGAAAATAACAACCCAAAGTGAAACTGAATTTGGTTTCCTGTGTCTCAAACCAACTTTCCACGGGACTTGAGGGTCACAGCTGGCTTCGGCACAGCCAGATGTGATGGGGATCACCTCCTGTGGAGTGGGGCACAAGAGCTAGTTTGGTGAGAGGAGTGGACGCTGGTGATGGTGACCAGCCTTGTGAGCTCCCCAAAACTGTCTCTCTACTGCAGGAAGCCCTTGGGCTCCAGGCACTGGTGCTCTTGCCCCGTGGGGTCTTGTCTTTCACTGTACGTACCGAGGGTCAACGCAGTCATCCCACCGCAGCCAACACTGTTCAAGCAGAACGATGCCAAATTTGTCCCAGCATCTCAGTGCTCAGCCTCCGGCCTCAGCTCTCACACCTGGATGCAATCACAGAGCTGTCCGGAGAATGGGAAAAAGCCCTTGGATCCAGTTCACCAGCAGCTGCTGTTTATTTACCCGGGATTCTTCCTACCGAGGAAAGATGGAGCTGGGGACAAAGCATTTCCCCACCCCCCTCTCGGAGCTGCCACTCTGGGGATGATGTGGGGTGCGGGGGATGCCCCAGCACGGGGGGGTGGGGTGGGGGGTGATGTTCTCGGCAGAGCTGCGAAAGGACTGTGGCAGGTTTGGCCTTTCCCAGCACAGTGCCGGGGGCCCGGGGGAAGCCCACATCTGTGTGCGGGGGAGCTGGGCCAGCGCCGGTGTCCTGCGGGGGCGGGCGGTGGAGGAAGCCGGACGCAGGGCTGCAGGCCCACGCTACCCCGCGGAGGCGGGGAGCGTTCTCAAAAATTGCATTCTTTTCTGCTTTTCTTCCTTTCTTTTATTTTAAACCCCCAAAAAAGAAAACCATGCAAGCTCTGGAGTTAATTAAGCAAAGGACAGAGAGGCTGGGATGTGCTGGGGTGCAGCTATGAAAGCAATGTCTGCTCCAGTGGGAAAAGGGGTTTGCTTCTTGAAGAGATCCCCTCACATGGTGGCATGCTTTGCATTGGCTGTGCAATGAGCCCTGGGGCCGGCAGGATTGCTCCGTGCCCCCAACAGCATCCCCCTTGGTCTCTCTGATGTTCAGCCCTGATGTGAGCAGGGCCAAGCTCAGCTTCAGCGCTGCTGTAGGGTTTGTCAATGCAGCAGGGAGGGAGTTATAGCTGATACCAAGACTCTGCCCCCTCGTCAGGTGGACTTAGGCATGTCATGTCCCTGCTTTGCACCTTAATTTTCTTTCTGCCTTTTGCCTGCTGTATATAAGCTCTTAAGGTTTTTTGGCATAGCAGTTCTGTACAGCGCCTTGCACCGTAGTGTCCTGTGACACTTGCAATGCTTCTGCTTAAACTTACCATAACAGTGAACTGAAAGGCACATGAGACAGGAACTCACCAAGGGAATCTCCTCTTCTAACCCTGGGGTTAGGGCATTTATTCCAGGATATGGACTCTGCCACACCGGAGCAGGCAGGCATCCCTTTGGGGAAGGACAAGCATCCCAAGCTGCATCTGTGCCATTGTGCTCGGCTGAATGATGGGAAGGGGAGCGAAGGGGAAAATTAAATTTGCACCCTGAGCCTGGAGATAAGTTTCCACTTATTGTTGTAAGAATAATGAAAAAATTTTGGCCGCATTGTTCCTTTTCACCTTCTCATAACCCACTTGCACTATTTGATTCCCCAAACTCCTGATAATTACACGCTGCAGTGTGCTTTTACAGTCCTGCACATTCCCCGTGACCATGGGCTCTTTCTCATTGCCACCCTCCCTTTTCACTCTGCCATTTGCTGGTAGCACTTTGCCCACCTGCCTGAGCAAGAGTCCCTCAGCCACCAGCTCTAGGCAGGCAGTCTGAGATGGGTCCCCATGGACCAAGGTGGGGCAGTGATGGATGCCTACATTGCTCTAAATAACTGAGAAAAGGCATGGGTGGGACAGAGCCTCCTCCACGTGATGCTCTCCCAGGCTGGATGGATTATTGCTGCTTTATTGATTCCCATGTTACTGGAGCTGGGTTTGACTGGGCTCTGATTTGGCAACCCTGCATTGCACCATATAGACCCCGTTAGAAAAATGCGGAGAAAGCTGCTGTCTGGGGAAAGCATGCTCCTGGCCCTGGGGATTGACAGCGTGGTCCAGGCGGGAAAGCACGAGCATCGCTGGGATGAAGGCTGCCAGCCGAGTGAGGCTGGCGGGACCAGCCCTTTCGGCCATGTTAGACAAATAAACAGAGCCCTGGGCTGGCGGGGGCTCGAAGGCAGTGACCGGTGGCGGTTTAACAGGTCACCCGGCCCCCGCGGCTGCCATCTGCTACTGCAACCTGCAGGTCCCCTGGGGCTGGCAAGTGGGGGTCCCTGAGGGGACAGGGATGTCAAGACAGGGAGGAGGAAGAGGAGGAGGGAAAGCTGATCCTGGCAGCTTTGGATCTGGGCTGGCGCGAGGCCGTGAGTTGGAGAAGGCATATTCTGGCAGAATAATAATGAAAATAAACCTCACTAGACTTATTTTTAGCCCAGCTGATGATGCTGGAATTATTTAGAGGCTGGCTGACACTGTGGTCTGGGGCTCTTTGACTAGCCCCTACTACACTCTGTTTTGTCCTTCAATCATACAACTTGCTGGAGGGAGGGAGAATAATTTCTGTGCATTGGTCAAGGACCCTGTGCCTAGGATGCCTGAGCCCTTTGGTGTGTCAGATAATAAATACAAATAATGATTCACCAAGAATTTACTATATCTGATACGAACAACCCAGCTGTTCAACTGGGAGAAGGAAATCTGCAGGGATGACTTTGGTCAGTCTAAGAGCGAGGTGGATGCAGAATCAGGCAGGTAACTTACCAGCAAGGCAGATGTTTAAAGCCTTTTCCAAATACTCATGGGTGATATCAATTTGAAAAAAAAAAAAACAAACCCTTTGTGGAAATGAAATGAGGGTCAAAGAAGAAGAAGAGGCCATAGGGTCTTGCTGTGGGCACACTGGAGAGGGAGATGGGGTAGCTGGGTTTGAGCGACAATGGGCAACCAATTAAACCGCATGTGCTCTCACAGGTGGATGAGGGACACTGGCAATGCTGACCTCCTTGCAGGGCACAGCCAGCTCCCCAGAATGCATCCCAGCTTGGCTGCACCGGGTCAGGACAGACCCAGACTCAACATGATGCACAGCAAACCGGTAGCTCTTACATTTCAGTCCATGCAGCAAAGTGACTTTTAGGAAAACTGACACAAACCATTTTTTTAAATGGTTTTAAACCCTCCCTGCAAGAAGGTTTGACAGGGCAAACACATGCAGAACCATAAATTAGCCATAATAGCTGAAGCTCCATTGTGTAGGCAATGGCTTGCAGCACACAACAGCTACTCCTGGTTAACAATGCGAGGAAAGTCACTCTGCACATTTTTTATCCTTTGACACAAAGTGCAGCTGCAGGAATACCTCAGGCGGGATTTTAATAAAAGACAATCGTGTTCTCGCGGCTCTGCACACTGGAGAATGAACCTGTGGAGACAACGGGCCCAGGGTCACAGTGATAAGCATGTCAAGATAATTAAAATTATGTCTTTCTTCTAACAGAAAGCACAAGATCCTCATCTGATGCAAGCTGTTGTAGCTCTGTACAGTCAGCGGAGTGTCTCCTGCTCACCCCACTGGAGACTGAGCCTGCAGAATTGGCAGCAAGGAAATGGGATCCAGCAGCCAGGCTCTGTGAGTGCAGTGTGGTCAGAGAGGTCACTGTTTGGTTGTGGTGCCAAATTCTCATCTTTCCCCATCCAAAATAAATCCTGGATTTTTGTATGTGTGTGCAAATGTTATTTAGGAGCTAAGCTGAAGGCAGACCAGCTGCCTGTGGGACTATGGAGTCAGCTTTCAGGGCTGCAGGCAATGCAGAAGGGACTGGGTGCTAAGTGAAGGACCCAGATGAACTTTCAAAGTGGGAATGATGTTGAATTTGGCAGAGGCTGTTGCAGAGAGCAGGGTCAGCAGGAGAGTGGGGTCACACATATCTTAGTAAGGGCTGGGGACAGATTCCACTGGGATGAGAAAGACCAAAAGTCCACAAGACAGGCTGGGCCAGGTTCCCAGAGGATTTTCAGGCAGGGAGAAATGCTGGAAAATGGCCACCTGAAGGAAAAAGCCTGGAGAAGCCTCTGGCAGCAGGGGAGGAGAGCAAACAGGCAGGATTGCCCTGCAGAGGAGGAACGGGAGCGTGCACGGGGCCGGTGTCAGGGCTTGTCAGTGCAGAGGAGCAGAGCAAAGCTGCTATTGTGGAATAAAATATGCTGGAATGCGGACACGCCTATTCCAGAATAAAGCTTCTTTTTCCTAATTTAACTTAATCCACTATTTGTTTTTATTATTTTTATCATCATCAGATGCAGCTAATTTGGAAAAGCTGTTCCAATTAATTTCCCTGCATAGACAAGCAGTTACAGGCTGGAAAGCCTTTGTCTGTTTGGTGGCAGCCTGACCAGCAGCTTCTATTCATTTCAAAACCAGCTCCTTTCTTCTTCCCTCTGACCATTTTTTTTTCTACTTTGTCTCATCAGACCGTGAGGGAAATAGGAGCGGGAATTTTTCCTGGTAGCGTGGAGCCTGGTAGCCCTGTTTATGGGAGAGAGAGAAGGAAAAAAAGTGCTATTTAAAGAAAAGGAAGACAAGCACGTCAGGAGAACCAGAGTCCAGGGCAATGGTGAAGAAGGCCACGATGACCACATGGCTGGCCATGAGGGATTTGGCACGAGGTAGTGTCTGCCATCCCCTCTCTTTATACTGTTTAAGATGTGGGTAGTGCATAGCCTGAGACCTCAGCAGCAGGCAGGAGGCTGGAGAGGACTGGATTGTCCATGTTGAAGAGACCCACAGCTTGAATCAGGGCCAGAACAACAGCTGTTGGTGGCACTGAGACTATGCCCAGCATTGACCAGCCCCCTTAGAACCATCCACAGCACTGCGTGGTGGGATCATCCCATTGCCCAGGGCAGGGGGCTGCAATCACTGCACTGCTCCTGGCAAGGCAGAGCCAGCGCTCGTGAAGCCCAGATGTTGCAAAGGAAGCTGCTGAAGGATGATCCATCCTTTCCTTTGGCTCAGAGATGAAAGCAGCTCGCAGGAGCTCAGGGCTATGAGCGAGCAACTGATTAACCAGTGTCGCAGCTGCCAGACTCTGCAGCCACAGTACTGCTTTTGCACAACTCTTTCACCAGTCCTTCTCTGGCTTTCGGCCACAATGTGATGAGACTGGGGGACCTGCACAGAGGGAAAAGCCAAGACACGAACCCCTGCCTCCAAGCTGGTTTTATCCCTCTGATTCTGCAATCTATCTCTTTTCCCACTTTTTCCTCTTCCACCCTTTTGCTTTGGGACTCCACCATCTCCACACTCCATCCCACGTGGTCTTCTCCTTTGGCAATTCAGAGACTTGGCTCATCCTTCTGCTGACTGACAAATGTTGGGAGGCCACAGCTACACATTCAGCTCCAAAAGCAACCCCAAAATGGTCCGGTCCATTGTCCCCTGTGGTCTGGGCAATGGAGCCAGTGCCAGCAGAAAGAGTTGAGTATCCATTGCTGGTGTGGCAGGGATCTTGTGCAATAGACTCTGGGGGAGGAGGATGTAATTTAAACCCCCAAAGTCTCCTGCCAGATGTTGGGTGCACCTAAAGAGATGGCAGTGGCTGACACTGGAAGGAAAGATATAGCCAGATTTTCTCCTGTCCAGGCAATTCCTACGCTGTTTGTGGAGTCTCTCCCTCCCAAGGCTTGACCTTGAGAGACCCTATAAACGCCTTTAAATCTCAGTATAGGACTGTTGTCAGCTCTTTCAGTGTGAGATCAGGTTATCATTTGGTACAGCGCCCTATTACACTTCTCCTCCTTGTACCTTTGAGATGCCAGTGTTCAGGGGATCTCATGGGCAATCTCTCCATGTTCAACCTCCAATGAGTTGAAAAATGAAGTCTTCTGCCCCACCAATGTATTTGGTCCCTCTCACCCAGTGCTTGCTGGAGCTGTACCTCTGTGCTAATAAAGCTTGGTACTTTGTAGAGGCAGGCCCACAAGAAAACAACAAACAGCTTCAATAGAAGGGATGTGCTGCCAGCCCCCTCCCTTCTCCTGTGAGTGTTTGTACGGTCCTGATTTCCGCACAGAGTCTCTGATCTGCAAGTTGTATTCGCAACCATAAAACAGAGATTAGCTCTTATCTTTGGCAGGCAGCAATATCAGGCACCAGCCCTTGCTCCAGAGCGTTGGCAGCCGAGGACCAGCCCGTCACACGAAGATGAACTTGTTGGAAGTGGAAGAGGTAAACAACATTGGGAAAACCAGTTGTGGGAGGTGAAGGTGGAGGATGGGACAATGCCAATATGCCCGGGGCTGTAAGAGAGCCCCGGCACAGGGCAAGAGGCAGGGGAGGAAGCGGTGATTAGACACCAGCATCTGCAATCAAGAGACAGGAAGCATGATCACCGGGAAATGCTCGCCTCTCTTACTGTTTGTGATAAGCTGCAGTGTGCCTCGTGGACGAGGCACCCAGCCCTTCCATGCCCCCCCAGCATGGTGCCCGGCAGGCAGCACTCGAGCCCTGTGCACACAGGGAGCTGGTGCTCACTGCTGACCTGCTGGCAACGTTTCCCGTGGTTTCCAGGGGCCAGGAATTGCCAGGGCTCCTACAGAAATCCTCAAGCCTGCTGGTTTGTGGGAGGGGTGTCCCAGCAGGGAAGTGTTCCCAGCATCAACCCCCATTCCCTGGCAGTGGGGCATCATTGTGCCTGGATGGAGGAGCTGTACAGACAGGCAAAGACCTGGGGCTGATTTGGATTTTTACTCGTAGCAAGACAAACACAGCTCTACTTACGTAGGGAATTGGATCAATTCTTCAGTGGGGTGTGCGGGAACAGGCTTTGGTCATCAGATGGCTGCAGGAGATGAAGAGTGAGAGAGGGAGAGTGAACGGCAAGAGGGGGAGAAGAAGAAAGCAAGGGAAAGGAGGAGAGGAGAGGAGAGGAGAGGAAGAAAAGAAAAAGAAAAAGAAAAAGAAAAAGAAAAAAAAGAAAAAGAAAAAGAAAAAGAAAAAGAAAAAGAAAAAGAAAAAAAAAGAAAAAGAAAAAGAAAAAGAAAAAGAAAAAGAAAAAGAAAAGGAAAAGGAAAAGGAAAAGGAAAAGGAAAAGGAAAAGGAAAAGGAAAAGGAAAAGGAAAAGGAAAAGGAAAAGGAAAAGGAAAAAGAAAAAGGAAAGGAAAGGAAAGGAAAGGAAAGGAAAGGAAAGGAAAGGAAAGGAAAGGAAAGGAAAGGAAAGGAAAGGAAAGGAAAGGAAAGGAAAGGAAAGGAAAAAAGAAAAGAAAAGAAAAGAAAAGAAAAGAAAAGAAAAGAAAAGAAAAGAAAAGAAAAGAAAAGAAAAGAAAAGAAAAGAAAAGAAAAGAAAAGAGAAAAGAAAAGAAAAGAAAAGAAAAGAAAAGAAAAGAAAAGAAAAGAAAAGAAAAGAAAAGAAAAGAAAAGAAAACAGAAAAAGAGGAGAGAAGAGAAAAGGGAAGAGAAGAGAAGCAGAAAAGGGAGAGAGGGAGACCCCCCCCTTTTGAAAGCCTTAAACCTGCCTCTTTATCTCTCTAATCTGTATTTTCCCTCCAAAGCCTCTTTCTGTACAGGATGAAAGCAGATTTCTCCTCTTTATTTTCATTTTCTGTGTCCTTTAGGAAGGCATTTGCTCGAGACTAATTGAATTTTCTGCCCGTGGAGAGAAAGACACGACATAGAGTGAGTTAAAGTCCGACACCAGGACAGGGCACAGGAGCCGTGTTAACTGGTGTGGGGGACAGCCCCTCACTTAACAAAAGTGTTTAATTCTGTCCCCTCTTGTTAAGAAGGGGCGGAAGGAGGGGATATTTATTCTGTTCTTTTCTCAAGGTTTTTCCTTTCGGGTCACAAAGTGCCCCCCACGCTCCCGGCCCCCCTCCTCTCCCCGCTTTTGTGGCAGCAGCAGCTGGTGGGTTGCAAAGGGGACAGGCTTTGTCTTTTGACACACTCGAACATTTCTGCACAGAGCTGGGGAAACTTTTCCCTTCCCCACCTCTCGCCTTTCTGGGTGAGGAGGAGGGAGAGAGGGGCAAGCGGCAGAGTTACGGCCGAGGGGATAAAATGGCACAAAAGGTTGTGGAGCCATGGTGGATGAGGGATCAGGGCTGGGCTGCGGCGAGCAGATGGTGATGGGCTTTAGGGAGGGGGTGGGATGGCCTCGAATGCCGGGAAGGCTTGTGTCGAGCAACCAGTGTAAGGGAGAGGGGAAGAAAGCGATGCAAGAGGCAGTGATCCCATAAAGGAGAGTGCAGGGGCTGACTCTTCCCAAATTTGTCAAAGGAGCCTCTTCTTTCCAGAGAGAAATAAATGTCACCCTCCCAGGGGCGGGCCCCAGTTAATCTGGCCACAACACGTGGAAGATTCTCTTAATTTGTGTTGCATGTCCATAAAAAGAACTCCTTTTCCTGCAAGCAGCACTCTTGAGCCCTCCATGAAGGGTGTGCAGACCCTTCAGTCCCTCAATATTGCCTCCAGGGACAGGCCATTGGAGCTGAGCCCTGGGAAAGGGTGTGATCCAGTCGTGTTTGACACCAGGATCACTGCTAGACATGAGGAAAACCATGGTGAAACCCAGTGGCAGTGGCTGGAACTGGAGTGAGATCAGGGTCCTTGTAGTCACGAGCAGGAAATTGGGGCTTGACCCTTGAGCTAACCCTGCAGTGGTTGGTGTAACCTGCCTGTGCCTGCTCCATACTGTACGGGCTTTGCAGCCTGGGAATGGCCCAGCGCTTTCTCTGTGCTGTGCAAAGTTAAAGCAGAAAGCTAAAAAACAGCTCTCTCATGAGCTCATGGCTTGAATCGAAGACTAAATCACTCCAGTCTTCCCCATAACCAAGCATCTCATATGAGATTCTCAACACCTACCTTGGGACAAGACCACATCTTCATTCTGCAGTGAAACTCAAACCTTCACAGCCTAATTGCTGTTATTGGGTGTTTACGTACAAGTGATACCCACCAGGAGAAGGTCCTCCCTTCTCAGGCTGAATATGGGAGCACATGTGGACACTGAAGGATAAGCCTCTCAGATTGCAGCCAGTGGCCTGATCAAGGTCTGCCTGGCTTTCCCTTATACTGGTGCAAGCTGGCAGCTTCAGTGGGTGGACACTGGGCTAAAACCAGTATGAGGTCAGTGAGAACAAAGCTAGAATTTTAACCTTTGTGCAACACTGGACAATCACAGAAAGCTTTGGGAAATGCCTGCTTCCACAGAAACTTTCAGGAGAGTCCTTATGAATGGAAAATAGATACATTCATTATCCAAATTGTCTTATTTTTGTGGTGCCTCTTGAGTAAACCCACTTCTGAGGCTGTCCTAATTGCTTTGCAATAGAGTAGAGATAAATATTTATCAAACAGCTGCATCAGGAAACCACAGTGCAGAGAACCAGTATCAGGCGATGTGTCTCGGGAAGGATGAGTCTGAGTGGTTTGAGCTTGCTGACCTGTCAGGCTTCCTCTCTCGCACGAGGCAGAGCTTCACCCAAGCCCAGACCCACGTGGCACGACACCAGTCCCGTGCCATCTCCTGGAGCTAGTCACACAGAGCCCTTGGAGGACTGTTCTCCAAACTGGAGTCTCTCTGTTGCCCTGTCCCATTGACCCGGTGTTTTCTGACACCTTTTCTTCCTCTGACTTCATGGCCTTGCTCGCTTTCTATTAAAAACCCCAGAGATGTGGCCCATACTCCTTGGGGAGCCCCAGTGCTAAAAGAAGCTCACATGCAAATATTTAGCCTCACTATTATTAGTGCAGGAACATCCAACCAGATGGCAATGTTTCTAGGTCTTGCTGTGTAAAACTGGCTCTTTGGAATAAAACAGGCTGGGATGGAGATCCGGGATTGCCTGCCACTCCCTGAGATCCCGGACTGCTGCGTGAAGGCAGCAGGACACATGGGACAAGGGCTTTTCTAGCATCTTGCACGTGTGGTGCATCCCTTCAGCAAGCAATGTTGCATCTAAAAAGAGAGGAAATTATGCTGACAATCAAATTTTGAGGTTTGGTGTGTCAGACAAGAGGGTTGGCTTGCATGTGTTCACAGCACCAGTGTGCAGGTCTCCCCTTGCTCAAGTCATACCTGATCCCTCAGCAGAGAGGAGGCATTTACTGCAAACCACTATGTGCTGTCTATAGCTGGGGAGGGCAGAGACCACTCTATTAATGTTAACATCAGTATTAAGCACCCTGAATAGCAAAGCAGAGCAGAATATCCTCTGCTGCACAGTTTGTGCCCATGCCCTAAAAAACTTACCCTCCCAGGAGCACTCTCTCAAGCTAGAAGTGCCCAGGGAGATGATTTTAATGCTGAGCACGAGCCAACTGAAGTGCCGGTCTAAACTTCAGATGGATGACGTTTCCGTTTAATTGGGAGCGGGTGTTTTTTTTGACTCATGCAAAGGGCATGCTATTTTTATAAAGAGCTGATTTCAGATCACAGCCTCCTTATGCTAGGCTCTGCACATATATCTAATGAAAGCCAGGTCCTGCTTAGGAGCCCATACAACAGGCTGAGAGTTGGGAAGAGCGCTCAGAAGCATCTCACCCAGGGGCTTTGCGAGGTTGCCTGCCAGGGTCTATTTTTTCCATCCTCACTCATGTTGGAGAAGTTAAATATTTACTGGAGCCATTAAATATTTATGCTAAGCTACCCCTCCCGTGGGGAGGCATCCTATTGCCGGCTCCCTGGGGTCTGCAGCCAATTTGTTCACGTGCCTGTGCTCAGCTCAGCTCCAGAGTATAAGCATGCAGGGACTTCATGGGACTGACATATCCCACGGGGAGGGGAAGGCTCTGGTTTTGGCACCAATAATGCTACTAGGTGAAGGACTTGATGATTCTTTGGGCATCTTCCTTAAAGATCAAGCTCTTTGGGAAGGTGTGTTCTTCCCCCTGTGGTTTGCGATGCTACCTTGCCCCTGCTGTGCAGGAAGCTGGGCAAGAAGATCCAGCCTGACCCATCTCCAGCTCCCTCCATCCAACCGTCAGCCAGGATTGCGACAGCACTCGAGGCAGGACGTCCCTAATCGCATCCAAGGGGACCCATGGTCGACACAGTAAGAGCAGGAAACCTGATGGCAATGCCAAACGTTGCTGCTCTGCAAAGCACAACCCAAACAAGAGAAGCCCCATCCACAGGGAAGCTAGCTGCCTCCCTGGGGCATGCTCCCTGCTCCCACCCAGGCTGAGCGAGTTAACACTGCTGTGCCTCCCTGCTGGAATAGGTCCAGACGAAAAAGGCTCCACCGTTTCCTCGTCCGCCTGGAAAACAGGCTGGCTGTTTTCTCCAGCAGCAGAGGGCTGTTTATTCTGGGCCAGATTCAACAGCGCGTTGTGTGTCCCTCTGAGCCCCAGCCCACGGGTAGGCTGAAGGGCACAACCTGCCTGGGGGAGTCTGCCACTCTCCCTGGCTGGTGTGACCTCCCACGGGTGCCGCTCTGCCCTTCCTGTCCCCATCCCTTTCCTTTCCTCCTTGTCCCACTCTGCGTGGGGCTGGGGACGCCCTTTCCTGCCTGGCACCTGGCTGGCCTGACAGCAGAGACAGTATGTCCGAGCTCCAGGACACCATCCCCCCTTCCCACTCCTGGCCAATACCCCTGCCACATTATCACCCTCTCCATCACGCTATCAACTCAGAAAACACACCTGGCAAAGAAAGAAGAAAGAAAGAAAAAAGAAAGGAAGAAAGAAACCAGTCTTTGGCTCAGCCGTGCTGAAGGGAGCGACAGCGCACAGGGGTTTGGCTTCCTTTCTCGACAGCTCTTTTCCCAGCAGAGCAATAAGAGACAGGGTGAGCACAATTGCGAGCAGAGCAGGTCCCAGCAGCTCAGCTGGCTCTGAGCTGAGATGGTCAAGGGATGCTGAGTGTTCCGCAGGGACATGTTTCCAAAATAACGTCATTCTGGTGCTCCTCCAGCACTGCCAGCCACCTAACAGCCTGCTGCAAAGCATCACTGCTGCCCCCACAGCCAAATTAAAGCTGTGAGGAGCTCTGACCTGGCAGAGGCATGTTTGAGTGCTCCCCAGGCAGCCCCCTCCTCCTCCGTCTGTGGCAATTTTCAGTGCAAAGAGCAGCACATGAGGTTGGCTGGACAAGCTCACAGCCCCCACAGCCTCCCAGCACTCATGTGTTGCTCTCTGCCCCAGCTCCTCTCCATCTCCCATTTCTCCCCTTCCATAGTTGCCTTCCTTGCTGGATATGTCCATGCATGCTCAATGGGACATGGATGTGGTTTGAGTGCATCAGCATGGTTTGCTTGCCAAAAACTGAGCTTGGCTCATCCCAGGCACAGGGTGGCTCTTTTGGGCCCAAAACATGTGGCATTACGATGTGGGCAGGTGGGTTTTGATCCTGCTCATCATTTCAGCCTGATCTGCTGGAGGATGAGTCTGCGTGGTTTGGTCACAGAGTGGGACACTTTCGAGCATGCAAGCCGCTGGTGTGAGTTGTCCTGGGAGAGGGCTCTGGAGGAACTTGCTAGGTGGAAATTAAGTCTGGAAGAGGCTTGAAGACACCCCAGGACATAGAGCCACAAGGTCCAGCCTGCAGCACCTTCAAAGTCCCCATTGTCACCCCAATTTGTCCAATGCCCCCTGTACTGCAGCCCCACAACCAAATGCCAAAACTCTCCTCTACCCCTCAGCAACCCACAGCTAATCGCCTCCATATCCACACACATGGATGAAGAGCAAACCCCGTCTATCCACTCTCTCATAAGACCCCACTCATTTAACACTATCCCATGCTGTCCTAGAGGTCCTGGAAGTACACGGGATCTGGAGACCATCACCCACCCCGTTGCAATGGTGTCACATAGAGGCCCCTGGAAGATGACAGCCTCAGACCTGAACTCTTTGTGAAGCAGCAGCAGGATGACCTGCGGGGTTTGCCCACCTCAGTCTCCAGCACAATCTGGAAATGACACAGCATGCAGGCAGCACACTCGGCTCACCCTGACTGCGGTTCCCCAGCCCTTCCTCTTAGTCACCTCTTCCTTACCATAATAAATTAAAAATCAAATAGGTATTATGGCACTGATGGTTGTCCTCATTATCCTCTCATCAGCATTAAATTAACAACCCCAACAATGCCCTGATAGCAGCACCAGCGGGGCTGAGATAAGCAGCAATAACAAAAGGGAATCAATCCTCCACAGCAGCTGGTAGGGCTCAGGGGTGTTGTGAATAGTGATTCACAGCCAGGCATTCAGGGCTGTCCCACCAAAGAGCCCATCTCCTCATGGCCTCCAGACCAGGGATGCTCAGCAACCTGTAAAGGACCCCAAAAAGCTGGGGACCAGCAACTAGGACCCTCTGGGTGGGTCTGGGAGCCTGTGCCCCTGTGTGATGCAAGTGGGATGGAGAAGACACCCCAATTCCATTAGAGGAGGTTGAGACTACACAAAGTTAATGATGTCCTTACAGCAAGCACTCTTCTCCATGACAGGGAGACAGAGAGGTCTGCAGGACAACCTCTGCCTGGAAACCTCATCTAAAATAGCTGTGGATGCCTCATCATCACAGCCCATTCCCAGCTGATGTGAGCAGGAGTTGGCTTGAACCTACCAGCAAAGCTCTCAGTGACGTTTTGCTCAGAACCTCTCACCGGAAGGGGCTGTGAAGGGGGTAACCCACCCCTCCTTCCTCATCTTCCTGGAAAACGGACAGAAAAGGAATAATTGCAGCAGTCAGAGGTAGTTTCACTGCTGCTCAGGATCTGGAACAAGCAGCCCTCAGAGTCAGCTGCTGGCAGGAAGGCTCAGGCTGCCCCCACTCCCTGGAGAGAGGTGCATGGAGAGGTGGGACACACACCCCTTGGGAGGGGTTCCTGTTTTGAGGGAAGAAGAAAAGGACACGGACGTGGTGGTCAGGGATGTACTGTTGGCCCTGCTAATAGAAACCCTCTGTATAAACAGGGAGAGGATCCAACAGAGATCAGAGATGGTTTTTCTTTCAAGAAAATTAAACATTTAAAACATTTGAGAACACACGCCCTCACCCCCTGGACAGTAATTAACTTCTTCCTGTGCAGAGCATGGAGCGCTTTCCAAAAACAGAGTTAGATGGATTATTTTTCAAAGGAAATGTTGTTGAAAGGATCTTCTGTTATGTCCTAAAGTGGGAAAACAGTCACAGTGACTGAGGAAGAGCTTGCTCCGTGCATGTGCCACATCGGGCTGCCCAAGGAGATGGTGACACTCCGGATGATGCAGGTTTGGAAGCCACGTGGTGACTGAGCAGCAGTCGCCTTGTTTGATGGAAAGAAAAAGTCCTTGTTTGATCATTGTATGACTCTAAAAATAAATCAATATAAAGCAAACCAGCCCAAATAATGAAAAAAAAAAAAAAATCCCAAACTCGACCTGCAAGGGATGCATTGCATTTCCCCAACAAACCAGAACAGGAATCTTTCAATGAGAGAGAGAGGATGTAGATTTGGATGCAGATGCAAATATATGCAGTGTTCAGGGGGATTTACATCCCACGTCTCCATCTGAGCCCATCTTCCTGTGAACTTAGGATGAGCTCAGTCCTCGTGAATCTCTGTTCTCAGAGCAGTAGCATGAAAAGAGGCAGCTGGTATGTGTGTTAAACAAGCACAGTGTGAATGACATCCCAGCAATAAAAGGACTCTGCTGCTAGCCAAGGTGTTTGGTGGGAACAAAATAACTTCCCAGGCTGATCCCACCGCACTCCCCCAGCCTGCAGAGAGGCGGGGAGCAGCATGGGGAGGCAGGGCCAGATAGAAATGTGTAAGAGCTGGTCTGGAGAGACAATTGCGCTTTGTAGCAAAGCTTGAGGTTTGGATGTTTGTTTTCAGTGCTGTGTTGGGAGGAAAATAAAACCCATCATTTTTTTTGCGACACAAGCTTGTGGGGAAACATCCTTTCTCTGGTTGAAAAGGTCAGGTTTGCTTTCCATATCTCCCTCACATCAAAAATGTCCTGCAATCCCTGGAGCTCAGGAGAAAATTTCCTCTTGTAAAGTTAAGCGAGGGCAGGCCTGCTGGGAGAGCTCATTCCTTTTCCTAGATCAGCTCGAGCCAGCTGGGAGAAATGGGTCTGGCTTTGAGCACCCAAGTGTTCATTTAGGTCTGGGCTAAAGGGTAAGGAAACAACAGGAGCCTGAACATCACCAGCATGGGGCAGCTGGAGAGTGGCTGGAGACAGGTCAAAGCCAGCGGCAAGTTTGCAAAAGCAGATAGTGTTACTAAAACAGAAAGACAGCCATGGTCCGGTACAGAGCCAGTCTTCCATCACCATGCTAGGGCTTTGGCCAAGCAACTGAGTTGCTCAGCAGGACCTGCCTGCATGGGAGACACGGGCAGCCCAGGGCATCACATGTGGGATGTGCACTTTGGGGCCTTGCCATAGAGCAAGGGACAGCAGGAGCTGTCATCACCCACAGCTGGCGTGGTTCGTGCCAGAGCAGTCCTTGCACTCCTCCCTGGGGTTCAGTGTCCACAGGAGGCTCATGTGACCTCACAGAGCTGGGGGACAGTGCCAGATTTGGTGTGGGAAATTATACACTTGGGGTGGGAAGTCTTTTGGGTCTGTTCCTGCAATTTCTCTTTGTCCCTTTTACTCATTATAATCCTAAGTTTTCCAAAACCCCTTTGGGCATCCCACCTCTCTGACTTCACACTATGATCTTCCCTTAGCTGAGATTTAGCTTTTAGCATCTTTGCCCTAGTGAGGATCCCTCTGTGTCACCACTGTGAGAAGTGTTGGCACTCCTAACCAGTATCTCCCTTCAAATGAGACATCCAGAGCTGAACCTGGGAGAATGGCGAATGTGTACAAAGAAAACGTAATTCAAAGAGACAAGACAAAAGGATCTGTTGGATGGGGAACAGTGCATCTGGGGAAACATCTTTGTTTTAAAGCAGGAAAAAAGCAAAATGTAGAAAGAAGATTAAGGCACCCGGAGCAGAGTTGTTTCTTGCCTGCAGGTGCATGTGCAAGAAAGACAGGGCAACACTGTCCATTTCTGACATTAAAAGCATTGCAAGCGGGTCACCTTTTGCTGTTCCCTCCATGCTCCCTCCCGAAGTGTTGTGTTCCCATGCCTGCAGGCAGCGCGCTCTGTCCTTTTCTCTTTTCCCCACCATCTGCTGTCACAAATTCCCCCAAGCGTCTCCCAGCCCGGCATAGAGTTTCAGTCTGTGATAGAAAACAAGAGGGAGAGAAATCCAAACCCAACCTGCAGCAGTGTGGGGAGGGACGGGACCCAGCTGGTGCCTGGTGCCCATCACAGCCTTGTCTGGCTTCTGCCATCAGGTATTTTGAAGCATCCCTGGGTGGCAGCGGGTGCTGGGGGCTGCTTGTCTCAGGCTGGGGCAGGGGTAAGATGGGGAATGCAGGGCCGTGCATGCAGTGGGAATCCTCTTCCCTTGTATGGCTGAGGCAGCCAGTGGCTCAGTCCGTGCTAACCCCACTGTTTCAAATTACAAAGCTGCCCCCGATCCCACAGAGTCACCTCAGATCCAAGGAAAGAGCCAGCGGTTGCTTTGAAATCTAGACTGGAGTGTCTCCAGCAGGCAGTGCTTAAAACAACAGATGGGCTTCATCCCCACAGCACCATGGCCCCTGAAAAGGGCATTCAGATCTGGAGCAGGGCTCCCACAGCCCCCCAGAGCAACCAGCACCCTCCTGCATTGTGCCTGGACATTTCACATCTCCCTTGGGTGCCCAGAGAAGACTCTGGGACCTGGTGAGCAATGCACAGGGGTGCTTTCTTGCGTCCTCATGCACCCTGGTCCCTTTTGCATGGCCCACGATAGCTGCCATGCCAGGCCTCTCATCCAGCATGTGTCCAACACATAGTCCACCTGAGAGAGAACAATCATGGGCAAAGGTCTCAGCTAATTACATATACGTGAAGCTTACTATTCTAAATTGGGCTTAAATCCTTTTGTGCCTGCCTGTGCCTCCAGCACACCCTCCCAGGTCTCAGCTCACCCATTCCTGATATTGAAAGCCTCTGTGGTGGTGGGAGCTCGACCCTGGGAGTCAGTGGTCCCACAGGTTGATCTGATTCTTCACACACTTAACTCCCTTTCGAATGGTCGGGAAAGGGAGCACAGGGCCTTGGCTGGGACAAACTTAGTCATGCTCTGCCACATTCCTACCTTCAAAAGGGCTTGGGGTGCCCAGTGGACAACAGCCCCAGGAGATCATATTACTCGGGGCTTTTGTAACCTTAACAGCCATGACGGTGTAGCAAAAAGCTATTAGTGTGCATGGCTGTGTGTGCAAGAGGGTTGGGGAGACACCATCCTCCCCAGCTCAGCCTAGCATTAATACCCCTAACAGATTGATGATGCTTAGTGCTTTGAAAAGGAGAAAAAAAAGAGATGGGAGATCAGAGGAAGAAAGCCAGCAGGTACTCCCCACAAAAGCCCCAGCCAGTGCATGGGGAATTGGCTTCTCCCTTGGGGTCCATGATGGGGAGAACAGCGTGTCCCCAGGACCACAGCCTAGAACAGACCCTGGTGGGTGAAACCTCCTTCAGGGTGTCCCACGAACCAGGATGGGGTGACAGGGACCAGTGGCTGTAGCTTGGTGCACACCCAGAGCCACAGATCCATGCCACCTGCTCCTGCGGGGATGCTGAGCTCCTGCCGCACACCCAGCCCGTGCCAGGAACCAAATTCAGACCTCGGCCATGCAGCCTTAAGCCCTGGCACGCTCGTGGCCTCAACACTGTGAGCAGCCTGAACAAACGCAGGCTGTTTGCAGAGCGGCAGCAGGAATGCTGGCTCCCAGCCCAGCACGCTGCAGGGCCGGCAGCTCCCGTCCCCTCCACACCACCAGCCCACTCCCTCCACATCCATGGCCCTGAGGGAAGGAAAAAGGCTTTGTGGGGCTGGTGGGCAAAGAGGAGAGAATTTGTCAGTGCAAACAAGTCAGCTGCCATGTATAAAAGGCACAGACACACCCCCTTTGGTAGCGCATTGCATGTCCCTCGGGACGCACCTACACACACCGCCATGGGTGTGGCAGCAGCCCCATCCCTAAAAAGCTGTTACGCACCCTTCTAGCTGTGCCAGCCTCTTCACCAGTGTGATCCGTCCTGCTCTATCCGCATCTCACCGAGCTGTTACTTTCCTGCAGTCCCCAACACCCAGACAGGCTCTGAAATGGGTGCAAGCCAGCAGCTTCCCAGTGTTTAAAGACACAGATTAGAGGGTGTGCTGGGCTCTGGCTTAAGGGCCATGAGTAGGGTGCTCCGCCTGATGGCTTTTATAGTTGCTTCCTACCCTAATTAGAAACATGTGGCCACCAATTATCTGCTTTCCCCCTGACACCTGTGTGAGAGAGAACTTTTCCCTCAGGACAGCCCTGGGGTGGATGATCAACCACCACCCTGCAAACACTTGGGAAAGGATCTCTCACCCTCTCCAAGGATCTGGCCAAGGGGCTTTTTATTTATGTTCACCATCCTGGCCATGATGACTGCTGCAAAGGTAGTTATCTCCTCTATGCTTCTCTATAGCCCTTTGCAAAGGGCTGGCGGCAGAAGACCAGGCTGAAGACCTAAGCTAAAAAGCACATGTTTCTACATCATGCTCTCCAGGACCAGGTTCCCAAGCTGGGATAGCAGCAGATCTGTCTCTGGGTCATGGTCAGTTGATGAAGTATTCTTCACTTGAGCATTAGCTGCTCCAGCTCCCTAACCCCCGCCTGTCATGGAGCATCCCGACCTTCTCGGCCCATTCCCTCTTCCTAAAGAGATAGGAAAGCTCATAGGACCAATTTACCCCACCTGTGCAGCAGGGAAAGCATTTAAATCTTGAAGGTATATCAGGGCCACTGCAAGCAGGGAAGAAAAATGAACAAGCACAGGATCTCTCAGCAAACCAGACAGCCCTAAGAAGAGAAGCCACCAGCCCTCTGTGCCCCAGGGAGGTGGGTTTATTGAGCTCTGGGTGTTGTTGCTACTGTTTGCGCTGATTTGGCCTGGGTACAGCTGCAGCCTCTGTGCCAGAGGCATATACACCCCTGAAAACTGCACATCAGCTGTCATGCTTCCTAACCCATTTTTCTCCAAACTTCTTGTCCTACCCTCCACTCAGCGAGCAAGCAGCTTTGCCATCCCCTCAGTTAAGAAATGCCTCCCAGGCTGGGAGCTGTCTTCCCCAATCCTGCCCTCCCCACTCATCTGGGCACTCCCCCCTGCTCATGGAGGTGTTTCCAAGTGTCTGTAGAGATGCTCTGGATGTACAGGGGCAGTTACAACATAAATGACTTCTCCAAACTTCGTTACACTCCTTATTGCACCATCAGCACTGAAATCCCAAGGGAAGCCTTGGCCCTTCATCCCACTGTGCCTCAGTCCTCCCTTTGTGCTCCGGGACTGCTGTTTCCTGGGGCCCTGGGAGGACCTTTGTGGACCTTTCCCTCCTTTCTCTGATGCTCTGGTGCTTTTCTTTCACCTGACACCCCCATCTCCCCCTTTGGGTATAACTGTGCGCATGTCTTCCCCACTGGGCTGGTGAGAGAACCTGCCGGTCCCCGTCACCCTCCAATGCTCCATCACAGTGACCTCTTGTTTTGCAGAGCTAGGAATTAAAGTGACTGTCGATGCTTTCAGGCTCATCTAACAACTTCCAGAGCCTTAATTTAATTTAATTACCATCCCCTTCTTATCTTAATCATCCTGCCTGTGTTTATAAACAAAACACTGACTCCCTGCCCCACGGGCTGCAATCTGAGCGCAGTACCTCCCATCTGCACAACTCATTACATTCCTTGCTCAGCCCATCTGCCAGATGTCCGCAAGGAAGCCCATGCAAGCCGCGACTGGAAAGCCATTGCAGAAAAGGTGCTGCATTAACCGCTCAGCTTTCATCCGCTGTCCCAAATTTTCCTGGAACGCCCTCATTGCTCTGTGCCTGGGGTGAGGTATTTGGGTTGGGGTTGCTCAGCCTATTCCCTGCTCTCCTGTTGGCGGTGGTGGCTCCTGCTGCTGCCAGCTCAGCCCTGGCCTCTATGTCAGGGTGTTTATGCCAAGCAGACAGCCTGACTGGTTGATATTGGGGAAAACCAGGATGCTGTGAGCAGCCAGAGAGGTGTCTGCAAACTGCTTCCCTCTTAATATTCAACAGAGAGCATATGATGAGCTGATCTGGGAAGAGCTGGGCTCCTGGGGACACCCTACTCCTGCCAGCAAGGTGTCATGGATGGAGCTCACACAGTGGCTCTGCAACCCCAAAGTGAGCCCAGAAAGGGAAGAAGAGTCACACCTTGCATAAACCGGGAATGCCAGGTTTGGAGCATCTTCTTCCTGCAGCACTGGGTGAACAGTCCACCCTACATGGGTGAATGATGGTGTGGCTGACTCCAACCCTACCCCGTGGACTTCGAGGTCCTGTTTTTGAGGTTCTCCCTGTTGCTCCTAAAGGATGCCCATCTTTTGAAAATCTGTCTTTCCCTCTGTGTAATCCTGATCCTGAGATCCTGATTATCTCAGCCACAGCTGAAGAGAGAGCTGGAAAACTTCCAGGAGAGCTGTCATTTGGTTTCTCGCACAATGTTGATTTTTTTAGTCCCTCAAGAGCACAGATTCTTGCCAGTCTGGCCAAACACATTCAAAATAACTGCGCTGTTATAAAAGGTGAGGTGAGCTCCTGCTAACCGAAGGGACTCTTGTAAACACCAGAACAAGAGACTTGGCTCAATGCAGGCGTAAAAACAAACTTTGGCTTTGACTTCAAAAGCCTCAGAGTTTAAAAAGCAGTTATGATGCAACCTCCTTTGTATGTGAGCAGGGATGGTAATGCCGGTTTTTGCGGGAGAGCGGGATGTGCTGGCTGCCCCAGGGGGGTATTTGCAGAAGGCTTTGCAAGACCTGTGTGGTTCAGTGGCAGGCCCAGGGAAAAGGGCATCCCACTCCCAGTGCCACATTCAGATCTTGCCTCCTCTGACAGGAACAAAGCTGCTGAAGGGCTGCCCAGGGCATGGAGGTATGGAGAGGAAAGAAAATGTCTTGCTCTGCTTTCTTTCCTTACTGCAATACCTACATTCTTCCCTGGGTTTTCCTCTGTCCCATCCTCTGGCTAGCTGCAATGTGGCAGAAGCACACAGCATCGCTCTGCTGAGATGTGGTATAGCTGGGATGAGGGACCAGCTTAAAGCCATGTGCTGGAAAGAGATACCAACCAAAATGTGAAAATGAGTCTTTTCCCCATTGGTGGGGACTCTTGGCAAATTTGTATCTGTAGGGCAGGATGAACAGTATCTCTTGGCCCCAAACACTTTGAGTAATCAGCCCCTTCTTCATAGCATCAGTAACTTGAGGCTGCTTTGTCTTCCTGACGTGCTGAACCTTGTGTGTTCCATCTCACAGCACAACCCAGGTTGAAGAAGCTCCTAATTCCTTTCCATGGTGCCAGGTCCAGGACAGTCACACACTCCAGGGACCAGGGGATGCCAACAGCACTGCCACGGTCAGCCAGCACCTGATAGCATCTCTCCTGAAGACATTTTTCTATCCCCTGCAATTTAGACAGCAGCCAGGGAAATGTGTTTCTGGAAAGGGGCACCTGTGAGGTCTGGTGCATATGGCTGGGCCAAAGCAAGGTGAAATTTAAAAATAGGTACTATCTTGAATTAGATGGATGGACAAATCAGGAAGACCAGGCTCCCTGGCAGCACTTACAAGGTGTTTGCACAGCTTCCCTCTGCAGCTCAGGTTGCAGCACTGATTTCAGGGAAGACTGTTTCAGGTCCCTGTGGAGAAATCCCTTCCCAAGAACTGCAGCCTCAGCACTGCCCTGTGCCCCTGGGTGGATGTCACCATCTCTGTGATCAGGGGCAGGTTAAACCACCAGCTCCTGAAAGAGAACTGCATGGCAAGAGCTCCTGCTGCCCAACGGCATCTGGGGAGCAGTCACATTTGCTGGGAGCAGACATGAGGGACAACGAACAGCTTAGAAGAGATCACATACAACCATCCTCATGTCCAACATTATGTTTCCAAGCGTCTGTGGGGTAAACGAGATCAGAAAACCCTCTAACGTGGCCACAGCGCTGTACCCTGCGCAAGAGTGGGCAGATGGGCCAGAGCATTTGTAGCGAGCTGCTCCCCTGGCTGGTCCCTGGCAGGAAGGACACAGGTTTTTCCTATTATAGCTTAGTCATGGGACTAATAAAGCCTCTTTAATCATTGTTCATTGCTTGTACACACACACGCGCACAAAGGCATGCTCAGAGCTAAAGTGCAGAGGGACTCAGCACCTGGCAAAGTCATTACTGGCCACTTTAATTTATTTCTAATCTGTTGCTAAAAAAAAGGGAAAAAAGTAACATACAAACTGCCACCAGGAGAATAACTCAGTCCACATGGGAGGGAATGTTCACAGGCTGTGATGGAGGTTGCACGAGCAAAGGGAGAAACTGAGGCAGGAGAAGGTGCAAACCGCTCCAGACATGAGTGGAGTGCCTGGTGGGGTGCAGCGGGGAGCCCTCACTGTGCTGAAGGCGGTCCCAAGGAGTGTACTAGGGCCAAGGTGTAGATGGGGCACAGGGGACACTGCATCTTCATGTGCTGCTCCCTCTTGCAGGGGATGGAAATAAATATTTCAATGATGAAACCTATTTCCTGGGTGAAAGCTGCAGCCTCTGACCAGACCTTCCCAGGTAAGCCTGAGCTGGACTCAGAGCTGCCTGGCTTTACTTAAAACCCATGTCCAGACTACTAAATTTAGTGGAGAGTTGAGCTGCTCAGACCCCCTGTTGCCCTGCCCTGACACAGGGTCCCCACCTTATTTCAGACATCCCGTCAATAAGGCTGGCTGTCATAAAAATTTATCAACCCATAAAACACACCCTCCCAAGCACATATTCCTGGGGCAAGGCTGTGATAAGGGGTTCAAGTACAGGAAACAGCAGAGAACTCAACAGCAAAGGCACTTTAGGGTGGTCCTGCGTAAACAACGGCCCGTCTGTGCATTAAACAGGGACAGGGCGGACGGCATCCATCCCTGTGATGATGTGTCTGTGGGGTGTGGTGGAAAAGTGACAGCTCTCTCCTGGAGTGGTGCCTGGTACGGTGTCCCATGGGTGATACCCTTGGGTCAGCATCCCTGTTTGAGCTTCTGATCCCAAAAGGATTCAGTCCAAGGATGCCACTAGTGATGGCGGCTGCTGAGCATGGGGCTGAGGGAGGCAGGGAGGGTCACCTGAGGGAACTGCATCTGGCAGCATTCAGTAAAACCTTTTCTTGGTCCATTTTAAAAAATTTATTGTGGAATAACACATAAAGTTTGGTAAATGTTATTCAAATATTTGTGAAGTCAGGGCTGGTGTGCTCACATCTGACAGCAGCTTCCTTGTGTCCTTTCTCTGAGTTTGGAAAGATCAACCCATGTGGAAGGAAAATACTTCAGTGACATGTTGACCTTTTTCACAGCTTGTTTTCTCTCCTGGATGGGAAAGCCTGAGTCCATCAGCGGGACTTAAATCCCGCCAGCCTGCTGTGAGCTGGCAGGTAGAGGTAGCCGCCGTGGCACGCAAGAGTCCGTCACCCTGTCTCCCACATTCTCTCTGCAGAACTTAAAGATTTCATGGCAGTTGGTGCAGGGGGTCCCAGTCTCCATTTAAATATTTCAGATGTTCTGAGTGTTCATTTGAGCCCAAAGTTATGCCCCTTTGTATCCATCCATTTGATATCCTGCTTTTGGCCCAGGAAACCTTGCCCATCTCAGTCCTGATGTTTAGGGATGCCATGATCCATCAGCCAAAACTCTTCAATACATAATTCTAAAATAAATAACACTTAATAAATAAACTGAGCTTCCCCACCCTGCTGGCATAGGCACTATTTCCAGTCCCTGAATCACTGTGGAGCTCTTTTCCTGGACACTCCCGATGTGCCACACTCCTCCCTGGCAAGGGGACACCAGAGTCAGGGACACTGCTCTTCCTGCTCCCACCCCACTGCCATGGCCATGGCAAATAAAACCTCCCTCCTCTCCCCACCACATCCAGGGATGGAGGTTGCCCTCACAGCTGCCGCATTGCACCAGGGACACAGTCAGTTACTGCCGTACTTCATAACCACAAATCCAAGGACCTGGGAGTCTTGATTACCTCTGAAGGACCACAGAAACATTTTTAGAGGTCATCCCACTAAAATAAGGCTAAAAAAAGTGGTTCAGGCATGGCTTTCACATGCTTTGCTTCCCAAGACAGAGAGGTTTTCCCATCCTATAAATACCACCTTCCTTTTTTGTTCCTAGGCTCTGTATGTGGTTGTACAAAAAGGGGCAGTTCTGGCTTGAACCAAGTTGAGTGATCTGGCTTATTTTTTAACAGCGATTTACAAGTGTTATTGGAAGGCTTTTATTTTTTTCACTGAATGAATAAAACCAGGGAGGCTCAAGAACTGATTTCTGCGAAACCCCACTGAAAGGCGGCTGCATGACTGCACTTCCCCAGGGCAGCTGCATCTCCCAGCCTGTAGCCAGCCCCGTTTGCCCTCCCATCAGGTGAGCCATGATGGTTTTGTATCATTAGTGTTTATCAATCTATCTAAGCAGCAGACTCCAGCTCCATTTGTACTATGGCCAGATGCCAAGTCAAACCACAACCAAGGCTGTTGCATTGACAAGATCATCTTTATCAGCCCAAATCCTAGCCCTGTAGAAATGAAGAAGTTAGCAGAGGTCTATTTTCATCATTTTCTGGGATTGGCATCAGTTACACCCCTCCTTTAATTAACTAGATGTTGCATTGTATAAAAGCCTTCTCAGTATTTCAGCTGTGATGGATGTCAAGCTGACAGCCTTCAAATAACTCAAGGGACCTTGTTGCCCTTTCTGAAATCTGGCTTCTTTCTAGACGTTGTCCCAGCCTGGACATACGAACAGGTTTTGGGTCTGGCAGAGCAAAACGGACAGGCTGCCCTTCATAGCACAGTGTCACATCCCCATGCTAAGGTGATGGGCATCAACCAACACTGGCTGGACCTCCTGTGGGCGTGGGCACTGGGCAGCAGGACCTGGAAGTGCATGTCTGTTTTGTGGTGTAGACAGGGTCTCACTGGGCTTTTTCCAACTCTTTTTCTTTGTGAATGGGTGAGGGTTTGTAATCAGTCCTTCCTAAGTGCTGCTCTCAAGCATTAATCTAACAGGGTGCCTCTGTTTCCATGACCCTATTTCCACCCTCAGCATTACACTCCACTCCAGCTCTATGAGCTGTTCCAGATGTTTTGGAAACCCCCTTGAAGTTTGGTAAAATCTCTAGAAAAGTATACTTTCTCCCAGCAGCCAGATCTAAAGGAAGAGGAGGAGAAGAAGCAGAGGATGCAAGGAGCAGAGGATAACCTCTTCCCAGGCTATAGTCCACATCAAGTACAAAACAGGACTGATGAAGTGCTGGAGCAGGTCAGAGCTACTCCAGATAATTCTTGGAGATGAAGGCTGAAACCCTACAGCCCCTCTCCCTTCCCATCTGTGGGAGCTTTGCCCCTCACTGAGGTAGATGGGCATCTCCCTCTGTGCCTGGTCCCCAGGCCTGAGGGGTTGGAAACCTGCCATTGGCCATGGCAGGAGCAGGGAGGATGGATAGAGCATGTTCAGGAGTTGCAGCTCTGTCCTCAGGTCCCAAGCGTGCCTTGGTTTTTGCTGACTTGCTGCTGAGGTGCAGATGGGGCTTCAATCCCACTTCCCAGAGCTGCACAATGAGCAATCGAGGTGTGGATGGGTCTGGGTTGAGCCTTTCCTGCATCAAACCCTTCTCAGGGCACATGGCATTGCCCCACACCATGCTTTTGCTGACAGTTTCTATCCCTTCTTCTTGCTGAAATCTCGCACAAATAAATGCTTCACCTCCTTGCTGAAATTCTCATGCTCTGCTCAGTTCTATCCATAGCAATATGGAATCAAGTTATATATAAATCCAGCACCAGAAATATAGAGGGACTGAATCAGCAGCCTGTTCTGCCTCCACCCAAGTCAGGACACACTGGAAGCTGGACCTGCCTCCAGACTTTGTGGCTGGAGCCCATCTGCAATAATAAAAGCCCAAATGAAAATAAAGAAGAAGCTAAATAACATGGCATCTCCTTGCCTTGACCACAGGCTCCCTGGGGCAGTGACTGTCTCTTTGTTTGTCTCAAGAAGAACAATTTTACTGTCTGCAAATGAGGAGCTGGAGTAGGGTCAGGGAGTCTCGCTGCGGGAAGGGGCAGAGAGGAGCAGAGCTTCATAGGGGGACCTGAGCAGCAGAACAGGCAGAAACAAACACAGATATAAAGAAGGCTACACTTCCCCTTCCTCATTCCTCAGCACCACTGTGTGCCCCAAAATCTCCAAAAAATATGGTACCATTGGCTACCACCTCCTAGGCTTCCCCTAGTGCAACCCTGGGCTCTGGGGTGCAACTGCAAGGCAGCTATTCCTGGTAGCCAACCCTGTACAGTGCCCAGGGAAGAGAAGGGAGAGGAGTCAGGCAAAGGAGAGGTTAGGTATTTGGCTAAAGGCATTTCCCAGCCCCTGGGCAGGTCAGGGACCAAGGGGTCTGGTAGGGCGTTTGGTTCTTTCTAACCAAAAAAGAGCCACCCTCGCCCTGGGACAGGAGGAGTTACAATTTAGTAACTTGAACTTGTGTCTCTCGGTTTGAGCTATCCTGGTCACATCAGGAAACAAATGCATTTGGTTCCCTAAATGGGAGGAGGTTTTTTGTCATCGTTGTCATTTTTTTAGTTTCACTCTTTGTCAGCAGCCCTTCCTCTTCCTCCCTGCTCTCTGAAATAGCAGAAAGCTGCATCCTCCTCCCCAGTTGCTTCTTGCAGGTTGCTGCAACACAAAGCACTTCTCCTCAGCCACCAGCCCTGCATAGCAAAGGTCAGAGCCCATGTGGAGAGGACCAAGTGTCCCAGCTCAGGAGTTTGTTGATTTGGTGACCTGAGGCAGATCCCTGTGTATAGGATCTTGCTGGTACAGGTCCCCTTAGGATGTGTGTCCCCTTAGGACATGCTCCCACCACTCACCTCCCATGTGTTGTCCCACCTTCTCCCAGAGGCTGTGATGTGGAGTGGACCCTACATCATTCTGCAACCATCATGATCTGGTTATGCCACTGATGCGGTGGGGCTGATACCAGCCTGGGTGGCTTCGGTGCAAAAGGACCAAGAGAAGAAACAAGCGGTGGTGCAAGGAGTGGGTCAAATGCTCAGAAAGGAAGGAAGGACAAACTGTACCCTAGAGCTATGAACTTCTGCATTTCTGAGGCCTTCTCCTTGACCAAATCCAGAATACCTCCCCCACAAATATATCTAAACCCCCTCTGATCTCACTGGAGATTTCCTTGGGGTGGAGTTCATGCTTTCATCAGCAGCTCCACGACCCCGGCATGATGCCCATCCTATTGTGTCCCAGCGCCACCCGCTGCCAATCTGCCCAGAGGCAAAACTGCTCATCCTGGTAGGAGGCAGTGTGTCTCGGTCGTGTCTCTGTGTCTCGCCAGCCTGGATGGATGTATGGCAGCTCCCTGGGCAGTGCTCTGTCTGGGCTTGGTGCACCTTCCTCCTGGGCAAATATTATTTCAACTTTCATGTGCTTAGGAAAGGTCACTCAGGGTGGGGCTGAGCAGCTGGCTGGAAGAGGCTGGAAGGTTTGTGACACTGGTTGTCTCATTGTTTTCTCCTCTTTTGAGCTTTTTCTGCCTTCTTTGGTGCTAGTCACCATCTGAACCCCAACCTGGACCTTCTCTAGGACTCAGCCTGCAGGAGAGCTATTTTCAGGGTTTATGTGGTTTTCAAACATGGACATGGGAAGGTTCATACTATCACAGCATCTGACTGTGACTTCTTATGTCAGTAACCCTGAATAGAAACCAGTGGTAAAGCAGGGCTACACAAATTCTGATGTCCCCAGACCCTAACTGTCCTTGTGAAACCTGCTGAGAGCTGTCAGAGCTCCAGCACATGGGATGCACTTGCATCTGGCTGCTCCCTAAATCCCAGAGCATCCCCCAAACCTCACAGATTGTCTCCCTCCATCCCCCCAGCTCCAGGCTTCCTTCTGTTACAGGTCTTCTCCAAACCCCACTGCAGGCACATGGTTGCTGCTTCAACCCATGCGTTGGTCCCTGGGAGAGGAATCCAGGCTTTGATATGGGGAGCGTGGCCCACCTGTGCTGTGCTCAGGCCTGTTGCCATGTGGTCTCCCTGGCCAAGGAGCTGGCATGAAGCTTGCAGGAGGGAGCATCAGCAAGAGACAGTCGTGCTGTTACTTGCGCGCATAGCCAAGCAGAGGAGCAGAGCATGCCGCCAAGCAGCAGCCCCGCTAGTGATGTGCCTCCTCCTCCTCCTCTTGTGTTTTGGAACAGTAAATAATTTGACACAGAATCAGAGCTGCTCAGAACGAGGAAATGTGGCCCTCGGAGACTAACCTCACCTGGGAAGCTGCTGGGAAACACTTACGAATTGGCAAGACTTAGCAGTGAGACAGTGGGGGATGGAGGAGGCTTCGGCAATGTTCACACCATTCCCCAGGAAGCAGAACTTCAACATAAAACTGAGCAGGGAGAATTCACAAGCATTGCCCCTCCTCCTGAGGATCTGTCATTGCTTTAGCTCTGAGCCAGAGACCACCATGGAAGGACATGCAGTACACCCACACACTGACTCCGAGGAGCATGGCAAGGCCCAACACCAGATCTTCTCCTTCCCCATTAATCACTGGGAAGAGAGAGACAGATGTCTCCCCAGGGTGTTTGGAAAGTATCACCAAGGAGCAGGATAAATCAGGTCCCTGCATATACAACGGGACTATTAATTTCAGATGATCAAATATTGGCTCTAGGAACCCTAGGCAATAAACAACAGCCCATGCCAGGTTGTGTGTTTACCTTCTGCCTGCACCTCGCAGTACTGAGCAGGGACAGTGGGTGAGGACCAGCACCAGTCATGCCCCAGACACAGCACCCTTTTCCAGCTGAAGCCTCTGGTGAGGGCGATGGGACCTGCTTTGACATAGCTTTACCGCCTTCTCCCTGCAGAACTGAGCAAGAAACAATGAAGTGATGGTTCACAAAGCCTGGCTGGATAACAACACAGCGAGATGAGTACCGACCAGCTGGGATGTGCTGGCTCCAATGACGTTTGTGTTGCAGCAGCCCTGAGCCAAGGAAATAGGGGTAGGTACAACCTGAGCTCAACTGCTCTGTGTCTCATGCCTTTCACCTCTGGAGGATCCTGGCTGGGTTACCAGCTAGAGCCTGGCCATCCCCATAACTTGAGTGCAAGGTGGCAGCAAGTCACACCTGTTGGGGGTGCCCATATAAGAGCAAACTTGAGTTCCAGATCATAAACGAAACCCTTCTCTTTCATTTACTCATGTGAGCTGGTGGTGCTTGAGCTGATAGTGCTGGTTTCCTTTTAAGCGGAGGCTAGTCATAAATAAAATAAACCAGGCATGCTCTGTGTTTCCACTGCCTTGCCTTTCATCCCCGCTCCTCAAAGCTGCACGAAAGTCCTGAGCGGCGAGCGGGAGCTGTGCTGGGGACAGCAGCGGCTCTGGTCTTGGCCTCAGTTGCACTTGTGCCGGTTCACAGTGCCAGCAGGATTGGGATTGCCTTCCCTTTTCACCAGCATGGGGGAAGAAGAGTGTAACATGAGGTGGAGATTTTGGTCGCAGTGATTCACATTCAGGACCAAAACAGGCTTCTGTTCTCACTTACTGTCCAACAAGCGTAAAAGCAGAATTTCATACTGGCAGCTGCCCAGACAGCTGCTGGGGGAGAACATGCCCTCCCATTCCCCGGCACCAGTGCCTAACTGGGAGGACGATGGGACACACTAACAAGCAGCCAAAGAATGGAAAATCTAACAAACACAGTGGCCCCAGAAGCTACCAGTACCGAGGTTGTTCCCAGCAGCTCGGCAGCTCGTTAGTGGAGCTGACACTGTAACAAGGCATATGAAGCTTGGTCAACACCAGGCCAGAGTAAGGCAGCGTGTGCCGACGGGTGTTAGCTTCCCCCTGTTTCTCTTGCCACCTTGCAGGGTGTGATGTTTTTCTTTCCTTGCCCTCTGACAAGCAATTTTTCGGCTGGGCAGCTCCAATGGATTTTGAGCGACACTGAAGTCTCCTTGAAAGCAGAGATGCAGGCTGCAGAGCTGACCCACACCCCAGAGCTGCCGTGGGTGTTGCATCAGGTTCTTCTAGAGTTAGATCCATGTGTGATTTTTATAAGATTATCATTTGTCTCAGGGATTTGCCTAGAGTCTCTGGCCCTCTTCTGGTCTCTCGGTAAAGCACAGCAGGGTGGTGAGACTGCAGAAATATAGAGATACCATTGACTGTTGCACTGAGATTTAACTCGAAAGGGTTGTTTTCAGTTAAATAGTTTAAATAGTTTATAAAATATAAATAGGTTTTTTTCTCTTCAGCACCAAGACTGGAGGAGCATCTGCACCATCCAGCCCTGTCATGGCACCTAAATGGCTGTTTTCTGGATGCTGCTTGTAGCTTTGGAGAGAGAGGCAGAGCAACCAGGAGCAAGGAGCTAATGCAGAGCCATAGGTCTGGTTGAAAGGGAATCAGGGTGAGCTGGTGAAGAGATGTGCCAAAAACCTTCCCTGGATAACACATTCCTGAAGCTGCTCACAGCAGAAGGCTGACTTCTGATTACACGGGGGAGTTTTAGGAATTCCCTGGAGGAACTGAAATGGCTGCGGAGGAGGTATAAATACTGCCAAGCAGCAGATAAGCAAGTCTGGAGAAGCCTCACACAGAGGTGTGCGCTGGGGAAATCACAGTCCTTGATTTGGTCTGGTGGGGGAAGGCTCTGGGAGACCCATTTGGATTTGGGGGTAACTCAGACTCACCCTCTGAAAAGAAGCTGATCCTTCATGGAGCACACAGCTGGCAGGCAATGACCAGGAGCCTCTACTTGCACCCAGACTATTGTTTTATGGTATTTTCCTGCAAAATTATTGTCCTAAAACAAAGAGCATAGGGTTTTAAGAAAGCCAGTGAGTCCCTCTGACTCCAGAGATGGAGGAAAAGGCCTGAGTCCTTGAGCTGGAGGAGGGAAACATGGTTCTTTCCCTAGATAAGTAACAGCTGGTGGCTGGATGGGGTTGCTCAAAGCAATAAAAAGCGAGGGACTTTGCAATGACACCATTTGCCACCTCATTGCTGTGCCCAGCCTGGCTGGTGATTAGAGCCCACCGCTAAAAATACATCATTTCTTAGCCTAATCTTAAATTATTCTATAAGACTGCAGGTCTGGAGGCCTCTGGACTGATCCCAGGAGAGTTAGCCAAGGGTGATTCCAAGAGGATGCTGGCTCTGGTGCATCCCTGTGGCCACAGCCAACCTGCTATAGCCATTAGGTACCAAAGCAGCTTTGCACATGCAAGTCTACTGGACACATGTGGCTGTCAGCCAGGAAGACTGGGCTGGCTTGTTTGCATTGGTGTGTTTAAGGGATGTGGGTTGGTTTGTGATCACAGGCCTCCAGTAGGTATATATTGCTGAGGTTCAGTGGATGCTATATATATATATATATAGGTGTGAGTACATATATGGGTGAATATTAACAGGAGATGGGGCTGTGCAATAATGCCTGAGGATATATACAGCAATATAATGCAGATGTGGTCACAGACAGGACCAGGCAGATAAGGAACAACATGTACCAGTGTGTGGAGAGGACAACTGGGCCAATATCCAAAAGCACCATTCACATCAGGGCTCGACTGAGTTAATTAAACATGGGATGGATGGCTCTTTCCTGCAAGAACTCACAGTAAAACCTGAGCAGGGGTCAGACACTGGAGCATCACGAAGTGAGTGCAACAAGGAGAAAATCGATGTATGGTGTGTGGAGGGGAGCACTGCGGTCAGGTACTGAAAGTCTAGGCTGTGTGTTTGGAGACCTCTAGAGACTAATGCAAATAATCACACTTCCAGAAGCTCACCGGGTTTAGCACAGAGCAGCTTTGTGTGAAAACTCCCGTGGGAAGCACGGTGCACAGCTCCTCACTGAGTGATTCTATCACTTCATGTGCGTCAGAAAAAAGCTGGGGGACAAACGACGAAGAGCAGGACACGGATAACAACAGCTTAAGGAAAGGTGCAAACTCTGGTGTTTGTATGACCAAATGGCTAACAAATGCATAAGCAGGTCTGTTAATACATGATTTGATAATCACCAAAGTGTGACACTAACAAAGATCCCCTGCAGTTAACCAAGACAGCAGGTTATCAGCTCCTTTCCTACGCTAGCCTCCTTCCACCGCAGACTGTATCAATCCTTCCTATATCCCAGTGGCACATAATCATTGTGTTTGATTGGTTTTTTCCATCCATCACCAGATGGAAAAGTTATGGTATTAAGAGCTAACCACCCAGTGCTGCTTCTGACATTTGAGATTGTAAACACATTTCCAGCCCCTTCCTTCTTGCTAAACAGGCAGATGCTAGAATGGCTCCCGAATGGTGGCATAACAGAGAGAAGGCAAATAAAGGTGCACCTGAAAAAAACAGTTGGTATTTGGACATCACCTATTGGTGAAACACCTGTTTGCACCTTTCCCCAGCAGCTTTCTTGCTCTCGCTGAAATGCCGACAGGAAGAAAAGCCTTGAATTTTGGAAGCTCTGAGCATCTCAGAAGTTACTGTCCCCCAAAATGGAGCAGCCTAAATAGCCCCTGCCTCCCTGAGAGCTTACCTATCTCTCCAAATGTGCCTCTGCAGGTATTTTTGGGTCTCCCACAGGGCATCCCTGCAGACAGCAATGGTTCCCAACACGGCTTGGTCTGACACAGCTTTTCACAGCAAGGGAGCAAATTCCATGTGTTGCTGGAAGTGGCACCAGTGGAGGCTGCGATGGGAGCTGGAATGAGGTTCAGCGTGGCCGGGACATCACCCTGTGAGGACAGGCTGTGTACACAGATTTTACAAAGCAAAATAAAAGGCCACGGCAGCTTCGCTAGAGGTTGTGACTCATGCTGGTTTCTGCACCGTGTGGGTGAGATGCAGCCCCTGGGCACAGAAAGGAGCCAGTATTTGTCCCACTACAGCTTGCTGGGCAAGGTCCTCTGCTATCCTGCTGCACCCCAACCTGCCCTGTGGTGCCCAAACTTTCCCCAGTCCACTGCTTTCATTAGAATAATTATGATAAAGTCAGCACAATTATTTAGCTCGCAGATCACTCTTTTCCTATATGCAGGACTGCAATGCTGTCTGGTTTTGCCCACCACCATAGAATCAAAGAACAGTTTTGGTAGGAAAAGACATTTAACAGCATCAAGTCCAACAGTTAACTCAGCACTGCCAAGTCCACCACTAAACCATGTCCCTAAGCACCACATCTACACATCTTTTAAATACCTCCAGGGATGGTGACTCCAACACTCCCCTGGGCAGCCTGTTCCACCATCTGACATCTCCTTCAGTAAAGAACTTTTTCCTAATATCCAATCTAAATCTCCCTTGGCACAATGTGAGGCCATTTCCTCTTGTCCTATTGCTTATTACTTGGGAGAAGAGACCAACCCCCCTCTCTGCACCCTCCTTTCAGGCAGTTGTAGAGAGCGATAAGGTCTCCCCTGAGCCTCCTCTTCTCCAGGCTGAACACCCCCAGCTCCCTCAGCCGCTCCTCACAGGACTTGTGCTCCAGACCCTTCCCCAGCTCCGTTCCCTTCTCCGGACACGCTCCAGCCTCTCAGTGTCTTTCTTGCAGTGAGGGGCCCAAAACTGAACCCAGGATTCGAGGTGGGTGTCTGAAAAGCAGCCCCTTCTCCCTGCAGTCTCTTGCCTGGCTGATAGAAGAAACAAGCAGGGAGAGAGAATTTGGGGGTGAAAATGGAACTTTGTTTTCATACCACAGGTAGGGCAGACATACAGCTGGACAGATTGAAGGGGACAATGTCCAGCATCCTACAGAAGCCCAAGGAGGAACGGGTAGGACGTCCCTGGCTCTGCCACCACCACCTTGGTACCTCGGCCGCTGGCTCACGGCTCCCTTCCACGTCCCGATGCTGCCATCTGTAGCACAGAGCTCTGTCCTGGTGCTCTGCGGCATGGTGCCTGGAGAGCCAGGAGCCGAGCGAGTCCACAGCAGGGCTCAGCCTCTCAAGGTTCGGTTTTGTAGGAGTCCAAATGGGCAAATCCCAGCCTGGGACTTGGCTTTTTCAGCCCCAAGAGAGGCTGTTGGCTTCTATGTCTGCTGGATCACATTATTAATCGTCTGCCAAGGGCACCAGAGCCTGGGATAGTAGCTCTCATTCTGCTTATCTGCTGGAAATAAACACATTAAATAACATCCGTGCTGCAGCCCATACAGTGAGGAGATTTAACCGTGAAAGCCATGCATTCCTATAGGACCAGCCAGGGAGCATCACAGCCTCCCATACATGCAGGGATGGGGCCAGCATCTGCTTTTAATGCATTTGCTTTGTGAAGAAGGCAGGAGGATGCGTAGCCATCCCTCCCTTCCCCAGCTTGGCTTCACCCAGCGGAGTCAGCAGTGTCAATGTGAAAATCCCCATCACTGAAATTCATTTCATTGCTACCCATTTCTTGGTGCCTTTCCATGACAGGACATATCAGACAAAGGCTCCCTTGCCCTGCTCCCAAATCCCTGTATTGTCCCCAGCAGGGAGGGGAAGCGCAGAGCCAGGGCATGCTGAGCTAAGCACAGCAGCATCCTGCACCCCATGGCACCGTGAGGTGGAAAAACGGCTGTGACAGAGCTGGCATCAGCTTGTTTCAGCCAGGCTCTGACCCACAAATAGAGATCAAAAAGAAAAACAGGGAGAAAGAGAAATCTGTGTTGGTCAGGAAGCTGAGCCCCTGTACAGCCCCCATTTCTCTTCTGCCACCTTCCTTCTCTCTGGGCCTTGCAGCAGATGGGACTCCGTGAATCTCCCTCAGCTTTGCAAGTCCCCATCGTTCTTCCACACATTAAACGCATGGACTACAGCCTGAATGTCTGTCCACCCCGTGGCTGCCACACACCAGCTCCCACCACGTCCCAGCTGAGGACAGTCTGGCCGTTGCTGCTTTTGTGCAGGCAGCAGCGGGACTGGATTAGCCCTGCACGCATGAGCAGGCTGACCCTGCCGGCGTCAGACAGATTTGCTGCTCCCCATCTCCCAGCCGTGTCCAACACCCCACTCTGAAAAGGAGACCTCATCCCACTGCCAATGCTAATCCTCACGCACGTGGGCTCTGCCGGAGGCCCCTATATAGAGCCCTCTGGCCACGCACCAAGGGTTGGGTCTGCAGCGCAGGGGCTGGTGAGCGGGATGGCATTGCGGGTAAGTGCTGGGGACAGGATCCAGCACAGCCTGGTCTGTTTGAGGGGTGACAGTGAGTAGTCAGGTGGTGGGTAAAGGAAAGTGTCAGAAATAAGGGCAAGAAAGGCAGAGCAGAGCCAGACATCCTGAAAGACATGGGGGATGCTATTTGCAGTGCTGCTCCTCTATCTCAATCTGGTCCAGGCTATTGCAAAGCTGAGAGGTTCATGGCTTTCAATAGGACCAATTTTTCATCTCAGTTATACCAAGGCTGGTCTGTGGTAATGTTGCCCTGATGACAGCACTTTTGGCTCAGAGGGTTTAAGCTGAGATCCAAATACAACTGATGATGCTTCAGCAGAGGAGACCAGTGCTTTGCCATCCGTCTCCGCCAAGTCAGATGGTGACAAAGAGGGAACTGCTGTTTCCGTGTATGTGGTGTGTCTCTTGCTGGGCATGTTGCAGGAATGGCAAGGTAAGGGTCAAGGCAAGGTGAACCTGGGTGCTGCCATCACCGTTTGCTGTTTGAAACTGTATCATTAGCTTCATCAGCTCTCTGTGTTTCACAGGGTTGAACATTGGTGTGGTCAGAGCCTTTGCATGACCATGCACAGATTCCTAAAGCCACTCTCCAAAAGCAGCTGGGCATAAGGGCATGAGGTTGGCCACCATCATGCCCAAAACCAAGCGTGTCCCAAAAATGCATTGGAAATGGGAAACCATAGCAGAGAAAGAAACAGGGGAACAAAAATGCTGGGTTATGGGGAGGGAAAGCAAGACACGGAGCTGGCAGTGGAGATGCGAAGGCTGGAGACATTTTCCCAGTGTAATAGGTTTGGGAGGGGGGGATGCTCAGAAATGCAAGATCATTAGTGCACTAAAAAAAGTGGGGTGAAATGGCAAGCAGTTCTTATTAAAATGAGTTATTTAATAAAAATATGAATTATTCAAAAAGGAATATTTTCCAGCTCATTTTATGCAAGCTTAACCTTGAAGATGGGGGAACGGGTAGAATGGGGGATCAGGCAGATGCCTGTGGCAAGAGTCACCCCTGTAACGCTGGATGAGGATGGGGTAGATGCCACGTTACACCCATTCCTTGACCAGTCCTTGTCTTTCACACACTGCTTCAAAGCAAAGATTTTCTGCTTCAGATTTTGTATTGCCCAGGTGGGGAAAGGGTGAAGAGCGGCTTTGTGTCCTGCTGACAATGAAGACATTCAGGTTTTTTAATAAGAGAACTGCCATTTTTTTCTAAACTGATACAAAATGAAGTTGCTACAACATCCAGTTGATGAGGTGGGATTTGCTGCCCCTGAGGTCTTTTGTAAAGGGCTGGGTGCAATCAGGGAACAAAAATACAATAAAAACCTGCGAAAGAATAACCCAAGCCCTTGAGTTTATTAAGGAGTGAGAAAAAGACAGGGGCAGAGAGTGTGCCTGTGTGGGAAGGGGGAAGAAAGAAGATGATCAGAGGGTGAGAAAGATGCAGAAGAGTAAGGGATGAGCAGGGTCATGCACCTCTCACACCTTGCCATGCTTCACCGTCACCTCCTTGCTGGCAGTTTGAGGCCCTGTACCCAGAGGGGATGTGTCCTGGCTGGAGCGTCGTGGTCAAGGGCGAGACCACTTCCAGGACGGGCATGTAAGGACACATTCTGCTCGCAGCTCTCCCAGCTCATGGGAGCCAGTAGCATCTCTTCCCGGCTCACCATCCTTTCTTTCTCTATCTTAGGTTCGAAATTAATTTGCTCTGTGATCCTGGAGACCAAATTGCTCTCCACTTTAACCCCCGCTTCTCCAGTTCCAGAATCGTCTGTAACTCCTTCCTCGCCAACCACTGGGGGAAGGAAGAGGTTAATAACACCTTCCCCTTCGAAGCAAAGGAGCAGTTCCAGGTAAGCCTGTGTCACCCCATGGATTTCCTCGGGTGGGACAGGAGTGACCCCCCCAGTATTGGAGTCCTCCTCCAGGATCTGACCCTGCCTTTTCTGCCAGCACCATACCCAGTAACATCCCCTCTCTGACTCTGTCCCCTGTTAGTATTTCTATTGTCCCCTGCTGTGCTGCTGATTTACACCCAGCTCTGGCACAGGCATGCAGAGCTCCGGCAGTAATCCTTGGATGCTGCATTTGTTTTCACTTTAGGCTTTGCATTATCACCAGTTTCTTCTGTCATGAAGTGAAGAACTTAGTTATTCCCATACTAAGGAAATAATCAAAAACTATTCATTTTACTCATGAATAAAAACATGATGGCAACAGAGTCCAGTGGGGACACGTGGCCACCTGGTGAACCTAACACCGTCTCTCTTTCAGGTTGAAATCTACTCCGACCAGGACTATTTCCACATTTTCATTGATGAAAACAAGATCTTGCAGTACAAGCACCGGCAGAAGCAGCTTTCATCCATCACCAAGCTGCAGATTCTCAATGATATTGCCATTTCTTCAGTTGAAATCACCAAACGAGGCCTTTACTAGAGAATGGAGTTGGGAAAGTCTTGCTGACCATTCCCCCTTAAGCTTCTGATCCATCTGGAGACCATGTCCTCCCCTTCTCCACCAAATACATGCCATCACCAGACAGGGAGATGGCTGCACATGTCCTCGTAGTGGAACTGATGTTCATTCCCATCGTATGCCACTAAGGCAGCACCCAGCCATGTCGATAACTGTAGCCCGGATCATCAAAGCCCTTCTGCCCCTATGCCTCAGGGTGCACAACAGGCTTTGTAGGTCTTGCAATGTTTGCTTGTTGGACAGTCTGGCAGGTCACTACAGAACGTAGAAATCTGCCTCAAGTAATGTGGACACCTGAATGTTACTCTAGAAATTGTGATAGTCCAAGAGTAGGGTGCGAATTAGCACTAGTCCTCAGCTGGCCACGTGGCAAAGAATGTCATGGATGTGGGTGTTAGGGATGGAAATTGATGTTTCTTTCCAGGAGCTGGGTAAAAATGCTACAGTACTTGCCAATAAAAGCAAAAAAGGAAATCCCTGCTGAAATGTTTGTCACTGGGCTGATCAGTCAAGTTATTCATTCCCTGCAAATCTCCAGACACCTGGCATGAACAAGAGCTGATGACTGGGCAGGAGGACACAGGCTGAGGGTTGTTTATCTTCAGCATTGGGGAAAATACTGCCATTTTTATTTGAAGGCCAACATGAAAGAAAGGTCCTACATAGGTAGATCAGGGTGATAAGGTTCAGCTTGCAAGGTATTTCCAGAGATCCCTTTCACCAGTTCAGAGATGTTTGCTCAGCCCGAGTCCTGCCAGCTTCAGGCTTTTTAGACAGACCCTGAGTGATGCAGTGCATCAGAAAAGGGAAAAGCTTAGACACATGGTCCCTTCGTCATGCACCAGAAATGCACCTGACTCCAAACAAAAGGACCTGAGTAAATCAGGGTCTAGAAATTATGATAAGTTCAGAATGAACGAAGTGCCATTATTACTGTGGAGAGCCTCTGGCTTTTCTCTTTACTGTGCTTTCTTGTTTTCTTTTCTCCTCCTTTTCAGTTGTCTTTTAAGGCAGCCCACTTGTCCCTTGCTACCTCTTTTCTTTTCAACCTATCTCTGACTCCTTGACCGGGCCACAGAAGGCTAAAAGATGTTATTTTTACTTTGTTTTAATTATGCGCATCATAAGAAGCATAATGTCACAGTGTTAAATCTGAACAGGAACTCACTCCAGAAATGCAATTACAGCTGCCCCCAAATCACTCCTTTGTTCCTCAGACATAAGACAGACCACATTCCTGATGCAAAAGGCAAAGATGATCCTGCCTTCCCAGTCCTTTCCATCAAGGAGAAATCACTTTGTAAGAAGTCAGTCCCTGCCTTTGGGCACAATCTCTGAAGGTCACAGCTCTGTTGCAGTCTTTTCTCCATGCTTAAGTTGACCATTCCCAACTCTTCCCTCTCTTTATTTATAGCCTCAAGCACTTAAGAGGAAGATGTAGCATGTAGCCAGCCCCAACACAGGATGCCACAAAGTTGATATTTATGAGTCTGCTAAAAAGTTTATAATGTTTTTCCAGACCATAAAGAACACTAACTGGAAACTATCCTGTTCATGTGGCAAAGAGCACAATGGGAACACAAAATGGTCCCAAATGGTACCTCCGCCCTCCAAAAAGAACAGAAAGTACCTTTTGGAAATGGCCATGGTCTTGGTTGCAAGTCAGGAAGGTTGGAGATGGTGAGAATTCCTCTGGCCTGGAATAAATCCATCACCACTTGGTCACGAGTGTTGGCTTAAATGCTGGTTGTCGTGATGTAACTCAGGGGTTCAGCAACCTTTGCTCTTATGACCATTCTATCTGTAAAACAGGCATAAACAGACAAAATCAGGCCCTCCGGGATCTCTGTGTCATACATCTGATAATGCTGAACTGCATTTGAAAGAGATTGTTATTCTTATTTGTGCTTCTTTGGGGGTTGATAGAGACGTCATTTTTCATGGAGGAAAAGTGATTAAATGATTTACAAGAGTAATACTTTGTACTTATATGGCCACAAGCTCCATCGATAGCCACTGCTGCAGAAACACACCACAATTTCATTGTTCTCCAGAAGTGAGCACAAAGGACCACAGACAAACAGAGCAAAAAAACATTTCAAGTACAAATAAAGAGATGACACAAAATATCAGGCAGCAGCAGAGATTATGCCCTGACTCCTGAACACGTTCCCTCCAGCTTCTGATCTCACTCCATTACCATCTGCACTGAGAGAGTCCAATCTCTCCTGACACATCCACAGTATTGCTGCTGGCTTCAGGATTTTATCTCCTCCCTCCTCCAGCCAAAACACTCACAAGGGTGAAGGGGTCTTCAGAGCAAGAGAGGTCTGGGGAGCTACAGAGCATCTCTGGGAGGAAAACTCCAGGGCTGGCTGTTTATAGCTTTTGCACAGTTTTATGGGGAATGAGAGATGCCCTCCAAGTCTGTGACTCTCATCTGCCCCTTGAGGAGACACTCTGGATGAAAATGAAGCCCCACAATCATGATGGTCAATTAAACTTTCAGAAGTGGGGTTGGCACATCAGATTTGCACAGAGGCATTGCATGCTGGTATTGAGGTCATCAAGGGGACCCAACCCGTCCTTCATTCAAATTTTAACCAGCTTTTCTATTCACAACCTGGGCTTTGAAACTGGGGAGTGAACTCCTGCCCTGGGGAGATGAGCTCCTGCCCAGGGTTATACTTTGAAGAGCTGGAGCGTTTTGAAGGGGGAGAAGCAGAGGCAGCTGGGGTGCAGCTCTGGGTGAGACCAGTGTTTCACAGCACAACCCAAAGGCCAAGCTCAATATTTTTGCTGGGGCCAAATGCAGTGCAGAAGTCAGGCTGAAATACTTCCAGAGAGAGCAATTACTGCAGGGTGGGATCAGAACTGTCCTAGGCAGGACCTGCTTATAAAGCAGCAGCTGCTGCCTTTAAAGCTTACATGAAGTTTGAAGGGACACCTGAGAGAGAGATGTCCCTCAGGAGGCAAAGACAGGAGCAGTGGTGACCTCCCCTTTCCCACCAATTCTCCTCACTTGGGCTGGATTTGCAGAGCTCAGTGAAATTCTCTGGCTTCTCCCCTGGATCAAAGACAGGAAAATCAGGCTCATAAACCTTCGTGCTTCAGCTGTGCCCGGACTCCCAGGGCCAAGGTCCCCTCTGGCAGTGTCAGTGCTGCAGATCTCCTGCAGAGCATCTGCCAATGCATGACCAGAGCGCGCTCCTTGGTGTCGCTGACACTGCTGGCAATCATCACATACCCTGGCAGCAAGCACTGACGATTTTCTCGCAGGCCAGTGAGCAAACAGCTCCCACATCAGTGGCACTCACATCTCATCAGCAGAGCAGCAGCCTGGAGACATGGGACTGAGTGACACCATCTCTGCCAGCCTTAGCAAGGGACACTTGAACACGGGTCCTGCCTTGAGATAGGAAAGGCCTGTGAAAAAGGGCAAGGACTTGTTGCCAATACAGTGGGAAAGTTTTTTAGGAAAGACAGAAAAATCTGAAAGTCAAACAGGTTGCATCTGCCTCATGATCACTTTCTGAGTCGATGTCACCCCTACATCAAAAAAACAAAACCAAAAAGGAAAAAGACTGATACTGGAGTTTTAGCTATGTACTCATAGCTAGAGGGCAGCTCTGGTGAAGAAAGGCAGGAGGAGGGCAGTTAACTGTTTAACGATCAATTCCCTTTCTCCTCCCATTTCAATACCCCCATGAGCATCTCCTGATGGACAACAGCTGCCCTGCAGCAGGGATCTCTGTCTCTCCACTGATCCTAAGCAACAGTGTTGGGGTACAGCTCAGTGATCCTGGACCCACATCTATGGTCTCTCCAATTTCACATGTCTCCCAAGGCCTCAGTTTTCCCAAGAAATACCTGCTAGAAGTGCAGAGATTATCAGCAATTATCTTCCTTGCATCTCTGAGCCCTTATCTAAGAGGCTGCTTATTCAACAACATGGGCTCCTTAAACATCCAGGGGTCACAGGTGTTTGCTAGCAGGACAGAGGAGCATAAGGGGCAGATGTCCAGCCTTTTTCTGATGAGGGGAAAAAAAACCCCAAAACAAAACACAAGAGGAAAGGAAAAATAATTCTCAGTCCTAACTGGGAAGAGGCAGCCCCAGATTGCAGCTAGAAAGCAGAGGGATGTTTCATTTAATGCATTTTAAAAGAGCTTTATAAAGCCATTTTAACTCATAGCATCTCCACCCAGAGCCAGCTTAGACAGGAAAGTACAGCCCTCAGCCCTGATCTTGCATGCATGGTGGCAGGTAGCTGCTGCAGACATTAAATGAAGGCTGAAGAGGGATTATTTTCTGAAAGAAAGGATCTGCTCTAGAGGTTGAAGAATTGGAAGCTGATGGTATCACTTTATCTGGCAGCTGTATTATTGAAGATCACTGCGGTCTAAGGAAAGGGTGACAGAAATTAGCTTGATGCCCAAATTTACTGGCCCTTCAGTTCTGCAGCCTGTTCAAGACCCTCTTGCCAAAGCTGGATGCAATCTATCACATTATTCCTTCCAGCTATATGAACACAGTTGGCCAAATATCTGACTTTACCAGAACACACGGCAACAGCCTACAGAGATCAGGGTGCTTTCTCTGCACTGTCACACCACTGTAAGGCTGACTGGGTCTTATAAAGCACTTTAAAACCATAGAGTTACAAGTATACCATAAAGAGAAGTATCATAACACCCTTGTGCAGGTGAGGAAACCAAGACACAGAGAGGAAAGGAGTAAAGCAGAAAGGACAGATGGAACCGGGTGCTTTTACCTCCAGCCTAGTGCTTTCATCCTGCAGCTCCTGGCCTGGCCGTGCAGCCTGTGGGTATGTTTGCCTGGGATATTTTGTGATTCATCAGATATTGCCCTGAGCCTTAATGAGCTAAGAGGACTGAACACCTCTATGACCTGCAGCACAGCCCAGGTCAAACAGACCAGCCAGCCCCTTGTCTTAAATGAGGGGCCAGGGCTGCTAAGGAGCTCATTAGCCCAAGGAGTTTTCTGTTCATCTGCACACAGGTATCGTCGTTATGGTCTTGGCTACTAATCAGCATTTCCCTAGCTTGTTTCACGTTCCAGCCCAAACAACAACCAAAGAGCCACCAACATCCCTTCATTTTCTTCCCCTTCCTTGATACACCACCTATCCAAAGAAAGGCTTAGCAATTGCCATGTGATTTACCACACACAGCGCTTCCTGGTTTCAAAGATTGGGAGTAAAACTGAGATGCAGCTATTTCACCTTCTAACCTCTGCCTTTGCGCTAAACTCCAGCTATTGTCAGCTTTCATTTCTTGAAGTTGTTCTGTGCTGTGAACACACACTGGAAGCAGGAAGACAGACGTGGTCAGCGACGATGAGAGGGCAGTGATGGTACTGCCAGTAAATTGCCCGAGTCTTTCCAGATGAGTCACTGCGTGGAGAGGTGAGGCATTATTACTAGAGAGAAAAAGTTTGCAACTGATCCTGACAGAGTTTAACAACCTCTCAAAGCCTCTACCTGCCTGATTTTCTGTGGCCAGTTGTGGAAATTCCTTCTAAAAAGCTGCCCAAAATAAATAACAACTCACAGAGTATTCTTTTTTTCCCTCTTATCTTGCCAAAACACTAGAGCAGGCTGCTGGAGAGCATTCAATCCCAGGGTCACATCTCCCCCTGCCTCCCAGCTGATCCTCTATTGTATCCACAGAGCAGAAATCCTAAGGATTTCCTGATTAGAAGTACAAAATATAGGAAAGCTTATATTCAGACACATAGCACTTGCTCACCAAGCCCGTATTGCAAATGTGCTCAAGTTCTAATTCCTATTTCAGCCTGATCCCAGGCATATCTGCTTTGTGACAGCTACCCACAAAGCATCACCCAGGCTGAGAGTAAATCATCTTGCTCAGAAAGACAAACTGCCACCTATTGTATTCTCTCAAATCTTTATCTCCTCCCTGATGCTAGCAGATCTGGGACCCGAGAGTCCTTTTCTCAGAGCCTTTCCTTCCTGCCTCCCCGCATTTCCCCTCTGCAGCTGGGAAGAGGCAAACAGTGGCAAATTTAAAGCCTTTGTGAGAGACTTCCCCCAGATGGCAATCAGCTGATGGAACCAGAAAGCTGTCATCTAAAAAGCCCTTTATTAGCCTGTTGCACCTGGGTATAGAGCACCAGGGAAGCAATATTGTTATGCAAATCCGGCAGCATGCAGGTAGAAGCATAGAGGACTGAAAGCCTCAGCAGCCCCTGCTCTTGATACTGTTTTATCTGCCTCCCTCCTCAGTAGTATCAGTGCTTAGACAGCTGGAGTTACAACAGGGTGAAACAGCCTCGCAATCCTGATCTGACCACCAGCTTTCCTCAATTAATAAATCTGCTTGATTTGGGCTTCACTTTCAGCCTGATTCTAATTATTTCTCCCCAGGGTTGATGGTGCCTGTACTGATTGGGAGGGTGAGACTACCACACAAAACACGGATGTAGAGAAAAGTGCATCATTGCTTCAACTGATCCTGGCTCACAGCTCAGGGGAGAGAAGGGCTGGGTTAGATGGTTCCTTTGGGTGTCAGCTGTCACCCCTGCTAAGTACTGGTTTTCTTAATTTCTCAAAGACTTGACTTACCCTGTGCTCAGCATCACTTCAGAACCTTGTGCATAAATTTGGGCAGTGAATTAGGGATACACAGCACTGATTTATCCTTAAAAAAACCCCAACCCACTCTGTTGTGCAGTGCACCTCCATTTAGTGACTCTCCTTTTAATTGATAGGTTCAAATTTTCTTGGTGTGCTCCTGTTTTTAAGCAAGGTCCCTGCAGGAGAACATTCAGCCCTGTGTTCCCCAGCCTGCTACTTGCTTGCTCTTTTGCACAATCCGAAAGCAAAGATACCTGAAAGACAGATTTTTCAATCACACTAATGTCAAAATGGTGTTTCGTTGTTCTTGAGTGAGTGAACATCGTATCAGACAAATTCTTCTGTACTAAATTATCTTTTTATTCCAGCCACTACGTTTCCAGAGCACTCAATCTAAGAGGCTTCCAATAAAAAGGACAGAAGATAAAGAATTTGGCACATATCAGTTTATGAAAACAGACATCAGTGAATATTCTCAGGCACAAAAATGCACACATTCTCCATTTAAAATCCTCCAAAGGATTCTTGAAATAATTTAAATGTTTCATTCTTTGCGTGAGAGAGAAGAATAGGAGGAGAAAAAAGGTTTTTGCCCTCATAAAAGTAATTACAAACAACAAACATCAACACCCAGATGTTTTTTGTTTGTTTTGTGATTTTGTTTTCAAAGAATCTGAAGCACACTTGGCATCTTCTGTGTATTGTCTTTGACTGTGTGCAGCATCGGCCTCTTATCTCATCCTGGATTCACAGCCGTGTCAATGCGCTGACATCAGCGAAGGCCATGCTGGAGCTATGCTGAGGACCTGGACCGCGGTGCCAGAAATAGCTCATGTCCACAGTGAAACTGCGGTGCCAGAGCAGCGGTGGCCTGGGGATGGAGCAGCCACCAGCAGAGGGAGCGGCAAGGCTGGCTCAGAGGTCCCCCAAACCGATGACACCCAGGATTTGGGGAGTTTTGTGGCTAGGTTAGAGATTTCTAAGAAAATATCCTGGGGAAGGATGGACTTTTTTTTTTTTTTTTTTTTTTTGTCCAACACACGTTAGCAAACTGTGATGCTGTTACTCTCTCCTAAGGGCAAGAGAGGTGTTAGTATTACTGCTGTTTATATGAAGCACTAGAAATGCTGACACAGACCTGCCCAGGTTGCAGCGGCAGCAGGGTCCCTGGGAAGGGAATGACTGTGCACAGCACGAGTTGGATGTAAGGGCTCAGGGAGCCTCCCCTACCCCAACTTCCTCCTGTCTCCAGGCCATCAATCAAAGAGCATGAGGGCAGAAGGGGTAAGTGGCAATGAAACTGGGGTTTAGCCAGTGCTTTTCAAGGGCAGTCTGACCAGCACCTCCCAGCAAACACCCCTCACGTCAAGCTGGGATATGCTCCCAGCTCACCATCTCTTCCCAAACACAAGTGGACCCTGGACAGTCCATCCCAGTAGCACCAATCCAGCCCCTGCTTGACTGAGACAAGCCCTAATTTTGTTTCACCTCTGTGAAGTGAGCAGACCTCATGCCAACTCTCTGCTGGACAAGCACAGCAGGAGGAAAAGCAGCTGCATTCTCTAATCCCACCACCTCAAAACAAGCTTTCAGGTCAAACTGTGGCAGCTGAGACACATCAGCTTGTCAGATTGTGCAGTGGAAGAACACAAAAAGCCCTTTGGTTTGGTGCCAGGCAGCACACGGGGTCAAGGACACAGCTCTGCTGGGTCCACACAGGAGTGTGCATTCCCTGTGGGGTGCACCAGCAGGGAGGAATACCCCTCCCAGCACCCAGCTGCCAAACTGTGCCTGTGTACTCAGCAGGGAGAAAAGTTTAAGTGGGGAGAGCACATGAGCTTCTCTAAGGAGAACAACCAGAGGAATTGCTCAACCTTCATAATCCCAAGGAGCTGGTTCATCTGGTCACCAGCATAAGCTGGAAAAACCTCAGGTTCTTGGGCCTGGGACAGTCAGAGCATCACTGTGACTGTGCAACTCCCAGCTCATGCTGCAGCAGGAGCAGGGAGGTTGTGCTGAGACAGCTATGCTAAATTTACCCCATCCTGGGACTCTGATGTGAAGGGAGCAGAACAGGTTTGGGCAGCTGTTGTGATATTTTCTGAGATTCTGGCAAAGCCCCAAAGTGGCTGACTCACTCTTCCTCTCAGGTCAGTTCTTCATAGCTGTAACTCCGGTGAGACCAGTGGGTTATTTCTGATGTACATTGCTGGGTGATCACAGTCCAGTCCATTACCCTTGCTGGTGAAGGATGGCTCCTGTCTCCAGTGGGCTTTATTTAGCCTCCACAACAAAGCTGTTCTGTAAGAACAATGTGAACCATTCACATTGTGAACCAATGTGAAAAAGGTACGGCATTTCTTTCAGTTGGAGGTTCCCCATCATGAGTTATTTGGTGACTTTGAACTTGTTAGAATCAATGCACTCATTATAATCAATGTCCTTGTCCTCTCTCTCAGCTGTACACAGCATATATATTTGTCATTTGTTGTCAGAGATGACTTGGCATTTGTGAGTTGTGTCAATGGTTGCAAAAGCAGATTCATCCTAATTATATCGAACCACTGATCAACTTAGTAGTCTAGCCTAATATTTTAAGGTCTAAAGGTTCCTTAGCAATAAATCATGCAGGTTACAAATAAAGTGCATGGGGAAAGAAGAAAAAATAAAAAGTTAATGGAATTTATTAGCTTAAACATTTGGAAGGTAACTACCTGGACAAAATACGCTCAAAGAGCCATGGCACATTGCTCCACTCTCTTCTCTCCTATTCTCTTAATACCCTACTAAAACTGTTGACTTTAACACCTCCATTCTGTTGTTTTCTGTGTCTAATGACAGGTCTGCTTTAGGGAGGCTGGGCAGTGGCTGGCAAGGGCTTAGGTGCATGGAGATTTCCAATTGCTACCTTCGACCCTGGCCTGGTTAGTCGCCTGTTTGCAATAGATCTATTTGCTTGTGGAGCAGCTGTGAAATTGCAGCGGATTTTAGGTATCCATGAGAGTATTCGTGCATTTGACTGCACAGAATAATGTGTACCTTGTGCTCTGGGCAACACACTATAATTAGTTTGTAGAAATTGTTTGTCTCTGAAGATCTATAAATACGCATACATAAAACTATAAGGGAATACGCAGTCACATGCTTAACGCAAATGCATTCTAATGAAGAAGAGCTTTATACACTGATCACATTCCCCTCCCCCCCAAAATATGGTTCCACTGCTGATCTTTCTTTCATTTCACGTAAGGCTGACCAAAAATATTTACTTTCTTCTGTCACATAAATAGACTAAAATAGATGGAGAATTTCCTGCTGAAATCAAGGGCATTCACCACTCAGTGACAAACAGCCTCCACTCAGGCTGTATTTGCTACCTTGCACTCTCTCAAGAGAAGGCAAGGAAAGAAAATAAAAATAAACACCTCAGGCAGAGGTGTCAGTTCTTCTTCTCAAACAGTTTCCCCTATGATTCACTAGCATCATCTGAGTACCTCCCACCAAAAGCTTCATTTTACAAACCAACCTTGTTCCCCAACCAAGACCTTCAACTTCTTCAAGTGACTTTTTCCATGACCCATTCTTCCCATTCCAGTCTATGAGAAAAGATAAAAAGTTGGGTTTCTCTCTGGAGTGCTCCTTGCTCGAGGGGGCTCCCACCAATACCTGCCATGGTGTTAACCACTGATGTACTGGCCTCTGCTGGGAAGATCAGAAGGTGCGTGGATTTGATGTTAGAGTGGAAGTGAGCACTGAAGCGCCTGGGTACCTCCTTGCCTTGCTGCAGCTGAGCCCAGCGAACCCCCAGGACCGGAGAAGGAGCAGGGAACATCAGAAAGAGTCCAGCAAAGCGCATGCACGTCTCTGCCCTGCCTGGTCCCTGCCCTGCCTCGCCCGGTCCCTGCCCAGACCATGGCCAGTCCCTCCCCCGTCCTGCCCGCTCCTGCCCGGCCCACGCGGAGCTGTCCCTTCAGCACCACGGCCCGGCACTGGAACCCGGCGGGAGGGGCGGCTGGCACGGCTCGGCCCGCCTTAGCCTAGCACAACCCGGCGGGGCCCGGGACCGGACCCAGCCAGCACCCCCGGTGGAAGGGAGGGTGGGGAACCCTCGGCAGGGCAGGGCAGGGGGGTGGGAGCATGGGCAAGGCCGAGGCGTACCTGCGTGTGCGAGAGGGTGCGAGCGGGAGGGGTCGCGGGGGTGCGGACATGAGGGGTGTGGGAGTGGGTGCTGGGGATGCAGAGAGAGTGCGGTGCCTGCGTGCACAGGGGACCTGTGTGTGTGCAGGGGGTGTGCAAGGGAGGGGGTGTGTGTGCAGAAACCTGTAGAAAGGTGCTCGCAGCCAAGTGTTTGCAAAGGGCGTCTGCACAGAGCGTGCATGTGGGGGGGGGGGTGTGTGTGCGTGTGTGTGTGTGGGGGGGGGTCTACCCGGGGTCCGCAAGCAGGGTTGCGTGCAACTACGCAGGAGCGTGTGTGCTGGGGGGTGTGGGACAGGTCGGTGAAGAGGCTGTGCGTGTCTGCAGGACCGTGTGCGGCGCCCTGGGTGTGCGTGTGTGCGCGCGCGGTGAGTGCGGGGCGCGGGGGCCGTGCGGGTGGCAGCCGCGCGCGCAGGGTGGGCGCCGGGCTCGCGGTGCCGTGGGTGCGGGTGGGTGCGTGTGCCAGCGGGTGCTGCGCTGCCGGTGCACAGCACAGCCGCCGGCGGAGCCGCCCGCGGGAGGAGCCCGGCCCGGAGCTGCCCGCCCTCCGCCCGGTGAGTGCCGCCGCGCCGTGGGACCGAGGGGACAACCGAGGAACCGGGGAAGGGGGAACCAAAGGTCTGGGGGCGGCTCGGGACCGGAGTCCACGGGGCACGCAACTTTCCCGGGAGGGAGGGGAGTGGCGGCGGGGCGCGGCCGGGGCTGCTCTCCCGGGGTGCGGGGCTGGGGGGGGGGACAGCGGCTCCTTTTCCCCTTTCCCCGCGCGGAGGTGCCGTCTCCCCGCGGCCGGGCACGGAGCTCCCCGCCCCTGCCGGGACCGGTGCCCGCGGGGCCGTGCCGCGCTGCCCAGCCCGCCCTCCCCGGCGCTCACGGCCGCCTCTCAACTAAGTTGCCGAGAAGCGGTTTCTGACCCGGCACCGTCCAGGAGAAAGGAAAACATCGCCCGGAGCCCGCTCTCATCCCTTCTCTCTGCACCCTTTTTTGCAGGCGTGGCTGGTCCCAGCTAAATATGCCAGGAGCGCTCAGGGCAGCGCGGCAGGCTCTGCCCCGTTAGCCCGGGGTGCCGGGGGGGCTCAGCCATGAATTCCTCCCACCCCACCCCCGGGCACCCCCCCGGCTCGCTGCAGTTCTGGCAGGAGGAGAACCAGACCCAAGGTGGGCTCTGGAATGGGAGCCAGGAGCTGGGCTGGGAAGAGCTGGAGAAGATGCTCTTTCTCTTTGCGAAGGAACCCGTCACCATCAGCCTCACGGTTATGTACCTGGTGTCCTTTGTGGTAGGCTTTGTGGGCAACATCATGTCCATCCGAGTGCTCACCCGGAAGCGCCGGAGTCGGGTGTCCAGCCTGAGTGCCACCCGCAGCCTCCTCATCAACCTGGCAGTGTGCGACCTCATGGTGGTGTGTGTCTGCATGCCGATCACCGTGGGCAACCTCATCTACAAAGCCTGGGTGTATGGGGACTTCCTCTGCCGGGCAGTGCCCTTCATCCAGGCTGTTTCTGTCTCCGCCAGCGTCCTCAGCCTGACCGTCATCAGCGTAAACCGGTACTACAGTGTGCACAACCCACTCAACGCCCGGTCTTTCTTCACCCAGAAGAGGATCCTCAGCACCATCCTGGTGGTGTGGTTGTTGTCCTCAGGGATATGCATGCCCCTCATCTTCATGAACAAACGGGATGAGATTGGGGTGGTGGAGGGCTTGCCTCTGGTGTTTTCCATCTGCAGGGAGATTTGGCCTCAGGAGAGGCTCAAGCAAGCCTACAACTTTCTGCTTTTTTGTGCTCTCTACTGCCTGCCAGTCCTGTTCAACATGGTCATCTGCTTCCTCACAGTGCGTCGGCTGTGGAGCCGCAGCAGCCAGCTGAAGGAGACCACTGCCTTGAATCGATCTCTGCCAGCCTCCAGGCTGAAGATCCGCAAGAAGGTGGCGCAGATGGTGGTAGCCCTGGTCCTGCTGTTTGCAATCTCCTGGCTGCCTGTCTACCTGATGGACATTTGGATTGATTTCAACATCCCCAAATCTCTGCAGGATGTGACTCCTTCTCCTTGGATCCTGCAGCTCAGACCTTTTGCCCAGTGGCTTGGCCTCACCAATTCCAGTCTCAACCCTATATGCTATTGCTTTGTTGGGAACCTCTACAGGTCAGCCAAGGAAATGAAGAGCAAATACCACCAAAGAATGGTCTCCCTCTTTAACTTCTCACTGTCCGAAGGGACAACCCGTTCCTCAGTCCCAGAGCTGCTCTCTTACCGGAGTTCAACAGAGCCTTCAAGGAAAGGACCCTCTGCCACCCCTGCCATGAGCAGGACGTGTCAGGGAGGTCATGGCAGCAAGAACAAGGGCAGACAATTGAACTCCTGCCAGCATCCACCTCTAAACACTGTCTCCAGCGAGAACACTTCCTTGTAATTCTGCTCAGGAAGTACACCTCATACCCTCATCTGCATTTAATGACTTTTTAGAGGTCTTTCTGAACCAGATATTTTAATTATGGAAAAAAACTTTCTTCTAATCACTCCCACTCCCACTTCAAAAACACAGAGTCTGGGAAAGAGGTAAATAACAGGAGAAAAAGATGAAGTATTTTAACTCGGATCAAGTTTTAAGACAAATGATTTTTACTGAGGACAAGTAGATGTGTCACCTGTTGCCCAGTCAACAGTCACACAGATCAACTTCCCAATGAGTGAGCTCTCCCTGCAGCTCCATCTCTGAATGCAGAGATGCAGTTTGGACACAGCAACGATTTGACTGCTTGCTGCTGCTCACCCTGTGCTGGTAAAAAGCAGCAAGAAGAGGCACTATGCTCCAAATCTGCCAGCTGTAGTTGCAAGCAGAGAAGAAATGATAGAAACAGTATCATAAAAAGTAATAGTAGTGGAGAATTTCACACACTTTACCACTTGAGATTTCATTGTCTGATCCTATTGTTTCACTCCTCCATGCAAATAAATTCTCCTGATGTGAAGAGACAGTGCCAGAAGTACTAAAGCAACCATCACTACTCTACATTTGGGAATTCAGAAGGGATAATGTGGCCATGGAGGTGATTTAGGAAATGCAATTGGAAAATATTCTTTGGGCATGAGCTCTCCTTCTTACAGCTGTGTTCCTGCATGTGGAGTGGAAAGAACCGGGCATCTATTAACATGATTTGCACTTGAAATACCAGCTCTTGTTCAGCTGTGCTTCTACCAAACAAAGTCAATGGTATGTGAAAATAAAAATAGAAAGTGGTTTATAGCTAATAAAATCAGAATCAACTAATGCAATGCTATTTGTCTGGGAAGGAGAGAATCAAAGTGCTTGCTTTTCCTGAGGATCAGAAGTAGGTTAAAACCTATTTCTTCCATCATGTCCTTTAAAGGAGGCCTTGATAAATAAATTGCATTTTTTTATTACGTTAGCATCGAAAGGCCTTACTAAAGCTTGAGAATTCTATTGCGCTGAGCACTGCATCTGTATTCATAAGGAAAGGAAACCTTTCTCCCAAAGAGCTCAGAGCGAAAATACATCAGAATAGACAACAGGTAGGAGAAACACAAATACAACAAATACCCAAAAGGCTGGACTAAGACTAGGGATCAGTCCCTTCCTTGTGCATGCCCAATGCTAAGTGTGAGGGGATGCACATCATCTGATGCCAGAAGAGCCTGTGGCTACATGTGTACCAGACCGCAGCACAGTAAGGATCTCCTCTTAGTGAGCCCCAGAATGAATGCAGCAGCCTCCCTGGGAGAGGATTTTGCATTCAATGGAACTCAGACTTTTGATGATTTGGGGCTTTTTTTTATTACTGAACAAGGGAATCACGTTCTGGGAAATCTAAGTTTCAGATAATACCTTTCTGCTTTCTAGGGAGTCTTTTGTTCACAAAAAAAAAAAAAAAAAAAAAAAAAGAGACAAAAAAATAGCCTTTCAACCCAAGAGGATTTCCCTCTTTGTAATGATCACACAATAACAATTTATGTTACTAATGATCTGCCTAGAAAACAAAAGGTTCCTCCTTAACAGGCAGTGCCATCTGCAATTTGTATTCTCTTTTTGTGTGAACAAAAAAGAAATTACAACTGCCCAGATTTAGTTTGGGTGAGAAATGGCTTTTATGTGTACTGGGAGATGAGAACATCTGCATTTTTGCAGGTGGTATAGGAGTGTACTGCTTGATCTTTTAGTAGCTGTGGAGAAAAACCTGTCAAGATTTTATTCCCTCTTTCAAGGCATATTTTTAGGGCTCACAAAATGCACCAGGCTGAGGAGCATTAAAAGCTTGCTCCAAATGTCCATTGACTCCAGGTCCTGGAAACAGATGTTCTCCACCCCCAGACAAGAAATGACACAATATTGAAAGTTCTCTACATTTCACTGACCAATGTATTTAATCCTGCCCCAAATAAACCCTAAAGAAAGGACCATGGAGATGCCAACCAGCTCTGTCTCATGTGGTGTCCCAGCTCTGAAAATGTCCAAGATCAGATGATGCAGTCAAAGGTGCAAGAAACCCACACTTTAAAGTATCCCTGAGGATTTTTTTTTCCCCAGCTCATGAGCTGTTGTCTGCATCCTACCCTGAAAGTCTCCATATCCTCCACAGAAGCAGAAATACCAGGGACTGTGTGTTCTCTTGAATGTGCCTTCCCACCCTGATGGAGATGCCCATGCCTTTCTCCAGCTCCACAGCACTCCTGACCTCCAAGACATACTGTGGCAAGGGCCACTTCCTCTGGGCAAGTTCAGCTCCTCTTCACATTTTAAAACGTATTTTCCGGTTTCATTCCATGTCCCTGTTTTCCTATAATAAAGTCGAATTGCTCACTTTAACTGCTCTTTGTCTCCCTTGGTTGCTCTCTCCCTATCCTCCATGCTCCAACTGCTTCTCTGTTGTTTCTATAGCGAAATCCTCCCCTGCCTATCGCTGTTATCACTCTTTGCCTGTGAATTCCCCTCACTCTAACGACTCATTCATGTCTTCACTCCTCTGATGAAAAATCCCTTCCTGCCCCGCTGATTTGAATGGCTTCTTTTGTGCTGCAGACACCTGTTTGCGATGGAGAACGCTGATTTATTTTGCACGGCTTACCCGATGGCTGCCAGGTAGTAATGAATTTCGGTCACTATCACCCAAGGGTAAATGAGAAGCAGTGACGTCAATGTGAAAGCCACACAGCATCCCGTGAGCCGCTCAGGCTCTGGCACTGATTTTATTAACCTGAATGGGTCTGTGTAAAGCAGCAGTGCCTGGGTGACTCACGCTGGCTCTGAGTGAGGTGAAACCTCACTTTGGGAAAGCAGCTTTTTTCCCCTCCTATCTGATAAAAGATCCCTTTACATTTAGGGCTGAGAAGACATCTGAGGGTCCTCCAGGCCAAACAAGCTCCTTGCTTTGGATGCCAGGTTCTTTGATAAGCATTCAAGGGACCCCTGGCCCTTCGAGGAATCAGGAGCAGACATGGCTCTGGCGGTGAACACTGATGGTTTCCTCGAAGGAGCTCAAGCCAAACATCTCGCACTCGGTGTGTGGTTGAGAAAATGTGTTTCTCTCTCGATGTGCCCAGGTGGACCGGAAATGTGATTCTTAGATGTCTTGAGGACAATGTTTTCTGGCAGCAATGCTGCTAGTACATCACAGTCCCACTGTTTCCCCCATGGGTCTTTCTTTTCTGCTTTGCCATTTGAATCAATACAGGCATTTTACCACATTACCAAAATAGGATGTTTAAAACAGCTTTACTTGAATCCCTTTGCTGTGGTAAGGACTTACAGAGAGTTGCTGTTCAGTAACTCTCCTTGGGAATATCCCATGATCTGTTCTTGTACTGTCAGTATTGTCTCAAAGATGCTACAGGTTTATTTTCTGCCTGTGAACCACTGGAGAGATGAAAAAGAGATAATCTTTCATACAAGGTATCATAGAGCCAGCTCCCTGAGCTGGAAGACAGGGAAGGGGAGCAGAATTAAGCCCCCATAATCCAAGGGGAAATGGTTAGTAACCTGTTGCACCACTTAGACACACATAAGCCTATGGGGCTGGATGGGATCCATCCAAGGGTGCTGAAGGAGCTGCCAGAAGTGGTCACCAAGACACTTTCCATCAGCAGTCCTGGCTAACTGGAGAGGTCCCAGTTAACTGGAGGTTAGTCGATGTGACACTCACCTACAACACGGGCTGGAAGGAGGATCCAGGGAACTACAGGCCTGTCAGTCTGACCTCAGTGTCATCATGAGGCACGTACAGGTGATCAGGCCCAGTTGGCATGGGTTTACGAAAGGCAGGTCCTGCTTGGCTATCCTCATCTCTTTCTGTGACAAGGTGACCCACTCAGTGGATGAAGGAAGGCTGTGGATGTTGTCTGCCTGGACTTTAGTAAAGCCTTTGATGTCATTTCCCACAGCATTCTCCTGAGGAAGCTGGCTGCTTACAGCTTGGATGGGTATATGCTCAACAGGGTAAAAAACTGGCTGGATGGCCGAGCTCAGAGAGTTGTGGTGAATGGAGTTAAATCCAGTTGGTAGCCAGTCACAAATGGTGTTTGCTTCCCAGCACTCAGTACTGGGGCCAGTTCTGTTTAACATCTTTATGAATGTCCTGGATGAGGGGATTGAGCGCACCCTCAGTATGTTTTCTGGCAACACCAAGTTGGGCGGGAGTGTTGATCTGCCTGAGGGTAGGACAGTGCTTCAGAGGGATCTGGACAGGCTGGATCCACGGGCAGAGGCCAATTGTATGAGCTTCAACCAGGCCAAATGCCAGATCCTGCACTTGGGCCACAACAACCCCCTGTAATGCTGCAGGCTTGGGGACAAGTGGCTGGACTGGCGGAAAAGGACCTGGGGGTGTTGGTTGACAGCGACTGAATATAAGCCGGCGTGTGCCCAGGTGGCCATGAAGGCCAATAGCATCCTGCCCTGCATCAGGAATAGGGCAGCCAGCAGGACCAGGGCAGGGATCGTCCCCCTGTACTGGGCACTGGTGAGGCTGCACCTCAAATCCTGGGTTCAGTTTTGGGCCCCTCACTGCAAGAAAGACACTGAGGGGCTGGAGCGTGTCCAGAGAAGGGAACGGAGCTGGGGAAGGGTCTGGAGCACAAGTCCTGCGAGGAGGGGCTGAGGGAGCTGGGGGTGTTCAGCCTGGAGAAGAGGAGGTTCAGGAGAGACCTTATCACTCTCTACAACTGCCTGAAAGGACAGTGCAGATAGGGGGACTTGGTCTCTTCTCCCAAGTAACAAGCAATAGGACAAGAGGAAATGGCCTCAAGCTGTGCCAGGGGAGATTTAGATTTAGATTAGGAAAAAGTTCTTTACTGAAAGAGATGTCAGGCATTGGCACAGGCTGCTCAGGGAAGTGTTGGAGTCACCAACCCAGGAGGGATTTAAAAGGTGTGTAGATGTGGTGCTCAGGAGCATGGTTTCATGATGGACTTGGCAGTGCTGGGTTAATAGTTGGACTTGATCTTAAAGGTCTTTTCCAACCTAAACAATTCTATGATTCTATGACAGAGGTACATATGATCACGACTGATACGTAGCCCTTGTATGGAGAATGATGAATCACTGTTTCTTATAATAAATACTCAGGGGAAGCCAGTGAAATGATTGGACAGCATGTGTAAGGGCAAAGCAGCACCTTTTCTCATACCATGAGCATCAGCTGAGCTCATGGGCAGAGGAGGTGGTGAGGGGTGAAAGCAAAAAAAGGGTTCCAGAGGAGACTGGATCGTTCACAGCAGAAAAGGCCATGAAGGGCTATTAAAAAAAAAAAAAAAAAGCAACTTTGATCTTAGGGAGAACTGGGTATTGGGTATATAACCTATAATTTCCACTTCTGCTCCCTCACAGGACACATGCTACTGGCCACCACTGGGAGCAGGATGGTGGGCTGAGCATTGTTTGGTCTATTTGGTACCCTTGTTCTTTGCAAATCCTATGTCCCTATGCAAATAAAGCTCCAAATTAGCCTCAGTCCTGTTTTAAAGAGTGGGGAGAGAGCAGGGGAGGATTTCAGACCTGGCATAATTTGATCAACAGTAAGATTTTGCAGGACACAGTCACCTGGAGGTAGGACACATTGATGCTGACACAGCTCAGGCTGAGAAATGCTCACTCAGTCACTTGCAGAGCGAGAGCTGAGGAGTCCCAGTGGAAGGTGCACAGACCCCACTCCAGTACAACACAACATAAATAACAGATCCATCCCTCTTCTAACATTCATCAGCCCTCTGAGTGGGTCAGCACATTCATGGCAACAACCCCAAGCATCCCAGAAAGAGCAGTGTCCTCCAAAGGGGAAAAACTCCTGCCTCTTGGTATTTCACATGAGACTTATTGATGCTGAGGTTCAGATGACGATGGAAGCTGACTGGTGAGTTATCTACAACAGCAGCCCCCAGCACGGTTCCAGGTCTCCTCCCACACTCCCCCCACCACAGCACATCCCATACATGAACACCTGAGCTCTCCTGACTTGAAATGTCTAAAAGAACAGCGAGAGGGTAGGAATTTCCTGGGTTTTCAGTGCACTGTGATGTCCTTGTTGTAAAGAACCAGAGAACCCTCAGTACAAATTTTCTAGGAAAAATCAGTGCAGCTTAGTTTACCTTTGTGATTATATTCATCATGAAAATAAATCACTGGAGGCTGCTAGAAGAACAAATAAAAGAGCAGCTATGAGCAGGTATGACCAAAGAGATCGCTAGAGGAAAGAGTGAGCCTCCAGGAAAGTACTGCTTGCCTGGCACATATGGGGATTGTATAAGAACCTCCCAAACTTTCTGGGAAGGAATGACTACTGCTTAGGTGAGCCCCTGGGGCACAGGAATTGTAGTAGTTGCTTTCTCTGCCTGCTAAACATCTTTAGGCAAAGTCCCAGGACTCTGAACCGACACAATGCAGCTGTAAAATGAATGCAGTCTCATGCAACTGACTACCCCCAGGCTTCCCTGTCAGCCCATGATGGAGGCTCCTGACTGCCCTGATTTGGGGATTTTCCCATTCTTAGCTTGAATCAACCAGGAAAACCTGGTCTGGGGCAGAGGAGGAGTCACACTAGGATAAAGGCCTGATCTGGAGAAGGAAGGATGCTACTTTCCACCTTACAAGGTTACCCACTCACTAAGGGTTGTGAGGCAGCCATATAATTTATTTCATTAATATTTTATTCAAATAATAATTTAAAAGTATTGCAGCAATAAAGACAGATTCAGCACTTGCAGAAAACATTTTTTTCAAGTGAAGACTCTACACCAGAGTGTTCCTGTTTGGTGTCTTTTGCTGATTGCAAGAAATCCTCTGAAGAAATCAGTGCCTGCAGCACACCGGTGAAGAGCTGGCTCAGGACTGTCAGAGCAGGGGGCACTCATTACCTTGTGATTATCCTCATGGCATGGGGAAGGGGAAGTCTCATGGAGCTGTAACGTGACATTTGTCTGTAAATGTTTTCTGTGCCCCAACTTTTCCCTCTTACCTCACTGCACCCTAAGATAGCTGGTTTATATTGCGAACTGGGTGTGGGGGGGAATTATCCAACAAGACTTTATTTTAAAAAATACACATGAAATATTCCTGCACCTGAAATATTCAGGAATTAACAGCTTGTCCCTGTATGCCTTACTTATCCTTGCCTCTGAGTTTTTGTGATGACAGATACTGTGGAGCACAAAATGCTGTGTGCACTACAGGATAAAATCACCAAACTTTAATCATTCCTTAGCCAGGCATGCGTTCCCTGGGCACAGCACTCTGCCAGGCTCTCTGGGTCCAATTTGCAGAGAAGCAAGCAGTCAGCACTGCTGACAGACAGGCTCTGGCTGTCCCATCTGCCTGTCAGCTTGGCCTCCCCCTGTCCCTGCAGAAGGTGGCTTTTTGGTGCCTGGCCAAGCTGAGTTTCTCAGCTCCATGCCTCCCAACACCAAGGACCACATCCTCAGCAGAGGATGGCTCGCAGGCTGGCTCCCATGCTCTGTGAAACAGGCTTGGCCACAGCCCAGGGATATGTTGCACTTGGCCAGTGCAGGCTGGAGAGGTTGAACTGTTCTTGTTTATAGTGACCACAGCGTGGCTGAGCTTGGGGAGAGTGGTCGCGAGGACCCTCCAAACATGAGCTGGTGATGCTCCAGCATCTCTGGGTGGCTGCATGGGCATGCTGCTACCCCAGGTGCTGCACAGTCTTTGCCTTTCTTCATTTTCCAATTGAGATATTTTCAGTCAACCCTCACTTTCCTCTCCTCAGCCATTCACCACAAGAATGGAGCTGCTGAATTAGAGAGGTGTATGAATGAGGCTTTAGGCAGATGCATTCCATTACCAGGTGCTCACAAGTCATGAGCTGTTATTTCTTGGTGTGAGGAAGGAAAATGTGGCAAAACATTCCGGAAACAAGCTAAAGAAGTAAAAGGGGAATGAAAGAAAATCCAGAGTGAAATAAAACCATCTTAAGGCTATTACCTGAGAAGAAATAGAGCTGCCAAGGATATTAAAGCTCTCACACACCAGCTAATCTCTTCTGATAAAGGTCTGACTGGCTAAACGAATAACACTGTTAAATCTGCAGTAATCATTACCAGAGGCAGCCCAAGGACCTCACAAATCCATGTGCCTGGATAAAAACCCTTTCCAGCATGAAGATGCACAACCAGAGGCAGGTAAATGGTACCTGCACCTGAGATGTCAGCGAAATTGCTGAGTGGCTGTGGCTCAGTAACCTCCCTAATTGCCTCCTTCAGCTGAGAACGGAACCCAGATTTCCTAAGGCTCCATCCAGCACTTCTGCTGTTTCAGACTGTTGTTCTGGGCTCTGGGTAACATAGGAGAAAACAAGAAGTTCCTACACAGCCTCACAGTACGGATCAGTATTCGGAGTGGGCTGACTCAAAGTCTCCACAAAGGCTGGGATGTTCTGTTATGTCAAAAGCTAATGACATAACACAGACTCCGGCAGAAAAGCATCAAGAATAGGATAAGAAATAGCAAAAGTATCGAAAATCCTGTTCCTAAGTCCTTGGGGCAGGGGCAAAGCTGCAGTCTGCTCTGCTGCGAGCAGGAGGAGAAACAGCCTGGGGTGGGGTGAGGTCCATGTGGGGACCCTGGCACATCGGGGAAGAGATGAAGATGTGCATCCATGCAGCAACATGGAAAGATGATAACAAGTTTGTGCAAAAACGTTTTTGATGCCATCGCTCCAGCATGGTTCCCGAGTGCTGGCGAAGCGGTGGGGATGCTGCCTCCTCTATGGCAGGAGAGCTTGCACAGATTATCTGTTGCCTGAAAACATGCAGACCCTGCTTTCCTTTCACTCCTTCTCCATAGTGTTGACTTCGGCAGAGTTTCTTCTGATCTGAACCAGCAGGAGACCAATGAAACCCACAGCGAATGAAATACTGTCAAGGTGAAGCTGCTGTCACATCAACTGCTGTAATTCCACTGACTTAATGGATCTACTCCTAATTTACAAGTCAGAGCTGGATCTGGCACCAGAGGCTGAGTACAAAGGTGTCATTTTAATATAGTCAAATTTATATCTGAAATAAATATCACATTAGATCTTTCCAAGAGGTCTGAGTGGCAATGTATTCAGTTTTCTCCCTGCAGAAAGGTGAAATTCTCACTAATGTTTTCAGGTTACCTTCAAGTCTCAAGGTTGGATCAGCCATCTGCTTTTCTATACAGACCTTCAGGGGCCAAAATAGGCAACTGTATCCTCCAGGGAGTCCTCCAGCAATTTACTACAAAGGGTATTAAGCCCCTTCCTGAGGCTGCCATTTGCCAGCAACGAAGCAGCAGCCTGACAATGTGCAGCCTTTTATAGAGAAAATTAAGATAGAGAAGAACAAGTATGTTTCTGTCTATATGGGGGTTTCTTGTATACTTCAGAAATAAGGAATACTTACATATAAGTACACTTCCCAGCCAAGTAGGCATTTCAAGTTCAAAACACCATGGCCCCTCCAAAAATCAGTGAGTACCTCTGTGATTGCAGACCACAAACAGGAATTCATGGCTTAACCAGTGTCATGTCACACGGGATCAACTGTGAAATGGATCTACACAGACATGCAGCCCGGAAGAAAAACACACCCACAGCAGCCACATATCTGCAACTGCAAGCATCTGCAGGAATACTGTGTAGGGTGGGAAAGCCTTTGCTCTCAAGTAAAATAACAAAACACTCTTCCTGATCTCATCTCCCCAGTTCCCCTCCTGAAGTCCAAGGCAGGACAGCCCAGAAGCCAGAAAGCTGCCAAAATTGTCATGGAAACAGCAAAGCTTTTCTGTGACACACGGTGCCAGAACTCCAGCCAGAACTCCTAGCAACTGCAAACGACTCCTTCCCCAGTCTTCTGCTCCATCAAGCAATAAATGAAACCTTGGAAAATGGGGGGCAGTGAGGGGTACAGCGGTCTGGGTGGTGGTAACGGAGCAGCTCGCCCTCTGCCAAGCCCAGTGCCCAGGGAAGCCTGGAGAGACAGTACTGGGACATGAGGAAAGCTCCTCGCTCCAGGTTCGGTTGGCTGCAAGGGTACAAGGTGATCGGACAGCAAGACCTTAAATTCCTTACCTGCAGGCTTGAAGCTGTTAAACAAAACACTAACCCACACAGGCAACCGGAAGTATTCTTTGCTGCCTGCTCTTGTAGTGTGGGAGTCTTCTCATGTTGGCAATTGGAAGCAACTAGAGGAAATCCTCAGGGCATGGCACTTTGTGATGAAGGTCCTTATCCTGCCCCGTGGGAGCAGAGATGTGGTCTGCTGGTGAGAAGGACTCAAAAGGAGTGAGAAAGAGAAAAGCAGCATTTCATTTTTGCTGATAAGCCTGAGCATGTTTGGTCAAGCAGCCTTTGCCCATGGGAAATGTTTTGATAGATTATTGTTGGGGTTTGTTTTCTCAAGTCTTTTCTCAACTGTGAGAAAAGTTAAGCATTATTATTTTTTTTATTATTCCTTGGCATGCTGTACTGGAATAAGAGAAATCTACAAATAAAGGGGTGAGACAAGGAAGTGTGACCCTGAACAAGGAGCTGGACACAGAGTTGAAAACAGCTTAGACTGTGAAGGAGCAAAAGAGAACATAAGGAAAGTATCCTTAGCTGAGCACATGTCTGTACCTCCTCTGCTAGGAGGAGCTGCTTCAAGAACCAGGTAGCCAACTTGTGGACTACAGGAATTTGTCTTAGCCTATATGCCTCTCCCTTAGTACATGATAGTCTGTTGTCCACACAGGGGAAGGGGAGGTCAACTGGCTTTGGCAGACCCTGCTCTTCTTTCCACAACCCTTTCAAATGGAGAATACCATGCTAGTCTCCCTGTGCCTCCCCTGTATCACCGCACGAGCTGGAACTTGCCTTCCCTGGATCCGGAGGCCTGGTCCTGCAGGCTCCACAGCCAAAGGCTGCGGTTCAGGAAAGGATGGGCTGGAGCCGTACAGACTCCACTGCAAGAACTGAGTCCTCAAAGGAAAGGCTATCTGTATATATTTGAAAGCATGGTTATTTAATTTGTCCTTTCTTTGCTCCTATTTTTATTGCTAGCTGTTTAAATTATACAAATGAGGTTTTCTCTTGCCTTGTCCCCAGAGAATCAATGCATTAAACAAAACATTACAATATACTCCTAATCACGGAAACCCTCTCATATATATTTATAATCTCTGAATTACTGGCATTAATGCAGAAGTGGTTTCTATGCACTTATCTCTTCTCACTGTTTCTATATCCAAAATATACAGCACACAAAAGATAAACACATTGAAACTACCCATCCATTAACACATCTGCCATCCAGAAACAAATGCAAGGAACAAATTTACAAGGAAAAGCCAGTGAAGGAGACAAACACAATTATGGTGATGTGTCTCTACCGCTGTCTGATCATTAAGGACAACGATAAGAGAATTAAGCATCATTCCAAAGACACTGGCTACTTGGGAGCTGTTTCCACCATGAGAAGCACTAAGCAGAGAAAACGAGGAAGGCGGAAAACCCACAGTGACCCAGGGCAAACAGGCTGGCTTCTTACCTGTGTGTAGTGCAGAAGCCTCCCAGAAATACCAGGAGAACAACTGATAAAGAAGGCAGAAGTTATCCCATATTTTCAATGGCTGCACCCAAAATACTTCCAATTTTTAGAGAGAAACAAGACACCAAGAGCATCCCTCAGCCATGCTCTGCAGGACACGGGGTAGGAAAGCATAAAAGTGCTCAGTGCATCCCAGCACCAGCAGCTAGAGCAGCCACTACCCGTTCCAGCCCCTCTGTCACTCTCAAGCTCCTGAAGATGTGCTCAGCCCCATCTTGGCACCAGTCTGGTGCTACTTTCACAGACCAAGCTGTGCCCTGGCAAGGCACCAGCGCCAGATGCCTCCCTGAGAGCCGTGAGATGGCAGACAGTCTCACAGCCTCCAGCAGCTATGGAGCCCATGGGGTCTCTCCCTAAACAATTGACAAAGCCATGGAAAATGTCCTCTGCTACACACAAGCCTTGTTCCCTTGCCTTTCTGTTTTTCCTGGGGAGGGATTGCTGCAGCTTTATCCCAGGATGGGAAGAGTCAGACCTGGTGTATCTAATCGAGGAGCCATCCTCTTACTTGTGCCCCAAGCACCAAACAGACACAAACCCTCCAACACATGCCGCTCAGCTGGGGCATCTTTGCAACCCCATGAAATCCCCAATGCTGTACAGCTTTCCTTCTAAGATCTTAGAATTCTAAAGCAGGAGTTGCTCTTCAGCACACCAGCTCGATAATCTGACTTATTAAGAAGCCCTCAGCCTCCAGTTTCTATTTCATACCAATGTTTTGTGCCACCAAAGTGCCTGTTTGTAGGCGGCCAGCTGTCGGCTTGATTTGTGAGCACCCCTGAACTGCCCACAAATTCAATCAAGCACCCTTGCAGGAATCACTCCCACAGTCACACAGAATTCAAGGGACATTACAAGGAATGGCCAGTCATGAAAAGCTGACCTTCAGCATCAATAACTGATGTTGCTAAAGCTGACTCCTTAGGCATTAGTGAGACTGACTGCTGCTCCCTGTAAGATGCATTGATGCCAAGAGCACCTTGTGTGTGTATTAGTAATAAGTTACTGTAGGTACCTCTCAGTTTCTTCAATCAAAAAGCAATCACCCTCCTCCCTTCCCCATGGCAACCAGGGTTTAGTAATCACCTCATCACCTATTACAAATAGAGGCTGAAATACATGTTCCCAAAGACTGAAAGCTCCAGTCTTTATTAAACTGCAAATATTTGTTACTCACTCAAACAAGCATCTTCCAGTCTGCACGTGGATAAATATTCCCTTCTCCATTTTGAAGTATGGTGGGATATGAAGGGCAGAGAAGGTAAACATTTAAACAGCCTGCTAAAGAAAAGCCATGCTTTGAGACCCAGAAAACCAAATACTCCACAGGTGAAATGTCCAGCAAAAAAGAGAACAAAGGATTAAGAATAAAGTATTGCGTTTTGGCTGCAGGGCAACCTTCTCTCATACCTTTTTTTTTCTGGCTTTTGCAGACAAGTCAACAGCCTGAATTATCAAAACATTTTTGTACACAGAAAGTATTCTCATTTTGGGGCTGATGCAGCAGAAAACATCTAAACCAGAAAGGGAAGTTGCCATTTGTTCCTTTGCTGTCAGCTCTGGTTACAACAAATTAGCTACTATGACATCCAGGCTGGCCAGACATAAAACCAATGGTGGATCTCTCAGCACTTGCACACTTGCTGCCAAGGAGTCAGAAAATGGAGAGCTAAGACTCTCCTCAAGGTGTAACTGAGGGTGTTGAGCACTCAACATTTCTTCTCCAAAACCACTTGTTTCATAAGGTATTTTCTAACAGCAAATTATGGCCCAATAGAAAATCTGAGCACTGAATTTTTCTCAAAACCCATGAAAAGCTAGAGTGACTACATACACTCAAAAATGAATGATCAGAATTTTGGCTTTTTTGCTAAATATGTGTACTGTAAAAATGATGTTAATTAGATGGCATGAGGAAAATAGGGAAAAATTAAAGGTATAAATGCCTATTGGGTTAATATTAAAGACCTGGGGAAAAAAAAAAACCCAAACTCCTTAAAGAGACTGAATAAAAGGGATTCTGCTGGATATAAGACATGTGCAGTCCTTGAAGAAAACATAAAAAGCCTCCGATAAGAAACTGCTCAAACAAATCCGCTATATGGTGGCACCATCTAGTGGGTGTCAACAGAAGCAGCTGAGAGACGGAGGAATTCAAATGGGAGTCATCTGTGGTATCCAACAGATACAAGTGAATGATGGCTCGGGAATGCAGGAGTGGGTCGGGCTGCAGCACGGGACTGTCAATGTGCAGGACGCACAAGAGCACCTTCAAAATCAAGAAGAGCTATTGGCTGCATCTCAGAGCCTTCCCTCCCATTGTGCAAATGGGTGAGCGAGCCTTTTCCGCAGCTTCTGTCCTGTAGTCTTCAAAGAAAATAGCAATGTAGGATCCTTTTTCTGGTGAGAACGCAGGAACTACACTCTAGCTTTTTAACCAGGAAACGTGATGGGCACATTTCTCCTCCTACTTCCAAAAAATACATAATCCTAAGAGAACATCCAACAGCAATGTTAAGTGACTGCTTTTGAACTAGCTCTCAATCCACACGGTGGAAAGGGCGTGGCCGTAATTCAGCAGAAGGGTTTAAATTAAAGCATACAGTACACACAATGCTTTCATAAAAGCCTCCCTGTTGGACTCGCCCTGCAATGATGCGTTTGGCTTCCAACCTGCCTAATCCTTGTGCTCTTTGGTCGCTCCCTGTCTCATCTTTGGCACGCATAAAAGTACTCAACCCCTCCTCCATGTCATCAAGGTGTCCTCCTGTGCCCTTACTGCCTCACATCCCTAAGTGCAGCATGGATTTCCAACAAAAGTCCTTCTCCCAAGCTCTGGCCTTCCAGGCACTCCAGCTCTGCAGGTCACAGACCTCATATCTGCTCTTGCCAAAAGCAGTTTCCTTCAACAGGAACAAAGCTCCCAGTGTTCTTACAAGGAATGCACGTCCTTCATCTTTTTCTTCCACGTTTCATACACTATGTAAAGATTTCCCAAACACTCACACCTTGCTCCTAGAGAATTACGTATTGTACTAGTCACTGAATAAGACAAAGTTATAAGCAACTGTAACAAGTAGATGCTGGTTTGGTATTGTCTTCCAATACATTGCTTGACACTAATCCAAGACTTTCACAAGACTGCTTTCAGGTATATGCCTGGAACATTTGATATCTAGATTTAATCTCCACCATCACATGATTCTGTGGCTCTTGAAGAAGTAACAAACTTCTCCATGACATGGTTGGTCCAGAGATCTTTAAGATGATATGAAATCAACAGGAAGTCATGCTTTTTCCTAGGTCTGCTGCTGCAATGCGATACATTTATTTCACCTACTGAGAAGCTACTAGTACTTTTATCACCCAGGTCTCCATGATGGCTGGGCACGTCACTGTGCCCCAGAGACATTCCAGTGTCCAGGGAACGAATACTGGGATATCTGAAATGATGTTCATCGTATTTTGTCTTGTTCCAGCTCTGCAACAAACAGCCCAGGATTTCTAGCTCATCCCTGAATTGCACCACACAGCCATGCTGTAAGCATCCCAGTTTAAAAGGTAATGTCAGGTTAAAAATCAGCTTGAAAAGAATCCAGCATTAAAATTATTAAGTCTCTGGACTCTACAAAGAAAGGCCATTAAATTTAATTCCCATGCTTCTGTAACTTATATCAGATAGACACATGGAGAGGGTTTTTTCTAGAACTCAGCTTTGAAATCCATTCAATGCCTCAGCAGAATCACTGCCCTGCATTCCATGCCTGCTCATATCAACAATATAGCACTATGTCTCAAGGAAGAAAAAGGGGATTTCCACAGGGTTTTTTGATGAAACAGGATACAAGCTGCTGTCTATATGATGATTTGATGAGAAACTGGAATCTTCATTCCATATAAGTGGAACTTAATTTATTCGTAGATATATACTCAACTACCGATTTTGCAAGGTGTGAGTCTAGCTTTTACCACATTTCCCAGCTGGAGATAAAAGCAATTTAGAAAAGATTTTCTAATGACTTCACAGTGATTTTGAACCGGTTTCCTCCCCATGTACCACCTTGGTGTCTCTCATAGGTCAGAATGGATTTTGTTACTTACATTTATGATGCAATCATTATCATTTATGAGGAGAAAGGCCTTAACTCTGCTCTCTACTACACTCCTCAGATACCTGAGCTTATAAAGCAAATGGCAAAACTGGGTTTTGTATGACCTTTAAACTTGCAAAATAATTAAAAAAAATAATGCATGTAGCGATGGTTCTATTTTTGTTCCAGACATTGATGATGACTATGTTTTGTGATTTTTTTATTTCCATTTTTAAGACCATCAGAAGGATACTACTTGAGACAATTTGTGTATCTGCTACAGTGATATTTCAGTGCTTTGCTTTTAAGATAAACGGATAGGGGTAAGCTGAACTCCACAGAGCTACATTTTGAAAACTATGGGAATACAAACAAGGGGCTTGTGAAAACACTTGTCAAGGATGCTGTTTATCTGTTGATGCAGAAGCACAACAGAACACAGTTTAGTAACATACAGCAATCGATAGTGATTGAAATATTTCAGGTACTTCTTTCAGGTTTTTCTTTTCATTAGAAATGAATATTAGACATTAAACATATTCTTTCAAAACACTTGAGAGTTGCAGCTTTTTTTTTTTAAATGATACAAAGCCCTGAGCCTTCTCCTGTCTTCTCAGCCCTTTTGTACATCTTGGGTCTGTTAGAGCATAGTCCACTTAGAAGCCATTAGTCACCTATTGGCATATTTACTAGGCTAATAGCTTTGAAAATCTTATCCTTGTGAGCAGAGAGTGTTTGGTCGTATCGGATGCAGGCAGAACCAGATTACTTGGCAGTGCAAATATGAAGTGGCAGGAGGACATGAACGCAATTACCCATTCTTGCTGTTGAACCAGCCACAGTGCTCGATGCTGTGATGATGCCAGCTAATGCCAGAGCTGAGCAGACTGGTGCCCCAGATGGCAAGGCACTCACCATGACTGCCTGTCTCTCCAGGAGCATCCAGATGCAGGTGGGATGCTTGTGGGAGGCTTCTTTAGGACAGGACTTTCTCTTCAGTCAGCTCCTGGCCAGGAAAAGCACCAAGATATTGCCCAGGCACTGTGACGTTTGTTCCTCAGCAGTTTCCAAGTGCCATTTTAAAGCTGCATCTCATAACAGCAGGAATTCACCTCTGACAGTGGCTCTCCAAGTCCTCCTTTCCCAGTGAAACCTGGTGATGGTGAGATATCAAATCCCTGTGCCAGAAATGGCTGTATGTGCTGCTCATGCCCTGTAAGACATGTGGCAAGTGGGAGAGCTGAGACATCAGCTATTTGACAAACAGGATGCGCTGGCAGGCTTTGCTTACCCATGATTCTTCAGCTCCATCTCTGCCTTCCACCTTCTCACCTTTCTGCATCCACAGAGCATTTCTCCACCCTCTGCAAACCATAAGAGAGAGAGATAGATATATATTTAATTATTATTATAATTAATTAATATTAAATAACAATTATTATTATTGTATTATTATTAGCTGCTGGCTACCAATGAGTCTCACCCACAGAACTCCTTAAAACTAGTCTCCTGCATCACCTTGTCCTCCTAAAATATTCATGGCCCCCTAAAAATGTAATCCCTGGTGCTTTTGCCCCACCAAGGTCCCTGCTTTGCCCGCAGCAGGCTGCCGGCTGAGATTTCCCAGCTGGGCACTAGGTGGCAAAACATCCCGAGAAAGGGAATTTCCCATCTCTGCCCCATGGAAGAAGTTGTGGGAGCTTTGGGGTGGGCTTTTTTTTTTCTTTTTCAAACACAGCTGAAAATGCAGAATTTGCACATCTAAATTGCATACAGCCCAACAGAGACACGAGGTAATTTGTATTCTCGTCCTACCTCCAGGCACAGGCATTTGCGTACGAACGTCTAAAGCTGTTACCTTCACCGCTCCTCTCCTGCTGACAGATTGTGGCCATAGTGCTTCAAAAATGCAAACAACAGTGCCTGATTAGAGCAGAGTCCATCTATTTACAATGACACCCTGGCTCCTCCCGACAGGCTTGGGACAAGCAAACGTGTGGCACATGGATCGTGGACGCCTTTGCATGGGCAGCACCATCAGCCTCTCCCCTTAGTGCCTACAAAATGAAGAATTTTGGCAGCACGGTTCCCCCACACATCTCCATGCCATCTGTGACTTTCCCCTCTCCTCCTCCCACATCCCCTTTGGGGTGGAAAAGGTGCAGCTGCTGCGTTCACTACGGCAAATCCCTGGGGGGGCTAGAAACCAGCCCTGGTTCAATGGGAGCTCATGGGTTAGGTGAAGGATAACCTGGAGATCTGTCCTGCGGGGTGCTGAGCGAGGATGCACAAAGCCTGTTGCTGTGGCAATGCCACCTTGGTTTTTATGGACACCCATTTAAAAAAAACTGCAGGGGAGAAGACCATGACTGGAGGAGAGGACACCCATCACAACCTCACAAATCTTTCTCTGTTGCCCTGAAAGGTCCCCAGCCTCATGGACACAGTCTGACCCTGCAGGATTTGTCTCATGAAGGGGAGATTCCCACTGCTCCTGTAGTCATCTGAACCACACTCACAGCCTTACCTCAAACACTCCTCCCGACCAGGCTTGAACAGATCTCTCAGTGGGGATCACCTCTCCCCTTTGTGCCAGAGCCTTTCCCTGGTCTGTAAAAGCACATACAGCAGATTTAGGGCCATGTGAGTGACAGGCCCCAATATTTAACCATCAGGTTATTGTGCCACCAGGCTGAACTCTCCTCTTCACCCCAGGACCTGTGTTCTTCACTTACCAGTGCGCTTACCCTGTCCCTCCTATAGCATCCACCACTTTGGCCAGTTACAGGGTCCAGAGCAGGTGATTGAAAGCACAAAAAAAATCCAGGTCCTTAGCTCCTTGCTCTCATGATTCCCTGCTGCCAAGTGCCATCTTCTTATTCCACACTAATCAGCCCCTTGATGGGACCCAGGGACTGAGCAGCCTCAGCTTGCAAAGTGGTGTCAGTCATTTCTGCCTTCCCTGCCAAAAGCTCTCCATCCCCCAGCTATAAAACATCACACATTTTGTCTCACCGTCTGGCGGGTGGGAGCTGGAACGAACCCACAGAAACTTGACCTCAGAAGCTGCTTTTTTCTCCTCTTTTAGCTCTCAGGATGTCAAATTCTCACCCAGACCTGCACTTCTACAGCCCCTTTGCTCAAAGGCCCCACAGCAACTCCAGGTGCAGATTTTGCAGCTCACAGAGACAATATTGGCCAAAAAGGGTGACACCAGGCAGGGTCCGGCTCTCCAACCCTTGATGCTCAGCACTGCCAGGTTTAATCCTACATGAAGGTATCAGAAAGGGATGCTATGCCAACTCCACAGTTTGGCACATAGAGGGGAAAATGTGTTAAAAGCTATGACTTCTGAGTATGTTCCCTGTCTGGAATCTGCCTGCAAAACAACTCAAATTTCTCAAAGGGATTCATTATTCAAAACTATTTGCTGAATAACTTCTGTGAGTAATTGCAGGTCTGAAGTTTGTCTGCAAACAATTCATTAGGAGCATCTGGGCAAGGCAGCTATAACTGTGCTCCGACTCTGGTTTGCGTTCCCTGGCTGTGTATGGATAACCTCAGAGTTGGGCAGGAAGGGTAAATAAACTTGTTTACAAAATCAGGATCTTGGGGGGAAAAAAAAGAAAAAAAAGAAATCGTATCAGCTTACATTAACTGCTTCCACCAACGCTTCTAGAGGTAACTGTGGCTTGAAATGTCCAGAGAGAGCGAGAACTGGGTACTGGGGGACCAGCCCTGGGCTGCCACATCCCCCATGTGGTATGTGGCTCTGTCCTCCAGCTGCCTGTGTCCTGAGGGAGCAGCAAAACTGGTCCCCAGGCAGGGAAAGAGGAGCAGGAGATGGGGAAGGAGGAGCTGCCTCCATTCTCCATCCTTGCAGGACCCTGAACATCACAGAAAGAGCTGCCTGCTGGAGAAGCATGTTGCAGAACCGCTGTCCCTAGAAAACGTCACCAAGAAGCACTGACAATTCACATACACATCTGGATAAGGAGAAGACACTGACTGGAAGTATTTCCACAATTCAGGGCTTAGAAAGTGCACAGTAGCACTGGGCTGGGTACCAAAGTCATCACTCAGGCTATGTTTCTTGCTGAAATCATGAAATAATAGATGTCCAATTAACAGGGAAAGTGAGATGCAAAGAGAAATATTGCTTACAGAGAGCTGGCAGAGTGCTCATGGAGTTATAATAAGAACAACTTATTTGCCTGGGCTTTAGATAACCTATTTCTATTCTCTCTCTTGCTGCCCCTGGGGCTCCTGAAGTGTATCAGTTTCTTGGAATAACTTCTCTTTTCCAGTGTCTCTGAAGTCCGCTCCCAGCTCAAATACAATCTCAAATACTGCTAGACTAAACACAGCCCTAATAACTGGTGTTAGAGACCAGAGCATCTAACATAACTCAAATGACACGGACTGCAAAACTGAGGCTGTGGTACTCTTCAAAGGTGCCTGTGTGGGACCAGGGAAGCGGAACAGGGGCTAGCCTACTTCATCCTTTGAAAAAAGCAGAGCAGGAAAATGTTAAAACAGGAATAGGAAAAGAAAAAAACCGCACCCTAGGAAAAAATTATTTGGCAGGAAAAAAGCCTGCTTCACACTGCAGTTTCCTAAGTCAAAATAAAACCAAGGAGTTGCCAACAGGACTAGACAGATGTCAACTTACCATCGACCTGCCCAGTATGTTATTAAAATCCAGAGACTATTGCATGCAGAAAAACCTTGTGTACAGTGCTCTGGAGCTAATACAAGGCACGTACCACACATCCCTGAAAAACACAACAGGAAAGGATCCAACTGCGGAACACTAAATTATCAAATACACGATTTAGTTTAAGGACAACTAGCATAAACTAAAACTGCTGTACAAGGTGTCCAGCAAAGTAAGATTTTTAATGGGTCAGTACCTCCCTAAAGGCACCACAGCAGTAACCTAATTGTTTGCTTAACTTGCCATGTAACCACAGCCCGGGGGAGTAAATAACTAGAACCATTTCACTGTTGCAGCCATTAACCCCAAACGTGTTTTCTGTAATTCTCTGTATCTGTCTGGCCCAAGTGTTTCCGAATCCTTAGAAACAAGTTAGTAGTTGTAACCTCAGGAAAACTGGAGGCATCAAGCAGATAAGTGTCTCACTGAAGAGCAGAGCGTGACCCAGTTGCAGAACTAAGAATGGAAAACCCTTTGCCTTGACCTCTTAGTCATATATCCTGGCCCTTAGGTACAGTCGCATTCCCAGTGCTCTCTGCTCTTGGAAAAGGCAACATAAAGGCAGCTCCAAGACATTATACACTGTAATTTATTTGTACTAAAATGCTATTGAAACAGCCCAGAAACATGACCTGTCTATTCAGTTTCCTTCTTTTTTATTCTTAATTTGTTTCTACTTTTCTTAAAAGAAAAATCTTTTATTCTTAAAATTCTTTTATTCTCCTCTCCTTTTTTATTCTTAAACTCCCCATTTTGCAAAATCTCTCTTCATTTGCTGAGAACTTCACTGGACAAAACCAGAAGAGGTGTCCCTAACGGGAAGGGAGCCCTTACAATCACCTGCCCATTAATCCCTTCACAGCTGGCTATTTCCACTCTCCTGGCCACAAGGGTGGGTAGCTGTGTAAATATCAAAGCGTTAAAAGCCTTGCAGCCTTCCGGCCCAAACTACTGATAAGCCTGTGCTACACAGCAAGGAAAACACGTGCTGTTGCAGCATCTGACTGCCCTGCCTGTCCCAAAAAGCAGCAGCCTGCAGGGATGGGGCTGATACTGCCTGGGCACAAATCCCAGAGCTGACCAAGACCTCACACATGTGCTCATCTCCTTCACGGCCCAAGCAGGGGGTGAAGGGAAAACCGCTCTCCACTCCTCGCCCCAGCTCTTTTCTCTTCTGATCATGTTAAGAAACAAAAAGCATGAAAAATTGTGTTTCCCCAGCCATGGGGAATGAAGTCCCATTGACATGAGTCAAGACACTCAAAGATTTGACGCAGCTAATCCCAGGATTTTCTCCCCCTCTGTGCCACAGTGTGTTTAGGACGGCACAGAAGTTGTGTGCCAGGTGGTGGCTGCATTTCCGGAAGAAGACATGGCTTTGCTTTCCCCCTAAATTCAACCCCAGTTGCTTATGTCAGTGCTGTGATCCTAAAGGCAGTTTTCCAGCACACGAGGCAAAACCATCTCCAGGCTAACTGCAGAAGAGGAAATGGTATAGCTGTGATACAGCTCCAAGTCAGAAAAATCCTGCCAAGGAGCTAATTTCAGCTCCATCACTTTTGGGATGGAGCTGGGGCCTGCCCAGCGCTATGGTGGGTTCCGCAAACACAGCCGCCTGCTCAGAGCTGCTCCAGAGACCTTGGAGGGATTGATGTGAGCTCGGGATTTTACTCTGTGAAGTGATGACAGAGTGAGAAGGAAAACACAAGATGCAACCGAGGAGTGGAAAATGTTTCCTATCATACAGCACCGTTCTGGGAGCACAGCAAAGCCCCAGTTCTCACCAGTGGAAGTCTGGTGCAGGTGCAAAAAAGTTACTGAAAACACAATGAGACAGTCTTTTCCTGCCTTTTCTTGACCTCATCCTTTCTCAAACCAAACACTGCTGTTCTTTCAGGGGGAGAAACATTCCCTGTTGCTTTCGACCAAAGAAGAAAAGAAGAAAAACAAATCCAAATCCAGCCCGTGTTATCTTTGGGTAGCTGTCTAAGAAGGGCTGAGAAGAGTGATGTCCTGGTACCACGCTGTCAAGCCCTGGAGCTGTGGGGCAGCGAGCTGCTGCAGAAATGCCTTGCCAGGATCAGGCAGACCAAGACCAACGTGTGTAGTTTCCCTAATTTTACTAGGAAGGCACCAAACGAGATCCTAGAGGCAAATACATAGTGTCTAACTCCCAGAAGGAGGGAGATCAGAAGATGGGAGAAAAAACAAGCTGTGTCCAATTGCCCACGTGTTGGTCCTTCACCAGCATATTAACCCCATCCTGATGGGATTCCTTCTGTCATTGCTCTTGACTCCTAGTACTACACAGGTCTGCCTATAGAAGGGCCAAGAAAGGATCCTACAGCAAGACTTGGCTTGTGGACATCTGAGTGGCATCACTATCTCTGTGGTGTGATAAGAGGCTTGTCCAAAGCAAAGAGCAGCAAAAAAAAAAAAAAAAAACAAACCAACAAAACACCAACAAAAATAAAGACAATGTCAAGCTCAGAGTTAAGAACAAAGTGGCCAATTTCCATGTGTTCTCACGCTAAACTGTATCACTGCAAGGAGCAAGTCAGAATATTTTCACTAAAATGCTGAGCAAAGAATCTGTTTCTGGCAACTATGCTGTATTGGAAATTTCCTTCCAATCAGCATGGCCAGAGAAAAGCTAATGCTGACAACAGCAACCTAATCTATACGCAAAGCTTTTTCCTGTATATCGGGGGTGGGAAGAAAAGAAAGAAAACAAACAAATGGCTTGTCCCTAATTGTCTTTTCAGACTAAACTGACAAACTCAGGAGCTAGATATCAGCTAAGACAAACTTCACAATTCAGATGTTTTTATACTACAAATAAATTTAAAAGCATTACTCCCAAACCTATAGCCTTTCCAAAAGCCAGGAACTGCTTCCAAGCACACTGACCTTTTGCTAAGCGCTAAAAAATGTAATAAATGCAAAGTGCAACAGCACCTGGACCCTGCCTTGACATCTTGAATTCACATTCTCGCTTGCTGATGAAAGACACTTTGCATCTTTTTTAAAACGGATTTGCCCCCAGAAATGATGCCTTAGCCAGGAATGATGGCTGTGCTGGGGGGTCTGGTCCCAACCTGACCCGGTTTTCGTATGTGAAAGGGACCTCACCATGCAGCAGCTTCACCTTGCTACTCTGCCTCTACCTGGTGCTGTGAGATGGAACAGGAACACAGCTCATCCTGCTCTCACAAGGAGCTTTTGTTTTCAGGCTGGCTCCTAGCCCCCTCACCTTCCCCAGGAAAATCTGTGTGTACAATGCAAAATCCATCAGAGAATTCCCTTGATTTGGTAGTACCTGTGGAATAACACTGCAAGTTTTACTGTCCACCCTACACTGTGCTCTGTCCCTGTTGCAGCTGGCAGGTCTCAGAAGGAAACCGGATGCTATTTTGAGAATCCAAGAAATTCAGAAAGCTCAGATTCGAGGCATATAAACGAGAAGAGGAAAATCCAACATGTTCCCCATTCCATCATTTTGAGGCAGAGATTAGCTCCCAGTGCTGCTAACCACAGACTTGCTATAATCCCTGTACCCACGCAGTGAGAGCTGGCCAGTGCACACAGCAGCCGTGTCTGCGTGTGCTGGGTTTGCTCTTCGGCTGCTAATGGTAGCTGGAGCAGGAAAAAAGCACGCAGACTTGGGGATGTACAGCCAGAGGGATGTCCAGAGCCCGACTGTCCTACACCCACCTCAACAGATGCTTTTGCCTGGGGGTTGCACTGCACGAGCATCCCTGGGACACAACGGGGCTTACTTAGGAGAGCTGAAGAACGAAATTGCATTAACAGGGAGGAGTGACCATCCCAGATATCAAAATCCACGGCAACATGCTAATTGTAATCACAAAAACGATTCTCTGTTTATAGAAAACAGAGGCCATAACTTGCATATATTTCACCCTATTAAAAGCTTACTGCATTTGCTTAAGCATTTCAAATGTGTTCACCTGCCCAGGACTGTGGGTTGATTCTCACACCTGGCTTTACATTCACACTCACACGCAAGACGCAAGTACAGATAATCAAGGAACACAAGTCTAGGTCATCCTGACTTGATGCAAGGACCTTTACCCAGAAGACCTGCCTGTCCAAACTACTACTGTGTGGCCGTGTTGTGTCAAGTTGGGTCCCCACTGTGCACAGCATTACCCAGCACTTGGGAAATGCTTATATATACTCAGTTCATTGATTTCCCATTAGCTAAAGGTCACTGAAGGCTTTGTAAAAAGCTTTATGCTCTCAGCATGATCATTCTAGGTGACAAATACTTCTGATTTACCCAAGAGCCAAAATTTAGAGAGTCTGAAATCAATAAGGCATGCAAAGGTTGAGAGACATAAAAACTGGAGACAGATAGAAGTGTCCAATAGCATGTGAAAGGTCATTTGCACCATCTCTCCTGCACTTTCATCCCCTGTGGATGTTGCCCTGCTTGCATTGCCCAACAGCTGGTGAAGCTGCAAGCCTCCCTTCTCCTAGCACAGGCAAGAAGCACCACAGCCCACTGTTGTTTTCAGTCTGCCTCTAAGTGACTGCTTGTTCGGTCCAAGGCTACAAGTCCCACCACCGTTTATGAAGCCACATCTATTTAACATAATCTGACCACATGTCGTGTACCAGAAGCCCTCAGATTTTGCCAGCTGTGTTCTGATAAGCTTTCACCACTTCATATTCTCTTCTCCTCTACTTTGGCCCCTGCTCTCACTCCTGGAAAAGCAAACGGGGCAGGTCTCCATGCTGCAGCAGAGTCACATGGTTTCTCAGCAGCCCCTCGTGCTCATCTCAACATTTACCCACTCCAGAGCATCCCCATTTCCTTCATAGATGCTCTCAACTCCCCCTACCCTTTTTATCCTTCAGAAACACATCCCCAGTCCTGCCCCACTCCCTGCTGACCACTCTTTTGGCCGCCGCTGTCTTTCTGACACGTCTTCTTGGCTCTTCTCTGTCCCCCATGCTCCTCCCATGTTTTCCACAGAGAGCTGTCCGGGGTCCAAACAAAACAAGAGTCAATCCCGATGGCATTTTCTTCCATCCATTTTGAATTCCTGCAATGGCAGAGAAATAAACACTGAAACTGCAGCTTCTCTGCCACAAAATGTGGCTTTGCCAAAGCTGCGTGTGATCCATCTGCCTGGGGGATAAAACATGGGATTCGTGAAGGCACTGCCTGGTGGGTCAGAAAAGTGTCCCTCATTTGTTTAATGCATGGTTTGGGCAGGGCTGGGAGTATTTTAAGACTGGTACAGTCTGACACAGATTTGGCACAGCCTGAGCATAAGAACCAGAGAGAAAATTACAAACCCTTTCATTAGGTGAAAAGTAACAGCCCCTCTAAACGCTCACTGCTGTCTTAGCTGGCTGAGCCCTCTCTGCTCAAGGATGCTCAGCATTTTCCAAGATAAAGAGAGACATTTTGTCTGGAGGGATGGCACACTGCACCTCCCCTGCACCCTGGGCTGCCTGGAAGCCAGCCAGGGACAGAGCAGGACAGTGAGCCGTGACCTCTGTGTATTTCCATCGCTGAGTTCTGTCCATGGACCCATACAAGCCCTTGAACTCTCTGAAGGGTAAGTACTTCTTGAACCAATACAGACAGTTTTCATGCCAACAGCTTCCAGATATGTCCTGTGGTAAGAAAAGTCTGGATTAAAGCGGTTTTGTGTGGCTTTCATTGCCGAATACTGGAGCCCTGTCCTCCAACACTTCCACCCAAGGCACTGCTCCTCCTGGAGACCTCCAAACCTCCCATGGACACAGCTCACACCCAGGACCCCTCCAAGAAACAGGTATCTCCCACTTCCCCTTTACTGGGGACAGCTTGAGTAACACACCGAATGGCTTTCAGCAATTAGCAGCAGTGCTAATTGAAAACATGCTCCTCACTCCCACCTCACTGTCCGAGGAGAACATGGTCCACTGCAGGAGTCCCTGGGTTTGTAACATCTGTATTTACATCAGCCCCTGCAAGGGACAGTCCTGCTGCCCCGCATCCCACCACAGCCTGGAGGTCACTGTCTCTCTCCAAACACAACGGATCCTACCAGCAGCCCCAAACCTCCTGTCCAGATGGCAAGGATGCCAACACCTGAAAAGCCAAAGAAGTAAAAAGCAATAGTTGTAATGTATAAATGCTGAGCATGACTGGCCCATTCACCTGCCCCACTTCCCCTCTGGGACAGCCTAAAATCACTGCACCCCTCTCCACTAGCACCTATAGTTTATTTTTCAAATCACCTCCTTCCACCTGGCTTTCTGGTGCCTGTGGTATTGTGTGGCAGCAATTAACCTTCCAGTCTCAGGAAAGGCTCATGAAGAAACACAAAGCCTGAAGGTGGTTGCTTTCCACTGAATATCACAATGACTTTCTTGAGGGGCCTCAAAGCCCTAGGATCAGGCTTACTCCTGAATTCTCCAGGTTTTGTTGGCTCGTCAGTGGCGAGAGTCTGAATGCTTGCAGCCCGCTGCCAGCAAACACTCCTGTCACCCCGGCTGCTGCCAGGCGCTGCCCCCAGGCAGAAACATGGCGCAAGAGAGAAACTGGGGCTGTGACCCAAAGCCTCCCAAGGCAAGGAAACACTACCTGCAGGTGGGGCACAGCTGGTTTTCTGGGCACTGAAGCGCAAGAAGGGCCCAAGTTCAGAGAGGTTTGTGCTCAGGGTGCCCAAACCCACAGCCAGAGGATTTGATAGGGAATCATCCCTCCCTCCTTGTCAAGGGTCAGGCTGCTGATCTCACATCCTCCTCCCGACAGGAACAAGCTGCTACAGCTTCTCCACTTCCTATTATACTTTTTAAAATATTTTATTTTAGGCCATCCCTGAACAAGGCAAAGCCACAAAAAGCAAAGACGAAGCAGGGCTGGGAGGACAACAGGTCACTGCAGCCAGCCCCACCGGAAGGCAATGTGGCACACTGGGATGCTTGAGGGGACATTGGTGGTGCTAGACAAGGGGGAACACAGAGAAAGGACAAAGGGGAAGGAGCTTCATGACTTGCAAGGAAAAGTCAGTAGGGTCTGATTCCCAGCACCACATTAATCCAGCAGGCAGGAGGAGGAGGGGTCCACTCACTGTAAGTTTATTGGCACCCTCCATACTCAAGCCTGTTGCAGCCTAAAGGCTGGGCACTACCTGCAACGCAGATAAAAGCTCCTGCTGAGTGCAGTGGCCTGACTGCGGGCTCTGGTTGGGCTTTGCTTGGTTGTTTCACAGGGCTCCTGTCACAGGAATCACTGCTGACTGCGGGCATGAGAGACGGACCCCTGCTGCCGCGGCAGCCAGGCTGGGGGGAGCACAGCCCACCCAGGAGCTGCCGCCACACTTGTCAGCGGCCAGGAACATAAAATGGGTTTCAGATGGGCCACTGCAGCGTGGCACAGCGACTGCAGCAAGAGCCTCAGCCAGCCCCGCCACCCTGCCCAGCATCGCAACTGGGACAGGGCTCTCCCGCATCGCTTGTGTCCCGGCACGGGGCTCTCCCGCATCGCCCAGGCCAAACGCTACCCAGCTCCTACAAAAACAAACCTCAACCTCCACAGTCCAAGCTAGATGCCCAATTTGATTCAATCATGGAGACAGCAAAGAGCTGCATTATGCCTGCTCCAGACCCACCACCAATCACCCTCCCCATCTCTCCCCCCAGCAGTCAGGTATCGATGGCTTTATTAAATCCTGACTTCTGCCCCCCCCCTTCTGTCCTTGGCTAGTAGGTTTACAAGCAACACCAACATGGGCAAGCTCTTAAATTCAAACAAAATGACTTGCTTCTAAGCCACCACACCCTGCACCCTCTCTGGCACCGTTCTGCACCACAGCCACGCAGCACCCTGCCAAGTCACCGGCTTTCCCCGCGCCGCAAAGGTCTGGCTTACATAAGAAGGAACAAGCTGGCTTTTCTTCGCCACCCTTTCAATGCTACCATTCATCCCCTGCCCTCCATCCTCCCAGTGCCACCTTGAGAGATGCAGAACACTTCACTCACATGCTATCCCAGGGCAACTTTTTGTTGTCTGCAGGTAACGAGTCTAGTTTTGCCCCCCCTAAACCACAAGTGAATTGAAGGGTTAAGGCCAAAAAAGACTGAGATGCAAAGATACCCATGTGTTAAGGACACTCCATGCACTTGCAAAGCCATGTCACTGCTCAAAAAGCAAAGAGCTCTGAGGCCTGACAGTCCTTCCCCAGAGCATGCAGGGGCAGATCACACGCATCCCACCGTAGCGGTGAATCACACAGAAAGGAACTGAATCTGTTCAATGGTTCTGTAAAGACTTTGGCTTTGATGCTGAGTGAGCACTAAAGCTGATCTCAGTTCTATGTGGCTGGAAAGAGCTTGGTCAACCCCCAGGTTATTTTTGCATCTGTGCATCAGTTCTGCCCGGTTAGGGACTCTGCTGACTTTGGCCAAGTGGTCAACCCCAGGGAAAAGCAAGCCAGGAGGGGAACAGGACGTAATTTTGCAGGCTGAGCATAAAATGACAAAGCCAGGTTTATTCAGACACAAATAGGCTGCTTCAAAGCATTTTCCCAGCCCTTATAAAAGCAATACTAGCATCATAACCATCTACACTTCAGGATTTTTAGTCCTTTTCTGACTTCAGGCCAGCACGGATGCACACCACCTGCCCTTTCCAGTCATTCTGCCGTTATTTGTCAAATACCAAATTCCAGCTCCTTTAGGAAAACAGGGGGGAAGGAAGCATGGTTGGTTGAACCCTTTGTCCTTCTCTCCCTCCCCATGCACACTTTTACATCATCAGAACAGAGCAAGAAACCCACAAAACATGCACATGCCCAAAGCTGGAGGCTACATCCCAGTTCTAGCAACCCAGTGGTCTTACCACAAAGCTCAGCGCAAAGGATCCCCTTTGACTTCCTAACAATACATTCACAGCGGCGGAAGGGCGGGGAGGGAGGGCTTCAGAAGGGCAGAGCAGCAAGCAACAAGCTATTTTGAACCCAGAAGCCATCCACTGCAACGTGAACCCTCTCCAGCTGAAATTTACTGCTCCTCCCAGCAGGCGCTTTGAAGCGTGGCTATGGGAAACAAGGACAAACAGCACCCAGCCCGCTGGCTGGATATGGGTCTACCAACATTAAAATGTCTTAAATGTCAACGCAGGCAGGACTCAGCAGGGTGAAAGACGAAAAGTCCAGAAGATAGAGCCCTCAGCAGTCTTATGCCATCCATCCTCTGGACCACAGCTCTTAGGGAGGCTGGTGAAGTCACTGGGATGCAGGCAGCTTGCTAAACCTTGTATATGGGGTGCTTTGAACCTTGGCATATATTAGCACATACTGCTGGAATTTACCCCCTTTTTTCCAGCTTTGGATGGGGAGAGAGGAGAGAAGCCACTGCGTTCGAAGTCTCCCCCCCCTTAGTCAACATCCACCAGGGAAGGGAGGGCTTTTTCTTCTGCTGCTGTTATTACAAGGCAGCCGTAAGGGAAGGATACACTGTCCCATCACATGGAACAGCTACTGTGCAGGATTTGCAGCCATCCTGCACCTTCTCTGCACAAACAGGACCCTGCCGCCAAAAACGATGGTAACACACTGCAACCCATTCCTCCCCTGCCCCGGATGGCCGACTGGCTGATGGGAAACTTGAAAAGGTGCTCCTGGGCTCTGACCTGGACAAGCCACGGACATGGACCACAGGACAACCACGGCTGAGGAGGAGCAAGTGGTTTGCAGGGTGAACCAGTGTCGTAAGCATATGTCAGCCAAGTGCTGGTCGGAGGGGCAGGAAGAGACAGGATCAGATCAAGAGGTCCAGGGGAAGCAGCTGGAAGGAAGTTTGCGCGGCATCTGTGCTCCGGTCCCAGCCGCCCACCTCTGCACATACTAAACATCAATTAAATTTAAATTAAAAGACAAAAAACCCTTCACTTTGTGAAGACAAGAGATTAAACCATCCATGCTCTACCTTTGAAATGCGAGATGAACCCACTCTGAAGAAATGTAAATGTAGCAGGAACCAAGAGAGACTCCTGGGATTACTCATTACAGGAGACGAGATTCTCAATATCTTTCTGTTTCGCAGCAATTAGCTGGTAACCAGGAAAAAAATTGAGTAGATCAACACTTTTCTATTATTAGTTTTATATAGTGACTCAGAAACAGGCACTTTCCTTTTTGCCCAAGCTGTGAAGAGCTAAGCACCAAGACCCCGATCATAGCTTCAGGCTCATTTAAACTGCAAATATCTCTGCAGAAATTACGGGAGAGTGGTGTGAATACAATGAGAAACAAACCATTCACTTCGGGCTTAACTACTAGCAATTACCTGTCATTTACAGGTTAAAAAGCCTCATACAACATATTTGCTAGGGAGAGCATGCAATGCCAAGACATGTGTAGAGAGGTTTCGGAAGCCAGGAGAGACAAAAAGTCACAGCTGATGATGGCCTCAGAGAGAAACTGAGTAAAAGGCCAATAGAGAGAAGTCTGCCCAAAACACAAGGCAGCCTCCCAAAGCCTGACCCTGGACATGAATCACCAATACCATCCACAGTCCAGGGAAATAATTCAACATTTCAGCTCTAAAAGAGTCACCTGCCCAATATGCTAAGCAGACAGTTTTTGCAGAGCAATTCAGAGATAAAGAAAGAAGCAGATTCAGCTGATGAGACACAAAAAGTGTCTCTAAAAGCATTAATTTCCTTTGGGAAGCAACCCACATGCTCCTAGCACAGTGGGCAACCATCACTCCTGCAGCAGGTCCCAGCAAGGCAGATGATTCAATCTGCATCAGTCACTTGGTATAAACAGAATGGCAGCGGATGAGGATGCAGTGTCACGTGCAGCAGCTGGCATTCTCAAAACAGATGAACTTTTGAGTTCACCTTGATGCCTGCTTATTTAAAGAAACATTTTGGATCGTCTTCTTCCAGGGATAAGCATCTGCATCCCTGACATGTCCCTTTAAACCATACACAGGAATGAAGACATAGCACAGCTCAAGGGACCTACCCTGTACACAACAGCGACCTGTCCACAGAGCAGCACACCGCTTCCCCATCCTGCAACTGGCTGTGACACGGCAACCTGCATTTCTGCCTAAGCTACTGCAGCCTGAGCCCTGGATGCCAGTTTCTGGACAGCACGTCGATCCATGAGCATGCTTTGCCCATCCAGGCTGGCCACAACCCCCAAGCTTTGGGTGCCCCATTGCTGGCTGTCTTCAAGGCCAGGCTGGATGAGGCTTTGAGCAACCTGGTCTAGTGGAGGGTGTCCCTGCCCATGGCAGGGGGGTTGGAACTAGATGATCTCTAAGGTCCCTTCCAACCCAAATCATTCTATGATTCTATGAACTTCAGTCATCGTCCTGGAACGGGACACATCATGGGAGATGCTCCACACTAGCAAGGCACATCGGTTGAGGAACTTCAGCTTTTTGGAAAGCATCTCACCCCCATTTTGCTGAGAGGTGAAGCAGTGCAGAGGAAATGTGATGGCGACATGCACATCCTGAAACACCCCGCAGGGCCTGGCATCACTGGTCCCAACTGCCATTTCCTTCCTGTGACCCTCGTGTCACACTCACCAGCTGTGAGCGGTGTGTGTCACCGCGGCACTGGTGTCTTACAGGCTGTTGGGCAGTCAGGCACTGACCCCTCTGAGTGCTCTGCAAACCTCAGACCTCCGAAACAGCAGCCCTGAGACAACACACAGAGACAGGTGCATAATTTCTTGGGGTTTTTCCTTTTACTTTTTTTTTTATTCCTTCCCTTCCTTTGCTGTGACACACATTTTGTATTAAATATCTTAAATATATTAATTTTAAAAAAGTATTAATAAAAAGCTACTGAAGGACACAGCTGGAAGAGTGACCAAGGGCAGCGACCCATTGCAAACCATGGGGGCATTTAAAAAAAAAAAAAAAGAAAACCCAGAAAACAAATGATAAAAAAAAAAATGGCATTTTTTTTGTATATGCACAGCTGGCTGGAATATCCTGGACTCTGGCATTATTGCAAAAAAGGAAGGGGAAGCGGTAGAAAAAATATATTCCATTGTACCAACCTGTATGGGGAAGGGAGATAAGAGCAAAAATGAGGAGGCTTTAAACATTTTTGGTATTTCAGATGTTCCCCCCCACACCCCCCACCCAATCACTTAGTCTTTAAGCAAGTTTTCTGGCTTGGGGTAGTCAAAGAGTACAAAATCTGCTTCATAAAGCTTGTAGAGCTGCTGCCTCCAAGCCAGCGGGATTTTGGCAAACCAGTTATCTTCCCAGCTGCTGGCAGTTCTGTTCCGGTAGCTGGGGGGGAACTGAAGCAGCTTGTCCACTTTGAGGAGCTGCAATAGATAAGCGGCATCCTCATCCAGCGTCTCCAGCTTTCCGATGAAATCGTAGTCTATCTGGCACGGGTGGCACAGACGGTAAATCTGCCTCCAGTGCTCATTGAAGGGAACCATCTTCTCTGTCCTGGGATCCAGTAAGTACTGGATGAAGTTAGAAAAGGAGACTTTGAGGCCTGTCCTGAAGGCCTCTCTAACGGAGGTGGGAAGGTTGGTATGGTTGGAGTACATCTTTAGCATGGGGATGGCAAAGCGCTGGTAGAACTCCTCATTCTCCAGCTCAAACTTGCTACGAAAGGCAGAGATGAGGCGGACAAAAGGGTCTCGTACAAAAAGGAACTTAGTGTACTTCTTCAGCTTGATCTTCATCAGGTGCCGGGAGAACTTCCCGTAACGGCGCCAGAATTTGTTGAAGGTCAAGTGGGTGGTGGTGTTGTGGACGTGTTCCCGGGGGATATCGAGAGGGTTCCGGTATGGGATGCCCTGGTTCAGCAGGCTCTCACTTAGCACAATCATCACCCGCTTCCAGTTGGTGCAGGCCACCTTGGGGACATAGCAGTAGATGATGCCGTGGCGGTCATCCACGATCAGGTGGTTGAGCTCGTAGTTTGGGATGTCATCAAAGGAGCGCTCCTTGCTGGGGAAGGCGAAACTGGAATTGGCACAGAACTCCCTCAACGTTCTCTGCCTCTCTATCTGCAGTTTCTCTTGGTCCAAGCTGTTCCTGTCATTGTGCGTAGACCAGTCGTAGCCTCGCACGTTCTCCTCCAAATAGCTCACCGCAGGCTTGCTGGAGCCCTGGATGAGTAGTTGCTCTGTCTTCTGGGGGATGGAGCTATTCTGTTTCAGGCTTGAACTAAGCAGCTTTGCCAAAAATTCATCCACATCTGGCAAAGCTTCCCAGTCTTCACCTGTTGTGATACCAGGGATGGCTCCTGGGGAATGATGCCTGGAGAAGGACGTGTGCAGGTAGAAGTGAGCTGTTCCCACGTTGTCCCAGTACACGATGATCAGGAGGATCATGAAGATGGAGACCAGCACCACAGAGAGACGAAGGAGCCGTGCTTTGGTCATCCTGACACCTACTGTGACAGCTGGCTTTCACCTGGATTCACCTCCGGCTTGCAGAGCGAGGCTCAGGATCCAGCATGGTGCGGCAGACCAGGAGCCTGGAAATGTACCAGAAAAAGTTAGTTGAATCCTTAATCACTCACAGGGCTGACCATCTGTTTCTGCATGGGGAGAACTGTGTGAATCTGGGGTACCCATAGAGACCCTGCAGAGAAGAGCTGACTGGCCAAGAGGAAGCATAATGTGTTGTCATTTTGCCAGCTTCTATAGCAATCACTGGAGGGTTTAAAAATCAGTCTCAAGCTTCCAGAGTCATGTGATTTCAAGAGAAATTTTCATTTAAAAATAAATAAATACAGATCTAGAATTTACAGAGGGGAGTTTGAGAGTATTAAAAAAATACAACTATATACAGAAAATATGCAGGGCCAACTGCCTTTCAGACCTCCTTGACTTTTAAACATATCTAGCACACAACAGGAAGAAGGAGGGCTCAATCCAAGATTTTAGCTTGTGGTATCACACTGTGGTCTCATCTCCTCATGAAGATGCTCTGTACCACTGTGCTGAAAACAAAGACCTTACCAGACCTATAAATACAGAGTTGCTGTTGCCTTAGTGGCTAAAGCAAACCCCTGCTGAGAAAATACCACCGACCCGAGCACACCATTTTATCTACTCTGCGTAAAGGCACCCAGTAGGTATCACCTCCACAACCCTTCTTGGTAGCTACTTCATTTTGCCAAGAACAGAGATTACACAAATAGTTTTCCTACAAAAACCCCCAAAGGGACACGGTCTTAATAAGAACCAAGCATCAACACAAATCGAAAGGAATGACTGCTTTTAACTGAAATCTTTCTGAGATTAAGGACGCTCTGGTAAATCTTTGTTCATGTCCGGACCACTTTTCCTGTTTTAACATAATTCATGTTTCTATCACACTCATCCCTAACAACTCTTGATCATCACACAGGTGAGAAATCACTGTTAAAAAGGCAGCTCAGAAGATCTTTTCTGGAAGGTGCAGCAAGTTTATTGTTTTGTGAATTCAACCAGTCCCATATTCTCACCATTACCTGCTCCTCTGCTGACTCCTGGGCCCTTTCCACCAGCAAGCTCCTCAAGGGAGATCCCTCTCCCCAGCCTGCTGCATGACTTCTGGTCCAAGACTCCGTGCAGAGGCAGTCTGGCAAACCAGCCTTGCTCTCTCCCCAGGTGACCAAGGAGCCAGTGCCTACAGCCAGGGAAGAACAACATAGTAAAGCAAGGAGCAGCCATCTGGTATTTTGAGAGAGAAAGTAAAGTTTGCTGTTTTACAGTTTCTCTCTGCAAGGTTTAACATCAAAAGACAAGCAAAGAGTAGTCACTCCAATCTCCTCCTTCCCTCCAAGCACAGTCCAGCCCCTGATTAAAAACACTGAGCAGGACCTACGGAGAAAAAACAAGAGCTGTCCTTTCTGCAGGCATCCCCATTCTTTCTAATGCCTTCAGAACAAACTCTACAGATACCAGCTCTGAAAACAAAACAACTTCAGGGCAAGCACTCCTGAACAGCTTTTCAAAATGAAGACTGTGCTTCTGAAGGAAGACAGACCCAGAGGTCACTCCCCAGCCAGTTCGCTCTCCACCGATCCCACCCTGTACAGCAATGAGAAGAACTCTGGAGTTCCCGAGCTCTGTCATTCCCAGGGGAAACGTGCTCTGCACCTTTGAAGCTCCCAGCATTGAACACACTGTTTGAACTGCTATCTGCGTGGCTGTGCTTATGCCTCAGGGATGCCAGATTTTAACAATCGAAGTCCTGGCGTCAAAAACTAGATCAAAAGCATCAATTTAGTAACAAACAGAAGCAATACCAGATACGCTCACACATCAGAGTATTCTTTCAGCTTGTCCCAAAAGGCATTAAACACAGCACCAAAGGTTTAGGGCTTTTCCATCCTGGTGTATTTATTTACACTTCAGAGGTAGGGAGAGCCAGAAATTCAGTGTAGCTGTAGTCTAGCACGTGGCTTCACACTGCAACACTGAACGCTGTGTTTCCTGGAGCCAGGCTCTTATCCTACCTGTGAGAAAGGGCTGGAGGAACTGCAGACATACACTTTGCACTCTGTGGAGCAAGAAAGCAAGAAGGAGGTATTACTCAGCAGCAATTCTCTACACTTAGCTACTCAAGATTTGAGGACAGAACAGACCTATGAAGAAACACCCAGAGAGATGAGCACGGAGTTAAAGAAGGGGCAAATTACATATTTGCGTCAGCACTTCAGGCCAAGCATCTCAGCTCAACAGCAGAAGATAATGGAGTGATGCTGCCTAGCCTACTGCTTGGCATGCTTCTGGGTTTGCATCTTGCCTGAATCTGTTCCTGCTTTCGAGCCCGTTAGTTGTCCATGGCAGGGACTGCTCCCTGTTCTGGATGAACAGGGTGCCCACTGCGCATGTAATTCCTAGCACGCTGGGTTACCAATGCTGCTTGAGACCTTTAGGCTGGCTGGAATGCAGCAAACCCAGGAAGCTGCACAGAGCATCCCTTTCTGCCATCCCTAAACCCAGCAGCTTCCATAGCTTCGGGCGTGGGCAGCCTGCTAGCATTTCTGCAAAGCTGGCCCACCCCAGCGAAGCTGGATCACCCCCACGGCAGCAGCGACAGAAGCAAACGAGACGCCGTGTGTGGCACATGCATTCCTTGGGCAAATGGAAGGAGGGCTCTTCATCAAAGCCACCACCATAACACAGCTTTACTGAGCACACCCCAAGGGCTCGAGCCTGCTTTCCAGGACACAGCAAGCAGGCCTGCCAGAGCCTTTGGCTTTTCCAAGGCACACAGAAGCGAGCAGCACAGAATCAAAATGACCCCACTTCTATTAACTCTATCAGCGCCAGCGAGAAACCCAGGAAAAATGCAGTAACACGGCTTAATTCCCCCTCATGAGAAAAACGTTACAGAAAACATAGTTACTCTATTGACTACGACACATCCTCTTCCTGAGCACTTGACAAAAGATGCCAGACTGAAAGCACAAATTAGAGGTCTCTGCGCACATCAGATGGAACACGCCTCCATCCTCCCCTTGTCAGAATCAAAAGGAAAAGCCTCCAGAAGGAGCCAAGAATTTACATTCAAGCTTAACCAAAAGTCACCAGCCAACAAGAATGTGCACCAGGAGCCACACAAAGCTGCTTCTGTGATGCGATGCTGACAAACCAGGAAATGGACCAAGCCCTGTAATCATCCTGCAGTCCCCTGGGTAGCCATCCCGTGATCATCTCCAACCCTGAACCTGACCTGAGTGGGACCCAAGTACTCTCCTCCCCACCCCAGGCCCAAAAAGAGGCTGAGTTCTGAGGTCACTGGTCCCATCCTCTCCTATCACAAACTGCCATGTCAAATAACAACCTCTCAAACTCTCATTTAAAACTAGACAGGAGCTATGTGTCCCCAGCGATCTTACGGCAAAAGCTATTGCAGATGCAACTCCTCAGGGATTTGGAAACCTCATTTGCATTTCCCAGCCCGACTGTAACTGTTTGTTCTTAGGGCAAACAGCAGCTAAAGCAATTCCTGTCTCTTTCTTCCTCTCCTCTTGTCTTTATGCAAGGACTGCATTCTCTCACAGCAGAAGAAAGCAACTCCAGCTCCCTCACAGGAGCAGCAAGGCCTACAGAAAACAAAGCAGCTTACACACTGAGTACTGGCAACATTAATCCCTCTCTACGAATGGTGATGGTTTCAAAGGGACTGTGCCTCCAAGGGCTTAGGTGCATATTCTATCCCTTCTTTTTTTGCATTTCCCCAGGCTTGCCCCTCTCCCCTTGCTCCTAACTCCGCAGGAGGAAAAGCAAGGCACAGAAACGCAAGGCACAGGTCCGGCACTAAGCACCAGCTCACCTCCTCCAGTGCCCACTCGATCTAACATGAGAAGATACAGGATTTCAGGTAGCTTGCTTGGGCTTTGCCTGTTTCTGAAGGTGGGAAAAGGTGTAATGAGAACTTTTAAAAACATGCAAAACACCCAAGTAATTCAAATAGATATTTTTCCTCGGGGCACCTGCATTTGCCAGCAATCCATACAGCCTTCTTCACCTACATATTATGGTACACACCTGCTACCAGCTACACTTAGGCAGTAAGCGGGCTCTAGAGAAGTGGAACCAATTTAACCTCCTGCAGGTGCAGGAGAAGGAGCACCCATCAGCCAAAGCAGATAGATGTTACACCAATAACCAAAAACAAGTTTTACGTGCTCGGCCATCACTCAATAAATTGCTTCTCCCCAGCTTTCCAAAAAAATCTAGCACCCTTTGCAATGCCGGGAAGTTTTAACCTGTGTAAGGACATCAACAGTTACATTAGTACAAATGCACAGTGTAAGCCAAAAATAGGGCTTGCACTGCCCGTTCTACCCCAACTTAGCACAAATATGCTGGAGACCAGCAAATGAACATCCTAATCTCTGTAGCTGTATCAGCGCCTTCCCTCCCATCACGGCCACAAAGTCTGGTTTGTACAGCCCTGGCAGCACCTCTTTTTTAATAGCCATACTTGGAAGTTGTCTTAATAACAATATTTCTAAGATTTCCAGAAAGAAACTCCCAAAACGCAGCATGTCCTGTTGGTTCCTTACCTTTGTTGCAAACCTGAAGCACACCCACTGTTCCTGGCCTTACAAACACAGGGAGAGCTTCAGCGAGCCCCAGTGCCTACAGCCTGGGCCAACAAAACCCCAGAACGTTTGCTGTACGTCAACACAGCGGCCAGAAATCAGACCCTGCCGCTCGCCTGCCCCTGCCCTACAAACACCTGATTTAAGCACGTTTTCTGCTGTGCAGAGTTCAGCTCTGCACCGAAGTTCTGCGTGTGAAGTTCAAGTAGGATTAATTCAGCCAACAGCCGTCTCGGTGCAGCAACACGCTCCACCGTCGATGGAAACCCTCCGCCGAGTAGGATGTTTCCTGTGTTTGCTTTTGTAGCCGCTCGGACGGCAAACTCCCGAGTCCAGAAGCAATACGGCCCGCGCCCCGCCACAGGACAGCTGCACACAGGGCTGTTCCCGAGCCACAAGGCCCAGCACCGGCGGCACAGCGGGGGAAAGCCGCGGTGTTGTGCGGCTCGGGAAGGAGGAACTCCACCACGGACCTCCGAGCGCCCGCAAACCCAACCGCCTCCCCGCCGCCACCGAGGCGTGAGGGTGGGCAACGCTGCCCAGCCCAGTGCACGACGCCCGGCGTTCTGCTGGAGCCGGGTCCCGCTGGGGCCGACCAGCGCCGCACCCTACCTGGCCACCTGGAAGAACAGAGGGAAGCGCGCAGGGCACACGGTGCCCCGGCTGCTGCTCATCACTGATGCTCGCCCGGGCCTGGCCCCGCCGCGGGGCGGCACCTCCCGCCGGGCCCGCCTCACCTCCTCAGGCGCCGACCCCAGGGTCTGCCCTGCCCGCAGGTTCAAGCCGCCCCCACCCCGCCGTGGGTAACCCCACGCTCACCTCCCGCCCGGGCAGCGGAGCCGTCCTCCTCCCGCTGTCCGTCCCCGTCCCGCCGCTGCACGGGTGCCGCCGCCTCTCGCGAGACGCCGGGCACAGGGGTCCCCGCGGGGCCGCGGCGCAGGCGCCGCTCCGCCCGCTCGGCCTGGCCTGCCCCGCTCCCTCCGCCCGCCAGCTGACCCGGCCCGCCCGCCGCGGGGTGCCGGCGCGGCTCGGCCCGACCGGAGGGCCCATGAGGGCCGGGAACGGAGGGGCTGCCCCGGCACCGACGCACAGTAGCGCCCCGCTCCTTCCCGCCGCCGATGCGAGACCGAGACCGCTGAAGGGATGACCCTGCTCAAAGCTCTGTGCGTTACCAAACCCCTCGTCGAGCATTATGCAAGGGAACTTTAACCTAAAACTCATTTTTAAACTTGCTAAAGGTTGAGCAGAGAGCTCACACCACACCATAATCCTGTGTGGGTGTTTAATTTCACTGCAGACTGGGGGCTACAGCAATAACAACTACACCCACCCCCCCCTCATCCCCCCTAACTCCTGCCATGCCCCAGGGACTGGACAAGGCCTAGGAAGAGTGGCTGCGGTGGTGACAGTCCTCACCCCGAGATGGACACGGCAGCCCGGGACCTGACCTCGCTGCTTTCTGGAGCTCACGGTTAGATGTAGCCAGTAAGCTGTTCTGTGGAAGAAAACCCAGCCTTTGGGATTCTAACCCAGCAAAGTATAGGTGACTGGATACAGCAAGAAAAGGCTGTTTGGAAAGCCTTGAACAGTTTAAGCTCCCTTTGCTACTCTTGCAATGTATAATTGAGAAGAATCAAGTAAAAAAAAGCCCTTCACCCAGCATTGAAAATAAGCATGGTCCCACTTTGCACAGGAGATGGGCTGCAACCTCAGCTTCAGCAATTAGCAAAGCTACAAATGATGATTTACAGATTGGACCTCCAAGATCTCAACCCTCAACTTCTAAATTTATTAACAGACTTACAATGAAGGTTTTACAAACAGGATAATTAGCACATCACATGGCTCTGTACTGTTTGCAACAGTCATGGCAAATTATCAAACTCTTCATTTTACAACCTCCCTTCAGAGACACAGCCTCAAAGCGATGGATTCGGCATGCATTTGTATGAAATAGCTCCAAACACTGCAACTTTTCATGGTGATTCAGCGCAAAGGTATGTAGTGGAGATGTATATGCTTGGAAAACTCTATTCACTTTTGGTCCTTCAGTGTTTGCAGGTCACTTGAGGTCTTGAAAATACAGGTTTGGCTCAAGATCCGCTGGCACAGGTTTTCTTTACACACAGTCTGTGCTTATTTTATCGGTGTGTCCTTTTTTTATATCTTTGTTTATCTGAAAGAGTTAGCCCCAGAGAACCAGTGTTTGTGACCTTCTACTTTGACATCACAGCTCTTCCTACTTCTGTTCCATAAGGAAAATCAGCTGCTTGCTATAGCAGCTTCCACACTTGCATTGCATCCCCACTTCAGAGGTTTAAGGCATTTAATAAATAATATTTATAATTTATAAATTAGTATTTATAATTTACAATTTATAAATTTAAGCTTCCTCATCCCTGGAGTGAGCTATCCCCATCTTCCTGACAGATAGCAAAGCAAGAGGCATAGTGGAATAGGGAGTGTGCAGAGTGTCATGCAGCAAAATCAGAAAGAGCATGTAGAAAGAGCAAGTGCTGCAGCTGTAAAAAAGTTTATTGATCCATTTGAAAAATGCACGAGCCTACCTGAGATTGTCATCTTACATACTTCGGCAGACCTAGGAGGGAAGTCACTCTGGTTTGGGGTGTGGAGTGCAATGACCAGAACCACTTTATTTGCAGCATATTTAAAAAGCAGGGGAAAATACTTAAAAAAACCCTTTTGGAGTATGCTGTTGGCTGGAGACAGTTGTTCCAAAAAGAAAACCACATTCCTGTGCTTTACCTCCAGGCTAGCTCTTATCAGGTTCTTCACCTGTCACCATGCTGCTTCTCCCAGCTGCAGCCAAATCTGAAATGCTATGTAGATGGAAAAAAATTTAGAGCAATCCCTGGCTGCTCTCACAGTCAGATATCTGCTCACACCTCCCAGCTTCACAGCAACACACAGGGACAGCAAGGGAGAGCAGGAAAACTATTTCTCAGGCTTTTATATTTGGTTGTAATAATCAGGGAGCGTTTTGGATGCATGGGTGGCATCCACACTTTTGCCCTGCGAAGAAAGGTGGCTTGGGCTCCATGCTGACATCTTCTGGGAAGAGGAGACTGGTGGGAAAATGAGGTTTTCCTCTTCTCTTCGACTCTGTTAACACCCTACTTGTCTTAAAGTGAAGCTAACAGCTAGAGCACACAGTACAGAGGAAAGACCTGCAGTAGGGATATGGAAAAAGTAACCTACAACACATAAGGTCCCTCTCCCCTGTTAGCCTTCCCTCTGCTTTTCAGCATCACAACACTGAAGCTAAAATACATTTTAAGGTACACTCCCCCTGCATCTGCTTCCCTGACTTCCAGCAGTCTGGAAATTGCAATCCCTTGGGGCCATAGAGTCCGGCTCCACCGTGGGTGACTTCTAGTTGATCTTCAGCAGGTTCTGCAGGTGGACGACTGGCTGCTGCTTTTGCCCACTGCTGGCCCCACGTGCAGGCCCTGCAAGCCGGGGAAGATGAAGAACTCTGTCAAGGTTCTCACGCTTCAATTTGAGTCTCCTTGCCAGTCAAAATGGGCAAGAGGCAGATTGCCATGGGATGTGGAGGGGGCAGTTTGGCACATCTGCACATCGTTGCCTTAAGAAAATCCCAAGGTGACACTTTAAGTGGAAGCAGTGTGTTGTCACATGGCTAATTCAGATTAAACTTCATACTTCCCATATGGATTAGACTAGGATTATGAACACCTCTGAAAATGTTATTTTCTCTTTTTAAGATGTTGTTTTTGGCTAACCTGGAGTGTAACACATTCTGGAACACTGCCCATGTCATCTGTTGCAAAAAAAGAGCTTAAAACTTGGCTGTAAAACCCCTTCCTGTGTGACAGCTTTCTCAACTAGATCATTTGTGTTGCGTTTACAGCTCTTTAGGTTCAGATTGCAACAGAGCAAGTGCTGTAGAATACAGTAGTGCCTCCTGAGCCAGCCAACCTGGTATATCATGTACTACTCACCCTTGACTTGCTTCTGTAGGACCTGCCCTTTGATGTGACCAGCGTTGGTCTGCTGGATGGTGCGTTTTGGCAGCACCTCTAGTGGAGTCCCCTCTGTCAAAGGCAGGGAGAGCTTCAGTATAAACAGTGGGAGCAGAGCACGGTTTAAAAATAGTTTGCAATGCCTAAGTTGCTAATAGCTGGCCAAAGTAAATTATAGCATTGTAAATCAAAAGTTAACCATTTTTGAGTTAAAAAAAAAAAAGAAGAAATTACTTAGCATCAGTATGCACCTCTTGCCAGAATGGGGAAGGATTCTGGCTACATTTCAATAGAATTTGGGTATCCTGTCCCCCTAACCTTGTGTGTCTGGAGAAAGCAAAACAGCTGAAGCTGACAGGTGGTCAGTGCAGCCTGTCGTGCCTTGGTTGGGATGTGAAACTCACTGAATGACTAGACAAGGATCAGCAACTTGTTGCATGTGAACCCAACTGAACACTAATTGTTCCCCCTAGATTACAAAGGCACAGTTGAGGAACTGGCCTGCAAAGGATATACTTTCTTACTTACCAAAAGCTATTTAAACCATATAAAAAAATAAGATCATTCACAGTTCTGATCATTAGCCTTTGGCTCTGGCTTATTTCTTGCATGACAATCCATCTTTTCCAATGGAACTGATGCAGGATGTCTCAGTGGCTGTTTGGCCTCCACCTGAATGCTGGCTGATAGGAACCTTGACCTTTGTGGCAACAGATATGCCACTTACAGCTTTGGGCTGATGTAAGAGTCTAGCGTGGCACATGTGGTTCTCACGAGCTCTGTCATTACAGGGAGTTGAGGGATGCCAGTGCTTAGCTTTCGAGGCCTGAAAGACAGGAAGTTAACCAGAGTGATGGTATGTCTCACTTACGAATGATACCATGGTCTAGCAAAAAAGTACTCACTTGACTTTGGCTTAGCTTCAAGTTTGGGTAGGAGGTCAAGAACGATACAGAAAAATGCAGATACTTAGATTATTTCCTCATGCAATTTGTGATAGGTTTCGTTTACCATATTTAAAACCAACCTGCCTCTACTGGGTATGGGCAATCAGCTAAGCCCATTCACGTTAGAAAGAAATCCTAATAGCTGCCTGGTGCGTTTACCACAACGGACACTCTGGGTTCATGCTATGAAGGCGGGGAGGAAGCAATGTCGGTGCAGTGCTGTGCTGCTCTAGGCAGGCCTGTGCAATCCCAATTATCCCTGGACCTGGGAGCTTCCTTGTTATCCAGACGCTAACCCTAACCCTAAACCTAAGAGTGGCGTGTTGCAGTTTCTGGCCACGGCACCCCTGGGTTCTGGCTAGGAAAGCTGGGGAAGGAGCCATGTCGGTGCAGTGTCGTGCTCCTCTTGGCAGGCCTTTGCAATCCCAATTATCCCTGGAGCTGTGGGCTTTCTGGTTCTCCGGACCCTAACCCTAACCCTAACCCTAGAAGTTGCCGACCGCGGTTTCTGGGCAGGCCCCCCCCTGGGTTCTGGCTAGGAAAGCTGGGGAAGGAGCCATGTCTGTGCAGTGTCGTGCTCCTCTTGGCAGGCCTTTGCAATCCCAATTATCCCTGGAGCTGTGGGCTTTCTGGTTCTCCGGACCCTAACCCTAACCCTAACCCTAGAAGTTGCCGACTGCGGTTTCTGGGCATGGCCCCCCCTGGGTTCTGGCTGGGAAAGCAGGGGAAGGAGCCATGTCTGTGCAGTGTCGTGCTCCTCTTGGCAGGCCTTTGCAATCCCAATTATCCCTGGAGCTGTGGGCTTTCTGGTTCTCCGGACCCTAACCCTAACCCTAACCCTAGAAGTTGCCGACCGCGGTTTCCGGCCACGGCCCCCCCTGGGTTCTGGCTAGGAAAGCTGGGGAAGGAGCCATGTCTGTGCAGTGTCGTGCTCCTCTTGGCAGGCCTTTGCAATCCCAATTATCCCTGGAGCTGTGGGCTTTGTGGTTCTCCGGACCCTAACCCTAACCCTAACCCTAGAAGTTGCCGACCGCGGTTTCTGGGCATGGCCCCCCCTGGGTTCTGGCTAGGAAAGCAGGGGAAGGAGCCATGTCTGTGCAGTGCCGTGCTCCTCTTGGCAGGCCTTTGCAATCCCAATTATCCCTGGAGCTGTGGGCTTTCTGGTTCTCCGGACCCTAACCCTAACCCTAACCCTAGAAGTTGCCGACCGCGGTTTCCGGGCATGGCCCCCCCTGGGTTCTGGCTAGGAAAGCAGGGGAAGGAGCCATGTCTGTGCAGTGTCGTGCTCCTCTTGGCAGGCCTTTGCAATCCCAATTATCCCTGGAGCTGTGGGCTTTCTGGTTCTCCGGACCCTAACCCTAACCCTAACCCTAGAAGTTGCCGACCGCGGTTTCCGGCCACGGCCCCCCCGGGTTCTGGCTAGGAAAGCTGGGGAAGGAGCCATGTCTGTGCAGTGTCGTGCTCCTCTTGGCAGGCCTTTGCAATCCCAATTATCCCTGGAGCTGTGGGCTTTCTGGTTCTCCGGACCCTAACCCTAACCCTAACCCTAGAAGTTGCCGATCGCGGTTTCCGGCCACGGCCCCCCCCGGGTTCTGGCTAGGAAAGCTGGGGAAGGAGCCATGTCTGTGCAGTGTCGTGCTCCTCTTGGCAGGCCTTTGCAATCCCAATTATCCCTGGAGCTGTGGGCTTTCTGGTTCTCCGGACCCTAACCCTAACCCTAACCCTAGAAGTTGCCGACCGCGGTTTCCGGCCACGGCCCCCCCTGGATTCTGGCTAGGAAAGCAGGGGAAGGAGCCATGTCTGTGCAGTGTCGTGCTCCTCTTGGCAGGCCTTTGCAATCCCAATTATCCCTGGAGCTGTGGGCTTTCTGGTTCTCTGGACCCTAACCCTAACCCTAGAAGTTGCCGACCGCGGTTTCCGGCCACGGCCCCCCCTGGGTTCTGGCTAGGAAAGCAGGGGAAGGAGCCATGTCTGTGCAGTGTCGTGCTCCTCTTGGCAGGCCTTTGCAATCCCAATTATCCCTGGAGCTGTGGGCTTTCTGGTTCTCCGGACCCTAACCCTAACCCTAACCCTAGAAGTTGCCGACCGCGGTTTCTGGGCATGGCCCCCCCTGGGTTCTGGCTGGGAAAGCAGGGGAAGGAGCCATGTCTGTGCAGTGTCGTGCTCCTCTTGGCAGGCCTTTGCAATCCCAATTATCCCTGGAGCTGTGGGCTTTCTGGTTCTCCGGACCCTAACCCTAACCCTAACCCTAGAAGTTGCCGAACGCGGTTTCCGGCCACGGCCCCCCCTGGGTTCTGGCTAGGAAAGCAGGGGAAGGAGCCATGTCTGTGCAGTGTCGTGCTCCTCTTGGCAGGCCTTTGCAATCCCAATTATCCCTGGAGCTGTGGGCTTTCTGGTTCTCCGGACCCTAAACCTAACCCTAACCCTAACCCTAACCCTAGAAGTTGCCGACCGCGGTTTCCGGCCACGGCCCCCCCTGGGTTCTGGCTAGGAAAGCAGGGGAAGGAGCCATGTGTGTGCAGTGTCGTGCTCCTCTTGGCAGGCCTTTGCAATCCCAATTATCCCTGGAGCTGTGGGCTTTCTGGTTCTCCGGACCCTAACCCTAACCCTAACCCTAGAAGTTGCCGACCGCGGTTTCCGGCCACGGCCCCCCCTGGGTTCTGGCTAGGAAAGCTGGGGAAGGAGCCATGTCTGTGCAGTGTCGTGCTCCTCTTGGCAGGCCCTTGCAATCCCAATTATCCCTGGAGCTGTGGGCTTTCTGGTTCTCCGGACCCTAACCCTAACCCTAACCCTAGAAGTTGCCGACCGCGGTTTCCGGCCACGGCCCCGCCCCGGGTTCTGGCTAGGAAAGCAGGGGAAGGAGCCATGTCTGTGCAGTGTCGTGCTCCTCTTGGCAGGCCTTTGCAATCCCAATTATCCCTGGAGCTGTGGGCTTTCTGGTTCTCCGGACCCTAACCCTAACCCTAACCCTAGAAGTTGCCGACCGCGGTTTCCGGCCACTGCCCCCCCTGGGTTCTGGCTAGGAAAGCAGGGGAAGGACCCATGTCGGTGCAGTGTCGTGCTCCTCTTGGCAGGCCTTTGCAATCCCAATTATCCCTGGAGCTGTGGGCTTTCTGGTTCTCCGGACCCTAACCCTAACCCTAACCCTAGAAGTTGCCGACCGCGTTTTCTGGGCATGGCCCCCCCTGGGTTCTGGCTAGGAAAGCTGGGGAAGGAGCCATGTCTGTGCAGTGTCGTGCTCCTCTTGGCAGGCCTTTGCAATCCCAATTATCCCTGGAGCTGTGGGCTTTCTGGTTCTCCGGACCCTAACCCTAACCCTAACCCTAGAAGTTGCCGACCGCGGTTTCCGGCCACGGCCCCCCCTGGGTTCTGGCTAGGAAAGCAGGGGAAGGAGCCATGTCTGTGCAGTGTCGTGCTCCTCTTGGCAGGCCTTTGCAATCCCAATTATCCCTGGAGCTGTGGGCTTTCTGGTTCTCCGGACCCTAACCCTAACCCTAACCCTAGAAGTTGCCGACCGTGGTTTCCGGCCACGGCCCCCCCCGGGTTCTGGCTAGGAAAGCAGGGGAAGGAGCCATGTCTGTGCAGTGTCGTGCTCCTCTTGGCAGGCCTTTGCAATCCCAATTATCCCTGGAGCTGTGGGCTTTCTGGTTCTCCGGACCCTAACCCTAACCCTAACCCTAGAAGTTGCCGACCGCGGTTTCCGGCCACGGCCCCCCCTGGGTTCTGGCTAGGAAAGCTGGGGAAGGAGCCATGTCTGAGCAGTGTCGTGCTCCTCTTGGCAGGCCTTTGCAATCCCAATTATCCCTGGAGCTGTGGGCTTTCTGGTTCTCCGGACCCTAACCCTAACCCTAACCCTAGAAGTTGCCGACCGCGGTTTCCGGCCACAGCCCCCCCCGGGTTCTGGCTAGGAAAGCTGGGGAAGGAGCCATGTCTGTGCAGTGTCGTGCTCCTCTTGGCAGGCCTTTGCAATCCCAATTATCCCTGGAGCTGTGGGCTTTCTGGTTCTCCGGACCCTAACCCTAACCCTAACCCTAGAAGTTGCCGACCGCGGTTTCCGGCCACTGCCCCCCCCGGGTTCTGGCTAGGAAAGCAGGGGAAGGAGCCATGTCTGTGCAGTGTCGTGCTCCTCTTGGCAGGCCTTTGCAATCCCAATTATCCCTGGAGCTGTGGGCTTTCTGGTTCTCCGGACCCTAACCCTAACCCTAACCCTAGAAGTTGCCGACCGCGGTTTCCGGCCACTGCCCCCCCCGGGTTCTGGCTAGGAAAGCAGGGGAAGGAGCCATGTCTGTGCAGTGTCGTGCTCCTCTTGGCAGGCCTTTGCAATCCCAATTATCCCTGGAGCTGTGGGCTTTCTGGTTCTCCGGACCCTAACCCTAACCCTAACCCTAACCCTAACCCTAGAAGTTGCCGACCGCGGTTTCCGGCCACAGCCCCCCCTGGGTTCTGGCTAGGAAAGCTGGGGAAGGAGCCATGTCTGTGCAGTGTCGTGCTCCTCTTGGCAGGCCTTTGCAATCCCAATTATCCCTGGAGCTGTGGGCTTTCTGGTTCTCCGGACCCTAACCCTAACCCTAACCCTAGAAGTTGCCGACCGCGGTTTCCGGCCACTGCCCCCCCCTGGGTTCTGGCTAGGAAAGCAGGGGAAGGAGCCATGTCTGTGCAGTGTCGTGCTCCTCTTGGCAGGCCTTTGCAATCCCAATTATCCCTGGAGCTGTGGGCTTTCTGGTTCTCCGGACCCTAACCCTAACCCTAACCCTAGAAGTTGCCGACCGCGGTTTCCGGGCATGGCCCCCCCTGGGTTCTGGCTAGGAAAGCAGGGGAAGGAGCCATGTCTGTGCAGTGTCGTGCTCCTCTTGGCAGGCCTTTGCAATCCCAATTATCCCTGGAGCTGTGGGCTTTCTGGTTCTCCGGACCCTAACCCTAACCCTAACCCTAGAAGTTGCCGACCGCGGTTTCCGGCCACGGCCCCCCCGGGTTCTGGCTAGGAAAGCTGGGGAAGGAGCCATGTCTGTGCAGTGTCGTGCTCCTCTTGGCAGGCCTTTGCAATCCCAATTATCCCTGGAGCTGTGGGCTTTCTGGTTCTCCGGACCCTAACCCTAACCCTAGAAGTTGCCGACCGCGGTTTCCGGCCACGGCCCCCCCTGGGTTCTGGCTAGGAAAGCAGGGGAAGGAGCCATGTCTGTGCAGTGTCGTGCTCCTCTTGGCAGGCCTTTGCAATCCCAATTATCCCTGGAGCTGTGGGCTTTCTGGTTCTCCGGACCCTAACCCTAACCCTAACCCTAGAAGTTGCCGACCGCGGTTTCCGGCCACGGCCCCCCCTGGGTTCTGGCTAGGAAAGCAGGGGAAGGAGCCATGTCTGTGCAGTGTCGTGCTCCTCATGGCAGGCCTTTGCAATCCCAATTATCCCTGGAGCTGTGGGCTTTCTGGTTCTCCGGACCCTAACCCTAACCCTAACCCTAGAAGTTGCCGACCGCGGTTTCTGGGCATGGCCCCCCCTGGGTTCTGGCTGGGAAAGCAGGGGAAGGAGCCATGTCTGTGCAGTGTCGTGCTCCTCTTGGCAGGCCTTTGCAATCCCAATTATCCCTGGAGCTGTGGGCTTTCTGGTTCTCCGGACCCTAAACCTAACCCTAACCCTAACCCTAACCCTAGAAGTTGCCGACCGCGGTTTCCGGCCACGGCCCCCCCTGGGTTCTGGCTAGGAAAGCAGGGGAAGGAGCCATGTGTGTGCAGTGTCGTGCTCCTCTTGGCAGGCCTTTGCAATCCCAATTATCCCTGGAGCTGTGGGCTTTCTGGTTCTCCGGACCCTAACCCTAACCCTAACCCTAGAAGTTGCCGACCGCGGTTTCCGGCCACGGCCCCCCCTGGGTTCTGGCTAGGAAAGCAGGGGAAGGAGCCATGTCTGTGCAGTGTCGTGCTCCTCTTGGCAGGCCTTTGCAATCCCAATTATCCCTGGAGCTGTGGGCTTTCTGGTTCTCCGGACCCTAACCCTAACCCTAACCCTAGAAGTTGCCGACCGCGGTTTCCGGCCACGGCCCCCCCTGGGTTCTGGCTAGGAAAGCAGGGGAAGGACCCATGTCGGTGCAGTGTCGTGCTCCTCTTGGCAGGCCTTTGCAATCCCAATTATCCCTGGAGCTGTGGGCTTTCTGGTTCTCCGGACCCTAACCCTAACCCTAACCCTAGAAGTTGCCGACCGCGTTTTCTGGGCATGGCCCCCCCTGGGTTCTGGCTAGGAAAGCTGGGGAAGGAGCCATGTCTGTGCAGTGTCGTGCTCCTCTTGGCAGGCCTTTGCAATCCCAATTATCCCTGGAGCTGTGGGCTTTCTGGTTCTCCGGACCCTAACCCTAACCCTAACCCTAGAAGTTGCCGACCGCGGTTTCCGGCCACGGCCCCCCCTGGGTTCTGGCTAGGAAAGCAGGGGAAGGAGCCATGTCTGTGCAGTGTCGTGCTCCTCTTGGCAGGCCTTTGCAATCCCAATTATCCCTGGAGCTGTGGGCTTTCTGGTTCTCCGGACCCTAACCCTAACCCTAACCCTAGAAGTTGCCGACCGCGGTTTCCGGCCACAGCCCCCCCCGGGTTCTGGCTAGGAAAGCTGGGGAAGGAGCCATGTCTGTGCAGTGTCATGCTCCTCTTGGCAGGCCTTTGCAATCCCAATTATCCCTGGAGCTGTGGGCTTTCTGGTTCTCCGGACCCTAACCCTAACCCTAAACCTAGAAGTTGCCGACCGCGGTTTCCGGCCACTGCCCCCCCCGGGTTCTGGCTAGGAAAGCAGGGGAAGGAGCCATGTCTGTGCAGTGTCGTGCTCCTCTTGGCAGGCCTTTGCAATCCCAATTATCCCTGGAGCTGTGGGCTTTCTGGTTCTCCGGACCCTAACCCTAACCCTAACCCTAGAAGTTGCCGACCGCGGTTTCCGGCCACTGCCCCCCCCGGGTTCTGGCTAGGAAAGCAGGGGAAGGAGCCATGTCTGTGCAGTGTCGTGCTCCTCTTGGCAGGCCTTTGCAATCCCAATTATCCCTGGAGCTGTGGGCTTTCTGGTTCTCCGGACCCTAACCCTAACCCTAACCCTAACCCTAACCCTAGAAGTTGCCGACCGCGGTTTCCGGCCACAGCCCCCCCTGGGTTCTGGCTAGGAAAGCTGGGGAAGGACCCATGTCTGTGCAGTGTCGTGCTCCTCTTGGCAGGCCTTTGCAATCCCAATTATCCCTGGAGCTGTGGGCTTTGTGGTTCTCCGGACCCTAACCCTAACCCTAACCCTAGAAGTTGCCGACCGTGGTTTCCGGCCACTGCCCCCCCCGGGTTCTGGCTAGGAAAGCAGGGGAAGGAGCCATGTCTGTGCAGTGCCGTGCTCCTCTTGGCAGGCCTTTGCAATCCCAATTATCCCTGGAGCTGTGGGCTTTCTGGTTCTCCGGACCCTAACCCTAACCCTAACCCTAGAAGTTGCCGACCGCGGTTTCCGGCCACGGCCCCCCCTGGGTTCTGGCTAGGAAAGCAGGGGAAGGAGCCATGTCTGTGCAGTGTCGTGCTCCTCTTGGCAGGCCTTTGCAATCCCAATTATCCCTGGAGCTGTGGGCTTTCTGGTTCTCCGGACCCTAACCCTAACCCTAACCCTAGAAGTTGCCGACCGCGGTTTCCGGCCACGGCCCCCCCTGGGTTCTGGCTAGGAAAGCAGGGGAAGGAGCCATGTCTGTGCAGTGTCGTGCTCCTCTTGGCAGGCCTTTGCAATCCCAATTATCCCTGGAGCTGTGGGCTTTCTGGTTCTCCGGACCCTAACCCTAACCCTAACCCTAGAAGTTGCCGACCGCGGTTTCCGGCCACGGCCCCCCCTGGGTTCTGGCTAGGAAAGCAGGGGAAGGAGCCATGTCTGTGCAGTGTCGTGCTCCTCTTGGCAGGCCTTTGCAATCCCAATTATCCCTGGAGCTGTGGGCTTTCTGGTTCTCCGGACCCTAACCCTAACCCTAACCCTAGAAGTTGCCGACCGCGGTTTCCGGCCACTGCCCCCCCCGGGTTCTGGCTAGGAAAGCAGGGGAAGGAGCCATGTCTGTGCAGTGTCGTGCTCCTCTTGGCAGGCCTTTGCAATCCCAATTATCCCTGGAGCTGTGGGCTTTCTGGTTCTCCGGACCCTAACCCTAACCCTAACCCTAGAAGTTGCCGACCGCGGTTTCCGGCCACGGCCCCCCCTGGGTTCTGGCTAGGAAAGCTGGGGAAGGAGCCATGTCTGTGCAGTGTCGTGCTCCTCTTGGCTGGCCCTTGCAATCCCAATTATCCCTGGAGCTGTGGGCTTTCTGGTTCTCCGGACCCTAACCCTAACCCTAACCCTAGAAGTTGCCGACCGCGGTTTCCGGCCACGGCCCCGCCCCGGGTTCTGGCTAGGAAAGCAGGGGAAGGAGCCATGTCTGTGCAGTGTCGTGCTCCTCTTGGCAGGCCTTTGCAATCCCAATTATCCCTGGAGCTGTGGGCTTTCTGGTTCTCCGGACCCTAACCCTAACCCTAACCCTAGAAGTTGCCGACCGCGGTTTCCGGCCACGGCCCCCCCTGGGTTCTGGCTAGGAAAGCAGGGGAAGGAGCCATGTCTGTGCAGTGTCGTGCTCCTCTTGGCAGGCCTTTGCAATCCCAATTATCCCTGGAGCTGTGGGCTTTCTGGTTCTCCGGACCCTAACCCTAACCCTAACCCTAGAAGTTGCCGACCGCGTTTTCTGGGCATGGCCCCCCCTGGGTTCTGGCTAGGAAAGCTGGGGAAGGAGCCATGTCTGTGCAGTGTCGTGCTCCTCTTGGCAGGCCTTTGCAATCCCAATTATCCCTGGAGCTGTGGGCTTTCTGGTTCTCCGGACCCTAACCCTAACCCTAACCCTAGAAGTTGCCGACCGCGGTTTCCGGCCACGGCCCCCCCTGGGTTCTGGCTAGGAAAGCAGGGGAAGGAGCCATGTCTGTGCAGTGTCGTGCTCCTCTTGGCAGGCCTTTGCAATCCCAATTATCCCTGGAGCTGTGGGCTTTCTGGTTCTCCGGACCCTAACCCTAACCCTAACCCTAGAAGTTGCTGACCGTGGTTTCCGGCCACGGCCCCCCCCGGGTTCTGGCTAGGAAAGCAGGGGAAGGAGCCATGTCTGTGCAGTGTCGTGCTCCTCTTGGCAGGCCTTTGCAATCCCAATTATCCCTGGAGCTGTGGGCTTTCTGGTTCTCCGGACCCTAACCCTAACCCTAACCCTAGAAGTTGCCGACCGCGGTTTCCGGCCACGGCCCCCCCTGGGTTCTGGCTAGGAAAGCTGGGGAAGGAGCCATGTCTGAGCAGTGTCGTGCTCCTCTTGGCAGGCCTTTGCAATCCCAATTATCCCTGGAGCTGTGGGCTTTCTGGTTCTCCGGACCCTAACCCTAACCCTAACCCTAGAAGTTGCCGACCGCGGTTTCCGGCCACAGCCCCCCCCGGGTTCTGGCTAGGAAAGCTGGGGAAGGAGCCATGTCTGTGCAGTGTCATGCTCCTCTTGGCAGGCCTTTGCAATCCCAATTATCCCTGGAGCTGTGGGCTTTCTGGTTCTCCGGACCCTAACCCTAACCCTAAACCTAGAAGTTGCCGACCGCGGTTTCCGGCCACTGCCCCCCCCGGGTTCTGGCTAGGAAAGCAGGGGAAGGAGCCATGTCTGTGCAGTGTCGTGCTCCTCTTGGCAGGCCTTTGCAATCCCAATTATCCCTGGAGCTGTGGGCTTTCTGGTTCTCCGGACCCTAACCCTAACCCTAACCCTAGAAGTTGCCGACCGCGGTTTCCGGCCACTGCCCCCCCCGGGTTCTGGCTAGGAAAGCAGGGGAAGGAGCCATGTCTGTGCAGTGTCGTGCTCCTCTTGGCAGGCCTTTGCAATCCCAATTATCCCTGGAGCTGTGGGCTTTCTGGTTCTCCGGACCCTAACCCTAACCCTAACCCTAACCCTAACCCTAGAAGTTGCCGACCGCGGTTTCCGGCCACAGCCCCCCCTGGGTTCTGGCTAGGAAAGCTGGGGAAGGACCCATGTCTGTGCAGTGTCGTGCTCCTCTTGGCAGGCCTTTGCAATCCCAATTATCCCTGGAGCTGTGGGCTTTGTGGTTCTCCGGACCCTAACCCTAACCCTAACCCTAGAAGTTGCCGACCGTGGTTTCCGGCCACTGCCCCCCCCGGGTTCTGGCTAGGAAAGCAGGGGAAGGAGCCATGTCTGTGCAGTGCCGTGCTCCTCTTGGCAGGCCTTTGCAATCCCAATTATCCCTGGAGCTGTGGGCTTTCTGGTTCTCCGGACCCTAACCCTAACCCTAACCCTAGAAGTTGCCGACCGCGGTTTCCGGCCACGGCCCCCCCTGGGTTCTGGCTAGGAAAGCAGGGGAAGGAGCCATGTCTGTGCAGTGTCGTGCTCCTCTTGGCAGGCCTTTGCAATCCCAATTATCCCTGGAGCTGTGGGCTTTCTGGTTCTCCGGACCCTAACCCTAACCCTAACCCTAGAAGTTGCCGACCGCGGTTTCCGGCCACGGCCCCCCCTGGGTTCTGGCTAGGAAAGCAGGGGAAGGAGCCATGTCTGTGCAGTGTCGTGCTCCTCTTGGCAGGCCTTTGCAATCCCAATTATCCCTGGAGCTGTGGGCTTTCTGGTTCTCCGGACCCTAACCCTAACCCTAACCCTAGAAGTTGCCGACCGCGGTTTCCGGCCACGGCCCCCCCTGGGTTCTGGCTAGGAAAGCAGGGGAAGGAGCCATGTCTGTGCAGTGTCGTGCTCCTCTTGGCAGGCCTTTGCAATCCCAATTATCCCTGGAGCTGTGGGCTTTCTGGTTCTCCGGACCCTAACCCTAACCCTAACCCTAGAAGTTGCCGACCGCGGTTTCCGGCCACTGCCCCCCCCGGGTTCTGGCTAGGAAAGCAGGGGAAGGAGCCATGTCTGTGCAGTGTCGTGCTCCTCTTGGCAGGCCTTTGCAATCCCAATTATCCCTGGAGCTGTGGGCTTTCTGGTTCTCCGGACCCTAACCCTAACCCTAACCCTAGAAGTTGCCGACCGCGGTTTCCGGCCACAGCCCCCCCTGGGTTCTGGCTAGGAAAGCTGGGGAAGGAGCCATGTCTGTGCAGTGTCGTGCTCCTCTTGGCAGGCCTTTGCAATCCCAATTATCCCTGGAGCTGTGGGCTTTCTGGTTCTCCGGACCCTAACCCTAACCCTAACCCTAGAAGTTGCCGACCGTGGTTTCCGGCCACTGCCCCCCCCGGGTTCTGGCTAGGAAAGCAGGGGAAGGAGCCATGTCTGTGCAGTGCCGTGCTCCTCTTGGCAGGCCTTTGCAATCCCAATTATCCCTGGAGCTGTGGGCTTTCTGGTTCTCCGGACCCTAACCCTAACCCTAACCCTAGAAGTTGCCGACCGCGGTTTCCGGCCACGGCCCCCCCTGGGTTCTGGCTAGGAAAGCTGGGGAAGGAGCCATGTCGGTGCAGTGTCGTGCTCCTCTTGGCAGGCCTTTGCAATCCCAATTATCCCTGGAGCTGTGGGCTTTCTGGTTCTCCGGACCCTAACCCTAACCCTAACCCTAGAAGTTGCCGACCGCGGTTTCCGGCCACGGCCCCCCCTGGGTTCTGGCTAGGAAAGCAGGGGAAGGAGCCATGTCTGTGCAGTGTCGTGCTCCTTTTGGCAGGCCTTTGCAATCCCAATTATCCCTGGAGCTGTGGGCTTTCTGGTTCTCCGGACCCTAACCCTAACCCTAACCCTAGAAGTTGCCGACCGCGGTTTCTGGGCATGGCCCCCCCTGGGTTCTGGCTAGGAAAGCAGGGGAAGGAGCCATGTCTGTGCAGTGTCGTGCTCCTTTTGGCAGGCCTTTGCAATCCGAATTATCCCTGGAGCTGTGGGCTTTCTGGTTCTCCGGACCCTAACCCTAACCCTAACCCTAGAATTTGCCGAACGCGGTTTCCGGCCACGGCCCCCCCTGGGTTCTGGCTAGGAAAGCAGGGGAAGGAGCCATGTCAGTGCAGTGTCGTGCTCCTCTTGGCAGGCCTTTGCAATCCCAATTATCCCTGGAGCTGTGGGCTTTCTGGTTCTCCGGACCCTAACCCTAACCCTAACCCTAGAAGTTGCCGACCGTGGATTCCGGCCACGGCCCCCCCTGGGTTCTGGCTAGGAAACCTGGGGAAGGAGCCATGTCGGTGCAGTGTCGTGCTCCTCTTGGCAGGCCTTTGCAATCCCAATTATCCCTGGAGCTGTGGGCTTTCTGGTTCTCCGGACCCTAACCCTAACCCTAACCCTAGAAGTTGCCGACCGCGGTTTCTGGGCATGGCCCCCCCTGAGTTCTGGCTAGGAAAGCTGGGGAAGGAGCCATGTCTGTGCAGTGTCGTGCTCCTCTTGGCAGGCCTTTGCAATCCCAATTATCCCTGGAGCTGTGGGCTTTCTGGTTCTCCGGACCCTGACCCTAACCCTAACCCTAGAAGTTGCCGACCGCGGTTTCCGGCCACGGCCCCCCCTGGGTTCTGGCTAGGAAAGCAGGGGAAGGAGCCATGTCTGTGCAGTGTCGTGCTCCTCTTGGCAGGCCTTTGCAATCCCAATTATCCCTGGAGCTGTGGGCTTTCTGGTTCTCCGGACCCTAACCCTAACCCTAACCCTAGAAGTTGCCGACCGCGGTTTCCGGCCACGGCCCCCCCTGGGTTCTGGCTAGGAAAGCAGGGGAAGGAGCCATGTCTGTGCAGTGTCGTGCTCCTCTTGGCAGGCCTTTGCAATCCCAATTATCCCTGGAGCTGTGGGCTTTCTGGTTCTCCGGACCCTAACCCTAACCCTAACCCTAGAAGTTGCCGACCGCGGTTTCCGGCCACTGCCCCCCCCGGGTTCTGGCTAGGAAAGCAGGGGAAGGAGCCATGTCTGTGCAGTGTCGTGCTCCTCTTGGCAGGCCTTTGCAATCCCAATTATCCCTGGAGCTGTGGGCTTTCTGGTTCTCCGGACCCTAACCCTAACCCTAACCCTAGAAGTTGCCGACCGCGGTTTCCGGCCACAGCCCCCCCTGGGTTCTGGCTAGGAAAGCTGGGGAAGGAGCCATGTCTGTGCAGTGTCGTGCTCCTCTTGGCAGGCCTTTGCAATCCCAATTATCCCTGGAGCTGTGGGCTTTCTGGTTCTCCGGACCCTAACCCTAACCCTAACCCTAGAAGTTGCCGACCGTGGTTTCCGGCCACTGCCCCCCCCGGGTTCTGGCTAGGAAAGCTGGGGAAGGAGCCATGTCTGAGCAGTGTCGTGCTCCTCTTGGCAGGCCTTTGCAATCCCAATTATCCCTGGAGCTGTGGGCTTTCTGGTTCTCCGGACCCTAACCCTAACCCTAACCCTAGAAGTTGCCGACCGCGGTTTCCGGCCACGGCCCCCCCTGGGTTCTGGCTAGGAAAGCTGGGGAAGGAGCCATGTCGGTGCAGTGTCGTGCTCCTCTTGGCAGGCCTTTGCAATCCCAATTATCCCTGGAGCTGTGGGCTTTCTGGTTCTCCGGACCCTAACCCTAACCCTAACCCTAGAAGTTGCCGACCGCGGTTTCCGGCCACGGCCCCCCCTGGGTTCTGGCTAGGAAAGCAGGGGAAGGAGCCATGTCTGTGCAGTGTCGTGCTCCTTTTGGCAGGCCTTTGCAATCCCAATTATCCCTGGAGCTGTGGGCTTTCTGGTTCTCCGGACCCTAACCCTAACCCTAACCCTAGAAGTTGCCGACCGTGGATTCCGGCCACGGCCCCCCCTGGGTTCTGGCTAGGAAAGCAGGGGAAGGAGCCATGTCTGTGCAGTGTCGTGCTCCTCTTGGCAGGCCTTTGCAATCCCAATTATCCCTGGAGCTGTGGGCTTTCTGGTTCTCCGGACCCTAACCCTAACCCTAACCCTAGAAGTTGCCGACCGCGGTTTCTGGCCACGGCCCCCCCTGGGTTCTGGCTAGGAAAGCTGGGGAAAGAGCCATGTCGGTGCAGTGTCGTGCTCCTCTTGGCAGGCCTTTGCAATCCCAATTATCCCTGGAGCTGTGGGCTTTCTGGTTCTCCGGACCCTAACCCTAACCCTAACCCTAGAAGTTGCCGACCGCGGTTTCCGGCCACGGCCCCCCCTGGGTTCTGGCTAGGAAAGCAGGGGAAGGAGCCATGTCTGTGCAGTGTCGTGCTCCTCTTGGCAGGCCTTTGCAATCCCAATTATCCCTGGAGCTGTGGGCTTTCTGGTTCTCCGGACCCTAACCCTAACCCTAACCCTAGAAGTTGCCGACCGCGGTTTCCGGCCACGGCCCCCCCCGGGTTCTGGCTAGGAAAGCAGGGGAAGGAGCCATGTCTGTGCAGTGTCGTGCTCCTCTTGGCAGGCCTTTGCAATCCCAATTATCCCTGGAGCTGTGGGCTTTCTGGTTCTCCGGACCCTAACCCTAACCCTAACCCTAGAAGTTGCCGACCGCGGTTTCCGGCCACGGCCCCCCCCGGGTTCTGGCTAGGAAAGCAGGGGAAGGAGCCATGTCTGTGCAGTGTCGTGCTCCTCTTGGCAGGCCTTTGCAATCCCAATTATCCCTGGAGCTGTGGGCTTTCTGGTTCTCCGGACCCTAACCCTAACCCTAACCCTAGAAGTTGCCGACCGCGGTTTCCGGCCACTGCCCCTCCAGGGTTCTGGCTAGGAAAGCAGGGGAAGGAGCCATGTCTGTGCAGTGTCGTGCTCCTCTTGGCAGGCCTTTGCAATCCCAATTATCCCTGGAGCTGTGGGCTTTCTGGTTCTCCGGACCCTAACCCTAACCCTAACCCTAGAAGTTGCCGACCGCGGTTTCTGGGCATGGCCCCCCCTGAGTTCTGGCTAGGAAAGCTGGGGAAGGAGCCATGTCTGTGCAGTGTCGTGCTCCTCTTGGCAGGCCTTTGCAATCCCAATTATCCCTGGAGCTGTGGGCTTTCTGGTTCTCCGGACCCTAACCCTAACCCTAACCCTAGAAGTTGCCGACCGCGGTTTCCGGCCACGGCCCCCCCTGGGTTCTGGCTAGGAAAGCAGGGGAAGGAGCCATGTCTGTGCAGTGTCGTGCTCCTCTTGGCAGGCCTTTGCAATCCCAATTATCCCTGGAGCTGTGGGCTTTCTGGTTCTCCGGACCCTAACCCTAACCCTAACCCTAGAAGTTGCCGACCGCGGTTTCTGGCCACGGCCCCCCCTGGGTTCTGGCTAGGAAAGCTGGGGAAAGAGCCATGTCTGTGCAGTGTCGTGCTCCTCTTGGCAGGCCTTTGCAATCCCAATTATCCCTGGAGCTGTGGGCTTTCTGGTTCTCCGGACCCTAACCCTAACCCTAACCCTAGAAGTTGCCGACCGCGGTTTCCGGCCACGGCCCCCCCTGGGTTCTGGCTAGGAAAGCAGGGGAAGGAGCCATGTCTGTGCAGTGTCGTGCTCCTCTTGGCAGGCCTTTGCAATCCCAATTATCCCTGGAGCTGTGGGCTTTCTGGTTCTCCGGACCCTAACCCTAACCCTAACCCTAGAAGTTGCCGACCGCGGTTTCCGGCCACGGCCCCCCCTGGTTTCTGGCTAGGAAAGCAGGGGAAGGAGCCATGTCTGTGCAGTGTCGTGCTCCTCTTGGCAGGCCTTTGCAATCCCAATTATCCCTGGAGCTGTGGGCTTTGTGGTTCTCCGGACCCTAACCCTAACCCTAACCCTAGAAGTTGCCGACCGTGGATTCCGGCCATGGCCCCCCCTGGGTTCTGGCTAGGAAACCTGGGGAAGGAGCCATGTCGGTGCAGTGTCGTGCTCCTCTTGGCAGGCCTTTGCAATCCCAATTATCCCTGGAGCTGTGGGCTTTCTGGTTCTGCGGACCCTAACCCTAACCCTAACCCTAGAAGTTGCCGACCGCGGTTTCTGGGCATGGCCCCCCCTGAGTTCTGGCTAGGAAAGCTGGGGAAGGAGCCATGTCTGTGCAGTGTCGTGCTCCTCTTGGCAGGCCTTTGCAATCCCAATTATCCCTGGAGCTGTGGGCTTTCTGGTTCTGCGGACCCTAACCCTAACCCTAACCCTAGAAGTTGCCGACCGCGGTTTCTGGCCACGGCCCCCCCTGGGTTCTGGCTAGGAAAGCTGGGGAAAGAGCCATGTCTGTGCAGTGTCGTGCTCCTCTTGGCAGGCCTTTGCAATCCCAATTATCCCTGGAGCTGTGGGCTTTCTGGTTCTCCGGACCCTAACCCTAACCCTAACCCTAGAAGTTGCCGACCGCGGTTTCCGGCCACGGCCCCCCCTGGGTTCTGGCTAGGAAAGCAGGGGAAGGAGCCATGTCTGTGCAGTGTCGTGCTCCTCTTGGCAGGCCTTTGCAATCCCAATTATCCCTGGAGCTGTGGGCTTTCTGGTTCTCCGGACCCTAACCCTAACCCTAACCCTAGAAGTTGCCGACCGCGGTTTCCGGCCACGGCCCCCCCTGGGTTCTGGCTAGGAAAGCAGGGGAAGGAGCCATGTCTGTGCAGTGTCGTGCTCCTCTTGGCAGGCCTTTGCAATCCCAATTATCCCTGGAGCTGTGGGCTTTCTGGTTCTCCGGACCCTAACCCTAACCCTAACCCTAGAAGTTGCCGACCGCGGTTTCCGGCCACGGCCCCCCCTGGGTTCTGGCTAGGAAAGCAGGGGAAGGAGCCATGTCTGTGCAGTGTCGTGCTCCTCTTGGCAGGCCTTTGCAATCCCAATTATCCCTGGAGCTGTGGGCTTTCTGGTTCTCCGGACCCTAACCCTAACCCTAACCCTAGAAGTTGCCGACCGTGGTTTCCGGCCACGGCCCCCCCCTGGGTTCTGGCTAGGAAAGCAGGGGAAGGAGCCATGTCTGTGCAGTGTCGTGCTCCTCTTGGCAGGCCTTTGCAATCCCAATTATCCCTGGAGCTGTGGGCTTTCTGGTTCTCCGGACCCTAACCCTAACCCTAACCCTAGAAGTTGCCGACTGCGGTTTCCGGCCACGGCCCCCCCTGGGTTCTGGCTAGGAAAGCAGGGGAAGGAGCCATGTCTGTGCAGTGTCGTGCTCCTCTTGGCAGGCCTTTGCAATCCCAATTATCCCTGGAGCTGTGGGCTTTCTGGTTCTCCGGACCCTAACCCTAACCCTAACCCTAGAAGTTGCCGACCGCGGTTTCCGGCCACGGCCCCCCCTGGGTTCTGGCTAGGAAAGCTGGGGAAGGAGCCATGTCTGTGCAGTGTCGTGCTCCTCTTGGCAGGCCTTTGCAATCCCAATTATCCCTGGAGCTGTGGGCTTTCTGGTTCTCCGGACCCTAACCCTAACCCTAACCCTAGAAGTTGCCGACCGCGGTTTCCGGCCACGGCCCCTCCAGGGTTCTGGCTAGGAAAGCAGGGGAAGGAGCCATGTCTGTGCAGTGTCGTGCTCCTCTTGGCAGGCCTTTGCAATCCCAATTATCCCTGGAGCTGTGGGCTTTCTGGTTCTCCGGACCCTAACCCTAACCCTAACCCTAGAAGTTGCCGACCGCGGTTTCTGGGCATGGCCCCCCCTGAGTTCTGGCTAGGAAAGCTGGGGAAGGAGCCATGTCTGTGCAGTGTCGTGCTCCTCTTGGCAGGCCTTTGCAATCCCAATTATCCCTGGAGCTGTGGGCTTTCTGGTTCTCCGGACCCTAACCCTAACCCTAACCCTAGAAGTTGCCGACCGCGGTTTCCGGCCACGGCCCCCCCGGGGTTCTGGCTAGGAAAGCAGGGGAAGGAGCCATGTCTGTGCAGTGTCGTGCTCCTCTTGGCAGGCCTTTGCAATCCCAATTATCCCTGGAGCTGTGGGCTTTCTGGTTCTCCGGACCCTAACCCTAACCCTAACCCTAGAAGTTGCCGACCGCGGTTTCTGGCCACGGCCCCCCCTGGGTTCTGGCTAGGAAAGCTGGGGAAAGAGCCATGTCTGTGCAGTGTCGTGCTCCTCTTGGCAGGCCTTTGCAATCCCAATTATCCCTGGAGCTGTGGGCTTTCTGGTTCTCCGGACCCTAACCCTAACCCTAACCCTAGAAGTTGCCGACCGCGGTTTCCGGCCACGGCCCCCCCTGGGTTCTGGCTAGGAAAGCAGGGGAAGGAGCCATGTCTGTGCAGTGTCGTGCTCCTCTTGGCAGGCCTTTGCAATCCCAATTATCCCTGGAGCTGTGGGCTTTCTGGTTCTCCGGACCCTAACCCTAACCCTAACCCTAGAAGTTGCCGACCGCGGTTTCCGGCCACGGCCCCCCCTGGGTTCTGGCTAGGAAAGCTGGGGAAGGAGCCATGTCTGTGCAGTGTCGTGCTCCTCTTGGCAGGCCTTTGCAATCCCAATTATCCCTGGAGCTGTGGGCTTTCTGGTTCTCCGGACCCTAACCCTAACCCTAACCCTAGAAGTTGCCGACCGCGGTTTCCGGCCACGGCCCCCCCGGGGTTCTGGCTAGGAAAGCAGGGGAAGGAGCCATGTCTGTGCAGTGTCGTGCTCCTCTTGGCAGGCCTTTGCAATCCCAATTATCCCTGGAGCTGTGGGCTTTCTGGTTCTCCGGACCCTAACCCTAACCCTAACCCTAGAAGTTGCCGACCGCGGTTTCTGGCCACGGCCCCCCCTGGGTTCTGGCTAGGAAAGCTGGGGAAAGAGCCATGTCTGTGCAGTGTCGTGCTCCTCTTGGCAGGCCTTTGCAATCCCAATTATCCCTGGAGCTGTGGGCTTTCTGTTTCTCCGGACCCTAACCCTAACCCTAACCCTAGAAGTTGCCGACCGCGGTTTCCGGCCACGGCCCCCCCGGGGTTCTGGCTAGGAAAGCAGGGGAAGGAGCCATGTCTGTGCAGTGTCGTGCTCCTCTTGGCAGGCCTTTGCAATCCCAATTATCCCTGGAGCTGTGGGCTTTCTGGTTCTCTGGACCCTAACCCTAACCCTAACCCTAGAAGTTGCCGACCGCGGTTTCCGGCCACGGCCCCCCCCGGGTTCTGGCTAGGAAAGCAGGGGAAGGAGCCATGTCTGTGCAGTGTCGTGCTCCTCTTGGCAGGCCTTTGCAATCCCAATTATCCCTGGAGCTGTGGGCTTTCTGGTTCTCCGGACCCTAACCCTAACCCTAACCCTAACCCTAGAAGTTGCCGACCGCGGTTTCCGGCCACGGCCCCCCCTGGGTTCTGGCTAGGAAAGCTGGGGAAGGAGCCATGTCGGTGCAGTGTCGTGCTCCTCTTGGCAGGCCTTTGCAATCCGAATTATCCCTGGAGCTGTGGGCTTTCTGTTTCTCCGGACCCTAACCCTAACCCTAACCCTAGAAGTTGCCGACCGCGGTTTCCGGCCACGGCCCCCCCTGGGTTCTGGCTAGGAAAGCAGGGGAAGGAGCCATGTCTGTGCAGTGTCGTGCTCCTCTTGGCAGGCCTTTGCAATCCCAATTATCCCTGGAGCTGTGGGCTTTCTGGTTCTCCGGACCCTAACCCTAACCCTAACCCTAGAAGTTGCCGACCGCGGTTTCCGGCCACGGCCCCCCCCGGGTTCTGGCTAGGAAAGCAGGGGAAGGAGCCATGTCTGTGCAGTGTCGTGCTCCTCTTGGCAGGCCTTTGCAATCCCAATTATCCCTGGAGCTGTGGGCTTTCTGGTTCTCCGGACCCTAACCCTAACCCTAACCCTAGAAGTTGCCGACCGCGGTTTCCGGCCACGGCCCCCCCGGGGTTCTGGCTAGGAAAGCAGGGGAAGGAGCCATGTCTGTGCAGTGTCGTGCTCCTCTTGGCAGGCCTTTGCAATCCCAATTATCCCTGGAGCTGTGGGCTTTCTGGTTCTCCGGACCCTAACCCTAACCCTAACCCTAGAAGTTGCCGACCACGGTTTCTGGCCACGGCCCCCCCTGGGTTCTGGCTAGGAAAGCTGGGGAAAGAGCCATGTCGGTGCAGTGTCGTGCTCCTCTTGGCAGGCCTTTGCAATCCCAATTATCCCTGGAGCTGTGGGCTTTCTGGTTCTGCGGACCCTAACCCTAACCCTAACCCTAGAAGTTGCCGACCGCGGTTTCTGGGCATGGCCCCCCCTGAGTTCTGGCTAGGAAAGCTGGGGAAGGAGCCATGTCTGTGCAGTGTCGTGCTCCTCTTGGCAGGCCTTTGCAATCCCAATTATCCCTGGAGCTGTGGGCTTTCTGGTTCTGCGGACCCTAACCCTAACCCTAACCCTAGAAGTTGCCGACCGCGGTTTCTGGCCACGGCCCCCCCTGGGTTCTGGCTAGGAAAGCTGGGGAAAGAGCCATGTCTGTGCAGTGTCGTGCTCCTCTTGGCAGGCCTTTGCAATCCCAATTATCCCTGGAGCTGTGGGCTTTCTGGTTCTCCGGACCCTAACCCTAACCCTAACCCTAGAAGTTGCCGACCGCGGTTTCCGGCCACGGCCCCCCCTGGGTTCTGGCTAGGAAAGCAGGGGAAGGAGCCATGTCTGTGCAGTGTCGTGCTCCTCTTGGCAGGCCTTTGCAATCCCAATTATCCCTGGAGCTGTGGGCTTTCTGGTTCTCCGGACCCTAACCCTAACCCTAACCCTAGAAGTTGCCGACCGCGGTTTCCGGCCACGGCCCCCCCTGGGTTCTGGCTAGGAAAGCAGGGGAAGGAGCCATGTCTGTGCAGTGTCGTGCTCCTCTTGGCAGGCCTTTGCAATCCCAATTATCCCTGGAGCTGTGGGCTTTCTGGTTCTCCGGACCCTAACCCTAACCCTAACCCTAGAAGTTGCCGACCGTGGTTTCCGGCCACGGCCCCCCCTGGGTTCTGGCTAGGAAAGCAGGGGAAGGAGCCATGTCTGTGCAGTGTCGTGCTCCTCTTGGCAGGCCTTTGCAATCCCAATTATCCCTGGAGCTGTGGGCTTTCCGGTTCTCCGGACCCTAACCCTAACCCTAACCCTAGAAGTTGCCGACCGCGGTTTCCGGGCATGGCCCCCCCTGAGTTCTGGCTAGGAAAGCTGGGGAAGGAGCCATGTCTGTGCAGTGTCGTGCTCCTCTTGGCAGGCCTTTGCAATCCCAATTATCCCTGGAGCTGTGGGCTTTCTGGTTCTCCGGACCCTAACCCTAACCCTAACCCTAGAAGTTGCCGACCGCGGTTTCCGGCCACGGCCCCCCCGGGGTTCTGGCTAGGAAAGCAGGGGAAGGAGCCATGTCTGTGCAGTGTCGTGCTCCTCTTGGCAGGCCTTTGCAATCCCAATTATCCCTGGAGCTGTGGGCTTTCTGGTTCTCCGGACCCTAACCCTAACCCTAACCCTAGAAGTTGCCGACCGCGGTTTCCGGCCACGGCCCCCCCTGGGTTCTGGCTAGGAAAGCAGGGGAAGGAGCCATGTCTGTGCAGTGTCGTGCTCCTCTTGGCAGGCCTTTGCAATCCCAATTATCCCTGGAGCTGTGGGCTTTCTGGTTCTCCGGACCCTAACCCTAACCCTAACCCTAGAAGTTGCCGACCGCGGTTTCCGGCCACGGCCCCCCCTGGGTTCTGGCTAGGAAAGCTGGGGAAGGAGCCATGTCTGTGCAGTGTCGTGCTCCTCTTGGCAGGCCTTTGCAATCCCAATTATCCCTGGAGCTGTGGGCTTTCTGGTTCTCCGGACCCTAACCCTAACCCTAACCCTAGAAGTTGCCGACCGCGGTTTCCGGCCACGGCCCCCCCGGGGTTCTGGCTAGGAAAGCAGGGGAAGGAGCCATGTCTGTGCAGTGTCGTGCTCCTCTTGGCAGGCCTTTGCAATCCCAATTATCCCTGGAGCTGTGGGCTTTCTGGTTCTCCGGACCCTAACCCTAACCCTAACCCTAGAAGTTGCCGACCGCGGTTTCTGGCCACGGCCCCCCCTGGGTTCTGGCTAGGAAAGCTGGGGAAAGAGCCATGTCTGTGCAGTGTCGTGCTCCTCTTGGCAGGCCTTTGCAATCCCAATTATCCCTGGAGCTGTGGGCTTTCTGTTTCTCCGGACCCTAACCCTAACCCTAACCCTAGAAGTTGCCGACCGCGGTTTCCGGCCACGGCCCCCCCGGGGTTCTGGCTAGGAAAGCAGGGGAAGGAGCCATGTCTGTGCAGTGTCGTGCTCCTCTTGGCAGGCCTTTGCAATCCCAATTATCCCTGGAGCTGTGGGCTTTCTGGTTCTCCGGACCCTAACCCTAACCCTAACCCTAGAAGTTGCCGACCGCGGTTTCCGGCCACGGCCCCCCCTGGGTTCTGGCTAGGAAAGCAGGGGAAGGAGCCATGTCTGTGCAGTGTCGTGCTCCTCTTGGCAGGCCTTTGCAATCCCAATTATCCCTGGAGCTGTGGGCTTTCTGGTTCTCTGGACCCTAACCCTAACCCTAACCCTAGAAGTTGCCGACCGCGGTTTCCGGCCACGGCCCCCCCCGGGTTCTGGCTAGGAAAGCAGGGGAAGGAGCCATGTCTGTGCAGTGTCGTGCTCCTCTTGGCAGGCCTTTGCAATCCCAATTATCCCTGGAGCTGTGGGCTTTCTGGTTCTCCGGACCCTAACCCTAACCCTAACCCTAACCCTAGAAGTTGCCGACCGCGGTTTCCGGCCACGGCCCCCCCTGGGTTCTGGCTAGGAAAGCTGGGGAAGGAGCCATGTCGGTGCAGTGTCGTGCTCCTCTTGGCAGGCCTTTGCAATCCGAATTATCCCTGGAGCTGTGGGCTTTCTGTTTCTCCGGACCCTAACCCTAACCCTAACCCTAGAAGTTGCCGACCGCGGTTTCCGGCCACGGCCCCCCCTGGGTTCTGGCTAGGAAAGCAGGGGAAGGAGCCATGTCTGTGCAGTGTCGTGCTCCTCTTGGCAGGCCTTTGCAATCCCAATTATCCCTGGAGCTGTGGGCTTTCTGGTTCTCCGGACCCTAACCCTAACCCTAACCCTAGAAGTTGCCGACCGCGGTTTCCGGCCACGGCCCCCCCCGGGTTCTGGCTAGGAAAGCAGGGGAAGGAGCCATGTCTGTGCAGTGTCGTGCTCCTCTTGGCAGGCCTTTGCAATCCCAATTATCCCTGGAGCTGTGGGCTTTCTGGTTCTCCGGACCCTAACCCTAACCCTAACCCTAGAAGTTGCCGACCGCGGTTTCCGGCCACGGCCCCCCCGGGGTTCTGGCTAGGAAAGCAGGGGAAGGAGCCATGTCTGTGCAGTGTCGTGCTCCTCTTGGCAGGCCTTTGCAATCCCAATTATCCCTGGAGCTGTGGGCTTTCTGGTTCTCCGGACCCTAACCCTAACCCTAACCCTAGAAGTTGCCGACCACGGTTTCTGGCCACGGCCCCCCCTGGGTTCTGGCTAGGAAAGCTGGGGAAAGAGCCATGTCGGTGCAGTGTCGTGCTCCTCTTGGCAGGCCTTTGCAATCCCAATTATCCCTGGAGCTGTGGGCTTTCTGGTTCTGCGGACCCTAACCCTAACCCTAACCCTAGAAGTTGCCGACCGCGGTTTCTGGGCATGGCCCCCCCTGAGTTCTGGCTAGGAAAGCTGGGGAAGGAGCCATGTCTGTGCAGTGTCGTGCTCCTCTTGGCAGGCCTTTGCAATCCCAATTATCCCTGGAGCTGTGGGCTTTCTGGTTCTGCGGACCCTAACCCTAACCCTAACCCTAGAAGTTGCCGACCGCGGTTTCTGGCCACGGCCCCCCCTGGGTTCTGGCTAGGAAAGCTGGGGAAAGAGCCATGTCTGTGCAGTGTCGTGCTCCTCTTGGCAGGCCTTTGCAATCCCAATTATCCCTGGAGCTGTGGGCTTTCTGGTTCTCCGGACCCTAACCCTAACCCTAACCCTAGAAGTTGCCGACCGCGGTTTCCGGCCACGGCCCCCCCTGGGTTCTGGCTAGGAAAGCAGGGGAAGGAGCCATGTCTGTGCAGTGTCGTGCTCCTCTTGGCAGGCCTTTGCAATCCCAATTATCCCTGGAGCTGTGGGCTTTCTGGTTCTCCGGACCCTAACCCTAACCCTAACCCTAGAAGTTGCCGACCGCGGTTTCCGGCCACGGCCCCCCCTGGGTTCTGGCTAGGAAAGCAGGGGAAGGAGCCATGTCTGTGCAGTGTCGTGCTCCTCTTGGCAGGCCTTTGCAATCCCAATTATCCCTGGAGCTGTGGGCTTTCTGGTTCTCCGGACCCTAACCCTAACCCTAACCCTAGAAGTTGCCGACCGTGGTTTCCGGCCACGGCCCCCCCTGGGTTCTGGCTAGGAAAGCAGGGGAAGGAGCCATGTCTGTGCAGTGTCGTGCTCCTCTTGGCAGGCCTTTGCAATCCCAATTATCCCTGGAGCTGTGGGCTTTCCGGTTCTCCGGACCCTAACCCTAACCCTAACCCTAGAAGTTGCCGACCGCGGTTTCCGGGCATGGCCCCCCCTGAGTTCTGGCTAGGAAAGCTGGGGAAGGAGCCATGTCTGTGCAGTGTCGTGCTCCTCTTGGCAGGCCTTTGCAATCCCAATTATCCCTGGAGCTGTGGGCTTTCTGGTTCTCCGGACCCTAACCCTAACCCTAACCCTAGAAGTTGCCGACCGCGGTTTCCGGCCACGGCCCCCCCGGGGTTCTGGCTAGGAAAGCAGGGGAAGGAGCCATGTCTGTGCAGTGTCGTGCTCCTCTTGGCAGGCCTTTGCAATCCCAATTATCCCTGGAGCTGTGGGCTTTCTGGTTCTCCGGACCCTAACCCTAACCCTAACCCTAGAAGTTGCCGACCGCGGTTTCCGGCCACGGCCCCCCCTGGGTTCTGGCTAGGAAAGCTGGGGAAAGAGCCATGTCTGTGCAGTGTCGTGCTCCTCTTGGCAGGCCTTTGCAATCCCAATTATCCCTGGAGCTGTGGGCTTTCTGGTTCTCCGGACCCTAACCCTAACCCTAACCCTAGAAGTTGCCGACCGCGGTTTCCGGCCACAGCCCCTCCTGGGTTCTGGCTAGGAAAGCAGGGGAAGGAGCCATGTCTGTGCAGTGTCGTGCTCCTCTTGGCAGGCCTTTGCAATCCCAATTATCCCTGGAGCTGTGGGCTTTCTGGTTCTCCGGACCCTAACCCTAACCCTAACCCTAGAAGTTGCCGACCGCGGTTTCTGGCCACGGCCCCCCCTGGGTTCTGGCTAGGAAAGCAGGGGAAGGAGCCATGTCTGTGCAGTGTCGTGCTCCTCTTGGCAGGCCTTTGCAATCCCAATTATCCCTGGAGCTGTGGGCTTTCTGGTTCTCCGGACCCTAACCCTAACCCTAACCCTAGAAGTTGCCGACCGCGGTTTCCGGCCACGGCCCCCCCTGGGTTCTGGCTAGGAAAGCAGGGGAAGGAGCCATGTCTGTGCAGTGTCGTGCTCCTCTTGGCAGGCCTTTGCAATCCCAATTATCCCTGGAGCTGTGGGCTTTCTGGTTCTCCGGACCCTAACCCTAACCCTAACCCTAGAAGTTGCCGACCGCGGTTTCCGGCCACGGCCCCCCCGGGGTTCTGGCTAGGAAAGCTGGGGAAGGAGCCATGTCTGTGCAGTGTCGTGCTCCTCTTGGCAGGCCTTTGCAATCCCAATTATCCCTGGAGCTGTGGGCTTTCTGGTTCTCCAGACCCTAACCCTAACCCTAGAAGTTGCCGACCGCGGTTTCCGGCCACGGCCCCCCCTGGGTTCTGGCTAGGAAAGCAGGGGAAGGAGCCATGTCTGTGCAGTGTCGTGCTCCTCTTGGCAGGCCTTTGCAATCCCAATTATCCCTGGAGCTGTGGGCTTTCTGGTTCTCCGGACCCTAACCCTAACCCTAACCCTAGAAGTTGCCGACCGCGGTTTCCGGCCACGGCCCCCCCCGGGTTCTGGCTAGGAAAGCAGGGGAAGGAGCCATGTCTGTGCAGTGTCGTGCTCCTCTTGGCAGGCCTTTGCAATCCCAATTATCCCTGGAGCTGTGGGCTTTCTGGTTCTCCGGACCCTAACCCTAACCCTAACCCTAGAAGTTGCCGACCGCGGTTTCCGGCCACGGCCCCCCCGGGGTTCTGGCTAGGAAAGCAGGGGAAGGAGCCATGTCTGTGCAGTGTCGTGCTCCTCTTGGCAGGCCTTTGCAATCCCAATTATCCCTGGAGCTGTGGGCTTTCTGGTTCTCCGGACCCTAACCCTAACCCTAACCCTAGAAGTTGCCGACCGCGGTTTCTGGCCACGGCCCCCCCTGGGTTCTGGCTAGGAAAGCTGGGGAAAGAGCCATGTCGGTGCAGTGTCGTGCTCCTCTTGGCAGGCCTTTGCAATCCCAATTATCCCTGGAGCTGTGGGCTTTCTGGTTCTGCGGACCCTAACCCTAACCCTAACCCTAGAAGTTGCCGACCGCGGTTTCTGGGCATGGCCCCCCCTGAGTTCTGGCTAGGAAAGCTGGGGAAGGAGCCATGTCTGTGCAGTGTCGTGCTCCTCTTGGCAGGCCTTTGCAATCCCAATTATCCCTGGAGCTGTGGGCTTTCTGGTTCTCCGGACCCTAACCCTAACCCTAACCCTAGAAGTTGCCGACTGCGGTTTCTGGCCACGGCCCCCCCTGGGTTCTGGCTATGAAAGCTGGGGAAAGAGCCATGTCTGTGCAGTGTCGTGCTCCTCTTGGCAGGCCTTTGCAATCCCAATTATCCCTGGAGCTGTGGGCTTTCTGGTTCTCCGGACCCTAACCCTAACCCTAACCCTAGAAGTTGCCGACCGCGGTTTCCGGCCACGGCCCCCCCTGGGTTCTGGCTGGGAAAGCAGGGGAAGGAGCCATGTCTGTGCAGTGTCGTGCTCCTCTTGGCAGGCCTTTGCAATCCCAATTATCCCTGGAGCTGTGGGCTTTCTGGTTCTCCGGACCCTAACCCTAACCCTAACCCTAGAAGTTGCCGACCGCGGTTTCCGGCCACGGCCCCCCCTGGGTTCTGGCTAGGAAAGCAGGGGAAGGAGCCATGTCTGTGCAGTGTCGTGCTCCTCTTGGCAGGCCTTTGCAATCCCAATTATCCCTGGAGCTGTGGGCTTTCTGGTTCTCCGGACCCTAACCCTAACCCTAACCCTAGAAGTTGCCGACCGTGGTTTCCGGCCACGGCCCCCCCTGGGTTCTGGCTAGGAAAGCAGGGGAAGGAGCCATGTCTGTGCAGTGTCGTGCTCCTCTTGGCAGGCCTTTGCAATCCCAATTATCCCTGGAGCTGTGGGCTTTCCGGTTCTCCGGACCCTAACCCTAACCCTAACCCTAGAAGTTGCCGACCGCGGTTTCCGGGCATGGCCCCCCCTGAGTTCTGGCTAGGAAAGCTGGGGAAGGAGCCATGTCTGTGCAGTGTCGTGCTCCTCTTGGCAGGCCTTTGCAATCCCAATTATCCCTGGAGCTGTGGGCTTTCTGGTTCTCCGGACCCTAACCCTAACCCTAACCCTAGAAGTTGCCGACCGCGGTTTCCGGCCACGGCCCCCCCGGGGTTCTGGCTAGGAAAGCAGGGGAAGGAGCCATGTCTGTGCAGTGTCGTGCTCCTCTTGGCAGGCCTTTGCAATCCCAATTATCCCTGGAGCTGTGGGCTTTCTGGTTCTCCGGACCCTAACCCTAACCCTAACCCTAGAAGTTGCCGACCGCGGTTTCCGGCCACGGCCCCCCCTGGGTTCTGGCTAGGAAAGCTGGGGAAAGAGCCATGTCTGTGCAGTGTCGTGCTCCTCTTGGCAGGCCTTTGCAATCCCAATTATCCCTGGAGCTGTGGGCTTTCTGGTTCTCCGGACCCTAACCCTAACCCTAACCCTAGAAGTTGCCGACCGCGGTTTCCGGCCACAGCCCCTCCTGGGTTCTGGCTAGGAAAGCAGGGGAAGGAGCCATGTCTGTGCAGTGTCGTGCTCCTCTTGGCAGGCCTTTGCAATCCCAATTATCCCTGGAGCTGTGGGCTTTCTGGTTCTCCGGACCCTAACCCTAACCCTAACCCTAGAAGTTGCCGACCGCGGTTTCTGGCCACGGCCCCCCCTGGGTTCTGGCTAGGAAAGCAGGGGAAGGAGCCATGTCTGTGCAGTGTCGTGCTCCTCTTGGCAGGCCTTTGCAATCCCAATTATCCCTGGAGCTGTGGGCTTTCTGGTTCTCTGGACCCTAACCCTAACCCTAACCCTAGAAGTTGCCGACCGCGGTTTCCGGCCACGGCCCCCCCCGGGTTCTGGCTAGGAAAGCAGGGGAAGGAGCCATGTCTGTGCAGTGTCGTGCTCCTCTTGGCAGGCCTTTGCAATCCCAATTATCCCTGGAGCTGTGGGCTTTCTGGTTCTCCGGACCCTAACCCTAACCCTAACCCTAGAAGTTGCCGACCGCGGTTTCCGGCCACGGCCCCCCCCGGGTTCTGGCTAGGAAAGCTGGGGAAGGAGCCATGTCTGTGCAGTGTCGTGCTCCTCTTGGCAGGCCTTTGCAATCCCAATTATCCCTGGAGCTGTGGGCTTTCTGGTTCTCCAGACCCTAACCCTAACCCTAGAAGTTGCCGACCGCGGTTTCCGGCCACGGCCCCCCCTGGGTTCTGGCTAGGAAAGCAGGGGAAGGAGCCATGTCTGTGCAGTGTCGTGCTCCTCTTGGCAGGCCTTTGCAATCCCAATTATCCCTGGAGCTGTGGGCTTTCTGGTTCTCCGGACCCTAACCCTAACCCTAACCCTAGAAGTTGCCGACCGCGGTTTCCGGCCACTGCCCCCCCCGGGTTCTGGCTAGGAAAGCAGGGGAAGGAGCCATGTCTGTGCAGTGTCGTGCTCCTCTTGGCAGGCCTTTGCAATCCCAATTATCCCTGGAGCTGTGGGCTTTCTGGTTCTCCGGACCCTAACCCTAACCCTAACCCTAGAAGTTGCCGACCGCGGTTTCCGGCCACGGCCCCCCCTGGGTTCTGGCTAGGAAAGCTGGGGAAGGAGCCATGTCTGTGCAGTGTCGTGCTCCTCTTGGCAGGCCTTTGCAATCCAAATTATCCCTGGAGCTGTGGGCTTTCTGGTTCTCCGGACCCTAACCCTAACCCTAACCCTAGAAGTTGCCGACCGCGGTTTCCGGCCACGGCCCCCCCCGGGTTCTGGCTAGGAAAGCAGGGGAAGGAGCCATGTCTGTGCAGTGTCGTGCTCCTCTTGGCAGGCCTTTGCAATCCCAATTATCCCTGGAGCTGTGGGCTTTCTGGTTCTCCGGACCCTAACCCTAACCCTAACCCTAGAAGTTGCCGACCGCGGTTTCCGGCCACGGCCCCCCCTGGGTTCTGGCTAGGAAAGCTGGGGAAGGAGCCATGTCTGTGCAGTGTCGTGCTCCTCTTGGCAGGCCTTTGCAATCCCAATTATCCCTGGAGCTGTGGGCTTTCTGGTTCTCCGGACCCTAACCCTAACCCTAACCCTAGAAGTTGCCGACCGTGGTTTCCGGCCACGGCCCCCCCGGGTTCTGGCTAGGAAAGCAGGGGAAGGAGCCATGTCTGTGCAGTGTCGTGCTCCTCTTGGCAGGCCTTTGCAATCCCAATTATCCCTGGAGCTGTGGGCTTTCTGGTTCTCCGGACCCTAACCCTAACCCTAACCCTAGAAGTTGCCGACCGCGGTTTCCGGCCACGGCCCCCCCCGGGTTCTGGCTAGGAAAGCAGGGGAAGGAGCCATGTCTGTGCAGTGTCGTGCTCCTCTTGGCAGGCCTTTGCAATCCCAATTATCCCTGGAGCTGTGGGCTTTCCGGTTCTCCGGACCCTAACCCTAACCCTAACCCTAGAAGTTGCCGACCGCGGTTTCCGGCCACGGCCCCGCCTGGGTTCTGGCTAGGAAAGCTGGGGAAGGAGCCATGTCTGTGCAGTGTCGTGCTCCTCTTGGCAGGCCTTTGCAATCCCAATTATCCCTGGAGCTGTGGGCTTTCTGGTTCTCCGGACCCTAACCCTAACCCTAACCCTAGAAGTTGCCGACCGCGGTTTCCGGCCACTGCCCCCCCCGGGTTCTGGCTAGGAAAGCAGGGGAAGGAGCCATGTCTGTGCAGTGTCGTGCTCCTCTTGGCAGGCCTTTGCAATCCCAATTATCCCTGGAGCTGTGGGCTTTCTGGTTCTCCGGACCCTAACCCTAACCCTAACCCTAGAAGTTGCCGACCGCGGTTTCCGGCCACGGCCCCCCCTGGGTTCTGGCTAGGAAAGCAGGGGAAGGAGCCATGTCTGTGCAGTGCCGTGCTCCTCTTGGCAGGCCTTTGCAATCCCAATTATCCCTGGAGCTGTGGGCTTTCTGGTTCTCCGGACCCTAACCCTAACCCTAACCCTAGAAGTTGCCGACCGCGGTTTCCGGCCACGGCCCCCCCTGGGTTCTGGCTAGGAAAGCAGGGGAAGGAGCCATGTCTGTGCAGTGTCGTGCTCCTCTTGGCAGGCCTTTGCAATCCCAATTATCCCTGGAGCTGTGGGCTTTCTGGTTCTCCGGACCCTAACCCTAACCCTAACCCTAGAAGTTGCCGACCGCGGTTTCCGGCCACGGCCCCCCCTGGGTTCTGGCTAGGAAAGCAGGGGAAGGAGCCATGTCTGTGCAGTGTCGTGCTCCTCTTGGCAGGCCTTTGCAATCCCAATTATCCCTGGAGCTGTGGGCTTTCTGGTTCTCCGGACCCTAACCCTAACCCTAACCCTAGAAGTTGCCGACCGCGGTTTCTGGGCATGGCCCCCCCGGGTTCTGGCTAGGAAAGCAGGGGAAGGAGCCATGTCTGTGCAGTGTCGTGCTCCTCTTGGCAGGCCTTTGCAATCCCAATTATCCCTGGAGCTGTGGGCTTTCTGGTTCTCCGGACCCTAACCCTAACCCTAACCCTAGAAGTTGCCGACCGCGGTTTCCGGCCACGGCCCCCCCTGGGTTCTGGCTAGGAAAGCAGGGGAAGGAGCCATGTCTGTGCAGTGTCGTGCTCCTCTTGGCAGGCCTTTGCAATCCCAATTATCCCTGGAGCTGTGGGCTTTCTGGTTCTCCGGACCCTAACCCTAACCCTAGAAGTTGCCGACCGCGGTTTCCAGCCACGGCCCCCCCCGGGTTCTGGCTAGGAAAGCAGGGGAAGGAGCCATGTCTGTGCAGTGTCGTGCTCCTCTTGGCAGGCCTTTGCAATCCCAATTATCCCTGGAGCTGTGGGCTTTCTGGTTCTCCGGACCCTAACCCTAACCCTAACCCTAGAAGTTGCCGACCGCGGTTTCCGGCCACGGCCCCCCCCGGGTTCTGGCTAGGAAAGCTGGGGAAGGAGCCATGTCTGTGCAGTGTCGTGCTCCTCTTGGCAGGCCTTTGCAATCCCAATTATCCCTGGAGCTGTGGGCTTTCTGGTTCTCCAGACCCTAACCCTAACCCTAGAAGTTGCCGACCGCGGTTTCCGGCCACGGCCCCCCCTGGGTTCTGGCTAGGAAAGCAGGGGAAGGAGCCATGTCTGTGCAGTGTCGTGCTCCTCTTGGCAGGCCTTTGCAATCCCAATTATCCCTGGAGCTGTGGGCTTTCTGGTTCTCCGGACCCTAACCCTAACCCTAACCCTAGAAGTTGCCGACCGCGGTTTCCGGCCACTGCCCCCCCCGGGTTCTGGCTAGGAAAGCAGGGGAAGGAGCCATGTCTGTGCAGTGTCGTGCTCCTCTTGGCAGGCCTTTGCAATCCCAATTATCCCTGGAGCTGTGGGCTTTCTGGTTCTCCGGACCCTAACCCTAACCCTAACCCTAGAAGTTGCCGACCGCGGTTTCCGGCCACGGCCCCCCCTGGGTTCTGGCTAGGAAAGCTGGGGAAGGAGCCATGTCTGTGCAGTGTCGTGCTCCTCTTGGCAGGCCTTTGCAATCCAAATTATCCCTGGAGCTGTGGGCTTTCTGGTTCTCCGGACCCTAACCCTAACCCTAACCCTAGAAGTTGCCGACCGCGGTTTCCGGCCACGGCCCCCCCCGGGTTCTGGCTAGGAAAGCAGGGGAAGGAGCCATGTCTGTGCAGTGTCGTGCTCCTCTTGGCAGGCCTTTGCAATCCCAATTATCCCTGGAGCTGTGGGCTTTCTGGTTCTCCGGACCCTAACCCTAACCCTAACCCTAGAAGTTGCCGACCGCGGTTTCCGGCCACGGCCCCCCCTGGGTTCTGGCTAGGAAAGCTGGGGAAGGAGCCATGTCTGTGCAGTGTCGTGCTCCTCTTGGCAGGCCTTTGCAATCCCAATTATCCCTGGAGCTGTGGGCTTTCTGGTTCTCCGGACCCTAACCCTAACCCTAACCCTAGAAGTTGCCGACCGTGGTTTCCGGCCACGGCCCCCCCGGGTTCTGGCTAGGAAAGCAGGGGAAGGAGCCATGTCTGTGCAGTGTCGTGCTCCTCTTGGCAGGCCTTTGCAATCCCAATTATCCCTGGAGCTGTGGGCTTTCTGGTTCTCCGGACCCTAACCCTAACCCTAACCCTAGAAGTTGCCGACCGCGGTTTCCGGCCACGGCCCCCCCCGGGTTCTGGCTAGGAAAGCAGGGGAAGGAGCCATGTCTGTGCAGTGTCGTGCTCCTCTTGGCAGGCCTTTGCAATCCCAATTATCCCTGGAGCTGTGGGCTTTCCGGTTCTCCGGACCCTAACCCTAACCCTAACCCTAGAAGTTGCCGACCGCGGTTTCCGGCCACGGCCCCGCCTGGGTTCTGGCTAGGAAAGCTGGGGAAGGAGCCATGTCTGTGCAGTGTCGTGCTCCTCTTGGCAGGCCTTTGCAATCCCAATTATCCCTGGAGCTGTGGGCTTTCTGGTTCTCCGGACCCTAACCCTAACCCTAACCCTAGAAGTTGCCGACCGCGGTTTCCGGCCACTGCCCCCCCCGGGTTCTGGCTAGGAAAGCTGGGGAAGGAGCCATGTCTGTGCAGTGTCGTGCTCCTCTTGGCAGGCCTTTGCAATCCCAATTATCCCTGGAGCTGTGGGCTTTCTGGTTCTCCGGACCCTAACCCTAACCCTAACCCTAGAAGTTGCCGACCGCGGTTTCCGGCCACGGCCCCCCCTGGGTTCTGGCTAGGAAAGCAGGGGAAGGAGCCATGTCTGTGCAGTGCCGTGCTCCTCTTGGCAGGCCTTTGCAATCCCAATTATCCCTGGAGCTGTGGGCTTTCTGGTTCTCCGGACCCTAACCCTAACCCTAACCCTAGAAGTTGCCGACCGCGGTTTCCGGCCACGGCCCCCCCTGGGTTCTGGCTAGGAAAGCAGGGGAAGGAGCCATGTCTGTGCAGTGTCGTGCTCCTCTTGGCAGGCCTTTGCAATCCCAATTATCCCTGGAGCTGTGGGCTTTCTGGTTCTCCGGACCCTAACCCTAACCCTAACCCTAGAAGTTGCCGACCGCGGTTTCCGGCCACGGCCCCCCCGGGTTCTGGCTAGGAAAGCAGGGGAAGGAGCCATGTCTGTGCAGTGTCGTGCTCCTCTTGGCAGGCCTTTGCAATCCCAATTATCCCTGGAGCTGTGGGCTTTCTGGTTCTCCGGACCCTAACCCTAACCCTAACCCTAGAAGTTGCCGACCGCGGTTTCTGGGCATGGCCCCCCCTGGGTTCTGGCTAGGAAAGCAGGGGAAGGAGCCATGTCTGTGCAGTGTCGTGCTCCTCTTGGCAGGCCTTTGCAATCCCAATTATCCCTGGAGCTGTGGGCTTTCTGGTTCTCCGGACCCTAACCCTAACCCTAACCCTAGAAGTTGCCGACCGCGGTTTCCGGCCACGGCCCCCCCCGGGTTCTGGCTAGGAAAGCTGGGGAAGGAGCCATGTCTGTGCAGTGTCGTGCTCCTCTTGGCAGGCCTTTGCAATCCCAATTATCCCTGGAGCTGTGGGCTTTCTGGTTCTCCGGACCCTAACCCTAACCCTAACCCTAGAGGTTTCCGACCGCGGTTTCTGAGCATGGCCCCCCCTGGGTTATGGCTAGGAAAGCAGGGGAAGGAGCCACGTCTGTGCAGTGTCGTGCTCCTCTTGGCAGGCCTTTGCAATCCCAATTATCCCTGGAGCTGTGGGCTTTCTGGTTCTCCGGACCCTAACCCTAACCCTAACCCTAGAAGTTGCCGACCGCGGTTTCCGGCCACTGCCCCCCCCGGGTTCTGGCTAGGAAAGCTGGGGAAGGAGCCATGTCTGTGCAGTGTCGTGCTCCTCTTGGCAGGCCTTTGCAATCCCAATTATCCCTGGAGCTGTGGGCTTTCTGGTTCTCCGGACCCTAACCCTAACCCTAACCCTAGAAGTTGCCGACCGCGGTTTCCGGCCACGGCCCCCCCTGGGTTCTGGCTAGGAAAGCAGGGGAAGGAGCCATGTCTGTGCAGTGTCGTGCTCCTCTTGGCAGGCCTTTGCAATCCCAATTATCCCTGGAGCTGTGGGCTTTCTGGTTCTCCGGACCCTAACCCTAACCCTAACCCTAGAAGTTGCCGACCGCGGTTTCTGGCCACGGCCCCCCCCGGGTTCTGGCTAGGAAAGCAGGGGAAGGAGCCATGTCTGTGCAGTGTCGTGCTCCTCTTGGCAGGCCTTTGCAATCCCAATTATCCCTGGAGCTGTGGGCTTTCTGGTTCTCCGGACCCTAACCCTAACCCTAACCCTAGAAGTTGCCGACCGCGGTTTCCGGCCACTGCCCCCCCCGGGTTCTGGCTAGGAAAGCAGGGGAAGGAGCCATGTCTGTGCAGTGTCGTGCTCCTCTTGGCAGGCCTTTGCAATCCCAATTATCCCTGGAGCTGTGGGCTTTCTGGTTCTCCGGACCCTAACCCTAACCCTAACCCTAGAAGTTGCCGACCGCGGTTTCCGGCCACGGCCCCCCCTGGGTTCTGGCTAGGAAAGCAGGGGAAGGAGCCATGTCTGTGCAGTGTCGTGCTCCTCTTGGCAGGCCTTTGCAATCCCAATTATCCCTGGAGCTGTGGGCTTTCTGGTTCTCCAGACCCTAACCCTAACCCTAACCCTAGAAGTTGCCGACCGCGGTTTCCGGCCACGGCCCCCCCCGGGTTCTGGCTAGGAAAGCTGGGGAAGGAGCCATGTCTGTGCAGTGTCGTGCTCCTCTTGGCAGGCCTTTGCAATCCCAATTATCCCTGGAGCTGTGGGCTTTCTGGTTCTCCAGACCCTAACCCTAACCCTAACCCTAGAAGTTGCCGACCGCGGTTTCCGGCCACGCCCCCCCCTGGGTTCTGGCTAGGAAAGCAGGGGAAGGAGCCATGTGTGTGCAGTGTCGTGCTCCTCTTGGCAGGCCTTTGCAATCCCAATTATCCCTGGAGCTGTGGGCTTTCTGGTTCTCCGGACCCTAACCCTAACCCTAACCCTAGAAGTTGCCGACCGCGGTTTCCGGCCACTGCCCCCCCCGGGTTCTGGCTAGGAAAGCAGGGGAAGGAGCCATGTCTGTGCAGTGTCGTGCTCCTCTTGGCAGGCCTTTGCAATCCCAATTATCCCTGGAGCTGTGGGCTTTCTGGTTCTCCGGACCCTAACCCTAACCCTAACCCTAGAAGTTGCCGACCGCGGTTTCCGGCCACGGCCCCCCCTGGGTTCTGGCTAGGAAAGCAGGGGAAGGAGCCATGTCTGTGCAGTGTCGTGCTCCTCTTGGCAGGCCTTTGCAATCCAAATTATCCCTGGAGCTGTGGGCTTTCTGGTTCTCCGGACCCTAACCCTAACCCTAACCCTAGAAGTTGCCGACCGCGGTTTCTGGCCACGGCCCCCCCCGGGTTCTGGCTAGGAAAGCAGGGGAAGGAGCCATGTCTGTGCAGTGTCGTGCTCCTCTTGGCAGGCCTTTGCAATCCCAATTATCCCTGGAGCTGTGGGCTTTCTGGTTCTCCGGACCCTAACCCTAACCCTAACCCTAGAAGTTGCCGACCGCGGTTTCCGGCCACGGCCCCCCCTGGGTTCTGGCTAGGAAAGCAGGGGAAGGAGCCATGTCTGTGCAGTGTCGTGCTCCTCTTGGCAGGCCTTTGCAATCCCAATTATCCCTGGAGCTGTGGGCTTTCTGGTTCTCCGGACCCTAACCCTAACCCTAACCCTAGAAGTTGCCGACCGTGGTTTCCGGCCACTGCCCCCCCCGGGTTCTGGCTAGGAAAGCAGGGGAAGGAGCCATGTCTGTGCAGTGTCGTGCTCCTCTTGGCAGGCCTTTGCAATCCCAATTATCCCTGGAGCTGTGGGCTTTCTGGTTCTCCGGACCCTAACCCTAACCCTAACCCTAGAAGTTGCCGACCGCGGTTTCCGGCCACGGCCCCCCCTGGGTTCTGGCTAGGAAAGCTGGGGAAGGAGCCATGTCTGTGCAGTGTCGTGCTCCTCTTGGCAGGCCTTTGCAATCCCAATTATCCCTGGAGCTGTGGGCTTTCTGGTTCTCCGGACCCTAACCCTAACCCTAACCCTAGAAGTTGCCGACCGCGGTTTCCGGCCACGCCCCCCCCCGGGTTCTGGCTAGGAAAGCTGGGGAAGGAGCCATGTCTGTGCAGTGTCGTGCTCCTCTTGGCAGGCCTTTGCAATCCCAATTATCCCTGGAGCTGTGGGCTTTCTGGTTCTCCGGACCCTAACCCTAACCCTAACCCTAGAAGTTGCCGACCGCGGTTTCCGGCCACGGCCCCCCCTGGGTTCTGGCTAGGAAAGCAGGGGAAGGAGCCATGTCTGTGCAGTGTCGTGCTCCTCTTGGCAGGCCTTTGCAATCCCAATTATCCCTGGAGCTGTGGGCTTTCTGGTTCTCCGGACCCTAACCCTAACCCTAACCCTAGAAGTTGCCGACCGCGGTTTCCGGCCACTGCCCCCCCCGGGTTCTGGCTAGGAAAGCAGGGGAAGGAGCCATGTCTGTGCAGTGTCGTGCTCCTCTTGGCAGGCCTTTGCAATCCCAATTATCCCTGGAGCTGTGGGCTTTCTGGTTCTCCGGACCCTAACCCTAACCCTAACCCTAGAAGTTGCCGACCGCGGTTTCCGGCCACGGCCCCCCCTGGGTTCTGGCTAGGAAAGCAGGGGAAGGAGCCATGTCTGTGCAGTGTCGTGCTCCTCTTGGCAGGCCTTTGCAATCCAAATTATCCCTGGAGCTGTGGGCTTTCTGGTTCTCCGGACCCTAACCCTAACCCTAACCCTAGAAGTTGCCGACCGCGGTTTCCGGCCACGGCCCCCCCCCGGGTTCTGGCTAGGAAAGCAGGGGAAGGAGCCATGTCTGTGCAGTGTCGTGCTCCTCTTGGCAGGCCTTTGCAATCCCAATTATCCCTGGAGCTGTGGGCTTTCTGGTTCTCCGGACCCTAACCCTAACCCTAACCCTAGAAGTTGCCGACCGCGGTTTCCGGCCACGGCCCCCCCTGGGTTCTGGCTAGGAAAGCTGGGGAAGGAGCCATGTCTGTGCAGTGTCGTGCTCCTCTTGGCAGGCCTTTGCAATCCCAATTATCCCTGGAGCTGTGGGCTTTCTGGTTCTCCGGACCCTAACCCTAACCCTAACCCTAGAAGTTGCCGACCGTGGTTTCCGGCCACTGCCCCCCCCGGGTTCTGGCTAGGAAAGCAGGGGAAGGAGCCATGTCTGTGCAGTGTCGTGCTCCTCTTGGCAGGCCTTTGCAATCCCAATTATCCCTGGAGCTGTGGGCTTTCTGGTTCTCCGGACCCTAACCCTAACCCTAACCCTAGAAGTTGCCGACCGCGGTTTCCGGCCACGGCCCCCCCTGGGTTCTGGCTAGGAAAGCTGGGGAAGGAGCCATGTCTGTGCAGTGTCGTGCTCCTCTTGGCAGGCCTTTGCAATCCCAATTATCCCTGGAGCTGTGGGCTTTCTGATTCTCCGGACCCTAACCCTAACCCTAACCCTAGAAGTTGCCGACCGCGGTTTCCGGCCACTGCCCCCCCCGGGTTCTGGCTAGGAAAGCTGGGGAAGGAGCCATGTCTGTGCAGTGTCGTGCTCCTCTTGGCAGGCCTTTGCAATCCCAATTATCCCTGGAGCTGTGGGCTTTCTGGTTCTCCGGACCCTAACCCTAACCCTAACCCTAGAAGTTGCCGACCGCGGTTTCCGGCCACGGCCCCCCCTGGGTTCTGGCTAGGAAAGCAGGGGAAGGAGCCATGTCTGTGCAGTGTCGTGCTCCTCTTGGCAGGCCTTTGCAATCCCAATTATCCCTGGAGCTGTGGGCTTTCTGGTTCTCCGGACCCTAACCCTAACCCTAACCCTAGAAGTTGCCGACCGCGGTTTCCGGCCACAGCCCCTCCCGGGTTCTGGCTAGGAAAGCAGGGGAAGGAGCCATGTCTGTGCAGTGTCGTGCTCCTCTTGGCAGGCCTTTGCAATCCCAATTATCCCTGGAGCTGTGGGCTTTCTGGTTCTCCGGACCCTAACCCTAACCCTAGAAGTTGCCGACCACGGTTTCCGGCCACGGCCCCCCCCGGGTTCTGGCTAGGAAAGCTGGGGAAGGAGCCATGTCTGTGCAGTGTCGTGCTCCTCTTGGCAGGCCTTTGCAATCCCAATTATCCCTGGAGCTGTGGGCTTTCTGGTTCTCCGGACCCTAACCCTAACCCTAACCCTAGAAGTTGCCGACCGCGGTTTCTGGGCATGGCCCCCCCTGGGTTCTGGCTAGGAAAGCAGGGGAAGGAGCCATGTCTGTGCAGTGTCGTGCTCCTCTTGGCAGGCCTTTGCAATCCCAATTATCCCTGGAGCTGTGGGCTTTCTGGTTCTCCGGACCCTAACCCTAACCCTAACCCTAGAAGTTGCCGACCGCGGTTTCCGGCCACTGCCCCCCCCGGGTTCTGGCTAGGAAAGCTGGGGAAGGAGCCATGTCTGTGCAGTGTCGTGCTCCTCTTGGCAGGCCTTTGCAATCCCAATTATCCCTGGAGCTGTGGGCTTTCTGGTTCTCCGGACCCTAACCCTAACCCTAACCCTAGAAGTTGCCGACCGCGGTTTCCGGCCACGGCCCCCCCTGGGTTCTGGCTAGGAAAGCAGGGGAAGGAGCCATGTCTGTGCAGTGTCGTGCTCCTCTTGGCAGGCCTTTGCAATCCCAATTATCCCTGGAGCTGTGGGCTTTCTGGTTCTCCGGACCCTAACCCTAACCCTAACCCTAGAAGTTGCCGACCGCGGTTTCTGGCCACGGCCCCCCCCGGGTTCTGGCTAGGAAAGCAGGGGAAGGAGCCATGTCTGTGCAGTGTCGTGCTCCTCTTGGCAGGCCTTTGCAATCCCAATTATCCCTGGAGCTGTGGGCTTTCTGGTTCTCCGGACCCTAACCCTAACCCTAACCCTAGAAGTTGCCGACCGCGGTTTCCGGCCACGGCCCCCCCTGGGTTCTGGCTAGGAAAGCAGGGGAAGGAGCCATGTGTGTGCAGTGTCGTGCTCCTCTTGGCAGGCCTTTGCAATCCCAATTATCCCTGGAGCTGTGGGCTTTCTGGTTCTCCAGACCCTAACCCTAACCCTAACCCTAGAAGTTGCCGACCGCGGTTTCCGGCCACGGCCCCCCCCGGGTTCTGGCTAGGAAAGCTGGGGAAGGAGCCATGTCTGTGCAGTGTCGTGCTCCTCTTGGCAGGCCTTTGCAATCCCAATTATCCCTGGAGCTGTGGGCTTTCTGGTTCTCCAGACCCTAACCCTAACCCTAACCCTAGAAGTTGCCGACCGCGGTTTCCGGCCACGGCCCCCCCCTGGGTTCTGGCTAGGAAAGCAGGGGAAGGAGCCATGTGTGTGCAGTGTCGTGCTCCTCTTGGCAGGCCTTTGCAATCCCAATTATCCCTGGAGCTGTGGGCTTTCTGGTTCTCCGGACCCTAACCCTAACCCTAACCCTAGAAGTTGCCGACCGCGGTTTCCGGCCACTGCCCCCCCCGGGTTCTGGCTAGGAAAGCAGGGGAAGGAGCCATGTCTGTGCAGTGTCGTGCTCCTCTTGGCAGGCCTTTGCAATCCCAATTATCCCTGGAGCTGTGGGCTTTCTGGTTCTCCGGACCCTAACCCTAACCCTAACCCTAGAAGTTGCCGACCGCGGTTTCCGGCCACGGCCCCCCCTGGGTTCTGGCTAGGAAAGCAGGGGAAGGAGCCATGTCTGTGCAGTGTCGTGCTCCTCTTGGCAGGCCTTTGCAATCCAAATTATCCCTGGAGCTGTGGGCTTTCTGGTTCTCCGGACCCTAACCCTAACCCTAACCCTAGAAGTTGCCGACCGCGGTTTCCGGCCACGGCCCCCCCCGGGTTCTGGCTAGGAAAGCAGGGGAAGGAGCCATGTCTGTGCAGTGTCGTGCTCCTCTTGGCAGGCCTTTGCAATCCCAATTATCCCTGGAGCTGTGGGCTTTCTGGTTCTCCGGACCCTAACCCTAACCCTAACCCTAGAAGTTGCCGACCGCGGTTTCCGGCCACGGCCCCCCCCGGGTTCTGGCTAGGAAAGCAGGGGAAGGAGCCATGTCTGTGCAGTGTCGTGCTCCTCTTGGCAGGCCTTTGCAATCCCAATTATCCCTGGAGCTGTGGGCTTTCTGGTTCTCCGGACCCTAACCCTAACCCTAACCCTAGAAGTTGCCGACCGTGGTTTCCGGCCACTGCCCCCCCCGGGTTCTGGCTAGGAAAGCAGGGGAAGGAGCCATGTCTGTGCAGTGTCGTGCTCCTCTTGGCAGGCCTTTGCAATCCCAATTATCCCTGGAGCTGTGGGCTTTCTGGTTCTCCGGAGCCTAACCCTAACCCTAACCCTAGAAGTTGCCGACCGCGGTTTCCGGCCACGGCCCCCCCTGGGTTCTGGCTAGGAAAGCTGGGGAAGGAGCCATGTCTGTGCAGTGTCGTGCTCCTCTTGGCAGGCCTTTGCAATCCCAATTATCCCTGGAGCTGTGGGCTTTCTGATTCTCCGGACCCTAACCCTAACCCTAACCCTAGAAGTTGCCGACCGCGGTTTCCGGCCACGGCCCCCCCCGGGTTCTGGCTAGGAAAGCTGGGGAAGGAGCCATGTCTGTGCAGTGTCGTGCTCCTCTTGGCAGGCCTTTGCAATCCCAATTATCCCTGGAGCTGTGGGCTTTCTGGTTCTCCGGACCCTAACCCTAACCCTAACCCTAGAAGTTGCCGACCGCGGTTTCCGGCCACGGCCCCCCCTGGGTTCTGGCTAGGAAAGCAGGGGAAGGAGCCATGTGTGTGCAGTGTCGTGCTCCTCTTGGCAGGCCTTTGCAATCCCAATTATCCCTGGAGCTGTGGGCTTTCTGGTTCTCCGGACCCTAACCCTAACCCTAACCCTAGAAGTTGCCGACCGCGGTTTCCGGCCACTGCCCCCCCCGGGTTCTGGCTAGGAAAGCAGGGGAAGGAGCCATGTCTGTGCAGTGTCGTGCTCCTCTTGGCAGGCCTTTGCAATCCCAATTATCCCTGGAGCTGTGGGCTTTCTGGTTCTCCGGACCCTAACCCTAACCCTAACCCTAGAAGTTGCCGACCGCGGTTTCCGGCCACGGCCCCCCCTGGGTTCTGGCTAGGAAAGCAGGGGAAGGAGCCATGTCTGTGCAGTGTCGTGCTCCTCTTGGCAGGCCTTTGCAATCCAAATTATCCCTGGAGCTGTGGGCTTTCTGGTTCTCCGGACCCTAACCCTAACCCTAACCCTAGAAGTTGCCGACCGCGGTTTCCGGCCACGGCCCCCCCCCGGGTTCTGGCTAGGAAAGCAGGGGAAGGAGCCATGTCTGTGCAGTGTCGTGCTCCTCTTGGCAGGCCTTTGCAATCCCAATTATCCCTGGAGCTGTGGGCTTTCTGGTTCTCCGGACCCTAACCCTAACCCTAACCCTAGAAGTTGCCGACCGCGGTTTCTGGCCACGGCCCCCCCTGGGTTCTGGCTAGGAAAGCTGGGGAAGGAGCCATGTCTGTGCAGTGTCGTGCTCCTCTTGGCAGGCCTTTGCAATCCCAATTATCCCTGGAGCTGTGGGCTTTCTGATTCTCCGGACCCTAACCCTAACCCTAACCCTAGAAGTTGCCGACCGCGGTTTCCGGCCACTGCCCCCCCCGGGTTCTGGCTAGGAAAGCTGGGGAAGGAGCCATGTCTGTGCAGTGTCGTGCTCCTCTTGGCAGGCCTTTGCAATCCCAATTATCCCTGGAGCTGTGGGCTTTCTGGTTCTCCGGACCCTAACCCTAACCCTAACCCTAGAAGTTGCCGACCGCGGTTTCCGGCCACGGCCCCCCCTGGGTTCTGGCTAGGAAAGCAGGGGAAGGAGCCATGTCTGTGCAGTGTCGTGCTCCTCTTGGCAGGCCTTTGCAATCCCAATTATCCCTGGAGCTGTGGGCTTTCTGGTTCTCCGGACCCTAACCCTAACCCTAACCCTAGAAGTTGCCGACCGCGGTTTCCGGCCACGGCCCCCCCTGGGTTCTGGCTAGGAAAGCAGGGGAAGGAGCCATGTCTGTGCAGTGTCGTGCTCCTCTTGGCAGGCCTTTGCAATCCCAATTATCCCTGGAGCTGTGGGCTTTCTGGTTCTCCGGACCCTAACCCTAACCCTAACCCTAGAAGTTGCCGACCGCGGTTTCCGGCCACGGCCCCCCCTGGGTTCTGGCTAGGAAAGCAGGGGAAGGAGCCATGTCTGTGCAGTGTCGTGCTCCTCTTGGCAGGCCTTTGCAATCCCAATTATCCCTGGAGCTGTGGGCTTTCTGGTTCTCCGGACCCTAACCCTAACCCTAACCCTAGAAGTTGCCGACCGCGGTTTCCGGCCACGGCCCCCCCTGGGTTCTGGCTAGGAAAGCAGGGGAAGGAGCCATGTCTGTGCAGTGTCGTGCTCCTCTTGGCAGGCCTTTGCAATCCCAATTATCCCTGGAGCTGTGGGCTTTCTGGTTCTCCGGACCCTAACCCTAACCCTAACCCTAGAAGTTGCCGACCGTGGTTTCCGGCCACTGCCCCCCCCGGGTTCTGGCTAGGAAAGCAGGGGAAGGAGCCATGTCTGTGCAGTGTCGTGCTCCTCTTGGCAGGCCTTTGCAATCCCAATTATCCCTGGAGCTGTGGGCTTTCTGGTTCTCCGGACCCTAACCCTAACCCTAACCCTAGAAGTTGCCGACCGCGGTTTCCGGCCACGGCCCCCCCTGGGTTCTGGCTAGGAAAGCTGGGGAAGGAGCCATGTCTGTGCAGTGTCGTGCTCCTCTTGGCAGGCCTTTGCAATCCCAATTATCCCTGGAGCTGTGGGCTTTCTGATTCTCCGGACCCTAACCCTAACCCTAACCCTAGAAGTTGCCGACCGCGGTTTCCGGCCACGGCCCCCCCCGGGTTCTGGCTAGGAAAGCTGGGGAAGGAGCCATGTCTGTGCAGTGTCGTGCTCCTCTTGGCAGGCCTTTGCAATCCCAATTATCCCTGGAGCTGTGGGCTTTCTGGTTCTCCGGACCCTAACCCTAACCCTAACCCTAGAAGTTGCCGACCGCGGTTTCCGGCCACGGCCCCCCCTGGGTTCTGGCTAGGAAAGCAGGGGAAGGAGCCATGTGTGTGCAGTGTCGTGCTCCTCTTGGCAGGCCTTTGCAATCCCAATTATCCCTGGAGCTGTGGGCTTTCTGGTTCTCCGGACCCTAACCCTAACCCTAACCCTAGAAGTTGCCGACCGCGGTTTCCGGCCACTGCCCCCCCCGGGTTCTGGCTAGGAAAGCAGGGGAAGGAGCCATGTCTGTGCAGTGTCGTGCTCCTCTTGGCAGGCCTTTGCAATCCCAATTATCCCTGGAGCTGTGGGCTTTCTGGTTCTCCGGACCCTAACCCTAACCCTAACCCTAGAAGTTGCCGACCGCGGTTTCCGGCCACGGCCCCCCCTGGGTTCTGGCTAGGAAAGCAGGGGAAGGAGCCATGTCTGTGCAGTGTCGTGCTCCTCTTGGCAGGCCTTTGCAATCCAAATTATCCCTGGAGCTGTGGGCTTTCTGGTTCTCCGGACCCTAACCCTAACCCTAACCCTAGAAGTTGCCGACCGCGGTTTCCGGCCACGGCCCCCCCCCGGGTTCTGGCTAGGAAAGCAGGGGAAGGAGCCATGTCTGTGCAGTGTCGTGCTCCTCTTGGCAGGCCTTTGCAATCCCAATTATCCCTGGAGCTGTGGGCTTTCTGGTTCTCCGGACCCTAACCCTAACCCTAACCCTAGAAGTTGCCGACCGCGGTTTCCGGCCACGGCCCCCCCTGGGTTCTGGCTAGGAAAGCTGGGGAAGGAGCCATGTCTGTGCAGTGTCGTGCTCCTCTTGGCAGGCCTTTGCAATCCCAATTATCCCTGGAGCTGTGGGCTTTCTGGTTCTCCGGACCCTAACCCTAACCCTAACCCTAGAAGTTGCCGACCGTGGTTTCCGGCCACTGCCCCCCCCGGGTTCTGGCTAGGAAAGCAGGGGAAGGAGCCATGTCTGTGCAGTGTCGTGCTCCTCTTGGCAGGCCTTTGCAATCCCAATTATCCCTGGAGCTGTGGGCTTTCTGGTTCTCCGGACCCTAACCCTAACCCTAACCCTAGAAGTTGCCGACCGCGGTTTCCGGCCACGGCCCCCCCTGGGTTCTGGCTAGGAAAGCTGGGGAAGGAGCCATGTCTGTGCAGTGTCGTGCTCCTCTTGGCAGGCCTTTGCAATCCCAATTATCCCTGGAGCTGTGGGCTTTCTGATTCTCCGGACCCTAACCCTAACCCTAACCCTAGAAGTTGCCGACCGCGGTTTCCGGCCACTGCCCCCCCCGGGTTCTGGCTAGGAAAGCTGGGGAAGGAGCCATGTCTGTGCAGTGTCGTGCTCCTCTTGGCAGGCCTTTGCAATCCCAATTATCCCTGGAGCTGTGGGCTTTCTGGTTCTCCGGACCCTAACCCTAACCCTAACCCTAGAAGTTGCCGACCGCGGTTTCCGGCCACGGCCCCCCCTGGGTTCTGGCTAGGAAAGCAGGGGAAGGAGCCATGTCTGTGCAGTGTCGTGCTCCTCTTGGCAGGCCTTTGCAATCCCAATTATCCCTGGAGCTGTGGGCTTTCTGGTTCTCCGGACCCTAACCCTAACCCTAACCCTAGAAGTTGCCGACCGCGGTTTCCGGCCACTGCCCCCCCCGGGTTCTGGCTAGGAAAGCAGGGGAAGGAGCCATGTCTGTGCAGTGTCGTGCTCCTCTTGGCAGGCCTTTGCAATCCCAATTATCCCTGGAGCTGTGGGCTTTCTGGTTCTCCGGACCCTAACCCTAACCCTAACCCTAGAAGTTGCCGACCGCGGTTTCCGGCCACGGCCCCCCCTGGGTTCTGGCTAGGAAAGCAGGGGAAGGAGCCATGTCTGTGCAGTGTCGTGCTCCTCTTGGCAGGCCTTTGCAATCCCAATTATCCCTGGAGCTGTGGGCTTTCTGGTTCTCCGGACCCTAACCCTAACCCTAACCCTAGAAGTTGCCGACCGCGGTTTCCGGCCACGGCCCCCCCTGGGTTCTGGCTAGGAAAGCAGGGGAAGGAGCCATGTCTGTGCAGTGTCGTGCTCCTCTTGGCAGGCCTTTGCAATCCCAATTATCCCTGGAGCTGTGGGCTTTCTGGTTCTCCGGACCCTAACCCTAACCCTAACCCTAGAAGTTGCCGACCGTGGTTTCCGGCCACTGCCCCCCCCGGGTTCTGGCTAGGAAAGCAGGGGAAGGAGCCATGTCTGTGCAGTGTCGTGCTCCTCTTGGCAGGCCTTTGCAATCCCAATTATCCCTGGAGCTGTGGGCTTTCTGGTTCTCCGGACCCTAACCCTAACCCTAACCCTAGAAGTTGCCGACCGCGGTTTCCGGCCACGGCCCCCCCTGGGTTCTGGCTAGGAAAGCTGGGGAAGGAGCCATGTCTGTGCAGTGTCGTGCTCCTCTTGGCAGGCCTTTGCAATCCCAATTATCCCTGGAGCTGTGGGCTTTCTGATTCTCCGGACCCTAACCCTAACCCTAACCCTAGAAGTTGCCGACCGCGGTTTCCGGCCACGGCCCCCCCCGGGTTCTGGCTAGGAAAGCTGGGGAAGGAGCCATGTCTGTGCAGTGTCGTGCTCCTCTTGGCAGGCCTTTGCAATCCCAATTATCCCTGGAGCTGTGGGCTTTCTGGTTCTCCGGACCCTAACCCTAACCCTAACCCTAGAAGTTGCCGACCGCGGTTTCCGGCCACGGCCCCCCCTGGGTTCTGGCTAGGAAAGCAGGGGAAGGAGCCATGTCTGTGCAGTGTCGTGCTCCTCTTGGCAGGCCTTTGCAATCCCAATTATCCCTGGAGCTGTGGGCTTTCTGGTTCTCCGGACCCTAACCCTAACCCTAACCCTAGAAGTTGCCGACCGCGGTTTCCGGCCACTGCCCCCCCCGGGTTCTGGCTAGGAAAGCAGGGGAAGGAGCCATGTCTGTGCAGTGTCGTGCTCCTCTTGGCAGGCCTTTGCAATCCCAATTATCCCTGGAGCTGTGGGCTTTCTGGTTCTCCGGACCCTAACCCTAACCCTAACCCTAGAAGTTGCCGACCGCGGTTTCCGGCCACGGCCCCCCCTGGGTTCTGGCTAGGAAAGCAGGGGAAGGAGCCATGTCTGTGCAGTGTCGTGCTCCTCTTGGCAGGCCTTTGCAATCCCAATTATCCCTGGAGCTGTGGGCTTTCTGGTTCTCCGGACCCTAACCCTAACCCTAACCCTAGAAGTTGCCGACCGCGGTTTCCGGCCACGGCCCCCCCCTGGGTTCTGGCTAGGAAAGCAGGGGAAGGAGCCATGTGTGTGCAGTGTCGTGCTCCTCTTGGCAGGCCTTTGCAATCCCAATTATCCCTGGAGCTGTGGGCTTTCTGGTTCTCCGGACCCTAACCCTAACCCTAACCCTAGAAGTTGCCGACCGCGGTTTCCGGCCACTGCCCCCCCCGGGTTCTGGCTAGGAAAGCAGGGGAAGGAGCCATGTCTGTGCAGTGTCGTGCTCCTCTTGGCAGGCCTTTGCAATCCCAATTATCCCTGGAGCTGTGGGCTTTCTGGTTCTCCGGACCCTAACCCTAACCCTAACCCTAGAAGTTGCCGACCGCGGTTTCCGGCCACGGCCCCCCCTGGGTTCTGGCTAGGAAAGCAGGGGAAGGAGCCATGTCTGTGCAGTGTCGTGCTCCTCTTGGCAGGCCTTTGCAATCCAAATTATCCCTGGAGCTGTGGGCTTTCTGGTTCTCCAGACCCTAACCCTAACCCTAACCCTAGAAGTTGCCGACCGCGGTTTCCGGCCACGGCCCCCCCCGGGTTCTGGCTAGGAAAGCAGGGGAAGGAGCCATGTCTGTGCAGTGTCGTGCTCCTCTTGGCAGGCCTTTGCAATCCCAATTATCCCTGGAGCTGTGGGCTTTCTGGTTCTCCGGACCCTAACCCTAACCCTAACCCTAGAAGTTGCCGACCGCGGTTTCCGGCCACGGCCCCCCCTGGGTTCTGGCTAGGAAAGCAGGGGAAGGAGCCATGTCTGTGCAGTGTCGTGCTCCTCTTGGCAGGCCTTTGCAATCCCAATTATCCCTGGAGCTGTGGGCTTTCTGGTTCTCCGGACCCTAACCCTAACCCTAACCCTAGAAGTTGCCGACCGTGGTTTCCGGCCACTGCCCCCCCCGGGTTCTGGCTAGGAAAGCAGGGGAAGGAGCCATGTCTGTGCAGTGTCGTGCTCCTCTTGGCAGGCCTTTGCAATCCCAATTATCCCTGGAGCTGTGGGCTTTCTGGTTCTCCGGACCCTAACCCTAACCCTAACCCTAGAAGTTGCCGACCGCGGTTTCCGGCCACGGCCCCCCCTGGGTTCTGGCTAGGAAAGCTGGGGAAGGAGCCATGTCTGTGCAGTGTCGTGCTCCTCTTGGCAGGCCTTTGCAATCCCAATTATCCCTGGAGCTGTGGGCTTTCTGATTCTCCGGACCCTAACCCTAACCCTAACCCTAGAAGTTGCCGACCGCGGTTTCCGGCCACGGCCCCCCCCGGGTTCTGGCTAGGAAAGCTGGGGAAGGAGCCATGTCTGTGCAGTGTCGTGCTCCTCTTGGCAGGCCTTTGCAATCCCAATTATCCCTGGAGCTGTGGGCTTTCTGGTTCTCCGGACCCTAACCCTAACCCTAACCCTAGAAGTTGCCGACCGCGGTTTCCGGCCACGGCCCCCCCTGGGTTCTGGCTAGGAAAGCAGGGGAAGGAGCCATGTCTGTGCAGTGTCGTGCTCCTCTTGGCAGGCCTTTGCAATCCCAATTATCCCTGGAGCTGTGGGCTTTCTGGTTCTCCGGACCCTAACCCTAACCCTAACCCTAGAAGTTGCCGACCGCGGTTTCCGGCCACTGCCCCCCCCGGGTTCTGGCTAGGAAAGCAGGGGAAGGAGCCATGTCTGTGCAGTGTCGTGCTCCTCTTGGCAGGCCTTTGCAATCCCAATTATCCCTGGAGCTGTGGGCTTTCTGGTTCTCCGGACCCTAACCCTAACCCTAACCCTAGAAGTTGCCGACCGCGGTTTCCGGCCACGGCCCCCCCTGGGTTCTGGCTAGGAAAGCAGGGGAAGGAGCCATGTCTGTGCAGTGTCGTGCTCCTCTTGGCAGGCCTTTGCAATCCAAATTATCCCTGGAGCTGTGGGCTTTCTGGTTCTCCGGACCCTAACCCTAACCCTAACCCTAGAAGTTGCCGACCGCGGTTTCCGGCCACGGCCCCCCCCCGGGTTCTGGCTAGGAAAGCAGGGGAAGGAGCCATGTCTGTGCAGTGTCGTGCTCCTCTTGGCAGGCCTTTGCAATCCCAATTATCCCTGGAGCTGTGGGCTTTCTGGTTCTCCGGACCCTAACCCTAACCCTAACCCTAGAAGTTGCCGACCGCGGTTTCCGGCCACGGCCCCCCCTGGGTTCTGGCTAGGAAAGCTGGGGAAGGAGCCATGTCTGTGCAGTGTCGTGCTCCTCTTGGCAGGCCTTTGCAATCCCAATTATCCCTGGAGCTGTGGGCTTTCTGGTTCTCCGGACCCTAACCCTAACCCTAACCCTAGAAGTTGCCGACCGTGGTTTCCGGCCACTGCCCCCCCCGGGTTCTGGCTAGGAAAGCAGGGGAAGGAGCCATGTCTGTGCAGTGTCGTGCTCCTCTTGGCAGGCCTTTGCAATCCCAATTATCCCTGGAGCTGTGGGCTTTCTGGTTCTCCGGACCCTAACCCTAACCCTAACCCTAGAAGTTGCCGACCGCGGTTTCCGGCCACGGCCCCCCCTGGGTTCTGGCTAGGAAAGCTGGGGAAGGAGCCATGTCTGTGCAGTGTCGTGCTCCTCTTGGCAGGCCTTTGCAATCCCAATTATCCCTGGAGCTGTGGGCTTTCTGATTCTCCGGACCCTAACCCTAACCCTAACCCTAGAAGTTGCCGACCGCGGTTTCCGGCCACTGCCCCCCCCGGGTTCTGGCTAGGAAAGCTGGGGAAGGAGCCATGTCTGTGCAGTGTCGTGCTCCTCTTGGCAGGCCTTTGCAATCCCAATTATCCCTGGAGCTGTGGGCTTTCTGGTTCTCCGGACCCTAACCCTAACCCTAACCCTAGAAGTTGCCGACCGCGGTTTCCGGCCACGGCCCCCCCTGGGTTCTGGCTAGGAAAGCAGGGGAAGGAGCCATGTCTGTGCAGTGTCGTGCTCCTCTTGGCAGGCCTTTGCAATCCCAATTATCCCTGGAGCTGTGGGCTTTCTGGTTCTCCGGACCCTAACCCTAACCCTAACCCTAGAAGTTGCCGACCGCGGTTTCCGGCCACTGCCCCCCCCGGGTTCTGGCTAGGAAAGCAGGGGAAGGAGCCATGTCTGTGCAGTGTCGTGCTCCTCTTGGCAGGCCTTTGCAATCCCAATTATCCCTGGAGCTGTGGGCTTTCTGGTTCTCCGGACCCTAACCCTAACCCTAACCCTAGAAGTTGCCGACCGCGGTTTCCGGCCACGGCCCCCCCTGGGTTCTGGCTAGGAAAGCAGGGGAAGGAGCCATGTCTGTGCAGTGTCGTGCTCCTCTTGGCAGGCCTTTGCAATCCCAATTATCCCTGGAGCTGTGGGCTTTCTGGTTCTCCGGACCCTAACCCTAACCCTAACCCTAGAAGTTGCCGACCGCGGTTTCCGGCCACGGCCCCCCCTGGGTTCTGGCTAGGAAAGCAGGGGAAGGAGCCATGTCTGTGCAGTGTCGTGCTCCTCTTGGCAGGCCTTTGCAATCCCAATTATCCCTGGAGCTGTGGGCTTTCTGGTTCTCCGGACCCTAACCCTAACCCTAACCCTAGAAGTTGCCGACCGTGGTTTCCGGCCACTGCCCCCCCCGGGTTCTGGCTAGGAAAGCAGGGGAAGGAGCCATGTCTGTGCAGTGTCGTGCTCCTCTTGGCAGGCCTTTGCAATCCCAATTATCCCTGGAGCTGTGGGCTTTCTGGTTCTCCGGACCCTAACCCTAACCCTAACCCTAGAAGTTGCCGACCGCGGTTTCCGGCCACGGCCCCCCCTGGGTTCTGGCTAGGAAAGCTGGGGAAGGAGCCATGTCTGTGCAGTGTCGTGCTCCTCTTGGCAGGCCTTTGCAATCCCAATTATCCCTGGAGCTGTGGGCTTTCTGATTCTCCGGACCCTAACCCTAACCCTAACCCTAGAAGTTGCCGACCGCGGTTTCCGGCCACGGCCCCCCCCGGGTTCTGGCTAGGAAAGCTGGGGAAGGAGCCATGTCTGTGCAGTGTCGTGCTCCTCTTGGCAGGCCTTTGCAATCCCAATTATCCCTGGAGCTGTGGGCTTTCTGGTTCTCCGGACCCTAACCCTAACCCTAACCCTAGAAGTTGCCGACCGCGGTTTCCGGCCACGGCCCCCCCTGGGTTCTGGCTAGGAAAGCAGGGGAAGGAGCCATGTCTGTGCAGTGTCGTGCTCCTCTTGGCAGGCCTTTGCAATCCCAATTATCCCTGGAGCTGTGGGCTTTCTGGTTCTCCGGACCCTAACCCTAACCCTAACCCTAGAAGTTGCCGACCGCGGTTTCCGGCCACTGCCCCCCCCGGGTTCTGGCTAGGAAAGCAGGGGAAGGAGCCATGTCTGTGCAGTGTCGTGCTCCTCTTGGCAGGCCTTTGCAATCCCAATTATCCCTGGAGCTGTGGGCTTTCTGGTTCTCCGGACCCTAACCCTAACCCTAACCCTAGAAGTTGCCGACCGCGGTTTCCGGCCACGGCCCCCCCTGGGTTCTGGCTAGGAAAGCAGGGGAAGGAGCCATGTCTGTGCAGTGTCGTGCTCCTCTTGGCAGGCCTTTGCAATCCAAATTATCCCTGGAGCTGTGGGCTTTCTGGTTCTCCGGACCCTAACCCTAACCCTAACCCTAGAAGTTGCCGACCGCGGTTTCCGGCCACGGCCCCCCCCCGGGTTCTGGCTAGGAAAGCAGGGGAAGGAGCCATGTCTGTGCAGTGTCGTGCTCCTCTTGGCAGGCCTTTGCAATCCCAATTATCCCTGGAGCTGTGGGCTTTCTGGTTCTCCGGACCCTAACCCTAACCCTAACCCTAGAAGTTGCCGACCGCGGTTTCCGGCCACGGCCCCCCCTGGGTTCTGGCTAGGAAAGCTGGGGAAGGAGCCATGTCTGTGCAGTGTCGTGCTCCTCTTGGCAGGCCTTTGCAATCCCAATTATCCCTGGAGCTGTGGGCTTTCTGGTTCTCCGGACCCTAACCCTAACCCTAACCCTAGAAGTTGCCGACCGTGGTTTCCGGCCACTGCCCCCCCCGGGTTCTGGCTAGGAAAGCAGGGGAAGGAGCCATGTCTGTGCAGTGTCGTGCTCCTCTTGGCAGGCCTTTGCAATCCCAATTATCCCTGGAGCTGTGGGCTTTCTGGTTCTCCGGACCCTAACCCTAACCCTAACCCTAGAAGTTGCCGACCGCGGTTTCCGGCCACGGCCCCCCCTGGGTTCTGGCTAGGAAAGCTGGGGAAGGAGCCATGTCTGTGCAGTGTCGTGCTCCTCTTGGCAGGCCTTTGCAATCCCAATTATCCCTGGAGCTGTGGGCTTTCTGATTCTCCGGACCCTAACCCTAACCCTAACCCTAGAAGTTGCCGACCGCGGTTTCCGGCCACTGCCCCCCCCGGGTTCTGGCTAGGAAAGCTGGGGAAGGAGCCATGTCTGTGCAGTGTCGTGCTCCTCTTGGCAGGCCTTTGCAATCCCAATTATCCCTGGAGCTGTGGGCTTTCTGGTTCTCCGGACCCTAACCCTAACCCTAACCCTAGAAGTTGCCGACCGCGGTTTCCGGCCACGGCCCCCCCTGGGTTCTGGCTAGGAAAGCAGGGGAAGGAGCCATGTCTGTGCAGTGTCGTGCTCCTCTTGGCAGGCCTTTGCAATCCCAATTATCCCTGGAGCTGTGGGCTTTCTGGTTCTCCGGACCCTAACCCTAACCCTAACCCTAGAAGTTGCCGACCGCGGTTTCCGGCCACAGCCCCTCCCGGGTTCTGGCTAGGAAAGCAGGGGAAGGAGCCATGTCTGTGCAGTGTCGTGCTCCTCTTGGCAGGCCTTTGCAATCCCAATTATCCCTGGAGCTGTGGGCTTTCTGGTTCTCCGGACCCTAACCCTAACCCTAGAAGTTGCCGACCACGGTTTCCGGCCACGGCCCCCCCCGGGTTCTGGCTAGGAAAGCTGGGGAAGGAGCCATGTCTGTGCAGTGTCGTGCTCCTCTTGGCAGGCCTTTGCAATCCCAATTATCCCTGGAGCTGTGGGCTTTCTGGTTCTCCGGACCCTAACCCTAACCCTAACCCTAGAAGTTGCCGACCGCGGTTTCTGGGCATGGCCCCCCCTGGGTTCTGGCTAGGAAAGCAGGGGAAGGAGCCATGTCTGTGCAGTGTCGTGCTCCTCTTGGCAGGCCTTTGCAATCCCAATTATCCCTGGAGCTGTGGGCTTTCTGGTTCTCCGGACCCTAACCCTAACCCTAACCCTAGAAGTTGCCGACCGCGGTTTCCGGCCACGTCCTCCCCTGGGTTCTGGCTAGGAAAGCAGGGGAAGGAGCCATGTCTGTGCAGTGTCGTGCTCCTCTTGGCAGGCCTTTGCAATCCAAATTATCCCTGGAGCTGTGGGCTTTCTGGTTCTCCGGACCCTAACCCTAACCCTAACCCTAGAAGTTGCCGACCGCGGTTTCTGGGCATGGCCCCCCCCGGGTTCTGGCTAGGAAAGCAGGGGAAGGAGCCATGTCTGTGCAGTGTCGTGCTCCTCTTGGCAGGCCTTTGCAATCCCAATTATCCCTGGAGCTGTGGGCTTTCCGGTTCTCCGGACCCTAACCCTAACCCTAACCCTAGAAGTTGCCGACCGCGGTTTCCGGCCACGGCCCCCCCTGGGTTCTGGCTAGGAAAGCAGGGGAAGGAGCCATGTCTGTGCAGTGTCGTGCTCCTCTTGGCAGGCCTTTGCAATCCCAATTATCCCTGGAGCTGTGGGCTTTCTGGTTCTCCGGACCCTAACCCTAACCCTAACCCTAGAAGTTGCCGACCACGGTTTCCGGCCACGGCCCCCCCCGGGTTCTGGCTAGGAAAGCTGGGGAAGGAGCCATGTCTGTGCAGTGTCGTGCTCCTCTTGGCAGGCCTTTGCAATCCCAATTATCCCTGGAGCTGTGGGCTTTCTGGTTCTCCGGACCCTAACCCTAACCCTAACCCTAGAAGTTGCCGACCGCGGTTTCCGGCCACGGCCCCCCCCGGGTTCTGGCTAGGAAAGCTGGGGAAGGAGCCATGTCTGTGCAGTGTCGTGCTCCTCTTGGCAGGCCTTTGCAATCCCAATTATCCCTGGAGCTGTGGGCTTTCTGGTTCTCCGGACCCTAACCCTAACCCTAACCCTAGAAGTTGCCGACCGCGGTTTCCGGCCACGGCCCCCCCTGGGTTCTGGCTAGGAAAGCAGGGGAAGGAGCCATGTCTGTGCAGTGTCGTGCTCCTCTTGGCAGGCCTTTGCAATCCCAATTATCCCTGGAGCTGTGGGCTTTCTGGTTCTCCAGACCCTAACCCTAACCCTAACCCTAGAAGTTGCCGACCGCGGTTTCCGGCCACGGCCCCCCCTGGGTTCTGGCTAGGAAAGCAGGGGAAGGAGCCATGTCTGTGCAGTGTCGTGCTCCTCTTGGCAGGCCTTTGCAATCCCAATTATCCCTGGAGCTGTGGGCTTTCTGGTTCTCCGGACCCTAACCCTAACCCTAACCCTAGAAGTTGCCGACCGCGGTTTCCGGCCACTGCCCCCCCCGGGTTCTGGCTAGGAAAGCAGGGGAAGGAGCCATGTCTGTGCAGTGTCGTGCTCCTCTTGGCAGGCCTTTGCAATCCCAATTATCCCTGGAGCTGTGGGCTTTCTGGTTCTCCGGACCCTAACCCTAACCCTAACCCTAGAAGTTGCCGACCGCGGTTTCCGGCCACGGCCCCCCCTGGGTTCTGGCTAGGAAAGCAGGGGAAGGAGCCATGTCTGTGCAGTGTCGTGCTCCTCTTGGCAGGCCTTTGCAATCCAAATTATCCCTGGAGCTGTGGGCTTTCTGGTTCTCCGGACCCTAACCCTAACCCTAACCCTAGAAGTTGCCGACCGCGGTTTCCGGCCACGGCCCCCCCCGGGTTCTGGCTAGGAAAGCAGGGGAAGGAGCCATGTCTGTGCAGTGTCGTGCTCCTCTTGGCAGGCCTTTGCAATCCCAATTATCCCTGGAGCTGTGGGCTTTCTGGTTCTCCGGACCCTAACCCTAACCCTAACCCTAGAAGTTGCCGACCGCGGTTTCCGGCCACGGCCCCCCCTGGGTTCTGGCTAGGAAAGCTGGGGAAGGAGCCATGTCTGTGCAGTGTCGTGCTCCTCTTGGCAGGCCTTTGCAATCCCAATTATCCCTGGAGCTGTGGGCTTTCTGGTTCTCCGGACCCTAACCCTAACCCTAACCCTAGAAGTTGCCGACCGTGGTTTCCGGCCACTGCCCCCCCCGGGTTCTGGCTAGGAAAGCAGGGGAAGGAGCCATGTCTGTGCAGTGTCGTGCTCCTCTTGGCAGGCCTTTGCAATCCCAATTATCCCTGGAGCTGTGGGCTTTCTGGTTCTCCGGACCCTAACCCTAACCCTAACCCTAGAAGTTGCCGACCGCGGTTTCCGGCCACGGCCCCCCCCGGGTTCTGGCTAGGAAAGCAGGGGAAGGAGCCATGTCTGTGCAGTGTCGTGCTCCTCTTGGCAGGCCTTTGCAATCCCAATTATCCCTGGAGCTGTGGGCTTTCCGGTTCTCCGGACCCTAACCCTAACCCTAACCCTAGAAGTTGCCGACCGCGGTTTCCGGCCACGGCCCCGCCTGGGTTCTGGCTAGGAAAGCTGGGGAAGGAGCCATGTCTGTGCAGTGTCGTGCTCCTCTTGGCAGGCCTTTGCAATCCCAATTATCCCTGGAGCTGTGGGCTTTCTGGTTCTCCGGACCCTAACCCTAACCCTAACCCTAGAAGTTGCCGACCGCGGTTTCCGGCCACTGCCCCCCCCGGGTTCTGGCTAGGAAAGCTGGGGAAGGAGCCATGTCTGTGCAGTGTCGTGCTCCTCTTGGCAGGCCTTTGCAATCCCAATTATCCCTGGAGCTGTGGGCTTTCTGGTTCTCCGGACCCTAACCCTAACCCTAACCCTAGAAGTTGCCGACCGCGGTTTCCGGCCACGGCCCCCCCTGGGTTCTGGCTAGGAAAGCTGGGGAAGGAGCCATGTCTGTGCAGTGTCGTGCTCCTCTTGGCAGGCCTTTGCAATCCCAATTATCCCTGGAGCTGTGGGCTTTCTGGTTCTCCGGACCCTAACCCTAACCCTAACCCTAGAAGTTGCCGACCGCGGTTTCCGGCCACAGCCCCTCCCGGGTTCTGGCTAGGAAAGCAGGGGAAGGAGCCATGTCTGTGCAGTGTCGTGCTCCTCTTGGCAGGCCTTTGCAATCCCAATTATCCCTGGAGCTGTGGGCTTTCTGGTTCTCCGGACCCTAACCCTAACCCTAACCCTAGAAGTTGCCGACCGCGGTTTCCGGCCACGGCCCCCCCTGGGTTCTGGCTAGGAAAGCAGGGGAAGGAGCCATGTCTGTGCAGTGTCGTGCTCCTCTTGGCAGGCCTTTGCAATCCCAATTATCCCTGGAGCTGTGGGCTTTCTGGTTCTCCAGACCCTAACCCTAACCCTAACCCTAGAAGTTGCCGACCGCGGTTTCCGGCCACGGCCCCCCCCGGGTTCTGGCTAGGAAAGCTGGGGAAGGAGCCATGTCTGTGCAGTGTCGTGCTCCTCTTGGCAGGCCTTTGCAATCCCAATTATCCCTGGAGCTGTGGGCTTTCTGGTTCTCCGGACCCTAACCCTAACCCTAGAAGTTGCCGACCGCGGTTTCCGGCCACGGCCCCCCCTGGGTTCTGGCTAGGAAAGCAGGGGAAGGAGCCATGTCTGTGCAGTGTCGTGCTCCTCTTGGCAGGCCTTTGCAATCCAAATTATCCCTGGAGCTGTGGGCTTTCTGGTTCTCCGGACCCTAACCCTAACCCTAACCCTAGAAGTTGCCGACCGCGGTTTCCGGCCACGGCCCCCCCCGGGTTCTGGCTAGGAAAGCAGGGGAAGGAGCCATGTCTGTGCAGTGTCGTGCTCCTCTTGGCAGGCCTTTGCAATCCCAATTATCCCTGGAGCTGTGGGCTTTCTGGTTCTCCGGACCCTAACCCTAACCCTAACCCTAGAAGTTGCCGACCGCGGTTTCCGGCCACGGCCCCCCCTGGGTTCTGGCTAGGAAAGCTGGGGAAGGAGCCATGTCTGTGCAGTGTCGTGCTCCTCTTGGCAGGCCTTTGCAATCCCAATTATCCCTGGAGCTGTGGGCTTTCTGGTTCTCCGGACCCTAACCCTAACCCTAACCCTAGAAGTTGCCGACCGTGGTTTCCGGCCACTGCCCCCCCCGGGTTCTGGCTAGGAAAGCAGGGGAAGGAGCCATGTCTGTGCAGTGTCGTGCTCCTCTTGGCAGGCCTTTGCAATCCCAATTATCCCTGGAGCTGTGGGCTTTCTGGTTCTCCGGACCCTAACCCTAACCCTAACCCTAGAAGTTGCCGACCGCGGTTTCCGGCCACGGCCCCCCCCGGGTTCTGGCTAGGAAAGCAGGGGAAGGAGCCATGTCTGTGCAGTGTCGTGCTCCTCTTGGCAGGCCTTTGCAATCCCAATTATCCCTGGAGCTGTGGGCTTTCCGGTTCTCCGGACCCTAACCCTAACCCTAACCCTAGAAGTTGCCGACCGCGGTTTCCGGCCACGGCCCCGCCTGGGTTCTGGCTAGGAAAGCTGGGGAAGGAGCCATGTCTGTGCAGTGTCGTGCTCCTCTTGGCAGGCCTTTGCAATCCCAATTATCCCTGGAGCTGTGGGCTTTCTGGTTCTCCGGACCCTAACCCTAACCCTAACCCTAGAAGTTGCCGACCGCGGTTTCCGGCCACTGCCCCCCCCGGGTTCTGGCTAGGAAAGCTGGGGAAGGAGCCATGTCTGTGCAGTGTCGTGCTCCTCTTGGCAGGCCTTTGCAATCCCAATTATCCCTGGAGCTGTGGGCTTTCTGGTTCTCCGGACCCTAACCCTAACCCTAACCCTAGAAGTTGCCGACCGCGGTTTCCGGCCACGGCCCCCCCTGGGTTCTGGCTAGGAAAGCTGGGGAAGGAGCCATGTCTGTGCAGTGTCGTGCTCCTCTTGGCAGGCCTTTGCAATCCCAATTATCCCTGGAGCTGTGGGCTTTCTGGTTCTCCGGACCCTAACCCTAACCCTAACCCTAGAAGTTGCCGACCGCGGTTTCCGGCCACAGCCCCTCCCGGGTTCTGGCTAGGAAAGCAGGGGAAGGAGCCATGTCTGTGCAGTGTCGTGCTCCTCTTGGCAGGCCTTTGCAATCCCAATTATCCCTGGAGCTGTGGGCTTTCTGGTTCTCCGGACCCTAACCCTAACCCTAACCCTAGAAGTTGCCGACCGCGGTTTCCGGCCACGGCCCCCCCTGGGTTCTGGCTAGGAAAGCAGGGGAAGGAGCCATGTCTGTGCAGTGTCGTGCTCCTCTTGGCAGGCCTTTGCAATCCCAATTATCCCTGGAGCTGTGGGCTTTCTGGTTCTCCAGACCCTAACCCTAACCCTAACCCTAGAAGTTGCCGACCGCGGTTTCCGGCCACGGCCCCCCCCGGGTTCTGGCTAGGAAAGCTGGGGAAGGAGCCATGTCTGTGCAGTGTCGTGCTCCTCTTGGCAGGCCTTTGCAATCCCAATTATCCCTGGAGCTGTGGGCTTTCTGGTTCTCCGGACCCTAACCCTAACCCTAGAAGTTGCCGACCGCGGTTTCCGGCCACGGCCCCCCCTGGGTTCTGGCTAGGAAAGCAGGGGAAGGAGCCATGTCTGTGCAGTGTCGTGCTCCTCTTGGCAGGCCTTTGCAATCCCAATTATCCCTGGAGCTGTGGGCTTTCTGGTTCTCCGGACCCTAACCCTAACCCTAACCCTAGAAGTTGCCGACCGCGGTTTCCGGCCACGGCCCCCCCTGGGTTCTGGCTAGGAAAGCAGGGGAAGGAGCCATGTCTGTGCAGTGTCGTGCTCCTCTTGGCAGGCCTTTGCAATCCCAATTATCCCTGGAGCTGTGGGCTTTCTGGTTCTCCGGACCCTAACCCTAACCCTAACCCTAGAAGTTGCCGACCACGGTTTCCGGCCACGGCCCCCCCCGGGTTCTGGCTAGGAAAGCTGGGGAAGGAGCCATGTCTGTGCAGTGTCGTGCTCCTCTTGGCAGGCCTTTGCAATCCCAATTATCCCTGGAGCTGTGGGCTTTCTGGTTCTCCGGACCCTAACCCTAACCCTAACCCTAGAGGTTTCCGACCGCGGTTTCTGAGCATGGCCCCCCCTGGGTTATGGCTAGGAAAGCAGGGGAAGGAGCCACGTCTGTGCAGTGTCGTGCTCCTCTTGGCAGGCCTTTGCAATCCCAATTATCCCTGGAGCTGTGGGCTTTCTGGTTCTCCTGACCCTAACCCTAACCCTAACCCTAGAAGTTGCCGACCGCGGTTTCCGGCCACTGCCCCCCCCGGGTTCTGGCTAGGAAAGCTGGGGAAGGAGCCATGTCTGTGCAGTGTCGTGCTCCTCTTGGCAGGCCTTTGCAATCCCAATTATCCCTGGAGCTGTGGGCTTTCTGGTTCTCCGGACCCTAACCCTAACCCTAACCCTAGAAGTTGCCGACCGCGGTTTCTGGGCACGGCCCCCCCCGGGTTCTGGCTAGGAAAGCAGGGGAAGGAGCCATGTCTGTGCAGTGTCGTGCTCCTCTTGGCAGGCCTTTGCAATCCCAATTATCCCTGGAGCTGTGGGCTTTCTGGTTCTCCGGACCCTAACCCTAACCCTAACCCTAGAAGTTGCCGACCGCGGTTTCCGGCCACGGCCCCCCCCGGGTTCTGGCTAGGAAAGCTGGGGAAGGAGCCATGTCTGTGCAGTGTCGTGCTCCTCTTGGCAGGCCTTTGCAATCCCAATTATCCCTGGAGCTGTGGGCTTTCTGGTTCTCCAGACCCTAACCCTAACCCTAACCCTAGAAGTTGCCGACCGCGGTTTCCGGCCACGCCCCCCCCTGGGTTCTGGCTAGGAAAGCAGGGGAAGGAGCCATGTCTGTGCAGTGTCGTGCTCCTCTTGGCAGGCCTTTGCAATCCCAATTATCCCTGGAGCTGTGGGCTTTCTGGTTCTCCGGACCCTAACCCTAACCCTAACCCTAGAAGTTGCCGACCGCGGTTTCCGGCCACTGCCCCCCCCGGGTTCTGGCTAGGAAAGCAGGGGAAGGAGCCATGTCTGTGCAGTGTCGTGCTCCTCTTGGCAGGCCTTTGCAATCCCAATTATCCCTGGAGCTGTGGGCTTTCTGGTTCTCCGGACCCTAACCCTAACCCTAACCCTAGAAGTTGCCGACCGCGGTTTCCGGCCACGGCCCCCCCTGGGTTCTGGCTAGGAAAGCAGGGGAAGGAGCCATGTCTGTGCAGTGTCGTGCTCCTCTTGGCAGGCCTTTGCAATCCAAATTATCCCTGGAGCTGTGGGCTTTCTGGTTCTCCGGACCCTAACCCTAACCCTAACCCTAGAAGTTGCCGACCGCGGTTTCCGGCCACGGCCCCCCCCGGGTTCTGGCTAGGAAAGCAGGGGAAGGAGCCATGTCTGTGCAGTGTCGTGCTCCTCTTGGCAGGCCTTTGCAATCCCAATTATCCCTGGAGCTGTGGGCTTTCTGGTTCTCCGGACCCTAACCCTAACCCTAACCCTAGAAGTTGCCGACCGCGGTTTCTGGGCACGGCCCCCCCCGGGTTCTGGCTAGGAAAGCAGGGGAAGGAGCCATGTCTGTGCAGTGTCGTGCTCCTCTTGGCAGGCCTTTGCAATCCCAATTATCCCTGGAGCTGTGGGCTTTCTGGTTCTCCGGACCCTAACCCTAACCCTAACCCTAGAAGTTGCCGACCGCGGTTTCTGGCCACGGCCCCCCCCGGGTTCTGGCTAGGAAAGCAGGGGAAGGAGCCATGTCTGTGCAGTGTCGTGCTCCTCTTGGCAGGCCTTTGCAATCCCAATTATCCCTGGAGCTGTGGGCTTTCTGGTTCTCCGGACCCTAACCCTAACCCTAACCCTAGAAGTTGCCGACCGCGGTTTCCGGCCACGGCCCCCCCCGGGTTCTGGCTAGGAAAGCTGGGGAAGGAGCCATGTCTGTGCAGTGTCGTGCTCCTCTTGGCAGGCCTTTGCAATCCCAATTATCCCTGGAGCTGTGGGCTTTCTGGTTCTCCAGACCCTAACCCTAACCCTAACCCTAGAAGTTGCCGACCGCGGTTTCCGGCCACGCCCCCCCCTGGGTTCTGGCTAGGAAAGCAGGGGAAGGAGCCATGTCTGTGCAGTGTCGTGCTCCTCTTGGCAGGCCTTTGCAATCCCAATTATCCCTGGAGCTGTGGGCTTTCTGGTTCTCCGGACCCTAACCCTAACCCTAACCCTAGAAGTTGCCGACCGCGGTTTCCGGCCACTGCCCCCCCCGGGTTCTGGCTAGGAAAGCAGGGGAAGGAGCCATGTCTGTGCAGTGTCGTGCTCCTCTTGGCAGGCCTTTGCAATCCCAATTATCCCTGGAGCTGTGGGCTTTCTGGTTCTCCGGACCCTAACCCTAACCCTAACCCTAGAAGTTGCCAACCGCGGTTTCCGGCCACGGCCCCCCCTGGGTTCTGGCTAGGAAAGCAGGGGAAGGAGCCATGTCTGTGCAGTGTCGTGCTCCTCTTGGCAGGCCTTTGCAATCCAAATTATCCCTGGAGCTGTGGGCTTTCTGGTTCTCCGGACCCTAACCCTAACCCTAACCCTAGAAGTTGCCGACCGCGGTTTCCGGCCACGGCCCCCCCCGGGTTCTGGCTAGGAAAGCAGGGGAAGGAGCCATGTCTGTGCAGTGTCGTGCTCCTCTTGGCAGGCCTTTGCAATCCCAATTATCCCTGGAGCTGTGGGCTTTCTGGTTCTCCGGACCCTAACCCTAACCCTAACCCTAGAAGTTGCCGACCGCGGTTTCCGGCCACGGCCCCCCCCGGGTTCTGGCTAGGAAAGCTGGGGAAGGAGCCATGTCTGTGCAGTGTCGTGCTCCTCTTGGCAGGCCTTTGCAATCCCAATTATCCCTGGAGCTGTGGGCTTTCTGGTTCTCCGGACCCTAACCCTAACCCTAACCCTAGAAGTTGCCGACCGTGGTTTCCGGCCACTGCCCCCCCCGGGTTCTGGCTAGGAAAGCAGGGGAAGGAGCCATGTCTGTGCAGTGTCGTGCTCCTCTTGGCAGGCCTTTGCAATCCCAATTATCCCTGGAGCTGTGGGCTTTCTGGTTCTCCGGACCCTAACCCTAACCCTAACCCTAGAAGTTGCCGACCGCGGTTTCCGGCCACGGCCCCCCGCGGGTTCTGGCTAGGAAAGCAGGGGAAGGAGCCATGTCTGTGCAGTGTCGTGCTCCTCTTGGCAGGCCTTTGCAATCCCAATTATCCCTGGAGCTGTGGGCTTTCCGCTTCTCCGGACCCTAACCCTAACCCTAACCCTAGAAGTTGCCGACCGCGGTTTCCGGCCACGGCCCCGCCTGGGTTCTGGCTAGGAAAGCTGGGGAAGGAGCCATGTCTGTGCAGTGTCGTGCTCCTCTTGGCAGGCCTTTGCAATCCCAATTATCCCTGGAGCTGTGGGCTTTCTGGTTCTCCGGACCCTAACCCTAACCCTAACCCTAGAAGTTGCCGACCGCGGTTTCCGGCCACTGCCCCCCCCGGGTTCTGGCTAGGAAATCTGGGGAAGGAGCCATGTCTGTGCAGTGTCGTGCTCCTCTTGGCAAGCCTTTGCAATCCCAATTATCCCTGGAGCTGTGGGCTTTCTGGTTCTCCGGACCCTAACCCTAACCCTAACCCTAGAAGTTGCCGACCGCGGTTTCCGGCCACGGCCCCCCCTGGGTTCTGGCTAGGAAAGCAGGGGAAGGAGCCATGTCTGTGCAGTGTCGTGCTCCTCTTGGCAGGCCTTTGCAATCCCAATTATCCCTGGAGCTGTGGGCTTTCTGGTTCTCCGGACCCTAACCCTAACCCTAACCCTAGAAGTTGCCGACCGCGGTTTCCGGCCACAGCCCCTCCCGGGTTCTGGCTAGGAAAGCAGGGGAAGGAGCCATGTCTGTGCAGTGTCGTGCTCCTCTTGGCAGGCCTTTGCAATCCCAATTATCCCTGGAGCTGTGGGCTTTCTGGTTCTCCGGACCCTAACCCTAACCCTAACCCTAGAAGTTGCCGACCGCGGTTTCCGGCCACTGCCCCCCCCGGGTTCTGGCTAGGAAAGCAGGGGAAGGAGCCATGTCTGTGCAGTGTCGTGCTCCTCTTGGCAGGCCTTTGCAATCCCAATTATCCCTGGAGCTGTGGGCTTTCTGGTTCTCCGGACCCTAACCCTAACCCTAACCCTAGAAGTTGCCGACCGCGGTTTCCGGCCACGGCCCCCCCCGGGTTCTGGCTAGGAAAGCAGGGGAAGGAGCCATGTCTGTGCAGTGTCGTGCTCCTCTTGGCAGGCCTTTGCAATCCCAATTATCCCTGGAGCTGTGGGCTTTCCGGTTCTCCGGACCCTAACCCTAACCCTAACCCTAGAAGTTGCCGACCGCGGTTTCCGGCCACGGCCCCGCCTGGGTTCTGGCTAGGAAAGCTGGGGAAGGAGCCATGTCTGTGCAGTGTCGTGCTCCTCTTGGCAGGCCTTTGCAATCCCAATTATCCCTGGAGCTGTGGGCTTTCTGGTTCTCCGGACCCTAACCCTAACCCTAACCCTAGAAGTTGCCGACCGCGGTTTCCGGCCACTGCCCTCCCCGGGTTCTGGCTAGGAAAGCTGGGGAAGGAGCCATGTCTGTGCAGTGTCGTGCTCCTCTTGGCAGGCCTTTGCAATCCCAATTATCCCTGGAGCTGTGGGCTTTCTGGTTCTCCGGACCCTAACCCTAACCCTAACCCTAGAAGTTGCCGACCGCGGTTTCCGGCCACGGCCCCCCCTGGGTTCTGGCTAGGAAAGCAGGGGAAGGAGCCATGTCTGTGCAGTGTCATGCTCCTCTTGGCAGGCCTTTGCAATCCCAATTATCCCTGGAGCTGTGGGCTTTCTGGTTCTCCGGACCCTAACCCTAACCCTAACCCTAGAAGTTGCCGACCGCGGTTTCCGGCCACAGCCCCTCCCGGGTTCTGGCTAGGAAAGCAGGGGAAGGAGCCATGTCTGTGCAGTGTCGTGCTCCTCTTGGCAGGCCTTTGCAATCCCAATTATCCCTGGAGCTGTGGGCTTTCTGGTTCTCCGGACCCTAACCCTAACCCTAACCCTAGAAGTTGCCGACCGCGGTTTCCGGCCACGGCCCCCCCTGGGTTCTGGCTAGGAAAGCAGGGGAAGGAGCCATGTCTGTGCAGTGTCGTGCTCCTCTTGGCAGGCCTTTGCAATCCCAATTATCCCTGGAGCTGTGGGCTTTCTGGTTCTCCGGACCCTAACCCTAACCCTAACCCTAGAAGTTGCCGACCGCGGTTTCCGGCCACTGCCCTCCCCGGGTTCTGGCTAGGAAAGCTGGGGAAGGAGCCATGTCTGTGCAGTGTCGTGCTCCTCTTGGCAGGCCTTTGCAATCCCAATTATCCCTGGAGCTGTGGGCTTTCTGGTTCTCCGGACCCTAACCCTAACCCTAACCCTAGAAGTTGCCGACCGCGGTTTCCGGCCACGGCCCCCCCTGGGTTCTGGCTAGGAAAGCAGGGGAAGGAGCCATGTCTGTGCAGTGTCATGCTCCTCTTGGCAGGCCTTTGCAATCCCAATTATCCCTGGAGCTGTGGGCTTTCTGGTTCTCCGGACCCTAACCCTAACCCTAACCCTAGAAGTTGCCGACCGCGGTTTCCGGCCACAGCCCCTCCCGGGTTCTGGCTAGGAAAGCAGGGGAAGGAGCCATGTCTGTGCAGTGTCGTGCTCCTCTTGGCAGGCCTTTGCAATCCCAATTATCCCTGGAGCTGTGGGCTTTCTGGTTCTCCGGACCCTAACCCTAACCCTAACCCTAGAAGTTGCCGACCGCGGTTTCCGGCCACGGCCCCCCCTGGGTTCTGGCTAGGAAAGCAGGGGAAGGAGCCATGTCTGTGCAGTGTCGTGCTCCTCTTGGCAGGCCTTTGCAATCCCAATTATCCCTGGAGCTGTGGGCTTTCTGGTTCTCCGGACCCTAACCCTAACCCTAACCCTAGAAGTTGCCGACCGCGGTTTCCGGCCACGGCCCCCCCCGGGTTCTGGCTAGGAAAGCTGGGGAAGGAGCCATGTCTGTGCAGTGTCGTGCTCCTCTTGGCAGGCCTTTGCAATCCCAATTATCCCTGGAGCTGTGGGCTTTCTGGTTCTCCGGACCCTAACCCTAACCCTAACCCTAGAAGTTGCCGACCGCGGTTTCCGGCCACGGCCCCCCCTGGGTTCTGGCTAGGAAAGCAGGGGAAGGAGCCATGTCTGTGCAGTGTCGTGCTCCTCTTGGCAGGCCTTTGCAATCCCAATTATCCCTGGAGCTGTGGGCTTTCTGGTTCTCCGGACCCTAACCCTAACCCTAACCCTAGAAGTTGCCGACCGCGGTTTCCGGCCACGGCCCCCCCTGGGTTCTGGCTAGGAAAGCAGGGGAAGGAGCCATGTCTGTGCAGTGTCGTGCTCCTCTTGGCAGGCCTTTGCAATCCCAATTATCCCTGGAGCTGTGGGCTTTCTGGTTCTCCGGACCCTAACCCTAACCCTAACCCTAGAAGTTGCCGACCGCGGTTTCTGGGCATGGCCCCCCCTGGGTTCTGGCTAGGAAAGCAGGGGAAGGAGCCATGTCTGTGCAGTGCCGTGCTCCTCTTGGCAGGCCTTTGCAATCCCAATTATCCCTGGAGCTGTGGGCTTTCTGGTTCTCCGGACCCTAACCCTAACCCTAACCCTAGAGGTTTCCGACCGCGGTTTCCGGCCACGGCCCCCCCTGGGTTCTGGCTAGGAAAGCTGGGGAAGGAGCCATGTCTGTGCAGTGTCGTGCTCCTCTTGGCAGGCCTTTGCAATCCCAATTATCCCTGGAGCTGTGGGCTTTCTGGTTCTCCGGACCCTAACCCTAACCCTAACCCTAGAAGTTGCCGACCGTGGTTTCCGGCCACTGCCCCCCCCGGGTTCTGGCTAGGAAAGCAGGGGAAGGAGCCATGTCTGTGCAGTGTCGTGCTCCTCTTGGCAGGCCTTTGCAATCCCAATTATCCCTGGAGCTGTGGGCTTTCTGGTTCTCCGGACCCTAACCCTAACCCTAGAAGTTGCCGACCGCGGTTTCCGGCCACGGCCCCCCCCGGGTTCTGGCTAGGAAAGCAGGGGAAGGAGCCATGTCTGTGCAGTGTCGTGCTCCTCTTGGCAGGCCTTTGCAATCCCAATTATCCCTGGAGCTGTGGGCTTTCCGGTTCTCCGGACCCTAACCCTAACCCTAACCCTAGAAGTTGCCGACCGCGGTTTCCGGCCACGGCACCGCCTGGGTTCTGGCTAGGAAAGCAGGGGAAGGAGCCATGTCTGTGCAGTGTCGTGCTCCTCTTGGCAGGCCTTTGCAATCCCAATTATCCCTGGAGCTGTGGGCTTTCTGGTTCTCCGGACCCTAACCCTAACCCTAACCCTAGAAGTTGCCGACCGCGGTTTCCGGCCACGGCCCCCCCTGGGTTCTGGCTAGGAAAGCAGGGGAAGGAGCCATGTCTGTGCAGTGTCGTGCTCCTCTTGGCAGGCCTTTGCAATCCCAATTATCCCTGGAGCTGTGGGCTTTCTGGTTCTCCGGACCCTAACCCTAACCCTAACCCTAGAAGTTGCCGACCGCGGTTTCTGGGCATGGCCCCCCCTGGGTTCTGGCTAGGAAAGCAGGGGAAGGAGCCATGTCTGTGCAGTGTCGTGCTCCTCTTGGCAGGCCTTTGCAATCCCAATTATCCCTGGAGCTGTGGGCTTTCTGGTTCTCCGGACCCTAACCCTAACCCTAACCCTAGAAGTTGCCGACCGCGGTTTCTGGGCATGGCCCCCCCTGGGTTCTGGCTAGGAAAGCAGGGGAAGGAGCCATGTCTGTGCAGTGCCGTGCTCCTCTTGGCAGGCCTTTGCAATCCCAATTATCCCTGGAGCTGTGGGCTTTCTGGTTCTCCGGACCCTAACCCTAACCCTAACCCTAGAGGTTTCCGACCGCGGTTTCCGGCCACGGCCCCCCCTGGGTTCTGGCTAGGAAAGCTGGGGAAGGAGCCATGTCTGTGCAGTGTCGTGCTCCTCTTGGCAGGCCTTTGCAATCCCAATTATCCCTGGAGCTGTGGGCTTTCTGGTTCTCCGGACCCTAACCCTAACCCTAACCCTAGAAGTTGCCGACCGTGGTTTCCGGCCACTGCCCCCCCCGGGTTCTGGCTAGGAAAGCAGGGGAAGGAGCCATGTCTGTGCAGTGTCGTGCTCCTCTTGGCAGGCCTTTGCAATCCCAATTATCCCTGGAGCTGTGGGCTTTCTGGTTCTCCGGACCCTAACCCTAACCCTAGAAGTTGCCGACCGCGGTTTCCGGCCACGGCCCCCCCCGGGTTCTGGCTAGGAAAGCAGGGGAAGGAGCCATGTCTGTGCAGTGTCGTGCTCCTCTTGGCAGGCCTTTGCAATCCCAATTATCCCTGGAGCTGTGGGCTTTCCGGTTCTCCGGACCCTAACCCTAACCCTAACCCTAGAAGTTGCCGACCGCGGTTTCCGGCCACGGCACCGCCTGGGTTCTGGCTAGGAAAGCAGGGGAAGGAGCCATGTCTGTGCAGTGTCGTGCTCCTCTTGGCAGGCCTTTGCAATCCCAATTATCCCTGGAGCTGTGGGCTTTCTGGTTCTCCGGACCCTAACCCTAACCCTAACCCTAGAAGTTGCCGACCGCGGTTTCCGGCCACGGCCCCCCCTGGGTTCTGGCTAGGAAAGCAGGGGAAGGAGCCATGTCTGTGCAGTGTCGTGCTCCTCTTGGCAGGCCTTTGCAATCCCAATTATCCCTGGAGCTGTGGGCTTTCTGGTTCTCCGGACCCTAACCCTAACCCTAACCCTAGAAGTTGCCGACCGCGGTTTCTGGGCATGGCCCCCCCTGGGTTCTGGCTAGGAAAGCAGGGGAAGGAGCCATGTCTGTGCAGTGCCGTGCTCCTCTTGGCAGGCCTTTGCAATCCCAATTATCCCTGGAGCTGTGGGCTTTCTGGTTCTCCGGACCCTAACCCTAACCCTAACCCTAGAGGTTTCCGACCGCGGTTTCTGAGCATGGCCCCCCCTGCTTTATGGCTAGGAAAGCAGGGGAAGGAGCCACGTCTGTGCAGTGTCGTGCTCCTCTTGGCAGGCCTTTGCAATCCCAATTATCCCTGGAGCTGTGGGCTTTCTGGTTCTCCGGACCCTAACCCTAACCCTAACCCTAGAAGTTGCCGACCGCGGTTTCCGGCCACTGCCCCCCCCGGGTTCTGGCTAGGAAAGCTGGGGAAGGAGCCATGTCTGTGCAGTGTCGTGCTCCTCTTGGCAGGCCTTTGCAATCCCAATTATCCCTGGAGCTGTGGGCTTTCTGGTTCTCCGGACCCTAACCCTAACCCTAACCCTAGAAGTTGCCGACCGCGGTTTCCGGCCACGGCCCCCCCTGGGTTCTGGCTAGGAAAGCAGGGGAAGGAGCCATGTCTGTGCAGTGTCGTGCTCCTCTTGGCAGGCCTTTGCAATCCAAATTATCCCTGGAGCTGTGGGCTTTCTGGTTCTCCGGACCCTAACCCTAACCCTAACCCTAGAAGTTGCCGACCGCGGTTTCCGGCCACGGCCCCGCCCTGGGTTCTGGCTAGGAAAGCAGGGGAAGGAGCCATGTCTGTGCAGTGTCGTGCTCCTCTTGGCAGGCCTTTGCAATCCCAATTATCCCTGGAGCTGTGGGCTTTCTGGTTCTCCGGACCCTAACCCTAACCCTAACCCTAGAAGTTGCCGACCGCGGTTTCCGGCCACGGCCCCCCCTGGGTTCTGGCTAGGAAAGCTGGGGAAGGAGCCATGTCTGTGCAGTGTCGTGCTCCTCTTGGCAGGCCTTTGCAATCCCAATTATCCCTGGAGCTGTGGGCTTTCTGGTTCTCCGGACCCTAACCCTAACCCTAACCCTAGAAGTTGCCGACCGCGGTTTCCGGCCACTGCCCCCCCCGGGTTCTGGCTAGGAAAGCAGGGGAAGGAGCCATGTCTGTGCAGTGTCGTGCTCCTCTTGGCAGGCCTTTGCAATCCCAATTATCCCTGGAGCTGTGGGCTTTCTGGTTCTCCGGACCCTAACCCTAACCCTAGAAGTTGCCGACCGCGGTTTCCGGCCACGGCCCCCCCCGGGTTCTGGCTAGGAAAGCAGGGGAAGGAGCCATGTCTGTGCAGTGTCGTGCTCCTCTTGGCAGGCCTTTGCAATCCCAATTATCCCTGGAGCTGTGGGCTTTCTGGTTCTCCGGACCCTAACCCTAACCCTAACCCTAGAGGTTTCCGACCGCGGTTTCTGAGCATGGCCCCCCCTGGGTTATGGCTAGGAAAGCAGGGGAAGGAGCCACGTCTGTGCAGTGTCGTGCTCCTCTTGGCAGGCCTTTGCAATCCCAATTATCCCTGGAGCTGTGGGCTTTCTGGTTCTCCGGACCCTAACCCTAACCCTAACCCTAGAAGTTGCCGACCGCGGTTTCCGGCCACTGCCCCCCCTGGGTTCTGGCTAGGAAAGCTGGGGAAGGAGCCATGTCTGTGCACTGTCGTGCTCCTCTTGGCAGGCCTTTGCAATCCCAATTATCCCTGGAGCTGTGGGCTTTCTGGTTCTCCGGACCCTAACCCTAACCCTAACCCTAGAAGTTGCCGACCGCGGTTTCCGGCCACGGCCCCCCCTGGGTTCTGGCTAGGAAAGCAGGGGAAGGAGCCATGTCTGTGCAGTGTCGTGCTCCTCTTGGCAGGCCTTTGCAATCCAAATTATCCCTGGAGCTGTGGGCTTTCTGGTTCTCCGGACCCTAACCCTAACCCTAACCCTAGAAGTTGCCGACCGCGGTTTCCGGCCACGGCCCCCCCCGGGTTCTGGCTAGGAAAGCAGTGGAAGGAGCCATGTCTGTGCAGTGTCGTGCTCCTCTTGGCAGGCCTTTGCAATCCCAATTATCCCTGGAGCTGTGGGCTTTCTGGTTCTCCGGACCCTAACCCTAACCCTAACCCTAGAAGTTGCCGACCGCGGTTTCCGGCCACGGCCCCCCCTGGGTTCTGGCTAGGAAAGCTGGGGAAGGAGCCATGTCTGTGCAGTGTCGTGCTCCTCTTGGCAGGCCTTTGCAATCCCAATTATCCCTGGAGCTGTGGGCTTTCTGGTTCTCCGGACCCTAACCCTAACCCTAACCCTAGAAGTTGCCGACCGCGGTTTCCGGCCACTGCCCCCCCCGGGTTCTGGCTAGGAAAGCAGGGGAAGGAGCCATGTCTGTGCAGTGTCGTGCTCCTCTTGGCAGGCCTTTGCAATCCCAATTATCCCTGGAGCTGTGGGCTTTCTGGTTCTCCGGACCCTAACCCTAACCCTAGAAGTTGCCGACCGCGGTTTCCGGCCACGGCCCCCCCCGGGTTCTGGCTAGGAAAGCAGGGGAAGGAGCCATGTCTGTGCAGTGTCGTGCTCCTCTTGGCAGGCCTTTGCAATCCCAATTATCCCTGGAGCTGTGGGCTTTCCGGTTCTCCGGACCCTAACCCTAACCCTAACCCTAGAAGTTGCCGACCGCGGTTTCCGGCCACAGCACCGCCTGGGTTCTGGCTAGGAAAGCAGGGGAAGGAGCCATGTCTGTGCAGTGTCGTGCTCCTCTTGGCAGGCCTTTGCAATCCCAATTATCCCTGGAGCTGTGGGCTTTCTGGTTCTCCGGACCCTAACCCTAACCCTAACCCTAGAAGTTGCCGACCGCGGTTTCCGGCCACTGCCCCCCCCGGGTTCTGGCTAGGAAAGCAGGGGAAGGAGCCATGTCTGTGCAGTGTCGTGCTCCTCTTGGCAGGCCTTTGCAATCCCAATTATCCCTGGAGCTGTGGGCTTTCTGGTTCTCCGGACCCTAACCCTAACCCTAACCCTAGAAGTTGCCGACCGCGGTTTCCGGCCACGGCCCCCCCTGGGTTCTGGCTAGGAAAGCAGGGGAAGGAGCCATGTCTGTGCAGTGTCGTGCTCCTCTTGGCAGGCCTTTGCAATCCCAATTATCCCTGGAGCTGTGGGCTTTCTGGTTCTCCGGACCCTAACCCTAACCCTAACCCTAGAAGTTGCCGACCGTGGTTTCCGGCCACGGCCCCCCCCGGGTTCTGGCTAGGAAAGCTGGGGAAGGAGCCATGTCTGTGCAGTGTCGTGCTCCTCTTGGCAGGCCTTTGCAATCCCAATTATCCCTGGAGCTGTGGGCTTTCTGGTTCTCCGGACCCTAACCCTAACCCTAACCCTAGAAGTTGCCGACCGCGGTTTCCGGCCACGGCCCCCCCCGGGTTCTGGCTAGGAAAGCTGGGGAAGGAGCCATGTCTGTGCAGTGTCGTGCTCCTCTTGGCAGGCCTTTGCAATCCCAATTATCCCTGGAGCTGTGGGCTTTCTGGTTCTCCGGACCCTAACCCTAACCCTAACCCTAGAAGTTGCCGACCGCGGTTTCCGGCCACGGCCCCCCCTGGGTTCTGGCTAGGAAAGCAGGGGAAGGAGCCATGTCTGTGCAGTGCCGTGCTCCTCTTGGCAGGCCTTTGCAATCCCAATTATCCCTGGAGCTGTGGGCTTTCTGGTTCTCCGGACCCTAACCCTAACCCTAACCCTAGAAGTTGCCGACCGCGGTTTCCGGCCACGGCCCCCCCTGGGTTCTGGCTAGGAAAGCAGGGGAAGGAGCCATGTCTGTGCAGTGTCGTGCTCCTCTTGGCAGGCCTTTGCAATCCCAATTATCCCTGGAGCTGTGGGCTTTCTGGTTCTCCGGACCCTAACCCTAACCCTAACCCTAGAAGTTGCCGACCGCGGTTTCCGGCCACGGCCCCCCCTGGGTTCTGGCTAGGAAAGCAGGGGAAGGAGCCATGTCTGTGCAGTGTCGTGCTCCTCTTGGCAGGCCTTTGCAATCCCAATTATCCCTGGAGCTGTGGGCTTTCTGGTTCTCCGGACCCTAACCCTAACCCTAACCCTAGAAGTTGCCGACCGCGGTTTCTGGGCATGGCCCCCCCTGGGTTCTGGCTAGGAAAGCTGGGGAAGGAGCCATGTCTGTGCAGTGTCGTGCTCCTCTTGGCAGGCCTTTGCAATCCCAATTATCCCTGGAGCTGTGGGCTTTCTGGTTCTCCGGACCCTAACCCTAACCCTAACCCTAGAAGTTGCCGACCGCGGTTTCCGGCCACGGCCCCCCCCGGGTTCTGGCTAGGAAAGCAGGGGAAGGAGCCATGTCTGTGCAGTGTCGTGCTCCTCTTGGCAGGCCTTTGCAATCCCAATTATCCCTGGAGCTGTGGGCTTTCTGGTTCTCCGGACCCTAACCCTAACCCTAACCCTAGAGGTTTCCGACCGCGGTTTCTGAGCATGGCCCCCCCTGCGTTATGGCTAGGAAAGCAGGGGAAGGAGCCACGTCTGTGCAGTGTCGTGCTCCTCTTGGCAGGCCTTTGCAATCCCAATTATCCCTGGAGCTGTGGGCTTTCTGGTTCTCCGGACCCTAACCCTAACCCTAACCCTAGAAGTTGCCGACCGCGGTTTCCGGCCACGGCCCCCCCTGGGTTCTGGCTAGGAAAGCAGGGGAAGGAGCCATGTCTGTGCAGTGTCGTGCTCCTCTTGGCAGGCCTTTGCAATCCAAATTATCCCTGGAGCTGTGGGCTTTCTGGTTCTCCAGACCCTAACCCTAACCCTAACCCTAGAAGTTGCCGACCGCGGTTTCCGGCCACGGCCCCCCCCGGGTTCTGGCTAGGAAAGCAGTGGAAGGAGCCATGTCTGTGCAGTGTCGTGCTCCTCTTGGCAGGCCTTTGCAATCCCAATTATCCCTGGAGCTGTGGGCTTTCTGGTTCTCCGGACCCTAACCCTAACCCTAACCCTAGAAGTTGCCGACCGCGGTTTCCGGCCACGGCCCCCCCTGGGTTCTGGCTAGGAAAGCTGGGGAAGGAGCCATGTCTGTGCAGTGTCGTGCTCCTCTTGGCAGGCCTTTGCAATCCCAATTATCCCTGGAGCTGTGGGCTTTCTGGTTCTCCGGACCCTAACCCTAACCCTAACCCTAGAAGTTGCCGACCGCGGTTTCCGGCCACTGCCCCCCCCGGGTTCTGGCTAGGAAAGCAGGGGAAGGAGCCATGTCTGTGCAGTGTCGTGCTCCTCTTGGCAGGCCTTTGCAATCCCAATTATCCCTGGAGCTGTGGGCTTTCTGGTTCTCCGGACCCTAACCCTAACCCTAGAAGTTGCCGACCGCGGTTTCCGGCCACGGCCCCCCCCGGGTTCTGGCTAGGAAAGCAGGGGAAGGAGCCATGTCTGTGCAGTGTCGTGCTCCTCTTGGCAGGCCTTTGCAATCCCAATTATCCCTGGAGCTGTGGGCTTTCCGGTTCTCCGGACCCTAACCCTAACCCTAACCCTAGAAGTTGCCGACCGCGGTTTCCGGCCACGGCACCGCCTGGGTTCTGGCTAGGAAAGCAGGGGAAGGAGCCATGTCTGTGCAGTGTCGTGCTCCTCTTGGCAGGCCTTTGCAATCCCAATTATCCCTGGAGCTGTGGGCTTTCTGGTTCTCCGGACCCTAACCCTAACCCTAACCCTAGAAGTTGCCGACCGCGGTTTCCGGCCACTGCCCCCCCCGGGTTCTGGCTAGGAAAGCTGGGGAAGGAGCCATGTCTGTGCAGTGTCGTGCTCCTCTTGGCAGGCCTTTGCAATCCCAATTATCCCTGGAGCTGTGGGCTTTCTGGTTCTCCGGACCCTAACCCTAACCCTAACCCTAGAAGTTGCCGACCGCGGTTTCCGGCCACGGCCCCCCCTGGGTTCTGGCTAGGAAAGCAGGGGAAGGAGCCATGTCTGTGCAGTGTCGTGCTCCTCTTGGCAGGCCTTTGCAATCCCAATTATCCCTGGAGCTGTGGGCTTTCTGGTTCTCCGGACCCTAACCCTAACCCTAACCCTAGAAGTTGCCGACCGCGGTTTCCGGCCACGGCCCCCCCCGGGTTCTGGCTAGGAAAGCAGGGGAAGGAGCCATGTCTGTGCAGTGTCGTGCTCCTCTTGGCAGGCCTTTGCAATCCCAATTATCCCTGGAGCTGTGGGCTTTCTGGTTCTCCGGACCCTAACCCTAACCCTAACCCTAGAAGTTGCCGACCGTGGTTTCCGGCCACGGCCCCCCCCGGGTTCTGGCTAGGAAAGCAGGGGAAGGAGCCATGTCTGTGCAGTGTCGTGCTCCTCTTGGCAGGCCTTTGCAATCCCAATTATCCCTGGAGCTGTGGGCTTTCTGGTTCTCCGGACCCTAACCCTAACCCTAACCCTAGAAGTTGCCGACCGCGGTTTCCGGCCACGGCCCCCCCCGGGTTCTGGCTAGGAAAGCTGGGGAAGGAGCCATGTCTGTGCAGTGTCGTGCTCCTCTTGGCAGGCCTTTGCAATCCCAATTATCCCTGGAGCTGTGGGCTTTCTGGTTCTCCGGACCCTAACCCTAACCCTAACCCTAGAAGTTGCCGACCGCGGTTTCCGGCCACGGCCCCCCCTGGGTTCTGGCTAGGAAAGCAGGGGAAGGAGCCATGTCTGTGCAGTGTCGTGCTCCTCTTGGCAGGCCTTTGCAATCCCAATTATCCCTGGAGCTGTGGGCTTTCTGGTTCTCCGGACCCTAACCCTAACCCTAACCCTAGAAGTTGCCGACCGCGGTTTCCGGCCACGGCCCCCCCTGGGTTCTGGCTAGGAAAGCAGGGGAAGGAGCCATGTCTGTGCAGTGTCGTGCTCCTCTTGGCAGGCCTTTGCAATCCCAATTATCCCTGGAGCTGTGGGCTTTCTGGTTCTCCGGACCCTAACCCTAACCCTAACCCTAGAAGTTGCCGACCGCGGTTTCCGGCCACGGCCCCCCCTGGGTTCTGGCTAGGAAAGCAGGGGAAGGAGCCATGTCTGTGCAGTGTCGTGCTCCTCTTGGCAGGCCTTTGCAATCCCAATTATCCCTGGAGCTGTGGGCTTTCTGGTTCTCCGGACCCTAACCCTAACCCTAACCCTAGAAGTTGCCGACCGCGGTTTCTGGGCATGGCCCCCCCTGGGTTCTGGCTAGGAAAGCTGGGGAAGGAGCCATGTCTGTGCAGTGTCGTGCTCCTCTTGGCAGGCCTTTGCAATCCCAATTATCCCTGGAGCTGTGGGCTTTCTGGTTCTCCGGACCCTAACCCTAACCCTAACCCTAGAAGTTGCCGACCGCGGTTTCCGGCCACGGCCCCCCCTGGGTTCTGGCTAGGAAAGCAGGGGAAGGAGCCATGTCTGTGCAGTGTCGTGCTCCTCTTGGCAGGCCTTTGCAATCCCAATTATCCCTGGAGCTGTGGGCTTTCTGGTTCTCCGGACCCTAACCCTAACCCTAACCCTAGAAGTTGCCGACCGCGGTTTCTGGGCATGGCCCCCCCTGGGTTCTGGCTAGGAAAGCAGGGGAAGGAGCCATGTCTGTGCAGTGCCGTGCTCCTCTTGGCAGGCCTTTGCAATCCCAATTATCCCTGGAGCTGTGGGCTTTCTGGTTCTCCGGACCCTAACCCTAACCCTAACCCTAGAAGTTGCCGACCGCGGTTTCCGGCCACGGCCCCCCCTGGGTTCTGGCTAGGAAAGCTGGGGAAGGAGCCATGTCTGTGCAGTGTCGTGCTCCTCTTGGCAGGCCTTTGCAATCCCAATTATCCCTGGAGCTGTGGGCTTTCTGGTTCTCCGGACCCTAACCCTAACCCTAACCCTAGAAGTTGCCGACCGCGGTTTCCGGCCACTGCCCCCCCCGGGTTCTGGCTAGGAAAGCAGGGGAAGGAGCCATGTCTGTGCAGTGTCGTGCTCCTCTTGGCAGGCCTTTGCAATCCCAATTATCCCTGGAGCTGTGGGCTTTCTGGTTCTCCGGACCCTAACCCTAACCCTAACCCTAGAAGTTGCCGACCGCGGTTTCCGGCCACTGCCCCCCCCGGGTTCTGGCTAGGAAAGCAGGGGAAGGAGCCATGTCTGTGCAGTGTCGTGCTCCTCTTGGCAGGCCTTTGCAATCCCAATTATCCCTGGAGCTGTGGGCTTTCTGGTTCTCCGGACCCTAACCCTAACCCTAACCCTAGAAGTTGCCGACCGCGGTTTCCGGCCACGGCCCCCCCCGGGTTCTGGCTAGGAAAGCAGGGGAAGGAGCCATGTCTGTGCAGTGTCGTGCTCCTCTTGGCAGGCCTTTGCAATCCCAATTATCCCTGGAGCTGTGGGCTTTCTGGTTCTCCGGACCCTAACCCTAACCCTAACCCTAGAAGTTGCCGACCGTGGTTTCCGGCCACGGCCCCCCCCGGGTTCTGGCTAGGAAAGCAGGGGAAGGAGCCATGTCTGTGCAGTGTCGTGCTCCTCTTGGCAGGCCTTTGCAATCCCAATTATCCCTGGAGCTGTGGGCTTTCTGGTTCTCCGGACCCTAACCCTAACCCTAACCCTAGAAGTTGCCGACCGCGGTTTCCGGCCACGGCCCCCCCCTGGGTTCTGGCTAGGAAAGCTGGGGAAGGAGCCATGTCTGTGCAGTGTCGTGCTCCTCTTGGCAGGCCTTTGCAATCCCAATTATCCCTGGAGCTGTGGGCTTTCTGGTTCTCCGGACCCTAACCCTAACCCTAACCCTAGAAGTTGCCGACCGCGGTTTCCGGCCACGGCCCCCCCTGGGTTCTGGCTAGGAAAGCAGGGGAAGGAGCCATGTCTGTGCAGTGTCGTGCTCCTCTTGGCAGGCCTTTGCAATCCCAATTATCCCTGGAGCTGTGGGCTTTCTGGTTCTCCGGACCCTAACCCTAACCCTAACCCTAGAAGTTGCCGACCGCGGTTTCCGGCCACGGCCCCCCCTGGGTTCTGGCTAGGAAAGCAGGGGAAGGAGCCATGTCTGTGCAGTGTCGTGCTCCTCTTGGCAGGCCTTTGCAATCCCAATTATCCCTGGAGCTGTGGGCTTTCTGGTTCTCCGGACCCTAACCCTAACCCTAACCCTAGAGGTTTCCGACCGCGGTTTCTGAGCATGGCCCCCCCTGGGTTATGGCTAGGAAAGCAGGGGAAGGAGCCACGTCTGTGCAGTGTCGTGCTCCTCTTGGCAGGCCTTTGTAATCCCAATTATCCCTGGAGCTGTGGGCTTTCTGGTTCTCCGGACCCTAACCCTAACCCTAACCCTAGAAGTTGCCGACCGCGGTTTCCGGCCACGGCCCCCCCCTGGGTTCTGGCTAGGAAAGCTGGGGAAGGAGCCATGTCTGTGCAGTGTCGTGCTCCTCTTGGCAGGCCTTTGCAATCCCAATTATCCCTGGAGCTGTGGGCTTTCTGGTTCTCCGGACCCTAACCCTAACCCTAACCCTAGAAGTTGCCGACCGCGGTTTCCGGCCACGGCCCCCCCTGGGTTCTGGCTAGGAAAGCAGGGGAAGGAGCCATGTCTGTGCAGTGTCGTGCTCCTCTTGGCAGGCCTTTGCAATCCCAATTATCCCTGGAGCTGTGGGCTTTCTGGTTCTCCGGACCCTAACCCTAACCCTAACCCTAGAGGTTTCCGACCGCGGTTTCTGAGCATGGCCCCCCCTGGGTTATGGCTAGGAAAGCAGGGGAAGGAGCCACGTCTGTGCAGTGTCGTGCTCCTCTTGGCAGGCCTTTGCAATCCCAATTATCCCTGGAGCTGTGGGCTTTCTGGTTCTCCGGACCCTAACCCTAACCCTAACCCTAGAAGTTGCCGACCGCGGTTTCCGGCCACGGCCCCCCCCTGGGTTCTGGCTAGGAAAGCAGGGGAAGGAGCCATGTCTGTGCAGTGTCGTGCTCCTCTTGGCAGGCCTTTGCAATCCCAATTATCCCTGGAGCTGTGGGCTTTCTGGTTCTCCGGACCCTAACCCTAACCCTAACCCTAGAAGTTGCCGACCGCGGTTTCCGGCCACGGCCCCCCCTGGGTTCTGGCTAGGAAAGCAGGGGAAGGAGCCATGTCTGTGCAGTGTCGTGCTCCTCTTGGCAGGCCTTTGCAATCCCAATTATCCCTGGAGCTGTGGGCTTTCTGGTTCTCCGGACCCTAACCCTAACCCTAACCCTAGAAGTTGCCGACCGTGGTTTCCGGCCACGGCCCCCCCCGGGTTCTGGCTAGGAAAGCAGGGGAAGGAGCCATGTCTGTGCAGTGTCGTGCTCCTCTTGGCAGGCCTTTGCAATCCCAATTATCCCTGGAGCTGTGGGCTTTCTGGTTCTCCGGACCCTAACCCTAACCCTAACCCTAGAAGTTGCCGACCGCGGTTTCCGGCCACGGCCCCCCCCTGGGTTCTGGCTAGGAAAGCTGGGGAAGGAGCCATGTCTGTGCAGTGTCGTGCTCCTCTTGGCAGGCCTTTGCAATCCCAATTATCCCTGGAGCTGTGGGCTTTCTGGTTCTCCGGACCCTAACCCTAACCCTAACCCTAGAAGTTGCCGACCGCGGTTTCCGGCCACGGCCCCCCCTGGGTTCTGGCTAGGAAAGCAGGGGAAGGAGCCATGTCTGTGCAGTGTCGTGCTCCTCTTGGCAGGCCTTTGCAATCCCAATTATCCCTGGAGCTGTGGGCTTTCTGGTTCTCCGGACCCTAACCCTAACCCTAACCCTAGAAGTTGCCGACCGCGGTTTCTGGGCATGGCCCCCCCTGGGTTCTGGCTAGGAAAGCAGGGGAAGGAGCCATGTCTGTGCAGTGCCGTGCTCCTCTTGGCAGGCCTTTGCAATCCCAATTATCCCTGGAGCTGTGGGCTTTCTGGTTCTCCGGACCCTAACCCTAACCCTAACCCTAGAAGTTGCCGACCGCGGTTTCCGGCCACGGCCCCCCCTGGGTTCTGGCTAGGAAAGCTGGGGAAGGAGCCATGTCTGTGCAGTGTCGTGCTCCTCTTGGCAGGCCTTTGCAATCCCAATTATCCCTGGAGCTGTGGGCTTTCTGGTTCTCCGGACCCTAACCCTAACCCTAACCCTAGAAGTTGCCGACCGCGGTTTCCGGCCACTGCCCCCCCCGGGTTCTGGCTAGGAAAGCAGGGGAAGGAGCCATGTCTGTGCAGTGTCGTGCTCCTCTTGGCAGGCCTTTGCAATCCCAATTATCCCTGGAGCTGTGGGCTTTCTGGTTCTCCGGACCCTAACCCTAACCCTAACCCTAGAAGTTGCCGACCGCGGTTTCCGGCCACTGCCCCCCCGGGGTTCTGGCTAGGAAAGCAGGGGAAGGAGCCATGTCTGTGCAGTGTCGTGCTCCTCTTGGCAGGCCTTTGCAATCCCAATTATCCCTGGAGCTGTGGGCTTTCTGGTTCTCCGGACCCTAACCCTAACCCTAACCCTAGAAGTTGCCGACCGCGGTTTCCGGCCACGGCCCCCCCTGGGTTCTGGCTAGGAAAGCAGGGGAAGGAGCCATGTCTGTGCAGTGTCGTGCTCCTCTTGGCAGGCCTTTGCAATCCCAATTATCCCTGGAGCTGTGGGCTTTCTGGTTCTCCGGACCCTAACCCTAACCCTAACCCTAGAAGTTGCCGACCGCGGTTTCCGGCCACGGCCCCCCCCGGGTTCTGGCTAGGAAAGCAGGGGAAGGAGCCATGTCTGTGCAGTGTCGTGCTCCTCTTGGCAGGCCTTTGCAATCCCAATTATCCCTGGAGCTGTGGGCTTTCTGGTTCTCCGGACCCTAACCCTAACCCTAACCCTAGAAGTTGCCGACCGTGGTTTCCGGCCACGGCCCCCCCCGGGTTCTGGCTAGGAAAGCAGGGGAAGGAGCCATGTCTGTGCAGTGTCGTGCTCCTCTTGGCAGGCCTTTGCAATCCCAATTATCCCTGGAGCTGTGGGCTTTCTGGTTCTCCGGACCCTAACCCTAACCCTAACCCTAGAAGTTGCCGACCGCGGTTTCCGGCCACGGCCCCCCCCTGGGTTCTGGCTAGGAAAGCTGGGGAAGGAGCCATGTCTGTGCAGTGTCGTGCTCCTCTTGGCAGGCCTTTGCAATCCCAATTATCCCTGGAGCTGTGGGCTTTCTGGTTCTCCGGACCCTAACCCTAACCCTAACCCTAGAAGTTGCCGACCGCGGTTTCCGGCCACGGCCCCCCCTGGGTTCTGGCTAGGAAAGCAGGGGAAGGAGCCATGTCTGTGCAGTGTCGTGCTCCTCTTGGCAGGCCTTTGCAATCCCAATTATCCCTGGAGCTGTGGGCTTTCTGGTTCTCCGGACCCTAACCCTAACCCTAACCCTAGAAGTTGCCGACCGCGGTTTCCGGCCACGGCCCCCCCTGGGTTCTGGCTAGGAAAGCAGGGGAAGGAGCCATGTCTGTGCAGTGTCGTGCTCCTCTTGGCAGGCCTTTGCAATCCCAATTATCCCTGGAGCTGTGGGCTTTCTGGTTCTCCGGACCCTAACCCTAACCCTAACCCTAGAGGTTTCCGACCGCGGTTTCTGAGCATGGCCCCCCCTGGGTTATGGCTAGGAAAGCAGGGGAAGGAGCCACGTCTGTGCAGTGTCGTGCTCCTCTTGGCAGGCCTTTGCAATCCCAATTATCCCTGGAGCTGTGGGCTTTCTGGTTCTCCGGACCCTAACCCTAACCCTAACCCTAGAAGTTGCCGACCGCGGTTTCCGGCCACGGCCCCCCCCTGGGTTCTGGCTAGGAAAGCTGGGGAAGGAGCCATGTCTGTGCAGTGTCGTGCTCCTCTTGGCAGGCCTTTGCAATCCCAATTATCCCTGGAGCTGTGGGCTTTCTGGTTCTCCGGACCCTAACCCTAACCCTAACCCTAGAAGTTGCCGACCGCGGTTTCCGGCCACGGCCCCCCCTGGGTTCTGGCTAGGAAAGCAGGGGAAGGAGCCATGTCTGTGCAGTGTCGTGCTCCTCTTGGCAGGCCTTTGCAATCCCAATTATCCCTGGAGCTGTGGGCTTTCTGGTTCTCCGGACCCTAACCCTAACCCTAACCCTAGAAGTTGCCGACCGCGGTTTCCGGCCACGGCCCCCCCTGGGTTCTGGCTAGGAAAGCAGGGGAAGGAGCCATGTCTGTGCAGTGTCGTGCTCCTCTTGGCAGGCCTTTGCAATCCCAATTATCCCTGGAGCTGTGGGCTTTCTGGTTCTCCGGACCCTAACCCTAACCCTAACCCTAGAAGTTGCCGACCGTGGTTTCCGGCCACGGCCCCCCCCGGGTTCTGGCTAGGAAAGCAGGGGAAGGAGCCATGTCTGTGCAGTGTCGTGCTCCTCTTGGCAGGCCTTTGCAATCCCAATTATCCCTGGAGCTGTGGGCTTTCTGGTTCTCCGGACCCTAACCCTAACCCTAACCCTAGAAGTTGCCGACCGCGGTTTCCGGCCACGGCCCCCCCCTGGGTTCTGGCTAGGAAAGCTGGGGAAGGAGCCATGTCTGTGCAGTGTCGTGCTCCTCTTGGCAGGCCTTTGCAATCCCAATTATCCCTGGAGCTGTGGGCTTTCTGGTTCTCCGGACCCTAACCCTAACCCTAACCCTAGAAGTTGCCGACCGCGGTTTCCGGCCACGGCCCCCCCTGGGTTCTGGCTAGGAAAGCAGGGGAAGGAGCCATGTCTGTGCAGTGTCGTGCTCCTCTTGGCAGGCCTTTGCAATCCCAATTATCCCTGGAGCTGTGGGCTTTCTGGTTCTCCGGACCCTAACCCTAACCCTAACCCTAGAAGTTGCCGACCGCGGTTTCTGGGCATGGCCCCCCCTGGGTTCTGGCTAGGAAAGCAGGGGAAGGAGCCATGTCTGTGCAGTGTCGTGCTCCTCTTGGCAGGCCTTTGCAATCCCAATTATCCCTGGAGCTGTGGGCTTTCTGGTTCTCCGGACCCTAACCCTAACCCTAACCCTAGAGGTTTCCGACCGCGGTTTCTGAGCATGGCCCCCCCTGGGTTATGGCTAGGAAAGCAGGGGAAGGAGCCACGTCTGTGCAGTGTCGTGCTCCTCTTGGCAGGCCTTTGCAATCCCAATTATCCCTGGAGCTGTGGGCTTTCTGGTTCTCCGGACCCTAACCCTAACCCTAACCCTAGAAGTTGCCGACCGCGGTTTCCGGCCACGGCCCCCCCTGGGTTCTGGCTAGGAAAGCAGGGGAAGGAGCCATGTCTGTGCAGTGTCGTGCTCCTCTTGGCAGGCCTTTGCAATCCAAATTATCCCTGGAGCTGTGGGCTTTCTGGTTCTCCGGACCCTAACCCTAACCCTAACCCTAGAAGTTGCCGACCGCGGTTTCCGGCCACGGCCCCCCCTGGGTTCTGGCTAGGAAAGCAGGGGAAGGAGCCATGTCTGTGCAGTGTCGTGCTCCTCTTGGCAGGCCTTTGCAATCCCAATTATCCCTGGAGCTGTGGGCTTTCTGGTTCTCCGGACCCTAACCCTAACCCTAACCCTAGAAGTTGCCGACCGCGGTTTCCGGCCACGGCCCCCCCTGGGTTCTGGCTAGGAAAGCAGGGGAAGGAGCCATGTCTGTGCAGTGTCGTGCTCCTCTTGGCAGGCCTTTGCAATCCCAATTATCCCTGGAGCTGTGGGCTTTCTGGTTCTCCGGACCCTAACCCTAACCCTAACCCTAGAAGTTGCCGACCGCGGTTTCTGGGCATGGCCCCCCCTGGGTTCTGGCTAGGAAAGCAGGGGAAGGAGCCATGTCTGTGCAGTGCCGTGCTCCTCTTGGCAGGCCTTTGCAATCCCAATTATCCCTGGAGCTGTGGGCTTTCTGGTTCTCCGGACCCTAACCCTAACCCTAACCCTAGAAGTTGCCGACCGCGGTTTCCGGCCACGGCCCCCCCCGGGTTCTGGCTAGGAAAGCAGGGGAAGGAGCCATGTCTGTGCAGTGTCGTGCTCCTCTTGGCAGGCCTTTGCAATCCCAATTATCCCTGGAGCTGTGGGCTTTCTGGTTCTCCGGACCCTAACCCTAACCCTAACCCTAGAGGTTTCCGACCGCGGTTTCTGAGCATGGCCCCCCCTGCGTTATGGCTAGGAAAGCAGGGGAAGGAGCCACGTCTGTGCAGTGTCGTGCTCCTCTTGGCAGGCCTTTGCAATCCCAATTATCCCTGGAGCTGTGGGCTTTCTGGTTCTCCGGACCCTAACCCTAACCCTAACCCTAGAAGTTGCCGACCGCGGTTTCCGGCCACGGCCCCCCCTGGGTTCTGGCTAGGAAAGCAGGGGAAGGAGCCATGTCTGTGCAGTGTCGTGCTCCTCTTGGCAGGCCTTTGCAATCCAAATTATCCCTGGAGCTGTGGGCTTTCTGGTTCTCCAGACCCTAACCCTAACCCTAACCCTAGAAGTTGCCGACCGCGGTTTCCGGCCACGGCCCCCCCCGGGTTCTGGCTAGGAAAGCAGTGGAAGGAGCCATGTCTGTGCAGTGTCGTGCTCCTCTTGGCAGGCCTTTGCAATCCCAATTATCCCTGGAGCTGTGGGCTTTCTGGTTCTCCGGACCCTAACCCTAACCCTAACCCTAGAAGTTGCCGACCGCGGTTTCCGGCCACGGCCCCCCCTGGGTTCTGGCTAGGAAAGCTGGGGAAGGAGCCATGTCTGTGCAGTGTCGTGCTCCTCTTGGCAGGCCTTTGCAATCCCAATTATCCCTGGAGCTGTGGGCTTTCTGGTTCTCCGGACCCTAACCCTAACCCTAACCCTAGAAGTTGCCGACCGCGGTTTCCGGCCACTGCCCCCCCCGGGTTCTGGCTAGGAAAGCAGGGGAAGGAGCCATGTCTGTGCAGTGTCGTGCTCCTCTTGGCAGGCCTTTGCAATCCCAATTATCCCTGGAGCTGTGGGCTTTCTGGTTCTCCGGACCCTAACCCTAACCCTAGAAGTTGCCGACCGCGGTTTCCGGCCACGGCCCCCCCCGGGTTCTGGCTAGGAAAGCAGGGGAAGGAGCCATGTCTGTGCAGTGTCGTGCTCCTCTTGGCAGGCCTTTGCAATCCCAATTATCCCTGGAGCTGTGGGCTTTCCGGTTCTCCGGACCCTAACCCTAACCCTAACCCTAGAAGTTGCCGACCGCGGTTTCCGGCCACGGCACCGCCTGGGTTCTGGCTAGGAAAGCAGGGGAAGGAGCCATGTCTGTGCAGTGTCGTGCTCCTCTTGGCAGGCCTTTGCAATCCCAATTATCCCTGGAGCTGTGGGCTTTCTGGTTCTCCGGACCCTAACCCTAACCCTAACCCTAGAAGTTGCCGACCGCGGTTTCCGGCCACTGCCCCCCCCGGGTTCTGGCTAGGAAAGCTGGGGAAGGAGCCATGTCTGTGCAGTGTCGTGCTCCTCTTGGCAGGCCTTTGCAATCCCAATTATCCCTGGAGCTGTGGGCTTTCTGGTTCTCCGGACCCTAACCCTAACCCTAACCCTAGAAGTTGCCGACCGCGGTTTCCGGCCACGGCCCCCCCTGGGTTCTGGCTAGGAAAGCAGGGGAAGGAGCCATGTCTGTGCAGTGTCGTGCTCCTCTTGGCAGGCCTTTGCAATCCCAATTATCCCTGGAGCTGTGGGCTTTCTGGTTCTCCGGACCCTAACCCTAACCCTAACCCTAGAAGTTGCCGACCGCGGTTTCCGGCCACGGCCCCCCCCGGGTTCTGGCTAGGAAAGCAGGGGAAGGAGCCATGTCTGTGCAGTGTCGTGCTCCTCTTGGCAGGCCTTTGCAATCCCAATTATCCCTGGAGCTGTGGGCTTTCTGGTTCTCCGGACCCTAACCCTAACCCTAACCCTAGAAGTTGCCGACCGTGGTTTCCGGCCACGGCCCCCCCCGGGTTCTGGCTAGGAAAGCAGGGGAAGGAGCCATGTCTGTGCAGTGTCGTGCTCCTCTTGGCAGGCCTTTGCAATCCCAATTATCCCTGGAGCTGTGGGCTTTCTGGTTCTCCGGACCCTAACCCTAACCCTAACCCTAGAAGTTGCCGACCGCGGTTTCCGGCCACGGCCCCCCCCGGGTTCTGGCTAGGAAAGCTGGGGAAGGAGCCATGTCTGTGCAGTGTCGTGCTCCTCTTGGCAGGCCTTTGCAATCCCAATTATCCCTGGAGCTGTGGGCTTTCTGGTTCTCCGGACCCTAACCCTAACCCTAACCCTAGAAGTTGCCGACCGCGGTTTCCGGCCACGGCCCCCCCTGGGTTCTGGCTAGGAAAGCAGGGGAAGGAGCCATGTCTGTGCAGTGTCGTGCTCCTCTTGGCAGGCCTTTGCAATCCCAATTATCCCTGGAGCTGTGGGCTTTCTGGTTCTCCGGACCCTAACCCTAACCCTAACCCTAGAAGTTGCCGACCGCGGTTTCCGGCCACGGCCCCCCCTGGGTTCTGGCTAGGAAAGCAGGGGAAGGAGCCATGTCTGTGCAGTGTCGTGCTCCTCTTGGCAGGCCTTTGCAATCCCAATTATCCCTGGAGCTGTGGGCTTTCTGGTTCTCCGGACCCTAACCCTAACCCTAACCCTAGAAGTTGCCGACCGCGGTTTCCGGCCACGGCCCCCCCTGGGTTCTGGCTAGGAAAGCAGGGGAAGGAGCCATGTCTGTGCAGTGTCGTGCTCCTCTTGGCAGGCCTTTGCAATCCCAATTATCCCTGGAGCTGTGGGCTTTCTGGTTCTCCGGACCCTAACCCTAACCCTAACCCTAGAAGTTGCCGACCGCGGTTTCTGGGCATGGCCCCCCCTGGGTTCTGGCTAGGAAAGCTGGGGAAGGAGCCATGTCTGTGCAGTGTCGTGCTCCTCTTGGCAGGCCTTTGCAATCCCAATTATCCCTGGAGCTGTGGGCTTTCTGGTTCTCCGGACCCTAACCCTAACCCTAACCCTAGAAGTTGCCGACCGCGGTTTCCGGCCACTGCCCCCCCCGGGTTCTGGCTAGGAAAGCAGGGGAAGGAGCCATGTCTGTGCAGTGTCGTGCTCCTCTTGGCAGGCCTTTGCAATCCCAATTATCCCTGGAGCTGTGGGCTTTCTGGTTCTCCGGACCCTAACCCTAACCCTAGAAGTTGCCGACCGCGGTTTCCGGCCACGGCCCCCCCCGGGTTCTGGCTAGGAAAGCAGGGGAAGGAGCCATGTCTGTGCAGTGTCGTGCTCCTCTTGGCAGGCCTTTGCAATCCCAATTATCCCTGGAGCTGTGGGCTTTCTGGTTCTCCGGACCCTAACCCTAACCCTAACCCTAGAAGTTGCCGACCGCGGTTTCCGGCCACTGCCCCCCCCGGGTTCTGGCTAGGAAAGCTGGGGAAGGAGCCATGTCTGTGCAGTGTCGTGCTCCTCTTGGCAGGCCTTTGCAATCCCAATTATCCCTGGAGCTGTGGGCTTTCTGGTTCTCCGGACCCTAACCCTAACCCTAACCCTAGAAGTTGCCGACCGCGGTTTCCGGCCACGGCCCCCCCTGGGTTCTGGCTAGGAAAGCAGGGGAAGGAGCCATGTCTGTGCAGTGTCGTGCTCCTCTTGGCAGGCCTTTGCAATCCCAATTATCCCTGGAGCTGTGGGCTTTCTGGTTCTCCGGACCCTAACCCTAACCCTAACCCTAGAAGTTGCCGACCGCGGTTTCCGGCCACGGCCCCCCCCGGGTTCTGGCTAGGAAAGCAGGGGAAGGAGCCATGTCTGTGCAGTGTCGTGCTCCTCTTGGCAGGCCTTTGCAATCCCAATTATCCCTGGAGCTGTGGGCTTTCTGGTTCTCCGGACCCTAACCCTAACCCTAACCCTAGAAGTTGCCGACCGTGGTTTCCGGCCACGGCCCCCCCCGGGTTCTGGCTAGGAAAGCAGGGGAAGGAGCCATGTCTGTGCAGTGTCGTGCTCCTCTTGGCAGGCCTTTGCAATCCCAATTATCCCTGGAGCTGTGGGCTTTCTGGTTCTCCGGACCCTAACCCTAACCCTAACCCTAGAAGTTGCCGACCGCGGTTTCCGGCCACGGCCCCCCCCTGGGTTCTGGCTAGGAAAGCTGGGGAAGGAGCCATGTCTGTGCAGTGTCGTGCTCCTCTTGGCAGGCCTTTGCAATCCCAATTATCCCTGGAGCTGTGGGCTTTCTGGTTCTCCGGACCCTAACCCTAACCCTAACCCTAGAAGTTGCCGACCGCGGTTTCCGGCCACGGCCCCCCCTGGGTTCTGGCTAGGAAAGCAGGGGAAGGAGCCATGTCTGTGCAGTGTCGTGCTCCTCTTGGCAGGCCTTTGCAATCCCAATTATCCCTGGAGCTGTGGGCTTTCTGGTTCTCCGGACCCTAACCCTAACCCTAACCCTAGAAGTTGCCGACCGCGGTTTCCGGCCACGGCCCCCCCTGGGTTCTGGCTAGGAAAGCAGGGGAAGGAGCCATGTCTGTGCAGTGTCGTGCTCCTCTTGGCAGGCCTTTGCAATCCCAATTATCCCTGGAGCTGTGGGCTTTCTGGTTCTCCGGACCCTAACCCTAACCCTAACCCTAGAGGTTTCCGACCGCGGTTTCTGAGCATGGCCCCCCCTGGGTTATGGCTAGGAAAGCAGGGGAAGGAGCCACGTCTGTGCAGTGTCGTGCTCCTCTTGGCAGGCCTTTGCAATCCCAATTATCCCTGGAGCTGTGGGCTTTCTGGTTCTCCGGACCCTAACCCTAACCCTAACCCTAGAAGTTGCCGACCGCGGTTTCCGGCCACGGCCCCCCCTGGGTTCTGGCTAGGAAAGCAGGGGAAGGAGCCATGTCTGTGCAGTGTCGTGCTCCTCTTGGCAGGCCTTTGCAATCCAAATTATCCCTGGAGCTGTGGGCTTTCTGGTTCTCCGGACCCTAACCCTAACCCTAACCCTAGAAGTTGCCGACCGCGGTTTCCGGCCACGGCCCCCCCCGGGTTCTGGCTAGGAAAGCAGTGGAAGGAGCCATGTCTGTGCAGTGTCGTGCTCCTCTTGGCAGGCCTTTGCAATCCCAATTATCCCTGGAGCTGTGGGCTTTCTGGTTCTCCGGACCCTAACCCTAACCCTAACCCTAGAAGTTGCCGACCGCGGTTTCCGGCCACGGCCCCCCCTGGGTTCTGGCTAGGAAAGCTGGGGAAGGAGCCATGTCTGTGCAGTGTCGTGCTCCTCTTGGCAGGCCTTTGCAATCCCAATTATCCCTGGAGCTGTGGGCTTTCTGGTTCTCCGGACCCTAACCCTAACCCTAACCCTAGAAGTTGCCGACCGCGGTTTCCGGCCACTGCCCCCCCCGGGTTCTGGCTAGGAAAGCAGGGGAAGGAGCCATGTCTGTGCAGTGTCGTGCTCCTCTTGGCAGGCCTTTGCAATCCCAATTATCCCTGGAGCTGTGGGCTTTCTGGTTCTCCGGACCCTAACCCTAACCCTAGAAGTTGCCGACCGCGGTTTCCGGCCACGGCCCCCCCCGGGTTCTGGCTAGGAAAGCAGGGGAAGGAGCCATGTCTGTGCAGTGTCGTGCTCCTCTTGGCAGGCCTTTGCAATCCCAATTATCCCTGGAGCTGTGGGCTTTCCGGTTCTCCGGACCCTAACCCTAACCCTAACCCTAGAAGTTGCCGACCGCGGTTTCCGGCCACGGCACCGCCTGGGTTCTGGCTAGGAAAGCAGGGGAAGGAGCCATGTCTGTGCAGTGTCGTGCTCCTCTTGGCAGGCCTTTGCAATCCCAATTATCCCTGGAGCTGTGGGCTTTCTGGTTCTCCGGACCCTAACCCTAACCCTAACCCTAGAAGTTGCCGACCGCGGTTTCCGGCCACTGCCCCCCCCGGGTTCTGGCTAGGAAAGCTGGGGAAGGAGCCATGTCTGTGCAGTGTCGTGCTCCTCTTGGCAGGCCTTTGCAATCCCAATTATCCCTGGAGCTGTGGGCTTTCTGGTTCTCCGGACCCTAACCCTAACCCTAACCCTAGAAGTTGCCGACCGCGGTTTCCGGCCACGGCCCCCCCTGGGTTCTGGCTAGGAAAGCAGGGGAAGGAGCCATGTCTGTGCAGTGTCGTGCTCCTCTTGGCAGGCCTTTGCAATCCCAATTATCCCTGGAGCTGTGGGCTTTCTGGTTCTCCGGACCCTAACCCTAACCCTAACCCTAGAAGTTGCCGACCGCGGTTTCTGGGCATGGCCCCCCCTGGGTTCTGGCTAGGAAAGCTGGGGAAGGAGCCATGTCTGTGCAGTGTCGTGCTCCTCTTGGCAGGCCTTTGCAATCCCAATTATCCCTGGAGCTGTGGGCTTTCCGGTTCTCCGGACCCTAACCCTAACCCTAACCCTAGAAGTTGCCGACCGCGGTTTCCGGCCACGGCACCGCCTGGGTTCTGGCTAGGAAAGCAGGGGAAGGAGCCATGTCTGTGCAGTGTCGTGCTCCTCTTGGCAGGCCTTTGCAATCCCAATTATCCCTGGAGCTGTGGGCTTTCTGGTTCTCCGGACCCTAACCCTAACCCTAACCCTAGAAGTTGCCGACCGCGGTTTCCGGCCACTGCCCCCCCCGGGTTCTGGCTAGGAAAGCTGGGGAAGGAGCCATGTCTGTGCAGTGTCGTGCTCCTCTTGGCAGGCCTTTGCAATCCCAATTATCCCTGGAGCTGTGGGCTTTCTGGTTCTCCGGACCCTAACCCTAACCCTAACCCTAGAAGTTGCCGACCGCGGTTTCCGGCCACGGCCCCCCCTGGGTTCTGGCTAGGAAAGCAGGGGAAGGAGCCATGTCTGTGCAGTGTCGTGCTCCTCTTGGCAGGCCTTTGCAATCCCAATTATCCCTGGAGCTGTGGGCTTTCTGGTTCTCCGGACCCTAACCCTAACCCTAACCCTAGAAGTTGCCGACCGCGGTTTCCGGCCACTGCCCCCCCCGGGTTCTGGCTAGGAAAGCTGGGGAAGGAGCCATGTCTGTGCAGTGTCGTGCTCCTCTTGGCAGGCCTTTGCAATCCCAATTATCCCTGGAGCTGTGGGCTTTCTGGTTCTCCGGACCCTAACCCTAACCCTAACCCTAGAAGTTGCCGACCGCGGTTTCCGGCCACGGCCCCCCCTGGGTTCTGGCTAGGAAAGCAGGGGAAGGAGCCATGTCTGTGCAGTGTCGTGCTCCTCTTGGCAGGCCTTTGCAATCCCAATTATCCCTGGAGCTGTGGGCTTTCTGGTTCTCCGGACCCTAACCCTAACCCTAACCCTAGAAGTTGCCGACCGCGGTTTCTGGGCATGGCCCCCCCGGGTTCTGGCTAGGAAAGCAGGGGAAGGAGCCATGTCTGTGCAGTGTCGTGCTCCTCTTGGCAGGCCTTTGCAATCCCAATTATCCCTGGAGCTGTGGGCTTTCTGGTTCTCCGGACCCTAACCCTAACCCTAACCCTAGAAGTTGCCGACCGTGGTTTCCGGCCACGGCCCCCCCCGGGTTCTGGCTAGGAAAGCAGGGGAAGGAGCCATGTCTGTGCAGTGTCGTGCTCCTCTTGGCAGGCCTTTGCAATCCCAATTATCCCTGGAGCTGTGGGCTTTCTGGTTCTCCGGACCCTAACCCTAACCCTAACCCTAGAAGTTGCCGACCGCGGTTTCCGGCCACGGCCCCCCCCTGGGTTCTGGCTAGGAAAGCTGGGGAAGGAGCCATGTCTGTGCAGTGTCGTGCTCCTCTTGGCAGGCCTTTGCAATCCCAATTATCCCTGGAGCTGTGGGCTTTCTGGTTCTCCGGACCCTAACCCTAACCCTAGAAGTTGCCGACCGCGGTTTCCGGCCACGGCCCCCCCTGGGTTCTGGCTAGGAAAGCAGGGGAAGGAGCCATGTCTGTGCAGTGTCGTGCTCCTCTTGGCAGGCCTTTGCAATCCCAATTATCCCTGGAGCTGTGGGCTTTCTGGTTCTCCGGACCCTAACCCTAACCCTAACCCTAGAAGTTGCCGACCGCGGTTTCCGGCCACGGCCCCCCCTGGGTTCTGGCTAGGAAAGCAGGGGAAGGAGCCATGTCTGTGCAGTGTCGTGCTCCTCTTGGCAGGCCTTTGCAATCCCAATTATCCCTGGAGCTGTGGGCTTTCTGGTTCTCCGGACCCTAACCCTAACCCTAACCCTAGAAGTTGCCGACCGCGGTTTCCGGCCACGGCCCCCCCTGGGTTCTGGCTAGGAAAGCAGGGGAAGGAGCCATGTCTGTGCAGTGTCGTGCTCCTCTTGGCAGGCCTTTGCAATCCCAATTATCCCTGGAGCTGTGGGCTTTCTGGTTCTCCGGACCCTAACCCTAACCCTAACCCTAGAAGTTGCCGACCGCGGTTTCTGGGCATGGCCCCCCCTGGGTTCTGGCTAGGAAAGCTGGGGAAGGAGCCATGTCTGTGCAGTGTCGTGCTCCTCTTGGCAGGCCTTTGCAATCCCAATTATCCCTGGAGCTGTGGGCTTTCTGGTTCTCCGGACCCTAACCCTAACCCTAACCCTAGAAGTTGCCGACCGCGGTTTCCGGCCACGGCCCCCCCTGGGTTCTGGCTAGGAAAGCAGGGGAAGGAGCCATGTCTGTGCAGTGTCGTGCTCCTCTTGGCAGGCCTTTGCAATCCCAATTATCCCTGGAGCTGTGGGCTTTCTGGTTCTCCGGACCCTAACCCTAACCCTAACCCTAGAAGTTGCCGACCGCGTTTTCTGGGCATGGCCCCCCCTGGGTTCTGGCTAGGAAAGCAGGGGAAGGAGCCATGTCTGTGCAGTGCCGTGCTCCTCTTGGCAGGCCTTTGCAATCCCAATTATCCCTGGAGCTGTGGGCTTTCTGGTTCTCCGGACCCTAACCCTAACCCTAACCCTAGAAGTTGCCGACCGCGGTTTCCGGCCACGGCCCCCCCCGGGTTCTGGCTAGGAAAGCAGGGGAAGGAGCCATGTCTGTGCAGTGTCGTGCTCCTCTTGGCAGGCCTTTGCAATCCCAATTATCCCTGGAGCTGTGGGCTTTCTGGTTCTCCGGACCCTAACCCTAACCCTAACCCTAGAGGTTTCCGACCGCGGTTTCTGAGCATGGCCCCCCCTGGGTTATGGCTAGGAAAGCAGGGGAAGGAGCCACGTCTGTGCAGTGTCGTGCTCCTCTTGGCAGGCCTTTGCAATCCCAATTATCCCTGGAGCTGTGGGCTTTCTGGTTCTCCGGACCCTAACCCTAACCCTAACCCTAGAAGTTGCCGACCGCGGTTTCCGGCCACGGCCCCCCCCGGGTTCTGGCTAGGAAAGCAGGGGAAGGAGCCATGTCTGTGCAGTGTCGTGCTCCTCTTGGCAGGCCTTTGCAATCCCAATTATCCCTGGAGCTGTGGGCTTTCCGGTTCTCCGGACCCTAACCCTAACCCTAACCCTAGAAGTTGCCGACCGCGGTTTCCGGCCACGGCACCGCCTGGGTTCTGGCTAGGAAAGCAGGGGAAGGAGCCATGTCTGTGCAGTGTCGTGCTCCTCTTGGCAGGCCTTTGCAATCCCAATTATCCCTGGAGCTGTGGGCTTTCTGGTTCTCCGGACCCTAACCCTAACCCTAACCCTAGAAGTTGCCGACCGCGGTTTCCGGCCACTGCCCCCCCCGGGTTCTGGCTAGGAAAGCTGGGGAAGGAGCCATGTCTGTGCAGTGTCGTGCTCCTCTTGGCAGGCCTTTGCAATCCCAATTATCCCTGGAGCTGTGGGCTTTCTGGTTCTCCGGACCCTAACCCTAACCCTAACCCTAGAAGTTGCCGACCGCGGTTTCCGGCCACGGCCCCCCCTGGGTTCTGGCTAGGAAAGCAGGGGAAGGAGCCATGTCTGTGCAGTGTCGTGCTCCTCTTGGCAGGCCTTTGCAATCCCAATTATCCCTGGAGCTGTGGGCTTTCTGGTTCTCCGGACCCTAACCCTAACCCTAACCCTAGAAGTTGCCGACCGCGGTTTCTGGGCATGGCCCCCCCTGGGTTCTGGCTAGGAAAGCTGGGGAAGGAGCCATGTCTGTGCAGTGTCGTGCTCCTCTTGGCAGGCCTTTGCAATCCCAATTATCCCTGGAGCTGTGGGCTTTCCGGTTCTCCGGACCCTAACCCTAACCCTAACCCTAGAAGTTGCCGACCGCGGTTTCCGGCCACGGCACCGCCTGGGTTCTGGCTAGGAAAGCAGGGGAAGGAGCCATGTCTGTGCAGTGTCGTGCTCCTCTTGGCAGGCCTTTGCAATCCCAATTATCCCTGGAGCTGTGGGCTTTCTGGTTCTCCGGACCCTAACCCTAACCCTAACCCTAGAAGTTGCCGACCGCGGTTTCCGGCCACTGCCCCCCCCGGGTTCTGGCTAGGAAAGCTGGGGAAGGAGCCATGTCTGTGCAGTGTCGTGCTCCTCTTGGCAGGCCTTTGCAATCCCAATTATCCCTGGAGCTGTGGGCTTTCTGGTTCTCCGGACCCTAACCCTAACCCTAACCCTAGAAGTTGCCGACCGCGGTTTCCGGCCACGGCCCCCCCTGGGTTCTGGCTAGGAAAGCAGGGGAAGGAGCCATGTCTGTGCAGTGTCGTGCTCCTCTTGGCAGGCCTTTGCAATCCCAATTATCCCTGGAGCTGTGGGCTTTCTGGTTCTCCGGACCCTAACCCTAACCCTAACCCTAGAAGTTGCCGACCGCGGTTTCCGGCCACTGCCCCCCCCGGGTTCTGGCTAGGAAAGCTGGGGAAGGAGCCATGTCTGTGCAGTGTCGTGCTCCTCTTGGCAGGCCTTTGCAATCCCAATTATCCCTGGAGCTGTGGGCTTTCTGGTTCTCCGGACCCTAACCCTAACCCTAACCCTAGAAGTTGCCGACCGCGGTTTCCGGCCACGGCCCCCCCTGGGTTCTGGCTAGGAAAGCAGGGGAAGGAGCCATGTCTGTGCAGTGTCGTGCTCCTCTTGGCAGGCCTTTGCAATCCCAATTATCCCTGGAGCTGTGGGCTTTCTGGTTCTCCGGACCCTAACCCTAACCCTAACCCTAGAAGTTGCCGACCGCGGTTTCTGGGCATGGCCCCCCCGGGTTCTGGCTAGGAAAGCAGGGGAAGGAGCCATGTCTGTGCAGTGTCGTGCTCCTCTTGGCAGGCCTTTGCAATCCCAATTATCCCTGGAGCTGTGGGCTTTCTGGTTCTCCGGACCCTAACCCTAACCCTAACCCTAGAAGTTGCCGACCGTGGTTTCCGGCCACGGCCCCCCCCGGGTTCTGGCTAGGAAAGCAGGGGAAGGAGCCATGTCTGTGCAGTGTCGTGCTCCTCTTGGCAGGCCTTTGCAATCCCAATTATCCCTGGAGCTGTGGGCTTTCTGGTTCTCCGGACCCTAACCCTAACCCTAACCCTAGAAGTTGCCGACCGCGGTTTCCGGCCACGGCCCCCCCTGGGTTCTGGCTAGGAAAGCAGGGGAAGGAGCCATGTCTGTGCAGTGTCGTGCTCCTCTTGGCAGGCCTTTGCAATCCCAATTATCCCTGGAGCTGTGGGCTTTCTGGTTCTCCGGACCCTAACCCTAACCCTAACCCTAGAAGTTGCCGACCGCGGTTTCCGGCCACGGCCCCCCCTGGGTTCTGGCTAGGAAAGCAGGGGAAGGAGCCATGTCTGTGCAGTGTCGTGCTCCTCTTGGCAGGCCTTTGCAATCCCAATTATCCCTGGAGCTGTGGGCTTTCTGGTTCTCCGGACCCTAACCCTAACCCTAACCCTAGAAGTTGCCGACCGCGGTTTCTGGGCATGGCCCCCCCTGGGTTCTGGCTAGGAAAGCTGGGGAAGGAGCCATGTCTGTGCAGTGTCGTGCTCCTCTTGGCAGGCCTTTGCAATCCCAATTATCCCTGGAGCTGTGGGCTTTCTGGTTCTCCGGACCCTAACCCTAACCCTAACCCTAGAAGTTGCCGACCGCGGTTTCCGGCCACGGCCCCCCCTGGGTTCTGGCTAGGAAAGCAGGGGAAGGAGCCATGTCTGTGCAGTGTCGTGCTCCTCTTGGCAGGCCTTTGCAATCCCAATTATCCCTGGAGCTGTGGGCTTTCTGGTTCTCCGGACCCTAACCCTAACCCTAACCCTAGAGGTTTCCGACCGCGGTTTCTGAGCATGGCCCCCCCTGGGTTATGGCTAGGAAAGCAGGGGAAGGAGCCACGTCTGTGCAGTGTCGTGCTCCTCTTGGCAGGCCTTTGCAATCCCAATTATCCCTGGAGCTGTGGGCTTTCTGGTTCTCCGGACCCTAACCCTAACCCTAACCCTAGAAGTTGCCGACCGCGGTTTCCGGCCACTGCCCCCCCCGGGTTCTGGCTAGGAAAGCTGGGGAAGGAGCCATGTCTGTGCAGTGTCGTGCTCCTCTTGGCAGGCCTTTGCAATCCCAATTATCCCTGGAGCTGTGGGCTTTCTGGTTCTCCGGACCCTAACCCTAACCCTAACCCTAGAAGTTGCCGACCGCGGTTTCCGGCCACGGCCCCCCCTGGGTTCTGGCTAGGAAAGCAGGGGAAGGAGCCATGTCTGTGCAGTGTCGTGCTCCTCTTGGCAGGCCTTTGCAATCCAAATTATCCCTGGAGCTGTGGGCTTTCTGGTTCTCCGGACCCTAACCCTAACCCTAACCCTAGAAGTTGCCGACCGCGGTTTCCGGCCACGGCCCCCCCCGGGTTCTGGCTAGGAAAGCAGGGGAAGGAGCCATGTCTGTGCAGTGTCGTGCTCCTCTTGGCAGGCCTTTGCAATCCCAATTATCCCTGGAGCTGTGGGCTTTCTGGTTCTCCGGACCCTAACCCTAACCCTAACCCTAGAAGTTGCCGACCGTGGTTTCCGGCCACTGCCCCCCCCGGGTTCTGGCTAGGAAAGCAGGGGAAGGAGCCATGTCTGTGCAGTGTCGTGCTCCTCTTGGCAGGCCTTTGCAATCCCAATTATCCCTGGAGCTGTGGGCTTTCTGGTTCTCCGGACCCTAACCCTAACCCTAACCCTAGAAGTTGCCGACCGCGGTTTCCGGCCACGGCCCCCCCCGGGTTCTGGCTAGGAAAGCAGGGGAAGGAGCCATGTCTGTGCAGTGTCGTGCTCCTCTTGGCAGGCCTTTGCAATCCCAATTATCCCTGGAGCTGTGGGCTTTCCGGTTCTCCGGACCCTAATCCTAACCCTAACCCTAGAAGTTGCCGACCGCGGTTTCCGGCCACAGCCCCTCCCGGGTTCTGGCTAGGAAAGCAGGGGAAGGAGCCATGTCTGTGCAGTGTCGTGCTCCTCTTGGCAGGCCTTTGCAATCCCAATTATCCCTGGAGCTGTGGGCTTTCTGGTTCTCCGGACCCTAACCCTAACCCTAACCCTAGAAGTTGCCGACCGCGGTTTCCGGCCACAGCCCCTCCCGGGTTCTGGCTAGGAAAGCAGGGGAAGGAGCCATGTCTGTGCAGTGTCGTGCTCCTCTTGGCAGGCCTTTGCAATCCCAATTATCCCTGGAGCTGTGGGCTTTCTGGTTCTCCGGACCCTAACCCTAACCCTAACCCTAGAAGTTGCCGACCGCGGTTTCCGGCCATGGCCCCCCCTGGGTTCTGGCTAGGAAAGCAGGGGAAGGAGCCATGTCTGTGCAGTGTCGTGCTCCTCTTGGCAGGCCTTTGCAATCCCAATTATCCCTGGAGCTGTGGGCTTTCTGGTTCTCCGGACCCTAACCCTAACCCTAACCCTAGAAGTTGCCGACCGCGGTTTCCGGCCACGGCCCCCCCCGGGTTCTGGCTAGGAAAGCAGGGGAAGGAGCCATGTCTGTGCAGTGTCGTGCTCCTCTTGGCAGGCCTTTGCAATCCCAATTATCCCTGGAGCTGTGGGCTTTCTGGTTCTCCGGACCCTAACCCTAACCCTAACCCTAGAAGTTGCCGACCGCGGTTTCCGGCCACAGCCCCTCCCGGGTTCTGGCTAGGAAAGCAGGGGAAGGAGCCATGTCTGTGCAGTGTCGTGCTCCTCTTGGCAGGCCTTTGCAATCCCAATTATCCCTGGAGCTGTGGGCTTTCTGGTTCTCCGGACCCTAACCCTAACCCTAACCCTAGAAGTTGCCGACCGCGGTTTCCGGCCATGGCCCCCCCTGGGTTCTGGCTAGGAAAGCAGGGGAAGGAGCCATGTCTGTGCAGTGTCGTGCTCCTCTTGGCAGGCCTTTGCAATCCCAATTATCCCTGGAGCTGTGGGCTTTCTGGTTCTCCGGACCCTAACCCTAACCCTAACCCTAGAAGTTGCCGACCGCGGTTTCCGGCCACGGCCCCCCCCGGGTTCTGGCTAGGAAAGCAGGGGAAGGAGCCATGTCTGTGCAGTGTCGTGCTCCTCTTGGCAGGCCTTTGCAATCCCAATTATCCCTGGAGCTGTGGGCTTTCTGGTTCTCCGGACCCTAACCCTAACCCTAACCCTAGAAGTTGCCGACCGCGGTTTCCGGCCACGGCCCCCCCTGGGTTCTGGCTAGGAAAGCAGGGGAAGGAGCCATGTCTGTGCAGTGTCGTGCTCCTCTTGGCAGGCCTTTGCAATCCCAATTATCCCTGGAGCTGTGGGCTTTCTGGTTCTCCGGACCCTAACCCTAACCCTAACCCTAGAAGTTGCCGACCGCGGTTTCCGGCCACGGCCCCCCCCGGGTTCTGGCTAGGAAAGCAGGGGAAGGAGCCATGTCTGTGCAGTGTCGTGCTCCTCTTGGCAGGCCTTTGCAATCCCAATTATCCCTGGAGCTGTGGGCTTTCTGGTTCTCCGGACCCTAACCCTAACCCTAACCCTAGAAGTTGCCGACCGCGGTTTCCGGCCACGGCCCCCCCCGGGTTCTGGCTAGGAAAGCAGGGGAAGGAGCCATGTCTGTGCAGTGTCGTGCTCCTCTTGGCAGGCCTTTGCAATCCCAATTATCCCTGGAGCTGTGGGCTTTCCGGTTCTCCGGACCCTAACCCTAACCCTAACCCTAGAAGTTGCCGACCGCGGTTTCCGGCCACGGCCCCGCCTGGGTTCTGGCTAGGAAAGCTGGGGAAGGAGCCATGTCTGTGCAGTGTCGTGCTCCTCTTGGCAGGCCTTTGCAATCCCAATTATCCCTGGAGCTGTGGGCTTTCTGGTTCTCCGGACCCTAACCCTAACCCTAACCCTAGAAGTTGCCGACCGCGGTTTCCGGCCACGGCCCCCCCTGGGTTCTGGCTAGGAAAGCAGGGGAAGGAGCCATGTCTGTGCAGTGTCGTGCTCCTCTTGGCAGGCCTTTGCAATCCCAATTATCCCTGGAGCTGTGGGCTTTCTGGTTCTCCGGACCCTAACCCTAACCCTAACCCTAGAAGTTGCCGACCGCGGTTTCCGGCCACGGCCCCCACCGGGTTCTGGCTAGGAAAGCTGGGGAAGGAGCCATGTCTGTGCAGTGTCGTGCTCCTCTTGGCAGGCCTTTGCAATCCCAATTATCCCTGGAGCTGTGGGCTTTCTGGTTCTCCGGACCCTAACCCTAACCCTAACCCTAGAAGTTGCCGACCGCGGCTTCCGGCCACGGCCCCCCCTGGGTTCTGGCTAGGAAAGCAGGGGAAGGAGCCATGTCTGTGCAGTGTCGTGCTCCTCTTGGCAGGCCTTTGCAATCCCAATTATCCCTGGAGCTGTGGGCTTTCTGGTTCTCCGGACCCTAACCCTAACCCTAACCCTAGAAGTTGCCGACCGCGGTTTCCGGCCACGGCCCCCCCTGGGTTCTGGCTAGGAAAGCAGGGGAAGGAGCCATGTCTGTGCAGTGTCGTGCTCCTCTTGGCAGGCCTTTGCAATCCCAATTATCCCTGGAGCTGTGGGCTTTCTGGTTCTCCGGACCCTAACCCTAACCCTAACCCTAGAAGTTGCCGACCGCGGTTTCCGGCCACGCCCCCCCCCGGGTTCTGGCTAGGAAAGCAGGGGAAGGAGCCATGTCTGTGCAGTGTCGTGCTCCTCTTGGCAGGCCTTTGCAATCCCAATTATCCCTGGAGCTGTGGGCTTTCTGGTTCTCCGGACCCTAACCCTAACCCTAACCCTAGAGGTTTCCGACCGCGGTTTCTGAGCATGGCCCCCCCTGGGTTATGGCTAGGAAAGCAGGGGAAGGAGCCACGTCTGTGCAGTGTCGTGCTCCTCTTGGCAGGCCTTTGCAATCCCAATTATCCCTGGAGCTGTGGGCTTTCTGGTTCTCCGGACCCTAACCCTAACCCTAACCCTAGAAGTTGCCGACCGCGGTTTCCGGCCACTGCCCCCCCCGGGTTCTGGCTAGGAAAGCTGGGGAAGGAGCCATGTCTGTGCAGTGTCGTGCTCCTCTTGGCAGGCCTTTGCAATCCCAATTATCCCTGGAGCTGTGGGCTTTCTGGTTCTCCGGACCCTAACCCTAACCCTAACCCTAGAAGTTGCCGACCGCGGTTTCCGGCCACGGCCCCCCCTGGGTTCTGGCTAGGAAAGCTGGGGAAGGAGCCATGTCTGTGCAGTGTCGTGCTCCTCTTGGCAGGCCTTTGCAATCCCAATTATCCCTGGAGCTGTGGGCTTTCTGGTTCTCCGGACCCTAACCCTAACCCTAACCCTAGAAGTTGCTGACCGCGGTTTCCGGCCACTGCCCCCCCCGGGTTCTGGCTAGGAAAGCAGGGGAAGGAGCCATGTCTGTGCAGTGTCGTGCTCCTCTTGGCAGGCCTTTGCAATCCCAATTATCCCTGGAGCTGTGGGCTTTCTGGTTCTCCGGACCCTAACCCTAACCCTAACCCTAGAAGTTGCCGACCGCGGTTTCCGGGCATGGCCCCCCGCGGGTTCTGGCTAGGAAAGCAGGGGAAGGAGCCATGTCTGTGCAGTGTCGTGCTCCTCTTGGCAGGCCTTTGCAATCCCAATTATCCCTGGAGCTGTGGGCTTTCTGGTTCTCCGGACCCTAACCCTAACCCTAACCCTAGAAGTTGCCGACCGCGGTTTCCGGCCACGGCCCCCCCTGGGTTCTGGCTAGGAAAGCTGGGGAAGGAGCCATGTCTGTGCAGTGTCGTGCTCCTCTTGGCAGGCCTTTGCAATCCCAATTATCCCTGGAGCTGTGGGCTTTCTGGTTCTCCGGACCCTAACCCTAACCCTAACCCTAGAAGTTGCCGACCGTGGTTTCCGGCCACGGCCCCCCCCGGGTTCTGGCTAGGAAAGCTGGGGAAGGAGCCATGTCTGTGCAGTGCCGTGCTCCTCTTGGCAGGCCTTTGCAATCCCAATTATCCCTGGAGCTGTGGGCTTTCTGGTTCTCCGGACCCTAACCCTAACCCTAACCCTAGAAGTTGCCGACCGCGGTTTCCGGCCACGGCCCCCCCTGGGTTCTGGCTAGGAAAGCAGGGGAAGGAGCCATGTCTGTGCAGTGTCGTGCTCCTCTTGGCAGGCCTTTGCAATCCCAATTATCCCTGGAGCTGTGGGCTTTCTGGTTCTCCGGACCCTAACCCTAACCCTAACCCTAGAAGTTGCCGACCGCGGTTTCCGGCCACGGCCCCCCCCGGGTTCTGGCTAGGAAAGCAGGGGAAGGAGCCATGTCTGTGCAGTGTCGTGCTCCTCTTGGCAGGCCTTTGCAATCCCAATTATCCCTGGAGCTGTGGGCTTTCTGGTTCTCCGGACCCTAACCCTAACCCTAACCCTAGAAGTTGCCGACCGCGGTTTCCGGCCACGGCCCCCCCTGGGTTCTGGCTAGGAAAGCAGGGGAAGGAGCCATGTCTGTGCAGTGTCGTGCTCCTCTTGGCAGGCCTTTGCAATCCCAATTATCCCTGGAGCTGTGGGCTTTCTGGTTCTCCGGACCCTAACCCTAACCCTAACCCTAACCCTAGAAGTTGCCGACCGCGGTTTCCGGCCACGGCCCCCCCTGGGTTCTGGCTAGGAAAGCTGGGGAAGGAGCCATGTCTGTGCAGTGTCGTGCTCCTCTTGGCAGGCCTTTGCAATCCCAATTATCCCTGGAGCTGTGGGCTTTCTGGTTCTCCGGACCCTAACCCTAACCCTAACCCTAGAAGTTGCCGACCGCGGTTTCCGGCCACGGCCCCCCCTGGGTTCTGGCTAGGAAAGCAGGGGAAGGAGCCATGTCTGTGCAGTGTCGTGCTCCTCTTGGCAGGCCTTTGCAATCCCAATTATCCCTGGAGCTGTGGGCTTTCTGGTTCTCCGGACCCTAACCCTAACCCTAACCCTAGAAGTTGCCGACCGCGGTTTCCGGCCAAGGCCCCCCCCGGGTTCTGGCTAGGAAAGCAGGGGAAGGAGCCATGTCTGTGCAGTGTCGTGCTCCTCTTGGCAGGCCTTTGCAATCCCAATTATCCCTGGAGCTGTGGGCTTTCTGGTTCTCCGGACCCTAACCCTAACCCTAACCCTAGAAGTTGCCGACCGCGGTTTCCGGCCACGGCCCCCCCTGGGTTCTGGCTAGGAAAGCAGGGGAAGGAGCCATGTCTGTGCAGTGTCGTGCTCCTCTTGGCAGGCCTTTGCAATCCCAATTATCCCTGGAGCTGTGGGCTTTCTGGTTCTCCGGACCCTAACCCTAACCCTAACCCTAGAAGTTGCCGACCGCGGTTTCCGGCCACGGCCCCCCCCGGGTTCTGGCTAGGAAAGCAGGGGAAGGAGCCATGTCTGTGCAGTGTCGTGCTCCTCTTGGCAGGCCTTTGCAATCCCAATTATCCCTGGAGCTGTGGGCTTTCTGGTTCTCCGGACCCTAACCCTAACCCTAACCCTAGAAGTTGCCGACCGCGGTTTCCGGCCACGGCCCCCCCTGGGTTCTGGCTAGGAAAGCAGGGGAAGGAGCCATGTCTGTGCAGTGTCGTGCTCCTCTTGGCAGGCCTTTGCAATCCCAATTATCCCTGGAGCTGTGGGCTTTCTGGTTCTCCGGACCCTAACCCTAACCCTAACCCTAGAAGTTGCCGACCGCGGTTTCCGGCCACGGCCCCCCCTGGGTTCTGGCTAGGAAAGCTGGGGAAGGAGCCATGTCTGTGCAGTGTCGTGCTCCTCTTGGCAGGCCTTTGCAATCCCAATTATCCCTGGAGCTGTGGGCTTTCTGGTTCTCCGGACCCTAACCCTAACCCTAACCCTAGAAGTTGCCGACCGTGGTTTCCGGCCACGGCCCCCCCCGGGTTCTGGCTAGGAAAGCTGGGGAAGGAGCCATGTCTGTGCAGTGCCGTGCTCCTCTTGGCAGGCCTTTGCAATCCCAATTATCCCTGGAGCTGTGGGCTTTCTGGTTCTCCGGACCCTAACCCTAACCCTAACCCTAGAAGTTGCCGACCGCGGTTTCCGGCCACGGCCCCCCCTGGGTTCTGGCTAGGAAAGCAGGGGAAGGAGCCATGTCTGTGCAGTGTCGTGCTCCTCTTGGCAGGCCTTTGCAATCCCAATTATCCCTGGAGCTGTGGGCTTTCTGGTTCTCCGGACCCTAACCCTAACCCTAACCCTAGAAGTTGCCGACCGCGGTTTCCGGCCACGGCCCCCCCCGGGTTCTGGCTAGGAAAGCAGGGGAAGGAGCCATGTCTGTGCAGTGTCGTGCTCCTCTTGGCAGGCCTTTGCAATCCCAATTATCCCTGGAGCTGTGGGCTTTCTGGTTCTCCGGACCCTAACCCTAACCCTAACCCTAGAAGTTGCCGACCGCGGTTTCCGGCCACGGCCCCCCCTGGGTTCTGGCTAGGAAAGCAGGGGAAGGAGCCATGTCTGTGCAGTGTCGTGCTCCTCTTGGCAGGCCTTTGCAATCCCAATTATCCCTGGAGCTGTGGGCTTTCTGGTTCTCCGGACCCTAACCCTAACCCTAACCCTAGAAGTTGCCGACCGCGGTTTCCGGCCACGGCCCCCCCCGGGTTCTGGCTAGGAAAGCAGGGGAAGGAGCCATGTCTGTGCAGTGTCGTGCTCCTCTTGGCAGGCCTTTGCAATCCCAATTATCCCTGGAGCTGTGGGCTTTCTGGTTCTCCGGACCCTAACCCTAACCCTAACCCTAGAAGTTGCCGACCGCGGTTTCCGGCCACGGCCCCCCCTGGGTTCTGGCTAGGAAAGCTGGGGAAGGAGCCATGTCTGTGCAGTGTCGTGCTCCTCTTGGCAGGCCTTTGCAATCCCAATTATCCCTGGAGCTGTGGGCTTTCTGGTTCTCCGGACCCTAACCCTAACCCTAACCCTAGAAGTTGCCGACCGTGGTTTCCGGCCACGGCCCCCCCCGGGTTCTGGCTAGGAAAGCTGGGGAAGGAGCCATGTCTGTGCAGTGCCGTGCTCCTCTTGGCAGGCCTTTGCAATCCCAATTATCCCTGGAGCTGTGGGCTTTCTGGTTCTCCGGACCCTAACCCTAACCCTAACCCTAGAAGTTGCCGACCGCGGTTTCCGGCCACGGCCCCCCCTGGGTTCTGGCTAGGAAAGCAGGGGAAGGAGCCATGTCTGTGCAGTGTCGTGCTCCTCTTGGCAGGCCTTTGCAATCCCAATTATCCCTGGAGCTGTGGGCTTTCTGGTTCTCCGGACCCTAACCCTAACCCTAACCCTAGAAGTTGCCGACCGCGGTTTCCGGCCACGGCCCCCCCCGGGTTCTGGCTAGGAAAGCAGGGGAAGGAGCCATGTCTGTGCAGTGTCGTGCTCCTCTTGGCAGGCCTTTGCAATCCCAATTATCCCTGGAGCTGTGGGCTTTCTGGTTCTCCGGACCCTAACCCTAACCCTAACCCTAGAAGTTGCCGACCGCGGTTTCCGGCCACGGCCCCCCCTGGGTTCTGGCTAGGAAAGCAGGGGAAGGAGCCATGTCTGTGCAGTGTCGTGCTCCTCTTGGCAGGCCTTTGCAATCCCAATTATCCCTGGAGCTGTGGGCTTTCTGGTTCTCCGGACCCTAACCCTAACCCTAACCCTAACCCTAGAAGTTGCCGACCGCGGTTTCCGGCCACGGCCCCCCCTGGGTTCTGGCTAGGAAAGCTGGGGAAGGAGCCATGTCTGTGCAGTGTCGTGCTCCTCTTGGCAGGCCTTTGCAATCCCAATTATCCCTGGAGCTGTGGGCTTTCTGGTTCTCCGGACCCTAACCCTAACCCTAACCCTAGAAGTTGCCGACCGCGGTTTCCGGCCACGGCCCCCCCTGGGTTCTGGCTAGGAAAGCAGGGGAAGGAGCCATGTCTGTGCAGTGTCGTGCTCCTCTTGGCAGGCCTTTGCAATCCCAATTATCCCTGGAGCTGTGGGCTTTCTGGTTCTCCGGACCCTAACCCTAACCCTAACCCTAGAAGTTGCCGACCGCGGTTTCCGGCCACGGCCCCCCCCGGGTTCTGGCTAGGAAAGCAGGGGAAGGAGCCATGTCTGTGCAGTGTCGTGCTCCTCTTGGCAGGCCTTTGCAATCCCAATTATCCCTGGAGCTGTGGGCTTTCTGGTTCTCCGGACCCTAACCCTAACCCTAACCCTAGAAGTTGCCGACCGCGGTTTCCGGCCACGGCCCCCCCTGGGTTCTGGCTAGGAAAGCAGGGGAAGGAGCCATGTCTGTGCAGTGTCGTGCTCCTCTTGGCAGGCCTTTGCAATCCCAATTATCCCTGGAGCTGTGGGCTTTCTGGTTCTCCGGATCCTAACCCTAACCCTAACCCTAGAAGTTGCCGACCGCGGTTTCCGGCCACGGCCCCCCCTGGGTTCTGGCTAGGAAAGCAGGGGAAGGAGCCATGTCTGTGCAGTGTCGTGCTCCTCTTGGCAGGCCTTTGCAATCCCAATTATCCCTGGAGCTGTGGGCTTTCTGGTTCTCCGGACCCTAACCCTAACCCTAACCCTAGAAGTTGCCGACCACGGTTTCCGGCCACGGCCCCCCCCGGGTTCTGGCTAGGAAAGCTGGGGAAGGAGCCATGTCTGTGCAGTGTCGTGCTCCTCTTGGCAGGCCTTTGCAATCCCAATTATCCCTGGAGCTGTGGGCTTTCTGGTTCTCCGGACCCTAACCCTAACCCTAACCCTAGAAGTTGCCGACCGCGGTTTCCGGCCACGGCCCCCCCTGGGTTCTGGCTAGGAAAGCAGGGGAAGGAGCCATGTCTGTGCAGTGTCGTGCTCCTCTTGGCAGGCCTTTGCAATCCCAATTATCCCTGGAGCTGTGGGCTTTCTGGTTCTCCGGACCCTAACCCTAACCCTAACCCTAGAAGTTGCCGACCGCGGTTTCCGGCCACGGCCCCCCCTGGGTTCTGGCTAGGAAAGCTGGGGAAGGAGCCATGTCTGTGCAGTGTCGTGCTCCTCTTGGCAGGCCTTTGCAATCCCAATTATCCCTGGAGCTGTGGGCTTTCTGGTTCTCCGGACCCTAACCCTAACCCTAACCCTAGAAGTTGCCGACCGCGGTTTCCGGCCACGGCCCCCCCTGGGTTCTGGCTAGGAAAGCAGGGGAAGGAGCCATGTCTGTGCAGTGTCGTGCTCCTCTTGGCAGGCCTTTGCAATCCCAATTATCCCTGGAGCTGTGGGCTTTCTGGTTCTCCGGACCCTAACCCTAACCCTAACCCTAGAAGTTGCCGACCGCGGTTTCCGGCCACGGCCCCCCCCGGGTTCTGACTAGGAAAGCAGGGGAAGGAGCCATGTCTGTGCAGTGTCGTGCTCCTCTTGGCAGGCCTTTGCAATCCCAATTATCCCTGGAGCTGTGGTCTTTCTGGTTCTCCGGACCCTAACCCTAACCCTAACCCTAGAAGTTGCCGACCGCGGTTTCCGGCCACTGCCCCCCCGGGTTCTGGCTAGGAAAGCAGGGGAAGGAGCCATGTCGGTGCAGTGTCGTGCTCCTCTTGGCAGGCCTTTGCAATCCCAATTATCCCTGGAGCTGTTGGCTTTCTGGTTCTCCGGACCCTAACCCTAACCCTAACCCTAGAAGTTGCCGACCGCGGTTTCCGGCCACTGCCCCCCCCGGGTTCTGGCTAGGAAAGCAGGGGAAGGAGCCATGTCTGTGCAGTGTCGTGCTCCTCTTGGCAGGCCTTTGCAATCCCAATTATCCCTGGAGCTGTGGGCTTTCTGGTTCTCCGGACCCTAACCCTAACCCTAACCCTAGAAGTTGCCGACCGCGGTTTCCGGCCACGGCCCCCCCCGGGTTCTGGCTAGGAAAGCAGGGGAAGGAGCCATGTCTGTGCAGTGTCGTGCTCCTCTTGGCAGGCCTTTGCAATCCCAATTATCCCTGGAGCTGTGGGCTTTCCGGTTCTCCGGACCCTAACCCTAACCCTAACCCTAGAAGTTGCCGACCGTGGTTTCCGGCCACGGCCCCCCCTGGGTTCTGGCTAGGAAAGCAGGGGAAGGAGCCATGTCTGTGCAGTGTCGTGCTCCTCTTGGCAGGCCTTTGCAATCCCAATTATCCCTGGAGCTGTGGGCTTTCTGGTTCTCCGGACCCTAACCCTAACCCTAACCCTAGAAGTTGCCGACCGCGGTTTCCGGCCACGGCCCCCCCCGGGTTCTGGCTAGGAAAGCTGGGGAAGGAGCCATGTCTGTGCAGTGTCGTGCTCCTCTTGGCAGGCCTTTGCAATCCCAATTATCCCTGGAGCTGTGGGCTTTCTGGTTCTCCGGACCCTAACCCTAACCCTAACCCTAGAGGTTGCCGACCGCGGTTTCCGGCCACTGCCCCCCCCGGGTTCTGGCTAGGAAAGCAGGGGAAGGAGCCATGTCTGTGCAGTGTCGTGCTCCTCTTGGCAGGCCTTTGCAATCCCAATTATCCCTGGAGCTGTGGGCTTTCTGGTTCTCCGGACCCTAACCCTAACCCTAACCCTAGAAGTTGCCGACCGCGGTTTCCGGCCACTGCCCCCCCCGGGTTCTGGCTAGGAAAGCAGGGGAAGGAGCCATGTCTGTGCAGTGTCGTGCTCCTCTTGGCAGGCCTTTGCAATCCCAATTATCCCTGGAGCTGTGGGCTTTCTGGTTCTCCGGACCCTAACCCTAACCCTAACCCTAGAAGTTGCCGACCGCGGTTTCCGGCCACGGCCCCCCCTGGGTTCTGGCTAGGAAAGCAGGGGAAGGAGCCATGTCTGTGCAGTGTCGTGCTCCTCTTGGCAGGCCTTTGCAATCCCAATTATCCCTGGAGCTGTGGGCTTTCTGGTTCTCCGGACCCTAACCCTAACCCTAACCCTAGAAGTTGCCAACCGCGGTTTCCGGCCACGGCCCCCCCCGGGTTCTGGCTAGGAAAGCTGGGGAAGGAGCCATGTCTGTGCAGTGTCGTGCTCCTCTTGGCAGGCCTTTGCAATCCCAATTATCCCTGGAGCTGTGGGCTTTCTGGTTCTCCGGACCCTAACCCTAACCCTAACCCTAGAAGTTGCCGACCGCGGTTTCCGGCCACGGCCCCCCCTGGGTTCTGGCTAGGAAAGCTGGGGAAGGAGCCATGTCTGTGCAGTGTCGTGCTCCTCTTGGCAGGCCTTTGCAATCCCAATTATCCCTGGAGCTGTGGGCTTTCTGGTTCTCCGGACCCTAACCCTAACCCTAACCCTAGAAGTTGCCGACCGCGGTTTCCGGCCACGGCCCCCCCCGGGTTCTGGCTAGGAAAGCTGGGGAAGGAGCCATGTCTGTGCAGTGTCGTGCTCCTCTTGGCAGGCCTTTGCAATCCCAATTATCCCTGGAGCTGTGGGCTTTCTGGTTCTCCGGACCCTAACCCTAACCCTAACCCTAGAAGTTGCCGACCGCGGTTTCCGGCCACGGCCCCCCCCGGGTTCTGGCTAGGAAAGCAGGGGAAGGAGCCATGTCTGTGCAGTGTCGTGCTCCTCTTGGCAGGCCTTTGCAATCCCAATTATCCCTGGAGCTGTGGGCTTTCTGGTTCTCCGGACCCTAACCCTAACCCTAACCCTAGAAGTTGCCGACCGCGGTTTCCGGCCACTGCCCCCCCCGGGTTCTGGCTAGGAAAGCAGGGGAAGGAGCCATGTCTGTGCAGTGTCGTGCTCCTCTTGGCAGGCCTTTGCAATCCCAATTATCCCTGGAGCTGTGGGCTTTCTGGTTCTCCGGACCCTAACCCTAACCCTAACCCTAGAAGTTGCCGACCGCGGTTTCCGGCCACGGCCCCCCCTGGGTTCTGGCTAGGAAAGCAGGGGAAGGAGCCATGTCTGTGCAGTGTCGTGCTCCTCTTGGCAGGCCTTTGCAATCCCAATTATCCCTGGAGCTGTGGGCTTTCTGGTTCTCCGGACCCTAACCCTAACCCTAACCCTAGAAGTTGCCGACCGCGGTTTCCGGCCACGGCCCCCCCTGGGTTCTGGCTAGGAAAGCAGGGGAAGGAGCCATGTCTGTGCAGTGTCGTGCTCCTCTTGGCAGGCCTTTGCAATCCCAATTATCCCTGGAGCTGTGGGCTTTCTGGTTCTCCGGACCCTAACCCTAACCCTAACCCTAGAAGTTGCCGACCGCGGTTTCCGGCCACGGCCCCCCCTGGGTTCTGGCTAGGAAAGCAGGGGAAGGAGCCATGTCTGTGCAGTGTCGTGCTCCTCTTGGCAGGCCTTTGCAATCCCAATTATCCCTGGAGCTGTGGGCTTTCTGGTTCTCCGGACCCTAACCCTAACCCTAACCCTAGAAGTTGCCGACCGCGGTTTCCGGCCACGGCCCCCCCCGGGTTCTGGCTAGGAAAGCAGGGGAAGGAGCCATGTCTGTGCAGTGTCGTGCTCCTCTTGGCAGGCCTTTGCAATCCCAATTATCCCTGGAGCTGTGGGCTTTCTGGTTCTCCGGACCCTAACCCTAACCCTAACCCTAGAAGTTGCTGACCGCGGTTTCTGGGCATGGCCCCCCCCGGGTTCTGGCTAGGAAAGCAGGGGAAGGAGCCATGTCTGTGCAGTGTCGTGCTCCTCTTGGCAGGCCTTTGCAATCCCAATTATCCCTGGAGCTGTGGGCTTTCTGGTTCTCCGGACCCTAACCCTAACCCTAACCCTAGAGGTTGCCGACCGCGGTTTCCGGCCACTGCCCCCCCCGGGTTCTGGCTAGGAAAGCAGGGGAAGGAGCCATGTCTGTGCAGTGTCGTGCTCCTCTTGGCAGGCCTTTGCAATCCCAATTATCCCTGGAGCTGTGGGCTTTCTGGTTCTCCGGACCCTAACCCTAACCCTAACCCTAGAAGTTGCCGACCGCGGTTTCCGGCCACTGCCCCCCCCGGGTTCTGGCTAGGAAAGCAGGGGAAGGAGCCATGTCTGTGCAGTGTCGTGCTCCTCTTGGCAGGCCTTTGCAATCCCAATTATCCCTGGAGCTGTGGGCTTTCTGGTTCTCCGGACCCTAACCCTAACCCTAACCCTAGAAGTTGCCGACCGCGGTTTCCGGCCACGGCCCCCCCTGGGTTCTGGCTAGGAAAGCAGGGGAAGGAGCCATGTCTGTGCAGTGTCGTGCTCCTCTTGGCAGGCCTTTGCAATCCCAATTATCCCTGGAGCTGTGGGCTTTCTGGTTCTCCGGACCCTAACCCTAACCCTAACCCTAGAAGTTGCCAACCGCGGTTTCCGGCCACGGCCCCCCCCGGGTTCTGGCTAGGAAAGCTGGGGAAGGAGCCATGTCTGTGCAGTGTCGTGCTCCTCTTGGCAGGCCTTTGCAATCCCAATTATCCCTGGAGCTGTGGGCTTTCTGGTTCTCCGGACCCTAACCCTAACCCTAACCCTAGAAGTTGCCGACCGCGGTTTCCGGCCACGGCCCCCCCTGGGTTCTGGCTAGGAAAGCTGGGGAAGGAGCCATGTCTGTGCAGTGTCGTGCTCCTCTTGGCAGGCCTTTGCAATCCCAATTATCCCTGGAGCTGTGGGCTTTCTGGTTCTCCGGACCCTAACCCTAACCCTAACCCTAGAAGTTGCCGACCGCGGTTTCCGGCCACGGCCCCCCCCGGGTTCTGGCTAGGAAAGCAGTGGAAGGAGCCATGTCTGTGCAGTGTCGTGCTCCTCTTGGCAGGCCTTTGCAATCCCAATTATCCCTGGAGCTGTGGGCTTTCTGGTTCTCCGGACCCTAACCCTAACCCTAACCCTAGAAGTTGCCGACCGCGGTTTCCGGCCACGCCCCCCCCCGGGTTCTGGCTAGGAAAGCAGGGGAAGGAGCCATGTCTGTGCAGTGTCGTGCTCCTCTTGGCAGGCCTTTGCAATCCCAATTATCCCTGGAGCTGTGGGCTTTCTGGTTCTCCGGACCCTAACCCTAACCCTAACCCTAGAAGTTGCCGACCGCGGTTTCCGGCCACGGCCCCCCCCGGGTTCTGGCTAGGAAAGCTGGGGAAGGAGCCATGTCTGTGCAGTGTCGTGCTCCTCTTGGCAGGCCTTTGCAATCCCAATTATCCCTGGAGCTGTGGGCTTTCTGGTTCTCCGGACCCTAACCCTAACCCTAACCCTAGAAGTTGCCGACCGCGGTTTCCGGCCACTGCCCCCCCCGGGTTCTGGCTAGGAAAGCAGGGGAAGGAGCCATGTCTGTGCAGTGTCGTGCTCCTCTTGGCAGGCCTTTGCAATCCCAATTATCCCTGGAGCTGTGGGCTTTCTGGTTCTCCGGACCCTAACCCTAACCCTAACCCTAGAAGTTGCCGACCGCGGTTTCCGGCCACTGCCCCCCCCGGGTTCTGGCTAGGAAAGCAGGGGAAGGAGCCATGTCTGTGCAGTGTCGTGCTCCTCTTGGCAGGCCTTTGCAATCCCAATTATCCCTGGAGCTGTGGGCTTTCTGGTTCTCCGGACCCTAACCCTAACCCTAACCCTAGAAGTTGCCGACCGCGGTTTCCGGCCACGGCCCCCCCCGGGTTCTGGCTAGGAAAGCTGGGGAAGGAGCCATGTCTGTGCAGTGTCGTGCTCCTCTTGGCAGGCCTTTGCAATCCCAATTATCCCTGGAGCTGTGGGCTTTCTGGTTCTCCGGACCCTAACCCTAACCCTAACCCTAGAAGTTGCCGACCGCGGTTTCCGGCCACTGCCCCCCCCGGGTTCTGGCTAGGAAAGCAGGGGAAGGAGCCATGTCTGTGCAGTGTCGTGCTCCTCTTGGCAGGCCTTTGCAATCCCAATTATCCCTGGAGCTGTGGGCTTTCTGGTTCTCCGGACCCTAACCCTAACCCTAACCCTAGAAGTTGCCAACCGCGGTTTCCGGCCACGGCCCCCCCCGGGTTCTGGCTAGGAAAGCAGGGGAAGGAGCCATGTCTGTGCAGTGTCGTGCTCCACTTGGCAGGCCTTTGCAATCCCAATTATCCCTGGAGCTGTGGGCTTTCTGGTTCTCCGGACCCTAACCCTAACCCTAACCCTAGAAGTTGCCGACCGCGGTTTCCAGCCACTGCCCCCCCCGGGTTCTGGCTAGGAAAGCAGGGGAAGGAGCCATGTCTGTGCAGTGCCGTGCTCCTCTTGGCAGGCCTTTGCAATCCCAATTATCCCTGGAGCTGTGGGCTTTCTGGTTCTCCGGACCCTAACCCTAACCCTAACCCTAACCCTAGAGGTTGCCGACCGCGGTTTCCAGCCACTGCCCCCCCCGGGTTCTGGCTAGGAAAGCAGGGGAAGGAGCCATGTCTGTGCAGTGTCGTGCTCCTCTTGGCAGGCCTTTGCAATCCCAATTATCCCTGGAGCTGTGGGCTTTCTGGTTCTCCGGACCCTAACCCTAACCCTAACCCTAGAAGTTGCCGACCGTGGTTTCCGGCCACAGCCCCCCCTGGGTTCTGGCTAGGAAAGCAGGGGAAGGAGCCATGTCTGTGCAGTGTCGTGCTCCTCTTGGCAGGCCTTTGCAATCCCAATTATCCCTGGAGCTGTGGGCTTTCTGGTTCTCCGGACCCTAACCCTAACCCTAACCCTAGAAGTTGCCGACCGCGGTTTCCGGCCACGGCCCCCCCTGGGTTCTGGCTAGGAAAGCAGGGGAAGGAGCCATGTCGGTGGAGTGTCGTGCTCCTCTTGGCAGGCCTTTGCAATCCCAATTATCCCTGGAGCTGTGGGCTTTCTGGTTCTCCGGACCCTAACCCTAACCCTAACCTTAGAAGTTGCTGACCGCGGTTTCCGGCCACGGCCCCCCCTGGGTTCTGGCTAGGAAAGCAGGGGAAGGAGCCATGTCTGTGCAGTGTCGTGCTCCTCTTGGCAGGCCTTTGCAATCCCAATTATCCCTGGAGCTGTGGGCTTTCTGGTTCTCCGGACCCTAACCCTAACCCTAACCCTAGAAGTTGCCGACCGCGGTTTCTGGGCATGGCCCCCCCTGGGTCCTGGCTAGGAAAGCTGGGGATGGAGCCATGTCTGTGCAGTGTCGTGCTCCTCTTGGCAGGCCTTTGCAATCCCAATTATCCCTGGAGCTGTGGGCTTTCTGGTTCTCCGGACCCTAACCCTAACCCTAACCCTAGAAGTTGCCGACCGCGGTTTCCGGCCACTGCCCCCCCCGGGTTCTGGCTAGGAAAGCAGGGGAAGGAGCCATGTCTGTGCAGTGTCGTGCTCCTCTTGGCAGGCCTTTGCAATCCCAATTATCCCTGGAGCTGTGGGCTTTCTGGTTCTCCGGACCCTAACCCTAACCCTAACCCTAGAAGTTGCCGACCGCGGTTTCCGGCCACGGCCCCCCCCGGGTTCTGGCTAGGAAAGCAGGGGAAGGAGCCATGTCGGTGCAGTGTCGTGCTCCTCTTGGCAGGCTTTGCAATCCCAATTATCCCTGGAGCTGTGGGCTTTCTGGTTCTCCGGACCCTAACCCTAACCCTAACCTTAGAAGTTGCTGACCGCGGTTTCCGGCCACGGCCCCCCCCGGGTTCTGGCTAGGAAAGCAGGGGAAGGAGCCATGTCTGTGCAGTGTCGTGCTCCTCTTGGCAGGCCTTTGCAATCCCAATTATCCCTGGAGCTGTGGGCTTTCTGGTTCTCCGGACCCTAACCCTAACCCTAACCCTAGAAGTTGCCAACCGCGGTTTCCGGCCACGGCCCCCCCTGGGTTCTGGCTAGGAAAGCTGGGGAAGGAGCCATGTCTGTGCAGTGTCGTGCTCCTCTTGGCAGGCCTTTGCAATCCCAATTATCCCTGGAGCTGTGGGCTTTCTGGTTCTCCGGACCCTAACCCTAACCCTAACCCTAGAAGTTGCCGACCGCGGTTTCCGGCCACTGCCCCCCCCGGGTTCTGGCTAGGAAAGCAGGGGAAGGAGCCATGTCTGTGCAGTGTCGTGCTCCTCTTGGCAGGCCTTTGCAATCCCAATTATCCCTGGAGCTGTGGGCTTTCTGGTTCTCCGGACCCTAACCCTAACCCTAACCCTAACCCTAGAGGTTGCCGACCGCGGTTTCCGGCCACGGCCCCCCCTGGGTTCTGGCTAGGAAAGCTGGGGAAGGAGCCATGTCTGTGCAGTGTCGTGCTCCTCTTGGCAGGCCTTTGCAATCCCAATTATCCCTGGAGCTGTGGGCTTTCTGGTTCTCCGGACCCTAACCCTAACCCTAACCCTAGAAGTTGCCGACCGCGGTTTCCGGCCACTGCCCCCCCCGGGTTCTGGCTAGGAAAGCAGGGGAAGGAGCCATGTCTGTGCAGTGTCGTGCTCCTCTTGGCAGGCCTTTGCAATCCCAATTATCCCTGGAGCTGTGGGCTTTCTGGTTCTCCGGACCCTAACCCTAACCCTAACCCTAGAAGTTGCCGACCGCGGTTTCCGGCCACGGCCCCCCCCGGGTTCTGGCTAGGAAAGCAGGGGAAGGAGCCATGTCTGTGCAGTGTCGTGCTCCTCTTGGCAGGCCTTTGCAATCCCAATTATCCCTGGAGCTGTGGGCTTTCTGGTTCTCCGGACCCTAACCCTAACCCTAACCCTAGAAGTTGCCGACCGCGGTTTCCGGCCACGGCCCCCCCTGGGTTCTGGCTAGGAAAGCAGGGGAAGGAGCCATGTCTGTGCAGTGTCGTGCTCCTCTTGGCAGGCCTTTGCAATCCCAATTATCCCTGGAGCTGTGGGCTTTCTGGTTCTCCGGACCCTAACCCTAACCCTAACCCTAGAAGTTGCCGACCCTGGTTTCCGGCCACAGCCCCCCCTTGGGTTCTGGCTAGGAAAGCAGGGGAAGGAGCCATGTCTGTGCAGTGTCGTGCTCCTCTTGGCAGGCCTTTGCAATCCCAATTATCCCTGGAGCTGTGGGCTTTCTGGTTCTCCGGACCCTAACCCTAACCCTAACCCTAGAAGTTGCCGACCGCGGTTTCCAGCCACGGCCCCCCCTGGGTTCTGGCTAGGAAAGCAGGGGAAGGAGCCATGTCTGTGCAGTGTCGTGCTCCTCTTGGCAGGCCTTTGCAATCCCAATTATCCCTGGAGCTGTGGGCTTTCTGGTTCTCCGGACCCTAACCCTAACCCTAACCCTAGAAGTTGCCGACCGCGGTTTCCGGCCACTGCCCCCCCCGGGTTCTGGCTAGGAAAGCAGGGGAAGGAGCCATGTCTGTGCAGTGTCGTGCTCCTCTTGGCAGGCCTTTGCAATCCCAATTATCCCTGGAGCTGTGGGCTTTCTGGTTCTCCGGACCCTAACCCTAACCCTAACCCTAGAAGTTGCCGACCGCGGTTTCCGGCCACGGCCCCCCCCGGGTTCTGGCTAGGAAAGCAGGGGAAGGAGCCATGTCTGTGCAGTGTCGTGCTCCTCTTGGCAGGCCTTTGCAATCCCAATTATCCCTGGAGCTGTGGGCTTTCTGGTTCTCCGGACCCTAACCCTAACCCTAACCCTAGAAGTTGCCGACTGCGGTTTCTGGCCACGGCCCCCCCCGGGTTCTGGCTAGGAAAGCTGGGGAAGGAGCCATGTCTGTGCAGTGCCGTGCTCCTCTTGGCAGGCCTTTGCAATCCCAATTATCCCTGGAGCTGTGGGCTTTCTGGTTCTCCGGACCCTAACCCTAACCCTAACCCTAGAAGTTGCCGACCGCGGTTTCCGGTCACGGCCCCCCCTGGGTTCTGGCTAGGAAAGCAGGGGAAGGAGCCATGTCTGTGCAGTGTCGTGCTCCTCTTGGCAGGCCTTTGCAAACCCAATTATCCCTGGAGCTGTGGGCTTTCTGGTTCTCCGGACCCTAACCCTAACCCTAACCCTAGAAGTTGCCAACCGCGGTTTCCGGCCACGGCCCCCCCCGGGTTCTGGCTAGGAAAGCTGGGGAAGGAGCCATGTCTGTGCAGTGTCGTGCTCCTCTTGGCAGGCCTTTGCAATCCCAATTATCCCTGGAGCTGTGGGCTTTCTGGTTCTCCGGACCCTAACCCTAACCCTAACCCTAGAAGTTGCCGACCGCGGTTTCCGGCCACTGCCCCCCCCGGGTTCTGGCTAGGAAAGCAGGGGAAGGAGCCATGTCTGTGCAGTGTCGTGCTCCTCTTGGCAGGCCTTTGCAATCCCAATTATCCCTGGAGCTGTGGGCTTTCTGGTTCTCCGGACCCTAACCCTAACCCTAACCCTAGAAGTTGCCGACCGCGGTTTCCGGCCACGGCCCCCCCTGGGTTCTGGCTAGGAAAGCAGGGGAAGGAGCCATGTCTGTGCAGTGTCGTGCTCCTCTTGGCAGGCCTTTGCAATCCCAATTATCCCTGGAGCTGTGGGCTTTCTGGTTCTCCGGACCCTAACCCTAACCCTAACCCTAGAAGTTGCCGACCGTGGTTTCCGGCCACTGCCCCCCCCGGGTTCTGGCTAGGAAAGCAGGGGAAGGAGCCATGTCTGTGCAGCGTCGTGCTCCTCTTGGCAGGCCTTTGCAATCCCAATTATCCCTGGAGCTGTGGGCTTTCTGGTTCTCCGGACCCTAACCCTAACCCTAACCCTAGAGGTTGCCGACCGCGGTTTCCGGCCACTGCCCCCCCCGGGTTCTGGCTAGGAAAGCAGGGGAAGGAGCCATGTCTGTGCAGTGTCGTGCTCCTCTTGGCAGGCCTTTGCAATCCCAATTATCCCTGGAGCTGTGGGCTTTCTGGTTCTCCGGACCCTAACCCTAACCCTAGAAGTTGCCGACCGCGGTTTCCGGCCACGGCTCCCCCCTGGGTTCTGGCTAGGAAAGCAGGGGAAGGAGCCATGTCTGTGCAGTGTCGTGCTCCTCTTGGCAGGCCTTTGCAATCCCAATTATCCCTGGAGCTGTGGGCTTTCTGGTTCTCCGGACCCTAACCCTAACCCTAACCCTAGAAGTTGCCGACCGCGGTTTCCAGCCACGGCCCCCCCCGGGTTCTGGCTAGGAAAGCAGGGGAAGGAGCCATGTCTGTGCAGTGTCGTGCTCCTCTTGGCAGGCCTTTGCAATCCCAATTATCCCTGGAGCTGTGGGCTTTCTGGTTCTCCGGACCCTAACCCTAACCCTAGAAGTTGCCGACCGCGGTTTCCGGCCACGGCCCCGCCTGGGTTCTGGCTAGGAAAGCTGGGGAAGGAGCCATGTCTGTGCAGTGTCGTGCTCCTCTTGGCAGGCCTTTGCAATCCCAATTATCCCTGGAGCTGTGGGCTTTCTGGTTCTCCGGACCCTAACCCTAACCCTAGAAGTTGCCGACCGCGGTTTCCGGCCACAGCCCCCCCTGGGTTCTGGCTAGGAAAGCAGGGGAAGGAGCCATGTCTGTGCAGTGCCGTGCTCCTCTTGGCAGGCCTTTGCAATCCCAATTATCCCTGGAGCTGTGGGCTTTCTGGTTCTCCGGACCCTAACCCTAACCCTAACCCTAGAAGTTGCCGACCGCGGTTTCCGGCCACTGCCCCCCCCGGGTTCTGGCTAGGAAAGCAGGGGAAGGAGCCATGTCTGTGCAGTGTCGTGCTCCTCTTGGCAGGCCTTTGCAATCCCAATTATCCCTGGAGCTGTGGGCTTTCTGGTTCTCCGGACCCTAACCCTAACCCTAACCCTAGAAGTTGCCGACCGTGGTTTCCGGCCACAGCCCCCCCTGGGTTCTGGCTAGGAAAGCTGGGGAAGGAGCCATGTCTGTGCAGTGTCGTGCTCCTCTTGGCAGGCCTTTGCAATCCCAATTATCCCTGGAGCTGTGGGCTTTCTGGTTCTCCGGACCCTAACCCTAACCCTAACCCTAACCCTAGAGGTTGCCGACCGCGGTTTCCAGCCACGGCCCCCCCCGGTTTCTGGCTAGGAAAGCAGGGGAAGGAGCCATGTCTGTGCAGTGTCGTGCTCCTCTTGGCAGGCCTTTGCAATCCCAATTATCCCTGGAGCTGTGGGCTTTCTGGTTCTCCGGACCCTAACCCTAACCCTAACCCTAGAAGTTGCCGACCGCGGTTTCCGGCCACTGCCCCCCCCGGGTTCTGGCTAGGAAAGCAGGGGAAGGAGCCATGTCTGTGCAGTGTCGTGCTCCTCTTGGCAGGCCTTTGCAATCCCAATTATCCCTGGAGCTGTGGGCTTTCTGGTTCTCCGGACCCTAACCCTAACCCTAACCCTAGAAGTTGCCGACCGTGGTTTCCGGCCACAGCCCCCCCTGGGTTCTGGCTAGGAAAGCTGGGGAAGGAGCCATGTCTGTGCAGTGTCGTGCTCCTCTTGGCAGGCCTTTGCAATCCCAATTATCCCTGGAGCTGTGGGCTTTCTGGTTCTCCGGACCCTAACCCTAACCCTAACCCTAGAAGTTGCCGACCGCGGTTTCCGGCCACGGCCCCCCCCGGGTTCTGGCTAGGAAAGCAGGGGAAGGAGCCATGTGTGTGCAGTGTCGTGCTCCTCTTGGCAGGCCTTTGCAATCCCAATTATCCCTGGAGCTGTGGGCTTTCTGGTTCTCCGGACCCTAACCCTAACCCTAACCCTAGAAGTTGCCGACCGCGGTTTCCGGCCACTGCCCCCCCCGGGTTCTGGCTAGGAAAGCAGGGGAAGGAGCCATGTCTGTGCAGTGTCGTGCTCCTCTTGGCAGGCCTTTGCAATCCCAATTATCCCTGGAGCTGTGGGCTTTCTGGTTCTCCGGACCCTAACCCTAACCCTAACCCTAGAAGTTGCCGACCGCGGTTTCCAGCCACGGCCCCCCCCGGGTTCTGGCTAGGAAAGCAGGGGAAGGAGCCATGTCTGTGCAGTGTCGTGCTCCTCTTGGCAGGCCTTTGCAATCCCAATTATCCCTGGAGCTGTGGGCTTTCTGGTTCTCCGGACCCTAACCCTAACCCTAACCCTAGAAGTTGCCGACCGCGGTTTCCGGCCACTGCCCCCCCCGGGTTCTGGCTAGGAAAGCAGGGGAAGGAGCCATGTCTGTGCAGTGTCGTGCTCCTCTTGGCAGGCCTTTGCAATCCCAATTATCCCTGGAGCTGTGGGCTTTCTGGTTCTCCGGACCCTAACCCTAACCCTAACCCTAGAAGTTGCCAACCGCGGTTTCCGGCCACTGCCCCCCCGGGTTCTGGCTAGGAAAGCTGGGGAAGGAGCCATGTCTGTGCAGTGTCGTGCTCCTCTTGGCAGGCCTTTGCAATCCCAATTATCCCTGGAGCTGTGGGCTTTCTGGTTCTCCGGACCCTAACCCTAACCCTAACCCTAGAGGTTGCCGACCGCGGTTTCCGGGCACTGCCCCCCCCGGGTTCTGGCTAGGAAAGCAGGGGAAGGAGCCATGTCTGTGCAGTGTCGTGCTCCTCTTGGCAGGCCTTTGCAATCTCAATTATCCCTGGAGCTGTGGGCTTTCTGGTTCTCCGGACCCTAACCCTAACCCTAACCCTAACCCTAGAGGTTGCCGACCGCGGTTTCCAGCCACGGCCCCCCCCGGTTTCTGGCTAGGAAAGCAGGGGAAGGAGCCATGTCTGTGCAGTGTCGTGCTCCTCTTGGCAGGCCTTTGCAATCCCAATTATCCCTGGAGCTGTGGGCTTTCTGGTTCTCCGGACCCTAACCCTAACCCTAACCCTAGAAGTTGCCGACCGCGGTTTCCGGCCACTGCCCCCCCCGGGTTCTGGCTAGGAAAGCAGGGGAAGGAGCCATGTCTGTGCAGTGCCGTGCTCCTCTTGGCAGGCCTTTGCAATCCCAATTATCCCTGGAGCTGTGGGCTTTCTGGTTCTCCGGACCCTAACCCTAACCCTAACCCTAGAAGTTGCCGACCGCGGTTTCCGGCCACTGCCCCCCCCGGGTTCTGGCTAGGAAAGCAGGGGAAGGAGCCATGTCTGTGCAGTGTCGTGCTCCTCTTGGCAGGCCTTTGCAATCCCAATTATCCCTGGAGCTGTGGGCTTTCTGGTTCTCCGGACCCTAACCCTAACCCTAACCCTAGAAGTTGCCGACCGCGGTTTCCGGCCACTGCCCCCCCCGGGTTCTGGCTAGGAAAGCAGGGGAAGGAGCCATGTCTGTGCAGTGTCGTGCTCCTCTTGGCAGGCCTTTGCAATCCCAATTATCCCTGGAGCTGTGGGCTTTCTGGTTCTCCAGACCCTAACCCTAACCCTAACCCTAGAAGTTGCCGACCGCGGTTTCCGGCCACGGCCCCCCCCGGGTTCTGGCTAGGAAAGCAGGGGAAGGAGCCATGTCTGTGCAGTGTCGTGCTCCTCTTGGCAGGCCTTTGCAATCCCAATTATCCCTGGAGCTGTGGGCTTTCTGGTTCTCCGGACCCTAACCCTAACCCTAACCCTAGAAGTTGCCGACCGCGGTTTCCGGCCACTGCCCCCCCCGGGTTCTGGCTAGGAAAGCAGGGGAAGGAGCCATGTCTGTGCAGTGTCGTGCTCCTCTTGGCAGGCCTTTGCAATCTCAATTATCCCTGGAGCTGTGGGCTTTCTGGTTCTCCGGACCCTAACCCTAACCCTAACCCTAACCCTAGAGGTTGCCGACCGCGGTTTCCAGCCACGGCCCCCCCCGGTTTCTGGCTAGGAAAGCAGGGGAAGGAGCCATGTCTGTGCAGTGTCGTGCTCCTCTTGGCAGGCCTTTGCAATCCCAATTATCCCTGGAGCTGTGGGCTTTCTGGTTCTCCGGACCCTAACCCTAACCCTAACCCTAGAAGTTGCCGACCGCGGTTTCCGGCCACTGCCCCCCCCGGGTTCTGGCTAGGAAAGCTGGGGAAGGAGCCATGTCTGTGCAGTGTCGTGCTCCTCTTGGCAGGCCTTTGCAATCCCAATTATCCCTGGAGCTGTGGGCTTTCTGGTTCTCCGGACCCTAACCCTAACCCTAACCCTAGAAGTTGCCGACCGCGGTTTCCGGCCACGGCCCCCCCCGGGTTCTGGCTAGGAAAGCAGGGGAAGGAGCCATGTCTGTGCAGTGTCGTGCTCCTCTTGGCAGGCCTTTGCAATCCCAATTATCCCTGGAGCTGTGGGCTTTCTGGTTCTCCGGACCCTAACCCTAACCCTAACCCTAGAAGTTGCCGACCGTGGTTTCCGGCCACAGCCCCCCCTGGGTTCTGGCTAGGAAAGCTGGGGAAGGAGCCATGTCTGTGCAGTGTCGTGCTCCTCTTGGCAGGCCTTTGCAATCCCAATTATCCCTGGAGCTGTGGGCTTTCTGGTTCTCCGGACCCTAACCCTAACCCTAACCCTAGAAGTTGCCGACCGCGGTTTCCGGCCACGGCCCCCCCCGGGTTCTGGCTAGGAAAGCAGGGGAAGGAGCCATGTGTGTGCAGTGTCGTGCTCCTCTTGGCAGGCCTTTGCAATCCCAATTATCCCTGGAGCTGTGGGCTTTCTGGTTCTCCGGACCCTAACCCTAACCCTAACCCTAGAAGTTGCCGACCGCGGTTTCCGGCCACTGCCCCCCCCGGGTTCTGGCTAGGAAAGCAGGGGAAGGAGCCATGTCTGTGCAGTGTCGTGCTCCTCTTGGCAGGCCTTTGCAATCCCAATTATCCCTGGAGCTGTGGGCTTTCTGGTTCTCCGGACCCTAACCCTAACCCTAACCCTAGAAGTTGCCGACCGCGGTTTCCGGCCACTGCCCCCCCCGGGTTCTGGCTAGGAAAGCAGGGGAAGGAGCCATGTCTGTGCAGTGTCGTGCTCCTCTTGGCAGGCCTTTGCAATCCCAATTATCCCTGGAGCTGTGGGCTTTCTGGTTCTCCGGACCCTAACCCTAACCCTAACCCTAGAAGTTGCCGACCGCGGTTTCCGGCCACGGCCCCCCCCGGGTTCTGGCTAGGAAAGCAGGGGAAGGAGCCATGTCTGTGCAGTGTCGTGCTCCTCTTGGCAGGCCTTTGCAATCCCAATTATCCCTGGAGCTGTGGGCTTTCTGGTTCTCCGGACCCTAACCCTAACCCTAACCCTAGAAGTTGCCGACCGCGGTTTCCGGCCACTGCCCCCCCCGGGTTCTGGCTAGGAAAGCAGGGGAAGGAGCCATGTCTGTGCAGTGTCGTGCTCCTCTTGGCAGGCCTTTGCAATCCCAATTATCCCTGGAGCTGTGGGCTTTCTGGTTCTCCGGACCCTAACCCTAACCCTAACCCTAGAAGTTGCCGACCGTGGTTTCCGGCCACAGCCCCCCCTGGGTTCTGGCTAGGAAAGCTGGGGAAGGAGCCATGTCTGTGCAGTGTCGTGCTCCTCTTGGCAGGCCTTTGCAATCCCAATTATCCCTGGAGCTGTGGGCTTTCTGGTTCTCCGGACCCTAACCCTAACCCTAACCCTAGAAGTTGCCGACCGCGGTTTCCGGCCACTGCCCCCCCCGGGTTCTGGCTAGGAAAGCAGGGGAAGGAGCCATGTCTGTGCAGTGTCGTGCTCCTCTTGGCAGGCCTTTGCAATCCCAATTATCCCTGGAGCTGTGGGCTTTCTGGTTCTCCAGACCCTAACCCTAACCCTAACCCTAGAAGTTGCCGACCGCGGTTTCCGGCCACGGCCCCCCCCGGGTTCTGGCTAGGAAAGCAGGGGAAGGAGCCATGTCTGTGCAGTGTCGTGCTCCTCTTGGCAGGCCTTTGCAATCCCAATTATCCCTGGAGCTGTGGGCTTTCTGGTTCTCCGGACCCTAACCCTAACCCTAACCCTAGAAGTTGCCGACCGCGGTTTCCGGCCACGGCCCCCCCCGGGTTCTGGCTAGGAAAGCAGGGGAAGGAGCCATGTCTGTGCAGTGTCGTGCTCCTCTTGGCAGGCCTTTGCAATCCCAATTATCCCTGGAGCTGTGGGCTTTCTGGTTCTCCGGACCCTAACCCTAACCCTAACCCTAGAAGTTGCCGACCGCGGTTTCCGGCCACTGCCCCCCCCGGGTTCTGGCTAGGAAAGCAGGGGAAGGAGCCATGTCTGTGCAGTGTCGTGCTCCTCTTGGCAGGCCTTTGCAATCTCAATTATCCCTGGAGCTGTGGGCTTTCTGGTTCTCCGGACCCTAACCCTAACCCTAACCCTAACCCTAGAGGTTGCCGACCGCGGTTTCCAGCCACGGCCCCCCCCGGTTTCTGGCTAGGAATGCAGGGGAAGGAGCCATGTCTGTGCAGTGTCGTGCTCCTCTTGGCAGGCCTTTGCAATCCCAATTATCCCTGGAGCTGTGGGCTTTCTGGTTCTCCGGACCCTAACCCTAACCCTAACCCTAGAAGTTGCCGACCGCGGTTTCCGGCCACGGCCCCCCCCGGGTTCTGGCTAGGAAAGCAGGGGAAGGAGCCATGTCTGTGCAGTGTCGTGCTCCTCTTGGCAGGCCTTTGCAATCCCAATTATCCCTGGAGCTGTGGGCTTTCTGGTTCTCCGGACCCTAACCCTAACCCTAACCCTAGAAGTTGCCGACCGTGGTTTCCGGCCACAGCCCCCCCTGGGTTCTGGCTAGGAAAGCAGGGGAAGGAGCCATGTCTGTGCAGTGTCGTGCTCCTCTTGGCAGGCCTTTGCAATCCCAATTATCCCTGGAGCTGTGGGCTTTCTGGTTCTCCGGACCCTAACCCTAACCCTAACCCTAGAAGTTGCCGACCGCGGTTTCCGGCCACGGCCCCCCCCGGGTTCTGGCTAGGAAAGCAGGGGAAGGAGCCATGTCTGTGCAGTGTCGTGCTCCTCTTGGCAGGCCTTTGCAATCCCAATTATCCCTGGAGCTGTGGGCTTTCTGGTTCTCCGGACCCTAACCCTAACCCTAACCCTAGAAGTTGCCGACCGCGGTTTCCGGCCACTGCCCCCCCCGGGTTCTGGCTAGGAAAGCAGGGGAAGGAGCCATGTCTGTGCAGTGTCGTGCTCCTCTTGGCAGGCCTTTGCAATCCCAATTATCCCTGGAGCTGTGGGCTTTCTGGTTCTCCGGACCCTAACCCTAACCCTAACCCTAGAAGTTGCCGACCGCGGTTTCCGGCCACTGCCCCCCCCGGGTTCTGGCTAGGAAAGCAGGGGAAGGAGCCATGTCTGTGCAGTGTCGTGCTCCTCTTGGCAGGCCTTTGCAATCCCAATTATCCCTGGAGCTGTGGGCTTTCTGGTTCTCCGGACCCTAACCCTAACCCTAACCCTAGAAGTTGCCGACCGCGGTTTCCGGCCACGGCCCCCCCCGGGTTCTGGCTAGGAAAGCAGGGGAAGGAGCCATGTGTGTGCAGTGTCGTGCTCCTCTTGGCAGGCCTTTGCAATCCCAATTATCCCTGGAGCTGTGGGCTTTCTGGTTCTCCGGACCCTAACCCTAACCCTAACCCTAGAAGTTGCCGACCGTGGTTTCCGGCCACAGCCCCCCCTGGGTTCTGGCTAGGAAAGCCGGGGAAGGAGCCATGTCTGTGCAGTGTCGTGCTCCTCTTGGCAGGCCTTTGCAATCCCAATTATCCCTGGAGCTGTGGGCTTTCTGGTTCTCCGGACCCTAACCCTAACCCTAACCCTAGAAGTTGCCGACCGCGGTTTCCGGCCACTGCCCCCCCCGGGTTCTGGCTAGGAAAGCAGGGGAAGGAGCCATGTCTGTGCAGTGTCGTGCTCCTCTTGGCAGGCCTTTGCAATCTCAATTATCCCTGGAGCTGTGGGCTTTCTGGTTCTCCGGACCCTAACCCTAACCCTAACCCTAACCCTAGAGGTTGCCGACCGCGGTTTCCAGCCACGGCCCCCCCCGGTTTCTGGCTAGGAAAGCAGGGGAAGGAGCCATGTCTGTGCAGTGTCGTGCTCCTCTTGGCAGGCCTTTGCAATCCCAATTATCCCTGGAGCTGTGGGCTTTCTGGTTCTCCGGACCCTAACCCTAACCCTAACCCTAGAAGTTGCCGACCGCGGTTTCCGGCCACAGCCCCCCCTGGGTTCTGGCTAGGAAAGCTGGGGAAGGAGCCATGTCTGTGCAGTGTCGTGCTCCTCTTGGCAGGCCTTTGCAATCCCAATTATCCCTGGAGCTGTGGGCTTTCTGGTTCTCCGGACCCTAACCCTAACCCTAACCCTAGAAGTTGCCGACCGCGGTTTCCGGCCACTGCCCCCCCCGGGTTCTGGCTAGGAAAGCAGGGGAAGGAGCCATGTCTGTGCAGTGCCGTGCTCCTCTTGGCAGGCCTTTGCAATCCCAATTATCCCTGGAGCTGTGGGCTTTCTGGTTCTCCGGACCCTAACCCTAACCCTAACCCTAGAAGTTGCCGACCGCGGTTTCCGGCCACTGCCCCCCCCGGGTTCTGGCTAGGAAAGCAGGGGAAGGAGCCATGTCTGTGCAGTGTCGTGCTCCTCTTGGCAGGCCTTTGCAATCCCAATTATCCCTGGAGCTGTGGGCTTTCTGGTTCTCCGGACCCTAACCCTAACCCTAACCCTAGAAGTTGCCGACCGCGGTTTCCGGCCACGGCCCCCCCCGGGTTCTGGCTAGGAAAGCAGGGGAAGGAGCCATGTCTGTGCAGTGTCGTGCTCCTCTTGGCAGGCCTTTGCAATCCCAATTATCCCTGGAGCTGTGGGCTTTCTGGTTCTCCGGACCCTAACCCTAACCCTAACCCTAGAAGTTGCCGACCGTGGTTTCCGGCCACAGCCCCCCCTGGGTTCTGGCTAGGAAAGCTGGGGAAGGAGCCATGTCTGTGCAGTGTCGTGCTCCTCTTGGCAGGCCTTTGCAATCCCAATTATCCCTGGAGCTGTGGGCTTTCTGGTTCTCCGGACCCTAACCCTAACCCTAACCCTAGAAGTTGCCGACCGCGGTTTCCGGCCACTGCCCCCCCCGGGTTCTGGCTAGGAAAGCAGGGGAAGGAGCCATGTCTGTGCAGTGTCGTGCTCCTCTTGGCAGGCCTTTGCAATCCCAATTATCCCTGGAGCTGTGGGCTTTCTGGTTCTCCGGACCCTAACCCTAACCCTAACCCTAACCCTAGAGGTTGCGGACCGCGGTTTCCAGCCACGGCCCCCCCCGGTTTCTGGCTAGGAAAGCAGGGGAAGGAGCCATGTCTGTGCAGTGTCGTGCTCCTCTTGGCAGGCCTTTGCAATCCCAATTATCCCTGGAGCTGTGGGCTTTCTGGTTCTCCGGACCCTAACCCTAACCCTAACCCTAGAAGTTGCCGACCGCGGTTTCCGGCCACTGCCCCCCCCGGGTTCTGGCTAGGAAAGCAGGGGAAGGAGCCATGTCTGTGCAGTGTCGTGCTCCTCTTGGCAGGCCTTTGCAATCCCAATTATCCCTGGAGCTGTGGGCTTTCTGGTTCTCCGGACCCTAACCCTAACCCTAACCCTAGAAGTTGCCGACCGCGGTTTCCGGCCACGGCCCCCCCCGGGTTCTGGCTAGGAAAGCAGGGGAAGGAGCCATGTCTGTGCAGTGTCGTGCTCCTCTTGGCAGGCCTTTGCAATCCCAATTATCCCTGGAGCTGTGGGCTTTCTGGTTCTCCGGACCCTAACCCTAACCCTAACCCTAGAAGTTGCCGACCGTGGTTTCCGGCCACAGCCCCCCCTGGGTTCTGGCTAGGAAAGCTGGGGAAGGAGCCATGTCTGTGCAGTGTCGTGCTCCTCTTGGCAGGCCTTTGCAATCCCAATTATCCCTGGAGCTGTGGGCTTTCTGGTTCTCCGGACCCTAACCCTAACCCTAACCCTAGAGGTTGCCGACCGCGGTTTCCGGGCACTGCCCCCCCCGGGTTCTGGCTAGGAAAGCAGGGGAAGGAGCCATGTCTGTGCAGTGTCGTGCTCCTCTTGGCAGGCCTTTGCAATCTCAATTATCCCTGGAGCTGTGGGCTTTCTGGTTCTCCGGACCCTAACCCTAACCCTAACCCTAACCCTAGAGGTTGCCGACCGCGGTTTCCAGCCACGGCCCCCCCCGGTTTCTGGCTAGGAAAGCAGGGGAAGGAGCCATGTCTGTGCAGTGTCGTGCTCCTCTTGGCAGGCCTTTGCAATCCCAATTATCCCTGGAGCTGTGGGCTTTCTGGTTCTCCGGACCCTAACCCTAACCCTAACCCTAGAAGTTGCCGACCGCGGTTTCCGGCCACTGCCCCCCCCGGGTTCTGGCTAGGAAAGCAGGGGAAGGAGCCATGTCTGTGCAGTGCCGTGCTCCTCTTGGCAGGCCTTTGCAATCCCAATTATCCCTGGAGCTGTGGGCTTTCTGGTTCTCCGGACCCTAACCCTAACCCTAACCCTAGAAGTTGCCGACCGCGGTTTCCGGCCACTGCCCCCCCCGGGTTCTGGCTAGGAAAGCAGGGGAAGGAGCCATGTCTGTGCAGTGTCGTGCTCCTCTTGGCAGGCCTTTGCAATCCCAATTATCCCTGGAGCTGTGGGCTTTCTGGTTCTCCGGACCCTAACCCTAACCCTAACCCTAGAAGTTGCCGACCGCGGTTTCCGGCCACTGCCCCCCCCGGGTTCTGGCTAGGAAAGCAGGGGAAGGAGCCATGTCTGTGCAGTGTCGTGCTCCTCTTGGCAGGCCTTTGCAATCCCAATTATCCCTGGAGCTGTGGGCTTTCTGGTTCTCCAGACCCTAACCCTAACCCTAACCCTAGAAGTTGCCGACCGCGGTTTCCGGCCACGGCCCCCCCCGGGTTCTGGCTAGGAAAGCAGGGGAAGGAGCCATGTCTGTGCAGTGTCGTGCTCCTCTTGGCAGGCCTTTGCAATCCCAATTATCCCTGGAGCTGTGGGCTTTCTGGTTCTCCGGACCCTAACCCTAACCCTAACCCTAGAAGTTGCCGACCGCGGTTTCCGGCCACGGCCCCCCCCGGGTTCTGGCTAGGAAAGCAGGGGAAGGAGCCATGTCTGTGCAGTGTCGTGCTCCTCTTGGCAGGCCTTTGCAATCTCAATTATCCCTGGAGCTGTGGGCTTTCTGGTTCTCCGGACCCTAACCCTAACCCTAACCCTAACCCTAGAGGTTGCCGACCGCGGTTTCCAGCCACGGCCCCCCCCGGTTTCTGGCTAGGAAAGCAGGGGAAGGAGCCATGTCTGTGCAGTGTCGTGCTCCTCTTGGCAGGCCTTTGCAATCCCAATTATCCCTGGAGCTGTGGGCTTTCTGGTTCTCCGGACCCTAACCCTAACCCTAACCCTAGAAGTTGCCGACCGCGGTTTCCGGCCACTGCCCCCCCCGGGTTCTGGCTAGGAAAGCTGGGGAAGGAGCCATGTCTGTGCAGTGTCGTGCTCCTCTTGGCAGGCCTTTGCAATCCCAATTATCCCTGGAGCTGTGGGCTTTCTGGTTCTCCGGACCCTAACCCTAACCCTAACCCTAGAAGTTGCCGACCGCGGTTTCCGGCCACGGCCCCCCCCGGGTTCTGGCTAGGAAAGCAGGGGAAGGAGCCATGTGTGTGCAGTGTCGTGCTCCTCTTGGCAGGCCTTTGCAATCCCAATTATCCCTGGAGCTGTGGGCTTTCTGGTTCTCCGGACCCTAACCCTAACCCTAACCCTAGAAGTTGCCGACCGTGGTTTCCGGCCACAGCCCCCCCTGGGTTCTGGCTAGGAAAGCCGGGGAAGGAGCCATGTCTGTGCAGTGTCGTGCTCCTCTTGGCAGGCCTTTGCAATCCCAATTATCCCTGGAGCTGTGGGCTTTCTGGTTCTCCGGACCCTAACCCTAACCCTAACCCTAGAAGTTGCCGACCGCGGTTTCCGGCCACTGCCCCCCCCGGGTTCTGGCTAGGAAAGCAGGGGAAGGAGCCATGTCTGTGCAGTGTCGTGCTCCTCTTGGCAGGCCTTTGCAATCTCAATTATCCCTGGAGCTGTGGGCTTTCTGGTTCTCCGGACCCTAACCCTAACCCTAACCCTAACCCTAGAGGTTGCCGACCGCGGTTTCCAGCCACGGCCCCCCCCGGTTTCTGGCTAGGAAAGCAGGGGAAGGAGCCATGTCTGTGCAGTGTCGTGCTCCTCTTGGCAGGCCTTTGCAATCCCAATTATCCCTGGAGCTGTGGGCTTTCTGGTTCTCCGGACCCTAACCCTAACCCTAACCCTAGAAGTTGCCGACCGCGGTTTCCGGCCACAGCCCCCCCTGGGTTCTGGCTAGGAAAGCTGGGGAAGGAGCCATGTCTGTGCAGTGTCGTGCTCCTCTTGGCAGGCCTTTGCAATCCCAATTATCCCTGGAGCTGTGGGCTTTCTGGTTCTCCGGACCCTAACCCTAACCCTAACCCTAGAAGTTGCCGACCGCGGTTTCCGGCCACTGCCCCCCCCGGGTTCTGGCTAGGAAAGCAGGGGAAGGAGCCATGTCTGTGCAGTGCCGTGCTCCTCTTGGCAGGCCTTTGCAATCCCAATTATCCCTGGAGCTGTGGGCTTTCTGGTTCTCCGGACCCTAACCCTAACCCTAACCCTAGAAGTTGCCGACCGCGGTTTCCGGCCACTGCCCCCCCCGGGTTCTGGCTAGGAAAGCAGGGGAAGGAGCCATGTCTGTGCAGTGTCGTGCTCCTCTTGGCAGGCCTTTGCAATCCCAATTATCCCTGGAGCTGTGGGCTTTCTGGTTCTCCGGACCCTAACCCTAACCCTAACCCTAGAAGTTGCCGACCGCGGTTTCCGGCCACGGCCCCCCCCGGGTTCTGGCTAGGAAAGCAGGGGAAGGAGCCATGTCTGTGCAGTGTCGTGCTCCTCTTGGCAGGCCTTTGCAATCCCAATTATCCCTGGAGCTGTGGGCTTTCTGGTTCTCCGGACCCTAACCCTAACCCTAACCCTAGAAGTTGCCGACCGTGGTTTCCGGCCACAGCCCCCCCTGGGTTCTGGCTAGGAAAGCTGGGGAAGGAGCCATGTCTGTGCAGTGTCGTGCTCCTCTTGGCAGGCCTTTGCAATCCCAATTATCCCTGGAGCTGTGGGCTTTCTGGTTCTCCGGACCCTAACCCTAACCCTAACCCTAGAAGTTGCCGACCGCGGTTTCCGGCCACTGCCCCCCCCGGGTTCTGGCTAGGAAAGCAGGGGAAGGAGCCATGTCTGTGCAGTGTCGTGCTCCTCTTGGCAGGCCTTTGCAATCCCAATTATCCCTGGAGCTGTGGGCTTTCTGGTTCTCCGGACCCTAACCCTAACCCTAACCCTAACCCTAGAGGTTGCGGACCGCGGTTTCCAGCCACGGCCCCCCCCGGTTTCTGGCTAGGAAAGCAGGGGAAGGAGCCATGTCTGTGCAGTGTCGTGCTCCTCTTGGCAGGCCTTTGCAATCCCAATTATCCCTGGAGCTGTGGGCTTTCTGGTTCTCCGGACCCTAACCCTAACCCTAACCCTAGAAGTTGCCGACCGCGGTTTCCGGCCACTGCCCCCCCCGGGTTCTGGCTAGGAAAGCAGGGGAAGGAGCCATGTCTGTGCAGTGTCGTGCTCCTCTTGGCAGGCCTTTGCAATCCCAATTATCCCTGGAGCTGTGGGCTTTCTGGTTCTCCGGACCCTAACCCTAACCCTAACCCTAGAAGTTGCCGACCGCGGTTTCCGGCCACGGCCCCCCCCGGGTTCTGGCTAGGAAAGCAGGGGAAGGAGCCATGTCTGTGCAGTGTCGTGCTCCTCTTGGCAGGCCTTTGCAATCCCAATTATCCCTGGAGCTGTGGGCTTTCTGGTTCTCCGGACCCTAACCCTAACCCTAACCCTAGAAGTTGCCGACCGTGGTTTCCGGCCACAGCCCCCCCTGGGTTCTGGCTAGGAAAGCTGGGGAAGGAGCCATGTCTGTGCAGTGTCGTGCTCCTCTTGGCAGGCCTTTGCAATCCCAATTATCCCTGGAGCTGTGGGCTTTCTGGTTCTCCGGACCCTAACCCTAACCCTAACCCTAGAGGTTGCCGACCGCGGTTTCCGGGCACTGCCCCCCCCGGGTTCTGGCTAGGAAAGCAGGGGAAGGAGCCATGTCTGTGCAGTGTCGTGCTCCTCTTGGCAGGCCTTTGCAATCTCAATTATCCCTGGAGCTGTGGGCTTTCTGGTTCTCCGGACCCTAACCCTAACCCTAACCCTAACCCTAGAGGTTGCCGACCGCGGTTTCCAGCCACGGCCCCCCCCGGTTTCTGGCTAGGAAAGCAGGGGAAGGAGCCATGTCTGTGCAGTGTCGTGCTCCTCTTGGCAGGCCTTTGCAATCCCAATTATCCCTGGAGCTGTGGGCTTTCTGGTTCTCCGGACCCTAACCCTAACCCTAACCCTAGAAGTTGCCGACCGCGGTTTCCGGCCACTGCCCCCCCCGGGTTCTGGCTAGGAAAGCAGGGGAAGGAGCCATGTCTGTGCAGTGCCGTGCTCCTCTTGGCAGGCCTTTGCAATCCCAATTATCCCTGGAGCTGTGGGCTTTCTGGTTCTCCGGACCCTAACCCTAACCCTAACCCTAGAAGTTGCCGACCGCGGTTTCCGGCCACTGCCCCCCCCGGGTTCTGGCTAGGAAAGCAGGGGAAGGAGCCATGTCTGTGCAGTGTCGTGCTCCTCTTGGCAGGCCTTTGCAATCCCAATTATCCCTGGAGCTGTGGGCTTTCTGGTTCTCCGGACCCTAACCCTAACCCTAACCCTAGAAGTTGCCGACCGCGGTTTCCGGCCACTGCCCCCCCCGGGTTCTGGCTAGGAAAGCAGGGGAAGGAGCCATGTCTGTGCAGTGTCGTGCTCCTCTTGGCAGGCCTTTGCAATCCCAATTATCCCTGGAGCTGTGGGCTTTCTGGTTCTCCAGACCCTAACCCTAACCCTAACCCTAGAAGTTGCCGACCGCGGTTTCCGGCCACGGCCCCCCCCGGGTTCTGGCTAGGAAAGCAGGGGAAGGAGCCATGTCTGTGCAGTGTCGTGCTCCTCTTGGCAGGCCTTTGCAATCCCAATTATCCCTGGAGCTGTGGGCTTTCTGGTTCTCCGGACCCTAACCCTAACCCTAACCCTAGAAGTTGCCGACCGCGGTTTCCGGCCACTGCCCCCCCCGGGTTCTGGCTAGGAAAGCAGGGGAAGGAGCCATGTCTGTGCAGTGTCGTGCTCCTCTTGGCAGGCCTTTGCAATCTCAATTATCCCTGGAGCTGTGGGCTTTCTGGTTCTCCGGACCCTAACCCTAACCCTAACCCTAACCCTAGAGGTTGCCGACCGCGGTTTCCAGCCACGGCCCCCCCCGGTTTCTGGCTAGGAAAGCAGGGGAAGGAGCCATGTCTGTGCAGTGTCGTGCTCCTCTTGGCAGGCCTTTGCAATCCCAATTATCCCTGGAGCTGTGGGCTTTCTGGTTCTCCGGACCCTAACCCTAACCCTAACCCTAGAAGTTGCCGACCGCGGTTTCCGGCCACTGCCCCCCCCGGGTTCTGGCTAGGAAAGCTGGGGAAGGAGCCATGTCTGTGCAGTGTCGTGCTCCTCTTGGCAGGCCTTTGCAATCCCAATTATCCCTGGAGCTGTGGGCTTTCTGGTTCTCCGGACCCTAACCCTAACCCTAACCCTAGAAGTTGCCGACCGCGGTTTCCGGCCACGGCCCCCCCCGGGTTCTGGCTAGGAAAGCAGGGGAAGGAGCCATGTCTGTGCAGTGTCGTGCTCCTCTTGGCAGGCCTTTGCAATCCCAATTATCCCTGGAGCTGTGGGCTTTCTGGTTCTCCGGACCCTAACCCTAACCCTAACCCTAGAAGTTGCCGACCGTGGTTTCCGGCCACAGCCCCCCCTGGGTTCTGGCTAGGAAAGCTGGGGAAGGAGCCATGTCTGTGCAGTGTCGTGCTCCTCTTGGCAGGCCTTTGCAATCCCAATTATCCCTGGAGCTGTGGGCTTTCTGGTTCTCCGGACCCTAACCCTAACCCTAACCCTAGAAGTTGCCGACCGCGGTTTCCGGCCACGGCCCCCCCCGGGTTCTGGCTAGGAAAGCAGGGGAAGGAGCCATGTGTGTGCAGTGTCGTGCTCCTCTTGGCAGGCCTTTGCAATCCCAATTATCCCTGGAGCTGTGGGCTTTCTGGTTCTCCGGACCCTAACCCTAACCCTAACCCTAGAAGTTGCCGACCGCGGTTTCCGGCCACTGCCCCCCCCGGGTTCTGGCTAGGAAAGCAGGGGAAGGAGCCATGTCTGTGCAGTGTCGTGCTCCTCTTGGCAGGCCTTTGCAATCCCAATTATCCCTGGAGCTGTGGGCTTTCTGGTTCTCCGGACCCTAACCCTAACCCTAACCCTAGAAGTTGCCGACCGCGGTTTCCGGCCACTGCCCCCCCCGGGTTCTGGCTAGGAAAGCAGGGGAAGGAGCCATGTCTGTGCAGTGTCGTGCTCCTCTTGGCAGGCCTTTGCAATCCCAATTATCCCTGGAGCTGTGGGCTTTCTGGTTCTCCGGACCCTAACCCTAACCCTAACCCTAGAAGTTGCCGACCGCGGTTTCCGGCCACGGCCCCCCCCGGGTTCTGGCTAGGAAAGCAGGGGAAGGAGCCATGTCTGTGCAGTGTCGTGCTCCTCTTGGCAGGCCTTTGCAATCCCAATTATCCCTGGAGCTGTGGGCTTTCTGGTTCTCCGGACCCTAACCCTAACCCTAACCCTAGAAGTTGCCGACCGCGGTTTCCGGCCACTGCCCCCCCCGGGTTCTGGCTAGGAAAGCAGGGGAAGGAGCCATGTCTGTGCAGTGTCGTGCTCCTCTTGGCAGGCCTTTGCAATCCCAATTATCCCTGGAGCTGTGGGCTTTCTGGTTCTCCGGACCCTAACCCTAACCCTAACCCTAGAAGTTGCCGACCGTGGTTTCCGGCCACAGCCCCCCCTGGGTTCTGGCTAGGAAAGCTGGGGAAGGAGCCATGTCTGTGCAGTGTCGTGCTCCTCTTGGCAGGCCTTTGCAATCCCAATTATCCCTGGAGCTGTGGGCTTTCTGGTTCTCCGGACCCTAACCCTAACCCTAACCCTAGAAGTTGCCGACCGCGGTTTCCGGCCACTGCCCCCCCCGGGTTCTGGCTAGGAAAGCAGGGGAAGGAGCCATGTCTGTGCAGTGTCGTGCTCCTCTTGGCAGGCCTTTGCAATCCCAATTATCCCTGGAGCTGTGGGCTTTCTGGTTCTCCAGACCCTAACCCTAACCCTAACCCTAGAAGTTGCCGACCGCGGTTTCCGGCCACGGCCCCCCCCGGGTTCTGGCTAGGAAAGCAGGGGAAGGAGCCATGTCTGTGCAGTGTCGTGCTCCTCTTGGCAGGCCTTTGCAATCCCAATTATCCCTGGAGCTGTGGGCTTTCTGGTTCTCCGGACCCTAACCCTAACCCTAACCCTAGAAGTTGCCGACCGCGGTTTCCGGCCACGGCCCCCCCCGGGTTCTGGCTAGGAAAGCAGGGGAAGGAGCCATGTCTGTGCAGTGTCGTGCTCCTCTTGGCAGGCCTTTGCAATCCCAATTATCCCTGGAGCTGTGGGCTTTCTGGTTCTCCGGACCCTAACCCTAACCCTAACCCTAGAAGTTGCCGACCGCGGTTTCCGGCCACTGCCCCCCCTGGGTTCTGGCTAGGAAAGCAGGGGAAGGAGCCATGTCTGTGCAGTGTCGTGCTCCTCTTGGCAGGCCTTTGCAATCTCAATTATCCCTGGAGCTGTGGGCTTTCTGGTTCTCCGGACCCTAACCCTAACCCTAACCCTAACCCTAGAGGTTGCCGACCGCGGTTTCCAGCCACGGCCCCCCCCGGTTTCTGGCTAGGAATGCAGGGGAAGGAGCCATGTCTGTGCAGTGTCGTGCTCCTCTTGGCAGGCCTTTGCAATCCCAATTATCCCTGGAGCTGTGGGCTTTCTGGTTCTCCGGACCCTAACCCTAACCCTAACCCTAGAAGTTGCCGACCGCGGTTTCCGGCCACTGCCCCCCCCGGGTTCTGGCTAGGAAAGCAGGGGAAGGAGCCATGTCTGTGCAGTGTCGTGCTCCTCTTGGCAGGCCTTTGCAATCCCAATTATCCCTGGAGCTGTGGGCTTTCTGGTTCTCCGGACCCTAACCCTAACCCTAACCCTAGAAGTTGCCGACCGTGGTTTCCGGCCACAGCCCCCCCTGGGTTCTGGCTAGGAAAGCAGGGGAAGGAGCCATGTCTGTGCAGTGTCGTGCTCCTCTTGGCAGGCCTTTGCAATCCCAATTATCCCTGGAGCTGTGGGCTTTCTGGTTCTCCGGACCCTAACCCTAACCCTAACCCTAGAAGTTGCCGACCGCGGTTTCCGGCCACGGCCCCCCCCGGGTTCTGGCTAGGAAAGCAGGGGAAGGAGCCATGTCTGTGCAGTGTCGTGCTCCTCTTGGCAGGCCTTTGCAATCCCAATTATCCCTGGAGCTGTGGGCTTTCTGGTTCTCCGGACCCTAACCCTAACCCTAACCCTAGAAGTTGCCGACCGCGGTTTCCGGCCACTGCCCCCCCCGGGTTCTGGCTAGGAAAGCAGGGGAAGGAGCCATGTCTGTGCAGTGTCGTGCTCCTCTTGGCAGGCCTTTGCAATCCCAATTATCCCTGGAGCTGTGGGCTTTCTGGTTCTCCGGACCCTAACCCTAACCCTAACCCTAGAAGTTGCCGACCGCGGTTTCCGGCCACGGCCCCCCCCGGGTTCTGGCTAGGAAAGCAGGGGAAGGAGCCATGTGTGTGCAGTGTCGTGCTCCTCTTGGCAGGCCTTTGCAATCCCAATTATCCCTGGAGCTGTGGGCTTTCTGGTTCTCCGGACCCTAACCCTAACCCTAACCCTAGAAGTTGCCGACCGTGGTTTCCGGCCACAGCCCCCCCTGGGTTCTGGCTAGGAAAGCCGGGGAAGGAGCCATGTCTGTGCAGTGTCGTGCTCCTCTTGGCAGGCCTTTGCAATCCCAATTATCCCTGGAGCTGTGGGCTTTCTGGTTCTCCGGACCCTAACCCTAACCCTAACCCTAGAAGTTGCCGACCGCGGTTTCCGGCCACTGCCCCCCCCGGGTTCTGGCTAGGAAAGCAGGGGAAGGAGCCATGTCTGTGCAGTGTCGTGCTCCTCTTGGCAGGCCTTTGCAATCTCAATTATCCCTGGAGCTGTGGGCTTTCTGGTTCTCCGGACCCTAACCCTAACCCTAACCCTAACCCTAGAGGTTGCCGACCGCGGTTTCCAGCCACGGCCCCCCCCGGTTTCTGGCTAGGAAAGCAGGGGAAGGAGCCATGTCTGTGCAGTGTCGTGCTCCTCTTGGCAGGCCTTTGCAATCCCAATTATCCCTGGAGCTGTGGGCTTTCTGGTTCTCCGGACCCTAACCCTAACCCTAACCCTAGAAGTTGCCGACCGCGGTTTCCGGCCACAGCCCCCCCTGGGTTCTGGCTAGGAAAGCTGGGGAAGGAGCCATGTCTGTGCAGTGTCGTGCTCCTCTTGGCAGGCCTTTGCAATCCCAATTATCCCTGGAGCTGTGGGCTTTCTGGTTCTCCGGACCCTAACCCTAACCCTAACCCTAGAAGTTGCCGACCGCGGTTTCCGGCCACTGCCCCCCCCGGGTTCTGGCTAGGAAAGCAGGGGAAGGAGCCATGTCTGTGCAGTGCCGTGCTCCTCTTGGCAGGCCTTTGCAATCCCAATTATCCCTGGAGCTGTGGGCTTTCTGGTTCTCCGGACCCTAACCCTAACCCTAACCCTAGAAGTTGCCGACCGCGGTTTCCGGCCACTGCCCCCCCCGGGTTCTGGCTAGGAAAGCAGGGGAAGGAGCCATGTCTGTGCAGTGTCGTGCTCCTCTTGGCAGGCCTTTGCAATCCCAATTATCCCTGGAGCTGTGGGCTTTCTGGTTCTCCGGACCCTAACCCTAACCCTAACCCTAGAAGTTGCCGACCGCGGTTTCCGGCCACGGCCCCCCCCGGGTTCTGGCTAGGAAAGCAGGGGAAGGAGCCATGTCTGTGCAGTGTCGTGCTCCTCTTGGCAGGCCTTTGCAATCCCAATTATCCCTGGAGCTGTGGGCTTTCTGGTTCTCCGGACCCTAACCCTAACCCTAACCCTAGAAGTTGCCGACCGTGGTTTCCGGCCACAGCCCCCCCTGGGTTCTGGCTAGGAAAGCTGGGGAAGGAGCCATGTCTGTGCAGTGTCGTGCTCCTCTTGGCAGGCCTTTGCAATCCCAATTATCCCTGGAGCTGTGGGCTTTCTGGTTCTCCGGACCCTAACCCTAACCCTAACCCTAGAAGTTGCCGACCGCGGTTTCCGGCCACTGCCCCCCCCGGGTTCTGGCTAGGAAAGCAGGGGAAGGAGCCATGTCTGTGCAGTGTCGTGCTCCTCTTGGCAGGCCTTTGCAATCCCAATTATCCCTGGAGCTGTGGGCTTTCTGGTTCTCCGGACCCTAACCCTAACCCTAACCCTAACCCTAGAGGTTGCGGACCGCGGTTTCCAGCCACGGCCCCCCCCGGTTTCTGGCTAGGAAAGCAGGGGAAGGAGCCATGTCTGTGCAGTGTCGTGCTCCTCTTGGCAGGCCTTTGCAATCCCAATTATCCCTGGAGCTGTGGGCTTTCTGGTTCTCCGGACCCTAACCCTAACCCTAACCCTATAGGTTCCCGACCGCGGTTTCTGGGCATGGCCCCCCCCGGGTTCTGGCTAGGAAAGCAGGGGAAGGAGCCATGTCGGTGCAGTGTCGTGCTCCTCTTGGCAGGCCTTTGCAATCCCAATTATCCCTGGAGCTGTGGGCTTTCTGGTTCTCCGGACCCTAACCCTAACCCTAACCCTAGAAGTTGCCGACCGCGGTTTCCGGCCACGGCCCCCCCCGGGTTCTGGCTAGGAAAGCAGGGGAAGGAGCCATGTCTGTGCAGTGTCGTGCTCCTCTTGGCAGGCCTTTGCAATCCCAATTATCCCTGGAGCTGTGGGCTTTCTGGTTCTCCGGACCCTAACCCTAACCCTAACCCTAGAAGTTGCCGACCGTGGTTTCCGGCCACAGCCCCCCCTGGGTTCTGGCTAGGAAAGCTGGGGAAGGAGCCATGTCTGTGCAGTGTCGTGCTCCTCTTGGCAGGCCTTTGCAATCCCAATTATCCCTGGAGCTGTGGGCTTTCTGGTTCTCCGGACCCTAACCCTAACCCTAACCCTAGAAGTTGCCGACCGCGGTTTCCGGCCACTGCCCCCCCCGGGTTCTGGCTAGGAAAGCAGGGGAAGGAGCCATGTCTGTGCAGTGTCGTGCTCCTCTTGGCAGGCCTTTGCAATCCCAATTATCCCTGGAGCTGTGGGCTTTCTGGTTCTCCGGACCCTAACCCTAACCCTAACCCTAACCCTAGAGGTTGCGGACCGCGGTTTCCAGCCACGGCCCCCCCCGGTTTCTGGCTAGGAAAGCAGGGGAAGGAGCCATGTCTGTGCAGTGTCGTGCTCCTCTTGGCAGGCCTTTGCAATCCCAATTATCCCTGGAGCTGTGGGCTTTCTGGTTCTCCGGACCCTAACCCTAACCCTAACCCTAGAAGTTGCCGACCGCGGTTTCCGGCCACTGCCCCCCCCGGGTTCTGGCTAGGAAAGCAGGGGAAGGAGCCATGTCTGTGCAGTGTCGTGCTCCTCTTGGCAGGCCTTTGCAATCCCAATTATCCCTGGAGCTGTGGGCTTTCTGGTTCTCCGGACCCTAACCCTAACCCTAACCCTAGAAGTTGCCGACCGCGGTTTCCGGCCACGGCCCCCCCCGGGTTCTGGCTAGGAAAGCAGGGGAAGGAGCCATGTCTGTGCAGTGTCGTGCTCCTCTTGGCAGGCCTTTGCAATCCCAATTATCCCTGGAGCTGTGGGCTTTCTGGTTCTCCGGACCCTAACCCTAACCCTAACCCTAGAAGTTGCCGACCGTGGTTTCCGGCCACAGCCCCCCCTGGGTTCTGGCTAGGAAAGCTGGGGAAGGAGCCATGTCTGTGCAGTGTCGTGCTCCTCTTGGCAGGCCTTTGCAATCCCAATTATCCCTGGAGCTGTGGGCTTTCTGGTTCTCCGGACCCTAACCCTAACCCTAACCCTAGAAGTTGCCGACCGCGGTTTCCGGCCACTGCCCCCCCCGGGTTCTGGCTAGGAAAGCAGGGGAAGGAGCCATGTCTGTGCAGTGTCGTGCTCCTCTTGGCAGGCCTTTGCAATCCCAATTATCCCTGGAGCTGTGGGCTTTCTGGTTCTCCGGACCCTAACCCTAACCCTAACCCTAGAAGTTGCCGACCGCGGTTTCCGGCCACGGCCCCCCCCGGGTTCTGGCTAGGAAAGCAGGGGAAGGAGCCATGTCTGTGCAGTGTCGTGCTCCTCTTGGCAGGCCTTTGCAATCCCAATTATCCCTGGAGCTGTGGGCTTTCTGGTTCTCCGGACCCTAACCCTAACCCTAACCCTAGAAGTTGCCGACCGTGGTTTCCGGCCACAGCCCCCCCTGGGTTCTGGCTAGGAAAGCTGGGGAAGGAGCCATGTCTGTGCAGTGTCGTGCTCCTCTTGGCAGGCCTTTGCAATCCCAATTATCCCTGGAGCTGTGGGCTTTCTGGTTCTCCGGACCCTAACCCTAACCCTAACCCTAGAAGTTGCCGACCGCGGTTTCCGGCCACTGCCCCCCCCGGGTTCTGGCTAGGAAAGCAGGGGAAGGAGCCATGTCTGTGCAGTGTCGTGCTCCTCTTGGCAGGCCTTTGCAATCCCAATTATCCCTGGAGCTGTGGGCTTTCTGGTTCTCCAGACCCTAACCCTAACCCTAACCCTAGAAGTTGCCGACCGCGGTTTCCGGCCACGGCCCCCCCCGGGTTCTGGCTAGGAAAGCAGGGGAAGGAGCCATGTCTGTGCAGTGTCGTGCTCCTCTTGGCAGGCCTTTGCAATCCCAATTATCCCTGGAGCTGTGGGCTTTCTGGTTCTCCGGACCCTAACTCTAACCCTAACCCTAGAAGTTGCCGACCGCGGTTTCCGGCCACGGCCCCCCCTGGGTTCTGGCTAGGAAAGCAGGGGAAGGAGCCATGTCTGTGCAGTGTCGTGCTCCTCTTGGCAGGCCTTTGCAATCCCAATTATCCCTGGAGCTGTGGGCTTTCTGGTTCTCCGGACCCTAACCCTAACCCTAACCCTAGAAGTTGCCGACCGCGGTTTCCGGCCACTGCCCCCCCCGGGTTCTGGCTAGGAAAGCAGGGGAAGGAGCCATGTCTGTGCAGTGTCGTGCTCCTCTTGGCAGGCCTTTGCAATCTCAATTATCCCTGGAGCTGTGGGCTTTCTGGTTCTCCGGACCCTAACCCTAACCCTAACCCTAACCCTAGAGGTTGCCGACCGCGGTTTCCAGCCACGGCCCCCCCCGGTTTCTGGCTAGGAAAGCAGGGGAAGGAGCCATGTCTGTGCAGTGTCGTGCTCCTCTTGGCAGGCCTTTGCAATCCCAATTATCCCTGGAGCTGTGGGCTTTCTGGTTCTCCGGACCCTAACCCTAACCCTAACCCTAGAAGTTGCCGACCGCGGTTTCCGGCCACGGCCCCCCCCGGGTTCTGGCTAGGAAAGCAGGGGAAGGAGCCATGTCTGTGCAGTGTCGTGCTCCTCTTGGCAGGCCTTTGCAATCCCAATTATCCCTGGAGCTGTGGGCTTTCTGGTTCTCCGGACCCTAACCCTAACCCTAACCCTAGAAGTTGCCGACCGCGGTTTCCGGCCACTGCCCCCCCCGGGTTCTGGCTAGGAAAGCAGGGGAAGGAGCCATGTCTGTGCAGTGTCGTGCTCCTCTTGGCAGGCCTTTGCAATCCCAATTATCCCTGGAGCTGTGGGCTTTCTGGTTCTCCGGACCCTAACCCTAACCCTAACCCTAGAAGTTGCCGACCGTGGTTTCCGGCCACGGCCCCCCCTGGGTTCTGGCTAGGAAAGCTGGGGAAGGAGCCATGTCTGTGCAGTGTCGTGCTCCTCTTGGCAGGCCTTTGCAATCCCAATTATCCCTGGAGCTGTGGGCTTTCTGGTTCTCCGGACCCTAACCCTAACCCTAACCCTAGAAGTTGCCGACCGCGGTTTCCGGCCACGGCCCCCCCCGGGTTCTGGCTAGGAAAGCAGGGGAAGGAGCCATGTCTGTGCAGTGTCGTGCTCCTCTTGGCAGGCCTTTGCAATCCCAATTATCCCTGGAGCTGTGGGCTTTCTGGTTCTCCGGACCCTAACCCTAACCCTAACCCTAGAAGTTGCCGACCGCGGTTTCCGGCCACTGCCCCCCCCGGGTTCTGGCTAGGAAAGCAGGGGAAGGAGCCATGTCTGTGCAGTGTCGTGCTCCTCTTGGCAGGCCTTTGCAATCCCAATTATCCCTGGAGCTGTGGGCTTTCTGGTTCTCCGGACCCTAACCCTAACCCTAACCCTAGAAGTTGCCGACCGCGGTTTCCGGCCACTGCCCCCCCCGGGTTCTGGCTAGGAAAGCAGGGGAAGGAGCCATGTCTGTGCAGTGTCGTGCTCCTCTTGGCAGGCCTTTGCAATCCCAATTATCCCTGGAGCTGTGGGCTTTCTGGTTCTCCGGACCCTAACCCTAACCCTAACCCTAGAAGTTGCCGACCGCGGTTTCCGGCCACTGCCCCCCCCGGGTTCTGGCTAGGAAAGCAGGGGAAGGAGCCATGTCTGTGCAGTGTCGTGCTCCTCTTGGCAGGCCTTTGCAATCCCAATTATCCCTGGAGCTGTGGGCTTTCTGGTTCTCCGGACCCTAACCCTAACCCTAACCCTAGAAGTTGCCGACCGCGGTTTCCGGCCACGGCCCCCCCCGGGTTCTGGCTAGGAAAGCAGGGGAAGGAGCCATGTCTGTGCAGTGTCGTGCTCCTCTTGGCAGGCCTTTGCAATCCCAATTATCCCTGGAGCTGTGGGCTTTCTGGTTCTCCGGACCCTAACCCTAACCCTAACCCTAGAAGTTGCCGACCGCGGTTTCCGGCCACAGCCCCCCCTGGGTTCTGGCTAGGAAAGCTGGGGAAGGAGCCATGTCTGTGCAGTGTCGTGCTCCTCTTGGCAGGCCTTTGCAATCCCAATTATCCCTGGAGCTGTGGGCTTTCTGGTTCTCCGGACCCTAACCCTAACCCTAACCCTAGAAGTTGCCGACCGCGGTTTCCGGCCACTGCCCCCCCCGGGTTCTGGCTAGGAAAGCAGGGGAAGGAGCCATGTCTGTGCAGTGTCGTGCTCCTCTTGGCAGGCCTTTGCAATCTCAATTATCCCTGGAGCTGTGGGCTTTCTGGTTCTCCGGACCCTAACCCTAACCCTAACCCTAACCCTAGAGGTTGCCGACCGCGGTTTCCAGCCACGGCCCCCCCCGGTTTCTGGCTAGGAAAGCAGGGGAAGGAGCCATGTCTGTGCAGTGTCGTGCTCCTCTTGGCAGGCCTTTGCAATCCCAATTATCCCTGGAGCTGTGGGCTTTCTGGTTCTCCGGACCCTAACCCTAACCCTAACCCTAGAAGTTGCCGACCGCGGTTTCCGGCCACAGCCCCCCCTGGGTTCTGGCTAGGAAAGCTGGGGAAGGAGCCATGTCTGTGCAGTGTCGTGCTCCTCTTGGCAGGCCTTTGCAATCCCAATTATCCCTGGAGCTGTGGGCTTTCTGGTTCTCCGGACCCTAACCCTAACCCTAACCCTAGAAGTTGCCGACCGCGGTTTCCGGCCACGGCCCCCCCCGGGTTCTGGCTAGGAAAGCAGGGGAAGGAGCCATGTCTGTGCAGTGTCGTGCTCCTCTTGGCAGGCCTTTGCAATCCCAATTATCCCTGGAGCTGTGGGCTTTCTGGTTCTCCGGACCCTAACCCTAACCCTAACCCTAGAAGTTGCCGACCGCGGTTTCCGGCCACTGCCCCCCCCGGGTTCTGGCTAGGAAAGCAGGGGAAGGAGCCATGTCTGTGCAGTGTCGTGCTCCTCTTGGCAGGCCTTTGCAATCCCAATTATCCCTGGAGCTGTGGGCTTTCTGGTTCTCCGGACCCTAACCCTAACCCTAACCCTAGAAGTTGCCGACCGCGGTTTCCGGCCACGGCCCCCCCCGGGTTCTGGCTAGGAAAGCAGGGGAAGGAGCCATGTCTGTGCAGTGTCGTGCTCCTCTTGGCAGGCCTTTGCAATCCCAATTATCCCTGGAGCTGTGGGCTTTCTGGTTCTCCGGACCCTAACCCTAACCCTAACCCTAGAAGTTGCCGACCGTGGTTTCCGGCCACAGCCCCCCCTGGGTTCTGGCTAGGAAAGCTGGGGAAGGAGCCATGTCTGTGCAGTGTCGTGCTCCTCTTGGCAGGCCTTTGCAATCCCAATTATCCCTGGAGCTGTGGGCTTTCTGGTTCTCCGGACCCTAACCCTAACCCTAACCCTAGAAGTTGCCGACCGCGGTTTCCGGCCACTGCCCCCCCCGGGTTCTGGCTAGGAAAGCTGGGGAAGGAGCCATGTCTGTGCAGTGTCGTGCTCCTCTTGGCAGGCCTTTGCAATCCCAATTATCCCTGGAGCTGTGGGCTTTCTGGTTCTCCGGACCCTAACCCTAACCCTAACCCTAACCCTAGAGGTTGCCGACCGCGGTTTCCAGCCACGGCCCCCCCCGGTTTCTGGCTAGGAAAGCAGGGGAAGGAGCCATGTCTGTGCAGTGTCGTGCTCCTCTTGGCAGGCCTTTGCAATCCCAATTATCCCTGGAGCTGTGGGCTTTCTGGTTCTCCGGACCCTAACCCTAACCCTAACCCTAGAAGTTGCCGACCGCGGTTTCCGGCCACTGCCCCCCCCGGGTTCTGGCTAGGAAAGCAGGGGAAGGAGCCATGTCTGTGCAGTGTCGTGCTCCTCTTGGCAGGCCTTTGCAATCCCAATTATCCCTGGAGCTGTGGGCTTTCTGGTTCTCCGGACCCTAACCCTAACCCTAACCCTAGAAGTTGCCGACCGCGGTTTCCGGCCACGGCCCCCCCCGGGTTCTGGCTAGGAAAGCAGGGGAAGGAGCCATGTCTGTGCAGTGTCGTGCTCCTCTTGGCAGGCCTTTGCAATCCCAATTATCCCTGGAGCTGTGGGCTTTCTGGTTCTCCGGACCCTAACCCTAACCCTAACCCTAGAAGTTGCCGACCGTGGTTTCCGGCCACAGCCCCCCCTGGGTTCTGGCTAGGAAAGCTGGGGAAGGAGCCATGTCTGTGCAGTGTCGTGCTCCTCTTGGCAGGCCTTTGCAATCCCAATTATCCCTGGAGCTGTGGGCTTTCTGGTTCTCCGGACCCTAACCCTAACCCTAACCCTAGAAGTTGCCGACCGCGGTTTCCGGCCACGGCCCCCCCCGGGTTCTGGCTAGGAAAGCAGGGGAAGGAGCCATGTCTGTGCAGTGTCGTGCTCCTCTTGGCAGGCCTTTGCAATCCCAATTATCCCTGGAGCTGTGGGCTTTCTGGTTCTCCGGACCCTAACCCTAACCCTAACCCTAGAAGTTGCCGACCGCGGTTTCCGGCCACTGCCCCCCCCGGGTTCTGGCTAGGAAAGCAGGGGAAGGAGCCATGTCTGTGCAGTGTCGTGCTCCTCTTGGCAGGCCTTTGCAATTCCAATTATCCCTGGAGCTGTGGGCTTTCTGGTTCTCCGGACCCTAACCCTAACCCTAACCCTAGAAGTTGCCGACCGCGGTTTCCGGCCACGGCCCCCCCCGGGTTCTGGCTAGGAAAGCAGGGGAAGGAGCCATGTCTGTGCAGTGTCGTGCTCCTCTTGGCAGGCCTTTGCAATCCCAATTATCCCTGGAGCTGTGGGCTTTCTGGTTCTCCGGACCCTAACCCTAACCCTAACCCTAGAAGTTGCCGACCGCGGTTTCCGGCCACTGCCCCCCCCGGGTTCTGGCTAGGAAAGCAGGGGAAGGAGCCATGTCTGTGCAGTGTCGTGCTCCTCTTGGCAGGCCTTTGCAATCCCAATTATCCCTGGAGCTGTGGGCTTTCTGGTTCTCCGGACCCTAACCCTAACCCTAACCCTAGAAGTTGCCGACCGTGGTTTCCGGCCACAGCCCCCCCCGGGTTCTGGCTAGGAAAGCTGGGGAAGGAGCCATGTCTGTGCAGTGTCGTGCTCCTCTTGGCAGGCCTTTGCAATCCCAATTATCCCTGGAGCTGTGGGCTTTCTGGTTCTCCGGACCCTAACCCTAACCCTAACCCTAGAAGTTGCCGACCGCGGTTTCCAGCCACTGCCCCCCCCGGGTTCTGGCTAGGAAAGCAGGGGAAGGAGCCATGTCTGTGCAGTGTCGTGCTCCTCTTGGCAGGCCTTTGCAATCCCAATTATCCCTGGAGCTGTGGGCTTTCTGGTTCTCCAGACCCTAACCCTAACCCTAACCCTAGAAGTTGCCGACCGCGGTTTCCGGCCACGGCCCCCCCCGGGTTCTGGCTAGGAAAGCAGGGGAAGGAGCCATGTCTGTGCAGTGTCGTGCTCCTCTTGGCAGGCCTTTGCAATCCCAATTATCCCTGGAGCTGTGGGCTTTCTGGTTCTCCGGACCCTAACTCTAACCCTAACCCTAGAAGTTGCCGACCGCGGTTTCCGGCCACGGCCCCCCCCGGGTTCTGGCTAGGAAAGCAGGGGAAGGAGCCATGTCTGTGCAGTGTCGTGCTCCTCTTGGCAGGCCTTTGCAATCCCAATTATCCCTGGAGCTGTGGGCTTTCTGGTTCTCCGGACCCTAACCCTAACCCTAACCCTAGAAGTTGCCGACCGCGGTTTCCGGCCACTGCCCCCCCCGGGTTCTGGCTAGGAAAGCAGGGGAAGGAGCCATGTCTGTGCAGTGTCGTGCTCCTCTTGGCAGGCCTTTGCAATCTCAATTATCCCTGGAGCTGTGGGCTTTCTGGTTCTCCGGACCCTAACCCTAACCCTAACCCTAACCCTAGAGGTTGCCGACCGCGGTTTCCAGCCACGGCCCCCCCCGGTTTCTGGCTAGGAAAGCAGGGGAAGGAGCCATGTCTGTGCAGTGTCGTGCTCCTCTTGGCAGGCCTTTGCAATCCCAATTATCCCTGGAGCTGTGGGCTTTCTGGTTCTCCGGACCCTAACCCTAACCCTAACCCTAGAAGTTGCCGACCGCGGTTTCCGGCCACAGCCCCCCCTGGGTTCTGGCTAGGAAAGCTGGGGAAGGAGCCATGTCTGTGCAGTGTCGTGCTCCTCTTGGCAGGCCTTTGCAATCCCAATTATCCCTGGAGCTGTGGGCTTTCTGGTTCTCCGGACCCTAACCCTAACCCTAACCCTAGAAGTTGCCGACCGCGGTTTCCGGCCACTGCCCCCCCCGGGTTCTGGCTAGGAAAGCAGGGGAAGGAGCCATGTCTGTGCAGTGCCGTGCTCCTCTTGGCAGGCCTTTGCAATCCCAATTATCCCTGGAGCTGTGGGCTTTCTGGTTCTCCGGACCCTAACCCTAACCCTAACCCTAGAAGTTGCCGACCGCGGTTTCCGGCCACTGCCCCCCCCGGGTTGTGGCTAGGAAAGCAGGGGAAGGAGCCATGTCTGTGCAGTGTCGTGCTCCTCTTGGCAGGCCTTTGCAATCCCAATTATCCCTGGAGCTGTGGGCTTTCTGGTTCTCCGGACCCTAACCCTAACCCTAACCCTAGAAGTTGCCGACCGCGGTTTCCGGCCACGGCCCCCCCCGGGTTCTGGCTAGGAAAGCAGGGGAAGGAGCCATGTCTGTGCAGTGTCGTGCTCCTCTTGGCAGGCCTTTGCAATCCCAATTATCCCTGGAGCTGTGGGCTTTCTGGTTCTCCGGACCCTAACTCTAACCCTAACCCTAGAAGTTGCCGACCGCGGTTTCCGGCCACGGCCCCCCCCGGGTTCTGGCTAGGAAAGCAGGGGAAGGAGCCATGTCTGTGCAGTGTCGTGCTCCTCTTGGCAGGCCTTTGCAATCCCAATTATCCCTGGAGCTGTGGGCTTTCTGGTTCTCCGGACCCTAACCCTAACCCTAACCCTAGAAGTTGCCGACCGCGGTTTCCGGCCACTGCCCCCCCCGGGTTCTGGCTAGGAAAGCAGGGGAAGGAGCCATGTCTGTGCAGTGTCGTGCTCCTCTTGGCAGGCCTTTGCAATCTCAATTATCCCTGGAGCTGTGGGCTTTCTGGTTCTCCGGACCCTAACCCTAACCCTAACCCTAACCCTAGAGGTTGCCGACCGCGGTTTCCAGCCACGGCCCCCCCCGGTTTCTGGCTAGGAAAGCAGGGGAAGGAGCCATGTCTGTGCAGTGTCGTGCTCCTCTTGGCAGGCCTTTGCAATCCCAATTATCCCTGGAGCTGTGGGCTTTCTGGTTCTCCGGACCCTAACCCTAACCCTAACCCTAGAAGTTGCCGACCGCGGTTTCCGGCCACAGCCCCCCCTGGGTTCTGGCTAGGAAAGCTGGGGAAGGAGCCATGTCTGTGCAGTGTCGTGCTCCTCTTGGCAGGCCTTTGCAATCCCAATTATCCCTGGAGCTGTGGGCTTTCTGGTTCTCCGGACCCTAACCCTAACCCTAACCCTAGAAGTTGCCGACCGCGGTTTCCGGCCACTGCCCCCCCCGGGTTCTGGCTAGGAAAGCAGGGGAAGGAGCCATGTCTGTGCAGTGCCGTGCTCCTCTTGGCAGGCCTTTGCAATCCCAATTATCCCTGGAGCTGTGGGCTTTCTGGTTCTCCGGACCCTAACCCTAACCCTAACCCTAGAAGTTGCCGACCGCGGTTTCCGGCCACTGCCCCCCCCGGGTTCTGGCTAGGAAAGCAGGGGAAGGAGCCATGTCTGTGCAGTGTCGTGCTCCTCTTGGCAGGCCTTTGCAATCCCAATTATCCCTGGAGCTGTGGGCTTTCTGGTTCTCCGGACCCTAACCCTAACCCTAACCCTAGAAGTTGCCGACCGCGGTTTCCGGCCACGGCCCCCCCCGGGTTCTGGCTAGGAAAGCAGGGGAAGGAGCCATGTCTGTGCAGTGTCGTGCTCCTCTTGGCAGGCCTTTGCAATCCCAATTATCCCTGGAGCTGTGGGCTTTCTGGTTCTCCGGACCCTAACCCTAACCCTAACCCTAGAAGTTGCCGACCGTGGTTTCCGGCCACAGCCCCCCCTGGGTTCTGGCTAGGAAAGCTGGGGAAGGAGCCATGTCTGTGCAGTGTCGTGCTCCTCTTGGCAGGCCTTTGCAATCCCAATTATCCCTGGAGCTGTGGGCTTTCTGGTTCTCCGGACCCTAACCCTAACCCTAACCCTAGAAGTTGCCGACCGCGGTTTCCGGCCACTGCCCCCCCCGGGTTCTGGCTAGGAAAGCAGGGGAAGGAGCCATGACTGTGCAGTGTCGTGCTCCTCTTGGCAGGCCTTTGCAATCCCAATTATCCCTGGAGCTGTGGGCTTTCTGGTTCTCCGGACCCTAACCCTAACCCTAACCCTAACCCTAGAGGTTGCCGACCGCGGTTTCCAGCCACGGCCCCCCCCGTTTTCTGGCTAGGAAAGCAGGGGAAGGAGCCATGTCTGTGCAGTGTCGTGCTCCTCTTGGCAGGCCTTTGCAATCCCAATTATCCCTGGAGCTGTGGGCTTTCTGGTTCTCCGGACCCTAACCCTAACCCTAACCCTAGAAGTTGCCGACCGCGGTTTCCGGCCACTGCCCCCCCCGGGTTCTGGCTAGGAAAGCAGGGGAAGGAGCCATGTCTGTGCAGTGTCGTGCTCCTCTTGGCAGGCCTTTGCAATCCCAATTATCCCTGGAGCTGTGGGCTTTCTGGTTCTCCGGACCCTAACCCTAACCCTAACCCTAGAAGTTGCCGACCGCGGTTTCCGGCCACTGCCCCCCCCGGGTTCTGGCTAGGAAAGCAGGGGAAGGAGCCATGTCTGTGCAGTGCCGTGCTCCTCTTGGCAGGCCTTTGCAATCCCAATTATCCCTGGAGCTGTGGGCTTTCTGGTTCTCCGGACCCTAACCCTAACCCTAACCCTAGAAGTTGCCGACCGCGGTTTCCGGCCACTGCCCCCCCCGGGTTCTGGCTAGGAAAGCAGGGGAAGGAGCCATGTCTGTGCAGTGTCGTGCTCCTCTTGGCAGGCCTTTGCAATCCCAATTATCCCTGGAGCTGTGGGCTTTCTGGTTCTCCGGACCCTAACCCTAACCCTAACCCTAGAGGTTGCCGACCGCGGTTTCCGGCCACGGCCCCCCCCGGGTTCTGGCTAGGAAAGCAGGGGAAGGAGCCATGTCTGTGCAGTGTCGTGCTCCTCTTGGCAGGCCTTTGCAATCCCAATTATCCCTGGAGCTGTGGGCTTTCTGGTTCTCCGGACCCTAACCCTAACCCTAACCCTAGAAGTTGCCGACCGTGGTTTCCGGCCACAGCCCCCCCTGGGTTCTGGCTAGGAAAGCTGGGGAAGGAGCCATGTCTGTGCAGTGTCGTGCTCCTCTTGGCAGGCCTTTGCAATCCCAATTATCCCTGGAGCTGTGGGCTTTCTGGTTCTCCGGACCCTAACCCTAACCCTAACCCTAGAAGTTGCCGACCGCGGTTTCCGGCCACTGCCCCCCCCGGGTTCTGGCTAGGAAAGCAGGGGAAGGAGCCATGTCTGTGCAGTGTCGTGCTCCTCTTGGCAGGCCTTTGCAATCCCAATTATCCCTGGAGCTGTGGGCTTTCTGGTTCTCCGGACCCTAACCCTAACCCTAACCCTAACCCTAGAGGTTGCCGACCGCGGTTTCCAGCCACGGCCCCCCCCGGTTTCTGGCTAGGAAAGCAGGGGAAGGAGCCATGTCTGTGCAGTGTCGTGCTCCTCTTGGCAGGCCTTTGCAATCCCAATTATCCCTGGAGCTGTGGGCTTTCTGGTTCTCCGGACCCTAACCCTAACCCTAACCCTAGAAGTTGCCGACCGCGGTTTCCGGCCACTGCCCCCCCCGGGTTCTGGCTAGGAAAGCAGGGGAAGGAGCCATGTCTGTGCAGTGTCGTGCTCCTCTTGGCAGGCCTTTGCAATCCCAATTATCCCTGGAGCTGTGGGCTTTCTGGTTCTCCGGACCCTAACCCTAACCCTAACCCTAGAAGTTGCCGACCGCGGTTTCCGGCCACGGCCCCCCCCGGGTTCTGGCTAGGAAAGCAGGGGAAGGAGCCATGTCTGTGCAGTGTCGTGCTCCTCTTGGCAGGCCTTTGCAATCCCAATTATCCCTGGAGCTGTGGGCTTTCTGGTTCTCCGGACCCTAACCCTAACCCTAACCCTAGAAGTTGCCGACCGTGGTTTCCGGCCACAGCCCCCCCTGGGTTCTGGCTAGGAAAGCTGGGGAAGGAGCCATGTCTGTGCAGTGTCGTGCTCCTCTTGGCAGGCCTTTGCAATCCCAATTATCCCTGGAGCTGTGGGCTTTCTGGTTCTCCGGACCCTAACCCTAACCCTAACCCTAGAAGTTGCCGACCGCGGTTTCCGGCCACGGCCCCCCCCGGGTTCTGGCTAGGAAAGCAGGGGAAGGAGCCATGTCTGTGCAGTGTCGTGCTCCTCTTGGCAGGCCTTTGCAATCCCAATTATCCCTGGAGCTGTGGGCTTTCTGGTTCTCCGGACCCTAACCCTAACCCTAACCCTAGAAGATGCCGACCGCGGTTTCCGGCCACTGCCCCCCCCGGGTTCTGGCTAGGAAAGCAGGGGAAGGAGCCATGTCTGTGCAGTGTCGTGCTCCTCTTGGCAGGCCTTTGCAATCCCAATTATCCCTGGAGCTGTGGGCTTTCTGGTTCTCCGGACCCTAACCCTAACCCTAACCCTAGAAGTTGCCGACCGCGGTTTCCGGCCACTGCCCCCCCCGGGTTCTGGCTAGGAAAGCAGGGGAAGGAGCCATGTCTGTGCAGTGTCGTGCTCCTCTTGGCAGGCCTTTGCAATCCCAATTATCCCTGGAGCTGTGGGCTTTCTGGTTCTCCGGACCCTAACCCTAACCCTAACCCTAGAAGTTGCCGACCGCGGTTTCCGGCCACGGCCCCCCCCGGGTTCTGGCTAGGAAAGCAGGGGAAGGAGCCATGTCTGTGCAGTGTCGTGCTCCTCTTGGCAGGCCTTTGCAATCCCAATTATCCCTGGAGCTGTGGGCTTTCTGGTTCTCCGGACCCTAACCCTAACCCTAACCCTAGAAGTTGCCGACCGCGGTTTCCGGCCACTGCCCCCCCCGGGTTCTGGCTAGGAAAGCAGGGGAAGGAGCCATGTCTGTGCAGTGTCGTGCTCCTCTTGGCAGGCCTTTGCAATCCCAATTATCCCTGGAGCTGTGGGCTTTCTGGTTCTCCGGACCCTAACCCTAACCCTAACCCTAGAAGTTGCCGACCGTGGTTTCCGGCCACAGCCCCCCCTGGGTTCTGGCTAGGAAAGCTGGGGAAGGAGCCATGTCTGTGCAGTGTCGTGCTCCTCTTGGCAGGCCTTTGCAATCCCAATTATCCCTGGAGCTGTGGGCTTTCTGGTTCTCCGGACCCTAACCCTAACCCTAACCCTAGAAGTTGCCGACCGCGGTTTCCGGCCACTGCCCCCCCCGGGTTCTGGCTAGGAAAGCAGGGGAAGGAGCCATGTCTGTGCAGTGTCGTGCTCCTCTTGGCAGGCCTTTGCAATCCCAATTATCCCTGGAGCTGTGGGCTTTCTGGTTCTCCAGACCCTAACCCTAACCCTAACCCTAGAAGTTGCCGACCGCGGTTTCCGGCCACGGCCCCCCCCGGGTTCTGGCTAGGAAAGCAGGGGAAGGAGCCATGTCTGTGCAGTGTCGTGCTCCTCTTGGCAGGCCTTTGCAATCCCAATTATCCCTGGAGCTGTGGGCTTTCTGGTTCTCCGGACCCTAACTCTAACCCTAACCCTAGAAGTTGCCGACCGTGGTTTCCGGCCACGGCCCCCCCCGGGTTCTGGCTAGGAAAGCAGGGGAAGGAGCCATGTCTGTGCAGTGTCGTGCTCCTCTTGGCAGGCCTTTGCAATCCCAATTATCCCTGGAGCTGTGGGCTTTCTGGTTCTCCGGACCCTAACCCTAACCCTAACCCTAGAAGTTGCCGACCGCGGTTTCCGGCCACTGCCCCCCCCGGGTTCTGGCTAGGAAAGCAGGGGAAGGAGCCATGTCTGTGCAGTGTCGTGCTCCTCTTGGCAGGCCTTTGCAATCTCAATTATCCCTGGAGCTGTGGGCTTTCTGGTTCTCCGGACCCTAACCCTAACCCTAACCCTAACCCTAGAGGTTGCCGACCGCGGTTTCCAGCCACGGCCCCCCCCGGTTTCTGGCTAGGAAAGCAGGGGAAGGAGCCATGTCTGTGCAGTGTCGTGCTCCTCTTGGCAGGCCTTTGCAATCCCAATTATCCCTGGAGCTGTGGGCTTTCTGGTTCTCCGGACCCTAACCCTAACCCTAACCCTAGAAGTTGCCGACCGCGGTTTCCGGCCACTGCCCCCCCCGGGTTCTGGCTAGGAAAGCAGGGGAAGGAGCCATGTCTGTGCAGTGTCGTGCTCCTCTTGGCAGGCCTTTGCAATCCCAATTATCCCTGGAGCTGTGGGCTTTCTGGTTCTCCGGACCCTAACCCTAACCCTAACCCTAGAAGTTGCCGACCGCGGTTTCCGGCCACGGCCCCCCCCGGGTTCTGGCTAGGAAAGCAGGGGAAGGAGCCATGTCTGTGCAGTGTCGTGCTCCTCTTGGCAGGCCTTTGCAATCCCAATTATCCCTGGAGCTGTGGGCTTTCTGGTTCTCCGGACCCTAACCCTAACCCTAACCCTAGAAGTTGCCGACCGTGGTTTCCGTCCAGAGCCCCCCCTGGGTTCTGGCTAGGAAAGCTGGGGAAGGAGCCATGTCTGTGCAGTGTCGTGCTCCTCTTGGCAGGCCTTTGCAATCCCAATTATCCCTGGAGCTGTGGGCTTTCTGGTTCTCCGGACCCTAACCCTAACCCTAACCCTAGAAGTTGCCGACCGCGGTTTCCGGCCACGGCCCCCCCCGGGTTCTGGCTAGGAAAGCAGGGGAAGGAGCCATGTCTGTGCAGTGTCGTGCTCCTCTTGGCAGGCCTTTGCAATCCCAATTATCCCTGGAGCTGTGGGCTTTCTGGTTCTCCGGACCCTAACCCTAACCCTAACCCTAGAAGTTGCCGACCGCGGTTTCCGGCCACTGCCCCCCCCGGGTTCTGGCTAGGAAAGCAGGGGAAGGAGCCATGTCTGTGCAGTGTCGTGCTCCTCTTGGCAGGCCTTTGCAATCCCAATTATCCCTGGAGCTGTGGGCTTTCTGGTTCTCCGGACCCTAACCCTAACCCTAACCCTAGAAGTTGCCGACCGCGGTTTCCGGCCACTGCCCCCCCCGGGTTCTGGCTAGGAAAGCAGGGGAAGGAGCCATGTCTGTGCAGTGTCGTGCTCCTCTTGGCAGGCCTTTGCAATCCCAATTATCCCTGGAGCTGTGGGCTTTCTGGTTCTCCGGACCCTAACCCTAACCCTAACCCTAGAAGTTGCCGACCGCGGTTTCCGGCCACGGCCCCCCCCGGGTTCTGGCTAGGAAAGCAGGGGAAGGAGCCATGTCTGTGCAGTGTCGTGCTCCTCTTGGCAGGCCTTTGCAATCCCAATTATCCCTGGAGCTGTGGGCTTTCTGGTTCTCCGGACCCTAACCCTAACCCTAACCCTAGAAGTTGCCGACCGTGGTTTCCGGCCACAGCCCCCCCTGGGTTCTGGCTAGGAAAGCTGGGGAAGGAGCCATGTCTGTGCAGTGTCGTGCTCCTCTTGGCAGGCCTTTGCAATCCCAATTATCCCTGGAGCTGTGGGCTTTCTGGTTCTCCGGACCCTAACCCTAACCCTAACCCTAGAAGTTGCCGACCGCGGTTTCCGGCCACTGCCCCCCCCGGGTTCTGGCTAGGAAAGCAGGGGAAGGAGCCATGTCTGTGCAGTGTCGTGCTCCTCTTGGCAGGCCTTTGCAATCTCAATTATCCCTGGAGCTGTGGGCTTTCTGGTTCTCCGGACCCTAACCCTAACCCTAACCCTAACCCTAGAGGTTGCCGACCGCGGTTTCCAGCCACGGCCCCCCCCGGTTTCTGGCTAGGAAAGCAGGGGAAGGAGCCATGTCTGTGCAGTGTCGTGCTCCTCTTGGCAGGCCTTTGCAATCCCAATTATCCCTGGAGCTGTGGGCTTTCTGGTTCTCCGGACCCTAACCCTAACCCTAACCCTAGAAGTTGCCGACCGCGGTTTCCGGCCACGGCCCCCCCTGGGTTCTGGCTAGGAAAGCTGGGGAAGGAGCCATGTCTGTGCAGTGTCGTGCTCCTCTTGGCAGGCCTTTGCAATCCCAATTATCCCTGGAGCTGTGGGCTTTCTGGTTCTCCGGACCCTAACCCTAACCCTAACCCTAGAAGTTGCCGACCGCGGTTTCCGGCCACGGCCCCCCCCGGGTTCTGGCTAGGAAAGCAGGGGAAGGAGCCATGTCTGTGCAGTGTCGTGCTCCTCTTGGCAGGCCTTTGCAATCCCAATTATCCCTGGAGCTGTGGGCTTTCTGGTTCTCCGGACCCTAACCCTAACCCTAACCCTAGAAGTTGCCGACCGTGGTTTCCGTCCACAGCCCCCCCTGGGTTCTGGCTAGGAAAGCAGGGGAAGGAGCCATGTCTGTGCAGTGTCGTGCTCCTCTTGGCAGGCCTTTGCAATCCCAATTATCCCTGGAGCTGTGGGCTTTCTGGTTCTCCGGACCCTAACCCTAACCCTAACCCTAGAAGTTGCCGACCGCGGTTTCCGGCCACTGCCCCCCCCGGGTTCTGGCTAGGAAAGCAGGGGAAGGAGCCATGTCTGTGCAGTGTCGTGCTCCTCTTGGCAGGCCTTTGCAATCCCAATTATCCCTGGAGCTGTGGGCTTTCTGGTTCTCCGGACCCTAACCCTAACCCTAACCCTAGAAGTTGCCGACCGCGGTTTCCGGCCACTGCCCCCCCCGGGTTCTGGCTAGGAAAGCAGGGGAAGGAGCCATGTCTGTGCAGTGTCGTGCTCCTCTTGGCAGGCCTTTGCAATCCCAATTATCCCTGGAGCTGTGGGCTTTCTGGTTCTCCGGACCCTAACCCTAACCCTAACCCTAGAAGTTGCCGACCGCGGTTTCCGGCCACTGCCCCCCCCGGGTTCTGGCTAGGAAAGCAGGGGAAGGAGCCATGTCTGTGCAGTGTCGTGCTCCTCTTGGCAGGCCTTTGCAATCCCAATTATCCCTGGAGCTGTGGGCTTTCTGGTTCTCCGGACCCTAACCCTAACCCTAACCCTAGAAGTTGCCGACCGTGGTTTCCGGCCACAGCCCCCCCTGGGTTTTGGCTAGGAAAGCTGGGGAAGGAGCCATGTCTGTGCAGTGTCGTGCTCCTCTTGGCAGGCCTTTGCAATCCCAATTATCCCTGGAGCTGTGGGCTTTCTGGTTCTCCGGACCCTAACCCTAACCCTAACCCTAGAAGTTGCCGACCGCGGTTTCCGGCCACTGCCCCCCCCGGGTTCTGGCTAGGAAAGCAGGGGAAGGAGCCATGTCTGTGCAGTGTCGTGCTCCTCTTGGCAGGCCTTTGCAATCTCAATTATCCCTGGAGCTGTGGGCTTTCTGGTTCTCCGGACCCTAACCCTAACCCTAACCCTAACCCTAGAGGTTGCAGACCGCGGTTTCCAGCCACGGCCCCCCCCGGTTTCTGGCTAGGAAAGCAGGGGAAGGAGCCATGTCTGTGCAGTGTCGTGCTCCTCTTGGCAGGCCTTTGCAATCTCAATTATCCCTGGAGCTGTGGGCTTTCTGGTTCTCCGGACCCTAACCCTAACCCTAACCCTAGAAGTTGCCGACCGCGGTTTCCGGCCACGGCCCCCCCTGGGTTCTGGCTAGGAAAGCTGGGGAAGGAGCCATGTCTGTGCAGTGTCGTGCTCCTCTTGGCAGGCCTTTGCAATCCCAATTATCCCTGGAGCTGTGGGCTTTCTGGTTCTCCGGACCCTAACCCTAACCCTAACCCTAGAAGTTGCCGACCGCGGTTTCCGGCCACTGCCCCCCCCGGGTTCTGGCTAGGAAAGCAGGGGAAGGAGCCATGTCTGTGCAGTGCCGTGCTCCTCTTGGCAGGCCTTTGCAATCCCAATTATCCCTGGAGCTGTGGGCTTTCTGGTTCTCCGGACCCTAACCCTAACCCTAACCCTAGAAGTTGCCGACCGTGGTTTCCGGCCACAGCCCCCCCTGGGTTCTGGCTAGGAAAGCTGGGGAAGGAGCCATGTCTGTGCAGTGTCGTGCTCCTCTTGGCAGGCCTTTGCAATCCCAATTATCCCTGGAGCTGTGGGCTTTCTGGTTCTCCGGACCCTAACCCTAACCCTAACCCTAGAAGTTGCCGACCGCGGTTTCCGGCCACTGCCCCCCCCGGGTTCTGGCTAGGAAAGCAGGGGAAGGAGCCATGTCTGTGCAGTGCCGTGCTCCTCTTGGCAGGCCTTTGCAATCCAAATTATCCCTGGAGCTGTGGGCTTTCTGGTTCTCCGGACCCTAACCCTAACCCTAACCCTAGAAGTTGCCGACCGCGGTTTCCGGCCACTGCCCCCCCCGGGTTCTGGCTAGGAAAGCAGGGGAAGGAGCCATGTCTGTGCAGTGTCGTGCTCCTCTTGGCAGGCCTTTGCAATCCCAATTATCCCTGGAGCTGTGGGCTTTCTGGTTCTCCGGACCCTAACCCTAACCCTAACCCTAGAAGTTGCCAACCGCGGTTTCCGGCCACGGCCCCCCCTGGGTTCTGGCTAGGAAAGCTGGGGAAGGAGCCATGTCTGTGCAGTGTCGTGCTCCTCTTGGCAGGCCTTTGCAATCCCAATTATCCCTGGAGCTGTGGGCTTTCTGGTTCTCCGGACCCTAACCCTAACCCTAACCCTAGAAGTTGCCGACCGCGGTTTCCGGCCACTGCCCCCCCCGGGTTCTGGCTAGGAAAGCAGGGGAAGGAGCCATGTCTGTGCAGTGTCGTGCTCCTCTTGGCAGGCCTTTGCAATCCCAATTATCCCTGGAGCTGTGGGCTTTCTGGTTCTCCAGACCCTAACCCTAACCCTAACCCTAGAAGTTGCCGACCGCGGTTTCCGGCCATGGCCCCCCCCGGGTTCTGGCTAGGAAAGCAGGGGAAGGAGCCATGTCTGTGCAGTGTCGTGCTCCTCTTGGCAGGCCTTTGCAATCCCAATTATCCCTGGAGCTGTGGGCTTTCTGGTTCTCCGGACCCTAACCCTAACCCTAACCCTAGAAGTTGCCGACCGCGGTTTCCGGCCACGGCCCCCCCCGGGTTCTGGCTAGGAAAGCTGGGGAAGGAGCCATGTCTGTGCAGTGTCGTGCTCCTCTTGGCAGGCCTTTGCAATCCCAATTATCCCTGGAGCTGTGGGCTTTCTGGTTCTCCGGACCCTAACCCTAACCCTAACCCTAGAAGTTGCCGACCGCGGTTTCCGGCCACTGCCCCCCCCGGGTTCTGGCTAGGAAAGCAGGGGAAGGAGCCATGTCTGTGCAGTGTCGTGCTCCTCTTGGCAGGCCTTTGCAATCCCAATTATCCCTGGAGCTGTGGGCTTTCTGGTTCTCCGGACCCTAACCCTAACCCTAACCCTAGAAGTTGCCGACCGCGGTTTCCGGCCACGGCCCCCCCTGGGTTCTGGCTAGGAAAGCAGGGGAAGGAGCCATGTCTGTGCAGTGTCGTGCTCCTCTTGGCAGGCCTTTGCAATCCCAATTATCCCTGGAGCTGTGGGCTTTCTGGTTCTCCGGACCCTAACCCTAACCCTAACCCTAGAAGTTGCCGACCGTGGTTTCCGGCCACAGCCCCCCCTGGGTTCTGGCTAGGAAAGCAGGGGAAGGAGCCATGTCTGTGCAGTGTCGTGCTCCTCTTGGCAGGCCTTTGCAATCCCAATTATCCCTGGAGCTGTGGGCTTTCTGGTTCTCCGGACCCTAACCCTAACCCTAACCCTAGAAGTTGCCGACCGCGGTTTCCGGCCACTGCCCCCCCCGAGTTCTGGCTAGGAAAGCAGGGGAAGGAGCCATGTCTGTGCAGTGTCGTGCTCCTCTTGGCAGGCCTTTGCAATCCCAATTATCCCTGGAGCTGTGGGCTTTCTGGTTCTCCGGACCCTAACCCTAACCCTAACCCTAGAAGTTGCCAACCGCGGTTTCCGGCCACGGCCCCCCCTGGGTTCTGGCTAGGAAAGCTGGGGAAGGAGCCATGTCTGTGCAGTGTCGTGCTCCTCTTGGCAGGCCTTTGCAATCCCAATTATCCCTGGAGCTGTGGGCTTTCTGGTTCTCCGGACCCTAACCCTAACCCTAACCCTAGAAGTTGCCGACCGCGGTTTCCGGCCACTGCCCCCCCCGGGTTCTGGCTAGGAAAGCAGGGGAAGGAGCCATGTCTGTGCAGTGTCGTGCTCCTCTTGGCAGGCCTTTGCAATCTCAATTATCCCTGGAGCTGTGGGCTTTCTGGTTCTCCGGACCCTAACCCTAACCCTAACCCTAACCCTAGAGGTTGCCGACCGCGCTTTCCAGCCACGGCCCCCCCCGATTTCTGGCTAGGAAAGCAGGGGAAGGAGCCATGTCTGTGCAGTGTCGTGCTCCTCTTGGCAGGCCTTTGCAATCCCAATTATCCCTGGAGCTGTGGGCTTTCTGGTTCTCCGGACCCTAACCCTAACCCTAACCCTAGAAGTTGCCGACCGTGGTTTCCGGCCACAGCCCCCCCTGGGTTCTGGCTAGGAAAGCTGGGGAAGGAGCCATGTCTGTGCAGTGTCGTGCTCCTCTTGGCAGGCCTTTGCAATCCCAATTATCCCTGGAGCTGTGGGCTTTCTGGTTCTCCGGACCCTAACCCTAACCCTAACCCTAGAAGTTGCCGACCGCGGTTTCCGGCCACGGCCCCCCCCGGGTTCTGGCTAGGAAAGCAGGGGAAGGAGCCATGTGTGTGCAGTGTCGTGCTCCTCTTGGCAGGCCTTTGCAATCCCAATTATCCCTGGAGCTGTGGGCTTTCTGGTTCTCCGGACCCTAACCCTAACCCTAACCCTAGAAGTTGCCGACCGCGGTTTCCGGCCACTGCCCCCCCCGGGTTCTGGCTAGGAAAGCAGGGGAAGGAGCCATGTCTGTGCAGTGCCGTGCTCCTCTTGGCAGGCCTTTGCAATCCCAATTATCCCTGGAGCTGTGGGCTTTCTGGTTCTCCGGACCCTAACCCTAACCCTAACCCTAGAAGTTGCCGACCGCGGTTTCCGGCCACTGCCCCCCCCGGGTTCTGGCTAGGAAAGCAGGGGAAGGAGCCATGTCTGTGCAGTGTCGTGCTCCTCTTGGCAGGCCTTTGCAATCCCAATTATCCCTGGAGCTGTGGGCTTTCTGGTTCTCCGGACCCTAACCCTAACCCTAACCCTAGAAGTTGCCGACCGCGGTTTCCGGCCACGGCCCCCCCTGGGTTCTGGCTAGGAAAGCTGGGGAAGGAGCCATGTCTGTGCAGTGTCGTGCTCCTCTTGGCAGGCCTTTGCAATCCCAATTATCCCTGGAGCTGTGGGCTTTCTGGTTCTCCGGACCCTAACCCTAACCCTAACCCTAGAAGTTGCCGACCGCGGTTTCCGGCCACTGCCCCCCCCGGGTTCTGGCTAGGAAAGCAGGGGAAGGAGCCATGTCTGTGCAGTGTCGTGCTCCTCTTGGCAGGCCTTTGCAATCCCAATTATCCCTGGAGCTGTGGGCTTTCTGGTTCTCCGGACCCTAACCCTAACCCTAACCCTAGAAGTTGCCGACCGCGGTTTCCGGCCACGGCCCCCCCCGGGTTCTGGCTAGGAAAGCAGGGGAAGGAGCCATGTCTGTGCAGTGTCGTGCTCCTCTTGGCAGGCCTTTGCAATCCCAATTATCCCTGGAGCTGTGGGCTTTCTGGTTCTCCGGACCCTAACCCTAACCCTAACCCTAGAAGTTGCCGACCGCGGTTTCCGGCCACGGCCCCCCCCGGGTTCTGGCTAGGAAAGCTGGGGAAGGAGCCATGTCTGTGCAGTGTCGTGCTCCTCTTGGCAGGCCTTTGCAATCCCAATTATCCCTGGAGCTGTGGGCTTTCTGGTTCTCCGGACCCTAACCCTAACCCTAACCCTAGAAGTTGCCGACCGCGGTTTCCGGCCACTGCCCCCCCCGGGTTCTGGCTAGGAAAGCAGGGGAAGGAGCCATGTCTGTGCAGTGTCGTGCTCCTCTTGGCAGGCCTTTGCAATCCCAATTATCCCTGGAGCTGTGGGCTTTCTGGTTCTCCGGACCCTAACCCTAACCCTAACCCTAGAAGTTGCCGACCGCGGTTTCCGGCCACGGCCCCCCCTGGGTTCTGGCTAGGAAAGCAGGGGAAGGAGCCATGTCTGTGCAGTGTCGTGCTCCTCTTGGCAGGCCTTTGCAATCCCAATTATCCCTGGAGCTGTGGGCTTTCTGGTTCTCCGGCCCCTAACCCTAACCCTAACCCTAGAAGTTGCCGACCGCGGTTTCCGGCCACTGCCCCCCCCGGGTTCTGGCTAGGAAAGCAGGGGAAGGAGCCATGTCTGTGCAGTGTCGTGCTCCTCTTGGCAGGCCTTTGCAATCCCAATTATCCCTGGAGCTGTGGGCTTTCTGGTTCTCCAGACCCTAACCCTAACCCTAACCCTAGAAGTTGCCGACCGCGGTTTCCGGCCACGGCCCCCCCCGGGTTCTGGCTAGGAAAGCAGGGGAAGGAGCCATGTCTGTGCAGTGTCGTGCTCCTCTTGGCAGGCCTTTGCAATCCCAATTATCCCTGGAGCTGTGGGCTTTCTGGTTCTCCGGACCCTAACCCTAACCCTAACCCTAGAAGTTGCCGACCGCGGTTTCCGGCCACGGCCCCCCCCGGGTTCTGGCTAGGAAAGCTGGGGAAGGAGCCATGTCTGTGCAGTGTCGTGCTCCTCTTGGCAGGCCTTTGCAATCCCAATTATCCCTGGAGCTGTGGGCTTTCTGGTTCTCCGGACCCTAACCCTAACCCTAACCCTAGAAGTTGCCGACCGCGGTTTCTGGCCACTGCCCCCCCCGGGTTCTGGCTAGGAAAGCAGGGGAAGGAGCCATGTCTGTGCAGTGTCGTGCTCCTCTTGGCAGGCCTTTGCAATCCCAATTATCCCTGGAGCTGTGGGCTTTCTGGTTCTCCGGACCCTAACCCTAACCCTAACCCTAGAAGTTGCCGACCGCGGTTTCCGGCCACGGCCCCCCCTGGGTTCTGGCTAGGAAAGCAGGGGAAGGAGCCATGTCTGTGCAGTGTCGTGCTCCTCTTGGCAGGCCTTTGCAATCCCAATTATCCCTGGAGCTGTGGGCTTTCTGGTTCTCCGGACCCTAACCCTAACCCTAACCCTAGAAGTTGCCGACCGCGGTTTCCGGCCACTGCCCCCCCCGGGTTCTGGCTAGGAAAGCAGGGGAAGGAGCCATGTCTGTGCAGTGTCGTGCTCCTCTTGGCAGGCCTTTGCAATCCCAATTATCCCTGGAGCTGTGGGCTTTCTGGTTCTCCGGACCCTAACCCTAACCCTAACCCTAGAAGTTGCCGACCGCGGTTTCCGGCCACTGCCCCCCCCGGGTTCTGGCTAGGAAAGCAGGGGAAGGAGCCATGTCTGTGCAGTGCCGTGCTCCTCTTGGCAGGCCTTTGCAATCCCAATTATCCCTGGAGCTGTGGGCTTTCTGGTTCTCCGGACCCTAACCCTAACCCTAACCCTAGAAGTTGCCGACCGTGGTTTCCGGCCACAGCCCCCCCTGGGTTCTGGCTAGGAAAGCTGGGGAAGGAGCCATGTCTGTGCAGTGTCGTGCTCCTCTTGGCAGGCCTTTGCAATCCCAATTATCCCTGGAGCTGTGGGCTTTCTGGTTCTCCGGACCCTAACCCTAACCCTAACCCTAGAAGTTGCCGACCGCGGTTTCCGGCCACTGCCCCCCCCGGGTTCTGGCTAGGAAAGCAGGGGAAGGAGCCATGTCTGTGCAGTGTCGTGCTCCTCTTGGCAGGCCTTTGCAATCCCAATTATCCCTGGAGCTGTGGGCTTTCTGGTTCTCCAGACCCTAACCCTAACCCTAACCCTAGAAGTTGCCGACCGCGGTTTCCGGCCACGGCCCCCCCTGGGTTCTGGCTAGGAAAGCTGGGGAAGGAGCCATGTCTGTGCAGTGTCGTGCTCCTCTTGGCAGGCCTTTGCAATCCCAATTATCCCTGGAGCTGTGGGCTTTCTGGTTCTCCGGACCCTAACCCTAACCCTAACCCTAGAAGTTGCCGACCGCGGTTTCCGGCCACTGCCCCCCCCGGGTTCTGGCTAGGAAAGCAGGGGAAGGAGCCATGTCTGTGCAGTGTCGTGCTCCTCTTGGCAGGCCTTTGCAATCTTAATTATCCCTGGAGCTGTGGGCTTTCTGGTTCTCCGGACCCTAACCCTAACCCTAACCCTAACCCTAGAGGTTGCCGACCGCGGTTTCCAGCCACGGCCCCCCCCGGGTTCTGGCTAGGAAAGCAGGGGAAGGAGCCATGTCTGTGCAGTGTCGTGCTCCTCTTGGCAGGCCTTTGCAATCCCAATTATCCCTGGAGCTGTGGGCTTTCTGGTTCTCCGGACCCTAACCCTAACCCTAACCCTAGAAGTTGCCGACCGCGGTTTCCGGCCACAGCCCCCCCTGGATTCTGGCTAGGAAAGCAGGGGAAGGAGCCATGTCTGTGCAGTGTCGTGCTCCTCTTGGCAGGCCTTTGCAATCCCAATTATCCCTGGAGCTGTGGGCTTTCTGGTTCTCCGGACCCTAACCCTAACCCTAACCCTAGAAGTTGCCGACCGCGGTTTCCGGCCACGGCCCCCCCCGGGTTCTGGCTAGGAAACAGGGGAAGGAGCCATGTCTGTGCAGTGTCGTGCTCCTCTTGGCAGGCCTTTGCAATCCCAATTATCCCTGGAGCTGTGGGCTTTCTGGTTCTCCGGACCCTAACCCTAACCCTAACCCTAGAAGTTGCCGACCGCGGTTTCCGGCCACGGCCCCCCCCGGGTTCTGGCTAGGAAAGCAGGGGAAGGAGCCATGTCTGTGCAGTGTCGTGCTCCTCTTGGCAGGCCTTTGCAATCCCAATTATCCCTGGAGCTGTGGGCTTTCTGGTTCTCCGGACCCTAACCCTAACCCTAACCCTAGAAGTTGCCGACCGCGGTTTCCGGCCACTGCCCCCCCCGGGTTCTGGCTAGGAAAGCAGGGGAAGGAGCCATGTCTGTGCAGTGTCGTGCTCCTCTTGGCAGGCCTTTGCAATCCCAATTATCCCTGGAGCTGTGGGCTTTCTGGTTCTCCGGACCCTAACCCTAACCCTAACCCTAGAAGTTGCCGACCGCGGTTTCCGGCCACGGCCCCCCCCGGGTTCTGGCTAGGAAAGCAGGGGAAGGAGCCATGTCTGTGCAGTGTCGTGCTCCTCTTGGCAGGCCTTTGCAATCCCAATTATCCCTGGAGCTGTGGGCTTTCTGGTTCTCCGGACCCTAACCCTAACCCTAACCCTAGAAGTTGCCGACCGCGGTTTCCGGCCACTGCCCCCCCCGGGTTCTGGCTAGGAAAGCAGGGGAAGGAGCCATGTCTGTGCAGTGTCGTGCTCCTCTTGGCAGGCCTTTGCAATTCCAATTATCCCTGGAGCTGTGGGCTTTCTGGTTCTCCGGACCCTAACCCTAACCCTAACCCTAGAAGTTGCCGACCGCGGTTTCCGGCCACTGCCCCCCCCGGGTTCTGGCTAGGAAAGCAGGGGAAGGAGCCATGTCTGTGCAGTGTCGTGCTCCTCTTGGCAGGCCTTTGCAATCCCAATTATCCCTGGAGCTGTGGGCTTTCTGGTTCTCCGGACCCTAACCCTAACCCTAACCCTAGAAGTTGCCGACCGCGGTTTCCGGCCACTGCCCCCCCCGGGTTCTGGCTAGGAAAGCAGGGGAAGGAGCCATGTCTGTGCAGTGTCGTGCTCCTCTTGGCAGGCCTTTGCAATCCCAATTATCCCTGGAGCTGTGGGCTTTCTGGTTCTCCGGACCCTAACCCTAACCCTAACCCTAGAAGTTGCCGACCGCGGTTTCCGGCCACTGCCCCCCCCGGGTTCTGGCTAGGAAAGCAGGGGAAGGAGCCATGTCTGTGCAGTGTCGTGCTCCTCTTGGCAGGCCTTTGCAATCCCAATTATCCCTGGAGCTGTGGGCTTTCTGGTTCTCCGGACCGTAACCCTAACCCTAACCCTAGAAGTTGCCGACCGCGGTTTCCGGCCACGGCCCCCCCCGGGTTCTGGCTAGGAAAGCAGGGGAAGGAGCCATGTCTGTGCAGTGTCGTGCTCCTCTTGGCAGGCCTTTGCAATCCCAATTATCCCTGGAGCTGTGGGCTTTCTGGTTCTCCGGACCCTAACCCTAACCCTAACCCTAGAAGTTGCCGACCGTGGTTTCCGGCCACAGCCCCCCCTGGGTTCTGGCTAGGAAAGCTGGGGAAGGAGCCATGTCTGTGCAGTGTCGTGCTCCTCTTGGCAGGCCTTTGCAATCCCAATTATCCCTGGAGCTGTGGGCTTTCTGGTTCTCCGGACCCTAACCCTAACCCTAACCCTAGAAGTTGCCGACCGCGGTTTCCGGCCACTGCCCCCCCCGGGTTCTGGCTAGGAAAGCAGGGGAAGGAGCCATGTCTGTGCAGTGTCGTGCTCCTCTTGGCAGGCCTTTGCAATCCCAATTATCCCTGGAGCTGTGGGCTTTCTGGTTCTCCAGACCCTAACCCTAACCCTAACCCTAGAAGTTGCCGACCGCGGTTTCCGGCCACGGCCCCCCCTGGGTTCTGGCTAGGAAAGCTGGGGAAGGAGCCATGTCTGTGCAGTGTCGTGCTCCTCTTGGCAGGCCTTTGCAATCCCAATTATCCCTGGAGCTGTGGGCTTTCTGGTTCTCCGGACCCTAACCCTAACCCTAACCCTAGAAGTTGCCGACCGCGGTTTCCGGCCACTGCCCCCCCCGGGTTCTGGCTAGGAAAGCAGGGGAAGGAGCCATGTCTGTGCAGTGTCGTGCTCCTCTTGGCAGGCCTTTGCAATCTTAATTATCCCTGGAGCTGTGGGCTTTCTGGTTCTCCGGACCCTAACCCTAACCCTAACCCTAACCCTAGAGGTTGCCGACCGCGGTTTCCAGCCACGGCCCCCCCCGGGTTCTGGCTAGGAAAGCAGGGGAAGGAGCCATGTCTGTGCAGTGTCGTGCTCCTCTTGGCAGGCCTTTGCAATCCCAATTATCCCTGGAGCTGTGGGCTTTCTGGTTCTCCGGACCCTAACCCTAACCCTAACCCTAGAAGTTGCCGACCGCGGTTTCCGGCCACAGCCCCCCCTGGATTCTGGCTAGGAAAGCAGGGGAAGGAGCCATGTCTGTGCAGTGTCGTGCTCCTCTTGGCAGGCCTTTGCAATCCCAATTATCCCTGGAGCTGTGGGCTTTCTGGTTCTCCGGACCCTAACCCTAACCCTAACCCTAGAAGTTGCCGACCGCGGTTTCCGGCCACGGCCCCCCCCGGGTTCTGGCTAGGAAACAGGGGAAGGAGCCATGTCTGTGCAGTGTCGTGCTCCTCTTGGCAGGCCTTTGCAATCCCAATTATCCCTGGAGCTGTGGGCTTTCTGGTTCTCCGGACCCTAACCCTAACCCTAACCCTAGAAGTTGCCGACCGCGGTTTCCGGCCACGGCCCCCCCCGGGTTCTGGCTAGGAAAGCAGGGGAAGGAGCCATGTCTGTGCAGTGTCGTGCTCCTCTTGGCAGGCCTTTGCAATCCCAATTATCCCTGGAGCTGTGGGCTTTCTGGTTCTCCGGACCCTAACCCTAACCCTAACCCTAGAAGTTGCCGACCGCGGTTTCCGGCCACTGCCCCCCCCGGGTTCTGGCTAGGAAAGCAGGGGAAGGAGCCATGTCTGTGCAGTGTCGTGCTCCTCTTGGCAGGCCTTTGCAATCCCAATTATCCCTGGAGCTGTGGGCTTTCTGGTTCTCCGGACCCTAACCCTAACCCTAACCCTAGAAGTTGCCAACCGCGGTTTCCGGCCACGGCCCCCCCTGGGTTCTGGCTAGGAAAGCTGGGGAAGGAGCCATGTCTGTGCAGTGTCGTGCTCCTCTTGGCAGGCCTTTGCAATCCCAATTATCCCTGGAGCTGTGGGCTTTCTGGTTCTCCGGACCCTAACCCTAACCCTAACCCTAGAAGTTGCCGACCGCGGTTTCCGGCCACGGCCCCCCCCGGGTTCTGGCTAGGAAAGCAGGGGAAGGAGCCATGTCTGTGCAGTGTCGTGCTCCTCTTGGCAGGCCTTTGCAATCCCAATTATCCCTGGAGCTGTGGGCTTTCTGGTTCTCCAGACCCTAACCCTAACCCTAACCCTAGAAGTTGCCGACCGCGGTTTCCGGCCACGGCCCCCCCCGGGTTCTGGCTAGGAAAGCAGGGGAAGGAGCCATGTCTGTGCAGTGTCGTGCTCCTCTTGGCAGGCCTTTGCAATCCCAATTATCCCTGGAGCTGTGGGCTTTCTGGTTCTCCGGACCCTAACCCTAACCCTAACCCTAGAAGTTGCCGACCGCGGTTTCCGGCCACGGCCCCCCCCGGGTTCTGGCTAGGAAAGCAGGGGAAGGAGCCATGTCTGTGCAGTGTCGTGCTCCTCTTGGCAGGCCTTTGCAATCCCAATTATCCCTGGAGCTGTGGGCTTTCTGGTTCTCCGGACCCTAACCCTAACCCTAACCCTAGAAGTTGCCGACCGCGGTTTCCGGCCACTGCCCCCCCCGGGTTCTGGCTAGGAAAGCAGGGGAAGGAGCCATGTCTGTGCAGTGTCGTGCTCCTCTTGGCAGGCCTTTGCAATCCCAATTATCCCTGGAGCTGTGGGCTTTCTGGTTCTCCGGACCCTAACCCTAACCCTAACCCTAGAAGTTGCCAACCGCGGTTTCCGGCCACGGCCCCCCCTGGGTTCTGGCTAGGAAAGCTGGGGAAGGAGCCATGTCTGTGCAGTGTCGTGCTCCTCTTGGCAGGCCTTTGCAATCCCAATTATCCCTGGAGCTGTGGGCTTTCTGGTTCTCCGGACCCTAACCCTAACCCTAACCCTAGAAGTTGCCGACCGCGGTTTCCGGCCACGGCCCCCCCCGGGTTCTGGCTAGGAAAGCTGGGGAAGGAGCCATGTCTGTGCAGTGTCGTGCTCCTCTTGGCAGGCCTTTGCAATCCCAATTATCCCTGGAGCTGTGGGCTTTCTGGTTCTCCGGACCCTAACCCTAACCCTAACCCTAGAAGTTGCCGACCGCGGTTTCCGGCTACGGCCCCCCCCGGGTTCTGGCTAGGAAAGCAGGGGAAGGAGCCATGTCTGTGCAGTGTCGTGCTCCTCTTGGCAGGCCTTTGCAATCCCAATTATCCCTGGAGCTGTGGGCTTTCTGGTTCTCCGGACCCTAACCCTAACCCTAACCCTAGAAGTTGCCGACCGCGGTTTCCGGCCACTGCCCCCCCCGGGTTCTGGCTAGGAAAGCAGGGGAAGGAGCCATGTCTGTGCAGTGTCGTGCTCCTCTTGGCAGGCCTTTGCAATCCCAATTATCCCTGGAGCTGTGGGCTTTCTGGTTCTCCGGACCCTAACCCTAACCCTAACCCTAGAAGTTGCCAACCGCGGTTTCCGGCCACGGCCCCCCCTGGGTTCTGGCTAGGAAAGCTGGGGAAGGAGCCATGTCTGTGCAGTGTCGTGCTCCTCTTGGCAGGCCTTTGCAATCCCAATTATCCCTGGAGCTGTGGGCTTTCTGGTTCTCCGGACCCTAACCCTAACCCTAACCCTAGAAGTTGCCGACCGCGGTTTCCGGCCACTGCCCCCCCCGGGTTCTGGCTAGGAAAGCAGGGGAAGGAGCCATGTCTGTGCAGTGTCGTGCTCCTCTTGGCAGGCCTTTGCAATCTTAATTATCCCTGGAGCTGTGGGCTTTCTGGTTCTCCGGACCCTAACCCTAACCCTAACCCTAACCCTAGAGGTTGCCGACCGCGGTTTCCAGCCACGGCCCCCCCCGGTTTCTGGCTAGGAAAGCAGGGGAAGGAGCCATGTCTGTGCAGTGTCGTGCTCCTCTTGGCAGGCCTTTGCAATCCCAATTATCCCTGGAGCTGTGGGCTTTCTGGTTCTCCGGACCCTAACCCTAACCGTAACCCTAGAAGTTGCCGACCGCGGTTTCCGGCCACAGCCCCCCTGGGTTCTGGCTAGGAAAGCTGGGGAAGGAGCCATGTCTGTGCAGTGTCGTGCTCCTCTTGGCAGGCCTTTGCAATCCCAATTATCCCTGGAGCTGTGGGCTTTCTGGTTCTCCGGACCCTAACCCTAACCCTAACCCTAGAAGTTGCCGACCACGGTTTCCGGCCACTGCCCCCCCCGGGTTCTGGCTAGGAAAGCAGGGGAAGGAGCCATGTCTGTGCAGTGCCGTGCTCCTCTTGGCAGGCCTTTGCAATCCCAATTATCCCTGGAGCTGTGGGCTTTCTGGTTCTCCGGACCCTAACCCTAACCCTAACCCTAGAAGTTGCCGACCGCGGTTTCCGGCCACTGCCCCCCCCGGGTTCTGGCTAGGAAAGCAGGGGAAGGAGCCATGTCTGTGCAGTGTCGTGCTCCTCTTGGCAGGCCTTTGCAATCCCAATTATCCCTGGAGCTGTGGGCTTTCTGGTTCTCCGGACCCTAACCCTAACCCTAACCCTAGAAGTTGCCAACCGCGGTTTCCGGCCACGGCCCCGCCTGGGTTCTGGCTAGGAAAGCTGGGGAAGGAGCCATGTCTGTGCAGTGTCGTGCTCCTCTTGGCAGGCCTTTGCAATCCCAATTATCCCTGGAGCTGTGGGCTTTCTGGTTCTCCGGACCCTAACCCTAACCCTAACCCTAGAAGTTGCCGACCGCGGTTTCCGGCCACTGCCCCCCCCGGGTTCTGGCTAGGAAAGCAGGGGAAGGAGCCATGTCTGTGCAGTGTCGTGCTCCTCTTGGCAGGCCTTTGCAATCCCAATTATCCCTGGAGCTGTGGGCTTTCTGGTTCTCCAGACCCTAACCCTAACCCTAACCCTAGAAGTTGCCGACCGCGGTTTCCGGCCACAGCCCCCCCCGGGTTCTGGCTAGGAAAGCAGGGGAAGGAGCCATGTCTGTGCAGTGTCGTGCTCCTCTTGGCAGGCCTTTGCAATCCCAATTATCCCTGGAGCTGTGGGCTTTCTGGTTCTCCGGACCCTAACCCTAACCCTAACCCTAGAAGTTGCCGACCGCGGTTTCCGGCCACGGCCCCCCCCGGGTTCTGGCTAGGAAAGCAGGGGAAGGAGCCATGTCTGTGCAGTGTCGTGCTCCTCTTGGCAGGCCTTTGCAATCCCAATTATCCCTGGAGCTGTGGGCTTTCTGGTTCTCCGGACCCTAACCCTAACCCTAACCCTAGAAGTTGCCGACCGCGGTTTCCGGCCACTGCCCCCCCCGGGTTCTGGCTAGGAAAGCAGGGGAAGGAGCCATGTCTGTGCAGTGTCGTGCTCCTCTTGGCAGGCCTTTGCAATCCCAATTATCCCTGGAGCTGTGGGCTTTCTGGTTCTCCGGACCCTAACCCTAACCCTAACCCTAGAAGTTGCCGACCGCGGTTTCCGGCCACGGCCCCCCCTGGGTTCTGGCTAGGAAAGCAGGGGAAGGAGCCATGTCTGTGCAGTGTCGTGCTCCTCTTGGCAGGCCTTTGCAATCCCAATTATCCCTGGAGCTGTGGGCTTTCTGGTTCTCCGGACCCTAACCCTAACCCTAACCCTAGAAGTTGCCGACCGCGGTTTCCGGCCACTGCCCCCCCCGGGTTCTGGCTAGGAAAGCAGGGGAAGGAGCCATGTCTGTGCAGTGTCGTGCTCCTCTTGGCAGGCCTTTGCAATCTCAATTATCCCTGGAGCTGTGGGCTTTCTGGTTCTCCGGACCCTAACCCTAACCCTAACCCTAACCCTAGAGGTTGCCGACCGCGGTTTCCAGCCACGGCCCCCCCCGGTTTCTGGCTAGGAAAGCTGGGGAAGGAGCCATGTCTGTGCAGTGTCGTGCTCCTCTTGGCAGGCCTTTGCAATCCCAATTATCCCTGGAGCTGTGGGCTTTCTGGTTCTCCGGACCCTAACCCTAACCCTAACCCTAGAAGTTGCCGACCGCGGTTTCCGGCCACGGCCCCCCCCGGGTTCTGGCTAGGAAAGCAGGGGAAGGAGCCATGTCTGTGCAGTGTCGTGCTCCTCTTGGCAGGCCTTTGCAATCCCAATTATCCCTGGAGCTGTGGGCTTTCTGGTTCTCCGGACCCTAACCCTAACCGTAACCCTAGAAGTTGCCGACCGTGGTTTCCGGCCACAGCCCCCCCCGGGTTCTGGCTAGGAAAGCTGGGGAAGGAGCCATGTCTGTGCAGTGTCGTGCTCCTCTTGGCAGGCCTTTGCAATCCCAATTATCCCTGGAGCTGTGGGCTTTCTGGTTCTCCGGACCCTAACCCTAACCCTAACCCTAGAAGTTGCCGACCGCGGTTTCCGGCCACGGCCCCCCCCGGGTTCTGGCTAGGAAAGCAGGGGATGGAGCCATGTCTGTGCAGTGTCGTGCTCCTCTTGGCAGGCCTTTGCAATCCCAATTATCCCTGGAGCTGTGGGCTTTCTGGTTCTCCGGACCCTAACCCTAACCCTAACCCTAGAAGTTGCCGACCGCGGTTTCCGGCTACGGCCCCCCCCGGGTTCTGGCTAGGAAAGCAGGGGAAGGAGCCATGTCTGTGCAGTGTCGTGCTCCTCTTGGCAGGCCTTTGCAATCCCAATTATCCCTGGAGCTGTGGGCTTTCTGGTTCTCCAGACCCTAACCCTAACCCTAACCCTAGAAGTTGCCGACCGCGGTTTCCGGCCACGGCCCCCCCCGGGTTCTGGCTAGGAAAGCAGGGGAAGGAGCCATGTCTGTGCAGTGTCGTGCTCCTCTTGGCAGGCCTTTGCAATCCCAATTATCCCTGGAGCTGTGGGCTTTCTGGTTCTCCAGACCCTAACCCTAACCCTAACCCTAGAAGTTGCCGACCGCGGTTTCCGGCCACTGCCCCCCCCGGGTTCTGGCTAGGAAAGCAGGGGAAGGAGCCATGTCTGTGCAGTGTCGTGCTCCTCTTGGCAGGCCTTTGCAATCCCAATTATCCCTGGAGCTGTGGGCTTTCTGGTTCTCCGGACCCTAACCCTAACCCTAACCCTAAACCTAGAGGTTGCCGACCGCGGTTTCCAGCCACTGCCCCCCCCGGGTTCTGGCTAGGAAAGCAGGGGAAGGAGCCATGTCTGTGCAGTGTCGTGCTCCTCTTGGCAGGCCTTTGCAATCCCAATTATCCCTGGAGCTGTGGGCTTTCTGGTTCTCCGGACCCTAACCCTAACCCTAACCCTAGAAGTTGCCGACCGCAGTTTCCGGCCACGGCCCCCCCCGGGTTCTGGCTAGGAAAGCAGGGGAAGGAGCCATGTCTGTGCAGTGTCGTGCTCCTCTTGGCAGGCCTTTGCAATCCCAATTATCCCTGGAGCTGTGGGCTTTCTGGTTCTCCGGACCCTAACCCTAACCCTAACCCTAGAAGTTGCCGACCGCAGTTTCCGGCCACTGCCCCCCCCGGGTTCTGGCTAGGAAAGCAGGGGAAGGAGCCATGTCTGTGCAGTGTCGTGCTCCTCTTGGCAGGCCTTTGCAATCCCAATTATCCCTGGAGCTGTGGGCTTTCTGGTTCTCCGGACCCTAACCCTAGAAGTTGCCGACCGCGGTTTCTGGGCATGGCCCCCCCTGGGATCTGGCTAGGAAAGCTGGGGAAGGAGCCATGTCTGTGCAGTGTCGTGCTCCTCTTGGCAGGCCTTTGCAATCCCAATTATCCCTGGAGCTGTGGGCTTTCTGGTTCTCCGGACCCTAACCCTAACCCTAACCCTAGAAGTTACCGACCGCGGTTTCCGGCCACTGCCCCCCCCGGGTTCTGGCTAGGAAAGCAGGGGAAGGAGCCATGTCTGTGCAGTGTCGTGCTCCTCTTGGCAGGCCTTTGCAATCCCAATTATCCCTGGAGCTGTGGGCTTTCTGGTTCTCCGGACCCTAACCCTAACCCTAACCCTAGAAGTTGCCGACCGCGGTTTCCGGCCACTGCCCCCCCCGGGTTCTGGCTAGGAAAGCAGGGGAAGGAGCCATGTCTGTGCAGTGTCGTGCCCCTCTTGGCAGGCCTTTGCAATCCCAATTATCCCTGGAGCTGTGGGCTTTCTGGTTCTCCGGACCCTAACCCTAACCCTAACCCTAGAAGTTGCCGACCGCGGTTTCCGGCCACAGCCCCCCCCGGGTTCTGGCTAGGAAAGCAGGGGAAGGAGCCATGTCTGTGCAGTGTCGTGCTCCTCTTGGCAGGCCTTTGCAATCCCAATTATCCCTGGAGCTGTGGGCTTTCTGGTTCTCCGGACCCTAACCCTAACCCTAACCCTAGAAGTTGCCGACCGCGGTTTCCGGCCACAGCCCCCCCTGGGTTCTGGCTAGGAAAGCAGGGGAAGGAGCCATGTCTGTGCAGTGTCGTGCTCCTCTTGGCAGGCCTTTGCAATCCCAATTATCCCTGGAGCTGTGGGCTTTCTGGTTCTCCGGACCCTAACCCTAACCCTAGAAGTTGCCGACCGCGGTTTCCGGCCACGGCCCCGCCTGGGTTCTGGCTAGGAAAGCTGGGGAAGGAGCCATGTCTGTGCAGTGTCGTGCTCCTCTTGGCAGGCCTTTGCAATCCCAATTATCCCTGGAGCTGTGGGCTTTCTGGTTCTCCGGACCCTAACCCTAACCCTAACCCTAGAAGTTGCCGACCGCGGTTTCCGGCCACTGCCCCCCCCGGGTTCTGGCTAGGAAAGCAGGGGAAGGAGCCATGTCTGTGCAGTGTCGTGCTCCTCTTGGCAGGCCTTTGCAATCCCAATTATCCCTGGAGCTGTGGGCTTTCTGGTTCTCCGGACCCTAACCCTAACCCTAACCCTAGAAGTTGCCGACCACGGTTTCCGGCCACGGCCCCCCCTGGGTTCTGGCTAGGAAAGCAGGGGAAGGAGCCATGTCTGTGCAGTGTCGTGCTCCTCTTGGCAGGCCTTTGCAATCCCAATTATCCCTGGAGCTGTGGGCTTTCTGGTTCTCCGGACCCTAACCCTAACCCTAACCCTAACCCTAGAAGTTGCCGACCGCGGTTTCCGGCCACAGCCCCCCCTGGGTTCTGGCTAGGAAAGCAGGGGAAGGAGCCATGTCTGTGCAGTGTCGTGCTCCTCTTGGCAGGCCTTTGCAATCCCAATTATCCCTGGAGCTGTGGGCTTTCTGGTTCTCCGGACCCTAACCCTAACCCTAGAAGTTGCCGACCGCGGTTTCCGGCCACGGCCCCGCCTGGGTTCTGGCTAGGAAAGCTGGGGAAGGAGCCATGTCTGTGCAGTGTCGTGCTCCTCTTGGCAGGCCTTTGCAATCCCAATTATCCCTGGAGCTGTGGGCTTTCTGGTTCTCCGGACCCTAACCCTAACCCTAACCCTAGAAGTTGCCGACCGCGGTTTCCGGCCACTGCCCCCCCCGGGTTCTGGCTAGGAAAGCAGGGGAAGGAGCCATGTCTGTGCAGTGTCGTGCTCCTCTTGGCAGGCCTTTGCAATCCCAATTATCCCTGGAGCTGTGGGCTTTCTGGTTCTCCGGACCCTAACCCTAACCCTAACCCTAGAAGTTGCCGACCACGGTTTCCGGCCACGGCCCCCCCTGGGTTCTGGCTAGGAAAGCAGGGGAAGGAGCCATGTCTGTGCAGTGTCGTGCTCCTCTTGGCAGGCCTTTGCAATCCCAATTATCCCTGGAGCTGTGGGCTTTCTGGTTCTCCGGACCCTAACCCTAACCCTAACCCTAACCCTAGAAGTTGCCGACCGCGGTTTCCGGCCACTGCCCCCCCTGGGTTCTGGCTAGGAAAGCAGGGGAAGGAGCCATGTCTGTGCAGTGTCGTGCTCCTCTTGGCAGGCCTTTGCAATCCCAATTATCCCTGGAGCTGTGGGCTTTCTGGTTCTCCGGACCCTAACCCTAACCCTAACCCTAGAAGTTGCCGACCGCGGTTTCCGGCCACGGCCCCCCCCGGGTTCTGGCTAGGAAAGCAGGGGAAGGAGCCATGTCTGTGCAGTGTCGTGCTCCTCTTGGCAGGCCTTTGCAATCCCAATTATCCCTGGAGCTGTGGGCTTTCTGGTTCTCCGGACCCTAACCCTAACCGTAACCCTAGAAGTTGCCGACCGTGGTTTCCGGCCACAGCCCCCCCCGGGTTCTGGCTAGGAAAGCTGGGGAAGGAGCCATGTCTGTGCAGTGTCGTGCTCCTCTTGGCAGGCCTTTGCAATCCCAATTATCCCTGGAGCTGTGGGCTTTCTGGTTCTCCGGACCCTAACCCTAACCCTAACCCTAGAAGTTGCCGACCGCGGTTTCCGGCCACGGCCCCCCCCGGGTTCTGGCTAGGAAAGCAGGGGAAGGAGCCATGTCTGTGCAGTGTCGTGCTCCTCTTGGCAGGCCTTTGCAATCCCAATTATCCCTGGAGCTGTGGGCTTTCTGGTTCTCCGGACCCTAACCCTAACCCTAACCCTATAGGTTGCCGACCGCGGTTTCTGGGCATGGCCCCCCCTGGGTTCTGGCTAGGAAAGCTGGGGTAGGAGCCATGTCTGTGCAGTGTCGTGCTCCTCTTGGCAGGCCTTTGCAATCCCAATTATCCCTGGAGCTGTGGGCTTTCTGGTTCTCCGGACCCTAACCCTAACCCTAACCCTAGAAGTTGCCGACCGCGGTTTCCGGCCACGGCCCCCCCTGGGTTCTGGCTAGGAAAGCTGGGGAAGGAGCCATGTCGGTGCAGTGTCGTGCTCCTCTTGGCAGGCCTTTGCAATCCCAATTATCCCTGGAGCTGTGGGCTTTCTGGTTCTCCGGACCCTAACCCTAACCCTAACCCTAGAAGTTGCCGACCGCGGTTTCCGGCCACTGCCCCCCCCGGGTTCTGGCTAGGAAAGCAGGGGAAGGAGCCATGTCTGTGCAGTGTCGTGCTCCTCTTGGCAGGCCTTTGCAATCCCAATTATCCCTGGAGCTGTGGGCTTTCTGGTTCTCCGGACCCTAACCCTAACCCTAACCCTATAGGTTCCCGACCGCGGTTTCTGGGCATGGCCCCCCCCGGGTTCTGGCTAGGAAAGCAGGGGAAGGAGCCATGTCGGTGCAGTGTCGTGCTCCTCTTGGCAGGCCTTTGCAATCCCAATTATCCCTGGAGCTGTGGGCTTTCTGGTTCTCCGGACCCTAACCCTAACCCTAACCCTAGAAGTTGCCGACCGCGGTTTCCGGCCACTGCCCCCCCCGGGTTCTGGCTAGGAAAGCAGGGGAAGGAGCCATGTCTGTGCAGTGTCGTGCCCCTCTTGGCAGGCCTTTGCAATCCCAATTATCCCTGGAGCTGTGGGCTTTCTGGTTCTCCGGACCCTAACCCTAACCCTAACCCTAGAAGTTGCCGACCGCGGTTTCCGGCCACTGCCCCCCCTGGGTTCTGGCTAGGAAAGCAGGGGAAGGAGCCATGTCTGTGCAGTGTCGTGCTCCTCTTGGCAGGCCTTTGCAATCCCAATTATCCCTGGAGCTGTGGGCTTTCTGGTTCTCCGGACCCTAACCCTAACCCTAACCCTAGAAGTTGCCGACCGCGGTTTCCGGCCACAGCCCCCCCTGGGTTCTGGCTAGGAAAGCAGGGGAAGGAGCCATGTCTGTGCAGTGTCGTGCTCCTCTTGGCAGGCCTTTGCAATCCCAATTATCCCTGGAGCTGTGGGCTTTCTGGTTCTCCGGACCCTAACCCTAACCCTAGAAGTTGCCGACCGCGGTTTCCGGCCACGGCCCCGCCTGGGTTCTGGCTAGGAAAGCTGGGGAAGGAGCCATGTCTGTGCAGTGTCGTGCTCCTCTTGGCAGGCCTTTGCAATCCCAATTATCCCTGGAGCTGTGGGCTTTCTGGTTCTCCGGACCCTAACCCTAACCCTAACCCTAGAAGTTGCCGACCGCGGTTTCCGGCCACGGCCCCCCCCGGGTTCTGGCTAGGAAAGCTGGGGAAGGAGCCATGTCTGTGCAGTGTCGTGCTCCTCTTGGCAGGCCTTTGCAATCCCAATTATCCCTGGAGCTGTGGGCTTTCTGGTTCTCCGGACCCTAACCCTAACCCTAACCTTAGAAGTTGCCGACCGCGGTTTCCGGCCACGGCCCCCCCCGGGTTCTGGCTAGGAAAGCAGGGGAAGGAGCCATGTCTGTGCAGTGTCGTGCTCCTCTTGGCAGGCCTTTGCAATCCCAATTATCCCTGGAGCTGTGGGCTTTCTGGTTCTCCGGACCCTAACCCTAACCCTAACCCTAGAAGTTGCCGACCACGGTTTCCGGCCACGGCCCCCCCCGGGTTCTGGCTAGGAAAGCAGGGGAAGGAGCCATGTCTGTGCAGTGTCGTGCTCCTCTTGGCAGGCCTTTGCAATCCCAATTATCCCTGGAGCTGTGGGCTTTCTGGTTCTCCGGACCCTAACCCTAACCCTAACCCTAGAAGTTGCCGACCGCGGTTTCCGGCCACGGCCCCCCCTGGGTTCTGGCTAGGAAAGCAGGGGAAGGAGCCATGTCTGTGCAGTGTCGTGCTCCTCTTGGCAGGCCTTTGCAATCCCAATTATCCCTGGAGCTGTGGGCTTTCTGGTTCTCCGGACCCTAACCCTAACCCTAACCCTATAGGTTGCCGACCGCGGTTTCTGGGCATGGCCCCCCCTGGGTTCTGGCTAGGAAAGCTGGGGTAGGAGCCATGTCTGTGCAGTGTCGTGCTCCTCTTGGCAGGCCTTTGCAATCCCAATTATCCCTGGAGCTGTGGGCTTTCTGGTTCTCCGGACCCTAACCCTAACCCTAACCCTAGAAGTTGCCGACCGCGGTTTCCGGCCACTGCCCCCCCCGGGTTCTGGCTAGGAAAGCAGGGGAAGGAGCCATGTCTGTGCAGTGTCGTGCTCCTCTTGGCAGGCCTTTGCAATCCCAATTATCCCTGGAGCTGTGGGCTTTCTGGTTCTCCGGACCCTAACCCTAACCCTAACCCTAGAAGTTGCCGACCACGGTTTCCGGCCACGGCCCCCCCCCGGGTTCTGGCTAGGAAAGCAGGGGAAGGAGCCATGTCTGTGCAGTGTCGTGCTCCTCTTGGCAGGCCTTTGCAATCCCAATTATCCCTGGAGCTGTGGGCTTTCTGGTTCTCCGGACCCTAACCCTAACCCTAACCCTAGAAGTTGCCGACCGCGGTTTCCGGCCACGGCCCCCCCTGGGTTCTGGCTAGGAAAGCTGGGGAAGGAGCCATGTCGGTGCAGTGTCGTGCTCCTCTTGGCAGGCCTTTGCAATCCCAATTATCCCTGGAGCTGTGGGCTTTCTGGTTCTCCGGACCCTAACCCTAACCCTAACCCTAGAAGTTGCCGACCGCGGTTTCCGGCCACTGCCCCCCCCGGGTTCTGGCTAGGAAAGCAGGGGAAGGAGCCATGTCTGTGCAGTGTCGTGCTCCTCTTGGCAGGCCTTTGCAATCCCAATTATCCCTGGAGCTGTGGGCTTTCTGGTTCTCCGGACCCTAACCCTAACCCTAACCCTAGAAGTTGCCGACCGCGGTTTCCGGCCACGGCCCCCCCTGGGTTCTGGCTAGGAAAGCAGGGGAAGGAGCCATGTCTGTGCAGTGTCGTGCTCCTCTTGGCAGGCCTTTGCAATCCCAATTATCCCTGGAGCTGTGGGCTTTCTGGTTCTCCGGACCCTAACCCTAACCCTAACCCTATAGGTTCCCGACCGCGGTTTCTGGGCATGGCCCCCCCCGGGTTCTGGCTAGGAAAGCAGGGGAAGGAGCCATGTCGGTGCAGTGTCGTGCTCCTCTTGGCAGGCCTTTGCAATCCCAATTATCCCTGGAGCTGTGGGCTTTCTGGTTCTCCGGACCCTAACCCTAACCCTAACCCTAGAAGTTGCCGACCGCGGTTTCCGGCCACTGCCCCCCCCCGGGTTCTGGCTAGGAAAGCAGGGGAAGGAGCCATGTCTGTGCAGTGTCGTGCCCCTCTTGGCAGGCCTTTGCAATCCCAATTATCCCTGGAGCTGTGGGCTTTCTGGTTCTCCGGACCCTAACCCTAACCCTAACCCTAGAAGTTGCCGACCGCGGTTTCCGGCCACTGCCCCCCCCGGGTTCTGGCTAGGAAAGCAGGGGAAGGAGCCATGTCTGTGCAGTGTCGTGCTCCTCTTGGCAGGCCTTTGCAATCCCAATTATCCCTGGAGCTGTGGGCTTTCTGGTTCTCCGGACCCTAACCCTAACCCTAACCCTAGAAGTTGCCGACCGCGGTTTCCGGCCACAGCCCCCCCTGGGTTCTGGCTAGGAAAGCAGGGGAAGGAGCCATGTCTGTGCAGTGTCGTGCTCCTCTTGGCAGGCCTTTGCAATCCCAATTATCCCTGGAGCTGTGGGCTTTCTGGTTCTCCGGACCCTAACCCTAACCCTAGAAGTTGCCGACCGCGGTTTCCGGCCACGGCCCCGCCTGGGTTCTGGCTAGGAAAGCTGGGGAAGGAGCCATGTCTGTGCAGTGTCGTGCTCCTCTTGGCAGGCCTTTGCAATCCCAATTATCCCTGGAGCTGTGGGCTTTCTGGTTCTCCGGACCCTAACCCTAACCCTAACCCTAGAAGTTGCCGACCGCGGTTTCCGGCCACGGCCCCCCCCGGGTTCTGGCTAGGAAAGCTGGGGAAGGAGCCATGTCTGTGCAGTGTCGTGCTCCTCTTGGCAGGCCTTTGCAATCCCAATTATCCCTGGAGCTGTGGGCTTTCTGGTTCTCCGGACCCTAACCCTAACCCTAACCTTAGAAGTTGCCGACCGCGGTTTCCGGCCACGGCCCCCCCCGGGTTCTGGCTAGGAAAGCAGGGGAAGGAGCCATGTCTGTGCAGTGTCGTGCTCCTCTTGGCAGGCCTTTGCAATCCCAATTATCCCTGGAGCTGTGGGCTTTCTGGTTCTCCGGACCCTAACCCTAACCCTAACCCTAGAAGTTGCCGACCACGGTTTCCGGCCACGGCCCCCCCCGGGTTCTGGCTAGGAAAGCAGGGGAAGGAGCCATGTCTGTGCAGTGTCGTGCTCCTCTTGGCAGGCCTTTGCAATCCCAATTATCCCTGGAGCTGTGGGCTTTCTGGTTCTCCGGACCCTAACCCTAACCCTAACCCTAACCATAGAAGTTGCCGACCGCGGTTTCCGGCCACTGCCCCCCCTGGGTTCTGGCTAGGAAAGCAGGGGAAGGAGCCATGTCTGTGCAGTGTCGTGCTCCTCTTGGCAGGCCTTTGCAATCCCAATTATCCCTGGAGCTGTGGGCTTTCTGGTTCTCCGGACCCTAACCCTAACCCTAACCCTAGAAGTTGCCGACCGCGGTTTCCGGCCACTGCCCCCCCCGGGTTCTGGCTAGGAAAGCAGGGGAAGGAGCCATGTCTGTGCAGTGTCGTGCTCCTCTTGGCAGGCCTTTGCAATCCCAATTATCCCTGGAGCTGTGGGCTTTCTGGTTCTCCGGACCCTAACCCTAACCCTAACCCTAGAAGTTGCCGACCAAGGTTTCCGGCCACGGCCCCCCCCCGGGTTCTGGCTAGGAAAGCAGGGGAAGGAGCCATGTCTGTGCAGTGTCGTGCTCCTCTTGGCAGGCCTTTGCAATCCCAATTATCCCTGGAGCTGTGGGCTTTCTGGTTCTCCGGACCCTAACCCTAACCCTAACCCTAGAAGTTGCCGACCGCGGTTTCCGGCCACGGCCCCCCCTGGGTTCTGGCTAGGAAAGCAAGGGAAGGAGCCATGTCTGTGCAGTGTCGTGCTCCTCTTGGCAGGCCTTTGCAATCCCAATTATCCCTGGAGCTGTGGGCTTTCTGGTTCTCCGGACCCTAACCCTAACCCTAACCCTAGAAGTTGCCGACCGCGGTTTCCGGCCACTGCCCCCCCCGGGTTCTGGCTAGGAAAGCAGGGGAAGGAGCCATGTCTGTGCAGTGTCGTGCTCCTCTTGGCAGGCCTTTGCAATCCCAATTATCCCTGGAGCTGTGGGCTTTCTGGTTCTCCGGACCCTAACCCTAACCCTAACCCTAGAAGTTGCCGACCGCGGTTTCCGGCCACGGCCCCCCCTGGGTTCTGGCTAGGAAAGCAGGGGAAGGAGCCATGTCTGTGCAGTGTCGTGCTCCTCTTGGCAGGCCTTTGCAATCCCAATTATCCCTGGAGCTGTGGGCTTTCTGGTTCTCCGGACCCTAACCCTAACCCTAACCCTAGAATTTGCCGACCGTGGTTTCCGGCCACTGCCCCCCCCGGGTTCTGGCTAGGAAAGCAGGGGAAGGAGCCATGTCTGTGCAGTGTCGTGCCCCTCTTGGCAGGCCTTTGCAATCCCAATTATCCCTGGAGCTGTGGGCTTTCTGGTTCTCCGGACCCTAACCCTAACCCTAACCCTAGAAGTTGCCGACCGCGGTTTCCGGCCACAGCCCCCCCTGGGTTCTGGCTAGGAAAGCAGGGGAAGGAGCCATGTCTGTGCAGTGTCGTGCTCCTCTTGGCAGGCCTTTGCAATCCCAATTATCCCTGGAGCTGTGGGCTTTCTGGTTCTCCGGACCCTAACCCTAACCCTAGAAGTTGCCGACCGCGGTTTCCGGCCACGGCCCCGCCTGGGTTCTGGCTAGGAAAGCTGGGGAAGGAGCCATGTCTGTGCAGTGTCGTGCTCCTCTTGGCAGGCCTTTGCAATCCCAATTATCCCTGGAGCTGTGGGCTTTCTGGTTCTCCGGACCCTAACCCTAACCCTAACCCTAGAAGTTGCCGACCGCGGTTTCCGGCCACTGCCCCCCCCCGGGTTCTGGCTAGGAAAGCAGGGGAAGGAGCCATGTCTGTGCAGTGTCGTGCTCCTCTTGGCAGGCCTTTGCAATCCCAATTATCCCTGGAGCTGTGGGCTTTCTGGTTCTCCGGACCCTAACCCTAACCCTAACCCTAGAAGTTGCCGACCACGGTTTCCGGCCACGGCCCCCCCCGGGTTCTGGCTAGGAAAGCAGGGGAAGGAGCCATGTCTGTGCAGTGTCGTGCTCCTCTTGGCAGGCCTTTGCAATCCCAATTATCCCTGGAGCTGTGGGCTTTCTGGTTCTCCGGACCCTAACCCTAACCCTAACCCTAGAAGTTGCCGACCGCGGTTTCCGGCCACGGCCCCCCCTGGGTTCTGGCTAGGAAAGCAGGGGAAGGAGCCATGTCTGTGCAGTGTCGTGCTCCTCTTGGCAGGCCTTTGCAATCCCAATTATCCCTGGAGCTGTGGGCTTTCTGGTTCTCCGGACCCTAACCCTAACCCTAACCCTAGAAGTTGCCGACCGCGGTTTCCGGCCACTGCCCCCCCCGGGTTCTGGCTAGGAAAGCAGGGGAAGGAGCCATGTCTGTGCAGTGTCGTGCTCCTCTTGGCAGGCCTTTGCAATCCCAATTATCCCTGGAGCTGTGGGCTTTCTGGTTCTCCGGACCCTAACCCTAACCCTAACCCTAGAAGTTGCCGACCGCGGTTTCCGGCCACGGCCCCCCCTGGGTTCTGGCTAGGAAAGCAGGGGAAGGAGCCATGTCTGTGCAGTGTCGTGCTCCTCTTGGCAGGCCTTTGCAATCCCAATTATCCCTGGAGCTGTGGGCTTTCTGGTTCTCCGGACCCTAACCCTAACCCTAACCCTATAGGTTGCCGACCGCGGTTTCTGGGCATGGCCCCCCCTGGGTTCTGGCTAGGAAAGCTGGGGTAGGAGCCATGTCTGTGCAGTGTCGTGCTCCTCTTGGCAGGCCTTTGCAATCCCAATTATCCCTGGAGCTGTGGGCTTTCTGGTTCTCCGGACCCTAACCCTAACCCTAACCCTAGAAGTTGCCGACCGCGGTTTCCGGCCACTGCCCCCCCCGGGTTCTGGCTAGGAAAGCAGGGGAAGGAGCCATGTCTGTGCAGTGTCGTGCTCCTCTTGGCAGGCCTTTGCAATCCCAATTATCCCTGGAGCTGTGGGCTTTCTGGTTCTCCGGACCCTAACCCTAACCCTAACCCTAGAAGTTGCCGACCACGGTTTCCGGCCACGGCCCCCCCCCGGGTTCTGGCTAGGAAAGCAGGGGAAGGAGCCATGTCTGTGCAGTGTCGTGCTCCTCTTGGCAGGCCTTTGCAATCCCAATTATCCCTGGAGCTGTGGGCTTTCTGGTTCTCCGGACCCTAACCCTAACCCTAACCCTAGAAGTTGCCGACCGCGGTTTCCGGCCACGGCCCCCCCTGGGTTCTGGCTAGGAAAGCTGGGGAAGGAGCCATGTCGGTGCAGTGTCGTGCTCCTCTTGGCAGGCCTTTGCAATCCCAATTATCCCTGGAGCTGTGGGCTTTCTGGTTCTCCGGACCCTAACCCTAACCCTAACCCTAGAAGTTGCCGACCGCGGTTTCCGGCCACTGCCCCCCCCGGGTTCTGGCTAGGAAAGCAGGGGAAGGAGCCATGTCTGTGCAGTGTCGTGCTCCTCTTGGCAGGCCTTTGCAATCCCAATTATCCCTGGAGCTGTGGGCTTTCTGGTTCTCCGGACCCTAACCCTAACCCTAACCCTAGAAGTTGCCGACCGCGGTTTCCGGCCACGGCCCCCCCTGGGTTCTGGCTAGGAAAGCAGGGGAAGGAGCCATGTCTGTGCAGTGTCGTGCTCCTCTTGGCAGGCCTTTGCAATCCCAATTATCCCTGGAGCTGTGGGCTTTCTGGTTCTCCGGACCCTAACCCTAACCCTAACCCTATAGGTTCCCGACCGCGGTTTCTGGGCATGGCCCCCCCCGGGTTCTGGCTAGGAAAGCAGGGGAAGGAGCCATGTCGGTGCAGTGTCGTGCTCCTCTTGGCAGGCCTTTGCAATCCCAATTATCCCTGGAGCTGTGGGCTTTCTGGTTCTCCGGACCCTAACCCTAACCCTAACCCTAGAAGTTGCCGACCGCGGTTTCTGGCCACGGCCCCCCCCGGGTTCTGGCTAGGAAAGCTGGGGAAGGAGCCATGTCTGTGCAGTGTCGTGCTCCTCTTGGCAGGCCTTTGCAATCCCAATTATCCCTGGAGCTGTGGGCTTTCTGGTTCTCCGGACCCTAACCCTAACCCTAACCCTAGAAGTTGCCGACCGCGGTTTCCGGCCACTGCCCCCCCCGAGTTCTGGCTAGGAAAGCAGGGGAAGGAGCCATGTCTGTGCAGTGTCGTGCTCCTCTTGGCAGGCCTTTGCAATCCCAATTATCCCTGGAGCTGTGGGCTTTCTGGTTCTCCGGACCCTAACCCTAACCCTAACCCTAACCCTAGAGGTTGCCGACCGCGGTTTCCGGCCACTGCCCCCCCCGGGTTCTGGCTAGGAAAGCAGGGGAAGGAGCCATTTCTGTGCAGTGTCGTGCTCCTCTTGGCAGGCCTTTGCAATCCCAATTATCCCTGGAGCTGTGGGCTTTCTGGTTCTCCGGACCCTAACCCTAACCCTAACCCTAGAAGTTGCCGACCGCGGTTTCCGGCCACAGCCCCCCCTGGGTTCTGGCTAGGAAAGCTGGGGAAGGAGCCATGTCTGTGCAGTGTCGTGCTCCTCTTGGCAGGCCTTTGCAATCCCAATTATCCCTGGAGCTGTGGGCTTTCTGGTTCTCCGGACCCTAACCCTAACCCTAACCCTAGAAGTTGCCGACCGCGGTTTCCGGCAACTGCCCCCCCCGGGTTCTGGCTAGGAAAGCAGGGGAAGGAGCCATGTCTGTGCAGTGTCGTGCTCCTCTTGGCAGGCCTTTGCAATCCCAATTATCCCTGGAGCTGTGGGGTTTCTGGTTCTCCGGACCCTAACCCTAACCCTAACCCTAGAAGTTGCCGACCGCGGTTTCCGGCCACGGCCCCCCCTGGGTTCTGGCTAGGAAAGCTGGGGAAGGAGCCATGTCTGTGCAGTGTCGTGCTCCTCTTGGCAGGCCTTTGCAATCCCAATTATCCCTGGAGCTGTGGGCTTTCTGGTTCTCCGGACCCTAACCCTAACCCTAACCCTAGAAGTTGCCGACCGCGGTTTCCGGCCACAGCCCCCCCCGGGTTCTGGCTAGGAAAGCAGGGGAAGGAGCCATGTCTGTGCAGTGTCGTGCTCCTCTTGGCAGGCCTTTGCAATCCCAATTATCCCTGGAGCTGTGGGCTTTCTGGTTCTCCGGACCCTAACCCTAACCCTAACCCTAGAAGTTGCCGACCGCGGTTTCCGGCCACAGCCCCCCCTGGGTTCTGGCTAGGAAAGCTGGGGAAGGAGCCATGTCTGTGCAGTGTCGTGCTCCTCTTGGCAGGCCTTTGCAATCCCAATTATCCCTGGAGCTGTGGGCTTTCTGGTTCTCCGGACCCTAACCCTAACCCTAACCCTAGAAGTTGCCGACCGCGGTTTCCGGCCACTGCCCCCCCCCGGGTTCTGGCTAGGAAAGCAGGGGAAGGAGCCATGGCTGTGCAGTGTCGTGCTCCTCTTGGCAGGCCTTTGCAATCCCAATTATCCCTGGAGCTGTGGGCTTTCTGGTTCTCCGGACCCTAACCCTAACCCTAACCCTAGAAGTTGCCGACCGCGGTTTCCGGCAACTGCCCCCCCCGGGTTCTGGCTAGGAAAGCAGGGGAAGGAGCCATGTCTGTGCAGTGTCGTGCTCCTCTTGGCAGGCCTTTGCAATCCCAATTATCCCTGGAGCTGTGGGGTTTCTGGTTCTCCGGACCCTAACCCTAACCCTAACCCTAGAAGTTGCCGACCGCGGTTTCCGGCCACTGCCCCCCCCGGGTTCTGGCTAGGAAAGCTGGGGAAGGAGCCATGTCTGTGCAGTGTCGTGCTCCTCTTGGCAGGCCTTTGCAATCCCAATTATCCCTGGAGCTGTGGGCTTTCTGGTTCTCCGGACCCTAACCCTAACCCTAACCCTAGAAGTTGCCGACCGCGGTTTCCGGCCACAGCCCCCCCCGGGTTCTGGCTACGAAAGCTGGGGAAGGAGCCATGTCTGTGCAGTGTCGTGCTCCTCTTGGCAGGCCTTTGCAATCCCAATTATCCCTGGAGCTGTGGGCTTTCTGGTTCTCCGGACCCTAACCCTAACCCTAACCCTAGAAGTTGCCGACCGCGGTTTCCGGCCACAGCCCCCCCTGGGTTCTGGCTAGGAAAGCTGGGGAAGGAGCCATGTCTGTGCAGTGTCGTGCTCCTCTTGGCAGGCCTTTGCAATCCCAATTATCCCTGGAGCTGTGGGCTTTCTGGTTCTCCGGACCCTAACCCTAACCCTAACCCTAGAAGTTGCCGACCGCGGTTTCCGGCCACTGCCCCCCGCGGGTTCTGGCTAGGAAAGCAGGGGAAGGAGCCATGTCTGTGCAGTGTCGTGCTCCTCTTGGCAGGCCTTTGCAATCCCAATTATCCCTGGAGCTGTGGGCTTTCTGGTTCTCCGGACCCTAACCCTAACCCTAACCCTAGAAGTTGCCGACCGCGGTTTCCGGCCACTGCCCCCCCCGGGTTCTGGCTAGGAAAGCAGCGGAAGGAGCCATGTCTGTGCAGTGTCGTGCTCCTCTTGGCAGGCCTTTGCAATCCCAATTATCCCTGGAGCTGTGGGCTTTCTGGTTCTCCGGACCCTAACCCTAACCCTAACCCTAGAAGTTGCCGACCGCGGTTTCCGGCCACTGCCCCCCCCGGGTTCTGGCTAGGAAAGCAGGGGAAGGAGCCATGTCTGTGCAGTGTCGTGCTCCTCTTGGCAGGCCTTTGCAATCCCAATTATCCCTGGAGCTGTGGGCTTTCTGGTTCTCCGGACCCTAACCCTAACCCTAACCCTAGAAGTTGCCGACCGCGGTTTCCGGCCACAGCCCCCCCCGGGTTCTGGCTAGGAAAGCAGGGGAAGGAGCCATGTCTGTGCAGTGTCGTGCTCCTCTTGGCAGGCCTTTGCAATCCCAATTATCCCTGGAGCTGTGGGCTTTCTGGTTCTCCGGACCCTAACCCTAACCCTAACCCTAGAAGTTGCCGACCGCGGTTTCCGGCCACTGCCCCCCCCGGGTTCTGGCTAGGAAAGCAGGGGAAGGAGCCATGTCTGTGCAGTGTCGTGCTCCTCTTGGCAGGCCTTTGCAATCCCAATTATCCCTGGAGCTGTGGGCTTTCTGGTTCTCCGGACCCTAACCCTAACCCTAACCCTAGAAGTTGCCGACCGCGGTTTCCGGCCACTGCCCCCCCCGGGTTCTGGCTAGGAAAGCAGGGGAAGGAGCCATGTCTGTGCAGTGTCGTGCTCCTCTTGGCAGGCCTTTGCAATCCCAATTATCCCTGGAGCTGTGGGCTTTCTGGTTCTCCGGACCCTAACCCTAACCCTAACCCTAGAAGTTGCCGACCGCGGTTTCCGGCCACTGCCCCCCCCGGGTTCTGGCTAGGAAAGCAGGGGAAGGAGCCATGTCTGTGCAGTGTCGTGCTCCTCTTGGCAGGCCTTTGCAATCCCAATTATCCCTGGAGCTGTGGGCTTTCTGGTTCTCCGGACCCTAACCCTAACCCTAACCCTAGAAGTTGCCAACCGCGGTTTCCGGCCACGGCCCCCCCCGGGTTCTGGCTAGGAAAGCAGGGGAAGGAGCCATGTCTGTGCAGTGTCGTGCTCCTCTTGGCAGGCCTTTGCAATCCCAATTATCCCTGGAGCTGTGGGCTTTCTGGTTCTCCGGACCCTAACCCTAACCCTAACCCTAGAAGTTGCCGACCGCGGTTTCCGGCCACTGCCCCCCGCGGGTTCTGGCTAGGAAAGCAGGGGAAGGAGCCATGTCTGTGCAGTGTCGTGCTCCTCTTGGCAGGCCTTTGCAATCTCAATTATCCCTGGAGCTGTGGGCTTTCTGGTTCTCCGGACCCTAACCCTAACCCTAACCCTAACCCTAGAGGTTGCCGACCGCGGTTTCCAGCCACGGCCCCCCCCGGGTTCTGGCTAGGAAAGCAGGGGAAGGAGCCATGTCTGTGCAGTGTCGTGCTCCTCTTGGCAGGCCTTTGCAATCCCAATTATCCCTGGAGCTGTGGGCTTTCTGGTTCTCCGGACCCTAACCCTAACCCTTACCCTAGAAGTTGCCGACCGCGGTTTCTGGGCATGGCCCCCCCTGGGTTCTGGCTAGGAAAGCTGGGGAAGGAGCCATGTCTGTGCAGTGTCGTGCTCCTCTTGGCAGGCCTTTGCAATCCCAATTATCCCTGGAGCTGTGGGCTTTCTGGTTCTCCGGACCCTAACCCTAACCCTAACCCTAGAAGTTGCCGACCGCGGTTTCCGGCCACAGCCCCCCCTGGGTTCTGGCTAGGAAAGCTGGGGAAGGAGCCATGTCTGTGCAGTGTCGTGCTCCTCTTGGCAGGCCTTTGCAATCCCAATTATCCCTGGAGCTGTGGGCTTTCTGGTTCTCCGGACCCTAACCCTAACCCTAACCCTAGAAGTTGCCGACCGCGGTTTCCGGCCACTGCCCCCCCCGGGTTCTGGATAGGAAAGCTGGGGAAGGAGCCATGTCTGTGCAGTGTCGTGCTCCTCTTGGCAGGCCTTTGCAATCCCAATTATCCCTGGAGCTGTGGGCTTTCTGGTTCTCCGGACCCTAACCCTAACCCTAACCCTAGAAGTTGCCGACCGCGGTTTCCGGCCACGGCCCCCCCCGGGTTCTGGCTAGGAAAGCAGGGGAAGGAGCCATGTCTGTGCAGTGTCGTGCTCCTCTTGGCAGGCCTTTGCAATCCCAATTATCCCTGGAGCTGTGGGCTTTCTGGTTCTCCGGACCCTGACCCTAACCCTAACCCTAACCCTAGAGGTTGCCGACCGCGGTTTCCAGCCACTGCCCCCCCCGGGTTCTGGCTAGGAAAGCAGGGGAAGGAGCCATGTCTGTGCAGTGTCGTGCTCCTCTTGGCAGGCCTTTGCAATCCCAATTATCCCTGGAGCTGTGGGCTTTCTGGTTCTCCGGACCCTAACCCTAACCCTAACCCTAGAAGTTGCTGACCGCGGTTTCTGGGCATGGCCCCCCCTGGGTTCTGGCTAGGAAAGCAGGGGAAGGAGCCATGTCTGTGCAGTGTCGTGCTCCTCTTGGCAGGCCTTTGCAATCCCAATTATCCCTGGAGCTGTGGGCTTTCTGGTTCTCTGGACCCTAACCCTAACCCTAACCCTAGAAGTTGCCGACCGCGGTTTCCGGCCACAGCCCCCCCTGGGTTCTGGCTAGGAAAGCAGGGGAAGGAGCCATGTCTGTGCAGTGTCGTGCTCCTCTTGGCAGGCCTTTGCAATCCCAATTATCCCTGGAGCTGTGGGCTTTCTGGTTCTCCGGACCCTAACCCTAACCCTAACCCTAGAAGTTGCCGACCGCGGTTTCCGGCCACTGCCCCCCCCGGGTTCTGGCTAGGAAAGCAGGGGAAGGAGCCATGTCTGTGCAGTGTCGTGCTCCTCTTGGCAGGCCTTTGCAATCCCAATTATCCCTGGAGCTGTGGGCTTTCTGGTTCTCCGGACCCTAACCCTAACCCTAACCCTAGAAGTTGCCGACCGCGGTTTCCGGCCACTGCCCCCCCCGGGTTCTGGCTAGGAAAGCAGGGGAAGGAGCCATGTCTGTGCAGTGTCGTGCTCCTCTTGGCAGGCCTTTGCAATCCCAATTATCCCTGGAGCTGTGGGCTTTCTGGTTCTCCGGACCCTAACCCTAACCCTAACCCTAGAAGTTGCCGACCGCGGTTTCCGGCCACTGCCCCCCCCGGGTTCTGGCTAGGAAAGCAGGGGAAGGAGCCATGTCTGTGCAGTGTCGTGCTCCTCTTGGCAGGCCTTTGCAATCCCAATTATCCCTGGAGCTGTGGGCTTTCTGGTTCTCCGGACCCTAACCCTAACCCTAACCCTAGAAGTTGCCGACCGCGGTTTCCGGCCACTGCCCCCCCTGGGTTCTGGCTAGGAAAGCAGGGGAAGGAGCCATGTCTGTGCAGTGTCGTGCTCCTCTTGGCAGGCCTTTGCAATCCCAATTATCCCTGGAGCTGTGGGCTTTCTGGTTCTCCGGACCCTAACCCTAACCCTAACCCTAGAAGTTGCCGACCGCGGTTTCCGGCCACGGCCCCCCCTGGGTTCTGGCTAGGAAAGCTGGGGAAGGAGCCATGTCTGTGCAGTGTCGTGCTCCTCTTGGCAGGCCTTTGCAATCCCAATTATCCCTGGAGCTGTGGGCTTTCTGGTTCTCCGGACCCTAACCCTAACCCTAACCCTAGAAGTTGCCGACCGCGGTTTCCGGCCACTGCCCCCCCCGGGTTCTGGCTAGGAAAGCAGGGGAAGGAGCCATGTCTGTGCAGTGTCGTGCTCCTCTTGGCAGGCCTTTGCAATCCCAATTATCCCTGGAGCTGTGGGCTTTCTGGTTCTCCGGACCCTAACCCTAACCCTAACCCTAGAAGTTGCCAACCGCGGTTTCCGGCCACTGCCCCCCCCGGGTTCTGGCTAGGAAAGCAGGGGAAGGAGCCATGTCTGTGCAGTGTCGTGCTCCTCTTGGCAGGCCTTTGCAATCCCAATTATCCCTGGAGCTGTGGGCTTTCTGGTTCTCCGGACCCTAACCCTAACCCTAACCCTAGAAGTTGCCGACCGCGGTTTCCGGCCACTGCCCCCCGCGGGTTCTGGCTAGGAAAGCAGGGGAAGGAGCCATGTCTGTGCAGTGTCGTGCTCCTCTTGGCAGGCCTTTGCAATCTCAATTATCCCTGGAGCTGTGGGCTTTCTGGTTCTCCGGACCCTAACCCTAACCCTAACCCTAACCCTAGAGGTTGCCGACCGCGGTTTCCAGCCACGGCCCCCCCCGGGTTCTGGCTAGGAAAGCAGGGGAAGGAGCCATGTCTGTGCAGTGTCGTGCTCCTCTTGGCAGGCCTTTGCAATCCCAATTATCCCTGGAGCTGTGGGCTTTCTGGTTCTCCGGACCCTAACCCTAACCCTAACCCTAGAAGTTGCCGACCGCGGTTTCTGGGCATGGCCCCCCCTGGGTTCTGGCTAGGAAAGCTGGGGAAGGAGCCATGTCTGTGCAGTGTCGTGCTCCTCTTGGCAGGCCTTTGCAATCCCAATTATCCCTGGAGCTGTGGGCTTTCTGGTTCTCCGGACCCTAACCCTAACCCTAACCCTAGAAGTTGCCGACCGCGGTTTCCGGCCACGGCCCCCCCTGGGTTCTGGCTAGGAAAGCTGGGGAAGGAGCCATGTCTGTGCAGTGTCGTGCTCCTCTTGGCAGGCCTTTGCAATCCCAATTATCCCTGGAGCTGTGGGCTTTCTGGTTCTCCGGACCCTAACCCTAACCCTAACCCTAGAAGTTGCCGACCGCGGTTTCCGGCCACAGCCCCCCCTGGGTTCTGGCTAGGAAAGCTGGGGAAGGAGCCATGTCTGTGCAGTGTCGTGCTCCTCTTGGCAGGCCTTTGCAATCCCAATTATCCCTGGAGCTGTGGGCTTTCTGGTTCTCCGGACCCTAACCCTAACCCTAACCCTAGAAGTTGCCGACCGCGGTTTCCGGCCACTGCCCCCCCCGGGTTCTGGCTAGGAAAGCAGGGGAAGGAGCCATGTCTGTGCAGTGTCGTGCTCCTCTTGGCAGGCCTTTGCAATCCCAATTATCCCTGGAGCTGTGGGCTTTCTGGTTCTCCGGACCCTAACCCTAACCCTAACCCTAGAAGTTGCCGACCGCGGTTTCCGGCCACAGCCCCCCCTGGGTTCTGGCTAGGAAAGCAGGGGAAGGAGCCATGTCTGTGCAGTGTCGTGCTCCTCTTGGCAGGCCTTTGCAATCCCAATTATCCCTGGAGCTGTGGGCTTTCTGGTTCTCCGGACCCTAACCCTAACCCTAACCCTAGAAGTTGCCGACCGCGGTTTCCGGCCACTGCCCCCCGCGGGTTCTGGCTAGGAAAGCAGGGGAAGGAGCCATGTCTGTGCAGTGTCGTGCTCCTCTTGGCAGGCCTTTGCAATCTCAATTATCCCTGGAGCTGTGGGCTTTCTGGTTCTCCGGACCCTAACCCTAACCCTAACCCTAACCCTAGAGGTTGCCGACCGCGGTTTCCAGCCACGGCCCCCCCCGGGTTCTGGCTAGGAAAGCAGGGGAAGGAGCCATGTCTGTGCAGTGTCGTGCTCCTCTTGGCAGGCCTTTGCAATCCCAATTATCCCTGGAGCTGTGGGCTTTCTGGTTCTCCGGACCCTAACCCTAACCCTTACCCTAGAAGTTGCCGACCGCGGTTTCTGGGCATGGCCCCCCCTGGGTTCTGGCTAGGAAAGCTGGGGAAGGAGCCATGTCTGTGCAGTGTCGTGCTCCTCTTGGCAGGCCTTTGCAATCCCAATTATCCCTGGAGCTGTGGGCTTTCTGGTTCTCCGGACCCTAACCCTAACCCTAACCCTAGAAGTTGCCGACCGCGGTTTCCGGCCACGGCCCCCCCCGGGTTCTGGCTAGGAAAGCAGGGGAAGGAGCCATGTCTGTGCAGTGTCGTGCTCCTCTTGGCAGGCCTTTGCAATCCCAATTATCCCTGGAGCTGTGGGCTTTCTGGTTCTCCGGACCCTAACCCTAACCCTAACCCTAACCCTAGAGGTTGCCGACCGCGGTTTCCAGCCACTGCCCCCCCCGGGTTCTGGCTAGGAAAGCAGGGGAAGGAGCCATGTCTGTGCAGTGTCGTGCTCCTCTTGGCAGGCCTTTGCAATCCCAATTATCCCTGGAGCTGTGGGCTTTCTGGTTCTCCGGACCCTAACCCTAACCCTAACCCTAGAAGTTGCTGACCGCGGTTTCTGGGCATGGCCCCCCCTGGGTTCTGGCTAGGAAAGCAGGGGAAGGAGCCATGTCTGTGCAGTGTCGTGCTCCTCTTGGCAGGCCTTTGCAATCCCAATTATCCCTGGAGCTGTGGGCTTTCTGGTTCTCCGGACCCTAACCCTAACCCTAACCCTAGAAGTTGCCGACCGCGGTTTCCGGCCACAGCCCCCCCTGGGTTCTGGCTAGGAAAGCAGGGGAAGGAGCCATGTCTGTGCAGTGTCGTGCTCCTCTTGGCAGGCCTTTGCAATCCCAATTATCCCTGGAGCTGTGGGCTTTCTGGTTCTCCGGACCCTAACCCTAACCCTAACCCTAGAAGTTGCCGACCGCGGTTTCCGGCCACTGCCCCCCCCGGGTTCTGGCTAGGAAAGCAGGGGAAGGAGCCATGTCTGTGCAGTGTCGTGCTCCTCTTGGCAGGCCTTTGCAATCCCAATTATCCCTGGAGCTGTGGGCTTTCTGGTTCTCCGGACCCTAACCCTAACCCTAACCCTAGAAGTTGCCGACCGCGGTTTCCGGCCACTGCCCCCCCCGGGTTCTGGCTAGGAAAGCAGGGGAAGGAGCCATGTCTGTGCAGTGTCGTGCTCCTCTTGGCAGGCCTTTGCAATCCCAATTATCCCTGGAGCTGTGGGCTTTCTGGTTCTCCGGACCCTAACCCTAACCCTAACCCTAGAAGTTGCCAACCGCGGTTTCCGGCCACGGCCCCCCCCGGGTTCTGGCTAGGAAAGCAGGGGAAGGAGCCATGTCTGTGCAGTGTCGTGCTCCTCTTGGCAGGCCTTTGCAATCCCAATTATCCCTGGAGCTGTGGGCTTTCTGGTTCTCCGGACCCTAACCCTAACCCTAACCCTAGAAGTTGCCGACCGCGGTTTCCGGCCACTGCCCCCCGCGGGTTCTGGCTAGGAAAGCAGGGGAAGGAGCCATGTCTGTGCAGTGTCGTGCTCCTCTTGGCAGGCCTTTGCAATCTCAATTATCCCTGGAGCTGTGGGCTTTCTGGTTCTCCGGACCCTAACCCTAACCCTAACCCTAACCCTAGAGGTTGCCGACCGCGGTTTCCAGCCACGGCCCCCCCCGGGTTCTGGCTAGGAAAGCAGGGGAAGGAGCCATGTCTGTGCAGTGTCGTGCTCCTCTTGGCAGGCCTTTGCAATCCCAATTATCCCTGGAGCTGTGGGCTTTCTGGTTCTCCGGACCCTAACCCTAACCCTTACCCTAGAAGTTGCCGACCGCGGTTTCTGGGCATGGCCCCCCCTGGGTTCTGGCTAGGAAAGCTGGGGAAGGAGCCATGTCTGTGCAGTGTCGTGCTCCTCTTGGCAGGCCTTTGCAATCCCAATTATCCCTGGAGCTGTGGGCTTTCTGGTTCTCCGGACCCTAACCCTAACCCTAACCCTAGAAGTTGCCGACCGCGGTTTCCGGCCACAGCCCCCCCTGGGTTCTGGCTAGGAAAGCTGGGGAAGGAGCCATGTCTGTGCAGTGTCGTGCTCCTCTTGGCAGGCCTTTGCAATCCCAATTATCCCTGGAGCTGTGGGCTTTCTGGTTCTCCGGACCCTAACCCTAACCCTAACCCTAACCCTAGAGGTTGCCGACCGCGGTTTCCAGCCACTGCCCCCCCCGGGTTCTGGCTAGGAAAGCAGGGGAAGGAGCCATGTCTGTGCAGTGTCGTGCTCCTCTTGGCAGGCCTTTGCAATCCCAATTATCCCTGGAGCTGTGGGCTTTCTGGTTCTCCGGACCCTAACCCTAACCCTAACCCTAGAAGTTGCTGACCGCGGTTTCTGGGCATGGCCCCCCCTGGGTTCTGGCTAGGAAAGCTGGGGAAGGAGCCATGTCTGTGCAGTGTCGTGCTCCTCTTGGCAGGCCTTTGCAATCCCAATTATCCCTGGAGCTGTGGGCTTTCTGGTTCTCCGGACCCTAACCCTAACCCTAACCCTAGAAGTTGCCGACCGCGGTTTCCGGCCACAGCCCCCCCTGGGTTCTGGCTAGGAAAGCAGGGGAAGGAGCCATGTCTGTGCAGTGTCGTGCTCCTCTTGGCAGGCCTTTGCAATCCCAATTATCCCTGGAGCTGTGGGCTTTCTGGTTCTCCGGACCCTAACCCTAACCCTAACCCTAGAAGTTGCCGACCGCGGTTTCCGGCCACTGCCCCCCCCGGGTTCTGGCTAGGAAAGCAGGGGAAGGAGCCATGTCTGTGCAGTGTCGTGCTCCTCTTGGCAGGCCTTTGCAATCCCAATTATCCCTGGAGCTGTGGGCTTTCTGGTTCTCCGGACCCTAACCCTAACCCTAGAAGTTGCCGACCGCGGTTTCCGGCCACTGCCCCCCCCGGGTTCTGGCTAGGAAAGCAGGGGAAGGAGCCATGTCTGTGCAGTGTCGTGCTCCTCTTGGCAGGCCTTTGCAATCCCAATTATCCCTGGAGCTGTGGGCTTTCTGGTTCTCCGGACCCTAACCCTAACCCTAACCCTAGAAGTTGCCGACCGCGGTTTCCGGCCACTGCCCCCCCCGGGTTCTGGCTAGGAAAGCAGGGGAAGGAGCCATGTCTGTGCAGTGTCGTGCTCCTCTTGGCAGGCCTTTGCAATCCCAATTATTCCTGGAGCTGTGGGCTTTCTGGTTCTCCGGACCCTAACCCTAACCCTAACCCTAGAAGTTGCCGACCGCGGTTTCCGGCCACTGCCCCCCCTGGGTTCTGGCTAGGAAAGCAGGGGAAGGAGCCATGTCTGTGCAGTGTCGTGCTCCTCTTGGCAGGCCTTTGCAATCCCAATTATCCCTGGAGCTGTGGGCTTTCTGGTTCTCCGGACCCTAACCCTAACCCTAACCCTAGAAGTTGCCGACCGCGGTTTCCGGCCACGGCCCCCCCTGGGTTCTGGCTAGGAAAGCTGGGGAAGGAGCCATGTCTGTGCAGTGTCGTGCTCCTCTTGGCAGGCCTTTGCAATCCCAATTATCCCTGGAGCTGTGGGCTTTCTGGTTCTCCGGACCCTAACCCTAACCCTAACCCTAGAAGTTGCCGACCGCGGTTTCCGGCCACAGCCCCCCCCGGGTTCTGGCTAGGAAAGCAGGGGAAGGAGCCATGTCTGTGCAGTGTCGTGCTCCTCTTGGCAGGCCTTTGCAATCCCAATTATCCCTGGAGCTGTGGGGTTTCTGGTTCTCCGGACCCTAACCCTAACCCTAACCCTAGAAGTTGCCGACCGCGGTTTCCGGCCACGGCCCCCCCTGGGTTCTGGCTAGGAAAGCTGGGGAAGGAGCCATGTCTGTGCAGTGTCGTGCTCCTCTTGGCAGGCCTTTGCAATCCCAATTATCCCTGGAGCTGTGGGCTTTCTGGTTCTCCGGACCCTAACCCTAACCCTAACCCTAGAAGTTGCCGACCGCGGTTTCCGGCCACAGCCCCCCCTGGGTTCTGGCTAGGAAAGCTGGGGAAGGAGCCATGTCTGTGCAGTGTCGTGCTCCTCTTGGCAGGCCTTTGCAATCCCAATTATCCCTGGAGCTGTGGGCTTTCTGGTTCTCCGGACCCTAACCCTAACCCTAACCCTAGAAGTTGCCGACCGCGGTTTCCGGCCACAGCCCCCCCTGGGTTCTGGCTAGGAAAGCTGGGGAAGGAGCCATGTCTGTGCAGTGTCGTGCTCCTCTTGGCAGGCCTTTGCAATCCCAATTATCCCTGGAGCTGTGGGCTTTCTGGTTCTCCGGACCCTAACCCTAACCCTAACCCTAGAAGTTGCCGACCGCGGTTTCCGGCCACTGCCCCCCCCGGGTTCTGGCTAGGAAAGCAGGGGAAGGAGCCATGTCTGTGCAGTGTCGTGCTCCTCTTGGCAGGCCTTTGCAATCCCAATTATCCCTGGAGCTGTGGGCTTTCTGGTTCTCCGGACCCTAACCCTAACCCTAACCCTAGAAGTTGCCGACCGCGGTTTCCGGCCACTGCCCCCCCCGGGTTCTGGCTAGGAAAGCAGGGGAAGGAGCCATGTCTGTGCAGTGTCGTGCTCCTCTTGGCAGGCCTTTGCAATCCCAATTATCCCTGGAGCTGTGGGCTTTCTGGTTCTCCGGACCCTAACCCTAACCCTAACCCTAGAAGTTGCCGACCGCGGTTTCCGGCCACAGCCCCCCCCGGGTTCTGGCTAGGAAAGCTGGGGAAGGAGCCATGTCTGTGCAGTGTCGTGCTCCTCTTGGCAGGCCTTTGCAATCCCAATTATCCCTGGAGCTGTGGGCTTTCTGGTTCTCCGGACCCTAACCCTAACCCTAACCCTAGAAGTTGCCGACCGCGGTTTCCGGCCACAGCCCCCCCTGGGTTCTGGCTAGGAAAGCTGGGGAAGGAGCCATGTCTGTGCAGTGTCGTGCTCCTCTTGGCAGGCCTTTGCAATCCCAATTATCCCTGGAGCTGTGGGCTTTCTGGTTCTCCGGACCCTAACCCTAACCCTAACCCTAGAAGTTGCCGACCGCGGTTTCCGGCCACTGCCCCCACCGGGTTCTGGCTAGGAAAGCAGGGGAAGGAGCCATGTCTGTGCAGTGTCGTGCTCCTCTTGGCAGGCCTTTGCAATCCCAATTATCCCTGGAGCTGTGGGCTTTCTGGTTCTCCGGACCCTAACCCTAACCCTAACCCTAGAAGTTGCCGACCGCGGTTTCCGGCCACGGCCCCCCCTGGGTTCTGGCTAGGAAAGCTGGGGAAGGAGCCATGTCTGTGCAGTGTCGTGCTCCTCTTGGCAGGCCTTTGCAATCCCAATTATCCCTGGAGCTGTGGGCTTTCTGGTTCTCCGGACCCTAACCCTAACCCTAACCCTAGAAGTTGCCGACCGCGGTTTCCGGCCACGGCCCCCCCTGGGTTCTGGCTAGGAAAGCTGGGGAAGGAGCCATGTCTGTGCAGTGTCGTGCTCCTCTTGGCAGGCCTTTGCAATCCCAATTATCCCTGGAGCTGTGGGCTTTCTGGTTCTCCGGACCCTAACCCTAACCCTAACCCTAGAAGTTGCCGACCGCGGTTTCCGGCCACAGCCCCCCCTGGGTTCTGGCTACGAAAGCTGGGGAAGGAGCCATGTCTGTGCAGTGTCGTGCTCCTCTTGGCAGGCCTTTGCAATCCCAATTATCCCTGGAGCTGTGGGCTTTCTGGTTCTCCGGACCCTAACCCTAACCCTAACCCTAGAAGTTGCCGACCGCAGTTTCCGGCCACTGCCCCCCCCGGGTTCTGGCTAGGAAAGCAGGGGAAGGAGCCATGTCTGTGCAGTGTCGTGCTCCTCTTGGCAGGCCTTTGCAATCCCAATTATCCCTGGAGCTGTGGGCTTTCTGGTTCTCCGGACCCTAACCCTAACCCTAACCCTAGAAGTTGCCGACCGCGGTTTCCGGCCACTGCCCCCCCCGGGTTCTGGCTAGGAAAGCAGGGGAAGGAGCCATGTCTGTGCAGTGTCGTGCTCCTCTTGGCAGGCCTTTGCAATCCCAATTATCCCTGGAGCTGTGGGCTTTCTGGTTCTCCGGACCCTAACCCTAACCCTAACCCTAGAAGTTGCCGACCGCGGTTTCCGGCCACTGCCCCCCCCCGGGTTCTGGCTAGGAAAGCAGGGGAAGGAGCCATGTCTGTGCAGTGTCGTGCTCCTCTTGGCAGGCCTTTGCAATCCCAATTATCCCTGGAGCTGTGGGCTATCTGGTTCTCCGGACCCTAACCCTAACCCTAACCCTAGAAGTTGCCGACCGCGGTTTCCGGCAACTGCCCCCCCCGGGTTCTGGCTAGGAAAGCAGGGGAAGGAGCCATGTCTGTGCAGTGTCGTGCTCCTCTTGGCAGGCCTTTGCAATCCCAATTATCCCTGGAGCTGTGGGCTTTCTGGTTCTCCGGACCCTAACGCTAACCCTAACCCTAGAAGTTGCCGACCGCGGTTTCCGGCCACGGCCCCCCCTGGGTTCTGGCTAGGAAAGCTGGGGAAGGAGCCATGTCTGTGCAGTGTCATGCTCCTCTTGGCAGGCCTTTGCAATCCCAATTATCCCTGGAGCTGTGGGCTTTCTGGTTCTCCGGACCCTAACCCTAACCCTAACCCTAGAAGTTGCCGACCGCGGTTTCCGGCCACAGCCCCCCCTGGGTTCTGGCTAGGAAAGCAGGGGAAGGAGCCATGTCTGTGCAGTGTCGTGCTCCTCTTGGCAGGCCTTTGCAATCCCAATTATCCCTGGAGCTGTGGGCTTTCTGGTTCTCCGGACCCTAACCCTAACCCTAACCCTAGAAGTTGCCGACCGCGGTTTCCGGCCACTGCCCCCCCCGGGTTCTGGCTAGGAAAGCAGGGGAAGGAGCCATGTCTGTGCAGTGTCGTGCTCCTCTTGGCAGGCCTTTGCAATCCCAATTATCCCTGGAGCTGTGGGCTTTCTGGTTCTCCGGACCCTAACCCTAACCCTAACCCTAGAAGTTGCCGACCGCGGTTTCCGGCCACTGCCCCCCCCGGGTTCTGGCTAGGAAAGCAGGGGAAGGAGCCATGTCTGTGCAGTGTCGTGCTCCTCTTGGCAGGCCTTTGCAATCCCAATTATCCCTGGAGCTGTGGGCTTTCTGGTTCTCCGGACCCTAACCCTAACCCTAACCCTAGAAGTTGCCGACCGCGGTTTCCGGCCACAGCCCCCCCCGGGTTCTGGCTAGGAAAGCTGGGGAAGGAGCCATGTCTGTGCAGTGTCGTGCTCCTCTTGGCAGGCCTTTGCAATCCCAATTATCCCTGGAGCTGTGGGCTTTCTGGTTCTCCGGACCCTAACCCTAACCCTAACCCTAGAAGTTGCCGACCGCGGTTTCCGGCCACAGCCCCCCCTGGGTTCTGGCTAGGAAAGCAGGGGAAGGAGCCATGTCTGTGCAGTGTCGTGCTCCTCTTGGCAGGCCTTTGCAATCCCAATTATCCCTGGAGCTGTGGGCTTTCTGGTTCTCCGGACCCTAACGCTAACCCTAACCCTAGAAGTTGCCGACCGCGGTTTCCGGCCACGGCCCCCCCTGGGTTCTGGCTAGGAAAGCTGGGGAAGGAGCCATGTCTGTGCAGTGTCGTGCTCCTCTTGGCAGGCCTTTGCAATCCCAATTATCCCTGGAGCTGTGGGCTTTCTGGTTCTCCGGACCCTAACCCTAACCCTAACCCTAGAAGTTGCCGACCGCGGTTTCCGGCCACTGCCCCCCCCGGGTTCTGGCTAGGAAAGCAGGGGAAGGAGCCATGTCTGTGCAGTGTCGTGCTCCTCTTGGCAGGCCTTTGCAATCCCAATTATCCCTGGAGCTGTGGGCTTTCTGGTTCTCCGGACCCTAACCCTAACCCTAACCCTAGAAGTTGCCGACCGCGGTTTCCGGCCACTGCCCCCCCCGGGTTCTGGCTAGGAAAGCAGGGGAAGGAGCCATGTCTGTGCAGTGTCGTGCTCCTCTTGGCAGGCCTTTGCAATCCCAATTATCCCTGGAGCTGTGGGCTTTCTGGTTCTCCGGACCCTAACCCTAACCCTAACCCTAGAAGTTGCCGACCGCGGTTTCCGGCCACAGCCCCCCCCGGGTTCTGGCTAGGAAAGCTGGGGAAGGAGCCATGTCTGTGCAGTGTCGTGCTCCTCTTGGCAGGCCTTTGCAATCCCAATTATCCCTGGAGCTGTGGGCTTTCTGGTTCTCCGGACCCTAACCCTAACCCTAACCCTAGAAGTTGCCGACCGCGGTTTCCGGCCACAGCCCCCCCTGGGTTCTGGCTAGGAAAGCAGGGGAAGGAGCCATGTCTGTGCAGTGTCGTGCTCCTCTTGGCAGGCCTTTGCAATCCCAATTATCCCTGGAGCTGTGGGCTTTCTGGTTCTCCGGACCCTAACGCTAACCCTAACCCTAGAAGTTGCCGACCGCGGTTTCCGGCCACGGCCCCCCCTGGGTTCTGGCTAGGAAAGCTGGGGAAGGAGCCATGTCTGTGCAGTGTCGTGCTCCTCTTGGCAGGCCTTTGCAATCCCAATTATCCCTGGAGCTGTGGGCTTTCTGGTTCTCCGGACCCTAACCCTAACCCTAACCCTAGAAGTTGCCGACCGCGGTTTCCGGCCACGGCCCCCCCTGGGTTCTGGCTAGGAAAGCTGGGGAAGGAGCCATGTCTGTGCAGTGTCGTGCTCCTCTTGGCAGGCCTTTGCAATCCCAATTATCCCTGGAGCTGTGGGCTTTCTGGTTCTCCGGACCCTAACCCTAACCCTAACCCTAGAAGTTGCCGACCGCGGTTTCCGGCCACTGCCCCCCCCGGGTTCTGGCTAGGAAAGCAGGGGAAGGAGCCATGTCTGTGCAGTGTCGTGCTCCTCTTGGCAGGCCTTTGCAATCCCAATTATCCCTGGAGCTGTGGGCTTTCTGGTTCTCCGGACCCTAACCCTAACCCTAACCCTAGAAGTTGCCGACCGCGGTTTCCGGCCACTGCCCCCCCCGGGTTCTGGCTAGGAAAGCAGGGGAAGGAGCCATGTCGGTGCAGTGTCGTGCTCCTCTTGGCAGGCCTTTGCAATCCCAATTATCCCTGGAGCTGTGGGCTTTCTGGTTCTCCGGACCCTAACCCTAACCCTAACCCTAGAAGTTGCCGACCGCGGTTTCCGGCCACGGCCCCCCCCGGGTTCTGGCTAGGAAAGCAGGGGAAGGAGCCATGTCTGTGCAGTGTCGTGCTCCTCTTGGCAGGCCTTTGCAATCCCAATTATCCCTGGAGCTGTGGGCTTTCTGGTTCTCCGGACCCTAACCCTAACCCTAACCCTAGAAGTTGCCGACCGCGGTTTCCGGCCACGGCCCCCCCCGGGTTCTGGCTAGGAAAGCAGGGGAAGGAGCCATGTCTGTGCAGTGTCGTGCTCCTCTTGGCAGGCCTTTGCAATCCCAATTATCCCTGGAGCTGTGGGCTTTCTGGTTCTCCGGACCCTAACCCTAACCCTAACCCTAGAAGTTGCCGACCGCGGTTTCCGGCCACTGCCCCCCCCGGGTTCTGGCTAGGAAAGCAGGGGAAGGAGCCATGTCTGTGCAGTGTCGTGCTCCTCTTGGCAGGCCTTTGCAATCCCAATTATCCCTGGAGCTGTGGGCTTTCTGGTTCTCCGGACCCTAACCCTAACCCTAACCCTAGAAGTTGCCGACCGCGGTTTCCGGCCACGGCCCCCCCCGGGTTCTGGCTAGGAAAGCAGGGGAAGGAGCCATGTCTGTGCAGTGTCGTGCTCCTCTTGGCAGGCCTTTGCAATCCCAATTATCCCTGGAGCTGTGGGCTTTCTGGTTCTCCGGACCCTAACCCTAACCCTAACCCTAGAAGTTGCCGACCGCGGTTTCTGGGCATGGCCCCCCCTGGGTTCTGGCTAGGAAAGCTGGGGAAGGAGCCATGTCTGTGCAGTGTCGTGCTCCTCTTGGCAGGCCTTTGCAATCCCAATTATCCCTGGAGCTGTGGGCTTTCTGGTTCTCCGGACCCTAACCCTAACCCTAACCCTAGAAGTTGCCGACCGCGGTTTCCGGCCACTGCCCCCCCCGGGTTCTGGCTAGGAAAGCAGGGGAAGGAGCCATGTCTGTGCAGTGTCGTGCTCCTCTTGGCAGGCCTTTGCAATCCCAATTATCCCTGGAGCTGTGGGCTTTCTGGTTCTCCGGACCCTAACCCTAACCCTAACCCTAGAAGTTGCCGACCGCGGTTTCTGGGCATGGCCCCCCCTGGGTTCTGGCTAGGAAAGCTGGGGAAGGAGCCATGTCTGTGCAGTGTCGTGCTCCTCTTGGCAGGCCTTTGCAATCCCAATTATCCCTGGAGCTGTGGGCTTTCTGGTTCTCCGGACCCTAACCCTAACCCTAACCCTAGAAGTTGCCGACCGCGGTTTCCGGCCACGGCCCCCCCCGGGTTCTGGCTAGGAAAGCAGGGGAAGGAGCCATGTCTGTGCAGTGTCGTGCTCCTCTTGGCAGGCCTTTGCAATCCCAATTATCCCTGGAGCTGTGGGCTTTCTGGTTCTCCGGACCCTAACCCTAACCCTAACCCTAGAAGTTGCCGACCGCGGTTTCCGGCCACTGCCCCCCCCGGGTTCTGGCTAGTAAAGCAGGGGAAGGAGCCATGTCTGTGCAGTGTCGTGCTCCTCTTGGCAGGCCTTTGCAATCCCAATTATCCCTGGAGCTGTGGGCTTTCTGGTTCTCCGGACCCTAACCCTAACCCTAACCCTAGAAGTTGCCGACCGCGGTTTCCGGCCACTGCCCCCCCCGGGTTCTGGCTAGGAAAGCAGGGGAAGGAGCCATGTCTGTGCAGTGTCGTGCTCCTCTTGGCAGGCCTTTGCAATCCCAATTATCCCTGGAGCTGTGGGCTTTCTGGTTCTCCGGACCCTAACCCTAACCCTAACCCTAGAAGTTGCCGACCGCGGTTTCTGGGCATGGCCCCCCCTGGGTTCTGGCTAGGAAAGCTGGGGAAGGAGCCATGTCTGTGCAGTGTCGTGCTCCTCTTGGCAGGCCTTTGCAATCCCAATTATCCCTGGAGCTGTGGGCTTTCTGGTTCTCCGGACCCTAACCCTAACCCTAACCCTAGAAGTTGCCGACCGCGGTTTCCGGCCACGGCCCCCCCCGGGTTCTGGCTAGGAAAGCAGGGGAAGGAGCCATGTCTGTGCAGTGTCGTGCTCCTCTTGGCAGGCCTTTGCAATCCCAATTATCCCTGGAGCTGTGGGCTTTCTGGTTCTCCGGACCCTAACCCTAACCCTAACCCTAGAAGTTGCCGACCGCGGTTTCCGGCCACGGCCCCCCCTGGGTTCTGGCTAGGAAAGCTGGGGAAGGAGCCATGCCTGTGCAGTGTCGTGCTCCTCTTGGCAGGCCTTTGCAATCCCAATTATCCCTGGAGCTGTGGGCTTTCTGGTTCTCCGGACCCTAACCCTAACCCTAACCCTATAAGTTGCCGACCGCGGTTTCCGGCCACAGCCCCCCCTGGGTTCTGGCTACGAAAGCAGGGGAAGGAGCCATGTCTGTGCAGTGTCGTGCTCCTCTTGGCAGGCCTTTGCAATCCCAATTATCCCTGGAGCTGTGGGCTTTCTGGTTCTCCGGACCCTAACCCTAACCCTAACCCTAGAAGTTGCCGACCGCGGTTTCCGGCCACGGCCCCCCCTGGGTTCTGGCTAGGAAAGCAGGGGAAGGAGCCATGTCTGTGCAGTGTCGTGCTCCTCTTGGCAGGCCTTTGCAATCCCAATTATCCCTGGAGCTGTGGGCTTTCTGGTTCTCCGGACCCTAACCCTAACCCTAACCCTAGAAGTTGCCGACCGCGGTTTCTGGGCATGGCCCCCCCTGGGTTCTGGCTAGGAAAGCTGGGGAAGGAGCCATGTCTGTGCAGTGTCGTGCTCCTCTTGGCAGGCCTTTGCAATCCCAATTATCCCTGGAGCTGTGGGCTTTCTGGTTCTCCGGACCCTAACCCTAACCCTAACCCTAGAAGTTGCCGACCGCGGTTTCCGGCCACTGCCCCCCCCGGGTTCTGGCTAGGAAAGCAGGGGAAGGAGCCATGTCTGTGCAGTGTCGTGCTCCTCTTGGCAGGCCTTTGCAATCCCAATTATCCCTGGAGCTGTGGGCTCTCTGGTTCTCCGGACCCTAACCCTAACCCTAACCCTAGAAGTTGCCGACCGCGGTTTCCGGCCACTGCCTCCCCCAGGGTTCTGGCTAGGAAAGCAGGGGAAGGAGCCATGTCTGTGCAGTGTCGTGCTCCTCTTGGCAGGCCTTTGCAATCCCAATTATCCCTGGAGCTGTGGGCTTTCTGGTTCTCCGGACCCTAACCCTAACCCTAACCCTAGAAGTTGCCGACCGCGGTTTCCGGCCACTGCCCCCCCCGGGTTCTGGCTAGTAAAGCAGGGGAAGGAGCCATGTCTGTGCAGTGTCGTGCTCCTCTTGGCAGGCCTTTGCAATCCCAATTATCCCTGGAGCTGTGGGCTTTCTGGTTCTCCGGACCCTAACCCTAACCCTAACCCTAGAAGTTGCCGACCGCGGTTTCCGGCCACTGCCCCCCCCGGGTTCTGGCTAGGAAAGCTGGGGAAGGAGCCATGTCTGTGCAGTGTCGTGCTCCTCTTGGCAGGCCTTTGCAATCCCAATTATCCCTGGAGCTGTGGGCTTTCTGGTTCTCCGGACCCTAACCCTAACCCTAACCCTAGAAGTTGCCGACCGCGGTTTCCGGCCACTGCCCCCCCCTGGTTCTGGCTAGGAAAGCAGGGGAAGGAGCCATGTCTGTGCAGTGTCGTGCTCCTCTTGGCAGGCCTTTGCAATCCCAATTATCCCTGGAGCTGTGGGCTTTCTGGTTCTCCGGACCCTAACCCTAACCCTAACCCTAGAAGTTGCCGACCGCGGTTTCCGGCCACTACCCCCCCGGGGTTCTGGCTAGGAAAGCAGGGGAAGGAGCCATGTCTGTGCAGTGTCGTGCTCCTCTTGGCAGGCCTTTGCAATCCCAATTATCCCTGGAGCTGTGGGCTTTCTGGTTCTCCGGACCCTAACCCTAACCCTAACCCTAGAAGTTGCCGACCGCGGTTTCCGGCCACTGCCCCCCCCGGGTTCTGGCTAGGAAAGCTGGGGAAGGAGCCATGTCTGTGCAGTGTCGTGCTCCTCTTGGCAGGCCTTTGCAATCCCAATTATCCCTGGAGCTGTGGGCTTTCTGGTTCTCCGGACCCTAACCCTAACCCTAACCCTAGAAGTTGCCGACCGCGATTTCCGGCCACGGCCCCGCCTGGGTTCTGGCTAGGAAAGCTGGGGAAGGAGCCATGTCTGTGCAGTGTCGTGCTCCTCTTGGCAGGCCTTTGCAATCCCAATTATCCCTGGAGCTGTGGGCTTTCTGGTTCTCCAGACCCTAACCCTAACCCTAACCCTAGAAGTTGCCGACCGCGGTTTCCGGCCACGGCCCCCCCCGGGTTCTGGCTAGGAAAGCAGGGGAAGGAGCCATGTCTGTGCAGTGTCGTGCTCCTCTTGGCAGGCCTTTGCAATCCCAATTATCCCTGGAGCTGTGGGCTTTCTGGTTCTCCGGACCCTAACCCTAACCCTAACCCTAGAAGTTGCCGACCGCGGTTTCCGGCCACGGCCCCCCCTGGGTTCTGGCTAGGAAAGCTGGGGAAGGAGCCATGTCGGTGCAGTGTCGTGCTCCTCTTGGCAGGCCTTTGCAATCCCAATTATCCCTGGAGCTGTGGGCTTTCTGGTTCTCCGGACCCTAACCCTAACCCTAACCCTAGAAGTTGCCGACCGCGGTTTCCGGCCACTGCCCCCCCCGGGTTCTGGCTAGGAAAGCAGGGGAAGGAGCCATGTCTGTGCAGTGTCGTGCTCCTCTTGGCAGGCCTTTGCAATCCCAATTATCCCTGGAGCTGTGGGCTTTCTGGTTCTCCGGACCCTAACCCTAACCCTAACCCTAGAAGTTGCCGACCGCGGTTTCTGGGCATGGCCCCCCCTGGGTTCTGGCTAGGAAAGCTGGGGAAGGAGCCATGTCTGTGCAGTGTCGTGCTCCTCTTGGCAGGCCTTTGCAATCCCAATTATCCCTGGAGCTGTGGGCTTTCTGGTTCTCCGGACCCTAACCCTAACCCTAACCCTAGAAGTTGCCGACCGCGGTTTCCGGCCACTGCCCCCCCCGGGTTCTGGCTAGGAAAGCAGGGGAAGGAGCCATGTCTGTGCAGTGTCGTGCTCCTCTTGGCAGGCCTTTGCAATCCCAATTATCCCTGGAGCTGTGGGCTTTCTGGTTCTCCGGACCCTAACCCTAACCCTAACCCTAGAAGTTGCCGACCGCGGTTTCTGGGCATGGCCCCCCCTGGGTTCTGGCTAGGAAAGCTGGGGAAGGAGCCATGTCTGTGCAGTGTCGTGCTCCTCTTGGCAGGCCTTTGCAATCCCAATTATCCCTGGAGCTGTGGGCTTTCTGGTTCTCCGGACCCTAACCCTAACCCTAACCCTAGAAGTTGCCGACCGCGGTTTCCGGCCACGGCCCCCCCCGGGTTCTGGCTAGGAAAGCAGGGGAAGGAGCCATGTCTGTGCAGTGTCGTGCTCCTCTTGGCAGGCCTTTGCAATCCCAATTATCCCTGGAGCTGTGGGCTTTCTGGTTCTCCGGACCCTAACCCTAACCCTAACCCTAGAAGTTGCCGACCGCGGTTTCCGGCCACTGCCCCCCCCGGGTTCTGGCTAGTAAAGCAGGGGAAGGAGCCATGTCTGTGCAGTGTCGTGCTCCTCTTGGCAGGCCTTTGCAATCCCAATTATCCCTGGAGCTGTGGGCTTTCTGGTTCTCCGGACCCTAACCCTAACCCTAACCCTAGAAGTTGCCGACCGCGGTTTCCGGCCACTGCCCCCCCCGGGTTCTGGCTAGGAAAGCAGGGGAAGGAGCCATGTCTGTGCAGTGTCGTGCTCCTCTTGGCAGGCCTTTGCAATCCCAATTATCCCTGGAGCTGTGGGCTTTCTGGTTCTCCGGACCCTAACCCTAACCCTAACCCTAGAAGTTGCCGACCGCGGTTTCTGGGCATGGCCCCCCCTGGGTTCTGGCTAGGAAAGCTGGGGAAGGAGCCATGTCTGTGCAGTGTCGTGCTCCTCTTGGCAGGCCTTTGCAATCCCAATTATCCCTGGAGCTGTGGGCTTTCTGGTTCTCCGGACCCTAACCCTAACCCTAACCCTAGAAGTTGCCGACCGCGGTTTCCGGCCACGGCCCCCCCCGGGTTCTGGCTAGGAAAGCAGGGGAAGGAGCCATGTCTGTGCAGTGTCGTGCTCCTCTTGGCAGGCCTTTGCAATCCCAATTATCCCTGGAGCTGTGGGCTTTCTGGTTCTCCGGACCCTAACCCTAACCCTAACCCTAGAAGTTGCCGACCGCGGTTTCTGGGCATGGCCCCCCCTGGGTTCTGGCTAGGAAAGCTGGGGAAGGAGCCATGTCTGTGCAGTGTCGTGCTCCTCTTGGCAGGCCTTTGCAATCCCAATTATCCCTGGAGCTGTGGGCTTTCTGGTTCTCCGGACCCTAACCCTAACCCTAACCCTAGAAGTTGCCGACCGCGGTTTCCGGCCACTGCCCCCCCCGGGTTCTGGCTAGGAAAGCTGGGGAAGGAGCCATGTCTGTGCAGTGTCGTGCTCCTCTTGGCAGGCCTTTGCAATCCCAATTATCCCTGGAGCTGTGGGCTTTCTGGTTCTCCGGACCCTAACCCTAACCCTAACCCTAGAAGTTGCCGACCGCGGTTTCCGGCCACTGCCCCCCCCTGGTTCTGGCTAGGAAAGCAGGGGAAGGAGCCATGTCTGTGCAGTGTCGTGCTCCTCTTGGCAGGCCTTTGCAATCCCAATTATCCCTGGAGCTGTGGGCTTTCTGGTTCTCCGGACCCTAACCCTAACCCTAACCCTAGAAGTTGCCGACCGCGGTTTCCGGCCACTACCCCCCCGGGGTTCTGGCTAGGAAAGCAGGGGAAGGAGCCATGTCTGTGCAGTGTCGTGCTCCTCTTGGCAGGCCTTTGCAATCCCAATTATCCCTGGAGCTGTGGGCTTTCTGGTTCTCCGGACCCTAACCCTAACCCTAACCCTAGAAGTTGCCGACCGCGGTTTCCGGCCACTGCCCCCCCCGGGTTCTGGCTAGGAAAGCTGGGGAAGGAGCCATGTCTGTGCAGTGTCGTGCTCCTCTTGGCAGGCCTTTGCAATCCCAATTATCCCTGGAGCTGTGGGCTTTCTGGTTCTCCGGACCCTAACCCTAACCCTAACCCTAGAAGTTGCCGACCGCGATTTCCGGCCACGGCCCCGCCTGGGTTCTGGCTAGGAAAGCTGGGGAAGGAGCCATGTCTGTGCAGTGTCGTGCTCCTCTTGGCAGGCCTTTGCAATCCCAATTATCCCTGGAGCTGTGGGCTTTCTGGTTCTCCAGACCCTAACCCTAACCCTAACCCTAGAAGTTGCCGACCGCGGTTTCCGGCCACGGCCCCCCCCGGGTTCTGGCTAGGAAAGCAGGGGAAGGAGCCATGTCTGTGCAGTGTCGTGCTCCTCTTGGCAGGCCTTTGCAATCCCAATTATCCCTGGAGCTGTGGGCTTTCTGGTTCTCCGGACCCTAACCCTAACCCTAACCCTAGAAGTTGCCGACCGCGGTTTCCGGCCACGGCCCCCCCTGGGTTCTGGCTAGGAAAGCTGGGGAAGGAGCCATGTCGGTGCAGTGTCGTGCTCCTCTTGGCAGGCCTTTGCAATCCCAATTATCCCTGGAGCTGTGGGCTTTCTGGTTCTCCGGACCCTAACCCTAACCCTAACCCTAGAAGTTGCCGACCGCGGTTTCCGGCCACTGCCCCCCCCGGGTTCTGGCTAGGAAAGCAGGGGAAGGAGCCATGTCTGTGCAGTGTCGTGCTCCTCTTGGCAGGCCTTTGCAATCCCAATTATCCCTGGAGCTGTGGGCTTTCTGGTTCTCCGGACCCTAACCCTAACCCTAACCCTAGAAGTTGCCGACCGCGGTTTCTGGGCATGGCCCCCCCTGGGTTCTGGCTAGGAAAGCTGGGGAAGGAGCCATGTCTGTGCAGTGTCGTGCTCCTCTTGGCAGGCCTTTGCAATCCCAATTATCCCTGGAGCTGTGGGCTTTCTGGTTCTCCGGACCCTAACCCTAACCCTAACCCTAGAAGTTGCCGACCGCGGTTTCCGGCCACTGCCCCCCCCGGGTTCTGGCTAGGAAAGCAGGGGAAGGAGCCATGTCTGTGCAGTGTCGTGCTCCTCTTGGCAGGCCTTTGCAATCCCAATTATCCCTGGAGCTGTGGGCTTTCTGGTTCTCCGGACCCTAACCCTAACCCTAACCCTAGAAGTTGCCGACCGCGGTTTCTGGGCATGGCCCCCCCTGGGTTCTGGCTAGGAAAGCTGGGGAAGGAGCCATGTCTGTGCAGTGTCGTGCTCCTCTTGGCAGGCCTTTGCAATCCCAATTATCCCTGGAGCTGTGGGCTTTCTGGTTCTCCGGACCCTAACCCTAACCCTAACCCTAGAAGTTGCCGACCGCGGTTTCCGGCCACGGCCCCCCCCGGGTTCTGGCTAGGAAAGCAGGGGAAGGAGCCATGTCTGTGCAGTGTCGTGCTCCTCTTGGCAGGCCTTTGCAATCCCAATTATCCCTGGAGCTGTGGGCTTTCTGGTTCTCCGGACCCTAACCCTAACCCTAACCCTAGAAGTTGCCGACCGCGGTTTCCGGCCACTGCCCCCCCCGGGTTCTGGCTAGTAAAGCAGGGGAAGGAGCCATGTCTGTGCAGTGTCGTGCTCCTCTTGGCAGGCCTTTGCAATCCCAATTATCCCTGGAGCTGTGGGCTTTCTGGTTCTCCGGACCCTAACCCTAACCCTAACCCTAGAAGTTGCCGACCGCGGTTTCCGGCCACTGCCCCCCCCGGGTTCTGGCTAGGAAAGCAGGGGAAGGAGCCATGTCTGTGCAGTGTCGTGCTCCTCTTGGCAGGCCTTTGCAATCCCAATTATCCCTGGAGCTGTGGGCTTTCTGGTTCTCCGGACCCTAACCCTAACCCTAACCCTAGAAGTTGCCGACCGCGGTTTCTGGGCATGGCCCCCCCTGGGTTCTGGCTAGGAAAGCTGGGGAAGGAGCCATGTCTGTGCAGTGTCGTGCTCCTCTTGGCAGGCCTTTGCAATCCCAATTATCCCTGGAGCTGTGGGCTTTCTGGTTCTCCGGACCCTAACCCTAACCCTAACCCTAGAAGTTGCCGACCGCGGTTTCCGGCCACGGCCCCCCCCGGGTTCTGGCTAGGAAAGCAGGGGAAGGAGCCATGTCTGTGCAGTGTCGTGCTCCTCTTGGCAGGCCTTTGCAATCCCAATTATCCCTGGAGCTGTGGGCTTTCTGGTTCTCCGGACCCTAACCCTAACCCTAACCCTAGAAGTTGCCGACCGCGGTTTCCGGCCACGGCCCCCCCTGGGTTCTGGCTAGGAAAGCTGGGGAAGGAGCCATGCCTGTGCAGTGTCGTGCTCCTCTTGGCAGGCCTTTGCAATCCCAATTATCCCTGGAGCTGTGGGCTTTCTGGTTCTCCGGACCCTAACCCTAACCCTAACCCTATAAGTTGCCGACCGCGGTTTCCGGCCACAGCCCCCCCTGGGTTCTGGCTACGAAAGCAGGGGAAGGAGCCATGTCTGTGCAGTGTCGTGCTCCTCTTGGCAGGCCTTTGCAATCCCAATTATCCCTGGAGCTGTGGGCTTTCTGGTTCTCCGGACCCTAACCCTAACCCTAACCCTAGAAGTTGCCGACCGCGGTTTCCGGCCACGGCCCCCCCTGGGTTCTGGCTAGGAAAGCAGGGGAAGGAGCCATGTCTGTGCAGTGTCGTGCTCCTCTTGGCAGGCCTTTGCAATCCCAATTATCCCTGGAGCTGTGGGCTTTCTGGTTCTCCGGACCCTAACCCTAACCCTAACCCTAGAAGTTGCCGACCGCGGTTTCTGGGCATGGCCCCCCCTGGGTTCTGGCTAGGAAAGCTGGGGAAGGAGCCATGTCTGTGCAGTGTCGTGCTCCTCTTGGCAGGCCTTTGCAATCCCAATTATCCCTGGAGCTGTGGGCTTTCTGGTTCTCCGGACCCTAACCCTAACCCTAACCCTAGAAGTTGCCGACCGCGGTTTCCGGCCACTGCCCCCCCCGGGTTCTGGCTAGGAAAGCAGGGGAAGGAGCCATGTCTGTGCAGTGTCGTGCTCCTCTTGGCAGGCCTTTGCAATCCCAATTATCCCTGGAGCTGTGGGCTCTCTGGTTCTCCGGACCCTAACCCTAACCCTAACCCTAGAAGTTGCCGACCGCGGTTTCCGGCCACTGCCTCCCCCAGGGTTCTGGCTAGGAAAGCAGGGGAAGGAGCCATGTCTGTGCAGTGTCGTGCTCCTCTTGGCAGGCCTTTGCAATCCCAATTATCCCTGGAGCTGTGGGCTTTCTGGTTCTCCGGACCCTAACCCTAACCCTAACCCTAGAAGTTGCCGACCGCGGTTTCCGGCCACTGCCCCCCCCGGGTTCTGGCTAGTAAAGCAGGGGAAGGAGCCATGTCTGTGCAGTGTCGTGCTCCTCTTGGCAGGCCTTTGCAATCCCAATTATCCCTGGAGCTGTGGGCTTTCTGGTTCTCCGGACCCTAACCCTAACCCTAACCCTAGAAGTTGCCGACCGCGGTTTCTGGGCATGGCCCCCCCTGGGTTCTGGCTAGGAAAGCTGGGGAAGGAGCCATGTCTGTGCAGTGTCGTGCTCCTCTTGGCAGGCCTTTGCAATCCCAATTATCCCTGGAGCTGTGGGCTTTCTGGTTCTCCGGACCCTAACCCTAACCCTAACCCTAGAAGTTGCCGACCGCGGTTTCCGGCCACTGCCCCCCCCGGGTTCTGGCTAGGAAAGCTGGGGAAGGAGCCATGTCTGTGCAGTGTCGTGCTCCTCTTGGCAGGCCTTTGCAATCCCAATTATCCCTGGAGCTGTGGGCTTTCTGGTTCTCCGGACCCTAACCCTAACCCTAACCCTAGAAGTTGCCGACCGCGGTTTCCGGCCACTGCCCCCCCCTGGTTCTGGCTAGGAAAGCAGGGGAAGGAGCCATGTCTGTGCAGTGTCGTGCTCCTCTTGGCAGGCCTTTGCAATCCCAATTATCCCTGGAGCTGTGGGCTTTCTGGTTCTCCGGACCCTAACCCTAACCCTAACCCTAGAAGTTGCCGACCGCGGTTTCCGGCCACTACCCCCCCGGGGTTCTGGCTAGGAAAGCAGGGGAAGGAGCCATGTCTGTGCAGTGTCGTGCTCCTCTTGGCAGGCCTTTGCAATCCCAATTATCCCTGGAGCTGTGGGCTTTCTGGTTCTCCGGACCCTAACCCTAACCCTAACCCTAGAAGTTGCCGACCGCGGTTTCCGGCCGCTGCCCCCCCCGGGTTCTGGCTAGGAAAGCTGGGGAAGGAGCCATGTCTGTGCAGTGTCGTGCTCCTCTTGGCAGGCCTTTGCAATCCCAATTATCCCTGGAGCTGTGGGCTTTCTGGTTCTCCGGACCCTAACCCTAACCCTAACCCTAGAAGTTGCCGACCGCGATTTCCGGCCACGGCCCCGCCTGGGTTCTGGCTAGGAAAGCTGGGGAAGGAGCCATGTCTGTGCAGTGTCGTGCTCCTCTTGGCAGGCCTTTGCAATCCCAATTATCCCTGGAGCTGTGGGCTTTCTGGTTCTCCAGACCCTAACCCTAACCCTAACCCTAGAAGTTGCCGACCGCGGTTTCCGGCCACGGCCCCCCCCGGGTTCTGGCTAGGAAAGCAGGGGAAGGAGCCATGTCTGTGCAGTGTCGTGCTCCTCTTGGCAGGCCTTTGCAATCCCAATTATCCCTGGAGCTGTGGGCTTTCTGGTTCTCCGGACCCTAACCCTAACCCTAACCCTAGAAGTTGCCGACCGCGGTTTCCGGCCACGGCCCCCCCTGGGTTCTGGCTAGGAAAGCTGGGGAAGGAGCCATGTCGGTGCAGTGTCGTGCTCCTCTTGGCAGGCCTTTGCAATCCCAATTATCCCTGGAGCTGTGGGCTTTCTGGTTCTCCGGACCCTAACCCTAACCCTAACCCTAGAAGTTGCCGACCGCGGTTTCCGGCCACTGCCCCCCCCGGGTTCTGGCTAGGAAAGCAGGGGAAGGAGCCATGTCTGTGCAGTGTCGTGCTCCTCTTGGCAGGCCTTTGCAATCCCAATTATCCCTGGAGCTGTGGGCTTTCTGGTTCTCCGGACCCTAACCCTAACCCTAACCCTAGAAGTTGCCGACCGCGGTTTCCGGCCACGGCCCCCCCTGGGTTCTGGCTAGGAAAGCAGGGGAAGGAGCCATGTCTGTGCAGTGTCGTGCTCCTCTTGGCAGGCCTTTGCAATCCCAATTATCCCTGGAGCTGTGGGCTTTCTGGTTCTCCGGACCCTAACCCTAACCCTAACACTAGAGGTTGCCAACCGCGGTTTCTGGGCATGGCCCCCCCTGGGTTCTGGCTAGGAAAGCTGGGGAAGGAGCCATGTCTGTGCAGTGTCGTGCTCCTCTTGGCAGGCCTTTGCAATCCCAATTATCCCTGGAGCTGTGGGCTTTCTGGTTCTCCGGACCCTAACCCTAACCCTAACCCTAGAAGTTGCCGACCGCGGTTTCCGGCCACGGCCCCCCCTGGGTTCTGGCTAGGAAAGCAGGGGAAGGAGCCATGTCTGTGCAGTGTCGTGCTCCTCTTGGCAGGCCTTTGCAATCCCAATTATCCCTGGAGCTGTGGGCTTTCTGGTTCTCCGGACCCTAACCCTAACCCTAACCCTAGAAGTTGCCGACCGCGGTTTCCGGCCACTGCCCCCCCCGGGTTCTGGCTAGGAAAGCAGGGGAAGGAGCCATGTCTGTGCAGTGTCGTGCTCCTCTTGGCAGGCCTTTGCAATCCCAATTATCCCTGGAGCTGTGGGCTTTCTGGTTCTCCGGACCCTAACCCTAACCCTAACCCTAGAAGTTGCCGACCGCGGTTTCCGGCCACTGCCCCCCCCGGGTTCTGGCTAGGAAAGCTGGGGAAGGAGCCATGTCTGTGCAGTGTCGTGCTCCTCTTGGCAGGCCTTTGCAATCCCAATTATCCCTGGAGCTGTGGGCTTTCTGGTTCTCCGGACCCTAACCCTAACCCTAACCCTAGAAGTTGCCGACCGCGGTTTCCGGCCACTGCCCCCTCCGGGTTCTGGCTAGGAAAGCAGGGGAAGGAGCCATGTCTGTGCAGTGTCGTGCTCCTCTTGGCAGGCCTTTGCAATCCCAATTATCCCTGGAGCTGTGGGCTTTCTGGTTCTCCGGACCCTAACCCTAACCCTAACCCTAGAAGTTGCCGACCGCGGTTTCCGGCCACGGCCCCCCCTGGGTTCTGGCTAGGAAAGCAGGGGAAGGAGCCATGTCTGTGCAGTGTCGTGCTCCTCTTGGCAGGCCTTTGCAATCCCAATTATCCCTGGAGCTGTGGGCTTTCTGGTTCTCCGGACCCTAACCCTAACCCTAACCCTAGAAGTTGCCGACCGCGGTTTCCGGCCACGGCCCCCCCCGGGTTCTGGCTAGGAAAGCAGGGGAAGGAGCCATGTCTGTGCAGTGTCGTGCTCCTCTTGGCAGGCCTTTGCAATCCCAATTATCCCTGGAGCTGTGGGCTTTCTGGTTCTCCGGACCCTAACCCTAACCCTAACCCTAGAAGTTGCCGACCGCGGTTTCCGGCCACGGCCCCCCCCGGGTTCTGGCTAGGAAAGCTGGGGAAGGAGCCATGTCTGTGCAGTGTCGTGCTCCTCTTGGCAGGCCTTTGCAATCCCAATTATCCCTGGAGCTGTGGGCTTTCTGGTTCTCCGGACCCTAACCCTAACCCTAACCCTAGAAGTTGCCGACCGCGGTTTCCGGCCACTGCCCCCCCCGGGTTCTGGCTAGGAAAGCAGGGGAAGGAGCCATGTCGGTGCAGTGTCGTGCTCCTCTTGGCAGGCCTTTGCAATCCCAATTATCCCTGGAGCTGTGGGCTTTCTGGTTCTCCGGACCCTAACCCTAACCCTAACCCTAGAAGTTGCCGACCGCGGTTTCCGGCCACGGCCCCCCCTGGGTTCTGGCTAGGAAAGCAGGGGAAGGAGCCATGTCTGTGCAGTGTCGTGCTCCTCTTGGCAGGCCTTTGCAATCCCAATTATCCCTGGAGCTGTGGGCTTTCTGGTTCTCCGGACCCTAACCCTAACCCTAACCCTAGAAGTTGCCGACCGCGGTTTCCGGCCACGGCCCCCCCTGGGTTCTGGCTAGGAAAGCTGGGGAAGGAGCCATGTCTGTGCAGTGTCGTGCTCCTCTTGGCAGGCCTTTGCAATCCCAATTATCCCTGGAGCTGTGGGCTTTCTGGTTCTCCGGACCCTAACCCTAACCCTAACCCTAGAAGTTGCCGACCGCGGTTTCCGGCCACGGCCCCCCCTGGGTTCTGGCTAGGAAAGCAGGGGAAGGAGCCATGTCTGTGCAGTGTCGTGCTCCTCTTGGCAGGCCTTTGCAATCCCAATTATCCCTGGAGCTGTGGGCTTTCTGGTTCTCCGGACCCTAACCCTAACCCTAACCCTAGAAGTTGCCGACCGCGGTTTCCGGCCACGGCCCCCCCCGGGTTCTGGCTAGGAAAGCAGGGGAAGGAGCCATGTCTGTGCAGTGTCGTGCTCCTCTTGGCAGGCCTTTGCAATCCCAATTATCCCTGGAGCTGTGGGCTTTCTGGTTCTCCGGACCCTAACCCTAACCCTAACCCTAGAAGTTGCCGACCGCGGTTTCCGGCCACGGCCCCCCCTGGGTTCTGGCTAGGAAAGCTGGGGAAGGAGCCATGTCTGTGCAGTGTCGTGCTCCTCTTGGCAGGCCTTTGCAATCCCAATTATCCCTGGAGCTGTGGGCTTTCTGGTTCTCCGGACCCTAACCCTAACCCTAACCCTAGAAGTTGCCGACCGCGGTTTCCGGCCACTGCCCCCCCCGGGTTCTGGCTAGGAAAGCAGGGGAAGGAGCCATGTCTGTGCAGTGTCGTGCTCCTCTTGGCAGGCCTTTGCAATCCCAATTATCCCTGGAGCTGTGGGCTTTCTGGTTCTCCGGACCCTAACCCTAACCCTAACCCTAGAAGTTGCCGACCGCGGTTTCCGGCCACGGCCCCCCCCGGGTTCTGGCTAGGAAAGCAGGGGAAGGAGCCATGTCTGTGCAGTGTCGTGCTCCTCTTGGCAGGCCTTTGCAATCCCAATTATCCCTGGAGCTGTGGGCTTTCTGGTTCTCCGGACCCTAACCCTAACCCTAACCCTAGAAGTTGCCGACCGCGGTTTACGGCCACGGCCCCCCCCGGGTTCTGGCTAGGAAAGCAGGGGAAGGAGCCATGTCTGTGCAGTGTCGTGCTCCTCTTGGCAGGCCTTTGCAATCCCAATTATCCCTGGAGCTGTGGGCTTTCTGGTTCTCCGGACCCTAACCCTAACCCTAACCCTAGAAGTTGCCGACCGCGGTTTCCGGCCACGGCCCCCCCCGGGTTCTGGCTAGGAAAGCAGGGGAAGGAGCCATGTCTGTGCAGTGTCGTGCTCCTCTTGGCAGGCCTTTGCAATCCCAATTATCCCTGGAGCTGTGGGCTTTCTGGTTCTCCGGACCCTAACCCTAACCCTAACCCTAGAAGTTGCCGACCGCGGTTTCCGGCCACGGCCCCCCCTGGGTTCTGGCTAGGAAAGCAGGGGAAGGAGCCATGTCTGTGCAGTGTCGTGCTCCTCTTGGCAGGCCTTTGCAATCCCAATTATCCCTGGAGCTGTGGGCTTTCTGGTTCTCCGGACCCTAACCCTAACCCTAACCCTAGAAGTTGCCAACCGCGGTTTCCGGCCACGGCCCCCCCCGGGTTCTGGCTAGGAAAGCAGGGGAAGGAGCCATGTCTGTGCAGTGTCGTGCTCCTCTTGGCAGGCCTTTGCAATCCCAATTATCCCTGGAGCTGTGGGCTTTCTGGTTCTCCGGACCCTAACCCTAACCCTAACCCTAGAAGTTGCCGACCGCGGTTTCTGGGCATGGCCCCCCCTGGGTTCTGGCTAGGAAAGCAGGGGAAGGAGCCATGTCTGTGCAGTGTCGTGCTCCTCTTGGCAGGCCTTTGCAATCCCAATTATCCCTGGAGCTGTGGGCTTTCTGGTTCTCCGGACCCTAACCCTAACCCTAACCCTAGAAGTTGCCGACCGCGGTTTCCGGCCACTGCCCCCCCCGGGTTCTGGCTAGGAAAGCAGGGGAAGGAGCCATGTCTGTGCAGTGTCGTGCTCCTCTTGGCAGGCCTTTGCAATCCCAATTATCCCTGGAGCTGTGGGCTTTCTGGTTCTCCGGACCCTAACCCTAACCCTAACCCTAGAAGTTGCCGACCGCGGTTTCCGGCCACGGCCCCCCCTGGGTTCTGGCTAGGAAAGCAGGGGAAGGAGCCATGTCTGTGCAGTGTCGTGCTCCTCTTGGCAGGCCTTTGCAATCCCAATTATCCCTGGAGCTGTGGGCTTTCTGGTTCTCCGGACCCTAACCCTAACCCTAACCCTAGAAGTTGCCGACCGCGGTTTCCGGCCACTGCCCCCCCCGGGTTCTGGCTAGGAAAGCAGGGGAAGGAGCCATGTCTGTGCAGTGTCGTGCTCCTCTTGGCAGGCCTTTGCAATCCCAATTATCCCTGGAGCTGTGGGCTTTCTGGTTCTCCGGACCCTAACCCTAACCCTAACCCTAGAAGTTGCCGACCGCGGTTTCCGGCCACGGCCCCCCCTGGGTTCTGGCTAGGAAAGCAGGGGAAGGAGCCATGTCTGTGCAGTGTCGTGCTCCTCTTGGCAGGCCTTTGCAATCCCAATTATCCCTGGAGCTGTGGGCTTTCTGGTTCTCCGGACCCTAACCCTAACCCTAACCCTAGAAGTTGCCGACCGCGGTTTCCGGCCACGGCCCCCCCTGGGTTCTGGCTAGGAAAGCAGGGGAAGGAGCCATGTCTGTGCAGTGTCGTGCTCCTCTTGGCAGGCCTTTGCAATCCCAATTATCCCTGGAGCTGTGGGCTTTCTGGTTCTCCGGACCCTAACCCTAACCCTAACCCTAGAAGTTGCCAACCGCGGTTTCCGGCCACGGCCCCCCCCGGGTTCTGGCTAGGAAAGCAGGGGAAGGAGCCATGTCTGTGCAGTGTCGTGCTCCTCTTGGCAGGCCTTTGCAATCCCAATTATCCCTGGAGCTGTGGGCTTTCTGGTTCTCCGGACCCTAACCCTAACCCTAACCCTAGAAGTTGCCGACCGCGGTTTCTGGGCATGGCCCCCCCTGGGTTCTGGCTAGGAAAGCAGGGGAAGGAGCCATGTCTGTGCAGTGTCGTGCTCCTCTTGGCAGGCCTTTGCAATCCCAATTATCCCTGGAGCTGTGGGCTTTCTGGTTCTCCGGACCCTAACCCTAACCCTAACCCTAGAAGTTGCCGACCGCGGTTTCTGGCCACGGCCCCCCGCGGGTTCTGGCTAGGAAAGCAGGGGAAGGAGCCATGTCTGTGCAGTGTCGTGCTCCTCTTGGCAGGCCTTTGCAATCCCAATTATCCCTGGAGCTGTGGGCTTTCTGGTTCTCCGGACCCTAACCCTAACCCTAACCCTAGAAGTTGCCGACCGCGGTTTCCGGCCACGGCCCCCCCTGGGTTCTGGCTAGGAAAGCAGGGGAAGGAGCCATGTCTGTGCAGTGTCGTGCTCCTCTTGGCAGGCCTTTGCAATCCCAATTATCCCTGGAGCTGTGGGCTTTCTGGTTCTCCGGACCCTAACCCTAACCCTAACCCTAGAAGTTGCCGACCGCGGTTTCCGGCCACGGCCCCCCCTGGGTTCTGGCTAGGAAAGCAGGGGAAGGAGCCATGTCTGTGCAGTGTCGTGCTCCTCTTGGCAGGCCTTTGCAATCCCAATTATCCCTGGAGCTGTGGGCTTTCTGGTTCTCCGGACCCTAACCCTAACCCTAACCCTAGAAGTTGCCGACCGCGGTTTCCGGCCACGGCCCCCCCTGGGTTCTGGCTAGGAAAGCAGGGGAAGGAGCCATGTCTGTGCAGTGTCGTGCTCCTCTTGGCAGGCCTTTGCAATCCCAATTATCCCTGGAGCTGTGGGCTTTCTGGTTCTCCGGACCCTAACCCTAACCCTAACCCTAGAAGTTGCCAACCGCGGTTTCCGGCCACGGCCCCCCCCGGGTTCTGGCTAGGAAAGCAGGGGAAGGAGCCATGTCTGTGCAGTGTCGTGCTCCTCTTGGCAGGCCTTTGCAATCCCAATTATCCCTGGAGCTGTGGGCTTTCTGGTTCTCCGGACCCTAACCCTAACCCTAACCCTAGAAGTTGCCGACCGCGGTTTCTGGGCATGGCCCCCCCTGGGTTCTGGCTAGGAAAGCAGGGGAAGGAGCCATGTCTGTGCAGTGTCGTGCTCCTCTTGGCAGGCCTTTGCAATCCCAATTATCCCTGGAGCTGTGGGCTTTCTGGTTCTCCGGACCCTAACCCTAACCCTAACCCTAGAAGTTGCCGACCGCGGTTTCTGGCCACGGCCCCCCCCGGGTTCTAGCTAGGAAAGCAGGGGAAGGAGCCATGTCTGTGCAGTGTCGTGCTCCTCTTGGCAGGCCTTTGCAATCCCAATTATCCCTGGAGCTGTGGGCTTTCTGGTTCTCCGGACCCTAACCCTAACCCTAACCCTAGAAGTTGCCGACCGCGGTTTCTGGCCACGGCCCCCCCCGGGTTCTGGCTAGGAAAGCAGGGGAAGGAGCCATGTCTGTGCAGTGTCGTGCTCCTCTTGGCAGGCCTTTGCAATCCCAATTATCCCTGGAGCTGTGGGCTTTCTGGTTCTCCGGACCCTAACCCTAACCCTAACCCTAGAAGTTGCCGACCGCGGTTTCTGGCCACGGCCCCCCCCGGGTTCTGGCTAGGAAAGCAGGGGAAGGAGCCATGTCTGTGCAGTGTCGTGCTCCTCTTGGCAGGCCTTTGCAATCCCAATTATCCCTGGAGCTGTGGGCTTTCTGGTTCTCCGGACCCTAACCCTAACCCTAACCCTAGAAGTTGCCGACCGCGGTTTCCGGCCACGGCCCCCCCTGGGTTCTGGCTAGGAAAGCAGGGGAAGGAGCCATGTCTGTGCAGTGTCGTGCTCCTCTTGGCAGGCCTTTGCAATCCCAATTATCCCTGGAGCTGTGGGCTTTCTGGTTCTCCGGACCCTAACCCTAACCCTAACCCTAGAAGTTGCCGACCGCGGTTTCCGGCCACGGCCCCCCCTGGGTTCTGGCTAGGAAAGCAGGGGAAGGAGCCATGTCTGTGCAGTGTCGTGCTCCTCTTGGCAGGCCTTTGCAATCCCAATTATCCCTGGAGCTGTGGGCTTTCTGGTTCTCCGGACCCTAACCCTAACCCTAACCCTAGAAGTTGCCGACCGCGGTTTCTGGGCACGGCCCCCCCTGGGTTCTGGCTAGGAAAGCAGGGGAAGGAGCCATGTCTGTGCAGTGTCGTGCTCCTCTTGGCAGGCCTTTGCAATCCCAATTATCCCTGGAGCTGTGGGCTTTCTGGTTCTCCGGACCCTAACCCTAACCCTAACCCTAGAAGTTGCCGACCGCGGTTTCCGGCCACGGCCCCCCCCGGGTTCTGGCTAGGAAAGCAGGGGAAGGAGCCATGTCTGTGCAGTGTCGTGCTCCTCTTGGCAGGCCTTTGCAATCCCAATTATCCCTGGAGCTGTGGGCTTTCTGGTTCTCCGGACCCTAACCCTAACCCTAACCCTAGAAGTTGCCGACCGCGGTTTCCGGCCACGGCCCCCCCTGGGTTCTGGCTAGGAAAGCAGGGGAAGGAGCCATGTCTGTGCAGTGTCGTGCTCCTCTTGGCAGGCCTTTGCAATCCCAATTATCCCTGGAGCTGTGGGCTTTCTGGTTCTCCGGACCCTAACCCTAACCCTAACCCTAGAAGTTGCCGACCGCGGTTTCCGGCCACTGCCCCCCCCGGGTTCTGGCTAGGAGAGCAGGGGAAGGAGCCATGTCTGTGCAGTGTCGTGCTCCTCTTGGCAGGCCTTTGCAATCCCAATTATCCCTGGAGCTGTGGGCTTTCTGGTTCTCCGGACCCTAACCCTAACCCTAACCCTAGAAGTTGCCGACCGCGGTTTCCGGCCACGGCCCCCCCTGGGTTCTGGCTAGGAAAGCAGGGGAAGGAGCCATGTCTGTGCAGTGTCGTGCTCCTCTTGGCAGGCCTTTGCAATCCCAATTATCCCTGGAGCTGTGGGCTTTCTGGTTCTCCGGACCCTAACCCTAACCCTAACCCTAGAAGTTGCCGACCGCGGTTTCTGGCCACGGCCCCCCCCGGGTTCTGGCTAGGAAAGCAGGGGAAGGAGCCATGTCTGTGCAGTGTCGTGCTCCTCTTGGCAGGCCTTTGCAATCCCAATTATCCCTGGAGCTGTGGGCTTTCTGGTTCTCCGGACCCTAACCCTAACCCTAGAAGTTGCCGACCGCGGTTTCCGGCCACAGCCCCCCCTGGGTTCTGGCTAGGAAAGCAGGGGAAGGAGCCATGTCTGTGCAGTGTCGTGCTCCTCTTGGCAGGCCTTTGCAATCCCAATTATCCCTGGAGCTGTGGGCTTTCTGGTTCTCCGGACCCTAACCCTAACCCTAACCCTAGAAGTTGCCGACCGCGGTTTCCGGCCACTGCCCCCCCCGGGTTCTGGCTAGGAAAGCAGGGGAAGGAGCCATGTCTGTGCAGTGTCGTGCTCCTCTTGGCAGGCCTTTGCAATCCCAATTATCCCTGGAGCTGTGGGCTTTCTGGTTCTCCGGACCCTAACCCTAACCCTAACCCTAGAAGTTGCCGACCGCGGTTTCCGGCCACGGCCCCCCCTGGGTTCTGGCTAGGAAAGCAGGGGAAGGAGCCATGTCTGTGCAGTGTCGTGCTCCTCTTGGCAGGCCTTTGCAATCCCAATTATCCCTGGAGCTGTGGGCTTTCTGGTTCTCCGGACCCTAACCCTAACCCTAACCCTAGAAGTTGCCAACCGCGGTTTCCGGCCACGGCCCCCCCCGGGTTCTGGCTAGGAAAGCAGGGGAAGGAGCCATGTCTGTGCAGTGTCGTGCTCCTCTTGGCAGGCCTTTGCAATCCCAATTATCCCTGGAGCTGTGGGCTTTCTGGTTCTCCGGACCCTAACCCTAACCCTAACCCTAGAAGTTGCCGACCGCGGTTTCCGGCCACGGCCCCCCCTGGGTTCTGGCTAGGAAAGCAGGGGAAGGAGCCATGTCTGTGCAGTGTCGTGCTCCTCTTGGCAGGCCTTTGCAATCCCAATTATCCCTGGAGCTGTGGGCTTTCTGGTTCTCCGGACCCTAACCCTAACCCTAACCCTAGAAGTTGCCGACCGCGGTTTCCGGCCACTGCCCCCCCCAGGTTCTGGCTAGGAAAGCAGGGGAAGGAGCCATGTCTGTGCAGTGTCGTGCTCCTCTTGGCAGGCCTTTGCAATCCCAATTATCCCTGGAGCTGTGGGCTTTCTGGTTCTCCGGACCCTAACCCTAACCCTAACCCTAGAAGTTGCCGACCGCGGTTTCCGGCCACGGCCCCCCCTGGGTTCTGGCTAGGAAAGCAGGGGAAGGAGCCATGTCTGTGCAGTGTCGTGCTCCTCTTGGCAGGCCTTTGCAATCCCAATTATCCCTGGAGCTGTGGGCTTTCTGGTTCTCCGGACCCTAACCCTAACCCTAACCCTAGAAGTTGCCGACCGCGGTTTCCGGCCACGGCCCCCCCTGGGTTCTGGCTAGGAAAGCAGGGGAAGGAGCCATGTCTGTGCAGTGTCGTGCTCCTCTTGGCAGGCCTTTGCAATCCCAATTATCCCTGGAGCTGTGGGCTTTCTGGTTCTCCGGACCCTAACCCTAACCCTAACCCTAGAAGTTGCCGACCGCGGTTTCCGGCCACGGCCCCCCCCGGGTTCTGGCTAGGAAAGCAGGGGAAGGAGCCATGTCTGTGCAGTGTCGTGCTCCTCTTGGCAGGCCTTTGCAATCCCAATTATCCCTGGAGCTGTGGGCTTTCTGGTTCTCCGGACCCTAACCCTAACCCTAACCCTAGAAGTTGCCGACCGCGGTTTCCGGCCACGGCCCCCCCTGGGTTCTGGCTAGGAAAGCAGGGGAAGGAGCCATGTCTGTGCAGTGTCGTGCTCCTCTTGGCAGGCCTTTGCAATCCCAATTATCCCTGGAGCTGTGGGCTTTCTGGTTCTCCGGACCCTAACCCTAACCCTAACCCTAGAAGTTGCCGACCGCGGTTTCCGGCCACTGCCCCCCCCGGGTTCTGGCTAGGAGAGCAGGGGAAGGAGCCATGTCTGTGCAGTGTCGTGCTCCTCTTGGCAGGCCTTTGCAATCCCAATTATCCCTGGAGCTGTGGGCTTTCTGGTTCTCCGGACCCTAACCCTAACCCTAACCCTAGAAGTTGCCGACCGCGGTTTCCGGCCACGGCCCCCCCTGGGTTCTGGCTAGGAAAGCAGGGGAAGGAGCCATGTCTGTGCAGTGTCGTGCTCCTCTTGGCAGGCCTTTGCAATCCCAATTATCCCTGGAGCTGTGGGCTTTCTGGTTCTCCGGACCCTAACCCTAACCCTAACCCTAGAAGTTGCCGACCGCGGTTTCCGGCCACGGCCCCCCCCGGGTTCTGGCTAGGAAAGCAGGGGAAGGAGCCATGTCTGTGCAGTGTCGTGCTCCTCTTGGCAGGCCTTTGCAATCCCAATTATCCCTGGAGCTGTGGGCTTTCTGGTTCTCCGGACCCTAACCCTAACCCTAACCCTAGAAGTTGCCGACCGCGGTTTCCGGCCACGGCCCCCCCCGGGTTCTGGCTAGGAAAGCAGGGGAAGGAGCCATGTCTGTGCAGTGTCGTGCTCCTCTTGGCAGGCCTTTGCAATCCCAATTATCCCTGGAGCTGTGGGCTTTCTGGTTCTCCGGACCCTAACCCTAACCCTAGAAGTTGCCGACCGCGGTTTCCGGCCACAGCCCCCCCTGGGTTCTGGCTAGGAAAGCAGGGGAAGGAGCCATGTCTGTGCAGTGTCGTGCTCCTCTTGGCAGGCCTTTGCAATCCCAATTATCCCTGGAGCTGTGGGCTTTCTGGTTCTCCGGACCCTAACCCTAACCCTAACCCTAGAAGTTGCCGACCGCGGTTTCCGGCCACTGCCCCCCCCGGGTTCTGGCTAGGAAAGCAGGGGAAGGAGCCATGTCTGTGCAGTGTCGTGCTCCTCTTGGCAGGCCTTTGCAATCCCAATTATCCCTGGAGCTGTGGGCTTTCTGGTTCTCCGGACCCTAACCCTAACCCTAACCCTAGAAGTTGCCGACCGCGGTTTCCGGCCACGGCCCCCCCTGGGTTCTGGCTAGGAAAGCAGGGGAAGGAGCCATGTCTGTGCAGTGCCGTGCTCCTCTTGGCAGGCCTTTGCAATCCCAATTATCCCTGGAGCTGTGGGCTTTCTGGTTCTCCGGACCCTAACCCTAACCCTAACCCTAGAAGTTGCCGACCACGGTTTCTGGGCATGGCCCCCCCGGGTTCTGGCTAGGAAAGCAGGGGAAGGAGCCATGTCTGTGCAGTGTCGTGCTCCTCTTGGCAGGCCTTTGCAATCCCAATTATCCCTGGAGCTGTGGGCTTTCTGGTTCTCCGGACCCTAACCCTAACCCTAACCCTAGAAGTTGCCGACCGCGGTTTCCGGCCACGGCCCCCCCTGGGTTCTGGCTAGGAAAGCAGGGGAAGGAGCCATGTCTGTGCAGTGTCGTGCTCCTCTTGGCAGGCCTTTGCAATCCCAATTATCCCTGGAGCTGTGGGCTTTCTGGTTCTCCGGACCCTAACCCTAACCCTAACCCTAGAAGTTGCCGACCGCGGTTTCTGGCCACGGCCCCCCCCGGGTTCTGGCTAGGAAAGCAGGGGAAGGAGCCATGTCTGTGCAGTGTCGTGCTCCTCTTGGCAGGCCTTTGCAATCCCAATTATCCCTGGAGCTGTGGGCTTTCTGGTTCTCCGGACCCTAACCCTAACCCTAGAAGTTGCCGACCGCTGTTTCCGGCCACAGCCCCCCCTGGGTTCTGGCTAGGAAAGCAGGGGAAGGAGCCATGTCTGTGCAGTGTCGTGCTCCTCTTGGCAGGCCTTTGCAATCCCAATTATCCCTGGAGCTGTGGGCTTTCTGGTTCTCCGGACCCTAACCCTAACCCTAACCCTAGAAGTTGCCGACCGCAGTTTCCGGCCACTGCCCCCCCCGGGTTCTGGCTAGGAAAGCAGGGGAAGGAGCCATGTCTGTGCAGTGCCGTGCTCCTCTTGGCAGGCCTTTGCAATCCCAATTATCCCTGGAGCTGTGGGCTTTCTGGTTCTCCGGACCCTAACCCTAACCCTAACCCTAGAAGTTGCCGACCGCGGTTTCAGGGCATGGCCCCCCCGGGTTCTGGCTAGGAAAGCTGGGGAAGGAGCCATGTCTGTGCAGTGTCGTGCTCCTCTTGGCAGGCCTTTGCAATCCCAATTATCCCTGGAGCTGTGGGCTTTCTGGTTCTCCAGACCCTAACCCTAACCCTAACCCTAGAAGTTGCCGACCGCGGTTTCCGGCCACGGCCCCCCCTGGGTTCTGGCTAGGAAAGCAGGGGAAGGAGCCATGTCTGTGCAGTGTCGTGCTCCTCTTGGCAGGCCTTTGCAATCCCAATTATCCCTGGAGCTGTGGGCTTTCTGGTTCTCCGGACCCTAACCCTAACCCTAACCCTAGAAGTTGCCGACCGCGGTTTCCGGCCACGGCCCCCCCCGGGTTCTGGCTAGGAAAGCAGGGGAAGGAGCCATGTCTGTGCAGTGTCGTGCTCCTCTTGGCAGGCCTTTGCAATCCCAATTATCCCTGGAGCTGTGGGCTTTCTGGTTCTCCGGACCCTAACCCTAACCCTAACCCTAGAAGTTGCCGACCACGGTTTCTGGCCACGGCCCCCCCTGGGTTCTGGCTAGGAAAGCAGGGGAAGGAGCCATGTCTGTGCAGTGTCGTGCTCCTCTTGGCAGGCCTTTGCAATCCCAATTATCCCTGGAGCTGTGGGCTTTCTGGTTCTCCGGACCCTAACCCTAACCCTAACCCTAGAAGTTGCCGACCGCGGTTTCTGGGCATGGCCCCCCCTGGGTTCTGGCTAGGAAAGCAGGGGAAGGAGCCATGTCTGTGCAGTGTCGTGCTCCTCTTGGCAGGCCTTTGCAATCCCAATTATCCCTGGAGCTGTGGGCTTTCTGGTTCTCCGGACCCTAACCCTAACCCTAACCCTAGAAGTTGCCGACCGCGGTTTCTGGGCATGGCCCCCCCTGGGTTCTGGCTAGGAAAGCAGGGGAAGGAGCCATGTCTGTGCAGTGTCGTGCTCCTCTTGGCAGGCCTTTGCAATCCCAATTATCCCTGGAGCTGTGGGCTTTCTGGTTCTCCGGACCCTAACCCTAACCCTAACCCTAGAAGTTGCCGACCGCGGTTTCCGGCCACGGCCCCCCCCGGGTTCTGGCTAGGAAAGCAGGGGAAGGAGCCATGTCTGTGCAGTGTCGTGCTCCTCTTGGCAGGCCTTTGCAATCCCAATTATCCCTGGAGCTGTGGGCTTTCTGGTTCTCCGGACCCTAACCCTAACCCTAACCCTAGAAGTTGCCGACCGCGGTTTCCGGCCACGGCCCCCCCTGGGTTCTGGCTAGGAAAGCAGGGGAAGGAGCCATGTCTGTGCAGTGCCGTGCTCCTCTTGGCAGGCCTTTGCAATCCCAATTATCCCTGGAGCTGTGGGCTTTCTGGTTCTCCGGACCCTAACCCTAACCCTAACCCTAGAAGTTGCCGACCGCGGTTTCTGGGCATGGCCCCCCCGGGTTCTGGCTAGGAAAGCAGGGGAAGGAGCCATGTCTGTGCAGTGTCGTGCTCCTCTTGGCAGGCCTTTGCAATCCCAATTATCCCTGGAGCTGTGGGCTTTCTGGTTCTCCGGACCCTAACCCTAACCCTAACCCTAGAAGTTGCCGACCGCGGTTTCCGGCCACGGCCCCCCCCGGGTTCTGGCTAGGAAAGCAGGGGAAGGAGCCATGTCTGTGCAGTGTCGTGCTCCTCTTGGCAGGCCTTTGCAATCCCAATTATCCCTGGAGCTGTGGGCTTTCTGGTTCTCCGGACCCTAACCCTAACCCTAACCCTAGAAGTTGCCGACCGCGGTTTCCGGCCACTGCCCCCCCCGGGTTCTGGCTAGGAAAGCAGGGGAAGGAGCCATGTCTGTGCAGTGTCGTGCTCCTCTTGGCAGGCCTTTGCAATCCCAATTATCCCTGGAGCTGTGGGCTTTCTGGTTCTCCGGACCCTAACCCTAACCCTAACCCTAGAAGTTGCCGACCACGGTTTCCGGCCACGGCCCCCCCTGGGTTCTGGCTAGGAAAGCAGGGGAAGGAGCCATGTCTGTGCAGTGTCGTGCTCCTCTTGGCAGGCCTTTGCAATCCCAATTATCCCTGGAGCTGTGGGCTTTCTGGTTCTCCGGACCCTAACCCTAACCCTAACCCTAGAAGTTGCCGACCGCGGTTTCTGGGCATGGCCCCCCCTGGGTTCTGGCTAGGAAAGCAGGGGAAGGAGCCATGTCTGTGCAGTGTCGTGCTCCTCTTGGCAGGCCTTTGCAATCCCAATTATCCCTGGAGCTGTGGGCTTTCTGGTTCTCCGGACCCTAACCCTAACCCTAACCCTAGAAGTTGCCGACCGCGGTTTCCGGCCACGGCCCCCCCCGGGTTCTGGCTAGGAAAGCAGGGGAAGGAGCCATGTCTGTGCAGTGTCGTGCTCCTCTTGGCAGGCCTTTGCAATCCCAATTATCCCTGGAGCTGTGGGCTTTCTGGTTCTCCGGACCCTAACCCTAACCCTAACCCTAGAAGTTGCCGACCGCGGTTTCAGGGCATGGCCCCCCCGGGTTCTGGCTAGGAAAGCAGGGGAAGGAGCCATGTCTGTGCAGTGTCGTGCTCCTCTTGGCAGGCCTTTGCAATCCCAATTATCCCTGGAGCTGTGGGCTTTCTGGTTCTCCGGACCCTAACCCTAACCCTAACCCTAGAAGTTGCCGACCGCGGTTTCTGGGCATGGCCCCCCCTGGGTTCTGGCTAGGAAAGCAGGGGAAGGAGCCATGTCTGTGCAGTGTCGTGCTCCTCTTGGCAGGCCTTTGCAATCCCAATTATCCCTGGAGCTGTGGGCTTTCTGGTTCTCCGGACCCTAACCCTAACCCTAACCCTAGAAGTTGCCGACCGCGGTTTCCGGCCACGGCCCCCCCTGGGTTCTGGCTAGGAAAGCAGGGGAAGGAGCCATGTCTGTGCAGTGTCGTGCTCCTCTTGGCAGGCCTTTGCAATCCCAATTATCCCTGGAGCTGTGGGCTTTCTGGTTCTCCGGACCCTAACCCTAACCCTAACCCTAGAAGTTGCCGACCGCGGTTTCAGGGCATGGCCCCCCCGGGTTCTGGCTAGGAAAGCAGGGGAAGGAGCCATGTCTGTGCAGTGTCGTGCTCCTCTTGGCAGGCCTTTGCAATCCCAATTATCCCTGGAGCTGTGGGCTTTCTGGTTCTACGGACCCTAACCCTAACCCTAACCCTAGAAGTTGCCGACCGCGGTTTCTGGGCATGGCCCCCCCTGGGTTCTGGCTAGGAAAGCAGGGGAAGGAGCCATGTCTGTGCAGTGTCGTGCTCCTCTTGGCAGGCCTTTGCAATCCCAATTATCCCTGGAGCTGTGGGCTTTCTGGTTCTCCGGACCCTAACCCTAACCCTAACCCTAGAAGTTGCCGACCGCGGTTTCCGGCCACGGCCCCCCCCGGGTTCTGGCTAGGAAAGCAGGGGAAGGAGCCATGTCTGTGCAGTGTCGTGCTCCTCTTGGCAGGCCTTTGCAATCCCAATTATCCCTGGAGCTGTGGGCTTTCTGGTTCTCCGGACCCTAACCCTAACCCTAACCCTAGAAGTTGCCGACCGCGGTTTCCGGCCACTGCCCCCCCCGGGTTCTGGCTAGGAAAGCAGGGGAAGGAGCCATGTCTGTGCAGTGTCGTGCTCCTCTTGGCAGGCCTTTGCAATCCCAATTATCCCTGGAGCTGTGGGCTTTCTGGTTCTCCGGACCCTAACCCTAACCCTAACCCTAGAAGTTGCCGACCGCGATTTCCGGCCACGGCCCCCCCTGGGTTCTGGCTAGGAAAGCAGGGGAAGGAGCCATGTCTGTGCAGTGTCGTGCTCCTCTTGGCAGGCCTTTGCAATCCCAATTATCCCTGGAGCTGTGGGCTTTCTGGTTCTACGGACCCTAACCCTAACCCTAACCCTAGAAGTTGCCGACCGCGGTTTCCGGCCACGGCCCCCCCTGGGTTCTGGCTAGGAAAGCAGGGGAAGGAGCCATGTCTGTGCAGTGTCGTGCTCCTCTTGGCAGGCCTTTGCAATCCCAATTATCCCTGGAGCTGTGGGCTTTCTGGTTCTCCGGACCCTAACCCTAACCCTAACCCTAGAAGTTGCCGACCGCGGTTTCTGGGCACGGCCCCCCCTGGGTTCTGGCTAGGAAAGCAGGGGAAGGAGCCATGTCTGTGCAGTGCCGTGCTCCTCTTGGCAGGCCTTTGCAATCCCAATTATCCCTGGAGCTGTGGGCTTTCTGGTTCTCCGGACCCTAACCCTAACCCTAACCCTAGAAGTTGCCGACCGCGGTTTCAGGGCATGGCCCCCCCGGGTTCTGGCTAGGAAAGCAGGGGAAGGAGCCATGTCTGTGCAGTGTCGTGCTCCTCTTGGCAGGCCTTTGCAATCCCAATTATCCCTGGAGCTGTGGGCTTTCTGGTTCTCCGGACCCTAACCCTAACCCTAACCCTAGAAGTTGCCGACCGCGGTTTCTGGGCATGGCCCCCCCTGGGTTCTGGCTAGGAAAGCAGGGGAAGGAGCCATGTCTGTGCAGTGTCGTGCTCCTCTTGGCAGGCCTTTGCAATCCCAATTATCCCTGGAGCTGTGGGCTTTCTGGTTCTCCGGACCCTAACCCTAACCCTAACCCTAGAAGTTGCCGACCGCGGTTTCCGGCCACGGCCCCCCCTGGGTTCTGGCTAGGAAAGCAGGGGAAGGAGCCATGTCTGTGCAGTGTCGTGCTCCTCTTGGCAGGCCTTTGCAATCCCAATTATCCCTGGAGCTGTGGGCTTTCTGGTTCTCCGGACCCTAACCCTAACCCTAACCCTAGAAGTTGCCGACCGCGGTTTCAGGGCATGGCCCCCCCGGGTTCTGGCTAGGAAAGCAGGGGAAGGAGCCATGTCTGTGCAGTGTCGTGCTCCTCTTGGCAGGCCTTTGCAATCCCAATTATCCCTGGAGCTGTGGGCTTTCTGGTTCTACGGACCCTAACCCTAACCCTAACCCTAGAAGTTGCCGACCGCGGTTTCTGGGCATGGCCCCCCCTGGGTTCTGGCTAGGAAAGCAGGGGAAGGAGCCATGTCTGTGCAGTGTCGTGCTCCTCTTGGCAGGCCTTTGCAATCCCAATTATCCCTGGAGCTGTGGGCTTTCTGGTTCTCCGGACCCTAACCCTAACCCTAACCCTAGAAGTTGCCGACCGCGGTTTCCGGCCACGGCCCCCCCCGGGTTCTGGCTAGGAAAGCAGGGGAAGGAGCCATGTCTGTGCAGTGTCGTGCTCCTCTTGGCAGGCCTTTGCAATCCCAATTATCCCTGGAGCTGTGGGCTTTCTGGTTCTCCGGACCCTAACCCTAACCCTAACCCTAGAAGTTGCCGACCGCGGTTTCCGGCCACTGCCCCCCCCGGGTTCTGGCTAGGAAAGCAGGGGAAGGAGCCATGTCTGTGCAGTGTCGTGCTCCTCTTGGCAGGCCTTTGCAATCCCAATTATCCCTGGAGCTGTGGGCTTTCTGGTTCTCCGGACCCTAACCCTAACCCTAACCCTAGAAGTTGCCGACCGCGATTTCCGGCCACGGCCCCCCCTGGGTTCTGGCTAGGAAAGCAGGGGAAGGAGCCATGTCTGTGCAGTGTCGTGCTCCTCTTGGCAGGCCTTTGCAATCCCAATTATCCCTGGAGCTGTGGGCTTTCTGGTTCTACGGACCCTAACCCTAACCCTAACCCTAGAAGTTGCCGACCGCGGTTTCCGGCCACGGCCCCCCCTGGGTTCTGGCTAGGAAAGCAGGGGAAGGAGCCATGTCTGTGCAGTGTCGTGCTCCTCTTGGCAGGCCTTTGCAATCCCAATTATCCCTGGAGCTGTGGGCTTTCTGGTTCTCCGGACCCTAACCCTAACCCTAACCCTAGAAGTTGCCGACCGCGGTTTCTGGGCACGGCCCCCCCTGGGTTCTGGCTAGGAAAGCAGGGGAAGGAGCCATGTCTGTGCAGTGCCGTGCTACTCTTGGCAGGCCTTTGCAATCCCAATTATCCCTGGAGCTGTGGGCTTTCTGGTTCTCCGGACCCTAACCCTAACCCTAACCCTAGAAGTTGCCGACCGCGGTTTCAGGGCATGGCCCCCCCGGGTTCTGGCTAGGAAAGCAGGGGAAGGAGCCATGTCTGTGCAGTGTCGTGCTCCTCTTGGCAGGCCTTTGCAATCCCAATTATCCCTGGAGCTGTGGGCTTTCTGGTTCTACGGACCCTAACCCTAACCCTAACCCTAGAAGTTGCCGACCGCGGTTTCTGGGCATGGCCCCCCCTGGGTTCTGGCTAGGAAAGCAGGGGAAGGAGCCATGTCTGTGCAGTGTCGTGCTCCTCTTGGCAGGCCTTTGCAATCCCAATTATCCCTGGAGCTGTGGGCTTTCTGGTTCTCCGGACCCTAACCCTAACCCTAACCCTAGAAGTTGCCGACCGCGGTTTCCGGCCACGGCCCCCCCCGGGTTCTGGCTAGGAAAGCAGGGGAAGGAGCCATGTCTGTGCAGTGTCGTGCTCCTCTTGGCAGGCCTTTGCAATCCCAATTATCCCTGGAGCTGTGGGCTTTCTGGTTCTCCGGCCCCTAACCCTAACCCTAACCCTAGAAGTTGCCGACCGCGGTTTCCGGCCACTGCCCCCCCCGGGTTCTGGCTAGGAAAGCAGGGGAAGGAGCCATGTCTGTGCAGTGTCGTGCTCCTCTTGGCAGGCCTTTGCAATCCCAATTATCCCTGGAGCTGTGGGCTTTCTGGTTCTCCGGACCCTAACCCTAACCCTAACCCTAGAAGTTGCCGACCGCGATTTCCGGCCACGGCCCCCCCTGGGTTCTGGCTAGGAAAGCAGGGGAAGGAGCCATGTCTGTGCAGTGTCGTGCTCCTCTTGGCAGGCCTTTGCAATCCCAATTATCCCTGGAGCTGTGGGCTTTCTGGTTCTACGGACCCTAACCCTAACCCTAACCCTAGAAGTTGCCGACCGCGGTTTCTGGTCATGGCCCCCCCTGGGTTCTGGCTAGGAAAGCAGGGGAAGGAGCCATGTCTGTGCAGTGCCGTGCTCCTCTTGGCAGGCCTTTGCAATCCCAATTATCCCTGGAGCTGTGGGCTTTCTGGTTCTCCGGACCCTAACCCTAACCCTAACCCTAGAAGTTGCCGACCGCGGTTTCCGGCCACGGCCCCCCCCGGGTTCTGGCTAGGAAAGCAGGGGAAGGAGCCATGTCTGTGCAGTGTCGTGCTCCTCTTGGCAGGCCTTTGCAATCCCAATTATCCCTGGAGCTGTGGGCTTTCTGGTTCTCCGGACCCTAACCCTAACCCTAACCCTAGAAGTTGCCGACCGCGGTTTCTGGCCACGGCCCCCCCCGGGTTCTGGCTAGGAAAGCAGGGGAAGGAGCCATGTCTGTGCAGTGTCGTGCTCCTCTTGGCAGGCCTTTGCAATCCCAATTATCCCTGGAGCTGTGGGCTTTCTGGTTCTCCGGACCCTAACCCTAACCCTAACCCTAGAAGTTGCCGACCGCGGTTTCCGGCCACGGCCCCCCCTGGGTTCTGGCTAGGAAAGCAGGGGAAGGAGCCATGTCTGTGCAGTGTCGTGCTCCTCTTGGCAGGCCTTTGCAATCCCAATTATCCCTGGAGCTGTGGGCTTTCTGGTTCTCCGGACCCTAACCCTAACCCTAACCCTAGAAGTTGCCGACCGCGGTTTCCGGCCACGGCCCCCCCTGGGTTCTGGCTAGGAAAGCAGGGGAAGGAGCCATGTCTGTGCAGTGCCGTGCTCCTCTTGGCAGGCCTTTGCAATCCCAATTATCCCTGGAGCTGTGGGCTTTCTGGTTCTCCGGACCCTAACCCTAACCCTAACCCTAGAAGTTGCCGACCGCGGTTTCTGGGCATGGCCCCCCCTGGGTTCTGGCTAGGAAAGCAGGGGAAGGAGCCATGTCTGTGCAGTGTCGTGCTCCTCTTGGCACGCCTTTGCAATCCCAATTATCCCTGGAGCTGTGGGCTTTCTGGTTCTCCGGACCCTAACCCTAACCCTAACCCTAGAAGTTGCCGAAAGCGGTTTCGGGCCACGGCCCCCCCCGGGTTCTGGCTAGGAGAGCAGGGGAAGGAGCCATGTCTGTGCAGTGTCGTGCTCCTCTTGGCAGGCCTTTGCCATCCCAATTATCTCTGGAGCTGTGGGCTTTCTGGTTCTCCAGACCCTAACCCTAACCCTAACCCTAGAAGTTGCCGACCGCGGTTTCCGGCCACGGCCCCCCCCGGGTTCTGGCTAGGAAAGCTGGGGAAGGAGCCATGTCTGTGCAGTGTCGTGCTCCTCTTGGCAGGCCTTTGCAATCCCAATTATCCCTGGAGCTGTGGGCTTTCTGGTTCTCCGGACCCTAACCCTAACCCTAACCCTAGAAGTTGCCGACCGCGGTTTCCGGCCACTGCCCCCCCCGGGTTCTGGCTAGGAAAGCAGGGGAAGGAGCCATGTCTGTGCAGTGTCGTGCTCCTCTTGGCAGGCCTTTGCAATCCCAATTATCCCTGGAGCTGTGGGCTTTCTGGTTCTCCGGACCCTAACCCTAACCCTAACCCTAGAAGTTGCCGACCGCGGTTTCCGGCCAATGCCCCCCCCGGGTTCTGGCTAGGAAAGCAGGGGAAGGAGCCATGTCTGTGCAGTGTCGTGCTCCTCTTGGCAGGCCTTTGCAATCCCAATTATCCCTGGAGCTGTGGGCTTTCTGGTTCTCCGGACCTTAACCCTAACCCTAACCCTAGAAGTTGCCGACCGCGGTTTCCGGCCACGGCCCCCCCTGGGTTCTGGCTAGGAAAGCTGGGGAAGGAGCCATGTCTGTGCAGTGTCGTGCTCCTCTTGGCAGGCCTTTGCAATCCCAATTATCCCTGGAGCTGTGGGCTTTCTGGTTCTCCGGACCCTAACCCTAACCCTAACCCTAGAAGTTGCCGACCGCGGTTTCTGGCCACGGCCCCCCCCGGGTTCTGGCTAGGAAAGCAGGGGAAGGAGCCATGTCTGTGCAGTGTCGTGCTCCTCTTGGCAGGCCTTTGCAATCCCAATTATCCCTGGAGCTGTGGGCTTTCTGGTTCTCCGGACCCTAACCCTAACCCTAGAAGTTGCCGACCGCGGTTTCTGGGCATGGCCCCCCCGGGTTCTGGCTAGGAAAGCAGAGGAAGGAGCCATGTCTGTGCAGTGTCGTGCTCCTCTTGGCAGGCCTTTGCAATCCCAATTATCCCTGGAGCTGTGGGCTTTCTGGTTCTCCAGACCCTAACCCTAACCCTAACCCTAGAAGTTGCCGACCGCGGTTTCCGGCCACAGCCCCCCCTGGGTTCTGGCTAGGAAAGCAGGGGAAGGAGCCATGTCTGTGCAGTGTCGTGCTCCTCTTGGCAGGCCTTTGCAATCCCAATTATCCCTGGAGCTGTGGGCTTTCTGGTTCTCCGGACCCTAACCCTAACCCTAACCCTAGAAGTTGCCGACCGCGGTTTCTGGGCACGGCCCCCCCTGGGTTCTGGCTAGGAAAGCAGGGGAAGGAGCCATGTCTGTGCAGTGCCGTGCTCCTCTTGGCAGGCCTTTGCAATCCCAATTATCCCTGGAGCTGTGGGCTTTCTGGTTCTCCGGACCCTAACCCTAACCCTAACCCTAGAAGTTGCCGACCGCGGTTTCTGGCCACTGCCCCCCCCGGGTTCTGGCTAGGAAAGCAGGGGAAGGAGCCATGTCTGTGCAGTGTCGTGCTCCTCTTGGCAGGCCTTTGCAATCCCAATTATCCCTGGAGCTGTGGGCTTTCTGGTTCTCCGGACCCTAACCCTAACCCTAACCCTAGAAGTTGCCGACCACGGTTTCCGGCCACGGCCCCCCCTGGGTTCTGGCTAGGAAAGCAGGGGAAGGAGCCATGTCTGTGCAGTGTCGTGCTCCTCTTGGCAGGCCTTTGCAATCCCAATTATCCCTGGAGCTGTGGGCTTTCTGGTTCTCCGGACCCTAACCCTAACCCTAACCCTAGAAGTTGCCGACCGCGGTTTCCGGCCACGGCCCCCCCCGGGTTCTGGCTAGGAAAGCAGGGGAAGGAGCCATGTCTGTGCAGTGTCGTGCTCCTCTTGGCAGGCCTTTGCAATCCCAATTATCCCTGGAGCTGTGGGCTTTCTGGTTCTCCGGACCCTAACCCTAACCCTAACCCTAGAAGTTGCCGACCGCGGTTTCCGGCCACTGCCCCCCCCGGGTTCTGGCTAGGAAAGCAGGGGAAGGAGCCATGTCTGTGCAGTGTCGTGCTCCTCTTGGCAGGCCTTTGCAATCCCAATTATCCCTGGAGCTGTGGGCTTTCTGGTTCTCCGGACCCTAACCCTAACCCTAACCCTAGAAGTTGCCGACCGTGGTTTCCGGCCACGGCCCCCCCTGGGTTCTGGCTAGGAAAGCAGGGGAAGGAGCCATGTCTGTGCAGTGTCGTGCTCCTCTTGGCAGGCCTTTGCAATCCCAATTATCCCTGGAGCTGTGGGCTTTCTGGTTCTCCGGACCCTAACCCTAACCCTAACCCTAGAAGTTGCCGACCGCGGTTTCCGGCCACGGCCCCCCCCGGGTTCTGGCTAGGAAAGCAGGGGAAGGAGCCATGTCTGTGCAGTGTCGTGCTCCTCTTGGCAGGCCTTTGCAATCCCAATTATCCCTGGAGCTGTGGGCTTTCTGGTTCTCCGGACCCTAACCCTAACCCTAACCCTAGAGGTTGCCGACCGCGGTTTCCGGCCACGGCCCCCCCCGGGTTCTGGCTAGGAAAGCTGGGGAAGGAGCCATGTCTGTGCAGTGTCGTGCTCCTCTTGGCAGGCCTTTGCAATCCCAATTATCCCTGGAGCTGTGGGCTTTCTGGTTCTCCGGACCCTAACCCTAACCCTAACCCTAGAAGTTGCCAACCGCGGTTTCCGGCCACGGCCCCCCCCGGGTTCTGGCTAGGAAAGCAGGGGAAGGAGCCATGTCTGTGCAGTGTCGTGCTCCTCTTGGCAGGCCTTTGCAATCCCAATTATCCCTGGAGCTGTGGGCTTTCTGGTTCTCCGGACCCTAACCCTAACCCTAACCCTAGAAGTTGCCGACCGCGGTTTCCGGCCACTGCCCCCCCCGGGTTCTGGCTAGGAAAGCAGGGGAAGGAGCCATGTCTGCGCAGTGTCGTGCTCCTCTTGGCAGGCCTTTGCAATCCCAATTATCCCTGGAGCTGTGGGCTTTCTGGTTCTCCGGACCCTAACCCTAACCCTAACCCTAGAAGTTGCCGACCGCGGTTTCCGGCCACGGCCCCCCCCGGGTTCTGGCTAGGAAAGCTGGGGAAGGAGCCATGTCTGTGCAGTGTCGTGCTCCTCTTGGCAGGCCTTTGCAATCCCAATTATCCCTGGAGCTGTGGGCTTTCTGGTTCTCCGGACCCTAACCCTAACCCTAACCCTAGAAGTTGCCGACCGCGGTTTCTGGGCACGGCCCCCCCTGGGTTCTGGCTAGGAAAGCAGGGGAAGGAGCCATGTCGGTGCAGTGTCGTGCTCCTCTTGGCAGGCCTTTGCAATCCCAATTATCCCTGGAGCTGTGGGCTTTCTGGTTCTCCGGACCCTAACCCTAACCCTAACCCTAGAGGTTGCCGACCGCGGTTTCTGGGCATGGCCCCCCCTGGGTTCTGGCTAGGAAAGCTGGGGACGGAGCCATGTCTGTGCAGTGTCGTGCTCCTCTTGGCAGGCCTTTGCAATCCCAATTATCCCTGGAGCTGTGGGCTTTCTGGTTCTCCGGACCCTAACCCTAACCCTAACCCTAGAAGTTGCCGACCGCGGTTTCCGGCCAATGCCCACCCGGGGTTCTGGCTAGGAAAGCAGGGGAAGGAGCCATGTCTGTGCAGTGTCGTGCTCCTCTTGGCAGGCCTTTGCAATCCCAATTATCCCTGGAGCTGTGGGCTTTCTGGTTCTCCGGACCCTAACCCTAACCCTAACCCTAGAAGTTGCCGACCGCGGTTTCCGGCCACGGCCCCCCCTGGGTTCTGGCTAGGAAAGCAGGGGAAGGAGCCATGTCTGTGCAGTGTCGTGCTCCTCTTGGCAGGCCTTTGCAATCCCAATTATCCCTGGAGCTGTGGGCTTTCTGGTTCTCCGGACCCTAACCCTAACCCTAACCCTAGAAGTTGCCGACCGCGGTTTCCGGCCACTGCCCCCCCCGGGTTCTGGCTAGGAAAGCAGGGGAAGGAGCCATGTCTGTGCAGTGTCGTGCTCCTCTTGGCAGGCCTTTGCAATCCCAATTATCCCTGGAGCTGTGGGCTTTCTGGTTCTCCGGACCCTAACCCTAACCCTAACCCTAGAAGTTGCCGACCACGGTTTCCGGCCACGGCCCCCCCTGGGTTCTGGCTAGGAAAGCAGGGGAAGGAGCCATGTCTGTGCAGTGTCGTGCTCCTCTTGGCAGGCCTTTGCAATCCCAATTATCCCTGGAGCTGTGGGCTTTCTGGTTCTCCGGACCCTAACCCTAACCCTAACCCTAGAAGTTGCCGACTGCGGTTTCCGGCCACGGCCCCCCCTGGGTTCTGGCTAGGAAAGCAGGGGAAGGAGCCATGTCTGTGCAGTGTCGTGCTCCTCTTGGCAGGCCTTTGCAATCCCAATTATCCCTGGAGCTGTGGGCTTTCTGGTTCTCCGGACCCTAACCCTAACCCTAACCCTAGAAGTTGCCGACCGCGGTTTCTGGGCATGGCCCCCCCTGGGTTCTGGCTAGGAAAGCAGGGGAAGGAGCCATGTCTGTGCAGTGTCGTGCTCCTCTTGGCAGGCCTTTGCAATCCCAATTATCCCTGGAGCTGTGGGCTTTCTGGTTCTCCGGACCCTAACCCTAACCCTAGAAGTTGCCGACCGCGGTTTCCGGCCACGGCCCCCCCTGGGTTCTGGCTAGGAAAGCAGGGGAAGGAGCCATGTCTGTGCAGTGTCGTGCTCCTCTTGGCAGGCCTTTGCAATCCCAATTATCCCTGGAGCTGTGGGCTTTCTGGTTCTCCGGACCCTAACCCTAACCCTAACCCTAGAAGTTGCCGACCGCGGTTTCCGTCCACGGCCCCCCCTGGGTTCTGGCTAGGAAAGCAGGGGAAGGAGCCATGTCTGTGCAGTGTCGTGCTCCTCTTGGCAGGCCTTTGCAATCCCAATTATCCCTGGAGCTGTGGGCTTTCTGGTTCTCCGGACCCTAACCCTAACCCTAACCCTAGAAGTTGCCGACCGCGGTTTCCGGCCACGGCCCCCCCCGGGTTCTGGCTAGGAAAGCTGGGGAAGGAGCCATGTCTGTGCAGTGTCGTGCTCCTCTTGGCAGGCCTTTGCAATCCCAATTATCCCTGGAGCTGTGGGCTTTCTGGTTCTCCGGACCCTAACCCTAACCCTAACCCTAGAAGTTGCCGACCGCGGTTTCCGGCCACGGCCCCCCCTGGGTTCTGGCTAGGAAAGCTGGGGAAGGAGCCATGTCTGTGCAGTGTCGTGCTCCTCTTGGCAGGCCTTTGCAATCCCAATTATCCCTGGAGCTGTGGGCTTTCTGGTTCTCCGGACCCTAACCCTAACCCTAACCCTAGAAGTTGCCGACCGCGGTTTCCGGCCACGGCCCCCCCTGGGTTCTGGCTAGGAAAGCAGGGGAAGGAGCCATGTCTGTGCAGTGTCGTGCTCCTCTTGGCAGGCCTTTGCAATCCCAATTATCCCTGGAGCTGTGGGCTTTCTGGTTCTCCGGACCCTAACCCTAACCCTAACCCTAGAAGTTGCCGACCGCGGTTTCCGGCCACAGCCCCCCCTGGGTTCTGGCTAGGAAAGCTGGGGAAGGAGCCATGTCTGTGCAGTGTCGTGCTCCTCTTGGCAGGCCTTTGCAATCCCAATTATCCCTGGAGCTGTGGGCTTTCTGGTTCTCCGGACCCTAACCCTAACCCTAACCCTAGAGGTTGCCGACCGCGGTTTCTGGGCATGGCCCCCCCTGGGTTCTGGCTAGGAAAGCTGGGGACGGAGCCATGTCTGTGCAGTGTCGTGCTCCTCTTGGCAGGCCTTTGCAATCCCAATTATCCCTGGAGCTGTGGGCTTTCTGGTTCTCCGGACCCTAACCCTAACCCTAACCCTAGAAGTTGCCGACCGCGGTTTCCGGCCAATGCCCACCCGGGGTTCTGGCTAGGAAAGCAGGGGAAGGAGCCATGTCTGTGCAGTGTCGTGCTCCTCTTGGCAGGCCTTTGCAATCCCAATTATCCCTGGAGCTGTGGGCTTTCTGGTTCTCCGGACCCTAGCCCTAACCCTAACCCTAGAAGTTGCCGACCGCGATTTCCGGCCACGGCCCCCCCTGGGTTCTGGCTAGGAAAGCAGGGGAAGGAGCCATGTCTGTGCAGTGTCGTGCTCCTCTTGGCAGGCCTTTGCAATCCCAATTATCCCTGGAGCTGTGGGCTTTCTGGTTCTCCGGACCCTAACCCTAACCCTAACCCTAGAAGTTGCCGACCGCGGTTTCCGGCCACGGCCCCCCCTGGGTTCTGGCTAGGAAAGCAGGGGAAGGAGCCATGTCTGTGCAGTGTCGTGCTCCTCTTGGCAGGCCTTTGCAATCCCAATTATCCCTGGAGCTGTGGGCTTTCTGGTTCTCCGGACCCTAACCCTAACCCTAACCCTAGAGGTTGCCGACCGCGGTTTCCAGCCACTGCCCCCCCCCGGGTTCTGACTAGGAAAGCAGGGGAAGGAGCCATGTCTGTGCAGTGTCGTGCTCCTCTTGGCAGGCCTTTGCAATCCCAATTATCCCTGGAGCTGTGGGCTTTCTGGTTCTCCGGACCCTAACCCTAACCCTAACCCTAGAAGTTGCCGACCGCGGTTTCTGGGCATGGCCCCCCCTGGGTTCTGGCTAGGAAAGCTGGGGACGGAGCCATGTCTGTGCAGTGTCGTGCTCCTCTTGGCAGGCCTTTGCAATCCCAATTATCCCTGGAGCTGTGGGCTTTCTGGTTCTCCGGACCCTAACCCTAACCCTAACCCTAGAGGTTGCCGACCGCGGTTTCCGGCCACTGCCCCCCCCGGGTTCTGGCTAGGAAAGCAGGGGAAGGAGCCATGTCTGTGCAGTGTCGTGCTCCTCTTGGCAGGCCTTTGCAATCCCAATTATCCCTGGAGCTGTGGGCTTTCTGGTTCTCCGGACCCTAACCCTAACCCTAACCCTAGAAGTTGCCGACCGCGGTTTCTGGGCATGGCCCCCCCTGGGTTCTGGCTAGGAAAGCAGGGGAAGGAGCCATGTCTGTGCAGTGTCGTGCTCCTCTTGGCAGGCCTTTGCAATCCCAATTATCCCTGGAGCTGTGGGCTTTCTGGTTCTCCGGACCCTAACCCTAACCCTAACCCTAGAGGTTGCCGACCGCGGTTTCCGGCCACTGCCCCCCCCGGGTTCTGGCTAGGAAAGCAGGGGAAGGAGCCATGTCTGTGCAGTGTCGTGCTCCTCTTGGCAGGCCTTTGCAATCCCAATTATCCCTGGAGCTGTGGGCTTTCTGGTTCTCCGGACCCTAACCCTAACCCTAACCCTAACCCTAGAAGTTGCCGACCGCGGTTTCTGGGCATGGCCCCCCCTGGGTTCTGGCTAGGAAAGCAGGGGAAGGAGCCATGTCTGTGCAGTGTCGTGCTCCTCTTGGCAGGCCTTTGCAATCCCAATTATCCCTGGAGCTGTGGGCTTTCTGGTTCTCCGGACCCTAACCCTAACCCTAACCCTAGAAGTTGCCGACCGCGGTTTCCGGCCACAGCCCCTCCTGGGTTCTGGCTAGGAAAGCAGGGGAAGGAGCCATGTCTGTGCAGTGTCGTGCTCCTCTTGGCAGGCCTTTGCAATCCCAATTATCCCTGGAGCTGTGGGCTTTCTGGTTCTCCGGACCCTAACCCTAACCCTAACCCTAGAAGTTGCCGACCGCGGTTTCCGGCCACTGCCCCCCCCGGGTTCTGGCTAGGAAAGCAGGGGAAGGAGCCATGTCTGTGCAGTGTCGTGCTCCTCTTGGCAGGCCTTTGCAATCCCAATTATCCCTGGAGCTGTGGGCTTTCTGGTTCTCTGGACCCTAACCCTAACCCTAACCCTATAAGTTGCCGACCGTGGTTTCCGGCCACGTCCCCCGCTGGGTTCTGGCTAGGAAAGCTGGGGAAGGAGCCATGTCTGTGCAGTGTCGTGCTCCTCTTGGCAGGCCTTTGCAATCCCAATTATCCCTGGAGCTGTGGGCTTTCTGGTTCTCCGGACCCTAACCCTAACCCTAACCCTAGAAGTTGCCGACCGCGGTTTCCGGCCACAGCCCCTCCTGGGTTCTGGCTAGGAAAGCAGGGGAAGGAGCCATGTCTGTGCAGTGTCGTGCTCCTCTTGGCAGGCCTTTGCAATCCCAATTATCCCTGGAGCTGTGGGCTTTCTGGTTCTCCGGACCCTAACCCTAACCCTAACCCTAGAAGTTGCCGACCGCGGTTTCTGGCCACTGCCCCCCCCGGGTTCTGGCTAGGAAAGCAGGGGAAGGAGCCATGTCTGTGCAGTGTCGTGCTCCTCTTGGCAGGCCTTTGCAATCCCAATTATCCCTGGAGCTGTGGGCTTGCTGGTTCTCCGGACCCTAACCCTAACCCTAACCCTAGAACTTGCCGACCGCGGTTTCCGGCCACAGCCCCTCCTGGGTTCTGGCTAGGAAAGCAGGGGAAGGAGCCATGTCTGTGCAGTGTCGTGCTCCTCTTGGCAGGCCTTTGCAATCCCAATTATCCCTGGAGCTGTGGGCTTTCTGGTTCTCCGGACCCTAACCCTAACCCTAACCCTAGAAGTTACCGACCACGGTTTCCGGCCACGGCCCCCCCCGGGTTCTGGCTAGGAAAGCAGGGGAAGGAGCCATGTCTGTGCAGTGTCGTGCTCCTCTTGGCAGGCCTTTGCAATCCCAATTATCCCTGGAGCTGTGGGCTTTCTGGTTCTCCGGACCCTAACCCTAACCCTAACCCTAGAAGTTGCCGACCGCGGTTTCCGGCCACTGCCCCCCCTGGGTTCTGGCTAGGAAAGCTGGGGAAGGAGCCATGTCTGTGCAGTGTCGTGCTCCTCTTGGCAGGCCTTTGCAATCCCAATTATCCCTGGAGCTGTGGGCTTTCTGGTTCTCCGGACCCTAACCCTAACCCTAACCCTAGAAGTTGCCGACCGCGGTTTCCGGCCACGGCCCCCCCTGGGTTCTGGCTAGGAAAGCAGGGGAAGGAGCCATGTCTGTGCAGTGTCGTGCTCCTCTTGGCAGGCCTTTGCAATCCCAATTATCCCTGGAGCTGTGGGCTTGCTGGTTCTCCGGACCCTAACCCTAACCCTAACCCTAGAAGTTGCCGACCGCGGTTTCCGGCCACGGCCCCCCCCGGGTTCTGGCTAGGAAAGCAGGGGAAGGAGCCATGTCTGTGCAGTGTCGTGCTCCTCTTGGCAGGCCTTTGCAATCCCAATTATCCCTGGAGCTGTGGGCTTGCTGGTTCTCCGGACTCTAACCCTAACCCTAACCCTAGAAGTTGCCGACCGCGGTTTCCGGCCACGGCCCCCCCTGGTTTCTGGCTAGGAAAGCAGGGGAAGGAGCCATGTCTGTGCAGTGTCGTGCTCCTCTTGGCAGGCCTTTGCAATCCCAATTATCCCTGGAGCTGTGGGCTTTCTGGTTCTCCGGACCCTAACCCTAACCCTAACCCTAGAAGTTGCCGACCGCGGTTTCCGGCCACTGCCCCCCCCTGGGTTCTGGCTAGGAAAGCAGGGGAAGGAGCCATGTCTGTGCAGTGTCGTGCTCCTCTTGGCAGGCCTTTGCAATCCCAATTATCCCTGGAGCTGTGGGCTTTCTGGTTCTCCGGACCCTAACCCTAACCCTAACCCTAGAAGTTGCCGACCGCGGTTTCCGGCCACGGCCCCCCCCGGGTTCTGGCTAGGAAAGCAGGGGAAGGAGCCATGTCTGTGCAGTGTCGTGCTCCTCTTGGCAGGCCTTTGCAATCCCAATTATCCCTGGAGCTGTGGGCTTTCCGGTTCTCCGGACCCTAACCCTAACCCTAACCCTAGAAGTTGCCGACCGCGGTTTCTGGCCACGGCCCCGCCTGGGTTCTGGCTAGGAAAGCAGGGGAAGGAGCCATGTCTGTGCAGTGCCGTGCTCCTCTTGGCAGGCCTTTGCAATCCCAATTATCCCTGGAGCTGTGGGCTTTCTGGTTCTCCGGACCCTAACCCTAACCCTAACCCTAGAAGTTGCCGACCGCGGTTTCCGGCCACTGCCCCCCCCGGGTTCTGGCTAGGAAAGCAGGGGAAGGAGCCATGTCTGTGCAGTGTCGTGCTCCTCTTGGCAGGCCTTTGCAATCCCAATTATCCCTGGAGCTGTGGGCTTTCTGGTTCTCCGGACCCTAACCCTAACCCTAACCCTAGAAGTTGCCGACCGCGGTTTCCGGCCACGGCCCCCCCTGTGTTCTGGCTAGGAAAGCAGGGGAAGGAGCCATGTCTGTGCAGTGTCGTGCTCCTCTTGGCAGGCCTTTGCAATCCCAATTATCCCTGGAGCTGTGGGCTTTCTGGTTCTCCGGACCCTAACCCTAACCCTAACCCTAGAAGTTGCCGACCGCGGTTTCCGGCCACGGCCCCCCCTGGGTTCTGGCTAGGAAAGCAGGGGAAGGAGCCATGTCTGTTCAGTGTCGTGCTCCTCTTGGCAGGCCTTTGCAATCCCAATTATCCCTGGAGCTGTGGGCTTTCTGGTTCTCCGGACCCTAACCTTAACCCTAACCCTAGAAGTTGCCGACCGCGGTTTCCGGCCACGGCCCCCCCTGGGTTCTGGCTAGGAAAGCAGGGGAAGGAGCCATGTCTGTGCAGTGTCGTGCTCCTCTTGGCAGGCCTTTGCAATCCCAATTATCCCTGGAGCTGTGGGCTTTCTGGTTCTCCGGACCCTAACCCTAACCCTAACCCTAGAAGTTGCCGACCGCGGTTTCCGGCCACTGCCCCCCCCGGTTTCTGGCTAGGAAAGCAGGGGAAGGAGCCATGTCTGTGCAGTGTCGTGCTCCTCTTGGCAGGCCTTTGCAATCCCAATTATCCCTGGAGCTGTGGGCTTGCTGGTTCTCCGGACCCTAACCCTAACCCTAACCCTAGAAGTTGCCGACCGCGGTTTCCGGCCACGGCCCCCCCCGGGTTCTGGCTAGGAAAGCAGGGGAAGGAGCCATGTCTGTGCAGTGTCGTGCTCCTCTTGGCAGGCCTTTGCAATCCCAATTATCCCTGGAGCTGTGGGCTTTCTGGTTCTCCGGACCCTAACCCTAACCCTAACCCTAGAAGTTGCCGACCGCGGTTTCCGGCCACGGCCCCCCCTGGGTTCTGGCTAGGAAAGCAGGGGAAGGAGCCATGTCTGTGCAGTGTCGTGCTCCTCTTGGCAGGCCTTTGCAATCCCAATTATCCCTGGAGCTGTGGGCTTTCTGGTTCTCCGGACCCTAACCCTAACCCTAACCCTAGAAGTTGCCGACCGCGGTTTCCGGCCACAGCCCCCCCTGGGTTCTGGCTAGGAAAGCAGGGGAAGGAGCCATGTCTGTGCAGTGTCGTGCTCCTCTTGGCAGGCCTTTGCAATCCCAATTATCCCTGGAGCTGTGGGCTTTCTGGTTCTCCGGACCCTAACCCTAACCCTAACCCTAGAAGTTGCCGACCGCGGTTTCCGGCCACTGCCCCCCCTGGGTTCTGGCTAGGAAAGCAGGGGAAGGAGCCATGTCTGTGCAGTGTCGTGCTCCTCTTGGCAGGCCTTTGCAATCCCAATTATCCCTGGAGCTGTGGGCTTTCTGGTTCTCCGGACCCTAACCCTAACCCTAACCCTAGAAGTTGCCGACCGCGGTTTCCGGCCACGGCCCCCCCCGGGTTCTGGCTAGGAAAGCAGGGGAAGGAGCCATGTCTGTGCAGTGTCGTGCTCCTCTTGGCAGGCCTTTGCAATCCCAATTATCCCTGGAGCTGTGGGCTTTCTGGTTCTCCGGACCCTAACCCTAACCCTAACCCTAGAGGTTGCCGACCGCGGTTTCCGGCCACTGCCCCCCCCGGGTTCTGGCTAGGAAAGCAGGGGAAGGAGCCATGTCTGTGCAGTGTCGTGCTCCTCTTGGCAGGCCTTTGCAATCCCAATTATCCCTGGAGCTGTGGGCTTTCTGGTTCTCCGGACCCTAACCCTAACCCTAACCCTAGAGGTTGCCGACCGCGGTTTCCGGCCACTGCCCCCCCCGGGTTCTGGCTAGGAAAGCAGGGGAAGGAGCCATGTCTGTGCAGTGTCGTGCTCCTCTTGGCAGGCCTTTGCAATCCCAATTATCCCTGGAGCTGTGGGCTTTCTGGTTCTCCGGACCCTAACCCTAACCCTAACCCTAGAGGTTGCCGACCGCGGTTTCCGGCCACTGCCCCCCCCGGGTTCTGGCTAGGAAAGCAGGGGAAGGAGCCATGTCTGTGCAGTGTCGTGCTCCTCTTGGCAGGCCTTTGCAATCCCAATTATCCCTGGAGCTGTGGGCTTTCTGGTTCTCCGGACCCTAACCCTAACCCTAACCCTAGAGGTTGCCGACCGCGGTTTCCGGCCACTGCCCCCCCCGGGTTCTGGCTAGGAAAGCAGGGGAAGGAGCCATGTCTGTGCAGTGTCGTGCTCCTCTTGGCAGGCCTTTGCAATCCCAATTATCCCTGGAGCTGTGGGCTTTCTGGTTCTCCGGACCCTAACCCTAACCCTAACCCTAGAAGTTGCCGACCGCGGTTTCTGGGCATGGCCCCCCCTGGGTTCTGGCTAGGAAAGCAGGGGAAGGAGCCATGTCGGTGCAGTGTCGTGCTCCTCTTGGCAGGCCTTTGCAATCCCAATTATCCCTGGAGCTGTGGGCTTTCTGGTTCTCCGGACCCTAACCCTAACCCTAACCCTAGAAGTTGCCGACCGCGGTTTCCGGCCACGGCCCCCCCCGGGTTCTGGCTAGGAAAGCAGGGGAAGGAGCCATGTCTGTGCAGTGTCGTGCTCCTCTTGGCAGGCCTTTGCAATCCCAATTATCCCTGGAGCTGTGGGCTTTCTGGTTCTCCGGACCCTAACCCTAACCCTAACCCTAGAAGTTGCCGACCGCGGTTTCCGGCCACGGCCCCCCCCGGGTTCTGGCTAGGAAAGCAGGGGAAGGAGCCATGTCTGTGCAGTGTCGTGCTCCTCTTGGCAGGCCTTTGCAATCCCAAATGTCCCTGGAGCTGTGGGCTTTCTGGTTCTCCGGACCCTAACCCTAACCCTAGAAGTTGCCGACCGCGGTTTCCGGCCACGGCCCCCCCCCGTGTTCTTACTAGGAAAGCTGGGGAAGGAGCCATGTCGGTGCAGTGTCATGCTCCTCTTGGCAGGCCTTTGCAATCCCAATTATCCCTGGAGCTGTGGGCTTTCTGGTTCTCCGGACCCTAACCCTAACCCTAACCCTAGAAGTTGCCGACCGCGGTTTCCGGCCACAGCCCCCACTGGGTTCTGGCTAGGAAAGCTGGGGAAGGAGCCATGTCTGTGCAGTGTCGTGCTCCTCTTGGCAGGCCTTTGCAATCCCAATTATCCCTGGAGCTGTGGGCTTTCTGGTTCTCCGGACCCTAACCCTAACCCTAACCCTAGAAGTTGCCGACCGCGGTTTCTGGGCATGGCCCCCCCTGGGTTCTGGCTAGGAAAGCTGGGGAAGGAGCCATGTCTGTGCAGTGTCGTGCTCCTCTTGGCAGGCCTTTGCAATCCCAATTATCCCTGGAGCTGTGGGCTTTCTGGTTCTCCGGACCCTAACCCTAACCCTAGAAGTTGCCGACCGCGGTTTCCGGCCACAGCCCCCCCTGGGTTCTGGCTAGGAAAGCTGGGGAAGGAGCCATGTCTGTGCAGTGTCGTGCTCCTCTTGGCAGGCCTTTGCAATCCCAATTATCCCTGGAGCTGTGGGCTTTCTGGTTCTCCGGACCCTAACCCTAACCCTAACCCTAGAAGTTGCCGACCGCGGTTTCCGGCCACGGCCCCCCCCGGGTTCTGGCTAGGAAAGCAGGGGAAGGAGCCATGTCTGTGCAGTGCCGTGCTCCTCTTGGCAGGCCTTTGCAATCCCAATTATCCCTGGAGCTGTGGGCTTTCTGGTTCTCCGGACCCTAACCCTAACCCTAACCCTAGAAGTTGCCGACCGCGGTTTCCGGCCACGGCCCCCCCCGGGTTCTGGCTAGGAAAGCAGGGGAAGGAGCCATGTCTGTGCAGTGTCGTGCTCCTCTTGGCAGGCCTTTGCAATCCCAATTATCCCTGGAGCTGTGGGCTTTCTGGTTCTCCGGACCCTAACCCTAACCCTAGAAGTTGCCGACCGCGGTTTCCGGCCACAGCCCCCCCTGGGTTCTGGCTAGGAAAGCAGGGGAAGGAGCCATGTCTGTGCAGTGTCGTGCTCCTCTTGGCAGGCCTTTGCAATCCCAATTATCCCTGGAGCTGTGGGCTTTCTGGTTCTCCGGACCCTAACCCTAACCCTAACCCTAGAAGTTGCCGACCGCGGTTTCCGGCCACGGCCCCCCCCGGGTTCTGGCTAGGAAAGCAGGGGAAGGAGCCATGTCTGTGCAGTGTCGTGCTCCTCTTGGCAGGCCTTTGCAATCCCAATTATCCCTGGAGCTGTGGGCTTTCTGGTTCTCCGGACCCTAACCCTAACCCTAACCCTAGAAGTTGCCGACCGCGGTTTCCGGCCACGGCCCCCCCTGGGTTCTGGCTAGGAAAGCTGGGGAAGGAGCCATGTCTGTGGAGTGTCGTGCTCCTCTTGGCAGGCCTTTGCAATCCCAATTATCCCTGGAGCTGTGGGCTTTCTGGTTCTCCGGACCCTAACCCTAACCCTAACCCTAGAAGTTGCCGACCGCGGTTTCCGGCCACTGCCCCCCCCGGGTTCTGGCTAGGAAAGCAGGGGAAGGAGCCATGTCTGTGCAGTGTCATGCTCCTCTTGGCAGGCCTTTGCAATCCCAATTATCCCTGGAGCTGTGGGCTTTCTGGTTCTCCGGACCCTAACCCTAACCCTAACCCTAACCCTAGAAGTTGCCGACCGCGGTTTCCGGCCACGGCCCCCCCCGGGTTCTGGCTAGGAAAGCTGGGGAAGGAGCCATGTCTGTGCAGTGTCGTGCTCCTCTTGGCAGGCCTTTGCAATCCCAATTATCCCTGGAGCTGTGGGCTTTCTGGTTCTCCGGACCCTAACCCTAACCCTAACCCTAGAAGTTGCCGACCGCGGTTTCCGGCCACGGCCCCCCCCGGGTTCTGACTAGGAAAGCAGGGGAAGGAGCCATGTCTGTGCAGTGTCGTGCTCCTCTTGGCAGGCCTTTGCAATCCCAATTATCCCTGGAGCTGTGGGCTTTCTGGTTCTCCGGACCCTAACCCTAACCCTAACCCTATCCCTGGAGCTGTGGGCTTTCTGGTTCTCCGGACCCTAACCCTAACCCTAACCCTAGAAGTTGCCGACCGCGGTTTCCGGCCAATGCCCCCCCCGGGTTCTGGCTAGGAAAGCAGGGGAAGGAGCCATGTCTGTGCAGTGCCGTGCTCCTCTTGGCAGGCCTTTGCAATCCCAATTATCCCTGGAGCTGTGGGCTTTCTGGTTCTCCGGACCCTAACCCTAACCCTAACCCTAGAAGTTGCCGACCGCGGTTTCCGGCCACGGCCCCCCCCGGGTTCTGGCTAGGAAAGCAGGGGAAGGAGCCATGTCTGTGCAGTGTCGTGCTCCTCTTGGCAGGCCTTTGCAATCCCAATTATCCCTGGAGCTGTGGGCTTTCTGGTTCTCCGGACCCTAACCCTAACCCTAGAAGTTGCCGACCGCGGTTTCCGGCCACAGCCCCCCCTGGGTTCTGGCTAGGAAAGCAGGGGAAGGAGCCATGTCTGTGCAGTGTCGTGCTCCTCTTGGCAGGCCTTTGCAATCCCAATTATCCCTGGAGCTGTGGGCTTTCTGGTTCTCCGGACCCTAACCCTAACCCTAACCCTAGAAGTTGCCGACCGCGGTTTCCGGCCACGGCCCCCCCCGGGTTCTGGCTAGGAAAGCAGGGGAAGGAGCCATGTCTGTGCAGTGTCGTGCTCCTCTTGGCAGGCCTTTGCAATCCCAATTATCCCTGGAGCTGTGGGCTTTCTGGTTCTCCGGACCCTAACCCTAACCCTAACCCTAGAAGTTGCCGACCGCGGTTTCCGGCCACGGCCCCCCCCGGGTTCTGGCTAGGAAAGCAGAGGAAGGAGCCATGTCTGTGCAGTGCCGTGCTCCTCTTGGCAGGCCTTTGCAATCCCAATTATCCCTGGAGCTGTGGGCTTTCTGGTTCTCCGGACCCTAACCCTAACCCTAACCCTAGAAGTTGCCGACCGCGGTTTCCGGCCACGGCCCCCCCCGGGTTCTGGCTAGGAAAGCAGGGGAAGGAGCCATGTCTGTGCAGTGTCGTGCTCCTCTTGGCAGGCCTTTGCAATCCCAATTATCCCTGGAGCTGTGGGCTTTCTGGTTCTCCGGACCCTAACCCTAACCCTAACCCTAGAAGTTGCCGACCGCGGTTTCTGGCCACGGCCCCCCCCGGGTTCTGGCTAGGAAAGCAGGGGAAGGAGCCATGTCTGTGCAGTGTCGTGCTCCTCTTGGCAGGCCTTTGCAATCCCAATTATCCCTGGAGCTGTGGGCTTTCTGGTTCTCCGGACCCTAACCCTAACCCTAACCCTAGAAGTTGCCGACCGCGGTTTCCGGCCACGGCCCCCCCCGGGTTCTGGCTAGGAAAGCAGGGGAAGGAGCCATGTCTGTGCAGTGCCGTGCTCCTCTTGGCAGGCCTTTGCAATCCCAATTATCCCTGGAGCTGTGGGCTTTCTGGTTCTCCGGACCCTAACCCTAACCCTAACCCTAGAAGTTGCCGACCGCGGTTTCCGGCCACGGCCCCCCCCGGGTTCTGGCTAGGAAAGCAGGGGAAGGAGCCATGTCTGTGCAGTGTCGTGCTCCTCTTGGCAGGCCTTTGCAATCCCAATTATCCCTGGAGCTGTGGGCTTTCTGGTTCTCCGGACCCTAACCCTAACCCTAACCCTAGAAGTTGCCGACCGCGGTTTCCGGCCACGGCCCCCCCTGGGTTCTGGCTAGGAAAGCTGGGGAAGGAGCCATGTCTGTGGAGTGTCGTGCTCCTCTTGGCAGGCCTTTGCAATCCCAATTATCCCTGGAGCTGTGGGCTTTCTGGTTCTCCGGACCCTAACCCTAACCCTAACCCTAGAAGTTGCCGACCGCGGTTTCCGGCCACTGCCCCCCCCGGGTTCTGGCTAGGAAAGCAGGGGAAGGAGCCATGTCTGTGCAGTGTCATGCTCCTCTTGGCAGGCCTTTGCAATCCCAATTATCCCTGGAGCTGTGGGCTTTCTGGTTCTCCGGACCCTAACCCTAACCCTAACCCTAGAAGTTGCCGACCGCGGTTTCCCGCCACGGCCCCCCCCGGGTTCTGGCTAGGAAAGCTGGGGAAGGAGCCATGTCTGTGCAGTGTCGTGCTCCTCTTGGCAGGCCTTTGCAATCCCAATTATCCCTGGAGCTGTGGGCTTTCTGGTTCTCCGGACCCTAACCCTAACCCTAACCCTAACCCTAGAAGTTGCCGACCGCGGTTTCCGGCCACGGCCCCCCCCTGGGTTCTGGCTAGGAAAGCTGGGGAAGGAGCCATGTCTGTGCAGTGTCGTGCTCCTCTTGGCAGGCCTTTGCAATCCCAATTATCCCTGGAGCTGTGGGCTTTCTGGTTCTCCGGACCCTAACCCTAACCCTAACCCTAGAAGTTGCCGACCGCGGTTTCCCGCCACGGCCCCCCCCGGGTTCTGGCTAGGAAAGCAGGGGAAGGAGCCATGTCTGTGCAGTGTCGTGCTCCTCTTGGCAGGCCTTTGCAATCCCAATTATCCCTGGAGCTGTGGGCTTTCTGGTTCTCCGGACCCTAACCCTAACCCTAACCCTAGAAGTTGCCGACCGCGGTTTCCGGCCACGGCCCCCCCCGGGTTCTGGCTAGGAAAGCTGGGGAAGGAGCCATGTCTGTGCAGTGCCGTGCTCCTCTTGGCAGGCCTTTGCAATCCCAATTATCCCTGGAGCTGTGGGCTTTCTGGTTCTCCGGACCCTAACCCTAACCCTAACCCTAGAAGTTGCCGACCGCGGTTTCCGGCCAATGCCCCCCCCGGGTTCTGGCTAGGAAAGCAGGGGAAGGAGCCATGTCTGTGCAGTGCCGTGCTCCTCTTGGCAGGCCTTTGCAATCCCAATTATCCCTGGAGCTGTGGGCTTTCTGGTTCTCCGGACCCTAACCCTAACCCTAACCCTAGAAGTTGCCGACCGCGGTTTCCGGCCACGGCCCCCCCCGGGTTCTGGCTAGGAAAGCAGGGGAAGGAGCCATGTCTGTGCAGTGTCGTGCTCCTCTTGGCAGGCCTTTGCAATCCCAATTATCCCTGGAGCTGTGGGCTTTCTGGTTCTCCGGACCCTAACCCTAACCCTAGAAGTTGCCGACCGCGGTTTCCGGCCACAGCCCCCCCTGGGTTCTGGCTAGGAAAGCAGGGGAAGGAGCCATGTCTGTGCAGTGTCGTGCTCCTCTTGGCAGGCCTTTGCAATCCCAATTATCCCTGGAGCTGTGGGCTTTCTGGTTCTCCGGACCCTAACCCTAACCCTAACCCTAGAAGTTGCCGACCGCGGTTTCCGGCCACGGCCCCCCCCGGGTTCTGGCTAGGAAAGCAGGGGAAGGAGCCATGTCTGTGCAGTGTCGTGCTCCTCTTGGCAGGCCTTTGCAATCCCAATTATCCCTGGAGGTGTGGGCTTTCTGGTTCTCCGGACCCTAACCCTAACCCTAACCCTAGAAGTTGCCGACCGCGGTTTCCGGCCACGGCCCCCCCCGGGTTCTGGCTAGGAAAGCAGGGGAAGGAGCCATGTCTGTGCAGTGCCGTGCTCCTCTTGGCAGGCCTTTGCAATCCCAATTATCCCTGGAGCTGTGGGCTTTCTGGTTCTCCGGACCCTAACCCTAACCCTAACCCTAGAAGTTGCCGACCGCGGTTTCCGGCCACGGCCCCCCCCGGGTTCTGGCTAGGAAAGCAGGGGAAGGAGCCATGTCTGTGCAGTGTCGTGCTCCTCTTGGCAGGCCTTTGCAATCCCAATTATCCCTGGAGCTGTGGGCTTTCTGGTTCTCCGGACCCTAACCCTAACCCTAGAAGTTGCCGACCGCGGTTTCCGGCCACAGCCCCCCCTGGGTTCTGGCTAGGAAAGCAGGGGAAGGAGCCATGTCTGTGCAGTGTCGTGCTCCTCTTGGCAGGCCTTTGCAATCCCAATTATCCCTGGAGCTGTGGGCTTTCTGGTTCTCCGGACCCTAACCCTAACCCTAACCCTAGAAGTTGCCGACCGCGGTTTCCGGCCACGGCCCCCCCCGGGTTCTGGCTAGGAAAGCAGGGGAAGGAGCCATGTCTGTGCAGTGTCGTGCTCCTCTTGGCAGGCCTTTGCAATCCCAATTATCCCTGGAGCTGTGGGCTTTCTGGTTCTCCGGACCCTAACCCTAACCCTAACCCTAGAAGTTGCCGACCGCGGTTTCCGGCCACGGCCCCCCCTGGGTTCTGGCTAGGAAAGCAGGGGAAGGAGCCATGTCTGTGGAGTGTCGTGCTCCTCTTGGCAGGCCTTTGCAATCCCAATTATCCCTGGAGCTGTGGGCTTTCTGGTTCTCCGGACCCTAACCCTAACCCTAACCCTAGAAGTTGCCGACCGCGGTTTCCGGCCACTGCCCCCCCCGGGTTCTGGCTAGGAAAGCAGGGGAAGGAGCCATGTCTGTGCAGTGTCATGCTCCTCTTGGCAGGCCTTTGCAATCCCAATTATCCCTGGAGCTGTGGGCTTTCTGGTTCTCCGGACCCTAACCCTAACCCTAACCCTAGAAGTTGCCGACCGCGGTTTCCCGCCACGGCCCCCCCCGGGTTCTGGCTAGGAAAGCTGGGGAAGGAGCCATGTCTGTGCAGTGTCGTGCTCCTCTTGGCAGGCCTTTGCAATCCCAATTATCCCTGGAGCTGTGGGCTTTCTGGTTCTCCGGACCCTAACCCTAACCCTAACCCTAACCCTAGAAGTTGCCGACCGCGGTTTCCGGCCACGGCCCCCCCTGGGTTCTGGCTAGGAAAGCTGGGGAAGGAGCCATGTCTGTGCAGTGTCGTGCTCCTCTTGGCAGGCCTTTGCAATCCCAATTATCCCTGGAGCTGTGGGCTTTCTGGTTCTCCGGACCCTAACCCTAACCCTAACCCTAGAAGTTGCCGACCGCGGTTTCCGGCCACTGCCCCCCCCCGGGTTCTGCCTAGGAAAGCTGGGGAAGGAGCCATGTCTGTGCAGTGTCGTGCTCCTCTTGGCAGGCCTTTGCAATCCCAATTATCCCTGGAGCTGTGGGCTTTCTGGTTCTCCGGACCCTAACCCTAACCCTAACCCTAGAAGTTGCCGACCGCGGTTTCTGGCCACGGCCCCCCCCGGGTTCTGGCTAGGAAAGCTGGGAAAGGAGCCATGTCTGTGCAGTGTCGTGCTCCTCTTGGCAGGCCTTTGCAATCCCAATTATCCCTGGAGCTGTGGGCTTTCTGGTTCTCCGGACCCTAACCCTAACCCTAACCCTAGAAGTTGCCGACCGCGGTTTCCGGCCACGGCCCCCCCTGGGTTCTGGCTAGGAAAGCAGGGGAAGGAGCCATGTCTGTGCAGTGTCGTGCTCCTCTTGGCAGGCCTTTGCAATCCCAATTATCCCTGGAGCTGTGGGCTTTCTGGTTCTCCGGACCCTAACCCTAACCCTAACCCTAGAAGTTGCCGACCGCGGTTTCCGGCCACGGCCCCCCCTGGGTTCTGGCTAGGAAAGCAGGGGAAGGAGCCATGTCTGTGCAGTGTCGTGCTCCTCTTGGCAGGCCTTTGCAATCCCAATTATCCCTGGAGCTGTGGGCTTTCTGGTTCTCCGGACCCTAACCCTAACCCTAACCCTAACCCTAGAAGTTGCCGACCGCGGTTTCCGGCCACGGCCCCCCCTGGGTTCTGGCTAGGAAAGCTGGGGAAGGAGCCATGTCTGTGGAGTGTCGTGCTCCTCTTGGCAGGCCTTTGCAATCCCAATTATCCCTGGAGCTGTGGGCTTTCTGGTTCTCCGGACCCTAACCCTAACCCTAACCCTAGAAGTTGCCGACCGCGGTTTCCGGCCACTGCCCCCCCCGGGTTCTGGCTAGGAAAGCAGGGGAAGGAGCCATGTCTGTGCAGTGTCATGCTCCTCTTGGCAGGCCTTTGCAATCCCAATTATCCCTGGAGCTGTGGGCTTTCTGGTTCTCCGGACCCTAACCCTAACCCTAACCCTAACCCTAGAAGTTGCCGACCGCGGTTTCCCGCCACGGCCCCCCCCGGGTTCTGGCTAGGAAAGCTGGGGAAGGAGCCATGTCTGTGCAGTGTCGTGCTCCTCTTGGCAGGCCTTTGCAATCCCAATTATCCCTGGAGCTGTGGGCTTTCTGGTTCTCCGGACCCTAACCCTAACCCTAACCCTAGAAGTTGCCGACCGCGGTTTCCGGCCACGGCCCCCCCCGGGTTCTGGCTAGGAAAGCAGGGGAAGGAGCCATGTCTGTGCAGTGTCGTGCTCCTCTTGGCAGGCCTTTGCAATCCCAATTATCCCTGGAGCTGTGGGCTTTCTGGTTCTCCGGACCCTAACCCTAACCCTAACCCTATCCCTGGAGCTGTGGGCTTTCTGGTTCTCCGGACCCTAACCCTAACCCTAACCCTAGAAGTTGCCGACCGCGGTTTCCGGCCAATGCCCCCCCCGGGTTCTGGCTAGGAAAGCAGGGGAAGGAGCCATGTCTGTGCAGTGCCGTGCTCCTCTTGGCAGGCCTTTGCAATCCCAATTATCCCTGGAGCTGTGGGCTTTCTGGTTCTCCGGACCCTAACCCTAACCCTAACCCTAGAAGTTGCCGACCGCGGTTTCCGGCCACGGCCCCCCCCGGGTTCTGGCTAGGAAAGCAGGGGAAGGAGCCATGTCTGTGCAGTGTCGTGCTCCTCTTGGCAGGCCTTTGCAATCCCAATTATCCCTGGAGCTGTGGGCTTTCTGGTTCTCCGGACCCTAACCCTAACCCTAACCCTAGAAGTTGCCGACCGCGGTTTCCGGCCACGGCCCCCCCCGGGTTCTGGCTAGGAAAGCAGGGGAAGGAGCCATGTCTGTGCAGTGTCGTGCTCCTCTTGGCAGGCCTTTGCAATCCCAATTATCCCTGGAGCTGTGGGCTTTCTGGTTCTCCGGACCCTAACCCTAACCCTAACCCTAGAAGTTGCCGACCGCGGTTTCCGGCCACGGCCCCCCCCGGGTTCTGGCTAGGAAAGCAGGGGAAGGAGCCATGTCTGTGCAGTGCCGTGCTCCTCTTGGCAGGCCTTTGCAATCCCAATTATCCCTGGAGCTGTGGGCTTTCTGGTTCTCCGGACCCTAACCCTAACCCTAACCCTAGAAGTTGCCGACCGCGGTTTCCGGCCACGGCCCCCCCCGGGTTCTGGCTAGGAAAGCAGGGGAAGGAGCCATGTCTGTGCAGTGTCGTGCTCCTCTTGGCAGGCCTTTGCAATCCCAATTATCCCTGGAGCTGTGGGCTTTCTGGTTCTCCGGACCCTAACCCTAACCCTAACCCTAGAAGTTGCCGACCGCGGTTTCCGGCCACGGCCCCCCCTGGGTTCTGGCTAGGAAAGCTGGGGAAGGAGCCATGTCTGTGGAGTGTCGTGCTCCTCTTGGCAGGCCTTTGCAATCCCAATTATCCCTGGAGCTGTGGGCTTTCTGGTTCTCCGGACCCTAACCCTAACCCTAACCCTAGAAGTTGCCGACCGCGGTTTCCGGCCACTGCCCCCCCCGGGTTCTGGCTAGGAAAGCAGGGGAAGGAGCCATGTCTGTGCAGTGTCATGCTCCTCTTGGCAGGCCTTTGCAATCCCAATTATCCCTGGAGCTGTGGGCTTTCTGGTTCTCCGGACCCTAACCCTAACCCTAACCCTAGAAGTTGCCGACCGCGGTTTCCCGCCACGGCCCCCCCCGGGTTCTGGCTAGGAAAGCTGGGGAAGGAGCCATGTCTGTGCAGTGTCGTGCTCCTCTTGGCAGGCCTTTGCAATCCCAATTATCCCTGGAGCTGTGGGCTTTCTGGTTCTCCGGACCCTAACCCTAACCCTAACCCTAACCCTAGAAGTTGCCGACCGCGGTTTCCGGCCACGGCCCCCCCCGGGTTCTGGCTAGGAAAGCTGGGGAAGGAGCCATGTCTGTGCAGTGCCGTGCTCCTCTTGGCAGGCCTTTGCAATCCCAATTATCCCTGGAGCTGTGGGCTTTCTGGTTCTCCGGACCCTAACCCTAACCCTAACCCTAGAAGTTGCCGACCGCGGTTTCCGGCCAATGCCCCCCCCGGGTTCTGGCTAGGAAAGCAGGGGAAGGAGCCATGTCTGTGCAGTGCCGTGCTCCTCTTGGCAGGCCTTTGCAATCCCAATTATCCCTGGAGCTGTGGGCTTTCTGGTTCTCCGGACCCTAACCCTAACCCTAACCCTAGAAGTTGCCGACCGCGGTTTCCGGCCACGGCCCCCCCCGGGTTCTGGCTAGGAAAGCAGGGGAAGGAGCCATGTCTGTGCAGTGTCGTGCTCCTCTTGGCAGGCCTTTGCAATCCCAATTATCCCTGGAGCTGTGGGCTTTCTGGTTCTCCGGACCCTAACCCTAACCCTAGAAGTTGCCGACCGCGGTTTCCGGCCACAGCCCCCCCTGGGTTCTGGCTAGGAAAGCAGGGGAAGGAGCCATGTCTGTGCAGTGTCGTGCTCCTCTTGGCAGGCCTTTGCAATCCCAATTATCCCTGGAGCTGTGGGCTTTCTGGTTCTCCGGACCCTAACCCTAACCCTAACCCTAGAAGTTGCCGACCGCGGTTTCCGGCCACGGCCCCCCCCGGGTTCTGGCTAGGAAAGCAGGGGAAGGAGCCATGTCTGTGCAGTGTCGTGCTCCTCTTGGCAGGCCTTTGCAATCCCAATTATCCCTGGAGCTGTGGGCTTTCTGGTTCTCCGGACCCTAACCCTAACCCTAACCCTAGAAGTTGCCGACCGCGGTTTCCGGCCACGGCCCCCCCCGGGTTCTGGCTAGGAAAGCAGGGGAAGGAGCCATGTCTGTGCAGTGCCGTGCTCCTCTTGGCAGGCCTTTGCAATCCCAATTATCCCTGGAGCTGTGGGCTTTCTGGTTCTCCGGACCCTAACCCTAACCCTAACCCTAGAAGTTGCCGACCGCGGTTTCCGGCCACGGCCCCCCCCGGGTTCTGGCTAGGAAAGCAGGGGAAGGAGCCATGTCTGTGCAGTGTCGTGCTCCTCTTGGCAGGCCTTTGCAATCCCAATTATCCCTGGAGCTGTGGGCTTTCTGGTTCTCCGGACCCTAACCCTAACCCTAGAAGTTGCCGACCGCGGTTTCCGGCCACAGCCCCCCCTGGGTTCTGGCTAGGAAAGCAGGGGAAGGAGCCATGTCTGTGCAGTGTCGTGCTCCTCTTGGCAGGCCTTTGCAATCCCAATTATCCCTGGAGCTGTGGGCTTTCTGGTTCTCCGGACCCTAACCCTAACCCTAACCCTAGAAGTTGCCGACCGCGGTTTCCGGCCACGGCCCCCCCCGGGTTCTGGCTAGGAAAGCAGGGGAAGGAGCCATGTCTGTGCAGTGTCGTGCTCCTCTTGGCAGGCCTTTGCAATCCCAATTATCCCTGGAGCTGTGGGCTTTCTGGTTCTCCGGACCCTAACCCTAACCCTAACCCTAGAAGTTGCCGACCGCGGTTTCCGGCCACGGCCCCCCCTGGGTTCTGGCTAGGAAAGCAGGGGAAGGAGCCATGTCTGTGGAGTGTCGTGCTCCTCTTGGCAGGCCTTTGCAATCCCAATTATCCCTGGAGCTGTGGGCTTTCTGGTTCTCCGGACCCTAACCCTAACCCTAACCCTAGAAGTTGCCGACCGCGGTTTCCGGCCACTGCCCCCCCCGGGTTCTGGCTAGGAAAGCAGGGGAAGGAGCCATGTCTGTGCAGTGTCATGCTCCTCTTGGCAGGCCTTTGCAATCCCAATTATCCCTGGAGCTGTGGGCTTTCTGGTTCTCCGGACCCTAACCCTAACCCTAACCCTAGAAGTTGCCGACCGCGGTTTCCCGCCACGGCCCCCCCCGGGTTCTGGCTAGGAAAGCTGGGGAAGGAGCCATGTCTGTGCAGTGTCGTGCTCCTCTTGGCAGGCCTTTGCAATCCCAATTATCCCTGGAGCTGTGGGCTTTCTGGTTCTCCGGACCCTAACCCTAACCCTAACCCTAACCCTAGAAGTTGCCGACCGCGGTTTCCGGCCACGGCCCCCCCTGGGTTCTGGCTAGGAAAGCTGGGGAAGGAGCCATGTCTGTGCAGTGTCGTGCTCCTCTTGGCAGGCCTTTGCAATCCCAATTATCCCTGGAGCTGTGGGCTTTCTGGTTCTCCGGACCCTAACCCTAACCCTAACCCTAGAAGTTGCCGACCGCGGTTTCCGGCCACTGCCCCCCCCCGGGTTCTGCCTAGGAAAGCTGGGGAAGGAGCCATGTCTGTGCAGTGTCGTGCTCCTCTTGGCAGGCCTTTGCAATCCCAATTATCCCTGGAGCTGTGGGCTTTCTGGTTCTCCGGACCCTAACCCTAACCCTAACCCTAGAAGTTGCCGACCGCGGTTTCTGGCCACGGCCCCCCCCGGGTTCTGGCTAGGAAAGCTGGGAAAGGAGCCATGTCTGTGCAGTGTCGTGCTCCTCTTGGCAGGCCTTTGCAATCCCAATTATCCCTGGAGCTGTGGGCTTTCTGGTTCTCCGGACCCTAACCCTAACCCTAACCCTAGAAGTTGCCGACCGCGGTTTCCGGCCACGGCCCCCCCTGGGTTCTGGCTAGGAAAGCAGGGGAAGGAGCCATGTCTGTGCAGTGTCGTGCTCCTCTTGGCAGGCCTTTGCAATCCCAATTATCCCTGGAGCTGTGGGCTTTCTGGTTCTCCGGACCCTAACCCTAACCCTAACCCTAGAAGTTGCCGACCGCGGTTTCCGGCCACGGCCCCCCCTGGGTTCTGGCTAGGAAAGCAGGGGAAGGAGCCATGTCTGTGCAGTGTCGTGCTCCTCTTGGCAGGCCTTTGCAATCCCAATTATCCCTGGAGCTGTGGGCTTTCTGGTTCTCCGGACCCTAACCCTAACCCTAACCCTAGAAGTTGCCGACCGCGGTTTCCGGCCACGGCCCCCCCCGGGTTCTGGCTAGGAAAGCAGGGGAAGGAGCCATGTCTGTGCAGTTTCGTGCTCCTCTTGGCAGGCCTTTGCAATCCCAATTATCCCTGGAGCTGTGGGCTTTCTGGTTCTCCGGACCCTAACCCTAACCCTAACCCTAGAAGTTGCCGACCGCGGTTTCCGGCCACGGCCCCCCCCGGGTTCTGGCTAGGAAAGCAGGGGAAGGAGCCATGTCTGTGCAGTGTCGTGCTCCTCTTGGCAGGCCTTTGCAATCCCAATTATCCCTGGAGCTGTGGGCTTTCTGGTTCTCCGGACCCTAACCCTAACCCTAACCCTAGAAGTTGCCGACCGCGGTTTCCGGCCACGGCCCCCCCTGGGTTCTGGCTAGGAAAGCAGGGGAAGGAGCCATGTCTGTGCAGTGTCGTGCTCCTCTTGGCAGGCCTTTGCAATCCCAATTATCCCTGGAGCTGTGGGCTTTCTGGTTCTCCGGACCCTAACCCTAACCCTAACCCTAGAAGTTGCCGACCGCGGTTTCCGGCCACGGCCCCCCCTGGGTTCTGGCTAGGAAAGCAGGGGAAGGAGCCATGTCTGTGCAGTGTCGTGCTCCTCTTGGCAGGCCTTTGCAATCCCAATTATCCCTGGAGCTGTGGGCTTTCTGGTTCTCCGGACCCTAACCCTAACCCTAACCCTAGAAGTTGCCGACCGCGGTTTCCGGCCACTGCCCCCCCCGGGTTCTGGCTAGGAAAGCAGGGGAAGGAGCCATGTCTGTGCAGTTTCGTGCTCCTCTTGGCAGGCCTTTGCAATCCCAATTATCCCTGGAGCTGTGGGCTTTCTGGTTCTCCGGACCCTAACCCTAACCCTAACCCTAGAAGTTGCCGACCGCGGTTTCCGGCCACGGCCCCCCCCGGGTTCTGGCTAGGAAAGCAGGGGAAGGAGCCATGTCTGTGCAGTGTCGTGCTCCTCTTGGCAGGCCTTTGCAATCCCAATTATCCCTGGAGCTGTGGGCTTTCTGGTTCTCCGGACCCTAACCCTAACCCTAACCCTAGAAGTTGCCGACCGCGGTTTCCGGCCACAGCCCCCCCCGGGTTCTGGCTAGGAAAGCAGGGGAAGGAGCCATGTCTGTGCAGTGTCGTGCTCCTCTTGGCAGGCCTTTGCAATCCCAATTATCCCTGGAGCTGTGGGCTTTCTGGTTCTCCGGACCCTAACCCTAACCCTAACCCTAGAAGTTGCCGACCGCGGTTTCCGGCCACGGCCCCCCCTGGGTTCTGGCTAGGAAAGCAGGGGAAGGAGCCATGTCTGTGCAGTGTCGTGCTCCTCTTGGCAGGCCTTTGCAATCCCAATTATCCCTGGAGCTGTGGGCTTTCTGGTTCTCCGGACCCTAACCCTAACCCTAACCCTAGAAGTTGCCGACCGCGGTTTCCGGCCACAGCCCCCCCTGGGTTCTGGCTAGGAAAGCAGGGGAAGGAGCCATGTCTGTGCAGTGTCGTGCTCCTCTTGGCAGGCCTTTGCAATCCCAATTATCCCTGGAGCTGTGGGCTTTCTGGTTCTCCGGACCCTAACCCTAACCCTAACCCTAGAAGTTGCCGACCGCGGTTTCCGGCCACGGCCCCCCCTGGGTTCTGGCTAGGAAAGCAGGGGAAGGAGCCATGTCTGTGCAGTGTCGTGCTCCTCTTGGCAGGCCTTTGCAATCCCAATTATCCCTGGAGCTGTGGGCTTTCTGGTTCTCCGGACCCTAACCCTAACCCTAACCCTAGAAGTTGCCGACCGCGGTTTCCGGCCACTGCCCCCCCCCGGGTTCTGGCTAGGAAAGCAGGGGAAGGAGCCATGTCTGTGCAGTTTCGTGCTCCTCTTGGCAGGCCTTTGCAATCCCAATTATCCCTGGAGCTGTGGGCTTTCTGGTTCTCCGGACCCTAACCCTAACCCTAACCCTAGAAGTTGCCGACCGCGGTTTCCGGCCACGGCCCCCCCCGGGTTCTGGCTAGGAAAGCAGGGGAAGGAGCCATGTGTGTGCAGTGTCGTGCTCCTCTTGGCAGGCCTTTGCAATCCCAATTATCCCTGGAGCTGTGGGCTTTCTGGTTCTCCGGACCCTAACCCTAACCCTAACCCTAGAAGTTGCCGACCGCGGTTTCCGGCCACGGCCCCCCCTGGGTTCTGGCTAGGAAAGCTGGGGAAGGAGCCATGTCTGTGCAGTGTCGTGCTCCTCTTGGCAGGCCTTTGCAATCCCAATTATCCCTGGAGCTGTGGGCTTTCTGGTTCTCCGGACCCTAACCCTAACCCTAACCCTAGAAGTTGCCGACCGCGGTTTCCGGCCACGGCCCCCCCTGGGTTCTGGCTAGGAAAGCAGGGGAAGGAGCCATGTCTGTGCAGTGTCGTGCTCCTCTTGGCAGGCCTTTGCAATCCCAATTATCCCTGGAGCTGTGGGCTTTCTGGTTCTCCGGACCCTAACCCTAACCCTAACCCTAGAAGTTGCCGACCGCGGTTTCCGGCCACGGCCCCCCCTGGGTTCTGGCTAGGAAAGCTGGGGAAGGAGCCATGTCTGTGCAGTGTCGTGCTCCTCTTGGCAGGCCTTTGCAATCCCAATTATCCCTGGAGCTGTGGGCTTTCTGGTTCTCCGGACCCTAACCCTAACCCTAACCCTAGAAGTTGCCGACCGCGGTTTCCGGCCACGGCCCCCCCCGGGTTCTGGCTAGGAAAGCAGGGGAAGGAGCCATGTCTGTGCAGTGTCGTGCTCCTCTTGGCAGGCCTTTGCAATCCCAATTATCCCTGGAGCTGTGGGCTTTCTGGTTCTCCGGACCCTAACCCTAACCCTAACCCTAGAGGTTGCCGACCGCGGTTTCCGGCCACTGCCCCCCCCGGGTTCTGGCTAGGAAAGCAGGGGAAGGAGCCATGTCTGTGCAGTGTCGTGCTCCTCTTGGCAGGCCTTTGCAATCCCAATTATCCCTGGAGCTGTGGGCTTTCTGGTTCTCCGGACCCTAACCCTAACCCTAACCCTAGAAGTTGCCGACCGCGGTTTCCGGCCACGGCCCCCCCCGGGTTCTGGCTAGGAAAGCAGGGGAAGGAGCCATGTCTGTGCAGTGTCGTGCTCCTCTTGGCAGGCCTTTGCAATCCCAATTATCCCTGGAGCTGTGGGCTTTCTGGTTCTCCGGACCCTAACCCTAACCCTAACCCTAGAAGTTGCCGACCGCGGTTTCCGGCCACGGCCCCCCCCGGGTTCTGGCTAGGAAAGCAGGGGAAGGAGCCATGTCTGTGCAGTGTCGTGCTCCTCTTGGCAGGCCTTTGCAATCCCAATTATCCCTGGAGCTGTGGGCTTTCTGGTTCTCCGGACCCTAACCCTAACCCTAACCCTAGAAGTTGCCAACCGCGGTTTCCGGCCACGGCCCCCCCTGGGTTCTGGCTAGGAAAGCAGGGGAAGGAGCCATGTCTGTGCAGTGTCGTGCTCCTCTTGGCAGGCCTTTGCAATCCCAATTATCCCTGGAGCTGTGGGCTTTCTGGTTCTCCGGACCCTAACCCTAACCCTAACCCTAGAAGTTGCCGACCGCGGTTTCTGGGCATGGCCCCCCCTGGGTTCTGGCTAGGAAAGCAGGGGAAGGAGCCATGTCTGTGCAGTGTCGTGCTCCTCTTGGCAGGCCTTTGCAATCCCAATTATCCCTGGAGCTGTGGGCTTTCTGGTTCTCCGGACCCTAACCCTAACCCTAACCCTAGAAGTTGCCGACCGTGGTTTCCGGCCACGGCCCCCCCTGGGTTCTGGCTAGGAAAGCTGGGGAAGGAGCCATGTCTGTGCAGTGTCGTGCTCCTCTTGGCAGGCCTTTGCAATCCCAATTATCCCTGGAGCTGTGGGCTTTCTGGTTCTCCGGACCCTAACCCTAACCCTAACCCTAGAAGTTGCCGACCGCGGTTTCCGGCCACTGCCCCCCCCGGGTTCTGGCTAGGAAAGCAGGGGAAGGAGCCATGTCGGTGCAGTGTCGTGCTCCTCTTGGCAGGCCTTTGCAATCCCAATTATCCCTGGAGCTGTGGGCTTTCTGGTTCTCCGGACCCTAACCCTAACCCTAACCATAGAAGTTGCCGACCGCGGTTTCCGGCCACGCCCCCCCCCCGGGTTCTGGCTAGGAAAGCAGGGGAAGGAGCCATGTCTGTGCAGTGTCGTGCTCCTCTTGGCAGGCCTTTGCAATCCCAATTATCCCTGGAGCTGTGGGCTTTCTGGTTCTCCGGACCCTAACCCTAACCCTAATCCTAGAAGTTGCCGACCGCGGTTTCCGGCCACGGCCCCCCCTGGGTTCTGGCTAGGAAAGCTGGGGAAGGAGCCATGTCTGTGCAGTGTCGTGCTCCTCTTGGCAGGCCTTTGCAATCCCAATTATCCCTGGAGCTGTGGGCTTTCTGGTTCTCCGGACCCTAACCCTAACCCTAACCCTAGAAGTTGCCGACCGCGGTTTCCGGCCACGGCCCCCCCCGGGTTCTGGCTAGGAAAGCTGGGGAAGGAGCCATGTCTGTGCAGTGTCGTGCTCCTCTTGGCAGGCCTTTGCAATCCCAATTATCCCTGGAGCTGTGGGCTTTCTGGTTCTCCGGACCCTAACCCTAACCCTAACCCTAGAAGTTGCCGACCGCGGTTTCCGGCCACGGCCCCCCCCCGGGTTCTGGCTAGGAAAGCAGGGGAAGGAGCCATGTCTGTGCAGTGTCGTGCTCCTCTTGGCAGGCCTTTGCAATCCCAATTATCCCTGGAGCTGTGGGCTTTCTGGTTCTCCGGACCCTAACCCTAACCCTAACCCTAGAAGTTGCCGACCGCGGTTTCCGGCCACGGCCCCCCCTGGGTTCTGGCTAGGAAAGCAGGGGAAGGAGCCATGTCTGTGCAGTGTCGTGCTCCTCTTGGCAGGCCTTTGCAATCCCAATTATCCCTGGAGCTGTGGGCTTTCTGGTTCTCCGGACCCTAACCCTAACCCTAACCCTAGAAGTTGCCGACCGCGGTTTCCGGCCACGGCCCCCCCCGGGTTCTGGCTAGGAAAGCAGGGGAAGGAGCCATGTCTGTGCAGTGTCGTGCTGCTCTTGGCAGGCCTTTGCAATCCCAATTATCCCTGGAGCTGTGGGCTTTCTGGTTCTCCGGACCCTAACCCTAACCCTAACCCTAGAAGTTGCCGACCGCGGTTTCCGGCCACGGCCCCCCCTGGGTTCTGGCTAGGAAAGCAGGGGAAGGAGCCATGTCTGTGCATTGTCGTGCTCCTCTTGGCAGGCCTTTGCAATCCCAATTATCCCTGGAGCTGTGGGCTTTCTGGTTCTCCGGACCCTAACCCTAACCCTAACCCTAGAAGTTGCCGACCGCGGTTTCTGGGCATGGCCCCCCCTGGGTTATGGCTAGGAAAGCAGGGGAAGGAGCCATGTCTGTGCAGTGTCGTGCTCCTCTTGGCAGGCCTTTGCAATCCCAATTATCCCTGGAGCTGTGGGCTTTCTGGTTCTCCGGACCCTAACCCTAACCCTAACCCTAGAAGTTGCCGACCGTGGTTTCCGGCCACGGCCCCCCCTGGGTTCTGGCTAGGAAAGCTGGGGAAGGAGCCATGTCTGTGCAGTGTCGTGCTCCTCTTGGCAGGCCTTTGCAATCCCAATTATCCCTGGAGCTGTGGGCTTTCTGGTTCTCCGGACCCTAACCCTAACCCTAACCCTAGAAGTTGCCGACCGCGGTTTCCGGCCACTGCCCCCCCCGGGTTCTGGCTAGGAAAGCAGGGGAAGGAGCCATGTCGGTGCAGTGTCGTGCTCCTCTTGGCAGGCCTTTGCAATCCCAATTATCCCTGGAGCTGTGGGCTTTCTGGTTCTCCGGACCCTAACCCTAACCCTAACCCTAGAAGTTGCCGACCGCGGTTTCCGGCCACTGCCCCCCCCGGGTTCTGGCTAGGAAAGCAGGGGAAGGAGCCATGTCTGTGCAGTGTCGTGCTCCTCTTGGCAGGCCTTTGCAATCCCAATTATCCCTGGAGCTGTGGGCTTTCTGGTTCTCCGGACCCTAACCCTAACCCTAACCCTAGAAGTTGCCGACCGCGGTTTCCGGCCACGGCCCCCCCTGGGTTCTGGCTAGGAAAGCAGGGGAAGGAGCCATGTCTGTGCAGTGTCGTGCTCCTCTTGGCAGGCCTTTGCAATCCCAATTATCCCTGGAGCTGTGGGCTTTCTGGTTCTCCGGACCCTAACCCTAACCCTAACCCTAGAAGTTGCCGACCGCGGTTTCCGGCCACTGCCCCCCCCGGGTTCTGGCTAGGAAAGCAGGGGAAGGAGCCATGTCTGTGCAGTTTCGTGCTCCTCTTGGCAGGCCTTTGCAATCCCAATTATCCCTGGAGCTGTGGGCTTTCTGGTTCTCCGGACCCTAACCCTAACCCTAACCCTAGAAGTTGCCGACCGCGGTTTCCGGCCACGGCCCCCCCCGGGTTCTGGCTAGGAAAGCAGGGGAAGGAGCCATGTCTGTGCAGTGTCGTGCTCCTCTTGGCAGGCCTTTGCAATCCCAATTATCCCTGGAGCTGTGGGCTTTCTGGTTCTCCGGACCCTAACCCTAACCCTAACCCTAGAAGTTGCCGACCGCGGTTTCCGGCCACAGCCCCCCCCGGGTTCTGGCTAGGAAAGCAGGGGAAGGAGCCATGTCTGTGCAGTGTCGTGCTCCTCTTGGCAGGCCTTTGCAATCCCAATTATCCCTGGAGCTGTGGGCTTTCTGGTTCTCCGGACCCTAACCCTAACCCTAACCCTAGAAGTTGCCGACCGCGGTTTCCGGCCACGGCCCCCCCTGGGTTCTGGCTAGGAAAGCAGGGGAAGGAGCCATGTCTGTGCAGTGTCGTGCTCCTCTTGGCAGGCCTTTGCAATCCCAATTATCCCTGGAGCTGTGGGCTTTCTGGTTCTCCGGACCCTAACCCTAACCCTAACCCTAGAAGTTGCCGACCGCGGTTTCCGGCCACAGCCCCCCCTGGGTTCTGGCTAGGAAAGCAGGGGAAGGAGCCATGTCTGTGCAGTGTCGTGCTCCTCTTGGCAGGCCTTTGCAATCCCAATTATCCCTGGAGCTGTGGGCTTTCTGGTTCTCCGGACCCTAACCCTAACCCTAACCCTAGAAGTTGCCGACCGCGGTTTCCGGCCACGGCCCCCCCTGGGTTCTGGCTAGGAAAGCAGGGGAAGGAGCCATGTCTGTGCAGTGTCGTGCTCCTCTTGGCAGGCCTTTGCAATCCCAATTATCCCTGGAGCTGTGGGCTTTCTGGTTCTCCGGACCCTAACCCTAACCCTAACCCTAGAAGTTGCCGACCGCGGTTTCCGGCCACTGCCCCCCCCGGGTTCTGGCTAGGAAAGCAGGGGAAGGAGCCATGTCTGTGCAGTTTCGTGCTCCTCTTGGCAGGCCTTTGCAATCCCAATTATCCCTGGAGCTGTGGGCTTTCTGGTTCTCCGGACCCTAACCCTAACCCTAACCCTAGAAGTTGCCGACCGCGGTTTCCGGCCACGGCCCCCCCCGGGTTCTGGCTAGGAAAGCAGGGGAAGGAGCCATGTGTGTGCAGTGTCGTGCTCCTCTTGGCAGGCCTTTGCAATCCCAATTATCCCTGGAGCTGTGGGCTTTCTGGTTCTCCGGACCCTAACCCTAACCCTAACCCTAGAAGTTGCCGACCGCGGTTTCCGGCCACGGCCCCCCCTGGGTTCTGGCTAGGAAAGCTGGGGAAGGAGCCATGTCTGTGCAGTGTCGTGCTCCTCTTGGCAGGCCTTTGCAATCCCAATTATCCCTGGAGCTGTGGGCTTTCTGGTTCTCCGGACCCTAACCCTAACCCTAACCCTAGAAGTTGCCGACCGCGGTTTCCGGCCACGGCCCCCCCTGGGTTCTGGCTAGGAAAGCAGGGGAAGGAGCCATGTCTGTGCAGTGTCGTGCTCCTCTTGGCAGGCCTTTGCAATCCCAATTATCCCTGGAGCTGTGGGCTTTCTGGTTCTCCGGACCCTAACCCTAACCCTAACCCTAGAAGTTGCCGACCGCGGTTTCCGGCCACGACCCCCCTGGGTTCTGGCTAGGAAAGCTGGGGAAGGAGCCATGTCTGTGCAGTGTCGTGCTCCTCTTGGCAGGCCTTTGCAATCCCAATTATCCCTGGAGCTGTGGGCTTTCTGGTTCTCCGGACCCTAACCCTAACCCTAACCCTAGAAGTTGCCGACCGCGGTTTCCGGCCACGGCCCCCCCCGGGTTCTGGCTAGGAAAGCAGGGGAAGGAGCCATGTCTGTGCAGTGTCGTGCTCCTCTTGGCAGGCCTTTGCAATCCCAATTATCCCTGGAGCTGTGGGCTTTCTGGTTCTCCGGACCCTAACCCTAACCCTAACCCTAGAGGTTGCCGACCGCGGTTTCCGGCCACTGCCCCCCCCGGGTTCTGGCTAGGAAAGCAGGGGAAGGAGCCATGTCTGTGCAGTGTCGTGCTCCTCTTGGCAGGCCTTTGCAATCCCAATTATCCCTGGAGCTGTGGGCTTTCTGGTTCTCCGGACCCTAACCCTAACCCTAACCCTAGAAGTTGCCGACCGCGGTTTCCGGCCACGGCCCCCCCCGGGTTCTGGCTAGGAAAGCAGGGGAAGGAGCCATGTCTGTGCAGTGTCGTGCTCCTCTTGGCAGGCCTTTGCAATCCCAATTATCCCTGGAGCTGTGGGCTTTCTGGTTCTCCGGACCCTAACCCTAACCCTAACCCTAGAAGTTGCCGACCGCGGTTTCCGGCCACTGCCCCCCCCGGGTTCTGGCTAGGAAAGCAGGGGAAGGAGCCATGTCTGTGCAGTGTCGTGCTCCTCTTGGCAGGCCTTTGCAATCCCAATTATCCCTGGAGCTGTGGGCTTTCTGGTTCTCCGGACCCTAACCCTAACCCTAACCCTAGAAGTTGCCAACCGCGGTTTCCGGCCACGGCCCCCCCTGGGTTCTGGCTAGGAAAGCAGGGGAAGGAGCCATGTCTGTGCAGTGTCGTGCTCCTCTTGGCAGGCCTTTGCAATCCCAATTATCCCTGGAGCTGTGGGCTTTCTGGTTCTCCGGACCCTAACCCTAACCCTAACCCTAGAAGTTGCCGACCGCGGTTTCTGGGCATGGCCCCCCCTGGGTTCTGGCTAGGAAAGCAGGGGAAGGAGCCATGTCTGTGCAGTGTCGTGCTCCTCTTGGCAGGCCTTTGCAATCCCAATTATCCCTGGAGCTGTGGGCTTTCTGGTTCTCCGGACCCTAACCCTAACCCTAACCCTAGAAGTTGCCGACCGTGGTTTCCGGCCACGGCCCCCCCTGGGTTCTGGCTAGGAAAGCTGGGGAAGGAGCCATGTCTGTGCAGTGTCGTGCTCCTCTTGGCAGGCCTTTGCAATCCCAATTATCCCTGGAGCTGTGGGCTTTCTGGTTCTCCGGACCCTAACCCTAACCCTAACCCTAGAAGTTGCCGACCGCGGTTTCCGGCCACTGCCCCCCCCGGGTTCTGGCTAGGAAAGCAGGGGAAGGAGCCATGTCGGTGCAGTGTCGTGCTCCTCTTGGCAGGCCTTTGCAATCCCAATTATCCCTGGAGCTGTGGGCTTTCTGGTTCTCCGGACCCTAACCCTAACCCTAACCATAGAAGTTGCCGACCGCGGTTTCCGGCCACGCCCCCCCCCCGGGTTCTGGCTAGGAAAGCAGGGGAAGGAGCCATGTCTGTGCAGTGTCGTGCTCCTCTTGGCAGGCCTTTGCAATCCCAATTATCCCTGGAGCTGTGGGCTTTCTGGTTCTCCGGACCCTAACCCTAACCCTAACCCTAGAAGTTGCCGACCGCGGTTTCCGGCCACGGCCCCCCCTGGGTTCTGGCTAGGAAAGCTGGGGAAGGAGCCATGTCTGTGCAGTGTCGTGCTCCTCTTGGCAGGCCTTTGCAATCCCAATTATCCCTGGAGCTGTGGGCTTTCTGGTTCTCCGGACCCTAACCCTAACCCTAACCCTAGAAGTTGCCGACCGCGGTTTCCGGCCACGGCCCCCCCCGGGTTCTGGCTAGGAAAGCTGGGGAAGGAGCCATGTCTGTGCAGTGTCGTGCTCCTCTTGGCAGGCCTTTGCAATCCCAATTATCCCTGGAGCTGTGGGCTTTCTGGTTCTCCGGACCCTAACCCTAACCCTAACCCTAGAAGTTGCCGACCGCGGTTTCTGGGCATGGCCCCCCCTGGGTTCTGGCTAGGAAAGCAGGGGAAGGAGCCATGTCTGTGCAGTGTCGTGCTCCTCTTGGCAGGCCTTTGCAATCCCAATTATCCCTGGAGCTGTGGGCTTTCTGGTTCTCCGGACCCTAACCCTAACCCTAACCCTAGAAGTTGCCGACCGCGGTTTCCGGCCACGGCCCCCCCTGGGTTCTGGCTAGGAAAGCAGGGGAAGGAGCCATGTCTGTGCAGTGTCGTGCTCCTCTTGGCAGGCCTTTGCAATCCCAATTATCCCTGGAGCTGTGGGCTTTCTGGTTCTCCGGACCCTAACCCTAACCCTAACCCTAGAAGTTGCCGACCGCGGTTTCCGGCCACGGCCCCCCCCGGGTTCTGGCTAGGAAAGCAGGGGAAGGAGCCATGTCTGTGCAGTGTCGTGCTGCTCTTGGCAGGCCTTTGCAATCCCAATTATCCCTGGAGCTGTGGGCTTTCTGGTTCTCCGGACCCTAACCCTAACCCTAACCCTAGAAGTTGCCGACCGCGGTTTCCGGCCACGGCCCCCCCTGGGTTCTGGCTAGGAAAGCAGGGGAAGGAGCCATGTCTGTGCATTGTCGTGCTCCTCTTGGCAGGCCTTTGCAATCCCAATTATCCCTGGAGCTGTGGGCTTTCTGGTTCTCCGGACCCTAACCCTAACCCTAACCCTAGAAGTTGCCGACCGCGGTTTCTGGGCATGGCCCCCCCTGGGTTATGGCTAGGAAAGCAGGGGAAGGAGCCATGTCTGTGCAGTGTCGTGCTCCTCTTGGCAGGCCTTTGCAATCCCAATTATCCCTGGAGCTGTGGGCTTTCTGGTTCTCCGGACCCTAACCCTAACCCTAACCCTAGAAGTTGCCGACCGTGGTTTCCGGCCACGGCCCCCCCTGGGTTCTGGCTAGGAAAGCTGGGGAAGGAGCCATGTCTGTGCAGTGTCGTGCTCCTCTTGGCAGGCCTTTGCAATCCCAATTATCCCTGGAGCTGTGGGCTTTCTGGTTCTCCGGACCCTAACCCTAACCCTAACCCTAGAAGTTGCCGACCGCGGTTTCCGGCCACTGCCCCCCCCGGGTTCTGGCTAGGAAAGCAGGGGAAGGAGCCATGTCGGTGCAGTGTCGTGCTCCTCTTGGCAGGCCTTTGCAATCCCAATTATCCCTGGAGCTGTGGGCTTTCTGGTTCTCCGGACCCTAACCCTAACCCTAACCCTAGAAGTTGCCGACCGCGGTTTCCGGCCACTGCCCCCCCCGGGTTCTGGCTAGGAAAGCAGGGGAAGGAGCCATGTCTGTGCAGTGTCGTGCTCCTCTTGGCAGGCCTTTGCAATCCCAATTATCCCTGGAGCTGTGGGCTTTCTGGTTCTCCGGACCCTAACCCTAACCCTAACCCTAGAAGTTGCCGACCGCGGTTTCCGGCCACGGCCCCCCCTGGGTTCTGGCTAGGAAAGCAGGGGAAGGAGCCATGTCTGTGCAGTGTCGTGCTCCTCTTGGCAGGCCTTTGCAATCCCAATTATCCCTGGAGCTGTGGGCTTTCTGGTTCTCCGGACCCTAACCCTAACCCTAACCCTAGAAGTTGCCGACCGCGGTTTCCGGCCACTGCCCCCCCCGGGTTCTGGCTAGGAAAGCAGGGGAAGGAGCCATGTCTGTGCAGTTTCGTGCTCCTCTTGGCAGGCCTTTGCAATCCCAATTATCCCTGGAGCTGTGGGCTTTCTGGTTCTCCGGACCCTAACCCTAACCCTAACCCTAGAAGTTGCCGACCGCGGTTTCCGGCCACGGCCCCCCCCGGGTTCTGGCTAGGAAAGCAGGGGAAGGAGCCATGTCTGTGCAGTGTCGTGCTCCTCTTGGCAGGCCTTTGCAATCCCAATTATCCCTGGAGCTGTGGGCTTTCTGGTTCTCCGGACCCTAACCCTAACCCTAACCCTAGAAGTTGCCGACCGCGGTTTCCGGCCACAGCCCCCCCCGGGTTCTGGCTAGGAAAGCAGGGGAAGGAGCCATGTCTGTGCAGTGTCGTGCTCCTCTTGGCAGGCCTTTGCAATCCCAATTATCCCTGGAGCTGTGGGCTTTCTGGTTCTCCGGACCCTAACCCTAACCCTAACCCTAGAAGTTGCCGACCGCGGTTTCCGGCCACGGCCCCCCCTGGGTTCTGGCTAGGAAAGCAGGGGAAGGAGCCATGTCTGTGCAGTGTCGTGCTCCTCTTGGCAGGCCTTTGCAATCCCAATTATCCCTGGAGCTGTGGGCTTTCTGGTTCTCCGGACCCTAACCCTAACCCTAACCCTAGAAGTTGCCGACCGCGGTTTCCGGCCACAGCCCCCCCTGGGTTCTGGCTAGGAAAGCAGGGGAAGGAGCCATGTCTGTGCAGTGTCGTGCTCCTCTTGGCAGGCCTTTGCAATCCCAATTATCCCTGGAGCTGTGGGCTTTCTGGTTCTCCGGACCCTAACCCTAACCCTAACCCTAGAAGTTGCCGACCGCGGTTTCCGGCCACGGCCCCCCCTGGGTTCTGGCTAGGAAAGCAGGGGAAGGAGCCATGTCTGTGCAGTGTCGTGCTCCTCTTGGCAGGCCTTTGCAATCCCAATTATCCCTGGAGCTGTGGGCTTTCTGGTTCTCCGGACCCTAACCCTAACCCTAACCCTAGAAGTTGCCGACCGCGGTTTCCGGCCACTGCCCCCCCCGGGTTCTGGCTAGGAAAGCAGGGGAAGGAGCCATGTCTGTGCAGTTTCGTGCTCCTCTTGGCAGGCCTTTGCAATCCCAATTATCCCTGGAGCTGTGGGCTTTCTGGTTCTCCGGACCCTAACCCTAACCCTAACCCTAGAAGTTGCCGACCGCGGTTTCCGGCCACGGCCCCCCCCGGGTTCTGGCTAGGAAAGCAGGGGAAGGAGCCATGTCTGTGCAGTGTCGTGCTCCTCTTGGCAGGCCTTTGCAATCCCAATTATCCCTGGAGCTGTGGGCTTTCTGGTTCTCCGGACCCTAACCCTAACCCTAACCCTAGAAGTTGCCGACCGCGGTTTCCGGCCACGGCCCCCCCTGGGTTCTGGCTAGGAAAGCTGGGGAAGGAGCCATGTCTGTGCAGTGTCGTGCTCCTCTTGGCAGGCCTTTGCAATCCCAATTATCCCTGGAGCTGTGGGCTTTCTGGTTCTCCGGACCCTAACCCTAACCCTAACCCTAGAAGTTGCCGACCGCGGTTTCCGGCCACGGCCCCCCCTGGGTTCTGGCTAGGAAAGCAGGGGAAGGAGCCATGTCTGTGCAGTGTCGTGCTCCTCTTGGCAGGCCTTTGCAATCCCAATTATCCCTGGAGCTGTGGGCTTTCTGGTTCTCCGGACCCTAACCCTAACCCTAACCCTAGAAGTTGCCGACCGCGGTTTCCGGCCACGACCCCCCTGGGTTCTGGCTAGGAAAGCTGGGGAAGGAGCCATGTCTGTGCAGTGTCGTGCTCCTCTTGGCAGGCCTTTGCAATCCCAATTATCCCTGGAGCTGTGGGCTTTCTGGTTCTCCGGACCCTAACCCTAACCCTAACCCTAGAAGTTGCCGACCGCGGTTTCCGGCCACGGCCCCCCCCGGGTTCTGGCTAGGAAAGCAGGGGAAGGAGCCATGTCTGTGCAGTGTCGTGCTCCTCTTGGCAGGCCTTTGCAATCCCAATTATCCCTGGAGCTGTGGGCTTTCTGGTTCTCCGGACCCTAACCCTAACCCTAACCCTAGAGGTTGCCGACCGCGGTTTCCGGCCACTGCCCCCCCCGGGTTCTGGCTAGGAAAGCAGGGGAAGGAGCCATGTCTGTGCAGTGTCGTGCTCCTCTTGGCAGGCCTTTGCAATCCCAATTATCCCTGGAGCTGTGGGCTTTCTGGTTCTCCGGACCCTAACCCTAACCCTAACCCTAGAAGTTGCCGACCGCGGTTTCCGGCCACGGCCCCCCCCGGGTTCTGGCTAGGAAAGCAGGGGAAGGAGCCATGTCTGTGCAGTGTCGTGCTCCTCTTGGCAGGCCTTTGCAATCCCAATTATCCCTGGAGCTGTGGGCTTTCTGGTTCTCCGGACCCTAACCCTAACCCTAACCCTAGAAGTTGCCGACCGCGGTTTCCGGCCACTGCCCCCCCCGGGTTCTGGCTAGGAAAGCAGGGGAAGGAGCCATGTCTGTGCAGTGTCGTGCTCCTCTTGGCAGGCCTTTGCAATCCCAATTATCCCTGGAGCTGTGGGCTTTCTGGTTCTCCGGACCCTAACCCTAACCCTAACCCTAGAAGTTGCCAACCGCGGTTTCCGGCCACGGCCCCCCCTGGGTTCTGGCTAGGAAAGCAGGGGAAGGAGCCATGTCTGTGCAGTGTCGTGCTCCTCTTGGCAGGCCTTTGCAATCCCAATTATCCCTGGAGCTGTGGGCTTTCTGGTTCTCCGGACCCTAACCCTAACCCTAACCCTAGAAGTTGCCGACCGCGGTTTCTGGGCATGGCCCCCCCTGGGTTCTGGCTAGGAAAGCAGGGGAAGGAGCCATGTCTGTGCAGTGTCGTGCTCCTCTTGGCAGGCCTTTGCAATCCCAATTATCCCTGGAGCTGTGGGCTTTCTGGTTCTCCGGACCCTAACCCTAACCCTAACCCTAGAAGTTGCCGACCGTGGTTTCCGGCCACGGCCCCCCCTGGGTTCTGGCTAGGAAAGCTGGGGAAGGAGCCATGTCTGTGCAGTGTCGTGCTCCTCTTGGCAGGCCTTTGCAATCCCAATTATCCCTGGAGCTGTGGGCTTTCTGGTTCTCCGGACCCTAACCCTAACCCTAACCCTAGAAGTTGCCGACCGCGGTTTCCGGCCACTGCCCCCCCCGGGTTCTGGCTAGGAAAGCAGGGGAAGGAGCCATGTCGGTGCAGTGTCGTGCTCCTCTTGGCAGGCCTTTGCAATCCCAATTATCCCTGGAGCTGTGGGCTTTCTGGTTCTCCGGACCCTAACCCTAACCCTAACCATAGAAGTTGCCGACCGCGGTTTCCGGCCACGCCCCCCCCCCGGGTTCTGGCTAGGAAAGCAGGGGAAGGAGCCATGTCTGTGCAGTGTCGTGCTCCTCTTGGCAGGCCTTTGCAATCCCAATTATCCCTGGAGCTGTGGGCTTTCTGGTTCTCCGGACCCTAACCCTAACCCTAACCCTAGAAGTTGCCGACCGCGGTTTCCGGCCACGGCCCCCCCTGGGTTCTGGCTAGGAAAGCTGGGGAAGGAGCCATGTCTGTGCAGTGTCGTGCTCCTCTTGGCAGGCCTTTGCAATCCCAATTATCCCTGGAGCTGTGGGCTTTCTGGTTCTCCGGACCCTAACCCTAACCCTAACCCTAGAAGTTGCCGACCGCGGTTTCCGGCCACGGCCCCCCCCGGGTTCTGGCTAGGAAAGCTGGGGAAGGAGCCATGTCTGTGCAGTGTCGTGCTCCTCTTGGCAGGCCTTTGCAATCCCAATTATCCCTGGAGCTGTGGGCTTTCTGGTTCTCCGGACCCTAACCCTAACCCTAACCCTAGAAGTTGCCGACCGCGGTTTCCGGCCACGGCCCCCCCCCGGGTTCTGGCTAGGAAAGCAGGGGAAGGAGCCATGTCTGTGCAGTGTCGTGCTCCTCTTGGCAGGCCTTTGCAATCCCAATTATCCCTGGAGCTGTGGGCTTTCTGGTTCTCCGGACCCTAACCCTAACCCTAACCCTAGAAGTTGCCGACCGCGGTTTCCGGCCACGGCCCCCCCTGGGTTCTGGCTAGGAAAGCTGGGGAAGGAGCCATGTCTGTGCAGTGTCGTGCTCCTCTTGGCAGGCCTTTGCAATCCCAATTATCCCTGGAGCTGTGGGCTTTCTGGTTCTCCGGACCCTAACCCTAACCCTAACCCTAGAAGTTGCCGACCGCGGTTTCCGGCCACGGCCCCCCCCGGGTTCTGGCTAGGAAAGCAGGGGAAGGAGCCATGTCTGTGCAGTGTCGTGCTGCTCTTGGCAGGCCTTTGCAATCCCAATTATCCCTGGAGCTGTGGGCTTTCTGGTTCTCCGGACCCTAACCCTAACCCTAACCCTAGAAGTTGCCGACCGCGGTTTCCGGCCACGGCCCCCCCTGGGTTCTGGCTAGGAAAGCAGGGGAAGGAGCCATGTCTGTGCATTGTCGTGCTCCTCTTGGCAGGCCTTTGCAATCCCAATTATCCCTGGAGCTGTGGGCTTTCTGGTTCTCCGGACCCTAACCCTAACCCTAACCCTAGAAGTTGCCGACCGCGGTTTCTGGGCATGGCCCCCCCTTGGTTATGGCTAGGAAAGCAGGGGAAGGAGCCATGTCTGTGCAGTGTCGTGCTCCTCTTGGCAGGCCTTTGCAATCCCAATTATCCCTGGAGCTGTGGGCTTTCTGGTTCTCCGGACCCTAACCCTAACCCTAACCCTAGAAGTTGCCGACCGCGGTTTCCGGCCACGGCCCCCCCTGGGTTCTGGCTAGGAAAGCTGGGGAAGGAGCCATGTCTGTGCAGTGTCGTGCTCCTCTTGGCAGGCCTTTGCAATCCCAATTATCCCTGGAGCTGTGGGCTTTCTGGTTCTCCGGACCCTAACCCTAACCCTAACCCTAGAAGTTGCCGACCGCGGTTTCCGGCCACGGCCCCCCCCGGGTTCTGGCTAGGAAAGGAGGGGAAGGAGCCATGTCGGTGCAGTGTCGTGCTCCTCTTGGCAGGCCTTTGCAATCCCAATTATCCCTGGAGCTGTGGGCTTTCTGGTTCTCCGGACCCTAACCCTAACCCTAACCCTAGAAGTTGCCGACCGCGGTTTCCGGCCACTGCCCCCCCCGGGTTCTGGCTAGGAAAGCAGGGGAAGGAGCCATGTCTGTGCAGTGTCGTGCTCCTCTTGGCAGGCCTTTGCAATCCCAATTATCCCTGGAGCTGTGGGCTTTCTGGTTCTCCGGACCCTAACCCTAACCCTAACCCTAGAAGTTGCCGACCGCGGTTTCCGGCCACGGCCCCCCCCGGGTTCTGGCTAGGAAAGCTGGGGAAGGAGCCATGTCTGTGCAGTGTCGTGCTCCTCTTGGCAGGCCTTTGCAATCCCAATTATCCCTGGAGCTGTGGGCTTTCTGGTTCTCCGGACCCTAACCCTAACCCTAACCCTAGAAGTTGCCGACCGCGGTTTCCGGCCACGGCCCCCCCCGGGTTCTGGCTAGGAAAGCAGGGGAAGGAGCCATGTCGGTGCAGTGTCGTGCTCCTCTTGGCAGGCCTTTGCAATCCCAATAATCCCTGGAGCTGTGGGCTTTCTGGTTCTCCGGACCCTAACCCTAACCCTAACCCTAGAAGTTGCCGACCGCGGTTTCCGGCCACGGCCCCCCCCGGGTTCTGGCTAGGAAAGCAGGGGAAGGAGCCATGTCTGTGCAGTGTCGTGCTCCTCTTGGCAGGCCTTTGCAATCCCAATTATCCCTGGAGCTGTGGGCTTTCTGGTTCTCCGGACCCTAACCCTAACCCTAACCCTAGAAGTTGCCGACCGCGGTTTCCGGCCACGGCCCCCCCTGGGTTCTGGCTAGGAAAGCAGGGGAAGGAGCCATGTCTGTGCAGTGTCGTGCTCCTCTTGGCAGGCCTTTGCAATCCCAATTATCCCTGGAGCTGTGGGCTTTCTGGTTCTCCGGACCCTAACCCTAACCCTAACCCTAGAAGTTGCCGACCGCGGTTTCCGGCCACGGCCCCCCCCCGGTTCTGGCTAGGAAAGCAGGGGAAGGAGCCATGTCTGTGCAGTGTCGTGCTCCTCTTGGCAGGCCTTTGCAATCCCAATTATCCCTGGAGCTGTGGGCTTTCTGGTTCTCCGGACCCTAACCCTAACCCTAACCCTAGAAGTTGCCGACCGCGGTTTCCGGCCACGGCCCCCCCCGAGTTCTGGCTAGGAAAGCTGGGGAAGGAGCCATGTCTGTGCAGTGTCGTGCTCCTCTTGGCAGGCCTTTGCAATCCCAATTATCCCTGGAGCTGTGGGCTTTCTGGTTCTCCGGACCCTAACCCTAACCCTAACCCTAGAAGTTGCCGACCGCGGTTTCCGGCCACGGCCCCCCCCGGGTTCTGGCTAGGAAAGCAGGGGAAGGAGCCATGTCTGTGCAGTGTCGTGCTCCTCTTGGCAGGCCTTTGCAATCCCAATTATCCCTGGAGCTGTGGGCTTTCTGGTTCTCCGGACCCTAACCCTAACCCTAACCCTAGAAGTTGCCGACCGCGGTTTCCGTCCACGGCCCCCCCTGGGTTCTGGCTAGGAAAGCTGGGGAAGGAGCCATGTCTGTGCAGTGTCGTGCTCCTCTTGGCAGGCCTTTGCAATCCCAATTATCCCTGGAGCTGTGGGCTTTCTGGTTCTCCGGACCCTAACCCTAACCCTAACCCTAGAAGTTGCCGACCGCAGTTTCCGGCCACGGCCCCCCCTGGGTTCTGGCTAGGAAAGCAGGGGAAGGAGCCATGTCTGTGCAGTGTCGTGCTCCTCTTGGCAGGCCTTTGCAATCCCAATTATCCCTGGAGCTGTGGGCTTTCTGGTTCTCCGGACCCTAACCCTAACCCTAACCCTAGAAGTTGCCGACCGCGGTTTCCGGCCACTGCCCCCCCCGGGTTCTGGCTAGGAAAGCAGGGGAAGGAGCCATGTCTGTGCAGTGTCGTGCTCCTCTTGGCAGGCCTTTGCAATCCCAATTATCCCTGGAGCTGTGGGCTTTCTGGTTCTCCGGACCCTAACCCTAACCCTAACCCTAGAAGTTGCCGACCGCGGTTTCCGGCCACTGCCCCCCCCGGGTTCTGGCTAGGAAAGCAGGGGAAGGAGCCATGTCTGTGCAGTGTCGTGCTCCTCTTGGCAGGCCTTTGCAATCCCAATTATCCCTGGAGCTGTGGGCTTTCTGGTTCTCCGGACCCTAACCCTAACCCTAACCCTAGAACTTGCCGACCGCGGTTTCCGGCCACGGCCCCCCCCGGGTTCTGGCTAGGAAAGCAGGGGAAGGAGCCATGTCTGTGCAGTGTCGTGCTCCTCTTGGCAGGCCTTTGCAATCCCAATTATCCCTGGAGCTGTGGGCTTTCCGGTTCTCCGGACCCTAACCCTAACCCTAACCCTAGAAGTTGCCGACCGCGGTTTCTGGCCACGGCCCCCCCCCCGGGTTCTGGCTAGGAAAGCTGGGGAAGGAGCCATGTCTGTGCAGTGCCGTGCTCCTCTTGGCAGGCCTTTGCAATCCCAATTATCCCTGGAGCTGTGGGCTTTCTGGTTCTCCGGACCCTAACCCTAACCCTAGAAGTTGCCGACCGCGGTTTCCGGCCACGGCCCCCCCTGGGTTCTGGCTAGGAAAGCAGGGGAAGGAGCCATGTCTGTGCAGTGTCGTGCTCCTCTTGGCAGGCCTTTGCAATCCCAATTATCCCTGGAGCTGTGGGCTTTCTGGTTCTCCGGACCCTAACCCTAACCCTAACCCTAGAAGTTGCCGACCGCGGTTTCCGGCCACGGCCCCCCCCGGGTTCTGGCTAGGAAAGCAGGGGAAGGAGCCATGTCTGTGCAGTGTCGTGCTCCTCTTGGCAGGCCTTTGCAATCCCAATTATCCCTGGAGCTGTGGGCTTTCTGGTTCTCCGGACCCTAACCCTAACCCTAACCCTAGAAGTTGCCGACCGCGGTTTCCGGCCACTGCCCCCCCCGGGTTCTGGCTAGGAAAGCAGGTGAAGGAGCCATGTCTGTGCAGTGTCGTGCTCCTCTTGGCAGGCCTTTGCAATCCCAATTATCCCTGGAGCTGTGGGCTTTCTGGTTCTCCGGACCCTAACCCTAACCCTAACCCTAGAACTTGCCGACCGCGGTTTCCGGCCACGGCCCCCCCCGGGTTCTGGCTAGGAAAGCAGGGGAAGGAGCCCTGTCTGTGCAGTGTCGTGCTCCTCTTGGCAGGCCTTTGCAATCCCAATTATCCCTGGAGCTGTGGGCTTTCCGGTTCTCCGGACCCTAACCCTAACCCTAACCCTAGAAGTTGCCGACCGCGGTTTCTGACCACGGCCCCCCCCCCGGGTTCTGGCTAGGAAAGCTGGGGAAGGAGCCATGTCTGTGCAGTGCCGTGCTCCTCTTGGCAGGCCTTTGCAATCCCAATTATCCCTGGAGCTGTGGGCTTTCTGGTTCTCCGGACCCTAACCCTAACCCTAGAAGTTGCCGACCGCGGTTTCCGGCCACAGCCCCCCCTGGGTTCTGGCTAGGAAAGCAGGGGAAGGAGCCATGTCTGTGCAGTGTCGTGCTCCTCTTGGCAGGCCTTTGCAATCCCAATTATCCCTGGAGCTGTGGGCTTTCTGGTTCTCCGGACCCTAACCCTAACCCTAACCCTAGAAGTTGCCGACCGCGGTTTCCGGCCACGGCCCCCCCCGGGTTCTGGCTAGGAAAGCAGGGGAAGGAGCCATGTCTGTGCAGTGTCGTGCTCCTCTTGGCAGGCCTTTGCAATCCCAATTATCCCTGGAGCTGTGGGCTTTCTGGTTCTCCGGACCCTAACCCTAACCCTAACCCTAGAAGTTGCCGACCGCGGTTTCCGGCCACGGCCCTCCCCATGTTCTGGCTAGGAAAGCAGGGGAAGGAGCCATGTCTGTGCAGTGTCGTGCTCCTCTTGGCAGGCCTTTGCAATCCCAATTATCCCTGGAGCTGTGGGCTTTCTGGTTCTCCGGACCCTAACCCTAACCCTAACCCTAGAAGTTGCCGACCGCGGTTTCCGGCCACGGCCCCCCCCGGGTTCTGGCTAGGAAAGCAGGGGAAGGAGCCATGTCTGTGCAGTGCCGTGCTCCTCTTGGCAGGCCTTTGCAATCCCAATTATCCCTGGAGCTGTGGGCTTTCTGGTTCTCCGGACCCTAACCCTAACCCTAACCCTAACCCTAGAAGTTGCCGACCGCGGTTTCCGGCCACGGCCCCCCCTGGGTTCTGGCTAGGAAAGCTGGGGAAGGAGCCATGTCTGTGCAGTGTCGTGCTCCTCTTGGCAGGCCTTTGCAATCCCAATTATCCCTGGAGCTGTGGGCTTTCTGGTTCTCCGGACCCTAACCCTAACCCTAACCCTAGAAGTTGCCGACCGCGGTTTCCGGCCACGGCCCCCCCCGGGTTCTGGCTAGGAAAGCAGGGGAAGGAGCCATGTCTGTGCAGTGTCGTGCTCCTCTTGGCAGGCCTTTGCAATCCCAATTATCCCTGGAGCTGTGGGCTTTCTGGTTCTCCGGACCCTAACCCTAACCCTAACCCTAGAAGTTGCCGACCGCGGTTTCCGGCCATGGCCCCCCCCGGGTTCTGGCTAGGAAAGCAGGGGAAGGAGCCATGTCTGTGCAGTGTCGTGCTCCTCTTGGCAGGCCTTTGCAATCCCAATTATCCCTGGAGCTGTGGGCTTTCTGGTTCTCCGGACCCTAACCCTAACCCTAACCCTAGAAGTTGCCGACCGCGGTTTCCGGCCACGGCCCCCCCCGGGTTCTGGCTAGGAAAGCAGGGGAAGGAGCCATGTCTGTGCAGTGTCGTGCTCCTCTTGGCAGGCCTTTGCAATCCCAATTATCCCTGGAGCTGTGGGCTTTCTGGTTCTCCGGACCCTAACCCTAACCCTAACCCTAGAAGTTGCCGACCGCGGTTTCCGGCCACGGCCCCCCCTGGGTTCTGGCTAGGAAAGCTGGGGAAGGAGCCATGTCTGTGCAGTGTCGTGCTCCTCTTGGCAGGCCTTTGCAATCCCAATTATCCCTGGAGCTGTGGGCTTTCTGGTTCTCCGGACCCTAACCCTAACCCTAACCCTAGAAGTTGCCGACCGCGGTTTCCGGCCACGGCCCCCCCCGGGTTCTGGCTAGGAAAGCAGGGGAAGGAGCCATGTCTGTGCAGTGTCGTGCTCCTCTTGGCAGGCCTTTGCAATCCCAATTATCCCTGGAGCTGTGGGCTTTCTGGTTCTCCGGACCCTAACCCTAACCCTAACCCTAGAAGTTGCCGACCGCGGTTTCCGGCCACGGCCCCCCCTGGGTTCTGGCTAGGAAAGCTGGGGAAGGAGCCATGTCTGTGCAGTGTCGTGCTCCTCTTGGCAGGCCTTTGCAATCCCAATTATCCCTGGAGCTGTGGGCTTTCTGGTTCTCCGGACCCTAACCCTAACCCTAACCCTAGAAGTTGCCGACCGCGGTTTCCGGCCACGGCCCCCCCTGGGTTCTGGCTAGGAAAGCTGGGGAAGGAGCCATGTCTGTGCAGTGTCGTGCTCCTCTTGGCAGGCCTTTGCAATCCCAATTATCCCTGGAGCTGTGGGCTTTCTGGTTCTCCGGACCCTAACCCTAACCCTAACCCTAGAAGTTGCCGACCGCGGTTTCCGGCCACAGCCCCCCCCGGGTTCTGGCTAGGAAAGCAGGGGAAGGAGCCATGTCTGTGCAGTGTCGTGCTCCTCTTGGCAGGCCTTTGCAATCCCAATTATCCCTGGAGCTGTGGGCTTTCTGGTTCTCCGGACCCTAACCCTAACCCTAACCCTAGAAGTTGCCGACCGCGGTTTCCGGCCACTGCCCCCCCCGGGTTCTGGCTAGGAAAGCAGGGGAAGGAGCCATGTCTGTGCAGTGTCGTGCTCCTCTTGGCAGGCCTTTGCAATCCCAATTATCCCTGGAGCTGTGGGCTTTCTGGTTCTCCGGACCCTAACCCTAACCCTAACCCTAGAAGTTGCCCACCGCGGTTTCCGGCCACTGCCCCCCCTGGGTTCTGGCTAGGAAAGCAGGGGAAGGAGCCATGTCTGTGCAGTGTCGTGCTCCTCTTGGCAGGCCTTTGCAATCCCAATTATCCCTGGAGCTGTGGGCTTTCTGGTTCTCCGGACCCTAACCCTAACCCTAACCCTAGAAGTTGCCGACCGCGGTTTCCGGCCACGGCCCCCCCCGGGTTCTGGCTAGGAAAGCAGGGGAAGGAGCCATGTCTGTGCAGTGTCGTGCTCCTCTTGGCAGGCCTTTGCAATCCCAATTATCCCTGGAGCTGTGGGCTTTCCGGTTCTCCGGACCCTAACCCTAACCCTAACCCTAGAAGTTGCCGACCGCGGTTTCTGGCCACGGCCCCTCCCGGGTTCTGGCTAGGAAAGCTGGGGAAGGAGCCATGTCTGTGCAGTGCCGTGCTCCTCTTGGCAGGCCTTTGCAATCCCAATTATCCCTGGAGCTGTGGGCTTTCTGGTTCTCCGGACCCTAACCCTAACCCTAACCCTAGAAGTTGCCGACCGCGGTTTCCGGCCACGGCCCCCCCCGGGTTCTGGCTAGGAAAGCAGGGGAAGGAGCCATGTCTGTGCAGTGTCGTGCTCCTCTTGGCAGGCCTTTGCAATCCCAATTATCCCTGGAGCTGTGGGCTTTCTGGTTCTCCGGACCCTAACCCTAACCCTAACCCTAGAAGTTGCCGACCGCGGTTTCTGACCACGGCCCCCCCCCCGGGTTCTGGCTAGGAAAGCTGGGGAAGGAGCCATGTCTGTGCAGTGCCGTGCTCCTCTTGGCAGGCCTTTGCAATCCCAATTATCCCTGGAGCTGTGGGCTTTCTGGTTCTCCGGACCCTAACCCTAACCCTAGAAGTTGCCGACCGCGGTTTCCGGCCACAGCCCCCCCTGGGTTCTGGCTAGGAAAGCAGGGGAAGGAGCCATGTCTGTGCAGTGTCGTGCTCCTCTTGGCAGGCCTTTGCAATCCCAATTATCCCTGGAGCTGTGGGCTTTCTGGTTCTCCGGACCCTAACCCTAACCCTAACCCTAGAAGTTGCCGACCGCGGTTTCCGGCCACGGCCCCCCCCGGGTTCTGGCTAGGAAAGCAGGGGAAGGAGCCATGTCTGTGCAGTGTCGTGCTCCTCTTGGCAGGCCTTTGCAATCCCAATTATCCCTGGAGCTGTGGGCTTTCTGGTTCTCCGGACCCTAACCCTAACCCTAACCCTAGAAGTTGCCGACCGCGGTTTCCGGCCACGGCCCTCCCCATGTTCTGGCTAGGAAAGCAGGGGAAGGAGCCATGTCTGTGCAGTGTCGTGCTCCTCTTGGCAGGCCTTTGCAATCCCAATTATCCCTGGAGCTGTGGGCTTTCTGGTTCTCCGGACCCTAACCCTAACCCTAACCCTAGAAGTTGCCGACCGCGGTTTCCGGCCACTGCCCCCCCCGGGTTCTGGCTAGGAAAGCAGGGGAAGGAGCCATGTCTGTGCAGTGTCGTGCTCCTCTTGGCAGGCCTTTGCAATCCCAATTATCCCTGGAGCTGTGGGCTTTCTGGTTCTCCGGACCCTAACCCTAACCCTAACCCTAACCCTAGAAGTTGCCGACCGCGGTTTCCGGCCACGGCCCCCCCCGGGTTCTGGCTAGGAAAGCAGGGGAAGGAGCCATGTCTGTGCAGTGTCGTGCTCCTCTTGGCAGGCCTTTGCAATCCCAATTATCCCTGGAGCTGTGGGCTTTCTGGTTCTCCGGACCCTAACCCTAACCCTAACCCTAGAAGTTGCCGACCGCGGTTTCCGGCCACGGCCCCCCCCGGGTTCTGGCTAGGAAAGCAGGGGAAGGAGCCATGTCTGTGCAGTGTCGTGCTCCTCTTGGCAGGCCTTTGCAATCCCAATTATCCCTGGAGCTGTGGGCTTTCTGGTTCTCCGGACCCTAACCCTAACCCTAACCCTAGAAGTTGCCGACCGCGGTTTCCGGCCACGGCCCCCCCCGGGTTCTGGCTAGGAAAGCAGGGGAAGGAGCCATGTCTGTGCAGTGTCGTGCTCCTCTTGGCAGGCCTTTGCAATCCCAATTATCCCTGGAGCTGTGGGCTTTCTGGTTCTCCGGACCCTAACCCTAACCCTAACCCTAGAAGTTGCCGACCGCGGTTTCCGGCCACGGCCCCCCCTGGGTTCTGGCTAGGAAAGCAGGGGAAGGAGCCATGTCTGTGCAGTGTCGTGCTCCTCTTGGCAGGCCTTTGCAATCCCAATTATCCCTGGAGCTGTGGGCTTTCTGGTTCTCCGGACCCTAACCCTAACCCTAACCCTAGAAGTTGCCGACCGCGGTTTCCGGCCACGGCCCCCCCTGGGTTCTGGCTAGGAAAGCTGGGGAAGGAGCCATGTCTGTGCAGTGTCGTGCTCCTCTTGGCAGGCCTTTGCAATCCCAATTATCCCTGGAGCTGTGGGCTTTCTGGTTCTCCGGACCCTAACCCTAACCCTAACCCTAGAAGTTGCCGACCGCGGTTTCCGGCCACTGCCCCCCCCCGGGTTCTGGCTAGGAAAGCAGGGGAAGGAGCCATGTCTGTGCAGTGTCGTGCTCCTCTTGGCAGGCCTTTGCAATCCCAATTATCCCTGGAGCTGTGGGCTTTCTGGTTCTCCGGACCCTAACCCTAACCCTAACCCTAGAAGTTGCCGACCGCGGTTTCCGGCCACGGCCCCCCCCGGGTTCTGGCTAGGAAAGCAGGGGAAGGAGCCATGTCTGTGCAGTGTCGTGCTCCTCTTGGCAGGCCTTTGCAATCCCAATTATCCCTGGAGCTGTGGGCTTTCTGGTTCTCCGGACCCTAACCCTAACCCTAACCCTAGAAGTTGCCGACCGCGGTTTCCGGCCACGGCCCCCCCTGGGTTCTGGCTAGGAAAGCTGGGGAAGGAGCCATGTCTGTGCAGTGTCGTGCTCCTCTTGGCAGGCCTTTGCAATCCCAATTATCCCTGGAGCTGTGGGCTTTCTGGTTCTCCGGACCCTAACCCTAACCCTAACCCTAGAAGTTGCCGACCGCGGTTTCCGGCCACGGCCCCCCCTGGGTTCTGGCTAGGAAAGCTGGGGAAGGAGCCATGTCTGTGCAGTGTCGTGCTCCTCTTGGCAGGCCTTTGCAATCCCAATTATCCCTGGAGCTGTGGGCTTTCTGGTTCTCCGGACCCTAACCCTAACCCTAACCCTAGAAGTTGCCGACCGCGGTTTCCGGCCACAGCCCCCCCCGGGTTCTGGCTAGGAAAGCAGGGGAAGGAGCCATGTCTGTGCAGTGTCGTGCTCCTCTTGGCAGGCCTTTGCAATCCCAATTATCCCTGGAGCTGTGGGCTTTCTGGTTCTCCGGACCCTAACCCTAACCCTAACCCTAGAAGTTGCCGACCGCGGTTTCCGGCCACTGCCCCCCCCGGGTTCTGGCTAGGAAAGCAGGGGAAGGAGCCATGTCTGTGCAGTGTCGTGCTCCTCTTGGCAGGCCTTTGCAATCCCAATTATCCCTGGAGCTGTGGGCTTTCTGGTTCTCCGGACCCTAACCCTAACCCTAACCCTAGAAGTTGCCCACCGCGGTTTCCGGCCACTGCCCCCCCTGGGTTCTGGCTAGGAAAGCAGGGGAAGGAGCCATGTCTGTGCAGTGTCGTGCTCCTCTTGGCAGGCCTTTGCAATCCCAATTATCCCTGGAGCTGTGGGCTTTCTGGTTCTCCGGACCCTAACCCTAACCCTAACCCTAGAAGTTGCCGACCGCGGTTTCCGGCCACGGCCCCCCCCGGGTTCTGGCTAGGAAAGCAGGGGAAGGAGCCATGTCTGTGCAGTGTCGTGCTCCTCTTGGCAGGCCTTTGCAATCCCAATTATCCCTGGAGCTGTGGGCTTTCCGGTTCTCCGGACCCTAACCCTAACCCTAACCCTAGAAGTTGCCGACCGCGGTTTCTGGCCACGGCCCCTCCCGGGTTCTGGCTAGGAAAGCTGGGGAAGGAGCCATGTCTGTGCAGTGCCGTGCTCCTCTTGGCAGGCCTTTGCAATCCCAATTATCCCTGGAGCTGTGGGCTTTCTGGTTCTCCGGACCCTAACCCTAACCCTAACCCTAGAAGTTGCCGACCGCGGTTTCCGGCCACGGCCCCCCCCGGGTTCTGGCTAGGAAAGCAGGGGAAGGAGCCATGTCTGTGCAGTGTCGTGCTCCTCTTGGCAGGCCTTTGCAATCCCAATTATCCCTGGAGCTGTGGGCTTTCTGGTTCTCCGGACCCTAACCCTAACCCTAACCCTAGAAGTTGCCGACCGCGGTTTCCGGCCACGGCCCCCCCCGGGTTCTGGCTAGGAAAGCAGGGGAAGGAGCCATGTCTGTGCAGTGTCGTGCTCCTCTTGGCAGGCCTTTGCAATCCCAATTATCCCTGGAGCTGTGGGCTTTCTGGTTCTCCGGACCCTAACCCTAACCCTAACCCTAGAAGTTGCCGACCGCGGTTTCCGGCCACGGCCCCCCCTGGGTTCTGGCTAGGAAAGCTGGGGAAGGAGCCATGTCTGTGCAGTGTCGTGCTCCTCTTGGCAGGCCTTTGCAATCCCAATTATCCCTGGAGCTGTGGGCTTTCTGGTTCTCCGGACCCTAACCCTAACCCTAACCCTAGAAGTTGCCGACCGCGGTTTCCGGCCACGGCCCCCCCCGGGTTCTGGCTAGGAAAGCTGGGGAAGGAGCCATGTCTGTGCAGTGTCGTGCTCCTCTTGGCAGGCCTTTGCAATCCCAATTATCCCTGGAGCTGTGGGCTTTCTGGTTCTCCGGACCCTAACCCTAACCCTAACCCTAGAAGTTGCCGACCGCGGTTTCCGGCCACTGCCCCCCCCCGGGTTCTGGCTAGGAAAGCAGGGGAAGGAGCCATGTCTGTGCAGTGTCGTGCTCCTCTTGGCAGGCCTTTGCAATCCCAATTATCCCTGGAGCTGTGGGCTTTCTGGTTCTCCGGACCCTAACCCTAACCCTAACCCTAGAAGTTGCCGACCGCGGTTTCCGGCCACGGCCCCCCCCGGGTTCTGGCTAGGAAAGCAGGGGAAGGAGCCATGTCTGTGCAGTGTCGTGCTCCTCTTGGCAGGCCTTTGCAATCCCAATTATCCCTGGAGCTGTGGGCTTTCTGGTTCTCCGGACCCTAACCCTAACCCTAACCCTAGAAGTTGCCGACCGCGGTTTCCGGCCACGGCCCCCCCTGGGTTCTGGCTAGGAAAGCTGGGGAAGGAGCCATGTCTGTGCAGTGTCGTGCTCCTCTTGGCAGGCCTTTGCAATCCCAATTATCCCTGGAGCTGTGGGCTTTCTGGTTCTCCGGACCCTAACCCTAACCCTAACCCTAGAAGTTGCCGACCGCGGTTTCCGGCCACGGCCCCCCCTGGGTTCTGGCTAGGAAAGCTGGGGAAGGAGCCATGTCTGTGCAGTGTCGTGCTCCTCTTGGCAGGCCTTTGCAATCCCAATTATCCCTGGAGCTGTGGGCTTTCTGGTTCTCCGGACCCTAACCCTAACCCTAACCCTAGAAGTTGCCGACCGCGGTTTCCGGCCACGGCCCCCCCCGGGTTCTGGCTAGGAAAGCAGGGGAAGGAGCCATGTCTGTGCAGTGTCGTGCTCCTCTTGGCAGGCCTTTGCAATCCCAATTATCCCTGGAGCTGTGGGCTTTCTGGTTCTCCGGACCCTAACCCTAACCCTAACCCTAGAAGTTGCCGACCGCGGTTTCCGGCCACTGCCCCCCCCGGGTTCTGGCTAGGAAAGCAGGGGAAGGAGCCATGTCTGTGCAGTGTCGTGCTCCTCTTGGCAGGCCTTTGCAATCCCAATTATCCCTGGAGCTGTGGGCTTTCTGGTTCTCCGGACCCTAACCCTAACCCTAACCCTAGAAGTTGCCCACCGCGGTTTCCGGCCACTGCCCCCCCCGGGTTCTGGCTAGGAAAGCAGGGGAAGGAGCCATGTCTGTGCAGTGTCGTGCTCCTCTTGGCAGGCCTTTGCAATCCCAATTATCCCTGGAGCTGTGGGCTTTCTGGTTCTCCGGACCCTAACCCTAACCCTAACCCTAGAAGTTGCCGACCGCGGTTTCCGGCCACGGCCCCCCCCGGGTTCTGGCTAGGAAAGCAGGGGAAGGAGCCATGTCTGTGCAGTGTCGTGCTCCTCTTGGCAGGCCTTTGCAATCCCAATTATCCCTGGAGCTGTGGGCTTTCCGGTTCTCCGGACCCTAACCCTAACCCTAACCCTAGAAGTTGCCGACCGCGGTTTCTGGCCACGGCCCCTCCCGGGTTCTGGCTAGGAAAGCTGGGGAAGGAGCCATGTCTGTGCAGTGCCGTGCTCCTCTTGGCAGGCCTTTGCAATCCCAATTATCCCTGGAGCTGTGGGCTTTCTGGTTCTCCGGACCCTAACCCTAACCCTAACCCTAGAAGTTGCCGACCGCGGTTTCCGGCCACGGCCCCCCCTGGGTTCTGGCTAGGAAAGCAGGGGAAGGAGCCATGTCTGTGCAGTGTCGTGCTCCTCTTGGCAGGCCTTTGCAATCCCAATTATCCCTGGAGCTGTGGGCTTTCTGGTTCTCCGGACCCTAACCCTAACCCTAACCCTAGAAGTTGCCGACCGCGGTTTCCGGCCACGGCCCCCCCCGGGTTCTGGCTAGGAAAGCAGGGGAAGGAGCCATGTCTGTGCAGTGTCGTGCTCCTCTTGGCAGGCCTTTGCAATCCCAATTATCCCTGGAGCTGTGGGCTTTCTGGTTCTCCGGACCCTAACCCTAACCCTAACCCTAGAAGTTGCCGACCGCGGTTTCCGGCCACTGCCCCCCCTGGGTTCTGGCTAGGAAAGCAGGGGAAGGAGCCATGTCTGTGCAGTGTCGTGCTCCTCTTGGCAGGCCTTTGCAATCCCAATTATCCCTGGAGCTGTGGGCTTTCTGGTTCTCCGGACCCTAACCCTAACCCTAACCCTAGAAGTTGCCGACCGCGGTTTCCGGCCACGGCCCCCCCCGGGTTCTGGCTAGGAAAGCAGGGGAAGGAGCCATGTCTGTGCAGTGTCGTGCTCCTCTTGGCAGGCCTTTGCAATCCCAATTATCCCTGGAGCTGTGGGCTTTCTGGTTCTCCGGACCCTAACCCTAACCCTAACCCTAGAAGTTGCCGACCGCGGTTTCCGGCCACGGCCCCCCCGGGGTTCTGGCTAGGAAAGCAGGGGAAGGAGCCATGTCTGTGCAGTGTCGTGCTCCTCTTGGCAGGCCTTTGCAATCCCAATTATCCCTGGAGCTGTGGGCTTTCTGGTTCTCCGGACCCTAACCCTAACCCTAACCCTAGAAGTTGCCGACCGCGGTTTCCGACCACGGCCCCCCCCGGGTTCTGGCTAGGAAAGCAGGGGAAGGAGCCATGTCTGTGCAGTGTCGTGCTCCTCTTGGCAGGCCTTTGCAATCCCAATTATCCCTGGAGCTGTGGGCTTTCTGGTTCTCCGGACCCTAACCCTAACCCTAACCCTAGAAGTTGCCGACCGCGGTTTCCGGCCACTGCCCCCCCTGGGTTCTGGCTAGGAAAGCAGGGGAAGGAGCCATGTCTGTGCAGTGTCATGCTCCTCTTGGCAGGCCTTTGCAATCCCAATTATCCCTGGAGCTGTGGGCTTTCTGGTTCTCCGGACCCTAACCCTAACCCTAACCCTAGAGGTTGCCGACCGCGGTTTCCGGCCACTGCCCCCCCCGGGTTCTGGCTAGGAAAGCAGGGGAAGGAGCCATGTCTGTGCAGTGTCGTGCTCCTCTTGGCAGGCCTTTGCAATCCCAATTATCCCTGGAGCTGTGGGCTTTCTGGTTCTCCGGACCCTAACCCTAACCCTAACCCTAGAAGTTGCCAACCGCGGTTTCCGGCCACGGCCCCCCCCGGGTTCTGGCTAGGAAAGCAGGGGAAGGAGCCATGTCTGTGCAGTGTCGTGCTCCTCTTGGCAGGCCTTTGCAATCCCAATTATCCCTGGAGCTGTGGGCTTTCTGGTTCTCCGGACCCTAACCCTAACCCTAACCCTAGAAGTTGCCGACCGCGGTTTCCGGCCACTGCCCCCCCCGGGTTCTGGCTAGGAAAGCAGGGGAAGGAGCCATGTCTGTGCAGTGTCGTGCTCCTCTTGGCAGGCCTTTGCAATCCCAATTATCCCTGGAGCTGTGGGCTTTCTGGTTCTCCGGACCCTAACCCTAACCCTAACCCTAGAAGTTGCCGACCGCGGTTTCCGGCCACGGCCCCCCCCGGGTTCTGGCTAGGAAAGCAGGGGAAGGAGCCATGTCTGTGCAGTGTCGTGCTCCTCTTGGCAGGCCTTTGCAATCCCAATTATCCCTGGAGCTGTGGGCTTTCTGGTTCTCCGGACCCTAACCCTAACCCTAACCCTAGAAGTTGCCGACCGCGGTTTCCGGCCACACCCCCCCCGGGTTCTGGCTAGGAAAGCTGGGGAAGGAGCCATGTCTGTGCAGTGTCGTGCTCCTCTTGGCAGGCCTTTGCAATCCCAATTATCCCTGGAGCTGTGGGCTTTCTGGTTCTCCGGACCCTAACCCTAACCCTAACCCTAGAAGTTGCCGACCGCGGTTTCCGGCCACTGCCCCCCCCGGGTTCTGGCTAGGAAAGCAGGGGAAGGAGCCATGTCTGTGCAGTGTCGTGCTCCTCTTGGCAGGCCTTTGCAATCCCAATTATCCCTGGAGCTGTGGGCTTTCTGGTTCTCCGGACCCTAACCCTAACCCTAACCCTAGAAGTTGCCGACCGCGGTTTCCGGCCACGGCCCCCCCCGGGTTCTGGCTAGGAAAGCTGGGGAAGGAGCCATGTCTGTGCAGTGTCGTGCTCCTCTTGGCAGGCCTTTGCAATCCCAATTATCCCTGGAGCTGTGGGCTTTCTGGTTCTCCGGACCCTAACCCTAACCCTAACCCTAGAAGTTGCCGACCGCGGTTTCCGGCCACGGCCCCCCCCGGGTTCTGGCTAGGAAAGCTGGGGAAGGAGCCATGTCTGTGCAGTGTCATGCTCCTCTTGGCAGGCCTTTGCAATCCCAATTATCCCTGGAGCTGTGGGCTTTCTGGTTCTCCGGACCCTAACCCTAACCCTAACCCTAGAAGTTGCCGACCGCGGTTTCCGGCCACGGCCCCCCCTGGGTTCTGGCTAGGAAAGCTGGGGAAGGAGCCATGTCTGTGCAGTGTCGTGCTCCTCTTGGCAGGCCTTTGCAATCCCAATTATCCCTGGAGCTGTGGGCTTTCTGGTTCTCCGGACCCTAACCCTAACCCTAACCCTAGAAGTTGCCGACCGCGGTTTCCGGCCACGGCCCCCCCCGGGTTCTGGCTAGGAAAGCTGGGGAAGGAGCCATGTCTGTGCAGTGTCGTGCTCCTCTTGGCAGGCCTTTGCAATCCCAATTATCCCTGGAGCTGTGGGCTTTCTGGTTCTCCGGACCCTAACCCTAACCCTAACCCTAGAAGTTGCCGACCGCGGTTTCCGGCCACGGCCCCCCCCGGGTTCTGGCTAGGAAAGCAGGGGAAGGAGCCATGTCTGTGCAGTGTCGTGCTCCTCTTGGCAGGCCTTTGCAATCCCAATTATCCCTGGAGCTGTGGGCTTTCTGGTTCTCCGGACCCTAACCCTAACCCTAACCCTAGAGGTTGCCGACCGCGGTTTCCGGCCACGGCCCCCCCTGGGTTCTGGCTAGGAAAGCAGGGGAAGGAGCCATGTCTGTGCAGTGTCGTGCTCCTCTTGGCAGGCCTTTGCAATCCCAATTATCCCTGGAGCTGTGGGCTTTCTGGTTCTCCGGACCCTAACCCTAACCCTAACCCTAGAAGTTGCCGACCGCGGTTTCCGGCCACGGCCCCCCCTGGGTTCTGGCTAGGAAAGCTGGGGAAGGAGCCATGTCTGTGCAGTGTCGTGCTCCTCTTGGCAGGCCTTTGCAATCCCAATTATCCCTGGAGCTGTGGGCTTTCTGGTTCTCCGGACCCTAACCCTAACCCTAACCCTAGAAGTTGCCGACCGCGGTTTCCGGCCACGGCCCCCCCGGGTTCTGGCTAGGAAAGCTGGGGAAGGAGCCATGTCTGTGCAGTGTCGTGCTCCTCTTGGCAGGCCTTTGCAATCCCAATTATCCCTGGAGCTGTGGGCTTTCTGGTTCTCCGGACCCTAACCCTAACCCTAACCCTAGAAGTTGCCGACCGCGGTTTCCGGCCACGGCCCCCCCTGGGTTCTGGCTAGGAAAGCTGGGGAAGGAGCCATGTCTGTGCAGTGTCGTGCTCCTCTTGGCAGGCCTTTGCAATCCCAATTATCCCTGGAGCTGTGGGCTTTCTGGTTCTCCGGACCCTAACCCTAACCCTAACCCTAGAAGTTGCCGACCGCGGTTTCCGGCCACGGCCCCCCCGGGTTCTGGCTAGGAAAGCTGGGGAAGGAGCCATGTCTGTGCAGTGTCGTGCTCCTCTTGGCAGGCCTTTGCAATCCCAATTATCCCTGGAGCTGTGGGCTTTCTGGTTCTCCGGACCCTAACCCTAACCCTAACCCTAACCCTAGAAGTTGCCGACCGCGGTTTCCGGCCACGGCCCCCCCCGGGTTCTGGCTAGGAAAGCAGGGGAAGGAGCCATGTCTGTGCAGTGTCGTGCTCCTCTTGGCAGGCCTTTGCAATCCCAATTATCCCTGGAGCTGTGGGCTTTCTGGTTCTCCGGACCCTAACCCTAACCCTAACCCTAGAAGTTGCCGACCGCGGTTTCCGGCCACACCCCCCCCCGGGTTCTGGCTAGGAAAGCTGGGGAAGGAGCCATGTCTGTGCAGTGTCGTGCTCCTCTTGGCAGGCCTTTGCAATCCCAATTATCCCTGGAGCTGTGGGCTTTCTGGTTCTCCGGACCCTAACCCTAACCCTAACCCTAGAAGTTGCCGACCGCGGTTTCCGGCCACTGCCCCCCCCGGGTTCTGGCTAGGAAAGCAGGGGAAGGAGCCATGTCTGTGCAGTGTCGTGCTCCTCTTGGCAGGCCTTTGCAATCCCAATTATCCCTGGAGCTGTGGGCTTTCTGGTTCTCCGGACCCTAACCCTAACCCTAACCCTAGAAGTTGCCGACCGCGGTTTCCGGCCACGGCCCCCCCCGGGTTCTGGCTAGGAAAGCTGGGGAAGGAGCCATGTCTGTGCAGTGTCGTGCTCCTCTTGGCAGGCCTTTGCAATCCCAATTATCCCTGGAGCTGTGGGCTTTCTGGTTCTCCGGACCCTAACCCTAACCCTAACCCTAGAAGTTGCCGACCGCGGTTTCCGGCCACGGCCCCCCCTGGGTTCTGGCTAGGAAAGCAGGGGAAGGAGCCATGTCTGTGCAGTGTCGTGCTCCTCTTGGCAGGCCTTTGCAATCCCAATTATCCCTGGAGCTGTGGGCTTTCTGGTTCTCCGGACCCTAACCCTAACCCTAACCCTAGAAGTTGCCGACCGCGGTTTCCGGCCACGGCCCCCCCTGGGTTCTGGCTAGGAAAGCTGGGGAAGGAGCCATGTCTGTGCAGTGTCGTGCTCCTCTTGGCAGGCCTTTGCAATCCCAATTATCCCTGGAGCTGTGGGCTTTCTGGTTCTCCGGACCCTAACCCTAACCCTAACCCTAGAAGTTGCCGACCGCGGTTTCCGGCCACGGCCCCCCCCGGGTTCTGGCTAGGAAAGCTGGGGAAGGAGCCATGTCTGTGCAGTGTCGTGCTCCTCTTGGCAGGCCTTTGCAATCCCAATTATCCCTGGAGCTGTGGGCTTTCTGGTTCTCCGGACCCTAACCCTAACCCTAACCCTAGAAGTTGCCGACCGCGGTTTCCGGCCACGGCCCCCCCCGGGTTCTGGCTAGGAAAGCAGGGGAAGGAGCCATGTCTGTGCAGTGTCGTGCTCCTCTTGGCAGGCCTTTGCAATCCCAATTATCCCTGGAGCTGTGGGCTTTCTGGTTCTCCGGACCCTAACCCTAACCCTAACCCTAGAGGTTGCCGACCGCGGTTTCCGGCCACGGCCCCCCCTGGGTTCTGGCTAGGAAAGCAGGGGAAGGAGCCATGTCTGTGCAGTGTCGTGCTCCTCTTGGCAGGCCTTTGCAATCCCAATTATCCCTGGAGCTGTGGGCTTTCTGGTTCTCCGGACCCTAACCCTAACCCTAACCCTAGAAGTTGCCGACCGCGGTTTCCGGCCACGGCCCCCCCTGGGTTCTGGCTAGGAAAGCTGGGGAAGGAGCCATGTCTGTGCAGTGTCGTGCTCCTCTTGGCAGGCCTTTGCAATCCCAATTATCCCTGGAGCTGTGGGCTTTCTGGTTCTCCGGACCCTAACCCTAACCCTAACCCTAGAAGTTGCCGACCGCGGTTTCCGGCCACGGCCCCCCCCTGGGTTCTGGCTAGGAAAGCTGGGGAAGGAGCCATGTCTGTGCAGTGTCGTGCTCCTCTTGGCAGGCCTTTGCAATCCCAATTATCCCTGGAGCTGTGGGCTTTCTGGTTCTCCGGACCCTAACCCTAACCCTAACCCTAGAAGTTGCCGACCGCGGTTTCCGGCCACGGCCCCCCCCGGGTTCTGGCTAGGAAAGCTGGGGAAGGAGCCATGTCTGTGCAGTGTCGTGCTCCTCTTGGCAGGCCTTTGCAATCCCAATTATCCCTGGAGCTGTGGGCTTTCTGGTTCTCCGGACCCTAACCCTAACCCTAACCCTAGAAGTTGCCGACCGCGGTTTCCGGCCACGGCCCCCCCTGGGTTCTGGCTAGGAAAGCTGGGGAAGGAGCCATGTCTGTGCAGTGTCGTGCTCCTCTTGGCAGGCCTTTGCAATCCCAATTATCCCTGGAGCTGTGGGCTTTCTGGTTCTCCGGACCCTAACCCTAACCCTAACCCTAGAAGTTGCCGACCGCGGTTTCCGGCCACGGCCCCCCCCGGGTTCTGGCTAGGAAAGCTGGGGAAGGAGCCATGTCTGTGCAGTGTCGTGCTCCTCTTGGCAGGCCTTTGCAATCCCAATTATCCCTGGAGCTGTGGGCTTTCTGGTTCTCCGGACCCTAACCCTAACCCTAACCCTAGAAGTTGCCGACCGCGGTTTCCGGCCACGGCCCCCCCCGGGTTCTGGCTAGGAAAGCAGGGGAAGGAGCCATGTCTGTGCAGTGTCGTGCTCCTCTTGGCAGGCCTTTGCAATCCCAATTATCCCTGGAGCTGTGGGCTTTCTGGTTCTCCGGACCCTAACCCTAACCCTAACCCTAGAAGTTGCCGACCGCGGTTTCCGGCCACTGCCCCCCCCGGGTTCTGGCTAGGAAAGCAGGGGAAGGAGCCATGTCTGTGCAGTGTCGTGCTCCTCTTGGCAGGCCTTTGCAATCCCAATTATCCCTGGAGCTGTGGGCTTTCTGGTTCTCCGGACCCTAACCCTAACCCTAACCCTAGAAGTTGCCGACCGCGGTTTCCGGCCACGGCCCCCCCCGGGTTCTGGCTAGGAAAGCAGGGGAAGGAGCCATGTCTGTGCAGTGTCGTGCTCCTCTTGGCAGGCCTTTGCAATCCCAATTATCCCTGGAGCTGTGGGCTTTCTGGTTCTCCGGACCCTAACCCTAACCCTAACCCTAGAAGTTGCCGACCGCGGTTTCCGGCCACGGCCCCCCCCGGGTTCTGGCTAGGAAAGCTGGGGAAGGAGCCATGTCTGTGCAGTGTCGTGCTCCTCTTGGCAGGCCTTTGCAATCCCAATTATCCCTGGAGCTGTGGGCTTTCTGGTTCTCCGGACCCTAACCCTAACCCTAACCCTAGAAGTTGCCGACCGCGGTTTCCGGCCACGGCCCCCCCCGGGTTCTGGCTAGGAAAGCTGGGGAAGGAGCCATGTCTGTGCAGTGTCGTGCTCCTCTTGGCAGGCCTTTGCAATCCCAATTATCCCTGGAGCTGTGGGCTTTCTGGTTCTCCGGACCCTAACCCTAACCCTAACCCTAGAAGTTGCCGACCGCGGTTTCCGGCCACTGCCCCCCCCGGGTTCTGGCTAGGAAAGCAGGGGAAGGAGCCATGTCTGTGCAGTGTCGTGCTCCTCTTGGCAGGCCTTTGCAATCCCAATTATCCCTGGAGCTGTGGGCTTTCTGGTTCTCCGGACCCTAACCCTAACCCTAACCCTAGAAGTTGCCGACCGCGGTTTCCGGCCACTGCCCCCCCCGGGTTCTGGCTAGGAAAGCAGGGGAAGGAGCCATATCTGTGCAGTGTCGTGCTCCTCTTGGCAGGCCTTTGCAATCCCAATTATCCCTGGAGCTGTGGGCTTTCTGGTTCTCCGGACCCTAACCCTAACCCTAACCCTAGAAGTTGCCGACCGCGGTTTCCGGCCACAGCCCCCCCCGGGTTCTGGCTAGGAAAGCTGGGGAAGGAGCCATGTCTGTGCAGTGTCGTGCTCCTCTTGGCAGGCCTTTGCAATCCCAATTATCCCTGGAGCTGTGGGCTTTCTGGTTCTCCGGACCCTAACCCTAACCCTAACCCTAGAAGTTGCCGACCGCGGTTTCCGGCCACACCCCCCCCTGGGTTCTGGCTAGGAAAGCTGGGGAAGGAGCCATGTCTGTGCAGTGTCGTGCTCCTCTTGGCAGGCCTTTGCAATCCCAATTATCCCTGGAGCTGTGGGCTTTCTGGTTCTCCGGACCCTAACCCTAACCCTAACCCTAGAAGTTGCCGACCGCGGTTTCCGGCCACGGCCCCCCCGGGTTCTGGCTAGGAAAGCAGGGGAAGGAGCCATGTCTGTGCAGTGTCGTGCTCCTCTTGGCAGGCCTTTGCAATCCCAATTATCCCTGGAGCTGTGGGCTTTCTGGTTCTCCGGACCCTAACCCTAACCCTAACCCTAGAAGTTGCCGACCGCGGTTTCCGGCCACGGCCCCCCCCGGGTTCTGGCTAGGAAAGCAGGGGAAGGAGCCATGTCTGTGCAGTGTCGTGCTCCTCTTGGCAGGCCTTTGCAATCCCAATTATCCCTGGAGCTGTGGGCTTTCTGGTTCTCCGGACCCTAACCCTAACCCTAACCCTAGAAGTTGCCGACCGCGGTTTCCGGCCACGGCCCCCCCTGGGTTCTGGCTAGGAAAGCTGGGAAGGAGCCATGTCTGTGCAGTGTCGTGCTCCTCTTGGCAGGCCTTTGCAATCCCAATTATCCCTGGAGCTGTGGGCTTTCTGGTTCTCCGGACCCTAACCCTAACCCTAACCCTAGAAGTTGCCGACCGCGGTTTCCGGCCACGGCCCCCCCCGGGTTCTGGCTAGGAAAGCAGGGGAAGGAGCCATGTCTGTGCAGTGTCGTGTTCCTCTTGGCAGGCCTTTGCAATCCCAATTATCCCTGGAGCTGTGGGCTTTCTGGTTCTCCGGACCCTAACCCTAACCCTAACCCTAGAAGTTGCCGACCGCGGTTTCCGGCCACGGCCCCCCCTGGGTTCTGGCTAGGAAAGCAGGGGAAGGAGCCATGTCTGTGCAGTGTCGTGCTCCTCTTGGCAGGCCTTTGCAATCCCAATTATCCCTGGAGCTGTGGGCTTTCTGGTTCTCCGGACCCTAACCCTAACCCTAACCCTAGAAGTTGCCGACCGCGGTTTCCGGCCACGGCCCCCCCCGGGTTCTGGCTAGGAAGCTGGGGAAGGAGCCATGTCTGTGCAGTGTCGTGCTCCTCTTGGCAGGCCTTTGCAATCCCAATTATCCCTGGAGCTGTGGGCTTTCTGGTTCTCCGGACCCTAACCCTAACCCTAACCCTAGAAGTTGCCGACCGCGGTTTCCGGCCACTGCCCCCCCCGGGTTCTGGCTAGGAAAGCAGGGGAAGGAGCCATGTCTGTGCAGTGTCGTGCTCCTCTTGGCAGGCCTTTGCAATCCCAATTATCCCTGGAGCTGTGGGCTTTCTGGTTCTCCGGACCCTAACCCTAACCCTAACCCTAGAAGTTGCCGACCGCGGTTTCGGCCACTGCCCCCCCCTGGGTTCTGGCTAGGAAAGCAGGGGAAGGAGCCATATCTGTGCAGTGTCGTGCTCCTCTTGGCAGGCCTTTGCAATCCCAATTATCCCTGGAGCTGTGGGCTTTCTGGTTCTCCGGACCCTAACCCTAACCCTAACCCTAGAAGTTGCCGACCGCGGTTTCCGGCCACAGCCCCCCCCGGGTTCTGGCTAGGAAAGCTGGGGAAGGAGCCATGTCTGTGCAGTGTCGTGCTCCTCTTGGCAGGCCTTTGCAATCCCAATTATCCCTGGAGCTGTGGGCTTTCTGGTTCTCCGGACCCTAACCCTAACCCTAACCCTAGAAGTTGTCGACCGCGGTTTCCGGCCACGGCCCCCCCTGGGTTCTGGCTAGGAAAGCTGGGGAAGGAGCCATGTCTGTGCAGTGTCGTGCTCCTCTTGGCAGGCCTTTGCAATCCCAATTATCCCTGGAGCTGTGGGCTTTCTGGTTCTCCGGACCCTAACCCTAACCCTAACCCTAGAAGTTGCCGACCGCGGTTTCCGGCCACGGCCCCCCCCGGGTTCTGGCTAGGAAAGCAGGGGAAGGAGCCATGTCTGTGCAGTGTCGTGCTCCTCTTGGCAGGCCTTTGCAATCCCAATTATCCCTGGAGCTGTGGGCTTTCTGGTTCTCCGGACCCTAACCCTAACCCTAACCCTAGAAGTTGCCGACCGCGGTTTCCGGCCACGGCCCCCCCCGGGTTCTGGCTAGGAAAGCAGGGGAAGGAGCCATGTCTGTGCAGTGTCGTGCTCCTCTTGGCAGGCCTTTGCAATCCCAATTATCCCTGGAGCTGTGGGCTTTCTGGTTCTCCGGACCCTAACCCTAACCCTAACCCTAGAAGTTGCCGACCGCGGTTTCCGGCCACGGCCCCCCCCCGGGTTCTGGCTAGGAAAGCAGGGAAGGAGCCATGTCTGTGCAGTGTCGTGCTCCTCTTGGCAGGCCTTTGCAATCCCAATTATCCCTGGAGCTGTGGGCTTTCTGGTTCTCCGGACCCTAACCCTAACCCTAACCCTAGAAGTTGCCGACCGCGGTTTCCGGCCACGGCCCCCCCTGGGTTCTGGCTAGGAAAGCTGGGGAAGGAGCCATGTCTGTGCAGTGTCGTGCTCCTCTTGGCAGGCCTTTGCAATCCCAATTATCCCTGGAGCTGTGGGCTTTCTGGTTCTCCGGACCCTAACCCTAACCCTAACCCTAGAAGTTGCCGACCGCGGTTTCCGGCCACGGCCCCCCCCGGGTTCTGGCTAGGAAAGCTGGGGAAGGAGCCATGTCTGTGCAGTGTCGTGCTCCTCTTGGCAGGCCTTTGCAATCCCAATTATCCCTGGAGCTGTGGGCTTTCTGGTTCTCCGGACCCTAACCCTAACCCTAACCCTAGAAGTTGCCGACCGCGGTTTCCGGCCACGGCCCCCCCTGGGTTCTGGCTAGGAAAGCAGGGGAAGGAGCCATGTCTGTGCAGTGTCGTGCTCCTCTTGGCAGGCCTTTGCAATCCCAATTATCCCTGGAGCTGTGGGCTTTCTGGTTCTCCGGACCCTAACCCTAACCCTAACCCTAGAAGTTGCCGACCGCGGTTTCCGGCCACGGCCCCCCCCGGGTTCTGGCTAGGAAAGCAGGGGAAGGAGCCATGTCTGTGCAGTGTCGTGCTCCTCTTGGCAGGCCTTTGCAATCCCAATTATCCCTGGAGCTGTGGGCTTTCTGGTTCTCCGGACCCTAACCCTAACCCTAACCCTAGAAGTTGCCGACCGCGGTTTCCGGCCACGGCCCCCCCCGGGTTCTGGCTAGGAAAGCTGGGGAAGGAGCCATGTCTGTGCAGTGTCGTGCTCCTCTTGGCAGGCCTTTGCAATCCCAATTATCCCTGGAGCTGTGGGCTTTCTGGTTCTCCGGACCCTAACCCTAACCCTAACCCTAGAAGTTGCCGACCGCGGTTTCCGGCCACGGCCCCCCCCGGGTTCTGGCTAGGAAAGCAGGGGAAGGAGCCATGTCTGTGCAGTGTCGTGCTCCTCTTGGCAGGCCTTTGCAATCCCAATTATCCCTGGAGCTGTGGGCTTTCTGGTTCTCCGGACCCTAACCCTAACCCTAACCCTAGAAGTTGCCGACCGCGGTTTCCGGCCACGGCCCCCCCCTGGGTTCTGGCTAGGAAAGCTGGGAAGGAGCCATGTCTGTGCAGTGTCGTGCTCCTCTTGGCAGGCCTTTGCAATCCCAATTATCCCTGGAGCTGTGGGCTTTCTGGTTCTCCGGACCCTAACCCTAACCCTAACCCTAGAAGTTGCCGACCGCGGTTTCCGGCCACGGCCCCCCCCGGGTTCTGGCTAGGAAAGCTGGGGAAGGAGCCATGTCTGTGCAGTGTCGTGCTCCTCTTGGCAGGCCTTTGCAATCCCAATTATCCCTGGAGCTGTGGGCTTTCTGGTTCTCCGGACCCTAACCCTAACCCTAACCCTAGAAGTTGCCGACCGCGGTTTCCGGCCACGGCCCCCCCTGGGTTCTGGCTAGGAAAGCTGGGGAAGGAGCCATGTCTGTGCAGTGTCGTGCTCCTCTTGGCAGGCCTTTGCAATCCCAATTATCCCTGGAGCTGTGGCTTTCTGGTTCTCCGGACCCTAACCCTAACCCTAACCCTAGAAGTTGCCGACCGCGGTTTCCGGCCACGGCCCCCCCCGGGTTCTGGCTAGGAAAGCTGGGGAAGGAGCCATGTCTGTGCAGTGTCGTGCTCCTCTTGGCAGGCCTTTGCAATCCCAATTATCCCTGGAGCTGTGGGCTTTCTGGTTCTCCGGACCCTAACCCTAACCCTAACCCTAGAAGTTGCCGACCGCGGTTTCCGGCCACGGCCCCCCCCGGGTTCTGGCTAGGAAAGCTGGGGAAGGAGCCATGTCTGTGCAGTGTCGTGCTCCTCTTGGCAGGCCTTTGCAATCCCAATTATCCCTGGAGCTGTGGGCTTTCTGGTTCTCCGGACCCTAACCCTAACCCTAACCCTAGAGGTTGCCGACCGCGGTTTCCGGCCACTGCCCCCCCCGGGTTCTGGCTAGGAAAGCAGGGGAAGGAGCCATGTCTGTGCAGTGTCGTGCTCCTCTTGGCAGGCCTTTGCAATCCCAATTATCCCTGGAGCTGTGGGCTTTCTGGTTCTCCGGACCCTAACCCTAACCCTAACCCTAGAAGTTGCCGACCGCGGTTTCCGGCCACGGCCCCCCCCGGGTTCTGGCTAGGAAAGCTGGGGAAGGAGCCATGTCTGTGCAGTGTCGTGCTCCTCTTGGCAGGCCTTTGCAATCCCAATTATCCCTGGAGCTGTGGGCTTTCTGGTTCTCCGGACCCTAACCCTAACCCTAACCCTAGAAGTTGCCGACCGCGGTTTCCGGCCACGGCCCCCCCGGGTTCTGGCTAGGAAAGCAGGGGAAGGAGCCATGTCTGTGCAGTGTCGTGCTCCTCTTGGCAGGCCTTTGCAATCCCAATTATCCCTGGAGCTGTGGGCTTTCTGGTTCTCCGGACCCTAACCCTAACCCTAACCCTAGAAGTTGCCGACCGCGGTTTCCGGCCACTGCCCCCCCGGGTTCTGGCTAGGAAAGCAGGGGAAGGAGCCATGTCTGTGCAGTGTCGTGCTCCTCTTGGCAGGCCTTTGCAATCCCAATTATCCCTGGAGCTGTGGGCTTTCTGGTTCTCCGGACCCTAACCCTAACCCTAACCCTAGAAGTTGCCGACCGCGGTTTCCGGCCACTGCCCCCCCCGGGTTCTGGCTAGGAAAGCAGGGGAAGGAGCCATAGTCTGTGCAGTGTCGTGCTCCTCTTGGCAGGCCTTTGCAATCCCAATTATCCCTGGAGCTGTGGGCTTTCTGGTTCTCCGGACCCTAACCCTAACCCTAACCCTAGAAGTTGCCGACCGCGGTTTCCGGCCACAGCCCCCCCCGGGTTCTGGCTAGGAAAGCTGGGGAAGGAGCCATGTCTGTGCAGTGTCGTGCTCCTCTTGGCAGGCCTTTGCAATCCCAATTATCCCTGGAGCTGTGGGCTTTCTGGTTCTCCGGACCCTAACCCTAACCCTAACCCTAGAAGTTGCCGACCGCGGTTTCCAGCCACGACCCCCCCCGGGTTCTGGCTAGGAAAGCTGGGGAAGGAGCCATGTCTGTGCAGTGTCGTGCTCCTCTTGGCAGGCCTTTGCAATCCCAATTATCCCTGGAGCTGTGGGCTTTCTGGTTCTCCGGACCCTAACCCTAACCCTAACCCTAGAAGTTGCCGACCGCGGTTTCCGGCCACGGCCCCCCCCGGGTTCTGGCTAGGAAAGCAGGGGAAGGAGCCATGTCTGTGCAGTGTCGTGCTCCTCTTGGCAGGCCTTTGCAATCCCAATTATCCCTGGAGCTGTGGGCTTTCTGGTTCTCCGGACCCTAACCCTAACCCTAACCCTAGAAGTTGCCGACCGCGGTTTCCGGCCACGGCCCCCCCCCGGGTTCTGGCTAGGAAAGCAGGGGAAGGAGCCATGTCTGTGCAGTGTCGTGCTCCTCTTGGCAGGCCTTTGCAATCCCAATTATCCCTGGAGCTGTGGGCTTTCTGGTTCTCCGGACCCTAACCCTAACCCTAACCCTAGAAGTTGCCGACCGCGGTTTCCGGCCACGGCCCCCCCCGGGTTCTGGCTAGGAAAGCAGGGGAAGGAGCCATGTCTGTGCAGTGTCGTGCTCCTCTTGGCAGGCCTTTGCAATCCCAATTATCCCTGGAGCTGTGGGCTTTCTGGTTCTCCGGACCCTAACCCTAACCCTAACCCTAGAAGTTGCCGACCGCGGTTTCCGGCCACGGCCCCCCCCTGGGTTCTGGCTAGGAAAGCTGGGGAAGGAGCCATGTCTGTGCAGTGTCGTGCTCCTCTTGGCAGGCCTTTGCAATCCCAATTATCCCTGGAGCTGTGGGCTTTCTGGTTCTCCGGACCCTAACCCTAACCCTAACCCTAGAAGTTGCCGACCGCGGTTTCCGGCCACGGCCCCCCCCGGGTCTGGCTAGGAAAGCAGGGGAAGGAGCCATGTCTGTGCAGTGTCGTGTTCCTCTTGGCAGGCCTTTGCAATCCCAATTATCCCTGGAGC